>JABYQQ010000003.1:0-2400000 GCA_022605405.1 Earliella scabrosa | reverse complement strand
ATGGTGCTCTGGGACGAACTGGGCTATCTGCACTACTGCCGGCCTGAGGGGGACTTGCTGGAGGGGTGGGCGGATCCGGAGAGCGTGGATAACAATGCGTGGGCTGCTGTGTAGGAATGTCGCTGAAGTTGCTTCATCGTACCCTGCTCCGTAACACATGCCTCTGGGATCTGTTCAACCTGGATCGTACTGGCCCTGTCGGTTAGTGCGTTAACCATCACGATGGGTGGTTGTCACATACTCGCCGAGATGCCTCCAAATGCCTAACCACCGTGCAGTCCCGTGACCGAGCAGCTGCACAGAGCGAAACCAGATGGGACATCCATTCGAAGTGAATGAGTTCATGTGGTTCACTAGATTTATGCCCAATCCAATATCTGCTCATTCGCGCTTGCACACTCAACCACCAGATCACAATAACGCATCGGCATTGGAGAATGGCCACGACTCCGAGGAGAGTATACAATAAATAGGGTATCGTTGAATATATAGGCGAGTTGCTGCTCTAATCCAAACCGCTCGACGGGTGGGGGGTATAGGTTGCCCTAAGCTGGTTAGGACCACGCGTGCAGTCCGCTACGATCGTGTTCCTAGCATCGTGGACGGCGTGAGCGCGTGCGTTCTGTCATAACCACCGTGCATTCCTCACCTAGGCATCAGGTCACTTCACTCGGCCGCTCGAGGGACCACGCTGGCTACCGTTGACAGAAGAGCGAGTCCATAGTCTTCATCGGGCAGGGCAGGGAGTTTCTCCACCTGCTCGTGGATCACGACGGCCGTATGGAAAATGTCGATCGAGGATGGGGATTCGGGGTCCGCGACGAGGGATACGTGGGTGACAATGGTCGCGGCCATCTCGATTGTGAATACCATGATGTAGAGGAGGGGCCGTCGGGATATCGGGCAAGGGTGAAGAAGGCGGGACCTCGAGCGGCGTCGGAGGGACGAGGAGAGTGAAGATGGGTGTTGTGAGTCGAGTTCGACGACGGGAATTTATAAGTTGGGCGGCCGACCACTGTCAAAGCGCGGCGTGGTTACCGAGTGTGCATGTGGTTGTGGCCGGGGAGTTGTCCAGGCGCTTCGTGAGGGGATTTGCTGGTCAAAGCAAAGCGGCACGCAGCACAGCCATTGAGGGCAGACTTACGCCACTCAGAACATTGAGAGGGCAGCAGAGCTTCGATTCGTTACCCTGCCGCTCGTCTATGTACGTCGCAGGACCATACGGTACTCGTCGGCCATCGGCTGCTGGAAGAATGGACTGATGATTCGGAGGCATTGTCAACGACCACATTGTATTGCAATCTTCTCGTACACACCCATATTCTAGTTCTTCATGCCTCGTTCATCCCACGGCCACTCTTGGGGCCTCTTGTGGCCCATGGAAGGTGGCCACGGATGATGAGGAGTTCTACGCCGATGCGCTTGATCCGCCCTCAGGAGGCCCGGACATGTTGGAAGCTCAGCTGTAACCGAAATACCGGTAGCGTTAGCACTACGCATTGGACGTAGTGTGAAGATCAATGGAGATCGTACCTACTCGGGCCCTCCTCGAGTCTTTCTGTTGTCTGCAGCAGCCTCTGAGTTCATAATTCTCTGTGACGGGGCAGTCAATGACGTACCCCTCTGAACCTTCGTCACGTATACATGCTCTCTTCATCACTCTCCCTCAAACTCTGCAAACGGCCACCGCCCTCCGCACTGCGCGACTCGACACGCACGACGAGCCGCCACGGGATCATGACCTGGCCGACATACCGTCCGTCCAGGCCGTCCGGCCCCGCGTCCGGCCCAAGCCGGTACTCGTCCGTGTTGACGAGGAGGACGTTCAGCTGCTTGTCCGTGCCCGCGAATGTGCCCAGGAACACGCGTCCGTCCGCGACGGTGACGCGGAGCGTGGCGCGCAGCAGCGCCTTCAGCTGCTCCACGTTCGCGGTCGGCTGCGTCGTGCGCGCGGGCGGCGAGACCGTGGCAACGGGGGGCGAGGACATGGATATCGATGATGGCGGAGGGAGACAAATGCAAGTTCGAGAGGTCCACGTATGGACACGTTCGCGCGCCCGCGCGCTTCCGTCATAGTACACAGCTTGCTTCCGGACTATGACCATGCTCGGGTTTGACTCGCACTTGCATCATCCACGCGACCCAAGAGGCTCGCAAAGATCGTTATAAGGCTGCGCAGAGGAACCGTACGTGCGCACAATGTCCGGCTTCACGCTCTCTCCAAACTATCGAGCCTCGGGCGCGGATAGCCCAGGGTCGTCCGTCTTCGACCTGCCCACCCAGCCCATGCAGCCCTCCCCGACCCCAGTCCGACCGATCTCGGGACAGTCAAATGGGCTCCTCGAGACTTCGCCGCCGCCGGACACGTCGTTCGTGGTCGTCTCCGGCGGAACGGGATGCAACTCGATATGCTCTGCGTTTGGCCAGTCGGCGTGCTATATCCTCCCTGTGTCGGACGACGGAGGCTCGTCGAGCGAGATCATTCGCGTGCTCGGAGGGCCTTCTATTGGTGCGTGCTTTGCTTTGCTACAATTTCATGAAGTTTCTGACGAGACTCTAGGCGACATTCGTTCGAGGCTGGTGCGACTGATCCCACACGCGGAGCCTGGCTCTCCTTTGGATCGTATTCGGAATCTCCTCGCGTATCGCTTGCCCGCGAAGTGCACGGAGAGAGAGGCGCGCGACGAGTGGAGAGACATTGTGGAGGGCCGCAGCCACCTGTGGACAGGCATTCCCAACGATCGCAAGGAAATGATTAGAGGTGTGCACGTTCACGTCGTCCCGCCGTTTGTCTGTTCATCACCTAGTGCTAGCGTTTCTGGTACATTTTGAGAGTGAGATACTGTCGAGAGCGCATAAGAACTTCTCGTTCGTCAATGGGAGGTGCGTGTTTGTGGTAGTCACCATGCTACTTCCCTTAACGTCTCAACCTGGCACCGTAGCATTGGCAACTACTTCCTCTCCGCTGCGCAGGCTTTTTCTCGCTCTCTGCCCTCAGCGATCTTTCTCTTCTCGTCGATGACGAATAGTCAGGTGCACCACGAGCTATCTTTTGGCGCGTCTTTCGACTTACCTTGGTTAAGGCGAATATATTGCCAGTCATCGTGACGAACCACACGGTAACGATTGCTGCTGAACTGGTAAGTCGCACCAGTCGACTCAATCCCTCGTGGCATATACAGTCGTGTCATCTCTGTTGGAGAGCGGCGTCGATCGTCGCATTTATGTGCAATTCTCTGACTGGACTCATTGCACAGGAGAACGGCGAGCGACTGGTTGGTCAGTGCGAGATATCGCATCCTGTGCGGCAGAGTCCCCGCATCGATGTTTCCCTGGAAGACGATCCAACCTCTCCGATCGACCCGTTGGACGGCACATTGCCTCGCAGCCGGAACGTGATGTTCCAAGCTGAAGGCAAGAACGACTATGAGCCGCTCAACGCTCGAATCACAAGTTTGTGCCGGTCAATGTCTTGCAACGGTAGCTCAATTGAACGCGGGTTCTGCTAGGGCTGTTCTACATCAACGCATACGGCAACGAGATCCACCCGTCTCCGAACCCAGACTATCTAGCGTCTCTTTCTCGCCATGACGTGCTCGTCTACTCTTGTGGATCTCTGTGGACTAGGTCTGTCTCTATGCTTGATTGATCGATACCTAACTCATGTGGTGTCACAGCATCATACCCTGCCTCGCATTGAAGGGGGTAGCGAATGCTATCGCGGGCTCGCGCCGCTTGAAAGCAAAGGTTCTGCTATGTGCGTATGTGTTACTGTAGCTCTCCCCATTCTCTCACAAGCGGTCCAGTGAACGCCGTGAACGACAGAGAAACGGATGGCTATACTGCTGTGGACTATATTCGGTGAGCTGAACATCATCCCCTCTGCCGTATGACTAGGAGTGTTGATTCACGATTGGAACTCACAGCACCATCGCACAAACGCTGAACGACGGCCATCATGCCAGAACTTATGGCGGCCTGAGCAAGGCGGATACAACATATCCTACCTCCGCCTTCATCACACACATGGTCTATTTGAAAGATACCGCCGTGGAAGTCGACATTCCCCATATCACAGTACGTCACCTTGTGCCTAATAATAGGAAGCGCTGTATTCACCACTATCATGTGTGTAGGCCTTAGGCGTCCGTTGCATCCAGGTGGAGGGGTCCCTGGACGAGAAGACCAAACTCCCGCAGTTCAACGCCTCGTGCGTGCAGCACGCAGTGCGGGAGATCCTAGCTAGCGTCGCAGACGAGTAGTCGACTTCATTTCCGAGAGAAATAGACGGCAGGCGGCTGTTGCCGCTCTCCAGGAACCTCGTCCCCGCTGTGCCGGGCTAGCCTAGACATTCGCGTTCACAGTCGCTGTCCCATATTGCATAACAGCTGTCTTCGTTTGCGTCGCGTGCGAGCAGAATCATCATGTCCGAGGTCGGGTGACCAGCCGGGCGGACGTCGCCTATTGACGACATACGGACGGGCTAGAACACAGATAGTGTAGGCGGAGTAAGTATCCGGTCGCCCGCCACCAAGTCTCGTCCACGACGTCCATGAGCCCGCCCCGCCCCCGACCATGGCGACAATAGCACCTCCCCCGACACCCCCCAACCCCGCCGTGCGCACGAGGCACCGTGCGAGCTCGAGCACGCCGCGGGAGCCCATGAAAGTGAGATCCATCTTGCTCTCCGGTGCGTGTTCCGCGTTTATCTCGCGCCGCGAGCGAGCACGAGCCTTTAATCTCATCTTGCGTCCATCCCACCCTATCCTACTTATCCTATCCTATCCGTTCACGCGTTCGCGGCACCCCCGCGTACCTCTTTCTTGGGCCCCCACACGTTTTCGGTCCAGCGAACGAGCCGCGGGAGGGAGGAGATACGCGAGGCCCCGGGCCAGCCAACTCTGTGGATGTTCCCGCGGACGACGTCGACGGCCGTCGTGCGGATGGTACTACCCAACTACTACTAGCTCAGGCCCACAGCCAAAGCCAAGGCCAAGGACGACCCCCCTCCATCCACATCAGCGAGGACCTCGAGGCCTCAATCGCAACCGCTGCCCCTGCACACATTAACGCCCCGACCGACGACCCGTCCGACATGCCCCGCCCGCCTGCGACGACCGCGACCCGGGCGAGGCGGATGACGCTCGACCTCCCGAGCTCGCCCATCGACGTCCTCTACGAGTCCGACACCAAGCTCTCGCTCGAGGGCACCTCGCCCAAGCCGTGCATCGTGCCCGGCAACGCGCTGCACCTCATCGACGACGACCCCGCCGCGCCGCGCTCCGCCACGCCGCCGTCGGTCATCATCGTCGGGGACGAGTCCGAGCAGGGCCCCGAGGACACCGACGAGGACGGGGAGGGCGAGGAGGAGAGGGAGAGGGATGGGTCCCAGCCGCCCCGCCCTGTGCCCCGCGTGCGCTTCCGCTCGCGCGTGCGCATTACGTCGGGCGTGCATAGGCACCGGCACTCGCACTCGGTTGCGAGCGTGGTGGGCGGGGGCTCGACGCCTGCGTCGTCGACGGAAGACTCGCCCTCGTCCTCTATCTCGGCGCCGTTGCGCTACCAGGCGGACGATAACACGGCATGGGGTCCGATTGGGAAGCGCCTTAACGGCTACTCGTGGCAGCGGCGGGGGCAGCCGGGACAAGGGCAAGGGCAGGGACAGGTGCAGGTGAGCGGGGCGCGGACGGCTGGGCTTGGGCAGGGCGGGAGGGGCGCGAGAGGCGGGAGGAGGTATAACGAACGGACTCCGTTGTTGCGGCCGGCGCCGTACTCTGAGTCGGAAGACGAGGCGTCGGAGGACATGGCGGACGAGGAGAGGGCTGCTCGTGCGGCTGCGTTGAGGAAGGAGGAGGAGGCCGTGTTTGGGAAGTGGCCGTGGAGGATATTCAACCGACATGTGAGTGCCCGCTCATGCCTCGCTGCGTCTTGTTCTCGCTCATCTCTGCCCGCGTTAGTGGTGGTGGTGGCACGTCGAGCCTGTGTTATGTTGCTGCTGCTCCGACGAGTCCGACTACGAGGAGTATTGAGCATGTCTTGTTGTGGTATGGTCCTTGTCCTTGTACTCGCGTGTATGATTCACGGTTCACCCTCATCCCCGCTCGCTCTCCGCTATGTCTCATATGGTGTAGACCACTCATGACACATTCCCGCTCCTCCTGCATCTCGTTCACTGTTGTATTCTACCGTGTTCTGATACCCATGAATTGCGTGGACAGTTGTTGAAACAGTACACAAGGCTTGTGACTTCTATAGCAAACACTCCTCATCTACAGCGTCAAGGCATCTACTGCTTCTCCTCCTTCTCCGGCACCTTCGTCATCTTCGTCATCGTCGGCGGAAGGGTCGTGATCGGGGGCAGCAGCGCGCCCGCCGTCTTGCGCGCGTTCTGGATGAGCACCTGGTCCATGATGACCAGCGCCGCCATCGCCTCGACGATGGGCACCGCGCGGGGGACGACGCACGGGTCGTGCCTGCCCCGCGCCGCGAGCGTGCCCGGCGTGCCGTCGTACTGCGCCGTCTCCTGCGCGCGCGATATCGTCGCGGGGCTCTTGAAGCCGACGCGGAAGTAGACGTCCTCGCCGTTGGCGATCCCGCCCTGCACGCCGCCGCTCCAGTTGGTGCGCGTGCGCATGCGCCCGTCGGCGCCGAGCGTGAACGCGTCGTTGTGCGCGGACCCGGGGACTTGCGTGCCCCGGAAGCCGGACCCGATCTCGAACGCTTTGGTTGCGGGGATGGAGAGCATCGCGTGTGCGAGCTTCGCTTCGAGCTTGTCGAAGACGGGCTCGCCGATGCCTGAGGGCACGTTGCGGATGACGCAGGTGACGGTGCCGCCGATCGAGTCGCTCGCGTCCTTGGCGCGCAGGATGCGCTGTGGGAGGATAGGGCGGGCATAGCATGAGCGCGGTGTTGCGGATAGGTCGGTGCTCACTTCAGAGGGAGGGAGGGGGAGGGAGGCGTACCTGCGTCATGCGCTCGGCCGTCTCTGCGTGCGGGCAGCGCGTCGGCTGTGCGTCGACTTTCTCGCGGGTGACGGTCTTGAGGAGCTCGACAAACTCGGGGCTCAGCGCGTCCTCGACTGCGTCGTCGTCCTCCGCGGGGACCTGCGACGGGGGCGAGACGGAGGAGGGCAGCTGGACCTTGCCGACGGACGAGACGAACGCGACGATCTCGATCCCGTACGCCAGCTTCAGGTACTTCTCCGCGATCGCGCCCGCGGCGACTCTGCCTGGGAGACGACACGGTCATGCGCGGCGGGCATTAGTAGGAGCTCGATTCATGCCATGGCGCGCGAGGACGGGGAGGCTTACCAATGGTCTCGCGAGCGCTGCTGCGGCCGCCACCGCTGCTCGCCTTAACCCCGTACTTCTCGAGGTAGGTCCAGTCAGCGTGACTGGGACGGGGATAGAGGTCGGTCTCGGAGTAGTCCTTCGGTCGCTGGTCCTCGTTGCGGACGAGGAGACCGATGGGTGTGCCGAGTGTGATGCCATGCTCTATGCCAGACTGGAGATGCACGAGGTCCTTCTCATCTCGCTGGCGGCACAGCGCATAAGGGGTATCAGATCATAGCGCGCGGGTCTCTGAGTGTGTGGGCACACTCACCGGCGTGGTCAGGTTGCTCTGACCGGGTCTCCTTCTGCTCAGCTGGACTTGTACGTCTTGTGCGGTGAGGGGCAGACCCTAATGTTGCTCGCTCGAGAATAGATCTGAGGCAGGATGGGTACACGCACTGGTGGGCATCCGTCGATGATAGCACCGACAGAGGCGCAGTGCGACTCGCCGTAGGTCGTCACACGGAAGAGAGTGCCAAAGGTAGACATCTTCGATTGAACGTATGAACACAGGGTTTGAAGAGATGGTGAGTTACGCACCTTTCACAGTATAATTCTAGTAGTTTCTTCTAGAGGGTGTAGCAGTCCAAGGGTGCAGAGGTGGGATGAGAAGGAGGGAACGGATGCTGAGGTATGTGAGAGTGCGCTATGTCCCCCGTCTCTCCGCCGCCTTGTGGAAAAGGATCCGATCTGGCCGGTAGAAACCTGTGCGCGTCGTCAATGGCGTGTGCGGCGGTAGAGCAGCGCATGAGCATACCCGCGCGGGTGTCAGTCGTTTGCAAGCAAGTATGCAGCTGAGATGACTCGCTTGCAAGAATTGTCCAGATCCACAAGGCGATCGAAAGCACTATAGATTAGATTAGATCCACAACCCCACATCCCGATCTTTCCGGGGCGGGACCTTGCAATTGCACGCTTCGGACCACTTGAACTCTGGGATATTGCAGATGTCATGAAGCAATGTCAGCTCGAGATTGACCTGAAGTGCTTCAGATGTGACATGCCCATGTCCATCTGTCCATGCCACGACGTGCGCAATACGGGCGTTTCAACCAAAGCACAGTCGTAGACGCCCTCGTCTCTTTCTGTTTCTTGGTTCCCACCACTGCCTCTGCGCTGGCCTTAAGCTTCATCTTCATAAGCGTACGACTGCAAACACCGAGATATTAACTTGTAGAGGTTAGAGAGCCACTCTAAACAAGCTCCGTAGCTAACCCACATCGTGTAGAGCATGCCGCTAATATCCGACTTTCCCGCTCTACCGGGTTTCTACCAGCTGCTCTTCCTGCACTGCGAACCCAGTAAGGACGGCCAAGCATGCGTCCTACT
The DNA here is from genome assembly GCA_022605405.1 of Earliella scabrosa. Lineage (NCBI taxonomy): Eukaryota > Fungi > Basidiomycota > Agaricomycetes > Polyporales > Polyporaceae > Earliella > Earliella scabrosa. Next base: position 2,391,340 of record JABYQQ010000003.1, on the reverse strand, counting down.
CTAGGAGGACAGTGCGCTGACAGTGCGGCTCCAGTATCCACGGTCCTGCCAGCGATAATGGCCTGGTGGCAACCGGGCGCAGCCTGGTTCCACCACCAGCTCGTCCCAGACGGGTCCGCAGTGCCCGCAACCGCCGACGCACGCACGACGATGGCGATCTGGCAGCTCGGGAATTGTGCGTCCTTCGCTCCCTTGCACGCTGCATGCGGGCCGGCACTGAAATAGAGGCGTCGACGTGTGCGCCCAATTGCCTTGCACAGGCTACCTGCTCCTTGGCTTGATCTCCACGTTCGTCTTTCGCGCCGTCCGGGACGCGCTTCCTGGCAACCCCGCGGCGCAAGAGCGCATACTCGGCGCGAGCTTCACTGCGCTCGCGCTCGCCGACGTGAGTCTCTCCTCCTGCATGTGCCCCAGGGTATCGAGTGCTGACCACTGGCGTAGGTGACACAGTAAGGACGCTTACCCTATGCCTTCGAACTGCCGCTCACTGGATTGGATCGCGCTCGCCCCCAGCGTCCTCTTGTCGTTCATCGGGCTCCCGGACGAGCTCAAGTACGCCTTCTCGCGCTGGAACTCGATGACGCACGGCAACATCACATTCACGCTCTTCCTCTTCAGCATGAGGTACGCGCCGTCCATATTGCACCGCCTTTACATGTCCCCTTCCCTTCCCTTCCCTCCTTCCTCGCATCCGAACCTTATGCGTGCATTCCATTCGCTGACCCGCTCGCGTCCGACAGAGTTGCGTGGTTCCTGGGCCTGGGCCGCAAACGCTACTACTTCGGCCAGCCCGCTGCGCTGAGGGCCAAAGCCGCGTGAAACGCGGCGGCACCTCCTCCAGTGCTCACGACTTTGCACTCACGCCCGCCCGCCGTAACTCACGCACTGCATGCAGTGACTGTGTGCGGCGTGATATCGATTGCTCTCGCTGTTGTCTGTTGTGCTATTCCTGTCCAGCTCAAATCGCCTGTTTCCCGCCGCTCCCGCGCTCTCGGCATGCTGCACGAACACCACTGGCTCCGCAGATGCCGAAGTCCCTACGCACCGATACGGTATACCTATCGCTATGCATGTGTCTCTCTACTAAAATGTTACTGTATCGCTCCATGCTTCGCGTGCTCGCGTGCACAGTCCCAGTCACTTCCCTTCGCGCGGGCCGCGACCCGCAAATACACATGGCTGGGCAGTCCACCAAACAGCATCCCGGACGACGGTCATGAGTTCCCGTCGACTGTCTTTCCGGGTAGCGACGCTTCGCCGTTCTGCCGACCTCAGGATCACTGCTGTTTCCATCGCTCAACCATACGTTCATGATATCTGGGGCCGGTGGCACGTTATTGAACGGTGCCACTGACCGCACTGTCAAGCCGTATACTTACATCCTGATGGACCGGTCCGCGGTCGAGCCGTACCAATCCCAGCCGGGTCTCGCTCGCACGAGTGCTTCTCGGGGTGTGAACCGGCTCATGGGTGCAACCTCCCATACGAGACGAGCACACCCAACACGAGTGTTCAGTACAGTCCAGACGCAACACCGACGAACATGCACGATGCCACCAGGACTGCTATTAGTATCTAGAGGTTAATGGCCATAGGCCGTCAGTCATGATCAGATAACAGAGTGCTAGTCCTCCTACTCGACACATGTACATACATTCGCATTCAACTTCTCCACTTCTCTTCCTTCTTCTCACACGCTCACACGCACCAGCCAAGCTCGAGACGTGTGTACGCTAGACGGCAAAGTGATATCGATACGCGAGTACGTTAAACGATACATAATACACAGGGAGGTTGGATTGATGATGATGACGGACGGACGGATGATACCGATTCAGAGGGATACCGACACAGCATCGAGACGGAGACAGAGACGGACTATACGAGTCGGGACGAGATAAGACGGGACGGGGCAACTAACCGGAACGGAGACGAGACGGGGCGTGCGGAACAAGAACTAAGTACAGTGTATTTATAAACAAGGCGACGGAGGGGTGGGGATGGGGGTCAAGGGGTCAAGGGGGACAACCAAGGCAGAGGCAGGGGAAGGGGAGGGGAAGGGAGAATGGGACGAAGGTTCGACGACTCGGGCACACCACTTTACACTCGACACTGGGACACTGGACAACATACACGTACGACGGAGGGAAGCCGGGAAATCAGAGCGCGGGTCGAGGAAGGGAGGGAGGGGGACGTCCGGTGTAGGACAAGCGAGGGCGGTCCGTGCACTCGCGGCAAGACGAAAGACGGCAAGGAAGAGGACCGACTCGGAAAAGGTCCAAGCGCCAACGAAGCAGAAGCCAAACAGCATCCACACTTCACCCCGTGCGCAATGTACACGACGGCGCGCGCAGCCCAAGGGCAAGTCCGACCCAACGGCCGCCAGCCATCCAGCTACCCAGGGAGACCCACGCCGCCCGGCGTCCCAAGCCCACGCCCCGGTCGGCTGACCAGCCGTGGCGCGAAGGTTGGGGACTCGCAAGGCAGGGGGAGGGGAGTGGAGGGAGACGCGGGGCCTCCAGCCCCCAGTGTGCCCGGAATGAGACGCGTCTTCTCGAGCTCCGTGCCTCGCCTGCCTTCGTGAACCTTCCTCTCCCCGGGCCCCCGTTCCGCCTGCGCCCCCCTTGTGCTCCCGTCGACCCGCGGTCCCGCGAGTGCCCGAGCGTGTGCGTGTGTGTGATCGGGTGAGTGCCCGCCGTCGTCGTTGTCGAAGAAGAAGAATTGGGGAAGGGGTGGGGGTAGGGGTAAGGGGGTAAGGGGGATGCGAAGGGGCGAAAGGGAGGAACCGAAGATGCTGCTGCTGCTGGAAGGACGAACGAACCGTTGCGATACAATGCAGAGACGATACGGGGACTTGCAATGAGCCGTAAGAGATGATGTCACCGTGACGTGAACGATGCGAGTGCGAGTGCCGCGTTGACAGTGTGCCGCACACACCAACGCTCCGAGGCCTGGACGATGCGAAGCGCGAGCCGAGAGGGGCAAAGACGACGACAAGAAAGAGCTGTGACAGCAAGGGCGGCAATGGCATGGAGGGACCAGGCGACGAGGGCGGGCGGCGAACACAGAACATAACGGCAGAGCGCTGCAAGGGGTGAAACCGACTCCCTTACTGCTTCGACTGGTTCTTGGCCTGGCGCGCAGCGAGCGCCTCGATGATGTGGTGCACGCCCTCGGGCTCGAGCACGACCTTCGTCCCGTCGCACCGCGCCTTGCTCGTGAACTCTGTGCACAGCTCGTTGATATCCACATCCTGAGCCCGTAGCGTCACTGTCAGCCTTTCTGCTCGAAAAAAGCCACGCGCAGAGACACCAACCTTGAATTGCGGGTTCGACGTGATCGTCCGCCACGCGGTGAGCACCTCGATGTTCTTGTCGCTCTTCTGCGTCTTCGGGAAGCTCGACCCCCGGCACATCACAAACGGCGTCCCGCCGTCCTCGCCCGTCGCCTTCCGCAGGAACGGCGCGAACGGCGCCTCGCACGTGGCGCCGTCGACGTGCATCTTGTCGTTGCCCGACGCCGCGGGGCTGCTCGAACTTGTGCTCGGGGCTTGCACGAAGCTCGACTGCCCACTCTCGGCGATGACCTTGGACAGCTGCTCCTTGGTCTTCGGGCACTCGCCCCCGTGTTGCACGCCTGAAGGGCTCGCGCCATTTGCTGACGGACTCCCGTTGGTCGCTGCACCTGGCGATGACGACGATGAGGATAATGAGGGCGTGCGCATCGACGCATGTGACACGGGCGACAACGAACTGGGTGGGCTGGCAAGGAGAGCGTGGAAGTCGACACCGCTGCTCCCACTGGTGAGGAAGTTGCCCCCGAATATCTGCTCGAGCGCGTCCTGTCCCCCGCCTTCAGGCGGTGTCCAGTGGTCGCCGCTGAAGTCGAACGATGGTGAGAAGTGTTGGTTGCCACTGTTCATCATGATCGGCGGGCTGTCTGCCGGGGACCGCTCGACGAACGACGTGAACATCGGATTGCTCGCAACGGTCACGTAGTGGTTCGTGTTGTGCGAGAACGAGGTGTCCATGGGCTCGCCCATGTCCTCCGCGGGGTTGATCATGCTGGGGTCGAACGAGATGAGCGAGTTGAAGTTGAGGTCGAACTGCGACGGCGGCGATTGCGTCTGCATCGGGGACTTGCTCGGGCCCGCTCCGGGGGACGAGAAGTTGAACTGCATCGAGTGGCTGTTATTAGTATTGAACGAGTGCTGCGGGGCTGGTGCGGTGTTGCGAGGTGCGGTAAACGTAAATGCGGCCTGCTTGAGCATCATATTCTCGTTCTGGAGGCGCTGGAGCAGGTCGCGGAGGTTCTCGTTCTCCTGCTCGGTTAGCTGGTTCTTGGCCTCGAGCGCAGCAACCTTATCCTCAAGCTGTGCGAAACGGGATGAGATGCTGCAATACACCGCGAACCCGCGATACTCACATCCCGGACATGCTTTTCCTTCCGCTCGCGGAATGCGCGCTGAGCAGCACGGTTTTGCTCCTTGCGCTTCAACATCCGGGTCTCGTCCTGGGCAGCGCAATCGAGATCAGGCGCCCGGCATGGCTATATGCGTCGCTGCAACACATACCTGTGGAGCCCCCGGCTTGCGGCGTGCACTGACCGAGCTCGTCGTCTTTTTGCTGTTGCCGGCGGTGGAGGCTACGACCGCAGTTGAGACGGGATATTTCCAATTGCACAGAGCGGAGGCTACGTACGAGAGGTGTGCTGCGTCTTGTGCTGGGGCTCGTCGTCGTTGTCGTTGTCGATGGACGCCTTGCGCTTCAGCGAGGTGTCGTCCTGCTGGGAGTCCGCGCCGGATCCGGCAGCGTTGTTGAATACCCCTGATTGCCTCCGCGAGAGGCTGGACTCGTTATGAGTGCTGGGCGGGCTCGGGCTGCTGTCGCTCGAGGGCGGGCTGACATTGGGCGGGGGGAATGTGCTGATGCTCTGAGGGTCGACGCCGTCTGGGTTGCTGAAGGACAGGGGCGGGTTGGTGCCGACCGCGCCAGGGAACTGCTTCTGGAGGAAGGCGAGGAAGTCGTCGTCGGGGAGAGCTGAGAAGGTGTCAGGCTGCTGAGCTGAGATGTCCCAGAAGGAGTGCAGGTCTGACGTGGAGAAATTCATGGCGGGCGGAGGGGAGAGGACGAGGGCGGCGGTGTGAGACAGAGAGACGATGGGAGCGAGAGGAGGTCCGGGTCGCTGAGTAAGCAGGCTCGTCTAGGGCGGAGAGTGCGCGACCGGCGGGCGGGGGGTCGTCGCTGCTGTCGGCGATGACGAGCGCAGGCGGCCTGGGGCAGAGATGGGGAGAGAGGGAGATGGGAGGGACGAAGGAGGAGGGTGGAGGCAGAATGGAGAGACACTCAAGGCGGGAATGAAGGTCGGGGAGCGCCTCCGGTCGGGAACGGCCGAGAAAGAGTTTGCGCAAGCGTTCGCGCCGTCCCCGTCCGCCGCGGCCGCACCCACTGCCAACTGCGATATCCGCTCCTCTTGATGCGTCCTTGTCTGCTTACAAACCACCTCGAGTCTATCAACATGACTCGTTTCTCGCTCCCGACATAAGCCCACCCGAGCGAGGCTGCAGAGCGGCTTGCCATCTCTCTCTCAATCTCGTTCCAACATCTTGCACGTCCCGCTTGCTTCAGGGCAAATCCTGGGCAAATCCCCCTTTCAACGACTGCCGTGCATGGCCTTGCATGGCTGCCCCGGGTACCTCTTTCCGTCTTTCTTTTCTCCTATCGTATCACTTCCACACGCATTCACCGACAGAACCCGACGAGCGTGCATCTCCCATTTGCCCCATCGTTTTCTGCAGAATGCCTGAGAACGTCTCATGATCAGCCTAACGTACGAATCAAGAACGCCAATCACCAGCTCGCCGACCGACCCCATCCTGTGCTGCGATGCTGCCGTAGACTCGGACAATCTCTCCGACCCACAGGCGCCCACATCGGGAGGCTCGGGAATGTTTGCCCATCCCGAATCCCGCCCTTGTTCCATCGTCCGCCACCACCGATCCCAATCGCGCGTCGCGAGCATCATCGCTGTCGTCCAAGCAAAGCAAAGCTGCTAAGGCACGCAGCAGACTTCAGACTGAATCTAATCTCGCGAGTCCGCCACTTTAGCGTCTCAACAACTGCTGTGCACATTAGGGGGTGCTCGAACCTCGTCGGATATAGCACCTCTTTACATAAATTTGAGATACCAAACTGCGCGGCACGGATCTGCGCAACGATGCGCCAACGGTCGACTAGAAACACACATCGACTGTACAGTACTGAAGACTAGTACGGCAGCCCCTGCGCGCGCCTCCGGGGAGAAGACGGCGGGTATGGGAGTGTGGTTGCCACTTTCAGCGACCCGATTAGAGTTCGCGCCCGTCGCGCTACGACGTCGACGCCTCGCGCGCACGAACCCCACATCGCACACCGTGCGCTCGCTCGGCCCGCCATCGCCCGTCGTCCACGTCGAGATGAGGGCGTTCGCCAAGGCCCCGATGGCGACCGGAAGATTCAAGAAACGCGTCGTGCGCGCGCCCTCCATCTGCGCGAGCGGCGAATTTGACAGGGCCTCGTAAGTAGGCGGGATTGTATTGGGATTGGACACTGCCAGAGATGGACATGCCGCCGGTTACGATCACAATCTCGGTCCAATGGGTGATGCGCATCGTGCCCCTAGATATCGTCGATCGCAGAACGTCGATGGAAATTCGTTCACCACACCCGCCCGAGTTCCACCACGTCCACCACGTTTTACGTCTAGTTTATTCTCCTCCTCGACGACGACGATGCGGATGGCAGTCGGACCTTGCGCCCTCCCGACCGAATCAACACCACCATCTTTTCGCCCTGCGAAGTCCAAACATAGAGACTCGGTCGAAGGCTCGAAGCAGCCCTCGGACCCACCTCGAGGCTCACCATTCCGTAACCCCTCCAACTCCGAACATCGAACATCAAAGTGGGCCAACGTGAACCCGCGACCAACGCCGATTCACCATGGCACGCACTTTCCGAAAGCGCGACCGGACACGCGTCCAGTCCCGACCGGTACATACATCCCCCAGCGCTCGGGCTCGTGCTCGGGCAGAAGGTGGGTTTGCACCCCGATCGCGCTCTCCTCCGCCTGTCACTCGTCGTGCCACTGACTCGTACTGTTACGCCTACGCGGTTGCACAGAATACTACGTATGCCTCGCCTGCGGATCCAGGCCATCCGTTAACTCACCAACGCGCCAACGGGTAGAGCGTGTGCGCGTGAGTGAACCTTGCAATCCGACTTCCGAGCCACACGTAACGCCCATATCCGAGAGACAGCAAAGGACGTCATCGAACCTGCTCCGGCCGTGCGGGTTCCGTCTCTGGTTCGCGATCGCGGTGCCTTGTTCTCCACGTCCGACGTCGACTTCGAGTTCGTGTGGCACCGCTGGTTGCGAGTCCAGGCGCGCGCACTGCTCGACGACCGTGCACGGCGACGGATGTCTTGAGCAACTCGGGGTTCGGGCATACTCGGAACTCGCTCAAACGACGTGCTCAACGCCGGCCTCTCGCTCCATCAAGTTCTTTCGCTTGAGAACTTCAATCTTCAAGCTCGTGGCTCCCTCGCATCCTCTCCCGCGCGCAGATCTGTGGGTGTCGCCCGCAGTCCCCACACGTACTCACATTCGCAGGAACCTGAACTCAAATCACGCCCTCGAATTCGAAGGAAGCGGCCGGCGCACCGTTTGTCCACCGGCCCTCGTCGTACGTATGTGAACGACCTGGAGGCTCCGCTTGAGCCTCGAGCTGCTCGCTCGCACGCTCCTGATTCTTCAGCGCGACGCTCGTCCTTCGTCCGTCTCGATAAACGTACGTGACGGTACGTCTCACTTCGCGGTCTCTGATGGACCGCCCATTCGCCAGAATCACCACAAGGACACCTCGCGCGTCCGGCGACAACGTTTCCCTGTCGTTGTACTCTCCATCATTCGCGTCCGCGCCCGGCCTGGTGCGGGTACGGGACCATCAGGCGGAGCGCGCGACGACAGTTCGTCCTCCGACACGGCGCTCGATGGCCCTCCATCCTCCGAGTTCCACTACCACTCGACTGTGTCCCGTGTCGTCAGTGCGCGGCACTCCACTACTGTCAGATCAGGTTCCTTTTGGTGCGCCGAAACCCGAAGTCCGAGCAATCCCGGTCGAGTCCAGTCGAAGTTGGTCAGGGTTCAAACGTCCAAGGCCAACTTATGGTGTGGTTCGAGCCTATTAGCTCATAAGCGAGCTCACACCCCCGGCCCCCACGGCCCCCGCAATACCAGTGGTACACGTCAATGTACACCGGTAACACGAGCGACACAGGGTTCGGCCTTCGCACGACACGCGGCACTCCCGCCCCAGGCCTCAGGCCTCAGCACCAGGCTCTCAGTGACCCTGCGTGGATCACACATGGCACTGCTGGGCCCTGGCTTCTGCCGCCCGCATCGCTGTACCGGGACTCGTCTCACGCACGCTTGCTTATGTGTGTACGTGTACGTTCTCACAGACCTCGGCCTCTACTACAAAGTCCGGATGTCGATCCTTGTTCACGCACACGCGTGACATGGTGCTGGTGCCGCGTGCGCTGTGCGCTGTGCGCTGTGCGCTGTACTGCATCGCGATTAACGAGCCTTCACAGGCTAGCCTGCTCGGTGTATGCTCAATAAGAATACGTACGAGTAGCCAAAGCTCAGCGGCGACCTATTCGCACCTGATGCGTTGACCCGCTGACCCGCTGTCTATGTCGACGTCCGTCCGCACGTCGAGCCGCCACCAAAGTAACCAGTACTAGCTCCGAGGTAGTGTCGCGCCCTACACCGCACGCAGCTACGAGTCGTACACCTGAACTATGACGTCCGCCCCCACTTGGACCTGCACTGTGTTGACAGACAGTGACTTGACCGCAGAGCGCGACGGCGACAGCTACAGCCCACAGCCAGCCGCCACGCACTTGTTCAAGTTGTCGAATGCGCCGACGCAGCTCTCAGATCGGAAAACGCACCGCAGTGTCCGGACTCCATGGACGTGGACACTGGACGAATTGCCAAGGTTCCATGCGCGCAACGCCAATCTGCCCCTCAATCTCGATCTCAGTGGGTTTCATTCCCATCAGGTATCCAGCACTAGAGTTGCCGTAGCCTAAAGCAGCAACAAGTGTGGCCGCCCCCGCCCGCCTCCGATCCCGCCTCCCAGCCCGCGGTCCCCGGCGCTTCCGACCCCGCCTCGGACGGCTGGACGCCCGCTTCGGACCGACCAGTGCAGCCACTCACGACGCCACTCCAACTTCAAACCCCAAAGTCGACTCTCTACTTACGCAGGATACAGGGCAAGTCAACATCGGAGCATCTCCAACTGCCTATCGCGCCGCGCTCACCCATTGCCACCAATGTTAACATCCATTCAATCGACTCTCGAGCACCCACCGAGCGGGACGCCAATCGCCGCTGCACCCAAAAAGCTAAGATTCAAGAACTTGAAGTTAGAACGGTCCAGATACGCTTGGTCTCGCCTCGAACGGTAACCGCGCACGGGTGGCGCGTTCGTGAACTTCAACTTGAACTTGGGCGGCGCAGCGTCTCCCTGGGGCCCCGTACGCCACTGCTTGGAGCGCAAGCTTGGAGTACTTACTCTTGCACTGTCTATCGATCATCGCACCCACCCAATATCCATTCCATCTAGCCTTGCACTCAAGAGTCGCGCTCGCCGCGCACAAGGCTAAGAAGTTAGAACGGTCCATTGGCAGATACGTATCTCGAGCTCGAACCGTAAGCATTCGCGCGCAGCTGCTGTACGTCTGACCTACTTACCGCCCGTCAACAGCACCGGTTCACCCTCTGATATGATCCCGGCTGGCCAACATGCGTGCGGCGTTCGTGAACGTGGGCGCAGCGTCTCCCTATCGTCCTCCGACGCCACTTGGAGCTCTTGAAGGGCGAGCGCGACAGCCGATGCACCTATTACCGGTGCATATGCATCGTTGCGTTGCAATCTTGCAAGTGCCCGCCGTCCGCAGTAAGTCACTCGCTTAGTAACGTCATCCCAGGTGCCCAGTGTAACTGTCCTATATTCAAGCTTCCTTAAGCTCAGCTGCTCAGGCCAGAAGCACAACTTCCGCTGCGCGCACCCCTGTCCGGGGCCTGAACCCCGCTTGCTGTGAATAGAGTGCGTGCGGCGCGAAGCTCTAATTGCGGGGTACGGATGCCGTAACCGTGAAGAGCGAGAAGGACAGAACGAGACCGCTCCGTGCAGCCAAGTGCAGGCTGAGCGTACGGAGTACTGCTAGAACTATACACCCGTCGCGACTCACGACTCACGACTCACGACTCGCGGGCCTTCCATTGTAGTACATGTAAGTACACGGCGACCTGTAACCCCCCAAGCCCGTATAGGCTCAGCTCACGCTTGTCCAACAGAACTTTCAACTCGCGTTCTTCGGACTGTATCATGGCGCGCGCTCCTCGCACCTCCAGCTTGCAATTGACCGCAGATCCCACCCGCTTTTGGCCCTGCCAACACCGCGTCGCCGGCGATTGCACGGCGACGCTGAACGAAGTCCCCTGGCCCCGGGATCCGCAATGCCAGCATACGTGGCGTCAGCTGAGCGAATCCATCGAACTCTAGTAGTCGACTGGTCACTGTGAGTACTCGCAGTGTCGCCGCTTGGTCGCCGCCGCCTTGCGTCGCGCGGATCCAGGAGCAAACGCTCGCGGGTTCGCATGGCCAAGGCCTTCGAACGAAAAATGATCGCTGCCGAGGCCAGTCTTCTGCCAGTACGTGTTCGCTGTGCATGTGGATGGATGTTGTTCTGATGAGCAGTTTGACAGGCAGTTCGTCAAAGTCCGCTTCGAAAGTGGTCATCGCCGGATTCTAGCCATGCCATGTTCAAGACAATCTGTTTGCGGACCACCTACTGGCACTGCGCCAGTTCTTGTTTCTGTCGCTTTCACTCACAGGTACCCAGATGCCCTTGGGCATCTGGCGACAAACAAGCACCCGATCTCGAGACATCGACTCAAGAACGAGCGTGAGTCAATCGTTCTCCCTGTAGCACTCTCCTAAGCCACCAGCTGTCCACTCTGACATTTTTTCTCTCTATGCATGATCGGCAGCCCACGGTCGATCGCGCGGCCGCCGTGTAGGTCATAGTGTCCAATATCCGGATCCCGGATTCAACGGCCGGCCTCCACAATCTCCACATGCACACGACACCACTGCAAGAGGCACGATCGACTCGACGCTGGCGGCATGCGCGCGATCCCCATCCGATCCCGCATCCCGCAAGCTGTCCCGTCGCCGCCCCCTGGATCAAGAGCTTGTTCGTCGTCAACGTTCTGCCGCGGATGAGACCGGTGCCAGGCTCCGAGCGGCCGCCCCTCCAGTGGCCCCTTCATTGGACGGTCCCGGCTCATTTCGCCGCCATTTCTCCGGTCGTGCATATTGCGCGCGCCGCGATACGTTGACAGGTCGACGCGGCCGCCGTAGGCCGCCACAAACCGCAACGTGGTAATACGTCGGTGAGCGTTGGAGCACCAGTCGTGCCCGAGCCCCTTGCACCACCACGATGCTTGCAATCCCCACTCTATGCATAATTGGGGTCTGACTGGGAGAGGATGTTTGACGAAGGTGACGTAGGCGTTCAGTAGGTTTACTGCTCCTATGAATGCAAGACACATTCGTTCCATACCTGCTCGCTCAGTACTAGTGTGCGACTCCCTCTTCGTGTATGTCACTGTGGTTTTGTCGCCCCGTCCTCACTTCTCTCGAAATCTGTGCTTGCTCGGATGATAGACGCCCAGTATGCAGATCGTGACGTCATAGCGGCATACCGACTGGGATGGCGGAGACGTCCAGCAATTTCCACGAAGCAAATCTGCAGCTGGCTCGTTTCGCAGATAGCATATAGCAGTTAGCGGTGAGCAGTTAGCAGTTAGTGATACTTGCTCAAAAGCCTCGGCCGCGTACTTACAGCTTATATCCAAGCAAGCATTCGACGACACTGCTCCGAACTTTGCAACGTTCTGAACGACGAGGTTCGTGGCAATAAGTGAGTACTAGTGAGTACTGATCCAGCAACTGTCCCAAAGCCCCAGCTGACAGCTTCCGCATAGCAGAATCCACCCACCTCCCCTCGCGAACGCAAACACCAACAAAATGAGCACCCCCGCCGTCCAGCCGCCCCAATCCATCCTCGTCCTCGGCGCAGGCGAGCTCGGCAGCGCCATCCTCTCCGCCCTCGCCGCGCACCCCGCCCTGCAGCACACCACCCTAACCGTCCTCCTCCGCCCCTCCACGCTCTCCACCAACCCCGCGCAGCTCGCCGCCCTCCGCGCCCTCATCCCCACCCACTCACACAAAGAGCTCCAGTTCACCTCTGCGGACCTCTCCGCGCCCACGGCCGCGGACGACCTCGCGAAGGTGCTCGCGGAGGGCGCGTACGACACTGTGGTAGCTGCGACGGGCTTTGGAGGGGGCGAGGGCACGCAGCGCGCGATTGCGGAGGCGGTGATGCGGAATGGGGCGGGGAGGGGAGGGCGCGTGAGGAGGTATGTGCCGTGGCAGTTTGGTGTGGACTATGACGCGATTGGGCCTGAGGCCGCGGATGGGCTGTTTAAGGAGCAGTGCGGGGTGCGGGAGGTGCTGAGGGCGCAGGGGGGGAAGGAGGAGGGAGGGGTGGAGTGGGTGATTGTGAGCACGGGCATGTTCATGAGCTTCGTGTTCGAGGAGTGGTTTGGCGTCGTGGAGGGCTTGGCCGGGGGGCTGAAGGGCGAGGAGAAAGGGACGGCGAAGGGAGAGGTGCGCGTGAGGGCGCTGGGCAGCTGGGCCAACGGGGTCACGCTGACGGCCGCGGAGGACATCGGGAAGGTCGTCGCGGACGTTCTGGCGCGGCCGGTGGAGAGGAACGACAGGGGCGGGAGCATCGTCTACACCGCCGGCCAGACCGTGACCTACCGCGAGCTGGCCGACGTCGTGGAGAAGGTGGTCGGTGGCAGGAGGCGCGTCGTGCGGGAGGAGTGGACCGTGGACTACCTGACGGAGGAGCTGAGGAAGGACCCGGGGAACCAGCTGAAGAAGTACCGGTTGCTGTTTGCTGGGGGCAAGGGCTTGATGTGGGACATGGAGAAGACGATCAACTTCCAACGCGGGATCAAGACGACGGGAGTCGAAGAGTGGCTGCGGGAGAGGCTGAGTAATTGAAAGAGGGGGGACTACTGCTTACCGGGCAGAATAGAAGTCAATACGTTGTACCATCAGTAGCGATGCATGCGGTGAGAAGTGGTCGACAAATACCTGGAGGGTGCGAGGCCTGAGCCAAGTTAGAGAGTGAAAACTTCTTCCAAGTTGACTGATAAGTATATACAGACGACGACGAGAGGGCTAAGCACAGTCGAGAGAGCTCGCGATACAGTGTATTATGCGTCCGGTATCATAGGATGGCGGATATGTAGTGGGAGAGCGGGACCAATGTATATGCGTATGAACGGCGGGGATGGGATATGGGGGCGTGACCCAAGAACCAATCATACAGAGGGACAGCCAGGAGTGAGAGCCAGATGAGCGTGGGCGTGAAAGGTGGCAGACATGAAAGAGGGCGGTGGACGTGGAAGAGGGATCGGGGAGGCGGGAGATGGGGAGGTAACTGGCGGAAGGAGGTTGCGCGATGTAGAAAGAGCCTATGGCTTGACACATCCGTCAGTGGGAGTGGAGACAATTGCACGAGACGAGGAGACGAGAGTTCGGTGCTCACCAGTCAACATCCTCAGACGTCCAACATGGCTAGGATGTCAATAGACGGAGGAAGATCACTGACAGTCACTGTCAGAGCGCGCGCACAACAGACAAGGAAGACCAACGCACATAGTATTCGATCTCAAGCTAGAGAGGGTGAGCCAAAGCGTCAGCGTGCATGTACGCAATCGAATGCGCGCGGATGCTCACGAAGAGAAACGCGACCGAACGCGGCCACTTGATATGCAGTCCCACGGGATTGTACATCTCCACGTTCAGCTGGTCGATCAAGGATCGTAGCCGGTCCATCTCCTGCACAAGGGTGGATTGTTATTCAGCAACTGCCGAGTGCGAGAAGAATGAATGAACGGTCGAAAGGAACACACCTTCTCGTAATGCGTCTTCTTGACCGCACGGGTTATTTGCAGACTGAAGAACGCGAGCGCGTTATCGACGAAGGCGTGCCCGAGACTGTGCGCGGATAGCAGGATCTCGTTGATGGCGTTGATCGTCTCGAGGAACTGTGTGGGGGTTATCTGGAGGAGCGTGTCAGGGTTTCGAATCGTTTCAGCAGGGCGAGGCAATTATTCTACTGTGCCTGGCGCACAGACGCGGTGCAACATGGTGGTAGCGAGTAGGTCGCCACGGTTCGCGGGTAAGAGATAGTTGGGTTTGGAACACTCACTCGTCCTTCCAATTCGAGGGGGTATGTTGGTGTGAACTGGGGTAGCTCGCCACCAGTGTAGTCCCGCTCTATTCGTACGATCTCTCGAGGATGGTGCACGCCGATTTGTCCACATGGGTCGGTGCCGTACGCCGAGTCCACTGGTGGTGGACCAAAGTAATACGCAGAATGGGGGACCAGCGGTCGACTCGTACTGCACGTCGAAGCCGAGCGGGGTTTCGTGCAGATGGATCAGCAAACCAAGGCATCGCAAGTCCATGTCTCGACACAACACTCACCTCCTCGGCTTGTTCCCATACTCGTGCATCCTCTGCGCCTTCGCACCCTGAAACACGAACCTCTGCGGACTCCTCCGCCCGCTCCGTCCACCCACACCTAAGCCCATCTCCCCGTCCGTGTCGTCCTCGTCGTCGTCCTCGCCAAGCACCCTCCGGCCGTTCTCCAAGTCCGCATCCCCCCCTCTATCCCTCTCCGCGTCCCAGGGCGGCGGCGACGGCGGGTGGAGCGCCATCTTGAGCGGGTGCTCGTGCACTTCGGCACCCGCGCCCCCCGACGTCGAGCCCACGCCCGAGCCGCCGTAGAGCGTCGGGTCGGGGCTGTCAGACCGTCTGCCCGGGTGCACGATCGTGATGTCCGCGTCCGTCATGTCTGTCACGTCCGAGTCCCTCGGGAGCGACTGGTCCGCTGCCCCCGCCTGTTCGTCTCCCCGTCCCCGTCCCCCTCCCCGCCCCTCCTCGTCCGAGTCCTCGTCGTCGGCGCGGAGCGTCGTATCCGGGTCGTCCCCCCTGATGTCGATCACAATCGACTCTGCCGGGTCGTCCATAATCTCGGGCGGGGCAGCCTTGACTCCCAGTTTCGCCATCGCGCTCGCCACGGGACCAGTTGTGGTATCGCTTGCCTGTGTCTGTGTCTGCTCGTCCTCCGGATGCGGGCGGTCGTGGTCGTGGTTGGGGCTGAAGGCGTATGCCGGGTCCTTTGGGGGCGGTGTGGGGGGCACGGGCGACGGGCTCGCGGAGACGGTGAGGGTGGTCTGCGCCTCATGCCCTTGTACGGGCCCGGGGGCTAATGCGGCCGCAGGAATGGACTCGTGCGTAGGCGCTGCGGCACCAGTTGCGCCGTTTGAAGAAGGCGAGGGCGGGCGCGACATTCCGAGAGAAATACTGTGCGAGCTCCAGAGTTTCTAGGGCGGAGGGGGGAGGAGGAGAGACAGGCTCAGGCTGGAGTTCCTGGCGTGAGAGAGAGATTTGCCGGTGAGGCACGGATGAGGCAGCCAGCTACTACAGACTCAGGGGGACGACGGCCAGCGGGAGAGATGAGAGAGACGGAGAGACAGACGGAAGCGTGAAACTAGCTGGGGACGACGAGCATGCAAGAAGCCTGGCTGTCGCACGCGCTGAAACGGTTCGCAGTCTTGTCTGAGTGTTTGCACAACTTCCAAGTGTGGCCGGATGTCTCCCCGACATACCCAGGCGCCCGTGCTTCGCTTACTGAGACTTCGCCACATCTCCGTCGGTCTCCATCCGACTACTACGAACATGCCACAGGCCAATGACGCGATGTTCGTTGCATCGGTGCAGGTGATTCTAACCATGTGAATGTATCGATGCTGACCATGTATCTGTAGATGAACTTGAAGCCGCGAAACAATGCACGGATGCCAGCGCGCTGCACGCGAGCCCCGGACTCATCTCCGTCCTCTACATATGCATGGAGATGAAGTAGCACATGAACGGACCGCATATCGCGTGGTGCCGTGTAGTATCAACCTTCCGGCGCGGGAGAAGACTGAACGGGCGGGCCAGTACTCCTCCCAGGCATTCAGCGTGACGAACTGTCCGTATATCCTAGTTTTGCGCACCGTCCGAGTCGGACACAGGCATCCGGAGGGCACCAAATCCTCATAGGTTTTGGCCGTTCGGGAACCCGCAGACTTAGGACAGTACTCCGAAACGCCCTCAACCAGCGGTACATATGCCTACCCGCTACTAGTGCTGGCACAGGCTTGCGTGCGCAGTGCCTATCGATCGCTGCAGCCCCTGACTCCGATGGCCACCTACTAGTAAGTACTACTGCGCTCCGAGTACGACACGTGTCGATACGTGTCGGTGCAGCTTCAATTTGTGGTGAGTGTCCGATACTCGATTGACGGTCTAGCGCAGTATCTTACGCGCAGTCGACAATCGCTGCTCGAGCAGGAGTCTCCAAGTTCTGACGAGGCAGGCACGTCACAGCCACGTATAGACGGTCAGATCGGTGGCCACTTCCAGAAAGTATAAGATGTGTTGGTGATCGAGTGTCGCAATGGCAACGCCCAAAGCAAGTTCAGCTACTCCGAGGCTCCCCATCTCTCTCTCTGCAGACGTCCTTCCTTCTCAGCTCAACGAACCACCATGCTATCCCGCCTCATCGACGTATTCACGCCTTCCCCAACCGTACCTTCCGTGGTCCTCGTAGTCGGCACCTTCGGCCGGACGATCCACGCGCTCCACATCGTCCCCGAAGACGGCTCCGTTGACCGCTTCAGCCTCACGCGCATGGGCGCAAACCACTCGCCAGACCCTCCCAACGCCACGTTTCGGTACGGCGGTGCCACGGAGCACGCGCGCGAGCGGATCGGCGCGGTCACGCTTCGCGTTGGGGACGGCGAGTCCGTGTCTGGCTTTTTGGAGGACGTCGAGAGGAGGGCGCGTACGCTGTGGAACAAGTACCGTCGGAGCCGCGGCGCGGACAAGGAGGAGGGCGGGATGGAAGTGGCGGAGCTGGAGCGGGACGTTATGCGTCCCGCTGCGCTCGATGTGATGCGCGAACGAGAGGGGCGCGCGCACACTAGAGTGAATGCGACGGAGACGTACCCTGTCTATATCGTGCAGATCAAGCGCTCCAAGCCAGGGAGGCTCCCGATGCAGCTGACGAGCTGGCCTGCAGCTTGATGGGGATCGCTTCGCGCTCGACCTAGGTGGAGAGCGTATGGGTGCAGTATTCTACGTCAGTGCAAGTGCACAGTACTGGCGTATAGTATCGGTACGTTGCGTTTCTGAAGTGGTTCACGTTCTTCGCTCATCGACCGTCGCTGCCTTTCAGATTCGATCTCTTCTGCGACGATCAACTTGCTACGCCGCCGGCGGTTGCCTCGCCCGTTCGCCCACGCCCACACATTCGATAGGAAGAGTAGGAGCTCGAAGGCGCGGGGTCGTTCGATTTATCCTTCTTGCCCCTTCTTCTTAATGCACACAGATTATGTCCGCCTCGCGCCACTTGGTGACGCTTGGGCATATCTTGCCCGGCCCGCACCCAACCTCTCGTTGATATCCAGCATGATGCCTCTGGCCTCATGAGAGGGAAGTTCCCGTGCAAGACGATCGTCGCGGAAATGGGGGTCGAAGAAAGATCACGATCATGCTCATGCCTCGCGGGCTGGGATTTGGCGATTGGATGGGGCCGCTGGCATGAAGCTGCACCTTCTCTCTCCGGGTCCTCGTTCATGTCGTGCACGTTCACAACCTTCGTGCGCATGCCTCGCAACGCGGCGGTGCTTCTATTTCCTGATCGCCGAACGTTAAACAGTGACTGGCACGAACGGACATATGGAACTTTCCTGCTGAACGCTGAGCATGTGCGTTTGGGCCCGCACTCCGGCGCGGCGGCCGTCGATCGTCTTCGCCATTTGGATCTTACTTGACTCGGTAAGTGAGTTGACAACTTGAACGTAGAACAGCTGAGGCTGACGTTACCGTCCCCTAGCGTCCCACAGGAACGATCGCAACGACGGCGGGCGCAGTCCGAGCCCGAGACGCATCGCTATCTAGATCCAAACCTCCGAGCGCGTTCCGTGGTCTACTGCAAGAAACGTTGAAGGGCCCAATAGACACGGCCTGAGAGGGACTGCAACCACGACCAGCCCTCATTCATTCTGAGTCCTCGGAACAAAGGGTCGAGACCCTGCAGGCTGATTGCGCATCCTAAGCTTGTCAGTGATGTAGTCCTCGAGTGTGCGCATACACACTGCAGCTGTGCAACCTAGCTCAACCTTCGTGCCAATGGGTTCGCCTCGCCCCGCCGGTAAGCAACTGCTTCTAATACTTACCCTCTTCCCTCATTTCCGTGCGCACCTCGCAACGACGCAGCATTCAGTAAGTGCAATCCTGAGTACTGAGTACTGGTCTGCGCGTGCTCACTAGGCGTTGCTCAGGCTGCCAGGTCGATTGCCAGTTTCACGGCGCACGCGCTGGGATCGACGCTACTCGATCGGTACATGCCTCCAGATGGGGCCCGGGGCGTCGCTCGCCCCATCGCGGCCGACCAGGATGCAATTCGGGTCCAAGGGTGCAATCGGATCCGCACGGCCCCCGCCGTGTAATAATAACCTCGATCCTGCACGCCTTCGAATTTCGATCGTCCTAAGAGCAAGTACCTTCAAGCACAAGCACACAAGGAGCTCGAGGCACCCGTCCCGAGCTCCTCTCCGCACGTACTGCGTGCTGCGATCGTACGATCGAGCCTCCACCCCACCCTCCTCCGGCCGGCGCCGCCCCAGCCGCAAGAAACGTTTGAGTTGCATTGGCATTGACAGGTCTGGCCTCGCCCGGGCCGCGGCTGTCCTCGTCGAGTCGCTCGATTGCTCTAGTGCACGCGCGGTCAGCCTCGAGCTCTCACACCCGTACCCAGCGACGACGACCAACTTGAAGCCTACGGTGCGGATTGCGCACCCGGGGGCTCACTAGCACTGCGCAGATCGCGATCGCAAGGAGGTGTCAATCATGACCGTAACCCTCAGCCTGCCAGTTCAAGGCGAGGACCCCTCGATATCGAACTTCGAAGACTATGACATCGACCATGACATCGACCATGACCGCATCCTGGCAGCCGCAGATCCCCTGCCTAACACTAATATACTCATATTGCAGCCACACCACACCCCAAGATCGATCGCCGATCGCTGCCAGCCGTCCTTAGGCTGTTGTCATAAGGAGGTTGTTGGCATCCGAAGAGTCCGAGCTGTCCGAATGCAGCGAGAAGATTACTGAACGCCACCGCTGCGCCGGCCGCGTGTCCGCCAAATTAATAGTATTGCGAGCCTCAGGCTGTCTCCTCAATCATGTATCAAACCCAGACGCCACCTCCTCTTGAGCGAGTGCAGGATTTTGGCGACAGCCTACGGCCGATCGCGACGGTCAACAACTCGAGGACTCCCAGTATGCGCAATTGCAAGGACGACACGCCCGAGATTAGTTAGATCGTACGCGTGGGGCTCAATAATTCAATGTGCACGTTCAATCTCCAGCCCGCTTCCGACTTCAAGGCATCCCGACCGTAGATCACAGCAGATCCGAAAGAGTCTAGAGCATTGCATTGCAAGTGGGGGATATCATGCTCGGCATATACTGTACATACTGCACTACTGTAGGCGTAGACTTAGCTAGCTGGCTATACGGGGGAAGAGGGGGGAATACTACTTGTTCGGTTCTCGCTTGGCGAGCGGGTGAGGGATGATAGATACTGGATACTAGCTACATGCGCGACGACAACGACGGGATCATGGGGTTCGTGTCATAAAGGTAAGGGAACTACTACGAGCGAGATGCTGAGAGGAGAGAGGATAGGAGAGATGAGAGGAGAGAGGATTGGAGAGAAAAGTGCGACAAAGCAAGCGACGCGAGACATGGGACAGACGAACGATGCAGATTGCGAGTGGATGACGAGGGGATCAGGATGATGATGCTGAATATGCGGAGGAGACAGACGAGGGAGAGAAAGAGATGGAAGAGGGATAGAAGTCCACGACCACAACACAGACACCAGACACCACAGCGCAACCTCGAGCTCAATACCCGAACCGCCCCTGCACACCCCCGCCGCCGCCGACCGAGACACCGCTTGCGCTTCGCCGACTACACGATTGCAGGACCGCACCGAGAGCAACATAGAAAAAAAACACAAAAAAACGCGATGAACGACCGCTCCCAAGCGCAAACACAAGACGAGGAGATCAAAAAAAAGGAACAATGCTCACGGTACAGGTCCCGACGCGCGCTGTCCCCCTCCACTTCCGCCTCCACTTCCGTTCGACGCCGCCGACGGCGACGGCGTCCCCTTCGTCCCCGGCGACCCCGACCCCGACCCCGGGCCCCCTTGCGCAGAGTGCAGCACGATCTCCCGCTTCACCGCCCGCGGCGACGCCGAGCCCGACTGCATCCGCTCGTCCCCCGCCGGGCTCACCGACGACGACGACGGCGGCGAGCGCCCCGCCGCCATCGGCGGCAGACTCATCCCGCTCCCCCCCGCACCCGCGAGCCCCGCCCCGATCGGCCGTGGGTGCGGCGGGAGCATCGTGGGCAGCTGTGGGCTCGGAGGGTAGGACGCGCGCGAGTTGGTGTCTCCGCCTCCTCCGCCCGGCTGGCGCATGTCGGGCGAGTGCGACGTCGGCTGCTGGCGGAAGGGGATCGGGCTGAGGCGCGAGCCGCCGGGTCCGGGTGTTGGAGTCGGGCGGCCGTTCGAGGGCGGGGAGACGCGCTGCGGGGGCTGGTTCATGCTCCCGACGCGGGTCCGCTTCACGTCCATGTGGTCGTCGGGCCCGGGACTCAGCGGACGCTTGTTGCTCGACGGCGAGGTGCGCGACGAGATGGACGGGCGGCGGGGGAGGTGCTGCTGTTGCGAGGGCGAGGCGGCGGTCATGCGGCTGCCACCGCCGCCGGGCCCGGTGGGCGCGGCGAACCCGCGCGGATCCGAGGGACGGTACGAGGCGAGGCCGATGAGCGCGTCCGCGACGCCCTCGTCGTAGTCCTCGTCGAGCGCACGCGAGGGCGGGAGGTGCGTCGAGCTCGTCGGCGAGGGCTGCACCGAGCGGTTCGCGGAGCCGGACCCGTTCGAGCTCGACGGCTCCGGGCTCGGCTTCTGGCGGTACTCCGCGAGCTTGAACGGCGGCTGCGCGCCGCCGTCGTACGGACCTTCCATCCCCCTCTGCCCGGGGCCTTCCTCCTTGACGCGTTTTGCCGGCTGGGGCGCCGCTGGGGCGCGCCGCTTGCGCTCCTTCTTCGCAGAGTCGCCGGCGGTGACGGACGAGACCGACTGGTTGTCGTTATCGCGGGTCCCGCGCCGCCGCCGCCCGTCTTTTGAGTCCATTATGGCTGCCTGTTGGGACGCGAGGTGCGGGCTCTCCGACGCGCGCGTGTTCGCGAGGTGCTGCTGCTGCTGCGACAGGTGCATGCGCATCGCCTCTGGCGACCCCGCGTAACGCGGATCGGCGAGGACGACCTCGGCGCGGTCCTCTCGAGTGGGGTCGTAGCGCCTCCCAGCCGACTCGTGCACCATGTCGTGTACAGGAGGACGAGGGGGCGACGCACGGCGGGCAGGACCCGGCGCACCGTTCTTCGCGTCCCAGTACTGGCCGCCGGGGTACCCCGGGTGGGCAGAACGCGGCGAAATTTCAGGGGGGCTCCGGTCTCGCGCCGAGCGCGAGCTGTTGCGGCGCTGGGGGACGGGAGGGGAGTGGCCGCGGGTCTGGTAGAGGTGCGAGGGCGGGCGCGGGTAGTCCATCGGAGGGCGTCCGCGCTCCCACTCCGGGGCTTCGACGGGACCACGCCGGTTCCATTCCTCACGACTGGGGTACGGCGGGGGAGATCGCCGCGGGCCGCCGGACACCTGCGCTGGACCCAGAGGCGGGCGGCCAGGGTAGTCAGCGACCATGTGCCCGGCCACCGACCGAGGGCGTACGTGGGGAGGGGGAGATGCCGACGTCGAGGGGACCCGCATCGGGTGGAAGGCAGGGTCATGGGGGTGCTGGGGATGTCCTGAATGCCGGTGGCCTTCAGGGTGAGCCTGTGGCTGTGGCGTTGGGTGGACGAGAAGTCCTTGGCCAGCAGGCCCACGAGGACCACCAACATCACGGGCGGGAGGGGGCGGGTACGAGTTGGAATGCTCGCGCCCGTGCAGGGGCGGCCTATCAACCTCCATCGGAGCGAGAGGGGTATGGGAGGGCAAGTGTCGGCTGTCATCAAGCACGACTGGAGGCGGGGGACCGCCACGGAAAGGACCGGGAGAAGAGCGGCCAGCGAGCTGGGGCGGCACGGGCAGAGGAAGCGCACCGTCGCCGCGAGCGTCGGAGGGGAAGAGCGGGCGGGAGTTGCCCTGCATCATGAGCGGCGGTCCGCCCAGACCAGCAGGCGGCATCATAGGGTTTGCGTAGGCGGTCGGGTGCACATCCTGTGGACCAGGAGCAGCAGGCAGCGCTTGGCCGGTGGCCTGCGCGTTCTTCAGAAGCTGCAGGCGTTGGGTGATAGCGGTGTTACTAGGGTCGAGCTCCGCTGCACGCGCGTACGCGTCTATCGCATCGGAAATCTGGTTGTTGCAGCTTTCATACAAGCTGCCAAGGTCGAACCAGACCTCAGAAATGTAAGGGTTGATCCGGATGGCGCGGGAGTAGGCGTCAAGGGCGTCTCGGTACTGGTTGATCTGGAAGTAGAGGACGCCGATGGAGCACCAGAACGTCGGGTTGCGCCCGTCCCTGTAGACGGCTTGCTGATATGCCTCGTACGCCTTGTTGTACTTCTGACCGGCCATGTACGCTCGCCCGAGCAGATACCAGCTCTGAGCATCTCCGGGTTCTGTCGGGGGAAGACATGACGTGAGCTTCGGCCTCAATTGACCATTGAATGCAACGCACCAGCCTCGAGGCTCTTCGTCAAATACTGGATGGCGAGCTCCTGGTTCTGGAACGAGGAGCCGTCCTGGTGGTACAGCCAACCGAGCTGTTGCAGGACCTTCGCATGGTTGGGGTTCTCCTGCACGACCCGCTCGTAGGCGTCGCGGGCACGCACATGCTGCAACCGGATAGGCGTCAGTGTCAAGCGGGGCGAGAACCCTGGCCAAAAATACGCACGTCGCGCTGCTGCTCGAAGACGTGTCCGATCTGGAACCAGATGTCGGCATGTGCGAGGGGGCTGGGAGGATTACGCAAGATGCGATCAAAGCACTCGAGGCTCTCCTGGTATTTGCCCTGCTGCTTATAAATAATCCCGAGGCGGAACAGGATCTCGTTCGCCTTGTCGAAGTCTGGTAGGATCACACGGCGAGCACACGTTAGCGGCTCTTCCATCACGGCACGCTCACGCGCCACTGACCTTTGTCCATCTTCAGAACGGACGAGAACGCTTCCTCGGCGTGATCCAGGGATCCATATCGGTCGTAGAGTATCCCGATACCGTACCACAGCTTCGGGTCCTCCTAATCGAGCGGGGGAAGAGGGGCGTGAGCAACGTGGCAGGAAGGACGCAGAGGAGACGCACGCACCTTCGGATTGGGCAGGAAGTACAAGGCCTGCTGGTATGCAGCGTACGCCTTTTGCAGATCGTCCTGCATGAGGTAACAATGTCCTGAGGGCGGAGTCTGAGAAGCCGGACTGCGGGAAAAGATGGGCGTGGGACGTACCGAGCGCGGACCACACTTCGCCGTTGTCACCCTGCACCTGGAGTGCGGCCTGGAAGTACTCGACAGCCTGTGTGACCGGGGAAGGGAGATGAGCGTCTGTCTGTCTGGACAGAGAGATGGAATCGGGGCAATGATAGCGAGTGACGTAAGATGGGACGCGTGAAGGCGCCGCTGGATTGAGTTTGGGCTGACACGTACCTTTGGGTAATTCTCCTTGATCCGCGCGATGCCAGCAACCTGTGTGAGGCCTGGCAGCGAGTGGCTATTGTGACGGAGCGCATGCTCATATGCGGATAAGGCGTGCTCCAGGTTTCCCATCTGCTCGGCTACTCGACCTGTTGATCCGATGGCCCGTCAGTCTGATTGGCAGCTCGCGGTGCGGGCGCCCGACGGCGGGGCACACGGTACGTACCAATCATCAGCCAGGTTTCTTCGTTTGCCCGGTTCAGGATGTGGACGGGGTTCGTCTTTTCCTCGCCGTTTGTGATCGTGGGCTGCGTGGCGGGGGAGATGACCTGGGGCGCGAGTGGACCGCGTGAGGGGCCGGCATGGCCGCCGGGCGTGGAAAGGCCGTTTCCATTGATGTGTGGCGGATGGGGGTGGGGATGCGAGGGGGGCGGGAGGGAGTGCGAGTGGTGGGGGTCGTGGAGGCGGATGTCCCGCTCCGCCTGGCGAGGGGTGTGTCGGATGGACATGGGGCGGGGGCTTGGGAGAGGTGCCACCGAGGAAGGAAGGGGGACGGTGGAAGAGACGGAGAGGCGGCTCGAAGGGGCAGGGGGACGAGACAGAGGCAATGGCGAAAGGGGGAACTGAAGAGGGCGAAGGAGTATATAACTGGCTGCGGGAAAGAGATCAGGGCGCAGAGGAAGGCGATCAGAGATCTCCCAGCTCGCTCGCGGACGGGCGGCTCAGAAATTGGGAAGATGGAATCTGTGAAAACATGCGCGTCAGCTTCCCCGTCTCCAGGCAAATGCAAATGTCCGAATCAGGCGACTCGCTGCCCGACGCATCGGCCCTTCCTCGGCAACTATCCAATCTTCCAGAGATCGAGATCTGCCCTCTCCGATTCCGTGTCATGGGCCTGCCTGATTCGGCGCGCCACACCGGGGTGCACTGCTCATGTCTCTCCTCATGTCATTCCTCGCTTCCGATCCTGTCCGCACCGTCTGCAGCCCATCTGCCGTCTCTGGGCCTGCCACCTGCTTCCGGCCCACCGACGCGCTCCCTGGCCTGCCGTTTCCGGCCTCTTCCTCGCGATAATCGTCTCCTTCGCGGCGTCGCGCTCTGGAGGCGTCCAATGCTATCGCGATTAATGCACGTCCGCCTGCGCTTCGCTGCTGCCTTCGAGGCTCTCCACGTTCTCGCCCCCGCCACCAGCTCGCGCGCGGGCTCGTGTCCCTTCATTCGTCGCCACCGCCCCGCTGCGCCTGGCATGCAGATCTCCGCGATCCGGATATCTGCCTGCGTCTGCTTCCACGCCCAGATGCGTGCGAGATGCACCCACAGCGGACAGGGTGACACGCACAGAGCGACGACGAGAGCCGACCCCGCCGCCGTTCGAGTTCCCAGCCATGCCTCCATTCATTCACTCTACCGCGCCGCGCCGCGCTCGCCGCTCGGCCCAGCTCGCTCGCAGGTGCAGCAGCGCTGGGCCGACTCCCGTTCCGCTGCCATCAGCCCATTACGGCTGCCCGGCTCGAAAAGCCCAAGGGTCGCCATCGCGAGCCATCGCCTGATAGGCGGCTGATCGCACCCCCCACTCCGGAGAGCAGCCGCTGCCCATCATGATCCCATTCAGGACGAACACGCGCGCACGCACGCGTCTAGCCCCAGAGGGGCAACACAAACGCTGTTCTGTTCCAAGACGGGCTCGGCTGCGTGACTGACAGATCGCGAAGGTGCTGCTCCGCTTGCTGCTGCTGCGACACCGCGTTCGCCACCCGGTCTCCCACTCCCACTCCCACTCCCACTCCCAGACGTCCACGGCGCGCGGGTACGTCGGCCCACCTCTCCCTCTTCTCGCTCTTCTCGCTCCAGCTCACGCGCCACGAGCCACGAGAGGTTCCCAGCCCTGTCCCCCCGGGCGAAGCCGCCCGGATCGGGATTCCCTGCTCGACGTTTTAGCATGCGAACGGCCACGGAAGAAGCGGCCCAGCCGCACGGTCCGCGTCCAGCACGCGACCCGCTCCACGAGAGAGATCAAATCTGCGATCTGTTCCCCCGCTCGCGCGTCTCCCACAGGAATGCGTCAGTCCATTTTTGGGGCCGTGGAAGTTCGAGAACACGTCCAAGACTCCAAGGCGCGACCAACCAGGCGTCGCGCGTCTCCCCGGCGCGCGCTCACTGATCGTGATATGTACGCGCCCTCGCGCGGAAAACACCGTTCTCGAACAGGGCCCTGGTGACGTTGAGGCGAGTCGCGCTGCGCGCGCTTGCTATCCCGGATCGGGGGCGTGCCACACACCCGCCGTGTCGGCCCCCTCCTTGTCAGCCCTTGTCCTTGTGCAGCCGCGGCTGATCTCTCTCCGGGTCCATTCCAATTTGCCAACACAGCCCCCGTGTCTGCCGGCCGACACGCCCACGCCCACATTGCATTCGCCCAGCCCATCCACTCAGAGCGAGCCGGTCCCGCCTGATGGCGATCATCTTATCGACCGCCCGCCGTCCCCGCCCCCCTTCGTGCTCAAATCCGTCACGATCATCCGACGTGGCTTGCCCAGCCTCGAACTCACTGTGGCCTGATCGCGGCCTGATTCCACCCGATCTTGCATGCGGGTGCGAGAGGCCCGCAGTGCGGCTCTGTGTCTCCGCCCCTTCTTCGCCGCCGCCGCCGTCGGGAGCTTCTTCGTGCGTCGTTAGGTGGCTGATGTGCGCTGCGCTGTGTGCTAGCGTGAGGCACGCGCAGGCCGGGAGCAGCGGCGCCAGTGTCAGACTAGCGCTTTCCGGATAGAAGGAAGGCTGGATAAAGATCCCCCGCGGCGCGGGTGGGTGGACGTCTTCGAGCGGGCAGCTGACCGACCGTTCTTCTGCCGATTAAAGGAGGTGGGGTGGGAGGGAATGGGGCAATGTGCGGGTTCCAGACGGAAGAGAAGAGCTTCGAATTGAGACGACCGCCGCCGGGTGACCCGCTAAGTACGGCAATACGGGAAATCCCTGGCGACGCGCACGCGGTCCGTCATTTGACACTTTGTCACAGACTGGAGAGGAGCACGCGGGGAAATGGAAGGCGAGCTTCGAAACGTCCACAGGGCGGAGCGGAGCGCTCGCAGGGGAGCAGAAACATCAGGAAGGCGGCCACACCGAAGTTGCAGAGCAGAGCGACGGCGCTCGGGAGAACGTTTCGCGTCGTCAGCTGTTCTCGGCCGCCTCCCGAGCGCACGCTGCATGGCGTTGGTACTGTATGTATGTGGGGATCGTGACGGTCGTTGTGTATGTTTGTCTTTCAGGGAGTGCTGGTTTTTAACCCCACAGTTGCGACCCGCCGCCGACGCGCTCAGCGTTGTACTGACCGCACGTTGTTGCGATGGCATGCGGCGTGGATTGAGGAGACGCGGGGTGCGATCAACGTCCCGGGATCACACGTTCTGCGCGCGCCAAACTGCAGTTTGACTTTAAAAGCTCCTTGGCGTGTCGTCTGTCGGCCGTCGCTCGGGTGCTCGGGTGCTCGGGTGCTGCAGGGAAGCGCAAGCCGTTGGCAGGTCTGGAAGCCCGTGACGTGATGGCACCCGTGAGTTCTGACAGCTCATCCTATACCTATGTATATGGACCCTCGTCCGCGTCTGAGCACTGAGTACTTACCGCCATCATTCATGCGCATGCATGCTCAGTGAACCCTGCGCACGTCCGACTGGATATGTATGACGCGTCAAATTCGCGGACGATTCCACGTTGACGCGTTGATGCACTGACGCCCGGGATGCCCACTGTGTCCGTGATGGCCTGAAGGCCCTTAGTCATGCGCATCCGAGCCGAGCAAGGCACGCCCCCCGAAGGTCCGAGCGATCCCGGAACCCGATGTGTGCGCCACGTCTGTCTCATTATGGACCGCGTCATGCCGCCGTCACTGTCAAAAGAGACGCAAGCCGCCGGCACCTCCTGACGTCCTCTCCTGGCGACGCTCCTGAGTAGGCTCATGAGAGTGACACAAGTACAAGACCCAATTGGACATGTACAATGATCGAATAACCCGCACTCAGCGCTGTCAAGCCTCTTTGTACTGGTGCTGCTATCCGCTTCTCGATCGCAAATTACCCGGACTTCGCGGCCGCTCATTACGACCTCCTCCTTGTACTCATTACCACGCACGCGCACGCGCGTGAGTCATATTAAAAAGAAGCGCAGGTTGGATGGAGTCACCCAAGCTTAGGGTTTGGCACGGACCCACCGAAGCACCCAGGCGGCGAGCGGAAATGAACGGCTAGCGCTGCGCAGGAGAAGTTCGAGAAGGTGGATATCCGAGGCCCGAGGGTCTCGCCTCCCGCCCACCCCCCTCCACAACCCCCATTCAACGTTCATGATTCATTATTCATTAGTCTGGAGTTGCTGGAATTCGCGCTCCGTGTTCGACGATTCAGAAGCTCGCGAAGGTCTTTGAGCCCGTGATAGATTGATTATCCGGACGTTTGCGCCGTCCCGTCATCCATGTACTGTACTTAGGCAAGTACGTACCAGTTCAGTCGATTGGATATCGATCCACCGATTGCGACGCGCTTCTTTCTTCTCTTTCTTGCTCCTTCTTTCTGTCTTTCAATTTCTTTCACCCGACTCCGCAGTGTCCGGCGCAAAGCGGACTTTAGCCTTTGTGCACTGTGACTCGGGCTCGCACATGTACAAGGACTCGGGCGCAGGCTGTGAGTATGTGAGTGCCCCGTATACGTATATGCGTACGTACGCCGGCTATCCGACTCCGCGCATGGAAGGCCCTTTGCTCCCGAGGCCCGAACAGCAACTGGTACTATAGATCTAAGAGAAATTCCTACCGGCGGAGTCCCTCGTATTCGTATTCGGACGAACGGCCTGGGGAACGCGAGGCGCGTGCGCACACAATGACCTGAATGACCCATGTCATGGCAAAGACGGACGCGCGATCCGCACGTCCATGTCCGCGCCAGTCTCTACGCAACGCCCTGTCATTGTGTCGGTTCGAGCGCTCGCGTACGATGATTCTCAACAACTACTTACTAGGAATATTGAGTTCACGAGAGAGCGTTCGTGCCTCGGACCGAGTGCGCTGCATTGTGACACTCCGAGTGCTCACTAGTGCGCACCGCGTTTGCGCGGGTGGCTGCGGGCGTCCTCGGACGGCTAGGCGATTTCCTCTTTCAAGCTCAAGTCTCGAGCGGCGTCACCGTGACGGAGAAGCACGAGCGCAGGGCGCGGTTACCCCAATCACAAGCAAGACCTGCTAGCGAACCGTCGAGGGTCCCGATCAGAGTGATTCAGGGTGGAGAGGGGAGGGGGGTATGTAAAGAGGCCTGGGCCTAGGTGAATGGTGCGGTGCGTACGCGCTACTTGTTCATCATTACGCACTGCGCGCAGCCCCGAGTACGTACGAACGCCGAGCTACGAGCGAGCAGGGACGGCGTCCGTCACAGATTGGATATCGAATATTGATGCTCAGGCTGCAGCGTTCATCGGGTTAGTCGATCGCCTATCTGGGAACAGACGCGCACACGCACCTACATACACGCACATGGGTTGGTTTGAGCCAAGCTTGACCTTGAGTGACCGTGACGGACATCAGGGCGTCCGCGCACCTCCATTTGGGCGGGCACTGGCATAGAGACGACTGGAGACGAGCGTCGAGCGGGCACCCGATCGATGCGGGGGCGTGTCTGTTTGGATCACGTCGCGGGCCTCCAGGGGGCCTCTAGTACTAATCCAGCGTCTTAGCTCTCAAGGACGTCAGTTTGCAGGATGATGATCTGGAGCTTGGGAGTTCTGGCTCCTGGGAGTCGGTGTCGGTGGCACCAGTGGGAGTTTGCTGGAGTTCGGGGCGGTCGCCAGGCCTAGGCCTGGGGGAGGGCCTGAGAAAGAGCGCGACGATCTGCCCGAGCCCGCGAAACGGATGGCCCCGTTGCGTTGCGCTTCCGATGCGAACTTGAACATACGCATACGTGCGTTCTGAACTTTGAAGTGTGAGAGCGTCGAGGTTCAGGAGGTTCCGAGTTCCGAGTTTCGAGTGTCGAGCTTCCGTGAAAGATACAGGTTACACAGCAACAGCGTTAAATGCGTGCCCGATCTGGATCCGTCATGAGCTAGCATGAGCTGCCGAGTCGCTGACCACTCACCACATGTGTACGGTCTCAGGCTTCAGGCCCGGCGGGCCGCGAGCGCGCGACGTGGGAAGGGCGGTCCCCTAGAAGGGGCTAGTGCGAGACTCCAGCTGGCACGTTCAAACTCTAACCTGCGTCGCAGCGAAGCGCGACGCAAAGGATCGAGGGACTCTGCAAGAGCACAGGCTGAGGTGGTGATTGAACGTTGGACCATGGCTCGGAGCGGCTGCGCGTTTCGGAAGCTTGCCCCTGCCGTAGCCGCACCGCACCGCAGCGAGGAATGCCCCATTACTGTAGTCTGCGCAGAACTGCATCGGAGAGGCGGGATTGTCAGGACTCAGTACTCAGGCACGAGTCGGAAGGGGTGGCGAGTATGGACGCACCCGTGCAGCTGAGTACCCATGCATATCATATCATATCATTCATGCTGCTCAGTATGAATGAAGATCGCAAAGTTCAACCGCGCCGTAGAATGAGCAGCGCGTTCGTGCGTATGTCGACGTCGTTTCATGTTCTTCAAGGTGCGCAAATGAAGTCTTCTCTTCGACAGACTTCACCCTGAACTTTGACTGCGCTCCTTGATGATGTTGGAGCCCTCTTCTAGCCGTTCGTTGCCGCTTGAATGGATCCTCGTCCGAACCTGCATGAGGACGAACACACAGTCGTAAGAATGTTGAATGTCCCTTCCGCTCCGCCCGGACCGGAGCGGCCCAAGAGCGTCATCCGAGTCGATGCATCATGCATGAACTTCGTTCATCCATGGCTTCACTGTGTGTCTCGACATGTACACTTCGTTGCGTGCATCGGATGGACGTGATACGCGCAACATGAGAAGAGGAGAAGCTTCGTGATCTCATGTCAGAAAACAGGGAGAGACGATCCATGAAGACCAACGGTGGTGCTCACATCAGCTAAATGGGCCCAGCGAACACCCGCGCAACGCCACAGAACCAGCGCAAGCCTCGAACACGAACGACGGCGCGACCTCCGATTCGCATGAACGACCCAGCGATGCGGCGCATGCCGAGCGCGGCGAAGGACCCATTGTTTGATGATTGTTGGGGAAGAGGAGCGACGTCCAAGCCCGGGACCCAGCGCGCTGGGAAGAGCACGAGGGACCGGTGTGAGAGAGAGCCCGGCGCGGACGGCGCACGGGATCATCGGTGCTTGCAGGTCCTCGAATTCTGCGGCGTGCTCGCGCTTCGCGCCAGCCAAGTCGACTTCCTTTCCTTCCTGTGCTGGGAGCTCTCGCCTCGGTGCGTCTCGTGCGTCGCGCTTCCATTGCTCGCACCTCCATTCGAGCGGGACGCGCCGCTGAGCGCTGAGCGTCCGCCCCAGGCTCTCGCCGCGTCCAACGATCGTGCCTTCCTTATCGTCCGTTGCGGAATCTTGAGTATATACAGACAGATCTCGATCCCGCCTCGCGCCGCAGCGTCCGCGAAAGTGGCTCACATTACCTCGTACGAGCGAACACCAGAACAGCGCGGCGAGGATCCCTGGCGAAGCAGGCCTAGTCGGACTGCAGCGGCGCAACAGGGGGAATAGCGGCGAAGCGCCTTGCGGGCTTCCGCTGCGCCTCTGGCTCCACCGTCCGGGACGCCCTCCCGCCTCCAGACCCCGCGCGCGCACTCCCTGGCAGGTCGCTCGATAGAGAACAGCGTCATGCCTAGGAGTAGCGCGACTTTATGCCCCACTCCGCCCCCACGCGAGCTATTCATAGGCGCAGGGGCGTGCCGGCGGAACAGCGTGTCGCTGCCCGGACGGCGCGGCTCTGGAACGTCGTTGAACCCTACCGGCGGAGTGATTCGCGGGGCGGGGACAGCGCGGCCTGCGGACGGAGTTTCTGTGCCATGGACATGTCGACGGACAGAGCGAGGGAAAGGACCGAGCGAGGCTCGCGTGTCGCCTGCGGCTGGTTGACAGTGACAGCGCCTCGGGACGCCGCCGTCGGTGTCGTCAGCGGGGGGCAGACGGGCGACTTCGCTCGGCTAAGGACGTGCGTGCTTCGAATGCCCACCAGGGTCCGCGATCTGGATCAAGTGTCGAGATGGGAATCCATGCGCCCGGGGGCGGCAGTAGTAGCAGGGCTTTCCGCATCCGGCGTCGGCTGTCGACAGCACATTGGACAGCGGGCAGACGACTGCTCGGCGGCCTCGGCTGGCGAGCGGGCGGAAATGAGAGATTGGAACGCACCATGCCGTCCAGAACCGGGCGCGTTCCCGTGAGGGCGTAGCAGCTCGAGCGAACGCGCCCCTCGCATCGCCACGAGGCCACACGGCGACCTCCAAACCTTCGCGCCACGACATCGTGCGCGCCGCGCCTGGGGAAAGAACGCCGGATGCACACGGCCAAGGACGATCGGAGCCTGTAGTGGTCAGATGGCGTTCTCCTCGGAGGGAATGCGAAGCCAGGCGGACGCTCGCACGCTCGCACGGCGATCGGGATATCTGGATGCCTGCTATGCGCGCAGGGCTTCTGGAGTTCACTCGTGGGAACGAGAAGGCGGGATGGATGCTGTGGTATGCACTTGAACGGGCGAGCACGGCTGGGCGTGAGGGTGGCCGGATGGGGGCAAGGAGACCAGTTCTCATCCTGGACTCCACACTTGACGGATGGACGGGTCGGATGACTGTGGGATCGCGATGGACAGGCCCGCATACGTATGCCGCGGCCGCGTTTCATCAACACCGGCCACAGATCCATGTCATGTTTGTGCGGACATGACCCGCTGAGCGGGCATTGCACCCATGCTTCACACGAGCTTATTCCTGACCCGGGCGCAGCTCCCCGGGCTTTCTCCGCATGCATTGGGGAGGGGGGCCCAGGGAACGGTCGCGCGGGGCGGATAGGACGCGGGACTTGAACTTTGTGGTGGCATGCCCCAGCCCTGGCGAGAGTTGCCAGCACGCGTGGGGCTCGCGAAGACAGGGCAGCATTCCGGCGTCGGAGAGAAGGTTGCGAAGGGGTAGGGCGTCAGGGGATAGAAGCGATGGTCTGTTTCCGGGACGCCTGCCAAATGCGCATGCGTGCAATGGGAACTCACACGCAGGCGTCTTCGATTGGCTAGCAGCTGATCCTCGTCCGGCCAACTTAAAAACGATCAAGGTTGCTGTGGGCTGTGGAAAGTTCGCTCAGCCGTCAGGGTCTAACTCTCCTAGAGATACATGTACCGAATGCTTACGAGACGCGCGTCGCCAAATGAGGTGTCCTCGGAGGACACCTGTCCTCAGGACCCGTTGTGCATGTCAGTTCTGGACTGCGCAGTTGTGACACGAGGTGGATGGCGTCAATGATGACGTTGCGGTGAAGCAACAGTTGATATCGATGCCTAAACACGCTCGCTGGCAGAGGGCCTAGGAACAGCGGAGCAGCGGAACGGCGCACACACACATGTAGGGTGTAGATCGTTGAGGATCGGTCTATTCCGCTCGAGGTATCCGCGCGAGTACGATTAGTCGGTCGTACATTGTCCGAAGGCGGCGGAGTGAATGGGGTTGAAATAGATGCGAGGACGCGCCAAGCATGCATGTGACGGAGCTTCGCGAAGTGTCAAATAGGCCTCCTCGAACCCTGCAACCGGGCCTAGAAGCTGAGAAGGGAAGGAGGCCGCGAGCGCAGGCACACTCACAAACTCAGATAGATGACTTCCCATGGCCACGCGTCTGTTCGACG
Source organism: Earliella scabrosa (assembly GCA_022605405.1). Lineage (NCBI taxonomy): Eukaryota > Fungi > Basidiomycota > Agaricomycetes > Polyporales > Polyporaceae > Earliella > Earliella scabrosa. The sequence continues at coordinate 2,357,568 of JABYQQ010000003.1, read as the reverse complement.
GACGGATGATCAGCCCACGATATCTGGTCAGAATATCTGGATATCTAGATGCAAGACGTCAGCGCCGATGACCCTGTGCTCTGGTGATTCAGAACTCGCCGCTGGCTTCTATATGTTCCCAATGCGTGCCGCCGGTATAGCCCCCGCTGATTAGCAGGTCAATCATAGGAGTGGGAGAAACATGCCCGAATGGCGCGTTCACGAATCGGGCTCTGATATCAGTTGCTTGGGCTGCATCATCGCTCTATGTACATGATGCTTCTGGCACCGGAAGTAATGGATCAGCTGTATGCCCTGCGTGCAATGTGATCCAGGCGCAGCACTCACCATTCGGTTGATGAGAAGTGCATGTAGGTAGTGATGATCGACGCGTGCAGAGCAATGCGATGGGGGCGGCCTCGAGGCTTAGCTGCTAGACGATCAGACAGCGAGCCTGGGCAGATGCCGACTGACCTGTAAATTGACCGCAGGGTGGTAGGTTCAGGATATCCGCAGGGCCTTTGCTGCATGTCCAGTAGGTCGTCAGCCGGATGCCGACCAATACCCGGCATCCCACAGGATGCCAGACAGGCACTGCGTACGACAGGGACCACGGACCCTGGGCTTCTAATGTCGTGTAACGCCCTCTAGGAGCACAGGATGTATTTGCGCGGGTGTTCGAGCGATGAACGCCTGAGCTAATTCCATGGTTCGCGCGAACGCCTGATGATGGTCCCCAGGAGCGTGGGTAACCGCATGGTGCTGAGAGTGGCACTTGCAGATACTTGAGGGGTTGAATGCAAAGGTATAATTGGCAGGATTGGAATGCGTCCGAACACGACCCAGGCGCGGCATCCCAGGCAGCATGGTGGCGGAGAACAAGTCGCGTCGGTGTCCTCTCAGCCTGTGCGAGGCGCGTGTGACTGAGCGCTGTGACTAGCCGGATCACGGCGTGACCCGCCGTGTTTCGCGGACATTCGACGAGGGTCTCCGGACACGACGACGCTCTCACACGCATCTTGAACCTGAACCTCATCCACCCCCTTTGTGCTGAGTGAACGACTGTCTGTGGTGGCGGCGACATGACTCGTACGTGCACGACCGCTTCTCCACCCCAAACTTGATTCACTCGGCAGCCCTCGTTGTCATGACCTAGGCGGGAACCAGCGGGAGACGGATCGCGCGAAAGCGCAGAAGAAGGCGCAGCAGCTGGCCAAAGGCCAGAAGAAGGAGAGCGCGGCCAGTCTGCAGGCTCGGCGAGAGAAGTGAGTCTCCACCCTCCATCTGTCTATCTACCTCGCTCGGCGTTACGGTGCCTCGGTATCTGTGCGCCGTGCTCATGCGGTATTCCTCTCATTCAGGGACGCTGCAGCTCTGCGTGAGAAGCAGAAGGTGAGTCTCGGACATGCGCCAGCAGACACGTTCGTAACATGTCCTCGGAAATGCAGAAGAAGGAAGACCAGGGGACAGCTCCTGGAGGAGGCGCGAAGAAATAACACTAGTGGCGGGAGGGTTCCCATTATTCCCCATCCCGCCCTCGCTCCCGCCTCTCTGCGGAGCTGGCGAGAAGTCGGTCGTGTGGGTTGGGTGGCGCGCGTTGTTGGCTGCTGAGCGCCGTGTACTGCTCCGGTGCGAGTCTCTCCAGATCTCGATCTGCTTATTTGTATTCCATACGGGTTCATGGCAATGTTTTCTGTCACATCTTCGCTGCCCGATGATCTGCTGACCGCCAAATGTCCGGTAGTATCAAGACCACGCCCACAGCGATGTGTTCAGCACGGCAAACGTTAGGCATGTTGTCATGCCCTGAGGCTGCATATCGCATGGCCATGTCGCCCATTTACAGATCTTGGCACGCTAGTCTCCCCGCTGATGCCCACGTTCGACATCTACTTGCAGCCACGCTGTCCAATTATCGGGATATCTCCTAGAGACCCCGCCCGAGACCAAACAGCGCGTCATGCTGCGAGTTGTCAATCACCAGCGTCGTCGACTGTCTTCGCTAATGATGGCCATCGATACACACGACCTTGACAAGTCTTGACATCCCATGCGCTCCCATGTGGTATCGCCCAAGTGTTGCAGGCGGCTTCTGAAGCCTGTGTTCGAGGACAAGACTCCCGATGGATCGAACCTCGCTCGGCAACGCTGCCCAACCCCACTTGAACAGCCAAAGCCGGGCAACTCAGCCGCGATCTCACACTACTTCCGTGGACGTGTTTCGTGTCCGCCTCTCATGATTCTTGGTACCAGGGTCGCCGTCGATCATCCGTGAGGCTTTCAGTCGCCTGCTCCAATGAGCGCAAGGCGGAACGAGCCGCATGACCATGTACGTCCTCTGCTGCTCTGCGCGCGGACGGCTAACGCCTTATTCGCAGGGCTGGTCTCAGTGGTCTGTACTCACCAATCATGGTTGAATGTAGCACTCCTATGCATGTATCGGGAAGGGGTATTACATGGCATCCTCGTGTCCAAGCTTCCGGAGCCATTCGCAAGCCATGTTCACGCATTCCCCGTGGCGCAGGTACGGCCGTCAGATGACATAGACTATCTGACATCTGCGTCGTGGTGGTATCGACCTGGCCATGACATTAATATTGCTCGCGCCGGTGACTCAATAAGGCAGGTCTTCACCGGCCGCGTATTGATGCGCGGACGAAACCACCACTAACACTTACCCTTCTCTACGCTAGGTTCCACCAAGTGACGGACAACGAGGTTGCGCTATCGCTACCGACTCGCGTCATTGCTTCGCTAGGGTGCTTCTTGAACGTGCAGATCAGGAAACGGTCCACGGCAGGCCCACTATCCAGGTCGCGAAGTTCCGTCCATCAGCATGATGCTACGAAAGAGGTGACAGCACATGTTCGTCCCAACAGCCGAGCTCCCAACTACTTATCAAATGAATTGTGTGCACAGCGTGAAGGGGTTGGCGATGCGATCTCATCGTCTCACAGGGAGCGGTCGCAGGGCGCCGCCTAGCGAGGCCGTAAGTAGTTCCGTTATCATTGCACCACTAATCACACGGGGAGTGTTCAGGCTCAGGGCCATCGACATCGAGAGGCCGTGGCGAACACTCCAGGGGCTGCGAACAGTCACTTTGCCTCCACCGCCCGGAAACGAAGAGATGGCCAGATGTACACCAGGTACATCCCCTCGGGCCTCTCGCTGAGGATCAAGATTCGCCACGTCGCTGTTGATGCTCTGCTCGCTCCTGATGGGAGTGTGCGATCCCACGATCCGCTTCCCATCGGCCTCGGATTCTGCCCGGCCTGGAGGTTGGCAGGCAAGTATTTACTTACTGCGGTCGGCACGAGAGATCTGTCCGATCCGAGGGGCCACGGGCGCACGCCGCACGCCTCTTGCGGCGGTGATCCTTCGGAACCGGCAACGTGTGCTGGGTGAATGTCAATGATCCGTTCCTACAACCTCAACGCCGCAATGACAAGACAGCAAAGGTCCAGCGACATCCGAACATCTGCATATTCCCGGCCGGGACTGCGACGTTACGGACGCTGCCATGTGCATGCTCGTCCGCTGTGAGCAACCGTACGTGAGCGCGATGAGAAAAGAAGCCGAGAAGCGGCCCTCCAAGGAACTGTCTGGGACGCACAGCTCTTCCCAAGTGCAAGCCACGTACCCAGCAACGGGCTGCATGCACGTACGCCTGCGCACGCGAGGAGGGGTAGGCTGGTATCACCGCCGAACGGGGACCGCGGTGGCTTGTCGTGGGAGAGGCCGCGACCTCGAGCGTGAAGGTTGCCTATGTACGTACGTGATTGCCCGCTGAAGGATCAATACATATAGCTGACCCAGCTCGCTTCAGAGCCATACACCTTCAATTGCTTCGCGCTCCGCCTCGGTCGAGTGCCGACAGTTCGTTGGGTATTTCAACGGCCAAGCCCGGCGGCCAAGTTCTCCCAGCGTACGTTTAGTTGGGCCTCCCAGGGACGCCACTCATCGGTTCCGATCGACGGTGTGTATTGTGCTGTTGGGCATAGATGCCAGGGCTGAGGAAGAAGTATGAAACTAGTACTGAAGCCGACTGCAGCCGGTCTGAGGCTGACTGGCACATCGAAGGCAGAACGCGAGTAGTATCCCGTTGCGAGCCCTGCATGAACGGACGACTCGGGCTTCGCTAATCGCAAGAAGGGCTCACGGTATTGTGACCTGAAACGAACGCGAATGGGAGCTCGTAGTCTGGCCTAGACTCGCCGACCTGTACCGTAGGGACGCGATGTGGTGGGAAACCCGTCGATCCCGTGCTTCCTGCTTCGGACTTCTTGGAGGATGTTCACTGACAGGATTCACGAAGCATTCGCGCGAAGGCACCCCGTTTCAGACAACCTCACCTACGTGCCCAAGTATAACTCTTTGGCCATTGGGCGGGACAGCCCATTGGTCGACAGCAAGTGCACAAGACCACCAGTAGATACGGCGCTCACGGCGAGCAAATCCCTGCCGTTCATGCCCGTCCAATTACGTCTCACTACGTTGACGCGTCCGGGTCGACGAGCTCTCCGTCGCTTGCACCAAGACCGCCAAGGACGGTGGCCATTTCGAGACAACTCAATATGTGTGGCGTTAACGCGGAGCGAAGGGGGCGTGCTAATAGATAGACCGAAACCAGCCTCACTCCAGCGTTTGACATGGACCAGATGCAAATTCAATATTCAAGTCTCGGGACTGGTCGAGGCAATAGAGTCCGTGCGCAGACATCACAGTGACTAGTATACACGAGGCGATCGGCAGACCCAGCATTACGTGTCGTTCAAAGACCACCGCTCCGAGAATGCAATATCGAGGGGCTCGGAGCGCCGCCGTGCTCATAGGGTCATCAAGGCGGCGCCCTACGTGTCCGACGCTAAGGTGTCGCTATCAGACTTACGCGACTTCTGTGGGGAGCCGAGGTCGACTTCGACGGGAGGTGCAGGGCCACTTTCCATGTCACGTTGCACCGTCCGCTCGACATCGATTGTGACCTGCAGAGGCTGCTGAGACACCACAAGCCGATCAGCCTCAGCTTCACCGGGGATGAGATGATGCGAACTCGCCTTTGTGCTCGCAGTGTGGTCAGGTCGCGACTGTGGCAGGAATTAGCCTCGAGCATGGTTCGTTTGCAAGCAACACTTACGAAATTGCGGGGACTGTGAGGAGGGTTCGCGAGCATGACTGGGAGAGGATAGCGGTCGTTGGATCCTTGTACCCTGATTGCGAGGGACTTGCGGGCATTCAGACTACAGGACGTCAGGGCTGTTCGTGTTGCAGTCCGGAGACGCAGCTCACCTCGCTAGTAACGAGTTCGCGTAAACTATGATCAATCGCGTAAGCTGAGTACTTTGGAAGTAAGTAGGCGCAGACGAACGTTTGTTGATCGCGAGATGCATTCCGAGGAACACGAAGTTCCTCCGCATGAAGAGCCACTGTCGCATGTGAACCTCGTTAGCATCCTTCTGGGCTCACCGTGCAACACGAGACATACGAAGAACAGCGAGAGCGCAGTGGCGATACTGTTCATGGGTTGGGTATCAGCTATGACAGGGTGAGAGTTGTCAGGATTGCCACTTGCCAAGTCAGCATGCCGTTCTCCACGGTGTAGAGAGTGAGTGCGTCGATCATATGGTTGATTCTAGCGGTGTCACAGGCACGTCAATACGATGACTGTAAAACGTCCAGGTAAGCCTCACCGAGTGAAGCCTGCACGGCCCTTGCGGATGTAGTAGCAAAGAGTGACGGTGATTAGGATGTCGAGAGAGGCCGATATGGCAAGTCCGAGGGTGAAGATGTACTAGTGAGCAAGTCTCAGTACGAAACCCGACGACGGATAGGGTGGGGCTACTCACGGTGAATTCTCTGATGAATGATACATAGCTTCTGAGACGGAGCCTGAAGGTACCCCATGAGGACTCGAACATCCAACGCTGATCGGGCGCACGTACATTTGTGCGGTGGTAACTATACCGTATATTAGCTACGAGCTGCTTATGCTGATAGTACAACTTTGCTCACCAAGGGCAGATGCTGCATGGCAACGAAAGCGATGAGTACGGTCTCCAGGCGAGCGATGGTAGTGCGCTCACCAATTCGTAGGAGCGCAAGAGCCATCTGATTATTGCCAAAGATATCAGCACGAGAAGGAATGAGAAGTCAAATACTGACTAATGGGATGGTGATAAGGTAGTTTCCTCGGCTCACTGTCGCCCGACCGTGAGCGATACAATTCTCCTGCGAACTTCGACAAAGTGATACATACGCTTCCAAATGCGATGGATGAAGAAGCTACGAGGATACTATGTCAGTCTTTGTTGAAGGTGTTTCACAATCATTGCTCACCAATGGACAATGACTGTTGTCATGGCCTATTGTAAGGTGTCAAAAATAGCCATAAGATTTGCATTGTATGACACTTACGGTAAGGGTGATCGTGAGCTTGGGGATAGTGCGGGATGACGTGAGACGCAGGTCTTCATCCCTCAAACTTTGAGGTACTTACAGGAATGGACCTGGTAGAACGTATATGAGCGAGCTCCGTATGTGCAATCGAAGCAACCAGGCAGGGGTCGTCTGACTCACCATTGAATCTTGTCCAACATCTGATACTCCCCGTAATCCGCTATTAGGTTCTGCCAGTTCGCGGTGCACACCATGATGGAGTGCGTGATGTCTAAGAGCCTGCGTATTGCGTCATGAAGACATGAGGAAAGGAAAGTCACTGTATTCGAGAGGGTGACTGAGGAACGAACCATACGGCGACAACCTGGATGAGCACAGGTGAGGAGATAGGTCAGCGCTAAGTACATGCCGACGCACTATGCTTTTCGTTCTTGGGCGATCCGACTGGTACATTTGGAAGTACAGCACGACTTGCATGAACACGACACCGGAGAGGCTAGCACCGATGTTACTGTATAATCTCAATTAGGATAAAGTCAACTTACAAGAGTGCAATGAGACCGCCCAAGAGGACAGGTGGCGGAGGATGATTGTAGACCGTTTGCAGAGGATTGACATCACTTGCGTTGTTAGCGACCGCGTCAACGTTTCCGGTGGCAGAGAGAGCGGAAGGAGACATGTTGAATAAGTTATGGTCCAAGGTCAGAAGGAGAAAGGTGCATGCCGAAGGGCTTCCGCGTCGGTCACCCTTCGCAGAGATATATACACAGTGATGCCCGCTCCCATGGAACAGTCAATTCGACTGGGTTCCAATCCAAGCATAATTTGTCGAGCACCATTCAGAAGTTCCGAGCTATGGACATGCCGTGAATCCTGTGCGAAGAAGCCGCCTCAGTCTTATGTGGGACGTGAAACACGTCGCCGCGCTCAACCCTCGCCTCTCTCGGCCTCTGGTTGGCGAATCTGGTTGCGCGCCCATAACGGTACCGGGGCAGCTGACATCGCCTGGGGAAGACAGCCCGCACACCAGCCGCGCAGTTCGGACGCGATCGGCTGAGGATGCGGCGTCTGACGTCGGTGGCAGGAGCTGGCAGCGTCTCCATTCATGAGCAAGGTGGGTCCGCGCCTCCCTTCCCCGCATCAGCTGATCGATCGCGCGCGCATCGCTCGTAGCACGAGGTCGACGAGTGCAGTATTGAGCCGTCCACTGCAAGCACGAAGAACCAAGCATCGTGGGCAAGGCATATCACCGACAGGTCAACGTATGACCGCAACAGTCTGATTCTCTAGCGGTGGGCATGTTAGGCATTGCGCTTGACATATGTACACGCACTGTCCCATTCGTGAAGGTCGTCATCTGTACGGGTCCTTCTTCCAAGTGGTGATTCGGTCTGGGCTATCGCCAAATCAGGGATGCCTGGATGCCACCGTTCCTGGGTCAGTGGCGGCATATACGCCCATGACCTACACCTAGGAATCACTAGTTAGCATCTGAGTTATCCAGTGACATTCTCGGCTGGTGGCACCATACTTTTCCGATAAGAGAACGTTACGTCGCTGGAACAGACTCGGGCGGCGCCGAGGCGAGCAGTGCGACTCAGAAGTCAATTTCTCGAGAGCGGCGACTTGCAACTGCGTATACGCGGCACTTGTCCCTCTTATGTTGCTGGAGATGACAGGCCTCCCGGGCTTGCGCGAGCGGGGTATCATCGGGACCGCTGATCGTGCTACATCCGGAAGACAGTTGTCCACATTGAAGCCAATCATGTCGCTGATATCTCGCCAGATGAGTAGAGGCGGACCTCAGGTGTCTTGCGACCAAATGGCATCCGCACCTTACGTCTGCTACGTCCCGGAATCAGATTAGTGCCCCTCCCCTACTATATCCACCGGAGTGTGCACCCACCATAAGGAGGTTTCATCCCGCAACTCAAGATTGAGCGTCGCCGCGCGCAGTGTGAATGCCGTGGAACCGTTCAAGTATGGAGGATCCGCCACACCGGGCCCTCCTCTCCTGGAATGCGGTTTGCGCTCATAACGAGGGATAAGCACTCCGCACTCCTCTTCGGGGAGCTCCACCGCGTGTCTTCATCGGCAGCAGGACCGATAGGCAGTCGGACCTAGCACGCTCATCGCTGAGAGCATCGCGAACGTGCATGTGTCCGATAGCGCAAGCTTCCGCAAGCATGGATCGCAGCCGCAGAGCTGGGTTGCGCAAGTCGCCGCAGGTGCCTTGCGGCGGGTGTCAAGCAAACACAACGCGGTTGCGAGATGCGGCGCACCGCGAGTAAGACGATCAGCCCAATCTGGAGAAAGCTCGCACTTCGTAAGGGGGCTCACCCACACGGTTCGTCACGGTCGCACGGCGACCGCCGAGCACGTCACAAATGCCTCTCTACCGACGAGGAGCGTGGCACAGAAGGGTATTAGAATAGCGGCTACTCACCCGAGTCCGGATACCGGACGTAGAGGAAGCGAGGAGCATGGAGAAGTCGCTCCGAACGCCCACCGAGTCTCTGCAGGGTCGCATTCGCGTAGGGTCCCGAAGTCTACTGTGTTGGGGAAGGGATTCTGTGACGGCAAGCGAAGCTTCGAGCGAACCGCGCGGAGGCCGGCCGCAATATGGTGCGGGCAACCGTACGCGACGCTAGTGATCTAGGTGACTGCGAGCTCGGGAATTAGTGTGGATAAGAAGCAGCGTAGCAGAGGAGCGGGGGTACTTACATGGGCATAGCCCCCGAAAGCAAATGTGACAGGACTACCCTCGAGTCCGCAAGGGCTGAGAAACAACCCCAGCAGCCCCGCGACCCACCATGTTCCGCCCCGACCCATCTTCGCTGAGCGCGCGGATCAGGAGCCCCATGATATGGTTCATGTCATCCACGTAAGGTGACTTCTTGATGGGGTATCATGGGCGAAGCACTCACCGTCGACCGCCAGATGTGAATCTTCAGCGCCACGGGAGGCTTCAGTAAGTTCGTGTTCAGCCCTTCGGCAGGAACAGGGTCCATCCTGGACCGTCCCGCCAGCGCGGGAAGGAAGTTGCCAACCGTCTTCTTGTTTGACGGTTCGACGTCTTCGGCACGTCCTCGTGCGCGGGCCTGAGACCTCGGCGGAACCCGGCCGGTAGAGATCCTTCCAGAGATGGAGGGTTGCCGTTGCGAAGTATGGCTAGCGAGAGCCTGAATGCGCTGTCGGCGAGAATACGTGCTCGATTTGCACAACGGTAGCCATTGAACGGCGAGCGCGAACCGCTCGGAAGCTCTAGGTTCCGTCCATTCACGCCTCGCCTGCACCGCGTACGGCCTGTCAGATGGACGCCACACGAGTGGAAGGGAACCAAACTCACACTGTGCGCGTTGGGTCATGAGACGACGCGGAGCTTCATGAGCCATTCAGATACACGCCAGAGAGGTTCCGGGGGAGGGGAACGCGCCGTGAGAGGCCCGCGGCAGCATGGGTCGCTTCGACGCGGGAATCTCCTCAAGGCGCATGTTCCAGAGTTCAATTAGTCAGGGAATGTTCGCACCGTAGACCACCATACTACATCATGCGTCCCTCGCGTCTATGTGCCACAACATCGGGTCACGGCCATCGATCTGGACTATGCGCAAATAGGGATAGGGATGCCACGCCTAAATGGCGAGCAGGATTGCTACCATGTTGCAATGGAAGAAGCACGAACCCTGGTACGCCTGTAAACTTTATACGGATGAGCGTTCCTCCCAGGAGGTGGCGCAAGAAAGATCCTCACTTGCAGCTGCCAGTTCCCGTTCCGTCAGGAAATCCACATTGTGGAAGTGAATGAAAGCTGAGCTGCGCGGTGAGTCGCGGTGAGCCTGTGATCGAGATACATGACGCGACGTACCCTTTGCTCGCAGTACTGCAATGGAACATTTGCAGCGGATTTACTGGTCACCCAGAATAATAGTGAAGATGAATCTGGAACCTGGGCATACTCCAAAAGCTCCAAGAACTTTCCTCGTGGCAGGGTAAGCTCGACGTCTAGGCCTGGTCCCTGACGTACGCTTTCTGGTCGTACGCCTCCGTTCTGGTCCCGCTTCGGGTTCACATCACAATCCAGGATTGTGCCATTCGCCATTCGTGTGTGAGCACCGGCACACCGCTGCGCAACCGGCCGACGTCCGTATTCGCAGACGGCCCTTTGCATGCCAAACTCCGCGAACGCTATGTCAATGACACGACTGGCTGAGACTACTGGATGTGAGAACACACCATTCCCGGACGTGCCGATCTCGCACCGATAAGGACACGACTGTGGCCAGGCAATAACAGCCGACGGTCACGACAGCCAGGAAAGTTCAAGAGGTTCTTCCATGCATGTCCGAAGTCGTGCGTCGCGGGTCCTCAGCGGCGTTTCTGCGCAAGCTATTCAGGGTGCGAAGGCCGGCGACATTCTGCTGCAGTCGCACGCTGAACGTTTGACGGACCCGGTCGGGATATTTTCGTCCTTACAGGAGCCGATGCGGTACCTGATGATGATGGTCAGCTGTGTTGCCGGGTATACTTACTGTATTTTCCCGCTGTGGTCAGAGATTCGCAGCCCTGACGGAGGAGTGCATTGAGACTTGCACCGTGGTTCGTGTGCTCGGGAATTCAGTAGTTGACGTTCTCCGAGTGAGAATGTCCGCCTTACCTTCCCGGCCCCCTGACGGAGGGGTGCCGTCGAAGCAGAGCACCGGCCGTCAACGCTCCGCTGGCCCGCTACCAGTTCGAATTCTCAGCAAACTTGTTTCTACGCAACAGACGACACGTACCGGAAGCACTGTGCCTGTCTCCGCCGAGCCCGGAGAATGGCGTGTGGTCCGGTCATCAATAGGATGAACGCTGGGAAGTGCCACTACAATGTCAGATGTCGAGGTCTTGTAGTCTCTTGCAGATACTTCGATGCAGGTCTCACTCGCCTGCTTCTATTCATGAGTACTGACTCTCGACATCGGTTAACCTGTCTCTGACTTCATGCATCCTGGCAAATGCTCCATCGGCACGATCCGGACGCGAGAGTAGTAGACGTCAAGATGAAGTCTTCCCTGGCTCGCGAAAGCATGAAGGCAAGATACTTGTGAGCAGGGATCAAGCTGTCTTGCTGTCTCTTGCGACCGTGGTCGTGAGTTAGCATTAGAGCATGTGAGGTTTTGAGAGCGGAGAGAATGGTGTTTCTATACGGCGTCACGGGCGATCTCTATACACTGTCCGTCTTGGGACGTCTCTCCAAGACTCTATCCACGATCCCGAAGCTAAGGGCCTCATCCGCTGTTGCATGCTGTCAGTCGGCAGCAGCATCCACGACAACAGCTAACATACCTGTCATGAAGTAATCCCGTTCCAGCGCTGTTTCTGAGAATAGCACCGTTGTAAGCATGGGTACAACAACAGATGCCCAATGCCGACTCACGGAATCGTTGCAGGCCGTCCTCAAGCGACTCGCCATCGCGTGCGCAGTGCTTTTGGTATATGCCGGTAAGCACTTCGCGTACGCGAAGAATCTCTTTTGCATGGATGGCAATGTCGCTGGCTTGCCCAGACGCGCCACCGGAAGGTTCTGTGATGATATCGAATTATCGCGGATGAATTGCCCTACCAGAGACATAGACGTACGGTGGATCATAATGCTGGAATGTGGGAGCGCATGCCGTTTACCCTTCTCACCAGCAGCAAGTAGCAGTGAGCCCATGGAGCAGGCTTGGCCTACACAGTAGGTGTGAATCGGTGATGATACGTATTGCATCTGCGCCTGGGTCAGTAGACCAAAACCTGACCACACACAGGATGCTCACCGTGTCATAGATGGCAAGACCAGCGGTCACACTGCCCCCGGGTGAGTTTATATAAACATGAATCGGTTTCGATGTCTCCTCCGCTTCAAGGAAGAGTAGTTGTGCGACAATGAGAGCAGAGTCGGTATCTCTGATCTATGGGTCGTGAAGAAAAACTCATTGCACACACTATGAGTGCACTCACCGGTCCGTACAGCATGATCACACGTTCTCGCAGCAGCCGCGAAAATATATCGTAGCTCCGCTCTCCCCTGCCCTAAAAAGCCGCATATAGTGGCGGTTGTCGGTCTCATAGACTCCAAAGCACTTGTTTACAGGCTTACCGTCTGCTCAATCACGATAGGAACCAGGTTCGCTGTCACTGGATGCGCATGTCCCAACCCGCTCCAGTCTGCTGCCAGTGGATGTAGTTGACGAGCATGTCGAGGTAGTGATGGTGCCCGCTGGACCAAACGGGCCGCAAAAGTGCGAGACACGGACTGTCTGAGAGCGAAAGACATGACGTCGGCACGCGACCGTTGTGCGAGTCGCCGAGGTCGTCGTTGAGTGCGTCGGAGGCGCGACTACATAACTAGACGCCGGTCAAGTGCGCGCGCGCGTGTACCGCGTTCACGTGATGTACGCGTTTGCGCGCTTTGCTCGACGTCGAGCCACGAGAGTTCTCTTGCGTCGACCACCACCTCCTCTTGGCCCCAGGGTCAGCTCTCTCTGCGCCTCAGCATATCTCACGACATTACGACACCGTGCATACGTACGGTCACGAAAGATGATGCCAACCCGATTGCGCACGAACAGGTCGACAGAGACCCCGATGGACTTCGAGTTCACCTCGCGGCCGAGTAGTAACACCAAACCAGCGTGGGCAACCGCTGGAGAAGACCCGCACACACCAAGAAAACGTGAGTGGTACCTGTTTATAATTTCAGTAGCTCGCTACAGAGTACTATGGGTGGTACTGGACGGGATCGCTCGGACCGCGCGGGCTGCAAGCTCTCCGACTGGTTTACTGACGCTATGTTAGGTCCGTTCGCAGATGTCAATCCTCAGACACCCTCGTTTCCTACACCAAGCACACCTACATGGCCCAGTTTCGGTCAGAACAACAACATGCCATTCCTGTTCCGAGAACCCGTCCCACAGTCACCACATTCTCCCCCTTGGGCACCTCCATCAACCTATACACCCCACAAGGCGACCATGCCTTTCCCTCAACCCGAGTTGAACGATGTGGACATGTCCGAAGTCAGCCCAGGCGGACCATCCCCCGACAAGGAGCAGAAGGAGGAGGGTGAACGCGCGTTGGCAGTTGGAGCACTACGGAGAGTGTACAAGAAGCGGAATGAGCGGGAACGCAGTCGGCTCGGGCGACGTCGTGGGCGCATCGACGATGATGAAAGCAGCGGGGAGGAAACTGGGGAGGATGACCGACTCGGACCTCTCACCCAGAAGACGACTAATCACTACACTCTTAACGTCGCGGGTCCCACTGCCCCACAATCTGACACGCCATATCGTCTGTTGGGGTGCGTCATCATTCCGGTTTCACTGTTGTGTTCGATTCCTTACCGTGCGTTGGGCAGATACGTGCAAGTGTTCTTTAACGGCTCGCTGGCAACAATAGCCTTGTACCTCCTGGCTCAATTCATCTTCATGATCCACACCGACGTTGAGCACCGCGTCGGTGAATACTCGATGGAGATCGTGCAGGAGATTGCGCAATGTCAACTCGCGTACAAAACGAATCTGTGCGCAGAAGGCCGGATACCCGCTATGACTGCACAGTGTGCCTCATGGGAAACGTGCATGAACCGCGACCCGACCAAGGTCGGCCGAGCTAAGATCACCTTCGAGGTCTTCGGCGAGGTTATCAACACGTTCGTCGAGCAGATTAGCTGGAAGACCCTTGTGAGTCATTTTGCGTACTTGTCGCCCTACCACACTCCAACCGCGATCGCAGGTTTTCACGGTGGTCTCCCTCGCGTTCTTCGCGTTCTTCATCAACTCCGTCATCATGCTCTTCCGCTCGCGCGTGAACCCGATGCCTCCAATACCCTCTGGAGTTCCCCATTATCCTCTGCCGCCTGCGATACCCTACCATGCGCCGCACGGATATCTGCCGCCTTCTCAAGAGTGGCACAACAAACCCTGGAAGCTTGCGGACGAAGTCGAAGAGATCCCTACGAGGAGGAGAAGACTTGAAGACGGTCAGGCTGCGAAGGTCAAGTAAGACACGCCATGTAGCCGTTGGAGCGGAGGTCGGTGTGGCGGGTGGTGGAGGAGACGAGGCCCCTGTACGTGGACGTTGAATATGGGTGGCATCTTGCATTGCATCACAGACATGTTTCCTTCCCTTTCATGCATACTTAAGTTACACTTACTGTATATCTCTATGTGACAACTACATCCACTCCGTAGGTGAGCGCATTCAACACATCGCTACTCATAAGACCGATCTGATTCATCTCACCAGGATGACGTACATCCTTCGTCTACACCTCGAGCGTGTTGATTGCCTAGATTGGGTACTCAATGCTACTGCTTGCTCACTGCTTCTGGCAGGCAGGCTGTGGACGAATGGAAGCCATCGCACAAGCTTACACAGTCTACTCCATGTAGCATCTAGACCTCTCGACGCTCGTCATCGCAATGCACGACCCAACATAGGCCGACTGGTCAAGTTATGCGCGCATACAGCGACTCGCCGGAGACACTCAAGCAACAGCCTCTCAAGGTGGGCGTCGGCGGCTTCAATGCTTGGCCACCCGAGTGCCCCTGTGGGTGCTCCTTGCGACGTTTCGCCTATACCGCTCCGACTCGTTCCCCCCGAGCCCGTCTCTCTCAAACACAACGCTACAGGCTCCGGGGCAAAGCGTTGACCCGACCTTCAGTATATATTGTTCACTTGAGCGCGGTGACGAACTTCCTTTTCGTACGTCGCGCCGTATCAGCCACATCCGACTGCGCAATTTGCATGCTGGGACTCAACCGGCTCTCTTACTCACCGCCGTCGCCCCTTAGATGTACAGCTCTCGTCCTCGTCTTCACCCACCTAGCCGCTGGGTCCACACCGACGCGCAGAACAGGTGCATCCGGAATGTTCGCTGCGCCCAACTCGCCGATTAATCCCACAAGTTGGTTCCATTCCCGTGCGCCGGGGAACACGCACAGGGGCGCAAGCGTGGCGAACGCGGTGACTATGGTCCCTCCTCCTGCTCGATATCAAGCTCCATACTGTGCGCGCAGTTAGTGCGTGGGTAGGGTTCAACTGTTCGGGCTCGAAGTTGATAAGCGGAGGCAGCGGGATGGCCCAGGATGGCCAATCATTCGTCAGACCTTCGGACCTTGACTGTGGATGGTCAGAGTTCGCACTTTCTGAACTTGGGGGCTGCGCTGACCAGTGAATGTGGTAGGGCGTTCGATCATGTCGCTGACACCGTAACTTGCAAATCGCAGCTTTCAGTTGGGGATTGGTGGGGAAATGCGGCATAGTGGATGGGGCCTGGCGTTCATCTGTTTCCCTTCGACCAACTCTGAACCATCTGCCATCTTGGTGAGAAGACAGTCGTCATCATCGGTGGTCATACAGAATCGCGGAGCAGGGCAAAGCTGTCAGTTGTTCACATCCAGTCGCTCGGTCGCTGTACGGTCGTAACGTGTTGACGACGCACTCAACATTGACGGACGATCAGGCGCGTCCGTCCTGTATATTGACATCATGCTCATCATCAGTGGTCATTCGTCGGTCGGTGTGACCAGGCATTGCCCAACGATCAATCCATGTCGGCACCACGATCGCGTCGCTCCATCGCCTTCTATAGACTGAACAGAGAACCGCACGCTCGTGATTCGAGAGTTGGAGGTAAGCCTACTGCTGCCGTTGGCACATGCGCGTTCGGTACTGACTATCCCACAGTTCCTTCGTTTTCCCAAGTTCATCTCATCCCCGGTACCGCAAGTAGTACTTCTTCCCGCACACGCATACGTACAGGCTCCCGCAGGAACGATAGCGGAAGGGCCAGCAGGCCACGGATTGATCACCTGTCCACACCTAGATGAGGCGCGTCTGATTCGTGGACGTGGATGTCTCACTCATATCTCGGTTGCACAGATAGCTTATGATCTCTCAACGAGTACTGTTACAAACCCGTGCCCAAGCAGGAGATAACTGCGATCTAAGACATGTGAACGTTGGACCCACAAGGACCCATGCTGCTGAATTGCACTACGGCGAAGACAACCGCATTGTCACCACTAGTACTTGAAGAAACATGGCGTGCCACATCGGAGCCTCAGAACAGCTTCTATGTGGCCCGCGCGCACGTCAGCGGTCTTCGCTACGAGATCGGGCGAGGAGCTGTACGTACATGACGACCACCGTTCGCCACACCCCTGTGCTGACCAGTGTTTATCCCCGAAGATTCGGACCCTAGACCGCATAAGCGCAACTCGTAAGGTGGAGGCTGTCCCCGATCGCCTAGGATAGCCCGGAGGAGTGATGTTCAAAACCCCCGACCTGACCGACGCTTTGAGTAGGCGTGCCTGTGACCAATGCTTTAGGACACCATCATATAGGCCATCATGGGGAGGTTGCTGCATGCGATGTCAGCGTGCGACTTGCCAAGGGTCCAATATTTGACACTCTACGGAACCGAGCTCAAATTCTTGAACCTAGGTCGTGTGTTTTTGCTTGCCAACATTCCTATGTTGGGTCGACCACATTACCAACGTCATGGTGAGGGTGTATCATCCCGGGCGGCGCCACGAATCCTATGCCGCCGAGTGGAATGTATCCGGGGTCCTGGGCGTTGAATGAACGCCAGCGCCGTGATTTGTTTGCAACATGTGTGGGCGGACCTACTGTTGACTCAGTCTCGGAGTAACTGACAATAAATGCACGATGCTCGTCACAAAAGCGCACCTATAGAAACTGGTTCGTGAGTGTTGCACGATCCGAGCGACAATAGGTTCGCACGAGCCAGGATGTGGCGGAAGGTTCGTGGAGAAGGTTAGAAGAAGGCGCTGTAGATCGGGCACAGGATCTAGGAGCGGGCGCAACAAGACGGGTGGGGTTCCGGGGTCCTAGCCGAGGGAGTGAGCGGCAGGTGCGAAATGCGCGTTGTAGCGAACTGCTATGATCCAGATCATGCCTTATAGACAGCACGGCGCTCACGCACGCCCCGAGCTTCTCCTCCTTCTCTTTCGCCAACCTCCATCTCTAGGTGGACTGTTTGCCCTGTTCTCCTGTTCCCCGTAGGCCCCCGCACCGCCAAGGGCCCATATTGTGAGTTGCATGCAGCTGGCTGCTGTCCGACGATGAGGCATGCTAATACAGCCATTCGCAAGCTATTCTTCACGTTACAGCCGTATAATGTTCACGAAGACCTCTCTCCTATTTTCCCTCTGCGCGACATGCGCGTACGGAGCGTTCGTGCCCCCGTCAAGGCTCGACGTGCCCGTCTTTCTGGGTCGCGGCGGTAGGCCGATGTTGGGTGTCACTATGGTGCGTGAACAAGCTGCACAGGCCCGTTAGAGGCAAGGCTCAACGGGTGCCGGTCTTCAGGGTACCCAAGGTGCTGGAGAGATTCAGCGATTCAACTTCACGCTCACGACCAGTATGGGGTACACGTCCGTTGCAAACAGGGGATGCGCCGACTGTGGTAACACGCCAACGTGAGTGTTTCGGCTGTCTAGCATGATTCGTCTAGTATGCGTTGTGGCGAGCTCTCCGAACGCTCCATGACCTGTGATCCACACTGCTAGTGGCGCGATCAACCATCCCATGGAGGCACTGTTGGAGACTTCGTAATGCCCTTCATCATTCATGTTGCTGCAACTTCTACCCCTCGACGGCTTGGTGCAACATCGCGCTTATGTACCGGTGCTGACCATCATTGCAGTTATGACCTTGGCCTCTCACCAGATGCGAGAAGTCTAGCTGGAACGCCCGCCCTGGCCCTCGGCGGGGGTACTTTCGGTGGATCTCTCATCAAGGAGAACTGCACCCTGTCAACAGTTCAAGGCACACCTTGGCCATATACGAATCAAACGAGTAAGGCTGTCAATCCGTTCGCATGCGCATTACGGCTTATTGTGATATGTAGTTGTCCTCATGGATACGCAGACGCAGAGCTCACCTTTCCAAGATGGCATCTCTGGCATCATTGGTCTTGGTACGCTGAAGAGGTCTACGGATGCAGCGAATTTCTCCGCCAACTTCTATGATGGTCTCTATGGCCAGTACTACATTCGTAATCCTGAGGCGTCGAACTTCACTTTCGGCATGGCGCTGAAGTCGTCCCCGGTGATTCCAAGCGAGGGCAGCTCTCTCGCTATCGCGCCCGGCGCGGAATCACTTGCTGACTCTGAAGCCGGGACTGTCCACTGGCTCCAGCCAGATACCTCCGCGTTCGACGAGAGCAGGGTTCAATGGCGTACAGTGACGACACCGCCCACCGGTTTTCTTGCAAACAACGAGCAGCCTGACTGGACGGTGAGCCTCGATGGGTGGTCGGCCAAGATTGGTAACAACAACGTGGGACACGGCGGCGGAATTTTTGTGAATGTGGACCCGTACTACTCAGGCATCTACATGCCAGGCACGCAGGCGCGTCTCATTCGTGAGTAACTCTGAGCCGTCTGCTGCGCGCATTATGGGCGCTGACATGTTCCCGTTCGCATGATGGCACAGACGACGCCATCCCTGGTTCGCAACAAGTGCAGAAGTCAACGATTCAAGGCCAGACCAACTCGTGGCACGTTCCATGCAACTCTCAATTCCAGTTCACGGTCGCTATTGGCTCGCAGCAGTTCACCGTCGACCAGTCATTGCTTGTTGTGAACCTGGGTGACGGAACGTGCGTGAGCCTCATCGAAGGCTTCACCGATCCCGGCGTGACTCAGTACATCTTCGGCCAAAATTGGCTCTCTCAGCTCTACGTGTGAGTACCTCCTGCGCGCGTCGGTGTTTGCGGAGCGAAGAGTCACTGACCTTTCTGCGTGTGCAGCATCTTCAACATCCCCAAGAACGGTGATGCACAGCTTGCCTTCGCCCCACGCAGTGTCTCCTCAGCCCGTTCGCGCGACATTGGTGCCATCGTCGGTGGCACGGTCGGTGGTGTAGCGGGCGTCGTAGCGATAGGCCTCATCGCTTTCTACTTCATCCGCCGGCGACAGGACAACTCGTTCTTCAAGCGCGCCGCAGAGATGGAGGAGGAGCACAAGGTCGCAAGCACCGTCGAGCCCTACACCTTCGGCCAGGGACCGGTCCTGCCTGTGTCTACGGGCGCGGCGCACGGCCAGTTCGCGGATCGCCCACTGTCGTACGCGGTCTCGGGCTACATTTCTCCCCCTGTCTCGCCACAGCACCCGCTCTTGGCTCAGGATGCAGGCCCCGCCCAGCTCCCGCCGTCGTATGAGGAGGCGAGCGAGAGCGGCGTGTCATCGTCGACGCGCGGCTACCCGCGCGAAAAGCAGGGATATCGCCAGGAGACGATGATGACCGTCAACGAGGGTCCGAGTTCGGGCAGCGCGCCCACGACGCCCAACTACCAGTCGTCGTTCTCTGGCCCGAGCGCGCCCGCGACTCCACATGCGGCGGTCATGGGCCAGAATCCGCCCACTGTGTCGAACTACGATATGTCGTTCTCGGGCTCTAAGGTTTGAGTGGCAACATGGGTGATGCGGCAGTGTGACATGTCGAGGCAGGAGTGGACAAGAGTCTTTGTGTACATACATACGGTTTCGTTTCTTTCCAGCATCCGGTGTCGGTTATTTACGATGGAGGGAAGGCGCGCTCGTGCCCGCACACGCGACGATGACAGTGATGACGACGCCTTATGTATCTAGTAGCTACGTCTCCAATCTCGTACTTTGGTATACGGACTGTCGTTTGCACCGTACCTGAGCTCGCTGGACCTCACATCAACTTGTCGCTCCTTACGCGTCGGTCGTGGCTTCCGCAAGGACTTACTCGTTCGTTTGACTTTCCTTCTTACTCATGTTTTAGCGTAGTAGTCCACCTATACTTACACCTTTGGAGAAGCTCAACTGACCAACGGCCACTCTTCCAAGTCCTACGGCACGCCTCAACTGGTACTCTACAGCGTCTGGCATAGCGCCCGAATCACGTGTCAGACGCGACCATCTTTGGTCGCGTCGCGTTTAACAACTTGAGGTCTGACCCGAACCATCACCCCCGCCACGAGCCACCCTCGGCTGCGCTCCGTCCCTCGTATACACTAGCAACCCCTCCAACTCACCTCAGACGACGCGGTACACCGATACTTTACGACTTCAAGCACGATGAGCGATTCGGAGGAGAACTTTGACCTCGACGTCTCCGACTCCGGCGAGTCCGATGGTTTCGTACCCGCGCCGAAGAAAACAACGAAGGCCGCACCCAAGAAAGCTCCTGCCAAAGCTGCACCGAAGGCAGCTGCGAAGCCGAAGGCAACCAAGAAGACGAAGGTGCTCGTGGAGAAGGACGACAACGCGGATACTGACGATGAGGCGGTTGACGATGACCCCGCGCCCCTCCCCGGCCCCTCCGCGCCCGCTGTCGCTAATGGCAAGAAGAAAACAGCGTCGGAGACGTATACGAAGGTGCGTGTGCACGCGTCTGAACGCGTTCGCGCCTCATGTATTCGCTGGTTAGCTCTCGCAATTGGAGCATATCCTCGTACGACCGGATTCGTACATCGGGAGTGTGGAGACGCATACCTCAATGATGTGGGTTTGGGACTCCGAGTCCAAACGTATGGTGAACCGGGAGATCAAGTACGTCCCTGGTTTCTTCAAGATTGTGGACGAAATCCTCGTAAACGCCGCGGACAACAAGGTGAGCATTCACTCTCCGGAGACACGTCGCTCTGTGCTAGGACGCGTGTCAACACCGTGCTTCAATCGTGATGCGGTCCTTGGTTGCTCAAGCATCCTCGACGCGTTATTCACCAGTCGTGCGATCACGGTTGCGGGAACTCCAGGCTAATGGTATTCGTAGATCAACGACCCCAGTATGGATACAATCAAGGTCACTATTGATATCGAGAACAACACTATCTCCGTGTACAACAACGGCCGCGGTATCCCTATTGAGATGCACTCGAAGGAGAAGATCTACATCCCTGAACTCATCTTCGGTCACCTCCTTTCATCATCGAACTATGACGACGATGAGAAGAAGCTTACCGGTGGTCGTAACGGTTATGGAGCTAAGCTCGCCAATATCTACTCGACAGAGTTCACGGTGGAGACTGCAGACAAGAACTCCAGCCAGAAGTACGTTCAGACGTGGACGAACAACATGAGCAAGATGGGCAAGGCGAAGATTCTGAAGAATGGTCGCGGTGAAGAATACACGCGCGTCACGTTCAAGCCGGACCTGAAGCGTTTTGGCATGGAGACCATCGACGACGACACCGTTGCCCTCCTCAAGAAGCGCGTACACGATCTCGCTGGAACCGTCAAGGACGTGAAGGTGTTCCTGAACGACGAGCGCCTGAAGATTAAGAACTTCAAGCAGTATGTCGAGCTCTTCTTGAGCTCTGCTGCGGAGTCGGCCGCCGATGCGTCAGGGGGCGCCGCACAACCCAAACAGACCGTCATCTACGAGTCGATTGGCACTCGCTGGGAGATTGCGTTCGCCGTCTCCGAGGGCTCGTTCCAGCAGGTCTCATTCGCGAACTCGATTTGCACGTCGAAGGGTGGCACCCACGTGAACTACATTGCTGACCAGCTCGCGAAGAACCTCGTCACATCTATCTCGAAGAAGAACAAGGCGGCGACGGTCAAGCCTGCACAAATCAAGAACCACATGTGGATCTTTGTCAATGCCCTTATCGAGAACCCGACGTTCGACAGTCAAACCAAGGAGACTCTGACGCTCCCGGCGAGCAAGTTTGGCTCGAAGCCGACTCCTTCGGAGGACTTCATGAAGAAGGGTAGGTCACTCGCATGAGCATATAGCACAACCTCCTGAATTCTTGTCGATAGTTGCGAAGTCGTCCATTGTTGACCACGTGCTGAACTGGGCCAAGTTCAAGGCCGACCAGCAGCTGAAGAAGACGGATGGGAACCGGAGGACTCGGTGCGTCTCTATGCATGTACTCAGCGGGTTGTTGACATGACTCCTCGTCCGCAGACTCACCGGTATGACGAAGCTATCCGACGCGAACAATGCTGGAACGAGGAAAGCTGCAGACTGTACGCTCATCCTGACCGAAGGTGACTCCGCCCGAGCTCTGGCTATCGCCGGTCTTGGTGTCGTCGGTCGCGACAACTTCGGTGTCTTCCCTCTGCGTGGAAAACTGTTGAACGTTCGTGACGCGAAGCACGACCAGATCATGAAGAACGAGGAGATCCAGAACATCAAGAAGATTATGGGTTTGCAACACAACAAGGAATACACGGACGTCAGCACGCTGCGCTATGGTCGTCTCATGCTCATGACCGATCAGGTATGTCGTTAGCATATGAACCTGGTGGACAGAGACGATTGACTATCTTTCCGTAGGATCACGATGGCTCGCATATCAAGGGTTTGCTTATCAACTACCTCGACCATTTCTATCCGTCCTTGTTGAAGTTACCCAAGTTCCTCGTCGAGTTCATAACGCCCGTCGTTCGAGTGAGTAGTAATGTGATCTCTCCTCCGTGGGTTGATTGCTAATACTCGAGCAGGTATGGAAAGGCAAGGAAGTGATCAACTTCTATACCATCCCCGAGTACGAGATGTGGCTCGAGGAGACCCCGAACTCGCACAAGTGGCAGCACAAGTACTACAAGGTTTGTGGTATACACTCCTGTGTAGTGTTGTATCTAACTCGTCCACAGGGTTTGGGTACGAGCAAAGATGAGGACGCGCGAGACTACTTCCGTGACATGAAGCGCCATATGATCCCCTTCTCCACCACCCAGGACGGTGACCATGAATTGATCGAGCTTGCGTTCAGCAAGAAGAAGGCGGACGATCGGAAGGAGTGGCTTCGTCAGTTCAAGGTACGTCCCCCTGTCAGCCATTACAAGTCGAACCCGCCGGGCTTACGGGATTCTATGTAGCCTGGGACCTATCTCGACCACACGCAGCGAGAGATTCCCCTCTCTGACTTCATCAACCGAGAGCTGATTCTCTTCTCCATGGCGGACAACATTCGATCCATCCCTTCTGTGGCGGATGGATTGAAGCCTGGTCAACGCAAGGTCATTTGGTCCTGTTTCAAGCGTAACCTCAAGAAGGAAATCAAGGTTTGTCTCCACCTCGTGGTCGATTGCACGCATCGCTTATACTGCGAGACAGGTCGCACAACTCGTCGGTTATGTGTCCGAGATCTCGGCATACCACCACGGCGAACAGAGTTTGATGGCCACTATCATCAACCTCGCGCAGGATTTCGTTGGAGGCAACAACATGAACCTTCTCATGCCGAATGGTCAGTTCGGTACGCGTGATCAGGGTGGCAAAGACCACGCCGCCGCACGTTATATCTACACGGAGCTGGCGCCGGTCATCCGCACTGTCATGCACCCTGCGGACGATGCCGTCCTGACCTACCAGCAGGACGATGGTAAACAGGTTGAACCTGAGTGGTATATGCCTGTCGTACCCTTGGTCCTAGTCAACGGTGCAGAAGGTATCGGTACAGGTGAGTGGTGGTGCCTTGGGTACGCTGTGACTTTCTCTAATGACCATGTAGGTTGGAGTACTTCGATCCCGAGCTTCAACCCCGAGGACATTGTCGCGAACATTCGTCGTTTGATGAACGGAGAGGAACAGGTCCCTATGCTCCCCTGGTGGCGTGGCTTCACTGGGACAATCAAGAAGGTCGGGGACAACAAGTACGACGTTCTTGGCACTGTCACCAAGCTGGACGATACGACGCTGGAGATCACCGAGTTGCCTATCCACAAGTGGACACAAAACTTCAAGGCCGAGCTCGAAGCCATGTGCGGTGAGAAGGGCGAGGGTGCCGTGAAGGTAAGGCATTTGGAATTAAAACGGTTACTGAGGTCGCATACTGAATAAGTGAGTACAGGACTACAAGGAGTACCACAACAACATGAACGTTCACTTCGTCGTCACCATGCCCGAGAAGGAGCTCGACAAGGCGGAGAAGCAGGGCTTCCACGAGTATTTCAAGCTGACGACGAAGATCAACACCGGCAACATGGTCTGCTTCGACTTTGACGGCAAGATCAAGAAGTACACCTCGCCCGAGGAGATCATCGAGGACTTCTACCCCAAGCGTCTCGCGTATTACCAGAAGCGCAAGGTATGTGGCATACTCTTGGATTAGCTGGTATGCAACTCTGACAATCCAACAGGACTTCCTCGCGAACGAGCTG
Organism: Earliella scabrosa; assembly: GCA_022605405.1. NCBI lineage: Eukaryota > Fungi > Basidiomycota > Agaricomycetes > Polyporales > Polyporaceae > Earliella > Earliella scabrosa. The sequence continues at coordinate 2,333,059 of JABYQQ010000003.1, read as the reverse complement.
CAAACCCAGCTTGACAAGCTGAACAACCAGGCTCGCTTCGTGCAGATGATCGTCGACAAAGAGCTCATCGTCGCCAACCGTCGCAAGGTCGATATCGTGGCCGAGCTCCGCAAGAAGCAATTCCGGCCCTTCTCCAAGGTGTCCAAGGCGAAGGCCGCTGGCGAGACCGAGGACATCGTCGAGGAGGACGAGGATGAGAGTGAGAACGGCACCGGAGCTACTGCCGGTCTCTCAGACTACGACTACCTCTTGGGCATGGCCATCTGGAGCTTGACGCGGGAGAAGGTTGGTTGTCAATACCCACCGCGATTTTGCTTGCCGTTTGCTTAGTCCGATTGCCCTTCTAGATCGAGAAGCTCAAGCAACAGGCCAAAGAGAAGGAGGAGGAGCTGCTCACGCTCCTCAATCTGACGCCGATTCAGATCTGGCAGACTGACCTTGACGCGTTCCTTGCGCAGTGGAAGGTGAGCTATCTCATCTCTGCGTCGGCTTCCAAAATGTTATTCACACCAACCCGTCTAGCAAACCTGCGAGGACTGGGAGGCGAAGCTGTGCGCAGCCGAAGGGGAGACCACCGGCAAGAAGGGCAAGCGGAAGCAGACGAAGCTCGGCTTTGCGCAGGCCAAGAAGCCGAAGAACGGGGACGACTCGGACGACGACTTCAAGCCGACCAAGCCCGCCGCGAAACCCAAGAAGGCGGCGGAGGCCAAGAAGCCTGCTTCAGCTGTTCCTTCCGGCTCAGGTGTCACGATTAAGAAGGCGGAAAGCGACGATGACGTGCCGCCTCCACCGAAGAAGCGTGCGCCAGCGAAGAAGGCGGTGACGAAGGTGGAGGACTCGGACATAGAGATGGTCGACTCGCCGCCATCAAAGCCTGCACCCAAGAAGGCAGCGACAAAGGTCGAGTCCGACGATGACTTCGAGTCACCGCCATCGTCGAACAAGGGCAAGGCCAAAGCTAAGAACGGGTCCGCGACGAAACGGAAGAGGTTGGTGCTCGCCTCTCCATCCCGTTTCGATGTAGGTGCTGACTCGCGGCGATCCAGCCTCGACAACGAGGACAACAGCGACGATGACATGTACGTCGTGCCAGCGCCGAAGAAGACGAAGCGTTCTCCAGTCATAGACGATGACGATGACGACGTCATGGAGGTCGACCCGCCGAAGAAGAACGGGAAGCAGGCTGCCATCACGGACTTCCTCGGTAAGGGTGCACTACCCGCGAAGAAGCCGCCTGCGTCTCGCAAAGCGTCTGCAAGCAGCCAGGCAGCGTCCAAGAGCAAGGCCCCTGCGAAGAAGCCATTGAAGAAGGCCGTGGTCTCGGAAGACGACTTCTCGGACGACGACAGCGTTCCTCCACCTCCGCCACCAAAGCGCACAGAGGCCCCGAGACGGGCAGCAGCTGCGAGGACGGTGTCGAAGTATGTCGAGATCACGTCCGGGGACGAGGACGGCGGGTCGGACTTTGAGGATTTCGATTAGACCTGGTGGTCGTTTTGCTGTCCGATCTCTCTTGTCACTGTTTGCATGCACAGCCCATCATCTGTATTCTTATTCACGACCCGGTTCACGCGCATCCATCTCATGTACTGTGTTCTGACGACGCCCACGCTTCTCGTACTCGTACTCATCAGCGTCTTATTGTGTTTGTGTTTGATATCGATATCTACGAGCTACTGTCTAGATCGTAGTATGACTTGGAAGCTCCAGACGGCACTGCTGCTGCACATCTCGTGTCAGATTCTTGGTTTCTGTGGGTGAATGGCTCGTTTCTGTCTGGCTTCCTGCGAACGGCACAGGCGGCGGGGTGAGGATCTGAGTGTCTGGCCGCCCTGGTCTTGAAATGAAGGAGGCTACCAGAAAGGACAGTGTCTATGGAGGTGGAAACTACGAAACTAGGATACGAGCTACGGCTATAAGTCCTTGTCCTTGAGCGCGGGCGGCTTAAAGTCCTTGAGCCACGCCTTGACAAACGCAATCTCCTCGCTCTGGATCTTCTGGATGAAGGCCGGCTGCGCGCTGAAGTCCGCGAGACCATTCTCGTCCCAGTGGTGGACCGCGCCTGTGTCCATCGTGAGACTGTGAGAACGCAGCCATGAACTTGAGGCGACAACGTACCTGGGATGAGCTTGAACGGACGCAGAGTCGTGTCCTTGCGGGGGCGCGCGCGGGGGTCCGGGCTGTGCGGGCAGTCGCCCCTCCACGGGTCCGCTGCAGGCGAGGTTACGTTAATAGGGTGACTGGACAGAGAGCAAGCTGGGAGCGCACCCTCGCCGTCGATGATCGCGAGCCGGTCCGCGGCGATGTTGTACCCCCCGAGCTTGTTCACGGACTGGACGTCGGGCCACTTGGGAACGGTGAAGTGCTCGCCAGGTGCAAAGGCCTGTTGGTGCGCTCGGTCAGTGGGGGGCGTGTGGTAGGGGTGCGGGAAGGGTACGTACGAGCTTGCAAGTGAGCGCGGCGTACTCTTTCGTCATCAGCTTGGAGATGATACGCGGCCGGAGGGGGTTGGGCGGGGGCGTCTGCGTGAGCGTGAGCGATGCTGTCCAGGAGTGGGGATTGCACTGCGAGCGCACCATGAGGAAGCCCCACTGGGTGCAGACCTGGAAGTTCCAGAGGCGCCAGGTCTGCGAGAGGTCGGTCTGCGCGTAGAAGTCTGGGTCGGTGATCGATCCGAAGCACTGTCGTGGTGTTGAGTTGCGCGTGTCACGGAGCCCGTCGCTCGGGACCTACCTGGTTCTGTTCCTCGATGGGGCAGCTGTTCGAGTAGGTCTGCAGATGGCGTCAGCACACCGGTGGTGTGAGAGGTCCGAGAAACGTACGCTGTTGATGTACTTGGCGTAGCTGAACGTAGCGTTCGACACCGTGATGCCCTGGAAGGTCTTCACCGTCGCTCGGTCGGGTTTTCCCAGCGCAGCGCAGAACCTGGCGAACCCAGTGCCGCTGATAGCGGGGTCCCAGTTCGTGCTCTGCCATCCTCCCAAGGGGCCCTGTCATGCGGCTGCCGTGAGCATCTCGTCCACACCAGACAGACCGCAGCGGGACGCACGGAAAGAAGGGACGCAAAGTCGGGGTCATACGACAAGCCGGATAGGCCAAAGAGCGCCTTGACGGCGTTGCGGGTCTTGTTGCTGCGCTCGAGAAGCCGGTCGACCTCGTCGATGGCCTTGACGACCTGAGCCATGCAGTCTTGGGGCGCGTACTGGCGGATGATGTCAAAGTAACGCCAGTCGACAACCGTGGCGTGCGTCACGCCGCTGGACGAGATCGCGCCGTAGACAAGGTCCGGGTAGAGGACGCGCATGTGTGCGGCCCGCGCGCCGCCGTAGGAACCCTGCGAGAGGGAAGAAGGTCAGTCTCATGATCTATGGATGCATGCGGACGCAGGAGAGTATTTTTGGGCGTTGCCCCAACACATCACACCAAAGTGTCCAGGACACAGAAGTCCATGCACATGAACCCGGGCCCGTATCGCAAGTCCTGCCCACCCGGAGTTTGCTCCACTTCGCACCTTCAACACACCGAGTGCACGGCGTCGAAGCGTCCGAAGCGACAGCAGGAACGCCATGAAGGTATGGGCAGAAGATGGCATGACGGGTGCTACAGATGTCCTCCGGGAGAGGTCCATAAGGCACAATGAGGCTCCTTCAGATCGCTAGCAAGATACTCAGTCAGAGCGCTCTTGAACAAAGTCCCCATAGCTGCGGTAACAGATTTGAGGTCCATCTACTGCCAACACTTAGACACTTCATGAGCAATGGGTCATAAGTAATGGGTAGGAACGGTGGGGAAGGCATGTCCTCTCGTTCTAGAGCGCTTATTGATGGACACATTCCCCACCGAGTTCCTACCTAGATAGATACGTAGCGCGGACCGACCACATATGATCCGTCCCGCAAAACATATCGCTCGAGCGACCAGCAGTGACCCTGATCGACCCAAGAGGGACAAGACAAGCCACCAACGCCCTGACAAGCCAAGCAGTCACATCCTGACAATGTGGTCAAAACAGAGACTGACTCCATAGTAGATCCATGGCGTCCCGGGTGCCGTAAGGTCGGCCGTGATGTTGGGGAACTTTACGTTCGCAATGAAGTTGGCGGAGTCTGCGGCCGCCTGCTCGTTGTTCAACCACCTGCGAGGAAGCATGCGCCCATATGGGCCCTTATCAGCGGATGTCACGGGGGCGCGTCTTTCTCCTAACGCGCGTACCTCAGCGAATCGGTCGTGAAGTTTTGGACTGGGACCGATCTTCCTGGAGGACGTCAACACGGGGTCAATGAGGTCCGCCTGCTGACGCCGCGGCCAGCTCACCATAATACCTGTGCTCGAGAATGACCCCGAGCCCGTTCGTCGCGTTGGCGAGAATGTTGATGATGCCGGTGTCGAGGATGGGTATCCGCGACGTGCCAGAGCTTTCGCCCGTCTCGAAGACGATGACTGGTCCTCCGGGTTTGTAGTGGCGGTCGCTGACCCAGTACCTCTGCTCGAAGGTGTGGCCGGTGTCGGAGAAGTGATCCAGGGGCTGAGTGAATGTGTACTGAGGGAACGACGCGCTCTGCCGCCTGGCGAGCGACTCAGAGTCGGATGGGAACTTTGCGTCGAGCTTGACCGTTTGCGGGTTTACGGGGTGGAACCCGTTGGCCGCAACCGAGGGCAGGAGGAGCGCGAGCGCACCGAGGCCAAGTCGCCAGTTCATGGTAAGGAGCGTCCGAGCAGCCCGGAGGCACTGGCAGCGGTATATATACCGCGAGGAGTTCGTGAGTGAATGGGTGCAGAATGGATTTATCCGTTCGCGCTGGAAGGCACGTTAAATAGAAATGCTCCGATCACTAGTACCACCATTCTGGGACTAAGCGCAGTCTGAGTACTAGTCCTTACTCAACATCAATGTACGGTAACCTATTGATGTTATCCACAAGTATAGTCACAGTATAGCACTAGTGTGTATTGGACATTACTACTATTAAGAGAGACTAGGAGGGACTAAGGAGAGCAGCTTCAGCCTGAGGTCGGACAATTCGGGGACGTCATAGTAACTGAAAGGTTGCCGAACCAACAGGTAATTGCGAGGCAAACAGAGAATATGTGCCCCGTGGCTGAGTTGGTTACAGCGTCCGACTGTTACAATGTGGCGGGATCGCAGTACATCGGAAGGTCGTGAGTTCGAGCCTCACCGGGGCAGTTAGTTTTGTCACACCTCAGTATATGGCGCACGTGATATTTTTTCTTTCAGGCCTTCACCTTCCATGACCGTGCCGGTGTCTACACCACACCTTGTCTTTCCAGTGCCACTGTTCAAGTCTCTGATCAAGCCGTGTAGCGCCTTCCCCTGCGAAATCTCCTGGAAACGCATCCGACACGAGACGAGCTGGTTGAAGAAACGTGGGCAGCCGCAAATGGTTAGGTCTAGATGTTTTCCTGTACCCGGCGCCCGCATTCAGCAACGGCATACTCACGGTCAATTACGTCCTCATAGAGTCGTCAACATAGAACAACGGTGGCGGTGGAGCCACCCTGGCCACCCCGTCACGACATCATCTTCCCAGTTGAAGTTTGGAAGCTCATCTTCGAGCATGCATATGACCCACGAACCCAAGACAAGTTTGTTGGGGGAATCGTGTGCTTCCTGTCCGCCTTGCGCGAGACGGCAGAGCGCGTCCTTTACAGTTGCCCTCGGATTGAAGGGGTCTACTCCGCCGTTCTCTTCGCAGAGAGTATCAACACCGCCCAATACCGCGCTGAAGCCGTTCGGGAACTATTCATGGTGGTGAATCCGAATGACCAAGGGCACGAAGACCTACTCCTCGACACCATGAAGGCCGTCCTAGACAAGGTGCCGCGTCTGCAATCCATTGGACTCGCGGGATATCCCCGGCCTATATCGGACCTCAGAATCTTCCCATCGGACTCCTTCGTCCTCATGTTACCTAGGCTGCTCGACAATCGGACCGCGCTGTCTCTCCGGGTCATCAAAGGAGACGGGCTGCCCCTCATAGCAACCACGGTGAAGATCATCAATGCTAACCCGCAACTCGAAGAGATATGGCTGGGAGTCCAAGTCCCGGGCCTACCACCGGTGACCGTGATCGCCGACGTTCGTCTTCCCAAGCTCCGTGCTCTGGCCTGCCATGCACCTTCGCTTTCGTCCCTGCGGGACTACCACACCCAGAATCTCACCTGCCTTTATGTGAAGAGTGGACAGGAAGATGACGCACGAATGATCAACGACGCGCTAGATGGGTTTGGCGCGCACCTCGTGGGCCTCCGCATCGAGCAGAAATTCAACCGAAAGGACAGCGCGATGTTCCCGTCGGCGCGCGCGATCCATTGGGAGCGGTGCACGCGCTTGCGGTTCTTGCAGCTTGAGGATCACTCAGGCCCCGGGTATTACTGGGTGCGTTGTCCGTATGATTCCTGGAAGACATGATCAAAACGTTGACATTGAGTATGATCTTGCAGATGCCATGGAACGCCGACGACGCGTGCTTTGTGTACAGACCGGGCTGCTGGGCCGACGTTGCCGCTCGGCTCCCGCCTACGCTCGAAACGCTGATATGGGGGCCGCTCTGGACACGCAGGTATCTCGACGTGGGCCCTAACCACAAGCATCGGGCGTTATTGCGGCGCTATGCGGAGGACATGCTGAAGGGGCATGCTACGCTGAAGGACGTCAAGTACCTGTGGAACGACGAGGGGTACTGTCATTGCTATCTGTTGGACGGGAGTATGATGGAGGGGTGGGCGGAGGCGAGAGATACTGACGACGATGCGTGGACAAGGGCCTGAGCCGTACCTCTCACTCCCGTGGGATGATTGGTGCGCTGCACTTGTGCGGTTTCATTGTAGAGGCAGCACCAGTACTACTGTACCGACCCTCGGAATCAGTCCGAGTCATGACTCGCGTCGATAAAGATTGTACGCCATGAGTCGCAAGGTGGAATCGTAGGACCGCCAAATTGTCCGCCCAAGCAAGCCTCGACTCGAGTCTCTGGCGCGTGCGTTACGTAATACGCGTAATACATCGTTGAACGCGAGCACGTGACATATGTTGACAACTACTTTAGCGACGTGTCTCGTAACCGGAGCTTGTTGAGTGTCACCACCACCTCGTTCTTGCGGGCACACCATCGCTCGCACACTATTTGACCCTGGTGTTCAGCATGTCGCAGTCAAATGTACAGACGCCTTCCCGTCGTTCGCAGCGCATCGCGGCACGACCACCACGACCACCCACCCCTCCGCCTGATCCAGCGCAGACGCGACCGCCAGCCAAGAAGGTCAGTGTAACTTCTGTCTCATGCCCTAGATTTGTACCAAATGCATTTGATATAGCGACGCCGCTACAAGGTTCGGAAGGAAGTGTCCAAACCATTCAAACCAACTTGTCAAGACATCATCTTCCCTGTAGAGATCTGGAGGTACATCTTCGAGATACTCTACGAGGACTCCGGCCAAAAGCGTTTTGCCCCCTTCGTGCGCTTTCTTTCTGCTACTCGTCGCGATGTCGAGGTGTTGTTGTACAGCAAGCCGCAAATCAAGGGGGGCCTGTCAGGTATACGGTTCGCGAAGAGCCTGACAGATCCCGAGTACCCTTACCGCGCCAACGCCGTCCGCGAGATCACGTTCAAGATGTTCCACACAGACAGGAAGCGTGCTAATGCATATTTTGACGCGATGCAAGCCGTGTTCGACAAGCTCCCGAACACGAACCTCGTTTCGGTCAATTTTCAGAGGGTTCATATTCGAGGGATCGCGCCCCTACCCGACCTCTCAATTGGAACCGTATTCCGTGACCATTCGTTTCCTCTCCGTCAGCTCAGAGGAGAGCCAATGCTGCTGAATGAAGACGCCGCGCAATTCTTGCACAGGCATTGCAATTTGCTCGAGGACGTTCGTATCGTCACTGTCCCGCCAACACAATCCGCGCCAATCGCACCAGGCTCCCCCGTATCGCTCAGCGGCCTCAAGTTCCCAAAGCTCCGCAAACTAGGCTGCGACGTTTGGACGTTGAACCAGATCAAGGATACGAGCAGTCTCACACATCTCTGGATTATGGACAAGTGGGACTCGTCGACGGGGCAGCAGGCGGTTGCACTTCTTGGAGAACAGCTTGTCAGCCTCCGTGTTGACCAGCATTTCCGAGCTCCTGCCGGAGCCATGTTCCCTACGCAACGGTCGGCGCAGTGGGAACGCTGCACCCGGCTCCAGTTTCTCCAGCTCGAAGACTTTCCTGCGCAACCCTGGACCCTCGTGAGTTCATCGTGTCGTCGTATTTCAAACTGGTACAAAATTCTTAACTGACTTCCGCGACGCAGCCTCGCTTCGACGCAAGAACTATGTATCTGGACCGCCAGAGGCAGCTGACACGTCAAGCTCCTCGCATTCCGAATCAGAATCCTGTGAGGCTCCCGCCCGCGCTCAAGACACTCGTGTGGGGCCCAGTGTGGACCCGCCTGTACCCTCTTTACGGCCATAGACGTTACGACGAGCCCGGTGTCGCGCATCGTCGGTGCATCATGTACTTCGTGGAGGATCTGCTCCAGGACTTTGCTCCTCTGAACGAGGTGATGGTATTTTGGAACGAACAGGGCTATCTGCATTACTGTCGGGCTGAGGACTCGGAGGATTTGCTAGAGGGCTGGGCGGACCCGAGAAGCGTCGACAACAACGGATGGGCTGCGGTGCAAGAAGGCTGACATCCGAGTACTCACTTAGCCCAAGGCCCCAAGTGCTATACGTAGTCAGGCTACCGAACTCCTACGAGTTCCTGTCTAAATTTCATATGTCTCTAAGCTGTCTAATATATGCGTAACTCTTGCCTGAAAGTGCCTTCACAATGATCGCGAGGAAACTTCAAGCTTCAACCTACATCTCGAGTTCTGCCAGGAGGTCCTCGCGAGCACGTGACTCGTGTTGACATTCATTATTGCCGGCGCGTCTCGCGATCGTCGCCTTGCCTTTTGCCACCACGTCGCTCGTGTTGGCCATGTCGCAATCAATGACGACGCCTTCTCGCCATTCAGAGCGGATTGCAGCGCGACCACCGCGACCGCCCACCCCTCCACCTGACCCGGCGCGGATGCGGCCACCGGCGAAGAAGGTATGTGTCACTATCTGACACAACCGCGTCATCCCAACTTGATCTCTCGTACAGCGCAAGCGTCGCACGGCACGACGAAGGAAAGAGCCCAAACCACCTCGCGGCGACATCATCTTCCCGGCCGAGATATGGAGGTACATCTTCGAGATGCTCTACGAAGACGGCCAGAAGCGGTTTGCCCCCTTCGTGTGCTTCCTCTCTGCCGTGCGTCGCGAGGCCGAGGCCTTGCTGTACAGCAAGCCGCAAATCAAGGGAGCCCTGTCGGCCATCCGGTTCGCAGAGAGCATCTCGGATCCAGAGCACCCCTACCGAGCGAACGCTGTGCGCGAGATCTCCTTCAAGATGTCCCACAAAGACGCGAAACGCGCGCAAGAGTACTTGGAAGCGATGCAAACGGTGCTTGACAAGCTCCCGAAGACGAACCTCTGTTCGATTGACGTGCAGAAGGTGCACGTCCGCGGGGTTGCTCCTTTTCCAGAGCTACGCCTGGACAGGATGCTACAAGGGAGAGCCTTCCCGCTCCGCCAGCTCAGAGGGGAGCCGATGCAGCTGACGCAACAATCTCTGCAAGTGTTGCAGAGCAACTGCGAACAGCTGGAGGAAGTTCGTCTCGTCTCGGCACACCAGCCAACCCCGCTGGCCGATGCGCTCTCGGACGTCGCTCTTGATGGGCTCAAGCTCCCCAAGCTTTGCAAGCTGGCATGCGACCTGCCGATCCTCAAACGCTTACAGTGCACGAGCAATGTCACTCACCTTTGGATCATTGACAAGCAGGGCTCGTGGGCAATTCGGCACGCCATCGAGCTCCTCGGGTCGCAGCTGGTCAGCCTTCGGGTCGATCAAACCTGGTATGATAATGAACAACAATTTCCCACAACACGCGCCGTGCAATGGGATCGCTGCAAGATGCTCAAGTTCCTGCACCTGGAGGATTATATTGCCCGTCCTTCCGAGTATGTGAGTGTATGGAAAGACGTCGCGGTCTAAATGACTGAACTGACCGCGGTCGGTCAGCGTCGGACACATCCCCCTTTTCCGAGCCAGATGACACTCCCGCCCAACTTGGAGACGTTCGTATGGGCACCGGTGTGGACGCGGCAGTACATAAAGCAGCATACCGGCGTCGACGAGCCTGGTCCTCTGTGCCGTAAAGTCGTTCAACGTTTCGCGGGCAGAGTGCTTAAGCGGTTCAAGTCCCTACAGGAGGTTATGGTGCTCTGGAACGAGCAAGGGTACCTGCATTATTGTCGCTCTCCTCGACTGATGGAGGGTTGGGCGTATCCGGAGAGTGCAGATACCAATGCATGGGCTGCGGCGCCGGAGGACTCTTCGTAGTAGTAAGTAGCGTAGCGTGATGGAGTAATAGAAATCGTGCCTACATGTATGTCTTCATCTCAGAGAGGTGAATCTTGCTTCTCGTTTCACGTTGAGCCGTCTCAGTGAGACCGGGATTGCCGAAAGCGTCTACGCACTTCACAAGCGCTCGTCCCGAATTTCTGCACCGTGTCTCTCGCACCGTCACTCGAACTTGACGGTGCACTTGGAGTCCTTCTCTGCAGCCATGTTCGCCCTGCGCCGACTGCCCCGCCATGTACCCAGGCTGGCCTCCGTGCGCGGAAACGCGACTCTCGAAGCAGCCGCGGCCACACCTGCGCCGCCCCCGCCCCCGCCCGTGACAGCGAAGCCGCCGACTCCTGCTCCCGTGGCAGAAGAGCCCACGGAGGCTGCAGCGGAAGAAGATCAGGTGCCCAAGGGCAAGCAGCGCGAGTGGCCGACCCGCAGGCCGCACATCTCGCTGGAGCGGCCGCGCGAGTGGTGCAGGCCGATTGCGAAGGGCGTCGAGCCGGCGTACGACTATGCGCTGCGGTACATCCTCCGGGACGCGGCGGGCGTGAGGAAGGAACTGGAGGGGCTGAGGAAGGATGTGTTGGCGGAGGAGGCGAAGCCTGAGGGAGAGAGAGACGAGAAAGCGTTGGAGGAGTTGAGGGAGAGGGTGAAGGTGCTGGAGATCCAGAGCGAGGTGAACCTCCCGGATGTGAGGTGGAAGGCGCGGAATGGGATGGGTGAGTGTTGGCTTTTGCTAGGGTTCTTCTCTGTTTGCTGGTTGTTTGGGTGTGGACTGACTGTGTACGTGTAGCGGACATGAGCAAGCCTATATACAGGCACTTGCTCGAGCAGAGGTGGCGCGAGGAGGGGGACTTGGACCTTTTGGTGCGTGTATCGTCCTGTCTCTTGCGTGCTGTCTGACCGACGCGCCGCCAGATGGAACGTTTGTACCAAATGAAAGTCGTCCCGGACATGCTCCCCGAGCTGCACCCCTCGTTCGACCTTCGTATCCGGTACCTCGAGCCGCCCCCGAAGAGCAACTACCTCCGCACGCGTGTCAAGCGGAAGCTCAAGCAGGTTGAGCCTGGTATTTTCATGGTGCCTGAGCAGGTCAGTCAGATCGCCTCTTACGCAGGTTGCCGTGTGCTAACCCTGACTTCACCTTAGACGAGGAGACAGCCTGAGATCTACACGACGCTCTTCCACGAAGATACGCGTCTGTACACGCTGCTCATGGTCGACCTGGACGTGCCAGACCCGGAGAACCAGTCGTTCACGACGTACTTGCACTGGATGCAGTGAGTCTGCGTTTCATTTGATCTCTCAATGACCTCGGTCGGCCTAGCCACTTTCCGTGAGAGTCCCGGTGCTCGAGGAGCACTGGACGAGCGGACAGCCAGACGTCATTCTCTTTATGCAGGTCCCCGGCGCAGTCGTTGGTCAACATGATGGACACGACGATATGCCTGTGCTACGCGCTCCGCCTCGTTGCGGGGACGAGGCGGAGCACGGAGAACAAGAGAGCACTACAATGCGGTGCTACCCGTTCCGTTACAGGGTGAACAGGGTGGAACGTATAGGATGACGCAGTCCGACCGTCTGAGTCCTGGCACGGAGCATAGGGAACTTCATGTCATCAATGTTGACCATAACTGACCCGTCTCTGCTCCCCAGGCCGAACATTCCGCTGTCCGCGTCTACCCCATCGCCCTCGGTGCCCCTCGACACACATACGCGTTACGTTCCGCCACATCCGCAGCGTGGTACCCCTTACCATCGCTATGTTCTCCTCGTGCTCCCACAGAGCTCGGCCACCGAGCCGATTGACATCCCGGTGTTCGAAGAGTCCGACCGGCTAGGGTTCAACTTCCGGGCATTCGCGGAGCAGTACGGGTTCGACGGTGCTCGGGGCGGCGGTGCGCATATGTGGCGAGAGGTGTGGGATGAAACGGTGTCGCACATCTACAAATACACCCTCAGTGAGTATCGCCTTGGATCCATGGGTGAACCGGTGCTGATTGTTCATCGTGTTTGCTCGCGCGTTTACAGAGAAGGAGGAGCCGAAGTTTGGCAAGCTCCCGAAGCCCAACCCGTACGCGGAGCTCAAGCAGAAGAAAAAGTATGTCTAGACGCGTCGGATATAGCACACATCATGTTACTACGTGTAGTTGCCCTCCTAATGCTCTCTGCTCCATGTGCTGTGCGCGGTGCGATGATGAGATGTTGTGGTCCCGAGGCTGTATACGATGGCGATCTAGTAGCAGTGTGTCAGCGCTATTCACGCGCACCGACCCGGTCGCGCCGCCGCAGCGGCATCGGGAAGGATGATCGACTTGGCGACGGCCATTATAATGGGCTGCTGTACAGACCATCACCTGGATCAGACTATACTTCACCTGCAGACCCGCTTTGTTGAAGTTTGCACACTATATACCGTCACAAGGATGGCTGAGCTTGCCGCAGACAGCCCGCGCACGCCCAATCTCCACGACTCGTCCCCGCTCGGGTCGCTCATCCGCCGCACATCGTCGAGGCGGGTCAGGGACCACAAGCCGTCCCAGCTCGAGCTCACCCCGCCCCGCCCGACTGCAGGCCCAGTCGCACCCGCACCACCGCACTCACCGCACTCGCCGATCCTCCACACCCAGTTCCGCAACTCGACCGCGACGGCGACCTCTGCCTACGACGACGGCGCAAGCATGCGCACCATCTCCTGGGACGCACGCTCCGCATCCACCTTCCGCGACCGGGCACAAGCACACGAGTCTCTCGCGTCCAACTACAGCGACATTGCGTCGATCACGAACAGGTACCGCGATACATGGCGCTCGTCCGGCGTCGATCCGCCTTCCGTGTATGACCCCCCAGACGTCCCCGACCTCCCCACCGTCGTCGTCTCCGCCGCCCCCGAGACCCCAGACCCGTATGCGTACGATGCTGTCCCGGGCCCGTCCAAGGGCGGGCGCATGCCCTCGCGCACCAACAACACGACATTGAACTTCTCGAGGTCCGTCGTGCAGCCTGTGACGGACATCCCTCCATCGGAGGCTGAGGAGCGGAAACGGGAGGTGTTGATGAGGAATGCAAGGCAAGGACACCCCCACTCTCCCGCATCTCCGCATCCCCCGTCGCAGTCACCACACCCCAGTCCACACTCACCGGCAATATTTGCACAAGCGGGGCCGCCTTCGCCAAATTCTGGGCCAGGCTCGCGACCCATCTCGCCCGCGTCGTATCACGAGCAGCAACCGTCTCCAAACCCGTATCCGTCGCCCATCCAGAGCCCACATGGACACCAGAACCCGTTTCCGAACGGACATGCACCCTACTCTCCCGCTCCGAACTCTGCACAGGGCCAAGGACCGCCATCTTCACCACTGCCAGGTCTCTCTCCGCGCGTAGATTCCTCGACGAGTGTGTACTCCAACTACTCCTACTACGATTTTCCTCCTACCCCCACATCCGGGGGGCACCCTTCACCCGGCCTCTCTCATTCCGCACCATACACATCCGCCCCATCGCCGCTCTCCTCCCCTCCGCACACGCCCAATCAACCGTCAACACCTACCGCACCCACAACACCCGCCGCTCCAGGCACCCCGGGCCGGAAACGTGCAAAGTCGACGACGAAGGGCCCCAAGGAGGAGGAGCCCGCGGTGGCCGCCCCGCAGACGCCGCAGGACTACCTGCAGCTCGGGATCAAGTATCACCTCGATAACAAGCTGGCCGAGTCGGCGGCGGCGTTCGAGAAGAGCGCGACGCTCAACGGCGGGTGCGGGGTCGGGATGTTGATGTGGGGGCTTGCGCAAAGGCACGGGTGGGGGTGCGAGAAGAACGAGATGACGGGCTTCAAGTGGTTGCGGCGTGCGGCGGAACTTGCGGTCGCGGACTTGGAGAAGGGCCAGCAGGGTGACATGAGCGCTGTTAGGGTGAGTCTGCGGTTCTTTCTCTTAGTGTTTGCTTCGGGGAGAGTTGGGCTGATGGGAGAGGTAGTCCGAGTTAGTGCTTGCGATCTATGAAGTCGGGCAGAGTTTCTATCGTGGGTGGGGCGTGCAGAAGGACAAGGAAATGGCTGTGGTGCGTTTGCTTTTATCGAAATCCTGGGATGAGCAGGACTGAGTTCCTGTGCAGCAATATTACCGCGTTGCAGCACGACTAGGTGACCCGGACGCTCAGCAGGAACTCGCGTTCTGCCTGTTGAACGGCAAGGGCTGTAAGAAGGACAAGAAGGAGGCGGCGAAGTGGTATCGTGCCGCGGTATGTCGGCTCCCGCCCGTTTATCCTTCCTCTCTGACCACTTCCTCTAGGTCCAGCAAGGCGCAAGCGATATCGGGCTAGCCTGGATATACAAGGAGAAATACCAATAGCCCTCTGCTCGCCTGTCTGTCTCCCTCTCTGGCTCTCGCACTCATGCTCACCCACGATACATACCACTCACGCTCGCGGCATACTGATCGATATACCCTGCGTTCTCTGTACGTGCACGGATCTCACACACCTCTTGCTCCATACTTTGCTGTATCATTATTCGATTTCGGGCTTGCTCTACGGATGGATGATATCTCGGTTGAACACGCAGAACGCTTCAGTGCTGGATGGCATTCAATGCCCTCCGCAGTCGATTCACCGCAAACCATCTCAATCGCACGAAATGTATCTTGTACGACGGAATCGTTTGCTCATCTATTACATGAGTCTGACTAGCGTCTTCCCGGATTCCGCAGAGAGCGTAGCGGCATATTGGCTAGGACGAGTCTCTGTCGAGATGTCCATCAAAATACCCCTCCGCCGGTACTGACACAGTAGCCTGCCCCCTCCGAGCTCTGTGTCTGGTCCCTCCACATACACAGCCGCAGCGATGATCGTTTGCTGAAGACCAGGCGGCCCATGCTGGACCAGCAGCGCGTTGCATGTGTAGGGACCCACCTGGGGTGCTTTCATCGCGCCCCATACGTAGCGCCGATCCCTTCGCTCGTCTCGTATCTCGTATCTGCGGTCGCCGTCCATGGCTGTTGGTGCAAAGCGGACGATCCCGTACTCTGCTATGAGGCCAGTGGGGGTGCATTCAGCCATCTCTTCTCCGGCGGAGATGTTGGCTCCTCCGGGGATCATCAGGGAACAGGGGGCCCATGTGAACCCACGGGCAGAGAGCCTCTCCCCAGGAACGAAGATTATGGAGGGATTAAAGCGACGGACCCGGAGCAGAAGTAGCTTCATCCGTTCGGGTGGGGGAGCACTCACCAGCTCCCCCGCATCGACGTGGAGAAGACCGGCTAAGGCTAGCGTCTCGTCCTCGGCCTTGCTGGTCGACCGCCACGTCAATGCCCGAGCGATATACGAGAGCGAAAATGGAGAGGGTCCCTGTCCGGGCGGCCTGCCGTCGAGGTTATCCCGGTAGCTGGAGAGACGGTGAACCTCAAGGATCAGGGCCATGATCAAGGGATCGTCGAAATCCCCGTCCTTGGTCGGGAGGAGCGCGTCGTAGCTGACGATGCCGTCGGAGAATTCGAAGTATAGCTTGTGGGCGAGCATGGCTTCCTGTAGGGTCCAGAGCCTCTGCATCCATCCGGACGTCAGGACGCGCAAGAGCTTTTCCTCCAAGGGCGCAGTCTTGCTGCATGCGTGTATACCTGCGTCGATGACCAGGACGGCGGAGGCGTTGATATAGGTGCGGGCCATGTATCTAATGGCCAGTTTCCGCGAGATTCGTTCGTTCGGGATGCACAGGGCATCGATCCAGAACGCGCCTCCTGGGAGAAGAGAGCTAGTCATGGTGGAGAGGCGAGCTACTTGACAGGCAGGCAAGCCTCTCTCTGTGTCGCTGCCAAGGCCGTCAGCCCATACGTGGGAAATGGCGACATAGGGGGTGTCGGAGGCGGCTTGGATCGACATGCCCGTCTCCTGCTTCACAACCACGGGAACGACACCTGCCGAGAGGAGCGATTGGACGGCCTCAAGGGAGACTGAGGAAGGAGCGCAGGTGCAGGTGCCGGGAATGTGTTTGGTGGTATAGTTGGCGGTATCCACGTTGTTGAGTTTGCAGGCCAGTTTCGTGCACCCGCTGTGCTCGTCCGGGCTAGTGCGAAAGACAGGTCGCAGCGTCTTGGCGTACGTGGAAGACATCAACCCTTGTCCGGAGTTCTTGATGACGGAGACGGCAAACGGACACCACCCGTCTGAAACAAGCTCTTTTGACAGTGGACTGATGATGTGGAGCGAACTGAACATGTAGGTGTTCGTCCTAGGGGGGCAATCGTTGACGGGGTAGTTGTGCTGGACAGTGAGCAGGCCCTCCACGATTGCGCCGATCATGCAGAGGATGGCTGCGACTGATCCCCCTCCCAGCCTTGCTCGTCGAAACGAGCTCTCCGCAGAATGCGTGAGCTCCGCAGAGAGGAAGTCGTTTGCAGCACGTATCGCGAGCCCAACCCGCGTGGCCCAGCGACGAGAACGCCCTGGATCTCGAAAGGTATGCTGGCTGATGCGGTAGCGCCAGTCCCGCAACAGGACTGGGATGTTCTTTGCGCTGAGCGCGAAGGCGCCGTTGTCGGAGACCGAGAGCAAGAACGGTTCAGGTACTTTGATCCACATGGTCGCCTCCAGGAGGCCGAAGGTCCACTTCGCCTGCAACAACGCGGCGAGCTGTCGAGGAGGCAAAGAAGCAATATCGGTGCAACGAATCGAGAGATAGTCCTCCAGAGGGACGAGGGGATGGCCATCGTGATTTCCTCCGAGCCAATCACAGTCAGGAAAGATATATCGACGATTTGTGGGCTTGTAGGGAGGGCGTAAGTCAGAGTGCCCCGATGCGAAGTCGATATTAGAAGGTGGGATTGGGGCCTCTGGCGGTTCCGACAAATGCGTGCCTTGGGCCTTGTGATGAGTCCATCATACAAACTGTGTCTTATAAACGGGAGAATGCCCTTACCGGAATGCTCAAGAGCGTTTGGCTTCTGCATCGTTCGAACCTCAATTTGAAGATCAATATCCGAGGTACTGTACCAGTGTGCTTGACTTGTCAGGATTTATCGTTGCGATCAGTACTCCAGGGAGTGAACGAAGGACGTGCATGAATCTTAACTCGGCCTCCCAGTGCGACTCTGAGCTCGCTGAGCGAGAGAAACCTGCGCATGCGATCGGGAGCTCCCGGGGGTCATAGAAGTGCTACGATAGAAGGGCTTATCAGATCTCAGATCTCAAGCCGTTGGTCAGGCTACCCCCGACGTCGTATGGCACGAGCTTACGATCTCCGAGCTCTTTCAGGGCTCGGGGCTCCCTTGAGGTTGTAGCGGCGAACGACATGAGGAATGGGTACAGGCTCTGCTAGGGCCAGACGGTCTATTGCGTAGTACGAGTACGGGTACTGCTGACTCATGTTGATTTGATGGCGTCTGGACTGGAGGTCTTCGGTTGGTCTGCAATGTCACCTTGCGACGATAAAAACAGTGAGTAAGGTTCAAACTGCCCCGGTGAGGCTCGAACTCACGACCTTCCGATGTTGCGACCTATTCGCATAGACCTTAACAGTCGGACGCTGTAACCAACTCAGCCACGGGGCACGCCAACTTCTCAATAAAATTGCATCTGTGTATACGTCATGTACCGTAAATACAAGTGTGGCTTACAGCCATCCCTGCCACTATGGTCCTATCGATGATCGATGATCGTCCGTCGACGTCCAACCAAGCCCGACCAAAACGCTCTTCAGCCTGGCTCAGGAAGATCCTGTACAATGTAAAAGTTACCCATCGAGCCCATTCCCTGGGCCCTGCCTTCAGGAGGAGCTTAGGGATGGGTACCAGTGGGGCCTGCGGAGACGCCATTGAAGAAGGACAAGGCTCGCGCCGGTTACCGATGCACTCGACCACTATTGTGTGTTCATGTGGTGCTGAGAGCGCCGAATGTAGAGGTATATGACGGGCCCATTGGTGAAGCTCCAGAGAAAAACGCCGCGAGCGCACTGCCTATCGCGGGGGCGAACATGATGAGCGGGTAGGGGAACCTGTTGGCAGGCTGTCAGGTGTCCGAGGATGACTTGACCGATGGTCGCCAACATATTGTGCCATGCGAGGATAGCGGCGGTCGTGACTAGGTTGGATATGGCTCGAGTCGTCAACATCGCAATTTGGAGCGACACAGGGAACTGTCCGAGGGGTTGCGAGTGGCAAATAAGAGAGAGCAGGCTGCAGAACTTAAGGGCAGACACCACTGCTGCCAATCAAGTTTCGAGGGAATTAGCTTTGGGCCGCTCTGAGCTGCGTGGAATCCGGTCGTCAGCGGCTCCGAGTCTGGATCTCAAGCAACGCGACCACTGGCATCGTGCAGAGTAATGTGACAAGGACGAGGACGTCCGGCGCCGAACGGGGGCCCCCTTCTCGATCATAATGTGCAGCAGGAGTGGGAACGCGAACCCACCCTCGCCGTTCCCAGAGAATACGATACCGCCAGCGAGACCACGGCGAGGCTCGGAGAACCACTCTGAGAGGAGCTTGTATGCGGGCATGGAGAGCCTCCGATCCCGATCCCGACAACTACTGCACTGCCAGTGGAGATGGATGGGGATTCTTTGAGCGTGATAGTGAGGACGCTGCGGCGGTACGGACCTGCAGGTGTTGCGAAACTGTAGGGGCCAGTGGGTTCATCAAAGACAGGAAGTATGCCACCAGTCCGTCATGGTCCTTCCACGGGAAATGGGGCCTACGGATTGAAGGGCGTGGTGCCATACCGTGGCGGAATCCGTCGATACGCACCAGTGGTGCTTATGTACCTCGGTGAGAGCAGACAAGCTCGTTTGATCATGACGAGTCTAGCCTTGGCGCCCAGGCTATCTTCCACAAGAACCCCACCCTTGTGCTGGAGTTTGCAGCGGTTGTACTACTCCGTCCGAGAATGCGAATCCGAGTCGTCGATGATCGAGGTTTCAAGCTCAAGTTGAATATTCACGGACTCATACTCGTATCGTTCAATGGTTGTACGCTCCGTCTTGCCTGGTAGTACTGCGAGGAGAGTCCTCGAGTTCGAGTGCAGTTCGACGTGAACGTTCACCTAGACCATAACTTGAAGTTAAGAGGTCATGATAATGTTGGCATCGCCACAGAGGCCGAGGCGGCGCTTTGTGAGATCTCGATCTGGCGCGCCTACATAACCCCAACGTAAGTGCCAGCTGCCATCTAGTACCGTTGTACCATGAGGTACGAGTAACGAGAGGCTGGCATGGTAGCCCAAGTCCCGGGAACCCCGGCGCTGAACAAGTGAATTCGTGATCCTAGGACATCGCGTGAAGGCTCTTGTCACTGGTCAGATGAAGACACGCACACCGGCGTACCTTGAATACAATGATCATTCCCTGGCGGTGCGACCTCGGTGGCAGTTGGTATCGATGCATGTCGTACAAAGTTCCGGCATACCTCGCCGGCCTATTATGCCTTGACAGATGCCCACATGCCCTGAAATCTTCCCGATGATGGCCTTGTCCCCCGCACTTGACAGCATATCGGAATTCGCCCTCGCACTCGCACCACGGGCGTGAGGTCCTACGCAAGTAGCATCCCAGTGCGAGCGAGAGGCACACGAGAGGAAGTTGGTTATAGGGGGTTCCCAGAGCCCAAGGCCCATCCATTAAAAGAGGGCGGTCTATCCGCACAGCAGCGCGCCGACCCAGTGTCGAGCATAAGTAGTCTACATGATGCGTAAGAATACAACAAGCAAATCCAAGCCATATCGGGAGAACAGCCATCAAAGCATGGGGGAGGGAGCGGCACAGCACTCGTCATTAACACAGAACACACAACAGGCGAACATCGCGAACGAAGGGGAACACTTCAGGGAGAGCGGGAGGCACCCGGCCTAAGAACGACTCGGGACCGCGAACAGAGGCGGAGAACGGCTTCAGTTCTTCTTGCCACCCGCGAAGCCGCCCTGGACGCCGGTCTGCTTGCCCGTGTTCTTGCCACGGATGGCACCGACCGAGGGCGCGGCGGGCGCAGCACCGGCGTTGTTCCCGCCGTTGCCACCAGCAGCAGCGCCGTTGGCGGTGACAGTGAACTGTGCAAATCAGGGCAGAGGGAGAGAGGGTCAGCGCGTGTAGAAGCGAGCGTCGGACATTAGGAAGGAGGGGGAGGGGATACTCACGTAGACGATGTCGTCGAGGGAGCCGTGCTGGGCGACGGCGACGAGCGCGGGCTGGTGGTTCGCGGACGAGTTGATGGACGCCATGCGGTACACGCCCGCGGGGAGACCGCCGGGGACGGTGGCGGAGAGGACGCCGTTCTGGGCCTTGTCGTTGAGGCCCTTGAAGAAGACGAACTGGGTGGGGTCCGTGGGCGTGGTCTGGTCGAGCGAGTTGATGCGCTCGATGACGACGTGCGAGTGGCCGTTGATGTTGCCCGCGCCGTCGACCGTCTGGGGCGCGGCGAAGTAGTTCTGGTTCGGGTTCGTGAAGAAGCCGGTGTTGAGGTTCCGGATCGCCATCTGGAGCGTGAAGTCCTGGTTCGCGGCGATCGTCTGGCCGTTCTTGGGGAAGACGAACTTGCAGGAGGGCATGTTCGCGGTGGAGGCGATCACACCCAGCGGCGCGGGGTTGCAGGAGCCCTCCTTGATCTGCAGACCGTTGGTGATCTGCTTGTTGGGCACCGTCGCGCAGAAGTTGATAAAGTTGTTCGTCGACGTGGCCGAGGCGACTTGGCCGGCCGTGGGCTGGTCCTGGCCGTCGTTGGCGAAGCCGGTAGCGATAACGGACTGGAGGAGCGCTAGCGAATTTGATTGTTGAACGATGATGGTCAGTAGAGATATCAAAATGGGACTTACTGAGCGACTTCTGCGGGTCCTGGTCGGCTGCAGCGTTGTTGCCGCCAGCAGCCGCGCCGTTACCAGCAGCAGCACCGGCACCAGCGTTGTTTCCGCCCTTGCCAGCACCCTGGTTTCCACCCTGGTTCCCGCCCTTTGCAGGGAAGGCAGGGCCCCTGCCACCGGGGAAGCGAGCGGGGACGGGGTTCTGAGGCTGGCCGGGCCGGCGGTGATGATGATGATGAGCTAGAAGATCGGAGTGTGGACATGCAGGGATCTCACCATGGGGGACGCCAGGGCGGCGGCGGGGAGGAGGACGAGGAGGGCGGCGAAGGAGTGTGCGAACTTCATGGCTGTAGAGACGGTTGGAAAGGCGACGCGAAGCTAGCTTCGTGGAAGAGCGAAAGACCGAGTCTGGGATGGAGACCTGCCGCTGTGTGTGCATGGGGTGGTCAGTTCTCGTTCTGAGATCAGGAGAGAGAGGGAGAGAACGTACAAGGACTGGGAACCGGGCAGCTCTGCTGCAAGAGAGGATAGAAGGAAGGAAGGAAGGAGGGGGATGGGGAAGGCCCTGGGTGGGACGGGAGGTATATATGGCATCGAGAATTGACGGGGAAGATTGAGGAAGAACAAGCAGAAGTCGGGCAGAGGGAGGGGGCGTGGCAGGCTGGGAGAGCGGCAGGGGCGGTCGTCGTTCGCACCGTTGCCAGGGAGACTCGGGGCAGGAGGCAGCTGTCCCTCCCTAAAATTAAAGCCCTCGCTCCCAGTGGACCACTCTCCTCGACACGAACGGCACTCACGCCCGCATCTGGCACGCGCAGCCACAGACACGACGCCAGACGCGTGCTCGCCGAGCTCACCGCGCTCTCCGATTGGCTCGCCGGCCGGTCGAAGCTCGAGAAGCTGTCCATACGTCATCCGTCTACATACACCTCCCGCCCGGCCGCCACCTCAGCCGCCCGCCCCGGGTGAGCGAGTGCAGACAGCGAGCAAGGAGAGCGACGGTCAGAAGCGGGCCATGTCCTTGAGCATGCTCTTTGCCTTGACCGCGCACACAAACGCGGTCAGCGTCTGCACCTCGTCCACCTCCTGCGTCCGGAAGTGCCGCTCCGCGATCGCCGCCAGCACCCCTTCCACCTCCCCCAGGTCGCTGTACACCGGCGCCGGCGCCGGCACCCGCTCTTCCTCCACCAGCCGAGAACTCCGCCGCCGGTTCCCCCCTCCCTCTCTCCGTGGTCGGTGTGCTGTCGTGCTCGCGACTGCAGGCCCCGGGCTCGCGGTCGACGTCCGGCGCAGCGCGTGCCCGTGCGGCGGCAGCTGGGCTCGGGGCTTTAGCAGTGATGACGGCGGGCCCGGGTCTTCCACCCCGAGCGGTGACGGGTCCAGGACCGGGATCAGGTCAAAGCACGCCAGGTACCGATGCAGTGCATCCGTCGGCAGTGCTGTAAAATCTACCTGTGTGTCGGACCGTTCGTATCAGCCTGCCTGCCACGGACGAGATGCGAGCATCCAACGTTGAACGTTCAACAACAACGGATGGATCAAGAAAGCGAAGATCTGAATCATAACCCAAACAAACCGCTGCTGCCATCCGGCGCGCAGCCCCCTCCCTCTGATGCGCCTGGGAGATTTGGGAAGCACTCCCGTGGCACACCCCAGATATTTCGTGTCAAGGCGACGATGGCTCCACACTGACTTCTGTCCGCGACGGTGACGCAGTGCGCATAAGCGTACTCGAGCACCCTGACACTCGTCGCGTGCTCGTGGCATCGCCCGCCCCCCTCCCGAGGCTGGCATGCCGGCACAGTCTCTTTCACCGGACCTGGGGATGGCTACGAGGTGCCCGTGCCCGTGCCTATTCATAGAGGGATTGTCGGATGGCCCATTAATTGCCCTATTAATAGCCAATCACCTCGAGCGGCGAAATCTGTCAATTGTTTTGGCCAGCCGCGTCCCCCAACGCGACCTACAGGACGCATATCGAGAACAGACGGCGGCCGAACGCTGCATGTGGCGCGGCGCGGTTGGGGGAACACAGAGCAGGTGAGAGTGAACCGATCACTAGGAGGACCCTGCCAGATAGATGACAGATCCAGAGGACGAGGCCCAGGAGACCCGTGAACGCACGGCTCGCCGCCAAAACCGCGCACTGCACTGGGCTAACAAGCTCGCAATGGCAAGCATACGATCATCCCTCTGTCGTGTCCCGTAGCTGCTGGACATCAGCGAAACTGACGGCTCTGCGACAGCCACCACAGCCCAACGCGGGTCTGGCAGCGGAACACCGGAGGGACTCAACACGCCAAGCACGACGATGCCGTCCGCACGTCCATGCAAACAGTCATGGAACGACTGATCGCGGGAGCCCGCAGATATGGACATTGCGAATGTGTAAATGGGGCAGGCGAGGCGGGCCAATCGAACGCATCTCATTCCGCCCCCGTCCCTGCCCACAACCGCACCGCAGACGCCGGGAATGGCATGAGCTGTCAGTCATTGCATCCGGCCGAGGCGAGTCGGACCAGAAGTCCGTGTGGAACGTGAACGTTGGACACGTTTGGGCGCAGGAGACTACTTGGTAGGCAGGATGCTTGTTGTGCGTCCTCGGACAGACAGACGGCATGACGCGCGGGCTCTGCATCGGATGGCTGTCCGAGGAAGCGCGTTGGGCAAGGTCGGGTTCTGCTAGAAGCGTGCGCTGCAGGACCGGACCCAGGCCCATAGGTTTTCTCGCGCGGGCCATCGGGGGAGCTGCTGGATCCGCATCTGCAGAGTGTCCGAGAAGACCGAGATGATGCTCGTGCGAGAGCGGCGGCGGCGGCTAGCTCACTTCTGTCGGAGAAGTCGTGAATGGCACGACGGGCACGGTGGATCTTTTGCTCGAAGATGCACACCGAAACGTGTGTCGCAATGGACATTAGAGTCGTGTTCGTCCGCTCGTGAATGTTGCCAGGCGAATGCGAATACGAATGGGCGTAAATGAGGGTCAGGTGTCCGACGCGCCGTTTCACTCACGTAGACGTATACCGTGCACGGAGACGGGACAGACGCCCGCAGTGCACGGTTTCACATTTGAGAACAGACGTTCTCAGCCGTGTGCGGCCCGCTTTCATACAGGCCTGCGTCGGAGCACGGCAGACGTTTATTGGACTCATGAGACGGCCAACTGGGACACGCCTGCACCCAGCTCTTTGTCCCTCCGTTCGCCTGCCTCGCACCGCACAACCCGTAGCCCATAACGCCACCACTCGACCAAGAAGAAGGAAGAGGGAAAGGAAGAACGAGGAACGCAAGGACCAAGGACAAAACAGAGCAGAGCAGACCAGCAGAGCGACTCACCATAGACGACTTCTCCTCCTTCTCCCCCGCGTGTCCGTTCGCGGCGGACGCAGGCGGGACTTGGCCTTGGTGAGCGGCGGAAGAGGAGGACGCGTCGGCGACGCGCTTGCGCTTGACGCGCTCGCGGTCGCCGTCGGCGCGGTCGGCGGCGGTGCGCTTCGTGCCCGCGGCGGCGTGGTACGCGGCGTCGTCGGCCGCTGCGGCGCGTTTCCGGGAGTTTTGGGCGCGGGCGCGGGAGGGAGGGGCTGTGGGGGCGGGTTGGGTGGGGGTTGGGCCGCCGCTGGCTTGGGGAGGGAGGTTGGTGGAGGAGGAGGAGGCGTGGGCGGGGTGCGTGGGTGGGGGCATGGTTGTGAGGTGCGGTGGGTTTGGGGTGAGGTGAGGAGGGGTACTGTGCAGTTTCTTTGGCGTTGGGGATTTGCGTTGCTCCTTGAGTCGACGGGGTGCTTCAGATCTGCGTGGATGGTGGATGGAGCGGACGTCGAGTGATACGACGAGCTAAGGATGTTTGTGGGGGTGGGCGGGTGGTCGGCAGGTGGAGGGTGCCCTGTACCCAGCGAGAGTCTGGAGAGGAGGCGAGTCGGGAAGCTGCAGCTTGCAGGAGCGCGTCCGAGTTTGCAGCCACCCCTTGTGATCGAGACGGGCCGAGCCGGGCCACGTGGCTAATGCGATCACTTCAGTTGCAACATGAGCGCGCAATGAGCGCGTCGTTGAATTTGAACCGTTCTCTGGACCTCGCATACTTACATACGTAGGCTACGCAAGACCATTGGATCTACTATGACTACAGAAATCGGTGTTCACCATCTCACTCTAAGGCTGTATGTAGGTCACTCCGTTCATACTTAGCCAATTAACTTGTAGTCACGACTTGGACAGGTTGATGATTGATGTCGGACGCGTACGGCAGATTGAAGCTTGAAGCCAGTCTTTAACATTTAAATCGGAAGCTGGAGGAAGGCAGCAAAGTGGTCCCCCGAAGCGCGGGAGGGAGGGCTGCTAACGTCCACAGTAGACGTCTGACTCTAACCTCCACAAATACCGAGTCATGGTCGGAGAAGTGCCGGGGCCTCCTTTCTGTTCGCGATGTCGTCCGCCTCCGTCAGAAGCTCACTCCTCCAGGAACCGGATTACATCGCTGCTGTCCTCGAGGGCTGCTGCGACCGTCTCTCACACTCGGCGGCAGCCACAGCTAGCTATAGGGAGAGCACGTTAGCGCGACATGCTGCTCTTGTCCTCGACCCTCTCGCCCGCCTATTGGTTTGTGAAGCGAGTAATCAAGTCATCGCTCTCTCTGTCCTCTTCCATCCCCCGCCAGAAGCGCGACTGCATTTCTTTGTTGCTCAGAATGGGCCACTTCCCGCTATCGTTGCTGAACACATCCGGTTCATATGGGACAAAATCTCCAAAGCCTACATGCACGTCAAGAAACGATCCGACGATCCGTCCAAGCTGCTACTACCTCCCTTCATCGAGTCAACTACTTCCGACGACATCGAAGCAGAGCTGCTCAAGCTGGAATATGGTCTCCTTCGACACTCCTGGAAGAAAATGTACGAGCGACTCGTCAGGGGCGATCGTTACTCCCGTTTTGTCACGCTTGCCAACGACATTCTTGACGGTCCGGAGCACGACCGAGGTAGGCTCAGTTCGGATGAGCAGGATCTCCTCGAGAAACTCAAGCAGCAAGTCGCGGGCGACGATGAGCTACGATCCGCAGTCTTGTACATACGCGACACTCTCCGACGCATCAACACCATCCTTGAACGTGAACCGTCATCGGGCGACGAAGTCCTCGACCGACTGCGGCGCGCGCTTTACGTCGTCTCACTACAATCCGAGGTCTTCGCTCCATTCGCCCAAGTCTTCAACAACTACATGAGGCGTACGTGCATCGCGCGCATTACATCGTTTTAGCCACTTACTTCCATCGATGGCAGTTCACATTGCATCCAAGCACGTCGGGACTGAAAAGGATGATGTCGACGTCATGCAGTGGTTCGCCAAGCTCACGTACATCCACACTGACCTCTACAAGCTCGTTCCACTTTTGGACTCATACATCTTCACCGACGTGCTCTCCGCCACCGTTGAGGTCTAATGCGTCCCAAATCCGTCAAGGGAGCAAGTGCGCTTTACCGTCACTTCGGACGACATCTACCATCTCCTTACGAGCAGTCATATCAACGTGTACGAGGCCCGAAGGACGGCCATAGGGACGCTCCTAGAGAATAGGAATACTGGTGCGTTTATGTTTCTGATATAGTGCTGCGTGCATCGCTCAGGGCGGTATACAGTCAAGTCCGACTCGGAGTCCACCGCCAACCGTCTCCCCGCAACGGACACAGGCGAGTCGATAAGCATCCCTCGATCTGAGTTCCTGGCTAATGAGGTGCCGACGATGCAAGCAGCCATAAAGTCCCGTGATGTGGTATTAGGCGGACACGTTCATGGCGAGTGCGCCATTCTCGCGCATCTCGACACGTTCTTGCGTGCAAATCCCGCGCGCGAGCACGAGCTTATCCCATATATCGGGATGTCCAAACCGCCATGCGCCCTTTGTGACATCTACATCGACGTCTTTTACACGGCTACGCTTCGCAACATGCGTGCGGCGCAGACGGATGGCCAGTTGGTGCCCTGGCGACGGCCAAATCTCGTGCATTGTGGTCGAGAAGAGGCAGTCCGTGCGGCCCTACAGAGACGCCTTGTCAGCGAGCTCTGTGCCGAGGTTACGTCTCTCGCCCTCCGAGCGAGCGCGTCGCGATGGACTGGTCCCTCTGAACCGGCCGGTCCGAGGCTTGTTGTGGTTGACGACAGTGGTGCGAAGTATATCCCCGGGAATATATTCTCAGATGAGCTGATATTTAATCCCGTCGCAGCGAACGTAGTGGAGCGCATCAAGAGACAACTTGCAGCGAAAGGATATGGGTTTGCCAGGTATACCTAGGATTGGCCGCCTGTGAGGTGTATGGGTTTGAGATTTTGTCATAATGAAGTATACACCACCGCCCCGTCCCACTCGGTATGTTACTCAGAAGGCGGTGACGTCGGACATGCCTGTCTTCAAGTTGAACTTCAAGTTCGTGCACATAACTTGCTAATATCGACTATGACTCGTCGCCCTGCGAATGTACATTATACATGATGAGTAGACTCGACTGTGGAGTTTGCAAGCTGCTGTGCGCCAGTGCGGTCTGAAGACCGCGAGAAGCTATTTATGTCAGCGGGGTGTTGCGCGAAGTTGCAGTGCTCACTGCGAGGTCGGCCCACTGGCGCCTGTTTGCCGAGGCACGACCCTGAAAATGCCCGTGACGTCATGCACGTGTCGGGCCGTACTGAGCGATCAACCATTCCGACCCTCCTCACTCAGCTACCACCACCATCCCCTCAACGGCACATCGCCCATCTTCATCATGAGTCTCTTACAAGACGTACTCCGTACACAAACACTCGATTCCCTTGACAAGGCGCTTGCTAGCGGCCGCAATTCGCCAGACGACGACGATGAGCTTGTCAATGTGGTCAGTAGACATTCCTGCGCACGTTGGTTTTCACCGAGGTTCTCACAACTTCTGCACAACCTCCCCTACCATTCCTCCAGATGTCTCTCCCCGGCAGTCCTGGCAGGTCGCGCCCTGGCTCGCGGCCAGCGTCTCGCCCCCACTCGCCCACTCGCGGTTCTAGGCCCAGCCCTCTCCATCCGCTTTCCGCCTTGAAAGGAGCTACAAGAGACCCGCTCCGCATCCTCCCCACCGACGTCTCACAACGCATATTCTCTCAGCTCACTATCAAGGAGCTTGCGCGCTGCTCACGAGTGTGCAAGAAGTGGAACAGAAGCCAGACCTTGAACTACGGTGCGTCCTCTAGGCGCTGGCCTGGTTACGCTTCCTAACACCCGCTTGTAGTCTGGTTCCAGCACTATCGGAAAGAAAACTTCCACGACGAGAGTTTGCCTCCTGGAAAGTGGACGAAGCGGGAGTCTAAGCAGAACTGGGTGCGTGACGAAGACCATTCCTACGCAGAACCTCATCCTGACGGTATACTTTTTCTTAGCGTACCACGTATCTGAAGACTATCCCCAACCGCTCCCCCCCTCAATCACCCCGCTCAGGCTACATGACCCCTCTTCGCTCCGGCCAGCAGACTCCTCGCGAGCTTCGCGAAGAGAAGTGGCGCCAGGAAGCTGAGACTACGTCGAAGCCGACAAAGGTCGAGATGCGGGAGATGTACAAGGAGCTGGGCGGCCGGAAGGCGAGAGGCAAAGGCAAACTCGGAGGCACGACCGGCATGAGAGATCGCGGAGGCTGGGGCGAGTCTGGTATGGAAGAGATGTAGGACGACGCCCCAGGCAGACAACCCAGACTACGGAGAGACCGCACTGGAACTTGTGTATTGTATTGCTTATTTCGCCGACGAACACTGTAGAACTAGAAGCCCTCGGGGCAGCACTGAATACGATCATGTAGACGATCTTCTCCAGACGGAATTGTCGCATCTCCTAGACTTCGATTATGTACAGCGTCGTACCCCGCACTCGACAAAACTCTCGTGTGGAATCGGAGAGACGCGATTGAGCCGATATGACGCAGATCGCAAATCGAGATTCGGCCACGATCTCGGCTAGTCCATCCAGATCCATCGACGCGCAACTCAACTTCAACTCGTTCTTCAACTTGCCTGAAGGCTACTTTCCTCGCGATGGCTACCGGCACACCAGCTAGACTGACCAGGACATATACGACTCCGCATCATGCGCGGTACAAGCACCCGCTGACCTACCGAAGGGTGAGTATTGGGTTCA
This sequence comes from Earliella scabrosa, assembly GCA_022605405.1. NCBI lineage: Eukaryota > Fungi > Basidiomycota > Agaricomycetes > Polyporales > Polyporaceae > Earliella > Earliella scabrosa. The sequence continues at coordinate 2,303,705 of JABYQQ010000003.1, read as the reverse complement.
TTGGTCCGCCGTAGAGTTGGGATTTGGTAACAGAGGCTAATGTGGGGGGGCAGACTGGCATTGAGCTTTCGCGGGAGGACATGGGCGATCCTCCTCTTACGGGGATGTGTGCGTCTATGTCGGAACCTCATCTGCCCTCGACTGCCACCGGCGGGCAGGCTGAGTCTGACGACGGTTCACATTCGCCGTTCACCTCTATTCCGGTGAGTTGAATCGATGTGTCTGCAATGTGGTCTCATTCATCGCGAGCGCTGGCAGGAGACGTTCTTTCGAAGACGGACTGGAATGACGTGGTTGAATAGCTCGAGGTCTGGGATGTCGGCGGCGTCGAGTAGGAGTCGGGAGAGGTCCATTCCTCGGGATGCGAGCTTCGAGGTTGAGGTACGTCAACACTATGCAGTTTCCTGTCACCGATCCCCCTAGACCATTTTGTATGAGGCATATATGCGCTTCACCTTTCGGCGATTGCTCTTGGACACTGACCTCATACTGAGCAGCACTTGGGCGACATCAAGACCATAGACTCGGGCTGGCTAGACGATGACATAGAGGTGAGTATATGCATGTTGCAAGGTTTCAGGCCCATTGGGCCTCGTGCTGAACGCCCGGTGTCCGCCTAGGAAGTGATGGTCGTCTCCAAGAAAGAGAAGAAGAGGAGGCCTCTCAGCGTCGTCGTCGAGGCCACAGAAGCCCGCCGCAGTCCTCTGAAGGTACATGCCTTCTACTCGTTGATGCACCGCATGTAGATCTGACGCATCGGCTTCTGCGTCAGCAGCGGGTCGGTTCCACGGCTTCTGTGAACGCGAATCACTTCGAATACATGGGCAGTGTCCGCACAGCAGATCCCGCATGCGAATCCATCTTGGCCCGCAAGTTCGACGGCGACGATGGTCGAGTTTACACTGTCAGGTTCGTCAGAAAGTCGGGCCAGGACGCTGCGAGCATGGCGCGGTTTCGAAACGAACAAGACGCACTCAGATTGCTCACCATACGCCGTGTGTCGTACGTCACAAAGCTTTGGTGGAGTTTCGAGGATGACAAGGCGATGTATCTGGTTACGGTGAGTACGTTTCGTCCTCTCGCCCTGGTGTGCTGATGTCTATATGCGCGACTCAGGACAGAACAGATGGCAGGAACCTGCGAAGTTTGATAGAAGATGAGGGCCCGATCGCCGGGCGTGAGGCTTTGCTGGCTGTCGCCGAGTTGGTGATTTGCTTTAGACCACGCGAGCCCGTAGGGTTAGAACTTACGCACTATCCCGTCCAGGCTGCCGGTCTCTTGGCAATTCATGAGGCTGACGTCGTGCACACCAATCTGAACCCTGGCAACGTCTTGATACGACATGACGGTCATATAGTCATCTCTGACTTTTCTCAAGCACAACTACCCAGCAACAGTACGAGCCGTCAGACAATTGCCGCGGGCGCAGTTGCAAATTCGGCCGACATCACGTATCATGCCCCAGAGAAATTTCTTGGGTGGGAGTATGATTGTGGAGTCGATTGGTGGAGTTTTGGATTGGTGGTATACTGGGTTTGCACTGGACAGGTGGGACTGCCACACATCTGTTGAATTTGACGATTTCTGATCAGGGGTGCGCATAGCATCCGTTCGTTGGTGAACGTGACCTATGCGATTTGTCCATCGTGCGCAGCAAGATACTGTGTGCGGAACTCTATGATGAAACTCCCGCTACGGAAAGATACGCGCTTGAACTCGTGGCCAGGGTGCGTAACTTGTACTCTCTAGCAACGTGTTCACTCACGAATTTGGATTTAGTGCCTGCAGCGAAATCCGTCTCTGCGGATCGACGGACCAGGGGTGAAGGCACACGAGTACTTTCAGGACATGTGAGTGCACAATACCAACTTCTGAAGTCGATGTTCATCGCTTCCGCTGTTTGGGTAGCAACTGGGACGATATCTCTACCCAGCGCACACAAGGTTGTTCCATTCCGTGTAATGTCTCTATGCGACCGCTCGCTGAGCTATATCACAGCCCCCTTCTCCCTACTGGACCCGGATGCGTCCCCGCTTGGCGTAGATAACTCGTTGAAGCCTATCCACTCGCAGGACGCGGATCAAGATATACCACCTTTCTCATTCGACTGGCAGCGGGAACTTGTTCTTGGCGACACTGTCGGCAGCAGTCGCGGACACACCAGGACGACCACTCGCACGCCACCCGTGGAGCAACAGGACGACGAAGGTGACAAGACATTCATGCCTATCGAATTGTCTGTCGCTGGCAACAAGGGCGATGTCTCTGCTATTCTGACGCACGACGCCGACATGTCTATTCTGCCTGATCTTGTGCCGACTCCGTACGCCGGTCTTCCAACACCGCCGAACTCTCGCATTGGCAACCTGCGGAAATACTCGAGCTTGAACTTCGACGAACTGGACGAGCTTGACTCGATTCGTGCGTCTGAATCTTCTGGCCGGCTCGCGCGCTCTCGTTCTCAGTCGACTGCTCTTCTTCGCAAGTCCAAGTCCTTCCTTGGACTGTCGAGCGAATCTCTCAAGGACGCGGATGCGGACGATGCCTCGAGCGTTGGCTCTGGACGCTGGACGAGCAAGTTGCGAAAACGGGCTCGACCGCCTACTCCTGTCGGTGCGGTACCTCCAGTGCCCCCGGTACCTCCCACGCCGCCTGTCCCGGAGCTGCCCAAGGGCGTCGAGCACATTGGAAGCGGAATCGGATACACGTACCGCGCGGACACGCGGCGTCAAGCTCTCAACCTCGCGAGTCTCACACCTCGGAGTTGTCATGGTATTTTTTCTGGGCGACGCTCGAAGCCGGACGTTGGCAAGCGCAAGGCGGAGGATGCGCCCGCCTCTCAGGAGGGGCACGAGCACGAATTACAAGTAGAGGGGACGGCCATTGGCGCGATCGAGAATTTGGACGAGCAGGAGAACGAACAGGACATCATGGACGAGGTGATGCGGGAGATCTACGGCGAGGACTGGAACGCGGGGCTCTCCCCTGAGCTCGGCGGGCGCAGCGCGGGGCTGGGGTGGGGAGATATGATGACGTTGACGCGATTTGGGATGGCGGAGGACGCGTCGTTCGCGGGGCCAGATCGCACGCTGAGGCTGGTCACCTCGCCGTCGACGCCGAGGTTCAAGTTGGAACCTTGAACTTGAAGGTTGGGATGTTGGCATCGGTAATTGGTCTCCTCCGGGTTTTCTCTCATGTCGTATAAGATCATGTCAAGCTCTGTAGTGTTATGATTTCTGCAGAACACATTTCACGCGCTGTTGAAATGGAAGTGCAAGTCAAGCACAACTATGAAACCACGCGCAACGCGCGGCAAATGCGCATCGAGCCACTTTGCCTCCTGCCATCACAATCTCCTGCACGTCCGCCGTGTCTACTCGCGAAGCAACCATCGCGTGCAACAGCCTTTAGGTTCATACCTGCTCTACTCGTCCTGACACCCCTGTCTGCTTCAGCGGCAGTTGAGCGCATTCCAAGGTGGAAGTTCTGCATCGACAAGCGGCCTCATGCCCAAGACCTTCCACGCGCAGGATTCCCATGGCGGCGGAGACAGGGAGGTGTACATCGTGAACAAGAACGGCGTCGAACGTAAGTGCCACCCCCTCCATGCATCCTGCACCCCTCCGTCCGACCGGTGCGCGCACAGAACAGGCCCACATCCTGGAGCGCCGAGGCGAGGAAGTGTACGTGCATTATGTACAGACGGACAAACGGCTGGACGAATGGGTGGCCGAACGCGATGTGCGGCCTGCAGGCGGGCACGAGGCGGAGGGGACGACGAGCAATGGCTCGGCTCGCAAACGGAAGAGACGGTCTACAGACGGGCAGAGCGTCCGACGTGGCTCGCCCGGCCAGTCGCGGGACGGTGAACCTTCGGGCTCGGCCGGGGCCGAGGAAGACGCAGACGAGGACGGGGCGAGGGCGAACGCGAGCGTGATCACGGAGGAGGAGTACGACATCGAGCACCACAAGCAGATCACCGCGAAAAGGAACTTCGACAAGGTCAACTTTGGCAAGTGGCAGATCAGGACGTGGTGAGTCTCTGTTCAGTCTGCCGACGGCCGTCGTGGAGGGCGCGCTGTATAGAAGCCAGTTCGCGTGGGTGTCCGTGCTCTCGAACGCCTGCGCGTCCCAACGGACCTTTCACACTTCTGCCCCGAGATCGTCTGCGCAACACAGGGCACGGATAGGCGCGTCATAGGTCAATATGAGCTGCGTACGATCAGGGCGCGACATGCCGTTCGTCTGCAGAGCGAGTCTATGCTGTGTGCTTCGTGTTTCCGGCGTGGGTCGACGTGTGTGACCTCGAGAGCTAATCTGGCCCAGGTACTTCTCGCCCTATCCTCTGACCGAGGCGGAAGCAGAAGACACAGGAACGCCAAACCCTCAGACACCCCACTCGGCAGGCAAGATTCCTGGCGTGCCTCGCTCGTCCTTCCGCTCGCATGGTCGTACTTCCGACCTCTTCGCCGGCGGTCTCGGACGCAGTCATGGTGTTGGGCAGAACTCCACTTTGTGGGTGTGCGATCGATGCTTCAAGTACATGGCCGAGGGCCTGTCCTGGGAACTTCACCTCGTGCGGCACGAACGCTCGCTCCTTACGTCCCTTTGAGCTGACCGACGCCAGGTGGCTTAGAAAAAGTGTACGCGGCGAAGTCCGCCAGGCCGCAAAGTCTATCAGCGTGGCGCCCACATCATTTGGGAGGTAGACGGCGCGAAGGAGAAGGTGCGCCCAGACCTTCTTGGTCCCCAGATGGCTCTGCAGACTATCTGACAACGCGGTGATAGCTGTACTGCCAGAACCTCTCGTTGTTCGGCAAGCTCTTCATTGACATAAAGACCCTCTTTTTCGACTGCGACAACTGTGAGGCATCGGCCCCTTGCACGCACTTCGAACATGCACTGATTATGGCTGGTCCTAACCCCTTCTGGCAGTCCTCTTCTACATCCTCACGGATGCCGACTCGCAACGCGATCATGTCCTGGGTTTCTTCTCGAAGGTGATTGGCGGAGACTGAGACCATTGGGACCCTGCTGAAGTTAACCCACCCGCAGGAGAAAGTGTCGTATGACGACTACAACCTCGCGTGTATTGTCGTGCTCCCGCCTTATCAGAAGAAGGGTTATGGCATGCTGCTCATCGAGTTCAGTGAGTGCAGTTTGTGCGCCCAGGTGGCGTTTGCGCATATTCGCCAGTGGTTCTGACAGTTTGGGATATGTCAAAGGTTACGAACTATCGCGCCGCTCCGGTAAAATTGGAACGCCTGAGCGCCCTCTGTCCGATCTCGGGCTGAGGAGCTACCTCACGTTTTGGGTGTCTACGCTCGTGCGATTCTTCCGGTACGTGATCTCTGTTCTGCATGCGAGCGTCCTCGACTACTGACCCCGGCCAACGTGCTATCCGTAATTTCGACAGACGACTGCTCTCCGTGCTGCCGCCCGAAACGGCGCAGATCATCACCACCGGTCTCACCACCGATGTGGCCGACGCCATCGCGCTATCACCTGCCCGCGACACGGAAGACGGTTCTTCGACTTCCAAGAAGCGGCGGAAGAGCACCAAGGGCTGGGACGGTGAGGAGATCCCGGCGTCTGCGGTCGCACGCAAGACGGCCCAGCTGAACGACATGAACGGTGCGTCCCGGTCCTTCTGTGACGAGAAGACCCCGCGGAGAGCTAGAGCGTTGACGGTGTTGCGTGCACACACACAGATCCCATGTGGTCTTCCATGCGGGCCGTCGAGACGACGGCGAACCCGGACGGGAGCGCGACGACGCATGTTGTCGTGCGCTGCACGCTCGCGGACATTGCGCGGGCGACGAACTTGCGCATTGAGGACGCCGCGTTCGCGCTGAACGAGTGCGGGCTGCTCGGCCGACGGTTCAGGGCGGAGAGGGCGGGCGGGTCCGGGGAGGAGGCGCAGAAGGAGGGCACGGACCAGGACCAGGACCAGGACGTCGTCGCCATCACGCGGGAGATGGTCGAGGCCGTCGCAAAGGAGCGCGACGTGAAGATTATGTGCATGGATCTCGCTCACGTCCTGCTCTGACGGTACGCTGTGGGCCCGCCCGTCCTGTTGACTTGCTGCGCTGATGCGTGCCCTCGGGAGGCGGTCGATCGGCGGTCGCTCGAGATGGCTTGCTGCGATGGTATTCTGGCGTTGTAGGCGTCTGTGGACCCCGGTGTCAGGCCTGGCGAGGAGACTGGAGGCCGTGGTCCGACGTCCCGTAGGCTGTAGCCTTTGGGTTTCGTGCTGTGTGTATTTTTGTGCTGGAATGACTATTATTATCAAGCTCTGCGCCGCCTTGGCTCGAGCGTAGGTTTCTGCTGGATCAATCTTGTTAACCACGGCGACGATCCCCGCTATGAATAGTGCCAGCTCCCCGCTGGTCCTTCGTTAGCCCGCAACAAATACTAGGCTCGATATGAGGATGGGAGGACCCTAGAGACCGTAGCTACATTGGACTGCGTTGGATGCTGTAGTTTCACGTCATATCCACAATAATATTTACTGAGTGTATACCGAACTCATGTACGATCTTGCGCTAGCTCGGTTGAACAGCTCCAAGTCACTATCCTGATTATTTGCGCCACCAGACTTTCAAGCTTGTCGTGGGATGCAGACCGGATGCTACTCGCGACGATATGAATACAACGTATACATCGAACGTGTTTGAACTTCCGGGGAGAACCTAGTTTTCCACCGCTGTGGAAAGAGCATCGTGGACCATGGAAAACATGCATGCATGGACTTGCGTAGTGGCGTGAGCGCATAGCATAGGATACAGCGTACTGGTAGGTAAGAGGGCGACGGGTGCGGGTGAGAGAGGGCAGGGTGTAGGCGGGTTTACTCCCGGACAGGAGCATCGTGCTCCACAGCAAGAATTGCCTGCCTCTTCTCGAGCACACGCGCAGCACGACGCTCGCGAGCCGCCTAATAATTCGTGAGCAAACCATTCATGTAAACGGGCAGACAGGATGACATACCTTGTTCTTGACACGGCGGGCCTCCATCTGGTCGGTGAGGACCTTGGTACGGGTCTTCTCGGCCTTAGCCTTGTGAATGTACTCCATAAGAACACGCTTGTTCTTGAAGACGTTACCCTTCGACTTCTGGTAGAGCGAGTGGTAGCTACGGGAGCACAATCGGCTCGTGTGAGAGGGCGCTATCGCATGCAGAGAAAGCAATCAGGGACGCACAGGTGCTTGTCAATCTTTCCGGCCTCCCTGTACTTCCTCAACAACCGACGCAAAACCCGCTGCCTCCTCATCCACTGGACCTTCGTGGGCATACGCGCATCGGCCGTACCCTTCCTCTTACCGGGGCCGGTGTGGCGACCCTTGCGCTTGGCGGCGAGGAGGTCCCGGGTGCGCGCACGCGAGTGGACGGTGGTGGGCTTGATGATAATGCGGCCGTCCTTGATGAGCTTCTTTACGTGCGTGCGGGAGTTGGCGTTGCCGATCTCAGCCTGCTCGTTGGGGTCGAGCCAGATTTTTCGCTTGCCGACGCCAGCGACGGATGCGGCGAGGCGCTTTTGAGACCGGAGGTTGACCATGGCGGCTGGTGGGGCCACAACGACGGCGGTCTGTGAGATGGAATGGGGGCCGCTGTGGACGGCAGCGAGCTCACCTTGTTCTTGAGGACGGTCGATATGGGAAGCGATGGATTCGGCGATGGCGGAATGAGGGAGCGCTTACGTGAGCTCAGCCACTCGGGGGATGCCGAAACCTTGGCCATAAACTGTACAGCACCGACATGCGTCAGGACGACTGGGGTCCTGGGTCCGAAGCTGTCCGAAGTCGCCCTCCGGGGTGTCCCTGGGTTTTCCGAAGCGATTCATTTGTTTGCTCGAAGACCTGGTATGAACATCTGTGAGTTCGCAGTCCAGTCAGTTGAACAGCTCGCCCTGGGCCAACTGAACGTCCGAACTCTCGCCAGACTCATTGCAGATGCTGGTGTCCGGGGTCTGTGCAAGGGACGCAGCCGGAAGCCCAGCTGACCTGAAGTCGTTCTTTTCTTGCCTTCGGCACACATTTGCGCTGTACGGCGCGCTGAGGTCCTCTGGCGACTGAACGATCCTCCGTCGCGGCGAGTCGTGGCAGCAGACCTGCAAGAGACTCAATCTTCATCTCATCTCATCTCGGGTCGCTGGAAGATTGCCTTTCATCTCCTTGCCGCCCCCGACATCCGTGCACCAGGTGTGTGCCCAGTCTGGCGCGGTCAGTTCTCTCCGGTGGTCTGTGGTCCTTCTGTGGAAGGCTCTAGAGCGGCAGATGGTCACCCGCTGTCTGCTACGGCTGGGCGAGACGGTTCTCTCCGCTGCTGGTCGCATGGGGGAGGGGAATGGCTCGATCAGTCTCGAAGGCCCGGACGGTGCGTGGCCGACTTAGTCCGATGCTGACAATGCGTGTCTGTGCCCGACGTGCCGTGTCCGAGCAGGCCTGAAGAGGCAACGTTCCCGCCGTTAGCTCTCGCATGCAATGGGAATGGGAGAGACCGGTGTGGCCAGGTGTGGCTAGCGCTTGCGCAGCTGCTGGGACGGGCGTCTGGCATGGGCGAAGGACCAATCAAGGTGGCGTCTGGGAAAGCGGGTGTCGGAGCAATGGCGAAAAGCGCGCTTTCCACACTCGTTATCTCGGCAGCTCTATGGTGGTCATCATGGCGGACGCTTCACTGTATTCCGTACGCGTGAGGGTCGAGTTTAGCTCGGGAAATGGAATGGCTTCTATCAGATTTCTGGCAGGAGTAATCAGGCCGTCACGATTCACGACACGGGTCTGAGAGTCAGACAGGACGTTCGCAGACATCACCTCGTGTGCGATGGAAGTCGTCTGGCAGGCCGATGGCCACGGCCGCGCACTGTTGGCGAGATTCAGAAACTGCGAGAGGCTGTCGTAAAATGGAGTCTATCGCTCGAGTCCGCTCGACGCCGAGAGGGCGTGGGTTTGGAACGTGCACGGCGGCATTGGTCTGCGCCGCGCTGCCGCTCCTCGCCGCTACACAGCCCGTCCGCGCGAGCCACACCCCTTGCGCCAGCGCACTGCGCAGAGTCTGACCGCGCGCAGGTTCGCTCGGGGGCCCGCTCGGCCAGTCGGACGGACACCGGACAAGACAGATAGGCGCCCGCCGTCAGTGGGCCGCTCGCCCAACGTGCGCTTATGTAAGTAGGCGATAAAAACGAATGCGAGTGGCGTCCCAGAGGACCCTTTTGCTCCGGCTCGTCTCCTCCAGCCTCTGCGCGCCCTCTGCTCGTCCCTCCCGTCCCCCCAGCCCACCTCTCCCCTCAGGGTTTGGTGTGAGCCGGCAGCTCTCGCCAGCAACCAACGCATCTTTTGTCTCCCCCCAATCCCTCTCCAGCGTGTCGACCGTCATGATATCTCTATAAACACGTTTCCTCAACGACCACTGCTCCATTCACCCTCCTGTCTCTTTTATCCCCCAATCTCATCCATCGTCTCCAATCAGCGTTCCCGGTCCCCTCACGATCACAATTCACGCCCACCAATCATCCTTTAATCTCATGGCCGATTCCAACGACACGACGCAGACCGAGGGCGAAGGTCCCGAGGGTTCAGATAAACCGCCGCATGGTATGTCATGGGTCTCCTCCCTTCATCTCGCCTATCTCCCCTCACATGCCCGACCCGTTAGCCCAACCGAACGGGAAGTCGCGCTCGCGCCGTCCATCCGGCCCAGCCGTAGCACCAAGTGGCGTGACTGACTTAGCGCACGCGCATATCCCTTTACCCCCTCCTGATTCCCATCTCTACGCAAAGCAGCCCGGCCACACTCGCAAGAGTCTCGAGGACATGCACAAGTTCGACAACCTTGACAAGCTCACCATCAATGGCGCGCCCCACGTCAAACACGACTCATCCTCAACCACCGGCTCTATGACCCCCTCCTCCAGCGAGTCCCCTTCCCCGTCCGAATGCGAGAGTTGGAGCGTCCCGTCCACTCAGCCGCCCAGTCGGGCTCCCAGCATGTCAGCCGGTGTTTCGGGCAACAAGCTTATCCCTCCTGTCGCTCAGCAGTCCAAGTCGACTTCCAAGAAGGACCAACCACCTCCCACGGCCCCGCGGATACCCCCGACTCTCTCCGCTGGGGATGAGAAGGCGTCCCGTAAAGGCCCTCCTTCTGTTCATTCCGACGGCGGCGGACAGAAGTTCACGCTCAAAGACCTACTCGGTGCGCCGAAGCTCGTAAGGAGGTCCTCCGGGCGTTCCACCGCCAGCAGCAAGAAGTCCGACTCTGAACGGGGCGGACGTTCTGAAGCAGGTGGGAGTACGGTGAGCCTTCTCAAGAAGTACGGCGTGTGCGAGAAGGTGGCCATCGGAAAGGGCGCGACGTCCGTTGTCCGCCTCGCCCACAAGTGGGATCGTAGCGAGGAGAAGCTGTACGCAGTCAAGGTCGGTGGTTACGTCCGTGGTTAGGTATCTTCCAGTCCTGACTGGCGCCGTCCCCAGGAGTTCCGCAAACGGAGAAAGAACGAATCAGAGAAGGAGTATGTCAAGAAGCTCACGGCGGAGTTCTGTATATCCTCGACGTTGCACCACATGAACGTCGTCGAGACCGTCGACCTCGTCCAGGACGAGAACCAGCACTGGTGCGAGGTCATGGAGTTCTGCCCAGGCGGCGACTTGTACGCGGCTATCAAACGTGGTGGCATGTCGCCGAGCGAGGTCGAATGCTGCTTCAAGCAGATCTTGACCGGCGTCGCCTACCTTCATAGTCAAGGTGTAGCCCACCGTGACATTAAGCCGGAGAACCTGTTCTTCGACATGAAGGGCCACCTCAAGGTACGTCAAGACGTTTGACTGATACGTGACAGCTTAAGCTCACCGGCCCGGGCAAGATTGGTGATTACGGTGCTTCAACCGTCTATCGGCTCCCATGGGAGACGACCATCCACATGTCCACGGGGCTTTGCGGCAGCGAGCCGTACATTGCCCCGGAGCAGTTTCTTGGCAAACGTAAGCAAACGTCTCTGCTTCACCTGCCTTGACACCCTAATCTTTGGGCACTAGCCTATGACGCTCGACTCGTGGACATATGGGCGTGCGGCATCGTCTATTACTGTCTGCACTTCCAGGAGTTGCCATGGACGGTGGCGCAGAAGAGCGACCAGCTCTTCGCGGCATACGTCGCCGCGTGTGATACCCCGTCGCAGTCCGCCTGCCCTCCGACGATCAACAACCTCTCCCCACGCGCGTGTCGGCCTGTCATCCGCAAGATGCTCGAGCCGAATCCGAAGTTGCGGTCGCTCATCGACGACATCATCAAGCAGCCTTGGATTCAGGGCATCGAGGTCTGCCACCTCGTGGAGAAGCCGACCCACCAACACGTGAATGCAGTCGCGATGTCGCAAGCGCAGGTCCATGTGATGTGAAACGCGTTTCGCTCTGCATTCTATGGTCCGTGGTGGTCGTATCGGTCATACTGCCAGTGTATGCGCCGGACGGCTCTGTGGTTGTGCTCGTTATGCGCTCTCCGCTCTTGACCAGTAACATGACCTGACCAGTTCTCCGTCTCATCTCCAACTCGTTTTTATTGTTCTTTCCCTAGTTCAATTGATACGCCCCTTGATGTAGAAGTAGTACCACCTCCCTCGCGGATCGGTTAGTAGTAGTTCCTATGTCCACCGGGCGTGCCCCGATGGAGCGCGAATGTTACTCACTTTCGATCATGACACGGACGTTACAAGGGCTTCCTTCCCTCATAGGACTCGGCCTTGCATTGTTGTAGTGATATTGACGTCTGTACGCTAATGGTCTGCTTAATACCATTCCCAGCGCGAGCAAGACATGCAGCACCTGATAACAACGGTCATGATACCCCACACGTACATAAGCATTGCACGCGGACATAGCTGGACATAGTCGAAATTGAAGACGATTGTTTGTGGTTGTTGGGCTGCGGCCTTTGATCCTAATAGGGACAAATACGACGGATAAGGCAAGCCATTCGGTCACCGGCTGTGGCATAGGTTCCTCCGCAGGATACCACTCAACCCGCGACCATGTCCCACAATCTAGATGTGAGTGTCCTCCCTCGACGCGTCCGCACGTTGTCTGACAGTCAATGCAGAGGGCTATTGAGATCGTGCAGGGCGCGATTGAAGCAGACAAGAAGTCGGACTACGAGGAAGCCTACAAGCTCTACTCCAATGCCCTCGACTACTTCATGCTCGCGCTCAAGTGTATGTCTGATGCGCCGAGGAGATGTGTGCTGAGGCTCACAGCGGCTTAGATGAGAAGAACGAGCGGTCCAAGAAGCTGATCAAGGCCAAGTTCAACGAGTACCTCGCACGCGCGGAGACACTCAAGGAGCACCTGCAGAGCAAGGAGGACAAGCGCGACAAGAAGATGGTTGGCGCGAATGGGGCGAACGGCGGGTCGGGCGGAGGAGGCAAGAAGTGAGTACGCTCGGTTCCCGTCCCCCTTCTGGTCCTCCGGGGCTCATGCAGCCACTGCGCCTTTGTCCGGTCCGCAGCAAGGACGAGGACGACCAGGACCCGGAGGTTAAGAAGCTGCGCGCAGGGCTGGCGAGCGCGATCGTGTCGGAGAAGCCGAACGTGAAGTGGGAGGACGTCGCGGGACTGGAGGCTGCGAAGGAGGCGTTGAAGGAGGCGGTCATTCTGCCGATCAAGTTCCCCCACTTGTTCACGGGAAAGCGCACGCCGTGGAGGGGGATCCTGCTCTATGGCCCACCCGGGACGGGCAAGTCGTTTCTTGCCAAGGCGGTCGCGACCGAGGCGAAGGGGACGTTCTTCAGCGTCAGCTCGAGTGACTTGGTGAGCAAGTGGCAGGGTGATTCTGAACGGTGAGTACTCTGTCTGTCCAGACCGTGGTTGCAAACATCGTGCTTCCGTCCCGTGTGCCCCTCTGGAGCCCGAAACTTTCCTCATTGTCACTTCGCCGGTGAGAACAGACGCGATCGGGGGTCCGTCTGCACACGTCCCAACGCTTAACCTGCGCCCCTGGACTGATCTTCGCCCGGGCGTTGTCTCGACCGACTTATCTCGATGGTCACGGCCGATTGGACCGCGAAGCGGTCGCGTCAAATAGACACACGGTGGCTATGGCCCTGCTCTCCCGCGCACGCACGGCTTCCGTTGCGCTTGAAGGCTAACCATAATTCGTCCAGACTGGTCAAGCAGCTATTCGAGATGGCCCGTGAAAACAAGCCCGCAATTATCTTCATCGACGAAGTAGACTCGCTCGCGGGTACTCGGAATGAGTCGGAATCGGAAGGCTCACGGAGAATCAAGACCGAGTTCTTGGTCCAGATGAACGGCGTAGGCCATGACGACACAGGCGTCTTGGTTTTGGGTGCGACGAACATCCCTTGGCAGCTGGATAACGCTATCAAACGCAGGTGGGTTCTGCGCACTTCTCGCATGCGCCGACGAGTTAAATTTGGAGATCGATAGGTTTGAGAAGAGGATATACATTCCCTTGCCAGGGCCAGAAGCGCGAAGGCGCATGTTCGAGCTCCATGTGGGTGACACTCCATGCGAGTTGTCGCAGAAGGACTACCGACTACTTGCGGATAAGACAGACGGGTATGCCGCGCATTCTATCCTACATATGGCCTCCCTCCGCTCTAATCTCTTCCTCGACGTACAGATATTCCGGTTCCGACATTGCGATTGTTGTTCGAGATGCTCTCATGCAGCCAGTGCGTAAGGTGCTGACGGCGACTCACTTCAAGTACCTGCCGGATGCGCAGAAATGGACGCCATGTTCGCCTGGCGATCCTGACGCTCAGGAGAAGTCCTGGACGGATATCGAGAGCGACGAGCTCCAAGAGCCGCCTCTCCGTTTAGCAGACTTCCTGAAATCTTTGGAGAGTGTACGGCCGACTGTGACCGCAGATGACATCAAGAAACACGATCAGTGGACGCTGGAGTCTGGTAAGGGCATCCTGTTTTCCATGTATGAACTTGACGTTGACGCACTATCAGGGAACGAGGGTTCATGACGAGTGTATATCGCATTGTGATAATTTGTACTATTGCTATTCATCGTTGGTTCTGGAACGGACTTTCATTGTACCTGCGAAGACCTTCGAAGCGGTGAGCGGTGGAATTGGCCAGATCGCTCGTTCTCCCCAACGGAGCGCGGCATGTCTGGCCGGCCGCTCCCCATCCGCGCTCTACCCACACACATGCGTTGTCCGTGCGCACAATCGTACCCAGGGCGGTTGGGTTGGGCTACAGAGGATGCGAGACGCGTTCCGGTGCCGGCCTGGCTGGAACTCCCGGTGCGTCGACAGTGCTTCCCTTCCATCCTTCTGCGTACCAACTTCACCTTCGGACATCTTCTAGGGTCAAGCACGGCTGCTGTGCGTTAATGCTGCGCCCCCTGGACGTTTCGAGTATGCAACACTATGACCAATGCGCGACGGCGTACCGTCCGCGTCATTGCATCTACCATTCTTCCCCGCGCTCTCGCCGCCTCCAACTGTCAGTGTCATCACTCCATTGCGTCTGGACGGTTCACCGCCCGCCACGACCGGGCCTGGCGGTGATGCTGGGAACAGCCTGGATGGGCATGGCCCGATACGCCAGTCGTTCTCGCCGTATAAGAGGGGAGGATGAAAGGCTGTATGAACTCCAGCTCCCCGACGATACTCGACGTTCGAGCTACAACCCAAGCTTACCTCTTTTTAACACAAGCTCCGTTTTCATCGTCCACCCACCCACTCAAAATGCGCTCCTTCATCCTCGTCGCTGCTTCCCTCCTCGCGGTGTTGGGTTCCGCGACGGTCTTGCCCAAGCGCGAGATCTGGCAGAGCCCATTCACTGGCGAAATCGTCGCGCCGTCGACGAATGAGGTCATTGTAGAGGACGTCGCGTTCCCCTTCAATTACAAGACGTCGTCCTGGTGCCAGGCCTCGTTCGAACCGTTCGAGGTATACCTCACGCAGGGCGAGGCGCCGCCCCCATTCGAGGATGTAACCGAGGACGGCGTCATGGCGGATGGCAGCTATGTCTACGACTTTGGTCGCTTTGTGGTATCTCACTTCGGTAAGTCCCCTTCGTCCGCGCCGCTCGGAAGATCGAGAGACTAATAGTCGGACTCAGGTCAGCCTCTGCCTGAGGGCAGTGTGCCTCCGCCTGCTACGTTGGTGCTCCCGCATGATGTCGCGACGGAGCTGGACGCGGAGACCACGACCTATCTCACCGTTCTCCAGACTTTCAACGGATGCCCGGTGAGTAAATGGATGCTTCTGTTTTGTGAGCCGTAGCTGAACTCGTCTCCCCCAGGGCCACATTCCCGTCGAGTACAGCCTCACGTCTGTCCCCGTCGTCATCGGGAGTCAAGCTTGAGCGGAGTCGGTCGTAGCGGCTCGTTCGCGCGTCAAAATGGGTCATCATCGGTCGGTGAGCATATCCACAGAACTGCGGGCCTGACGCGACGTGCTGACCATAATTGCCGGCGCAGGTTTGGGTTCCGGTTGCAATTGAGAATCGAGATGGCCGCGGTCCCCGGGCCAGTGGACAGATAGATATGACGATAGAAGTTGCGAGGATGACTGTCCGTATGCAGTGCGCCCTACGCCCGGAAGTTTGTGATTTCGACCTGATGCTATCGATGTTCATCATGCCGTTAACGTTGTGTCAAGTCGAGTTTGCGCGCCCAGGCAGCGCTGGTCACCGGGGCAGCGCTAGGTTCTGACGACTCACTCTCCCCCTGACCCAGCTCAGGATCCTCCGAACGCTAACATTTGCTTCGTGGACTGCGAGCAGCTGACTCGATTACAAACGTTGCTTGTGTCTCGCGAACGGCACACATAGGCGTTGAGGTGGCGAGTGCGAGAATGGAACCAGCACCACAGATGATAGGTGAGTCCACGGTGTGGCGCTCATCCCATCTACATACTGATATGTCGATGCATGTAGTCACAGCCAGCCCATCTTCTGGCGCAGGTGGAATCCACATATCCGCATCGAGAGCGCAGGCAGTACATGCAAGGAAGCTAGGTTGTGGATGCAACGTGGTTGGAGTGCCGGCGCCAACGGGGACTACAACAAAGAACAAAAACGGGACGCTCGTATGCGAACTGCCAACAATGGGCGTGTACACGCTTCCGCCGGTCACAGACGCCACCACCCCCGAGTATAAAGGACCGGGTCTTGTTCCTGCGTCCCCTCCCTACAGATCGCCGCCGCCGCCCGCCCGCGCTTCGCACTACGCAATCCCGCAGCCAGTGGCTACTGACACCAGCAACAACACGCTTCTTGATATCGTTCCTACTAGCGAAGACCCAGAGATGGCGCGCGCTTCGTTTGGTCAGTTGTGGGGAGGGAGGGCGTCCTCGTCGACATCGTCGAGTGATGAGGATCGATTGCCCTCGGACTATGAAGATGAGCTCAGCGAGCTGTCCGAGCTGTCTGACTCGGACTACACGCCTGAGACCGAGGATGAAGCGTCTGAGTCAGACGACAAATGCCTCGAGGACCGTGAGTTTAAGGTGCGTGGCCCCGGTTGGCTGTGCGAGGCGGTGGCGAGCGGTGCTAATGAGTGGCACTTGTCCATTGCAGCTAAGGCAGAATGTTCTGGTAAAGCCCAGAGGAAGTCGTGAGTGGTACAAGGGAGTTGTCGTGAAGATCCGAGAGCCCTCCCTAAGAGAGAAGGTGTGTCTTCACCTGGATCTCTGGCCTTGGCGCGGATACTGACCGACTGTTCACAGCGACGAGGGACGCTGTACATCGTCGTGTTTCGCCGATATCGCACCAACATCCGCGACAGTTTCTCTGCTGCAGAGGGCAACATTCGACGGGACACGCCCCGTACGCGTGCGCTATGAGCGTTATGACCATGTGTTCCCTGTGTTTCCTTTGTGGTGCCGCTGTGGTGTTCCTTCCTGACTATTGTGGCGTTGAGCTCCCGTATATACCATCCGACACATCATGCATACCCCAGACTGTAGCGTTATACGTACCATATGTTCTGTCATGACTCAAACTTCAAAGACTATGCTACTCACTGTATAACCGCACGCACGTACATAACTTATGTGATCTTCATCTGTCCCTTGGGCTCGACAAAGTCAGACGCGGCAATCAGAGGCTGGGTGCGCCTAGATGAGATGACGGCCTCGAGGCACGAGACGCGTCCAAGTCCAATCAACTAGACGCCCATTTGTAGTAGAGTTTGCGCCACAGCTGCAGCCACTTTGTCTTCTTCCTCTTTCCTCTCCCACCCCATCCCCCCTTTCGCGTTCCAATATGACGAAGACGTATATCATGAATGGTCTGGTGGAAAAGGTAACTATTTTCATGAATGCGCGTCCTGCTCATTGACAAACGCGATGCATTAGATGCAATCCCCAGACCAGGACTTCCGGTGCGTGACCGCGAAGTACGCGTATGCCCGCACACTAATGCCACTCGCGACAGGTATATGGGTCTCAATGATCTCCTGCTTGAGATCAAGCAAGATCCGAACAGCTTTCTCGGAGACGAGGCGACTGAGAGGAAGGTCCTCAATCAAGTACTCGCGTTGGTGGAGGATAAGATCTCGGAAGTGAAGAATCAGGCAGTGAAATGGTACGCACATATCCTCCGCTGCGAGACGCTGTCTAATACATTCCGTGTAAAGTCTGGGACAGCTCATCAAGATCATCCGCGAATCTCAGATGGAGTTCGTTGTCGACAAGCTGATCGACTTCTCGGCGGGCAAGGACGAGGAGCTAAGGGACATTGCCGGGCTCGGTATGTGCTCTTCGACCGTGTCGGTGTCACTATCGCTATATTAGTCCTCCAGCTCTGAAGACCATCACCTCGGAGCTTCCTGCGGAGGGCAAGATCGCAACAAAGGCTTGCGAGAAGCTCACCCCCAAGCTCCTCGGACAATTGTCGAACGTATGTACCCATCCAGCTGACTGTTCTGTTTCGTGCTTATCCACGCGATGGATATAGTCTGATACTCCGCCCGAGACGCTGATGGAGACGCTGTCTATCCTCTCAATCCTGATCACACGTTTCCCCGGCTACCTTGCTAACGTCGAGCCTGCCCCCGTACCCGTACTGACCCCCATACTCAACCACCCTCGACCTGCGGTAAGGAAGCGTGCAATCACGACTCTGGCGCAATTCCTCCCCTATGCCCAGCCACAAAACTTCGCTACGTTGCTGAACACAATCATCTTGCCTGGGCTGGCCCCGTCCGCCAACATCGAGAAGCAACGGACTGTGGTGCAGCTCGTTGCCGCCGTAGCACGTCATTCACCCGCACAAATTGCGCCGAGTCTGGTTGATATCGCACCTAGCATCCTGAAGGATTCGCAGCGAGACGATGAGGAGTTACGTGAAAGTTGTCTTCAGGTAGCTGGTCCATTCTACGTGCTGGATCGCGGCGCTCATTCGCTCGGTAGGCTTTGGAAGCACTCGTCCTCCGGTGTCCTAGTGAAAGTACTCCATTCTTGAACGCTGTCATTCAGGTTGGCAACCAGTACATCAAATACGATCCCGTAGGTCGCAGCTGCCTCGTTTGGGCTGTTCGTCCTTAACACCGCTCATCCAGAACTATGCCGGAGACGACGACGACGAAGATGAGGAGATGGCCGACGCGGAAGACGAAGATGACGAAGAGCTTGGTGATGAGTAAGTCTCCAGTCCCTTCTTTGTGGAAGTGTACAGAGTCTCAAGTCACCATTCG
Source organism: Earliella scabrosa (assembly GCA_022605405.1). Classification (NCBI taxonomy): domain Eukaryota; kingdom Fungi; phylum Basidiomycota; class Agaricomycetes; order Polyporales; family Polyporaceae; genus Earliella; species Earliella scabrosa. Next base: position 2,285,036 of record JABYQQ010000003.1, on the reverse strand, counting down.
CAGGTACGAGGATGACGAAGACACTTCCTACAAGATCCGCAGGGCAGCAACAAAGTTGCTATCCGCAGTTGTCGCCACGCGACCTGAACTGCTGACGACGCTCTACAAGACTGTATCGCCTGTCTTGATCTCGCGGTTCGGCGATCGTGAAGAGACTGTTCGCCTGGAAGTTTGGTCAACGTATGGGATTCTCCTCAATCAAACTGGTGTCTATGGAGGCGTGCCCCAGAGCAACACGGAACATACCGTTGGCGGAAAGCGGAAGCGCGAAGAAGGGATGGAGGTCGAAGAGACTCCATACACCCTCTTACAGTCCCAAGTTCCGTCGCTCGCGAAGGCACTTCTTGGTCAGCTGAAGTCACCGAAGACCCCTCCTGCCACGCTGGAGGCTGGCTTCTCGCTGCTGCACAGACTATTGACAGTACTGCCTGGTTCGCTTGCGAGCCAATCCTCGCAGATCATCGCTTCCGCAAAGTCTGTTCTCTCGGCTTCGTCCCGTTCCAGCTCGGCATCCTTGCAAGTTACCTGCATGTCTTTCCTCGCCCTTTTCTTCGCGAAGCACGCCCCTCCCGTTTACGCTAGCCAACTCGACTCCATCACTCCGTTCCTCCTCCAGGCTCTTGCGGAGAAGCACCCTCGTATCTCATCGGAGGCATTCCGCAACTTCTCTTCGCTACTGATCGCTATGCAGCCCGTGAAGGGTGGCGCATGGGTCGAGCGTGTGTACGAAGAGGCTGTGAAGCGATTGAGCAACCACGACACAGATGCGGAGGTCCGGGCATGTGCTGAGGAGTGCATCGGTGACCTTTGGATATCAGCGACAGACATCTTGAAGACGAAGAACAGGAAGGAGTGGGAGTACATCTGCAGGACGACTGGTCGCACCGACGGGGCTGTCAAGGTCGTTACCCGGGTCGCTACCAAGGTAGAGATTGGCGACGACTGGGTCAACGGCGGCGTGGAATGGATCACTATACTGTTGAAGAAGAGCGGTCGCGTGGGCAAGATCGAGATATTCAACTGTCTAGACGCCTTGCTAAGAAGGTACGCAGTGAAGGTGCTCTTGCTGCTCTCGACCATCTCATGATACTGTCAGATACACCACAATCCCCGAGGACGTTCCAGCGAATCTGATCCCAACCCTCAAGCCCTACCTCAACCCGACGGACATCTCGCAGTTGGGTGCTGCCCTCGACATTGCCACGCTTCTCCTGGAGCTGTCACCCAAGGAAACGTTTGTCGAGGTCGAGCGCGATATCCTCCCTGACTTGTACACCGTCGCGCACTCCACCGTGCTTTCCGGCGCGCCCTTCGAATCGCTGTTGGCGTTCTTTGGCGCTCTGGTGGAGGCAGACATGCAGATCGCGACCCATGTCGTGCCCAACCTCGTGTCTGCGGTCGAGAAGGCCCAGAAGAGCGATGCTTCTCTCACCAATGTCGCGAAATGTATTGGTCAAGTCGTCAAGGCTCAACGTGCGATAGCCGCCGGTACGATTGCAGAGTTTGCTAGGCATCTCAAAGTCCGTTCGTTATTGTTTGTTGTAACTCCTGCTGAAGATGTATCCGGCAGGCTGCTTCGAAGACCAAGACTTCTCAAGTCGTCCTCAGCTTGCTGGTGATGGGTGAAGTCGGGCGCTTCGTGTAAGTAATCATCCAGCCCATAGTTGACATTGGCTCACCAGTGGTCCAGCGACATGTCCCCGCAGCAGGACATCTTCAACCAGGCCATCGAGCGCTTCACGGCTGAGCAGGAGGAAGTACGCACTGCTGCTGCTTTCGCTGCAGGTTAGTTCGGTGTGCCTTGTCTTCGAACGGCGTTACTCAAGATGTGCACAGGGAACATCGCGGTCGGTAACCTGCACCACTTCTTGCCGCTGATCGTCAAGATGGTCGAGCACGACCAGGAGAAGCGTCTCCTCTCTCTGCATGCCCTGAAGGAGGTCGGTTGTTTTACGGAAAATGACATGATCGTTGTCCTAACTGTATGCGCAACAAGATTGTGACGCACTGTTCACATGGTCAACTTGAGACCGTTGCGGATCAACTTTGGACTCCACTGTTCGAGAACTCGGAAAACCAGGAGGAGACCACCCGCAACGTCGCAGCAGCTTGTTTGGGCAAGCTGACGACCACGCACCCAAGTCGTTATCTGCCTCAACTTCACGTACGTCAGCGCTTGGACCTGGATGGATTGTGTTAGCTTAATGCGCGTTGTAGGCTCGTATCAGCGACCCCAACCCTGCGACCAGGGCCACCGTGCTGTCGGCGATCCGATACACTTTCGCGGAGAGCGGCACATCGTTCGACGAGCTCCTCGGCAGTGTCATCTTGGACTTCTTGTCTTTGCTCTCCGACCCGGACCTGGTGAGCCAATTCTCTTCTTTGCAAATGGAGTCGGGACTCAACTGGTCCCAGACCGTACGTCGTCTGGCGCTCTCCGCGCTCAACTCAGCCGCTCGGTCAAGAGCACACCTCATCCGCGACCATCTGCCAACTCTTCTTCCGAGCCTGTACAAGGAGACCGTCATCAACCCCGACCTCATCCGTACCGTACAGATGGGCCCCTGGACCCACAAGGTCGACGATGGTCTCGAGGCCCGCAAGACCGCCTACGAGACGCTCTACACCCTCGTAAGCCCTCTCTACCTGAAGTTGAACCTGGATCCTGATTGTGTCCTCTAGTTGGATACGTGCTTGTCCAAGCTGGACCTCCACGAGTTCCTCGTCCGCGTTGCGGCCGGTCTTGCGGATGACTCGGACGAGGTGAAGGTCATCTGCCACATGATGCTCTTCCGCCTCGCACAGGTCGCGCCGACGGCGGTCGCGCAGCGTCTCGACGACCTCACGCCGCCGCTGGAGAAGAGCATGAAGGGCCCGGCAGTCACGAAGGACACCGTCAAGCAGGATCTCGAGCGCGCTGCCGAGCTCCAGCGTAGCACGCTCAGGGCCGTCGCCGCGCTCAGCAAGATCAGCCAGCCCGGAACGAGCCCGAAGTTCGATGCGTTCGTTGCCGCGACGGCGAAGTCGCCGGAGTGGGGCGTGGAGTTCCGTGAGCTCGTCGGTGCTTGATGAATCTCGTGTAAGGGCTCGTGCTGCCTCCCCCCTGAATTGCATCATGAACGTAGAAGAAGCCTGTCCTGGTGGATTTGTAGCACATATCGAACGCATAGCCATGTAACCGTGTAATGTACTCAATTTCGTCGTCCGCGAGCAGGCCCAAACAAGAACGGCACCCTTCTGACGACGTGAGCCGTAGAAGCTTGAGGCTGTCCTGATCCTCCGACTCGTAAAAGATCGATCATATACGATGAATTAGGCTAGCGAGGGCTAGCTAGATGACAGTATCGGGCAGGAAGGACGCAGTGGGGGATCTCACCACACTTCCAACTCCCTCCTAGGCTTTTCGCGCCACAGCCTCCGGGTCATAACATCAGCTCTGAGTTCAAACCTCGGACTCATGACTTGGTATCTCAGGTTCTAGAACAAGCTCTTCCACATCGCCCGGAAATTGGAGGTACTGCACGTAGACCTCTCCCTCGGCGGTGGAGAACTCCCGCGGCAGACTCCACCGTACCGCCCAATTTCGCATGCCCCACGTCTCGTACGGCATGATCAACACGTACTTGACGCACACGGGGCTCCCAGTTCGCGCCTTCGCTACCTTGTCAACGACCTCCTGGACCATCCCGAATCCGGTACCAGCGACGTCGCGCTCCCGCCTGACCGTGATTTGGTAGAACCAAATGATAGTCTTGTCATCCGCCTTCTCCACAAAAAAGGCGTCGAAGAGCGGGTTGGTGAACCATGACGGGACGCAAAGGCTCGCCGTGATGTCATGTATGTCGTCCAGCTGCTGATATCTGACGATCACCCGTGGTTCACAAGGAAGCGTGGCTATCGTCGATAGATGCGAGCTCGTGGCCGACGCAAGCGATGGTACGGTTCCCCGCGAGAGATGATGACCACGCGTCTCTGTGACAGAGAGCGTGTCGATGGCCTCTGCAGGACTGTAGGCAAATCGACGGGGTGATGCTTCGCTTTCTTCTTCGACCATGCGGGCGGAATGCCCAAACTTGAAGTCACCATCTGCAGGAGCAGTCCCGCTCAGCAAAGCAATGGCGAGGCTCTCGAACAGGAAACAAGAGAAGGACGCTGCGCCACGCCCTGCTGCGCGACGGCCTGAGATGAGGTCCTGCAGTTTGTCCATTGTGAGATGATCTCGCAGCGCCTTGTAGGTGATCTCGCCGTTGATGTGGGTGGACCAGAAGTCGCTTCGAATGGTTGCGACGTCAATAGCGCCGAGCCTGCGCACCACAATGAGTCGATGCCAGTGGGGGATGGCGTCGGTGAATGAGCGGAGGGGATCAATGAAGAGGTCCCAGATCTGCCTGCTGTCGCACAGGTTCTTCACCGCTCGGGTGACTTCGACTTCAGCATACCTAGGCGTCTTCATGATGGCGCGGGGGCATGGACCGTACTGAATTCGAGCGGTCCGGACCTTGTCGAGCGTATCAAGGGACGATTTCATGGATTCCGAGGTTGCCTTGGACGTGAAGCTATAGGGTCTTCAGTACATGGGACATCTCATGTAAAAGTATACATACAGGGCGTGAAGTTCATGATCCGTCCAGGGAGACATTATCCATAGAAGCGCTCCGCGATTGATGAGGCGCCTGAAACGCGACAGGGGTGGAGGGGTGAACACGACGTAGAAGTTGCATGTACTGGTGACGCGCATCAGGGTGTCTACCGTTATCGCGCTGAAGTCAACCAGAGACCAAACGCGGTCGGCACCCAGGGCGTGTGAACGAAGGTCGTATGCAGGCTGGATTGACGGTGAAGACTTGCCCCATACACCGGTGGCGTTAAACAACAATGTGAACGACTGGGACGTGGTGAAGATGACCTCGCGCTCGTCCGCCATCTGTCGCAGGGTACTGTACACGGCGGACAACGATATGCCTTCGCGCCCTGCTGTTAGCAAATCGATCTGTCCGATAGCGACGATCGAGTCTGCGTACCGATGCCAGATTGACCGGTCATAAGCACACCCGGCACATCCTCATCCTCGTCTGCAGAGGCGATGACCATCCGATCATACATGAGCTCGTACTCCTCGCGCACATATAGCCAGCCGCGAGATTGTTGGAGGAGGTCGAGCTCAAGCCAAATCTCCGGGTGCGTAGTCACCTCCAGCATCCGATCCTCCTTGAGCCGCGTCTTGCCATTATGACCCCACCATCGCCTGTGAAAATCTTGCCACCAGGGGTCCTGGAACGGCTCCCATCCCCTGTCCTGGTGCATGGACTCGGATTAGCTATGAGGAACATGGCAGGAGCTAACTGGAGAAAGCACCGTAAGTGAAACCTCTGATCGAGGTCTCTTGATCCTTGAGGACCCGGGCATCGATTGTGATCTAGAACGGATTGCACCAGAGACTGCTGTAGCTGTGGACATGGTCGTTTCTGGCAAAGAGCGTCGCCGCGAGATTGCTCCTATAGAAGCCCCTGTCGGTCAGCGCTATTTCCCGAACACTGCAGGTAGAGAATACTCATCGCGGGTTCAAGCTTCCAGCTTCAGGCCTCAACTCGAAGCGACGGTGGATAAGAGCCTCGGCCAGGACTGCCCGAAGGACCTCCGACCTACTGTGACAGGGCTCGTGATAGGTGGTTATCCCCATTCGTTGTCGGACCGGCAATATATGCTTCACCGCCTCGGCGAGACGGCGGAACCACACAGACACGATACGATACTGATGGGCATTAATCTACATGGTTTGCATTGTGAGAGCTAGATAACGAGATGGTACGACTAAGGTCAAGAATCCCTGTGTATATTACTCAGTCCCAGGACGGAGATGTGCTGTACGCATTGCTGCGAGTGCCAGAGCCATTCGTGTTCTGCGCTGGACTCGACGGCGACCACTGCGGTGACGTCGGGCTGTATGCAGGCGAGGCGGGTGAATAGGCGGGGGCTGGAAGGAGGCATTGTTAGCCGTGTGAACCAACGTGACAGAGTGCTGGAACTTACAGGTAGGGGAGTACGTCGGAGACGTGGGAGCTGTGAAAAGGCGCATCAGTATCAGCTCCGATTGCAAGCAGTGGCATGTAAACGCACAATATCTCGGCGACGCTGGTGAAGTCGGGGAGGTGGGTGAGTACTTGGGCGACGTGGGCGACATCTGCGCGGGTGACGTCGGGGAGTACCGAGGGGACGCCGGGCTGAAGGATGGACTCGTCGGGGAGTAACGAGGCGAAGTAGGGCTGAAGGACGGCGACTGTGGACTGTATCGGGGAGAGGTCGGGGAGAAGGAGGGGGATGTAGGGGAGTACCGGGGGCTGGTGGGGGAATACCCTGGCGATGTGAGGTTGAGTGCGGGAGACGTCGGCGAGTACGTCGGAGAGGTGGCACCACGGCTGTGGTCGTAGAATGGCGACGTCGCGTACGGCGAAGTAGCCATCGGTGAGGTCGCGCCGGAGAACGGAGACTGAGCCAGGTAGGGCGAGGTTGGAGAGTACGCGTTCGGCGAACTGGGACTGTACCCTGCGGCTGCCGGGGACATCGAACCCGCACCCATCGGGCTCATGCCATAGCCCCTGAGATTGTAGGAAGCCGGGGCCTCCTCGCCACCACTAACCGCGAGCGGCGAGAACGCCGCTGTCTCTCCCTTGAACGACACGTCCTGTGCCCACATCGGCGAGTTGCTGTCGTACGGCGTCATCGCAACTTGTCCAGGAGTCATGCCACCGTCCGCTTGGGCGGCGAGCATCGTCTGCACCGGCAGCCGGTGGTCGACAATCACATCCTTCAGCATATCGATGTCGAGTGCGACGTCGAACGCGCCGGTACCCATGGGCGCCATCTGCCCGAAGAGGATGTTCTCTGCGATACCGTGGCAATCGTCCTTCTCGCCGACGGCAGCGGCTTCCATGAGGATTTCGACGGTCTCCTCGAACGAGCAACGCATGAGAGCTCCCGTGTCGGCACGATTGATACCATGACGAGTGATCGCCATGAGGGTTCCACGGTGGGTCATGAGGTCGCAGAGAAGGGCGAGGTGCCGGTAGTTGACGTATGAACCGTCGAACTCGATGACACCACGGAGTTCCTTCATAATAGCGGCGCGAGCGGCCTCGATACCGAGGACGTTGAAGATCTCGACGCAGCTGTTCGAATATGTCCGCTGGAAGTCCACACCGTCGATGCACATGACGGTCTTCAAGTTGATACCGTCGGTCTCCAGCACCCACTCCTTCTCTCCACCGCGCGCCTCGATGCTACCATCAGACGTCGTGACGATCTTCTCATGCTCCAGCAGGAAGACACGGTGGATGCCCGGGACACCACGCAGCTCCACTGAGTTGAGCATCGTGTTCTCGAGTTGGCGAAGGAAGATGTCCTCTTCGACCTGCCCCAAGTCCTCCTCGTCCTTGTCTGCGCCACCGAGGACACGACACCGGATGACCAGCTTCTCGGAGTTGTCTTCGCTCCAGATGACGAACAGGTCGGTCTTGAAGCTCTGAGCGATCCGGTTGGCGACGTAGGTCATCGTCAGCTTGCGATCGATCATCTTCGCACGGTCGAGCTCCAGACGGAGGAGCCATGGCGACATGAGGTGAAGCTTCTGTTCAACCTCGTCATCAGGGATGGCGAAGAAGGCGTGCACGAAGTCCTCGTCCTCCTCGATGATGGTGGAACTCGGGTCGGGATCGTACCAGATCTCGACGGCTGCGGTGACTGTGCGTAGGGAGGTGAACGCGAGCTCCTGCTGCACGTTCTTCGCGAGCACGGCGTCCTTCGCGATCTCGGGCTCAAGATAGACGGAGAGTGATGGCGTCTTGATGTTGGTCGCGACGTTGATGATCTCCTTGAGACGAGGTACACCGAGCGTGACGTTCTTACTTGACACACCCGCATAGTGGAAGGTGTTCAACGTCATCTGCGTCGCCGGCTCTCCAATGGACTGCGCGGCGAGCGTACCGCACATCTCGCCAGGGTGGGCGACGGCCTGGTTGAACTTGGTTTCGATCTCACCAAGAACCCACTCGAATGCCTCGCGATTCAGGTGGTACCGTTCCAAAACACGACGGGCGGACAGTGTGGCGCGCAGGTGAATGCGGAACAGGAGCGTCGCGTTATCTTGTGCCTCCTTAGACAGGTGTCCCTCGCCACGGACGACGACGAGCCGGTTGCAGAGTTCACGGACGGAGTCGATGATGTAGACAGGTTCGAGGTCGCTCGGCTTTCTTCTGTCGATGTGGAAGATCTGGAGGGCATTCTGGATAATGCGCTGGAGATTCACGGGGAGGTAACGAGCCGAGGAAGGGTCTGTGCGGGGGAAAATGAACGTCCGTAGGAGGCGCCGATCTTCCGAGAGCTGAGCGAACTCCTCGTCCAGCTTCGCCTGCAGCTCGAGAGAGCTGTCATCCAGACCGACTTGCAGGACTCCGGGAAGGAATCCGCCGGCAGGGTCAGTGACGTCCACGCGATAGTCATGCTCAAACTGGGCATTGTTCAGAGCGAATGTCTCGATGTTCTGTCGCTCGATGAACGCGCCGTCCATGCCGTCCTCTCCGTACACGAACTGAATGAGGTCGCCGAGGGAGTTACGGACCGTGCCGTCGTAGCACACTTGGACATCCTCGAGAGCCTTGACCAGACGACGCTGGATGTAACCTGTTTCAGCCGTCTTCACAGCGGTATCAATGAGACCCTCGCGACCGGCCATGGCGTGGAAGAAGAACTCTTGCGGGGTGAGTCCACGGAGGTACGAGTTTTCGACGAAACCGCGAGCCTCGGGGCTGAAGTCGTCCTTCGTGAAATGAGGGAGGGTGCGGTGACGGAATCCGAAGGGAATACGCTTCCCCTCGACGGACTGCTGACCGACACAGACGGACATCTGCGAGATGTTGATGAACGAGCCCTTCGAGCCCGCGACCACCATCTGCTTGACGTTGTTATCCTCCTTCAAGTGCTTCTGGGCATATTGGCCACTTTGATCACGGGCCAAGTTGAGCTGCCGCTCGACGGCCTTCTCGAAAGACTCGCGAATCGTCATACCCGGCGAGGGTTTGAGCTTGTCGAGGTACGCGCTCTCGATGATATCCGCTACCTCCTTCTTCTTCTCACTGATGTGATTCTTGATATACGCCATGGTTTTGTTATCCGCGATCGTGTCACCGATGCCGATACTGAAGCCATTGTGGAACAGCCAATAGTTCACGACTTGCTGGAGACCAGTGAACAACCCTCTCGTTGCCTCGGGCCCCTTCTCTCGGAACACGACATGGACAAGGCCACCTTGCGAAGCGCCGACGGTCTTCTTCTCCACGATGCCAAAGACGATGTCGCCGTTTTCGATCATGATACCATCGTCAAAGACGGGGTTGTTCGACTTGGGGTCGGGGGAACGGAAGATGTTGATACCACGAGGGATACACATGCTGAGGAGCTGCTTCCCCGTCCACAGCGGCTTCGGCTTGATGATGGCTGGTGTGGGTACTGTGCCGTCCCAATCCGGAACCCAAAGCAGGATGTTCTGAACTTGGCTCCAATCTAGGAAGGTGTCCCGCAAAGTAAACTTGCGAATACCACACAGCGTGTCCTGCACAATACCCATGACGGGCTTGTTGGCTTGTGGAGAGATGATCTATGCTTCGTGTTAATGATGCGAATTAGATTGACAAAGACCGCAATTACCTGACGAGGCACCCAAGCGATTTGAGATAGCTCCGCTCGAGTTTCTTCGCTTTGTGGCACACTAAGGGGCACATCAGAGCTATGCAAGGACCGCGTAGCAAGCGCACTCACTGCATGTTCATCTCGTCGCCATCGAAGTCGGCGTTGTACGGGGGCGTACTGGAAGCCGTGTCAGCATAGAGTGAGTGCGTCCTACATCCTCTGCACTTACACCGAGAGATTGAGTCGGAATGCTATCAACCAGGTCAGTAAATGTGACCCCTCTCAGCGCGCCAGATACTCACTTGAATATGGCATGAGCCTTACTCGATGACTCATCATACTCATCTTGTGCAGACTAGGCTGCCGGTTGAACAGAACGAAACTAGGTGACGTCTTGTGAGAACAACGCATGCACTTAGAGCGCTCGCCACTTACTCTCCATCCCGTAGATGCCGCTCGACGATCCAGCCATACTGCAAGAAAGCGTCCGCACGCTTGTTGTACCGGAGATCTATTCGCTCTCCAGTGTCGCGGACGACGTAGCGTGCACCAGGATATACGGTGGGGCCGTTTCGTACAAGCTCCTGAAGGTACGCGATGTTGTACGGTGTTACTACCAGAACGTGAGTAACTTCTCGACCTGAGGATGAATGGAAGTCTACCTCGTTCAGGGAATGTCAAGTTCATGGCGATACTTCGAGGCACACCGACCTCGTCCAGCTCGAGATTAGGATCACCGGTGATGACAGTACGCGCCGAGAAGTCGACACGCTTGCCCATCAGATTGCCACGTAGTCGACCTTCCTTGCCCTTGAGACGAGCACGAATAGCCTTCACTGGACGACCGGACTTCTGCAAGGCTTGCGGAATGCCCGCGATGTCGTTGTCCATGTACGTGGCAACATGGAACTGTGTGGTGTCAGCAGGGCCACGCATCTGGATAGAGACGAACAATGCGCACTTGGAGCAGCTGCTCGAACTCGTTGACAACATGCGCTGGCGCCCCCTCCTGCTCACATCGACGAACGTTCGCTGACGCCTTGATGATGTCGCCCAGCTTGTAGGTCAGATCATCTTCGCTACGCATAGTGCCGCCATCGACGGCGATACTCGGACGGACGGGTGGAGGAGGAACGGGGAGCACCGTCAGAATCATCCATTCTGGTCGAGCATACTCCACCGAGAGCCCGAGAAGATGGAGATCAGAGTCTGAAATCTTCTTCAGCGCTGTGTAAACTTCGCTTGCGGGGAACAGCCTCTTGTCTGGCTGTAGCGACTTCGCCTCCTGCAAAAGATGAGGTATGTGCGAGGAACTGACAGGGTTTCACGAACCTCGTCCTCATCCTTCCCACGCTTGTACTGCACGAACAGTTTGAGGCCCTCCTTTCGGACGAGAGGTTGTTGCGCCCCACAGCCGCCGTGACCCTTCTTGGGCTCTTCCTGGTCAGCCCCATCCGTCTCGTCCTTGGGCTCATCGGTCTCGCAGACCATCTTGCCTTTGCAAAAATTCCAAACGGCTTGCATCCGTGCTTTGGGATCGCGGATATGCCGAATGCGGTCCGCGAAGGTAGGGTCGGACTTACAACATTACGAGCATGCGTTGGGAGCAGGAACATATGGAATCAAGACGTCAGCATGTGAAGCTCAAACCTGCAGGACAGCGTGCTGCTGCCTGCGTCTCGTGCCACAGGGTACAAGAACGGAGAAGGTTACGACAGGGGGCTACGAAATACGAGTCTCAAGTGCCGGGCCCGGAACGTGCAACTCAATCTGCGTCACAGCGAGTGCAGTTGGCCATCCAACGAAGTAGCTCACGAAGGAGACTACTGCTCTTATGGTTTTCCGCACTCCTCGCTCAGCCCCCCATTTCACCACGAACCGCGTGTCCAACCAGGACCGGACGTGTGCAGTGGACCGCGCGGCGATCAAGCGACCGAAAACGCGCGAGGTCCTCGTCACGGGTGGAAGAACGCCTCGATTGTCGAGAACGAACGCAGTGCGGGTTTGGGGTTCTCCATGAGATCGGAGAGAGCCCCCAGAAAATTGGGTGGTGGGGTGCGAAACGAGAGGGAGGGAAGAAGAGGTCACTCACGCTATCAGCCTTCAACCGACCACAGTTCACACATATGCACTCCAAAATCTTCTTCACTTTCACAATGAAGCCTAGACATACCAGCGTGTCAAGGATGAGTTCGCATAGGAGGCGGTTGCCACTCACCAGGGTGGAAGACGGGCTTTGCCAGCTCGATATGCCCAAAATGCCCTGGACACTCCGACATCCCCTCACCACACGTCTGACACTTGAAATTGCGGTCTATTGTGCCCATCCGAGGATCCATGAGACCACCCAACTTGGGCTTGTGGGTCGTTTCGTCCATGACCTCAGGATGTTCAATTTTGGCGACAGAGTACGCTTTCTGTTGTTGGTCGTCAGAAACGCGTCTAAAGGGCGCAAAAGTGGTAGTACAACGTACTATCTCCTCTGGGGAGAGGATACCAAACTGGACCTCTCGCACCTTGCGGACGGGTGCCGCAGAGTATGCGAATTGGTGACCAAGCATGGCGAGCGACAGGAGAGGGGAGCTGAAGGCGTAAAGAGCTGGAAAAGCCCGTCAGGGAAGGATATAGACAGCCCCAGGTACAGAGACAAGCAAGAGAGAGGGGATGAGGGGCGGAGAGAGGGCAGAGACCGACGTCGTCGACGTGGTCGAGGACAAGGAGCGGGTGGACTCAGCCAACGCTCACGACGCCGGGACCGCTCTGTGACGGCCGTGACGCGGGTCACTGTCACGCGCTTGCTCGCAGTCGCAGCAGGAGAGGCGCCAGTGGCTTGAAGAGCTACAACCAACTGTCCCGGACCCGGACTGTCTCTCTTTCCTCTCCCATGACTTCCTATCTCAGCTCGCTCTTGTGGGGAACGTCCCAGCTCGACGACGCCGTCGGTATGTGCTGCTCGACCCCCTCGCTCGTCTCCCCTCGCACTCACCTCGATCACCAGACAAGGCGACGTCCGAGCTCCTGCCGAGCGGTGCAGAGGACATTGCGCTCAACCTCGAAATATGTGACCAGATTCGTTCCAAGTCAGTGCATCCCAAAGATGCCATGCGGGCTTTGAAGCGTCGACTCGGACACAAGAATCCAAACGTCCAACTTCTCGCTCTCAGTGTATGTGCATACGCCGCAGTCGATTACGCGTGCTTGCTAATATGTCTTCTAGTTGACCGACATCTGCATCAAGAACGGCGGAGACGCATTCCTCATTGAGGTTGCCTCTCGCGAATTCATGGACAATCTCGTGTCCATACTCAAGATGCCGGGTCTCAATCATGACGTCAAGAGCAAGATCCTCAGGCTGGTACAGGACTGGGCCATTGCATTCGAGGGGAAGCCGAGTTTGAGCTACGTGGGTGAAGTGTACAGGACACTACAGCGTGAAGGTGAGTCCGACTCCGTCATGTTCAAGGGCGGTGTGTGTGACGGTTCCCGTTCAGGCTTCAACTTCCCTCCTCGTGATCCTGCCGTCACCGCGTCCGCCATGGTCGACACACAGACGGCGCCAGAATGGATCGACTCCGACGTCTGCTTGCGCTGTCGGACTGCATTCACGTTCACAAATCGGAAGCACCATTGTCGGAATTGTGGATTGGTCTTTGACCAGCAATGTTCATCCAAGTCGATGGCACTGCCGCACTTTGGCATCACGCAGGAGGTTCGTGTGTGTGATACCTGTTACACCAAGTTGAACAAGAAGTCCCATAAGTACGTCCACATATCTCGTTTGTCCATGACCACTCTTGACACCACACCAGGACGCACCGGTCTTCGCAAAGTGTCTCTTCATCGCGACACCGTTCAGCGCGCGACTTTTATGACGCAGAGCTGCAACGCGCCATTCAACTATCACTAGAAGAAGTTGGCGCCGCTGGCGGTCATCGCCCTGGCTATGTACCATCCCCGTCACCTTGGCAATCGTCCGAACCTCCTATTGTCGATCGCGCAACGCGTCCATACGCATCCTCCTCGTACTCCCGCGAAGAAGAGGATGACCCCGACCTCAAGGCAGCTATTGAAGCTAGTTTGCGCGAAGCATCTGCGCCGAGGCCCAGTGCTCCTATTGTCATCGACGCATCTGATCGGTCTCCGTACGTGTCGTCTGAGACACGGCCTGGTTATGCTCAGTCGTACCCACCCTCAAGTGCCACCCCCAAGCCGAGGTTACCTCACATACCTAACTATGACCTGGAGCCACTGGAGACCGATGCCATCCTCACATTCAATCAAACGGTCGAGCAGGTGCAGGCTCAGGGTGGTAGGGATCTTTCACGGTACCCTGCTGTCACGGAACTTTTCGATAAGGCGAATGCTTTGCGACCCAAGCTCGCGATGAGTCTGAATGACACTAGTCGGAAAGAACGTACGTACATATCCCCTCTCATAACAGCTGTTGCTAACCCTAGCCTCTGCTCGCTAGAACTCCTGGTGGACATGCACGAGAAGCTCTCGCAAGCGGTGAAACTGTACGACAAGCTTCTGACCGAACAGCTTTCGCACCCATACTGGAGAGCAGGTCCATCCGCAGCCCCGCCGTCGCAGTACCAACCTGTAAATGGAACCTACGGTCAATGGCAGGCAGGCCCTCAAGGCCAGGTGCAGCAAGTGCCCACAACACCTGTGCAAGCCGCGTCGGCGCCGCCCGCCCAAGCCTCATACTTCTCCCCTACACCGTCCGCCCCTACCCCGCAACCGAATGGCGCCTATGTGACCTCACCGACCTCCGAGCACCCCTCGCAGTCGATGTACCAGGCTCAAGGAATGTCCGTCCTGCCACCCAGCTCCCCGCCGACGCTCCAACAACGATACGGTCAAGAAGGTTTGCCCTACGCCGCGATGTCGCCACCCCCGGTCAGCGTGCCTCAGTACGGCGCAGCGCCCACTCCCGCGCCTGTCCCACCTCCCGCATCGTATCAAACCGTTCCACCGCCCCAGTCTGCCACCGCCTCCGCACCACCTCCCCCACTGGCCAGCCAGCCTCAGCTGCAACAGCAGGCCCCGTCAGCACCCGCGCTATCACGGTCCAACACCATGTCGGGATACCAGCCCGCCCAGGCAAACGGCCACCTCGCCCGGTCAAACACCCTCGGCTCGTCCGCTCATCATCTGTACCAGCCCCACCAGCAGCCGTCCCCGTCGTCCCACGCACCGTCGCAACTGCAACAGCTCCAGCAGATGTCGGTCCCGCTTCCGAGCTTCCCACAGGTGCCGACTGCTCCTCCGCAGATGCAAGGCTATGCGGGCTTCAGCGCGGGGCCGCCTGAGCCGGAGCGGAAGGAGGCGCTGTTGATCGACCTGTAGGACGTTGATGGCGATGTTGGGTGTGTTGTGTGTGTGCTGGAGTTAGGCACGGCGAGGAGGATGTAATGTTATGGACGGACTCTATATGTTAGACTATGTGCATGGATTGTATGACCTGATGATCTCAACCCCAATGTCTGAGTGCCGCGATCGACACCAGTGGCAAGGTTGAGGGCCGAAAGTCAGATAATCAACTGACCGAACACTCTGGGGCGATACTGAACAAGCTTAAGTACTGTGAAGTACTGGAAATTGGAAGGCTTCTACGGTTGACGGTTTCAGGTCATTCATGATATTGACACACTGAGGCTTGGCGCACCGATAGCAACGCATGCGTACATTGGAAAACAAGATGATACTGGCCCCGAGTCGGCGTTGTAATCAAACCCCCGTGGTCCACCGTCACCAAGCTGGCCCTGCACGCTCCGGTGAATCTAGCGACTGTGAACCAGGCAGGCCTAGCCGCAGACCGTGGAGCGCAGGACGCGTACTAGTAAGGGAATGTAGTGTATGGGAGGCGGTGAGGGGCGGAGTAGGCTCGCAAGCCAGCCTTTACTTCCTCAGGGCGGAGCGAGTTCATCGTGGCGGAACCCTTGTTCTGTCTATTGGATGAGGATCACTGTCAAGAGCCGATTTCTGCAGAATGAATCACGACGCCGACCTCGTGGTTTGCGTTCCTCCTGACCTATCTCTACTCGGACGAGCCGTTGGCCGTTTGGGATCATAGAATCGCCCATGCCAGCCAGAAGCAGCTCGAGCAGCTCAAGGCCAAACCTGCTCGAGCAGATCAAGAACGAGGTGCAGACTCTCGCCTCCATCCTGGACCTCCCTGCCCTGTCCGACGTCAGCGTCAAGCGAGTCCACTGTCCCTAGGTTCACGCTGGCGGTGACATGCAGCGACTATTCTCGATCAACCACTGGCAGGCTGAAGTTGCCGGGGCACGCCTCCGCCGTCCCCTTGCACCGGACATCGTGTTGCAGCTAGCGGACCGGGGGGTCTCTTGCCATTCGGTGATCTTGCGCTCACGTTCGCCATTCTTCGCCGCGTTCTTCGACGGCAAGGACTGGACGAGCAAGCGATGGACGCCCGAGGGCACTGTCGTGGTCAACTTGAAGCACATGAAGTGGCGCGCGGTGGAGGCGGTGCTCAAGTACCTCTGCGGCTCTGCCACTAAGTACCTCTGCTGGGGTGCCAGCGAGAAGGGGATCTTTGACGTCGTCGAGCATGTCCGCTCTGCTGAGGAACTTATCGACTTTGTGTTCGAGGTCATGGCTGTCGCGGTGAGCAACCTCATCCCACTAGTGCTTCGCTGGTAACTGACGAGGGAATGCAGAACGAACTACATCTCGACCGGCTCATGCTGCCAGTGGATCTGCTCGTGGGTCATCATGAAGCGCGTGTGGATCAACAACGCCTGCTCCGTGCTGACCGACGCGACGCACTACCACGCGACTGCCCTCGTCCGTCTCGTGCAGAAGTACATAGCGATCAACATGGAGGTCTTCCTCGAGAGCCGCATGCTCGAGGACCTCGCCCCGGACCTCGCCAAGCAGCTCTCCGCGTTCGTGCGCGCCAAGCAGGCGCGCAAGTACCCCGTCTCGCGCTCGACGCGCATCGTCGACAAGGCGATGGAGACCTGGGGCGACTGGCTCGCGCTGCAGGACATCCCCGCAGCCGATCGTGCCCTCGTTCCGCCCCGGGGCGTTTAGGGACTCCCCGAGGCTGTCTCCGCCTGGGCCGGGCAAGCGCGCGAACAGACAGTCGAACGCGTCGGCGCCGGGGACGCGTGGGGTAGTGGCCTAACGCACCGTCCTTCCCTCTCGCAGGTCGCGAGTGCCGGTGTTCGAGCCCCGCCATGGTAAAGCGGGTGTGAAAGATGAGTACGGAAGCTCGGGCATCACACACGTGATTCACGCGCACAGAGAGGCTCGCCCTCTCAAACTCGAGCTCCGCTTGTCGGAGTCTGCGGGAAGCCTGGAGCCGAGCCCTCCCTTGGTAAAGGAGGTTTGCAAGATGAATACGGAAGCTCGAAACTCCGACTGAAATCTGGCTTTGTAAGATTTCTCGCCGGTTCCCTTGGTAAAGGAGGTGCGAAAGATGAGTACGGAAGCTGGTAGCCTGGGAACCCGGCGAATAAATCACAAATAGGGTTCCCATCCCCAAATCTCCGGCCGGGGATGCCCGGGAGGGTCCGAAAGGATAGGGGTCTGTATAATTCCCGGAACGGTTGTAAGAACCATCCGACTTCTACGGAAGACAGGACACCGGGGCCCGGCTACAGAGCCTAGCAGAGCCTAGCGCCTGGCCGGGCGGTTAGTCGGCCGGAAACTCCCGATTACACTGATCGGGTCACCGCCGGCGAGACAGAGACTTGGGACAGATGGGGATCCGCGCCGGCCGGCATCAGCGAACCATCTGCCTGGGAACGGGAAGCGGTGAAATCCCTAGCTGCGGCGGCGTGCCGAGTCGGGGTCAACCGTGGGCCGTGGCGGATCAGGACAGTCTCCTGATTCCGGCCCGAGAGGTCTAAATCCTCTGTCGGTTCGGCCCTGGTAATTGGGTGTCCGGGCTTAAGTTGATACCATGTGACAGTGACTAGGGAGATCTTCGGATCAAATCACGGGGGCAGGTGGCCCGGTCGCTAGGCAGGCTTCGGCTGAAAGCAGCGCACCCCTCTCACCCAGTTGGAAGGCTTCGGCCGGCGCTTCACTGCATACCAATTGGGGAGGCCAATTGGCCGCCCGAGGATTGCTGCGACCTACGGCCGTACCCAAGCGCCAAACCTGCCCTGGACCTATGCTGGTGGGCCTCGCAAGAGAACCCTTCACACATGCTCCTGGTGGACCAACGAGTGCACGGAGGCGAGGGATCACTACCGCCTTGCGGTCAATGAGTCCCGCGTCATCGCGCGCCACTTTCCCCGGGGAGCGGACCTTGCAGAGCGGATACGCCATGCGGCTCTGCTCCATGCTGCGCGCGACCGCGAACATCTTGCGCGGCGCGCCTATCTGGCCACTCTACGTGCGGCGAAACGCGAGTTCTTCGACCGACGCATTACGGAGGTTGCAGAGACCAAGAAGCGCGTCTGGGACCTTGTCTCCTGGACTCGCCCGCGCGCTCTGCCTATGTATTCAGCCATTGTCCATGGGGGCCAGCCAGTCCGCACGCAGAACGAGCTGTGGGCTGCGCTGGACTCCACATTCCACTCGGCAGCCAACCGCACGGTTGACTTCTCCATTCTCGATCAGGTGGATCCACACGAAGAGCGCGAGTGTCCGCCTATCTCATACCGCGAGCTCCGGGATGCTCTCAAGGCCGCTCGCAACTCGGCACCGGGGTGGGATCACATACGATGGTCCCATCTCCGCTCCCTCGCTGGTGACCCTCACTTTGCTGAGGTCTTGCTAGCGATCTACAACGGCTGCCTCACGCTTGGTCACTGGCCTGAACAATTCAAGCGGGCTGTCTCCGTCGTCATCCCAAAGCCTCACAAGGCTGATTACTCTTGCATCAAGGCGTACCGCCCGATCGTTCTCCTCAGTTGCATTGGCAAGCTGGCGGAGCGCATTCTCGCAGAGCGACTCCACTTCGAGTGCAACAAGTTTGGCCTGCTGCACCCGAACCAGTTTGGAGGCACCAAACAGCGCTCAACAGTGGATGCCGTGTCCACGCTCGTAACACACATCCGTATGGGGTGGCGTCAGGGTCTAGTCACATCATGTCTGGCCTTCGACGTCGCTCAGTTCTTTCCTTCTGTGCAGCACGAAATGCTTGCACGCATCCTAGAGCGCTATGGCTTCAACCGAGCATACGTCGTCTTCTTCAGGTCATACCTTGAAGGACGCTCTACGTCGTTCGTGTGGGGGAATGCCCGCTCACCCGAGTTCGCAGCGCCCGGTGTTGGAGTGGGCCAGGGCTCTGCTCTCTCCCCTGTTCTCTCCGGAATCTACGTCTCCCCAGCACTCCATGTGCTATATCCCGTATCCACCGCCCAGTCGGAGACAGACTTGAAGTTCTATGTCGACGACGGGCTCCTCACAGCCACCTCTGAGCATATTGCCATCAACAACCTGCTTCTGGTTGAAGCATATCACAAGGCCGAGCGGGTTCTCGGTCAACTCGGGCTCGTAGTCGAGCACGAGAAGACGGAGGCCTGCCACTTCATATCCGCGCGTATGCGTAACGACCACAAGCCTCTCGACATCCGACTCATGCGCGGACCGTTCACGCACGAGTCTCCCCTCAAGCCGAAGAAGCGGTGGAGGTGGCTGGGGTTCTTCCTGGACCCCGAGCTGACCTTTCGCCATCATATTGCACACTACTCCCAGGCCGCACGCTCGACCGTCCAGTCCATGCTCATGCTGGGGAACTCCATCCACGGCCTCTCCCCTCCCCAGAAGCGTCGGCTCTACATCTCCTGCGTGCTGCCTCTCATGACATACGGCTGTCAGGTGTGGTACACGTCTCGCTCCAAGACACGCATGGCTCCGCTGCGTACTGCGCATAACGAGGCCATGCGGTGGATCACTGGAGGGTTCCGCACAACTCCGGCTGGTGCGCTGGAGGCGTTTGGCGGAGTCATGCGTCCGGAAACTGCAAGAGCGATATTTCCTACGTATCCGCACTCTTATGGGCACACATCCAGTGGCTGCCCTGTTTCCCAATTGCCTCGGGCGGGTGGACGGGGCTCCATTCACGCGATTCCCGGCAGAACTCTCAAAGCCTGTTGACACCATCCCTCTCTCTCACGCGCCGAAGTCCTTTGGCTTGGTGACAGAGACATTCGACCCCCTGCATCCTGAGTGCTGCCCGGGCCTGCGCCTTGTCGACACTCACGAGAGCCGCATCGAGTTCTTCCTTGAGCACCCGAAGAAGAGCTCGGATGAGCTCGACACCTGGATCGCAAATGTGCTGCTACCTCGCATTCAAGCATGCTGCGATGATCCCGACACCCTCTACATCTTCACCGATGGCAGCGCCTTTCCTATGTACGGGAAGTCCGCTGCAGGGTACCATGCATACCACGGCGCAGCTCGCATTCACGCGCGCATGGTTGCTGCGGGCCGGGCTCTCAGGAACTAGTGGCGCTGGGCATGGCACTTGCCTATGCTTGTGGTGCCGGATTCAACACTATCCACATCTTCTCTGACGGCGAGTCAGCCGTGAAGACCATCCTGGAACCCCACCTTCACGCCGGCCAGAGTATCTCCCTCAAGGCGTGCACAAACATCCGCACGTGGCTCGACGGCGACCCAGCCCGGAAGCTGTGCTTCTCGTACTGTCCATCACATCGCGACGTCGACCTCAACGAACGCATTGACGAGGCCGTGGGACCGGCAGTGGACGACCCCGCCGTTCCCGTCCCCCGACCATGCCCCATTTCCCTTACATATGCCCGCTTCACCATCACGGACAACGCCCGCGAGGATTGGAGGCTCGCAGCGCGCGGCCCGAAGTACTGGGGACGACGATACCCCCAGCATCCAGCCTTGCGTGTTGTCACACACACTGGCAATTACCCGGTAAAGCGCATTGGCTCCTCAAAGTCCCTGTGTGCGCGTATGGTGCGTTGCCTAACGGACCACGCACCCACGGGTGCATACCGACTCCGGTTCTTCCCCGAACAGCCCACGCACTGCACGTGTGACCGGCCCGAACTGCAGACGCGGCGCCATGTCTTCAACAGGTGCACGTTCTACCCCCGCACCCCGTACTCGCTCACCTGGGACGACTACCTGGGCGAGCTCGATCCCTTCCCCCTCATCCTCGACTTCCTCGAAACCCACCCCTTGGCGTTCACGTTTGCAGACGCCCCTCTCACACATGCCTGAGCGCCCATGCCCGGCCTCTCACCATCGCCGTCCGCTTTGGACAGGACCACTCTCCCCACGCTACCATAAGTTGTATCGCCCGCTCTGGCTTACGCCGCGGGTCCCGTAGGAGTACAAGCACGCATGTATTCGAAGCAGGGATAATCACAATGAGCAAAAAAAAAAAAAAAGAACGCGTCGGCGCCCAACAGCCCGATGCTGCGCCCGACGTTCAGCGCGCATCAGGTCGTGACGGGCATCCCCGACGACGAGGTTCTCATGATGGACGAGCCTGAGACCCCCGCGGCGGGGGACGGTCACGCCAATCGCTGCTCCGGGTCCCCCATCGCGCGTACCGAGCGACAGCGAGTCCCCGGCGAGACCGCTCAGTGGATGGAAGACGGTTACGTCTGCGCCAAAGGTCGACATGAAGTCCATCATGGCGGAGGCTTCACCGAGCAAAGTCGGGCTGGGGAGACCCGCTGCTGCTCCCAGTCGCGCCCCGCCTCGCAGGACGCCACCCCGCCCGTCGGTGGAAGCGCCTGCGAAGAGCGGGCCAGTACGGCGGCCTTCTTCAGGCTCGTTGTGGCGGGTCCATCGACGACTCCCGCCGCCGTGATCTGGAGGGTCCATCTCAGCCGAGCGCGCCTTACCCTCTGCTGCTCCTGCGTCTTCTCCTGCTCCTGCCCCGCCTTCGCAGCCAAGCACGATGCCGATGGAAATTGATCACAAATAGTTATTCTTCGCAGCTTCCTCAGCGACGCAGGCAAAGGTCAAGTCCAGGTTCTTGCAATATGTACAATGTAATGCAAACGATGATGGGTGTGCTCCGGCTCTGTGTGCGGAAAGAAACAACTAAACCACACTAAGAAACCAAGAACTCGAGAAGGTGGTGCGAGGTAGGGGATCTGGTTCCCGGGTTCGCAGGACGCGGACGCGGAGTCGACTCTCGAAAGGCTCTTGCGAAGGATCGCAGAGACCGCGGGGGAAGACTATGGAAGAGAGCTCGAAGGGGTGTGGCTAACTCAAGCTCTGCGGAGGGAACCCGCAGGACGGTGTTTCGAGATGAGAAGAACGCAAATCGCAGGCGCAAACGCAAGTCGCTGTCGCAGACGCAAACGCAGACGCAAATGCACGCCTATTCGCTGAGTCTCGATGGGTGGGGGATTCGATCCTGCGGGGCTCCTGCCCTCGCACTACTCTAACTACACGGTCCTGCGACCGTCCGCAACTCCGGAACGCGACAACCGAAAAACTTCTCGTATCAACCCTTCCACCGCCCGCACCGTCCGCCTGATCCTCTCCCAACTGCGCGTGCCTTCGCCACATCCCCGTCCCGTCACCCTCAAACGCGGTCTTCGATCGCAATCTCGCCTCTCGACGAATCAGCCTCGAGGCTACCGGACGGTGGCTGTGCCCTCGATCCTCGGCACGTCCCTCCGCACGATCGCGTCCTCGCGCTCCCAAGTCTCGTCCGTCGGTCGCGATAGCTCGCAAGCTCGTGAGTGGCCAGCTTCGCATGACTCGGTCGAATGCCGCGCTCGCGGCCCCCGCGCGCGATGTTCTTCCGCATCCTTGGCTCGCGGAACGTGCGTCCGAGGCTGCCTCGTCCCTCGCGTTGCGGAGCTCCGACCGGACCGTCGGGGGAAATGAAGGGGTCTCGAAGTCGCGCGTGTTTTCGTGTGGTAGGGCCGCGCGCAGTCGGAAGGCTGGTGGGGCGCGGCTGCCGTCCGCGGGAAGGTCGCGCGAAGGGTTCGCGCGAAGGCGCGTCGCAGAGCGCGGGTCGACGAAATCGGGGCATGGCCGGTGCAGGTGCACAACATCTCCCCCCCGCTAATATCGGGACTGTCCCCAGTCCCTCGAAGACGGACGGGGATAAAAGGGGGGAACGCGCAGAAAGGGTTTCCGCACCTAACCATGTCTTCGCCGCTTCCTCCGGACCTTCGCGAACGCGCCATCTCCGTCGCGATCCAAGCTCTCGAGCGAGCCGTCTTCGACCTCGAAACGCTCGCAGACGCCAACACTGAGTCGGACGCGGGTCACATCGCGGACATGTACATCGGGATCATCCAGCTCCTGGTATGTCCTGTCTGTATTCCGTCTCGCGTGCGCTAACCCCGCACTCGTAGCGTCCGCTCATAGTCTTCAACTCCTCGCTTAACGCGGCGGCGCAATACGTGACTCGCACGCGCGACGCGCTTGAACGCGGTTGGCCCGACTTTGGGACGCGCTTCGCGAACGAGTTCTCGGACCAGGTTGTCGGGGTCCGCCGCAGCGCGCGTCTCGACAGCTTGATGACCGAGGTTGCCGCCGTCCGCGTTCGACTCCGCGAAGTTCGCCTCATCCGCCAGACCCTAGCCCGCGCCAACCAACACGACGTCCACTTCCTCATCCGCCTCGACGACGTCATCCTGGCCTTGGACCGCGAACAGACGGGGCTCGACTTCGAAATAGCGGCGTTGCGCGACCAGAACAGGCGGGCGCTCCTTGCCGCGGACTGCTGAGGGATGTTCGCGATGGGCGGCCGCGGCATAGGGGTCGCGGGGAACGGTCCATAGAGGGAATAGGGTAGATCGCGATTGTCGTTGATACGGAAATTCTGTAGCCCTTGAGACGCCACCAGTGTCGAGGGATTTAAGTCGTCGAGCGTCGCAAAGACGTCCCGCAACATCCTCTCGCACCATGCCTTCGCTGGGTTCCCAGATGGTTGAGCGCGCGATCTCGTACCGCGAAATGATCTCGCGGTTCTACCCTCTCGTCCGCCTTCGCACTGAGCACCTGCTTGACGCCATCGACGCTCAAGTGGCCCGCGGCCCCGGTCCGGGTCCCGTTGGTGCCGGCACCGCTCTAGACTTCGCCCTTCTCGTCGACCAGCTTGCGGAGTGTTACGTGAGCGCTGCTTCCATTTTTGATCGCCGGCGCCGCTTAATGAAATCGCAGATCATCCTCACCGCGCTCCTCGAGGGCGACGGCGAATTCCACTCCGGCGTCAAGGATCGACTCCGCCTCGCGTTCGCGTCGGTCGAGGGCGGCCCCACGCTCGTCGAGCAGTTCAACAAGACCGTCGACGCCGCGCGCCCCGGTATCCGCTTGAGGTACCTCGAGGCGTACCGCGCTGTCTTCGCGTACGAGCAGGCCACCGTCGCTTCCATTCAACAGATCGCCGCGCGCCAGCTGTCACACGTCGCCGGAGAAGCCCGCGCGCGCGTCAAGTTGCTGCAGGACGACATCCACCGAATTGACCAGGAGACTGCCCGACTTGGGGGCGCAGTCCCTCAGCGCAGGTCCCTGATTGACCGCCTCGACACTGGTTCTGAGGAGTTCTGAGGAGGAAGGGGCGGCGATGTAGCGTAGAAGCCCGCGACCCTGTACTTCGCCGTTCGTCGAGCTGAAATTGTAGTGCGCGCGCGCAGCTCTTGTCCGCCGCGCCCGAGTTCATAACGCGTGCCTTCCGTCCGGTTCGCCCTTCAGCCCCTCTTCTCGTTCCGCCTTCCGCCCCTCGCCCAACTCGTCCCTCGTCTTCTTCGTCTCAGCCCATCCCGCACACCCGCCTCGCCACCATGTCCTCGCCTCCGCCTCCCGAGTCCTCCAACACCATGGACACCCGCGCCGACGATCCCGCGACCGACGCCGCCGAAGTCGAGCTCCAGTCCAACGACGAAGACCTGCGCGTCGGCACTCCGTACGCGCCCGACGAGCTGCAAGAGCTCCTCCGCCTGTACACGCCCGAGGAGCTCCAGTCTGGCGGCGAGGAGGCCGCGAAAGACTTCGCGCGCCGTTTCGTCCACATCGCCGTAAGTCCCGCGCCCCTTCGCGACTCCTGTCCGCAGTCACTAACCGCTTCGCAGTACTCGCTCGAGGACCCGTTCCAGTCGGACGACCTCTTCCCGGAGTTTTGGGAGCGGTTCGCTCCGCACGCCTCCCCTCGCTTGCAGGAGGTCGTCCTCCTCGTCTTCTCGGTTCGCACTCGCGAGGCCCGGAGCGCCTCGCTCGAGGTGGAGCTCGCGGACTTGGAGACCAGCCGCCCGGACCACACGACCACGCCGCGCCAGGAGAAGGTGGTCAGGGCCCGCATGTTGGTGACCGACTGGGAGCGTAAGTCCTCGCGCGCCCCTCCTCTCTTGTCTTCTTCAGCTAACCGTCCCTCTTTTTGTCCCCCAGTCAAGCGCATCCGGGAGATCAAAGACTTCCGCCTGCTCAGGTCGGAGCCCATTCCCCTCCCGGTCGGCCTTGCCATCCTCGCCGGCGGCCTCTCTCGCCACTACCCTCGCCGCTCGACCGCGGAGCCGCCTAGCGCGCCCGTGACTCCCGGAGCGCCCTCGCGTGCACTGCTCCCTCCCGCGACGATCTCGACTCCGGTGCGCATCAAGAAGGAGAAGCCCGATCCCGCGCCGGCTAAGGGCAAGCGCCGCGCGGTCTCGCAAGATGTCTCCGCGGACGAGGCTGATGCGGCCGCTGACTCCGATGTCGTCGAGGTGAGCGAGGTCGTCCGTCCCCCTCCTGCCCACGGCACGCGCGCGCAACGCAAGGAGAAGATCGCCGCGCGGCCCGAGTCCGTCCGCAAGAGGGCCAAGGTCGTCGAGGTCTTGGAGTCTGAAGAGGAGGAGCTCGCGACCGCCGCAAAGCCCGATGACGCCGCCGACGACCCGCCCGCTTCCACTACGCCCGCCGCCCCCGTCGCCATCCTTCCCAACTCGAAGTACGCGCTCGAGTTCTTCGAGCCCTGCGACGAGTGCAAGACGCGCAAGTTCCCCATCTGCGTCCGTACGCACGACGAGCGCGGCCTCTCCTGCGACTTCTGCGGGCACCGCTCGCGGAACATGCAGTGCACCCGCCGCGGCCTGAACTCGTACGGCGAGTTGAAGACCAAGAGTAGGTCGACCTCCGTCGCGCTTCGTCGGTTCTACGCTGACTCGTCCCTTGTCGCAGAGAAGGGCGGTCGGCTTCTCGCGCAGTACAACGGCGTCGGTTTCGTCTTCCGCTCCTTCAAGACTCAGCTGCCCGAGTACCGCGTGCAAGCTGTCCAGGCCGTCCGCGCGTTCGAGAACGACCCGCCCAAGATCCGCGTCGCGCGCCCGAAGGAGCTGGCCGCGCGCGCCGGGCCTCCCGCTCCCACCGTCTACCCCATCATCGACCAGAACGGGTTCCTCCTTGAGGCCTACGATGGCGCCGCGCCCGAGAAGTCCGCGAAGGGCCCGCCGCTCCCGGAGTGCTACCCGCCGGAGAAGACCCCCGAGCCGACGCCTGCGCCCGCGAAGAAGAAGAAGGCCAAGACGTCGTCGGAGGGCGCGTCGGCTTCGGCTTCGAAGTCGTCTCGCGAGGTCGCCCCGCCTGCGGACCTCAGCCCGGCCGTGTCGAAGAAGGTCGCCGCGTGCCGCAAGCGCGCGAACGTTTTGCTCGGCGAGATCGTCGAGCACGTCGAGGAACTCATTGCCGTCCGCGACCAGGAGGAGGAGTACACCGGCCATTACTTCGGTGAGGCCGACCTGGACGATTCGGTTCGCGTTCCCGACCTGCTGACCTTCGCGGAGGTCGTCGACTCTCGCGAGTCCGACGCGCGGGTGTGGACCGTGCTCCGCAAGAACCAGTAGGGGCCTCGCGCTCTCGTCGCGGGGCGCGCCTCAGTCGTGCCGCTATCGCAGCTCCGCTGTTGGCGCGCACATTCCGCGATCCTGGAGCTCGTGAATGCTGAGGCCGGTCCTCGCAGTCGCGCTTCGCGGGTCGCGGTCGCAGGCCGCTCCGCCGTGGTTCCCGGGCTTCCCTTTCTCGTCGTCTTCGTCCTCGCGCTCGCCCGTCTCGCTCTCCCTTCGCATCCCGCTCTCGCCATCGCTCTCGCCCGTCCCCCGCATCGCATCGCATCCCAGTCCCGTCCCGTCTCGAACTCGTGTCCCGTCGTCAAGTATCGTAAAAATGTATCGTAAAAGTAGTCGTAAGCTTCGTTTTGTGGCTGTTGTTTTGTAGTTTTTGTTTTCGTCGTTTGCTTTCTTGTTTTATCAATAAACTGTGTGATAGAAAGAGTGTGTGATTGACTTAAGTAAAAGTGTGACTGGTCTTGGAAGTAGTAAGTAAAGGAATGTCCCGCAGGGAAGTCTCGCGGGACGGTTCTGCGGAAAGAGTTCGCGAAATGGGTATATAGTAAGGAAAGTGTGTCGCAAAACAAGGCCGCGATCGGCGTTCGCGGGCTGTCGAAAGTCAGAGTTCGGAAATCGAAAAGAGAAAGTGATCGCAGGATAACCGTGTCCAAGTCATGTATCGTACCTCCTCCCCCCCGCTAATGTTGTCGACGTCCCCGTCGACGTCCCATCTTCGCGCACAAGAGCGCCTAATCTTCTTCGGCCTCCTCGGGCTCTCCTAGCCCTTCGTCCTCAAACGTCTCCTCGCTCTCCTCCATCTCGCGGATTCGTCTCGCGTCGACATCTAAGTCCTCCATCCTAAAAGGTATGGGGCTCTTCCTCGCGAGATACGGGATTAGTCGAAACGCGGCGATAGGGCGATCGTGTACGGCGCCGTCGAGCTCCGCGACGATGTAAGCGCCGCCCCGGTTGCGCGAGATGACCACCAGCGGACCCAAGTACCGCGCGCGCATTTTGCGGTTCAACGACTTCTCGATCGCAGTATTCCGCATGAGGACCAGACGACCGGGCTTGAAGTCGAAAGCCTTTGTCGTATGCGCGTGGTGTTCCTCGTACAGTTCCGCGGCGCGAACTCGGCTCGCGTAGACCTTCGAGCGCAGTCGCGAGATTTGCTCGGGGCGCTTCTGCAGGGCGATCGCGCGCTGGGTGATGAGCTCGGTGGTCGAGATCATTTTGTTAGCCGTCGGCAAGAGGTAGGTTGCTTCCGCGATGTCGAGGGGCATGATCGGGTGCGTGCCTGTGACTGCATAGTATGGCGAGCAGCCCATTCGGCGTCGAACAGTGATCCGGTCCGCCCAGAGGACAGAGTAGACTCGCGAGACCCACTGACTCGGGTCTCCCTCGCAGGCCTTGTAGAGTGCGTCGCGTACGTGGAAGTGCGGGCGCTCGACAATTCCGTTCGCCTGCGAGTTGTAGCCTGAGATCCGAATGTGGTAGACGTGGTAGGTCTTCGCGATGTACTCGAGCGCGGCGACAAAGGGCGTCCCGTTGTCCGAGATGATCTCGCAGACGGCGCCCCAGCGACAAAGCAAGTCCTGGTAGATCCAGTCGCCGATCGCCTTCGCGGTCTGCGCCGTGCTCGCGCGTCCTTCGCAGTAGGTCGTCATCGCGCAGCGCGCGTGGAAGAAGTATCGGTACCGCCCCGGCATCTCCATGCAGTCGACGTGCACACGCATCATCGGGGGCGCGGGGATGGGGACCGTTGGGGGAATACGAACTTTGGTGGTCTGTCGCGCTTGGCACTGATGGCACGACCGCACGTACCACGCGATGTCCGCCTTCATCTCGGGCCACCAGAAGCGGTCCGCGAGGAAAGAGGTTGTCGCGGCAATCCCGCGGTGTCCGACATAGTCGTGCATCTCGACGAGCGCTTGAGGTCGCTTCTCCGCCTCGAGGACGCGACGATGGTGCCCATCGCGTCCTACTTTCCACAGGCGGTCGTCGCGGAGGAAAAACTGGGAAGCGTACTTCGCGAACTTATCTGCCTCGCGTGATTCCATCGCGGGTCGTTCGCCAGTCGCGAGCCAGTGTTTGACTTCTTCGATTCTGAAGTCGAAGTCGCGCGCGATCGCGGTTCGCGGAAAGTCGCTGTACGGCGGCGGCGCGATTACAGGGAGCTTCGCGGCGGTTCCGCTCGTCTGCTGCATGAGAGTCTCGACTTCGTCGATGCTTCGCGGGACTGAGAAGTCGATCGCAGCGTCCCCGAGTCGCGGAGGAGGGTTTATAAGGTGCATGAAGCCGTACATATTGTCGACCCAGTCCTCAAACTCCTCCCCGTCGTCCTCGTCGGGCTTGTCGTCTGGCTGCGCGGGTCGTCTGCTGAGGCCGTCCGGGGTATGGCTCTTTCCCGGAACGTGCACGAGGTCGAAGTGGAACATCTTGATCGCGATGATCCAGCGATTCATCACCGCAGATGGCGCGACGTCAGGGTTCGCGAGCATGTCCTTAATCGCGGTCGCGTCCGTCTCGACGACGAGCTTGCGCACGCCTACCAAATGGAAGCGGAGCGCGCGAAGCGCGCGGAAAAGACCGTAGAGTTCGAGTTTCGGCTGCGAGAACCTCGCTTCGCGATCGTTCAGGGTGATGGAACAGAACCTGCTGTAGTAGCGCTTCCTCGGGTCCTCTTGGTCCTCTTGACATAAGTGGAAGCCGACCGCGATCTTAGACGTATCGACGGACAGAATCACGGGAGCGTCAGACTCGTAGTCGATCGCGCGGAGCGCCGGGGACACGAGGAGCGCGTCCTTGAGGGTCTGCATCGCAAGCTCTTGTTCCGGGCCCCATTCGAACTGCGTGTCCTTTCGCAGAAGACGGTTGAGAGGGTGCGCCTTCGTCGCGTAGTCCTTGATAAAGATCCTCGCGACTCCGACGGTCCCTAGGAAAGCGCGAACCTCAGACACATTGGCACACGGGCCCCAGTTCAGGACAGCCTCGACGCCTTTCGGTTCCGGGACGCGACCTTCCGGGGTGCAGTGGTGTCCGACCGCGGTGAACTCCGGCGCTGCGCACCGAATCTTCTTCCCGCTGAAGGTGCCTCCTGCGTGCTTGACTCGCTGAACGATCCGATTGACGTCCTGCAGATGCTCCCACACGTAGCGCCGAACTCCGGGATTCTCGGGGATCGTCTCGTAGGTTCCGTCCTCGCGGCGGTATGCGCTCGCGGGACCGATCACCGTAACGTCGTCGATGTAGGGGATAGTGTACGCGGGGATCTCGGGTTGTAGGATGAAGGTTACGTCGTCGTGGAATATGGGAACTGAGTTCGCCCAGCCCATAGGAAGTGTGGTGAGGCGCATCGCGCCGAAGGGTGTTTGGAAGGTGGTAAGGTCTCGCGACTCTTCTTCGAGCTCGCGTTCGTCATAGCCGACGTAGAGATCGAGCGTGGTTCCGCAGGCGCGTCCCGCGAATCTCTCCGCCATATGGTCGGGGATCGGGGGCACGCCGCTGTGCTGAATCGTGACTTTATTCAGCGGCTCGAGAGAATGGACAATGCGGATGTTCCCGTCCTTCTTGAGCACGCAGAACCATCGCGAACGGTAGGACGCGTTCGACGGCTCGTAAACTCCGGAGTTGATCTTCTTGCGGATGAGCGCGATGACCTGATTGTAGATGCCGGGTGGGATGGGGAAGTTCTTCTCGATCCACGGAACATGCGGGATGACCGCGAGCCTGACCGGCGGGAACATGTCGCGACGGAAGTGCCCGCGCTCGGAGTCCTCCCAAGCGAAGCCCTCGTTCTGCTTGCACATCAAGTCGTCGAAGATCGCGAGTTCCTCGGGCGTCAGCCACTCCGCGTGATCCTCGTGCAGCTTCTCGCGACGCTCCGCGGTGTAACGTCCGGTGGGTTCGAAAGGTTTGGGGTTGGGGTCTAGTGTTGGCATGTTCTCGAGAGGGTCGCCGACGTGGTTTCGGACGATGCGGAAGTGTTGTGGGAGCTCGGTCGGCTTAGGGTTGACCTTGAGCGCTACCGGTTTGTACTTCTTTTTCGTCTTCAGCAGTACTTCGACCTCCTCCTCTTCGCATGTGGGAGTCGCAGGACGGCCGTCCGGCTTCGCTTCGCGGGGTCTCGAATACGAACCCGATCGCGAGCGCACCGGACGCCGTCCGAGAGATTTCGTAGGGTAGACAGGCCTGACGCGCCCACGTGATCGCGTCCCGCGGATCGCGTCTGTAGGCGCTCGGGTATCTGGTGTCGCGCGACCGCGCTCCGGCTCGGAAGTCGTCGCATGAGGGGTATCGGTCGCGCGGGTAGAGTCGAGGGAAACCGAAACTCGAGACTGAGAGCTGAGATATGTATGGATTTCTGGTTTTACGCTGGGGTCGTCGCTCGCTAATAAATACGCTTCTTGGATCGCGGTAGCTGAGGTATCTTCGAGGGCTCTATGCGCGGTGACGTATATCTGCCTCGTTTTCGCGTCGTAGTCCAGGACGAGGGCCACCTCTCCCTGACCGGAAATCAGATCATCGAAGTCCGAAAACCCGCGCGCGACGTCTGCGATTGTTTCGGGCCTTCGCCTCGCGCATACGTCGGTAGGGTGAGCTCGCGGCGCGAGTTCGGACAACGAACGGTGATCGTCTGACGACCGTCTGGCTTATTGACTACGGTGCCGGAGACTAAGACGTCGAAGGGTCGACCGAGGAGGACGTCGTAAGAGGCGTTCCGCACGACGTGCATCTGTAGGTAGACGACGACTCCGGGGCCGAGTTCGACTGCGACGTTCCTCGCGAGACCGAGCGTAGGGTCGACTGTGCCGTTCGCGCTGACCATCCGCAGACTAGAGGACGGGTCGTAAGGGATCTTGAGCTCGAAGCACTTCGCCTCGCTGATCGCGACAATCTGCGAGCCCGGGTCGAGAACGCATTCGGTCGGGACGTCCGAGTTGTTGACATGTGCGAAGATAGACCTCAACTTGTGAGTCTTATCCCCGACAACGATGTCAGGTCCGACGTCCTCGTCCTCATCGCGCGAAAACGTTCCGCGGCGTACGCGGTACATCCCGCGGGGTAGCTCCTCGTCTTCATCATCCGACTCCGCCTCTTCGACCGTCTGGGACGCCTTCTTCTCCCGCGAAAGCTTGAAGGTCTCCGCTTCATCCCCGCTGTGCGTCCACACCGTCGGCTCGTCCTCCTCCGGACAGTCCTGTACGAACGTCTTGTACGCCCGGCCCTTCCCCTTATCCTCGCCCTTCTTCTTCGTCCTCTCATCTCCCTCGTCTTCTTCGTCCTCTCCCGCAGCCTTCTCGCGCGCGGCGCGAATCGCGAACCGCCGCGAAGACGTCGCGTCGTTCAGCATCTTCCGGATCCCCGGAGACACGCTCAAGAGTTCGACCGGGGTCATCGTGACCGGCTGCGCTTCGCCGAAGCTCCTCTGAAAGACTCGCTTCTCCGCGTTAGGGTCTACGATCGCGGCGGTGTGACGGTACGCGGGCTCGGTCCGCGAAGGAGCGTCGGTCGCGCTGTTCGCGCGCCTGTGGTTCCCGAAGGCGAAGTCGCGCGCGATAGGCTCAGCTGTGACTGGGGGTCGCGTCTTCGAGTACGGGTGGATCGGGATGTTCTCGTCGTCCTTGTCGCGAGAAGGACCTTCATCCCGCGCGACCCGCTGCTTAGCCTCCGCCCGGTCTGACAGGTGCGGTGGCGCATCGCGCTTCCACGGCTGCTCGCGATCCTTCTCAGACTCCTCCCGCGTGTGCTTCTTCGGACGCGTCGTGATCTCGACTCCGTCGAACCGGACCTTGCGCTTCTGCTTCTCGAGCTCCAGCTGACTCTTGAGCTCGCCCGCGCGCTGCATCAAGACTGCGAGTTCCTCCTCGATCGTGCTCTTGCTCTCCTTCGCGCCGGCGTAGTACGGGTCTTCTTCGGGCTCGACGACTAGCATCATGTGGCCGACTTGGGTAGGGTTCTTCTTGCCGGGATTGAGGTCGTGCCAGACTAGAACGCGCTCGCGCATGCAAGTCCCGGGAAGGTTCCGAGGGACGAAGGTGCCTTTCGGAAGGAAGATACGTCCTCCATCGCCGCGTTCGATGAGACCGTTCGCGAGATCTTCGCGAGCCGCCGGGCAGGTCTTAGAGTGGCACCCAGCGGTCCCGCAGTAGAAACAGTTTTGGTCCTCGCCTGCGAAGCCCAGTCCCGCATTGCTCAGCCGGACGTTCGCAGGGGGTCCTCGCGGTATGTCGTTCCGCTGCCAGCCTCCTCCTCGCGGCGCGTCGTCGCGCGGGAACCCTCGCTGTCCTCCGTTCTCATTGCGGAACAGGGTACGAAAGGTCTCCGTCATCGCGCTCAGCATCTCTTGCTTGAAGGACTCCAAAGCCGGCTCCTGCTTGACTTCGCGCGCGGGCGTCTGCGCGCTCTGGGTCGCGAACGCCGAAGTGCCTAAGAGAGACGACCCCGCGCCGGACCGAAACCGATGGTCGGAGCCCTGAAGGAGTACGCCGAAAGGGCCTTGGTCTTCGAGGCAATAGGTCATAGCCTCGTGCACTTCCGCGACGGAAAAGGGGTCGCTCGGGTGCTTGTCGGGGACCTTGTTCGCGAGACGAGCGCTAACGGCTGCGGCCTTCTCGGGCGGGACAAGGCTGAGGAGCGCGGCTGCAGCGTCATCCTCTGCGATGCCGGGTCGCGGCTTCGTCGACAGGTATCGGAACATAGGATAGAACTTCCGGTAGAACTCGGAGTATTCCTCGAGGGTGTGAATCCCCTTTTCGCGGGTGTCGTTGACTAACTTGTTAAGCTGTGCCCGTGACCAGACGTGACTAGAGTCCGATCCGACGTAGAACCCCAAGACTTCATCGCGGAACTTCTCGTAGGTGTCGGTAGGTCCCTTGTTCGTGAACGTCTGCAAGACCTTCCAGGTTTTCGCGACGTCGATAGGCACGTATAGGAGCGCGGCCTTTTTCTTCTCTTCTTCGGATGTCACGCCCTCGCGCGCGAGTAGGCGCTCGAGCTCCTCGAAGTACTCCGCGACGGCATCTCGCGAAGACGGATCGTACCGCGGAGCCTCCTTGCTTCGCTTCAGGGGCAGCTTGTCGAATCCGGTAGAAGCCATGGGTGGCGCAGTTGCGATAGGAAGTGGATTGAAAGGGATAGGGGGTGGGATAGGGAAAGGGGGTAGAGATTGGGTTCGCGGGCTTGCTCGCGGAAGGATTTCGCGGAGAGGGGTATGGAACGAATCACGGGGAGAGTCCTCGAGATCGGTAAGAGGGGACGAACCGAAGATGTCTAAATCGATCCGCGTTCTAGGTGTGCGGGGGACCTCCAGCTGACTTCCGCGGGGCGATGAGCCTGCGTCAGAGTCTTCGATGGGGGTTAATTCCGCGTCGAGTTCTTCGCGAAATTGTCGGAGGGCAGCGGCCGTCCTTTCGATGTAGATGTCGAGGGAATCGTCCAGGGACCTGTTACCGGCGGTGGCAGATTTACTCCCCCTCGCGGTGGGCTCCAGAATGATGGGTGTGCTCCGGCTCTGTGTGCGGAAAGAAACAACTAAACCACACTAAGAAACCAAGAACTCGAGAAGGTGGTGCGAGGTAGGGGATCTGGTTCCCGGGTTCGCAGGACGCGGACGCGGAGTCGACTCTCGAAAGGCTCTCGCGAAGGATCGCAGAGACCGCGGGGGAAGACTATGGAAGAGAGCTCGAAGGGGTGTGGCTAACTCAAGCTCTGCGGAGGGAACCCGCAGGACGGTGTTTCGAGATGAGAAGAACGCAAATCGCAGGCGCAAACGCAAGTCGCTGTCGCAGACGCAAACGCAGACGCAAACGCACGCCTATTCGCTGAGTCTCGATGGGTGGGGGATTCGATCCTGCGGGGCTCCTGCCCTCGCACTACTCTAACTACACGGTCCTGCGACCGTCCGCAACTCCGGAACGCGACAACCGAAAAACTTCTCGTATCAACCCTTCCACCGCCCGCACCGTCCGCCTGATCCTCTCCCAACTGCGCGTGCCTTCGCCACATCCCCGTCCCGTCACCCTCAAACGCGGTCTTCGATCGCAATCTCGCCTCTCGACGAATCAGCCTCGAGGCTACCGGACGGTGGCTGTGCCCTCGATCCTCGGCACGTCCCTCCGCACGATCGCGTCCTCGCGCTCCCAAGTCTCGTCCGTCGGTCGCGATAGCTCGCAAGCTCGTGAGTGGCCAGCTTCGCATGACTCGGTCGAATGCCGCGCTCGCGGCCCCCGCGCGCGATGTTCTTCCGCATCCTTGGCTCGCGGAACGTGCGTCCGAGGCTGCCTCGTCCCTCGCGTTGCGGAGCTCCGACCGGACCGTCGGGGGAAATGAAGGGGTCTCGAAGTCGCGCGTGTTTTCGTGTGGTAGGGCCGCGCGCAGTCGGAAGGCTGGTGGGGCGCGGCTGCCGTCCGCGGGAAGGTCGCGCGAAGGGTTCGCGCGAAGGCGCGTCGCAGAGCGCGGGTCGACGAAATCGGGGCATGGCCGGTGCAGGTGCACAACAACGAGGCGACAAGGTACTACATGAGGTCTGGCTGATGCAATGCAGGAGAAGGTATTGTAGTGGCGTACGACACAGCAGACGAGAGGAGAGGAGCAAGAACGACCGCACACGAAGGACAAGACACTGCAGTGGATGATCAGACTCTGGGCGTAGTAGTGGCTAAGGGATAGTCCCATGAGAGGAGGGTATGATGATTCATATGCATAATCACTCACCGGCCCGGGCTGCTTGCTCTGCGCGTAAGCGCGCAATTTCCTCGCGCAAGCGAGCAATCTCTATGTCCCGCCGCTCCCGCTCCGCACGTCCTTCGGCTAGCCCTTCGGCACGTCCTTCGGCTCGCCCCTGCTCCATCGTTGCGGCGTGCACTCCCATTTTCGCATTCCTCACCGCCGCAGCGCTCTCACATGCGTCTCGCCTGACAGCGGGTTCCAGGGATGTTCGGATGGCGTCAATGGCACAATGGTGGTTCTCAAAATTAGGTCGCTGCTGGTTGACGGTTTTTAGGCATTGGCACGGGTATACCCGCGGGTATCCGGACCGTGACCCGCACCCATACCCGCACCAAACCCGTACCCGTGGACCCGCGGGTCACAGCAGTGACGGGTATGGGCACCTAAATGCGGGTATGGGTCGGGTACGGGTTTCTGTAGCTATGTTAGTGGATTTTCTGTATATCATGGCTCAAGCTTCAATGTTCTATGGAGTTCCTGTGTGCTATACTGCTCACAGAACTAGCTACGCTATTATATTTCGCTTAATCTATCCCTCAAGAGGCTGCTTAGTCAACAGTTCAACCTTGAATTGCTTGCCCTTCAGTGTAAACTGGTCGGATCGGCACGTTCAATATCCCGTTCGAAAGCCCTTTTTTCACCCTTTCGAACGAGGGCTCACGCAAAACAAACAAGCCAGAATTAACGAAGATATTGCGCGTGCTCTGTCTACTGCTTATCCTGCTACCAGCACCCGAGGTACGGTCACGGGTCTTGTGACGGGTATCAGACTCGTGACCCACACCCGGACCCGCACGGGTACGGGTCCCATACCCGCGTCGGGTTACCCGGACCCATGCCAATGCCTAACGGTTTTGGCGACGTCTGTGCCTGGGGTGACGGCGATGCAGCAGAAGTACCCCGAATCGGGGGAGGGGGACACCTCCACATCAGTAGTTCCCCGAATCACTTATGCCCGTTATTTTGCGCTTATTTCAATTATCATCTGGGACCTGTAAAGCGCGCTCATTTGTCAGACGCTGAGTGAACGCATCCGGCTGAAACTTTGCAAGGCCCTTTTCCATGGCTTGGAGAGTTGGTTCACAAATTTTGAGAGCGAACGGTTTCATTTTGAGTCTGCAATGAAGCCGCCGCGAGAGGCTGTTTTGCAGCCATTAAGCTCCTGGTGGCAGTGTTCTGGCGCTTTTTCTCCTTCCTTTTATGGGTCGAGTAATGGAGTTAAGGGAGCTTAATTGCCTCATAATGGCTCATAATTGGCTTAAGTGATTCGGCGAACTCCTGATGCACTGAGAGCAGGGAGATGAAGGCCGCAAAAGAGTAGCAATTAGCTCCCAGTAGATAGTAAACTGGGTATCCCTTGATGTAGAGGGATCCCGCTGCAGCGAGGCGGGTGATGGGGAGGGGGACTTCGGGGGTGTGCTTCTTGATCAACTTGTAGGGTCGATGACCCATGGCAATGTCAATGTCGGCCTTAGTTGGGCATACAGTGACCGAGTCTTGAGCCACGTGAGGTGAAGACACGATGGCAGAGTTGCGAAACCTTTGAGCGACAGGTGTCATCTTCACAGGATCGCCAGCGTTGCGGTCAAGAACGACGTAGCCGACGACCGAGTGCTCCGGGGCCGACCAACGAATGGTGATGGCGAGGAATTCGTGGAGGGGGCCGCTCTTCGTCTTGTAGTGTTCCAGGCACTGTATTGTACTGTCCCCGAGCTGTCCATGGGGTTCTGTGCATAGTGTCACAAATTCAGAGAAGTCAAATTTGAGTGGTTCTGAACCGAGTGCAGCAGCCGGAAAGTCATCGCCCAGAAAGAGGGTGTGGAAAGGGTTCAGAGGGGGAGGGTGGGCAGGAGGTGCAGTATCCATGGGACTGATGAGAAGTGATGCGAGGGGATGAAAGAAGTGTCTCAAACGCGAGAGGGCGTAGCAGTAGATTAGGGTGGCTGCCATGGCTAGTTGAGCCTGGAGGCTGACGGGTTGGAAATCGGAAGTCGGAAGTCGGAAGTCGGGAGTCGGGAGTCGGGAGTCGGCTGTCCAAAATGGTAGTGGGCGTCTGATGTTGTCAATTTAGGAGCTATCGGAGACCAGCTTGGGGTTGTGCTTCTGCAGGGGAATAGTACAGTATTAGTAGTATACTTATATGAACAGGTTTGTCTATCGTCATATCGTCCCGCGGAAGCTCGCGGATGTATCCCTTTGAATCTCGCGAACAGCATCTGTGCATCACGTCACAGTCTATCCCGATTAGGCAGCACAAGCGCGCGGCCATGTCGACTTCTCCGCCGGCCGCTCCTGACTCGGACGTGCACCGCTCCTCGACGTCCATGTACCACTGCAGTGCTCGCTCGCCGGGCGACGTTACCTCACTACTCGCCTTACGACAGCCCAAGCGGGCACGTGCGGTAGTTATTCTACAGTACATAGTAGATTCCTGGAGACGTCACACCGCGTCCTAGGCTTGCGAAAGCGTTCCACACGCCAAAGAACATATGCAGCTCTAGACTCCTGAGGATGCTTTCCCGCTTCCCGCTCGTAACTGACATCATCTGAACCAGCGGACCGCTCCGGCGGCGCCTACCTGCGCAGGCTTCTCGCAGAGACGACGGATGCAAGCTGGACACACAGGCGACGCTGGCTCGGGCTCACCCCTCTGCATTATTACGTGCGGTGCCGCGGGTGTGCTCCGCAACAGGTTATCCATGTCGTTACGTCAGTTGTATCCGCATCCGCATCGGTAGATTTAGCCTCTGATCACGTACTATGTACTGTCCCAAGTGTCATGATAGTATGATGATGTAGACCTACATTTTCTGTGCGTGCCGGTTCTCGAGGGTCAAGGTAGCCAACGTCTACGTATACAACGCTGACCGCATTACCTTTCCTGATAAGTCGGTTTATACTAGACTGCAAGTACTTACCGTAGGGAGACTGCCTCCGACGTCCGGCCCACATCCTTTGACCCCAGGCTGTAAGTTTCGAGGTTAGACAGGTCACCACCTATCGGGTGGCGTTAACGGTTAACGTTAAGTACCTACAAGAGGCGCCATCGCTTCGCTCCGGCTTGATAGACGGACAAGCGGACAGGTGTAGGCTCCAGGTCGAGTTCGAAGGTCGCATTGACGGGGTGGCCCAATGCCAAACAGATGCAAACGAAGTCGCGGCATACAGTGCTTAACTATCTGAGTTATGGCATATGTAGAGGCAGACATTCTACATAGCCAGAAACACGGGCTTCGCACCAGGGCAATCATAGTCACCAGTGACACCGGCAAGAATGCGATGCAACGTATGCAAAGATCGGAAATCCAGGCCGCAAGTACGAACGTTTAGCGACAAGGCCGAGCTTGTTGGTGATCCGTAGAAGTACATATGGCGGACAGTACGGGTACTTTCGACGACCGAGCGTGTGAGGCAAGCGGAGGGGATTCCTACTAGGACCGTGTACAATGAATAAGTACGAGGTGTAGTGGGAGCGTTTGCATGGGGCTTGGAGGGATCGACGGGCATGAGAAGATGAGTGAGCTGACGAGATCCGGGGCACTGGCCGTACAGATACACTGAGTATGTAGTATGTACTATGTAGCTAGGAGGACTAGTACGTGCTACATTCAGCCGAAGGCACGATCGCGAATTGTTGAGCTCTGGTCCTGGGGACTGGCGATAACATCCAGGACATGCGACCGTACGCCTGCACGGGAGCAATATTAACTAGCGTAGCGAACACGTGAGCGCGCAGGTTCTGGGAGAGCACCGCCTGCGTAACGGCTGACGACCTCCACGACCTGGCGGATCGTATCTACGACATCGCACTTCGCCTTCTGCAAGGTGCGTTAGTGCTGCGGTGAAATGGCCCGGGGTCCCGTTTAGCGAGGTGCCGTTGGGTTGGAGCGAGGAGATGAAGTTGCGGAGGACAAGGATCTGGGCGAAGTTGATCAGTGCGCCGTGGCGTACTGTATGAATGAAGCAACGTGAGCATGCGTATCTGATACATCGTGTTGGGGCCGCTTTGCGCACCTGTAGCCACTGCAAGCAGTACTTCAAACTCCTCATGCTCTCCTCGCTGAGAGCGGCACTGATGCCGCCAGCTTCGACGAAGACGGCCTGCCATCGACTACGCTGCGCAATCTGTTGGCTTTCCTGTGCGTCCGCGTGTTGCGTCAATGTCGATGCGGGAGGCAGGGTTGGCCGCTCTGGCTGAGAGCTTGCGGACGAATGCGGTGTAGGTGTGCGGCTTTCTGCGATCACGCTTATCTGGGTTGGAAACATCGCTGTGCAAGGTTCAGCCCGTTTCAGCAATCACAGACAAACGACATGATTCTGCAGCTGACCTTCTCGTGATCGAGCATGACATCGTGCATCTACTGTGTATACGAGCATGTGCCTGACGATCTCTCTGTCGTCGAGGACATCTTCCACGGTCGTCCAGAAGTGAGAACTCCCGTGTTTCGAACGAGCCGTACGTAGCAGGACTTCGCACAGCACGAGGGTGACAACACGAGGTCAAAGATCTATATTGTGTAGAGTGATAATGATACGACAACACGATGGCACTGAATCCAATCTCACATTCCGCGTTTCCTATCAACTAACTCTTCTCATCCCATCGTTCGTACTGGTCCGTGCGCAGGCTCTGGTTGTACGCCTCATCAATGGTCACACAAAGATCGTCGAGGTTCTTCAACGCTTCCAATAGCGCAGTCAGCGATGACAGTCCGTCTGTACGTTGAGATTAGAAATGAGAAGTGAAGCAAAGTAAATACTGCGACCCACCGAGCATCTGTATACGCATGTTGATGTGGTTCTCCGACGGATGAGGCACACTGGTGGGCACATGTCAGTACGGGCGGGTGGAAGAACAGAGCGCAAATAATAGGGAGCGATGGTGGATAGAATGAGGGATCGTGGGGCGAGAAGAAGTGATTATGGCGCACACAACCGCCGGCAGGACAATTAAGAGACGCGTCTGCTCGACGGGTCGAGGTCGCGCGTACAAAAGCGAGATGAAGCCTGCACAATCGACATGGGGCAACGTGTTGTACAAAAGTACGAGCAGGGAGGGGTAGGGAGGGGTTCCAGGAGAAGGTTCGCTACGGCGCGAACGGGACGCACCTGTATCCACAGAATTCCACTTTGGGGCTAGAGACAATAACACCCCACCGTCAATGTATACGCTCGTCCCGAGGCTGCATTGTTGTGACGTACTTCTTCATGAGCATCCACCGTAGTGCATTTCCGATCGTATGCGACTCGTCGTGGATTTGATATGTTGCAGCAGACAGGTCGGGCTCTGCGCCCTTGAGCTAGACTAGATTTGAGCGCCTTCAACGTCAGGTTAGAGACAATGAGATACGTACGATCCGGATTTTTGGAGGGACCTCCGCCATCGCGAACGAAGAATGGACGGGACCGAGTGCAGGACAAAAGTCTCGAGTACGAAGCGCCGAAAATACGCGGCCACGTGCTGTCATGGCCCACGTGGGAAACGTCGTGTTGGCGCGCACTGGCGATCCCGATTCTTGAACGCCTTCCGGTCGCACCTCGATATACCCTCGGCCTCCTGTATTGATGTCTCCTTGGGCGACATATACTCGCAAGGGGACATGATTGCAAGCTCCTGTGACTATGCCTATGACAAGTGAACGCGCTGCAGGTAGGGGAATCTCCCGACGCAAGGTTACGCGAGCGGTAAATACCGGCAAACAACGCGTGAGTTCAGCCTATTGTTCCCCCAGGTCGACTTCACTCACCTCCTCTCTGTGAAGACAAAGGAAGGAGCGCGAGCTATCCACGCTGCTTATTGACTTATTGACGATTTCGTCGCCGTGGCAAGTTGTGGGCGACAATGTCTGCCTGTCTGCACGCGAGGAGGCGCTCCTTGCTATAAAGGTTGCTGAATGCGAGGCACTGAATCCTCGTCCCCTCGCCGCCTTCCTTTCTTGCACACCTCTCCTCCAACGCCACTTATACCCCTCTTCAGATATAATAAGGCAGCGCCTTCCGATTGGTACCCAGGCGGACCCATCTTGCATCTTGTTTTCCCATCGGCGATCTTCTGTCGGACATTCCACGCCATCTACCTCAAACATCATCACCACCTCGAACAAGCCTCTGACGCCTTGAATAAAGATGGCCATCTCCTCCAACTCGCCTTCTGTCGCCCCGGGATCTCGTCCCACGCTTCCTCCCCTGCGTTCCCTCTGTCTCCCGGACATCCGCGCTCGCAGACAGAGCCTTAACGTCCCTAATATGCAATTCACGACTAACGTTAATTCTAATGACCTCCTCGTGAGTCTTCTTCACAAATCTGTGTAGTCGTGCGCTCACCTGAATGCAGCAGGCGCCGCTTCCGCTGGACTTTAATCAGCACTGGCCGCGCGGTCGCCAATGCTCCATCTCATCTACGACGTCCTCTTGCACGACCTCCTCCCGCGCGTCCTCCCCGACCGATGCATGGCCGGCCCGCAGGGGATCAGCCAGCATGCGCTCGATTCGCCGGCCCCATCCCTACCTTCCTGCAGACAAGTACCGCGTCGTGCTCTCAAACACCTACGAGGACGCAGACGCCATGCTCGTCCTCCCGCTCCCGGCGGAGGTCCTTGACGAGAACAACAAGCCGATCCCAGAGAAGCTGCAGAAGTACAAGTCGGGCAAGGCGTACCTCGTCGTCGGCCCGCTCGCCCACGAGCTGCGCGACCCGCAGAACCGGGGGCGCCTCCGTGCGGCCGTCCACCCGTATCGGTTCGTGCCACGAAACCCCGCGCCGCCCTCCCCTATCGCGACACCCACCCTGCCCGAGGCCATGCGCCGCGTCTCTGTCTCGTCCGAAGTGTCGGACGCGGACACCGAGATGTGCGCATGATCGCCCATACCTTCCCTCCCCTCATCTCGGCTCTCGGTTCACGCTCTCGGACAACATCCATGACTTGATGCTCACGCTGAACGCTGAACGCTGCCCGAATGGATGACCAGCCGGACACTCGCTCGCAGCCTCCATACCCGCCACCGTCTCCATACCACCCGTCGCTGTATCAATGCTATGTGATTGCTCTCTCGCTCCCCTTGTATCTCTACCTTATTCATTTCTGTTCATACGAGTACGCATTGGGTTAGATAGCCTCGGATGTATCCTTACTACTGTACCATTTCCCGCTCGCCCCGCCATGGGCAGGCTGCTGTATCGCTGTCCACACCCTCGCGGCATCCCTTACCACCTAGATTTCACATCACATTGCACCACACCCTCACATGTACGTGTATACGTACGAGCGATTGCTGCTCGTATGCTCATCGAAATGAATCATCGATGCGATTGTCCAACCGGTGCTGCTGGGGTGATGCATACATATGCTCCTTCTGGCGTGCTCTCCTGCAGTGACTTTCGGATGGATTGAATTTGTGGACCGTACCACCGAGAATGATACCGAGGGATAACCACTACAAGCTACCCCCAATACACGATCGCTAACGTACCCGTGGCGCAGGAAGCAAAGGTGTCATGAATACTTGCGTCCGTGCTCGACGCGCCATTGGTCCACGGTCAGCACCTGGACAACCCGGCCAATTGCCGTGACTTATACCCTCTCGGTCGCCGCATCAAGGCCATACAACGTGGCGGCGTGCAGCCTGTTTCCGACGCAAACGTTGAACGTTGAACGTTGAAGCGCGACGTATGAACAGCGAATCTTGCTGCACCAAGCGAGTTTGGCTTTTGTCGCGGTTTCTACGTTGCCACACCGAACACCAGATAACACCAAAAGACAAACAGGACATGATGTAGCTACGGGAACGCAATACGATAAAGAAATCAAATGAAGAATAGCAATAGTACTAGTAGGTCACCGGTCACCACCCGAGGCGCGATCGGTCCTCAACGTGAACGTCAACGCCTCAGCTTGCGGCCGGACTCGGATATGGGG
The DNA here is from genome assembly GCA_022605405.1 of Earliella scabrosa. Classification (NCBI taxonomy): domain Eukaryota; kingdom Fungi; phylum Basidiomycota; class Agaricomycetes; order Polyporales; family Polyporaceae; genus Earliella; species Earliella scabrosa. The sequence goes on along the minus strand of JABYQQ010000003.1, from coordinate 2,241,973 downwards.
CTTTCTGCGTGTGGGGTGCGGCAGGGGCGAGGCGGGGCGGGGCGACACGAGCAGCAGATACGGGAGTGGGAAAGGGAACGGAACGAGGATCATATGAGAGCATGCAGCAATGTAGTGAACACGACGCGGCAGACGGGACTGCGTACTAGTGAGCTTGGCTGGGGCTGGGGCTGGGGCTGGGGGAGCGGAGGAGGGTGAAGGTGAGAGCGCGAGCGCGGCAGGCAGCAGAGACATGTTTCCCGGAAGGTCCGTCCATGTGTACCACACTATACGAGCGAGAGAGAGAGAGAAAGAGAGAGAGAGGCGCGAGAGATCAGATCAATCAAGTGCAACGAGTGTGAGGATGTGTATGTGTGTGTGATTGTGGAATGCGAGGCGACGTACGGCGCAGCGTACATTTGTACTGTAGGGACCGGGCGAAGCGACGTGCGTCATAGTATTACACGTGAGGATGGGGGGTATACTATAACTTGAGTGAGATCAAAGACCGCGGATGTTTGATCCAAAAAACCCGGGCGTGCACGAAGACTTAGAGAGGTGAGGGGTGGGGGTGGGGGTAGGGGGTTAGGGGGTTTGGTAAGACAAAAGTGATGATGAACAAGAAAGGAAGCGGACCGGAGACGGGGATGCAGAGAATAAACATTGAATGGTGCCGGCACTAGGAGTGTTGTTTCGTACGTCGTCATGGGGTCAGAAGATCGACAGCAAAAAGATTAAAGCGACGAGACGGGGACGACTGCATCACATCCGGAGCGTCATACGAAGAATTGCGTACTGGAACACGGCGGAGGGTCGACATCAGCGCCAACTCGGACAACATGAACCAAAGGACGTACTGTACGCGACTTGCGGCGTGCACCTCCATCTCCTCCATCTTATACGAGTTGAGCTCTTCCTTGATACGCTGCGCCAGCGCCGGCGTTAACCTGCTCCACGTCGCGGGCTCACTGCGCCTATCGTACACGTTCGCAGGGAACGTGTCGTACACGGACAGGTTCGCCGCGAACGCGAGCCGCTTCGCGGGCGCCGTGGCAGAACGGTGCGCTAATGTCGGCGGGTTTGCGGAGAACATAGTCGACAGCGCCGGAGCAGACGAGTTCGGGTGGTTGAACAAGGACGCCTTCTCGGTCGCCGTAGTGGGCGAGTGGGCACGTTCCGACGCCGACGACTCGTGTTTCGGTGAGTCGATGGTCAAACCGTTCGAATCGAAAGACAAGGGAGGCAGGAAGGTGCCCGAGTTCTGTGGCGAGTGCCCACTTGACGAACCATGGTGCTTGTGCTGCAGCCCATCGATTTGCGCCGGGTCTGAAGGCGGGATGTGGCTGAGCGGCGGCAGCTCGTTCGACGCGGGTGCCGAGTCATAAGAGTTGGATCGCGTCCTGGTGAAAGCCGGGTTGGGCGGGAGGTACGCATCTTGGGTGTAGTCCGATCCGTCTGCAGGTTCTGTGTAGGCATGGACGATCAGCGGAGAATAGCAAGACAACGAGTCACTCACTCTTGAGAATGCCCTTCGCAGGTTGACGTGTACGCTCAACGCTCCTACGGACATTGATTGCCCACGGCTCCATCTCCGTATCGTCCTCCAGGCTCGCGTTGTCCAGCGCCTGACGGATGGTGACGTCCTCGTCGTCATGAGCCTCATCCCAGTCCTCGTCATCCTCCCAGCCCTCAATGTAGGTGTTCGCATGGTTATCATGCCCGCCGTCGCTGCGCCCTTCGTCGCTGTCCGAATCATCGTGCTCGACCACGACCCGCATCCCATTCTCATTCACCCGCGAGGAGCTGCCGACCTTGGCGGGAGAGTCGCCCTGTCGAGTCGTTGTGTTCTTCTCCCAGGTTGTCGGCAATGCGCCGCCTTGAGCCTGCGCCGCAGCACGAGCTTCGGCCTCGGCCTTGGCCTTAGCAGCCGCCTCCGCGTTGCTCTTGAGTGTATGCTGTCGAGCGAGACGCGCGGCGGGACTGAGGCCCGCCATCTCCGGATTGGAGCTCCATTCCGAGCGGTCGAGCTCTGCGGTGACATGAGAGACACTCGGGTCAGCGACGGCACCCTTCTCTCCCTTCTTCTTCTTGCTCTTCTTGCCCGAGCCACCCTCCTCGTCCTCCTTGTCCTTCTTATCTTTGAACAGCGAGGTGATGCCAGCGAGCGAGTTCCGTCGTGCAAGCTTCCCAATGGAGCCCAGCTTGCGAATCACCATGGACGCGGAAGACATCGTCGACGACAGCGAGATGTTATCGGTCGAACGGTTGAACTTCGAGTTGAACAGTGAACGCGACTTCTTCTTCTGGACTGTCGCCGTCGAATCGCCGTCATCATTGGGGAGCGTCGCCGAGCTCATACTGGGACGCGGTGTTCCATGGTTGTCCTCGTCGTCTTCCTCACGGAGAGTCGCGTTGGCATTGAGCGAGAGCGCCCGTCGTAGTCGTCCTTTGAGCCCTCCACTCCGAGGTCCACCCGAGGAGTCCATCATGGCAGCAAGATCGCTGTCGTCCCGGGACATGCGTTTCTCTGCTGCTGTGAAGGTGCCCTGTGACAACGGAGACGGTTTTCGCAGGTTGACGTGAGGCGTCGCGGACGATGACGTTGTGGTGGCAGGGGGTACGGGGCGAGCGGACGCGTTTGAGGACGACGATCCGGTGCGTTGATGGACACGCGAGGCAGAGCCGTTCGTGGCGGGCGGTGGGGTGGAAGAAGACGCTGTGGACCTACTGCTGGACTGCTTGGAATGTGAATGGCCTGGAGGGGTACCGGAGCCACTGCCATTTGAGCCTTGATTGCTGTTCGTGCGTTGTCGCTGACTGCCCGATTGGGACGAGCCAGAGTTGACGGACGTGGACGAGCCTGCGGCATCAGCGTGTGCGTATGGTGGCTTGAAGGAACCCGAGTGCTGCGATCCGGAGCGCCAGTCCTCTTGGTTGGACGATCCCTGGCGCTGTGGGCGACGGTATGGATGATAACCGCCATATTGGGAACCCTGCTCGGAAGGAGTGGGAGAAAAGCCCACGGGGAGCTGGGAGGGATGAGGGGGAGGCGTGCCGCTGGGGAAGGGGCTGAAGCCGGCCATAGGACTCTGGGCAAAGTAGTCGGGGTTGGGGTTGCCGCCGTTGCGGCCTCGTTGGCTGCCGATGGGGTTCATCTGGGACATTTGATGCGCCTGCTGGGCGTTGAACATCATTTGCTGGTATGCCCACTGAGCGAGCTGGGCGTTGGCGGGGTCGTAATAGGGCATCTGGCCTTGCTGAGGGTGCGCAGGATGACCGTGGATGGGATAGGGTTGCTGATGGGGATTTTGATAGAAGGAGGGATAGAACTGCTGAGGCGGTGGGGACCAGGCTGCCTGCTGTTGCTGGACAGGGTAGGGGTACGGCTGTTGCTGGGACATGGGGGACTGAGCGAGAGAGTGGTCGTTTGCAGGGGAGGAGCGCTGGCGGGGTACGGATGGGTTGATGGAGTTTGGAGAGGGCGCGTCCATGTTATGATCTCTAGGTGGATGCCAGTCTTGAGGGGCAAGAACGGCCATGGACTGCGCGCGGAGGGGATTACGCCTGGACCTCGGCTGGTGCGGGGAGGGAGAGGGGAGGGAAAGAGGACGTTGTCGGCGAGGGCGAGGGGGTTGACAACGGAGACAAGGGTTAGATACGGTCAGGTCAGCATCAAGCTCACGCACAGAAGTCCGAGCAAGAGTTTTAAAGAGAGAAAGAAAAGAACGGAGGCGGGGAAGGAGAAGCGGGGGGCGGGGGCGGTGGTCGCTGTGCGCGACGACGAGGGAAGCAGGCAGACCAACGTCAACAACGACGGCGGCGACGACGACGACGAGCAGAGACGAAGGCGCCCTTGCTCTGGTGCCGTGCCACTCTCGCCAAACACGGCCAAACATCCGATATTTCCTGATTCTGACTCGATCTCAGATCTCCCAGCTCGTGCTTCTCCGGCTCTCTCGTCCGCGCAGTCGGCCACACTCGCGTATGTTTGTTTTTCTCGAGCTCTCTCTCTCTGCCGTGGCCAGCGACGGCGAGAACCTGCACGAGCAGCGAGTTTCTGCGCTGGCTATCGCTGCGTGCACGAGAGACGGGGCTGATGCTCCGCGGTATCATGGCTGAGGTGACATGGCTGGGGGAGCGGTGTTGGCAACCCAGGGAAACAACGTGCTCAAAAGCGGCTTAGGCCAGAAGACATGATCGTTCGCTTTCGGAAGGCGGCTCCCCCGGTCTCAAACGCGCCCTCCAGCCATGACGTTATACTTATCCTCCCCGGCCCGCCCAGCCTGCTCGCTGCCCATACGCACCGCAGGCCACAGTGACAGAGACCGGCGAGGACAAGCTGCCAGTGCGAGCGCGGACAGATCTGCGAGCGAGGAGAGCTCAACCACCCACGAACACAATCTCAGTCTAACCTCCCACCGATCACGGACATCCTCCCGCCACCCGGCCGCGCTTCCGCGCTTCCGCTCTTCGCGCTCTTCCCATCATCCCTCCATCCTATCCTCCCCATGCCATTGACACACGAGTCCGATTGGCGATCCCTCTGCGCAGCCAGGAAGCAGCGCCAGCTCGACCTCATCCCGCCCGAGTGGGCCATACAGCCGCCCCCGCACGAACAGCGAGACGTGCTTGACATACCCCGCACTTGCGGGATCCTGACCGAGCGCGAACTCGAGATCACCGAGACTGTCAACGTACAGACAATCCTCGACAACCTGCGCAGCGCACAGTGGTCCTCGGTCGAGGTCACCACCGCGTTCTACAAACGTGCCATCATCGCCCAACAGCTGGTCTGTCCAACCCCTTCTTCCCGTCCATCTGTCACACTCATATCCGCTCTCTCCATTCAAGACAAACTGCTTGACAGAGATCTTCATTGACCGTGCCTTGCAACGCGCGCGAGAAGTAGATGCCTATCTCCACACCCACGGCAAACCCATCGGCCCCTTGCACGGCCTCCCCATCTCTCTCAAGGACCAGTTCTGTTTGAAAGGCCTAGAGACCATTATGGGTGCGTCAATGGCACAAAGCCCTCTCGACAGCCTTCCCGCTCAGGATCGCTGTCCCCAGGATACGCCAGCTGGATTGGGCGCGTGTCCGATATCGACAGCGTCCTCGTTGAGATCCTTTACGAATCCGGCGCGGTCCCATTCGTCCGCACCAATGTGCCCCAGACGCTTTTTGTGAGTCCTCGTGAGTGCTCCGGCTCGAACGATGCCCCGTTGTATGGACAATACCAGCCGTTCAGCGCGCCTCGGTCCACGCCTCATCGACGCGGCGTGCCTGGGCCCCCTATGAATAACTCGTCAAAACTACAGTGTCAGCGGTTGTGCGACACGGGAGCATCGGAACAACAGGCGGCTTGTTCTTTTGTGTCTTTGACACGTTCTCAGACCGTCAGAGTTAACCATACTGCCACCAGTGGGGCGAAACTTTCAACAATGTCTTTGGACGCACGACGAACCCATACAACCGCTACATGACCCCAGGCGGGTCTTCAGGCGGCGAAGGCGCGCTGCTCGCTTTACGTGGCAGCCCCCTCGGCGTGGGCACGGATATCGGGGGGTAAGTGACCTCATGTGAATTGCCGTATCATCGCGCGCCCCTCCACCCCTTCAGCCTTCCTCTTTTGTCTCGCACCCCGAGAGAGCTGACACGAATCACGAACGCTCGGCAAACCTGACAGCTCCCTCCGGATCCCGAGCGCGTTCTGCGGGCTCTATACGCTGCGCCCGTCGTACGAGCGGCTGCCGTACTGCAACGCGGTGAACGCGCAGGAGGGCCAGGAGAGCATCTCGTCCGTGCTCGGGCCGATGGCGAACTCGCTCGAGGGCGTCAGGGTCTTCACGAAGGCGGTCGTCGACGCGCGGCCGTGGCGCAAGGACCCGCTGTGCGTCCGGAAGGAATGGAGCGAGCGCGAGTACGCGCTGGGCGACCATGGCGGGCGGGGCGGGCGGATGTGCTTTGCGGTCATGTGGGATAATGGGGTCGTCAAGCCGCACCCGCCGCTCGTGCGCGCGATGGCGATCGCGAAGAGGGCGTTGGAGGCCGCGGGACACGAAGGTGCGTACTTGCGATTGCAGGGTGCTTGGCTCGCATCGTCCCTGCGTGGGTGCGAGCGCCAGAGAGGACGGCCGAGGGCTGACGATGCCTACGTTCCATGCCAATGCCTTGCGCTGCGGGTGCTCCACACGCGCAGTGATCGATTGGGAGAACCACCGGCACCTGGAGATCCTCAGGAACGGCGTCCGTATCCGTAACGTTCTCCCCTTCTTCTTCCCATCGCCCCCTCCCCCGCCCGTTCTCCTGTCGTCCCCACCCCCTGCAATTCCATTCCACTGCTCATGCTTGTGATTGGGTTGGGTTGGGTTGCGCCGTACCAGTCGGACTGGCGTGCTGACGTCTGTCGTTATCCCGCGTTGACTCGAACGCCGCCTCGCAGTCTAGCATATTCAACGCGGACGACGGCGTCGACTACCGCACCGAGTGCGCACGCTCGGGCGAGCCGCTCATCCAGACGATGAGCCCCGACACGGACGCGCACGCGTATGCGCTCGACGAGCCCCTCGCGCGCACCGTCCTCGGCGAGCGCCGCCACTTGTCCGCGTACGAGGTGCGTCCCTGCCCGGTCGTCCATCATGCAATGATGCATGGGTGCTCACAAAGGGGTACTCACCGGTCACCGGTGGGGCCCGCAGCTGTGGCAGCTGCACAAGGAGAAGCGCGCGCTCCGCAAGTCTTACCTCGACCATTGGGAGGCGACGGTGTCTCAGACGGGGACGGGGCGCGCGGTGGACGCGATCATCAGCCCTGCCGTGGCGTATCCCGCCTGCCCGCACGGATGCAACTCGTACGTGTTCCGCCGTCTTCATTATCTGTAAGTGTTTCAGTGCTGACTAGACAACCGGATTCCATATGCCTCCGACTGGCCATGTTGAATACGCCATACATTCATGATCAACAATCAACAATCAATAATCTGCGATGCATGCACATGTACATGCAATGCAGGGACGACTTCTATACGAGCATCTGCAACTACCTCGACTACACCGCGTCCGTCTTCCCCGTCACGCTCGTCGACAAGGCGCGCGACAGGCCTGCGCCCCCGCATGCGTTCCGGAACCACGAGGACGAGGCGGTGTACAAGATGTGTGCGTGCCTCCATCTTCACCTTTCGCTCGGTCGATCTCCCGAGTCTCGACCCCCAGGCTGACGCTGACGAGCGGTCTGTTGCAGATGACCCGGAGCTGTTTGACGGTCTCCCGGTTGGCCTGCAGCTCATCGGACGAACGCTCGAGGAAGAGGGCGTGATTGCAATGACTGAAGTCGTGGTCGCTGCTCTCCAGGAGTTCGGGGGAAGATGAGGTTAGCCAGGTCCGATACGATCGCTTGCCGGGTCACGGCTTTGGTGACACTTGGACCGCCTCCAGGGTGGAAGTCAACAGAGAACGGGTACGGCCTCGGTGCGTCAATATGATTGAATGTAGGGTACTGTGTATGCGTGGCCCCTGTATACATGTTCTAAAGTCCATGACCCCCACAAAGACAGCCCGTATCCGCAGCGAATATTAGCCCCCATCTCTGTTCCTGCGCAGACTCGTCCCGACCGTCCGCTCGGAACAGTCAGCGTGAACTACCCAACGGCGAGTGTGAACGTTGAACTCTGGCCTCCCAGACAGGCCAAGAGAGTGAGTCGATCCTGAGTTGTGATCACAATGACGGCAGCAACCCAGCACCTCGCCGACCTGTCGATGCATGCGTCCTGATGCGGCACACACCGCCCCAACGACACGTAACGGTACCGACACACCCGGGATCAGAACCGCCAGATCTTGCGATGCCTGCACGCCCACGCGACCGCGGACAGCCCGGCGCTGTACAGCGAGAGCACGAGCATCGCCGCCCAGTCCGACATGTACATCGTCTGCATCGACAGGTTGACCAGCCCCGTCGCGACGTTTGCCTGGGCCCGCACGGCAGTCAGTCGGGATGGGCATAGGCATAGGCAGAAGAGGCAAAGGGCGCACGCACCAGCAAGAACAGAACCAGCCCGTTCTTGTTCACCGCCTCCAGTAGGGGCGGCGCGCTTCCTCCTATGCTCGCGTCTGCCGCCGCCTCCCTGTCGCGCGCTGCGCCGCCGGCCGAGGTCGCCTTGAGGAGGTGCGGGTCTGGGTGGACCTTGAGCTTCGACGTGGGTGAGTAGACGGATTTGGAGAGCGGGCTCGGGAAGAAGACGAGGTCGAGGACGAGGTAGCCGAGGAGGAAGGTCGAGTTGTACGCTGCGATCCAGACGACGTATTGGAGGTTCGCCATTCGGCGCGAGACGGCGGCGCCGATGCCGAAGAGCTTGAGTGCGCCGAGGATGACCCACCAGAGGACGGCGTAGGAGCAGAGCTCGGTCGCAGTCTTGTCGTTTTCGCGCCGGAGCTCGACGCCGTGGGGCGAGGGTGCTGTGGAGGCGGGAGCTGTGGAGTCGTCGTCGGTGTCGGAGTCGCTTGTTGAGGGGCGGCGCGGGGCCGTGCTGGGGCCGTGCTGTTGTGCGAGCTGTTGTTGGCGGCGGCGGAAGTAGGATGGGGAAGGTGCGAGGACGAGGGTACCTGTGGACAGCCCTAGGAGGTGGATAGCGAGATAACCTGGACGGTTGTGTTTACGCGAAGGATCATCTGTACGTATCCCGAGACGACTTACCTGTCAATGAGATGATTCCCTCCTTATTCGCTGATAGGACTCCGTTACGCGGAGCATGCAGGATGAAGTCAGCGAGCCCTCCGGTGGAGAGTGCGAGTTGATGGGCTATACCGGGAGACACGTTAATACAACGGCATAAATGGCAGGGCTGACAATCATACAGATGGCTACAACAACGCCGAGCAGAGATACTGGGACGTGCACTATGATGGGATGCAAGAGTACTTGGAGAATTGGGATGATGCCGAGTGTAATGAAGAAGTTCCAGTGGACCCCATACTCTGTGACATGTTCCTACATGCGATAATTGAGAGTGACTGGGACATATGTGGGTGACATGCTTACTGGGTATTCGGTCCCCTTGACTGAGATTGTCCTGAAGAGTCCGAGAAGAAGGACTGGGGAGCACTTGCGCAAGACCGTAGACAACTTGGGCAGAAGCGGAGCCGTGAGGTGCGCCGGATTCTTGACGAGGGGGATTGCAGAGACTATTCCTTGAGAGAAGACAAAGGAGCCTACACCGATATCCATCTTGACGGATGTGAGTCTATGACGTTTGTGGAGAGCATAGGACTGACCAAAGAAACACCGAAGGTCTCGCACTTGGCCAATGCGCGAGGAAAGACGGGGAAGTCAACTGCGAGGATGCAGATGAACGTCAAGAGGAGCATATGGGCTCTGTATGTCGTCAACGCCGGGAGGGGAGTTAATGGGATAGCAAGAGAGCGGGATGGGCTCGAGTCGCGCGATGGGTTGGATGTGCGGGACGACTGACGGCTGTGCGAGAGTGCTGAGGGGAGATACGTGCCGGACTCCCTGCGTGGAAGCAGAAGAATTATGAGAGTTGGGACGAGGATGAGGATGCATAAGAGCGCAGGGGAGTTGGCGAAGATGGTGACGGAGAGGAGAAGAGGGAGGGTAAGGAGCGTGACCTCGGACACAAACTGCAGTCGTCGGGATGTTGGCAGCCGAGTGCGGACGGCCGAGTGTAGGGCTATCGACAGCTACGCTCTGTCGGTCATCTTGAGCGGTGGAATACGAATGTTGCTCACCAGCGAGGCAAGGGAGACCATGTTCACATGTCCTATGCTGGAGCCCGTCATCCCCGTCACGAACGCCTCCTTTGAGGCCTTGTAGTCCGCATCCATCGTGTTCACGTCCACGCTAGAGACAGTATTCAAGGGATAAGCCGGAGTCAGAATTCAAGAACAACGGAGACATTGTTCAAGTTCAGACGGTGCACTCGGCGTCCACAACTGTACTCGACGCCCGGCTATTTCGGACCGGTCACCGAGTCTCTAGCTGGTTGAAGTTCGGTCGTCGACAACTTCGGACTTTGCTCCTGCACGCCTTCAAAGCTTTCCCGATGCTTCACCGCTAGGTCAGACCTCTGCCAGTGACATCCAAAACTGCGGCTACGCTTGCCCCCAGCCCCCCCCCCCCCGGCCCAGTGCGCAATCCTCGAACCCACCCATGGCCCCGAGACTCGGACGTGACCCACGCATCAGGACTCCTCATTCACGAGGAGTGCAATGTTACGTTGGGTCGACTGCTCCTTCTGCTCTGTCCCCAAAGGAAGCGGAGGACGCCAGAGAAGCCATCTTCTCGATCACGGCTTACACGCTACCTAGCTCGTCATGACCGACACCCAGAGGACGTTCCTGTTTGCTCTCGACACGCGAGGATGACAGCTCGCCGAGGGCGTTTGGGGGCGGGAATCTGAACACCTCGGTTCATCAAACTCCTGCGGAGGATGGGAGGAAGAGCTGCGACGCGCCCAAACACTTTGAATTCGGGAACTTGAAGGTCAGAGGTAGTTTGATATTCCCCGTCACCAAGTGGCAGAGTCTGCCGGCAATCCGAGCGCCGGACCATGAGAGATCTGACTAGTACTAGTCGCGAACAATATACAGTGTATACTCGCCATCAAGGAGCGCAGTCCCTGTGTTCTGCTGAAACCCGGCAGGATGATGTTCACCTGGGTGACCTGGGATCGATCATCGCATGCGCTCACTTGGAGTAGACCATAGGTGAGTAAGTAGTTGGTCAATCGCGTACGTCACGACTGACTCTTACACTGACTAGTTGCGACTCCCAACGAAAGCTCAAGGTCCACCGGCGTCAGCCTCACGAGCACGGATGATTCGTCAGTTCTACCTCACTTCAGACATGATAAATATAGCACCCGGGGTGTCCCGTCGGTGCGACGGCGTATCACGCCCAGGTGTGCACCGGGCGCCCTGGGTATCTGGTCGGAAGTTATCTGCCGGGGCGGCGCTGAGTATTGACCAGATATTTGGCAGCCGGCGCTTAGCCATCGCTCCAATATCGGTTTGCTCGATATCTGTTCGGTGTCTGGGGCACAACGCTCCAGTATGGAAGCGCCGGTCGGAAATTATCTGACCACCCCGAATTTCCAGATACCGGAACCGACCCAGGGCTCACCTGAGCGTGATAGGTGCGTGATTGTATAAGCTGACACTTCTCTGTTGGCAATTCAAGTATTCGTCACCGCTAGGTATAACACCTGCACGATGACCCAGCCGAGGTGCACTTCTCCGGCGACCGCGGATTGTCTCATGCATTCAAATTCAATGGAGTATCGGGCCATGGACGCGCACGACATCAGCGAGAAATATAACGCGGGCTGGTTCGTACGGTGATTTAATATTATTTTCGCGAAGAAGCTATGAGCGGTGTTCCAACGGTGTCAGTGTGCCTATCTGGAGGCAGGCTGGAGTGGGGTGGTCCCTGCACTAGCTCGGGATCGGTGTCTTGTCGGTGTTCGAGATGTTGGTCTCCCAGCGTATATGAACTTGGATGGGCATTGCCAGGTTGCTCTCAAACTCCCGCCTGCCGCTATTTCTCTACGGTCATGTCTGATCAAACTGAAATCACGTCAATCATCGCCGAGTACAGTAGTCTGTAAGTTCCTCGTCCAACGCTATTCCTTCAGCCGTTTCCGCACTAATGCTGACATTCGGCACCGAAGCGTTGACGGAAATTACTGCGCATTTGCGGCACTGGGTGGGTTCGAGGCTTCCTAGCGCACTGCCACTTCTGACAATGCCGATCGCCCACAGCCCTGCTTCTATACGAATACCTCATTACGTTTCACGAGGAGAAGAAGCTTTTCTGGAGGCGGAAATGGTCTGGGGCTTCTGTCTTGTTCTTTATGAACAGATACGCGCCCCTGTTGTATAACATCCTCAATAACGTCAACTTTTGGGTTCACTCCAAGACAGTGAGTTCGTTCGTTCCACAGCTCTATTGTATCGCTCATGCGACAACCCAGGGGGGGGTTACCTTTGGCATCCGTGTTTCGAATGGCTGAAGGGCTGACTGTATACCGTCCTTGCGTATACAACACCTCAGCTGCCGAGTATACATCAAAACCATCATCGTGTGCGACATCCTCCAGTATATACCATGGGCTGGTGAGTACATACAACAACCTGATCTCACCTGCCAAGTCGCAAATTTGAAATGCCACTCTCGTTCCTAGGATTCTCAGGCCTACGGACATATGCGCTGAGCAGCAATCGTGTAATATCTTCGTTGATATTCCTCCTCTCCGCCGTACCAATCGGTGTAAACGCAGTGCGTGCGAGACACCGTGCCTGAGGTCATGTTTGATTTACTCACGGGTGGGGCGATAGTCACGTCTACGTATGGACTCCGGTGTCGTAAGCCCGCGGCTTGGTTGCGTCGGATCGTCGTCCATAAGCGCGAAGACATTGAGAGGGTATGGTTCACATAGTATGGATCATTGGACTGCCCGTTCTGACAGATGACACGCAGACGTAGGTGCTGAAAACTGCCACCCGAGGGCCAATCACTGATTCTCCTCGTCTACCTCGCTAGTCTCGATCTCCTCGCGATCGTCACTCATCCTGTCTGACATACTCCTCATCGCCGTAACATGGGTCACTCTGTGTAGACACAGGGCTGAGGGGTCGTTCAGGAAACATTCGCTCTTGTACATCCTTGTGCGTGATGGTGAGCGCTCTGTCTAGCTTGAAGGTGTTCAAGATGTCCCTGACCCGCCCCTCTAGGTGCCATCTACTTTGCGTGAGCATCTTATATCGGATTCGCTGATTAAAGTGCATTGACTTGACGCCTCCGCACTGCGAAGCTGCCTGCTAATGCTCAACCTCATGCATCTCCTTTTCACCCTCCTGTCGGCAAGTCGCCCATCCTCCACTGCCATGGTTTTCATCTGACCACTCTATGTCCGCGCCACTCTCACAGATTGCAAAAACAGCGACTCAAGCTGCGAGCGACATCACCATCTTCACCGAGCCGTGCGTTCGATCTCTCGGCCTCGCAGTTATCTTCGAATTGCTCATCTAGGGTATCACCATCTTGATAGCATGACCGCCATCCTTATGTCCCGTTTCATGCTCGATCTGCAGGCGGTCGACTACCGCAGTCGCCGTCTTCACTCGCAGGTCGGGACGCTGGACGAGACCCGGAGCGACTTCAGCGGGGCAGGTTCGGGGGCCGGTGCGGGCTCGCTCGTCTTCCAGGGCGTCCTCGGCTCGCTCGGCTCATCCGTCCTCTCGGACGACAGACGGGCCGGAAGCGACTTGGGGGATGATATCGAAGTCGCGTAGCGGGACAACACTGTGAGCGGCGAAGAAGCGCAGGAGCACCAGCCTTACCAGTTGGTGATTGTGAGCGAAACAGCTAGGGGAGGGGGGGATTAGTCCTTGAATCCGTTCATAGTACATCGACATGTGTTCCATTCACCAATCAGCCCAATCTCAAGCATCTCAAGCATCCTTCTTTACAAATTTCCCGACCCTGTGCCAGAACAGATGCTCCTCCGGCTCATCCGGCTTCCCCCACACACTCGCTTCCTCCCACGCGTCCATCTTGCCGATCCATACGTGCGTAGGACGGTCGAGACAGCAGCCGTCGAAGGCGCACTTCCACAGCGGCGTCCAGAACCGCTGCCACCATGCCACGTCCTCTCGAGGGCTGAGCACATGCTCGTAGAAAAGGAACGTGCCTCCGGGTTTGAGCACGTCCTCTACGAGCGCAGCGAGGGTGCGCTCGGGTTCGGGGATCGAGCAGAGTGTGAGAATCGAGATGAGGGTGTCGACGGAGCGGGGGCCGCCAAGCGCGGAGAGGACGAGGGAGATGTCTTCCGCGCCATACGGCACGACCAGGAGCGTCCCTGCCTCCTCGGTGAAGCCCTTGCTCGCTGCGAGGGCGCGTATCTCGGTGTGCATGAGTTTGTTAGGCTCGAGCGCGATGTACTTGGTGACTTTGGTTGGGTCGAGGTATAACACCGTGTGACCATGGCCTACAAAGCAAACATATGCATGAGCATTAAGTACTAGTCTGAGACAATGTGACTCAGAATTTCCGCGAAGAGAGCACTTCGAATTTTCAGGATCGTCAGTAGCCACATACCTGCACCGAGGTCGAGGACTACTCCCGAAGCGTTCGCCCTGATCAACTCCTCCTTGACTGGGCGGCCACCCTCATCTACCCCGCTCCCGAACAGCTTCCATACGTGGGACATGAAGATGCGTGAAACCTCACGCGGACGGACGATGAGCAGGGGAGACTTCAGAATTGCGAGCACAGTCGGCAGAAATGCCGCCTGGGCTGCGAACCTGAGGTCCTGGAGAATCGCGAACGCGGCGGAGATTTTCATGGTCGTGACGAAGGATGGGAAGGGGGGAAAGATGGAGAGCGGGTCCCGGGGGCATTTTCCTGCGTGTACGTACGCCGGTCACAGCGCAGTGTGGCAATGCATATGTGACACGGTACTAGGTTCGAGTTCAACTCGAAGGCGACTTGAAGCGCGCGGTCTGGTAGTAAGTGGTCTACAGGCTCATGTATTCTTCCGAAGATCAGATGGCCCCTTCGTCTAAGTGTTGAATGAGACTCGAGGCTCGATCATTAGGGCACTGAGGCTCGTCACAGCCTCTAAGTCCACCTTTGCTGCTCCGCGTGCATATAACCTCTATCCCGCCGGCTTGGATTCAGTCATTCTCTATCCAGTTATTCTAGCCAGAATTTCGGCTGCTGAACGCCTCCGCTCTTCCTCTGCCGCCCCGTTCCCCAGCACGGACTTGTTCTCGATCGCCCTGCGGCTCAGATATGGCATGACCTAAGCATGCGTATGTAGCATCCAGTTCCATAAGCACGAGGACGATGTGATGGTAAGAGAGTAAAAGTGCACCTCTGCAAGGCGGCCGTATGGAATGTACTTGATGACGAAGGGCGCCGAAGTACGAGTGCGATCCACGAGGTAGTTCGTCAATGCCGCTGTCATGCCTAGACGCAGGCGTAAGCAGCGGCGCAACAACGAGCAACAAGCAATATATCTAAACTCACCAAAGAGCTGCCCCATCGTCACTCGCTCGGCCACTTCATCCGCGATGGAGACCACGCCCCGTTCGTCGGGGACGCCTAGACCTTGCCGGACGAGCTCGTCCACAATCAAGTTCGCGCTCTCCCAGTTGTGCGTTCCGAATAGCACGCCGAGTGTCGGCGTATGCGGGCCCTTTGCTGTTGGGTTCTGTCCGTCGAGGTCCGCGCGAAGGGCAGCGATGAGCTCGCGCACGCATGCATTGTACCGCGCGTCCGTGTCTGCCTTGTCCATCCACACCGGCGGCTCTGGGTCAGGCGAGATGGAGAGCGAGTGCAATGCGGACGGGTCGGCTGACACGGCTGTCGCAGGGTGCGCTGATACTTCGTGCGGGTGGTAGGCACCTCGCACGAGCTTGACACCCAGAGAGTACCCGCCGGCGCGTGCGGCAGCGATACTTTGGGAGAGGTATTCGGGTGTACTGACAAATGACCGGAAGCGCTGAGTAGTTAAACAGGAGGTGCTCCGATGCAAAACTTACCGACGAAGGTAGGCTTGGTACGTTGCATAAATGAGTGGCTGCACGCCGCCTGCGGAGGACTCGCCCTTGATAGGGCTACGGAACCACGACGATTTCTTGGGAGGCTCGGGGAGCTTGTTGAACCTGCGCATCATGTCTAGGGTGAACGCATCGATGGCGGGCTGTTATGAACAGAATCAGACAATTCGGCGCAACCTGTCGACGCTCCATGCACCGCACCTCATACCAGCTGTGCGTCACACGCCGCCGAGTCAGCGATTCTGATGATCCACAATGGCCCGCTTCACCTACCTGTACTCTGCATCGAAAATAAGGCGCACGCCTCTGGCTTGTGCCCGCGTGCAGATGGCGATGAGGTCCTCGCGAAGCTCTCGAAGAACGGTGAGATCGGTCTCTGTCAACGGCCCACTGACGGAGGGAGACGAGAGTACGTCTAGGTCCGTAGGGAGTGGGCATCCGGGAAATGCAAGTGGTGTGTTGCCCCGAGGCCGAGTCGCAACGAGGTATTGGGACAGCCGGCGGAGTGACTCTGCATCTGGCACCATTGCACTCTAAATGAAATCAAGGGGTCAGTATCGCGGGGAGTTTCAGAGATATTCGAGCATATGTACTTGCCAGTTTGATAGCGACCCATGTGCGCCGCCCACTGAGGCCAGTGGTGTGCTTGTCCTCGTAATCCGCAGCCACATCGACACAGTGCAGGGTTTCGCGAACGATCTGCTTGTGGAATGACGTTGCCAGAAGTTGAGATTGAGTATCCTCGGGGGAATCGCCCAGGGCCTGTGCCTCATCGACCTCGACACTGTATGCGAACAGACAGCCAGTGTTCTGAGTGCGGAGCTCCTCAATGAGTGGCAGTGCGTCTTCCGCGGTGTCCCCTCCTACAAACTGTGGAAAAGCCAAGAATATGGTCGATGTCAATAGGCTCGTATGCTTGCTACACAGATAGAATGTCTGATCGAACCTGATCAAAGAAGGTGGCACGGACTGCTGCCTCCGTGATCTGCTTCAGGCCCGGTATAGAGGATAGCGTGGCGAGGATTGTTGGGGCCCAATCAACAAGCGCGGGAACCGAGCAGAACGAGTACACGACATAGGTCCTGATGAGAGTCCTGAGAGGCGGGAGGGGCCGCTCCCTGGCTGCAGTGGTCCCAACCGGATTTCGCTCGTTAAGGTCTTGCAGTTCGAGAGCGCCCTTCCGCGCATCTTGGATGAATACCGCTGCACCTGCTGCAGTGCCGGATAAGATGCCCAGTGCGGTCAAATTGCGGAAAGTGAAGAAACGTGAGCCCGGAGCGGATGCTGTAGTGCTGTAGCTTCGGCGTGTTATCGCCGCCCGCGGTCTGAGCAAGAAAGGTATGGTGGCCACTGAGGTAGCACGAGCTCGAGGAAGAAGCCTCGATGCGAGAGACATCATGGGAGGAGGAAAGGCTTCAAACGGAGATTATGCCTCGTATCGCGGGTTTGGCGTGTAAGGTGTGGGGGAAACTCGGGCTTTATCCAGTTGCAAGTAGCTACTAGCATTGATCTGCAGCGTGTCCTGATGGACATCGAGGGCCAGGTCATCAGCTGGTTGTACGTACAATGATGCGTGGTATACTACGTACTTACTGGTACTCCAGGCAGATCGCCTAGCGCATGGTGGGAGAGTGGGCCACGCCTTGGTGCCAGGTGGATGATGTTTCGGAACTAGAGCCTATCTGTGCCGGTGCCTGTTCGATTACGATAGAAGTGCTGTAGCCTCTCCTTGAACGTCAAGTGCCAACTATGACTGGCAATGGGCTCAACAATACCCAGTTCTGATATGAGTCTGCATGTTGGCGCAAGCTCCGTATATTCACTCTGACTGGGGATAGCACTGGCAGCTACGTATACTGGCTAGCTATAGTAGCTAGGCGTGACGGTGTCAGCTGGAGAACACTCAGGCTCAGTGACTCACTTTCTAGACCGCACTTGGAGACCAATAACTTGAAGATGTACACTTGCATTCTTGAGCAGTCAAGAGCAGTTAGGATGAATGCCATTGCCCCCAACTGTCAACATGCTTTGGCTCAAGAGCCCGTCGAAGTCGGGTAGAGCGCCCAGGGTCAGCGTGTCCGGGGAACACGGGCCGGTGTAGGCGCTGGGGTGGACAAGCGCCACAGAACGCGCCTGCAGCTTGACTTTGGACCATCCGCGACTGAGCGGCTGCTTGACATCGATCCTCATTGCCTTACGCCCACGAGCCGCTTGAGCCGTTCAGGATGGAGACTGGAATACAACACGTCGCAAAACTTGAGCCGTTCCTGCTCATGTCCAAGGCAGCCAAGGGCGCTGCCGCCGCCAAACTGATACAGGACGCCACTTCCGCCCCAGGCGTATTCGTCTTTGGCGAGCTCCTTGAGCAACCAAATGTACACGAGGTACGCCTGCATGCTCTACCCCAAATGGCTGTCTCCGTCCTTATTATCGAACGCACGTCATAGTTGGCCGGGAACGAGCAGCAATCTCGCTTCTACTCCCTCCTTCAGCTATTTGCCTACAAGACATACCAGGACTACTTGCGTTGAGTGTACTATTCAGTTGCCATCCACTTCCATGCTGAGGAGCCTTGTTCTTCGCAGAACACAAAGATGCTCTCCCTCCGCTCAACGAGGCCCAGATCACCAAGCTCAAGCAACTTACACTCGTAACCCTCGCGCAGGATAGCCGCGTACGTCCCTAATACCACGATTCATCCGTCTTCCCCTTTCCTTACTGCTCGCTGTTAATTCTGTCCAGATCCTCCCTTATGCGCAACTCCTCCAAGTCCTTGAAATGCCTACAATTCGCGACCTCGAGGACCTCATCATCGACGCCATCTACCTCGACATCGTCCGTGGGAAGCTCGACCAGCGCGCCCAGCAATTCGAGGTCGAGTACACGATGGGCCGGGACTTGGAGCCCGGAAAGCTCGAGCAGCTCCTGGTCGCCTTGCAGAACTGGTACGCACCTATCACCCGTCTCGTCTCGAGACCATGAGTCTGACTCCACAACCGCCACCACTCAGGGCGTCGACGACGTCGGCAGTCCTCGCTACGCTCGACGACAAGCTCTCGGAGATCGCGAACAGGACTGTGACGTCGAAGAAGATGAAGGATGCGTACGAGAAGCAGTACCAGGGGACGCTCAAGGAGGTCGTCGACAAGCAGAAGGAGGCCCGGAACGCGAGCCGCGCGGCGATTCCCACCGGGCGCACCGGTCTCACTGCGGCTGGCATTGCCGAGCGCGACAGGGAGAGGGAGCGGGAGCGGGAGAGGGAGCGAGAGCGGGCGGAAAGGGAGAGAGAGAAGGAGAAGGAGCAGATGCGGGACGACGACAAGGACAGCATGGACGTCGACGAGCCTGCGGACGCAAAAGGCAAGGGTCGGAAGTAAGTGCGTGTCGCGATGGGCTTGTCATCTCGTTGCTGACGACGATCCTCTTTCTCTTTGGTGCTTTTTCTAGGCAGCCGTTGGGCGAGTCGAGGATGCAGCAGCGCAAGAGAAATCGCCCCTAACCGTGTACCGTGTATCATTGCCGCGCCCACTCCTGTGTGTATCGTTCTTGTACTGTTAGCGCATTGCATTCTGTCAACCTCAAGCATACATATGTAACATGCCCTGAACACGGCTGGTGTCCACCACCTCAGGTATACCTACTTGTGTCGGCCGGAGGCGTGGGTCGCTGATCACGACGAGGCTCAATCCCCGCTACGTCACAGACAGACAGGCAAATTTCGTGCGATTCAGGTACTCCGCTAGATTACGATTATGAAGGAAGTGCAGCTACAGTATGCGTGCTCATCGTACGACCATTACCCTTACCCAAGAAAGAGTTCGACTGTACAATACAGAATGTCTGGCCTTCATCCAAAGAACCTCGAGAGGATCGCGGATGCTGCGCGTTTGCGCTCGACGGCCGCTCCGCCGTTCCCAAGCACGGACTTGTTCTCAATCGCGCGCCGGCTGAGGTATGGCATGACCTCAGAGAGGTGGCCATAGGGCAGGTACTTCAACACGAACGGCGAAGGCGAGCGAGTGCGCTCGACGAGGTGGTTCGTCAGCGCGTCCGACATGCCTGCGCCGAGAATAATGTGTCAGTTACCGCAGCATCCACAGCGACGATACAAGAAACGCACCATATAGCTGTGCGACCGCGACGCGTTGCATCGCATCCTCGCCGATCACGACCTTGTCCTCTCCGCCTGCCGCACCCTTCTCCTTGTGCGCCAGGCCTTGCTTCACGAGCTCGTCGACAACGAGGTTCGCACTGTCCCAGTTGTGCGTGCCGAAGAGCGCGCCGATGGATGGGGGGCGGCCTGTGCGCGCGCACGCCTGCACGTCCTCGCGAACGAGCGAGATGAGGAGGCGGACGGACGCGTCGTAGCACGCGTCCGTCTCGTCCTTGGCCAGCCACACGGGTGGCATGTTGTCTGGAGAGATCGAGAGGTCGTGCGTGCCCGAGGGCGCGTGGGGCGGGGCGGAGGCGCGCGAGGTCGAGGCGGCGCGGTGCGTGTCGAGTTCGTGGGGGTGGTAGGCGCCGCGGACGAGCTTCACGCCGAGGGCGTAGTTCTCTGCGCGGGCCGCGGCGATGCTGTGGGCGAGGTATTCTGGAGTTCTAGGTAGAAATGGGGTTAAGCGGGAGTGATTGGGTTGGTACCGTTTGGTTCTTACCGACGGAGATAACCCTGAATAGTGTTGTAGATGAGGGGTTGCAGTGTCCCGGATGGAGGTTCAACGGGTGCAGAGTTCCCAAACCAGGAGATCCTTGGTGGCTTTGGGAGCTTGTTGAACCTGCGCATCATATCTAGAGTAAATGCGTCTATTGCGGGCTAAGACATCAGTTGAGGCATGCCGCCTAGAGCAGGTGGGGTTGTAATGCATACCTGATACCAACTGTGGAGGAGATGCGGGTGAGCCCTACGATGTCAATGAATCGCGAGGGTGACATACCTGTGTTCTGCGTCAACTGTGATACGAACGCCCCGTGCCCGAGCACGCTCGCATATAGCGATGAGGTCTTCCCTGAGTTCGCGCAAGGCTATGATGTCTTCCTTCGTCACGGTGTCGTTCGGTGTATCGGAGGTCAGGATATCGAGGTCTGACGGAAGTGGACAGCCAGGGAATGGAACTCGTGGGTTGGTCTTGGGTCGGGTGTCTACTAAGTGCTTAGAAAGACGTCGCAGTGATTCTGCGTCTGGCACTAGTGCACTCTACGATTGATGAGCCCAAGAGGATGTAAGAGCGTGCGGTGGAGACATACCAGCTTGATAGCTACCCATGTTCCCTTGCCGGTGTGACCGGGCGAGTGCTGGTCCTCAAAATCGGCGGCCACATCGATGCAATGGAGGTTCTCCTGCACGATTCGCTGGTGTGCCTGAAGCGTTTCAGAGGAAAGCTTACCGGAGCCGGAGGCATGCGCTTCGTCGACTTCGACACTGTACACGAACAGCGCGCCCTTGTTCTCCGCTCGAAGACGCTCCAATACAGGAATGACGTCTTCGGCCTCGTCTCCGCCCACAAACTGAGATGAGGTCAGTATCTGCAACAACCGCAAGAAGACCAAAGGCTGCTCACCTGATCGAAGAACGTTACTCGCACAACGGCCTCTGTCATTTGCTTGAGGACCGGAATCGCCATGAGAGTGGAGAGAATGGTCGGCGACCAATCCACCAGAAGGGGAACCGAGCAGAGAGAGTAGACAATGTATGCCCTCAGGAGTTCGGAGAGTGGTTCATTCTTCGTTCGGGGCTCGGAGAGGTGTCCTGTCTTCTCGCGACTCTCTGAGTCGGCATGGACGACGGGGACATTCTTGTACGCGTACAGAGAGGCACCAGCGAGTGCGGTAGAGGCGAGACCAAACGTGGCCAGACGGCGGGCGTGGCGGTTGCGTGCTCTCGGTGGAGGAGCAGTGGATAGTGTGCGCGATGGAGGACGGCGGGGAAAGAGCTTGAGGATGCGGTAGAGGCTGGGAGCGCGGGCGAGGGACATGGAGGTGGGGAGAGAGGGGCTGAAGAGGGCAGGCAGCGGACGAGCGGGGGATGATATAGCGACATGGTGGCCAAGGTCCGAGGCGAGGCGGGATGATGAGCGCGTCGAACAACGTCGAACGCTGCACGGATCTCGTCCGGACATCCGGCCCCGGCTCCCGTCCCGCTCGGCGCTAGAGCTGTGGCGGAGCGAGCTGCCGTATATGGCAGCTGTAGCGCGCGAGTTGCGCAGAGGCGTCGGCTGCGCGTCCTTCGTCACTCCCTCAGACTCCAGAGTCCCTCTCCTCACCGTTCCGTCCGCTCTTCTCCCGCCCTCGCCCGCCCGCCAGCGGCGCGTCTTCACCACACTCTCTTTGCTGCTCCTGTGGTAGTGCCTCTCCGCCATGACGACCGTCGCACCACCAATCGAAGAGGGCAAGCTGCTCAGCGAGTCTCTGAGCACCGTCAAGATCCAAGTCTCACAGATGAAGAGGCATCTTGTCCGTGACATCCTGCTCAATTCGAATGCTTCTCTTACCGTTGTATATGTGTGCTAGGAACTGGACCAGCTCATGGACGCGCTCAAGAGCGCGAGTCTCATGTTGGCCGAGCTCAGGACATCTTCCCTCTCCCCCAAACAGTACTACGAGCTCTGTGCGCGTCCATGTTCCCCGCTATCTGCCCTCTTTACTAACGCGCTTGCGTAGACATGGCTGTCTTCGATGCTCTTCGTCACTTATCCAACTATCTATACGATGCACACGTCCAAAACCGACACCACCTCGCCGACCTCTATGAACTTGTACAATATGCCGGCAACATCGTCCCCCGACTGTACCTCATGATCACCGTTGGATCCGTGTACATGTCCATCCCTGACGCGCCAGTCAAGGAAGTCATGAAGGACATGCTGGAAATGTCGCGCGGCGTGTTGCATCCTATCAGGGGGCTCTTCCTCCGCCACTATCTCAGCGGTCAGACCAGGGATCATTTGCCGGTTGGGGATGATGCCGGGTGCGTACTCTCTTCCCCAGCGGCTTTGTCCTATCCTCATCCCGGCACTATAGGCCCAAGGGCAACCTCCAAGACTCGATCAACTTCGTCCTTACCAACTTCATCGAGATGAACAAGCTGTGGGTGCGCTTGCAGCACCAGGGGCATTCAAGAGACCGCGAGAAGCGCGAGATGGAGCGGCGCGAGCTCCGTATTCTCGTCGGCACGAACCTAGTCCGACTCAGCCAGCTTGACGGCGTGGACCTCGAGATGTACCAGAAGAACATTCTGCCCAGCATCTTGCAGCAAATCGTTGTCTGCAAAGATGTCATCGCTCAGGAATACCTCATGGAGGTTGTCATTCAGGTACGTCGAGTTGTTGCACGATATTCGGGATAGCCAGCTTCATTGGAGACGTAGGTATTCACGGACGAGTTCCACCTCTACACCCTCGGCCCGTTCCTCTCTGCGACCGCACAATTGCACCCCAAAGTCAACATCAAGCAGATTGTCATCGCGCTCATCGACCGCCTTGCTGCTTACGCGGCGCGCGAGGCGGAGAACGAGGACCCTGAGGAAACCAAGCGTCAGGAGGAGGCCGCCGCTCGCCGCCTCGCTGAGAAGGTCAAGCAGGCTCGTGGCGGCCGACAGAACGGTTATAGTGCCACCTCTCCGACAACAGAGTCCACGCCCGGGATTAGCAATGAATGGGGATCGCCACCTACGAGCCCTGTCACGGCCGAGAAGCCTGAGCCGGCGCCGCCTACCGCGAACGGAACAACAGAGGATGGAGATGCGGAGAAGAGCGAGAAGGGCAAGGAGAAGGCGAGTGCTGAGCCGGAGCAGGTCAAGAAGTTCAGAGGTGTTCCGGAGAACGTGAAGCTGTTTGAGGTGTTCTGGCATCAGGTCGTTGAACTCATCAAGGCGAGTCGTCTTCTCTCAGCTCTCGTCGTTCCGTTCGGTGAACGTCTAAATCGTGGTTCAAAGGCACGTCCAGACTTGTCAATCCAAGACATCACCGCCCTCCTCGTCTCCTTGACCAACCTATCATTAAGCTGCTATCCGGATCGACTGGAATACGTCGATCAGATTCTTGGATTTGCCGCTGAGAAGATCAAGGAGTTCACTGATAGGTGAGTTACATGCTGCTTGCGGGAACGGGGCGGCGAACACTGAAAGACGGCCCCGATAGCCCCGACCTCCACCATCCCCAGACCACAGCCAATCTGCATGCCCTACTAGTAGCACCTATCAACTCTTACCAGTCGGTCCTCACCCTGCTCGCGCTACAACAATACACAGGGCTTCTCACACAGCAGCCATACTCGACCCGGCGCACCCTCGCACATTCGCTCATCTCTTCGGTACTTAAGAACGAGACGGTCATCGAAACTCCAGAGGATGTCAACGGCATTCTCGAGCTATGTCATGTCCTCATACGAGATCAAGCGGATGCCGGCACGGGTCCAGGAGGTCACCATGGCCAGCCCTTGGGTGGGAAGGACCCCAGGAGAGGGCCGTACCACGAGCGGGACGAACTGGCCGAGGAACAAGGATGGGTGGCGCGGATGGTCCACCTCTTCCGTTCCGAGAATCTAGATGTGCAGTTCGAGGTGCGTAATCGATCGAGCAGCTGCACTTCTAATCTCCTAACCGCGCGATAGATTCTACAAACCGCACGACGCCACTTCGAGACTGGCGGCGAGCGGATGCGCTTCACTTTCCCCGCGCTCATCACGTCAGCCATCAAGCTTTGCAGACGATACAAGAACCGCGAACACCTCGAGGACGAGTGGCAGTCCAAGGTGGCGTCGATCCTCAAGTTCGTGCGCCAGCTCACGTCGATTCTCTCGACAAACGTCGACGCGCCTGCGATCGCGCTGCGGCTGTTCCTCCTGGGCGCCCAGATCGCGGACGAGTGCGGGTTCGAGAACCTGACGTACGACATGTACGTCGAAGCGTTCACGGTGTACGAAGACAGCATCTCGGAGAGCCGCGGGCAGCTCCAGGCGATCACTCTCATCATCGGCACGCTCCAGGGCGCGCGGGTGTTCAGCGAGGACAACTACGACACGCTCATCACCAAGGCGGCGCTCCATGGCGCGAAGCTGCTGAAGAAGCCGCATCAGGCGAGCGCAGTCAACCTCGCGAGCCACTTGTGGTGGCAGGAGGTGCCGCCAGAGGAGGAGCCCGCGGAGGGCGCGGAGAAGGAGGGCGAGAAGAAGGCCGCTGCGAAGGAGGATGGGGAGAAGAAGGCAGTGAGTCGGCCTCTCCTTCCGCTGTATGAGTGAATTGTTGCTAACATATTTTGCGTAGTACCCTCTACAGGACAGCAAGCGTGTGCTGGAGTGTCTTCAGAAAGCGCTTCGAATCGCGAATTCGGCCACCGAGGAGATCATCACTATTCAACTGTACTGTGACACCCTCGACCAATATCTTTACTACCTCGACCGGGGCGTCCCAGACGTGAGTCGAGGACTGCTCGTACCCTACCCTTCTGACCAGACGACTGACATGCCATGTATGGACAGGTCACGCCGAAGTTCGTCAACAGCCTCGTGGAGCTCA
Organism: Earliella scabrosa; assembly: GCA_022605405.1. NCBI lineage: Eukaryota > Fungi > Basidiomycota > Agaricomycetes > Polyporales > Polyporaceae > Earliella > Earliella scabrosa. Next base: position 2,216,905 of record JABYQQ010000003.1, on the reverse strand, counting down.
TCACCTCGTCAATCGACAACATCGCCTCGCCGGACGTGCACCCGTCGCAGCGCGCGCCGCCAGGGCTGCTCGAGGGCGTGCAGACGCCGGAGATGATCACCCGCCACTTCCGGAACACGCTTCTATACATTCAGACGAAGAAGGCTGCCGCTGCCGCTGCGGTGGAGAACGGCAACCCGAGTGCGGTCGAGTCGAGGTGGGAGGACGTGGACGTCGTGGGCGCTTTCTTGAAGATGGGCATTCCAACGCGGTGAGCGTTGGCTGGTGTGCTCTCGTTGTGAACTCATGGTGTAGGGCTGCTGGGAGACCAGCGTGGTTTGCGGATTGAGGCGGGGCGGATGGTGGGGCCCATTGTTTATCGTGACTCTCGATACCTTTACGATCTTCACTTGCATGTGTATATGTAATGCCACTTACTGTGCCTTCTACCTCAGCCCATCGACAACGGTACTCTGAATATGATTGGAGGTTCCGGCACGATGATTGCTACCAGCAGAAGCCATCCATTCCTGACACTCACTTGTCGAGGAGACAGCTGCATTTTGTCGCGCGATTGCAGTAGTGCACTAGTGGTGCTAACGGCGGGCCGTCAGACATAGGGAAGTAGCGCTGAACGACAGGGGCTTCTATACCAACTCGCAGCTGCAAAGCCGCGGCGACGCTCCTTGCCAGAAACCACCATGTCCACGTCCCCAGTTGCGGGCACAATTCGTCCCAGGTCCAACTCGCTACCCTCACGGATCAAGAGACCTCGATTGGAGATGTCACTAGCGGTGATTACTCCAGTTAGCCCCTGCCATGTTACTTATAGCTGATCCGAGTTTATGCACCAGGACAGGGGATGGAAACCATTCCGAGATCCCTATTGGGTCGATTTTCACAAGCGGTGGTGGGGTCAAAATGGCAAAACACGGCTCGAATCCATCAAGAAGGACCGGATGCTGGAGGTGACTCCGTACGAGGAGATTTGGCTTGAGCTCTCCCTCCTCCGGACATCTCGTGGCTGGTTGTATGTGCGCGAGGAGTACGAGTTGATGTATGACCGGATGGTCATCGCCTCTGCAAACCGCGATGTGCCGGGTGTGGTTATGACCGGTCAATCAGGTATCGGTACGCAAACTCCTAGTAACGTTGCTTTCAGACGGATTGATTTGCTAACAGCAGGGCGCGCGAAGGTATATCGTCGTCCATCATATATAACACCCTGCGACAGATTGCGGACAAGCGCGAGGTTGCATTGACGACGTCCCGGTCGTACACATTCCTGTTCAATTCTTTCGGTGTCTGGGGCAAGTACACGTCGTCGATCGACCTCGCATACGACCTTCATACAACCGTCCCGGGTGCTCACCGAGTTTGGTCCCTGGTCGACAGTGTCCAGACGGAAGACAGCCTGATGCGCGTCACCAGTATATACAACTTCTACGTCGTGTTCACCTCAGACCTGTCGCGTTTCTGGTACCTCATCGATCACGAAGCGCGTCTATGGGTAATGTCTCCCTGGACGGACCATGAGCTTCACGCCCTGTATGTCTGTTTTCAAATGAGATGAGATATACTGTATACTGAAAATCCTATAGCTTCACGTCTAACGCAACCTCAGAATCCATGAAAGTGTCCCTCGACACGTTCGAAAAGGTGCGGACTGCTCGGATTCAATACGGTCCATGTCCCCGCGACATCATGAAGACGTCTAGATCTGCTCATGAAGTCGAAGTCGCCCGAGCGGTGAAGATTTTGTGCGACAACAACAAAATCTGGGACCTCTTCACCATTCCCTTCCACCCGTTCACCGACGCCATCTTCCATCGACTCGTGCTGGTGCGCAGGCGAGGCGCAATCGACGTTTCACGTATCTGCGGTGACAATTGGTCGACCCACATCAATGGCGAGACGACCTACAAGGCGCTACACGCTCATCTCACTATGGACAAAGTGCAGGACCTCATCTCAGGCCGTCCCGGAGCGTGGCGTGGCGCTGCGTCCTTCTCTCGTTTCCTGTTCGAGAGCCTCGCTATCGGTTTCCTGAGCGGGGATGGTCCCGCGGAATGTGCCTTTCGTGCCACATTTGCCCGCATGACTGAAGAAGGGACAAGACACACAGCATCGCCGCGTCGGTTCGCCTATAGTCATCCGGAGGCCAGCGTCACGCTTTCCGTGACAGAGACCCGCCATCATCAACTTTTGCGAGGTACTGTGCCATCTCTTCCGTCGGACACTTGCTCGAGTCCAACGACGATGGAGACGCTGCCTTGTCGACTCGGATTCCGGGAGATCGTCAGGTTTGAGCGGCTGGAAGACATACATGACATCGATATCACCACGAGCCTTTGCGTCCCGTCGCCATTCACCAGCCCGTTCTTCGACGCCTTTTTCGTGGAGAAGGAGGATCAGAAGACTATCGCTTGGTTCTGCCAAATCGCGGTTATCCGGGACCGCGACGGCGCTGGTGGCGGATTCGAGATGGTCCAGGAGGTCGTTGAAAAGGTAGCGAAGGCGCGAAGCGGGATACCAGTACACGTCAAGTACGTGCTGGTCATTCCGCGCGATACGTGGGCCGCAGAAGATTGGGCGGTACGATGGAGCCTGCCGCGGGAGTTCTCCACTTTCGAGGGAGATGTCTACGTGCAGTACCTCGAATTCCCAAGCGATGTGGTCGAGCTCGTTCAAGAACGGTCGGAGTCGAACGCTTGAGCTCGCACTATGTTCCTGTTCCCTTTGCGTTTGGCGGCCAATCTCTGTACTTTGCGCAAATTGTACTTGTGTTGAGGTGACGGAATTGCTATGGATGTGTAAACAATACAGGTGTTCAAGCACAGTACTACCCACAACCAGATCATTTCCGGCTCTCCCTGTCCGTCTGCCGTGCCACTGCGCGTCAATCTCGCTTCTTGAGTTCGGAAGTGAACCGTAGGCGTGCGGCTTGGACCTCGCTGCGTCCTGCCTGCCCGACACCGTCGTCCAGCTTGCCCTCGCGATCGAGTCGCTACTTAGTCTAACAAACACGAGGTATACATTGATCGATCTACCATGGCCGCCGCGCGGGGCAAACAGAGCCAGGCCCCGTACTCGGAGTTGCCCGACATCCATATGAACACCGCTAAGGGCCTGACCATGTCCGTGCCCGACATCCGCATGGCCACCGCGAAGGGCATGACCGTCGACAAGGACATCAGGATGGAGACCGCCAAGGCTGGCACAACCCTCAAGCAGGGGGCCTTCAAGATGTGGGAGAAGGAGCTCCTCGACAGTCCAGAGGTCCGCAGAAAGGCCACCGTCGCGCAGCTATGTGAGTCTCGCACTCTCCGTCCTCTGCCCCGCCTGCCCCGGACGCCATCATGACCATCCCCGCACTCCTGTGCTCGCCGTCGGGATGCTCACGTCGCGTCAGATTTCCTCGATTACTACTTCAACCTTCTGGGTTACATCGCCGCCCGCAAGGATCGCAGAACACGCTTCGACGAGGACACCGCCAAGCGGAACCTCACCCAGTCCGAGTACGCGCAGGAGTGGAAGTCGTACCGCGGCCGGGAGCGTGCGCTCCTCCGCAAACGCCGCGTCAAGCTCAAGGTCGATCAGTTTGAGATCATCGCGCAGGTCGGGCAGGGAGGCTATGGCGAGGTCTTCCTTGCACGCAAGGCGGATACACGGGAAGTGTGTGCACTCAAGAAGATGCGCAAGCGGACGCTGTTCAAAATGGACGAGGTGCGTACTCTTGATTCCCTCTAGATGTGTAGTTCATGAACGCGTCCTGTTCATTGCAGGTCCGGCATGTCCTTGTCGAGCGTGACATCCTGACTGCCACCAAGACTCCGTGGCTCGTCCGCCTACTGTATGCATTCCAAGACCCCTCACATGTCTACCTCGCGATGGAGTACGTTCCGGGAGGCGATTTCCGGACACTCCTCAACAATGCAGGCGTGCTCAAGGAGGACATCGCGAGGTTCTACATTAGTGAGATGTTTGTCGGTGTCAACGAGCTGCACAAGCTCGGCTACATCCATCGAGACTTGAAGCCCGAGGTACGTTCGTCTCATCATCTTGATCGCATGTGCATTGAACTTTGGCAAAGAACTTCCTTCTCGATAGCTCCGGACATGTCAAGCTCACGGACTTCGGTCTCGCAACGGGAGCACTGAACCCCCAGCGGATCGAGTCCCTCAAGGTCAAGGTACGGATTGCATCCACCTAGGATCATTTCCTTACTGAGGCATTGATAGCTTGACCGGGTCAAAGACAACGAGGTCATTCACCGCTCAACGCTCGAGAGACGATCTATCTATCGTTCCATACGGCAACAGATTCCCCGATACGCTGACTCCATTGTTGGCTCGCCCGACTACATGGCACCAGAGGTCCTCCGGGGCAAGCCGTACTCATTCTCGGTCGACTACTGGTCACTTGGTTGTATATTGTTCGAGTTTTTGGCCGGATTCCCACCGTTCAGCGGCAGGACACCAGAAGAGACGTGGACGAACTTGGACAAGTGGCCGTCGGTGCTGCGCAGGCCCGAATACGATGCTCCGGAGGACCAAGTGTTCAACCTGACGGACATCGCGTGGGACGCAATTACTCGGTGCGAAAGTGCCCATCGTTGGTCCAACGTCTCTCGAGCTGATTCCACCCATCTGTGCTGCAGGTTGATCGCTCATGCGAGCGTGCGCTATGCGACGCTCGGGCAGGTGCGCGAGCATCCGTTCTTCGGCGGGATCAAGTGGGACGACCTGCGCGCCACCGACCCGCCATACGTTCCCGAGCTAACGGGAGAAGACGACACGGGTTACTACGACGACTTCACGTCGCCGCAGGACATGGAGAAGTACGCGGAGGTGATCGAGAAGCAGCGACATGTCGAGCGGGTCAAGGAGAAGGAGGAGCCGCTCTCGAGAGGGGTGTGGGTCGGGTTCACGTTCAGGAAGAACGGTCCTATGGCTATGGGTGGTGGGAGAGCGTTTGGGGGCCCGGACGACGATGGCGCGCTGGCCACTATTTTCTAGAGTTGGGGTACGGACGCGGAATCTGCAGTATCGGACGCAACTTCCTAGTAGCTGAACATAAATGTCTTCCACTGTTTGTGCGAACATACATGAAACAATGGCTCGAAGCACAATCGGCATGCGCAATAATGGGTACAGCACCATGGCACGATGTACACAAGGAATTGCAGGCGGGCGCGATGCGTGTGGTGGACATGGGGGTCTGGAGCAGATCCTCGCTCCCCCGCAACTTCTATGAAGCTCCAGCCGTCCCCTCGGCGGCCGAATATTACTGTCCGACTTGGTCCAGCTTGTGCTTGACCCGCTGTACAAGTAGCGGGAGCGCATTCTACGCGCGTCGCATCGGGGTCGCCTCACCCAGCTTCGTCCTTCACAATGTCGGGCTCGTCGAGCATGTGTCTGAGCAGCTCGCTGATTTGGCTGTGGAGGCTCTCTTGCGCAACATGAATACAGGCGAGTCTGGGAGAACATGAGATACTCACTCGCCCGGTTGACTGCCTGGATGTACTCCGCATTCGCTTGGGCCATCTCCTCCTCCAGTGCCTGCAACCGCTCGACCTGGAGACATTCAAGACCATGCAGGGATGCAAGGGCCGTTCCACGCACGACGTACCTGGTTTTCTTCCGGGTCGGGATCAGGTAATGACTGAATGAGGTACTCCACCTGCTTTGCCTTCACGATGAGGTCCGTCACTAGCTCCTTCTGGTTCGCTGCGAACGTGCCGTCCTGTTAAGCCACAGAAGACGGGAGAATGTACGCGTCTAACCTGCAAACACGTCCGGCTGGTCGTATTTCTCTGCATTCCGCGATTTGGTTATCGGGATCTCCTGGCTGACCTGGATGAAGTTGGTGCGGGAGGTGAGGTAGTCGATGCTACTCGACATGATCGTCAATAACTGCGGGCGAGGACTGTGAGCGACGGGGCGAGGCTGGAGGAGGAGGGAGACGTGCTTGTTGGATCTCATCTTGGAGTTGAGTGATACGGTCCATATGAGACAGTTCCTGCAGCATGACGCTGCTATGAGGGTTCCGGGCGTACACGAGAGACACGCCAGAGAAGAACAGACATGAAAGACGAGGCAGAGCCTAGCGCATGCGCACCCACAACAAGCCACAGAAGACAAGCACAACCCCCTAGGCGCCCACTCCACATGCCCCCAATCGGGAAACCGGGCTTAGTCAGGACTTCCTCCTGTGACACAGGCGCTGTCTTGCCAGTCGCGACTCAGCGTCCGACGACGACCATCCGTTCCTTTCCTCCTCACTCGTCCTCGCAGCCATGGGTAATGATGGAGGAAGTATCCCAGACAGGCGCGACCTTGTCAAGAGCAAGCCCAAGGTTTGTCGCTTCAGTCTCGTGCAGCCTCCTCCGCTCACCTCTCCATTCAGGCCGAGCAGGCCGACAGGGCGAACCAGATCCGTGCAATGTGGTTCTTCTGCGCTCTCTCCAAGGTATCCATCGTATAACTTCTTCCATACAGTCATCAACTAACTCGTTATGTAGCGTCCACTTCAAGAACCCATTGTCTCATGTCCCTTAGGCAAGCTATACAACAAGGATGCAATACTCGAGTTCCTCCTAGATCGGAGCTCATTTGGCGCAGAGGGCGAGGTTGTATGTGGGCATATCCGGAGTCTCAAGGTGCGTCTACCATGCCCTCACCCTATGTACACGCCATCTGACGAGTCATCCAGGATGTCAAGACCTTGAAGCTCACTCCCAACGCCAGCAAAACCCCCTCGTCTGGCTCCGAGTCCGCACCCGAGCGCGCGCCCTTTGTCTGCCCGCTCAACTTCAAGGAGATGAATGGCTCCCAACCGTTCGTGTACCTCCAACCCTGCGGCTGCGTCTTCTCCCAAGCTGGTCTCAAAGCCGTCACCGGGACTCCTCCGTCAAAATCCCCAGGAGCAGAAGACGAGGAGAAGGAGAAAGCTTCGCTCGACCTCTGTCCCCAATGCGGTGCCAAGTATGATCGTGCAGCGGACATCCTCGTTCTCAATCCTCCTCTCGAGCTCGAACGAGAGATGCGTGCCACGATGGAGGCGAAGCGCTTACTCGAGCCAGCCAAGGGTAAGGGTAAGAAGCGGAAAGCTGCCGCTGCTGCTGCCGGTGAGTCCGCTGCCGAGCCTCCAGCAAAGAAGCATGCCAGCACAACCCCGAATATTGCCGCAGCCAGTCGGGCGGTAGCACAAGAGCTTGCGAGGGAGGAGGCGAAGCGGAAGGCTGCGATGAGCGACGCTGTCAAATCCTTGTACGCCCCGAAGGACGGCTCGAAGAAGAAAGAGACGTTCATGACCATGGGCACGTTCACGAGAGTGAGTCTACCTGTACCATGTTGACATGGGAAGTGTTGCTCACAAGCTTTATAGTATGCCTGATACCACGTTGTCGCATGTTGCTCTTGGGTCTGTGGTGCACTCGGACGTTCTCTCGCGGATGTTGTATCGTTATATCGTTACATGTATGTATCATATGTTGTGCTTATCTCTCGTTGGTCACTACCAACAATCAATGATGAGTAGATGAGACCGATTGCCCATGTTCGCCCCCAAGATACAGCCGAATTGGTCTTACGGTTAGCTTTCACCACGACGGGGCTGATACTAGCGTCAAGAGCTCATTGACAAAGCATAGAACGCAAGGGCACTCTGACGGAGAACTTCGGGGGGATTCTGAAGAGCTTGTAAAAAACCATGTGCTGCAGCTCTCAACTCACTCCATCTTCCAACCAACCCGTGCGCGTTGTGAACCTTGGGACACGGTTGGATCTGAGCATCCATTCCTTTGTTGTCTCGGTCGTCGATATGTTTGTAGCGGGTTTTCCCAATGTCATATTGTGGCCGGGTGGTCGTTGGCTCGACGTCTCGTCCAAGTCTGGTGCATAACATTCGCAATTTTCAGGTCTTCAACGCGGTAGTCACGTATACACCACACCGTTCATGCACTGAGCGGGCTCCGCGGCGCAATACAAGGCTTCCACCGCCTGACGAATAAGCATACAGCGCAGACTGGGCATGTAAGGAGTGACTAACTGGCGTGCTATGACGGCTGAGGGTACGCCTCTGCAAGAGCAGCGGCAAGCTCGCGAAGACGTGTAGCCGGGACTAGCATCATGCGACCGCCCGTGTCTAGACCAAACGCATCGGCATCCCTGGGCTGCGCATGGGTGAAGGTGTAGTCGAGTGTGTGGCTTGCGAACTGCACGTAGGGACGAGGATGAGGTACATACTCGTGTTTCAAAGGGGGAGCAGGCGTACCTTGCGGATGTAGTCATCTTCGGGATGGAAGGGGAATACACCCTCCGCAGGAGGAGGCCTGGACTGCTTTTGACGCTTTGTGCGAGGTGAGGCGGCTTGGAGTTCTGCTGCTTCTTCGGCCGTTAGGCGGTATACACGGGAGATGATAAGGAAGTGCTTGAAGTCGTAGGGCTCGTTCTGAGGATGATGAGTTGAGTTGAAGCCGACAGTGTTGAGGAGAGAAGATGGTTTGTTAAGACTGGGATGGGAAGGCAGGAGTGTAATGGAGCAGAGCACGTACCTCATCAAGTGCCCATTGAATCTCATCCGCCAACATCCGATACATGTGCGGTACAATTTGCACGGGCATGTTGATGAGCCGCTCGGAGAATATGAAACCCAGGTGGTCCACAGCGTTGGGTCCCAGCATCGTTTGGAGTTTGGAATGCAGAACAGGATCCGCTGAGGATTTTTCAAGGATGTAACCCGAGAGAGCCTTGATCGACGGTCGGTCCTGCATTCCCGTGAGGTTTGACCTCCGCACGCCTACAGCGGATGCAACATACCTTGTGTATATGCATGTTGAGGACTGTGAGGAACGCGTACGGGTCGCTTTCTCGCCCGTCGCATTTGACCGTCGTGCCTACGAGTGGTTGGGAGAGTATGAGGTCGGCGAGGTCGTGAATCGGAAACAGCTCTGCATCGTGGCTGAAGAGCTGATTGAGAAGTCTCTTGGTCGCGAGGAAGTCAATGTCTGCGTTGGGATCGAAGAACTCGAAATCAACGTCGACGAGACTCTACTAGCGTACAGGTGAGAGGGATGCGAGAAATTGGGCGGTGATGAAGACATACACGGTCGGAATCAGACTCGTTGTCTGAGCTTGCCGCATCTGTCTTTTGCTTTCTCTTAGCCATATTTGCTTTGTGCGCGAAGGATAGTTGAGCGAATGTTGAACAGGAGGATGAGAGCTAGTCCCAGAGCTAGGAAGAGCCGATGCGGTGCGGCAAAGCAAATCTGCTCGGCAGCGTCCAACCATATCAGGCAGTGTAGACGCCTGTGTGCTTCCAAAAGACACGGTCACGTGGAGCGCGTTCTTGCTTTTGGGTTAAATCAGCGCGGGCAGGAGCACGATGACGGCAGAGCCCGAAGAAGCATGGGTGTGAGAGGTAAGTACTGGGCAAGCCCGATCGGCAGAATGCTAGTGCTCTCTTCCCATCCACGAGCATGGGCGGACTCGTCTCCAAAGCAAAGCTCATACTCTATGCTGCCACTCAACTCAGCGAGACATATGACTTGCTCAAGAACCGGCTAGACACCCCACCAGGGATACCTGTCGACAACCCGACCCTACCCCTGTGGACAGTTCCAGTCGCTCCTATGCCCTCCGAACCAGGTGGCCTCCCTGAAGATGCAGACATAGTCGTCATTGGTTCTGGTATCACCGGCACCTCGTTCACCTACAACCTACTCACCCGCGAGAGTGGACTACGAGTAGTTATGCTCGAAGCTCGCGACGCCTGTTCCGGAGCCACCGGAAGGTTAGTCACTGAATACCGCACGAGTGCTCATCCCTCAACGCTATCCATAGGAATGGTGGTCATATCAATCCGCCGCTATACCACGACTACACGGAGCTTAAGGAACAATACGGAGAGCAAGCCGCGAAGTCCATGATAGCGTTCCGTCGTGCCCATATCACGGAGATGCTTCGCGTTGCCTCCGAGGAGGACATCCTGAAGGAGTCTCAGTGTAGAGTCACTGAGCACCTCGACGTCTTCACCTGCCCCATTGCGTTCGCAGCCGCGAAAGATAACCTCACGAAGTGGAAGGCTGAGATGCCTCTCGAGTCTAGCACCTTTGCAAGCTATGAACGTGAGGAAGCGATTGAGGTGAGTCGTGTCATATGCTATGGCCATTGAACACTCCCCTCATCCTGCGCACAGCGTTTCCATCTTTCTTCCCAGGTGGTTGGTTGTCTGTCTAACGCAGGAGGTGCGATGCACCCGTATCGCTTTGTTACGTCGCTTCTATGCATCCTGCTAGCCCGGCACTCTGACAAGTGAGTCATCGCACTTCTGGGTCCGAATGACCATCGCTCACCAGATACTACGGATAACCACCCCAGCTTCCAACTCTTCACCCATACGCCCTGCACTTCCATCGCCACTTCCAACGGCTGCTATTTAGTCCATACGCCGAAGGGTACCGTTCGCGCCCGACACGTCGTCCACGCCACGAACGGCTGGTCCGCGCAGCTCCTGCGCCCGCTCCTCGGCAAGCTTGCGCCGGCGCGCGGTAACATGTCCGCACAGCGCCCAGGCAGCGCGCTGCACCCATCCAGCCTCTCGGGTATGCGGTCATTCGTGTTCTACCGGGGCGCCGTGGGCTACGACTACCTCACGCAGCTCCCCACGGGCGACCACGAGCTCATGTTCGGGGGCGGCTGGGCGCAGTCGTGCGATGATTCGCGTGGCTTGCCGGAGATTGGCATTGCGGACGACTCGGTGGTGAACCACGTTGGTCAGAGCTACCTCGCGGGCGCATTGCCGCAGTACTTCGGGATGAGGAACTGGGGGAGCGATGCGGTTCCGACTGGTGACGATGGCGGCGGATCGTGGGGGTCGGGAAGAACAAAGGCCCAGTGGAGCGGGATACTAGGCATCTCGGCGGACATGCTGCCTTGGGTTGGGCGATTGCCTGAGAAGGTCTCTGGGCGGGTTGAGCCCAAGGTCGCGCCTACAAGACCGAAAGGAGACAGGAGTAAGGAGAAGGCCTTGAGTGCTGCACCTGGAGAGTGGATTGCAGCGGGGTATACAGGCGAAGGAATGGTACATGCGTGGATGAGCGGAAAGGCATTGGCGCATATGGTTCTGGATCGAGAGGACGAGATCCGCGACTGGTTCCCAGATATCCTGCGGGTGACGGAGAAGCGGTGGAAGGAGGCGAGTATGGACAAACTTTTCGAGCGGTTCATGTAGACGGGCATCCATGCGGCAACCGTTGTATTATTGGTCTTATCCTGTATCGGTAGTCTCTGTATCTCGACACACGACGTGTATAGCAACAGGCGAAGCCCAACCTGCATCCTGGAAGCCTCGCGGTGACATGATGTTGAGCCCCTGAAGCAGAAGAGAAAGTCCCTTGGAGGAGGAATAACTGCGTGTTCGCATAGCATCGTATTCACAATGTCTCTTGTAGGACGGCCATGATATCCTTCTGGAAGCGAGCCAGGTACGCCGCCAGCTCCTCGTCCGGAAGGGAGGAATGGTCCAGCGCTTGCGCAAGTTGGGTGCGAAGCTGTTTGCAACATTGTTCATCGCACACGAGCGAGATGAATGCGCTCCCGAGGAACAATCTGAGCTTACCCGTAGAAGAGCCTTTCGCCGGACCGCGATCTTACTGGAATGACTTTGCTGCTTATCCCGCTCTTCTTGGTCGGAGAGAAAGTGAGCGCAGCGTTGTGCTTCAGTGATAACGGAGTCCGGAAGATCTGCTAATCGAGCGAGATCCAGGCCTAGAGTTCATAATATAAGAGCAGAGACCTGAGGTAGACTGCTAGGAGCACGACTGCGTAGCATCCGTGCGTACCATAATGATCAAGGACTTCAGGTGCGCCATCTATGATTCTGTGGGAATATGAGTAGGCACACTATCGAGCAGTACGATAGCACGGACTTGTAGTGAAAGGTCATGCCAAACTTCGTGAGGGTTGGCCGTGATTTCTAGTCATAATGTACGTATAAGACGCGCTTCCAGGGATCAAGACAATACTCACTTGAACAGACAGGTGCAAACTGATGAACCGGTCAAGTGAGTACGCCCACCGTTGTTCATAGGTTTACAATACTCACTTGACGACGGAAGGTTGGCGGGACAGCGTGGTCGTGAGTTCGTTGAAGTGACTGGTGTCAAGTCAGACTCGGGATCGGAAGCGAGTGGGTGGAACCAACGTTGCGAAGAACACAAACGGCTGTAGGAATCAGACATGATTCGGGCCTACAAAACAGCCTGCCACCGACCTTGAGCCGTATCAACTCTTCGGCTACAGCATGTGAGATAGCGACACCTTCTCTGACAGACGTCCCTCGACCGAGTTCGTCGATCAATACGAGGGAATTCTCGGTAGCAAGCCCTGGAAGTGTGTGTGGGTCGACGAGATGCCATGGGTTCAAGGAGAGACCCACCTAAGATCATCGCCGAAGAAGCCATTTCGTTCGCAAACGTGCTCAGGTTCTTCTCCAGGTCGTCATCATTCGAAAGTCTCGTCAAGAGCGCGTCGTGAATCCTGTTCAACGCAAGAGTCATCCGCATGGTGACTCGGGGGGCGTGGTCGGTGACGTACCGGAATGACCCATACTCGGCTGGCACGAAGCACCCACACAATGCCATGGTGGTGAGTAACGCGATCTGTCTGAGGTATGTACTCTTCCCTGACATGCTGAGGTGCACGTTAGGGTTGCCTGAAGCAGCGACAGTAGCTGGAGGCGTACTTTGGACCCTGCACAATTTGGAAGGACGACGCCTCACTGCAGAACACATCGTTGGGCACGGTAGCACCTGCAGACTGCACAGTCTCTAAGACGGGATGGCGGCCAGCCTTGATCGCGAGCGTTCCGGTGAATTCCGGTCGCGCTGGGGAACAAATCGGTAAGTATACCCAGGAGCCTTCGAATGCTACTCGCTGTAGTTGCGTACTAGCAAGGAGGTCAATTAGAGGCGCAAGGGAATCAGCGAGAACGTACGGATGGAAGCATGGGCGAAAGACCACAGAAGATCCAGCAAGGCAACCGCCTCGGATGCTTTGTAGAGTGCGCCAATGTCCATCACAATCTCGTCGGTGAGATCTTGAATTATCCTATACGAAAAGTCTCAAACGATAGCCTTCGAGAAGACGGTCATGAGCGCACTTATCGCTCAAGATCAGTGTCTCGTCAAGAGCATCCTTCATTCGTGCGTTGCGTTTCTTCTACGAAAAAGGAACTTGTCATCTCATCGAGCGTGAAGGTGCAGGAAGGACTACCTACCAGTTCGATACTGGAGAACACCCACCGGCCCTTTTGGGCGGTGACATCTATGAACCCGCGAGGAAGCTCACCACCCGCTTCTTCCAGGTCTGTTTTCTTCAAGGCAAAGATGAAGCCTGCGTCAGAGTCGCGGTACACCAGTGTTAATGGGAGACTGTGCTCTTGCACTAAACGGTTTCGGAGGGCGTAGATATCCCCGACGTTTTCCTTGTACGTCTCTCGAGCAACATCAAGCAAGCGATTGAAATTTGCTTTGACTGCGTAGACTCGAGCGTTTACTGCGGCAAGACCGCCCTGCTTATTGGTCAGTAATTGCTTTCGGTGGTTCGTATGAAAAGACTCACACTTGCTGGAGTCGCTTCTTCGTTTAGACTCTCGTTGATTCGAGTCTCAATCTTCGCCAACCGACCATCCGCGATCATCTGCATAGGCATGGGCACCGTGCACTATACCAGTCAGTAGCTGAAACGAACCTCCCCTATGATTTGCAAAAGCTGGGATCTGCTCCCCTGAAGTGCACTGGCGAGACGCGGGACAGTTTGAACGACATTCCGCAGGTTGAGAATCTGCGCGACTCGGGATGATGCAAGCTTAGCGTTGCTCACTTCTCTCGCCTCTGACGACGCGAGCTAGCCGAGCGAAGCATGAGCAAGCAGACAGAGACTTGGGACGGAATGGCATGGACGAACAGAGCAGATGAGTTTGTCGAGGTCCATCTTGTTGAGGGACTTCAGTGCGTTCTTGACTTCAGTGAACCGTTCTTCGCTTTGGATCAGTTCTAAACCCGACGATCAGTTGAGAGAGGCAGACAGCGCAGTATCACGACTACCTTCCACCACATCAAGCCGGGCCTCAAGGGCAGTTTTGACTGCGGAACGTGTAAGTTCGTGGTGACGATGTTCAAGATCCCCGAGAGACTCACCTGTAATTGGGGCTAAAATATTGACTCGGAGCAACCTTGCCCCCATGGCGGTGTATGTATGATTGAGCAGACTAATAAGCGCATATAGTCAGCACGCCGCTCTGCAGGATTCATTTACTCACCCGAAGAGAGAGTGCATGCTCTTCCTTGTGGACATGTTGCCTACAAGTTCTAGGTTGCGCGCAGTACCGGAGTCGATCATCATGGTGCCTTCTACTTGGGTGTAGCGGATCAGAAGGGAGGCAGCAGCGAACCGCGTGTTCAATCGAAGCTCCGCATGTTTGAAAAGTGCGCTCGCGGCCGAGAGGGCGTAATACCTGTAACATAACGGTTAGACTTACTAGACATACGGCACGGGGTGCATATACCCACTTGTTTGAAACCGCGACGAGAGTGGCGGCCCGCTCGTCGTCTTCGACGGTGAGTTGATTGATGAACTCCAAGCCTACACAGATCAACAAGCCCACACTCGCTACCGTTCACAGATATACGCACCGGCATTGTCGCTCCAATATTTGCGCATGACGGGCTCGACAGGAACGCCTTCGAACTCTTCCATGATGCACTGTACGAGTAGGGATGTGGTCTGCGGCTTTTTCCCGCTGGACGTGAGTGAGATATCAGACAGAGACAGAAATGTATCTGGGACTAGAATCATCGATGGATAGTGTAAATGCATCTGGTGAAGCGTCTTCACGTAGGTCGGACAGTCCGCGAGCTGTACGTCGCGCATTCAGCATGGTTGCACACAGCGCATACATTGACTGAGCTCACTTGTATCACAGCAACTCTGCCCGTATCCTTGTCCAGCGCTGCAATGCCAACCTCTCGTCCTACCCCTCGGCCCTCGATGACTGCGACGAGATAGTTGCCGGAGTCATGTCGAGACGATGCAGCTGTTTGTGGACGGGCCGTGTTAGGGCGAGAATGGGAGGTCCACGGGCGGGAAAGGGCTGTCGCAGGACGGGAGCTAGATGGACGACTGGCGTTGGGATGGGAGAGGAGAGACATGGGCGTACGAGTACAAGGAGCGAGCGAGAGGCCGACGATCTCCCTGCTCAATGCCCGTCGCGGTCACGTGAGCAACACGAGCGCGTTCGTCACTCTCTACTTCAAGAGCAGCACAAACTTCAGAGCAATCGGTAACAAGGCAACACCGAAAGGCGGAATACAATATACAGCGCGGTCAATATACATGTGCAAGCTACGTACCACTTTGCGCAAAGAGGCTCCCTTCCCTCGATACGTAGCACCCGAGACCCGGGCTCCAGACGTACTCGTGTCTCAGTACTGCGTTCAGTACCCGGTATGCCCCAAGGTCCGCGTACGGGACATTGGTGCGAGGGTCCAGATACTTTGCAATCTTGCCCGTGATTGGACATGTCTGAGTTGGCCGAGCTGTATGGCAGTGTCCCACCTCAGTGCCATCGCAATGGACGGAAGACAGAAAGGAACTCACCAAACGGTCGTCCTTTCGCCGTGTACACACGCGCACTCTCCCAATCGACGTGATCTCCGAACATAGCCGTCATGGTGCTGGACCAGTTTGGCCGTGTGGGCTTCTCTGTCTGGTCGATTTCATGCACAACGTATTGTTTGGACACAGTCTCCTTACGCTCAACAGGCTGAATCGGTGGTGGCGGCAGTGGAACCGAAGACGCATACGCATGTGTAGAAGCGGGTGTGGAGGGAAGCCCCTGAACGGGCTGAGTTGTGGGCATCCCTGGCGAACTGGAGGTCGTCTGAGGGGCTGGAGCGTATGCGGGGGGAGGTGGAGGTGGTGGCCACTGAGGGAACGGCGAGGATTGAGAGGGGAACGGAGATTGGGCAGCATGTGGCGCATACGGAGGCGAATTCTGGGTGGGCGGTGTGTAGTACTGTCCAGATTGGGATGGAGTGTAGGGGCCCGGAGAATACGGAGTAGATTGGTGTTGTGGAGGAGTATTTGCATATGGTGCACGAGTCGCATTAGGGGATGCGGCACTCGGAGAAGGGGGTGGGTGGTATCGATAGTGAGCATATTTGTTCCCAGCTTGACTGAGAGGTGGGACTGATGCGGGAGGATGAGGGAGAGAAGGCGCAGGAGGCTGCACAAGTACAGTCATTTCCTCTTTCTTGCTTATCCACCTGATCAACGGGCCTTGCACACTTGTGCGTACCACTCGCGCCTTCTTACGCTTCTCCTCTTCTAGAGTGAGATAGTTCCTATGTTCCTCGATGTTGCCCTCCTCCATGTCCAGAGCTCTGGCAATCAGCTCGGCTTGTGTTGGGGCCTTGATCTTCGTCTTGACGCGTTTAGGTGCGGCCGATTGCTGGCACAAGGACGCAATGAGCATAGGTCGGAAACCCACAGAGAACTCCAATTCCATGAGACATACCTTCCGGACCTCCTCTTTCACTCGACTGACGGTCGCAGATGTGTTGGCGACAGTATGTGTGCGCGTGCTGTGCCGTCTTCCCCTGGTGCTGATCGGGACCGGTGCACTCACATCCTCGGGCTCGGCACCACCCTCCAGTATCTCGCCAGTCTCCGCATTGACAGCATAACCAAGAGAGACACGCCGCTTGAGCTTCTTCTCCAACTTTTGCTTGTCCTGATCGGGAGGTGCAATGGTAGCGGGATTAAAGGTCGCAGCTTGTCGTGCATGAGCGAGCGCGGTGATGCGTTCGAGGTGTGTTCGTGCAGTCTATGGCGCAAGCTATACGGTTATTGAATTAAGAGCAGACGCGGTCGCTGCAAAAGGAGGTACCTTGCGGACGCGCGACTCCTCTTGACGAATGAGTGTCTCGGCAGCAGCATCGACGTCTTCTTGCGCGCCCTCTTCGTCCGTGGACTCGAAGTCGGACTCGAAGACGTCATCTTCATCTGTGGTCCATCATAGGGTTGAGCAGGGCGTGTCCGCGGATGAAAAAACGCGTACCCTTGTCCACAGCAAAGTCCGCATCCTCCTCCGCGTCCATGCCGAGATCTTCAGCCTTGAACTCGGCCAGAGCAGCCTCCATGCGGTTTCCTGCGGTAGACCGCTTTGAGCGGCGTGCTACCAGTGAGTCCTCCATCGGAAGCAGCACTGTGGTGCGAGAGGGATGGTGCGTTCGGTAAGGGGTGGTAGTGGTAGGAAAGATTCTGTGGTCGCCAACAGACAAACGCGGTGTGTAGACGCGCAGCCACGCTCAGCCAGCGCTCGGACAACTCTTCGTTCTCTCCGTCACCATCCGCCAACTCTGAGAGCCCTAGCTTGCCGTTTCTCGCCTCATGCCTCGGAAACCCAAGACCATTCCTGGGCCTTCAAGGCTCTCTGGGATTCTCGCGCGCCTGACGCAAGAGCCACGGCCGTATCTCCCGAACCTCAGAAGCTTGAAGGTCACGTATGCGTACCGGAACGACCACTGGGGTGCACGGTACGTTTTGCATCTGTGACGTGGGCGTGTGGGTCGCTCAGTGGAGCACGGGCAGCCACTTCGTGAAGGAGGACCTCCCGCGGATACGATACGCGAACCCAGCCATCGACATTCAAGTGACCAAGCTGCTGAAGACGAAGGATGAGAGCTGGAAGCCAGAGATGGAAGTAGAACTCAGTGCGTCCATCTCATAACGTCGTATGTTGGCTTCGCCTCGTACTCATCACGAATGACGCAGAGAACGGCACGACGCACAGGCTTGACATGGATGGCAAGTGGTCGTCTGCCATCTTCCATGAGCTCATGGACCTCTCCGCTGGGGCCTGGTGGCAGAGGTGGAAGACCGAGCAAGCTGCGGCTGGCACGCCCGCTGTACCACCTCCATCGCCACAAAAGAAGTCGGGTGCGGCTGCTGTTCTGCCATGACATCGACCTCGACTCCGACCTGCTTGCACTACATCTACATTGTAACATACTCACTACTATTGCACAAACCCTCCTACTGCGCGCAGACTTCATGCACCGCTCCGCGAGCTCGCCGGCGCATACGGCGGAACCTGGTACGTGTACAATGCGAGCGACCTAATTGCCAGCACTTTCCGCCCCCGCCGACACCCTCCCCCGAGGGCCACGCCCCGGCTAAGAACGGGGTCTCTCTTCTTGCAAGGGCGTCGGATGCAATGCAGCCTGCGTAGCTTCTTCCATCGCGCGCGTTGGTGCTTCGCACTCCTCAGGCCTCAACGTCGACACATCTTACCATCTCCTGCTTGCTCCCAACCTACCCTGGAGGCTTCGTCTCCTTTGTACGCTGCCGCCGCCTCATACATTCGCTATTGCGTGTCCCTAGGGTGACACCTGTGCTGTATGAATGATACACTGTCGCACACGAGGTTACATTGGCGAAACGGCACATCTGATGCCTTACCGTGCATGTTGTACTCCGCTCAATCGAAGTGTATTCTGCACGAGAGCGCCATGCACGCGCATATGAAGGAATCTTGAACTTCAGCTTGAGCTCGTTGCGGACTACGGACATGCTCGAGACTCGCGACCTACTTGATAGTCGTGAGCGAAGTAAGCAGATCATGCATCATGTTTCGCTATACGCGGTTGAACTCTGCAATTAACCAGTCGGGCTGTCTGGACATCCTGACGACTACAGTCCTACCCAAGTGAACCCCTCGGCGAGAGTGAATCCTTCCTCGAGCACAATGTTCGCGCTGCTCTTCCCGACATGCACGCCATATGTCCCTGCTACCGCTTTCCACTGCTGCCCGCGCGTGTCCCACCACGATACAGCGTACTTGTCCAGCGTGATGGTGACGGTCTTGCTTTCTCCCGGGGCGATGTCCCTCGCCTTCGCGAATCCGCGCAGCTGGAGCCGAGGGGTAGACAGCCCAATGTCGGGGATCGAGACGTACACCTGCACAACCTCCGAACCGGTCATTGCGCCTGTGTTCGTGACAGTAACGGACACATCAAGCACGAAGTCAGGCCCGTTGGGAATGGTGGCAGGAGAGACGACGACGTCTGAGAACTCGAATGTCGTGTACGACAAGCCATGTCTACAGGAGTCCTGTCAAGAGGTCGACCAAGCTGGAGGCAGAGGGAGGACCTACCCAAAAGGGAACAACGGTTTCACATCTCTAGACTGGTAGCCCTTGTACCCGACGAACAGATCTTCGCGGTAGTGGATCTTGCCGTTCTCGCTCTTGAAGTTTGGGTATGACGGGATGTCCTGCACGCGTACCGGGAGTGTGAGCGGGAGCCGCCCGCTTGGGTTTATAGTACCGTAGATGACGTCCGCGAGCGCGTTCCCAACTTCGTTGCCAGAGTACCACGCCTGGATAATGCCGTTCACGTCGTTCACCCACGGCATCGCTACCGCAGAGCCCTAGACAGCCTGTCAGGACTCTGACCTCTTCATGTATAGAGTGTGTAAACTCACGGCTTGAATGCAGACGACAGTGTTCGGGTTGGCTTTCCCGACGCGTGCAATGAGTTCGTTCTGCTTTCCTGGCAAATCTAGGGTAGGCCGGTCGAAGCCTTCGGCCTCCCAGTCAGGGGTGAGTCCGGCTACGATGATGACAGCATCCGACTCTGCCGCCAGTTTCTCAGCCGCGACCAGAGCATCTTCCGGGTCAACCTTCTCACACCCTCCAAGTCGCTGTTCATGGAACGCAATGAGTGTCATCACAGTGTAGGCGTAAAGTAGTGAGAACGTACCACCCCACGCATCAACGCTGGCTGTGATCGGTCTGCCTCAGGTCCGTTCGGAGGCTTTGTGTTGGTGTATTCCACAAGGATGTCGACGGGCTTGCCTGCGGTCAACGAGATTGTCCCCATCTCCTCCACGGTTCCTTGTCTTGTTAAAACAATGTGTGAGTAACCACACCACAAGGTGGAAAAGCATGGAGGATACACCGACCCGTAGAAGAAGTCGCCAGGGCGCTGCGTCGTCCAGTTATCGATCGTCAGCTCGCCGTTGACGTACAACTTGGCGCGTCCGGCAACAGTGAGCCCAAGCTGGTACTCGCCGGTCTTATCCATCGTAAGGCTACCGCGTAGCTTGATCGTCCACGTCGGTGTCAAGCCGACAGGCAAGAAGTCGTTGAGCTTGACGCGGGTATCCTGCAAGACGTAGTCCATGACGGAGTCCCCAATGGGGTTCCCGCTCTCGTCATGCTTGTAGAATGAGCAAAGCCATCCAGGTTCCCCGGAGGGTGTCGTCAGGAACGCTTCGAGAGTGGGCGTGTATTTGTATGCTGCAGTACGGATATGAGAAAGTCCGATCGTAGCGATGCTCACTTGATACTTGCCATAGCATCCGATGGTATACTTGATCTCGACGCCCTCCGGCGCGTTTTGCACAAGCCCGGCGTATGGGTTCACGATGTATGTAGCCTTCAGTG
This sequence comes from Earliella scabrosa, assembly GCA_022605405.1. NCBI lineage: Eukaryota > Fungi > Basidiomycota > Agaricomycetes > Polyporales > Polyporaceae > Earliella > Earliella scabrosa. Next base: position 2,196,412 of record JABYQQ010000003.1, on the reverse strand, counting down.
CAGCAGACCCGCCGCCTGAAATGACCCTCTCTTTGACGTTGGGGCCAATCAGAGCGATCTTCTTGATCGTGCCGGCCTTCAACGGGAGCACATTCGCATCATTCTTCAGGACGACCATGCCGTCTGCAGCCAGTCTGCGAGCAAATATGCGGGCCTCTGGCGAGTCGCGCGAGCGCTCTACACCGTCGCCGAATACAACCTCAGGATTGCGGCGGGCTAGCCGTTGCACGAAGTTGAGGATGTTCGTCGCACGCTCGTCGAGCGTGACGTCGAGAACCTTTTGGCATGAGAGCATGTGACCGACGAGGAGAGGGGTCCGCCAGCGGGAGGGGCCCGGCATCTCGAGGTCCATTCCTGCGTTGATCGCGAAGTCGACGCTGTAGGTGCCGAACCTGAGACGATTAGACGTGTCAGAAGCTGTGTACCGTGCATGAGGTGGGACGGATTTGCGCACCAGTCGCTCATGACAATGCCGTCAAAGCCCCACTCCTTCCGCAAAATGTCTTGTAGGAGCATGGGGTTCTCGGCGCAGTGTACGCCCTTGATCCTCCCGTATCTGTCAGCATGGTCGGTCGGGATCGGTGAGTGTACAAGCGCAGACGAGGCTGCGCTCACGAGGTCATGTATGCTCCCGGCTTTGCCTTCTTTTGGGCGAGCATAAACCTAGTGGAACGAACCATCGGTATGAGCCGAAGAAAGACGACCGCCACACTCCACCACTTACGGGTAAAGGTAGACTTCGCGAAGGGCACGATCGGACATTACGGAGTCTGCTGCTGTCCGTTCGTGCTCTTGATCATTGCCAACGAAGTGCTTGATAGTGGAGGAGACTCCTTGCGATTGAACGCCCTCAATATAGGCTGCCGCCATGATCCCTACACGATGGGATGTGAGACTGTCATCAAGATGGGATAGCGAGAGATATACCGGAGAGATAGGGATCTTCCGAGAAACATTCGAAGACACGACCTCCAAGCGGGTTACGCTGGATGTTGCAGGTAGGAGCGAGCAGAACGACGGCCGACTTGATCTTGGCCTCTTCGCCGAGGAATGAGCCCACTTTGTGAAGGAGGTCGATGTCGAAGGTGGAGGCCATGGATGCCGCACACTGTACAAACGGTTATCAGGGTAGCTCACCCAAATTATAGATGATGAGGCGCACAGGTAAACATTGCGCCGGGGTCGGAACGAAGTGAGACGACCCCCTGACCCCCTGGGGAGGAGAAATCAGTTCGACATCTTAGAGATGAGAGTAGGTAGTAAAATACGTTTGGTCCATCGCTGACACGAATTGCAGGGATGCCTAGCCTCTTGATCTCGGTAGTGATCCACCAACTAGCTCCCGCAAGAAGAGAGATCTTCTCTTCGGTGGTGAGTTGCCTGACCAGGTCGGGGACAGGGGTGTTGAGGAAATCGCGCGACATAATGCTTCGTACCCACGACTGAGACGCTTGTTGGGGGGGAAAGAGTTGAGCATATAACAAGGGACCGCTAGAGGGTTATGTAGCCGTCGAAAGAGTGTGCGGAAAAACCTCGGAATGGCTGTCTGAGCGCTTAGCACCTCAGCCGGCCCGGGGCAGAAACTATTCGCTCGACTAGCTCTGCGCCACGGCCCTGGGGGTGTCCGCAACGGTTTGCTTCAAGGTGTTTGCGACAAGTTGGCCGAGGAATCCAAGATGGAGAGGCGCTTAATGGGGAGACATAAGTGATAGTAGTCAACCACTCCAGACCTCCGAAAGCGCCTCCGCCAGAACGAAGGTCCACTTACATAGTACTCGACTGCCACCGACAATAAGTACTAAGTACTTGTACCTGTACCACGGGTCTGATCATCGACAAAGCCGAAGCGCTGTTGATTAAGCATATATCCGACTTATCATCACCAAGTACCCTGGCTCCGTAGGAAGTATGTCTTCCTTCCGGCAAGGGGGCGTCACGGTACGCTGCAGAGTCAACGATTCGAAGTTAGTGCTTCTGGATGGCCATTGAAGGAACCCAACGTGGTGGTGACGTACGGCACATGCAGTGATTCCCATCGCCGCCTTGAAAAGATGCAAGGAAACGTACGAGAAAAAACACACGATTCTACTTACAAGCTGCGGTACTCTCATGACATTCATGATAACATCATTAGTACACGACATGTAACAATACAACCAGAACGAGCGCAAACCTCAGGCAGCGACCCAATTCGCCGCCCAGATCAAGAACCCTGTTCCTACGATCAACGCGGACACATCGTCGAGAAACACCCCGCCGATCTGGAGGTACTTCATCCCATTCGTGATGATGGCGGGTAGTGGAGGTGGGAGATGTGGCAGCGCGAGTGCTAGTAGCATCGGCGGTTGGATGGGATCCTGATCCACAACGTGAGTGGGGTACAAAGCAATGTACACTTCAGGAACTTACAAGTTTCGTAAATATACGCCATGTATGTAGAACAAGCGCGAGTGTGGTGAACGCCCAGAAGAATGGCTGCGGACGAACGTGGAGACATGACTCGTGTAAGTTCCAAGCGCGTTCTGCATGAATAAGGGAGCACTTACGACTGCCTGAACACTCCATGCATCCTCGGGTGCCTTCCAGCCAAGCTCGGCCCAACGCCTCCAGGGGCCTCCTGAGCTAGGAGAGCCATGTGTCGCAACCTCATGGACTTCGGGCTCCTTCCAAACTACAAAGTACGCAAGAAGTACCCATGCGCAGACAATGTGGACGATGGGCATAAGCTTCTGGAGCAAGGTCTTCGGTTTCGGTGGCTCGCTTTGTGCAGCAGCAGCTCCTGCACCAGGGAACTGAAAGCCGGGAGGTGCGCCAGCACCACCTTGTTGCAGCGCAGACATGAGGGCAGTCATGGGGTCATCTACAGATGAGGGTGCAGCGGTGGATGATGGGGCGGCCGTCGAGGCAGCTGCAGTGGAGGATGATGCAGACGTGACGCGAGATCGTGGCTGCTCGGGACCGACGCCGGGAAAGTTGCCCGAGGCAGCAGCACCGAGAAGGGCGTTCATGAATTGCTGTTGCTGCTCCTCAGACCAGACCGAGGGGTCGGGCGGGGCGGACCCTAGTCCGGCTGCACTGAAGGGAGATGTGTGCGTGCCGCTGACGTTGCGTGTACCGGGCGTGGAAGCGGGCGGGGTGGGCATGTCGGACGTCTCGCCAACAAAGTTGGTCAGGCCGCGGTTGGGCAACGCGGACGCTGTCTGTAGTGTTCGGTGGGCGATGGACGGTGAGCAGGAGGTGACGTACCATCATGCATATAGGATGCGCCCTCCTCGCCGCGGGCGGAGGTGGTGATGCGTGCGAGGCGGTCGCCGCCGCGAGCAAGAATGGCCTTGCGGCGTGCCTCCGCGCGTGCTTTTGCAGAGTCTGCCATGGGGGCGGGAGGAGAGGGGATGGCGTCGAGGTCGACGTGGACGGGGAGAGGAGATGCGTGCCACCAGTCGTCGCGTAGATCACACCCACGCGACTCGCGCGTCTATCCGCGTCCCTGTCGCGTCTCTTCAGGTCCCTTCCACAACCATCTCGCATCCTCTTCTCACTTCGCCCATACTACCCTCCCGACTGAGTGGCTATTCTGAGGGGAACACCTTGCTTGCTCCTTGCTTCAACATCACACCATCATGACGGAGACCTCTAGTTCTTCTCCAAGTCCGACCATTCCAGTGGTCGAACGTTATTATGCCCTCAAAGGTTCAGGTTCACGCTCTGAACATGACCATCGACGATTGGCATCTAACGTTGGAGTGAGGCCGCCCATACTCTCATTTCCAGGATCTCGAACTTCCCCCCGAAGTCGAAACTTATGTCAACGCCCTGACCGAGATTGCGGACGCTCTCGGCATTGACGACCTCTCGTTCTCAACGCACGTATCTCCACGATCTGACCTGACGGATTGACTAGAGACTGTCTCGTACAAATAGGTACTCGTCCGCGATTGACCGCCTCGAGGCAGACGAGCTTGCCCTGGCCCGTTCTTTACTGAGAACGCACCACGCAGAGGACGAGCTCACTGAATATCTACTCTCTACTGTGCATGAACAACATCTCTTAGAGAAGTGAGTATCTCATCATCAAACCATATATGTACAATCCTCCTCACTAGTGTCTCAAGGTGGGTGGCGACTCTCCAAACCACAACAGACGTGAACGCCATGGTTCCCGTCCTTGAACGACAGAAGGCCGCACTCACAACCAAAGCGAAAGAGTATCAGAGCGAATTGGACGCCCTCATGGTCATTCCTCAGCTTGACAGGCCGAACGTGCTACTTACTCGAGCTGATAGTCGGACATGCCGGAAGCTCCTCCCGTCTCGATAACCGAATTGGCAAACTTCCGAAAGCAGCTCAAGAAAGAAGAGCAGGTGTTGAAAGAGAAAAGAGCCAGAGTGGAAGCGTTCCAGGGGCTGCCTCCGGTATGTGTTAACCACCTGGGCAGATTGCGCCCCGGGCAGTCTCAGATATTCCTCCGTGCACAGAACATCGAGCTGGCAAGACATGCCCTGCAGGAGGCAAGAGATAGGCAAATGGAGCTGATCCGGATCCGGGAACGATTACTTGGAAAAATGGTAGATGGGGTCAACTGAGAGAGATGTGGACCCATGATGCCTTGAGGATCGCGGTTGGTGTAATCCGCGTTCACCCATTGTTGTGGTCGTTCTTCTTCTGTGTCTACTAGTATGCGTCTTCTGTAGCAGCGGTATAAACACTTGGGAAAGCCGCGCCGCGATGGGACTGTCGGCGCAGCGTCGCAGTACGGAACCTCGGAGTCTATAGATCTTTAGAGTGCTGCGTGCAAGTCGACCGACGAGCGCCTAGGTGACGCAACTGAAGAAGTTCCGCCGAGAGGCGTCCGCGGGGAGCACTGCTTCAACGTGTACTTACTCTCTTCCGTCCACCACCCACCATGTCGGCCAAACAAGACAAGGCAACCACAGAACGGCACGCACGCACTCTTCGCGAACTTCTCAAGAGCCCAGAGAACAAGACATGTGCTGACTGCAAACGCAATGGTACGCCCTCCTCTCCTCGGGTCGTGCGTCTGGGGTAGCTCTGGGCTCATTGTGTGCACTCAGACCCTCGATGGGCCTCCTGGAACCTGTACGTGAACGTCTTGACGCTACCCAACCCACTTCTGATGCCCGGGGTCTGTTCAGGGGTGTCTTCCTCTGCATACGATGCTCCGGCATCCATCGTTCTATGGGCACACATATCAGCAAGGTCAAGTCGGTGGATCTGGACGTATGGACTCCGGAACAGATGGCTGTAAGCTCTTCTTGGCATTCAATGCGAGCAGTACTATGACACAGAGACACGCAGTCCATACAAAGGTGGGGAAACAGGAGAGCAAACCTTTACTGGGAGGCGCATCTGCGAGCAGGACATATCCCACCCGATCAGTGCGTTCTCTTTGCACCCTCATGCCCGTCCCAGCCCCCCTCATTCCATCCCATGAATGCAGCAAGATGGAGTCCTACATCCGATCCAAGTATGAAACCCGCCGCTGGGCACGCGAGGGCCCACCCCCACAAGATCCCTCCGTCCTCGACGGCGAGGCCCCCGCCGCGGCCGCCCCACCGTCTGCTCCACCAGTGCAAGCAGCACCGTCCCCGACCCACACCCCGCGTGCATCCGTCTCCTCCTTGAACGGCGTTCGGAACACACAGCCGCAGCAGCACCAGCTCCTCTCCACTGCCCTCGCCGCGTCCCGACAAGGCGCAGGCTCACCCGCCTCGGCCCTTGCCCCGCCCCAACGCCAGAACTCACAACCCCAGCCTGTCCAGCAGCAGCAGCAGCCTCAGCAGTCCGCTGCGGTCGACCTTTTCTCGCTTGATTTCCATGCGCCTGCGAGCACCAGTCCGCCCCCAGCCCAGCACCAGGCACAGCCGCAGAAGGACGTCAAGGCGGAGATCATGTCCCTCTTCTCGACTGCCACCCCCGCCGCTGCCGCCGCGCCTCAGCAGAACGCGTTCGGGGGTGCGGGTATGTTCGGTGCAGCCCCTGCGCAGGCGCAGAACCAGTTCGGAGGGCTGGGCGCGATGGGCGGTGCGGCTGGCATGGGCGGCATGGGAGCAGCGGCTCAGGCGAACCCATGGGGCGGGTTTGGGCAGCAGCCGCAAGCCCAGCAGCCCCAGCAGACGAGCATGATGGGCAACGCTGGTGTTGGGATGTGGGGCGCGAGTTCGGGCTGGAACGCTGGCCCTGCGCCTGCGGCACCGGGTCAGTCTATCTGGAGCACGCCTGCTCCGGCGAGCCAGCAGAGCTTGTTCTCAACGAGCGATGTGTGGGGCGCTCCTGCGACGAGCAGCTCTACCGCTACTGGGACGACGTCGCAGAAGAACAACGATGCGTTCGGCGATTTGTGGGGCGGGTTCAAGTAGGCGAGATGCTTGTTCGCTAGACATGTCGACTCGGTATCGGATGGTTGTCTTGGAGGATGGATGATTCATAACATACGTTGGACCCGCTAGATCGTGATACATTTCTGCTACTGCCGCTACTGCTGCTACCGCTACAGGTTTGTCCGTGGTGCCATGATACATGTTCGTACACACCCGCTGTACACCATGATCGTACTAGTACACCTGACTTGTCCTTCTTTCTGCCGTCAATTTGCCATCATGCCAGGCCAAGGTCCTAGACAGCGTGACAGGTCGTGAGTTTCTTGCGAGTATGCAACAGCTGCACAAGAACGCACCTTCTCGATGAGCCGCCGCGCGATCGGGTGGAATGAGAGCTTGTTGCTCTGGAAGACGTCGACCGCGAGCGCCTTGTCGGCGCGAGCGACGGCGCGGAATGTCGGGCGGCAGAACTTCATGCGGCCGCGGAGGATGCCCGTCCCGTCTGTGCCGGTGACCCACTTGGCGGCGGCGGGAGCCCAGACGGTGCGCGCGGCGGGCGCGGAGGGGTCGAGGAGGGCGACCTCGTAGAAGCGCCAGCGAAGCTCGGCGTTGGGCGTGCTGAGGAAGGCGTAGAGCGCGCCGAGGTGCTGGATGTGCGAGGCGGGGAGGGGAGCGTAGGATTGGAGGCGCTCGAGGAAGACGACTGGCAGTGTGTTCCAGTCAGTCAGTTGGGGTTGAGGTTGGGGAGATGGCGTGAGGACATACTCTTCTGGTTCGCGTTGAAGGACGCGAGGTCGCTCTCCTTGAAGGGGAGCTTGGACACGTCGGGCTCTGAGCGGGAGGCGTCCCACTGCTCTGCGAGGGCGAAGGCTTCGCGGGCGAGTGCGGTGTCGTAGACCATCTCTACTGGCAGCTTGAGACCTTCGCCGTACAACCATTCCTACGTAGCGAAGGGCCTTCGGTCAGACGATGTTAGCCATATGGTACAAGGCCTCGCTCACGTTCCACTTGACGCTATCGAGCGCCTTGATCTTCTCCTCGCCGCCGTGCTCGCGGAAGTAGTTGTACAGATGGTTCTTCCACTGCTCGGTGGTGATGCTCTTGCCCATGAACGTCTGGACGTAGTCGTGGATGTACGGCAAGAAGACGTCGAGGCCGCCGAGCATGCGCTCGAGGTGGAGGAGGAAGTTGGCGCCCTTCTCGTACGGGATGGTGCTGTACGCGTCGTCCGGGTCCTCGCCTGGCTCAAAGTCGATGACGAGCCGCTGGTACTTGGGCTTGGAGGAGTACTGCTTGAGCGCGTCGGTGAGCGCTTTGGAGCCGATGAGGAAGGAGAAACCGCGGTCGGCGGGGGTGTGGAGAAGCTGCAGGAGGAGGCGCTCGATGTAGGTCGTCCAGCCTTCGTTGAGCCAGAAGTGGGTCGAGTTGGCTTGCCTGTGACATATGGCGGGTTAGGTGGTGCAGGACTGACACGACGGGGAGGTGGGAAGCGTACGTTACGCCATTGCCGAACCACGAGTGAGTCATTTCGTGCACAACTACATCTACCTGTGATTTGGTGTGTAAACTTCGAGCGTGGGACACGGTCGTGTGCGCGAGATGAGCTTACGAGGGTACGGTCACCAACAAGGAGGGCTATCGACGGTATCAGCACAAGTCTACTTCATATCGATGTGAGACGCACTTGGTGTGAGGAACGTGAGACACGAGTTCTCCATGCCACCGTAGGGGAAGGAAGGAGGAAGGATGAGGACATCAAACACGCCGAACCGGTATGGCGGCAGAATCTTCTCAGCGGTCACTAGGAACCTTCATAAACGCGACGTACAGGTCAGACCGAGAACGGGTGGGACAAGGTGGAGGGGGGACAGACCGGCCAACATCCTCGCTGAACTCCCAGTATGCGGCCTCAATGAGTTCGGGCTCGGCCCAGATACCGATGGACCAGTCCTTTCCCTCGACTTGAGGGAAGCCGCGGTAGCGGAAGTTACCCACTGCGATGGCGATGAGGTAGGGCGGGATAGGGACGGGCTACGAGAGTTTGGTGGCCACGCTCGAGCACATGATTAGGGCACGAGTGTCGTACCTGCTTGTACTCGTATGTGACTACGTCTTTTCCGATCTCCTTTCCGTCGTGTGCGGGACCATTTGAGGGAGGAGAGACGCGGATGGCGGAGAGGAGGGCGGGGAGGACAGAGGCGACCTTGGCCGTGTAGGTCTGCGATCTCGTGAGGTCACGGATGTTATGGTGAGCGAAAGGAGACACGTACGATCTTCACAGAGGACGAGTCCTGGAGCGGGGCCATGCTGCGGGCGTAGATGGGCTGGCACTGGCTGAACATGAACGGGAAGGTCTTGCCTTGGGTCTGTCTGACATTGGTTCTGGTGAGCAAGAGGAGAGTGGGGAGCGCGAGGGGGAACGGACTCCTTGTCAAGCCATTGTACGGCAGTGCAGTGCTTGGTGGTGCTGTAGAAGATCTGGACGCGGAGAGTGTCGCCGACCTTGCGAGAGGGCGGGAGGAGGATGCGGAGGGGCGTGCCCATAACGTCATGGTTGGGTCCAAGCTCGAACTGCGAAATTGAGAGTGATGAATGGGTGCTCGGACGAGGGGATCGCTGGAGAAGGCAGATCGAGAACGCACGTTGCCAGGCCTGTCCTCGATGATAACCTTCGTGACATTGAGCGCTACCGTATCAAAGCTTCCATGTCAAGTCAGACGAGAGCAGCTGGTGCGAGGTTCGGAGGAGAGGGGACGCACACGACCTCCCTCACGTCGTCCTTCTTCACCCGGACGAGATGGGTCGCGGAGCCAGAGATGGTCTGCTGGGCAAAGTCGACGGTCCAGTCAAAGTCGACGTGCTCGGAGGCGACGTCCTGCCAGTTCGACTGTGTGGACGGGTCGTACGGAAGGTCGAGCGTGTCTGCCATGATCAAGCCAACAGCTGAGGTGCACAGAAATGACGGCCAAGAAGGAAGAGAGCTCGGTCATCTGGCGATCTGCAGGGGCCGCCGTGTGAGATCTTGAGATCTTGATCTCGTACACGACCGGCGTCTAGACTGGAAAGATCGCTCGTCAAGAGTTGGTAAGAGACTTGAAGGAACTCGCAAGGCTGGGAGGAGAGGATGGTGCGCAAGGCAGACAAGATCGGTCCGTACGCCCTCTCCCGGCTCGTGGCTATCAGGCTGACTGGGGCACGCAGGCTCGCTGCTGTTCTGCCCCGATTGCGGCACGCTGCTCAATCTGCCTCAGGACGGCGAGTTCGAGGTCACCTGCGAGCAGTGCGGACACGTTGAACCCGCCAGTTGTCCGTCCGCATCTCCGTCTTCTCCCGTCTGACGTTATACTTATGCACCTTCGGATCCGGGCAGCCTATGAGAACATCGAGATCGTAACAAGAAGCCACCCCGAGGCCTTTCCCTCTGCGCTAAGGCAGAAGCGAAAGACGCAGACGAAGGTGCATGCCGCCAACGAGGATCTGCTCAAGGTCGGTTATCTCTCGAGTGCTCGCCTCTGCCACTGAACGGTCTCATCTCCGCCGAAGGTGACCGAAAAATGCCCTGAGTGTGGGCACATGGAGGCGTACTCCAAGGAAGCTCAGGTAGGCTTCTTGTGCTCTCGCGTGTCCCATGCAGAAAATAACATTCGCACAGCTCCGTAGCGCAGACGAAGGGTCCACCATCTTCTACACGGTACGTATGATGTGTAGACAGGGATTGGGGGCGTGCGTGGCGCGGAGATTGGACTTACCAAACACCCCTCCCGCAGTGTGTCAAGTGCAAGCACGGCTGGCGCGTCAACAACTAAGCCCGATCCAACTCCTGCGCAGGGTGCTGGTCCGGAGTCCGCAGCAGACGAATGGGATTGCTACACGTAGACACCGACGGAGCAGAAGAGCGCTACGACGCCGAATCCGCCCAGAACGCTTGCTGTTGCCCCGACAGCGAGCTCGCGGGCTGGGATCTTCTCTTTTGGCAGTCTGCGGGCACGAGGGGCGGTCAGCGGTGTGTCTGTGTACGTAGAGCAGGACAATGAAGGGAGACGTACGTGGAGAAGTAGAAAGCAAGGCCGAAGGTGGCGACGAGGAGAAAGAATGCGAGATACGGAAGGAGCGACACGGGGATGGCTGGGGCGAATGCGGGCGCGGACTTGTGCAGTGCCTGCTGGGAGAGGGCAATCAGCCATGCGCTGAGAGATGAGCGGGAGCTAGAGAGGAGGCGTGCCTGTGTTGCGTGGTAGTCAGCCATGACGAAGAGAGGCGTGGACGGCGTCGGAGTGCGCTGGACTGCAGTGGGTGGACCGGAGTGGATTGGGCTGAAGCTGGCCTGGCTGATTCCAGCGCGGTGGGTTGTCTGACGTACGCGTGGCACCTCCAAACACGCGTCATCAAAGCCCATATCAACCCCCCTCCGCCCGTCTCTCTTCCCTCCTATCCACGACCTCCTCCCCTCTCAAGACCCCCACACTCACGCCGACGACCCCTTCGACGACCAAGGTGCGTGTCCCGCGTTGCGCCCGGTCACCGTGTGCGTGCGCGAGGCTCAATTTGCTCGCCACATGCCAGATGTCTGCCTCCCAAAAAGTCCAGCAACACCCCGCCTTCATCCAGGCCCAGGACAAGGCCAACTACTACGTCAACCAGCTCGACAAGGAGGTGCGTCCACGCCTGTCACCCCGCTCGCCTCGCGCGCGGTGCCAGTCTGCGAGCGTCCGGGCTAATCACACGACTGCAATTGCCAGCTCTCCAAGTACCCCGTCCTGAACACGTTCGAGCAGCGCACCCAGGTGCCCAAGAGCTACGCCTTCCTCGGTGCCGTCGTTCTCCTCGCCATCCTCCACTCCGTCAACGCCCTCGCATCCCCCGTCTCGAATCTCGTCGGCTGGGCCATCCCCGCCTACCTCTCCATCAAGGCTCTCGAGAGCCCTGGACACCAGGATGACATCCAGTGGCTCACCTACTGGACCATCTTCGGCACCTTCACCTTCCTCGAGAGCTTCGCCCTCCGCCTCGTCCTCTACTACTTCCCCTGGTACTTTGCCTTCAAGAGCGTCTTCATCCTCTGGCTCCAGCTCCCCCAGTTCCGCGTGAGTATTTTCCTTCGGCGTCTCTTGTCTTTGCGTCATCCGCTCATCCGCTGGCATGTGCTTTTTCCAGGGCGCACAAACGCTCTACGGCACCGTCGTCAGGCCCGTGTTCGCCAACCTGAACGGCAGGGCCAGCACGCTCGCCCCGACGCAGTCTGAGCCCACCGTGACCGCTGACGGTCTCCGTGAGCGCGTTGCTGGCTCGCAGTAAGCGCCTGGGTTGCGTTGCGATGGCTGCTCCGGCGACGCCCGCGACTCGGCTGGGCCTCGGGAATCGCAGAGTGGCCGGAATGGACCGACGTATCTATCTATGGCTCCCTTTCGAATCGTCCCACTTCCTCGCTCTGGCATGCAGGTTCTCGTATCCGTATCGATAGCGCTTTGACATACTTGTACGACAGTTTGCTTGCTAGTGTCCAGAACTCTATCCCTACACACACTTGTTCTTGACTCGACAACTGCTCGCCGTTCGTTGTTGACAGTGATGACCGTGACCGCGAATGTTCTGTGTCTGTTCTTTACCTTATGACCTTCACGTTCTTCACCTGTATATCTCGCCCCATCCAATGAGAGGTGTTGAGCTGTGTTATGACCTCATAGTCGAATAGAAGACGTGCGGATTGCGCGTCGTCGTGTTTCTAAATTCTGAGCGTTTGAGTCGCCGATGTGCGTCATGATGCGTGCATGGGTTAAACTGAGATGTGGTGACGTGCTATGGGTGTTCCTGGGGACCTGGGGTATTCCGTGGTGTTCCGGGCGTGAGATGAAGAGTGACATTGATTGTGGGTGGTACAGGGAATGATTGGACCCACTAAAGACAACCCACACCGACCATTTCGTCATACGAATGAGTCCCACGGGTTACAGGTCTACTGAATCCTGACAAGTCTACTAATCTCTCGTGGAGAGGGCCAAGTAGGCTTGGAACTGGACACGACACAGCCTGTCATTGTCGGGTCTAGGATGATCTAGATGTCCAATGACGGTCATCTGGTCTGTGGACACGACGTTGACAGACGGAAGAGACCCGAGTCGATTTGTTCGACTCCCGATGAGCTGCAAGCGACCAGGGCGATCGGGACCGGGGACAGAAGACGGTGTCCGGGTGCGGATTGGTGCCGTTGTCTGGCCGGCGTAGTTTTTAGATGCGCGTTGTGGTCATGCGCGATGGCACGGTCGCACGAGTGCTTGGCGCATAATTGGTGGTTGTTGGTTATCGGTGTTGCAGAGCGATGTTTAACATGAGCCTGGAGGTCGACTCTTGTTGTTCAAAATCAAGGGGCTCGGAATGCAAGGGGCACAGCATGTGAAGCGGAACATGATTGAAACCGGGTGGACACGATCGAGGTATCCTGGACCTGGTGCGTTGGAAGCGAGACATGGCAGGTGGTGACGCGTGACGGCGGACATCGGGACCGGAGGAGGACGAGAAGAGGACGAGAGACTGAGAGAGCGTTAGTACGGGTGCGAGTGAGTCGGAGTGGTGACCAGTGACGGATGTCAGGCACAGATGTTGGTAGGAGACCGAGTGGTGACAGTTGCGGTCGGACTGGAAAATCAAAGTCCGTCGACATCATGGGACGAAGGGCGTGGGTGAGATTGGATGGAGTTGTGCGCAGATCCGGAGTGTGTTGGCTGTGGCTCAGGCTGTGGGTGAAATTCAAAGTTTGAGTTTGGGTTTGCGGAAGAAGGAAGAGGTTGCGTGTGGTACATACTACATATGGGGTCGAGCTCGGGTGAACTTGAACTCTATGCTTGTTGCGGCCGAAAGGTCGTGTGCACGGGTATGTTGGGACGTTGGGGGATGACCTCTCGCGCCTGCGAGGGTGAACGGTGGGAGCGGAGGGAGGGACGCTGAGGACGTCAGGTGGTGACGGGAGAGGCGATCGTTGCTGTTGGGGAGGAGCTCGGACGTAAGAGAGAGAGGCTGAGCGACGTGAGCCTGGAAGGGAGATCGCATTCGAGGCGCGGGGAGGACGCGCGGGCAGATTGGGAGGCCCACAGGCGAGAAACGAGGCTGGCTGCTCGAATTGGACTAGCGACCGCGGCGTAGATACGAATGCAGGGCGTATCACCACCGTCGTGCGACGGCTGCCGTGGCGGGCGCAGAGCGCGTGCGGTGCGTCGGGTGCCGCGCTGAGTGTCCAGACGAGGCCGGTGGGTGCCCTCGAGGCTGCCGCGCGGTGCTGGGTGCGGAGGGCGCGTCGGGGAGGGCGTCGGGGACGGGCGAGGGCGGGATGTGCCTGATCTCGATGGCGCGTTCTGATGGGCACGGGCGTCTGGCTGGGCGGACCGGGGGGATTGTGATCGGGCTGTCGAGGCCCGAGGGAGCGGGACTGATCGCGTTCTTGGGCGGAGGCCTCTTGCTCTTTCTTATTTCAATCATTCGCCCGCCCGCCCCCGCACTCGCCCTCTCTTCGCTCTCGACCGTGCTCAGGCGACGACGACGACGAGGCCCCCGCCTCCGCCTCCCCCGTCCCCCGCCCCGACCGCCCCGACGCCCCGCCCCTCCTTTCTTACGACCCCTTCTCCCTGGCGCGCGCTGCCTCTTCTCCGACCGGCCATTCGGCCTTCCATCCCCCACTCTCCTCTCCCCCCGCTCTCCGTCCATCCCCCCTGCAGCCTCTGTCGACTTGATCATGTCCGACCGCGCCCACCCCCACCATCCTCACGACCACGACGACCCCTACCCCCACTCCAGCCCAGACGCGCACGCCCTCGCCCAACACCTCTCACACCCGTACCCCAACGGCTCTCGTCACGACCACGAGAAGGACCACGAGCTCTACATCATGTCCGGCTCAGGTCGCTCGCGCCGCAGCAGTGCGGACCCATATCCAGACGGCGCGAGCGCGATACACTCTCTCGAGATACACCCTCAGTACCGCGGCTTCAAGGCCATCTACTACAACCCCGTCATCCAGGTCTACTTCCTCGGCTTCGTCTGCTTCATGGGTCCAGGCCTATTCAATGCCCTCAACGGCCTCGGAGGCGGAGGCATGGTCGATGCCGCTACCAGTGCGAATGCCAACTCCACCCTATATGCGACCTTCGCCGTCGCCGCCTTCTTCTCCGGGTGAGTCCGTCCCCTGTGATCTACCGTGGGCGCGAGCAAGAGAACTGGCTCGCTGCGCGGACACGCGTTCCAGCCTAGTGCGCGCGTCACGCCGGGCGCAGACAGCCCTCGTCCGGTGGACGAAGCCCTGCCGCGATTGGGTTAGAGTTTCAGCTGACTGTCTCTCAAAGATCTATCAACAACGTCCTGGGCTCTCGCCTCACCCTCCTTCTGGGCACGACCGGCTATGCGCTCTACATCGGCTCATATCTGTCCGTAGTTTGCGTTACGTTCCAGCTGTCACTCGCTTACCTCCTCCCAGCGCGTACAACATTCACCCAAATGCCGGTGGGTTCGTCCTCGGAGCGGGTGCCTATCTCGGCGTCAGCGCCGGTCTCCTCTGGACGGCTCAAGGCTCGCTCATGCTCGCCTATCCCACCGAGGACCAGAAGGGCAAGTTCATCGGCATCTTCTGGTCCATATTCAATCTCGGTGGTGTCGTCGGAGCGGCCGTCTCTCTGGGAAACAACTCTGACAACACTGTACGTCACCTCGCCGGGTTTTAATACTCTGCCTCTCTGACTCACCTCGACCATTCTCGACCCCTCGGCGTTCTAGTCCGATTCAGGTGAGCGCGCCGCTCCCCGTTCTGCCCCGACTCGTCGCTGACGCCTCCACGCTCCGTAATGTAACCTCAAGTGGGCAATGGAACCTATGTACGTGGCCGGGCACCCCTTCCTCGAACACGCGCTGACACGACCTATCACGACAGATTGGTTTCCTCGTTCTCACAGGCATCGGCGTCCTCATCCCACTCCTTATGGCCAATCCTAAAGCCATGATCCGTAGCGACGGCACGCGCGTCATCCCCCCGCGCCACCCGTCTTGGAAGACCGAGTTCTATGGACTGTGGATCACTCTCATCACCGACCCCTGGATTGTGCTCCTATTCCCGATGTTCTTCGCCAGTAATTGGTTCTACACTTGGCGTGCGTATCTGACTCTTGGGTTCCATGACCGTGTGTGTGACCGTGCTCACGACCATTCGTCCTTGGCGCAGAGTTCAACGACTACAACGGCGCGCTGTTCACCATCCGCGCACGCGCTCTCAACAACCTGATATACTGGCTCTCCCAGATCGTTGGCTCGGTCAGCATCGGCTTCCTCCTTGACCAACGTGGCCTCTCTCGGAGATTACGAGCGTTCTCGGGCTGGGTTGTGCTCATGATCATGGTGTTTGTTGTGCATGTGTGGGCGTATTTCTACCAAAAGTGCGTCGCTCACTCTTTACCTTTCGTGGTATGACTCTAACCTGGTGCAGAGACTATACGAGAGAGACGATTCAGGACAAGATCGACATCCACGAGTCGCCATATGTGAGCCGCTTGTGGCTCTACATCTTCTGCGGGCTGCTCGATTCGATGTGGCAAACCACGGCGTACTGGTTCATGGGCGCAATGTCAAATGACCCAGCGAAGCTCGCAAACTTTTCTGGATTCTGTGCGTGCCTGACTTCCTTTTTGTCGAATGCACCCCCGCTGACGGCGACGGGATTTCATTTCCGCTTCCGCTCTGGTTCTCTTGCCATGTGATTGCCCGACTCGCCCGATTCATCCCCTCATCGCCCTCCATCAACCATTGTGACTCTTCTGATGGACGCAACGCATGACTGGGCTCCCCGGGTTAATTTTGCAGACAAGTCATTGCAGTCCGCAGGCGCCGCGGGCATATGGCGTGCAGATGCGGTGAAGCTCCCGTGAGTGCCTTCTCTCACCAACTCCAGCACCGTGTCCATATGACGCGATGTGCATGTGCATCGATGGGTTACTGACGTCTTGTTGCATGTGGCACCCTATCCTTAGCTTCATGAACATCTTTATCTCGACATGGGTGCTCCTTGTTGCTGGGCTGATCTTCGCCCTGCCGATGATCCACATGCGCGTCAAGGATACGTCGGAGGAGACGGACGAGACCATGTACGTGTTCCTCTCCGTCGCAACTTTTTGGTTCGCTTCTTGCTGCGCTCGGTATTCTGTCCGGCGTGCTGCGCGCACTTCGCGCGCCATATTTCCCCGGTGCGCAGACAGCTCTTCCGCTTCTCTCCCCCACCATCTGGTATTTCGAAGCAGGGAGTGGAAGTTGTTTTCAGGTCCCGCGATGATAACCATATGTGGTTATCAGCCATCAGTGCATCAGAGATGTACTGCTTGGGTCTCACGACGAGCCCTCGACTGCTATCTTATCGCAAGCAGTTTGCGTGCCTTTCCTGCGTCGCGCGCTGGTACCAGTGTGCACATGTTTCTCTGCTTCTTAGTCTTTTGTGGCGTGAGCTGACCTCGGCTGGGTGATCTTACTCCACCCACGCTATCTCCCCCCTAGTGCATACATATATCGAAGAGAAGAAGAGAAGCACAGGGAGCGCAATCGAGATCAGCCATGATGAGCGTCGGCCGGTCGGTCGTAGTAACACGATACGGTACACCGCCGTCTGTTCTTTGCGTTTCCGTGTTCTCCGTGTCTCTTAGCCTTGCATGTTCCTAGTGCTTCATCTAGTCTCCATGGTGTCCAACAAGTCTCGCCGCCACCCTGCGCCTCGCCGCCGTCGTGTATCGTCGCTGTCTCATCACTCGTGTTGCACTCGCTGTTCAAATGTTGTATATCTCTAGCATCTGGTACTACTCGCACCGCCACCCTACATACATACATATCTCACACACCGTACTACCCTGCCGCGTCTGGATGGATTTTAGTTTAACGTAAGCAGTTTATGCGTCGCCCCGCATTCCTATTTTTTGATGTGTTGATCGTTCTCCATGCGTTATATACTTTACGGCGGGGCGACTTGTATCATGATTATTATAGCCTTCATATTTCAGTACTTTTGTGCCGCATCCACGGCCCAGGGCCCCCACCCGAATCCCTCATTTCCTTGACCTGCCCTCTTCCCTAATCCTCTACGTGTCTGGCCCTGACGTTCTCCTAATCGTATTGTGTTGTGATATTTGTTAAGTTGAAGTTGACTTCTAGCTTTTGAGTTTGTAAGCACAGTGTCAATGGATAGACAAATAGGCCAAGCACAGATATGCTGACAGTGCTGACCTGTACAGCGGTGCAATGCTGCAGCACATGAGGAGCAAGCACATATTGCACAAAATGAACCTGCACCATATCCAGCATGTCAATGTTCAAGTGTGATGGACACAGAGAGATGTTGGATTTTGGTCTTGTGCAAGTGAGCGCTTGCCACTTGCTCGCCGGCATCTTTCGAGCCTTGTTATGGTAGCCCACACAACTCTATTGAGATGGGTCCTGTAAAAACAAAAGGTATTCAGGGGTGGCCTACTCTGTGCAATGGATCTGATTTTCAAAAAATTCGAGGATTTGTAAGATTCTATTGCAGATTTATCCAGAACTTCAGTGGCATTTGCAAACCTTTGAATCGTTTCAAGCAATGTACCCGGCAATGGGGACGAAACAAACAGGAGGCCTTGAATGAGCTGAAGTGTCACTTTGTCCAAAATTCAGTACCATGCATGTACAATCGAGCCAAGAAGACGTGTATCGAGATGGAGGCTCAAAATATGTAACTGGTGAAGTACTTGCACAGTTACTACAGGACAACAGCAAATAGCACCTGGTTGCCTGCCACTCTGAGTTGATGAGTGAAGCAGAGCACAATTATGAGATCTACAACTTGAATAAAGAGATGCTTGCAATAATACAGGTCATGGAGGCCTGGCACCACTATCTGGAAGCATTACTGCAGTGTTTGAAGATTCAATCAGACCACAAGAATCTTGAATATTGGCACAATGTGCAACATCTCACTTGTACTTACTAGGCAGGCATGATGGGCACTGTATCTGTCTAGATTCAACTTTGAGATCATGCACAAGCACAGCATGTCCAAGTTCGGACTCAACAGTGGTCATGCAGACACACTCTTCAAATGTTCAGATCACCAGAGGGATCATGCAAACAACAATCTAGACCAGATTGTGCTATGACACTTGTATTACGATTGATGAGGTACAAAGAAATTGTTCTTTATGCAGCCAGACTCCAGCCAGACAGATGTCACAATGATACTCACCCATCAAGGGACATCAAGAATTCTTTTCTCTGACACGACCCCCCAAAATGTGAATATGGACTAGATTTGCCCCTACCACCCCCATGGACATTTTTAGGGCGACCTATGGTCCCTTCTACCCACCCCCATTTCCCGTTTTTCATGCCATTAGAGACAAAATTTGCTGGATAGTATAGCCCAAGGTAGCACATGATCCGAACAGCCGATGTGTTTGTCCCATTGACTTGACTGTAAGCCCCAAAACCTTCTGTATTTCCATTTTCAGCTCATTCTCCACCATTCACATAGTGTGTATCGGTAGAAGTGCACAACAACGTTGTGGCTAGGGCTCACAAGCGCTCGCACACCTGCCAAATATGATAGGTGAACTTATTTAGCCACCCATGGACTTTGTTCCAACACACACTGCGTGAACGGGGTTTGTAGCCTGGGATGCGCGACGGACGAAGAACAGCTGTAGCAGGGGCCCGCTACGCGCGATCAGTTCTAGTGCAAGGTAGCGGGGGCGTGCTACGCTGAGTAACCAAAGGTCGCAGACGGATATGCGATGCCTGGTGGCCTGGAGGTCTCGATAGGGTCGTCGAGGACAGGTCGCAGATGTAGCAGAGGCCCGCGAGGTATGCTCGCATGACGTAGCGTCCAGGCCCGCGACACCGGCAGGCGCGAGCCTTCGGATCTGTCATCTTGCGGCTTGCCTGTCGCAGTGTAGTTCCGTCTCGTCCGAGTCTCTTCCATCAATGAGGGCTCGACGACTGCCTTGTTCTATAAAATCCTCACAATGCGCTGCAGGAGAATCTCTCAACTTCATGTTTAGGCTCTGACTTAGCTCAGGCGACCAGACTCTCTACCACATGCAACATGGGCACACACCTCCTCCATCCTCTTTGACACCCACTCTGGAGGGAGTTCCGTTGATGAGTTGGAGTATGGACATGGCACGACGCAGTCTGAGGTTGTATGTGAACGTCATATTGGTGCGTCTCTCATTATGCTCACTAGTACCTGATGTCCCCCGACAATATGCGTCAGATGAATATGGATCTGGGTTACACAGCAACAACCTGCGGTATGTATGATCCGTCAGTCTGAAGTTCTACTTGCATACTGGTACTGAAAGTGTTCCATCTAACTTCAGATAATGCACCAATCACCTGCCAGTGGGCGGATCATCATCCTGGAGCATGGTGGCGGGCTTGGGCTGGGACAGGGCTGGGAACGACTCGTTCAGTCTAGAGGTATTACTAGATATGTACTACTTCGAGATATGAGACAAAACATGAACTTGATTCCGAAAGACTGGCGGGCAAATGGTGAATCGCGATCTAGACAAGGTCAGTCGGGAGGATATGGGTTGAAAAGCGCCCAATGACGCTAGGAGGCAATGCATCTAGCTTTGAGCCTCCAACCGTCGCGACCCCCTCAGCTACTCGTACGCTTCGTCACGTCACTAGGCCCCCTGCTACGCTCCCAGAGTGGCTCACGTCATAGTAGCCAGGACCCTGGCTACCCATCCACGCCTTAGGGCCCGCTACTCGCCGCGAGCCTATCCCGCACAACCTAGCCCGCAACTGGCGAACCAGGACGAAAACGCAGTGACACCCCCCAACATGGCACCCCAGCCACCCCTCCCCCCTAGGGGTCGTGTCAGTGCTAGCTGAGGCCGATATCCCTTGCACCCATGAGAAAAATATCCATAATTCAATGTACATATAGGAGCTCAGGAGTATACGGAATAGATAGAGATGATACAATAGAGAATTATCATGATTTTTCTGTAATTTCTGCTATAGAACTGATGGAGCTATTCAGTAAATAGTGAATAGATTGTTCAGTTGTGATGAGAATATTCCCATGGTGATGCAATCAAAGAGAGCTCATTTATCCGGTCCTAATGGTATATAACACTCTATACATTCATTAGAAACTGACAGAGATATGCTTTGAAGTGTAAATAGTGGCCATTCCAGAAAATGCCAGGAATTTCCTGGAGAGCTGTCGATGACCGCCAACATCGACAGCTCACCCCGGTTTCAGGGCATAAATAGCACCCATGTCGATGCACAAAAATACACTCAGCCAGAATTGAACCCCCAGTCTCACAAATAACAGCACAGTGTACTAATCATTAGACTACTGTCACTATGAAGTATCAGTTCAGTATACAAACATGTTTGATAGCTCAGTGTTACTTACTCTCTATGAACAATGTTGCCTTTCTGAAGTTATATAGAGTATTGTATACCATTGAAATAGCAAACTTCTGTGCTTATTTGTTGTACTAGTTGAGTAATATTCTCAGCTGTCGGCGCTTCATTAACAAGTAAATATTGATTAGTAGAACAATGAAGAGTTATAACCACAAAGTGTTATAGGTCATTGACAAGCAAAAACTCAGCTCTGTGCGACATGACCATCGTGTTCTATATGCCATCAATGATAGTTAGGGATTTTCCAGTGGCTATTCTACCATTGGCTTCAGAGTGTATCTCTGTCAGTTTCTAATGGATGTATATACCATTAGAACCAGAAAAATGAGCTCTCATCAATTGCACCACCATGGGAATATTCTCATCACAACTGAACAACGTATTCACTATTTACTAAATAACTCCATCATTTCTATAGAGCAATTTATGGGGAAATCATGACAATTTTCTATCGTATCATCTCCATTCATTTGATATACTACTAAGCTGTCATATGTCCATTGAAGTATAGAAAGTTAACAATCCTGCATCTTCTCAAACAATTGAAGTAACCCACAATCGAACAAAAAAGTTCCCTGTATATTACACGGGGTGACTTTTTTGTTGTTGTCAGCGCTCACAGTCACAGTGCTGTAAGCAAGCCTTGCGCGGCGTCCACCCACCGTGCTGAACCCCCCGCTGTCACTTACCACACTGTGCACATCAATCCTCTGCTTGAGCACATCATTCGTCCCACCCTGCAATTCTAGACCCTTCTGCCGTCGCTTGCGGTGCTACGCACATCAACATCGTGCTGGCCCACATCAACATTACCGCTGTGCAATTCTAGGCCTGCATGCGCACCCATTCTGGTCTGGCGGCCATCGAGGAACATCTCGATAAGCATCATTTATAAGTTTTCCATCTTACAGTAGCTAAATTAAGAACTATGTAAAGTATAATCACAGATTTGATCTCGTTAGTATGACGCAATGCAATACTGCCCTCCACTCACCTAAGTCTGCAGCCCAAGTCTGCTGTCCATGCCAGGCACCAGAGGCTCCAGCGCGTACACATTCGTACCCCATCTAATCCGTAGACTTGTCTAAGTCTATCCACTGCGTGCTTAGTGTAAATGATTGCCACTCTTTGTAGTAATCACTCACCATTGTCAATCGTGCCTTCCAGACCACTGATCAAAATCCAGTTGTCATCTTCCTCCTCCTCGCCTGCTGAGCTGTTGGTTGCACCACTCGCCACTACTACCATGCGCACATCCACCACACCCTTCAGTTATCTCTCCCACCACTATCCAGGCCAGAAACCAACAGACAACTTACCTGGGCTTTTTGTCACAGCCACCCACACCCACTTGCCCTTGGCCCTCCCAGTGGCCATGCCCGTGGAAGCACTGGTTCCCGTTGCACCTGTAAGCACATTAACCACGTCCAAACCACAATACCTCAGTGTATCCTCATCTTGTGGCCCCGTATTCATTACCAGCACTCAGCCCTTCTCCACCACCTCCAACGTCTCTTTGTTGATGACCCCGCTCTTGATGTCATGTGCTGTCATCTGTCTGTTCATCATCTGGTGAGAGTTGAGCAGCAGTGTGTTGAAAGAGCGCTTACACGGTCATGTGACCATGGGTGAAGCAGGCTTCGAAATGGCACCGACCTCTGGTACCCAGTGCCAAATCGAAGCCGGTCTGTTCCGATTGGCGCTTATTTCCCAAAAAGGAAATAAGCTGTGCACTTAATACTTACCTACTATACATGGATTTCTTCGCATCTGTACTATGTTTCCTACTGTATATAGCTACTTCTCCACATAGGCTGTGCGTTCTACGATACTCCAGAAGTCTCCAGACTCACTGTATGACTCAGAATATGCTTGTCTCTTACTCAGAATATTCTTGGCTATTATTCATAGCTTCATGTGACAGCTTCATACGATTACTCATTCACTTCGTCTCTCAGTATATAAGCTGTCGTCTCTCGTTCGTCGCTCTTCAGTTGTTCGCTCACTGACTGAAGAGTAAGTCTCCTTACATACTATGCTTGCTTACTAGTTACTGATTAGTACTTGTAGTTACGATTGATGAGGAACGAAGAGATCGTCCTTTAAGTACGACGTTCTCCGCCATTCCGCGTCACGCAAACCTGAGCCCGTGGGAACATTATTCATACTCCGCTTACCTTAAGTAAGTAACGGTATTTACTGTAGCAGACGCCCAGTAAGAAACTGTTTACTGGCTCTAGCCCTAGTCTAGGGTTGACCTGACCCCCAGGCGCCCATGGCACTGCCACCTTGGCGCGCAAATAAGCGCCCAAACGCCGACAAATCCGATGATTTGTGCGACATGCTGGAAACATGTCGCATTTGTTTTTGTTGCTTCGGCCGATGGGCGCTTAATGGAATGACCACCTCGGATTGTAGCCATATGTCGTGGGAACATATTGATTACATTATCATATGTTTCCGATCAAAACTGAGTGAGTTAGAACAGAAATAAACTTGCCCATATCGGGAAGAATGGGCTGTTTTGCGCATTGTGAATGGGCGCTTGAGCACAGCATTGGGCGCCTAACGTACCGGTTTTGTAACATCTCAATGTAGGCAAGTTTGTTTCAATTCTAGCACACTCAGTTTTCATCTGAAATATATAGTGTTATATACCATTAGAATCGTATGACCTGTGGCTACACACTGAGCTAGTAACTGAAGTGGTTTGTGAATGATTTCAATCAACCATAAGCAGTTCTGTGTAATAGAAACTCTAGCACAAACTTGAGCTAAACAGTGTTGATCATTATAAATTCATATATCATTTCTATATAAATTATCCCCTTCCTCATCAATCGTACACTGCCAGACAATGGCCCACTTCACAACAAGTCGTTGATGGGTGTGCTCCGGCTCTGTGTGCGGAAAGAAACAACTAAACCACACTAAGAAACCAAGAACTCGAGAAGGTGGTGCGAGGTAGGGGATCTGGTTCCCGGGTTCGCAGGACGCGGACGCGGAGTCGACTCTCGAAAGGCTCTTGCGAAGGATCGCAGAGGCCGCGGGGAAAGGACTATGGAAGAGAGCTCGAAGAGGTGTGGCTAACTCAAGCTCTGCGGAGGGAGTCCGCAGGACGGTGTCTCGAGATGGGAAGAACGCAAATCGCAGGCGCAAACGCAAGTCGCTGTCGCAGACGCAAACGCAGACGCAAACGCAGACGTATTCGCAGAGTCTCGATGGGTG
Organism: Earliella scabrosa; assembly: GCA_022605405.1. Lineage (NCBI taxonomy): Eukaryota > Fungi > Basidiomycota > Agaricomycetes > Polyporales > Polyporaceae > Earliella > Earliella scabrosa. Next base: position 2,172,407 of record JABYQQ010000003.1, on the reverse strand, counting down.
GGGGATTCGATGATCTGGGGCTCCTGCCCTCGCACTACTCTAACTACGCGATCCTGCGACCGTCCGCAATCCCGGAACGCGACAACCGGAAAACTTCTCGTATCAACTCTTCCACCGCCCGCACCGTCCGCCTGATCCTCTCCCCACTGCGCGTGCCTTCGCCACATCCCCGTCCCGTCACCCTCAAACGCGGTCTTCGATTGCGATCTCGCCTCTCGACGAATCAGCCTCGAGGCTACCGGACGGTGGCTGTGTCCTCGATCCTCGGCACGTCCTCCCGCACGATCGCGTCCTCGCGCTCCCAGGTCTCGTCCGTCGGTCGCGATAGCTCGCAAGCTCGTGAGTGGCCAGCTTCGCATGACTCGGTCGAATGCCGCGCTCGCGACCCCCGCGCGCGATGTTCTTCCGCATCCTTGGCTCGCGGAACGTGCGTCCGAGACTGCCTCGTCCCTCGCGTTGCGGAGCTCCGACCGGACAGTCGGGGAAAATGAAGGGACCTCGAAGTCGCGCGTGTTTTCGTGTGGTAGGGCCGCGCGCAGTCGGAAGGCTGGTGGGGCGCGGCTGCCGTCCGCGGGAAGGTCGCGCGAAGGGTTTGCACGAAGGCGCGTCGCAGAGCGCGGGTCGACGAAATCGGGGCATGGCCGGTGCTGGTGCACAACATCGTCTACTCGTCTGACTTACAGGTACTACACATCTATGCAATCTAATCGTTCGCTCACTGACTGAAGATTGTCTACTCGTCTGACTTACAGTCTGACTTACAGTCGGCTCCCTGCCTTCCAGGTCTGAAGTTCATCAGGTTATGAGCCCTGCGCTCTGACCGGTTGCTACTTTGTCGACATCTCTGTGCGCACACCTTTCTTCTCGTCGACCCACTGCCCGTGCTCCCTCCACCTTTCCTCACCTCTTGACTGTGCCCGCCGACACTGCTGCCAGGGGGACATTCCTGCGCTCGTGACGCAGCCCTGAGCGCTTTTGTGTAGTAGTCGCGTAGCTAAGTACTGTTGTACAGCCTGTTGTGCTTTCGAGGCATTTGGGCTTTTAGGTATCCCTCTGCCAGGCCACGCACTTGCGCCCGCCAGCAGTTGTATCCGGGGTGCTTATCACCCTTGGAGACGGAGGACAACCGTGTGGACCCTCCTTACCATACCCTTTGCTCTCGTATAGCTACTATAGTTTTTCTGGGCACAGTTGGCAACTTCTATCCAGATTGTCGGGATCTCCAGCTTCCTGACTCTCTTGGCTCGCCTCAATAGGTGTTCCCATCTACCGTTCCGCACGTGGCATCGTCAATCATCGCACTCTTCTAGACCACAGTTTTGGAGCCGACACCAGCATCTCCTCCCTCCAAGGCTGAAGTCGAGGATCTTGTTGACTCGTCATCGTCATCAGAATCCTCAGACTACTCGCCAACTGAGGACTCTTGTCAATCCCTTCCCCACATCTACGACGAGGACGCCCAAAACGACACTCATCTCTTTGATCACTTCTGGTACGACTGTGCTAGAAGTATCTGTCCTCATCGATATAACGGTGTTCCTATCTGGGAAGGAGACTCTTATCCAAGATCCTTCAGGTGGTCCCATATCTCTTCGGTTCAGGAGGATCCAGATTTCCTTGCTGGTGTCAATACAGTTCTTCCAGTCGCATCAGACACACCCTATACCACTCCGCTCCCAAGTCCTCTTCCTCAAATCATCCTAACCCCCGCTACTCCGGAGGTTAATCCAGAGCCAGTCGAGACACTCCCTCCTCTCGTCGAGCTAGCTCCTCTCGTTGCACCACCGCTTATACCAGCTGCTCCGGTAACAACAACTGTAGACTTCTCGGAGGACTATCTCGACTCGTCACACTTTCTTTTATCAGTTATGGGAGACGTCAAGCTTGACTCTATCCCTTCCCTTTCGTCGGCTAACCAGTACACCGACTGGTCTGCCAAGATGAAGGGCTACTTCATCTTCATGGGCTGCTGGGACGTTGTCAACACCAAAACCGCTCGTCCAACCGCTGCTGACAAGCAGGAGGCGTGGGACAAGCTTAATGGGCAGGCTCGCGGCATGATGTACATGCGGGTCGCTCAGAGCTTCCATTACATTCTCGACGTGGAAGTTACCGAGACAACTGGTAGTGGTCAGTCCGCGACTACTACAACTCGCGAACAGACCGCAGCCGAGATGTGGAAGTCCCTAAAGGATAAATTTGGCACACCCAACAGCGCTCACGTCTGGGGTCAGTTCGAGTCCCTTGTGGCTGAACCTCGGATGAACGAGCAGAAGCCCCTCCAAGATCAGATGATGCGTATTGTCAACCGCATGGATGACATCACCAAGAACAAGGTGACGCTCTCTGCTCAGATGAAGGCCCTTCTTCTTCTGTCAAAGATTCCGGAGTCCTATCGGTCTATGGTCTCTGCGCTCATGGCGACCATTGATGTCGATAAGATCAGCGTTGAGGACATCATGTCCAAGACCTTGGCTGAGGAGTCGCTGCGCAAGGCCGGACAGTCTGCCAACCGGGTCTCGCAGACCAAGCCCAAGCCTAAGGGCCCTTGCTCTCACTGCGGTGGCTCTAATCATCATGAGTCTAACTGCTGGGACAAACACCCCGAGAAGAAGCCCAAAGGCAAAGGCAAGGGAAAGGCTAAGGCAAAGGACAAGGACAATCAGCCCCATGCGCATACCATCGTCGAGTCTCAGTCTGTAAATGTAGTCGCGTCGTCTAACATTGTTGGTTCTTTCTACCCCGAGGCCCTCGTTGCCTCTAGTGAGAACTGGACTGCATGGCTGATGGACTCAGGTGCCTCTCAACACATCACGGGCGACCTAGGTGACTTCTCCGAGTATCAACCATTTGATACGCCAATCAGCTTCTCTACTGCTGATGCGAGCAATGCGATCCTTGCTCTCGGAAAGGGTACAGTCCGTGGTAACACTTGGGTTGATGGTAACAAAGTTCCTATCTCGCTCACCCATGTGTACTACATTTCAAAGTTGAGAGGTCGTATCTTCTCGACAGGCACCATCGAGCATAATGGGTACTCCCTTGTTCAAGGAAATGGGAAGATGTGCATCTTTGACAAGCTGCCTGAAGGCGCTGTCAAGTTTGGTTCGACGATCCATATCAAGGGTCGTAAGATCCTTGAAGCGGAGTATAATGTCCTGAGCAATATCTACTGGACTAAGCTCGAACTTCACAATGGCCAGCAGATTCATCTTAACGTCAGCCGTTTTCGTACCTTGCATCGTTGCTTTGGTCACGTTGGCAAAGACGCACTGCACCATCTCCCGAAGAACGTCCGAGGGGTTGACTCAGTTGATTCCCCTGAAGACGAAGATGAACCGTGCGAGGGATGTGCCTGGGGCAAATCCACTCGTCTCCCCTTCCCGCCTTCTGAGAAGCGTGCTACGGAACCACTTGAGCTTGTTCACACAGATCTTGATGGTCCGATGCGCACACAAGCTATCGGAGGTTACAAGTATTTTGCCAGTTTCATTGATGACTACTCCGGTCTTGCCCGTGCTTACTACCTTCAGTCAAAGTCGGATGCTTTCCAAGCGTTCCTCGACTACAAGGCGTGGGCTGAGACCCAGACCGGTCGAAAGATCAAGAAGGTCCGCTCGGACCGAGGGGGAGAATACACTTCTACCGAGTTCTCTGAGCTTCTTCGTTCGCACGGGATCGAGCACCAGAAGACCATGCCTGGCTCTCCACAACAGAATGGACGCGCTGAGCGCTGGAACCGTACTATCGTTGAAAAGGCCATGTCTATGCTCCATCAGGCAGGTCTTAGTCACGGTTTCTGGCAACTCGCCGTTGATGCAGCCGTTCATATCTACAATCGTCAACCAATGCGTCGACACAAATGGCAATGCCCCATCACTAAGTGGGACGGAACTGTTCCGGACGTCTCCTACTTCCGAGTGTTTGGGTGCAAAGCCTTTGTACACGTGCAGAAGGCAAAGCGCGAAGGGAAACTCGACAAGAAGGCTGTCGAGATGATCTTCGTGGGGTATGAGTCTGGTTCCAAGGGGTATAAATTTTGGAATCCAGCCAACCGCTCTATCGTAGTGTCTCGCGATGTGACATTCGATGAAGAGTCTTTCCCTGCTCGTAAACTCCCCGGCAACCATCCTGTTACCCCGGATGACCATCCGTTCCCAGATGATCAGTCTGATAAGGCTTCAGAAGCTGATGTCGACGGTCATGAGGACGACCTCCATCCCGAGATTGTTCCTGAACTCCCAGATTTACCACCTGACCCTCCAGCGGATGCTCAGCCACCTCCAGCTGAAGCGCCTCCAGCCGACGCCCCTGCTCCTCCTGTGCCGCAACCGCCTCAACCACCTGCTGTACCTCCGCCTAAGCCTGCTCACAAGCGAGGACGTCGCCCTCCAGTGGGAGAACAGCCTCCCAGCCTTGCGTGGGATCGACCACGGCGTGATAATGCGGGTAAACAGTCTGAGTCGAAGACTCGCGATAATGTGTATGGCGACGAGCCACCAGCTAAAGTCGATGCTCGGACTGATCCGGATGGCACGCAGCGGGAGGACCAAGCACTTCTCATGTTTCTCATGGCATCTCAGTACAAAACTGGTATTCCTAATTCCCACAAGGAAGCCATGAAGTCGCCTGAAGCTAAGAAATGGCGCGATGCAGAGAAAGCAGAGTATGACTCCTTGCTCGAGAATAAGACTTGGGTTCTCGTCCCTCGTCCGAAAGATCGGCACGTGGTCTCTAACCGCTGGGTCTATGACATAAAGCATGATGGGCGGTACAAAGCTCGTCTAGTTGCTAAGGGTTTCACTCAGGTGTGGGGCGAGGACTATCACGAGACCTTCTCTCCGGTAGCGCGGTTTGAGTCTATCCGGTACCTTCTAGCGCATGCAGCGCTTGAGGACTGGGACATCGAGTCAATGGATGTTAAGACCGCGTTACTTAACGGGGATCTGGATGAGGAGATCTACATGGAACAACCAGAGGGTTGGGTTGTTCCTGGCAAGGAGGATCACGTCTGTCTGCTGAAAAAGGCAATCTATGGTCTTAAGCAGGCATCCCGTCAGTGGAACGTGAAAATCCACCAGTCACTCATTAATCTGGGATTTAAACGGACCTATTCTGATGCCGGGATCTACATATATCGGCGACAAGGGGGAGATCACGTCACTATCGTTGTTCTTTATGTCGACGATCTACTACTCCTCGGCGATCAGCCTGGCCACATACAGCACGTGAAGCATTCACTTTCTAAGCAGTACAAGATGACGGACTTGGGATCAGTTCAGCGCTTCCTTGGTCTTCGCATCACTCGTGACTGAGCTTCCCGGATTATGGAGATTGACCAGGAAGAGTACATCCAGTCTGTCCTTGAGCGCTTTCACATGGCCGACTGTAAGCCGTCGCGTACCCCTCTCCCTGCGGGTGCTGTTCTAGAGTCATCTGAGCAGACCGCCACCGATGCGTTGCGGAAGCGTTATCAGAGCTTGATTGGCAGTCTTCTATACGCCATGCTCGGTACGCGGCCCGACATAGCCTTTGCCGTCACACGGCTTTCAAAGTTCAATGCCAATCCCTCAGACGCACATTTACATTACGCCAAGTACATCCTTCGTTATCTTCAGGGTACTAAGGGCTACCGGCTGTGCTATAAGGGAGCGTCTAACGACGGTCTGATCTCGTACTCCGACTCAGACTGGGCTGAAGACCGTGATGATAGGCATTCTACCTCTGGCTTCATCTTCCTGATGGCAGGTGCTGCTATATCGTGGGCATCGAGGTGTCAGCCTACCATTTCGCTTTCCTCGACCGAAGCGGAATATAAAGCGGCCTCTGACACTTGTCGTCAATTGGTGTGGCTGAGGACGTTCGGTGAAGAACTCGGTGATGACATGTCTCGACCAACCCCCATGTGTCTTGACAATCAGGGGTCTATCTTTCTGTCTGTCAATCCCGTGATCGACCGCCGAACGAAGCACATCGAGGTTAGATACCACTTCATCCGTGAACAGGTTGAACTGGGATCTACCGAGATCTTCTATGTTGCAACTGCAGATCAATTAGCTGATTCCCTGACTAAGAATGTGCCCTTAGCCATTCTATCCAAGTTCACTCAGGAGATTGGACTAGTTGCTGTAGTATCTTGAACGAGTGAGAGTGTTGAAAGAGCGCTTACACGGTCATGTGACCACGGGTGAAGCAGGCTTCGAAATGGCACCGACCTCTGGTACCCAGTGCCAAATCGAAGCCGGTCTGTTCCGATTGGCGCTTATTTCCCAAAAAGGAAATAAGCTGTGCACTTGATACTTACCTACTATACATGGATTTCTTCGCATCTGTACTATGTTTCCTACTGTACATAGCTACTTCTCCACATAGGCTGTGCGTTCTACGATACTCCAGAAGTCTCCAGACTCACTGTATGACTCAGAATATGCTTGTCTCTTACTCAGAATATTCTTGGCTATTATTCATAGCTTCATGTGACAGCTTCATACGATTACTCATTCACTTCGTCTCTCAGTATATAAGCTGTCGTCTCTCGTTCGTCGCTCTTCAGTTGTTCGCTCACTGACTGAAGAGTAAGTCTCCTTACATACTATGCTTGCTTACTAGTTACTGATTAGTACTTGTAGTCGTCTACTCATCTGACTTACAGGTACTACACATCTATGCAATCTAGTCGTTCGCTCACTGACTGAAGATCGTCTACTCGTCTGACTTACAGTCTGACTTACAGTCGGCTCCCTGCCTTCCAGGTCTGAAGTTCATCACAGTGAGCTTGAATAACCGCAACAAAGAAGCACAGCAGGAGATCGAGGATGGAGGCGAAGATGGCAGTTGGCTGAGTCCTCACCAGCACCGTTATCAACTCAATTTAAGATAAATTATCCCATTTTTGCATGATAAATCTATAATACTTACCTGATTAGCTCCCTACGTGTCTCGCTTCTCCTGCTCCCTCCTCACACAGACCCTGCTTGCGGCACATCTCGTTTCACATATTGTGCACAATGTCAGTCTTGCAGAAAATGGTGTTGACATTTTGCGGGGCACCAACACATGGTGCTGCTGCATAGTCTGTCACCCAATGCCCATGTCTAAGGCTGAGCATGGGTCCAGGTCAAGCACAGATAGATCTGGATCCAACCTGAAATTTGACCTGCAGGTTCAGGTCAAAACAGATTCAGATCAAACAGATCCAGGTCATTGTGGATCCAGGTCAGAGATTCCATTTTACATTCAGGTCACAGGTCAAAACTTTTGAGTAATATATCACTTGTTTTCACAAATTTTATCTATTTATACATAAAAAATATTGCCGATCCACAGATCAATCTGTGATCTGACCTGTAGGTTCAGGTCAAAACAGATCCAGGTCACAATGGATCATGATCCGTGCAGATCCAGATCAAGCATTTTTTGGCTGCTTGACCTGTAGGTACAGATACAGATTACCCGTGGATCAATCTGTGCTCAGTCTTGCCCATGCCCAGGTGCTTTTTCACCTGTAAGTTGCTGCAGTGACCTCCATCCTCCAGTCTTAAGAGTCTGCCGGCTGCGTGCCTACCGTACAGGCCCATGTGCATTCTCCCCAGCCCACACAGTGCTCACATTTGCATGTGTTGCGCATGCACCCCAAGCACATACTACACACGCAGGTTGTGGTCAAAGAGCCAATGTGCAGGGACCTCAGTGTCCCAGGGTTCCTTGGCCACCCGTCTGCATTTCTGCTCACTGTCCTCCTTATACAGGCTTGTGAGAGGTTCTTTCCACAACAAGGCAACAACTTACCGCCCAGATCGCCATACTATTTCTGATGCACGCCACCCAGTGTGCTTCCGACGGCAGGCTCAGTGTAGTACAACTCGTTACGTGCAGTTCCGGCAGTTGATGCCCAGCTCGCAGTGGTAGCAGGAGTGTAAGTATGCAGCCTCGCAGATGTGATCCCCAGCCTGCAGCAACGTCTTCACGTCTCCGGAGAAGGACGACCCACGAGGATGACCAACCGGCAAGCTTTGTCCAGGCTTCATGGCAGTACAACCCATCTTGTCAGGACTTGGGTGGCAACCAGAGGCAGGTGTCACGAATGGTCCCTCAGCGCCTAGGGAAGCGCCCAGCTAACCACCGTTCACGACCGTTCACTGTTTCCATTGTTCGCTATCACCATTGTACTTCCAGATTCCAGAGCCCCTTTTGTTCCTTTTCCTTTGTTCCGGACACAATTGTCGTCATACCATTGTATCTCCTCCATTGTTCCGTCATCTATTGTTCTATTGTTCTCCAAGCGCTATTGTTCTAACCATAGATATAAACCCTAGCACTCGCTACCTGGAGACCTCAGTTTCGACCTCTTGTCTCCAGGTAAGCCTCACTTGTATTTCACTTGTAGATACTTCGCTCAATACAACTTGTCTCCAGCCCTGCGTGTCGAGCCTTGCTCCACTCTCGCTGCACAAGCGCTCGTCGGACGCCCTCGCTCGCCTCGTCGTTCCCTCCTCGTCTCGCTTGACCCCAGGTCGCAACACCCACTCCATCGAGAAGGTGTTTGATGTTGCTTTCATCGTGGTCATGAATGTTGCATGGGTCTGCTGCAGCTTGTGGTGCCTTCCCTCCAGCAACAGCAGATGCGCGGCGAGCGTGGCAGGCGCGGTTCTAGTCCATGAGGATGAGATGCTCTGTGGGCTTCCCTTTGGTCTCATGCAATGATTGATGCACCCCGGCAGCTGGTATAGGCTGTGGGTATGGACCAGGGATGCGAGAGGCAGGGACACAACAGCATGGCACAGGTGCCTGTGGTGGCCACCTGGGGCTTCCACTCTTGTTGTACAAATACCCACTGATGTGTTATAATCATGTCTAATGGGTGGCCACTTGTCACACTGCCTGTTCTACTCCCCTTTCTAACACATGTGGTAGCATTGTAACAAGCATGGCATGATTGTAACAGCTTGTCAGATTCCATTCTAAGAGGTTCTGTCAGATTGTGACTGCTTGTGGTAGCTCTTGTCAGATACTGCCCGTTTGTGAGACAGTTGGTAAGTACACTAGTTACTAGATGGATAGTGTCTGTTAGAAACTTGCCACTTGTCAGATTTTTTGGGCGCTATTGGGTGCTTTTTTGACATGTGACATCACACTGTGACATTGCCACTTATGCTGTACTACTTCAATAACTTCTTACTGTGTAGTGCTATCACCATGTGTTATATATCATTCTGTTTGCATTTTAAAGCACTATTTGGGGGGAATTACTCATGTAATATAGCTACTGATAAACAAATCACCACATGTGTTACACTACTGTAGACAGTCATGATGTACCTTTATAATGAACTTATATTTTACATTATTTGAGTTCTTACACCTCCTTCCACCACACCATACCACTGTACCTTAGTGTATTGGGCTGCTGCTGCCAAACATGTTGAAGTATTGTTTGGATATAACAATCACCCATACTCTGCTGCTCTAATGGTATTTGCATGATGCTGTAGTGTATCTCTGTCAGTTTCTAATGAATGTATAGAGTGTTATATACCATTAGAGCTGGAAAAATGAGCTCTCTTCAATTGCACACCGTGGGAATATTCTCATCACAACTGAACGATCTATTCACTGTTTACTCAATAACTCCATCAGTTCTATAGCAAAAATTACGGAAAAATCATGATAATTCTCTATTGTATCATCTCTATCCATCCCATATCCCCCTGAGCTCTTATATGTACATTGAAGTACGGAAAGTTGACAATCATTGCAACTTTCGAACATTTGGCCAATAAATGCATTTGTTGATACACGTTGAAGTGGATTAAATAGATGTGTAACGGGCCTAGAAGATCAATATATAATGGACAATGATCTAGTGTGACCACATATGCATACTGAAGCCAAATCATGCTCACAACCCAGCCAACCTTCTGCATTTGGGCAAGTGTATATGAGCTATAACTTTTATACTAATAGTTCATACACACTTGAAGTAAGTCCATCTAAAAGGTACAGATCATGCCTACCAAACAATATCAAAACATGTTCGTTACAGAGTTACAAGTATAGACACTAGTAGATGAAGCCATTAGAAGTAATAGAAAGAGCCACTAGTAACTAGTAGTATAGACGCCAATAGACCATGAAGCATGTGCCAATGCAATGTAGTAAGCGCCAGCCATGCCAGTAGCCGAGCCATGGGGAAGAGCATAAGAAAAGTAGTCAATGTGGCTGTGTACAGTGATAAGAAACGAGTAAGAAATTCCAACCCTAACCCTGTGGTGGGTGTCTAAAGTAAGTAATTTTGTTACCTGAGATGACATAAGTTGTATGAAGGAGTAACAAAAACTTTTCCCACGGTGACCGAGTTGCGTCACAAGCGCTGGGCCAAAAGCTCTCCATAAGAACAATTAATTCGTAAACTCATCAATCGTAAATCATGGTTCAATGATTGTATTTTGTAAGTAATCTATTCAAATAGAGCTGCAAAATGCGAACAGAATGATATACAATATGTGATGATAGCACCACACAGTAAGAAGTTACTGAAGTTGTACAATGTAAGTGACAATGTCACAGTGTGATGTCACGCGCAAAAAAGCGCCCATAAGCGCCAAAAAGAGCGTCTGAAGTGTGGCTGTGTTATGGGCGCTTATTTGCTGTTTAACTGTACTTATCTGGTAAGTAACTCTACTTACTGCTGTAAGCTGAGTTACAAAACAATTCCCACGGGCACAGATCATGGTGACATCTGTCTGGCTGGTGTCTGGCTGCATAAAGAATGATTTCTTCGTACCTCATCAATCATAAACCCTGCCTACTCTCCAGTTCAGTTCTGAATGGTGTTCATGTTGAACTCTGCGCAATAGCGCGAGTTCCTGTGACCGCATCAAGTCACAACTTTGCAGGAGGGTCACTAGCAGTGCGCCCGACCGACGCTCCAATTGACGCGCGGAGATCGCGCGCCATTCCCGAGTTATAAAATGTTTTCACTTTTGCCCATTCCCAGGATAGTGTAAGCATGGAGCTTAGCACGCGTCCGGAGCCGCATAAGTACCCCGCGGCTGGTGAGAACTCAAGTTCTCATTAAGATTGCCTTTTGGCTTAGTGGTTACGCGCGCGGGGTCGTGTCCGTTACACACAATAACCAAATGCTGCTAGTTTATACTGTATACTGCAAGAGCATACAAAGCACACAAGTAAATCAATGACCCATAATGTATGGTGCATGAATAGTCTACTGGATAACACCTCTACTCTCTATGCTTGTGGTTGAGAGTTCAAGTCTGGCTATGTAGAGTTCAAGTCTGGCTATGTGCATTTTTGAGCTTCAATTTTTCAAACAATTGAACATTAGAAATCTAAAAGCATGTTAAATGGTGCATTCAGTAATAATGGAAATATTTCCACAGTAGTGCCATTGAGAAGAGCTCATTTTTCCGGTCCTAATGATATATAACACTCCATGTATTGCATAGGAACCAACAGAGATACACTTTGAAGCAAGTAGTACTAGCTCGTGCACAGCCACATTAATAGGCGCTGGAGAATCCCAACGTTTGTCGATGAGCCAGTGTACAAGAACACTGTGCCGATCCACGACCAGAAGCATGTCCAAGACATGTTCTGTCGGTGTCTCGAGACACCCATGTCGCTCACGCAGGCCGAGCTCTTGTCGCTTGCACCCAGTATCTGCGCGCCGCGTCCCCGTCAAACTGTCCCTGTTTCATGACCAAGCTGACCTGCCGTTCCCAGACGAGAACGAGCTTCAGACGGCAGCTGACGAACGTTGCGCCATCTACGGCTACACACCTGACTTCGATGCCCTCTATAACTATGAAACCTACAAAGCGAACCAAGACGTCCCTCCACGATCCGATCCTTCCCTCTCCTCTGTCCCCATCTTCTCGCTACACTCCCACGTCCGTAATTCCCCAGACTTCTACTATATGCCGCCCGAGCCTTTCAACGCGTCTTTCTACACGTCTATCCCATCCCATTCCACAGATGTGTCCGATCCTCAACCGCAACCTGCCTTCGCAGCAGCGAAGCGGAAATACAAGCCAGTTGCGAAGAAAGTCAAGCCCGTGCTCGTGCCCTTGCCGTCTGAGTTTCGCATTATCCGAAACATTACTGGTGACCCGCTCACTGACTTGCCAGACCTTCCCACACATCCTCTGCCCTTCGTTCCGACCGGTCGCTACACGGCGGAACGCAAGGACCTCATCGACGAGAACCACCCCGGCAACTTCCTGTGGGAAGAGAAATGACAACTCCTTCACTATCTCATGATGATGCAAAACGAAGCTTTCGCCTGGGGCGACTCCGAACGCGGCACATTCAGCAGCAAGTACTTCCCCGACGTCCCTATCCCCACCATTCCCCATGTCCCCTGGGTCATCAAGAACCGACCTATTCCTCCCGGCCTTCACCCCGAGATCTGCACGATCATCCGCACAAAGGAAGTGTGGCGTATACGAACCCTCCAACTCATCTTACCGCTCGCCGTGGTTCACAGTGCTCAAGAAGGACGGCAAGTCTCTCCGCATTGTCCACTCTCTGAAGCCACTCAATGCCGTCACCATTCAACACTCCGGAGTCCCTCCCTTCACTGACGAGCTGGCTGACCACTGCGCTGGTCGCGCTTGCCTCGCACTGCTCGACTTGTACGTCGGATACGACGAGCGTCGCATCGCGGAAGAGTACCGCAATCTCACGACGTTCATGACACCTTTTGGAGCACGCCGCCTCGTCACCCTTCCCATGGGATGGACTAACTCCGTCCCCATCTTTCACGACGACCTTACACACATCCTCCAGCCCGAAATCCCACACTGCTGTGTCTCGTTCATCGACGACGTTACAGGCTTTCCAGGACACACCTGCTACGAGCTCCCTTCGCCCCCAGGCTTCGAGACCATCCCAGAGAACTCCGGCATCCAACACTTCGTCTGGGAGCATGCACAGACTTGGATGGGAGTGGGCCATGTCTGGCAGGCACGATTGATGAGCTGGTTGATAATCAATATTGGTACTATGTTAATGAATGACCAAATGATCTACAATTATTGCTTCATCACTAAGGCTCTGTCCAGCAGCGACGAAATGACCTTTCGTCGTGGGTCCGAGAAGCACGGACCTGTGACTGATGAGTGACTGATTGCCTACGTGCGTGATGATCTGTGACAGCGCTGGCGTCTACATACAGCGCCATCCGCAACGGCTGAGGAAGAGTTGATTAGTACTAGTAGCCTTCCATCGGACGTCCGTTTATGCGGGAAAATTTCACATCCAATAGTTAGAAGTGCGCCTTGCATGAGTATGGCAGGCACTGCAACGTCAAATATCTACACTGTTCTCATCGGAGGCTTTCCGAGTCACCGGCACTAGAACGCACTCGGATAAGCCTCAAGTTATACCTGCCAAAAAAGACTTCGGATTACTTTCAAGTAAAAACAATCAGGCTTGTGTAGTAAGTAGACTCTAGAGCGGATCTTATCGAGCAGTTTCTAGTAGGTTATGGTTGGAAAGGATGTGCGCACTGCGCAGTCGTGTAAGTACGGGCGTCTCACTGTCACTCCGGAAGCTCTGGCAACAATGCCCGAGTCACGCACCTCAGTGAAGCGCTGATCGATTGGATCGGGAGCACGACGAAATGTCATTTCGTCGCTGCTGGACAGAGCCTAAAAGTTCAGTTCACATATACTTGATTTCGAACTGTTGATCAAAGCATGAAACATCACTCAAAGATTTACATTTCATGGAACACTCTTTTGAACTGAGCATTGACTGCTGTCAGATATGTTAGATAATCTCATCTCTCCATTACACAGTGGACGAACTTTTACCGCAAACTTTCATCACTTCAATGAACTTTTCCAAGTATAGTACAAAATTCCACTAAGCCAGACCGTGTTTAGATGGCACATTTTAAACTATTGAGCTTTAGATACACTGGAACAAGCTCATCACGTATGGCTTTATGCAGCATAGCATGCCACTCTTTTTGCTTGCCATGCTAGCTTATTCCTGTCATTTCAACACAGTATTTACTCATTGTAGTAATTAACTTGTAGTGTGTCTGTGAGGTGATCTTTGGCTTCTCAATGACACATAACGCTTTCCATTCATGTCAGTTCATTTATTTACAGCATTTGTTCATTCATCATGCACAAGCAGGTCAGAATATTACACTACTACGACAGCAAACAACCACTATATTGTGTGTTTTTAATGGTATTAATACTTTACAAAAATTCAGAGACACAACATTGTTTATAGAGAGTGAAAGTTGTAGGTAATACTAAGTTATTGAATACCATTACGAGACCTTACAGAGCCCAGGAGAATGATCATTGGTACCTCCTGTGTTATAAGCTAGTGGTCTCATTCTGGCTGGATATATTTCTAGATCAACATGGGCATATGACCAATTGTTCGAGAAGTTGCAATGATTGTCAACTTTCTATACTTCAATGTACATATAACAGCTCAGTAGCATATGAAATGGATAGAGATGATACAATAGAAGATTATCATGATTTTTCCGCAATTTTTGCTATAGAACTGATGGAGTTATTCAGTAAATAGTGAATAGATCATTCAGTTGTGATGAGAATATTTCCATGGTGGTGTGATTGAAGAGAGCTCATTTTTCCGGTTCTAATGGTATATAACACTCTACACTTTCATTAGAAACTGACAGAGACACACTCTGAAGCCAATGGTAGAATAGCCACTGGAAAATCCCAAACCACCATTGATGGCATATAGAACACAGTGGTCATGTCGCACAGAGCTAAGTTTTTGCTTGTCAATGATCTATAACACTTTATGCTTATGACCCTTCATTGTTCTACTAACCAGTATTTACTTGTCAATGAAGTGCCAACCGCTGAGAATATTACTCAACTAGTACAACAAATAAGCGCAGAAGTTTGCTATTTCAATGGTATACAACACTGTATATAACTTCAGAAAGGCAACATTGTTCATAGAGAGTCAGTAACACTAAGCTATCAACTACACGCCCAAGTGTGCACCGGGCGCCCTAGGTATTTGGTCGGAAGTTATCTGCCGGGGCGGCGCAGGGTATCGAACAGATGTCTTGGAGCCGGCGCTTAGACCTCGCTCCAATATCGGTTTGCCTGATATCTGTTCGATGTCTGGGGCACAACGCTCCAGTATGGAAGCGCCGGTCGGAAGTTATCTGACGACCCAGAATTCCCAGATATCGGAACCGACCCAGGGCTCACCTGAGCGTGTATGTTTGTACACTGAACTCACTTTTGATAGTGACAGTAGTCTAATGGTTAGTACGCTATGTTGTTATTTGTGAGACTGGGGGTTCAATTCTGGTTGGGTGCACTTTTTTGCGTCGACATGGGCGCTAATTCTGCCCCTGAAACCCGGTGAGCTGTCGATGTTGGCGGTTGTCGACAGTTCCCCGGGAGAATTCCGGCATTTTCTGGAATAGCCACTATTTACACTTCAAAGCATATCTCTGTCAGTTTCTAATGAATGTATAGAGTGTTATATACCATTAGGACCGGAAAAATGAGCTCTCTTCAATCGCACCACCGTGGGAATATTCTCATCACAACTGAATGATCTATTCACTATTTACTGAATAACTCCATCAGTTCTATAGCAAAAAATACGGAAAAATCATGATAATTCTCTATTGTATCATCTCTATCCATTTCATATACCCATGAGCTCTTATATGTACATTGAAGTACGGAAAGTTGACAATCATTGCAACTTTCAAACATTTGGCCAATAAATGTGTTTGTTGATACATGCTGAAGTGGATTAAATCAATGCGTAATGGATCTAGAAGATCAATATGTAATGGACAATGATCTAGTGCAACCACATACACATACTGAAGCCAAATCATGCTCACAACCCAGCCAACCTTTCGCATTTGGGCAAGTGTATATGAGCTATAACTTTTGTACTAATAGTTCATACAAATCTGAAGTAAGTCCATATAAAAGGTACAGATCATGCCTACCAAACAATATCAAAACATGTTCGTTACAGAGTTACAAGTATAGACACTAGTAGATGAAGCCATTAGAAGTAATAGAAAGAGCCACTAGTAACTAATAGTATAGACACCAATAGACCACAAAACATGTGCCAACACAATGTAGTAAGCGCCGGCCGTGCCAGCAGCCGAGCGCCAGGCCAAAAGCTTCCCATAAGAACGATTAATTCGTAAACTCATCAATCGTAACATGCTGTGTGTGCTCGTCTGCACGAGTATCATGTGCATGGTGCCTCTGTGTTGTTGCTCGACTGTGCACCCCATGCGCCCTTGATAGTGTTGCAGGGTCCGGTCAAGTTCGGTTTTTTGACCTCTCCGGAGATAACCGGACTTTTAACCGAACTTGACCAGTCCGATTTGAGAGAACCGGACCAAATGTTCGGTTCTACCATAACCGAACCGAACCTCGGTCCGGTTCTCGGTTATGACCGGTCCTTGACTGGTTGCAAAGCGGCTGTGCTGAAATTTTATCTTTTTCTGAAAACGTAGCCCTGAGCCGTGGGAATCTAACGGTATATATAACTATATGTTTTAGATCAAAACTGAACGTCCTATGTTCAAAATAAACTTGCCCATATTGGGACAGATGGTTTGTTTTCGGAGTTTTCCGCCGGCGCTTGGGTGCTGGACTCGGCGCCTAGGCTACCAGATTGGATGTGTTGGCATAAAGACAGCCCATCTGTCCCAAAATGGGCAAGTTTATTTTGATTCTAGCACACTCAGTTCCCATTCAAAGTATATAGTGTTATATACCGTTGGAATCGTAGAATTATTGGCTACAATATGGGGTACTATTTGTACCAGTTCATGACCGGTCGGGACCGGTTATGGACCGGTTCTGACATACGGCTGAAAAAAATAACTGGAACTGAACCGATAACTTGACTGATAATTTTTCAGTTCTGGTCTGGTTCTTTTCAGTCCTGGTCAGGTCATTTTGCAGTTCTCGACCGGTCGTAGGACTGGACCCTGCAACACTAGCCCTTGATCAGCTGTGCACCTTTCTTCTACCCGTTCTTGTGCCATGTCCGCAAGTGTGGTGTTAGAGGTGACAAATCATTCCTCTCTTATCTCAAGCACAACATTTTTTGGTGGTGCCAGTCACTGTCATGGGTCCAATGTCAACAGCACCTGACCCACCATCACCTTTTTTAATTTTGATCTCTTCTTTCGCCTTCTGTGCCCTGGGCCTGTCTCCAGGGCACCCACCATGTACTCTTCCATACAGGCCTGCCTGCATGCTATGCTCTATCTCACTTAGTGCCAAACACGTTGGATTTTCCAGAGGAATCCAGCGGCACATCACATCCTGCTTTGTCCCATTGCAGATTTGCCATTGTTAGGTAAGGGGTGGATCGAAGACTACATTTGCCGCCGTCACGGCACATCCTTGTTACGGCCCAAGACATTTCGTACAATGTTATGTAATCTTCACACAGTCCCTTTCTAAGCTTGTCCGCTCCGCCTGTTTTCAACTCCTTCCTACACCCTCAGCACTACCCTGTTTAGCATAAGGCTGAGCGTGGCTCCAGCTCACTGCAGATCTGGATCAAGCTTCTGAAAACCCCATGATCCGCAGATGAGCTGCAGGGGGGTCAATTTCTGGATGCATTCTGTACTGTATTGGATGTAGTATTGATGTTCCAAAGACAACTCACTTATATAGAACCATGGCTGAGATATTGCACATACAACTGAGCCCAAAAATGGCTTAACCACATACAACATGGTCTAGTAAATCATCAATAACTCATGAAATGTGCAGGTTTTTGTTCTGATTTTGGATACACAGATAAACACAGCATAGACAATACTCTGTAGCCAATATGGCATTGATACGTCAACATTCAATGAAGATATGAATTGTTTACTTTCTTCTTATTCTCCACTGCAGATCATCCGCAGATCGATCCGAAATGATCCGGATCCGTGCAGATCTGATCCGTGCAGATCTGGATCAAGGAAAAAAAGTGCTCCTGATCTGCGGGTTCAGATCCAGATCATCCGCAGACCGATCTGTGCTTGGCCTTAGTTTAGCACTTGCCCATGTTGTTCTGTTATTCAACCACCTCACGAACTATCGGCACTGTGCGCTAAACACGGACCAATTGTTGATCATATTAAAACTGAAAATACACAGCCTCAAGTTGCTCATATAGATATCTCTGTCACTGAATGCCAATCTTGCCCACAGTCGCACCAAGAGGTTCTTGACATTCAAGGAGCCCACTGCCAACATATATGCTCTTAACCAGCTCTCTCTCTCGATGCGCACTGGGGAGACAGAGATGACGCCAACCACCTGTGCACTCTGAACGGTGTGGTAACCATATGGAATCAGAATGGATCACGGCCGTGTTGGTCATCTCATTCTATGTCACCCCCAAGACAGGCGGCAATGCCCTTGCAGTCACCATATGCCCAATCTGTTTGGCGGACCGTGAAAAGGCCAACTGCCTCCTTGCAAGGACCAGACCTCATATGACTTGGTTTGAAGTGGGCCATGTCTGGCATGAACGATTGATGAGTGTTTTATTCTAATTGCTACATATATAATGTACTTGCTGTCTTTATAGTTTATACAGTAAAAGATACAATAGAAGATAAATGTCATCAATATTGGCATTTCAGGCAAGCTGAATTATCTATTCGACATAATTTTTACAAAATGTATCATATCATTGCTTCAATTAGAATATCAAAGTCAAGTATAATAGAAACTATTTAATATATGTCAATTATAAACTAGAAATTGTTCTTTATGCAGCCAGACCCAGCCAGTGAGATGTCACCATGATTTTGTCCGGTGAGAAAAACATTGAAACTCATCTTACTGCTGCATTACTTACTATATAAGTAGTGTTCAACACCAAATAAGCATCCATAGCACAGCCACCACTCAGACACTGTTTTGGGCGCTTTTCTGACATGTGACATCACACTGTGACATTGCCACTTATGCTGTACTACTTCAATAACTTCTTACTGTGTAGTGCTATCATCATGTGTTATTTATCATTTTATTCACATTTTAAAGCACTATTTGGGGGAAATTACTTATGTAATACAGCTACTGATAAACGAATCACCACATGTGTTACACTACTGTAGACAGTCATGATGTACCTTCATAATGAACTTATGTTTTACATTTTTTGAGTTCTTGAATCTCCTTCCACCACACCATACCCCTGTACCTTAGTGTATTGGGCTGCTGCTGCCAAACATGTTGAAGTATTGTTTGGATATAACAATCACCCATACTCTGCTGCTCTAATGGTATTTGCATGATGTTGTGTTTCTGATATGACACACATCATGCAGTATACTTGGTTTGAAGTGGGCCAATCTCTGGCAGAAATGATTGATGAGTTGTATATTGGTATAGTCCATGTATTGTAGTAAAAGTAATGTCTCTGATTCAATGTGTATCATTTCTGAATAACATTTGCCGTAGTGATATCTTCGATCTGATGAATTGTGTTCTGCAGAATATACGCTTTCAATAAAGATAATAGTGTGTAGAGAGCTCCAGAGAGCAATACAGCATTGCATTGAATCTTATACTGTGGAATCTTATACATATTTGATTGCATAGCCTGCCTGAGATTTCTCTCCTATCTGAATATATGGCTAAGAGTGGTCATTACGATTGATGAGTGAAACGAAGAAATCATCCTTTAAGGGCGACGTTCTCTGCCAAACTCTGTAACGCAAACCTGACCCCGTGAGAATATATTTCATACTCCGATTACTTGGAGTAAGAACAGAGTAAGCGCTGATGTAAGCACTGATAACAAACTTTGTTATTGAGCCAACCCTAGACTAAGGTTGGCTGATCTGCGTGGGAATCAGGTAGATGCCCAAAGCACTGCCACCATGGCTGGCTTTGTATTTGTTCTATGCATTGCACACTGATCCTAGTTACATAGTAATTGAAGCTATAACTGGGCTTATATACCATATAAACGCAAAATAAGCGCCCAAATGGCCGAAAATCCGAAGCTTCCCCAGCCTTGCTTGCTCTGGAACTTGATGCCCGGCCCGACGTTGAAGTTGGCGTTCGGATTGCTGCCTCCGATGAGAAAGTTGCCCTGTGGCGTGAGCGTGATGTTGAAGCAAGGCTGGGGAAGCTTCGGATTTTCGGCCGATGGTGCTCAACAGCTCCTGGTCACATGACTTCTGACAATCTCAGATTGTAGCCATAAATTGTGGGAACAAAATGATATATATCACTATATGTTTTTAATCAAAACTGTATGTGTTAAAGTCTAAATACAATTGCCCAAATCGGGAAGGATGGGCTGTTTTTCGCATCTCATGGGCGCTCGACGGGCACCTATGCTGCCCAATTCAGCAGGTATATTCATAAGTATTGACTTGAATGTGTATCTCTGTCAGTTTCTAATCAATAAATGAAGTATTGTATATCATTGGAACCAGAAAATTCAGCTCTGTTCAATGGAACTGCTCTGGAGACATTCTGGATCCAACTGAATCAAATATTCACTATTAACAAAATAACATTCTCTTATAACTCATAAGATGCACACTAATAGATAAATTACAGTGTATAGTACAGTGAGTTTTTTTATGGATATACCCCCACTCATCAATCCTATTCTGCCAGACATGGCCTACTTCTCAACAAGTTATTGAAAAGCTCAGAAGTCTTAGCAAGTTATTCAATTAGATAGACAATTGTCATTGCTACACAGCCAAAATGCAAACTTCGTACTTGCTGCTCAGCTATTTGTTGAAGCAATGTTAGCATTGTAGCCACTTTATGCTCACAATGTGACTGTGTTCTTTCTGTATTTATACAACATTTAATCTTCTCAATTCACTCAGAAATGCAGAAGCTGTGATTATTTCACTGTTAGTGTCATCTTTCAGATTGTAAGCATCACTATGGGTAGTGGGAATAGTTAACAGTCAGTCAATATGGCCATTATCAAGTTCCAAGCCTTGATAGTATAGTGAGCAATATCAATGCTTATGGTTTGGTATCAGTGTCAGCTCGTACAACATCCACCTTTGACAATTCACTGCAGTATTTTCTGTGCAGGCTATGATATAGTAAGATTGATAGAGAAATATCATCTGTGATGTGTTACATGAGCCTTCAACATATACATCAGTATATAGTCCTTGTTCCAATAATATATAATATGCCATATCTTGCAGAGAAATGTGCAAAATACAGAGTTTGTGACTTTGTGTGACTCTGTGTCATGTGACGCTTAAATAGGAGCCCATCGGCCGAAATACGCAATGCTGAACAGGCTCTGATCTGCTGCAGAGCCTGTTCAGCACTTATCAATATCTCTGATCAATTTTGGGCGCCTCATTGGCAAATGAAATGTCGTAAAATATGAAGACTACTTCCATGCTCAACTGAAACACCTTGTGTTATAATGTTACAGCTATGAGCAACACACAATAACAGCACTGGCATCACATAAAAAAGAATGACAGCTATCTTTTGAGATTGCAACCATACTACAATCTAATCTGGTAGTATAGATGTCCTTGGGCATGGTTAAGCGTCCCCACCAATGCTGAAAGACAGCCTATCTTTTCTGATATGGGCAAGTTTATTTTTGCATCTGCTACACTCAGTATTGATATGTACATATGATGTGCTATAGCAATAGAAACTTACAGTTAGTGCCTACAAAATGCATATACTTAAATCCTCAGCTAATATGAGGAATGAAGGGACAGGTGACAAGAAGGGTTGGAAAGGGATGAGGGGCATCAGGAGTGGAACTGGAGGATTGATGATATGTAAGAGCCCGTTGAGGCGGTCGATCCAGTCGTCTTCCTTGTCTGGAGGGTCGACAGGGTCGTCAGGCTGAAGACGGCGTCGAGAGAGGCCGTGGGGGCCGTGGATTGCGCCGGGTACGTGGACGAGCTGGAACTGGAATGTGAGTATGGTCACAATCCATCGGTTCATGGACGCGCTCGGAGCCTCGTCCGGATTATTGAGCATGCCTCGAATGTATTTTGCGTCGACCTCTATGACGAGGTTGCGGACGCCAATAGGTGCTTGCACGCTTTGAGAGCGTGGTACAGGCCGTATAATTTGAGTTTTGGCTGAGAGTAGCTGGACTCGCGAGCGTTGAGTACCATGGAGCCAAACCTGGCATAGTGGTGGCAGGAGGGCTCGTCGAGGTCGTCCTGAGCGAGGAGGTAGCCTACAGCAATGACAGAGGTGTCGACAGCGAGAATGACGTTGGCGGCGGAGGTGTAGTCAATAGGGTGCAGTGCAGGTGAAGTGACGAGAGCGTGCTTGAGCTGTTCTTGCGCTTGAATCTGCTCAGGGCCCCACTGAAAGGTGGCGCCCTTGCGTGTAAGCTGCGTGAGAGGCGCGGCGAGTGTACCGAAGTCGGGGATGAAGGTACGGCCCACGCCGACCGTTCTAAGGAAGGTGCGGACGTCTGAGATGTCGCGGCAGGGTCCCCAGTTGAGCACCTTGTCTACGTTGCCGGGTTCGGGCTTGCGGCCTTCATACCCGCAGAAGTGGCTGACGACAGGCCCCTCAGGGATGCACAGGTAGGTCTTGCGGCCTGAGAAGGTGCCCTCGGCGTACTTCATTCGTTGGAGGATCCGGTTGATGTTTACGATTGATGAGTTTACAAATTAATCGTTCTTATGGGGAGCTTTTGGCCCGGCGCTTGTGACGCAACTCGATCACCGTGGGAAAAGTTTTTCTTACTCTTCCATACAACTTATGTCATCTCAGGTAACAAAATTACTTACTTTTAGACGCCCACCAGAGGGTTAGGGTTGGATTTTCTTACTTGTTTCTTACCACTGGACACAGCCACATTGAGTACTTTTCTTATGCTCTCCCCCGCGGCTCGGCTGCTGGCACGGCCGGCGCTTACTACATTGTGTTGGCACATGTTTTGTGGTCTATTGGTGTCTATACTATTAGTTACTAGTGGCTCTTTCTATTACTTCTAATGGCTTCATCTACTAGTGTCTATACTTGTAACTCTGTAACGAACATGTTTTGATATTGTTTGGTAGGCATGATCTGTACCTTTTATATGGACTTACTTCAGATTTGTATGAACTATTAGTACAAAAGTTATAGCTCATATACACTTGCCCAAATGCGAAAGGTTGGCTGGGTTGTGAGCATGATTTGGCTTCAGTATGTGTATGTGGTTGCACTAGATCATTGTCCATTACATATTGATCTTCTAGATCCATTACGCATTGATTTAATCCACTTCAGCATGTATCAACAAACACATTTATTGGCCAAATGTTTGAAAGTTGCAATGATTGTCAACTTTCCGTACTTCAATGTACATATAAGAGCTCATGGGTATATGAAATGGATAGAGATGATACAATAGAGAATTATCATGATTTTTCCGTATTTTTTGCTATAGAACTGATGGAGTTATTCAGTAAATAGTGAATAGATCATTCAGTTGTGATGAGAATATTCCCACGGTGGTGCGATTGAAGAGAGCTCATTTTTCCGGTCCTAATGGTATATAACACTCTATACATTCATTAGAAACTGACAGAGATATGCTTTGAAGTGTAAATAGTGGCTATTCCAGAAAATGCCGGAATTCTCCCGGGGAACTGTCGACAACCGCCAACATCGACAGCTCACCGGGTTTCAGGGGCAGAATTAGCGCCCATGTCGACGCAAAAAAGTGCACCCAACCAGAATTGAACCCCCAGTCTCACAAATAACAACATAGCGTACTAACCATTAGACTACTGTCACTATCAAAAGTGAGTTCAGTGTACAAACATACACGCTCAGGTGAGCCCTGGGTCGGTTCCGATATCTGGGAATTCTGGGTCGTCAGATAACTTCCGACCGGCGCTTCCATACTGGAGCGTTGTGCCCCAGACATCGAACAGATATCAGGCAAACCGATATTGGAGCGAGGTCTAAGCGCCGGCTCCAAGACATCTGTTCGATACCCTGCGCCGCCCCGGCAGATAACTTCCGACCAAATACCTAGGGCGCCCGGTGCACACTTGGGCGTGTAGTTGATAGCTTAGTGTTACTGACTCTCTATGAACAATGTTGCCTTTCTGAAGTTATATACAGTGTTGTATACCATTGAAATAGCAAACTTCTGCGCTTATTTGTTGTACTAGTTGAGTAATATTCTCAGCGGTTGGCACTTCATTGACAAGTAAATACTGGTTAGTAGAACAATGAAGGGTCATAAGCATAAAGTGTTATAGATCATTGACAAGCAAAAACTTAGCTCTGTGCGACATGACCACTGTGTTCTATATGCCATCAATGGTGGTTTGGGATTTTCCAGTGGCTATTCTACCATTGGCTTCAGAGTGTGTCTCTGTCAGTTTCTAATGAAAGTGTAGAGTGTTATATACCATTAGAACCGGAAAAATGAGCTCTCTTCAATCACACCACCATGGAAATATTCTCATCACAACTGAATGATCTATTCACTATTTACTGAATAACTCCATCAGTTCTATAGCAAAAATTGCGGAAAAATCATGATAATCTTCTATTGTATCATCTCTATCCATTTCATATGCTACTGAGCTGTTATATGTACATTGAAGTATAGAAAGTTGACAATCATTGCAACTTCTCGAACAATTGGTCATATGCCCATGTTGATCTAGAAATATATCCAGCCAGAATGAGACCACTAGCTTATAACACAGGAGGTACCAATGATCATTCTCCTGGGCTCTGTAAGGTCTCGTAATGGTATTCAATAACTTAGTATTACCTACAACTTTCACTCTCTATAAACAATGTTGTGTCTCTGAATTTTTGTAAAGTATTAATACCATTAAAAACACACAATATAGTGGTTGTTTGCTGTCGTAGTAGTGTAATATTCTGACCTGCTTGTGCATGATGAATGAACAAATGCTGTAAATAAATGAACTGACATGAATGGAAAGCGTTATGTGTCATTGAGAAGCCAAAGATCACCTCACAGACACACTACAAGTTAATTACTACAATGAGTAAATACTGTGTTGAAATGACAGGAATAAGCTAGCATGGCAAGCAAAAAGAGTGGCATGCTATGCTGCATAAAGCCATACGTGATGAGCTTGTTCCAGTGTATCTAAAGCTCAATAGTTTAAAATGTGCCATCTAAACACGGTCTGGCTTAGTGGAATTTTGTACTATACTTGGAAAAGTTCATTGAAGTGATGAAAGTTTGCGGTAAAAGTTCGTCCACTGTGTAATGGAGAGATGAGATTATCTAACATATCTGACAGCAGTCAATGCTCAGTTCAAAAGAGTGTTCCATGAAATGTAAATCTTTGAGTGATGTTTCATGCTTTGATCAACAGTTCGAAATCAAGTATATGTGAACTGAACTTTTAGGCTCTGTCCAGCAGCGACGAAATGACATTTCGTCGTGCTCCCGATCCAATCGATCAGCGCTTCACTGAGGTGCGTGACTCGGGCATTGTTGCCAGAGCTTCCGGAGTGACAGTGAGACGCCCGTACTTACACGACTGCGCAGTGCGCACATCCTTTCCAACCATAACCTACTAGAAACTGCTCGATAAGATCCGCTCTAGAGTCTACTTACTACACAAGCCTGATTGTTTTTACTTGAAAGTAATCCGAAGTCTTTTTTGGCAGGTATAACTTGAGGCTTATCCGAGTGCGTTCTAGTGCCGGTGACTCGGAAAGCCTCCGATGAGAACAGTGTAGATATTTGACGTTGCAGTGCCTGCCATACTCATGCAAGGCGCACTTCTAACTATTGGATGTGAAATTTTCCCGCATAAACGGACGTCCGATGGAAGGCTACTAGTACTAATCAACTCTTCCTCAGCCGTTGCGGATGGCGCTGTATGTAGACGCCAGCGCTGTCACAGATCATCACGCACGTAGGCAATCAGTCACTCATCAGTCACAGGTCCGTGCTTCTCGGACCCACGACGAAAGGTCATTTCGTCGCTGCTGGACAGAGCCTTAGTGATGAAGCAATAATTGTAGATCATTTGGTCATTCATTAACATAGTACCAATATTGATTATCAACCAGCTCATCAATCGTGCCTGCCAGACATGGCCCACTCCCATCCAAGTCTGTGCATGCTCCCAGACGAAGTGTTGGATGCCGGAGTTCTCTGGGATGGTCTCGAAGCCTGGGGGCGAAGGGAGCTCGTAGCAGGTGTGTCCTGGAAAGCCTGTAACGTCGTCGATGAACGAGACACAGCAGTGTGGGATTTCGGGCTGGAGGATGTGTGTAAGGTCGTCGTGAAAGATGGGGACGGAGTTAGTCCATCCCATGGGAAGGGTGACGAGGCGGCGTGCTCCAAAAGGTGTCATGAACGTCGTGAGATTGCGGTACTCTTCCGCGATGCGACGCTCGTCGTATCCGACGTACAAGTCGAGCAGTGCGAGGCAAGCGCGACCAGCGCAGTGGTCAGCCAGCTCGTCAGTGAAGGGAGGGACTCCGGAGTGTTGAATGGTGACGGCATTGAGTGGCTTCAGAGAGTGGACAATGCGGAGAGACTTGCCGTCCTTCTTGAGCACTGTGAACCACGGCGAGCGGTAAGATGAGTTGGAGGGTTCGTATACGCCACACTTCCTTTGTGCGGATGATCGTGCAGATCTCGGGGTGAAGGCCGGGAGGAATAGGTCGGTTCTTGATGACCCAGGGGACATGGGGAATGGTGGGGATAGGGACGTCGGGGAAGTACTTGCTGCTGAATGTGCCGCGTTCGGAGTCGCCCCAGGCGAAAGCTTCGTTTTGCATCATCATGAGATAGTGAAGGAGTTGTCATTTCTCTTCCCACAGGAAGTTGCCGGGGTGGTTCTCGTCGATGAGGTCCTTGCGTTCCGCCGTGTAGCGACCGGTCGGAACGAAGGGCAGAGGATGTGTGGGAAGGTCTGGCAAGTCAGTGAGCGGGTCACCAGTAATGTTTCGGATAATGCGAAACTCAGACGGCAAGGGCACGAGCACGGGCTTGACTTTCTTCGCAACTGGCTTGTATTTCCGCTTCGCTGCTGCGAAGGCAGGTTGCGGTTGAGGATCGGACACATCTGTGGAATGGGATGGGATAGACGTGTAGAAAGACGCGTTGAAAGGCTCGGGCGGCATATAGTAGAAGTCTGGGGAATTACGGACGTGGGAGTGTAGCGAGAAGATGGGGACAGAGGAGAGGGAAGGATCGGATCGTGGAGGGACGTCTTGGTTCGCTTTGTAGGTTTCATAGTTATAGAGGGCATCGAAGTCAGGTGTGTAGCCGTAGATGGCGCAACGTTCGTCAGCTGCCGTCTGAAGCTCGTTCTCGTCTGGGAACGGCAGGTCAGCTTGGTCATGAAACAGGGACAGTTTGACGGGGACGCGGCGCGCAGATACTGGGTGCAAGCGACAAGAGCTCGGCCTGCGTGAGCGACATGGGCGTCTCGAGACACCGACAGAACATGTCTTGGACATGCTTCTGGTCGTGGATCGGCACAGTGTTCTTGTACACTGGCTCAGCTTTGGACGATGTGGGCTGCTTGTCCGCTGAAGTCGACGATTTGCTCGTCGGCTGGCGTGGTTGGTTGCCGTCGCGTACGTTTGCGAACAGGTGTTCAGGAGGAGCCGAGCCTTGCTTTTCGAGTGCCTCAACCTCTTCAAGGATGGCGGTTGGCAGAGGCGCGGTTCCGCGCTGTGTATTGGTGATGGTGGGCTCATCTTCAACTTCTTCGATGCGTGCTGCCGCTGGGAGACGTCGAGGGACTTCAGGTGGCTCGTCGAAGCGGTTGAGCCACTTCTGCGCGCATGCGGTGCGTGCTGTTGCTATTTTCGCTTTATCTGCTTGCACCTGCTCGTCTGTCTGGCTGTTCAGCGCAAAAGATGTGAGTGGAGTTGGGTAAGGGGTCGATTCGTCATTGCAAAAGGACAGGACGCCGCCCTGAAAGAGTTCAGGATGGGATGGCGTGGTAGACGGGGGCTGAGACTGTTGCTGTCGCCAGACTGGCTGAAAGAGCATAGCAGGGGCTGGAGGTGTCGGCTTCGACACGTTGGACTTGTAGAAGTCCTGGATGTGCTGTTGGAGCGGTCCGCTTTGAGAGTTGCCCAGGATGTGTTCTCCTGAGCGGAGGACGACTTGTCCTTGTGCGTCGCGCTTGACCAGCCCTGCAGCGGTGTCCTCGTTGATGGCGTGGCAACGTTGGATGCTGTGCAAGCCCGTGCAGTAGTAGCAGTCGTTGTAGGTCCGCCCAGAGCTGCCTGAGCGTCCTAGTGAGAGGTTGTCGAGCCGCTTTGCCACAGATTCAAGGACTGTCGTGAGCTTGTCGTCTGATGCAGCGGCTGAAGGGGCGGGCCTGAAGCTTCAGAGCGGCCGTTGTGCTGGTGTCCTGGGAGTAGGAGTCGAGTGTGTGGATAGCGGCCGCTGCGACGTCCTTGACTGAGTAGCAGACGCGAGAATAGAGGACATCGGGACACTTCCAAGCGAGACGTTCCAGGACGTGCTTCTGCAGACGATCAGGTAGTCCCTTGAGGAAAAGCCTATTGTGTTCCTCCTCGCCGATAATTTTGTGCAGGACGAAGTAGTCACCCACGACGCAGAAGCGGCGGCTGTAGGAGATGAAGGCGGAGGTGGTGATGAGCTGCCCACCCGCGGACTCTGCAACGATAGCGTCGAGGTCGCTGGGCGCGTAGAGGTGCTTCCCGTTGTTGCCGAGGTATTCGGCGGTGACTTTCTTTTTGAATGTGTCATAGTCGGGAGGACTCGCTTTGTTGACCTGATGCAGGACGAGCCGGACGGCGTGCCCGATGCACTTCTCGTGGTCGGTGTTGCTCCCATCAAGAAGTCCGGCGATCTCCAGGTGGTAATCAAGGTCCTCGAAGAAGTCGAGGATGGAGCCGGGCTCCTCAGGGTCGAACTTGGGCGAGCTGTCAACGTTGCAGGCCAGCATGGTGTAAGTGGAGGACATGGCTGGTACCAATGTTGGGTTAGCGGGCTGGGCGTTGAGGACCGATCCGAAAACTGGCAGGAAGGTGGGGAGGCCTTGTATGTTGTGAGGTAGAGTCGTCCACTGGGAAGGGGAGAGACGGAGGGCTTCGGAGTGGGTGACTGAGTGTGCTGAAAGGGAGTCTTGTGTATCCGGGGCTTGTGAGTCTTCTGCGTCGCCGTCGGCAGAGCTGTGGCTGGAGAGCGGTGTCCAGCTGGTGATGCGAAGTAGAAACGTGTTGTTGCTTCAAAGGGAGGTGATTGGCTCCGTGATGACGAATGTGGCGTGGGTAGGAAGAGATAGATGTGTCGCCTAGACCAGAGGTCCGGGAGCGGCATGGACTTCAAGGTCTTAAAAGACCCCTCGCGGTGGGCTCCAGTAACCGTGAGGTCGACCGGCCGCTGTGTGGTCGACGAGAAGGCGAGGGAGAAGAGCGAGTCCGCCGGACGTAGCCTAGAGAACACTGATGTGTAAGCAGTGTGTGAAGAATGGAAGAGTGCGCGTGCGTGGACGCGCTGAGAGAGGTGTCGAGATTGAGGCTGAGATGCGCAGCTGAGATCGCGCAGTGCACGTGAGATGAGCAGGCAGAACTGAGATGCTATACAACGAAGCACAAGGCTGAACTATATACTATAGATACAGAGGGGCTAGGAGCTGTAGCGTACATAGAGAGTGTGCGGAGGGAGCGCGGATACAGAGTGGGAAAGGGAGAAAAGAAGCATGTAAATGAGCATCAAAGAGTCGGACACGGTCACGTGTGGTGGCGCAGACGCGTAGCCACGGCAGAGAGACGTGTCTGAGGACGGAATGGGAGAGGATCAGGACGGATACAAATGCGGATCAGGGAGCGTATAGTAAATGAGGCGGATGGGATCACAACGGGGAGTGGAATGGGATGCGGAAGGTGGCAGGGACGGAATGGGAAAGTGGACACAATCAGCTATGTGTAGTCCAGTCTGGAATACCCGTGCAGACGGGCAGACTGCACATCATCTATCTGGCCCACCTCCCGACCAGTTGGATAACACTGACCTCGAGGATGTGGATCCTGATGAAGAGGTGCATTTTACCGCAACAGCTGTCGGTGATCTAGTCATCTTGAGCTCGCAAATGAATGACTATCTTTATCGTGGCGAACAGCTTGAGAACAGTTGTCTCTGGGACTTCATTGCTGCTACACAAAAAGTTCCCTTGACCTTTCGCCGTAATGACGGAATGAACAAGACAATGGCTCTGAATGTGATAATGACGACAAAGGCGCCAAGGTGGCAGTGCCACGGGCACCTGGGGGGTCAAGCCAACCCTAGACTAGGGCTAGAGCCAGTAAACAGTTTCTTACTAGGCGTCTGCTACAGTAAATACTGTTACTTACTCATGATAAGCAGAGTATGAAAAATGTTCTCATGGGCTCAGGTTTGCATGACACAGAATGGTGCAGAACGTCATACTTAAAGGACGATCTCTTCATTCCTCATCAATTATTACTGGTCATAACTGGGAACTGGACCAAGATTCAGTTAATTATGGTAGCCTACGACTAAACATTTGGTCCAGACTTGTTTGTAAAGTAGTGTAAATATATTTTCTTGATCCAGATCCACACTGATCCGAACTTTCAGGTATTTCCACAGGTACCTAGACTGTGATCTATAGATATGTCTGATTCATGCTCACCACTTGGTCCAGTTCTCTCAAATTGGACTGTCAAATTTGGTTAAAAGTCCGGTTATCTCCAGAGAGGTCCAAAAACGGACTTGACCAGACCCTGCAACATTGTCCATCAGGTTCATGTTAAGATGCTTCTTCCACTTGCAAATTGATGACTGCTGCTATTCCATCTCTTTCCCTGTTGTTCCATGCAAGTAAAATATGTTGGAGCACAAACTGCACAACAACATCAGTGGTAGCATTGAGATACTCAATGCCCGCTTACACCCCAATGACTCCATTGCCGGCCTCCCAACCTCTCTGCCTGTCTGGCTGGAAGTGCTCACTCTCACCAGCTTCTTCTCTCAACTTCATGCAGCAGCTTGCACATACATGATAGCACTGATGGTCCACTGCAAGTGGAGAAATGTAATGGAAAGACGTGGATTAGAGAGCTGAACTGTGTTGAAGGGCTACAAAGTGGGTAGTCATCTAGCCGTTTGGTCTTTGCCCGTCCCCTGCTGCATTTATCGTGTAATTGATACCTGCCAGTGACACTCACAAGAGGCCCTAGAGTACGCTATCTACATATTGCGGGAGGGTTGGGCATGCAGCAACATGTCGTGCCTCAACACAGCATATTTGCACCAGGGCATCCTGCAATCTCTGTTAATGTTTAATGCTCTACTGCCCACAACATCTGGCTCTGCTATTGCTGGCCCCTCTGCTCTGTCCATCCAGCAAGCTCTACATCCTTCTAAGTCCCAGATGCATGTGGGCGCAGTACCCTTGCCACATTTTGTATCATGAGATGTACATGAATGGCCTGGGAGCTTCCAGTGCTGAAGATAGCCCTCTGCTATCTCGAGGCACTCTGAATCACTGGCATTGTTCTCCAAGCTGCACGTGGAGAGGTTCCTCCCGAACCATGGATTATTATATCTACAGACACAATCCCACTCATCAGAATCTCCAGATGTTGAACTTATGTCGCCAAGGTCAGATGTCGCAGACGGCATGCTCACACCTCAGGACACCCCCCACTCAGTGCCCATTAGATCTATCTTCACCTGTCTGCTGGCCTTGTAGGACATTTGTCGCCTGTCTCCTCCTCACACACCGCTTCGTTGAGGATAAGTTCTATATTAATCACACATTGGACAAGCTCGTTGGTTTTTCTCCTTGAGAGATCGGACATTGCGAGCACACTGTGGTGCAGGCCTTGGGATGGTGCCTGTGGGTTGGGAAGCCCCCATGCATAGAGTCTAAATAAGTGGAGAAGCAGGACTAACAGTGTGGATCCTGTGGCGGCGACAATGGCCAAAAATGGACAATAGCTTTCCACATGTGCATCAATTGGAACATTGGTTGAATGCACTGCCAGTGACCCTCCTGCAAAGTTGTGACTTGATGCGGTCACAGGAACTCGCGCTATTGCGCAGAGCTCAACACTTCTCCCTGATTCATCAAGTTCCCAGCCCCAGCATCTTCACCATCTCAAGCACCTTTAGCTTAGGCAGTTATAATTGATAGATCTACGGATTAATTATGCTGTATGGGATGGAGCTTGCAGGCAGATGTCCAACAATGCTTCAACCCCATGGGAAAGAAAAACAGACTCTGCTGACTGGGTCAATACAGATGGCATAGGCTGAGTAAGTACCAGCATCATCCCATCCCTAGCCCAGGGTTTGTGCACAGCTTTTTTGTTACTTGCTCTTCAAACACTTCACAAATCAATATAGCGCTGATGGCCCATTCAAAGTGGTCACGCCCACCACTTCCTTCATACATCACAGACACACCCGACATAATTCCCTGCTTCTCCGTTGCACAGTTCAAGGATACTCGTACCACCCGACCTCTCTCCCAATGCACTCAAGTCCTTCATCCGTCAAGCCGCCCGCTTCTACACCCGCGACACTCAGCTCTTCCGATGCCATCCCGCAGGCCAAGACAAGCTTGTCATATGGCCAAACAAATGACTCGACATCCTCAAACAGGTGCACGATGACATCGCTCACAAGGGCATGTTTGCAACCACTGCTCTCATCTCCGAACGCTTCTGGTGGCCACATCTGCAAGCCGACATCGTTTGGTTTGTCAAGACGTGCCACCTCTGTCAAGTCCGCCAGCTTCGCCTCGTTGCCCTGCCTCCCACCGTCGCCACACCTGCACCGCTGTTCACAAAGATTTATGTTGACACCATGCCCATGCCCACGTCGGGCGGTTTCAAGTACGCGGTACACGGTCGCTGCTCGCTAATCTCTTACGCAGAAGGCCGTCCGCTTTGACGCAAAACAGGCGACACCATCGCAAAGTGGCTCTTTGAAGACATCCTCTGTTGATGGGGGACCCTCCACGAAGTCATCACAGATAACGGCAAGCCCTACCTCAGCGCCCTGGGCACCCTGGAGAAGAAGTACAATATCAAGCACATCCGCATATCCGGATACAACTCACAGGCTAACGGCGTGATCGAGCACCCGCACTTTGACGTCCGTCAAGCTGCATTCAAAGCCGCGAACGGCGACCAGTCAAAATGGTCACAGCACTTCCATTCCGTGCTATGGGCTGACCGCATCACGGTCCGCCGCTGTCTCGGATGCTCACCATACTTCGCAGCTACCGGCTGCCACCCCATCCTTCTGTTGGCTGCAGGGCACCTCAAAGCAGTCACAATGGCCTAGGTCGAGCTCTGTGAAGTCTGATATATTGCAGATGACAATAACACCCACCTAGGTCGAGCTCTGTGAAGTCTAAGGACGCCAGAGCTCGACGAGGGGGAAGTTTGCAGTGCGCGCTACATCGTGGGAAAGAACTGTACAGTTGTGCGCGCAGTAAGGCGCCGAAAATCAACGAAGAAAAATGACAAGGCGAAAGCGCCCAAAAAGTGCGAGGGTTCAATCCTGGGAATGGGCAAAAGTGAAAACATTTTATAACTTGGGAATGGCGCGCGATCTCCGCGCGCCAATTGGAGCGTCGGTCGGGTGCACTGCCAGTGACCCTCCTGCAAAGTTGTGACTTGATGCGGTCACAGGAACTCGCGCTATTGCGCAGAGTTCAACACTTCCCGCTGACCGATCAAGTTCCCAGCCCCAGCATCTTCACCATCTCAAGCACCTTTGGCTTGGGCAGCGACTTGGTGAGAATGTCAGCTGGCATGTCCGAAGTGCGCAGATGCACAACCTCAATCCGTCCCTTGGCTACTGTTGAGCTCTGCGCAATAGCGCGAGTTCCTGTGACCGCATCAAGTCACAACTTTGCAGGAGGGTCACTGGCAGTGCATTCAACCAATGTTCCAATTGATGCACATGTGGAAAGCTATTGTCCATTTTTGGCCATTGTCGCCGCCACAGGATCCACACTGTTAGTCCTGCTTCTCCACTTATTTAGACTCTATGCATGGGGGCTTCCCAACCCACAGGCACCATCCCAAGGCCTGCACCACAGTGTGCTCGCAATGTCCGATCTCTCAAGGAGAAAAACCAACGAGCTTGTCCAATGTGTGATTAATATAGAACTTATCCTCAACGAAGCGGTGTGTGAGGAGGAGACAGGCGACAAATGTCCTACAAGGCCAGCAGACAGGTGAAGATAGATCTAATGGGCACTGAGTGGGGGGTGTCCTGAGGTGTGAGCATGCCGTCTGCGACATCTGACCTTGGCGACATAAGTTCAACATCTGGAGATTCTGATGAGTGGGATTGTGTCTGTAGATATAATAATCCATGGTTCGGGAGGAACCTCTCCACGTGCAGCTTGGAGAACAATGCCAGTGATTCAGAGTGCCTCGAGATAGCAGAGGGCTATCTTCAGCACTGGAAGCTCCCAGGCCATTCATGTACATCTCATGATACAAAATGTGGCAAGGGTACTGCGCCCACATGCATCTGGGACTTAGAAGGATGTAGAGCTTGCTGGATGGACAGAGCAGAGGGGCCAGCAATAGCAGAGCCAGATGTTGTGGGCAGTAGAGCATTAAACATTAACAGAGATTGCAGGATGCCCTGGTGCAAATATGCTGTGTTGAGGCACGACATGTTGCTGCATGCCCAACCCTCCCGCAATATGTAGATAGCGTACTCTAGGGCCTCTTGTGAGTGTCACTGGCAGGTATCAATTACACGATAAATGCAGCAGGGGACGGGCAAAGACCAAACGGCTAGATGACTACCCACTTTGTAGCCCTTCAACACAGTTCAGCTCTCTAATCCACGTCTTTCCATTACATTTCTCCACTTGCAGTGGACCATCAGTGCTATCATGTATGTGCAAGCTGCTGCATGAAGTTGAGAGAAGAAGCTGGTGAGAGTGAGCACTTCCAGCCAGACAGGCAGAGAGGTTGGGAGGCCGGCAATGGAGTCATTGGGGTGTAAGCGGGCATTGAGTATCTCAATGCTACCACTGATGTTGTTGTGCAGTTTGTGCTCCAACATATTTTACTTGCATGGAACAACAGGGAAAGAGATGGAATAGCAGCAGTCATCAATTTGCAAGTGGAAGAAGCATCTTAACATGAACCTGATGGACAATGTTGCAGGGTCTGGTCAAGTCCGTTTTTGGACCTCTCTGGAGATAACCGGACTTTTAACCAAATTTGACAGTCCAATTTGAGAGAACTGGACCAAGTGGTGAGCATGAATCAGACATATCTATAGATCACAGTCTAGGTACCTGTGGAAATACCTGAAAGTTCGGATCAGTGTGGATCTGGATCAAGAAAATATATTTACACTACTTTACAAACAAGTCTGGACCAAATGTTTAGTCGTAGGCTACCATAATTAACTGAATCTTGGTCCAGTTCCCAGTTATGACCAGTAATAATTGATGAGGAATGAAGAGATCGTCCTTTAAGTATGACGTTCTGCACCATTCTGTGTCATGCAAACCTGAGCCCATGAGAACATTTTTCATACTCTGCTTATCATGAGTAAGTAACAGTATTTACTGTAGCAGACGCCTAGTAAGAAACTGTTTACTGGCTCTAGCCCTAGTCTAGGGTTGGCTTGACCCCCCAGGTGCCCGTGGCACTGCCACCTTGGCGCCTTTGTCGTCATTATCACATTCAGAGCCATTGTCTTGTTCATTCCGTCATTACGGCGAAAGGTCAAGGGAACTTTTTGTGTAGCAGCAATGAAGTCCCAGAGACAACTGTTCTCAAGCTGTTCGCCACGATAAAGATAGTCATTCATTTGCGAGCTCAAGATGACTAGATCACCGACAGCTGTTGCGGTAAAATGCACCTCTTCATCAGGATCCACATCCTCGAGGTCAGTGTTATCCAACTGGTCGGGAGGTGGGCCAGATAGATGATGTGCAGTCTGCCCGTCTGCACGGGTATTCCAGACTGGACTACACATAGCTGATTGTGTCCACTTTCCCATTCCGTCCCTGCCACCTTCCGCATCCCATTCCACTCCCCGTTGTGATCCCATCCGCCTCATTTACTATACGCTCCCTGATCCGCATTTGTATCCGTCCTGATCCTCTCCCATTCCGTCCTCAGACACGTCTCTCTGCCGTGGCTACGCGTCTGCGCCACCACACGTGACCGTGTCCGACTCTTTGATGCTCATTTACATGCTTCTTTTCTCCCTTTCCCACTCTGTATCCGCGCTCCCTCCGCACACTCTCTATGTACGCTACAGCTCCTAGCCCCTCTGTATCTATAGTATATAGTTCAGCCTTGTGCTTCGTTGTATAGCATCTCAGTTCTGCCTGCTCATCTCACGTGCACTGCGCGATCTCAGCTGCGCATCTCAGCCTCAATCTCGACACCTCTCTCAGCGCGTCCACGCACGCGCACTCTTCCATTCTTCACACACTGCTTACACATCAGTGTTCTCTAGGCTACGTCCGGCGGACTCGCTCTTCTCCCTCGCCTTCTCGTCGACCACACAGCGGCTGGTCGACCTCATTGTTACTAGTGTTTCTGTGTCATGCTCAGGCAGTTCATCCTCTCCCCAGATGTCATTGTCGTCAGGACCATTGTCATCGGGATCCCCCATTGGTTCCTGAGTATTGCGTTCACCTGACTCATCATTAAGAGAGGATGTGTTACTGTCTGATGTTGATGCAGCAGCGTAGAAGCACTTGGGACTGGGCAACTGACGTTCCAAATGCTGCTCAAAAGATGTCCAGTACAAGTTAGAGAACGAATGGCTTGTGAAGTGGTCTTCCTCCCCTAACAAGTACGATGCAACTTGTTGACCGGACAATTCCTGATTGGACCCCAGGGAGAAGGCACACTTGCGCAGTAGTCATTGTGCAATTGCAGCTTTGTCGGACATACCGACATCATTGTCAGCATGAAAGTGTCTCATGGCGTGTTCCAGTGTGGCATAGGCAACGTGGGTATTTAAGGACTTGGTGATGTAGTCAGTGATATAATAAATTAGTGCCGATGAACTTCAGATCCATGTTGCACCGCATGGCTTCAAGAATTGTTGGGTTATAATTATTGACCATACCGTCCTCATGTTTGAGAGTCAGTTCCCCGGACTGAAAGTCAATTGTAGTGGCAGACACAATATTATCTGGATCGAGTTTAAAGCGACATGTCTTATTGCCGTCTGCTGGGTCACAATATTTATAACAGGTATGTGTATGAGTATGTGCTTGACAGCATCCGACGAGGTTAAACAAGTCATGGTTACAGAAGTCTGCATTTTCTTCCATAGTACACCCCAAGTCAAAGCCTCTGTGTGTCAGGGGTTTCTTAGAGTGTCTCTCGTGTCTTTTATCTCAGAGATCTGTGTTGGTCTCTGTCGGTACAGAAAATGCAGTGTGAATTGTGTCATCAAAGAATGCAATCAGTCACTTCCCAAACTCACGTCCGGACTCTCCTTGAGGGCGGTTCAATTGACTGGGACTTAGTGTGCCTTCAACCCAGATTAGCATATGACAATGCAGAGTTCCGCAACATCAGTAATTACCAAAAAGTCTGAATTGTCTGATTCAGACTTTTCAGACATGTTCAGATACGTTCAGATACGCGAAATGATGCAATCAGACCCGTCAGACGCTCAGAGTTCAGACATCCACTTCGGGCCGTTCAGACATTCTCGGATCCGCCACTCCTCCTTTGATAACTTCTCTCCCGCTGGATTAACATCCACCAAACTTTGTAGAGTAGTCAATCTATGTGTATTCAACAGATTCATCCTCATTGACAGCCCACAGCGAGCCGGAAAATTCAAGCATTGATTCTGGACAGGGGCCTGCCGTTCTCCACCTGTATTGATAGGTCCTCAAGCCCGAGGCACACAGAAATTGAACATCGCATATTGGTATGTATATTCTAAAGCTCCAGCTCGTTCTCCTGCCACTGCCTATTCCCGTCCATGCAGAATGAGCTCTGCATGCCGTAGATTGCGGTAAGCGCCCAAGAGTCGCGTCCAGTCAGAGCGCCAGACGCTCAGACTTTTTGGGAATCACTGATGAACCCTGTCAACACAACCATAGTAAGCCTTGACCGTCCCAAGAATGCCAGAAGACCTGTTATTGGGACCAGTGTGGCGCAGTAGCTGAGAGATGAACACCCTTATGTATGTGTGAAAGAATCTGGAGGCCACAACGGGGTTGTGGGCAACCAGCAGAGACTGCTGCCAGTAGCTCGGGGCGTCACCAGGCAATAATCGGTCAATCTCGATGTCCGCACCGACGAGAAACTTTACCAGAGGGTTATAGATGTCAGCGGGGTTGATAGTAAGAAAGAACGATGACATGCCTTCCATGTTCATGAGAGCACAAATCTCTTTCCGCATGGCAAGGCGCGATCCAGTAGACCTCGGTACTTGGCGTGTGACCATCTGGATTTCATCCATAAGCTTCACAACTTTTTGTTCCTCGCCGTCCTCTGCCCGTAGCTGCTTGTTCAACACAAATCTCACACATACACGTGCAACTGCTTTGGGAGAAATGCTTGCGTAGTCTGCTGCAAACGAGGCAAAGGCAGCTTTACGTACTTTTAAGCTAGAGTGCACAGTTCTAGTCAAGTCAAAGTGCCACTTCTTGTCACAGATGCATCCGCGGATACCCACGCACTTCTTGACACCTTTTTACTTGACTAGTACTGTCAGTTTTTGATCTTTCACCACCAAACTTCACCAGATTGTTTAATCCATATCTCTGCCAGTTCTGGTCCGTTTGTGATGATCTTGGTACTGTTGGAAAGCTCTAGATCAGGGCTCATTGATGGGCGCCCATTTACCCGCGGATTGACTCATAAAGATCTCCATGTAGCAGCACCGCACGCTGCTGTATGATGTTGAAAGTGGTGAAAATGAACAAGTGATGTTGAAAGCAGTGGAAATGAATGAGTGATGTTGCTGGAAGCGGATGTCTTGCAGGCATAACAGATGACGGACATGTCGCTGAAATGAGAGTGACACTTTTCTCTCTGGATCTTCAAATCCACCTATGCCATACGGAAACAAGCAAGGATATATTTTTGGAAATAGTTGTGGGTTACAAAATTCATTCACTGGTCAAGGGCCATGAGGAACTTCCAGATACCCTCCACCGTGTTGTTTGATGTGGCGTATGGCTGCTGATCTGAGTTTGTTTGCCAGGGCACGGCCATCCATGTCTGTTATTACCACCTTGTCAAACTGTACTTGTGTTCTCTGTATATCGCGGGCGCTGCAATGCTCAATATCTTGTTCGCCCTCCTGGTCATATTCGTCTTCGATCGGCAAGTCATACCTTGACAACAGCGTCTCTTGTGCTGCAGATGGAGGTACAACCTCAACATGTACAGGTAGGATGTCATTATCAGGGAGTGCATCCAAGTTTGCATCATCTTGATATAGCGGTAAAGAGGGTTGTTATTCTTGAGCCAGATAAGTGCGGACCGTACTTTTTCCCACCTGACGACGAGGGGTTGAGCCTTCTCTTTTAATCATTGTAAAGAAGAAGCTTTGGAGCCCACAAATATTACGCAGATTGGGGTCAGAGCTTCAGCCATAGGTGGAGGCAAAGTTAGTGCGACTTTGTCGGGACGCTGAGGATAAATGATGATATGACCACGGAAACTGTGCCGGGCATTTAGCCGCTGAGGAGCTTCACTCATTGTATCACTATCGCATTGATCATTGTTGCTCCCATCGTCTTTCAAGTGGAGAATGCAACTTTTTGCTCTGCACATTGTGATAAGCTGTTCTTCAATAAAAGACAGCTCACGCAGTTCGATTGGAATAAGGGAGACAGTCGGCCGCGCCTGGTAGCACGTGCACAAGGGGGGCACATATGTACTGCTGCGACCTGACCGGCTTCTATAATAAGTCCACTAGGCTCTAGTAGAACTCCTGGAAAACCAGGAACGGTCGGCATTGTCATAGTACCAGAGAGTATCTGATCAGAAGCTAGGAAGAGCTCCATGGGGATATCCACTACGGGAATGTCAGTTATTTCTCGGGCGTAGTGTTGAGCACTACATGACCTACAAGTGTTAAGGTGCAGACGTTCCTTTGACGTCTCTTGCCGGAACTCTCTGACTTGTTGAGAAGTAG
This sequence comes from Earliella scabrosa, assembly GCA_022605405.1. Lineage (NCBI taxonomy): Eukaryota > Fungi > Basidiomycota > Agaricomycetes > Polyporales > Polyporaceae > Earliella > Earliella scabrosa. Next base: position 2,132,252 of record JABYQQ010000003.1, on the reverse strand, counting down.
GCCATGTCTGGCAGAATACGATTGATGAGTGGGGGTATATTCATAAGAAAACGCACCATACTATGCACTGTAATTTATCTATGGATGCGCATCTTATAGATATAAGAGGATGTTACCTAGTCAACAGTGAATATTTGTTTCAGTTGAATCCAGAATGTCTCCAAAGCAGTTCCATTGAACAGAGCTGATTTTTCTGGTTTCAATGGTGTATAATACTTCATTGATTGATTATAAACTGACAGAGATACTCAGATACACATTCAAGTCGATACTTATGACTATACTTGCCAAATTGGATCACACAGGCGCCTGTCGAGCGCCCATGAGATGCAAAAACCAGTCCTTCCCGGTTTGAGCAATTGTATTTAGACTTTAACACATACAGTTTTGATTAAAAACATATAGTGATATATATCATTTTGTTCCCACAATTTATGGCTACAATCTGAGATTGTCAGAAGTCATGTGACCAGGAGCTTCGGAATTTCGGCCATTTGGGCGCTTATTTTGCATTTACACGGTATATAAGCCCAGTTATAGCTTCAATTACTATGTCACTACTATCAGTGTGCAATGCATAGAACAAAAACATAGCCAGCCATGGTGGCAGTGCTGTGGGCATCTAACTAGTTTCCACGCGGCTCAGCCAACCTTAGTCTAGGGTTGGCTCAGTAACAAAGTGTGTTATCAGTGCTTACATCAGCGCTTACTCTGTTCTTACTCAAAGTAATCGTAGTATAAAATATATTCTCATGGGGTCAGGTTCGCGTTACAGAGTTTGGCAGAGGATGTCGCCCTTAAAGGACAATTTCTTCGTTTCACTCATCAATCGTAATGAGTTTTTCTTTGATCAAATCACCAACGATTGTGGCCATGCCTGACAAATGGACTGAATATAAGCAAGATCTTCTTTCAGGCGACGGTCTTGCCTAGCCTTCCATCGCTCTTTGTCTTTATTCTGGCGTGCATGTGCGGTAGCCTTGGCCTTCAGAAGATTGTGCGCATGCTGCTTCAGTCGACAGCGGAGCCTTCCTTGTCTCTTCTCGGGCTGTGTTGCAACATGGTATGCATCACAGAGCCTGTGCAAATTGAGTGACAGCCGGTCAACTACATGGAGAATCAGAGGTGCAATCAACAGGCCAGGATCATGTGAGTTGTCATCGTCAGCGATGGGTGGAATACCTGCAGAAAGCGCTCGGCAGGCAGGACCAGTTTCCGATGGTAAGCGATGGCTACAAGAGCCAGAAAAGACATGGGCATACAGAAGGGATAGCAAGCTTGTCTGTGATTCACCGTTGAGTAAAAGCCCATGAGCATCGGCTACATATAGCAATGCATCCATAGGGAGACTATCCAGCTCTTCAATCAGTTCAGCAGCATCGTTCAACATGCCATCGGGAGGTTTGCTACGTACTGCAGACAAAGTGGCGCATATTTAGGCAGGAGCGTCAGAATCTGTGGAAGAAATCCCAATCAAGTTTGCTAGTGCAGACCGACTTTGCGCCATCGTGGTCTGCAGACGGGGCAGGAGGGCTGCTGCAAGATCCTGCTGCAATGATTGTGCATCTTCATATTCACCAGCAGTCACACGACACTCAGTGTACCACTCATGACAAAAGGGGGTGGTGGATTGTCCGGAGACAATGTGAAGGAGGAGCTGTGCCTGCATTGCAACACGGCTGTCTGAACTTGGCACTCCATGTTGGAGGCACACGGCGGTGAGATGCACCATTGAAGCATCCTCACACAGAATGTTCATATGATCACCCAAGGGGAGGATCACTGATAGTGCATACATGACATTAGAGGGCATTACTCACTCTGTAGCCTGCCACACACTACTCCTGGCGGCACGGGAGGACGATGCAACAGCCTGGTCCTTGGCAGGACATGGTAGACCTTGATTGGAAGTATATATCAAGACTGGGCAGCATGCATTAGCATGAGGGGGGGACAGGCAGCGACATCACTTACAGGATGGAGAACAAATTCACTCAATGTCGGTGGAGATTGGATGGGAGCCAGGCAATGGGTTGCTCACAATGAGACTGGTTATGCATGCCCCACTTGCTGTGATCCAATTGCGGCCAAGAACAATGGCGAACTTGGTCGATACAAGCGAGAACTGTGCAGCATTGTCAACTAGAACAGAGGCTGGAGTGCTGCTATACGAGCCGGCGACGGTGGGCATGGCAGACGTTGATGGGAAGGAGAAGAGAGCATGAGTGTCTATATACAGACTGGCACTATGGGGAATAGTTGGGTGGGTCATCTAAATTCGAAGGCAATCTCACATATGCATAGAGGATACAAAGTTGATTACAGCGACATAGCTACAAGCCCCACGCAGAGTGCTCATCTGGGAGCATCCGCTCCGGCTGCAGACTAGCAAAAATACGGGACAGAGAGTGCACCTCAAAGTGAGACGTGTACTCACGCCATTTCCCTCCGCGACCAACATCCTCCCTCACCAACCTGACTTCTAACATAACTACATCATCTCGTGCCAGGTCGAAAGGATCGAGCCGCTTCAGGTGCACCTTGCTCTCAAAGATGTCCTCTGCATGAAACATCATGTTGAACAACTGTGTAGATTGTCAGTAGTAGAAGAGCTGACACATTTACGATGATTACAGACCTGAGGTTCAGTAGCATGGGATGCATATGCAGTGAGGGTGTCTTCCTAGTTGAATGACGAGTCATGAAATGCTTATGTCACGTACCTGGAGAGGGTTGCGACATATAGAGAAGATCCTTGGATGTGTCGACATTCTGCTCACGAAGCATCTTGACCACTACTGTCAGGCGATGGTCGGAATTGGTGGAGATGCTGAATTTGCATAAGATGCCAACGATGAACATCGTCAGTGGGCAGCCGACATAGGAGAGCACATGCTCGTCTCTGTCATTGCCCCAGCCAGCCCCAATCAGTATTTGGGTCAGCGAGAAACGATGATCTGGACCAGCAAACGAATAGATCCATCTAAGATGGCTGCAATTTGCAGTCAGTACTCAATGCGATGATCCGGCAACTAGGTGCAATCACATACCCAATTACAACAGCAGTATGCACCAACCAGATGGGAAGTTGGATCTTGGGCACGGTGATGGGTCCAGGAGGAGGGGGCATGGTGTACGTGTGCAGAGCAGTAGGGCACAAAGGCCAAAGAGTCAGCTGGGTGGTCGGCAGAGGAACGTCTGAATGACAGTTCCAGGGCACCATCTAGTGGTCTCTGGAGCAAGACACTCAGGAACAAATACAGGGACTGGAATGGGACCATAACGAGGTTGCAACAGTCATTCCGAGGGCCAATAGGCACAATTGAGACTGTTCAATCACCCTCCCACGATGAGTCCACTGGTCGGCATTGTCAGAACTAGTGCAGTGGATTGTGGAGCAGTCAAGCAGCAGATGAGATACAGCACACAGAAGCATGCAGAAGCAGCTGGGAACGCAATGGTAATGGAGCGAACAAAGAACAGAAGGCTACACTACAGCGCTGAGCTAGCACCAGGGAGGACCCCAGACACAAGGACCTCAGATACTACAGCACATGAACGGAGGCGCCTATCATACAGATCTGACAGGCATGAGCGAGAGGCGACAGCGGGTGGCGACTTGCCACTGAGAGCAGAGACGTGGCGTGCGCATGATCGAGAGGTCGATCAGGGAGAGGGATGGTACCAGAACGAGGTTGCAACGGGTCTCTCCAAGCCCCAATTGACATTTGATTGCGTTCAGCAGTCGTGACAGAGAGGGGACGGTGGCGCATGACGATGAATGTGGCGCGCTGGTGATTCTGAGCACAATTTGTTGGCCGATCTTGGGCAATACGGAGCATGCAACGGTCCCGGGACATGGGGACAAAATGTCGCATGGGCATGTGGTTGTCATCCGAAGAGTGCTTGAGATGTCGGGGAAAGGGGGCCAATGATGGCTTAACGGTCCGAATTGGAAGTGAGGCAGAGGCGCAGCGGTCCCTACATGAAGGGTATCAACAAATGTAAAGGGGGTTTCACACCCCTGTCACACACAGTAGCACCTGAGACATGAACAGCTGCGACAGCAACGGGGTGGTGGACACAACCTGAAAGCCCACCCCTCACCCAACCAGCACCCAAGCCCGTGATGTTGGGGTCTGGGTAAAACGACAGAGTAAGACATCCACCATTCCCAAACCTGCGACAGGTACAAGGGTACACCCACAAGCGACTGCAGGGTTGGATTTGCCCGCAGGAGTTGCGATCCCAGCTACCGGCGGTGGTGCAGAACTCGTATCTGATTTGTCCGTAGGTAGCCATGATCCAACGGAGTGGGCAGTGTGCAGAATTGAGGGTGGCAAATTGCGTGCATTCAAACAACGCGCAGAGGTCCTGGCCATATTGTGAGTGTCAGCCAGCATACAACACATTGATAACAGGTCTGACAGTCTGCATAGCACGGCAGCAGGCGCGAACAACACAGCAGACAATATGCTTGTCATAGGGTAGGATAGTCCGATGTACAGATAGCTATCAGGCGTGCTGTGCGACAACACACGCTACATGATCAATGCCTGCGGGTGGGATTGGAAGGGCAGAGGATGGCGAGCAGATCGTGTGTACAGTAGACACTGTGGGGTTCCCCCAACAGTAATGAATCCGTCAGGCGTTTCGAGATTGCTGTCTGTGCAAATGCTGGCGCAAGAGTAGTTTGCGTCCCAGACCCAGGATGAGGGAGGGATGGCCCGCTGTTCGTGCGCCCGGGATCGGTCCTGGTGGCGATAAAGAGGATCGATAAGTGTCAAGAACGAGCCAGGATCAGCGAGTGTTTGGACTTGGGGAGGGCAGATGTACTTGGTGTGCAAGCATGGTAGGGAGTGAGGGGATGAACTTGTTGAGAAGTAGGCCATGTCTGGCAGGATACGATTGATGAGTGGGGGTATATTCATAAGAAAACTCACCTAGTGATGTGCCAGGCCGGGCCGGGCTCAACTGCCTGGGGCTGGGCCGGGCCTATGAGGGCTGGGGCTCACAGAAATGTCAGGCCTGGCTCTCCAGGAGGGCTCAGGCTGGGCTCAGGCCGGGTCGGGCTTAAGCCCGGGCTTATGTTAGTGTAATATATATTAACAGCTAATGTCTTATAGGCCTGCCAATATGAATCAAAACATCTTCTCGCTCGTGTTCTGTAGACTTTAGCACTCAACAAGCAACTATAGTGGGAATAGACAACTCACCGGACACTGATTCCCAGCCTATGAAGCTGTTACGGGTCCTGCGCCGTGTTCTATAAGCGGCTGCATACCGTTTAGATAAGCGGTTCGAGTGCAAGATTGATCAGGCTTACTAATAACTCTAATTGTCTCTCTATTCCCACACCACACGTCCACACCGACCGCCCAGTCCGACCACTCACTGTCTTGAGTCACAGAGTCCGTCAGACTTGATGATACAAGCTAATATGGGGTAAGAATACGATAGATTGGAGCTATAGACAGGTTCGCTCACTGAGAGGTACCGTTCAGCGGCGAGCGCCCATGCTGCAGTGTTGGAGGCCATGAAGCAATCAAGGTTTGATGACAGATCTCATCGGTCGTGACCTCCGCATCACTAATATACAGTTTTCAGCCACCCATTAATGCCGGACTCCGGCACATATCCTTATCGAGACAAGCCCGGGCTTGCAGGCCGGGCTCAGGCTTTCAGTATCTGAAGCCCGGGCCCTCGAGCCCTATAAGCCCACTACTAGGGCCGGGCAGGGCAGGGCTTATGAGAGCCGGGTACCCAGGGCTTCCGGGCTTCAAGCCCGGCCCGGCACATCACTAAACTCACCATACTATACACTGTAATCTATGTATGGATGTGCATCTCATAGATATAAGAGAATGTTACTTAGTTAACAGTAAATATTTGGCTAAGTTGTATCCAGAATGTCTTCAAAGCAGTCCCATTGAACAGAGCTGATTTTTCTGGTTTCAATGGTATATAATACTTCATTGATTGAGTAGAAACTGACAGAGATATACATTCAAGTCAATACTTATGACTCTGCTTGCCGGATTTGGCAGAATAGGCGCCCACAGAGCGCCCATGAGATGCGAAAAACAGCCCATCCTTCCCGATTTGGGCAATTGTATTTAGACTTTAACACATACAGTTTTGATTAGAAACATATAGTGATATATATCATTTGGTCCGCATAATCTATGGCTACAATCTGAGATTGTCAGAAGTCATGTGACAAGGAACTGTGGAGCACCATCGGCCGAAAATCCGAAATGTTTTGCCAGCCTTGGTTGAAGCAAGGCTGGCAAAACGTCGGATTTTCGGCCGTTTGGGCGCTTATTTTGCGTTTATAGGGTATACAAGCCCAGTTATAGCTTTAATTACTATGTAACTACTAATAGTGTGGAATGCATAGAACAAAAACAAAGCCAGCCATGGTGGCAGTGCTGTGGGCGTCTAACAGGGTCCCGCGCGGCTCAGCCAACCCCAGTCTAGGGTTGGCTCAGTAAGAAACTTTGTTATGAGTGCTTATGTCAGCACTTACTCTGCTCTTACTCTGTGTAATCGGAGATTGAATATTATTCCCATGGGCACAACTTTCCGTCACGCGTTTTGGCGGAGAACGTCGCTCTTAAAGGACGATTTCTTCGATTCTCTCATCAATCGTAATGTGTGGGATCTGCATAGTCTGCCCATGCAATGGGATAGAACACATACGTGAATTCGAACGGCTGCAGCAATTCCAGCAATCATTGCTTATGTGAGCAACTGCAAAGGAGAGTCCTCTGCGCCAACGTCAAGTCGGCATACCCACATATTGCAACAGTCAGTGAAACGAAGCTACACAGCGCAGAATGGGTACCTCGTCAAAAAGGGTATACTGGGCTTTTGTTGATGGACGCCACGACCATGACAGGCTTTCAGTCGGAAATTGTGGCCTGACAGATCATGTGTGTGACGCTGGCAGAAGATTTTGGGGAAATTACGATTGATGAGGTACGAAGAAATCATTCTTTATGCAGCCAGACACCAGCCAGAGAGATGTCACCATGATCTTGCCCCGTGGGAAAAACATTGAAACTCAGCTTACAGCAGTAAGTAGCAGTACTTACTAGATAAGTACAGTTAAACGCCAAATAAGCGCCCATAGCACAGCCTGGATGCTGTTTTCGGCGCTTATGGGCTTTTTTTTCCATGTGACATCACAGTCACTTACATTGTACAACTTCAGTAACTTCTTACTGTGTGGTGCTATCATCACATATTGTATATCATTCTGTTCGAATTTTACAGCTCTATTTGAATAGATTACTTACAAAATACAATTATTGAACCATGAGTCACTATCTGTGTTATACTGTTGTAGCTAAATATATATGTAACTTTCCTACAGATTCTTTCACCCTTCTTTGACCACACCACATCACTATATTTACATGTATCACACTGATTCATTAATTGATAAGAGATGAACAGTCACCTATACTCTGCTACTTTGATGATAATTGTGTGATGCTGTTTCAATAGTTACTATATTTTTTGCTCTTCTATAAATCAATCCACAGAAGTAAGTCCATGATGCTGTGTGTTCATGGAACACATCAAGTAGGGTATACTACTATGAAGCATGTAAAGATAAACATTGACTCTTAGTGATTGACTTGTAGTAGGTGTTTCATTAGACTTGAATAACATGTTTGCAAATCATAGCGTTCTTGAGCTGTTCATTTATCAATTGATGTATATCAAATGGTCTCCATTATATATATCGAACTTCTATATATCAGTTGAATACATTGATGAGCTGATATGACACATTATGCAAGAAGTGTGTTGAAGAAAGCTCAACTTGTCTCAATTGCTAATATTCATGTCATCTATTTTCTGGTCTATCTTTGTATAAACACAGATGCAATATGTATGTAGCAATTAAACACTCATCAATCGTTCATGCCAGACATGGCCCACTTTAAACCAAGTGAGTATGACATTGAAGCCTAGTCTTGCCAGTCCAGTGTTGAAACCGTCGAGGTCAGACTTGCTGATGGTGAGTGTTAACAGGTTGGGCAGGGTGGAAAGGTCACAGAGAAGGATGGGAAGGGCCGAAAGCCCAGCAAGAAGCACTCCTGTATGATGCACTTTGAGGCGGGAACGGAAAACAACGGAAGATAGTGCGCACCATGCACATTCACCAAGTCGAGGAACGGCCTTGATTGACCGACATAAGGCTTCACAACCTGAGCGGGATCACGATCGTATGCCTCTACCGCAATGTTGTAGACATACGAACACGTATTGCGCCACGCAAGGAGCGAGATAGGAGAGGATTTCGTCATGCAGCTCGCGTGAAAGTCTGGAAAAGATCAGCATGAGATGGAAGAAAGAATGTCCGTGGACATACTTGTGATTCTGAACCATAGCGGGGAAAAGACAGTCGCCGAACAACGAGCATGATAGGAGAGGAGGTAGAGTCAGACCATCTGCCATCTACGCCACCGGGACATGTGATCTGGGCCATGTGGGAAGGTGGCAGATGCGCAAGGATGCTTTTGTTGGACATGTTCGCAGATTCAATTGACTTGTACAGTGTCTACGCGCGATACATTACAAACAAGGACAGTGAGGGGTATGGACACGCGCCTCAACGAAGTTATGGGCTGCACGTCTAGGGGCACCTCCTCGAGTCCACACTGTACGCAGACCAGATAGCACACCCTCATAGACCACTACCATGCATTCTCGATTCCCATAGGAGCGTACGCTGCATGCACATATAGATGAGGGAGAACAAGGCCTGACGGTTCCATCCGCACCGTGATCTCATTCCGCGGCATGGGTCCGGAACTCCACACCGTGATCAGACATCGTTGCAAGCGCCGCGGCCTTGGAGGGATTGTGAGTGATGCAGTCGAGATGAAGGAGGGAGCGATAATACAGCGTCAACTTGGGATAGGGACAGCAAATCCCGTTGGCAGCAATGTAATTGGTCAGAGCTGTAGGACTCTTGAACACAAGGGGGACAGAGGGTGAGCTGGCATAAGTGGCCATGCTGGTGACGAGGATGTTGACACGAACAGTGTCCCAGACGAGGGCGATCGCGTGGGAGATGCCAGAAAAGTCGTTGAGCGGGGAGGTGGCGCAGTAGTCTGGTTCATGGTTGGGAATGGAGTGATTGCGGAGCAGCATCATCATCTGCTGGTGGTTGAGGAAATGGTTCACGAAGGCGACGTACTGCTAATGCTCGACATAGAAGACGTATGGACCGACATGTGGCAAGTCGGTGAGGTAAGCGAAAGCCCCAATGGCACCGAGCACTGCACCACAGGACCACATTGAGGACCGCAATGCGATCTGGTCAGAGAATGCGCTACTGTACTGTGAGGCGACACATAAACAGAGGGGCAGGGAACGTACCGAGCAAGGAAAACAGCAAATCGAGTCTTCAACTCATTGTGCACAAGAGCGGACAGGAACGGATGCTTGCCACGTCCGTGGACGAGCAGAGAGGGTGTATTGAAGTATCTGTGGAGGACGAGTTGCAAGGCGACGGTGGAATGATCCATGAGTGCAGGAGCGCTCGAATGATTAATGTGGAGGGATGGTGATGAGTCAACATGAAGGACTTTATGAAGCCTGCGAGCAGCGGAAGCGGCACTGGTGACAGAAGGCAGAAGACGGGGAGGCAACACCAGAGGAGGCAAGCATTTGGAAGGCCCGCGCAATGCAGAAGACATAGTCCCTGTTGTGGAGATCGCGCGGGACCACGCGGAACAAGATCAAGGTGGCTAACACAGTTTAGTTAGTTACAGGACCAGGCGCAAGTAATTGGCGGTATTAGGGAGACCAACTGCAGCAGTACGGGCTGTGTCAGAAGCACACAACACATGTACCTCATTGATTTCTTCAGCTCATCCACCAGAGAGAGCAGTCATCCAAGGGGGGAGCGTGAGGGCAATGTAAGCAGCGCAGCGGGTTTATAGCTGAGTGAAACCGTGGGAGACAGTACATGTTGTTGAACTGGGCATGTGAGTGACGTGTCAACAACACGGATCGCGTGCTTGCGACGGGCGAGATGGATCAAGAGGCGAGACTGCCACAGAACCCTCACGTGAAAGGTCATGTGACGTTGGACCGGCTAAGGTGGAGTCGATCATCCACAGAGACCCACTACCTAAGTCGGTAGCAGGAATCACAACTGAACGATCTATTCACTGTTTACTCAATAACTCCATCAGTTCTATAGCAGATATTACGGAAAAATGATGATAATTCTCTATTGTATCATCTCTATTCATCCCATATACTCTTGAGCTCTTATATGTACATTGAAGTATGAAAAGTTGACAATCATTGCAACTTTCGAACATTTGGCCAATAAATGCATTTGTTGATACACGTTGAAGTGGATTAAATAGATGTGTAACGGGCCTAGAAGATCAATATATAATGGACAATGATCTAGTGTGACCACATATGCATACTGAAGCCAAATCATGCTCACAACCCAGCCAACCTTCTGCATTTGGGCAAGTGTATATGAGCTATAACTTTTATACTAATAGTTCATACACACTTGAAGTAAGTCCATCTAAAAGATGCAGATCATGTCTACCAAACAATGTCAAAACATGTTTGTTACAGAGTTACAAGTATAGACACTAGTAGATGAAGCCATTAGAAGTGATAGGCAGAGCCACTAGTAACTAATAGTATAGACGCCAATAGACCATGGAGCATGTGCCAACACAATGTAGTAAGTACCAGCCATGCCAGCAGCCGAGCCGTGGGGGAGAGCATAAGAAAAGTAGTCAATGTGGCTGTGTCCAGTGATAAGAAACAAGTAAGAAATTCCAACCCTAACCCTGTGGTGGGTGTCTAAAGTAAGTAATTTTGTTACCTGAGATGACATAAGTTGTATGGAAGAGTAACAAAAACTTTTCCCACGGTGATCGAGTTGCGTCACAAGCGCTGGGCCAGAAGCTCCCCATAAGAACAATTAATTCGTAAACTCATCAATCATAATTGAGTGTAAATCAAGAACATACTGCTTCAGATTGGCGGAATATTCTAGAGTGCAGACAACAAGAGATACTACAGACAAGAGATGCTGAGATCAAGCAAAAGAAAAGTCCAATACCATCACAATCAAATGATGAAATTGATAGAGAAAAACTACTTTCTACATAAAGATTTCCAAGCTACAGATTCAGAAGCCCAGCAACTAATAGATGACACTGTAGTGAAATACAGCCTCAAGAAAGAGCAAGAGAGAGCATTTAGGGATTGTGGCTCATCATGCTGTGCAGCCCAGTGGTGAACATCTGAAAATGTATTTGGGGGAAATGGCAGGAACAGAGAAATCCCAAGTAATCAAGGCATTGACATATTTCTTTGCAGAGAGAAAGGAAAGTTATAGATTCATGTGTCTAGCACCTGCAGGTTCTGCTGCTGCACTTATAGGAGGCTCAACATATCACTCAGTGCTTGGATTCAGACAGAAAGATACTACAGAATCTGTCACATCACTTCTGCAAGTCAGATCAAGACTGCAAAATGTGGAGTATATGTTTATGGATGGAGTTAGCATGCTTGACTGTGGCAGCATGTACAACATATGTGCAAAAATGTGTGCAGCTCTAAAGAATGATGGTGCTCCCTTTGGTGGTATCAATATGATATTTGCTGGGGACTTTGCTCAACTGCCACCTCCAGTTAGTGACAAGCCTTTCTATTTTCATGAGGTTGGAAGAGTAATTCACAGAACCCATAGTCACCTAGAGCAAAAGGCATCAATTGGAAAAGCGCTCTGGCACCAATTTACTACAGTTGTTATTCTCAAGGAAAATATGAGACAGAAGTCACAAACACCTGAGGATGCAAAGTTGCAGACTGTCTTAGAGAACCTGAGATATAAAGCATGTACTGCAGATGATATACAACTGATCCAGTCTAGAGTGGCTGGGAGGGGTGAAGGCAAGCCCAAGTTGAATCAGGCTAGATTTAGAAATGTCTCTGTAATCACTTCTTGGAACACCTACAGAGATAAGATTAATGAACTTGGTTGTCAGAGATTTGCTGAGGAAAGTAACCAGAAGTTGGTTACATTTTATTCTATTGATAAGTTGGGTACAGAGTCAGATGATAGCAATTTAACAAAAAGGCAAAGAAGTAAAAGAGTTAATCCCAGAAGGGCAACTAATATTGTCAATCCAGAACTACAGGAGACACTCTGGAAATTATCTCATCATCTGACAGAACACCATCCTGGCAGGCTTGATTTATGTATAGGTATGTCTGTAATGATCAAAGTCAATGAGGCTACAGAGTGTGGTGTGACAAGTGGTGCTGAGGGTGAAATAGTGGGATGGACATCTAGACCAATCTCAGAGAATCAATTTGCATTGGATACTCTGTTTGTAAAGCTTACTACAGCACCAACGCCTATCAAATTGCCAGGGTTACCACAGAATGTGATTCCACTGTCTCATCAAAGCAAGAAGATCAAATGTAAGCTGCCCCATGGAATGATACTTGAGGTGAACTGTGATCAAGTACCAGTAGTGCCAAATTTTGCAATGACAGACTTTGCATCACAGGGCCGTACTAGATCAAATAATGTATGTAATTTACAGAACTGCAGGTCTCACCAGTCAGTGTATACATGTCTGTCAAGGGGATCTAGTGTAGAAGGCACTATTATCATACAGTTATTTGATTCTAGTAAACTGACTGGAGGTATCTCAGGCAGTCTTAGACAGGAGCTCAGAGAGCTGGAGCTACTAGATGAAATTACCAAGCTCAGATACTTAGGCAATATATCACCAAACGTTGTTGGAACAACCAGAAATGAGCTTATTTATTCATTCAGACAATGGAAGGGTGAAAATCATATGCCAAACTCCTTGCATGCAGCACTTCAATGGGATCATAATAATTCATTTCCTATTGAGCCAGTCACAGAAGATAGTCCATGGACTGTGATCAATAATACAAAGAAGAGTGAATTAATTGATCAATAGAATACTACAAATATCAAGCAGAAATTCAAGAGAAATGTTACATCGTTTGTTCCAGCACAAGGTTCAAAACCAGTCACAGTATCTACAAGCACTCAGCATGAGATGAAAGTGAGAGACAAGAGAAAAAGACAGAATGAAGAAGAACTGGCTTCAAAGAGAGCAGTGAAGTAAGGCCGAGCACGGCTCGAGCCGCGGCTGAGCTGGAGCCGTACCCGCAGCTCAGATGTCTCATAAATCTGCGATCCAGATCCGCACGGCTCAGAGCCGCCGGGAGAGCCGGAGCCGTGGAGCCGGAGCCGCTGTCCGCAGGTCGACCTGCCAAAGGAGCCGGAGCCGTACATACCTGCGGGTTGAGCTGCATGTGCGGCTCATGCGGCTCCAAAGTCAACTGTTCCTGACTTTTTATCGACACTGTATCACAACCGTGCTGCCTCTGGCTCAACGATCATGTATTTAAAGTCGACAGGAGTCGTGCACGGCGTTGTAGCCGCATTAGGAAGTCTAGGCGCTCATGCGCAAGCAGCGCCGTATCTGTAGTCCACTGCACTGACCTCAGTGACTATACAAGTACACGGACATCGGGCATATGTGTATACTTATCATGATCCCGAGGGCCAGTAGCTACTTTACGTGTCCCATGGTGACGCATATAGCATGCTCAACACAACGACATTTGATTGACATACTAATGATCATACATTCGGCTAACTCGTATTGGTACATTTACACTGAAGAGGGCGCGGGGCGTATAGACTTGCGAGACAGGTGCTACCTAGGCGTACATGTCCTCCTCCTCGACGCCCGAACTAGCAGTCTGCGAGACGCCTTCCGATTCCTCGGGGATCGCGGCATCGGCGTCACCGGAAGCAGACGCACTAGCACGCTGCTTTCCCTTCTTGTCAGCAAGGAGATCGATCATCTCCTGCTCTGCAACCAGCCCCGGGATGCGCGCCCACGATCCGAGGACGGTGTTCGCGCGCACGGACGCATCACTCAGAGAGTGACGGAGGCGCGAGACGGTCAGCCGGCCGCGCGAGAACGCACGCTCGGCGTCGACGGAGGTGGCTGTGAGCGTGCGTATGAGCATCACGTCCGAGGGCAGAACGCACAACGATGATACGTACCGGGGATCGAGAGGTAGTCGAGGGCCATCCGGATCAACGCGGGGTCCTCTGAGTTGCTCGCGAGCGCCGCGTTCCAGTACGCAAGGGGGTCCTTGACCGTGACGCGCGGGGGGGCCTCAAGGTACTCCTCAAGGGCATCTTGAGTGCGCCTCGTGGAGCGGCCAGCGATGGAAGCGAAGAGGTCGCGCGTAGCCTGTTAAAAGAGATACGCGTTAGTGGGATGTAATGATTGCACGACTTGGTTGGATACTCACCGAGGTGGCACTGGCACTGCGACGCCCAGCGGAACGTCCCCGAGGGGCGGCTGAGGCTGAAGTATCGCCTGCTTCACCGCTGTTTGGGTGCGTTGGCTTGTACTTCGACTGCCACTTGTCAGTCAGGAGACGTCGTGCCTCATCAACCCAGTCCTCCGGCCAGCCAGCCTTGCGGAAGTAGGCAAGCTTGTAGGCTGGGTTGAGCACTGCAACAAAGGTCACGTCAGGGGCGCTCAGAGCAAGCAAGCGAATACATACTCATTCCAGACCGGTAGATGTCGGTCTCGTCGGTCTTGGAATAGTACGTATCGAGGAGGATCCGGCCGCGCTGAGCAGCAGCCCGGACAGCGGGCGTGAGGTTGGGATTGGCGATGAAGTCGTCCACGTGCCGAGTGAGGACATCGATGAAAGGAATCACCTCGTGCACAAGCGAGCGTGTGCTCGAGGAGATTTCGTTCGTGGCGAAGAGGAACGGCTGGAGTGAGGGAGGTCAGCATGCGCCTGATGATAAAGGTGACATGGTATGGTACGCACATCCAGAAGCTGGTATAGCTCCTCGAGGACTTTCCATTCCTCGTCGCTGAGGATGTACCTGCGGAGTCGCGCGCCCTGCTTGTCGCGCTGGTTGAATTGATGCATATCGCATAGGCCAGAGAGGACGTCCTTCATCTCGATCGCACGCGCGAGCACCATCGTGAAGGTGTTCCAGCGCGTCTTCACCATGCGCACGAGGACTTCACTGTTCAAGCCGGCCTCTTTCGCGAGCTGCGAGAGCGCGGCCCGAATTTGCGGGCTGTGCCAGACCTTTTGCGAGAGTTTTGTGATCTGTGATCGAGGTCAGTGTGTCGTCTAAGCAGTATTGAAAGATCATGTACCTTCTCGACGGCGATCTGGCCGACCTGCACCTCAGCGGGCGAAAGAACGAGCTCGGGGTTGTCATCCTCGAGCCTGTCGATCTCCGCCTGGTCCGCGGCCTCGCGATCCTCATCGACCTCTTCGGCGACTTCGAGGTCCTCGACGTCTACGTCGTTGGGGTCGCCTAAGGCATCCAGCGCGGGGTCTACCGCACGGCCGCGACATCGAGTGAACTGGGACATGATGCCCTGAGAAATGCGAGTCAGATCGGCAGCATACGGGGCGCAGGTAAGTATACAGTACCTTGACTACAATGTTCAGCACATGTCCGAAGCACCGCACGCGTGCCTCGGGGCCGAAAGAACCAGGAACAAGAGCCTGGAGCTCTCGCATCATCGCGCCATTGGTCGATGCATTGTCGCAAGTCACTGCGAGCACCTGCGCAGAATGATGAGTACTGAGCGCAAGCGCAACCGGGGTTAGTGTATGGAGTGCGTACCTTGTTCTCGATTCCGTATTCCTTGAGGCATTCGACGAGTTTCTCCGCGATATACTTGGCTGTATGTGCGCTGCTGAGCCTGCAGGAATGATGAGCGTTAGTGCTCGTCGAGGTGCCTCAAACGGTACAGATGGGTACATACTGGATGAAGTCCAGTATAATGTGATTAATCTCGCCTCGTTCGTGCCAGTGAGCGGTCACGCCGAGGAAAGATATCACATTGGGGGAAGTCCACCCGTCGAGACAGATATGGACAGCCCCCGGAAGCCCCTGTAGACGGTGCTCGATCAGTGTTGATCCCGGGCCACGATCATATCCGATAGCGTACCTGGAGGTGCTCACGGACGCGCACCTTCGTGCTCTCGAAGATGGTCTGCACATCGCGGCCGACCGTCCATCGCGACGGAATCTTCGCCTTTGAATAAAGCATGCGCGCGATTTCACGGAACTCGGGGTCATCCGCGATGGCGAAAGGGCGGTGCCGGCGTGCGCACCACATCGCGACGAGGAACCGGAGGCGGGCAGGCGAGTAGGTGGCGCCACTGGCGTATGCAGAGATCATTTCGGTCTCAGGCGTGTCCTCGGGGTCGCACCCTTTGACGTGACGGGACAGATTGCCGGTGGAGTCTTGATACTCCATACGGTCAACGTGCTTGCCAGGATGCCTGCGACTGGGTCAGACAGATGGCAGAGAGAGAAAGGCGATGAACTTACTTCTTGCATGTGAACCGGTGGATGATCCCGCCGTTCGCGCCATGCACGATCTTGGGGGCGTAAAAGTGGTCGTAAATGGCAGACCGCCATCCCTTCGAGACCAGAGCTGGAGAACGAGAGCCCGATACAGTGAGATGGGGCCCTATTGCGCGTGGATAAGATCGCACTCACCAAGGGTCTGCTCCGGCGTGAGACCCGCGTACTTTTGGGCGAAGCGGGCGCGGCGATGGTTCGTCACGTTGATTCCTGCGAGCTGGGCAGCGGTGCGGGTGCGGGACTTGACGGCCGAGACCGGCTCCTCTCCATCGCTGGGGACAAGCGAGCCTTCTTCGTCGTCTGAGATGGTGATCGCGGTGTCCTTGTTTCCCGCAGGGACGGTAGAATCGTCCTGCTGTCCGCTCGCCCTGGCTTCCTCGTCGTCGCTGGGCTGTTAGAGAGAGAAAGAGATTAGTACATGATGCACGAGTAGTACCGACCTCAGGGCGCACCTCACGGACAGGGTAGCCGCGCCTGAGCACAAGAGGACGCTTCGGTGGGGCGAGAGGGGGAGGAATTTTGAAACCTTCCTTGAGCCGCTTGTTGGCCCCCGTACTAGACCCCTTCACGGCCTTTCCGGAGGCGGCGACAGTGCCGGTTTTGGTGGGTTGGCCACTGCCGGGCGCAATGTCGCTACCGTGAGACTCCGTCTCGCGACGGCGTTTCATGGCGGCTCCATCGGCGGAGGGAGCAGGAGAGGGGGACGGGATGGGAGAGGAGGTCGAGGACATGTTGAGAAGCTGAGAGAGTGCACTTCGAGAGATAGAGTCCGAGTCAGAGTAAGACTAGACGAATCTTCTATCCAAAACACACCTATATATCTTGCCTGCCCCGCATCAAGTCCTCACTCCGCCCTCCGAGGTCCATCGGCTCGTCAAAGGCGCAGAGACTCGTCAAAGGCGCAGAGACTCGTCAGTGGGCCTTCGAAATTTCTGCGCCTTCGCGGAGTGTGGTTTGCCTGCCTGATGACGGCTGCACATGGGTCAGCGAGGTCATGAGTCGCGCTAAAAATCGAATGGACTCACCAGGCCCCGGGGATAGTCTCCATCCGGGATTATCGTGTGCTTGATCGCTGCCCGTGTTGAGGACGGCGTTGCGCAGTCGTCCATCCGACCTCAAAAAAAGGGCTCAGATTCCGAAAGTAGTACGGGCTATCGCTGCCAAGAGAACATACCTTGTAGGATGATCGCGGATAACGGCGAGTTCGGGCAGCATGTGTTCTGGGTGGAGACGTATGGACGCGCCAACACGAATGAATCCCGCAGGATGAGCAAGAGCCGGTCACAAGCGCTTACAGGCTTGTTGAATGAACTTTGACAGAGTTCTCCCCACGGTGAAGCAGGGTCGCAGAGGCATCTGCCGGCGTGCGCACTCACTACCGCCACGTCTGTCTCTGACTTGTACCCTCCCGCCTTGCTGCACGCTTTGAAACCAGGCACACCAAAAGCTCCGCGAACATACTTACCAGTGCGTACGATCACGATCTGTGCACGCCAAAACATCTGGCAATGATCTTACTTACCTATCTAGGCAATCAGAACATCCGAGCTCCATCCTCCGGGTGCGACAAGCCGCACCCAAGCTCCACGCATCAGCAAAATAGTGCAGACGGCTGATAACATCTCAACGCCCTGCAGCGCCGCGGAATCAAATGTGCACGATCCACGCGGTGCGTGACCGCGGGCCGACGCGCTCTCTTTCGCCGAAGGCATGCAGGTGAGCCCCGATGGCGCTATGAACCGAATGCACTGCCTGACACTTATACAGGAGCCTCCGGAAGCTTTCTCTCAAGCACCCGACTCCCGCGCGAAGTGCCTACCACACTCCATACGACCCCACTCGCCTCTGCACCGCCTACACCCGCCATCCTTCTTCCACAATGGCAACCATGGAAGGGCTCGAACCTCACATCTATCTCCTCTACGACGTCAGCGCGCAACGCATGGGAACGATCGACTCGACGCAATCCGTCGTCGTACTTGTCAACGGACCAGCCGCGGTCATGACGGTGAGCCACAGACGTACGGCACTCGAAGAACATGCGCTCATGTGATCTCCTAGCTCATTCTGCCAACAGCACCTCACACGCTGGCGCTGTGCCCTCCGAGCCAGTTCGACGACTGGGTCCAGGCGGCGCTCGGACGCGAATTCAACAACTGCGAAGCCCCCGACCCGATGCGCGACATCGTCCTCCAGATCGGCCTCCTGTATCAAGCATTCTTCTACAACATCGACGAAGAGGAGGGCATCAACATGTTCCGCCTTTGGGTCGAGCAACTCGTCGGCGCCGCCATCGCGCTGGTCGATCACGAGCCCGCCGAGTTCGCACTCGCTCGCGTGCTCAATTGGGCCCACACTGTCCTTCCGGCGGTAAGTCCTCCATCATGCATACGATCCGCACAACATTGATCAAGAAACATGGGGTCATACAGGGCATCTTTTGGAACCTTGGGCCTCCTGCCTTGGACACCGGCGCCGGATACGACATCGACACTCCTGTCCCTGAGCCCGACAACACTACGCGCCCCGCGACCTCCTCGCGCAACGCGGAGGACATACCGCGCAAGGCCCGCAACGCCGCGCGCGAGGGCGACAACACCGCGCGTGAGGGCGACAACACCACGCGCGAGGGCGACAACACCGCACGTGAGGGCGACGATGCGACCGCAGGCTTCGAGGAACCTGCGCTTTCTGACCCCGTCCTGCCTTTGTTGACGCCTGCATCCCACCTCCCAGCATTCGAACCCTCCAGCACCGCGAGTACGCCCAACCAGGTGGCGCCCGCTGCCTCCATAGGTCGAGAGGCCTCCGACACCATCTCTGCGCATGGCGTTCTCGTCTCCGAAACCCCCGACGCCTCTCAGACGCCGTCGCCGCTAGCAGCTCGCCCCGCTTTCGACACCTCCGCTTCTGTGGGTGGTGAGCCCGAGGGTGGGTCCACAGTCACTGTCCGTAAGTGTTGGACTTGGCACACTGCAAACGTGCTGTTCTGACGTTCTCAATGACAGAGTCCCCCCCTACCCCTGCTGCCATTGCTGCAGAACTTCTCAGCATGCTGGGGATACCTCGCACGTCCGTCTCGAGGCCTGCCGGTGCTACCGCTCGTCCGTCGGACGACTTTGTGTTGGTGGCTGTGCCCCCGGCGCCTCGTGACGATGGTGAGTACGATAGCGATGGGAGTATGCCGCCGCTTGTGACCCCCTCGGGCTCGGATTCTGAAGACGAGTACTAGTAATGTAGTACACAATAGTTGATCATGAATGGGCCCCTAAATCCACCTGAATATATACTGTGTTCAACATGCTACGGACCCACTGAGTCGCCCCGGATCGGGCACATACTCCACGCGTGATCCAGAGCCGCTGACGAGCCGGAGCCGCGGTTCCGGCTCGTACGGCTCTGGTGCACAGCGGCTCCGACTCCGGATATCTACGGATCTATCCGCCGGGAGAGCTGGAGCCGTGCTCGGCCTTACAGTGAAGAAAGCAAAATCTAGTCAAGCCCCTCCTGGACAGCAATTTATTGGAATTCCATGGGATAATGTCAATTACAGCTGTGCATATGATAGTCTGTTAACTATTCTTCTTTCAGTATATACAGAATGTCAGCAAAATTGAAAAACTGTGATCTCTCAACAGAGTGTTACTCTGCAAGATGTTGGTGTATTATTTGAGCAGACTTTGTGCCAAGATTCAAGAAAAGCTATTGTTCATGCTCGAGATCAGTTCAGATTCAGACTTGTTCAAGAAAATGCTGACCTTGGTCCAAAAGGTAGCAATCCCACTGATATATATAGTCTCACCAGAAGCACTCTTGCAATTAATAAACCCATTCTTCTTGAGCATCATATATGTAGAGCCTGTGAGTATCAATTTGTCACTACAAAGAGTGAGAAAATGGTATGGACATGCCATGTTGACTTCTGGAAAAACCATCCTACAAAACTTGGAATTTATAAGGGAAAGTCAGTAATGCAGTGGTATAATGCACTGTCAATTTAGAAAACCATATCTGCTTGTCTTCAGTGTGGTAGATCAATGCAGAAGATACAGAAATATGAGAAGGCCCCTAATATTATTGCATTTATCACTACAGACAAAGTGGTTATAGAGAATCAGATAACACTACCAGAGATACACCAAATGTATAGACTCTGTGGGATAGTATACTACCATAACCAGCACTTTGTATGCCAGTTTGTAGATCAAACTGGAGATATCTGGTAAAATCATTGGGGCCTCGTGGGAAGGTCCGCCACCGCGTCGTCTTGCCATTTCCCAGTGTCGAACCCCACACCATGCTTGACGGAGAACTTCTTGATCGGGATACCCTTCTGTTGGTCGCAGCTGTAGTATATAAAGACATGTTCGATCTACAAGCGAGTCAGGCCAAAAGTAAGTCTATATGAATACAGGATGACATACCGCTGCTGCTGCCAGGGCCACTGCGCCAACAGGGCAGAGGTCATTCGGATTATTGGTGGTGTGGACAGAGCCAATGATAGTGCTCATGTGAGAGCCGACAACCTTGAGCATGAAGACGGATCGGAGTTGCTCACAGGCCAGTGCAGGCTGTCATACGGAAAAGTGAGCTGAGCAGTTTGTAAACTGGAGCGGAGATTGAGGTGCAGAACTTGCCTGACGAATATTGGGTGTGCCGTACAAGGCTTCACTGCCAAGTTTGATTGTGTCTTGAACCCAGTGGAGAATGCCTAAGGGACTGCGCTGATACATCGATAGTGTCATATCGCACTTGCGACGATCCATCTCTGCTGTGATCGCCTGTATGGCGGTTAGCTGTAAACCACGACACCAGTCGTACACTTGTTGTTGCCACTATACAAGGTGCGATGACAATTAGTGTCTTGCCGGCTGTAAGCAATGGAAACACTCGCCCAGCGGTAGATAATGTCTTTCTTGTCGAGGTGATGGTGACGGTGGGGAAAGATGTTGTCAATGAGCTTCTGCAAGATCTTGATAAGCGGCCCCTGCTTCTCGGTGGTGGCGGCCCAGGGATTGTCTTCAGCACCGTAAATCTCCAGGACAGAGGGGACAACCTCAGTCTTGATTTGCGGCTTGCACCAGTCTGGTAGATGCTCGTACTTGAGGGATTTGCCATCAACAGCGTGGTCGCTGTTAGAGTTGCTTTCAAAATTCAGATGCTGCTTTGGCACGAGCCGGCTGCTTGCCCCGATTAGCTGCCTGAGCCTTTGACTGCGTCGTCTTCTTTCTCTTCTTCTCGGACCCAACGAGAGAGTCGACCTCCAACCATCTAGTAATCATGGGCCTGTGTGAGTGAACTTTGCATACAGATGGCACTGTGACATTGAGATGGACGATTCAATGAACTTACATTAGCGTGCGGGGTTCCCGGGCCCAATTTCGTCTCAGCCATGCGGCACACAGACGTTGAGCGATCAGCATGAATATCCTTGATGGATAGACCGCTGTCAGGCTGGAAAGTGGCATCGAGGTCCTCGTATTGGGTGGTGGGTGCAGTACGGCGCGATGATGTCACTGCATTTCGGCGGTTTGTCATTCTCTGCAAGCCTCTCAGACACAACGCATCAAAGCACTCACTCATAGGTGTAGCCAAGTCTTGCGTTCTTCCTGGGTTGGCTGAGGCTGCGCTCTGGCGCGCAAGCGGAGTCACAGGGTCTTCACGTGCTGCAGATTGGGGACGTGTGCCCACGGGCCGTGTAGTGGTAGATGTGCAAGCCTGTTTTTGTAGTGTGCGTCGCCATTCCAGAGTAAACGCATCCTTGCGGGATACAGAGTTCATCAGATCCAGGATGGAGAGGGACTTCGAGGAAGCGCTGTATCACTGATGTGCTAATGAGCATCTGACAGACGATGATGGTGAACAATACGCACCCTGGTGTCTTGGGATCTGGGTTGCATGCCTTCTCATCTGAGAGTGTCGCTGTTCCCTCCTGGTGCCGAGAATCCAGATCTGAACGCACTTCCACCCGTCTGAGCATCCGTTTCTCGGCTGAAGTGAGCTTAGTCTACAGTTGTCAACTTCGTGTGTGTGTGCGACAACAGTGAGAGGGTCTACCTTGGTCGTGGGGGGTGTCTCCGGCGTGTCCACATCTTTGGGTGATGGCGAGTCATGGTGCGCGCCAGCGTCCCGGGCAGTTTGAATTCGCTGTGGGAAATAGAAGACACATGGCATGTGGGCCTGCGATCTGTAGTGGGAGCACATGGACGCACCTTCCTGCCTTTGCTAGATACCATCATCTGCGAGGGAAGGTCTTTCGGGGGCAAGTCCTCGTTGAGTTCACTGTCGATAGGGAACGTGTCTGCCATTTATGGCAGGTGCGCGCACAGCAAGTGTTAGCGGGCTCGTGTAACATCGCACCAGACTCGTAGTACGTACTGAAGGCCTGACGTGTCTGTGCCACCTTGTCTATCTTGGAGGACCATTTGGCCTCTTCGGTGGCCTCTATACTATATAGCAGCCTGAGCGTCACGAGCAGCGGCTTTCTTGGCTTTTTTGGCCACTGCTTCCTTGTGGATGTCTTCACGTGTGCACTTTGCCAGTCCAGCCTCTACTCCAGGTCTCTGGCCGCTGTTCCGTATCGAGTAGCGTGGCTCTGGAGGCTGATGTTCTGCAGGAACTTCTGACTGCCAAATATCAATAGGTGAGTCATATTTTTGAGCTGGGATTGGATGAACACGGTTTTTTGAGTATCTGAGTAGCAATGGCGGTGACTGCTGAGTCACTGCCATTGCCATTTGGGGCGTTGGAGGTGTGCGACAAGGCCGCCGTTGACGTGGTTGACCGTCGAGCCTTTTTGGTGACTATGGTGGCAACGACTTCAGCGTGAGACTCATTACGCGGAATGTCCGGCGAGGATGGTCATTCTTCTAAAGAGGCGCAACTGTTGAGCTTGTGTTTGCTGCCGCGGCGTCAGCCCTTCGACCCCTTGCCTCGCATTAGGAGATGAAAGTTGGGAGCAAAGAGGGCGACAATTTTTAATGTCCGGCGGACTTGTCACTTTGAACTTTGTGCCAGGCGGCACCTCACCTGTTCACCAACTGTCTACCTGCACTTTCCCCTGACATTCTGAGCTTTGGAATGGGTCATCGCTGCCGTCTGTGCTGCAAGACATATCCCACCACCCGAGCGTTCTTCACTCATCACAGAAAAGTCCATGCCCATCTGAAACCCCCTCCACCAAAGGTGACAACCCGGCGACATCCCCATCTCAACGGTGAGGCTACAGTCGCAACTTATGCTCCTCCGAAGGACACCTCACGCTCCTCATAGCCCGTCCATGTGACAAGAACGGCAACTTCCTTCCCCCCAACTCCGCACCTCCTCCACAATCTGATGAGATCAACTGGCAACCGTTCCCAGACCGTTCGTCATTCGAGTTTGCCAAGCTTGCCTTCGAAGAAGCTCATCTCTCCAAGGGCAAGATCAAGCGTCTTCTTCAGATCCTTGCCACCAAACATCACGCCGATGGGCTGCCGGAGTACAATTCAATCTACAAAAATCAGAAGCAGATACTTGAGGCTATCGACGCCATTGAACATGGAGAAGCATCATGGCGCACATTCGCTTTCAGATACCCCGGCCCTGTAACCCCAACCTCCCCTTCATGGAAGCGCGAAGTATTCCTTGTGCACACGCAAGATACGCTCCGCGTTGCGGAGATCATTGCTGCTTGCCCTGATTTTGAAGGGAAGTTTGACTGCGTACCCACTCAAGAGTTCACCACTCGGAACTGCCGCTGTGTGTCCAATCTCATGACGGCACAGTGGGTTTGGCAACAGGCTGTAAGTGTTACGGCACCCATCAGCAACGCTCATTTGGCTCACAACCTGTCAGAATAATAAGATCGCCGAAGATCCGGATACCCATGGCTCGATGATTGTACCCATCGTGCTCGGGGCTGACAAGACGACAGTGTCCGTAGCCACCGGAAATCAGGAGTTCCGCCCGCTGTACATGTCACTGGGGAATCTGCACAACGAAGTACGTCGCGCGCACCGAGATAGTGCCGTCCCCATCGCATTTCTTGCCATTCCAACAGGCAAGTCATCCATCATTCTCGATGTGAGTGTTCATTTAACACATTCCTATGTTCCAGCTGCACATGAGTGGGAGAAAGACAAGAAGTTCCGTATCTTCAAGAAACAGATTTATCATGCGTCTCTTGTCAAGATCCTCGAGCCGTTGCGTGCTGAAATGACAACCCCGCACGTCCTCCGCTGTCCTGATGGTCACTTCCATCACGCGATCTTCAAACTTGGACTGTTCATCGCAGACTATCCGGAACAAGTATATCTCTCCGGGATTGTCTCTGGTTGGTGCCCAAAGTGGGTGCAACTATTTCCTGAATAGCGTGAATCCCTCTTAACGCGATATCTTTAGGTGCTACGCAGTTTCCGATGCGGACTTCAAGGAAGGCGACCCACGGTGTCGCAACAGCATGGAGAACCATCTGCACGCATACAACGTGGCAGATCTATGGGACTTGTACAGCATCAACCCGAATGTCCGCCCCTATACGACATACTTTCCCCACACTGATATTCACAAGCTGCTCACCTCTGACCTTCTCCACCAACTCATCAAGGGGACATCCAAAGACCATCTTGTCGCCTGGGTCCTTGCCTACATCAAAGCTATTGCACCGTCTGAGCGTGAAGCAAACAAGATCATCGACGATATTAATTGCAGATACGAGGCTTTCCTGTACCTCGATGCATCATATTAACCATTAAATCCTCGTAGACTCGCTGCCATGCCACCGTTTCCCGGTCTCCGCCGTTTTCCGCAGGGTTGCAACTTCAAGCAATGGATGGGCAATGACTCCAAGGCACTTATGAAGGTTCGCCTGTTGTCGCTCTGCCGGTTGTCATCTTGTACTTACTCACCTGTCATGTCTAAATGTTTATTCCGGCCATTGTCGGTCATGTGCCCAACGACATGGTCAAGTGCCTCACTGCCTTCCTCAACTTTGTCTATCTTGTCCGCCGTCCGTCCCACGACACCCACTCCCTTCACGCCATAAGCGGTCTCATCGCACGTTGCCAAGCCCTACGTGCGATCTTCTTGCAAGCAGGTGTTTGGCTTGATGATGGTTTCGCATTACCACGTCAACATGCACTGTTCCACTACGTGCGGAGCATTGAGATGTTTGGCTCGCTGTATGGCCTGTGTACATCGATCACCGAGTCCAAGCACATCTCTGCCGTCAAGCAGCCCTGGCGCGACTTGAACCGACGCAACCCCCTTGGGCAAATCCTCCGCAAAATCACACGACTCAACAAGCTTGCTGCTGCTCGTGCCAAACTCAGTCACCGCAACATGCTGCATGGCAACGTCCTCAGCTATGTCCGCTGTATTGTCCGGCGAGCCCGCCAATTCAGCGACGCAGACAATGACAACGACAATGACGACTCCCTCAAATACAGCTCTGACGCCTTGTCAAGCTCAACAGACTCAGAAGCCGAAGCTGATGAGCGATACCGTCAACTGGCAGAGGCGATGGCAAGCGACAATGATCCAGCAGAGGCATATGTCACACTGAGCCAGACCCCAGGTACGCAAACATTCTTTTGATGTGCCGTTTTGCATCTGATACACTCTTGTTTACCCTACACAACCACGATCAAAGAAGCATCCAAGGGCCTTCACACTCCTGATCTTGTCGGCCATCTCTGCCATTATCTCTACAGTGAACTCAATCCTGATGCACCCGACCCCGATGACGTTCCTCTTGCGCAGTGTCCCTATGTGTGGCCCTACGCCAAGATCTCCATCTATCACACATAGTGCCGTAGGGTCAGGTCATACGACCGGTCAATGACTGGAAAATAACCGTAACTGATGCGTAAATAACCTGACCATAACCGTTTACAATCAGTTATGGTTATGGTCATGGTCACGGTCATTGAGAATGACAAAAATTGTATAACTGCAGATGACTGGTTATGACCAGTCATATTTTACCTGCTAAGACCAGTCATGACTGGTCATTGACTGGTTATATAAAAGACATCAACTGATCAAATAGAATGTACAATGGAAACACTTGAAATATATTAAATTCAGCAGCTCTGGCAAGTGGAAAATACCAGTCTCTAGTTAACTCTGGTCTAATCAAACAGATCAAAGATGCTCAGTGCTGTCTATAGACAGACTGAATGACAGACCAATATCCATATCAATATCAATCCATGTAGATATAGAAGGCTCTCTCCAGTAATAAGCATGAAAATTACTTCTGTATTACATTTAAGATGTTTTTCTAACCTGGTGGATCAAATGACTGGTCTTAACTTGATCTGACCAGTTATAACTGGTCATAACTGCATGTTCAGTCATGACCGGTCAATGACCGTAACTGGACCGTAACTGAACTGATAATAACCTGACCGAAAGATCAGTCAGGTCATGAGCCATCTGCTGAAGATCAGTCATGGTCATGGTCATGGTCATGGCCCAGAGGGGTCAATGACCTGACTTGACCTGACCCTACGGCACTAATCACACAGTGGCATCAACATTCTACACACCCAGCAAGCTGTGTGAACCTTGGGGTATGCACCGCCAGATAATCTGGTGCTCGCTGCTGTGGTGGAAGGAGTTTTCGCGCTACGACACTGTCTTGGTGAGCATGGACGCAGACAAGCTTGGAATGGAAGGGATGGTTGTCGCACGTGTGCGTGCATTCCTGTCTTTTGCCTATGGGGAAGACTTCGATATCATGAGATGTGCGCTTGTCGAATGGTTTATCCTTGATGCAGACGAGCCAGATAGCGTCACTGGCATGTGGGTTGTCCACCACAATCTATATGACAATGGTGCTCCTGTGGTCGACATTATCCCAATTTCTAGCATTGTATGCGTCTGCCATCTTGCTCCTGTTTACAGTACTACTCATATTTCTCCCACATTCCTTTTTTCCGATGCTCTTGATGCATTCCGTAAATACTTTGTTAACTGGTATATAGACCAGCACCTACACAAGACACTCTGCTAATACTACATGCTCTCATTCTGGTACCCTGAGCCATCTGTGTTGTCTGACGGGTGGCTGTCCAGAGGCGCCAGAGATTCAGAAAATCGGGGAATTACTGATGAAGTGCTACATTTGCATAAGTAGTCCACACTATTTGTTTCTCTTCAACAGTTTGACATTTTCATCTGAACCAATTCAGATCATCTCTGTATAGGTGATAACACTGAAAGACATCATTACAATATTAATATGCAGGGGAATAAAAAAGATTTCTTTTTTCCAATCAGCCAGAGTTGAACCCTTGACCTCCTTGTTATTGTAACAGCACATCAACTAAACACATACCTCTTACCACTACACCCCTAGGTCTTGTTATCTGTACATCTCACTGGCAATATATCGTGTTATGTGATGGACTTAGAGAAATTACAGATGTTCATGTTTCCATAAAGTCTCCAATGCAACTCTCTATCCAAGTCCACTTTATACTAGACTCTGGCAGTTGATGTTGAATAATCAAAAGCTGCTGTGTGTTGCTGAGACTACATATAATAAAGTCAGTGTTCTGAAAATTTTCAAAGTAGTCTTCATTAGCCAAAGTTAGCGCAGCATCAATACACATCAGTGCAATCTCATTTCACTTGGTTCTCTCTATTGCTCCTTGATGCACATATGCAGTGATGCTATGTATAGTCTATCAAAGTGTAGAGGTCCAACATCTAAATTGTTGTGTTGTAGGTTTGTGTTGGCAAAAAACAAGGTGAAGAATGCAGCATGTTAAGATAGTATAAAATAATAACAGAATTGTGGATAATTAGTTCTGATTAGTGGGGGATTTTGCTACTTTGTTACAATTACCTCTAATTAGCTGGGGAGGGTTTTCCAGATGACTACTTATGACTGTACCTGCTGAATTGGGTGACATAGGCGCCTGTCGAGCGCCCATGAGATGCAAAAAACAGCCCATCCTTCCTGATTTGGGCAATTGTATTTTGACTCTAGCACATATAGTGACATACATTATTTTATTCCCACAATTTATGGCTACAATCTGAGATTGTCAGAAGTCATGTGACCAGGAGCTGTTAAGCACCATTGGCCCAAAATCCAAAGCTCCCCCAGCCTTGGTTGAAGCAAGGCTGGGGGAACTTCGGAATTTCGGCCATTTGGGCGCTTATTTTGCGTTTACACGGTATATAAGCCCAGTTATAGCTTCAATTACTATGTCACTACTATCAGTGTGCAATGCATAGAACAGAAACATAGCCAGCCATGGTGGCAGTGCTGCGGGTGTCTAACTAGTTCCCGCACGGTTCAGCCAACCTTAGTCTAGGGTTGGCTCAGTAACAAAGTTTGTTATCAGTGCTTACATCAGCGCTTACTCTGTTCTTACTCAAAGTAATCAGAGTATGAAATATATTCTCATGGGGTCAGGTTCGCGTTACAGAGTTTGGCAGAGGATGTCGCCCTTAAAGGACAATTTCTTCGTTTCACTCATCAATTGTAACAAGGAGGTAACCAAAAGATCAAAACAGGGGCTCCTTGATGGAGATCCTCAGCCTTATATACTGGCCTGTGGGGCTCATGTGATACATAGAAGGCAGTGTCCATGTGAAATAGAAAAAGGGGCTGTGCGAGGTAAGGCTGAGCATGGATCAATCCGTGGATGATCCGGATCTGAACCTGCAGATCAGGATCACTTTTTCTCCTTGATCCAGATCTGCACGGATCCGGATCATTTTGGATCGATGTGCAGATGATCTGCAGTAGAGAATATAAAGAAAGTAAATGATTCAAATCTTTGTTGAATATTGATGGATCAGTGCCATATTGATTACAGAGTATCGCCTATGCTGTGCCTACCTGTATACCCAAAATCAGGACAAAAAACTGCACATTACATGAGTTATTAATGATTTACTGTATCATATTGTATGTGATCAAGCCATTTTGGGGCTCAGTTGTATGTGCCATATCTCAGCCATGGTTCTATATAAGCCAGTTGTTTTTGACACATAGATACTACATCCAATACAGTACAGAATGCATCCAGAAATGTAACATTTGAATCATTTTTGACCCCTCTGCAGCTCATCTGCAGATCATGGGGTTTTCAGAAGCTTGATCCAGCTCTGGATAATTTCAGCTCGGTCTGCAAAGTGAGCTGGAGCTGCGCTCAGCCTGAGTGCGAGGGGATTTGTATTGTACATGAGTATTGGAAATGGAATGAGATACAATGTAGGAATATGAAATATGAGGCAGTGTAGGAATATGAAATAGCAGACAATGAGAGAGATGACGACTGAGGAGTCTGAGGAGATGATGACTAAAGAAGAAAAAGGAGAGATGTTACGTAATGAAGCTATTTAGCTGGAAGAACCGTAACAGTCTCCAGGTAAGCCTCACTTGTATTTCACTTGTAGATACTTCGCTCAATACAACTTGTCTCCAGCCCTGCGTGCCGAGCCTTGCTCCACTCTTGCTGCACAAGTGCTTGTCGGACACACTTGCTCGCCTTGTTGTTTCCTTCTTGTCTTGCTTGACCCCAGGTCGCAACATGTGCATCTTCTGTATCCATCTCCCAGATGACCACTCTGTATATCTGACAATCTACCTCAGTGACAGCCTTTGTCTAGATTTTCCAAAGGAGGTTCAGATAGTTTGTGAGGGTAATGTGGTATATCTGCATTTGTAACTCTTCTTGTTCCTTAAGTGGTGGCAGGGCCTGCCAACCATAAGGTTAGCACTATATACTTATGTGATATTTACACAGACCGAAGCATATTCAAGTCCATACTCTGGACTCATATTTCTGCAGATTGAATTGCAATATGGAATGACCAGTAATTAATGCCACTTGACAACATTCCATCTTGCAACAGATATCAGGCAAAGCAATATGGGCTCAATGACTAGGCATTGGCTGCCAGATTGCCACCCAATACACGCTTAGGTCAGTGCCAGGAGCCTGGAATATCTGGTTGGAAGTTACTGCCAGTAGAAGGGTTCTGAACAGTGCTTCAATATTGAAGCATCTTAAACAGGACATTGGGGAGTTGGTCTATATGGGTAGAGCTATTAGGTCATAGCAGACTTTGAAACCTAAGATGACAGACTGGCTCAACTTGATAAGTATCTGGTAGGTGGTCTAATGGGCAGTTGTACTAAGTCTAGCAGAGTTCAAACATGTCTGAAGCCTTGCAATATACAACTGTATGTCCCTCTCCTGAGGCTCTTGGCAAGATCACTAAATGGAAATTGAATTAAACACTTTTTCTGAAGAACATAAAATTCTTTGCAACAGCTGCACATAATCCCTGATAGATCCATGGGGTAACTGAGGTGTCTCCAGGATGACTGAAGTAGGCACTTGTCTTGTATGGTGGTGCAGAGGCTCAGAAATGTTTTCACAGATGGTCCTGAACTGTGTCCACCTCAAATTTTTACATACATATATCAGGCTTCTTGTATGAGATTGTTGCAATACACTTAGTAGTCCGATCATTAACAGAGATGTCATTATGCTTGCATGTGTCAGTATGCAAAGCTGAAGAAAAACATACCTTTCTGTGTCCAAAAACCATTCACATTTGCACCAACTATGATGGCAAACATTATCAATCTGTTTGCATTAGCAAAAGTGACAGTGTCAGATAAGTGCAGGTAATTAAGTTCAGTATGGATGGACTTGACAAGATCAGAGTCTGACAAGCAATACATATTTTATCATGGCAAGTGTGTGGTCAGTTACTATCCACCGGGGGCATGATCTGGTGTAACTATCGGTTACACTCTTATCACATCGTGTTTAAGGCCCAAATGTGGATGCAACGTATTTATGCATCACATATTGGAGACACTTAAAATGTCTCAAGTTTTCATGTTACATCCTGGATACATTTTGAATGCCACATGTATCTAGCATGTATCCACAATGTGACGCCGCAACACATGGGAGACACATGTGGACCTTAATCACGATGTGACCAAGATGTAACAATGGGTCACATGGCTCAATGCCCCCAGTGTATTAGTGCTGGTGGACATGTCAATAATTCACCAGCTCTGGTAGGACTTTTACCAGACATATACCAGCAAGGGTAATTACATCTTATCTCTCTAGCACTCTGTGCTATATGCCAGGGCTTGTCAGATCACGACTCAGGTGAGCAAGGCTGATTCCAAGCAGCATCTGACAATTGCACCATCACTTTTATTAGCTGCCCAGCATGGAACATTTGTTGTCACATAAAAAGGGCTCCCAAGATGTGCACTTCATCAACTCTCCCTCTCTCCCTTTCATCAGGAGTTCGCCGAATCACTTATGCAAATTATGAGCCATTATCAGGCCATTAAGCTCCATTAACGCCCATTACTCACCCATAACAGGAAGGAGAAAAAGCGCCAGAGCACTGCCACCAGGTGCTTAATGGCTTCAAAACAGTCTCTCGCGGCGGCTTTACTGCAGACTCAGAACAAGCCTGTTTGCTCTAGAAGTTTATATACCAGCCCTTCGAACCATAAAGAAGGGCTGTGCAAAATTTCAGCCCGATACGGTCACTCAGCATGTGACAAATGAGCGCGCTTTACGGGGCCCAGATGATAATTGAAATAAGTGCGAAATAAGTGGCATAAGTGATTTGGGGAACTACTGATGTTCCATCCTCTCTGTTCCCCTCTCCATAGTGAAGTTCCGAGTGCAAATGTCTTATGTAAGGTAACTCCAGTGTCTGTTTCAGTCTGATCCCAGGTGGGTATCTAATTGTTGCCAATAAGTAACAACAGCCTGAGTAAGTCCCTTTGTGTACCGGTGAGTCTCCTACAGGCTCAGGTGAGCCCTGGGTCAGTTCCGATATCTGGGAATTCGGGGCTGCCAGATAATTTCCGACCGGTGCTTCAATACTGAGATGTCATGGACCAGACATCAAACAGATATTGGGCAAAGTGATATGGGCTCGATGACTAGGTGCCGGCCGCCAGATCACCGCCCAATACCCAAAGTTGCACCCACAGATGACTTCCAACCAAATATCCCAGGCTCCCGGCACACACCTGGGCGTTGTAGTGCAGCTACACACTCTTAAACGGTAAGTCCTTGCATTTCTTTTTGTCGGTGGTGAGTACTGTACCATTTCGACCAACTCAACCAGTCACGCATCACCACATGGCTGTTTGGCCGAATTTTGGCCACGCATCCGAGTCACCGGTCACATTGATGGCAGTCGAATGGGCCCTCCGGGCGCTTATCTCTTCGGGAAGTGGCGTGCGACAGCGCGCCCCCATTTGGTCGAAAAGTTGGCCAATGTCACGGTCATCCGGCCGGTGGTCGAGTCCGTCCACCAAAATCGCCCTGTCACGGGTCACAGGCTAGGTCGAATTGGTCGAAATGGTACAGTATGTGACTGTAAACAGACTGTCATTGATTGGTTGTGTTACTGTATAATGGTGATAGGGCCACCTTTTGTATTGTCGAGTTTGTCTGGGTTTTTAATATAACCATTATTATTTTTGATCTCCCCAATAAGATCCTTGGAACCCCCCAAAGCAAATGTGATGTGACCAGTGATAACATTTGAATTCAAGCTCTTACAATTACATGTTCAGGTGAGCCCTGGCAGGCTGGGTTGGTCCCAATATCTTGAGGTTTTGGGTTGTCAGATAATTTCCAACTGGTGCTTCAACCATACTGGAGTGTTTTGCCCCGGAAATTGAACAGATATCAGGTGAGCCAACATTGGAGCAATGGCTAAGCGCCGTCTGCCAAATATCTGCTTGATACGTATTACGCAGTACAGCCCCGCAGATAACTTCCAACCAAATACCCAGGGCACCCAGTGCACACCTGGGCATGTATAATGGCTGGTAAGTCTGACAATATCTTACCATCAGTGGTATATATTGCCAGTCTGGCGAGCCATGGCCAGAATGGTGGGATATAAGTACCATGTCCAGACTCTGTAACGGAAACGGAAAGATAAGATTAGATTACACGTAGATTACATAATGTATCGCATCCGGGTAACCGGCCGAGCGTCCTATAAGACGCTCGGCCCGACGTGGCGAAAGCTCAGCCTTTCACCACGACCCTCCGTACAACGCACTTCTCAGAATAGAGATTGGTGCAGCGTACATCGGGCGTGCGTGAATCGGGCTACCATCAAGATCTATTACACTTTTTTACGCTCCTCCACGTATAGTGGATTTCTACTCAAGAAGTGCAAGGACGACACCCATGGATCCTCAGGAACACCTCAACCCCCACTACGCACGAACGTCTAGTTCCGCGCAGTCGGCGGCCTCTCGACACTCAACAACAGGCTCGACGACGGCGCACGGCATATCATTGGAACGGACATCTCGACGCGGTACCCCAGCCATGACGAGTGCAACACTCGCTGGCACTACACCTACTCGGCGGCCAAATTCGGCCTTTAATACTTCTCGGACTGATTTCGCGGCGACATCCACGCCTTACACTAGACACTCGGTAGACTACGATAGACAAGACATCTCGGACGATAATCCTATACCCGGTTCCATGCCTCATACAGAGGCACCGACTACTTCGGCACTACCACCGTACGTCTCCGACCGTAAAGGTAAGGAACGTCGGCGTTCGCAACAAGATGACTCCGACACGGACGACGGTATACTACGCATACCGCAAAGCGCGGCAGCTCAGATGCTTAGTCTGATGCTGCAACAACACCGTCACTACGCTCGCGGCAGTCAAGACGACCAGGCGTTCCTCCGCCAGATCCAGCAGACCGCCCTCGACATGGGCTTGCAACTCGACACGGACGAGTTGGCCAACCTATCAGCGACCGCACCAGTTCAGGAGGCCGAACCATCGCAAGCCCAATATGACGACGACGATTTCGATTCTCGGGAAGTCGAACAAGGCCTCGAGATAGAACAGGTTCTTAGCAGAGACCGCACCGAGCGACTGGCCCGCGCTGGACTCAGTCAAGGGGACGACTCGGTCCGCGAATACACTCAAACGCAGGAGAACAGCGGATGGGGGCAGACGGAATATGCTCAGGCGGCGGACACCTCGGTACGAGTATCCGCTCCTGTTCCGATGTACCCTCCGCAA
This sequence comes from Earliella scabrosa, assembly GCA_022605405.1. Lineage (NCBI taxonomy): Eukaryota > Fungi > Basidiomycota > Agaricomycetes > Polyporales > Polyporaceae > Earliella > Earliella scabrosa. The sequence continues at coordinate 2,097,692 of JABYQQ010000003.1, read as the reverse complement.
GTCCCATTCCCCACTCAATCCCCAACGACTGGACATCAAACGATGGAAGGTCAACTTCCATCTGGCTCGACGGACACGCCGACAGCACGATCGTCGGCCTCTACAGTACGACAAGATGGACCACATCCTCAGTACAGGACCACAGGGCATCCAAGTAGCATGCCCCGACTCGTCACGCCGGGCCCGGCTCCTCAAGAGCCTACACGGCTGGCACCTCGACCGTCCCATGTGAGCTTTGCGCATCTCGCGAAAGCTTACCCGGCCCCGGAGTCAGCGAGTACGGCCAGGACTCAGCAGCGTCAAGCGGGACCCGCCACAGGCGGACTCGGCACGCAGACATCTCAGTCTACGCCGGGACCACCCGTGCCGCCCAAGCCATACGGGGTGCGAACCGGCACAGTGCCGCAACCAACTGCTGTACAGGGAGGTCAACTCCCTCAGCCATCGGCCCAGCCGCCACCTCAGGCGGCCTACCCTCAAGCATCACAACCACCACCTGCTCAACAGCAGGTTCCTCTACCTCAGCCGGCTCAACCGCAGGCTGCACCACCTCAGCCGCCCCAGGCACCACAGCAGCCACAGCAAGGACCACCCACACCGCAGGCACCGTACGCGTACCAGCCCGTGAATCTAGGCTCGACCTATCAGTCGGCCTCCGGTCAGTGGCCGGCGACTTCGTACGCGCCGTCAGCGTCCTTCGCTCCGACCACCATCCAATCAGGCATCTTCCCGACGACTACGGTGGCACAGCCAATCCCGGCGACCAACCTGAGGGATTCCATAGGTCTGAAGCACATCGTAAAGATGATTCAGACCCATGTGGCTCAGCCAAGCACAGGACCGCTCCCGGATTACTTACGACACTCGAAGATTCCGCCTCCAGCGGCTTACAACGGCAAGGACGACGACGCTGTCTTCAACGTATGGTTGAGCAACGTCCTCAACTACTGCCGACAACTTCACGTAACCGGGCCAGACATGGATGGCGACCGCGTGGACATCCTAGCAGGGGCACTCAGCGACGACGCGGCGAACTGGTTCTTCCAGAACGTCCAATCGGAGTATTGTCAACAACGCTACTGGACATTCGAGAGTGCAGTCATTGCACTGTACAGGCGATTCGTCTTAACTGACGCGTTCCAGTACGCCAGCAACCAATTCGACCGCGTGCGATATCGCCCGCTTCCTGACGGAGGCGTGGCGAAGCTGTATCAAGACATGACGCATTGGGCCCAACGGATGTTCGAATACCCCAGCGAGAAGGTGTTCAAGGACAAGTTCTTATCGAACTTGCCGCGCGAACTCGAACACCATATCGTCATCTCGCGAGGTATCGACCCGATGGCTATACATAGTCGCGACCTCTACACGCTGGCCTTACAAATCGAGGACGCGCTCGCTGGCATCCGCCTACGGCGACAGGCGCACGAAACGCCTAGCAGAACGCAGAACCCAGCCTCAGGATCGTCCCGTCAAGGGTCCGTCCAGAAGCAAGGAGGCTACTCGCAGCCATCAAGGCTGCTATTCAAGCCCATCAAGAAGGCGGACGCCTCGAGGTCATCTCGGCCCATCCTGGTGAAGAAGGCACCCTTCGTCAAGAAGGACGCCTACCCTAGTCGGCCTCCAGGACGCCCTCAAGAGAGACCGCCTATACGGCATGAGACGAAGCCTCAAGTCTCGTCCTCTAACAAGGCGAATTCGGGATCCTGCTTTGCGTGCGGCAAAGCAGGTCACTGGGCAAACAGCCCAGCCTGTCCTATGTACGGCAAGCCTAAGGTCAAGCTGTTCGCCCACCACGTCGTCGAAAATGACGAAGATGGGCAGAACGAACCAGCCGAGGACGACCATGATCAGCCAGGCGAACAACCGGAAGGCCTGGAACCTCCTGAATCCGATCAAGAGGACGACTATCAAGGACTGTACGCCGAGTCCGAGGACGAAGTCGACCTAGACGGTCAACAGTCCGACTCGGAGTACTACGAGTTGTATACGAACGTCATGACGTTATGTCGTGACGACGAGGACGCCAACGAGCAGCCGGTCGTACAGACCGAGCCGCTGTTGGATGCCTCAGAGAAGCTCGTCCAATCGTTCAGAATCGAACAGGAGCCAACTCTTAAGACGGCGAAGAACGCGTGGCTTTACGACTCACGCGTTCGACGACTGAATGAACCGAAGGACCAGCCGCAACGCGACTTCAAGGACCAATGGCCGTTATGCGCGGAAGTCATCATCAACGATGTGACCGCGTACGCGCTGTTCGACTCTGGGAGCACAACGGACATGTTGTCCCCAGTCGTCGCGTACATCGCCCAGTCAGATTGTATAAATCTGACCGAGCAGATGGGGCTGCAACTCGGCACCAAGAATAGTCGGACGAAGATCACGCACGGTACAAGGGCACGACTGAAGGTCGGCCAAGTCGACGAACAACACTACTTTGACGTCGTCGACATCAACCGGTACGACGTGATCCTAGGCACGCCTTTCTTCCGTCGACATAACGTCGAGTTGGACTTCAAGCACCGGAGGATCCTTATCGACGGCAAGGCGATTCCGCTTTACGACAAGGTCGACGAGGCGGAAATGCTGTGTCAACGCGATAAGGATCGTCGACGAGGAGTCGGCAGGCAGTTGCGTACAGCACTGCTAGCTGAAATCGAGCAAGCATAGGGGACCGCAGCGGGCAGCACCGTTGCGGAACCTCCCCACTCCCGCTATGCGCAGACATCAAAGTCGTCGGGAGGGGAGGGGAACGGCATCAACGCCGTTATCTCGACACCCGTACGACATCAAGGCAGAAAATCAGACGAAAAAATCCCAAGAATCGCGGACCGTACAGGTCCCACACTCCACTCGTCAAAAGGTCCACGAACGGGTCTGTCGGGTCTCCCAGATCCACTGGGGATTCATCAGATGTTCGTGAACATCTTGACCGACTACCTCGACGACGAACAGATTCGGAAGACTCATCGAGAGTCTCCCGAAACCGACGACGAGGCAAAGCTTCAAGAGCTCCGCGATAAATGGTTCGCGGAGTACGACGACATGCTTCAGCCACCTCCACCCGGCTTACCGCCGTGGCGAGAGGTCAACCACAAGATACCTCTCATCGACGAGAGCAAGCAGTACAGGTATCGCTTACCGCGATGTCCTGAGGCCGTAAAGACCGAACTGCTTGCGAAGATCAATAAGTACACCAACGCGATGTGGTGGCGGATGGCCAATGTCACGCAGGCCGCCCCACTCCTGTGCGTTGCGAAGAAGAACGGCAAACTACGTACAGTAGTTGATGCCCGTCAACGCAACGACAACACCGTCAAGGACGTGACGCCATTGCCGGACCAGGACCAGATCCGCATGGACGTCGCGCGCGCGAAATATCGGTCGAAGATCGATCTCTCAGATGCCTACGAACAGGTTCGTATAGAACTCGAAGACATCTGAAAGACGGCATTTTCGACCCCATACGGCACGTTCGTTAGCATGGTCATGCAACAGGGCGACTGCAACGCGCCGGCGACCTTCCAGCGATTGATGACCACCATCTTTCGCGACTTCATCGGCCGGTTCGTCCACATGTACTTGGACGACATATTCGTTTTCTCGGACACAATCGAGGACCACAAGAAGCACCTCAAGCTTGTGTCCGACAAGTTGCGAGAGGCTAAGCTATACCTTAGCCGCTCCAAGTGCGACTTGTACTCGAAGAGGATGGACTGTCTTGGCCACATCATCGACGATCGCGGGCTTCATGCCGACACCGACAAGATGAGTCGCATCTGCGACTGGAGGACTCCTCGGTCGTACCACGAAGTTCAACACTTCCTTGGTCTCGTCAACTATCTCGGACAGTTCATGCCGAACGTGTCCGCGTATACCTCAGTACTCTCTGACATGGAGCATAACGACAGACCCTTCGTCTGGCGTCCGCTCCATCAGAAGTGCTTCGACATGATCAAGAGGATGGCGTGCAAGGCCCCGATCCTCAAGCCCATCGACCCACGCAAGCCAGAACCTATCTGGCTGATCTGCGACGCGTCCGTACATGGACTGGGTGCGCTCTATGGGCAAGGCGAGGACTGGAAGACCTGCCGTCCGGCTGGATTTCTGTCTAAGAAATTCACCGGCGCGCAGCGTGCGTACCACACGTACGAACAGGAAGCCCTTGCCATCCTCGAAGGCCTCATGAAGTGGGAAGACAAGCTACTCGGGCGGAAGTTTACGATCGTAACAGATCATAAAGCCCTCGAGTTCTTCAAGACGACGACCCAGCCCAACAACAGGCAAATACGTTGGATCGAGTACATGGCTCGATTCGACTATACGCTACTACATGTGCCCGGGAAGGACAACAAGGTGGCCGACTGTCTATCAAGGTACTACGAGAACGACAATGCGGACGAGTTCCATCCGGTTCAAGACTACGTCAACGCCGACGTACGCCTCGACCCGGACTGGGACGACTTGCCCAACACTCGCATCGCCGAGCTCCGTGCTGGACGCATCACGCGTCAGAACCCCGACGGCCTTGATCCTAAAGATCGAGACGCTCAACGCGAACTCAGGATGAAGACTGAGCAACGCGTCGCGGAAGCTCAGGAAATGGCAGAAGCAGTCGCGAAGGCCGCGGAACGCGCCATCACCTCCGAACAAGCACATACCGTGCAACAAGACGAGGAGCCCGCACCTACCGTGTGGGACGCCCTCGCCAACGGCCCGTCATTACAGAAGTCGATCAACGACATCGACGGGTTCTTGGACGCCGTCAAGGCCGGCTACGAATCCGACCCGACGTTCAGCAAGATCCTCAAGGCGCCATCGCAGTACAAGAGCTTCGTCGTAAGAGACGGGTTCGTGTACACGGTGAACCGACGCGGCAAAGAGGTACTGTGCGTACCTCGCACGAAGTTCAAGCTCAAGACTACCACGCAAACGATCATCGACCAAGGCCACGAAGCGGTTGGACACTTCGGGTCTCAGAAGACCTCGGAGTACATCCGCCGCTGGTTCTGGTGGCCTAAACTCGGCCTGGAAGTCGACCGGTTCTGCATCTCGTGTGCGCGCTGCCAAGTATCTAAATCGCGCAACAAGCTCAAGGCCGGTCTTTTGCACTCGCTACCCATTCCACTCATTCCGTGGATGGGTATCTCCATGGACTTCGTCGGACCATTCCCTAGGTCGAACGGGTACGACTACTTATGGGTAGTCGTATGCCGTCTCACCTCCATGGTCCACCTCATTCCTGTTCGCACTACCGACACGGCCGCGGACCTCGCAGCGATATTCATGCGCGAGGTCGTCCGACTCCATGGGCTTCCTGAGTCCATCGTATCGGACCGCGACTCCAAGTTCACGTCAAGATTCTGGAGGGAGCTTCATCGCCTGCTCGGCGCGAAGCTCCTCATGTCGACCGCGTTCCACCCGCAGACCGACGGTGTTTCTGAACGAAACATCCGCTCTATCACGCAAATACTTCGCGCGATGGTGCGCCCCGATCAGCTCGACTGGCTGGAGAAGATCCCGATGGTTGAGTTCGCTCTCAACTCGGCCACAAGCGCGTCAACAGGATTCGCGCCATTCGAGCTCAACTACGGCTACATGCCGCGCACGATGTCAGGCATACGCACGGACTCGACGTTCACTGGCGTTCGCGAGTTCGCGCAGCGCGCGCGCGCGAATTTGGAGATGGCGCACGACGTGCTCATCGAGAGCCGCGTGCACCAGACCCATTACGCGAACCAGGATTGTCAAGAGGATCCGGACTTCGAGGAAGGTGATCTAGTATACCTGTCCACAAAGAATCTGTCGATTCCGAAAGGGCGCGCGCGGAAGTTGGTACCCAAATATATTGGACCCTATAAGGTCCTGAAGGCGAGCAGGGAGACGTCTAGTTACACCCTAGAACTACCGGCCGATCTTGTCGAACGAGGAATTCACGCAACGTTTCATGTAAGTTTATTACGGAAGCACGAACCCAATGACGACGTGTTATTCCCTCATCGCGAGGCGCGTGCGTTCTACGATATGGGGAACGACGACGAGCAAGAATGGCTCGTGGACGAGATTGTCGGCCACAAATGGGAGGACAATAAAGTCCAGTTCCACGTTAGGTGGACCCACAGCGACACGACTTGGGAGCCGTACACCAAGTGCAGCAAGCTCGCTGCGCTTGAGGAGTACTTCAGGCTCCAGGGCGTGAAGCACTGGAGGTCCTTGGCGCGTAAGCCAGCGGAGGACTAACGCGGACTAACGCGTCGCGCGTTAGACCACGTGACCGCGTCAAGCGCCGACGACCCAATCGGGCGGTCGAGGTGAAACAGCGCTTGCGACGGCGACTTAGCGAAATTAATCGCAATTTTGCGAGCCTGTCCGCCTCTCTCTCTCTTCACTTCGCCAGCAACTGCTCGCACTCGCTCTCTCTCTCTCTCTCGCTCGTACCACCACCAACCCCGCCACGTCGACATGAACCCGAACCCCGCCAACCCGCAAGAACAACACATGGCCGTCGACGGCGGGCATCAGCAGCAACAGCAACAGCAACAGCAGCCCCAAGAGCTGCAAACCCTTCCTCTCCACCCTCACCTCGCACCGGCAGGGGGCGCTCCCATCGTACATGACGGCACGCCCCACCAGTACCCTCAAAACCCGACGGGCCCGGCGGCATCGTATATGATGCCGCCCCCGCCTCAATATCCGACGGCAACAAGTATGGCTGCGCCACCGTACGCCCAGCCGTCGGGGATGGGACAGTACCCCGCTCCGTACGGCTACCTGTACACGGCCATGCAACCGCCTTCAATGGTGTTGCCGCCAACGACCGTCCAGACCGCGCCCGGAATGCCACCGCTCATGCCCATGGGCAACCCTCTGAACTGGAGGTGCCTTGGGCGCGAGATGATGTGCATGGCGCACGAAGACCCTCGCTGCAGGGTGTGTGCACAGTACGTGCCACACCTCACGGCTGCAGCGAGCGAACCCCAGTTCGTGCAGGCCCACGAGGAGGCTCGGGCGGCGCAACAGGCCGCCTACTACGAACATTTCCAACGCTGGCAGGCGTCGAGGGGGGAGGGGAACGACGAGGAACTTCGTCGTTTACGCACACGGACCCAGGAGCAAGACGAGGAGCTCGATCGGCTCCGCGCAGATAATCGCCGCCTTCGTGCTGAAGCGGACGAGTTGCAGAGGACCAACACGCGGCTCGAGAACCGTGCCCGCGAGCTCGAGGACCATGTCGCGAGTGCCTGGGAGGCACACGACGACCAACGGGCTCGCGCGGAGGGTCTCAGAGACGAGCTCGACCGACAAAGGGCTCGCGATCGGTCCCGATCGCCGGTCCGCCGCGACTACCCACGCGACGATTACGCCATGCGTCGACGCTCGCCTCCGCGGACCACGTCTTGGGTCCCGCCACCAACATCGATGGGGCCTCCACCACCTGGACACCGGCCCACTCGCCCGTACACATCCAGCGCGGCACGCGGACGCGTGAACACGCGCTCCCGCTCTCCACCTCCCGCATACCGGCCGCAACCCGAGTTCGTGCAAGGATCGTCTAGATCCTCTGCACCTACTGCGCCGACGAACCCCCCGTCCCCTCCGCAACTGCCGGACCAATGGCAAGCACCCGCGCTGTCCAGTACCACTCAAGACGCAGCGCCGGACGATGTGATGGAGACAGATACGTCTCCTCGCATGTCCCTCCCGACCTCGCTGCCTAGCCAGAGCCCAAGGCCAGACTCTGAGCAGGAGCTGCCCGCACCGCAGGTCCGGATCGACATCGATGCGATGGACCGGATCCTGGACGGCTCGGACGAGGACGAGGAGGAGCCGGAGTTCAACGCCGAGGACGCCAAACGGCGTCAGTACAACCAAGACTTGCGTCGACTGCGTCGCAAGACCCAGGACGCGAGGACGGCGCGGCGCGAGGGCAGTGCCAGCGCAGCTGCTCGACCAGCACGGAGGCCGTATAGTCCTCCTACGACGACACAACCGGCACCGCGGGGATCGCTCCCTACGGGCACACCTGCCTCGGGACGAGCGGAATGGCCTCACGACCTGGCCATGCTCCGCGACACGGACGTACGCCTCGCGGACGCCTGGTTCGACTATGTGCCTAGGCACTCGAACCAGGCCCACGCGCTCATGACGGAAGCTCGCAGCCAGCAGGCCGGCGCCCTCCACCGCGTTCGTCACATCATCCACCAGATTGACGAGCGCGCCGGCCTCATGTCCGTACCTGGACTAGCAGCCATCAAGAACGGATGGCGCAACGACATGAAGTCGAAGCGTCGGGAGCCCAAACGTGCGGACTCGCACGACCGAGGCGAAGGTCATACAGACCCTCCTCCGAAGGCTCGGAAACTCACCCAGCCCACGCACTTCGACTCTGTCGACCGCTGGGCTGAGTACTACCGCGAGTTTCCCAACTCGATTCCGCGGCAACTCCGCAGCCACCCCAAGGACACCACCGTCCCGTCTCCCCTCCTCATCAAAGGCAACAGCCTTCTACGGCGGTTCATTCCCTCGACCAGGTCACGGGAGTCGGCGATCCGAGCTGCCCTCCTGTCCACCCTCGTACGGCTGTTTTTGGTCAGCTCACTGTACGAACGCCTCGTAAAGAGGCTCGGCCTGCGAATCAACACGACGGAGGACATCCGTCCCTTCACGCAGATGGCCAACGTGAGCTTGGAGGATGTCGCACGATGGGCCGCTGAATGCGGCGTCACCACGAGAACCGCATCCCTTCTTGAGCTCGTTGCGCGTCGATACCACAACTTCGAGCTAGGACGACCCGTGGACGTGCAAGTCGCTTGGCCGGACTACCCTTCATCACTCGCGGACTTTCCTCTGCCCGAGGAACAAGCCCTACCACCGGCCGGAGCGACGGATCCGTCACAGATTCCGCTCCCGGCAGATGACGTTCCCATGGGCGATGCGGATGGCGCGCCGGCCTCTCAGCTGAGCGGACACGCGGAGGACGGGGGCATACAGTCCACCGCCGGTACGCCGAGTGGCTCCAACGCATCGTCGTAAGCCTTCGCAGCGGACTTTTCGTCATCTCCATACGAGAGCGCTGACTTCTTGTCTAAGTTAACTCCTTGTTTCCCCCGCATACGCCCCCAGCACCTAGACGGTGCTATACACTCGAACGGTCATGTTTCGAACAGGCTCCATTACATTATCCCTGCCACGTATTGTGGCCACTACTACTATTACTACAGGCTGATAGAACCCAGTGGGTTCTGGTAGGGGGGAGTGTAACGGAAACGGAAAGATAAGATTAGATTACACGTAGATTACATAATGTATCGCATCCGGGTAACCGGCCGAGCGTCCTATAAGACGCTCGGCCCGACGTGGCGAAAGCTCAGCCTTTCACCACGACCCTCCGTACAACGCACTTCTCAGAATAGAGATTGGTGCAGCGTACATCGGGCGTGCGTGAATCGGGCTACCATCAAGATCTATTACAGACTCGGTGCATGACAAATGCTTGTCACAATGTTTCCAGCGCTGGCTAATTTGAAATCTGTGCCTGGGTGAGCCTGACAGGTGCATGTCATGGCAATGCCAGCCTGGGGTAAGGCCGAGCACGGCTCCAGCTCTCCCGGCGGATAGATCCGTAGATATCCGGAGTCGGAGCCGCTGTGCACCGGAGCCGTACGAGCCGGAACCGCGGCTCCGGCTCGTCAGCGGCTCTGGATCACGCGTGGAGTATGTGCCCGATCCGGGGCGACTCAGTGGGTCCGTAGCATGTTGAACACAGTATATATTCAGGTGGATTTAGGGGCCCATTCATGATCAACTATTGTGTACTACATTACTAGTACTCGTCTTCAGAATCCGAGCCCGAGGGGGTCACAAGCGGCGGCATACTCCCATCGCTATCGTACTCACCATCGTCACGAGGCGCCGGGGGCACAGCCACCAACACAAAGTCGTCCGACGGACGAGCGGTAGCACCGGCAGGCCTCGAGACGGACGTGCGAGGTATCCCCAGCATGCTGAGAAGTTCTGCAGCAATGGCAGCAGGGGTAGGGGGGGACTCTGTCATTGAGAACGTCAGAACAGCACGTTTGCAGTGTGCCAAGTCCAACACTTACGGACAGTGACTGTGGACCCACCCTCGGGCTCACCACCCACAGAAGCGGAGGTGTCGAAAGCGGGGCGAGCTGCTAGCGGCGACGGCGTCTGAGAGGCGTCGGGGGTTTCGGAGACGAGAACGCCATGCGCAGAGATGGTGTCGGAGGCCTCTCGACCTATGGAGGCAGCGGGCGCCACCTGGTTGGGCGTACTCGCGGTGCTGGAGGGTTCGAATGCTGGGAGGTGGGATGCAGGCGTCAACAAAGGCAGGACGGGGTCAGAAAGCGCAGGTTCCTCGAAGCCTGCGGTCGCATCGTCGCCCTCACGTGCGGTGTTGTCGCCCTCGCGCGTGGTGTTGTCGCCCTCACGCGCGGTGTTGTCGCCCTCGCGCGCGGCGTTGCGGGCCTTGCGCGGTATGTCCTCCGCGTTGCGCGAGGAGGTCGCGGGGCGCGTAGTGTTGTCGGGCTCAGGGACAGGAGTGTCGATGTCGTATCCGGCGCCGGTGTCCAAGGCAGGAGGCCCAAGGTTCCAAAAGATGCCCTGTATGACCCCATGTTTCTTGATCAATGTTGTGCGGATCGTATGCATGATGGAGGACTTACCGCCGGAAGGACAGTGTGGGCCCAATTGAGCACGCGAGCGAGTGCGAACTCGGCGGGCTCGTGATCGACCAGCGCGATGGCGGCGCCGACGAGTTGCTCGACCCAAAGGCGGAACATGTTGATGCCCTCCTCTTCGTCGATGTTGTAGAAGAATGCTTGATACAGGAGGCCGATCTGGAGGACGATGTCGCGCATCGGGTCGGGGGCTTCGCAGTTGTTGAATTCGCGTCCGAGCGCCGCCTGGACCCAGTCGTCGAACTGGCTCGGAGGGCACAGCGCCAGCGTGTGAGGTGCTGTTGGCAGAATGAGCTAGGAGATCACATGAGCGCATGTTCTTCGAGTGCCGTACGTCTGTGGCTCACCGTCATGACCGCGGCCGGTCCGTTGACAAGTACGACGACGGATTGCGTCGAGTCGATCGTTCCCATGCGTTGCGCGCTGACGTCGTAGAGGAGATAGATGTGAGGTTCGAGCCCTTCCATGGTTGCCATTGTGGAAGAAGGATGGCGGGTGTAGGCGGTGCAGAGGCGAGTGGGGTCGTATGGAGTGTGGTAGGCACTTCGCGCGGGAGTCGGGTGCTTGAGAGAAAGCTTCCGGAGGCTCCTGTATAAGTGTCAGGCAGTGCATTCGGTTCATAGCGCCATCGGGGCTCACCTGCATGCCTTCGGCGAAAGAGAGCGCGTCGGCCCGCGGTCACGCACCGCGTGGATCGTGCACATTTGATTCCGCGGCGCTGCAGGGCGTTGAGATGTTATCAGCCGTCTGCACTATTTTGCTGATGCGTGGAGCTTGGGTGCGGCTTGTCGCACCCGGAGGATGGAGCTCGGATGTTCTGATTGCCTAGATAGGTAAGTAAGATCATTGCCAGATGTTTTGGCGCGCACAGATCGTGATCGTACGCACTGGTAAGTATGTTCGCGGAGCTTTTGGTGTGCCTGGTTTCAAAGCGTGCAGCAAGGCGGGAGGGTACAAGTCAGAGACAGACGTGGCGGTAGTGAGTGCGCACGCCGGCAGATGCCTCTGCGACCCTGCTTCACCGTGGGGAGAACTCTGTCAAAGTTCATTCAACAAGCCTGTAAGCGCTCGTGACCGGCTCTTGCTCATCCTGCGGGATTCATTCGCGTTGGCGCGTCCATACGTCTCCACCCAGAACACATGCTGCCCGAACTCGCCGTTATCCGCGATCATCCTACAAGGTATGTTCTCTTGGCAGCGATAGCCCGTACTACTTTCGGAATCTGAGCCCTTTTTTTGAGGTCGGATGGACGACTGCGCAACGCCGTCCTCAACACGGGCAGCGATCAAGCACACGATAATCCCGGATGGAGACTATCCCCGGGGCCTGGTGAGTCCATTCGATTTTTAGCACGACTCATGACCTCGCTGACCCATGTGCAGCCGTCATCAGGCAGGCAAACCACACTCCGCGAAGGCGCAGAAATTTCGAAGGCCCACTGACGAGTCTCTGCGCCTTTGACGAGCCGACGGACCTCGGAGGGCGGAGTGAGGACTTGATGCGGGGCAGGCAAGATATATAGGTGCGTTTTGGATAGAAGATTCGTCTAGTCTTACTCTGACTCGGACTCTATCTCTCGAAGTGCACTCTCTCAGCTTCTCAACATGTCCTCGACCTCCTCTCCCATCCTGTCCCCCTCTCCTGCTCCCTCCGCCGATGGAGCCGCCGTGAAACGCCGTCGCGAGACGGAGTCTCACGGTAGCGACATTGCGCCCGGCAGTGGCCAACCCACCAAAACCGGCACTGTCGCCGCCTCCGGAAAGGCCGTGAAGGGGTCTAGTACGGGGGCCAACAAGCGGCTCAAGGAAGGTTTCAAAATTCCTCCCCCTCTCGCCCCACCGAAGCGTCCTCTTGTGCTCAGGCGCGGCTACCCTGTCCGTGAGGTGCGCCCTGAGGTCGGTACTACTCGTGCATCATGTACTAATCTCTTTCTCTCTCTAACAGCCCAGCGACGACGAGGAAGCCAGGGCGAGCGGACAGCAGGACGATTCTACCGTCCCTGCGGGAAACAAGGACACCGCGATCACCATCTCAGACGACGAAGAAGGCTCGCTTGTCCCCAGCGATGGAGAGGAGCCGGTCTCGGCCGTCAAGTCCCGCACCCGCACCGCTGCCCAGCTCGCAGGAATCAACGTGACGAACCATCGCCGCGCCCGCTTCGCCCAAAAGTACGCGGGTCTCACGCCGGAGCAGACCCTTGGTGAGTGCGATCTTATCCACGCGCAATAGGGCCCCATCTCACTGTATCGGGCTCTCGTTCTCCAGCTCTGGTCTCGAAGGGATGGCGGTCTGCCATTTACGACCACTTTTACGCCCCCAAGATCGTGCATGGCGCGAACGGCGGGATCATCCACCGGTTCACATGCAAGAAGTAAGTTCATCGCCTTTCTCTCTCTGCCATCTGTCTGACCCAGTCGCAGGCATCCTGGCAAGCACGTTGACCGTATGGAGTATCAAGACTCCACCGGCAATCTGTCCCGTCACGTCAAAGGGTGCGACCCCGAGGACACGCCTGAGACCGAAATGATCTCTGCATACGCCAGTGGCGCCACCTACTCGCCTGCCCGCCTCCGGTTCCTCGTCGCGATGTGGTGCGCACGCCGGCACCGCCCTTTCGCCATCGCGGATGACCCCGAGTTCCGTGAAATCGCGCGCATGCTTTATTCAAAGGCGAAGATTCCGTCGCGATGGACGGTCGGCCGCGATGTGCAGACCATCTTCGAGAGCACGAAGGTGCGCGTCCATGAGCACCTCCAGGTACGCTATCGGATATGATCGTGGCCCAGGATCAACACTGATCGAGCACCGTCTACAGGGGCTTCCGGGGGCTGTCCATATCTGTCTCGACGGGTGGACTTCCCCCAATGTGATATCTTTCCTCGGCGTGACCGCTCACTGGCACGAACGAGGCGAGATTAATCACATTATACTGGACTTCATCCAGTATGTACCCATCTGTACCGTTTGAGGCACCTCGACAAGCACTAACGCTCATCATTCCTGCAGGCTCAGCAGCGCACATACAGCCAAGTATATCGCGGAGAAACTCGTCGAATGCCTCAAGGAATACGGAATCGAGAACAAGGTACGCACTCCATACACTAACCCCGGTTGCGCTTGCGCTCAGTACTCATCATTCTGCGCAGGTGCTCGCAGTGACTTGCGACAATGCATCGACCAATGGCGCGATGATGCGAGAGCTCCAGGCTCTTGTTCCTGGTTCTTTCGGCCCCGAGGCACGCGTGCGGTGCTTCGGACATGTGCTGAACATTGTAGTCAAGGTACTGTATACTTACCTGCGCCCCGTATGCTGCCGATCTGACTCGCATTTCTCAGGGCATCATGTCCCAGTTCACTCGATGTCGCGGCCGTGCGGTAGACCCCGCGCTGGATGCCTTAGGCGACCCCGACGACGTAGACGTCGAGGACCTCGAAGTCGCCGAAGAGGTCGATGAGGATCGCGAGGCCGCGGACCAGGCGGAGATCGACAGGCTCGAGGATGACAACCCCGAGCTCGTTCTTTCGCCCGCTGAGGTGCAGGTCGGCCAGATCGCCGTCGAGAAGGTACGTGATCTTTCAATACTGCTTAGACGACACACTGACCTCGATCACAGATCACAAAACTCTCGCAAAAGGTCTGGCACAGCCCGCAAATTCGGGCCGCGCTCTCGCAGCTCGCGAAAGAGGCCGGCTTGAACAGTGAAGTCCTCGTGCGCATGGTGAAGACGCGCTGGAACACCTTCACGATGGTGCTCGCGCGTGCGATCGAGATGAAGGACGTCCTCTCTGGCCTATGCGATATGCATCAATTCAACCAGCGCGACAAGCAGGGCGCGCGACTCCGCAGGTACATCCTCAGCGACGAGGAATGGAAAGTCCTCGAGGAGCTATACCAGCTTCTGGATGTGCGTACCATACCATGTCACCTTTATCATCAGGCGCATGCTGACCTCCCTCACTCCAGCCGTTCCTCTTCGCCACGAACGAAATCTCCTCGAGCACACGCTCGCTTGTGCACGAGGTGATTCCTTTCATCGATGTCCTCACTCGGCACGTGGACGACTTCATCGCCAATCCCAACCTCACGCCCGCTGTCCGGGCTGCTGCTCAGCGCGGCCGGATCCTCCTCGATACGTACTATTCCAAGACCGACGAGACCGACATCTACCGGTCTGGAATGAGTATGTATTCGCTTGCTTGCTCTGAGCGCCCCTGACGTGACCTTTGTTGCAGTGCTCAACCCAGCCTACAAGCTTGCCTACTTCCGCAAGGCTGGCTGGCCGGAGGACTGGGTTGATGAGGCACGACGTCTCCTGACTGACAAGTGGCAGTCGAAGTACAAGCCAACGCACCCAAACAGCGGTGAAGCAGGCGATACTTCAGCCTCAGCCGCCCCTCGGGGACGTTCCGCTGGGCGTCGCAGTGCCAGTGCCACCTCGGTGAGTATCCAACCAAGTCGTGCAATCATTACATCCCACTAACGCGTATCTCTTTTAACAGGCTACGCGCGACCTCTTCGCTTCCATCGCTGGCCGCTCCACGAGGCGCACTCAAGATGCCCTTGAGGAGTACCTTGAGGCCCCCCCGCGCGTCACGGTCAAGGACCCCCTTGCGTACTGGAACGCGGCGCTCGCGAGCAACTCAGAGGACCCCGCGTTGATCCGGATGGCCCTCGACTACCTCTCGATCCCCGGTACGTATCATCGTTGTGCGTTCTGCCCTCGGACGTGATGCTCATACGCACGCTCACAGCCACCTCCGTCGACGCCGAGCGTGCGTTCTCGCGCGGCCGGCTGACCGTCTCGCGCCTCCGTCACTCTCTGAGTGATGCGTCCGTGCGCGCGAACACCGTCCTCGGATCGTGGGCGCGCATCCCGGGGCTGGTTGCAGAGCAGGAGATGATCGATCTCCTTGCTGACAAGAAGGGAAAGCAGCGTGCTAGTGCGTCTGCTTCCGGTGACGCCGATGCCGCGATCCCCGAGGAATCGGAAGGCGTCTCGCAGACTGCTAGTTCGGGCGTCGAGGAGGAGGACATGTACGCCTAGGTAGCACCTGTCTCGCAAGTCTATACGCCCCGCGCCCTCTTCAGTGTAAATGTACCAATACGAGTTAGCCGAATGTATGATCATTAGTATGTCAATCAAATGTCGTTGTGTTGAGCATGCTATATGCGTCACCATGGGACACGTAAAGTAGCTACTGGCCCTCGGGATCATGATAAGTATACACATATGCCCGATGTCCGTGTACTTGTATAGTCACTGAGGTCAGTGCAGTGGACTACAGATACGGCGCTGCTTGCGCATGAGCGCCTAGACTTCCTAATGCGGCTACAACGCCGTGCACGACTCCTGTCGACTTTAAATACATGATCGTTGAGCCAGAGGCAGCACGGTTGTGATACAGTGTCGATAAAAAGTCAGGAACAGTTGACTTTGGAGCCGCATGAGCCGCACATGCAGCTCAACCCGCAGGTATGTACGGCTCCGGCTCCTTTGGCAGGTCGACCTGCGGACAGCGGCTCCGGCTCCACGGCTCCGGCTCTCCCGGCGGCTCTGAGCCGTGCGGATCTGGATCGCAGATTTATGAGACATCTGAGCTGCGGGTACGGCTCCAGCTCAGCCGCGGCTCGAGCCGTGCTCGGCCTTAGTGATGCGCTCTCAAAGAGTCGAGTTGTTTGGGAATGCAGCTCTAAATGGGTGGTAAATTCCATCTAAAGCTAAATATTGGCGAGAGACCGATAGCGAACAAGTACCGTGAGGGAAAGATGAAAAGCACTTTGGAAAGAGAGTTAAACAGTACGTGAAATTGCTGAAAGGGAAACGATTGAAGTCAGTCGCGTCTGCCAGAACTCAGCCTTGCTTTTGCTTGGTGCACTTTCTGGTAGACGGGCCAGCATCGATTTTGACCGTCGGACAAGGGCCAGGGAAATGTGGCACCTTCGGGTGTGTTATAGTCTCTGGTCGCATACGGCGGTTGGGATCGAGGGGCCAGTACTCATAATGAGTAAGTAGTTATCATAGCTATAGATATGAAGAGGCAAAGGGAGAATAAGTAGCGGAAGCGCCCCGCCCAGGCGCTACTTGGCGTGACAGCCCTCCCAGAACTCTGCCCAACAGATCCTGTGTCTGCCGAACGATTTTTTGGATTTGGATTTGGCAAATCCAGCGCCTATGCCCATCATGATCCAGGTCCAGCAATTTGGCGGGGCAGGATTTCGAAATCCAGTGCAGCCGACCAGGCCCTTATCTGTCGGGGCGGCGCTGGGTATCGGACGGTATCTGGCGGCCAGCGCCTACACGCTCAGGTGAGCCCTGGGTCGGTTACGATTCGGATATCTGGGAATTCTGGGTCGTCAGATAACTTCTGACCGGCGCTTCCATACTGGAGTGTTGTGCCCCAGACATCGAACAGATATCGGGCAAACCGATATTGGAGCGAGGTCTAAGCACCGGCTCCAAAATATCTGTTCGATACCCTGCGCCGCCCCGGCAGATAACTTCTGACCAAATACCTAGGGCGCCCGGTGCACACTTGGGCGTGTAGTCATCTAGCCCATATCGGTTTGTCCAACATCTGTTGGATGTCTTGCCCAAGACGCTCCAGTATTGAAGTGCTGGTCGGAACCCTCCTACCGATAACTTCCGACCAGATATTCCAGGCTCCCAGCGCTCACCTGAGCATGTAGGTTGCATAGAAAATACAGAAATTAAATTGAATTAATTTCAGAGGAATTGTGGTTTGAAGACAGCATTCTGTTGTGCGTGGCTTCAAAGCTGCTGATATCACATCAGCAAAAGTGCCCCAGGCTAAGGCCGAGCACGGCTCGAGCCGCGGCTGAGCTGGAGCCGTACCCGCAGCTCAGATGTCTCATAAATCTGCGATCCAGATCCGCACGGCTCAGAGCCGCCGGGAGAGCCGGAGCCGTGGAGCCGGAGCCGCTGTCCGCAGGTCGACCTGCCAAAGGAGCCGGAGCCGTACATACCTGCGGGTTGAGCTGCATGTGCGGCTCATGCGGCTCCAAAGTCAACTGTTCCTGACTTTTTATCGACACTGTATCACAACCGTGCTGCCTCTGGCTCAACGATCATGTATTTAAAGTCGACAGGAGTCGTGCACGGCGTTGTAGCCGCATTAGGAAGTCTAGGCGCTCATGCGCAAGCAGCGCCGTATCTGTAGTCCACTGCACTGACCTCAGTGACTATACAAGTACACGGACATCGGGCATATGTGTATACTTATCATGATCCCGAGGGCCAGTAGCTACTTTACGTGTCCCATGGTGACGCATATAGCATGCTCAACACAACGACATTTGATTGACATACTAATGATCATACATTCGGCTAACTCGTATTGGTACATTTACACTGAAGAGGGCGCGGGGCGTATAGACTTGCGAGACAGGTGCTACCTAGGCGTACATGTCCTCCTCCTCGACGCCCGAACTAGCAGTCTGCGAGACGCCTTCCGATTCCTCGGGGATCGCGGCATCGGCGTCACCGGAAGCAGACGCACTAGCACGCTGCTTTCCCTTCTTGTCAGCAAGGAGATCGATCATCTCCTGCTCTGCAACCAGCCCCGGGATGCGCGCCCACGATCCGAGGACGGTGTTCGCGCGCACGGACGCATCACTCAGAGAGTGACGGAGGCGCGAGACGGTCAGCCGGCCGCGCGAGAACGCACGCTCGGCGTCGACGGAGGTGGCTGTGAGCGTGCGTATGAGCATCACGTCCGAGGGCAGAACGCACAACGATGATACGTACCGGGGATCGAGAGGTAGTCGAGGGCCATCCGGATCAACGCGGGGTCCTCTGAGTTGCTCGCGAGCGCCGCGTTCCAGTACGCAAGGGGGTCCTTGACCGTGACGCGCGGGGGGGCCTCAAGGTACTCCTCAAGGGCATCTTGAGTGCGCCTCGTGGAGCGGCCAGCGATGGAAGCGAAGAGGTCGCGCGTAGCCTGTTAAAAGAGATACGCGTTAGTGGGATGTAATGATTGCACGACTTGGTTGGATACTCACCGAGGTGGCACTGGCACTGCGACGCCCAGCGGAACGTCCCCGAGGGGCGGCTGAGGCTGAAGTATCGCCTGCTTCACCGCTGTTTGGGTGCGTTGGCTTGTACTTCGACTGCCACTTGTCAGTCAGGAGACGTCGTGCCTCATCAACCCAGTCCTCCGGCCAGCCAGCCTTGCGGAAGTAGGCAAGCTTGTAGGCTGGGTTGAGCACTGCAACAAAGGTCACGTCAGGGGCGCTCAGAGCAAGCAAGCGAATACATACTCATTCCAGACCGGTAGATGTCGGTCTCGTCGGTCTTGGAATAGTACGTATCGAGGAGGATCCGGCCGCGCTGAGCAGCAGCCCGGACAGCGGGCGTGAGGTTGGGATTGGCGATGAAGTCGTCCACGTGCCGAGTGAGGACATCGATGAAAGGAATCACCTCGTGCACAAGCGAGCGTGTGCTCGAGGAGATTTCGTTCGTGGCGAAGAGGAACGGCTGGAGTGAGGGAGGTCAGCATGCGCCTGATGATAAAGGTGACATGGTATGGTACGCACATCCAGAAGCTGGTATAGCTCCTCGAGGACTTTCCATTCCTCGTCGCTGAGGATGTACCTGCGGAGTCGCGCGCCCTGCTTGTCGCGCTGGTTGAATTGATGCATATCGCATAGGCCAGAGAGGACGTCCTTCATCTCGATCGCACGCGCGAGCACCATCGTGAAGGTGTTCCAGCGCGTCTTCACCATGCGCACGAGGACTTCACTGTTCAAGCCGGCCTCTTTCGCGAGCTGCGAGAGCGCGGCCCGAATTTGCGGGCTGTGCCAGACCTTTTGCGAGAGTTTTGTGATCTGTGATCGAGGTCAGTGTGTCGTCTAAGCAGTATTGAAAGATCACGTACCTTCTCGACGGCGATCTGGCCGACCTGCACCTCAGCGGGCGAAAGAACGAGCTCGGGGTTGTCATCCTCGAGCCTGTCGATCTCCGCCTGGTCCGCGGCCTCGCGATCCTCATCGACCTCTTCGGCGACTTCGAGGTCCTCGACGTCTACGTCGTCGGGGTCGCCTAAGGCATCCAGCGCGGGGTCTACCGCACGGCCGCGACATCGAGTGAACTGGGACATGATGCCCTGAGAAATGCGAGTCAGATCGGCAGCATACGGGGCGCAGGTAAGTATACAGTACCTTGACTACAATGTTCAGCACATGTCCGAAGCACCGCACGCGTGCCTCGGGGCCGAAAGAACCAGGAACAAGAGCCTGGAGCTCTCGCATCATCGCGCCATTGGTCGATGCATTGTCGCAAGTCACTGCGAGCACCTGCGCAGAATGATGAGTACTGAGCGCAAGCGCAACCGGGGTTAGTGTATGGAGTGCGTACCTTGTTCTCGATTCCGTATTCCTTGAGGCATTCGACGAGTTTCTCCGCGATATACTTGGCTGTATGTGCGCTGCTGAGCCTGCAGGAATGATGAGCGTTAGTGCTTGTCGAGGTGCCTCAAACGGTACAGATGGGTACATACTGGATGAAGTCCAGTATAATGTGATTAATCTCGCCTCGTTCGTGCCAGTGAGCGGTCACGCCGAGGAAAGATATCACATTGGGGGAAGTCCACCCGTCGAGACAGATATGGACAGCCCCCGGAAGCCCCTGTAGACGGTGCTCGATCAGTGTTGATCCTGGGCCACGATCATATCCGATAGCGTACCTGGAGGTGCTCATGGACGCGCACCTTCGTGCTCTCGAAGATGGTCTGCACATCGCGGCCGACCGTCCATCGCGACGGAATCTTCGCCTTTGAATAAAGCATGCGCGCGATTTCACGGAACTCGGGGTCATCCGCGATGGCGAAAGGGCGGTGCCGGCGTGCGCACCACATCGCGACGAGGAACCGGAGGCGGGCAGGCGAGTAGGTGGCGCCACTGGCGTATGCAGAGATCATTTCGGTCTCAGGCGTGTCCTCGGGGTCGCACCCTTTGACGTGACGGGACAGATTGCCGGTGGAGTCTTGATACTCCATACGGTCAACGTGCTTGCCAGGATGCCTGCGACTGGGTCAGACAGATGGCAGAGAGAGAAAGGCGATGAACTTACTTCTTGCATGTGAACCGGTGGATGATCCCGCCGTTCGCGCCATGCACGATCTTGGGGGCGTAAAAGTGGTCGTAAATGGCAGACCGCCATCCCTTCGAGACCAGAGCTGGAGAACGAGAGCCCGATACAGTGAGATGGGGCCCTATTGCGCGTGGATAAGATCGCACTCACCAAGGGTCTGCTCCGGCGTGAGACCCGCGTACTTTTGGGCGAAGCGGGCGCGGCGATGGTTCGTCACGTTGATTCCTGCGAGCTGGGCAGCGGTGCGGGTGCGGGACTTGACGGCCGAGACCGGCTCCTCTCCATCGCTGGGGACAAGCGAGCCTTCTTCGTCGTCTGAGATGGTGATCGCGGTGTCCTTGTTTCCCGCAGGGACGGTAGAATCGTCCTGCTGTCCGCTCGCCCTGGCTTCCTCGTCGTCGCTGGGCTGTTAGAGAGAGAAAGAGATTAGTACATGATGCACGAGTAGTACCGACCTCAGGGCGCACCTCACGGACAGGGTAGCCGCGCCTGAGCACAAGAGGACGCTTCGGTGGGGCGAGAGGGGGAGGAATTTTGAAACCTTCCTTGAGCCGCTTGTTGGCCCCCGTACTAGACCCCTTCACGGCCTTTCCGGAGGCGGCGACAGTGCCGGTTTTGGTGGGTTGGCCACTGCCGGGCGCAATGTCGCTACCGTGAGACTCCGTCTCGCGACGGCGTTTCACGGCGGCTCCATCGGCGGAGGGAGCAGGAGAGGGGGACAGGATGGGAGAGGAGGTCGAGGACATGTTGAGAAGCTGAGAGAGTGCACTTCGAGAGATAGAGTCCGAGTCAGAGTAAGACTAGACGAATCTTCTATCCAAAACGCACCTATATATCTTGCCTGCCCCGCATCAAGTCCTCACTCCGCCCTCCGAGGTCCGTCGGCTCGTCAAAGGCGCAGAGACTCGTCAGTGGGCCTTCGAAATTTCTGCGCCTTCGCGGAGTGTGGTTTGCCTGCCTGATGACGGCTGCACATGGGTCAGCGAGGTCATGAGTCGCGCTAAAAATCGAATGGACTCACCAGGCCCCGGGGATAGTCTCCATCCGGGATTATCGTGTGCTTGATCGCTGCCCGTGTTGAGGACGGCGTTGCGCAGTCGTCCATCCGACCTCAAAAAAAGGGCTCAGATTCCGAAAGTAGTACGGGCTATCGCTGCCAAGAGAACATACCTTGTAGGATGATCGCGGATAACGGCGAGTTCGGGCAGCATGTGTTCTGGGTGGAGACGTATGGACGCGCCAACGCGAATGAATCCCGCAGGATGAGCAAGAGCCGGTCACGAGCGCTTACAGGCTTGTTGAATGAACTTTGACAGAGTTCTCCCCACGGTGAAGCAGGGTCGCAGAGGCATCTGCCGGCGTGCGCACTCACTACCGCCACGTCTGTCTCTGACTTGTACCCTCCCGCCTTGCTGCACGCTTTGAAACCAGGCACACCAAAAGCTCCGCGAACATACTTACCAGTGCGTACGATCACGATCTGTGCGCGCCAAAACATCTGGCAATGATCTTACTTACCTATCTAGGCAATCAGAACATCCGAGCTCCATCCTCCGGGTGCGACAAGCCGCACCCAAGCTCCACGCATCAGCAAAATAGTGCAGACGGCTGATAACATCTCAACGCCCTGCAGCGCCGCGGAATCAAATGTGCACGATCCACGCGGTGCGTGACCGCGGGCCGACGCGCTCTCTTTCGCCGAAGGCATGCAGGTGAGCCCCGATGGCGCTATGAACCGAATGCACTGCCTGACACTTATACAGGAGCCTCCGGAAGCTTTCTCTCAAGCACCCGACTCCCGCGCGAAGTGCCTACCACACTCCATACGACCCCACTCGCCTCTGCACCGCCTACACCCGCCATCCTTCTTCCACAATGGCAACCATGGAAGGGCTCGAACCTCACATCTATCTCCTCTACGACGTCAGCGCGCAACGCATGGGAACGATCGACTCGACGCAATCCGTCGTCGTACTTGTCAACGGACCGGCCGCGGTCATGACGGTGAGCCACAGACGTACGGCACTCGAAGAACATGCGCTCATGTGATCTCCTAGCTCATTCTGCCAACAGCACCTCACACGCTGGCGCTGTGCCCTCCGAGCCAGTTCGACGACTGGGTCCAGGCGGCGCTCGGACGCGAATTCAACAACTGCGAAGCCCCCGACCCGATGCGCGACATCGTCCTCCAGATCGGCCTCCTGTATCAAGCATTCTTCTACAACATCGACGAAGAGGAGGGCATCAACATGTTCCGCCTTTGGGTCGAGCAACTCGTCGGCGCCGCCATCGCGCTGGTCGATCACGAGCCCGCCGAGTTCGCACTCGCTCGCGTGCTCAATTGGGCCCACACTGTCCTTCCGGCGGTAAGTCCTCCATCATGCATACGATCCGCACAACATTGATCAAGAAACATGGGGTCATACAGGGCATCTTTTGGAACCTTGGGCCTCCTGCCTTGGACACCGGCGCCGGATACGACATCGACACTCCTGTCCCTGAGCCCGACAACACTACGCGCCCCGCGACCTCCTCGCGCGACGCGGAGGACATACCGCGCAAGGCCCGCAACGCCGCGCGCGAGGGCGACAACACCGCGCGTGAGGGCGACAACACCACGCGCGAGGGCGACAACACCGCACGTGAGGGCGACAACACCACGCGCGAGGGCGACAACACCGCACGTGAGGGCGACAACACCACGCGCGAGGGCGACAACACCGCACGTGAGGGCGACGATGCGACCGCAGGCTTCGAGGAACCTGCGCTTTCTGACCCCGTCCTGCCTTTGTTGACGCCTGCATCCCACCTCCCAGCATTCGAACCCTCCAGCACCGCGAGTACGCCCAACCAGGTGGCGCCCGCTGCCTCCATAGGTCGAGAGGCCTCCGACACCATCTCTGCGCATGGCGTTCTCGTCTCCGAAACCCCCGACGCCTCTCAGACGCCGTCGCCGCTAGCAGCTCGCCCCGCTTTCGACACCTCCGCTTCTGTGGGTGGTGAGCCCGAGGGTGGGTCCACAGTCACTGTCCGTAAGTGTTGGACTTGGCACACTGCAAACGTGCTGTTCTGACGTTCTCAATGACAGAGTCCCCCCCTACCCCTGCTGCCATTGCTGCAGAACTTCTCAGCATGCTGGGGATACCTCGCACGTCCGTCTCGAGGCCTGCCGGTGCTACCGCTCGTCCGTCGGACGACTTTGTGTTGGTGGCTGTGCCCCCGGCGCCTCGTGACGATGGTGAGTACGATAGCGATGGGAGTATGCCGCCGCTTGTGACCCCCTCGGGCTCGGATTCTGAAGACGAGTACTAGTAATGTAGTACACAATAGTTGATCATGAATGGGCCCCTAAATCCACCTGAATATATACTGTGTTCAACATGCTACGGACCCACTGAGTCGCCCCGGATCGGGCACATACTCCACGCGTGATCCAGAGCCGCTGATGAGCCGGAGCCGCGGTTCCGGCTCGTACGGCTCCGGTGCACAGCGGCTCCGACTCCGGATATCTACGGATCTATCCGCCGGGAGAGCTGGAGCCGTGCTCGGCCTTACGCATCACAAAGCACTGGTAGTCCGTGTCAAAGACGGGATTCTCACCCTCTATGACGCTCTGTTCCAAGAGACTTATACACGGTCCAGCGCGGAAAGCACTTCTCCAGACTACAACTCGGACGGCCAAAGACCGCCAGATTTTAAATTTGAGCTTTTCCCGCTTCACTCGCAGTTACTAGGGGAATCCTTGTTAGTTTCTTTTCCTCCGCTTATTGATATGCTTAAGTTCAGCGGGTAGTCCTACCTGATTTGAGGTCAGAGGTCATAAGAAGCTGTCTCTTGAGCGAGACGATTAGAAGCCAGCCAAACGCTTCACGGTCGCGGCGCAGATAATTATCACACCGAGAGCCGATCCGCAAGGAAACAGGCTAATGCATTTAAGAGGAGCCGACTTGCGAGAAGCCAACAAAAACCTCCAAGTCCAAGCCTACAAACCCGCAAAGATTTGTAGGTTGAGAATTTCATGACACTCAAACAGGCATGCTCCTCGGAATACCAAGGAGCGCAAGGTGCGTTCAAAGATTCGATGATTCACTGAATTCTGCAATTCACATTACTTATCGCATTTCGCTGCGTTCTTCATCGATGCGAGAGCCAAGAGATCCGTTGCTGAAAGTTGTATAAAGATGCGTTACATCGCAATACACATTCTGATACTTTGTAGTTGATAGTAAAACGTAGACCCAGTAACGTCACGGCGTTGAAAGCCGCAGCGCGCCTGAAGCCTACAGTAAGTGCACAGGGGTAAGAGTGGATGAGCAGGGCGTGCACATGCCTCGGAAGGCCAGCTACAACCCGTTTCAAAACTCGTTAATGATCCTTCCGCAGGTTCACCTACGGAAACCTTGTTACGACTTTTACTTCCTCTAAATGACCAAGTTTGATCAAGTTCTCAGCGACAGGGTGCCGTTGCCGGCTCCCCGAAGCCAATCCCAAGACCTCACTAAGCCATTCAATTGGTAGTAGCGACGGGCGGTGTGTACAAAGGGCAGGGACGTAATCAACGCGAGCTGATGACTCACGCTTACTAGGAATTCCTCGTTTAGGAATTCCTCGTTGAAGAGCAATAATTGCAATGCTCTATCCCCAGCACGACAGAGTTTCACAAGATTACCCAGACCTTCCGGCCAAGGAAAAAAAACTCGCTGGCTCTGTCAGTGTAGCGCGCGTGCGGCCCAGAACATCTAAGGGCATCACAGATCTGTTATTGCCTCAAACTTCCGTCTGCTAGACGCAGACAGTCCCTCTAAGAAGCCGGCGACCAGCAAAAGCCGGCCTGGCTATTAAGCAGGTTAAGGTCTCGTTCGTTATCGGAATTAACCAGACAAATCACTCCACCAACTAAGAACGGCCATGCACCACCACCCATAAAATCATGAAAGAGCTATCAATCTGTCAATCCTAGTCATGTCTGGACCTGGTGAGTTTCCCCGTGTTGAGTCAAATTAAGCCGCAGGCTCCACTCCTGGTGGTGCCCTTCCGTCAATTCCTTTAAGTTTCAGCCTTGCGACCATACTCCCCCCAGAACCCAAAGACTTTGATTTCTCGTAAGGTGCCGAGCGACACATAAGATTGAGATCGCCCGATCCCTAGTCGGCATAGTTTACTGTTAAGACTACAACGGTATCTGATCGTTTTCGATCCCCTAACCTTCGCTCTCAGAGTCTCAGTCTCCAGAGACTGCTTAACAGACACCAATCAGCACTCTATGTGCACCTTCTGCACCTGCTCACAACTCCCGTGTAGCCCGTACTTGAGTCCATATTACATAAAATGTGCGCACGGCGCTAGCGCACACCTAATATGGTAAGGCTTATACAAGTAAGTAGTCGTACTTAGTCGTAATGCAGCCTGCTCCTACTGTTCCGGCACACAACTGACAAGGTGTGATTATTTGTGTAAATAGCCATGAAATACAACAACTGAAGACGCCACGTACAAGGTATCGTGAAGGCAGAGTAAGAAAAGTAAGCAGAGATGTGAATCTGAACGCCGCAAAACAAGCATGCACGTGAGGAAGTGCTATGTTACATAATGTGACTGGCTGTGACTGGCTTGCTTGGGCTCTGGGCGCCTGGATTTGCTCTTTTGCGGGGATCTCGGAGTAGATCCAAATCCAGCTGGATTTCGAAATCCAGTGCAGCCGACCAGGCCCTAACTTCCGACCAAATACACACTCAAATTCCCAGGATACCAGCGGATATCCTCGTTTGGACATGACGCGGAAAGCCCCGCGGAAATCCCCCAGATATCCTGATGGAAAGTCTGGGGATGTCCATCAGGTCAAATACATCCGAGGACATCCGGCCCAGCCGATAACAAGTTCATTAGTTGAATCATTACTACAATTTGTTATGCTTGCTGTCTGTCCGTTGCACTGGCACAATGCAGCACCGACATGCAGGCGATGGCTGATGCTTGAAGAACCGTACGGACGAATGGCTTACAAGTGTTCATTGACATCGGTATGCGCCGCAGGAGAGCGACTGTAGTGAACTACGTACACGTACTAACACTACACACAGGCCCCTCGCAGCCGGCTAGTGGGAGAACATGGTGTACAGCGTGCAGGTACATAGATGCAGTGAGAACACACCAATATAAAGGGGACAGACACGCGTACGGGGAATCATAGGCAGGGATTTTGTAGTTAGGACTTACCCAACTAGTAAGTAGTACAGTAGTGGTAGGGGTGCTAGGCGACGCTGCCGCGACAGGGACACTCAATAGCGGTGCGTTGCTCACACGCAGAAGGACTTGAGTTGAAGATAGTGGCGCATGTATAGGATGGTCCGATGATAAAGGCGGAGAGTGTCGTTGGTGTCGGGAAGGACGGGGATGGGCACAAGGGCGACGGTGACTGAGTTGACGGTCAGGAAGAAAAATGCACGAAGTCCCAAGCGCCCATGTCTTCGCGCACATCAACAATGTATCAACAGCATTGTAGCGTAGGATAGAGAGGTTTGAAACTCCGCTACTTACTCCTAGATGACCGTGGTACATCCCAGCAAAGATATCCCCGGACATCCATCAACGATATCCTCCGCATGTATTTGACATGATGGATATCGTGTGGTGTCCTGGCAATTTGGGTGTGTATCCCAGGGTCCCGGTTCAAACGTTCACGCCTGGACGTGGCATTGTATCAAAGATGGATATTAATATTTTGCTACACGCTGTCCGTGATAAACCTCTGGGGCGCCTCCACCCATCCCCTCCATGTTTCCAAGAACGCGACAAGCTCAGCGCCCTCGACGACCCGATGGTCAGCCGTCCAACTCACGCCGATCTTGAGCCGCCGCTCTCCGCGTCCGTCTCCCTTCTCGACATCCCACACCCATCGTGCGCGACCGATCGCGACGATTGCAATGCCACCTCCAGGGACGAGTACCGGGGCAGCACTCTCGATCGCTCCAATGCCTCCGACGTTCGAAACACTGATCGTCCCTCCCCGCCGGGGCATCTCCTTCGGTGTCAACGCGCAGGGGACCTGCCGTCCGAGATGGGAAAGATGTTTGAGTTGGGACGCCAGGGCATAGACCGATTGGGTGTCAACCGCCTGGAGTGTGGGCGTGTAGAGCCCTGTTGGGGTGGAGAGGGCAACGCTAATGTCGGCATGTGGTCGCAGGGTCATCGTTGGTTTGCCGGACGACTCGGTTCCTGGCGTGATTGAGGCGCGGAATAACGGCCACTCAAGCATGGCGCGGGAGAGGGTTTTCAGTAGAATGGGCAGGTAGGTTAGGCGAGCATACTGGCCGGTAGGGGGGACGGAAGGTGGCGGTGCAGGTGAGTAGAACGATGCGGGAGAGATCACTGCGTCAGGACGAGGGTGTCCGGGTGGAGGTAGGTAGTGCTTGGGGATGTATGCATTGAGAATGGGCAGCATGTTGTGGAGTTCGGTCAGGTCCAGACTCGTTGAGCAGCTGTGATCAGAGTTAGCGTATGGTCTGAACGTGTGATGCGACACGCATAGCTCACCTAAATTGCGGAATAGAGAGGGACTGCGAAGGAGTACGTTTCAGCTCAGCGAACACGGACAAGCAGTTCTGAGATACTGACCTTCTCCATTGCCTTCCACATGTTGTGTCTTGTGCGACTCAACTCTATCGTTATGTCCTGACCCACCGGGGCAGCATTTGATCGAGGTAGTTCGTGTTGGGGCGGAGCATGGATCGCGCCCCCTTGCAAATACGCGTCGATGTCGCGTTTCTCTATACGCCCGTCCTTTCCGCTGCCCGGAGACAGCTTACTGAGATCCACCCCATGTGCGCGTGCATAGTGGCGGACAGATGGAGTCGCGAGGACATCACGACCGGAGGAGAGAGACGCATGAGCTTCCCGAGGTGCGTTCGGGTCGAGGGGATGCGGTCGACGAGCTGCATATTCTGACTTTGGTGGAGGAGACAAAGGTTGCTGGTCGGCTGGGGCAGATGGGTGCTGTTCTGGTTCTGCAGGAGGAGTCGTAGTCTGGGAGGACTGGAGACCCTCCTCGTCTGCTGCCACTGGAGAGTCGTCGGCGACCTCGATAGTGCAGAGGTCTTGCCCGACCTTGGCAACCTGACCCTCCTCCACGAATAGTTCCCTCACCACTCCATCATACGGGCTGGTGATCTCGACGCTGGCTTTGTCGCTCTGGACTTCACAAAGGGGATCAAAGGTGTGAACAGGCGTGGACGGTTTAATATTCCTGCAGGTCGCACGCAAGTCAAGCAACCGCACGGACGAGAACGGGAATGCGAACGTCGGGAAGGAACACGAACCACTTGATAACCTCGACCTCGGTGATGCCCTCGCCTATGTCTGCTAGCTTGAAGCGTTTGAGTGCCGAATGGGTGCGAGAGGTGTGAAAGAAGGCGCGAGGTATGCAACGGCCTGCGAGCGCGATGGGGGACCTCAGCAGCATCTGGGGAGGACGACGGGGATGATGAGACAGGCAGGGAGTGCACTGGACGCGTCGAGGCTACTTATATAGCATTGGACTGAGACTGAGAGCAAGATCCGGAGAGGGCTCCAGAAACGCTCGTCGGTCTCAGCCACATGAGCATCCCGCCCACGGGCGCCTCTGGGCGTCGGCGACGCGTTGCTTTGGAGGACTTGCCTTTCCAGCTCTCTCTCCGACTCCTGCCTCCTCCTCCCGCTCCCCGTCCCGCCCTCCGCCCGCAACACCGGCCGACACTCGTCGTGCGCCGTCTGCCACCTCCACTCCCGCCCACGATACCCCTGCGGCGCGTGCATACAGCGTTTGGTTCTGTACAGCGCCCCTCTCGTCCCAGCAATCATCTTCCGCGCCGCGCAGTCGTATCGTCCCCATTCTGACCTCTTCGACCGTCCGACTTTCGACATTCGACTCGGTTAGACTCGGTCATCTATCATGGCAGGCGTGGAGTCGCCTCTCGCTCCCATACCGAACGGCCGCACGAATGGCGCGCTCAATGGCAATGGCGATCTGCACGACGGCATCTCAGAGCCCGCAATCTCGTTCGACCCCTCAGTCTTTCGTTCATATCTTCTCTCTCTCCTTCCTCCAATGTTTGGTGCTTCTCGAGAAGATCTGGAATCACTTTTCGACGAAGACTTTGACGACCGGGTCTCGCGCTTCGCAGGAGAGGGCGGCGGTGTAGTCTATGTCGTCAAAAAGAAAGACGAACAGGACAGTGAGTCTCCTACTAGCCTCATTCCGTCTCGTGCACGTCGCTCACCTTCCTTAGGCGAGGACGCGCCGCCAACATACTCCTACAAGCTCACCCAGACCCTCACTTACGACCCTTCTCATGTCACGACTCTTGCTATCATCAAACGCGGTCCTATTCTCGACCCCACATCCTCCTTGGCTACACAATTACACATCCTCAACCTCTTCGGCAGTGATGAGACTCCATACGAGAGTTTGCACACCATCATCAGCTGCGCCATGAAACCTTACTTCGAAGCCTTCGTCGGCGCAAGAGGCGGAGGCAAGGATGGCGATGGCAAGATGGGTTAGTGTACACGACTGTTCCAGACGCATCCCTTGCTAACACCAATCAGGAATCCCCGTCACCAAGAAGAAATTCGCGGAGCTCGAGCTCTCCCTCCTACATCTACAACAGAATGTGGAGATTCCGGAGACGCATCTCATCATCCATCCTGTTATCCAGCGCGTCGTTGAACAAGCTCGCGCAGCGGGTACAAGACCGAGCATCTCCGACCTTCCTACCAAGCAACTCAATGACAGTACCTTCCTCAACACCCTCCAGAGTCACGTCAACCAATGGATCAAGTCCATCCAAACCGTGACGAAACTCACTCGTGACGTTTCCTCTGGAACAGCGTCCCAAGAAATCAACTTTTGGCTTAGCTTGGAGCGTGCTTTGGAGGGTATTGAGGCGCAGCTGCGGAGCGAGGAGGTCGACATGGTTATGGGCTGTCTTCGAAATGCCAAGCGTTTCCATGCTACCGTCAGTTTTATCGCCGACACTGGGCTCAAGGACGCGACAGACACTGGTAGGTGCACGTTGAGGCTGGATATCGTCATGTCTAAATGCGCGTATCCATAGTGCACAAGTACAACCAGCTCATGAAGGACTTCCCTCTGAACGAGCTGCTTTCCGCCACCGATCTCGACAAGATCCAGGAGGCTGTCGTTCTCATATTTGGCCACATCAACCGTAAGCTCAAGCTCTCGCCCTATCCCATCCGACGTGCGCTCCCTCTCGTGGAAGCCATCTCGCGCGACTTCAACGACCAACTACTCCGAGTCCTCACATCACATCGACTGCTGTACACCCCATACGAGACGTTTGAGCGGTTACTCTCGCAAACAATGGCCATCTTCCGTACGTGGGACGACCATATGAAGGAGTTCACCAACGTCGCGCGTGAGGTCACGCGCAAGCGCCAGGAGAAGTTCATCCCCATCAAAGTCATCCCTGCACACGCGAAGCTGCAGGATCGCATACGCTACCTTCGCGACTGGCGGAAGCAACACGAACAGCTTGCGGTGATGACGGGTCCTACCAAAGGTTTAGGCAGCGTTGGCACGGAGATGGGTGGCATGGACATGGAAGCTGAAGTTAAGGAGGCATACGAGGTCATGAAGCGGATCGACGTTCTCGATGTCTCGCAAGGTGCGTTTATACCATGGTCTGTGCTCTCCTCGCCACTTACACTATTCGCAGAGGGAAGCGAGATCTGGGTTACTGCGGAGAACGCGTACAATGAGCGCGTGGCTCGAGTCGAGAACCAGATCATTGCACGATTGCGTGACAGGTTGGGGACCGCTCGTAATGCGAACGAAATGTTCCGCGTCTTCTCCAAGTTCAACGCACTCTTCGTCCGTCCCAAGGTACGCGAGCCGGCGTACACGCTTGTTATGACTGTCTCTGACCCATGTACGCTGTGCAGATTCGTGGTGCCATCCAGGAGTATCAGACTCAGCTCATCGACTCCGTGAAGGAAGATATC
Source organism: Earliella scabrosa (assembly GCA_022605405.1). Classification (NCBI taxonomy): domain Eukaryota; kingdom Fungi; phylum Basidiomycota; class Agaricomycetes; order Polyporales; family Polyporaceae; genus Earliella; species Earliella scabrosa. The sequence goes on along the minus strand of JABYQQ010000003.1, from coordinate 2,065,881 downwards.
AAGCGATTACACGACAAGGTTAGATACTCCGTCCCTTGAGGTGTCATGTTAAGTGTCTCACGTGCGATTGCTCCAGTTCAAGACGCAATACCGGTTCTCCGAAGCGTATCACATGTCGCAAATGCGTGACCTTCCCCCAATATCTGGTGCCATCATATGGGCCCGACAGATTGACCGCCAGCTGCAGACCTACATGAAGCGCGTGGAGGACGTGCTGGGGAAGGGCTGGGAGCTCTACGCCGAGGGTCAGAAACTTCAGTCCGAGTCTTCGGCCTTCCGCAAGAAGCTCGATGTGCGACCAGTGTACGAGGCCTGGCTGCACGACATTAACCGGCGGGACATGGGCGTTGGCGGCCGTCTGTTCGAAATCGTGCGATTGCGCGGAGGTGGTTTCCAGCTCGCTGTGAATTTCGACCCGCAGATCATCACACTCTTCAAGGAGGTCCGCAATCTACTGTGGCAGAACTTCCAAGTACCGCATGCGATCACGAACATGGCCAAGGATGCGAAGCGTGTGTACCCGCATGCGGTCAGTCTGATGGAGACGGTTCGGACGTACGGCCAGACATTGGATCTAGTGGAGAACAACAAGGGCATTGAATGGCTCGTCGCGGAGTACCGGAACGAGGCACAACGGATGGTCACTCGAGGTAAGCGCTCAAGTCATGCACTCGTCGATTATTCCTGACTCGTCGAAAGGGATGAACATCCGTTGGGACTACTTTGTCAACCAGTATGACACTGCCCGTTATGTTTCGAGTGACGGTGCCCGCGACAACCGGCACATACAATTCGTCAGAGAGTTTGCAAGCGTTGTGTCCATCCTTCAGGCACGTGTCACATATCGCCCTTCCATAACCACTAGCCCTCATCTGTGATCACTTCACAGGACAAAACGAACAATGTCATCGACCTGTACAAAGACATCCTGCGATCCGTGGAGGAGTTATCAACATGCGCTTACACCGCTGAAGCATTCCGCGAACTGTTGGGGAAGATCCAAGCCGCGGTCAGTGTCAGAGGTCCACGAGTAGTCAAACGATGCTCATGTCCCGTCGATCCAGATCGATCGACTGAATCTGGAAGGCTATGCGAACCTAGATCATTGGGTTGCAGAACTCGACCAGCGGATAGAGGGTATCCTCCTCCAACGAGTAACCCACGTTATCCAGCAATGGTGCAACGAGTTCGAGCGGGTAGATGACGGCGAAGGCAGGAGAGAACCCGTAACACACAGCAAACGGCGGGACAAACGTGCCAAAGATGACAAGGTTCCATCCTTTGAGTATGGTCTGCGGAGTCGGTGCTGACCGGTACCTCTACAGTCCACAGAAGGACAATTGATCTTGGCACCTATCGTTCACGAGATTCGCATCCAGAACCAGGTCATCTTCCTCGACCCTCCGATCGAGCATGCCCGCGAAACCTGGATCCGACAGTTGCACGAATGGCTAGGTGAGCACAATGGAGCGAGGCTGTGACGCGCTCGTATACTCACTTCGCGCATTTCCAGGGACCGTCTGCCGCCTACGACGAATACAGAGCTCAAGATACGAGATCGGTCTACAGATGCAAGGGCACGTAGCCACCGACCTCACATATACCTCTCTCGTACGCTCCCATTCTTGCGTTATGCGAACCCTCCTGTTTGACTCGCCAACCTCTAGCTCACCAAGTTCCCCGACGCAACGCTAGAACGCCCCTTCGCACTGATCGAGCAGAAAGTGCAGTCGTTGAAGGACTACGTTGCGAAATGGCTCCAGTTCCAGTCCCTATGGGACCTCGAGGCTGAATACGTCTTCAACCGACTCGGCGACTCGCTCGCGCACTGGCAGCAGCTGCTCACCGAGATCAAGAAGGCGCGCTCAACCTTCGATACATCCGAGACGCAGAAGTCGTTTGGCGTTTGTGTCATCGACTACGAGCAGGTCCAGGCGCGCGTGAACGCGAAGTACGACGCCTGGCAGCGCGACATCCTCAGCCGCTTCGGCGTCAAGCTCGGGAACGCGATGAAAGAGATGCACGCTGCGATCCTCAAGGCGCGCAACGACCTCGAGCACCAGTCGATAGAGGGTCTCGTCGGGGCACCACGCCGTTTCTAGCCGTCCTAGCTCTAGGTTCTTGTAGTTGCAGTTGTTGTGTATTCCCATTCCACCCACCATGTCTCTCGCTCGCTGGTACACTTGAGGATGTTCTCTGTGTTCTACATGTCGCATCCATTGCATTCTGTGTGAGGGCCTAGCCCTATGTTAGGCAGTAGCTACAGTAGTCTAGTGTAATATGAATATTGCTCGGGAGCTGACAACGAAGGAGGTAGAGTGTAAACTGGAGGGAGCTTGAAGTAGAGCGCTGTTAGACGACGTCTGCACATCGCGGCACATCACGACGTGGAGAGGTGGGGCTGAATGAGATACGCCGTAGCATTGCTGCGTGCGAGATGGATCCCGTTCCGTCAATTGCGAATCCTACGTGCCCAAATGACAGACTACATTCGCAGCCGAACTGTCTAGGAGGAAGTGATCGAATGTATTAGAGTATGTGTCACGTACGACTAAGGTTACACCAATAAAGTACCACACACGGGCAACGCCCATTGCGAGCTCATCGCGGTGCGTTATATCCGCCGTAATACGTGCCGTAGTCGCTCCCAGCCGTCGGCGTAACAGGCGTCGATGCCCCACTCACAACTGCACGCATGTGCGGCGGCAGAGTAGGCGCAACGTACCCGCCTGCGGTGGTGCCGTTCCATCCCGGCTGGTACGATGCCGCCGGTTGCGCCTTGGCCGTGGCGAGCACGGTGTTGGCTACCGCGCGCTGTTGGGCCTGAGGCGCAGCACCCGGAGCGAAGTAGCTCGCATAGTTGCCCGACATGCCTGTCTGGGCCGCGGTCGCGGTCGCAGTCTGCTGGGCAGCCTGACCATACCACCCTTGATAGTAGTTCTGGCCCGTGGCGCCATACTGTGCGTTCGGGTAGTGCGTTGTGGCGGCGGCCTGCTGAGGCGTTGTCGTGCCGTACGTTGTGTTCGGGTAATAGCTGCCCTGTGCGGGAGAGTACGTGCCGTAGGCACTGCGATATGGCTGGGTAGTGGAATAGGCAGCGGAATACGGGTAAGGGGTGTAAGGTGGCGCGGGCGTGGTGGCTTTAGGCGTCGGTGTGGTGGGCATCACTGTAGCAGGCTTAGCAGGGGCAGCTGAGCTTGCACGCACGTGTACGGTCGTATCATCACGGAACGCGGTAGTGCGACCTTCGGGAAGCGTGCCGTACCACCCTTCGGCGGCTTGCAGTGGGAGCGTACGCTGCAGCTTGTGCAGGACGGACGCTGGGGGAATGAGGGGAGCATGACCTGGGTCGCCATTTGAAGGTCGCGGCCTGAGGGAGGCGAGGACAGTCAAAGAATCGGTGATGCCTTGGGCTGGAGGGAATAGGGGTGAGCCAACTATACATAGCCTGGGACTAGCCATTCACGTACCGAGATCCCACTCTTCTGATCCAACCTCGACAACACTCGAACCACCGCCTTGCGACCGCAGCCGCGCGAGCTGAAGCTCCTCCAGCCGCACCAGAGCCTTGGCGTTCCGCTGTAATAGCTCATCCACCGCCTGCTCCATCTCCAGATTGTTGAGCGAGGCCTTGATCGCGCTGACCTCATCGGGAGGTAGTAGAGATTCGATGCCTTTGACAATATCATTCTCCTCCTTCTCGTGTGACGCCACAGCGGAAGAGCTGCCGGCGGAAGCTTCGTCCATGACAACGTCTTCGGAAGCCCGTTCATCAGCCGCAAGGAAAGCGCGTCGTTTTCCCTTGACGAGAGAGCGGAGCCTGCGCTTCATCGCCTGGCCGAAGACGACCTCGCCCATAGCCACTCGTCCGACCTCGACGCCGTCCTGGTCGAAGCTGGGCGCAAAGCTCGCATAAGGGCCATAGTCGAGGAACTTGCCACAGCTGACGCGACGAGGGGGAGGTGCCTTGTACGATGCGGGCACAAAGGGTTTCTTGATGGCATAGTCTCCGATCGTGGCTTTGCGAGCGAGTTCGGAACCAGAGGGAGAAGGGAAGATGGAAACCAGCTCTGCCTTGGCCGTGTACAGATCCTTGAGGTCCTTGCCGTAGCCGTCCAGACTTGTCGCTGTAGAGCTGACCGAGGACCACCAGTCGCCGGTGGGGAGATGCTGGACGAGAGCATACTTGTGTGAGCGGACACCGGTCGGAGAGTGGGGCGGCGAGGTGGCATCATATTGGTGGTCGGAGTCATTGATGAGGGTGGGAGCATCTAGGGGTACTGGAGCAACGTTGCGAGAGGCTTGGTCGAGAAGGCTTGTTGCAAGCTGACAGAAGCGAGTCTGTTGGAGAGCGGTCTCTGAGGGGCGGAAACGAGGATGGGAAGATATTGGATAGAGATGCTTGACGGCGAGCTGAGGGGGGTTGTATACGATAAGGAGGGGTGCATGGACTGAAACGTGGAGGACGTACGCGCAGAACTCGCAATGGGTATTGCGAAGGAGTTTTGAGGAGAGCACGGAGGGACAGCATCGAGGTTGATGAAGTGGAGGACGTGCCCGAGGACGGAGGGTCAATGTTGTCGGTAGGAAGGGGGAAGACACGGTCGAGAAAACCCTGCGCGTCCACCCTGGGGCGAATGGTTGTTGGGTTGAGGACGAGAGAGGGGATACGAGGAAAGCTCACATTTCGAGGACCGTGAGGATGTCGGCTGCATCCTGGGGTTGGATGGGCACGTCGCCACTGCTGGGCAGCTCTGGCTGGTCATCGTCGGAATGGTCGTCCTGGGCAGCAGCACCCTCGTCATCCGAGGCAGTACGGGAGTGCTTGGTGGGTGGAGAGCCGCCGTCTGTGTCTGCGTTGGAGGTGCGCTTGCGCTTCTTGGACGGGGCTTTGCGAGGAGAGAGCGGGGGATGGCTGGGTTTTGAGTCGGGGTCGTGGTGGGCGGACGAACGAGTCGCGCGAGCCATGGGGAGCGAGAGCGAGAGCGAGGATTGACGCCGCGTTGGCGAGCAAGACGCGCGAGTGGCTGAGAGGGCAATGAGCAGAGTCTCCCCGCGCGATGGCCAAACGCGTATGTCGACGCGTGAGCTCAAGAAACCGCGTCCGGCTCAACAGGCGCCCCGCCACTCGCCCGTCCTTTCACACTCCGACTCCACTCCGACTCACTCCGCCCTGCAAGCTTCACGGCCATGGCCCATGTTGACAATGATTGCAACAGTGCGACTACGACAGAAGTAAATAAAAGACGACATGTACGAGACAAGACATATCCACGGGTGGTACTAGCTTGACAGCGGGGTAACGGGCCACCTCATATCTATCATAGGCAGCAGGGTTCGCACTGTGGCGAGCGACACTCAGCTGTCATCAACGAGGTCTTTGACAGAGTTTTGCGTCGGGCTCCCACTCAGAACCGCCCCGTACTGCGGGTTCAGGTTCGACGGCCGCATCACCGACGCCTTGGGCGTGCTGCTCAATAGCGCACTGTCAGACATCGCAGCTGGCGTCGGAGTAGCGCTCAGCAACGGCGTGCGGTCTCCCGCCTCGCTCGGCGGCAGCGAGTTCGCCCGGCTGACGCGGTACTCGATGATCCTGCCCCACACCGTCAGTGCCTCCCCAGTGCAGTCCAAGACCATGGCTTACCCCTTCATCACCGTGGCGTCCCTCGCACGCCTCGCCCGCCTCTTCGAAACGTTGTCCTCGTAGCGGTCAGTCTCGTCTACAATCTCTTCCGAGATGATCTCTTCGATGATATCCTCGAGCGTGATCACTCCAATCGCGCCGCCCTCGACGCCAGGAGTGCGGCTCAGCAGAAGCAGATGCGCACGACCGGTTTGGCTAGAGAGAGAGCACAATTAACGCTCCAATTGACAACAGACGTCGAGCGCATACGCACAAGTAGTCCAGAGCCTGGAAGCAGTTGATCGTAGGAGGAGCTTCCGGCAGCAGAGACAGCGGGAAGTCGGAGACCGGGATAGCAGACGACGGGTCGTATACCGAGAGCTGCCAGACAGGTGAATCGGGTGTACGTCCAGCTGGGCGATTCAACACATACCATCTTGACAAGGAGGATGCCCATAAAAGACAGTGGATGGCCGGGTTTGTGGACAGGTATACGCGAGTAACCGCTGCGCAATCTGGATATCATACTTCAGTAGGCATTCGCGAGCATCCTTGCAGCAAGCAACCCACAGCCAGTCAACGGTGTCGTGGTTCAGTACACGGTCCGCGCTGATAGTGACCACATCCTGCATGGCTCCAGCACTTAGCACCAGACTCATCAGGAACGCGCAGTATGGGACAGACCTGCATAGGTGTCATGATCTGCTCGACTTTCTTGTTGTTGAGCTCGAGAACACCGTTCAGGATACTGATCTCGTCATCGCGCAAGGGCTCTTCGCCCTGACGGTGGAAAGCGAGGAACGACTTGAGCTCGGCTTTCTTGTAAGTGTGCGTCTCATCGTGGCCGAGGACCCAGTCAAGGAGTTTGGCAATAGGCCATGCAATTGGGGCTGGGGTGAGAATGCAGCTGAGCTGGTACTGTCACTGCAAGACAAAAGATACGAACCGAAGAGGTACATCATGGCTTTGACCACGGGGGCGCAGGAGGCACCTATTGAAAGCCCATAGCGGACGCTGAGGGCTTGAGGGATGACTCTGCAGAACCATTGAGACTGAAATTCTCCGTACTGGACTCGGGGCACTCACTCTCTGCAGATATAAAAAGATCATGTTCAGCATATAGTGTTCGGTATAGTACGGTATGTCACACACCCAAAGATGACTGTGGAGAGCAGAAGTGAATGACCGTGAGCATGCGTTCTCAAACTCTCAGAAGCTCAACGCACCGATCATGACTGTGGAAATAACGACTGCCGCAACGCCGCCGCCAAGCTGAAGTCGTGTGAGCAACGGCGGCAATACACGGGCAACATGGTAAACGTACGGCACTGTCGAGAAAAATGGGCAAACTCTCATTGATGATCTGGAAGTATGGTCTGCATGGCGAGCGTAGAGAGAGAGGCGCGTAAGACGTACGACGTTACCGAGGAGAAGGACCTGCATGGGAGTCAAGAGCGAGTTTCATGACAGATAGAGGCAAACGTACGACAAGGACCCAGTGGCGACCCTTTGAAAGCAAGCTCAAGACTAGGAAATGCGTGTATGAGGACGGATGTGTATTGCAAGAGGTGATGTTGTGATGTACCCTTCTGTGCGTTTTTGCGTTCTTTGGGATCATCGGAGGACGCGGAGAGGACGCGGAGGTGCAACTCGTCCAAGCCCATAAGACCAAGGGTGAGACTGAATGTTGCGCGGATGAGATCAAGGCAGATGGGGGAACGAGGAGGACAGACCCAGCGAAGACGCCACCTGCGAGGACGAGGCCTACACTGACGATGAGCTTGTACCAGAACTCAGGGGAACCAGGCTCTTCTCCGGGCTCCTCCGTCTCTGGGATTGTGGTAGTGGTGAACAAGGAGTGGAGGGTCGGGAATGCATTTGCAGGAGCGAGGAGACTTAGTAGGACGGGGAGTAGCATACTGAGAAGATGAGGGAGAAAGAGAGAGTTGTGGCCGTTGCGGGACAGAAGCCGGCCGATACGCCAAGGCGCGTCATAGGCGACGGTCACGTGCACCGTGTCTTCTCTCTCGTCCGCGGAGGCGCCCACGCATGTTTTCGGTTTCGCTGTCTCTGCTTGGATCCTCTCCTCGTGCTCTGCTCTCTCTCTGCACTCGCACCCGCACCCGCGCCCTCGCCCCCTCAGCTCGAGCTCTTGCAGCGCAGGCAGGGATGGCCAGCACGCATCCGCGCTCTCGCTCCGCAACGCCTTCCGGAACCAGCCCACCGCCGGTCAAGAAGCAACGGATTGATGCACCTCCAGCTGAGACTGCCGAACATGTCCAGATCCAAGACGCCCCGGCTGCTTATCAGACTGAGCCTCCTCCCAGCGGTCCTCCGACGACCAAAGGCAAGAAGGCCACGAAGAACAAGAAGAACAAGAAAAACGCGCGCCGAGCACCAGAGCCCTTCTCCTCTGATGACATTCTCACAAGAGAGGTCATCGCTCTCCTTGGCCAAGAATATGTCGACAACGCCACGAGCCAAAACATAGACTGGGACGCGCCTTTCGAGCAGTCCACCCAGCTCGCGCTCACAGTCTCCTGCATTTCGCCATCCACAGGTCAGTTCATCGCGCGCTGTATCTAGAGGTCCAGGTTCTACGTCCATATTCATCACATGGACCATCCTCTTGACCCCGCGAGAACTGGTTGTTGATCGCATCCCCTTAGACGTGGTCTCATCCTTTGCTTCTAGGCGCATCGCTGTCCATTGCAACACATGAAGACCGGAAATGGGTCATCGTCACTCCTCTCTCCCTTCCCGGCGAGCGCATACGTGCGCGCGTTTACCGACATTCCCGACTCCATTCCCATGCCGATCTTCTTGACATCCTTGACCCAAATCCTGAATTGCGCGACATGTCTCGCGTTCAGTGCCAATACTTCGGCAAGTGCGCCGGCTGTCAGTACCAGGTACATCTCCTTACTTTCTTGACCCTTGGCAACCTGCTTACCATCCGCCAAGATGCTCTCTTATGAGCAACAGCTCGAACTGAAACGTGATACTGTGGTAGAAGCATACAAGAACTATTCTGGTCTGTGTTGTCACAAGTGGTGTATAGTGTAACAGCTCACCCCAACTAATTTATGTGGCCGGACAGGTATACCTTCAGAATTGGTGCCCACAATACAAACGACCATAGGCTCACCCTTGCAATATGGTTACCGCACCAAGCTGACACCGCACTTCCAGCGCCCGCCCTTCTCATTTCAGAAGGCTCAAAAACGGGGCGACGCGTCCGCCGCGGTAGAAGGCAAGCCCGAGTGGCTCAAGATCGGCTTCCATGAAGTCGGAACGCGACATGTCATGGATATCGAGGTTAGTGAGATTGGCGCGGCCTGAAAATACTCGTGTTCTGACCTCTGCTGTAGGAATGTCCTATAGCCACTCCAATCATCAACAAGGGTCTCACTCCGGTCAGGGAAAATATCATAGCGTACGCGAACTTACAAGTTTCGGCTACACTCTTTTCTCATTCACGTGCAGGAACATCGCAAAGTACAAAAACGGCGCGACGCTCCTCCTCCGCGACTCCCTCACACTCGACCCAGACTCCCCACATGCCTCGTCCTCCACCTCCGTTGTTGCCTCCGATGGCGACCATATATGTGTCACAGACCAGAAAGGCACAGTCCGTGAACGCGTTGGCGACCTGCTTTTTGAATATACCACAGGTACCTTCTTCCAGAACAACAACTCCGCCCTCATCCCCCTCACCTCCTACGTCCGCGACGCCATCTTCCCTTCCCCCTCATCCTCATCCTCCGAGAACGACTCGTCCCCCTCGCACAAACCAACACATCTCGTCGACGCTTACTGCGGCTCCGGTCTCTTCGCCCTCTCCCTTGCCAAGCATTTCACGACTGTTGCTGGCATCGAACTCTCCGCCGAATCCATCCGCGCTGCAGAGCACAACGCCTCCCTCAACTCCTCCCTCCTCTCTTCCACCTCAATTTCCTTCATGTCCGGCGACGCTGCCAACATCTTCTCTACCGTGCAGGCCTTCCCGCGCGACCGCACCGTGCTCATCATCGATCCCCCGCGCAAGGGCACCGACGCGCGCTTCATCGAGCAGATGGTCGCCTTCGGCGCGGCCACTGTCGTCTACGTCTCCTGCAACGTACACACTCAGGCTCGCGATGTCGGCATGATCCTGGAGCGCAGCGCTACTCACTCGGCCACCGCCGAAGGCGCCGGGAAGAAGTACGTCCTCGAAAGCCTGCGCGGGCTCGACCTCTTCCCGCAGACCGCGCACGTCGAGGCAATTGCTGTCCTCCGGCTCGTATGACATCAGAACTAGTATCAAATACTCGACGTGTCGTGATGATGCATGAGACGTGACAGGCATTAGTCTACTAGTAACGTACAATCAAGGACAGGTACATCCGGAAGTATTGTGTGGCACGACCCATCGGTCACTCGACCACCGCTACTTCATTTATTGAGACGGCGGCCATAACCGTCTTGCTCGAGCACTTCTCGACGAGACTCGTCCAGCTAAGTCTGCCTCATACACACCGGTTACTGTCTAAAACCCTGAATCAAGAGTTCATTTGGTCGTGTCTGACCCTTCGCCGGCACCGATCCCGATTCCTACGTTCGACGTAACCCGGCCTCTTCGCCTTACACTCACTACCTCAGGCTCTGCGTTGGGTGCACGGAGGATAACCAACGCACTTAGGCCTCCTTGGGGAAGAGTCCTTTTTCTTTACCGTGGCGTCTTCCGCCCTCCGTGAGCCGGCACGGACAAGAAGGTCTAGCCGTAGTATGTAAACCAATGCGACCAAGGAACCTGTCGGGATCAAGTCCGCCCGAAGAGCCCTTGCCTATTGGGGACACGAAGTCGCTACAGAGCGATATAAAGACGGGGGTGCATCTGCATTCTCATCTCTTTTCATATCATCTTCATCCGACAGAAGACTCGACATGGTCCTCAAGCTATACGGCTCCCGCTGGTCTCCCAATGCCAAACGTGTCGCCTTGACACTGTTGTTCAAGAAGGTCCCCTTTCAAGCGATCGAGGTCAACATGATTGGCGGTGAGCACAAAACCGCCAAGTACACGAAGAATCAACCTTTCGGCGAAGTACCATATATTGTATGTGTATGCTCACGTATAACGCTCCAGATGTCACTTTCCTCATTAACGTCATTGTGTATAGGATGATGACGGGTTGATCATCTATGAGAGCCGCGCCATCTGTCGCTACATCTGCAAGAGGTACGCCGGACAAGGCACGGACCTCGTACCAGAGGTCACATCTAGCTCTACTCCGGAGGAATGGAAGAAGTATGCTCTATTCGAGCAAGCGGCTAGCGTCGAGATCTACAACTATGATGTTTGGGTGCAGGCTGCTGCAATGGAATCTGTTGTCAAACCGTACGCTCTCTTACACAAATTGAATTTCAAGGACTAGGGATGCTGATACAAGATTGGCTTGCAGAGCGTTAGGTCAAAAGACGAACAAGAGCAACTATGAGAAGGCCATCAAGAAACTTGGGGAGAAGCTGGATGTATACGAACAGATGCTCTCCAAAACGAAGTGGCTTACAGGCGATGTACGCATCACATTGTTATGTTGGTGACTTTGCAATTAAATATGCACATAGGAAATTAGCCTCGTTGACCTCTTCCATATTCCCTATACCGTCGAGCTAGAGGAGTCCGACAACATTCCTTGCAACATCATGCACGACGAATCGAGACCGAATGTTGAAAGGTACGCATGACCCCCCGACCCTCATCTTCAGAGTTATTAACCATGACCAATGGCCTGGCCACACAGATGGTGGAATCAACTCACAGAGTTGAATGAGTGGAAGAAGGTTGCTGTGACCATTGACTCCAACCTCAACCCGTGAAGAGTGAACATCCTCATTACAACTGTCGATTCCTGCATTTCTCCAATGCTACTACCTTCCGGAAATCTGCTCCACGAATGCTACGGCGCTGAGTTCGGCCGATCGCTCGGTGCACGCTTGAGTTGACCATAGACTGTCACTATCCCTTTGACATCCTAAATAATAACGTTGGTACTCTTCCTCGTTGTAAAGTAATTGAAGTGCAGGTTACAGGAATGGGAGGGGCGGAGGCGGGTCGCGATCGCGTCCATGACATATCCATGCACTACTAGTGTAGATGCTCGATAGCAAGTTGAAGTGCTCACAGCAGGTATGGGAGTCCAGACTCCACAACAGAAGAAAACGATGCAAGCAGGGACAGCGTTCACTAGTGAGGGGATTTCTCCGTGGTGACGTCTCCGAGCATCTGTCCCACTTTCACCTTTTGGCCCGCGCTTACCGCGAACTCGAAGTCATGCGGTGCCTCGAACACGAGCACGATCGTGCTTCCGAGACAGAAACCGCCCATCTCTACTCCCTTGGGGAGAGGCTGGCCATTCAAGATCGTGGACGCGCCAGAGTAGACCGCCTCCGTGAACGTGCCGACAGGGTGGTCGCGTCGCTTGCCGACATTGGTACGGAGCGCCTGGAGGGGCCGGTACGTGAGCATCGTAGCACAGACCCTGCAGACACCCCGCGTACCTTGTCAAAGTTGATCTTGATGCTGCCAACGTTCGTGGCACCGACTGGCACCATGCTGAAGAAGCCGTGCTTCCACCGGCCGAGCAGGGCGACGCGCTCGTTGAGCACGAAGAGGTTCTCTAACCGCTTCGCCATCCAGGGTGAGACAGAGAATAGGTCACCTGTGCACACAGTCAGCGCGACTGAGGGGGGCATGCCAACGCAAGACGTACCAACGAAATGCCGCCTGCGCTCGACGACCCAAGCTGCGGGACTGTGGAAGCGATGGTAATCTCCAGGGGCCAAGTAGATAACGATGAAGAACGTGTTGTTGCCCGGCTTCGTCCGCACGCTGGTGAAGCTGTCCCTCCGCACGGCAGTAGGGCGAATGCCGACCTCAGTCGCCATGCTGACGTCCTCTGCGACCGAGTCTGCCAGCGCTTGATCACGGGGAACAGACGCGTCTTCGCTCTCGCCGTGTTTCTTGGCAGCGTTGCCGGCGAGCGCAGCGGCCTTGTTGAGCACAGCTGGGCTGTCAACGATTGGAGTTGACGTCCCAGACGTAGACGGTGAAGGCGTGCCGAGCAACTCGTGGAGACTGTACTCTATACCGTTGATATCCGCAAAGTGACGGTGATTGACCTCCTCCATTGCCTGGTCGGGGAACTCAACGGTTGTCGCGGCAGGTCCGCCCGGACGCGCAACACCAAGGAGAGCATCGAGCGAGTAGGTGCTGCCCTTGACTTGCTCAATTCTGCCGTCCTTGATGACGCCGAAGTGGAGCACGCGACCGTCAGCCGGGCTCACCTGCAAGTCGCTGCAAATGAGCAAGAGGAGGGTACGCGCGAAGCAGAGAGGTCCGTACCAGTACCGCGTCTGCAATGGGACGTGCGCCATCCTTGAGTTTCCGGTAGAAGAAGTCGCCAAGGCTTGCATACTGGGCGAGGTCTGCGGGGTCTATCTCCTCGAGGTTGCAGCCGAAGATGCTGGCATAGATACGGAAACCGATGGGACGGGCCCAGACGGGGAGCTCGAGGGAGTTGAGGTAGCCCCACACACGAGACATGTTCCTGAGGGGCAGCGCACCGATGACATGGACCTGACGGAGACCCATTAGTCTGCCAAGTCACGGCGGCGGACGATGTACGAGACTTGCGCGAGAACGGAAGGACAGGAGGGACGTACATGCCACGGACCCTTCAACTTGATAACCTCATGCCCATCCTCGTCCACGACGACCTCGCGCGAGGTTGACCTTTTCCGGTATTGCAATACGATGAGCAGCAGGGCGCCAGCCGCCACGGGGAGAGGGTACCACTTTGTAGGCGTGTTCTGCCAGGCCTCTACGAGTCTCCCTGGAAGAGGCGTCGGAGAAGGCGGTTAGAGCAAAGAGAGAGAGACTGACTGTAGAGAGGAATGTGTGTTCCTGTCGAGTTGTCATAGTTGTTGCGTGATTCTTGAGAGAGGAAGCGGACAGTCGAACGGCGGATGAACTGGCCGGAGCGAGCGAGGTGGCCTTTGAATGCTGCTCTGCGACTGAAGAGGCCAGAGAACGGCGACGAGTTGTGCTGCGTGAACTTCATCCTCGCCAGTGACCGTCCCCCGCGGGCAGAACAAGACAGGGCGCAGGCCGCGGCTCACGTCCTCGCCAACTCCGATGAGCCAAGTCTGCAGACGAGCACCAGCACTCCGGCACGCGCCCGCTTCGCCAGATCTAGATCGACAGTCCCCGCTTGCTCCGAACCAAGTTCAAACCTGGTTCAAACAACCCTGCCAACACATAAGCCCAACTTTACAATCCCTGCCGTCAACTTGTAGATTTGGTATCCACTGTCAGTGAAGCCGTATGAACTCGGTGACCGTGACTACCAGTACCAATGCGTCAGGCTGTAACTTCACTGTAAGCACCGATCCGCACTGGTGTCCCCGGAGATCAAGTGTGTAGGACACATGCACATGGCTTCGTATTGGCATATTGACAGATCGTGTGCAGCTTGACCATAACCGTGTTGCATGGATATACCTTCGCGCAGGACGCGATCTCAGGTCCGACACAATCGGTCTTCAAGCTTCAAGGTCAACCCTGTGGCAAGCACTTCGTTGCTCGGTGATATCACCGACACCCGGGCATAGCGAGATGCGCTCGGTGCACCGCGGATATCATCTCCGCGGCCTTTTCTCCTGGTGGATGCCCAATTGTCCACATATTGAGTGTCGAGACGACCAGTCTCGCTACGTACCAACCCCCGTCACAGTTCACCCTCGCTCGCATAGACATGTCTTCAAGCGACATTCAAGCTCTGTGAGCAATTCCCTGGACCTCTGAACTCGTACTTCAAGTGAATACTGACAGCATTGTTCAGCGTCTCCTACAAGATATTCACGCTTTCGTCTATAGGTGCCGCGAGCCATTAGCTTGCTTACAACGTTAGGAAAGCTGCTGATGCCAACTTGAACCAGTCGTACTTCTTTATGATGCCTCATTGACCTTGGACAATGAGCTCGGCGGGATATGGAGCAAAAAGTTCAATCTCGTCTCGTTTCTATTCGTAGCAAATCGCTACAGTATGATAGCAAACCGTATAGGTGTCGTCGCGCTGTTCCTATCGATCAGCAATAACGTGAGTCAGACATTCGTAATGGACGTTTACTGCACTGACATGAACGAGGTGCAGGCGTAAGTAGTTCGTGAACACGATCCTCAGCTACCACTGCGTTCGGTTCTGAATCCCGATCACGCTACAGGTGCCGCTTCCTCGCCACCTTCAACAAGATTATAATACTCGTATCGTTCTTCTCATGGGCACGTACGTCAACCTGTTCACTATCGGGATGCATATCTTAGGCGCATTCGCAGTTTTCGCAGCCTTTCGCACATATGCACTCTCCAATGGCAATAAACACCTCGCACTGGTCGTCCTGGTCCTCGGTATGATGTATATAGTACCGAATATCGTAAGTACCTCATCAGGCTCGCACTGAGACTGTGTCTCATGCAGATGAAACAGTACCTGGATGTCTATTCAAGCGTTGTCAACGTGCCGCATCCTCAGGGTTGCGTCTCCCTCACTAGTGCTGCTTTCAACCCCAACACTATGGAAGGGTGAGTCAGAAGCTCCGACTTCTACCTGTATCAAACTGACTTGCCATACGAGCTTAGTAACCTTCGCGCTGGACTTGTAGTATCAAGTCCTCGAAGACCTGACGCATGTCTGCAGTACTGTTATGGGCGTCGCGAGGCAGCATAATTGTTGCAGAGTCTACGGTGCTCTTACTGACAATACGAACGGCTTATTGGGCACCAAGGACTTTGCAAGATGGAGGTAGTAGCCAAGTAAGTACGCTTCCAAGGGTATTACTAGTTCATGGTGAGCATCGAGTACCACGTACTGCCCAATATAGCGGCTCAACCTATGACAGGTCTGGCATGTTTCGCGTACGTGGGACCAGTTGACAACGTCCCTATCGAGGTTGCAACCTGATGTCTATACAGTGTGCTTTGATGTTTCACGTCTCAACCGTAGTAATGGCCGCAACCTCTTCAGTATGTCGCACCATTCTCTCTCATCGTACTGGTCTGGTTCTTAGCAGCCTTCTAGCAATGGGACACCTCTCAGTATCCCTTCGATGGTAGTGTGGGGATGCTGCGAGATGCGTATGTTGTAGTGATAGAACGTCATCGGCATAGAACGTCAGCTCACTATATGCCTCCCCAGATTGACGACAAGTCTCATTTCGCGCTTTCTGCTAGCTCTAGCCAGATTGCGTGAGTGTCAAACTCAAGACGACGAGTTTGACGATCTGGGTCAGGAAGCAGCCTTCACCACGCATTTCTCGTCCCACATGTCCGACGTGACAGTGATTCTTCAGCATTCCGCCTAGGGTCGATCGCCTTGCAACTACGACTTGGTGGCAGGGCAGAAGGGAACTGTACCCAACTGTACGAGAGGTCGTACTTGACTGCCAATGACATTGCTTCGTTTCTCTGCGGCGCCCCGTATGAAATTAGCCCACACGAAAACACTCCAGTGCGTGGCTCCTATCTTGACTGACCGCATGACAAGTGATAGGCACCTGCTGCCCCTTCATACTCAAAGTTCATTCTAGAAATATTACCAGCATGGCGCGACAGTGATGAAAGAACCCCAAGCGTATGGCACAACCATTGTGCATGGCATCGCCCCACCACCACACGCCGGATGACCCGTCTAACCCGTACCAAGTGTCAAATGGTCGCATCGAGCCAAACAAGTCTTGAAGCGTTTCAGATCCGAACTCAAAGTTTCAGCCGCCTCCTCAGCGTCCCCTACTGCTGCTGCTGCTGCTAGTACTGTCGCTGTCGGACCGAATCTCCCCGCGCCTCAATAATTCTTGTACCCATAGTGTCAGCTATTCCCACTCATCACCGATTACCGTGCCTGGCTTTGTGAACTCTATTCCACTGTCGCTACACTGCGGGTTTTCAAGGAAACACCGTGAGTGGCTAGGTGCTGTTCCTTGCATTCTCCAGCGACACCACCGCTCAAACTGAGTGACAGATCGGTCTCACGAGTACTGTCAATGCCTGACTGTCGCCAACTTCACCTCCCAATCAGGCACATCCTTGGATACCACAAGACTCATGTGGGCGTACCGGTCGGAAACTAACCTTTCCCAAGCACAGTTACAGCGCGAGCTGTAATTTTGACCTCACAAGGAAGCGATTCAAGTCGCCTGACGCCTTGCGATGCTCGTACTTAAACCACATCCTATACGCTTGGACATGATACCAGCGGAACGACCACCAAGATGAAAGCTTTCACTGCAGCTGCTCTCTCCGCTCTCGTCTTCGCGACGGTCAATGCTGCATCTACCCTCAAACTTCGCCAAATCGTCGTCCACGAGCATGGCACCACCGTACAGCCCGTCGACGGAGCGGTGATCGCTCCTAGCGATAGCTTCCATGCTGCATCTACCCTCAAACGTCGCCAGATCATCGTCCACGAGCATGGCACCACCGTACAGCCCGTCGACGGAGCGGTGATCGCTCATGGCGATAACTTCCCCTTCGAATATGATCTTGCCCACCTCTGCTTCGCCGCTTACGACCCGATCTCGGTTTACCTGAGCACCGATGCCCCAACCACCGACAATGTTAACCTCGACGGCACCCTTGAGGACGGCAGTTACGTCTTCGACTTTGGTCAATTTTTGGCTCCTGCCTTCGGTCGGTATATGCATGATTTCAAACAGTTCACGGCGTTGACAAGTCACATCTATTCGCGCAGAGAACATGCCCCCTATCCCGGGCTTCCCGGCTCCTCCCCCCACGTTCACGATGCCCACGCTGGACATCCCCGGCAATACAACGCTCTTTCTGTCCGTTGTTGAGGTGTCCCCGAACTGTCCGGTATGAGTAAACAATTCATGCTATCATGTGCACCAAGACTGACAGCGGTGAACGATAACCACAGGGCCGCATCCCGGCTCTGAACAGGGTCAGCTTGGAAACGACCACCGTCATCTACGCCTGAAATTGGCGCAAAGTCTACGGTTACTTGACAAGTGAAAGCCTCACGGGTAATCGTAACGGAATGTGGTTATGTGGGAAATTCATGATGAGGTTACAATCTCGACAAATGGGGGGACAGAACAAGATAGCGTCGATCACAGACTCAAGATCCCATGCTCCAACTTCTCCTTCCACCCGCTTCCCAAGCCATTCTCGCCCCCGTCAATATCGCTGCCCGACAGTTTGTGCTGTATCACCACGCTGGGAACGACGGAGAACGACTTCAGTCGGCCACTCTGTACCAGCCAAGAGAAAGCCTGGTCGAGTGCCCTTGAGTACGCGAATGGAGGATAGAGTAGGTGGTGGAGCAGCCGGCGAGCTCCGGCACGGCTGAGGGCGTACGCATGTGTGCACTTCGGGGCGAACGAAGGATGGACGGACATCTTCGGATAGCGACCTGAAGTCCTCAGTCCTCGCTTATCGCGCAATGCCGGGTACCGCGATTCCTTCGACCAACAGTGACCTTGCGAAGGGGTACGTGAGTCAGACATACAATCACTGCGGTTGAGAGATTACGTACCCAAGAAGACGATGTCCCAATCTTTAGGCAAGATGCCCCAAATCTCCTCGAGTCTTGCGCCAATGTCCCGCTCCATGTCTACATCGTCTTCCAGGAACAAAGCGGCCGCAGGAGGTCTACCATGTTCGTCGTCTCCGAGAGATCCGTCTAGCGCAGCGAAAGTCATGATAGCGTCCAGATGAGAGTACCAGCAGGCGAGCTTCGGTGGAGTGAGCATCATGTATGATGGTAGGGACGGCTTGAATCTGACGCCATGTGTGCGGTCTTGTACGGCGCAGGTGAGAGGGAATGAACGCATTCGCGTGGCTCGAGGAAACGGCGGAGAGTGGACCATGGAGAGCGACGAGACTCCGTCTTGAGGACTAGCGGAAAGAGTAGAAGAGGGTATGTCTCTGACCGGGACGGGAAAGGCGCAGGGTTCTGACTGGGAAGGCCAGGGCAGGGACGCATTCCAGACCGTAGACGGCCACTGAAACTGACGTGCATGGTTGTGCTTTCGATGAGAGCGCACACAACCTTCGATCGTCTCGACGAGTGTATCTTCGTAGGACAACGCGTCGAGGTATGTCCATTGGGTGTCAATGGCAGCGCGTAGCTGCTCCATGATGCTGCGGCGATCTAGGCGGGTCGGACGAGAGATAACGAAGATGTGCGAGAACACGCCGAGCTTGAGGGTAGGAGTAGTATCGTTGTGTGTTTTGGATCCTTCTGACTGAGCTATGACAGCTGGCGAGCCCAGAGGGTGTTGTGCAACATAGGAGGCAAGAGAGGTCGACGGCTGCGAGAGTACAAGAGAGGGTTCGCGAAGGGTGGTGGTGTCCAACTTGAAAGAGATGTAGAGGACGACGCAGAGAACGAAAGGAAAGAGTACACTCAGTCGTCGCCGAGGCAGAAACATGGGAAAGCAGAGGTCAGGTGGGGTTGCCAGTGGGTGTCAATAGCGCGAGCCGAAGCCGAAGCCTAGGGGCCTGAAGATACCGAGTACGAGGAAGGTGGACAGAAGGAAGTCGACTCGGCTGGTATGAAGTTATGAACCACTCACGGTTGGCTGCGGCGCACCGGTCCGCCCTCCGGAGCCCAAATTCGGTCCTGCAGAAATTTCAGACGCTCGCCGCGTTCAGCGTTCTCATCTCTGCCACTTTCGCGGACTCGGCCTCGTTCCATCCCTCTGCCGCTGCATTCTCTCGACGTATAGCCATGGGCAAACACGCACGTAAGAAGCAAAGACTCTTGGAATCGGCGGAAGTAGAGCCCTTGGGTGCAGTGGACTTCTCCGGCGACGAAGTTGGCAAAGACGAGGAAGAACTCCGCCTCGAGAGTTTCCTCTTTGGCTCGACAGACGACCTCACTCCAGAGCTTCCAAACGACCAATCTCTATTCACCGGAGATGTCTTCGTCGATGACGGACACGAGGCCCAGCCTAGCACCTCTCGAAAACCCTCCGCGTGGACAGATTCGGACGATACCAACCTCGAGATATCCCTCACCGCAGACAAGCGACGACGGAAACTACGCGACGCTCTCCTCGAGGACACAGTCGATGGCCGTGACTACGAGCGTCGACTAAGACGACAGTTTGAAAAGATCAACCCAACCCCCGAGTGGGCTACCAAAGCCCGCACCCGCATTCATGGGGCCGCGCCGTCGAAGCGTCGCAGATCTTCTACGGACTCAGAACCGGAAGAGGAGGCGGAGGAGAGCGACGTCGGGCTGGATGCGTTGCTGGCGGGAACTGGTTCCGTACTTGCCGGACGTCGTGCAAAAGTCCTTCCTCACGGTACCATCGCCATTGAGCGATTGCGGGACGCCAACCTTTCGGCGAAGGCGGAAGGCGAGATCAAAGTTGTCCAATTTCATCCCTCACCACAGGTCCCTGTTCTCCTCACCGCAAGCTCTGATCGACGGTTACGCCTGTACAATGTACGTGACTCAGACATTGTGCGGATCGCGAGCACTGAAATTGTCTCAGGTCGACGGACATACCAACCCTCACCTCCAAACCCTGCACGTTCCATCCCTTCCTTTCACCAATGCCATGTTCCACCCGAGTGGAACCTCTGTACTACTCACCGGCCCACGACCCTTCTATTATACCTACGACCTGCAAAGCGGCGCCACGCAACGTTCTCCGCGGGGGCTCTGGGGCACAACATTTGCGAACTCCAATCAAGGTGCTCAAGATGGTAGCATGGAGATATGCCAATTTGATTCCACCGGTTCGGTCCTCGCGGTTGCTGGTCGTCGAGGGCACGTACATCTGGTGGATTGGCGCGCGGGAGGGGGACAAGTCGTGGGTAACGTCAAGATGAACATAGGAGTCAAATCACTGTGGTGGTCAGGAGAGGAGCTGCTCACGCTCGGAGAGGACTCCGAGGTCTACGTCTGGGATGTTGGCCAACGAAGATGTCTTCGTCGATGGAAGGACGATGGCGGTTATGGGAGTCAGCTTCTGGGAGGCGACCGTGCAGGGAACTACCTCGCGATTGGGTACGTTCACTTAGTTTCTCTCCCTGCAGACACTTGCCTGACGCGTGCGTCCCAAGTTCCAAAGTTGGCTTCGTCAACGTCTACGGATCCGATGCTGCCTCAGGGAGCGTTGACCGACCCAAAGCATTGAAGTCCTTGGGGAATCTCACTACATCGATCACGTCATTACGTTTCAATCACGACGCTCAACTGCTTGCCATTGCGAGCAATGTGAAGAAGGATCAAATGCGTCTGGTACGTACTCTCGGGCTGGCCCCCTCGCACGACATTCACATATCCACTCCACGCAGGTCCATCTCCCCTCGCTAACAGCCTTCTCCAACTGGCCAACATCGAGCACTCCGCTCGGCCATGTTACAAGCGTGGACTTTTCCGCAGGCAGCGAGTATGTGGCGATAGGGAACAACCGGGGACGAGCGTTGTTGTATCACCTACGAGATTTCAGTGCCTTGTAGTCCTTCGGTTGCGGTTAGGGAGCTCTAACATAGGTCACGCTGGCTCATGAACCCTTGGGCAACTTGACTTGGAAAGTACCTGCCACGCAATGAGCCCCGTTGTGAATGCAGTTTGCAGCAGCGGAAGCTCACATTGCGGAAGTGTTGTGATTTCAGGAACAACGGTGGCTTGGAACCCGAGCCTTGTTAGTGCACCGCGGATGATACCTGCGGGCATTGCAACGTACTACTCGCATTGGTGGGCATATCAGTGCACGGAGAGAATGAGTTACGATGGCACGTACGATCTTTGCTTTCCGCAGGGAATCGGCTCGCCCCTCCCAGCCAGATATCCGTGTGAGGGGTTTGAAGGAATTGTCCTGAAGAACGTACACGCCCTGCACGATGCACCTGCGTCAAATGATTGCTCGAGGCAGGGCATGAGTTCACGCACTCTGTGGTTTGTTCTCAAGTTGTCCACCTGTTTCTCCCAGCATGCATTCCATAAGTCTTTACAGATGAATTTGATAGCGTCGAGGGTGTCCGCGAATAGACCTCGTTCGTGGCAGAGACTGGAGCGTCCATTGGTTGGTACACCGATCCCAAGTTCGCATACACATACCGCTCCGCCATGTTGGCCCCTACATGCATTCCGATGGCCTCAAGCCGTGCGCGCAGCTCCTCGTCCTCGTCCTTGCCATCTTTGGAGATGGATGCGCGAGACCCGTCGCTGCCCACGGATTCACGCAGCTGACTTTTCTTGAGAGCGGGAGGTACAGCGGTGGGTGGAGGCATGAGGCCGGCATCGATCATCTCCTGCTCGACCTTTTTTGCACGAGCGGTGGCGACCGCAGACGATGCGCGCAGAGTGTTGACCATCTCGATCACGAAGTAGTCCATCGCCGCGCCGTCGACATAGCGAGGCGCAGGGTCTGCGACCGCGGCGAGCGACGGAACAGAGGCAGTAGTTGAGCTGGGTCTCGTCGCCGTGTTCTGAAACGAGTTCCTGGCAGACATAGTGGTAGATGGGGAGAGGGCGGGGTGGATGAAGGACGGGAGGACCGGACGAACGGAATGCAAGGATGAGTCTTGTCGCGAGACGATGACGCGCACCCAAACGCGCCTCGGTCTGTGGCGAGTCTGCCATTGTCAGCACTTGTCCTTCTCTCTCACCGTCGCACACGACGCCCTCAACATCGTGTGCCACGATGAGCAGCCTTTCCTCTTTCTTTCCTTCTCGCCTCCTGGGCTCTATGCACTCGAATCCACGCGATCGACAGACGGATCCTCTCTCGCGCCTCCGCTTCACCCTCGAGACCATGCCGGGCTCTCGCAAGTACAACTTCACGGCAGCCACACGAGCAGAGATCCTCGCAGAACTCTATGATGCATTCTGGGGCTCATACGCGCATCTCTTTCTTCCTAATTCCAACTCTAGTCTTCCTCTCCACGCTCTCCTCAGCGAAGTCCAGGCGAGCGCAAGCCAGCTGAGGGAACCTCAGATTATTCCTGGACGCCCGTGTGGTCACATATTCAAGAAAGGCGAGAGCTGCTTCAGATGCAAGTGAGTCCCTTTCTGTCATCTTTACGGCCAGTGTGTGTTGAGAACAGTGCTGCAGGGATTGTGCACTCGACGATAGCTGCGTCCTCTGTTCGCGCTGCTTCGAAGCCACAGATCATACGGACCACAATGTCAGCTTCTTCATTGCACAACAATCCGGCGGGTGTTGCGATTGTGGAGACGTCGAGGCCTGGCGCCAACCAATCAATTGCCCTCACCATCCCTACGCCGCTGAGACGGCGGACTACATCTCTGCATTCGAGGCTAGGACCCTTCTCCACACGCCTAGAGCTCATCCCAAGACCTTGACCGGCAAGGATATACCGCACATCAAGAACTATCCCTACAGGGTCTCTGTCCCTTCTGAGCTCCGCGAGAGCATCGCTCGCACCATTGCCTACGCCCTTGACTTTATCCTTGATACCTTGGATTCGTCACCGGACGAGACCATTGTTCCTTCGGGCGAAACCGACCTTCGCTTGCAGCCCACGGGTGACCCTCTCATGCATGATTTGTTCGCCGTCGTGATATGGAACGATGACAAACACTCTTTTGACGAGGTCATCGAGCTCCTCCACGATATCACCAGCCGAACGCGCGAGGAAGCCTCCCAGGTTGCTGATCGCATAGACGAGCAAGGCCGCGACATTATCGAGATGTCCACAGCCACGGCCCGTCTGCTCGAAATCGCCCAGGCTATCGCGCAGATTGATCTCGGCGTGACCGTTCGTCGAGCATTCGATACGTTCCGCGAACAGGTCTCCGCCGTCATCATCGAGTGGTTACTGGACCTCACACGAAGCCGACTCAGTACCGATACTCTGATTCTCAGAGAGATCCTTGCCTCTGAACTCCTATCGCAGCGGAGGAACTCATCCATGATATCCGCTGTCGATCCCAGTCGAGTGCTTCCGGACATCCCGGAGCCTACCAGGCTGGATTGGTTGTTCCTCTACCACGCTCGTCTCTGGAAGAAGCCTCGTCTCAACCTTAAGGAGATATATGCGTCTCTACTCACGCTGAGCCATGAACACAAGCTAGCAATAGGTAAGCTTCAAACTGTCGATCATGAGCATGTCCAACCTACACTTTCTAGCATCTCACTTTGCGAGCGTATATCATCGCATCATCGACGCCTACCTACTCACCGACCGAGAGGCGGAGACTTCGATCAAGTACTTCGCGCTTCAGCTCTTCACCGTTCCGTCTGTAGCTCTCTATATCGTTCGTCACCACAACATCGTCTCCCGTCTCCTCGCCATCATCGCAGCCTTCTTTACGAACCAGATACAGGACAAGCGCATCATCTTCCCACCTAACCAAGAGGCGGAGATCGACGTGGACACCTTCCCCTTCAAGTCTAAACGCTTCATGCCCGTGTTCAGTGACCTTCGCTATCTCTGCCACAACGAACCGGTCCAGCAGCTCATTGCGCACAACCGCGAATTTATCGCGCAGTTCGCGAAGACCTGTCAGATCTTCATGTGCATCAATCCCAACAAGCGCGCTGCCTCCAGCCACGTCGAGTACGAGACTGACGCGTGGATCAGTGTCTTCAACGTGACGCTCTCCCTATCACGCGTTATCAAGGTGTACGGGGAAGCCTACGCTAAGGCTACTGTCGGGGAGCTCGTCGGCGCAATCAACACTGTCATGCACCATATCCTCATGTGCATCACTGTCGTGGATGAACGGCGGGACATGACGCGCTTCCCTCCGGTGGACTTCCACGAGGTGGTTTACGGAGAGACCACCTACAAGATCATCAACTTTGACGTCATGGATGGGTCGATCAGTTTCCACCACTCGCTTCAATGGCTCCTGGCGGAACTCTTCAAGCACGTAGACATCTTGGACGAGTCTTCTTTGCAGACTGTCGGACTTCGCAGTTTGCGGGACGTATGTCTCAATAAGGCGAGCGAAGAGGCAATGCTGACCATCATCGACTATCCGCTGCGAGGTGTGTTGTTCCTGATCCTCGCGTCAGGCCTAGCAATACTAATGAGTGGCACTCCCTAGTGCTTGCGATGATCGCCCAAATCCGCACGGGTCTCTGGGTCAGGAATGGCTTCGCCATTCGAGGCCAGCTCCTCCACTACCGCGACTTCATGCTTCGCGAACTATGCTACGACCAGGATCTGTTCATCCTTCAAACGGCATTGGTGGTACTCGATCCGAACACCGTCATCGTCAGCATGCTCGACCGCTTCCAGCTTCTGGGTTACTTCTCTGGAGCCACCCTACACCCATCTTACGACACCTCTCACCTCTCGGGGATGGTAGAAGAATTCCTCTACGTGCTTGTCACCATCCTGACCGAAACTGCGAGTGCTTCGAAGATGCCCTTGCCAGTCGCGGTCCGACGGGAGATCGTCCATGCCCTGGCGGTCGGGCCTTGCACGTTCACAGACCTAGTCAAGCGCGTTGCAGAACGTATGGTCGACGATGTCTGCTTCGAGCGTGTCCTCAGGGAGGTGGCCAACTTCAAGCCCCCAGAGTCTACGGCAGACTTTGGCACGTACGAGTTGAAGGACGAAGCATACGACGAGGTCAACCCTTTCTTCTACCATTACACGCGAAACAAGCGCGAGGAGGTAGAGGTCGTCCTACGCAACCGCCTCAAGAAGAAGACTGGTGTCCAGGACCCCGTGATCGTTCCGAAACCACTCAACATCGAAAGGGGACCGTTCTATACGTTACCCTCTTGCTTTGAGTCCGAAGTCCTCGTCCAGATCTTCTTCTATGGCATATACAACATTCTCACGATCACCGATGCGAGTGGCGCCGCCCCTCCTTCCGCAGAAGCAATCCTGGACCAGATCCTTCACCTCGCGATGGTGGCCGCAGTGGAACGCCCGCAAGTCTTTGGCGGTCTCGCGGTCTACAAGATATATGAGGAGGGGAAGAACCTCGTGGACATACTCTGCACTTTTGAGTATCACGAGAAGTATCCGACGTATAAAGCTCGTGTCCAGTGGGTGCTTAACCAAATTGCTCAGCACCAGCCGGAAGAAGTCCAGCGCCGTCGCCACGTCCCGGATGCGTCACAGAGTGAAGCAGAAGACCCTAACGAGGCGAAGAAGCGCGCTGCCAAGGCTAGGCAAGAGGCTATCATGCGACAGATGAAGGCTCAGCAGGCCAGCTTTGCGGTGAACTTCGAGGACATCGATGACGAGGACGATGAGGAGTTAACCGATACTCCGGAAAGTCCAGTGTCTTACGGGACATGCATCGTCTGCCAGGAGGAGCTCAACAGCTCGAAGTCGTTTGGCTCCCTCGGATTCATCCAGCCTAGCAGACAGCTTCGTCGACACCCTGACGGGCAACAGTCATACACCAATGAAGCCTTGACGTGTCCGGAGTCCCTTGACCGCATAGCCATCGCTCCCCAGGACATCGTCTTTCCACCGTCCCCTGCGGAGATCAAGGGTGCCAAATCTCTCCATGCCACGAACTTCGACGCCTTCCCATCTCAATTCACTCGTTTCGGTCTTCACGCGTCAATATGCAGCCATATGATGCACTTAGATTGTTTCACCGTCTACAGCGGATCCATCCGACAACGCCATCGCAATCAAGCTACGCGTAACCACCCGGAGAGTATCCCCCGCAAGGAGTACATCTGCCCTCTCTGCAAGAGCCTAGGCAACGTCATTCTTCCCGTCATCACCTCCAAGCCTCCAGAGCTGAACTCCGTTCCGTTCCCCGATTGGATACGTGCCGCCGGTATCAGTATCCTCAAGTCGAAACCAGACCCGATACTGGAATCACTGCAGTTCCGTACCGGCACTGGCGAGTTTGTCTTCTGGACAGCCCAAGACGCGGCATACCAGTCTCATATGCGAGTCGCGGACCGACCGGACAGCACCGAGCTGCACAAGATGGTCGACACTGTGATGGTGGTGGCGAAGAACATTTCACAACAGTCTCGACATCTACGGGACCGCACAGAACCTGACCCTGGGGAGCGTGGAGCTGGCATGTACCTACCTGAGGAGCTTGTCGGCCACACTGTCTCTGCGCTGGAGGTAGCGCTTCGAGGCCAGGGCGCGCCCGGGAAGAACGTCGCTGACAGCGTTACTGATTCGCAGTACCGGATGCTGCGTGGTCTGCTGACGTGTTTGACCAAGCTTGTTGCCCTCAATTTCAAGGGTCGACCAGATGAAGGGCGAGAGGCCGTTCGTCAAGCGATCATCAAGCGGTTACTTCCTGAGTGGAGCAGAACGTCCTTCACGTCCTTCTCCCACCCCCTCCTACTCCGAGACCCATTCACCATCCTTATCGAGACCGCCGCTGTTGCCCCTGACATGCTCAAGCACGTCCTCGTGTTGACGTACTATGCCCACCTTGCCCGCACGGTTGTCGGTCTCGTCTACATCCTGAACAAGAGCAGGATCACTCAGACCCCAGTAGTTGAAGCCCGGAAGTACGAAGCCATATTCGGAGACACTCGAATGTTCTTCATGTCGGTGGTACGGCATTCACCTATATTCGAGCAAGCCGCAAACACCGTGTTTTCCTCCTTCGGAGAAGCACGCATTGAGCAGCTGCTATACACATTCACTCTCCCCTTCCTCCGTCGTGCGCTCATCCTCTGTCGAGCCGCCATGCCGAACGCCTTCTCCACGACCGTCGACATTGACGACGAAGTCTGCGAGTATCACCGTCTCCTGACGATCCTGGAAATCCCGCCCCTCTCAGAGCTTCCGAACCACGACACCCTCCAGAACGCATTGTCTGGATGGTGCGCACACTACGGACACTCCCAGGCCGCTTCGCAGCTCAACTGTGGCGTCATGCTTGAGTATCCGCTCATGTATCGTCTCGCGCGCCTGCCTCTCGTCCTCGATCACCTGTACCTCGATCAGGACAAGACCATGGTCTGCCCTCGATGCAAGGCAGTTCCGCTCGACGCAGCGATATGTCTGTTCTGCGGGACGACGTGCTGCTTCCAGAGTCACTGCTGCATGGACTTGGAGAACCAAAATCGTGGCGAATGCAACATCCACACGCGAGAGTGAGCAACTCCATTCACTCTTGGATTCGCAGTTTCTGACGAGTTCATAGGTGCGCCGGCCCCATTGGATTATACTTCCTGGTCAAGCGCTGCTCGTTGTTATATCTGTACGCCAACAACGGCGCCTTCGGCCAATCTCCCTACCTCGACGTCCACGGGGAGGTAGACGTGTCTATGAGGTACGACAGTCACTATTCGCAAACATCACATATGCTTATGCGCCCACCCAGACGCGGACGAAGGCAGTATCTCCATCATGCGCGGTGGGAAGAGGTACACAAGATTTGGCTGAACCACGGCATTCCGACACTGATTGCACGGCGCCTGGAGAGCACGGTGGACAACGGGGGTTGGGAGACACTCTGACGGACCTTTGGGTATCACGCACGTATCATCGCATCGCATATCTCACTAGACCGGCAACGCAATGTATTCTAGCACTTTTGCACTCGTGGAACGCATCAATTATGACTGTCGAGAACGAGCGAAGTTCACGCTATGCATTCTTGAAGCCGGGCGATACTGCGTTCAGGCCCTAGAACGTGCAGCGTCTCCGCGACACTTGGACCGGTCTGCACGCAGAGCGATCAGGACAAAGGACGGACTCGAGACATATGTATTCCACGGACCTTCATCCCCGTCAATGCGTGTCGCAAGATGGTCATGTACTCCTTCTGCTTCAGTGATGCCTTCGCGTTCTCCTCGTGGAGCAAACCGGAGAGTGAGGCGACGTCCCAGCTAGTTTGAGAACCTTCTAGCCGTGAGATCAAGCTCGTCACAACCTTGACTATCATACTTGTGAGTAAAGCTACGGCGGCGAAGAACGAGAACAACGCACTGTAATGGTCGCTGGACAGAGACTGGCGCATCTTCTGGGCTTCGGAGGTAGTGTAGTTGGGCTCGACGAAAAAGAACGGGGCCAGGTTCGGAATGTCGCTCAATTTCGTGATTCGGCCCTGTCATGACACTCATTACACGCAGAACGAGCGAGACATTCTCAAGAAACTCACCTGCAAGACAGTAATGACTTGCTCCAGGTACTGTAGCGATGCATGCAGACTGGATGGACATGATTGGCATAGCTCTCCGCGATAAGCCAAGTCCACGGACCTTTCAGGATATGCCTCTTTGACGAACGGCAGAGCGCGTTCAGCGAGTGTTCGCAGGCCACTTGTATTCGACATGAGGTGCATGAGGTGGTGTTTGTTGATATATTCCAACTTGACAGGATCTAGCACAGTGCGCCGATGTGTCACGACCGAGAAGTCGAACTATCCAGGAGACCTGCGTATCAGCAGTGAGCAAAGAGATGAAGCAGGCTGCACACACATTATGGATCATTTCTTCCATCGACATGATGGTGGTACTGTCGGGTGCCTGCTTTGGCGAACTAGATGTCGACGCAGGCCCTGGCGCATCATGCTGGACACCCCATCCCGCCAAAGCCAACCAGTTCAGGATGGCCTGAGGCTCCCATCCGCGTTTCTGCTCACATGTGAATGGATGGATGAGACGTGACGGCGCGTTCACGTACTGCGTAGTCCAACACTTGGACATCGCCCTTCCTTTTCGACATCTTCGAGCCGTCCGGATTAAGGAGGATCGGTAGATGCGCAAATTGGGGCGTAGGAAGGGACAAGGCGGCGTAGAGATCGAGGTGGAGCGGTAAAGAGGGCAGCCATTCCTATGATGGATGTATTGAACGGCCATGTGCTGACAAGCAGGTATATGAACATACCTCGCCTCGCACAACATGAGTTATACCCATCTCGTAGTCGTCCACTACAGAAGCAAGGTGATATGTCGGGAACGAGTCCGACTTGAGGAGGACAGGGTCGGTTGGCAGAGATGCATGGGCATCCTTGAGATTCTTGAACACTAGATCGTAGCCAGGCGGTCGAACTGGCAGCTTGCCATCCTATGGTCCTCCAAAGTCGCACTTGGAGGGCTGTGATATCATGAAGGAGAATTGCTCACGTTGAGCCTCACGATGAACTTCTCGCCGGCACGTACTTTTCGTGCGACCTCTTCATCTGTGAGATGCAGGCAGGTCTTGTCATAAGTGGAGTTGGAGCCTGTGCGGGCCAGCTTCTCGCGGGTAGCGGCCAGCTTGTCAGGGGAGCAGAAGCATCGGTATGCATGGCCAGACTGCGCGCAAGCATGTCAAGGGAAAGTTGGGTGCGTATAGACGTGAGACGTACGTCGAGCAACTTGTTCGCATAAGAATGGTAGAGGTCGAGTCGTTCTGACTGCAAACGATCAACACAGGCGTCGATGCGCAACATTGCGTACGCACCTGAAAATATGGGGCATGTGGGCCGTGCTTGCCAGGGCCTGTCATGTGGCTCTGGATTAACTCATGTCATCGAGGTTGGAACAAGTCACTGACCATAGTCGTATTCAAGACCTGCCCACTCCAATGCAGAACGTATGCCGTCAACCGCACCGGGCACAGCTCGTGTCTAAGAGCAGTGAGCAAGCGACACTCGTAGAGTATGTCCTCACCCACTCTGTCAGTGTCCTCTATTCTCAGAATCCACTTCCCGCCCGTCTTCTTCGCATACAGGTAGTTGTAGAGCGCTGTCCGGAGGCCACCGAGATGCAGAGCGCCAGTTGGCGAGGGTGCGAAGCGGAGCAAGGTCGACATCTGCGAGCAGAGGCCGGCGGAGGGATGCGTGCAGGATGCGTGTCGAGCTCGAGCGTGTCGCCGTCGGCCAGGCGGCAGCTGCAGCGAGCTCAGACTCGCGCTCTCGACGCGTCCAAACGCGCTCCTCGTCATTGGCGTCTTGCAGTCCGGCCCGGGCCGAGCAGCCGGGCGCTGCTATACTGGGCGCTCAGTGGGAGCACTCGAACAACGACCACGACAGTGAACCCGACGACGGACTGGTCGAGAACGATGTCGGCCGCCTACAAGGAGTCCGACCCCGAGTCCCAGGCTCTCCTCACGCAGGAGCATGACGAGCCTGCTCCGCTCGCAGCACGCTCACCGCGCCGCACATTCCGCACCCGTCATCTCCTCCTGGCCTACGCCGCCGGCATCCTCTCGACCGTCCTCGTCGAGTACTTCATCTGCTCTCATTACTCCCTCCCATTACTCTCTGCATCTAACCCCCAGTCCACCGCCGCTGGAAATCTCGCCTCTCCCGACGCTGGCTCAACTGAGGTCCACAACTTCCCGCCACTATCCCCGACAAACGTGTTCCCCTCGCTCTTTCCAACTGACGTCGGCTACGCCGGCCCAACTCCCACCGGGGCTGAAGCTGCTCTTGTTGCCACTGCGCCCTCTTACCCTCTACATACTGGCGCGCCCCACCTTCTCTCTCCCTTAACTCTGAACAAGAACGCCTCCAAGCAAGACTCCAAGCCTCCCTTCGACATCTTCAAGCACTGGGGCAATCTCTCCCCTTGGTTCAGTGTCGAACGGGGGTCCTTTGGCGTTGACTCGGGTCCCGAAGCTCCGGAGTCCTGCCGTGTAACTGGCCTTCACCTCCTCCACCGCCATGGTGCCCGTTACCCAACGGAATGGGCTTCCTACGGCGGACCTGCCAACTTCTCGGCCCGCTTGCATGACAATGCCGCAGGCTGGAACGGGACTGGCCAGCTCGAGTTCATGAACAACTGGTGCGTATCCCAAGCTTGACGACGTCTCGACCTGTGTTGACTCCTCTCAGGACGTACAAGCTCGGCGAGGAGATCTTGACGCCTTTCGGCCGCCAGCAACTCTGTACGTTCCCTTGCGTCTCTTATACTTCCACAAATGAACGTCGTTTATAGTCGACCTTGGCGTGTCCATGCGTATGAAGTATGGTTTCCTCCTCAAGAACTTCACAGAGTCCAACACCATTCCCGTCTTCCGCACCGAGTCGCAGGACCGTATGCTGGCCTCCGCACAGAACTTTGCCCTCGGTTTCTTCGGTTATCCGTTCGACGGTCAATATCAGCAGAGCATCACGATAGAGGCCAACGGCTTCAACAACACCCTCGCGCCTTACAAGACCTGCCCGAACGCCGGTGACCGTTCCAAGTCCGACCGCGGTGTCACGTATGTGAAAGAGTGGGCATCCATCTACCTCAAGGACGCCTTGGACCGTCTCCGCCCTCAGATGCTCGGATATGAGCTCACCATTGAGGATGTCTACACGCTCCAACAGATGTGTGCCTACGAGGTATGTGGGACTGTCGCCACGAAAGAACTGGCAGCTGACTGTAGTTCCAGACAGTCGCGATAGGTTACTCGAAGTTCTGCGAACTCTTCACAGAGGACGAGTGGAAAGGTTTCAACTACGCGTATGTGGTTTTGAAGCTCGTCGTATCCCGCGTACTCACGCCCACGTCAGGATGGATCTCTTCTTCTGGTACGGGTCCGCGTTCGGCTCGCCCGTCGCTCGAGTGCAGGGTATCGGCTACGTCCAGGAGCTTGTTTCACGCCTCACCCACACGCCCATTCCCGTCCACAACTCGTCGACGAACGCGACCCTAGACGGCAACCCGGCGACCTTCCCGCTCGGCCAGAGTCTCTACGTGGATGCTACCCACGAGGTCGTCGTACTCAACGGTAAGCTCTTCAGCCCGCCCCTGGCGACCTTCACTCATTTGCCACAGTCATTACCGCGCTCAACCTGACCAACTTCGCCGAGGGAGGTCCTTTGCCCGCGGACCACATGCCGGAGCACCGCAAGTTCAAGTCCTCCCACCTCGCCCCGTTTGCCACCAACATCCAGTTCCAGCGTAAGTAATGCTAGACGTGTTCTTTTCCGTGTCAACGTTGACGAAATTCAACTGGTTCTCCTAGTCCTGGCCTGTGACGGTCTCCCCGACCAGCAGATTCGGGTCATCATCAACGACGGTGTCACGCCTCTCACCGGCATCCGCGGCTGTCCCGAGGACAAGGACGGCAAGTGTCCTGTGCCGGCCTTCGTGGATGCCCAGCGCGAGATCATCGCGAAGACGGACTGGCTCTGGGCCTGTCACGGTGACTGGCACGTCCCTCCGGGCCCAGCGTGGAATACTACGACTGGCGACGCGCCCGAGCCGGGTTCAGTCTGAGTTTGAGACTGGGCCGCGTCTCAGGGAGAGAATTAATCCCGACGGCGCTATCGCCGACGCGGATAGAGCTTGTCGTCGTAATGATGTTTTGTAGATCTACCTCGTGGACCTTCATTGGATATAGGCATGCGATGTGTACCGACCTCTTTTAGCCTGAGTGGGTTAGCGCGAATTGAGTGAATGGCTCAAAACAACGGGGTCTTGCGAACGCGACGTCCGTACCCGAGCTACTATGGGGGTACGTAGTAAAACATTGTGTGCGCAACTCTAGAACACACTCCCTTGCGGTCTGATTATCTTGCACAGTTACTTCCTTCTGTCGTTACGGCTCCACCTTCTCTCCTGGTACCAGTAGAATTGTTATAACATGACTACACAGCACTCCCCGCCCTGGCGACCGAACGAATCCTCACAATAAAACTGATTGTCAACTGGGTTTTCCTGAAAGCGGCGGGGAGTGCGGTAGGTATCACACGACAGACAGTCCGTTGCCCCATGCCTTATGCATCACATTCAATAATAAGGACAGCTGAGCGAAACACTGGCAGAGCTCCATAATCCTACACAACCTTTCGGGCCGCGCAAATGCATTCTTGCACTCTCCACTTCCACATCTCTTGCTTGCTGTTGCTTCTCTCAGTAGTAGCACTTTCAGTTCATGGCTTACCCGATCTTACTGGCAAGAAACGGGGTGCCGTCACTGGACTGCTACTTGCAGAACCCCGCACAGGCACCGTCTGGCATGCGGGGCGCACCGAGAATATAACTTGGTATGTCAACCCGCCACAACCCGCCACAACGCCCTCCGGTCACCTCATTTCACTCACCCTGTTGAACGACTCAAGGGGCCCCGGCTGGGACTACTCAAACATAACTTCAATAGTCGCCAATCTCACCAAGACCAAGACCGACCTACTCCGTGAGCAGTTCTTTGGACATTGCATATCATGAATCAACGACTCACTCATCATGTCAGTGAAACTGAGCACAAAGGGCGATCCCACCCGCGGTTATATCAAGGTGGACGTTCCCAAAGCCGTCAAGTCGGCCGATGACTATCATCTCATGTGTGAGTACTTAGTACTATCATGCCCGTGGGCTCGCCCTGATCCTAGCGACGATGTTTGTAGTGCAATTCGATGCCACGCACACCGACGGCAGCAGCGGCATTATGTCAGTGGCTATAGTGAGCGAACCATTCACGATCCAGGGTAAGGCGTAGAGGCGAGGATAGTTACTCCGCCAAAACTGGTTGCCAACTTGAATGCCAATTAGCCCCGAAATTCTCGCCATCAACCCAGTACTTACATGACCCTGGTTAAGCTCCAAATCGCTATTAATTGCACCAGCTGCTAGTATAGTTGTTCTCTTCGGATGTGCGATGCAACCGAAGTTGTGTGTATGTGCATAGAAGTCACCATGGCCCTCCGAGTACGAGTGGAGTCGAGGCTAAGAGCGAGGCACAGCCACCGGCACTTCGCGCCGTCCTCCCCACAAGGCGTCTCCAGGCTGACTCAACCTGACAACAGCCCAGCCTGCCCTGAAGTACCCTCCCATATAAACCCTCTCCCTCCCATCGCAGTTCCTCATTCTTGTGCTCGGGCACGTACTGTCGCCAGTGAGGTCTTTACCGAGGCACAGTCTTTTGCTGATTGCAAATTACACATCCGAACCCGTCTGTTAGCTTCGGCTTTCAGCAATTTTTGGAAAACCCCCTTCGTTCTGCTCTCGAGCACTGGCTGGCTTGCGTCTCGTTGGGATGATGGGGCTGGAATGATGGAGGGTGTAGCAGTGCATCTGTAATGTTCAGTATATATGTAGATCATTTGCCATGCAACATGTTTTCTTCTAGTCCATGGCTATAAGAAAAAGATCGACTATCATCTTTTTCTATTATGGTCAGCAACGGAGACTAGTCCATGGCTTGTGCGGTAGAGTTTTGCGAGTGTACGGTGCGGGATTTGCATGAAGGTGCATTACTTGGCTTGTCTTCAGTAGACAACACTGGAGGAATTACCGCCGTATGCGTGGCGGTCTGGATGAACATGGCGACGGCATCACTTACGACCTGGGATGTACAGAGGCAATGCACGAACCCAGAACCAAGCGATGTGTTATAACTTGCTACAGCTGTACGGTATTAGGCAGAAAAGTCGTCATGTCCGTATCCACGGTCACTGTATAACTAGCGTCCATCACCAATGGCTAATGCATCACGCACGCATATGCATCATCCACCACAGTACCATCTACCCCACTCCACACGCCCCAGTCGTCTCAAGCCGGCAAGCACACTCACAGCCTCAGAACCGGTCCATCGGTGGAGGGTACCCGCGCCCACCAGAACCGTTCCCGTTCCCGTACAGCTGCTTTCCGCTCATGCCGCCGACCAAGCTCGCTGGCGGGCCACCGTGCGTGTAGTTGCTCGCCGAGTCTTCGTCGCCGTAGTCTCCGGCCAGAAGCGGGTCCTTGACCTCCCACACGGTCGCCTTGGAACCGACCGAGAACTCGAGGTCCTCGCGCTACATGGAGCAGGAGACCAACTCAACACCGGGCGCACACGCGCAGAGACGCAAGACACAACGACGCACCGTGATACTGTCCCAGTACTTGTAGACCATCATGACGCTGAGGAGCATGCAGAGCGTGAAGAAGAAGAGGCCGTCAATGTAGTGCTTGATGGCGTCGCAGATGGTGACCGAGAACGCGAAGAGGATGACCTGCGCGACGGTGAAGAACGCGGTGCCGAACACGATGTCGCCAATCGGCCAGCGGTCCTCGAGCGTGCGGAAGACGAGGATGAGCTGCGAGACGATGTAGACGACGGCGCAGACGAGCGGCCAGAGGATGTAGATGATCCACAGTCCGATCGGCTTCGCAAAGTCGAACCCTGCGATCTTCTTGAAGGTGGCGATGGCGACAAAGAACGACACACCGAAGGTGACGAGCGTCGCTATCCGGAGGAGCTGCACAGATGGTGTGTAGAGCATCAGAAATGCGTACGAACGTGCGTGTCGGGAAGGAAGCACGCACCCATAGCGACAGCGGGGTACCATCTTCAGCGAACTGGAAGCCGACGAATCCGTTGATGAGCAGGCATGTGTAAGCACCGGCAACGAGGCCTGTGTATATTGCTGCGAACCACTGCGAGGATTGGAAGTTGGAGACGGAAGAATGAAGCTGGGTTCAGGAGGGCATACGCACTGGATAGCTGACGTTCGAGGTCGGGATGATGCCGGAGTCGAGGAAAATCGCAAGGAGCTCGATGATTGCGTAGAGGTAGAAGAACATCAAGATCTCCTTGCGACCTGCAGTCGTGCATGCATCGCAAACATACGCAGTGGAGTTTAGCCGAGTCCACCGCCGGAATGCAAGCTACGCACCAACAGCCGTGTACTTGCTTCGAATGTGGAAGATCATAATGCCAGTCATGAATATTGCGACGATGTGGATGAAGCATGTTGCTGCAGGGCGCAAAGTGAGGACGGCGGCGTGAGAGGGCAAGCGAGCGGTGTTGCCACAAGCCCGCTTGCCCCACGAAACTCGACAAGACTCACAAGGCTGGAAGATGAGGGTGCCCGAGATCTCCACATTTCTACTGTAGCACGAGGGCTCAATGCCCTGACTGGAGCCGATGAGGGGGCAAATGACGAGGGCGGCGGTCTGGCATATTTCGTCGAAGGAACCAAACTTGATGCCCATGGCAGGCGAAGGAGAGACTGGTCAAGAGAGCGTATGGACGGCCGTATGCAACGTTGGACAGACAGAGTGCGGATGACGAGGAAAACGAGGAAGAGGTTCGGGAGAAGGGTGAGGGTGAGAGGGCGGGAGGGAGCCTTTCGGCGTCGACGTCGGGACTGATGATGGCGAGCACCACTCGACGGCGACGAGGCGGGCGACGGAGTGACATGCGTGACAAGTGACGCTCGCACTCCGTCACACACGCCACATTCGTGCGTAGTGCGGGGCGTCGCGCCGGGGAGCCGCGAGAGGCCTTCCATCTCTCCATCTCGCCTCCATCATGCTCGAGCTCAGAGTCACAGCGAACAATGACGAGTCTGCTGAGCGGCCTCTGTGTCCTGCTGACCCGCATCGCACGTTCATGTCCCCCTTTCCAGCGCAGCGCAACGCGAGAGACATATTTACTGCCCCAGACTGGTGGGTGCATGCACGCCGGTCTCCAGGGAACAGAAGAACGAAGTTAACAACGAAGTCCGCACTGGCGCAACTCTGTCCTGGACCGCGCCACCGTCCATTCGGGACTGGAGCAGGACGAGGCGACAACGAGGCGAGCGAGGTGCCCGCACCCTGCAAGATTCGAACAAGCTACGGGGTCGTCTTCCCCACCATCTCCGTTCGCGTTCTGTCGAAGAACGTGCAGCAGATCCATCCCACTGCGCCTGCGCATACGCACACGCGCGCGCCCGTGCCGGCGAGAGAGGGTCTTTCTTGTCTGAGATCGCCGCCGTATGGTCCGAGGCCGTTCGCGTTATGCAATCGCCGCCGACATCGCGAGGACGCTCCTCGGCGCTCGAAGTCGGACAATGGCAGGCAAACTGCTGCCCCTCGTCGTTCCCGGCGTCCCACGGGCGCAATTATCGAGCCACATACGGGTTCCCGAGCTCGCCCATTGTGCGCCATACGCCCGCCCGAGCGAGCGAGGTACGTCAACTGCCGGTAATGCGCCGTATTCAGCGAGCTGCGAAGAGCGGTGACATGTCCGCACACAACTGTCCTATTGAACTAACACCCTTCCGCGGTGGCACCCAGCAGGCTTCATCCGTCCCAGACCGAACCCAAACACGCACCGCCATGGGACACGTGCCCGAGAGAGGGCCACATTGTGAGCGCAACGTGTCGCTGCGGGGATGCATGGCTCTCAGCGATGGTGCTTCGTTCGATAGGGAATCGGATCCAATGCAGGGGACAAGAGCCGCAAGCTCCGCAAAGGTGGCCGTCGGATGTGCCCGAGCGTGCGAGCTCGCAGCGCAGGATGTATGCGGAGAGAACATGCAGGAAGGCGTATCTGGTCACTGGCCAGGAGCACAACGCTTCGCAGCTGGACCGGTGCGCACGCGAAGACGGCCGGATATGGGCCCATCCTTCACGCACACACGCGCAGACGTTGGCATTCGCCGCCACGAGCGGCACCTCGGCGCCGCAAGGCGTTCCGACTGGCACCTTCTGGCCGCGGCGCACGGCGGCGACCCGCGTCTGGGCTGTCTTTCTTTCTGTCTGGGTTTTGCGCTCTCTCACTGTGACGACTGTCGGTGCCTGCCGGTAAGTGCAGACTGAGAGGACGCGGGGAGAAGCCAGGCACGGCGCTCGCACGCATGTTGGACCGAGGAGGCTATGTCAGCCACTGGCTTCTCGGGCCACCTGAGCGGCATTGCGCGGCGACTGGCGGAAGAGGACGCAGCGGACGATTGGCTTCGATGCAGAGTGCGTGGACGTGCACTGGAGATTGAAACCAGGCGCAGACAGACGACGAGTTCCGGGGTACAGATCTGGGAGAAGACAACGAGCGAGCGAGCGAGGGTCAGGCCTCGTGCGACCGCGGATGAGATAGAGTACGTGAGCTTCCATCGATATGTCTGTCCGCGCCAGGGACCCTGCCTCACCCTGCTGTGTTCGAGCAGATCTGTACATGACAGAGAATACGTATATGCACTGTGTCACACAGACAGAGCTCCTTTGGGCGATGCCACGATTAGCTCATCATGGGGAACGACCCTGGACATCCGAACGGTGAGAGGGGATCGCGTGGGGGATCGCGTGGGGGATCGCGTGGGGGATCGCGTGGGGAGTAGGACATAGATAGCACTAACCACTTCCGACCAGAGAACCGACCGGGATGCTGAGAAGAGAGCGGCGCGGTGCGAAGCGGATGGGCCGCACTGGGAGCGACCGCATTCTGCCCTGCAGCAGGTGGTCGCGCAGATCGCGTCTGGGGTCAAGTTGCGGCGAGCGCGCCGGAAAATTGGGATGACTGGAAGGGGACTTTGCCTGCGACGGTCGGACGACCTGTGCGGCCGATGACGGTTTCGAGAGGTCGGGTGAGTGTATGCGCTCAAGCGTCCAACATCGTTAGACAGCGTTCGGCACGCGCGTATGAACTCTGAACGTGAACTGCTCTCCTTGGCTTGCAGTTGGACCGAGTGGCACTCGCCGGCCGGCGCACGGAACGAGGCAGCGCTACCGGATCGGGACTTGTACGTAGAGTTCCGAGACTGGGAGCAGCGCCAGAAGCGAAATTGGTGCGTAAAACCAAGTACGTATTTCAATGGCTGCCAGGTTATCCGTCTGGAATTCGGCAAGGGTCATATGGGGCAGGGAGTTCAGAGACCGATGGTGTCGCATGTGGTGTAAGAAATGTCAATGCAAGCGATCGTCCGACGAGAAGCGTGGTCGCCGTGGCTGGCAGCCCGGTCGAGATGACAACACGTAAGAGGGCAGTCTGCATCTGGTCTGCACTCGCCACCATCGATGGCCCGTGTTTGAAGACATGCAATTTATCTGAGCGGGCGGGCTGTTGCAGCAGGAGCGGAAGGAGGGGAACTGATTGGGATGATGGTGATCTGCAGGAGGCGATCCCGTCGTCACCCTTTCCAAATGGGGGAGTGCCCTGGGGAGTGACGCACAGGCACGCGATCTGAGACCAGATCTAGATGATGCCGGGCCATTGACGGATGCACGGATGAGGCAGGAGAGGGCGGGGGGAGTGGATGGAAGCAACAACGAAGAGGCCGCTCCGATCGTGACGCGATCTGGGCCAAGCACGGCCAGCAACCGTCGACAGCCGCTGCGAGCAGCAACAAGACGCTCTGGCCTCTCGTCCACGTCTGGACCAGGCGCAGACAGCCGCTGCGAGCTACGGTGGCCGCGGCGGTGATGGGGAAAGGGCTGCTCCTGGCTGCTCTCTCATCAGCTCTGTCCGAGTCCGTCGCATCTCCCGCTCACTCTCTCAGCCACCAACGTGATGTACATACTCCGTACGTACTCCGACCTCCCCGATTCCACATCCACTCTGCGCCTCTCGGCATCCCATCCGACCATCCGCTTTCCAAGCCTGCTCCTCGACATCGCCTGCACATCTACCTATACGTATACAACCATCACCTTCAGCCACCCTGACGCGTTTCGACGCCGTATGACCGTTCCGACCGCTCGCGTCCGAACTCGAACACTGTCTCCTCGCTTCCATCATTCATCCATCTTCTCCTCTAAGCTTTCATCCGGTCTCAACCACTACCATCCTCCGTTCATCAGACTCTACCGACATCAATCCCACGTCCCTCCCTTGCCTCTCCACCCCGTGTCTTCTACTTTCCGACCTCACTTTCCTCCATCCGACATCCACTGCGCTTGCACTGGCCTCTGCCGTCACCCTACATTCCTCGCTTCTCATCCATCCATCATCCTTCCCCTGTTCCACTCACTCACACCCACTGTGCCCATCCTCGTCTCCTTGGCGTCAGGCCCCCGTCCCCGCCCATGTACATCGATATCTCACC
The DNA here is from genome assembly GCA_022605405.1 of Earliella scabrosa. Classification (NCBI taxonomy): domain Eukaryota; kingdom Fungi; phylum Basidiomycota; class Agaricomycetes; order Polyporales; family Polyporaceae; genus Earliella; species Earliella scabrosa. The sequence continues at coordinate 2,025,607 of JABYQQ010000003.1, read as the reverse complement.
AACATCTCACCGCCCAATTCCTCATTCCTCATCCCCGCATACGGTCCTCCCCGGCTTCCACCCCATCCTTTCTACCCGGTCTGACATCTGCCACTCCCCTCCTCCAGCCGCCCATCCCAATATCCCACCATCGCTTCAGCCCGTCCCCGGAGCGCGGTGCCCTCCTCCGATCCTAAATTGCACCGTAATCAATCCGCTCCTTACCGCCACCTGTTCCGAACCGTAAGTATCCAAGTGAATGCTAACCCTGCCGCGCGCTCTCCTCCAACACGCCTGTCGGAGCCTGCAAGCTTCCTTCATCGTTTGGTTCATGAGACACGCATCCCTCCATGACACTTGACCCTCACATGTACCATAGTACTCTCATCTCCAATGACCAAACGGTACCCAGCTGCGCTCCGAACATCTCCTTCCACGGAGCGCCCGTCTCCTAGTCCACGCCCTCCGTCGGTTCAAACTCTCCGCTCGGCCCCCAGAGATGGAACTCTCCATTGACACTCTGCGCGTCCTTCGCGTCTGCGCTCCCCGTGCGATTACGCACCGATTATTTTCGCTGCTGACCAAGAGATAACTCTGTAGCCAACTGAACAGGCCACCGACCTTCCTCGGACCCAGTGCCCTGTCCTCTTCCCAGCACACGCACAGACGCACATCATTCGCACTCCCCCAACTGCGCACCGTCCCTCACGCTCGCCCGGCCTCTGTCTCGCTTGCACGCATGCGTCGACGTCTACTGCCTCCGTGCGCGCGTCCTGTTCTGGCCCCCAGCAACCCACCTGCTCCATCCACGACATGAGAAGCGGCGCAGGCTGCGTGCTGACCGGTGACCATTGAGTTCTGCCTGTGTGACAGAGCAGAGCGGAAGCTAGCGCTGCAGCTCCGAAGCTCAGCGCAGTCTGGAGTCTGGCATACGCATCTCGAGCCAGCGCGATTCGCTGCTGCTGGCTCTCGGGGCGACGACCATCGAACACGCGCGCGGGGATTGCGGCGTGTCTCGTGTCCCGCGCCTCCTCGCCGCACGGGAATCGCGCTTCCGCGAACGTGCCAGGCGCGGCACCAGATCCACCCGCGGCCATCTGCCACTCACTCCGCTGAATGCTGGAAACCGGCAACTGGCTGCACACTTCCCGCCCAACACCGAGTACTGCACGCGCTGGCACAGTGGCAGCAGGCCTGAACTTAGTGCGTGTGTGCGCGCGCACATCACGACATCGACATCGACGTCGACAGGGTGTGGTGTGATAGCCAGCGACCACTTACGCTACCGCCCCAACAGCGATATGCGCCGCCCCATCGACTTGCTGCACGCTCTATTCCATCCGTTCCCCACGTCACGGCCCTGATACCACCGCCCTCATCCCATCCAGGCAGCTCGCAGCAAGTCGCCCCGTCGCTCCGCCTCGGCTTCGGAAGTCCACAGAACGAGAAAGAGAGAGATAATGTTCTCAATCGCCCGCTAACCGGTGCACGTCACCGTCCGCAAGCTGCTCAGCGACCCAGCCTCGCGCGACCCTGCCCATTCTGCCCAAACGCTAGCCGGCCACCTTCCGAGCCGTATGCGTATACGTCAGAGCCGTTTGAACGTTAACCCGCGTCCGCTTCTCCCAACGCGTCCACAACCGTTGCCCAAGCGTGCGCATCCGCATCCGCATCCATTCATACGCAACGTTCATCCATCCCTCCATCCATCTAGCGAACGTCCGTCCACACTCCCACCAGCGGCCCGCCCCCCGGTCTGGAGTCGCGGATGCTTAATGCCAGAAGCACCCAACCACGAGGCCGCTCGTCCGTCCGTCCGCCGTCCTGCGAGCGCACGCGACGTCCCGAAGCCCACCTCAAGCTCGCGCCCAAGATCGATACTCCCCGACCAGACCACCAGACCACCTGCTCATCAAGTGCCAATGCATCACGCATACTGTACCGGATCCACCCCATCCCGCGCGCACACGGACGGCGCCGCGAACATCGAAGCGTCGAAGCCCCGCGCGGCGACCTCGCGCGGCGCGTCGCGGCCCTCAAGAAGACCGCTCGTTCTCGGAGCCCGCTTACAGTATAGTATACATATACACTAGAGGACGCGCGGACACGCTCTGGCAGCGCCGGAGCCGCAAGAAGCAGATTAACGTCTGGATGAGTAAGTGAGTAAGTGAATGCGCGAGCAAGGGCCTGCCTCGCTCGTGCGACCGCACGCTCGGGTAGGGTACAGTAACATGATACATCGATTCGATTCGATTCCAATTCCCCGTGGGAGGTGCCCATCCCTGCGTTCCTCCATGACGCGTGAGCACATCAAGACGTACACACTCACAGCACTCAGTTCCACTTCCACCGACCGTTGATGCTGTTTACATACCTGTACCTGTGCACCCGAAATTCCGAATCCGGAATCCCGAATCCCGATATCGATAAGTGAGTCCCCCCTCCACTTGGAACTTACATTTGCATACAGACACCGAGACGACCCTGGCGTCCGCCCGCGCGCGACCAGGCAAGCGTCGAACGCGAACAACGACCGCGACGTTGGAACCTTACCGCAAACGGGTGCGCGGAACGCTGGGCCACCCGCTCCTCCAGGACCAGTGCTTGCCTCGCCCCGAGATCAGAACTGCGAACCTAATGCAAATGTTCTATGCGAGAGAGAGAGCGCGTGCAGGCGCGCGCGCCCGGTAACCCCCTTCCTCTTCCAGCCGCTGCAATTCCAGCGCGGTCCAGTCACCACGATGATGTAAAAGCTTCCTTGGGCGGACGGTCCAAGGCTGGTCTAACCCGTCTGCCATCTGGCAAAGTCGCGTATCACAAACAGGCATGCCATGATTCGAATCAGGCCGTGCGTACGTGCGGCGTGCACAGACTCGCGCCCGACCGACCGGCGACGGCTCGGGCTCCGGAGGCATGAACCGCACCTGAACCTACGCATGAGTAGCCGGATGCAGACTCGGCAGCGCCGAAGGCGCAAGTAGTGCGTAGCGCACACATGCACACTGGCGACTTCCGAGAGTCCGAGAGGCTCGAGGAGGCTGCTGCTGTGATCAATCATCGATGTGTCCTGCGGCGCCTGCCTGGATGTATACGTAGTAGCTGTAACCGCGAGGTACGTACCTGTACTTGCTTTAGCTGACAGTCACCAGTCAGTCAGTGCGCACTGCTGACGACATCTTCGCATGGATAATCCACAACTGACAATTGCATGCATAAATTTTTGGTTCACATCTGGACACCCGAGCTTCAAAACCAGAGAGAGACGCCGCGGCGAACCACCGAGTCGCCGAACCCGACCGCAACCTTGAACTAAGTAGCCGCGATCAAAAGGAGATTGGCAGTTGGCCGTGGGTGCCTAAGTATGCGTGCGCGAGATGCGCTCGCTCGCTCGTCGGCGCTCACCATGGTGCCACGTCGGTTCGAACCGCCTGTGCACAAGCTTTGCGACACGACCGTTCCATGGGTGGCACGGTGACGGTGCCATGGACTGATCCATCCCCATCCCATCACGGAGGCGCAGGCTCGGGCCTGAAGGATGGCCGCTGCTCGGGCCATGGTGAACGTTAACACGCGCGATGCTGGGCCGCTGGGATCCCTTCCTCCGCATGCCCATCTTCGCGATTGCAATCTGCCTTGACCTTCCGTCTTTCCTGTACATCTTCGCAGTCCGCGTCGAGGGACGCGCGCACCTAGATTTGAGACACCCGTGGTTCGATGAGCAGTTTGATGAGCTCCGCTGATGATCTCCAACGTCCAAGGCTCGTGCGACGTGTAAGGAACGCGGACATGCCTGGAACGTATGTGTACATAAGTAGCGGAGGTAAGCACCCAACTACATAAACTGTTCCGCCTCTGCAAGCGACGGCCGACTATTCAATCACATAGAATCCTGTTCACCGCGGACGTACTTCAAACGTGCCCATTCATCGCCTAAGTAAGTAAACCAGACCCACTTAGTCTAGTACGCTCTTACCTGTATGCGTTCGGAAACTTCGGATCCATCTCGCGAGGGCGGTGAGACAACCCAATATGGAAGGTCATATACGGACCTGCTGTGATCAAGGCCATCTCCCGCAATCCCATCCATGGCTCGAGCCAGGCCCGCGGCCGTCGTCGCCTCGCCAACGCGCGCCATCCAGACGTTAGCGGTCACAGTGGCACGACTGGCAATCTTCGGGGGTTCGCATGGCCGCACGCCTCGCCAGGCAACATCCGTGCAGCGCAACTCGCAAGAAACAGCAGCTCGCCTGCTTGAAAGTGTCGGGGCCTGGATGCCCTCCTCCGTGATATTGCTGGGTAATACCGGGTGCGGCGTCCGCCGCCGCTGACCGCCCGCCACCGGGAGCCTGCTGCGCCTCCGACAATGTGGAGGAATGGTCAATAAGCAAGCGTCATGAAGTCATAAGCAACGAACGCCGTTTGCATGCAGTGTCGGTACCTGCTGTGACTTGTCAAACTCATGCGTCGCGACTCGTCGGGCGCCGGAAAGGGGCAGCCGCCAGGAGGTGCGCCAGTCTCACCACAAATGCATGCGCCATGTGGGCGGGGTGCGTCAGCAAGGCAGGATAGGCTCGCTCGGCTCGGGAGCACTGTCACGGAGAAAACATCATACGGCGGAGGCTGCGGAGGTGGTGTCGGATGGCCCTGCGAAGGAACGGTCTGATCAGGAATCAAGGCGGTTGGCGTCGGACGAGGAAGATGGGGAAGTGAAAGGGGACATCTCGAGGGATTGAGATGAGTGCATAACGTAAGGAGGAGCTATAGGAACAGCGACAACTCGAGCTTGATGATGCACGTCAGACAATGGCATTGCCACGAATTCGGACACACACACGCCGCTGAGGCGGGGAAAGTGAAGACGGTGTTTGGAGATGAATCGATTGTGGTAAGTGAGAGACGATGATGTCGGCGAGGCTCACGGTGGAACAAAGGAACGGCAGGAAGCTAAGAGCTTAGAGAGGCAAGTAAGCGAAAAGGGACAAGCGTGTGGTAGGGAAGGGGTGGAGAGTAAGATCAGAAGCGGAAGGGGATGGCGGAAGGAGGAAGGGCCGGATGGGGAGAGGGGCAGCGCGAGTGTGGGGACTCGGCCGCTGAGACGCGCGCGAGAGCGAGATGAAAGGTTCGATGACAATTCCAGGGCGGTTCGATGGGCAGAGATTCGGACGCGGAAGGGGACGAGAGGCTCGCAGCGTCCAAGCGTACTTAGGTTTGAGCGAGGCTGAGCCTGGCTGAGCTCGGACGGAGTGATCCAGGCTGGATGCAGCGGACGACTGATGGCAGATCACTTATCCTCCGCTCCCAGCCAGCGCCCGCCGCTGCGGTGGGCGCGCTCACAAGCCCACGTCCTATTTCTCCGCCGATAAGTCCAGAGGATAACCCTTTCTGGGACATATACCGCCGCTCATCCGCCCCGGAAGATGCCAGCGCCGTGACCCTCGCGGCTGGATATGGCAGGACACCTGCCAGGATTGGCATGACGAAATGAAGGGAGGCACCCGCGATGTTTAGCCGCAGAGGGGCCACGAGGCTATCACTAACACTCGCAGCCGGAAGGGCTGCTGGCAGGCTAAGGAAACACGCTAGCAGTTGGCGACAGCCACCGTAGCACGCCCAGGGGGAGAATCCGTTGGGACCTCGCGGACGAGTCACTGTCAGCAGCGACTCTGAGACACGCGCGTGGGCTTCCTCGCCCAAGGACCGTCACGGGCTATTTTGGCGGTGAGACACGGTGGAGGCTAGGGAAGTAGGCCGTGGACAGGACGTCGATGTTGATTCGAAGGCGCAGCCAGGTCGGGACAAGAACGTTGCAAGAACAACAAGGGACGTCGGTCGCATCGCTGGAGAGATCGGACGGACGAGCGTCGGGCTGCAGACGGGCGACATATCAGCAAGTACGCGAGTTACGACAGCTCCTTCGAGCCGTAGCCCACCGCGCAATTGCCCATCCGAAGCCGCGACGAGAGACTGACAGACGAGCACCCCGAGCGATTCGAACCAACGGACGCGGACGACTGACGAGCGACCAGCCTCCAGACGCCAACAGAATCCGTATACGCTTTCCTCGCGACTCCACAACTCCCGGCGCCTCCGCTGTGCCACCCAGATCACCCCCAGATGCGACCCACGGTGCTCCCCATCACCACCGAGAACGATATTCCAGCCCATTTCTCGCCGTTTCCAGTCGCGCGCCTGCCACCTCGACTGCCGCATCGGGGACATCTGCCAGATAACGTGACGTGCACGCGCGCAGAACGCCGCGTGGATGGCCAGATTAGTGCAGACTGGGGGGAAAGGCTATGGGGAATCCCCGTCTGATGGACGCAGCCGTGATGCCGGGCGGGTGGGCTGGTGATGGCGGCGGAGGCTGGAGGAAAAAGAAGGGGCGGGAAATGGCGGAAGGTTTTGCGGGGTGCGAAAAGGGGACCGGCCAGATTTGGGAGCCCCTAGGTTTAGCGTTTGTTGGTGTGGATCTAGATCTGGGGGATATGGATTCGGATATGGATTTGTGCGTTAGGGATGGCGATGGGATGGTCACCGTCTCAAAATTGCGGATAGCGTCCTCGTCTGCTCATCCTCCTCCGTTCTGTTTTAATCCGTCCCTCTCTTCGCGTCCGTACCGTACACCCAGCTTACCATACTTATGCATGGCCCGTATTACTCCTCCCGCTCTGTTCTCCCTCCCTCGCCAGACCCTTCGCCAATGTCCACCGCCGCCCTCCCTCTCCCCTTCGAACTCGTCTCGACATGGGCAGACTGGAGACCAACAAAGTCCGAGGCTCCCCTCACCCCGCCGCTCTCCTCCATCCCACAAAGACGCGTTCTAGTCACGCCCCACCACCATACGCCCACCGTCCTCCCGCCCATCTCGCACTTTGACAGGAGCATCTCGCGTCATTCACCAGGTACGTCCGCGAACTCCTCTTCGTGCCCTCGCGCACATCCTCATCCAAAGTGCAAAGTCACTCCTCCTCCCACCGACGATTGGGATACCAAGTATGACAAGTATGACCCGCATGCCTACCGCCTTCCTTCGGTGGTCGCGCCTCTACCCTCCCGCTCGCTCGAAGCATCTCCTTCGTCCTCTCTTCAGTACGACCCACCAGAAGATCCTTTCGCTTCCACCTCCTACCAGTTTGACTGGTTTGGCAGCGACTCGCACCGCTCGGCGCGTTTCATCGCGGAGAAGACATGCGAGATGATCTGCTACCTCTGGTTCTCCACCATCTCGAGCACCTCTACCGCGTCCCCGTCCAAGCGCAACCGCGTCGCGTCCTCGCAACATCCTTCCTTCTCTCCTCACAGTAATCCCTCCACCGCGAAGCTTCAGTTCTCCGTCTCGCCTGCCTTCGTACGCTTCATGCAAAAAGTACTCGAGACGACACAAGTCAGCCAGTCGGTCATCGTACTCTCACTACACTACATCTACAGCCTCAAAGGGCGTAATCCGTACACGTCTGGACAGGCCGGGAGCGAGTACCGGGTGGCTATTGCCGCGCTCATGCTGGCCAACAAGTTCGTGGACGAGTAAGTGCCCATGATATTCTCCCTGCGCGATCGCTCTGACGCGTCTTTAACGTGCAGCAACACGTACACGAACAAGACCTGGTCCGAGGTGTCGGGAATCGAGCTCGCAGAGGTCAACCGCATGGAGCGCGAGTTCCTGCTCGGTGTCGATTTCGACCTCTACATCGACAAGAACACGTACGACGGGTGGCTGCGCGTGCTCACGGGGCTCGTGAGCCACAAGGAGCAGGACTCGAAGATGTGGAAGCGGACGCGGTGTCCTGTGCGCACTTCGCACTTGCACCGACCTCAGTGTCACAGGAACGCACACCTCACTACGTCACGTGCTTCGTCACACCGCGCCCGATCGTCGTCGCCGCGCCGCGCCTCAATATGTGCCGTTTCGCATTCCGTGCCGTACCTCTCGCATCCTCACCACTATACTCCCGCCCCGCCACCACCCCCGCAGCCCGTGCCTCAGCTTGTCCCTCACACCTCTCCAGCGCGGCCCGAGGTTCCCTCCGGTCACAAGCGCACCGCTTCCGATGCCTTCTCGCCCACCTCCGCGTCATTCCCGGCTGTGCAGCAGCCACCCACCCAGGTGCCCAGGCGCATGCAGGGGCTCTCGCTCGACATCCCGCAGCCCACCGCACACGCACACTCTCGGGAAAGCTCCGCATCGCCTCTGGAGTCGTTGCAGTCTTTCTCGAAGTTGTCGCTCGGCACATCCCCTGTCGAGGTGGTTGCGCCCCACGCTTGGCCCGCCAGGCACGACGAGTATCCCCGTACATTGGTGTCTGCATATCGGATGGATGATCAGCGTCCGCCGATTGCACCTCAGGTGAGCTATATCCAATTGATTTTTCTCTAACTTTCGCTGACATTTGTCTCAGCACTTGTACTTCTACTCGCTCGCAGGATCGCCCATGGAGTCTGAAGAGGAGCGTCGTTCGCGCAAGGCGCGGCTGCGCTACCACCAGGCACCGCCTCCTAGCGCTGCCGTGTACCAGTACCCGCCGTCGATGCCCATGGTCGTGCAGTCAGCATCGACGAGCCCGTACGAGGTCCACTCGCACGTACCGCCCCCTCAGCCCGTCTTGCCTCCGTTCTCGCAGGTGTCGCAGGGCTGGCCGGCGACTGCCGGCGTGCAGACGACGGAAACGACTCAGCTCCCACCCATCCTGGTCGAGCAGCCGTTGCATGCCGTTCCCTCTGCACCCTTCGCGAACGCTGGTCCGCCTGGGGTGCAGTTCTACTCTACGTTACCGCCAGACCTCGGCCCGCATTATTACAGGGCCCGGGGACGGCAGGTATAATGATCACAGTTATTGTCCGCCGTATAGTAAGTAGTATAGTATAGGTCTAGAACTCTTTGCGTTTCGTGTGGTTGCATGGACTTCATCGCAGAACATAACGCTTATTATTACCGCATCGCATTACCGTACCGTACGTACCACCAGCATTTCTGTCCCGTCCACGCTCATCGATCACATCATGTCTCGCATCGCCCCCCATTGCCCCTTGTGCACTGTGCATTGTAGTTGTCTCGCAGGTCTCAATTCCTCGCATTTGTCGTCATGTCACATACATACATTCTCGCATCAGACCCAGCGTTCGTCTCCTTCCACCGCTGCATCGCACACCCCACCGTCAGGTACAACCACCCCCCTCTGCTGTCCACACGCCTTTGCGCAGCGTGGGCAGCTAGTACAGCGTCTCCTAGCATCGCTGTTGGCCATCTTGCATGTCGTGTTCGTTTACATGCAATATGAAACGAAACCAGTAATGGAACAGAAGACAGAGGCGTCTATCAACAGTGAGCTCAGGCTGCTCAGCCATCGGTAGCGGTTGGAGGTGCGTCCATGTGCGAGCGTGTGACGTGTGAGTCCGAGCCGGAAGTACGACCGCTCGCATCGTGCGCCCATCCTGTCCTTTCTCTCGGAGCTCCCAACTTACTCCTTGTGACGAGAGACCGTGCCGGGCCGGACGTGAGCGTTCGCGCCTGCGTACGTCTTTTTCACCTACGTCCCTTTAGCTTGTGTTAGCACTCGTGTCTCCGATACCGAACGTCAGGCTCTCGGCGCCGGAGTCACCTGTGAACCGCTGTGAACACGCGACATGAAATTGCCTACGCCGGGGGCCATCCACGACGTGTGGCTGGCGCGGGCATCGCCGCGCCAGCCGCGAGCTGCAGAACTCAAGACGAGTAAGTGGACACGCAGATCGGCAGCAGCCTCAGGACTATTCAGAATTCTTCTGGTGTTTCGTTCCGTGATGTCAGCAGCGGGATGTCATTGTCGTCCCATGGGCCACTCGCCCCGATCGCACGAGTGAGAGAGGCCCCTGGAATCGGGCAGCGGCGGAATGGTCGCCATCCGCCCTCAGTGACTGGTAAGTTACCAGGTGAATTATCGAGAACGTCCCCCCCGGTCGTACTTAGCGACATCGACCTAACACTGACAGGCCCACAGCAACGAGCCACGAGCTCTCTTCCCCGCTCCCCGCCACCCGTCCGCAATGTGCCTATCTTTTGGGGGAGCCTACGACGCTAAGTACAATATCGCTCGCCCATCTTTCCGATGCGGGCTGCATCGCACAACGAGGCGGAGGCGCACCCCAAAAACACGCATTGACACCATGATCAGACCCGGGCCAGGCTGAGCGAGCACTGAACAAGTGCAAACGCCAACAGCACACATGTGCATGCACCCTCTCTGCTGTTCTTTGACACCGCACGCGCGTCCCGACCCCTCTCCTCTCCTTTCCTGGCTGTCAGCCCATGAATGAACTACATACACGGCAAGTAGAGATCGCCGCAAGCTGCGCTCCCCGCGACCCGTCCATCGCGCTTGGCTGGTGAGTCAACGACAATAAGCGCATCCTGCCGTTGAGATCACTATCCGGCCGCGGACACTCAATATCCTGATCTTACGGAACATCCATCCCTTTAGTCAAGCCTTAGTGCCGGTGTCACTGACAATAGGGTCGCCACCCCTGCGCAAAGGCACTCGCGACGTCGGAGTGTATTTTCGGTGTTCGGTGGTCGTCGGAACACCCGAGACGGTCCTTCCGCCCTCCAACTCCAAGAGGTTTCGTACGTCGGATAAGTGTCATATGAGCCTGCTCTCCGTTGTCGGCGCGCGCGAGCGAGTCCTAATCCCGCATCGTCACAACACATCATTGCAAAATATCACAGGGAGGAGTGACGATGCAGCCTCGAGCCCTCGGGTCTGGCCGTAGCCTCAGATGGCCTCAGACTCTGAGTCTCAGGCCTCATTGTCAACGCAGCGCAGCTCCGGCAATCTTGGACCTTGACAGTTGCAACTCCCCGCGCGCGCGCCGTCATTTTGTTCCGACCTTTCACCTCGGCCCTGGATGCTCGCAGCCTGCGCAGCGCGTCAGCACCAAGTATACGAAGTAAGTAAGCACATATTCACTCGGGAGTCGGTACCATGGGCCGACTGCCAAATTTTTGAGTTCGAGAGGCCGGCACGCACCCAGTACGTCTCGCTTGTTATCCGCCCCTTAAGCCCGAACGCCACGTGTGCCGCTCTGAAACCCAAGCCCTGCGAGCGGGCTGGGAGCATCAGTGCCGCTACCAGGGCGGACGCTGTAAATTATGGAAGAAGTTAGAGCCCTCGGCCGAGAAGATAGGCTGTCACTGGAAGATGGTGGTCCGCTCCTGGAACGGCGCGGGGATAGTCACACACAGCGTGGAGATTCGTATCTGCGCTCGAGCTCGGAGCCATGATCATTGTCCGGAACCGGCGTGGGCGGGATAAAATTTCGGCGGTGGTGAGAGTCGAGGGAGGCGAGGCGGCGAAAGTTGGGTTAGTGCGAGCATCCAGCAGAAGTTGCGATGGAACGGGATCGAACGCGGCGCGAGATGGGCGATGGGCGAGAGGCTGCACACGTCACTGGTGGGAGGTCCGTAGCCTCGTCCACGACCCGCTCGTCGCCTGACAGCAACAGTGACGGAAACGATGACATCGCCGCGCTCATCTCGCGGAAACCGTAAGAATTAATACTTAGAACATGACGGAAACATATCTCCGCTTACGTGCGCGGGATAAGCTCAAGCTATAACAACGAAAACATTTACCTCTCCAAACAAGCACTGGGCGGAGCCAGGTCCATGGCAGATCAGAACTCCCCGCATCCGCCCATCATTCCATCCTCAATCTACCCATCTATTCATTCGCGCCGCGTATACACATGCTGCAGCACCACCGTTCAATGCATTATGCAGTAGCCGCATATGTGTTCGCCTGTTGGGCCAGTGTTTACCACCAAGCAGCCTGGTACCTGTGCGCCACCCCCATCGCGCACCCCGGCGGCTGCGCACATGCTTGTCCGAATTCGAATCGAACACAAAGGCGATCATGACATATGAGCGACCGCCGGCCTGACCGTGCCCCTTGTTTATGCCTCCACCATCTTTGTCGCGTCTAGAATAGTGCCTCAGGCAAGTAGTCGCGACGATGGCGCGCGGACACGGTTCGCCGAAGGGCGTTGCGTTGCCTGAGAGCCACATATCTGGATGTTGCAATTGGCCGTACGGGCTGCCCAGGCTGCCGCGATCAGGAGAAGATGAATGCATATGGGGCGCACCCGAGGCGTGAGCCGCGCGGTCTGCAGACCGGCGCACGTCATTACGGGACCCGTATCGGGCACTAACTTAGCAAGCAACTAATCGCGCTAGCATTCTCTCGTCCTGACTCTGGCCTGGACAACGCGGCCCACTCAGGTCAGTCGTCCATCTCTGACAGGCCCACTGCGGGCGATCGGCGTCGACCAAAGGAGGGTCGCGCGTGGAATTGGGACACCAAGCCGCAGACGAGGTCGCAAGGAACGCCGCCTTGCTCGATTTTGCAGAGTTCGATCGCACCTGGTAGGACCACGGCCCCATCTGGGCACGCACATGCGGGCCTAGCGCGCCCGCCCGCAACGGGAGCAGAACTTGCTGGAATGCGTGACGTGCCATTGACGTCGAGCTCTATCTGAGCGGAGAAGGCTCGACCGGGGGAACAAGGGGACGAAGGGAGTGGCAACGGGTCGGCAGCTGTCAGTCTGGCCGGCTGCTGCAGTGTTCGAAACTCGAACCACCTGCGGCCGCGCAGCTGCTGGGTGCGGGACTTGTTGCGCCTGCTGGTCCAAGGCGCCGTTCCTACCTTCGAGGTGCGAGTGAGCCGAGGCGTGCACGGCCAGACGACGCGAAGCACGGGGAGCTTCCGCCACCTCAGCGCCGCGAGAGGAGTCACAGGCTGCGAGGATGGATCATTTGGATGGGATGGATATGGATGAATGGTTGCATGGGCGGGCGTCGCGAGCCGTGGGCCGTGAGTCGTGCGATGGAAGATGCGCGAAACGAACATCTGTGGATTTGTATTAGGGTTAGACGGCCTTCACAGAACATGGACATGGATATCTGGATACGGGGCGGAGCGAGGGCTTCTGGCGCAGGCTGGGAGGGCGCCGGGGGAGAGGCAGGCAGGACGCCTGCTGAGCGGCGGGTTTCGGCCTTGGACGTGTGCTGGTCGTGCCACTCGAGGACGGGCGTCCGGAGCTCGCGGAGCCTGTTGGACGAGCGAGTCGGCGAGACCGGATCGGCGCAGGTTCTCGTGGAATGAAGGGGGATATGGGTGCTTCCGGATAACTCTGTCAGACAAGGACTTGGACAATAAGAATTATGGCCAACAATTGCGCGCGGTTGCTGCTTTTGGTGATTGGCACTGGTGTTAGGCACAGGTGCAGGGCGTCCACACCATAAATGAGATGTAGCTTGTTCGCGGGCTGTACAGACGACAGATCAGACGACGGGGCTCAGAATGTGTTCTCTGTGTTCTGTGCATCTTGCTCAGCGGCGAGTTTGTCAAGCCTAGCCTTTTCTGCCTCAAGACGGGCCATGTTGGTCGCGAGGAAGCCCTGCGTGAACTGATATCCGGAGACAATGCCGGTGACTGAAGGGAGACAAGGGGTTGTTAGCTGCTGTTCGATGGAAGTGGACGTGGAAGACAAGGTCGGTGCGTGGCAGGCAGGACGAGCGTCGGAGTGGCGCCGCAGAAAGGGATGAGCTGTGTGCGGCGGGAGCTTACCTGCGGCGCACAGGATGGTGGCATTCCTGTTGAGACGGAAGAGCTTCGATCCGAGGATGGCTAGATGAACGACGACGAGGGTCAGCGAGCGAGGCTGCGTGCGGGAGAGCCGAGGGGCGAGGAGAGACCTACCGCTGGCGAGACCCGAGGATAGGCCAGCGAAGATGCCGTCCCGCTGGGCTTGCTGTCCGTGTGTGAGGGCAGAGCGTGGCGGCGGGGCGAGCTGTACGTACCCGTGTCGCCTCTGCGACGGCGTCGATGGGAAGGCTCTTCGTGGACATGCTCACTCTCACTCCCAGCTGCTCCGAGTCCTCCACGAGTACCGTGTTGGTCGCGTCCAAGTGCGCAGACGCCCGCGGGGCGTGACTCGGGAAACGCGTCCTGTTACGCGTCTCCTCACGCGTCGTGCTCTCCCTCTGCCCCCTCGTCGCCCCGCCCGTCCCGCCCACTCTCTCCGACAGCGAGCACGATGTCTGACCGCAAGAAGCGCAAGCTCTCGCCAGACTCCCGGACAGCATACAGCAACATTCAATGTCCGTCCTCCTTCTGATCGCCGCCATACCTTTCTCTGACATCCTGCCCCGCGTCTCCCAGCCGCACTGGCTAGAATCAAGCCCAAACTCAATGGCAAACATCCAGACTGGAACACCCTCCGCTCGGATCTTCTCCAGCTATCTGCTCTCGCCGAATCTCTCTCCAAGCACCGCCCGCGCGCCAAGAAGGAAGATTGGTCTCATCGCGCGGACGAGTTGGATCGCGAAGGTTGGCTCCAACGACTCCCTTCTCGTGCCTGGCACAAACCACACGCAACACATCCAGGCGTCGCCTTGTGGAATGCATCTGTAGTACAGAGAGATGTCCCAGACGAAGCCTATCGTTCCGTTTGCGCAGCATGTGCGTCCTTGTATGCTCTCTTTCTCCCACAAACCCCAATCCGGCTATGAACCTCAGTGCGCCTTGCCGGTTTCCGCCTTATCGAGGCTGGAATGGAACCCAAACCCAGAATAGAATGTATGGTGTTATTTTCTCTTCTCGGTCTCCTTGCCACTCACTAATCCCCGATACTCCCACCAGCCCTCATCCATGTGCTCCAACTAGCCAGTAAAGCCGGTGCAAGCTTGGCAGGTCAGCCCCTCGCGTCCATCTCACCGTCAACCATAACGCCCGCTCCATACATGCCCTCATGTTCACGTATTCAGGTGTGGGTGACCCCGACCTCGCCGCAGGTGTCCTAGCCTCGGCAGCAAAGGTCGGGTTCTCTTGCCTCACATGCCGACAACTTATCCGATGGACCTGTGTTCGCTGACACACTCACTAGTATGAGGAACTTTTGCGGCCCGCCGAAGACCCCCAGGGTGAAAATGCGCAGGCTAGGGCTCGCGCCGTCATGCTTTACTACTCCAGCCGAATGGAAGCCGTAAGCGGCGCTGATACCTTCTTCCAACTCCGCATGACAACTCTGACAGGCCTGGCGAGAACGCAATGTTGGCGTTGCTGAGTTCATGCTTGAGAAAGTTACAGGTATGTCTCCCTTTGTTAGACCGGAACGCTCACGACGTGATGTGCCACTGCCCAGAAAGCGATCAATACCTGTCGCTTCTGACCCCATCCGATGTAAGAGAAGGCCACCGCATTGAATGCCTATCGTGCGGGGTGCTGATCGTCTCCGCTCAAGCGGAGGACGCTGGCCGGAAAATTGTTGGGTATAGGCAAGGAGCTTCTTCGATCAAGCACGCAGGAGGGCCCAGCTGGAAATAGTGCAAGGGATTCCGTCAAGTGGATCCAGCGCGCGTTTTCTACCATCGAGCCGCTCGAGGATGCGGCAGATACCGGCGATGGGCAGCTAAGGGTAAGTCTGGCTTCGCACTGTGGTATGACGGTCACACGCACGCTTTACGCCCTAGCGATCGATTCTGAGAAGTTTGGGTAAGTAAAACCCACCATACAACCCTTTTCCGGCGTGCCACTGAATGCCGGCCGGGCACGTGCGAACAGCCCGCGCATACTTCCTGTCATCCTCGCAAGATCCAGAGAACCTGGCAAGAGCGGAAGCATCTCTCCAAGAGCTCATAGAGTCCGTTGACACATCCCTGGATCACGTAAGTCCGCGGTCGGCCATCCTGACTGACATCTAATCCCCCAGTCGTTTCAGACATCTGCCGAGTATCAACAACTTCGATGGATGAGGGTCGCGATTCTCAAGCGGCGCACGGCGCCGCACGCTCCCCTTCTTGAAGGTAAGTTCTGTAGCTGTGAGACAGCCCCCGACCGCAGTCAATATGTCGGATATCGTAGCATTCCGGTCCATCATCGATCATATGGAATTCTCGGAGAGTAACATCACAGAGTGCGTGTTCCTTGTGCCCTGATTATCAAACCAGTCGAATTGATATATCCATGGAATCTCGGAAGCGTTCTGCAGGAGATGAGAACTCTCGGCCATGACCAGTTGAGCTCAACGTTCCATGGCCTCGCTACCGCCGCCTGGGCATCACGTGTGCTAAGCGTTCTTTTCCAGCACGTTGGTCACCGCCATACACCTCCACTGCCTTCACCGGGCATTCGAAGCCCAAAATAGCGCAGGCCTAGTCTATCTAGACCGGCTGCTCCTTTCTTTGATCTTCCACTGTTCCAAGGATGACGAGCACTCACGGGCAATGCATGAGGTCGACAATGCCCTGAACTGTATGTGACCTTCCTATCAAACCTGATATGCGCGCGTTCCTCACTGGGTACACGCATATCGCATAGTGTTAGACTCCAAGGACTACGAGTTACCAAAGATCCCAACAACGGCCTGTCTGACAGTGAGTCGCGCGTTCGCCCCATTTCGTTTCGGCCTACCTGAGCCTCCGACGCAGTTACTCTGGCAGTTCGGAGATCGGCACTACCACAGTAAACGCTGGTCGGAAGCCGCCGACTGGTTTCTGGTCGGAACACATCGCGTATTTGGATCGATGTCTCACATATCCAACCCCAAGTGTCTTCGTAAGGCGGCGCTCTGCTACATTCAGTGCGGCGAGCACGCCCAGGCTTCTGCGATCATTCGCCGCTGTCCGCCCACAGACGCGGCGACACACTACGTCGCCCTATTGATTGCAACCCATCAAGGTAAGATCTCTGCTCCTAGCACCACATCGAGTAGCTCACGGCGCTGGACGTCTAGGCCTCGAGGACGAAGGTATCTCTTTACGTCTCAGGAGCCCTTCCTTTGTTCGATCATCTCTCTCACAGCCGTTGCCGCGGTCCATGAGATGGTCCACGCGTCCAACTTCAACAAGAAGATGCTGCTGCTTGCCACTCGGTTGGCAAATGAATCCGGCATGAAACATTTGCTGTTATCGGTATTGGAAGCGCTGTTAGACGCCTCAACCCGGAGCGGGCTGGAGGTCGAAGCGGAGGCTGTTACGTTGGTTCGCTGCATTATCAGGCTTGTTCTCAGAATGATGTCAGAACCCGGAGCCAATTTGTGAGTTCATTCTTTTCCTGATATCGCTCGCAAATATAACGATTAGCTTATCCTGTTCTCCGGCTTTCTCAGAACAGGGTTCGTTCCCATGCTTCTACGACATTTCACCACAGGTACGTTACCGGTGTCAATTCTAGCAGTACCTGGGATCGCCATTGAGGCGCCGCGCACGCACACTCAAGCTCTGTCACTTGTGACGGCGCTTGAGTCAAAGCAGGGCACCGCCGTGGTCGGCACGAAAGACATCTCGTGGTTATGGCGAACCGCCTACAACACCGCCATACAGGGATGTTCCGACTGGGAGAACTATGAGGACAGCATCTCCGACCTGTTCGATATCGCGAGGCAGGTAGGTCGGCGCGACAGTGGCCCACCCTGTGTCTGTCCGATCCTCCCATCTCCGCGCCCCGCGCGCGCGTCAAGCGGGAAGGAATATCGCACCACGCTCACATTTGTGGAATTCGCAGATGCTGGAAATTTACCTCCGCTTCCCTGCGGTCGACTCCGAGACAGGGCTTCACGTGTTCCTGATTAATGCCTCCTTTGCGGGCGCCGCGGGAAGAGGTAAGGAGATGCCTCTGTTCCCACCAAGCTACACGTCACACTCACAACTGCACCCAGTGTTCGCATCCCGTCATCGGGCGCCAACTCCCACCGCCCAGGAGGTAAGCCACTTACGCACCGAACTACTATCCGCGCTCTAAACACGACCGCTGTTCCGCCTAGGCGGACCGCCAGAAAGCAGTCGCAGAAGAGATCATCGCGTGCAAAGATCGGATCCAGAAGGTGCTCTCCAAAGCGGGTGCGCTCGGCGAAGAAGACGTCCAACGCGCGCATTCGTTCCTCAACGTCCTGTCCGTCTTTGAGACGGAAATTGCGTGTCAGCTGAAGACCTGGAGCCGCATTCTGGAAGTGATTGAGGTGAAACCACACCCGTCGCGCTGAGCTAACCTTAAGCTCTGACCGCCGCGCTCCCGATAGGAAACCACTCGCACGCAGGCTGTAGACCTAGGAACGTTCGAAGCAATGACAGATATACTGGTAGGTACTTCTGTTGACTCCTCTCGGTCAGATGATAATGATGATCGCGCCGCCGTCCGCTATCAGTGGGTTGAGAAAGACTGCCCTGTGGAAGGTACGGTGGTCCTTCCTCGCTTCCATCGCGCGCATTTATCCTCCATTGACATCGAACACGAACCGCTGCTCGCACCTCGCGGCGCAGTGCTATTCGCCGCGCTCGAGGTAAGCTCACATTTGCCGTCCCGCCGCCGCCGCACGGGAACCTGACGACCGGTGCCCTGTCTGTCGGGTTTTGCTTCGACAGGCTATCTTGCATGCCAGCCTCGACCGTGCCGTGCTGTCGGTCGAGAAGTTCTCAAGGTGGCTGCGGGCGATATGCACCATATTGCTCTCGCGCAATTCAGCGGCCGATCGGACGAAGGCGATAGGCTATGTCGAGCAGGCGGTTGGCGTGCTCCAGGAGCATGCCGCAGATGACGATCCCCAGGTGCGCGACCCGTGCGCGGGGCCTGGACCGCTGGATGCAGGCCCTCATGCCCGTGTACCCCAGGGATACCCCATGGACGAACGGCACTGGCTCATGGGTACGGCGTACAACACGGGGATTGAGTGCTTGCAGTGCGTCGCCCAATTCGCTCCTTCCGCTCCTTACTCCATTGCGGTCATGATCAATCATTCAGCGCGTCACTACTGGACGAGGCGAAGAGGTGGTTCGAGGCCGCAACGACTGTCTGCCGGTTCGTGCCAGAAGGGACTGTCCGCTCGGAGAAGGTAGGTGCTCCACCGCAGGTTCCTTGTGACCATGACTGCTGACCGCTTTCCCCACTGTGCTCTCAGATCGCCAGGACGTACGCACAGCTTCTGGCCCGCTATTCTCGCTGACTGCCTCGAGTTACCTCTGGTCCTTCTCGCTTCCTGCTATGGCTATCTGGCTACGTCTCCCCGGTGCTCTCTCTCCGAGTCTGTGCGGCTGGTCTCTCCTGACATGCTCTCCCCTGTGTTCTTGCTGCCATGTCTTCGGCGTCCTGGTTTGTATGTATCAGTATCGAATCTCCTGCACATGTAGCATGAATTATCATTTGTCGAAAATGTCTTCGTTTTTGTGGCACAAGTGTACGGTGTCAAAGAGGAACCACGCACCAGGCATCGTTGGTGATCAATGCCTAGCGAAAATTGAGAGCAGCAGAGTCCAGCCATCGATCTGACACGATGCTATGTGTGTACTGTATATCGCCATTTGACGTGTTGGTCAAGCATTGAGATACTAGTATCATGTATGGACGCAATTGCTTGCAGCATCAACTGCACCGTAAGCAGTGATGCGCCATGACGCTTTGTATCCTTGCACAACCACCTCAAGCCTACGACAACCATCACGGTGCGGTTAAATGTTCTGTTGTGCCACCTTGTAAACTTCGTTGTGGTCTTGCACAAATGACGACACTTACCAAAAGAAGAAGCGCACGAGGGCGGAGCGCCCGTGCCCGCTTGTGTAATCGGCAGCGACGGTGGCGTCCTCACGGCCGGGGCACCCAAGTCTCTGGCTCTGTTGTCCACCGCGCGAGCACTGTCCGAGCGACGCCTTCACGATGACCGACGTATTCAATCTTTTGACCCTGCCAAAGACGTCGCACGCGTTCAGCGCGCTCTCGGCCCACTCATCGACGACCGCGAGCACAAGAGACACATCTCGGTCCGCCTCTCCCCCGCGCAAGATTGCCCGTCTGGACCTCTCCTCTGATACTCAGTCCGCTTCATCCAGTTCACTTGCGGGGAGCGCAGGGGCCGCAGACCCTACCGATAGAGGACGTCCCATTATTCTGCGTATCATTGGGCATCCAGGTGAGAATGGAGTCCATGATCGACCATGAGCTGAACGATCGAACGCTTACTGTCACAGTGAAACCGACACCCCAGTCAGCATATGACGCAGACTATGCACTCGTGAGGAGGACGGTCAAGATCCTCCTTACTCCAGAGGACAATACAGCACCTCAAGGTGCTACTCTTCCAGCGACATACGACCGCATCTCCCGCGCATGTCGCGCTGTGGTGGCAGAAGCGGGAAAGGGCGAAGGCTTGTACGACGTGGTGAAGATGGAGTTGGAGCGATGTGTCGGGCAGCTGGAGAGGATGCTTGTGAATGACCCGCGCAAGAGTGTTGAATGGCTGATCCCGTTCACCGAGCACTGTGCATGGTTCCAGAAACAAGTGGTGAGTGTCCCCTTCTCTGTGGTAGAGCCAAGTCCCCTTACGGTCAAGTCAGGCTCTCTTGCAGTCCCTCTTAGCATACCTCGATACGCTCTACGCCGCTGAGAAGAACAGCATCCGTATCAAGTGCGTCGGCATCGATATTGGTGTTGACAGAGTGTGCTGAAGCTGACGTTGTGACACCAGACAGCTCGCATATGCAATGTTCACCAATGCTGTCATACGGAGTGCTCATATCACGCAAGCGATTGTTGAAGGTCTTGCAGACTGGCTCGAGGCGGAGAGACAGGCGCGGTATGCTAACTCCTTGCTCTCTCGCACTGTTGGTCGACTGATCAGCTCGTTGCACTGGGCAGAGGAGAACATGATCTCCGTCAGACTGTCGTGGACCTCGTCCAACACATGTATTCGTTCGGGCTCTACGACGACATCATCGAGTCGACGTACCTCAACCTCACCCATGCATTCTACACCAAAGAATCCAACGATCTCGTTGAACAGGCGAAGAGTGCTGCCGAATTCATATCTCACCACGACGCACGGCTCAAGGAAGAAAGTGAACGTGCCAAAGCGGTGCTACTGGTCAAAAGTGTTCCGCCAGTGAAAGACACGGCACAGAGTGCGCTCGTCACAGGTCGTTTGCCGTGGCTTGCGAAGGATGGTCAGTATTATCCTTGCTTGGTTTGAGAGCAACAATTGACCATCGTGCAGCCCTCAAGGTATACTTCGAGGAGAAGAACAAGGAACGAACTCAGAACATATACAAGATCTTTTCGAGCGTGGGCGGGCTCAAGGTTCTCAGCGCCGCGTTCAAATCGTATGTTCAGGTAAGTATCTAGCCGTATACATCAGCGGTATAGTCTACTGACCATAGCACAGCAATATGTGAAAGAGATCGTGACGGATACCGAGCGCGACGAGGAGATGGTCCAACGTCTTCTGGATTTCAAAGCTTTCGCGGACGACCTCGTTCAGACGGTCTTTGTCGACCCCATCTCGACCCCGTCTCACCCATCCAATCAGCCCACGGCGTCCTCGTCTGCAATCAGGCAAGACAACCCCATAGAGCGACCTCCCAATAAGCCATACGGGGTCCCCAACCGCGACTTCAGCTACGGGCTCATCGATGCCTTCCAGGCTGGATTCAAGGCGCGAAGGAATAAGCCCGCAGAGATGATCGCGAAACAGATGGACAAGGAATTGCGCCGCGGGCAAAAGGAGAAGCGGGATGAGGAGTACGAGGGGCTGTTGGATCGGGTGCTCGCGCTCTATCGCTTCACAGACGACATGGACGTCTTCCGGACGTTCTACCAGCGTGCGCTGGCGAAGCGGCTGCTGCTGGGACGGAGTGCAAGCGACGACTTCGAGAAAGCCGTATTGAAGAAACTCAAGGAACGTAAGTATTTACCTGGGGCTTCGCTGTAACTGTATGCAGACAGGCTCATGGACTGGCAATGGACAGAGTATGACCCCGAGTTCGGGATGGGCGACCATATGTTCAACGACTTGTCGGTATCGCGCGAGCTCATGAACGAGTTCCTGAAGAATCCGGAGAAGTTTGGGGGCTCTCCGAACGCGCAGAAGCTGAATGTCATGGTCCTCCAGCGCAGTTCGTGGCCGTTCGCCGCCCGCCAGACCAACATCGACCTTCCCAGCTGGGTACGTCGCGATGCACACGACCATGGCTGACTCGTTTCTGAGATATCATGTTTCCAGATGCAGAAGGACTTGGACGCGTTCTTGGCGTACTACAAGAGCAAGTATAAGGGGCGCAAGCTCGATTGGGACCATGCGCTGGGCACCGTGACGATGAAAGCACGATTCACGTCGGGTGAGAAGGAGCTTTCTGTCAGTCTGCATCAAGCGGTCATCCTACTGCTATTCAACGACAACGACGAGCTGTCGTACACGGAGATCAAGGATCAGACACGCCTAGGTATACCCCAAGCTTCGATCCATTAGTTCACCTTCCACTGAAGCTTCATTGTCAGACAACGCCGAGTTGCAGCGCACGCTGCAGAGTCTTGCACTAGGCAAGAAGCGAGTGTTGAGAAAGACTCCACTGAGCAAGGACGTTAAGCCTGGAGACACGTTCCGCTTCGCCGCAGACTTCACAGATAATCGCTATCAAATTCACATCAACTCGATACAGGCGAAAGAGACTGTAGGTCGCAAATGGATGTAGAGGGCGAGCTTCTGACTCACGTCAACTTGCAGGCTGAAGAGACGAAACGCACACAGAGTTCGATTGAGCAAGACCGGAAGCACGCTTTGGACGCGGCAATTGTGCGCGTGATGAAGGGCAAGAAGGAGCTGACGTACGAGCAGCTGAAGACGGCGACGATCGAGGCGGTCAAGAGACATTTCGTGCCCGAGGTTTCAATGATCAAAAAGCGGATCGAAGGGCTGGTTGAGCAGGAGTACCTTCGTCGGGATGACGAGGACAAGAACCGGTACTTCTATGTCGCGTAGAGCTTCGGAACAGCATGGCTCAGGGTCGTGTACGCGGCTGTCTACGGGAGGAGGGTGAGACGTCCGCTTCTGTTGCGATAGAATGTACGAGTAGTGTCTGTTCGCAGGGTTCACGGCATCCCTTATGTATTTGTGGATGCTGAGACGAAGGCGAGGGCGGTGATAGGCCAAGCGGGCGGTCGCGATGGGCGTGTTCGGGTGTGACATTCATGGACGCGGAGGCGCGATCTGGAACACGGACAAGAGTGTCTAGATTCGTCCCTGGAGACCGCGGCGGAAAGTCTCTGGCCACTGCGCCTGTGAGAGGGCGGGCGTTGGACGGGCTGCTGCGCTCGTCGGGGAGCGTCGGGGGCGCGTCGGGCGGGGTGATAGCCTTTTAGCAGCAGCGCGGAGCCGCAGCGGTGGCGGGGCGACGCTGGCGGTGGAGCGCACACAGCCGGCGGTACGCGGTCACGTGTGATGGGGCGCCAGGAATGGAAGGCGGAGCGAAGATGGGAGACGGCCTTGTGACCCAGAACGCCTTCGATTTAGTCTCTCACCGGTCCAAGCCATGGCCATCTCTCCTCCTCTCCACCCCCATCATGTCTCCAGACCTCCCCCTCTCCCCCTCCTTCGTCTCCCTCTCGACCGCCACCACATCCTCGGCCGCAGACGATGTCCCGCCCACGCCCAAGGTCCGCTTCGACCAGGAATGCGTCCTCATTCCAGACCCTCTTCCCATGTCAAGGATGCCCCGTCTCGTCACAAAATCCTACAGTCTTCCGCTCTGGAAGCGCAAGCGCAGCCCATCCGTAGTCTCAGAGTCTGAGGACGAGCCTCTCGAGGACCACGTCGTATTCAAAGTTTCAGTTCCGAGGTCCGTTCTCCCTCCGTTCACTATTCCTCATGTGTCGGAAAAGTACCGAGACTTGCTTGATTGAAACAGTATCGTTACCAAGACCCGGTCGCCTTCTCGTGACGCCGCGAGCAGGCCACTAGTCTCGTGTCTAGTGCATTCTGGCGACCCGTCCTCCTCCGGTACCCCCGCGTCGCCCCCGCGCCCCATGGGGCGCCCAAGGCGCGGTTCTCTCCCCGTGGCCGTTCACCCAGACGCTGTCACCATCCCCTTGCGGTCATGCTGCGCCCAATGTTATCCTTCAATCGACAAGTGCATGAAAGAAGGCGACCACTGGGAGATCCGATTCTCTCGCGGTGCACTCCGGCGTCGCAAGTCCCTTTCCGACGCACATACGCCCTCCCGCACGCGCCATTGCGTGCGTGACGCCATGCCTGGCTTCGATGCGATTGTCGCTGTGGATGAAGTCGATCAACGTCGCAAGTCCACCGACATGGACGCGCTCACTGCGTTCACGATCCAGGTACCCACCACCTCGGCGAGTGCATCCTCAGAGGTAGAAGAAATCCCACTTCGCCGTGCACTCTCTTTGCCTGATGCAGTGCATCCGAGCCGCGCAAGACTCCTTCCCGATCTTCATCCCCATGCGTTATCACCCCCCATACTGGAGGAAGACGAGCTCCGACCTTCTCCGCGACGTACGCCTATACCCAGTCCCAGAGGCTCGTCTACCAACCTTCCCTCTACTCGTGTCATCCACGCCGTGCACATGGTCACGGCCGAGAAGGTTCCCCCTGTCCCAGCGAAACCTTCCCCATCTCCATCCCCCGAAGAGTCTCTCCTCAATTTGAGCCTCGACCATACCTTCTCGTCTTCTCCCATCACGCTCACGCCCTCCGTTCCCATCCCGGATAGGGAGGCTCCCTCGCCGTACTATGCCGGCCCTTATTCCAGGAACGGGCACGGGCGCGGGATATCTTTGGACTCGCCTACGTCTTCCCCGACGTCGTCGCCCCGAATGGCGCATGCACGTTCGACATCCACGCTCGAGTCGCCCGGTTCGAGGAAGAAGCCGCTTTTGGCACTCCCAGGGACCATCTTCCGCGCGTCCACTTCCGTGCTCAAGGGCATCAGCGGAATGAGCGGTATCCCTATGAGTGCATAGTACCCTGCGGGGTGAGCGGTTCCTTGCTCTGTGCCAGTCTTCCTCTCTCTTCCCCGCCGTTACCCGCCGCATACGAAATTTCATGCCTCTCATTGCACTGTACATTACCGCACTATGGCTCCGTTTTCCCATTTACCATCTCTCGTGTCGTCGTTGTTCGCTGTTGATACCGCTGGGCTCGCTGCTGTTGCTGGTGTGCTGGATGTTTTCTATTGGTAGTTCCATTCTCCGCCCGGGCGGTCCCCTTTCTGTCGATTGCTCTCGTTCCCCAAGATACCTGGATATGTACAGTAGTGTAGTACTCGCCCATTGTCGAGGCTGGAGATCTGACCTGTCTTCGTTCCTTTCTCTCGCGCTCATGCACTGTCCTCGACCGTCTCGATCCAATCCCTCGGTGAGTTTCTTATGTACGCCGGTTGCACCTGCCAGGGTAATTGGTCCAAGGTGATTAGCCCTCGAGCCCCATGCATCATGAGCCAAAGTGGTTGCTCATCGTTCACCCAGCGCAATCGCCTTCCGCGTCCATTCCGGCCGGCGTGCTCGGCGCGCACGATGTGCACGATGAGAGGCCCCTCGAGCTCGCTCCGAGCCCCCGACACGTTCGGCGGCCTAGTCGGGCACTCGAGCATCGCGCGCGCCCCTGTGGCACTACTTAGCTGGCTCAGGCTGGTTGGCGTGGCGATCGAGACGTCGGACATGTCAGACTGGTGCGTGGTCGTGATCAGATTCCAGAACTACAGCATGTGCATGAGCAGTAAGTAGTACCCGTGAACGTTCTAGCCCCCGCCTCTCGTCGGGACCGAGTGAGGGGCGCGAAACGGCGCGCCGCGACGCGACTCGCGCCCGCAATGACGGAGGACTGAGATCCAATATCAACATGCGACGACGGATATCGAGACCTTGACAGCGCGTAAGTACGTACTATGTATGTACATAGTGTTGCCGTGGAGTGGAGTCGGAGTCGCTCTGGAGTGTCGGCTATCAACACGGACACACTCGGAGTGTGCTGGAGTGTACGCGACGGCTTACATGAGGACCTTCCTTAATCGGACGCCTATGCGGGGACGGCTGTACATTGACTTCTACCACTTAGTACACTCCCCTAGTAGCTACCGAAATCTAACTAGGGCTCGGAGGACGAGTTTGCCCCGTATAGATCATGCAATACCTGTCCGAGACGGCCATCGCGGAGTAGGAGAGGAGCTTCGGCGGGCGCTACTAGCTCGTCCTGGAGGTCCTCCTCCTGTGCAAGTAATTGCGGCCCGACGCCCTCACGAAGACGCTGTTTGAGCGAGAACTTGACAACTTGCAGGACTTCCATCATGGCGCCGTCCAGTCCCGCCCGGCGGAGGGTGTCAGTCTCCTTGCTTGATGAGAAGACACGTTCAGATGCTACTGCTGATGCCGGAATGGGGAGAATGTCGAGAGCAACCTTGTATAGTAGCGGATACTTTGTGCGGTGTTCCTGCAGTCATTGTTAGGCCTGAGAGATGTTGTCTCTGCTTGGAAACATAACGTACCTGCCAGAATGCGAGGAGATTGACGCCGTCCTGTTCTAGGTCATGGCGCTCGTATTCCTCAAGCTCAAGCTGAACTGCTGCAAGGTCCTCAGCGTCGAGACGCTGGCGGCGCTCTTCCTCTGTCTCAGCTGTCGCGGTGCCAGACGAAGCTGGTGTTGGGTCGGATTCGGACATCTCCTCGTGTCCACCTTGAGATACGTCGGCAGCATCCTGCTCAAACATAGCCGAGAATCGGCGGCCAAGTGTTGATAGGGAGTGCATGGTTGGGCCATTGCTGCGAGTAGTGGGTGTGCTGAAGCTGGAGGATGCGACAGATGCCAAGCTGTTCGAACGGCTGACGGGCGGCGGCGGCGTGGCAGAACTGGGACCCGATGCAGACGGGCATGAGGTGGATGGTCCTGATTGAGATGATGTTGTCTCCCTAGCGGCTTTGCGGAATTTGAGCATCTGGCAGGAGGATCAGCTCGAGTCCTCATGGTGATTGAGTTCTGTCACTCACGGCATTAATGACGCATTGACGGGCATGCTGTACCTGAGCAGGCGTCCACCGGGACTTCGTTTCGAGCCACTTGAACTTGACAGAAGGATTGATCACTGCGAAAATGATATTAGCATCCTAATATAAATGGCGACAACTCGCAAGCTTCGGTGACAGTGTAGCGTACCCATGGCTAAAGCATACACGTTTGTCTGCCGCGCCTTGTCCATGTACTTCTTTAGGGCCGAAATGGAAGCGTCGATTGCATGACCAATCTTCGGAAGCTTCTGTCGGGCAGTCTGGAGCATGTCAAGTAGATTCTCATAGAGCGGGAGAACGACTGCCGCCGTTGGATGCTGCTCGCCCGAGAGAATTTCTTGGACCATGTGTGGGACAAACAGAAACTTCCGGATATCTTGAAGAACTTCCAGGTCCGACGCATTGAGCAGATTATGAGCGAAAGCGTGATTATGCTGACGACTTAGCATAATCTGGATGGCCTATAGCATGAACATCAGTCGAATGAAGGTCATACTAATCGTGCGTGAACATACAGGATGGAGCGTGAGGACGCGGTTGATCATGAGAAGCGTTGATGACCAACGCGTGTCGACATCACGGAGGAGTTGAAGCTCTGGAAGAGGCTTCTCACCGAAAGCGTTCATACGGTTGCCATCTTTGATGATTTGCTGTAACTCCGCACGCCGTTGTCCGGATGCCCGACATGCGCTTACGAGCTGACGTGCCATCTTGACGGGGTCATTCTGAAGGGCCTGAGCATACTCAACGTCGGCTTGAAGCGCCGGATTGGAGCGAGCAGCAGAGTTGCGGTCGACCGTCTCGAGCTCGTCTTCCTCGACCTCTTCGTCTCCGGCAAGCTCTCTAACTGCGGCCAACTCACTCTCGGTCGCGGCAGGCTCCGAGTCGTCGGTGTGGGTAAGGGCCTTCAAGCCATGCTTGACGCAGATATTCACAACGTGCGGAAAGCATCTATCAATGTAAGTGTCATTAGATATCTGCTGAGAATGTTGTAAGTATACAGCTTACCTGACCCGGTTTCCCTCCTGATGAAACTCAATGTTGTTCTCCCGGAGAAGCACCGTGAGGTCAGCCATCATAGTGTCGCAATTGCTCGCATTATCAAGAGTAATGCAACCGATCTGCAACAACGGAGATACTATGAGATCATGCACATAACGAGGTAGAAAGGAGACATACACGATCCAGGATCCCGAGCTCCTTGACAATGGTTATAAATTGTTCAGCGAGATTCTTGCCTGTGTGCGCACCCAGCACGTGCCGGAACGCGCCTAGCCGCGAGCGAATCTCAAGCTCCTTCTTGCCGTTCTCCGTAACATAGTGGAGCGTTACTGCAAGGAACGCTCGGAGGACTGCACTCGACCACATGTCGCATGTGAACGAGATCCTCCCGCAAGCCGCCTAGAGAATAGAACCAAGTAAGCACATTGTGCGCGGCTGGCTGGCTGTGCCACCGCCATGACGGATCTCAGACTCACCTTGAGCTCCTCTCGGAGTAACTTCATCTCTCGTTCATACTCCTTGATGAGCAGGTCGCGGGCATGGGTGCGATGGAGGATATCACAGTTACTGAGAATCTTCGGTGACATGCTTGCATACATGATGATTTCTCGGAAGAGTGGATCCTCGACGATATTGATGGACTGTTCAGGGTCGACGTCAGTAAGTTTTGACGCAGATAATCATTCAATGACGTACGTGATCACCACGAGCAATGAACTGCACAATACGGCGCTCCAGCCCGGAGGGCGTGAATGGTTCACGAGGCCGTGGGGTGCGGGAGGAATCCTGAGGCTGTCCCGCGGTCCCCGACATGTCGCCCTTGAATCCGAGCCCTTCCCAGCCTTTGAGCATATGAGTCACAACGGACTCGGACCACTCTCTGTAGTGGCGGCTCCGCAGGTGCTTCCGTATTGTGTCGGTCTGTCCCTTCTGTATATTCCAGGTACTCCATGAAGCAGCACCAGGTTCGAGTCTGTGACGCCCAGTTAGTGCAGATCATGGGTTCGAACAAGTCAAACACTTACAAGCAGAACCGACATGCCACGTGGTTGTGGTTCTTAGGAGGATGAGCGCGGATGCGAGATTGCCTAGTAGGGTCGACGGCAATAAGATCTTCTTTTGTCGGAGCATGGACAATATGGTACCAAACATCGCTAGCATCGATCTCCGATCCGGAGGTACGCGTTGAAGGCAGTGGTGCGAACCGTTGCAGTGGGGCAGGGATAAGGGGAACGGATGAGACTGCATTGAGAGCAGGTGGTCCAGCTACAGTGCAATTCGGGTCGACAAGAGGATGGTCTGAGATGCTGAGAGTGGCACCTCCAGTGCGCCGTTTCTTACTTGCCCGCTTGCCCTTGGTACCGGAGTTGCTGTTGGTTCGCTTGTTATTCCCATTCACTACTGAGCTAGTCGCATCTGTAAGCACTGGCTGGGGGAGGAGCTGACTAGAAGATGATGGGCCGGCAGGAGCGACTCGATGGGGGTCATATTGTGGAAGGGGATAGTAACTATATTGCCCAGGCCTTCAAGTGGTAATGAGTAACAGACTCCATGTCGGATGGTATCACCGTGTACTTACCATACAGGGACAGGATTGGGTGATGGTGATCCAGGATAAGCATGAGTATATGTGTGCGGATGCGGATGTGAGGGCGAGATACTGGACAGATATTGAGGATAGTGACCAGCGGGCGAGGACGAGAACTGAAATGTTGACATCGAGGGGCCTGAAGGATAGGCATTAGAAAGATGATGAGCCGAGTAAGCGTTGGAGTTCGTTGACGGCGAGGGATTTGATGCATTGGGAGCGGGAGTAGTGGGAGAGAGAGAATCTGGCAAGGACTCGTCGACAACGTCGCACACACAGGGCCCCAGAGAGCCGCAGGACTGACAGAAACGGTCGCTGTTGGGAATGTCCATGATGAAAAGACGCCACAAGGATGGCAGATTGTACACAACTGCTCGTCTTTTATCTATTCCATGGTATCGAAGGGCACAGGGTACCATGAATCGCGGAGGAGACCCGACTAGTAGTAGTACAGTGCGTTTCCAGACAACATAGCTAGCCGAGCCTACCAAACCTACCCTAAAGTGTCTTGTGAGGCACGCGATATGAAATGGAGACTAGGCGGTGCAGGAGAAACAGTGAAGGCAGCACGGATGTACAGAGCAAAGGGAAGTACGATGAGGCCTGCGTATGAGACGCGTCGAGATAGCGCGACGCGTCCATGAACGTGACCGCGATCTGGCGAGATGCGTGCTCCCAGGCCAGTGGTCACTGAGCGCCCGCTGGTGATCGCTTGTGGGCAGAGTGGTCTTGGAGTGACGTGCCGAGCTGCCGTACTGAGCGGAGTCGGCTACACTCCGGAGTACTCTGACTCCACGGCAACACTATATGTACACAACCCCCGCGCGCAGTTTCGCTACTTACGTCGTGTCATGGAAACCAAGCGGGCGGGCGGGCGGGGGCCGGCCCCGTCGGGTGTTCGGCGTTCGCTCGCGCAACATCTGCTTAGCCTTTACTACTCAGGGTCCACTGGAGTCTGGCAGTTCGAACGCTCCGCGCCACTAGTGTTAGAGTCGTGATTCATGAAATATACGCATTTTCGCGCAGCCGCATAATGATAATGTTGTGTCGGCCTCGAGCCTCGAGGCCCGGAGGGATGTACTGGCGATAATGTTTCCGATTGCCTGTCCTCTCCTATATACAAGCGAAATGGGTGCTGCTCACACGATAGCAAGCTCCATCCATCCGAGTCCGCTCTGCGGACGGGTTTGAGGCCGCCGCGACCCTTCAAGATGATTGAATTTGACAATTACCGTCATTATCGCATATTGCGCACGTTGGCTTGACACTGGTGCACAGTACCGAGTATGACTTGTGTGCTGTTCAGAGTTCTCGACCTACCGATTTCTAGAAAGTTCAATGAAGCCGCACGCGCGCAAACAGCTTGGCGAGTTGCAGGCGAGTTCAGTACTTTGCTCAGCGCTCGGGGTCAGGGACGACGGGACGGTAATGAACGTTATTGAAAGGGAGATGCCGGAGCATCGCCACTGCGTCTTCGTGGCGTCAACGACAACGACCGGCGTCTGTGCATTGGCTGGTTGTCGACATGTCTGAGTCTCACATCGTATGTCTCCTGCCGCCTGGATCGCTGCGTTCGTCCGCTCGAGTCAGACTGGAATCCTAGCCAGATTCGCGCAGATGATATCTATCGGTGACGACGGAGGATGGTCCCCTTCACGTCTGAGGGTGGCAGACCACAGCGTACGTAGTGATTTAGAGGCCTCGTGCTGCCTCGTGTCGGACACAATTGACGATATATATCTGGAGCAGGTTCGGAGGCAGTTGTACATGTCGGCAAGATGGCCATCGAGTGCAAACACGGCTTGGGGAGTGATTGGGACTGAATGGGACTGAATGGGGATGGGCGATCGGTCACAGCACTGGACGATGAGCGCTAGGCCAGCACGCCATTCCGTCTGGTTCGGGTGAGGGGATGGAGCGAGGAGAGATGGCAGCGCATGGCAGACGCAGCGGCGTGATCCATGGGCGGGCAGCGGGCTGTGTCCAACTCCGGCAACATCTCTCCTCTTCACGCCTGCACCCTGCTAACCTGCCCGAGCAGGACAGCGCCCGATGGCGAGCGGGACGGAAGGCTGGGCCGCGGAGTGACGGAGCGATGGACGACGCTCTGTCGCCTCGCGAAGCCCCAGGATTTGCGCGCGTCGACACGGATGCAGCCTCCGCAGAACATTCGAAGGGGATGCGCTTCTCAGCTTCCACGGAAACGGCCACACAATGGACGTCAGCTGGCGCAGATCGAGGCGGCTTCCATATCCATGCTCGACTCGACGTCACCGCTACCGCTGTCCGTGCCACATCTGTCTGGATGTGTGCATCTTATCGCACACGTCGACGTGCGAGCCCTCGCGAGCTGAGACCTGTTCGCGCGATGGTGTGTGCGAGCATCAAAATGACCACAGCAGGACGACCGCGATGTACGTCACGCAGGACCCCCGACAATACACCAAAATCCCTGAGGCTCAATTCGGACAATTTGGGGCGATTCGGACACGGATGCCTGATGCTTACCCCCCTGTTTTGGACCCAACATCGTGGCCAGGTCTGGTGCCAGGCGCCCGGATATCGGACAAAATGATGACACCAGAGGTGGGTAGACGCTCTCCGGAGGCCCGCTCCGGCCGCCACGAGGGCGTCTAGTGGAAAAATTACCGTATAAGGAAGGAGACTGGTGCCATAATTCGGACCTGGCGACCCCTCCTGGAGGCCTGATCTCACGGACAAATTTGACCGATTTTTCGGAACGAGGATCAGGGATTTTGGTGTATTGTCGGGGGTCCTCGTCACGC
This sequence comes from Earliella scabrosa, assembly GCA_022605405.1. Taxonomy (NCBI): domain Eukaryota; kingdom Fungi; phylum Basidiomycota; class Agaricomycetes; order Polyporales; family Polyporaceae; genus Earliella; species Earliella scabrosa. The sequence goes on along the minus strand of JABYQQ010000003.1, from coordinate 1,993,445 downwards.
CCACGCTCGTTCGCCATTCAGATATCCCATCAGCTCCTCGTCGCCCACCCCGCCCACATGCTCCTCCTCTCTCATCCATCCGCTAGAAACCTGATACGAACACATCTGTACCTACACCTTGATGAATCCCGTATCTCACGCGCCCCCCTGCGCACTCTCCATCATCCACTCCTGTCTTCTGCCAATCTCCGTCGTCCGAACCGTCCACACACGCTGCCACACTCGCTGTCAGACCCAGGTCAGACCTTACGTCCGTGAGACGAGGCCCGTATGTTGCCACCCACTCTGGGTCCCTAATTGAACGATAGCGACCCTCCTCTCCCGACCATAACCGCTCCCCAACGCATAATTGACGGCGAACAGGCCGCGGTCCGGTCGCAAGCACGGCTCGCGGCTCGGCTCTTGGCACTCTCTCCCGCTCTCTCCCGTCAAAATTGCCAAACGGCCAGAGAACCGTTGCGGATATGTAATTATGGTCGGATCACCTCCCCCACCCGCCCCTCTGCGCGTCGCCGCTGTCGCGTATCCCCGCACCCGTCTGAGCTCTCCCTCGCCAATTAGCCAAAGATGGCTCAGAGCCGCAACATTGATGCGCGACTATGACCCGACAAAACTCAAAACCCGCCCCGTTTCACCTCCCGCTCTGAGCCTAAGCGCGTTGCAGCGGCGGGCGGTGGGCGTCGAGGCGCGAGAGCGTCGGGAGCGTGCGTGCAGTGGACAGGCACGGTGCAGACCGAGTGGCACTGGAAGATGGGAACAGCCCTCTCGGGCGACCGATTACACCGAGAACATGATACCATGTTTGGAGGGAAAACATGTGGGAAACATTGAGATAGGAGATTAGAGTTTGCTTTCATGTTCCTCAAGAAAGACCTGGGATAATACCTTGGAAATATGCTGAATTGCATTTCCCGATCATTGAGATGCTCCTAACGTGAATAGATAAGAAACTTTCTGACTCATTACGCAATGCTAGTTCCACATGTTCTCGGGACCAGCACGCGAGGAGGAATCTAAATGTTTCCATCGATCTCTCAAGAGGACACGATGCAAACATGCGGGTCACAATCAAGATGTTCGGGTGGGTAACAAATTGACATCTCGCCAAATATTGTTTGCATTTACGGTCCGAGGATATGGAGATAACCATTGAAATGCTAATTTGAGGATTACCCCATTTGGATCTCACAGAAAGACATTGAATTTGCTTCTCCTATGCTCAGGGCGAGAAATGCCGGAAAACATTTTGGAAGAGTTTACAATATTCCCCTAATGTTCTCATATGTTTCACCTGGGCAGCAACGGTAGGACATTCAATCTCCTCGTCATGATGTTATCACAAATATGACGATAGGAACATTCTAAAAAGATCTGGGGCGTGACGCGTGAAACCTGTGACCGACTCGTATGCGAGTTGGCGGTGTGACTCGCGACACGTCTCGGGCGGCGCATCGGGCGGCGCACGCGCATCGACGACGTCCACGACGCGATGGGAGTCGATGCGCGAGTCGGGGCCTGCGTGAGTCAGGACTACGATAGGAGAAAGCTGAACGACTGCAGAGAGATTCGTCAGATGCACCCTACGGAAGCCTACTAAGTCAGGCTACGAACGGCTGTGCATCCTCTGTCGCGGGGGACAGGGCGTAGCCATGACAGCCCGCTCTGTTTCTGCTCCTTGCCCTAGCCTGTTTCTGCCGCCTTCTTCCTCTCCTGGGCTCCCTTGGCGTGACCCGCGCTCTGGACAACGTCCCGATGGAAAACTCTGTCAACGGTGAGCACAATGCCAAGCAGAGGGTCGATCGCGCACACAAGGATGTCTTCCACGAGGACGAATAAGCCGATGCGAGCTCAACGTTCACTATCGAGGCCGAAGGAGATGATGCAACCCTCGGAGGTCGGAGATCGTTCTCAGAGGATGCATTCCCTGCGACACGATGCATGGGAAATAGGCATGCAAAGTAGACGATTGAGGAGTGTGATCAGCGCGGGTTTCGGAGGTGGATGTGAAAGACGTACGGAGAGAAAGCTGAGGCATGCTCCCGAGGCCTCCGCGTCTGCGTAGATCGTTACGAGGAGCATGCCTTCGTCGACGCGCCCGGGTACGCCTCCTGAGGCGGTGGCACCAAGCCGGACCCGGCGCGACCTCGTCGAAGGCGGCAATTGGGAGTGCGAACAACGTCGCGGCGATGCTGAGCGCGATGAGGACGCAAGTCATTGAGCTTAGGTGGATGGGCGGACGCACTGGTCAGTGAAGCGATGCCTTTCGTGCGTGCGTTTCGCGATCGTGTCGCGTTCGCCTGGGGAGGACCGCAACCTGTGAGCGGAGTGTGCCAGTCAGCAAGCGGTGGTCAAGCTGGCAACATCGGCGGGAGCACACCGACTTCATGGATCGCTGTTCACCCATGTTGCATACGGGTGACAGTAGAGCGTCCGAGATGCGGCGAGTCCGTCTTAGTCGGGCCGAGGGTTAAGCCACGTGGTGTGGCTTTAGGGCCGGTGTTGATAGATGATATGCTCGCTGAGGGCGCTTCTTTTCATCCAAGTACCTGGCAAGCAGTATAAGCAGGTATAGTGCATTGATCCACTCAGTACGCTATACTAACACACGGATGTATCTAGAGAGAATGGTTGTCGGGTCCGCGATCCCACTCGACCCGAAATCCACATGGCCTCGAGAGCGTATGTCCCTCGCTGCACTCGACAGCCTTAGTATACAAGTGAGTCGGTCCCGGCACTTGACCTATGTCCACCCAACATGTCGGTACCCTGACATTACTATTAGAACGTAGATTGATATCCCTCAATCCAGACTACCGAAGGCGCTAGACGGCGACAGCGTACCACCCGACACAACACCGAGAGGCTTCGACTACCCGATAGCTCCCTACACCGACAGCTGGACCTTCACAGCTACAGGGCTCTCCGCCGACAGCGTTTACCCCACTACATCTCAGACAGCTCTCGACTCCCCGATAGTTCATCACGCCAACACCCACGAGCCCAGAACTGACCCCAACGATGTGAGCCCGACGGCTCATCACGCCCGTTTGTTCAGAATCTGGAAAAACCCAAGCCCTAAACCAACAGCCAGCTACATCAAAGATGCCGAAGCCGACGCCGACGCCGACGCACACCGACACCGACACCGACACCGACACCGACACCGACACCGACACCGACACCGATACAGCACCGCCACGGCCCACCGCCGCCGAGACTGAGACCGAGACCGAGACCGACACCACCCCTCAGCGAGGACGCCCCCAACATATGAAGCTTGACGCCGACACCAATAGCTCATGCTGCTGACAGCTGGTTCTGACGGTAACCAACAGCGATACCGACACGCGCCACCCTGACACCGACGAGCAGCGTCGACAGCTCGCCAACAGCCGATACCAACACCGACAGCTCACGAGCTCGACAAGTCAGAGCGCGATCTCGACAATCTGCGATCAACATCGGTAGCTCACGACCCCGCCGACGGCCGACATGTGGAGGATTGGTGCGGGTTTCTAACCAGTGGCGGCCCTACATGCAGTATTCTAAGCAGATCCGCAAAGTCTCGTTCAAATTCACGTCCATGGATGTAAAGTAGTACACATAGATGTAATAGTACATTCGGATCAAGCGCTGTGCGACGGTTCATCACAGCCCACCAACCCTTCAATCCCTCTTGCTGAAGAGGCGGTGGAATTTACATAGAAGGTGTTCAGTCATCACAGGATCGAACGTGACTGTCGCCTTTTCGGCCGACGTGAGCTGGTCAGACAGATAGCGATGAACACCAATGAACGCGTCGGCTACCTGCTTGTCCGACGACGATTCTACGACAAGCTTCGCAGTGACCAGTCCGCGGAATGAGCCTTTCCTGTGCTTTGCGACACGTTGGGCAATCTCCGCCGGCGTTGGTTTCGTAACCGTCCCAGAGTAGCTCAAATCCGCAGCAACAAGGTACTGCGTCAATGTGCCAAACTGAGATAACCCGGCCTTGGAGAGCCAGTCCAGGCAGTCGGTAAAAGGTATTCTGCGCTTGCCGAATCCTTTGCAGAAAGCGTTCCAGTCGTCCTCCGCTACGAAGAAACGGTCGACGGCCGTGGGGTTCAGAAGAAGTTGCTCTCTGCCAGGTTGGTAGGGACCGTAGCAGGATGGATTGACGAAATGTGTTGCGGGGAGCCTTGACGAGGTGAAGGAGAATATCGCCTGCCGCCATCGGAGGCCATCTTCGAAGAAGCCTGAGGAGTCGTTGCGGATGAAGGGAGTATCGAAGTGAAGGACGCGCGACACGATACAGCTAGCGAATGCCCCCTTGCTTTTGATGTTCTTCGGGTGCCCGGGACCGGACAGAGACGCGAGTCGACGCCTGGTTGGTGCGTGCTCGCGGAAGGGCAGCAGAAAATCCAATCTCTCCCAAACCCGCCTTTGAATGCTAGTGCCTGCGGTGGGCATGCCTTGCTGAACCAACGGGATCAACTCTCGCACAAGCGATAGCAATTTCTCGTGTCCAGCCACGACTTCCGGTGGACTACTCGAGGCGGCGATACGGGACTTGCTACTCGGCTGCATGGTCCGTGCAAGGCTGGCGTGAACGGGTAAGAAGAGCGGGTAGTTTTCTGGCTGGATAGCTCCGACGGTGGCGATATCGCAGGGAGGCTTCACAGAACACGCAGCGACAGCCTGGGAGAAGCGGTTCATGAGATGACGTTCGCCCGAGCCCTGAACAGCAATTTCCGTGGTCGCGAGTGCGTTCAGGAAGGGTGTGAGCATATCGAGGGAAAGACTGGTGTGTCGTGCTCGACCTTCTCGGAGAACGCGGGTTTTGATCTCCCGAAAGATGTTCCACACGCCGTCCAACAACAGCACGTCCAGGGTTCCGCTGGCCTGGATAAGGTGCATGACGAATTGCGCTCCAAGTAGGTCGGTCAGGTGAGGAAAGGCCAGCCATTGCCTGATAGCCCGAGTCACCTCCCAGCAAACACGCTCTTCGAGGAGTGCGATGGTGCCACGCGTCGACGATATCTTGAAGGAGGGAGCAAGCGGGGCGAGAGACATAGACGTGGAGGATGCAGGGAAGTACGAGTGTGCATGAAGAGTGCCGCCTTTCTTGGAACGGACGATTGAGTATGCGTCCGCGACGAGACGATGTAGCCAGTCGGCCTGTTCGGGCCTGTCTCGGAGGCGATTCGAGCCGATCGCGGGGTCCATCGAGAGTGCGTGAGCGATTTTCCGCGCGCGAACTGCGCACTCCTGTCCCAGCCAGTGCCACGACGCGGCGCTTGACAGCATGAGGGTGCGACGGGCTTGTGCGAGCGTCAGGTGAGAGAATTCAGTTACTTTCGTGCGTCGCTCGACTGCGGGCCAGAGCCGAGACACCTTGACGGCAAATTCTGCTGACCGCCGTTCGTCTTCGTGGAACGCTTCCACAAAGTCTCCGACCACGGCTTCATCATCTTCAACGTCAGGCTTGGCCTGCTTCGCGATGGTTACGGCGTGGGCCATACGACGAAGCTGTTCCTTGATCGGGCCGCTTCGGAATAAACGCAATACGTGCTCGTATCCTATCAAGGGATCAGCGGACCATGCTGCAGCGTTGTGAGACCTCACTAACCTTCATCTGCTTGCGTGACAATGTACTGGTTTCCGGTCGCCTTGCGGGACCCTGCCACTTCGGCCACTCCTTCCTGCGGCGGTAGCTGCGTATCGCAGCTATTCTCCTCAAGGCGGCGGCCCTCCCTGACGGTACCTACTTGTCGTGTCGGTCAATGTTGATCACGCTACAGAGATTAGAGAACCGAACCTGAGTGAGTGGCATCCCGATTCCGATTCAGATCTACGATGTCGGCATCATCACCGGTGAGTGATTCGCTCTCGTCGAACTCAGACGCGCTGTCATCTTGACGGGCTTTCCGGGTGATTCTCCCGCCGTGGGCGAGATCGCCGGACCAGACTGAGTGCTCGCTAGGGAAGCAAGTCGAGTCGTGGCTGGATTTTTCCGCGTTTCGGTCTCCCTCACAACTTGCACTCGAATCCGCGTCATCCTGGTCGTCCCGATGCGACACGATGGCGTGGCCTACCCTGGAGGTAGTGCTGTACTCCTGGGTCCTGTGGAGCGGTACTCGACGTCGCTCAGCACCTGGGAGATAATACGATTCCGGGAGCTCGTCGGCGATAAACGCGTCGCTACCAGAATCGGATGCATCTTCGGAGTCATCAACTCCGGCAGCGGGCATGACCTTGTCGCTGGATACGTATTGCAAGTCGCCAGACCGGCGACATGATACAGCTTCGACGTCCGCGTTCTTGTTGTCGCGATCTACGGCCGCATGTTGATCGTCATCTTCGCCCGCGTCGGTGGGCTTCAAGTTGTCTTCATCCGTCTCAATGGGATCGTCCGAATCCGAGTCCGAGTCCGAGTTCGCGGCGGCCCCGTCCTCGTCAATGTCCGCGTCCGCGTCCGCATCGGTGAGCTCGATATCCCCCTCCGTGTCAGTGAACTCGATACCACCCTCCGCATCGATGTCCCCGTCTGTGGCAATGTCCTCGTCCGCGAACGTGTCCCCGGCCGCGTCCACGGATTCGAAGTCGGCATCCGTATCGGTGGACTCATCCGCGTCCGTGTCGGATTCATTGACCCAGCCGTACGTCGGACCGTCTAAGCGCAGACTTGCGTCGACATCGTCCCGGCGTAAGGTCCGCCTATTCCCGCCAGAACGTGAGAGCAGATGGGCTTGTTGATGCCCATCTGCGGGCCCTTCTGAGTGGTCTTCATCACGTAGAACATCAGATTCCGACTCGGAGTCGGTTTCATCGGATGACAGCGTTCGGCGTGATGCTGGTGGCAGAGGGGTGGACATGGAGAGTTCGACGTTGCGCGTCGTGTCTATTCAACAAACGGATGACTCCGGGAGTCAATACACGATGACGCTAAGCATCCCTTCCCTTTCCTACGCACCGCTTCTCAACCTTCTCTTCTTGATTGGAGCACCTCCACCGCCATCCTCTGAGTCGCTTTGTATACCTAGATGGAAAGTCAGGATCTCAAGAATCTCGCCCACGGATAGACTCGCCTTGCTTGCGCTTCTTGAGAGGTTGCATGTTATCGGGCTGAGTTTTCCCCGAGGAGACTGTGAAGGTCATGAGCGCATGCCGCAATCAACCAGAGGGATAGTGACTAACCTCGTTTGCGCTTATTCAATAACGGAATGAACTTGGATTGCCGGTCCTTATGTTCCTGCCAGAGATCTACCGTTTCGGCTCGAGTACATTCTAGTCGCGTCGAGCGCAACGTGGATCCAGGATGGAAGTCCCATGGCGCGGCCTCAACCCGCCTTCCCCGATCCATTACGGAGAAGCAGCGGCTGAGCATGCGGTAGTCGACTTGGAGTTGTACAGAAGGGGGTACCTGGCGCGCGAAGAAACCAATCTGCTGGCACCACGTTTGATACCACCATTGCAAGTACGCATCGGGCGGACTAAGCCATGCGCCTTCGTTGAACCAAGTTGCAGCCCCCGTCAAACTTGGAGTGTGGTCGTACCTAAGACAACGTTACTTGCAGCTCTAAAAGTATAGGGATAGACGCTTACTGAGGTTGAATGGCTTCGGGAGGTACATTCCAGGCTTCTCCTGTTGCCGTGGCCCCTACCGCTAGTCGAGTTGCTCCATCAAAAGCGCCAGCTGGGGGATACATGACGCCAGCGATGCGGGTTGAGGAAGGATGCAGTGGGACGTTAAGAGGCGCGATTGGAGGGAAGCCGCCGTGGTGACGAAGCCCGGAGAAACAAGTGATCACTAGACCCTCTTGCTCTATTAAACCAGCTTCAGCCATGGCATGCGCACGATGCTAGTATGACGAACCTACGGCGACGCCTAACTCCCCGATAAGGAAATAGCCTGGATGTACCCCTTTGGAAAGATGGTTGGACGTCACCATGCAAGTTATTGCCCCGGGCGAGTCTTTACGATCGATATGTTTTCCTGCAAATGCACCGAGGTCCACTTTGAATGCATCGACTGTACCGCGTTCAGCGCAACGACAAGGAAAGGACGCTCAAGGCGACTAACTTGGACAATCATCACGCCGCTTTGTAGCGGAGACGTTCAGCTGCATGTTTGGAAAGGCGTAATTCTGGATGTGCCCGATGCGCGGCAGATTGATAGCTTCCGCCTGTCTCTCTAGCGGCAGGGTCAAGCGGCGCGGAAGATGGCCAAGAGCATACACTCCAAGGGCTGCACATGCCTGTCGACCCATGCTCAGCAACCCCTTAACGGATAAAGCGAAGGGCCCTTACTTCGACGAAGGATTGTCGCAGTTCTTGATGCCAGTGTTCGCCGTTGTGAATTTTGATGCCAGGAGCGGGTGAGCTGAGGTTGCGCTGGGCCTGGTAAGATTGCACCAGCGTATAGCAGCGATCTGCCTTTTTGATGTTCTTCGCGCGGTCGCTGCGTTCCCAACGAATGCCACCCTCCCAGACGCCACCAACCTTCCGGGCCTTCGACGAGCTGCACTGCGCTATCGGCCCGATGAGGTCTTTGCTGACAACGTGCATGCGGCGCGCGAGGCGTTCCGGAAGCATATCCCTGTAGGGCACGGTAGAGAGTGAATGGGCATCCGGTCTGGACGTTGGAGAGCGAAGAACTTACTGAGGGACGACGCATATTTGTAACTCGTCTTTCATAGCGTCTCCATCACCCCACATGTCGCGGGAGAAGATGTAAACTCCCGGGCCAGCGATGATGAAACCTGCTATTCGTCAAATCGCCGAAAAGACTCCTTGTGTGGCAGACTGACCTGCTTCCCGAAGAGCCGATGCAGTACCGTCGGGAAATATTTGAGACTTGCAAAACTTCCAATATTCTTTCATAGCCTTGGGACTGCTGTCTTGGAGAGCGACGATAACATCGGTGACGCCAACGATCCCGTCGAGCTGTGGGTGGACAGGCTCGCGGAGTCGATACAGTTCAGGCAAGAGGGGATGCCGTCCCGGTAGGGCAATCCTGTCGCCGTCAGGACGGACGGCGCGTGGACGCGATTGAGCTGCAGCAGGGGTGAGTCGCAAGCAGACTGGGATAATGAAGCACGTACCTGGCATATTGAGATACGATGGCTGGAGTAGCTGGCGATTTGTAGACTGATCTTGGGAAGTGCTGTGGAAGAGCGATGTCAGGAGGCACCCGTACAGGGCAACCCTTATAAGTACGCCGACAAGGGGCGGCCCCTTGGTTCCTGACGAGACTCCAGAAGTACACCCTACAGCAAGCATGAGTGCGGCGGGGCTCGATTGACAGCTCGCGCGGAATGACAACACCTTGAGTGCTGAAAGGCATCCGCGCGGATGCATAATTCGAGCGGCGATCATCAGCGCATCCGCTGAGAGAGCAGATTGGGGGTATTGGGAAAGATTGTCGATGCCATCGGCATCGACAACTACTGCTGCATTGCCGTCACAGACCCTCTCGCAGAGGATGCGGACGACACCGATAGGAGCTACACCAAAGCAGACGAGCTCACAAGGGACGGCGGAAAGGGACTCTTTCCCGACAGAAAGGGGCAGAATGGCGGATACGGTCGATAGCCGCACATCCGCCCCGCTATGACGGTTCGGCCCGCCATAGCCTCCTCGGATCGACGTCACGTATGCTTGCAACAAACGGAAGATCTTTAGGGACGCAGCTGCTATCATCCCTTGTCTTGGTGTAGTGGGGGCAGCTCACTCACCGCAATTCGCGCTCGTTAGGCAGTCGGCGAACGAAGCAGACGAGAACGACAGTTGTATTACAGACTGAAGTATAGACGATCACACAACTTCTGCCGTAATGCTTGTCAGAGACAGTTCGCGAGCGCGGATTCACCTGCAACTGATGTTAGTTCCGAAACTCCGCGATTGCAGGACGATACTCAGACTGAATGAGTATAGCGTGCTTGATTCCCGTCCGTCTCCCCTCCCTCAAACCCATCACCGAGCAGACTTGAGCGTTGACGCTATCGTGAGTCGCCATGCGCTTGGACATCGCTTGTGCGGGGCTCCGTGACCGTGTCCTGACTCTCCTCCCCATCATTCAAATTGCCCTTGGAAGGTCTTCCACCGTGACCTTCTGGATGCGGGGAGACAGGACGTAAAGACGTGCATCTCATTCTTCAGACGTCTTGTTCGTCTGTCTACGGCACATCCGAGCTGGCGATGAGCTTCGGCAGCGACTCGGGCGGGATCGAGAGAGTCGAAACGTCTGACACAGGTTTGTTCGGCGCGGACGTGGACGTGGACGGCGAGGAAGGTACCGACACACGACAATGTACACAGCCTCCTGTCGCGCTGCCAGAAAGCGCCGACAACCAGAGGACGAAGACGGACAGTGGCGCGCGCGCCGGCGGCCCTACCCCTGAGCGAGTGCCCGAGACGAAAGGCTGGTGAACCGACGGTAAGCCAAAACCCGAAGCGAAGCAGTGGTGGTACAGATGATACAAACGGGGTCATGGGGCATGTTGTGCGCTGTCGCCGATGTTGCATTGGGACGGTGAGACGAGCGCGGGCGAGTAGGCGGGTCAGAGCATGGGTATGTGGGCGTCAAAGGACAGCACAGTGGCGGGCGGGTAGGACAGACGTGGGGGATAAGGAAGGGAAGACCAAGGATCGAGAGCATGCGAGGAGCGGCGAATAGGTCAACGGTGTTCGGCGGGCGATGCGATGGCGATGCGAACGCCCGTCGATGCGTGTGATGCGAGGGAATGACGATGCGGGCCGTTGGACGACGGCGAGGACATGCGCGGGGAATTGAGGTGTCCAGGTACCGACAACGGGTGTATGCGTGATGTGCGATATTGACATGATAAGGATGCTTGCAGGGGATATGACCATGACGACGCCTCGCCCGCCGTCCATGGCATAGCCTCGCTGCTCTTAGTGGCGCGCACTGAAGAAGAGGGCTCCTCGACTTCAACCTTGCGCTCGACCCCGTCGACAACTCTAAGCTCTATCCGCTTCTCCTTCTTGGGGGCAACCCGCATGATCACATACGGGTAGGTGTCCGAGGAGTAACTGCATGTACGCGCTGGCGAGGACGTCAACATCGAGGACGAATGTATGTACAACACAGTAACTCACTAGGTGGGGGGCGAGTCTTGCCAACAGTAGGAAGCGAGAAGGCAGCGGCCCGGGCCGCCTCGAGCTCGTCCTCCTCGCTGTCTCCATGGTGTCGACGCTGGCACTACTGCTCTGGCGACTGGGAGACTGAGCCCATCGTACTGAGCACAGCGCTCTGGCTGCTCCAGGAGGTACCAGAGCTGCCGTCGATGCTAGGCGCGCTGGAGGAGACACTTCCCGAGCAAGCGCGGAGCGAGTCGAGCCAATGGCAGAATTAGAGTGTTTGGTCACAGCGAATGGAGTTTCGGAGCGCCTAGTGAATGACGCAGAGAACTGAGAGTAGAGCTCCTGAGTAGAAACGTCGACCGTGCGCGAGGGGAGGGAGGAAGTCGAAGCGCTAGGCTTCACCTCCGCAGCAGGTTTGCCCTCGCCCCGCGTCGAGTGCACGCCGCTCGAGCGATGGGGACTCGCAATGCACACGCCGTACGCGCTGTCGGCGCGGGTGAAGTCGCGCGGCGGCGCGAAGTTGTGGACACTTGCACGCCACGCATTGGAGCCGTCTGTCCAGCTGGGGATGGACTTGTTGACGTCCTCAGACTCGCTGTGTACAGGGATGCCCCAAGAAGACTGGCTGGGCCTCTCATGACAGAGGGTAGCTTGGATGCGACGAGCAGCCATCTTGCTGCCACCCTCCAGACGAGGAGCCGACCGTTCGTCGGTGGACTTGTTGGACTTGCGGGTGAATGGGGGACGAGGAGGAAGGGGCACGAAGCCGCAGATGGCGGAAAGATGCGAATACACATCTGCATCTGCATCGCCCTCGCCTACAGGTGCGTGTGCCATAGCAGGGGTGGTGGTGGAGGAGACGGGAAACGCGACTCGTACGTCGCGCGTCAAGTTCTCAGAGAGACGCGACCACCATCTTCCGCGTTGGGGTCTCCCGGCAAGCTCTCTCTCCTGGAATGCAATGTTGATGTTGAGGGCGCGCGCCGGACTGCGATGTAAGCTCTGAGTTGTTGAGACAAGAGGAGACGAGGAAGATGGAGACGAGGTCGAAGAGGAGCACACGGGAGAAGATGCCCTACGAAGAGGAAAGGAACACGAGTTCAACATTGACGCACACAGCGCCTGCGCATCGGATCCCGGATCGGGCGGACTGAGATGCGCGCGCAAGCGCCTGTATTCGTCTCCCTGGACCCTTCCTACCACCACCTCCTCCTCACCGAGCGTTCGCTCACAAAGCAAGAGTATCCCTAATATACTAGACCTACGCGAATTTGTCTCCGAGTCCTTGAGCGCCCCTGCTTGCGTCCACAGAGGCTCGAGCATGGACGACCTCGACGAGCCTCGCACGGTCACCACGGGATGCGACGACCTGACAAGGATCCCCGAGTTGACTCTGGGCTACCGCGCCCGGGCTACTGCGCGAGACTCAGGAACGTATCAGTTCAGGCAGCTCCCAGCACGTGCATACGAGTGTTGTCGACAATGCTGTTCTCGACGACAGAGCCTCCTCAGGCGCCTCTCCAAGCACATCGGTACCGGTGAGAAGCAATATGTATTGTTGTACGTGCCTGCATCGATTAGGTCCCTGCCTAGCATTCACTTCAGGTCGCAAGACTGCATGGCAGCAGATGCAGGACGAGGGCAGAAAACGGAGATGACATCCCCGGCTCCTCTGTCGGCTTCTGCTTATCCTCTCCTCAGTCTTTCGCTGTCTCGTCACGCTCCTGTGGTGGGATCGCCGCGCGCACGTGCAACACTGGTATTCAGGCTCGCCAGCAATTGCTCTGCAACCGCAGCCGGCTCAACGCGACTGACCGCATGGAGTAGCAACGGCGCCGTCCAAACGATGCCCCAACACCCTGTCGGCAAGCAGTCCATTTCGCCGTGGTTCATCTACCGTCCGGCGACTCACAGTACCTTGATCCGGCTTCGTAGTCGCCTTATTGAACCACTCTACAAAGTGATCTCGTATCGTCCCGCATGCGAGGAAGACCCAGAGAGACGCCGCCGACCCCCTCCAGGACCTTATGGACGCCGTCTGGGACCCTATGTACGTACCATGCGCGTACGAACAGAACAGAAACATAAGAGCCATTCTACACATCTCTCGTCTGATTGCTGCAGCTGTGTCGCGCGCCGCGCTCTGAATTTCCAACGCGGGCGCGGGTCAGTCGTCGATTCTTGGCGACGACTATCGACTTTCTCCCAACCCCACGCGAGTCTCAAAAGATGGTCAATTCAAGTCATGGCTGATGAATCAACATTGTTCCTAGCACGCCAATTGGCTCCGACATGATGTAGGTCTCCAACAACCTATAGAACGATGATATAGTGAGTGAATAGTCGTAGATATAGCCGATTCAAAAGGTGCTACGAACCGCTCAAATGTGCAATGCCCGAAGAAAGACTTCAACTCCCGTTAATCGTGGTTGAACGTCAGACTAGAATGCGAGGCATTTCAGGACAGGATCCCAGTGGTAGATATCCCCATGCGATCACTCACCCTGGCTCTCTACACATTCTCACCCATCAAAGACGCCATCTGCCTGGCATGCGACATCGGCGTACTCGGTTGCGAGGTCCGACGAGGAATCCGACAGAGTTGGGTCTGTTTGAATGCCGACATCGACTACTTCGTAGTATATCCAGCCGTCGTCATCCGATTCTAGCTCTCTCTCGACGGCATCCTCGTCGAACGCATCCGCGCGGGGCTGATAGAAGAGGTCAAACCTGGCCAAATCACCGAACAACCCGTCCCCATTGAATTCTCCACCATGGACGAACAATTGGAACGCATCGACAACTCCCATTCCGCGAGGATATGGCTGCCTGCATAACTGCAGGACCAGTGTGAGGAGGGAGCGCGAGGGGAGCAGAGACAGGGCGTTCTGAGCCCCAGGACCGAAGATGGGATGAGCGATGAGGGTGCGCATATCGGGAGACGTGGGGCACATGCGAGGTCCGCTACCGATTTGGATCGATATGGCTGCCAGGTCCATGTCTGTGGTGGGCTGCCTCCATAACTGCAGGAGTGCGAGGAGGGAGCGCGAGGGGAGCAGAGACAGGGCGTTGTGAGCCCCAGGACCGAAGATGGGATGAGCGATGAGGGTGCGCATATCGGGAGACGTGGAGCACATGCGAGGTCCGCTACCGGTTTGGATCGATATGGCTGCCAGGTCTGTGTCTGTGGTGACATCCGAGCCCGCTTCATGCCGTTTGGCATCGTGGGTACCCTCGGTGGACACGATAAGCATGGTATCGATGAGGGGCGAAGCTGGTAGAGCAAGGCAGTGTGAGGGGGGAAATTGCGAGTCTTATAAGTTGAGGTTCGAAAGTTGATGATTTCAGCGTTCCATTGTCTACTACCGACTGGTAGAAGACAAAACAGAAGTTAGCCAAACCGACTGAATCCACCGGCCTTACCGTCTGAGTTGATACCCGGATCCTTTGTCCCCGCCGACGTCCAACGCCGAGGTTATCTACAATGAGCAAGCGGGAGTAACTTCTACGAAGTCAACGGGGGACCCTGACGTACCCTAAGCAGCTCTACAACTGCAATGCAGCATCCACCGTCGTGTACGGATACGGATTAATAATTCCTTCTGGGTGTTGGAAGGCGCAGCGCGTAGCGCTCGGGGACAATGCGCCTCCGAGCTACGGCTCGCTAGGAAGTGACGTCAGCGCCCGCCGTGTCCACTCTTGGCCAAGGCGCGCTGACGTGAGCAGGCTGGTAGTACCGACAGGACATTAGTAGATAGTACTCGAAGCTTTCTATTCATGTATAGTACGGTAGCCTATAAATACAGGTGGACGCGAGCGTGGCTCGTCGTCCTCGTTCTACGCTAAGTACTGTACTTTCTGACACTGGGCATAGTAGTATGTCGGAGATAGATGCTAGCGTACTTCTAGTAGTCTCAGTCTCCGATCTGCGGCATCTCGAGATTGTGTTGGTAGCATGCATATATACGTATCCTAGTAGCCAGGTAGACGAGGACGCAGCGGCAAGGGGCATACAGCAAAGAGCATAGATCATAGAGCATGGATCACGAAGAATAACGTTCAGAGTTAGGGGCATATGTGATTGGAACAGTAGCGATCAGAGCAGTGAGGGTGACGTGTGCAGAAACAGAAGCTCGGGACGATTTTGAACTGAGGGCCTCGCTCAGAAACGCACATTCTGAAGGTCACTGACAACAGAAGAGGCGACCTGGACCGTGGTCAGCAATATTCGAGAATTTTGCCCCGGCTACACACCTTCGTTGCCCTCGCGGTACGGAATCTCAATTTCTCAAAGCACGGTGTGATGTTGCGAAGCTCCGCGACAGGAATCTCTTCCCCATTTTCCCCAGGAAGAAACGCGGGAGAGTTGCCGGCAAGGCGCAAGATATCCTGAGGGGGCAGATGAGCTTTCAGGGCATCGACAAAGATGCAAGACGTACTTGAATTTCTTCTAGGGCGACGCCCTGCTGTTGGACGTTTGTAGCGATCCGTGTCCGGTAACCTTCAAACTTGTCCAACACTGATTGCAGGTCGGACACGGGGACGCGGTTAAGCCTCTGCCTGGACCACTTCCTTGCATACGCATTTGAGAGGACCTCAATATCGGAGACCAACCGCTTCCTCTGCTCGCACAGAGTGACAACACGTTCAAACAAGGGGGCAGCTCTGATCTCGAGAGTACGCCTGTTGATTTTCTGCTCATTGATCCAGGCCTTGGCACGCCTGTGGGATTGCTGGAAAGCACACGAGAATAAGACCAAGCATCAGGGAAGCACGGGCGGGACACACCGGATCAAAGACGATCATGAACCTGGCCCGCCAGCCGGCGAACTGAGTGCGGATAGTGTTCGCTTCGTCGCTGAGCTCTTCCATAATGCTAGCGACACCGTCTAAAGACTGTCGAACAAGACGTGGACGTTGAGAGATGGCAGCGTCTAGTCGAATTTGCTGCTCGTATTGCGCTTCCACCTAACGAAGGGTCAGGTCGCAGTGTCGCATAGTGGGTGGCACAGCAACGTACTTGCACCAGAAGACGCGACGCTAGTCTGCAAGTCCGAGACATCTGATCGATTGCTGATTCAAGATCCTGGAGTGGGCTTCTACGACGCAACAGCGTGCCGTATAACCAGCCTAGAAAGAGCCGAGAGTTGGAAATGGTCTGCTTGACTGCGAAGCGATGTTCTTTGTTCACGGCGGATGCTCGAGCAGCGAAGGGCTTGAGGGCGACATCCGGTGATTCGATGAGGGCTAAGCGGCCTTGGACTCTGTGAAACTATCAGCGAGATTGCAACGGTCTGAGCTTAACTGTAGAGACGCACTTGTCGAGCTCTTTCTCACCTCGGCCCGCCTCCTGATGAAGCTCGTCTTCAACCTCGTGCAGTCGCTCAACCGCGTCGGAAAGGGACACAAGTTGCGGCCGGGGTAGAGCCATGATAGTGTCAAAATATCGGTGGGTAGAGTGACACGAAAGAATGAGAGGAGGAGAGACGTGCGCAAGCCAATCGATTTGTGCCACTGGCTAACGTGGCTTAGACGCCTCGTGGGGTGCACCGTGCCAGAGACCGAGAGTGTAGGCGAGCCGCATCAGGTCGACTAGGATATAGCTACAAGCAGACATGGCTTCAAGCTCGGTATGTAGCAAGGTTGAGGATGAAGCGACCGTAGCGCAGCGAAAGCCGGACCAGGGCTGGAGCCTGTAGTCAACCAAATGGAGTTCATCTTGGCGGTCCGATGGCGAGGATCCCGTTCAAGCATGCGTACGTCTCAGCCCGGGACTCTTTCCTCTAGAATTTGTGGACGAATGTTACGAATGGCTATGGTGCTGCTGAAGCTGAATACGGTATGCTTGGATGGAGTCCTGATTATTGACTGAAAATCAGGGTCCGCGAGGGAAAGTCGGCGTGCTTAAGCCAGTGACATACCCACCAACCTGCACCATGATGTCGAGGGAACCGTATTGAAAGCAACGGACGATCTACAATGCGTAAGCAATGTAGTGCAAAGCCATACAGAACCGTGGAATTTGCCAACATCCTGTCCGAAGTGCCAGGCGAGGCGTAGGTTACTACCCGCGAACCAAACCACTAGAATTATTCTTCAGTCCAACCATATGACCGTGAAGAGATGGAAGCCAACCTGTAACCAAGTACGAGTAGATGCTGCCCTTCTGCTCCTCGGGATCTTACGACCAGCTCAAAGTTGGTGTCGTCCTCGTTGGCTCGCATGCCCTTCCGATTAGGGTGCCTTTAGTTCGACGATTTTGCATGCTTGCATCCCGGTGTCTTGTCTTGGGCCGGGGAGAGGGAGGACGGCGATTGAGGATGGAGGACGGGGCAGGCGGTTCGAGCGAAGCGCCACGAAGTCTGATCCATGGACAGGGACGAGGCAGCTGTTGACGTTGGGATTCGAGATCCTGTTCGAGCAGTGCCTTCATCGCTAGTCTTCTCGCTCGTCGGGGATCCCGTCTATGGATCGCTGTCGTGTTCCGTAATGTAGTTCGCGGTGGTTCAGAACACAGCAAGAGGTTAACGTACGGTAGAACCGACCCTCTTCATCAGCTCCAGCGGATGTCATGACTTCATCGTCGCCGGAGAGCATGCGAGTGGGTTCTAAGGACAAAAGGGCCAACGTAGGAAAGACAGGACGTCTCTGCATACGGAAATGAGGAAGGAAGTACGCTCTGGGTAATGCCGCCGCGACAAACCGATGAGATGCGCGCACCATGAACGTCGTGCTGATGGGACTGGCGCGATAGGTGAAGTAGCGACCGGAGCTGAGGCACGACGCAGTGCGTGATGAGAACGTAGTGGGTGAAGGAATGACGTTGACGTCGCTTCATGGTGACGGTCGCACGGGCAGCATACGTGAGAGGACATTGGGGAAGGACAGTTGACAGCGTGCATATTTACTACCACCTTATACGTACACATCTCTGAGAATGCGCCGATCAGCCAATCTGGCGCATGAAGCCAATAAGGGACTCACATTTTTTCGAAGCGTCCTCAACGCTTGCTCTCCGCGTCCGCTCCAAGCTCACTAACGTACTCCCATTGTGCCGGAACAAGCTCATCAGAATGAGATTGATCTGCCCCCAGCTCAATCAACCTAACCTTCATTCCGTGGTCAGAGACGAATTTGAACTCGACATACTGGCCTGTACGCCTCCGCCCGCCATCAGGCAGATGCGCGCAGACCTCCTTGCGCTTCTTCGCTGCCGACCTCTCCCTCGTCATGCGCCCTCACAACCCGCACCGACCGACTACGCCAACTACCGGTCCTTCGGGATGACCGAGCAGACGACGGAGGTGGAGCAGGCGACGGGAACGCTGGACAAGGTCATCGCGTGGTGATTCGAGGGCGGCTCGGGGGGGCAGAGGACGACGAGGCGCACTTCTGCAAGACCATCAAGGCCAGATGCAACCCACACGGCGCGGACGTCTACCCAACCCTCCAGCGGTGACCAATGGCGCAACGAGTACTTCTTGATCGCCCACCGGGGACAGGCGCGCGGAATCGACGAATTGTGCACACCGCCCTCAAGCCCCACGTTCAACGTTGTGACCGCGCGCCGCCCATACTGCGTGAACACCTTGGACCACATCATCTATCCAATCAGCAGATGTACATCGCAAGTCGCGAGTCAGCCTACATACTGACCAAGTACGGGACGGTGAGACGCACCGAGAGAATGAGCACTGGGTTGACACGCAAGCGCACTTACGCGTCGATCCTGAGCACCGCGGTCGGAGCGAGACCGTCTGGAGCCGAGGCCAGGGATCAATGTCGATGCTGACGAAGACGGCAGCGCGCGAAGGCGACGTGCCCCGACCCCACCTCAGCACCTGTCTGTGCAACGTAGATCACGAGCTGCTCGACACTCCCCGCCAGCATGGCGTACATGTCAATTTCGATGATGCACGCGCACTAATGGATGCTGAGGACCGCCTGGAAGAGCATACTTCGCCATGCTCCGCTGGATGCCCCAATACGTCTCGCACCGGTTCTTGTGTAGGTAGTCCGGGAAGCCCCTATGGAGCGCCGCGAAAAGGGCGTATTGCACTCCCGCGGGGATGCATACTAGGGTGCATCAGGCGGACGGTGGCCCCGCGACCAGGATCGAGAGGCAGGGCGCACGTCGTTGGGGAAGGGCGAGGTGAACCGAGAGTGGCATCAGGCATCAGGACTTGGGAGACGCCGCTGCAGATGCCGACGAGGAGGAACGGGGCGTCGAAGACGGGCAGACTCGAAGTCACCGGGAGGCCCATGGTATGGGAAGCAGAGAAGGTAAGGAGGATGAGGGGACGGCGACGCACGAGATCGCCCAGAGGGCATATGCACAGGAGGCCGACGGCATAACTGTCACGACGATGTTGAGAAATGCGTCGGAAGTATGCAAGCTCCACGACACAGCCTGCCTGGAATAGGGTCGGAATGGTCGAGCCGTCATGGTACGTCGCGCCAAAGTCTGTGGAATAGGTACGCGGTGTCAGATGCAAGGTATTCCAACATCCCTCCTGTCCGATTATGACTCACTGCGGCTGGCAGTACTATGCGTTCGTGATGGCTGCATACAGTTCAATCCGTCAGCTTCTTGTAAAGCCCAAAAATGATATTCATACCCAGTCCAAATCGTGGCAGGTTGTACAGGTCGGATCCGATCCGTAGAAGGGCGCACGGGAAAGTCCTTCTCCAGGCTCTCCGCTATGAGGTACAGTGTATCGCGACTGTCGCCGTCGAGAGCGTCTTGGAGATCGACAGAGACGGCGATGGTCGCTTCTGCGGCTCTTCCGTGGCGGATTTAGACGACGTTCTCGATTCGTGGTCGTAGTGGTGGACGTAGCAGTCGTAGGCATGGTGGTGGGGCGATGCCAGTCTGAGAGAGAGGAGAAGAACATGTCACTGGATGGGAGAAGGCATTACTCAATGTTGACTTAGTCGTTTGCAAGACAAGTTGATGAGAAAACCTCGTTGATGAGGCCGTGCAGCATATTTCAACCTTCAATTGACCACATTCGAATCGAGGGACGCCGTGTACACAGGCAAAGTCTGATGGTTAAGCCAGGGCACCATTGACCATGCACAGCTGGAATCAGCTCCCCTTTCACTGTCATCAGGCGGAGGAAGGCATACCAATCAATCGAAGGGTAAAGTACAGCTCTTGTCCGCGCTCTCGAGGCTCGATTCCCAGTACTTCTCGACGGTACCCCACCTTTCAACTTCCAACGCAAGACGCGCGGACACCACGCCAAACGGCCCACCCGCGCGCCGGTCCGTCCATATTGCAAATAGCTGCTACCGCTACATCCGCGAGTCGCACTCTCGACGCAGAGCGCGCACACTTGTAGCAGTACGCCGGGTCCCATCCTCTCAGGAACGTCTCCAGACAGGGCTTCCAGTTGTTCGCGTCCGAGATGGAATCGCCGAGCTCGACGAGGCGCCTGATGTGCCGCAGGAGCATGGGGTAGAGCTCCGGGTCAGGAGGTAAGTACATGCACTGTCGAGAGGGACGAGAGCGAGAACGCTGGATGGATTTAGGCTGTCCAAACGATCCAGCCCTTCCCTTCGTGTTCGGGTCCGGGTTACATCGTCGCCTGGAGACCGGGCGCAGTTCGTCGGAGGAATGAAGGATAGTCCGCTTTCCGTGACGATGGTACATGGTAGGCGAGGCACGGGGATAGATTCACGAGATTCATGATCAGTGACAGTGAGCACTAGTGAAGAGGAAGCAGAATATTGGCAGGCCGAGATGGAGGAGTCAAGGAAGACGCGGAGCGCCGAACGACGTGGCAGTCGCCGGCCCGGCCGCCCAAGCGCTCCTCATCCGACATCACCACACAGCTAGCTGTGGTCGCTGTCAGCATGTACAAGGAGCTCGGGATAGCGTCGCGACGAACTGACCGCGTTTGGCGGTAGGTGGTCAGGTGCGGTGAGACACACCGGTGCTGCTGATCATGGTTGCGCAGGCATATCTAGTGGTAAGAGAGGACGTGCTCGTCGATTGTCCACTCAATCTCCACGCGTATTGTGCTGACCAGGACCGTAAGTCTACAGTAAGACACTGCTGGCGCAACTTCTAGTCGAACTTGACACAGCCGCCGACCCCAAGATCTGTCTACGTGGGCCGACGGTTACGAGATTCGTTGAGCTACTTCTTCCTCGACCATCATCATGAAGTAGCTGCTCGCACAAGAACTCTGCCAATGCGAGGCTCCTCATACCGTACCGCATCGATACCACGAGCAAGTCATCAACGGCAGAAAGTGCGTGCAGGGAATTCAGAGACCCTGCAATACCTTTGGATGCGTACGGTCTGTCTAGACTGGGGCGTTCTCCTGAAGAGTGCGAGAAACTCGGCCGTGTCAGCTTCGCAGCACTAAGCAGACTTGGTTATGACAACTACAAGATATGTTATGTTGTATGCTCGACACGTGCTTAAAGATGAACACCGCTTGTCAGTCTAAGCATGTCAATGTACTCTCTCAGGGTACGAATGATAGGCTGAGATGCCTGATATGACGAATTAGTTACAATGCGCTGCTATGCTGCTGAGCGGGTACGAACCTCAATGATCTCTCGGCAACAGTCGGTCAACTGACCGTAGGTTTCAAAGGCGGTCACTAGCGTCAGGAGAGTGACCTCCTTGGTGCCATCACTGGCTACCGGCACTGTCTCCTCGCCAGCGAGCGCAAGCTGGTGCAGCTCCTACAACAACAGAGGCGATGGGAATTTGAAAGCAGACGATGCAGGATGTGCTTACCTTCAGCTTCAGTAGCGCCTCCGTCTGCTCCTTCTCTTGCTTCCTGATGCGACTCAGGAGCGGACGGAATTTCGCTACTTCCTTGTCGTACACTGCCCTGCGTACTCTACCTTCCGGCGAAGAAAACCAGGTGATGGCAAGGTCTTCCCCAATCATGCTAGCTTTACTCATGGTTGCTTCGCGCTGTATTTCCAACCGACGGAGAATCTCAATTTGTGGCTTGACGTCGCGGATCCAAGCTCGCGCCGGTATGGCCCGGGCGCGCACATTCTTGATGCATTTCTCAAGCTCGCCCTAAACAGGTTGGTGAGCATACAGGCCTCACGAACTACGGCCTGGTACTCACCTCGTCCGAAAGTAAGTAAAAGCAATCTTTGTAACGTCTAAACGTGGCCGAAGCCTGAGCCACGTTGCTGTGCAGCTTTTCGATACAACTAGCCGTGGGTTTGTTGCTGCGAATCAGAACGATGTCTGTAGCAGCAAGCGCAGGGCTTGCCCGAAGACCGCGCTCGAGGCGGTCAAGCTTGATACTTGTCAGGTTGCGGTAAGTTCACAGCGAGCTTAGCATACCTCAGCTTGCAGAGACTTGGCCTCGATGGTACTTTTCATAGCCTGAGTCATAAGCGACACTAACTTTGTCGTGGCACAAGGGATAGTTTTACTGCCTGCGAATGATCAACACGGTAAGTTGAAGTATGTACCAGTTGGACAGCAATGACGACAGACCAGAACCCTCATGATCTGGGTGGGTCCCACAGACGGTCTCAGATTCCTCCTCAACGGTAACCGGGCTGTGCAGCGAACCGAGTTTCTTTCTCGGAGGACGAGCATGAAACATCCGCAAGTCATGCGAGTTGAGTCGTAGGAGGTAGACGACATCCTCGGTGTGACAAAGATTTTGATCTTCGAGACGGGAAGCAAGCGTTCCACTCCACTGAGCAGTGTCGGCTGGCAGATTGAAGATATTGCACATACTAGGTTGTGGGTACATCTGAGAGACTAGGCTGAGGAAAAGGACAAAGAAACTCACAGCATGAGTGCATCGTCCATGGCTGTACCAACGGCACGAACTTCATCTTCCCGCGCGATAGCTCTGTTGACCGCATCTTCAGCATCCAGGTAGGACATATTCGACGGTATCGACAGCAACGAGAGGCGTGCAGGCGTGCAGGAAGAGAGAGACGGTGGCGATGGTCAACAGCCGGACAAAAGATCCTACCGTGCCACTCCGAGACTTGTTGCATTGTCTTATCGCACACGTCAATCTCGGCCCTATACACCCCGATCAGCTGAAATGAACAAGGCCCCCAAAACTAGTAGGCCCATCCTGAATACGACTGTGGACACCTGACGTTCCTCTAGTTACGGACCGCGCCACACTATCCTACTCCGAGCGAGGGTGTCTACGAGCTAATTTGTGGACTGGTAGGGGGTTCCGAAAGCAGAATAGCATCCTTGTACAAGCTTGAACGTCGTGGGTATATCATGCCCACCACGATTAGCGATCAGAGTGGACCCGGAGAGTTCAAGCAGGGGAGTCGAAGGCGAGGTAGCGAAATATCAATATCTTATCCATGATAGCGACATGCCGAATTCGCATATCAGTTTGTGCATAAGGTAGAGCTGATGGAGTGGTTTCTGTCAGGGAGGCGTAACCCAACACTGCGCGAGAGAACGGCTGAGAAATGAAGGGCCCGCGACGGACAGATCGATGCTCGGCCGTAGCAACGAACCCTGAGACGGTCGGTCTTGTGCTTCGCAATCGAACCTGGATTCGCGGCGCGTAGGTATGATACTGTGAATGTCCGACAAGCCCTCAGTGTGCAGGACATAGGCCCAGACGGCGGACGTGCGTAGCTAACCTGCTATCAAGGACACCTCACCGTGGCGGCGTCGTGCGTCTCGTGCGTCTCGTGCGTCTCGTGCATCTCCTTCGAAATCGCGTCGACGTTGAAGACAACCACCGTAGTAGGCTCATGTACGGCGGACGGACGGAGCACGGTGGGCATAGTGGTTGTGAGGCAAGTCTTGACAGAGGTTGTGCTGGCGAGAGCTTCGTCCGTCCTACCGGGTTCGTAATAGTGAGGTGCCTGTCGCTAATGTGTGCACTTGTCAACCATCCAGATTGTAGTGGATGCGTGCACGAGGGCGGGCGGCAATGGACTGAGGCGGTCGAGCGTAGCGTGCGCTGGTACGTGCTCGTCTAAGTAATCCGTTGTCGGCGCATACGTGATCCGACATGGACTTGAAGCGGGAGTCGGCACTTCGCGCGCTTCGCTTTCTGATGGCCGGTGGGCAGACGGACAGCGGGGAGGATTGAAGGAGGCGGCTGTCAAGAGCGACGGATGCACCGTGAGGGTATGGCGGCTCGAACGGCTGGGGTAGGAACTAGCAGATGAGTTAGCAAGCAGTATGAGAAGTGAATGCAATGCGGCGCATGCAGCTCGAGGCATTGGACGCCGTGACAAAGCGAGGGTTGCGAGAGCGTCGGCCTCCGCTGTTGAGCGTGACCGGACTTTCAGTCGGGGGCTAATACCGAATCGATAGAGCACGGGCGCAGCGCGACTGAGGAGCTGAAGTGCAAGGAGAGAGCGTAATAGAGACGGCGGGATGAGAGCGGTCATTGATGGGACGCGAGACGGAGCATCTCGGTCCATCTCGGTCCAGGGTTGATCGTCGTCTTTCTCCCCTTGATAGGTTATCTTTGGAGTGTAGTGTGGAGTAAGCGGGACCTCGACATGACATTCTGCTTGATCTTGCAGTGGGCCGTTTGACTCGCGCGCGAGGACCGACCGGTACGCCAAATCGTGGCTACGGAATTGGAACGAGAGTGTAGTAGCATACGTATGACATGCATACATGTACAGGCCCCAGGGTCATGAGTGGTCAGTGCTAATAAGATCAGATTGGTATGTATCGACTCACCGAGACGCGAGATAGAACGAGCGAGAAGGTGCGTCGGCTGTGACATTTGAGAGAACGCCCAGAGGGATCAGTATGCATACATGCGCCCAGAGGACGACCGGTTCAACGACTGCAGACGCGCCGCTCTTGGACGCCGCGTCGAGTGTGTGTAATCCCGTTCCATGCATATGCACCATTTGATGCAGCGCAGAGAAACGCGTACTAGCCAGCGCGGTATGCCATTGACATCCGCCACGCGTCTTGCACGTGGGGTGAAATGGGCGCTCCGTCCCGGTGAGTCCTACTCTGTCCTACTCGGCAGTTCCACTGCCAGCAGATTTTCCCCCACCAAACAGGTTTTGGCGGCCAACGGCCACGATTCCAGCAGCCTCAGCCGACGGTATTCAGCAGCAGCAACCTGAGCAAATTGTGCGGACGACCGGGTTTCTGAGCGCGCAGCAGCCCCGAGGCTAAAGATCATGACGAACATGTTCCTTCCTGCCAACACGTCCGCTCCTTACAACAACCGCCAATCTGCCTCAGTTCCAGCAGCAGCAGAGTGGCTTCAACCTCCGGTCATCGTTCCAACAGCACAATCAAGCCCAGCGCGGGAATGCGACCTCGAGGATGCTCTGGAGACTGGGCCCTCTCCAGCAGGGGACGGGCTGCACAGACGCTTGAGGTGTTCGGACAGAGTGGGCTGGAGAGGAACGACCTCGCGAAGATATGGTGCGTACCTTACCGTCTTGTGTTCGCGCAGCTTGCATTCATGTGGGATCGCAGGGCTCTCGGCGACGTTGATAATCGGGACAAACCGAATCTGAGCGAGTTCCACATCGCGATGGGTCTCATCTAACGCAGTATGTACGTGCCTGGGCCAATGTCATTCACATCCCTGACTCATACACTAGAGCTCAGCGGCAACGAAAACCCAGGTGTTTTTCCGCAACTCGAGTCCTCAGTGGACGTCTTGAAGGCATCATCAAGAACGATACCCGCCGCTGTTCTCCTGCCGGTCCAGATGTTGGCCCGATATCGTACCAATGGGAGCGCTCCCTGTCCAGCAGGAGCTGGCGGTCGCAAAGAAGCCACTGCCACAAGTTCATTGACAGTACCGGCGGCGTCTCGCTCGCGGCACTATGTCACGACTTGCCAGAGAGGATTCACGCTCACATTAGCCGGCTTTGTGGAGAGTGCTCGGAACTGGTCTGGTGGGTGTGTGGACACGGTGCTGACGTTGTTCGTGCTAAAGGTTGACATAGTGAATCCGTGCATGCTGACGGCATCGGTCCTATCTTCACCACTGGGTCCTCGTACAAACTCGCGCGAGTTCAAGCTAGATCGTGAGTGCGTTCAGCGCTCCGCATTTCGGGATGGTGAACGTGAGGCTGAGGTCATCGATCCAGACGGCGGGCGAAAGCGCTGCGTATCTCGACGACATGAAGCGTGAGCTGGACAACACGGCCCGGGACTACGACAGGTTAAGGACCGGGTATGACTGAGACGACCGAGGACCGTGACTATGATCGCGACCGCGACCGGCCGTACTCGCGCAATCGGGTCTAATCGGGACCGCGATAACGACCGTCCTCGCCGCCTGTCGCTCGTGAGCCGCTGCCTCGCCCACCCACGTCCCCAGCACTGTTCGATCGCCTCCTTCGTGCGAGGCACGCCGTCGTATGCTCGTTAGAGCAGGTTCAGCAACTCTGGCACCGGCGCCCCCAGCTGCAACACCCCCGGCCCCTCCTGCGCCCCCGGTTACAAGCCCGCCTTCCTCCGCTAAGTCCACAAATCCGTTCAGATGAAGGAAGGATCGAGTGACGCGTCTTCGCCGGTTGCACCCCCTACTAAACGGAGTCACAACCTCTTCAAGAGTCAGGGAGAAGGACGAGGGCGACAGCAGCGAGGACGAGCCCGACTCGTCCAGCGCCGCGCGCAATACACTAGCGAAGCAGCTGTTCGGCAGCATCCCGCCTTCGCCACCTCCATCAGCTCCGGGTGCCCCTCCCCACCGCCTGCGCCCACAGCGGGCTAGGCGCTTCAAGTTCTTAGCGCGCATGCGCGCGTCTCGTCGATCACGATCGTGTCGCTCCATTCCAACTCTGAGTCTTTACCTCAACCTACTCCCTTGCCTTCGCGACGCACGGACAGTCACTCTGCTCTGTCTGGTTAGAACGCCCATGCGTGGATACAAGTCGGCGATTTCGGTAAACTCGCTACCAATCTCGGATTCGTCTGGGCCCTGTCTGCGTCTCTCTCGGCGTCCCGCCGATGCAGCAACATTGCGAGCGCGACACACAACATCTTCACCCGATTCGTGCGCTCCTTTCCTCCGCGCATATCCGTTCCTGCTCATCAACGGTCCCGGTCGCCATCACGGACACACGCAAGTCTCGCTGCTGCGCCTCCCATGCCGCCCGCCGACAGGATCTCCCGGAATGTCGGATCATGCTGTCTCACTGGCGCGATTCCCTCAGGATTCCCTCCATCGCTTTGTTTGACAAATCTCCATCAGTGAACATACCGAGCATCTGTCATGCCGACTCGCAGGTGGCTGCTAGTACTTCAGGATCCATCACGACATCCATGTTATGTAGATCCCATCCATTCATTATTCAGACGCTGTGCGGTTGTCCGCCCTTATCCCATTCATCGTTGCGTGCTCCCATTCCTGCTTCTCGACCATGCCTCCTCTGCCCTCATGTGCCCCATTACGGTACACCAGCTTCCCATAGCCATAAGCGTTCAGTTTGAATTGGGATGACTGGCGACCACCGGATCGACTAGTCCGATGTATGCTGCCTCGGCTATGCTGACAGATCTAGATCAGCGAGCAGCTTCTTAAGTAATGCGTGGCTTCCGCCTGCCTACAACGTGGTATGTTGTACCCGACGACACATCCCGTCCTGAGGTCTGAACGTTGAACGTTGAACCTACCCTCCATTCCCCCAGTAGCTCGTCGGCATGGAGGCTTCATCTGGTGCCTCTATCGATTCCACTCCTCTCACCTCCTCGCAGGCCTCTGGGAGCAACCACAAGCTGCTCACTGTTATTCCGGCTGGCCCGCCTCCCACTCTCCTTCAGGAACTCAGCCTCTCTTCTAGTAAGCAACCTCTCTTCGCGTTGGCCAAGGCCCAACGTACTGAAGTGCAGACTAGCCACTGGAAGCATCGACGGCGTTCCTTCTTTCCACATAAGAGACGCTATCCATCACTTCTTCGACGTGCTCGTCGATGCAAGAGTGCGGGTTGCGTTGGTGAGTTCCCTCCTTGTTTCAATGGATTTAAACTGCTGAGGTCTTGGCTCCAGTCCAATCCTCAAGATGACCACCCTGCTCTATCCACTGTGATCGATGGTGGTGAATTCAGATCCCTCTTTATGCGGGGACTCGTGCGTTCGTGCACTCCCTTCCCTTCATCTTCGTCATGCTCATTCCTGCTAGGTTATTTCGAGCGCGAAGGCATGATTATGTCTCCTGCAGCCTACCTTTCTTTCGTCAGCATGGAGGGGAAGGGGGTGAGCACCGAAACGTCTCTCAAGCTGTTGCAAACTTATTCCTTCCCTGTGTTAGAACGCGACCATCCATTACCCCGCCATCCGGGTTGCGGATCTACTAGTCTTGGCTGACGTGGATCTGGACGTCAGCTCTGACAAACAATCCCTGATCTCTCAAGCTCGCAAGGCCGAACCCTCGAGCCATGATGGAGATTATTGTCGCATGATCTGGGAGCTTATCGCCTCAATTCTCATTGTCTCTATCATCGTTGGAGTCTTTGGATACGGTCGTGCCTTTCTGTACGTGTCATAGTTCTGTCAACATAGCAGTGTCTTCGTCAACATCGTGAATCTCGGATTGGATGAGAAGCAACATTCACAAGTCCGTTCTCTCGCGCAAGTACTTACGGTCCGACAGCCACGAATCATGGGCCACCGTGGTTGTCTCTGCGATTGCTCCGTCGTAGACACGCAGCCCCAGCCAACGCGCCTACATCAGAATGCTCAGCGCGCACGATCAAGACAGAGCGGGACCATGCGAACGGCCCTGCTAGCGAGGCGACTGATGACCAACAGGCGGGGGCGGATACCGCTGCTTCGAACACGGAGGGCAAGTCCGTCAAGCAGATGCTAACCCCGCCTTCACTCGAAGTGACGGGCTGATGAACGCAACGCGGAGATCGCGAATTCGCTGAATCTTGCTCATAAGGCCAACCAATTATTCAGCGGGTGCAGTGTGAGGTAAGCATTAACTTGATTACAGCTACCCGGACACTGATTCCGGTCCGAAGTCCCTAGGCCTGTAGCCCTCTTTCGGACCCCGACACCTCTCTCTTGACCCCGATACCTCTCTATCGACCCCGACACCTCTCTTTCCGAACCCCGACATCTCTCGAGTCTTCATCCCTACAACTTTCGACACTTTCATAGTATTACCTTGACACCTCTCTATTGACCCCGACACGAGGGCCGACATCTCTCTGCGACACCTCTCTGTATCGATCATGAGACTTCACCTATGGACCTCAACACCTGTTCTCTCCACCCGGACACCTCGCCTGTCGCCCCTCTCCTATCGACCCCGACACCTTCTTTCGACCCCGACGTCTCTCTCCACCTAACCCACACACACACACACCTGTCTCTCGACTCTCCCTGCACCGCCGACAGCTCAATAAGGCGACACTCGACACCGACAGTGCACAAAGTCACGGCGCGACCCCGAGAGCCCCCGGGTTGGTCCGCGCTATGAACTGTCGGCCCGGGGTCGAAAGATATCGGGATCGAAGGGTGCCGGGGTCGTGAGCTCTCGGTGGCCCGGAAGAGTCTGACGAGTGTGAGAAAGAAGATAGCAACCAGCAAGAGCGGTGAAGAAGCGGAGTCGACGAGGAAGGAAGAAGCCGGGCGACAACGAAGAGGATGAAGAGACTGAGGATGAAGAACAACATCGTGTACAGGGTATAACAAGTTAGTCTACAACACGAGCTAGCGGAGACATCGATACAGCATGTTGAGACATGCAAGAACCTTCACACCGCCGCATTTTACGAGATCCTGTAGTATAAAGGCTAACCGTGCACTGCGATGAATACGAGACAGTGGCGATCGATCCTGCCACCTGACTCTCAGTAATACGGCATGGTGCACCGCCGGGTAATAGATTCTCGAGCCTCATTCCTCGACAATACTCTGACTCAAAGCTAGCTCATGGGCAAGTTCAACCTCCATGCTGCCGTCGGTGTGACTTGGTGACGGTCGTGCTAGGGAGTAGCACGATAAATTAGCCAATTTACAGCTTCATGTCGCTGATAAAACCCCTCAATATGCGTGTAGACTAAATCATGATATGATACCGATGGAAGACGGATGTACTGGCACCTGCGCATCCTGTCAACTAGGTCAACATCCAGGCGTTGTGTGGTCAGGACGGGAGCTGCTCACCAGCGTCGGCGTCCTCGTCGAAGTCGTGCACCGCTCTGTGGGAATCCTCATGATGAGCTCGTGGGTCAAGGAGTGCTTGGAGTGCATGCGGCTCCGCAACGACGTAGGCCAAGGGAGATGACCGGTTGAAGTATCTCCTCTGTAGCTTGAGTGAAGTCGCCCAGGGTCAAAGACTTGCACGATATGATATGAGAAGCTCACGTTGGCCGTTGTGGGTTACGATGACCCGCGGGCGCTTCGTGCGGATGGGATTGCGAATTCAGACATGTGATCAAGCCCAACGTATGTAATACAATAGCGCCGAGCACCTATCTCCTCCCGCTCTTGTGCCTCCTCCTTTCGTTGCCCTCTTCTCTGACTTCTGCATCCAACCAAAGCAGCATGACATACATTTTGGAGACACCAGCTAAGATGTGCGCATTTGCGGTTACCGAGTATGCGCATCCCTCCAACATCCCTGTTACGCAGGCGGCAGAACGCACCCGAGCCCAGGACAGGTCCTCGTCGAGGTCTACAGCGCAGGTCTGAACTACTACGATGTGCGTACTCGCGTCCTTGCCTCTCCCATCTCCCGCGCGAGATCTAACGGTTGTCGTCCCGTCTGCCCTCTGCGCCGTTCAGGTCCTCCAAGCTGAAGGCAAGGACCAACCGCCGCGGCCGTTTCGTCCTCGGAAGCGGGAGCGAGCTCCCGGGGCCCATCGCAGGGGGCTTTCGGGAAGCGCGTCGTGGGCCCTCGTTTCGCCGCCGGAGAACATTGACTTATGACTTATGACCAGCGTGCTGGTGCGTATCACGCTCGTGCTTTGGTCTCGAGCTGTCACGGCTGGGGATGGCTGCGACGGGCGGGAAGGTGACTGAGGGCTATTTTGACTGGGGCTCTATGTGATTTAGCCTCCAGGTTATGAGGCGTGGGTCGGGCGGGCAGCTCTCAAGCCTGGTGTGGGCGCAGCCTCCCTGCGTCCGTATCCACGCTGTGTGCTGAATCCTTTGATGCTGTAGGCGAGTGGATTGTTGTCTTTGCGTCTGCTGGTGGTGTTGGCACTGTAGCAGTCCAGCTCGCAACAGGTATGTCCCTGTCGTCTCCCCTGATGGCCTCGCATGCCGCTAACTGTTCTCCGCAACAGCCTTTGGCGCGAAGGCCAGCGCGGTGGTAGGCTCGCCGGAGAAGCTCAACGTCTCCATCCGGCAAGGCGGGGCCGACCACAGCGTGAACACGAAGTAGGGGTGGCAGCAGGAGGCGTTCAAGCCCACTAGCGGCAAGGGTGTGGACGTCATCTACGATCCCCTAGGCTACATCCGCGGTACGCCCCCGTTCTCTATTCCGTCCGTTTGAACAGGCAGAGGCCCCAACTGAGAACAAGACCGCTGGCACGGCAGATTGATCAAATGCATCGCGTGGAAAGGCCGAGTCATCGTCGTCGGCTTTGCCGCAGTGCAGATCGAGAAGGTGAGTACATCCCATCTCTCCTTCCAGTGCGCGCGCACAGTCGCTGACCCTGTCGCCCGCAGCTTGCGCTCAACCTCGACCTCCTCAAGAACATCTCCATTGTCGGCATCCACTGGGGCGCTTACACCAGTACTCCCTCTCGGCCATTGCTACTCTGGACTGGCTCGCTTACTCCTTGCGCCGATCCTGCATGCAGAGGTCGAGCCCGCACGCGTCCCGGTCGTCTGGAAAAAAGCTCCTGAAGTGAGTTCCATACTCTCGCTTCGCAGCACACAAGCACTGACGCCATCCGTCGCCCTACAGCCTCTTCTCGTTCGGGTGCGCGAGGCTCCTGGTGTACCCCGAGACGTTCCCGCTCAAACAGACTGCGGAAGGGCTGCTGGAGATCGAGCAGCGCAAGACGGAGAGTGGATACAACGCAACGAGAGGGCCGCGAGAGCGAGGGTAGTGTACAGGGTGAGATCAGGTGGGGTACGTCCAAACGCCACAGGTGCCGATCGTCTATTTGCTGATCAATGTCCATACCATCGTGGGGAACGTGCGATGTAGCCAATTCGCGAGCCCCTCACCGAATCAAGGCATACTGAATGTCTGCCGAACAACCCCTCTCCGGTCGCACGGCACTCTTTCCATCACTACGGATTCATTGTAGCCATGCTACTCATGCCTGCAACGATTCGACTCGGAAGTCTGCTGGTCGCTGACGACCCCGGGAGACTACGTGAGTATCTCGTCCCCTTGTATTGCAGAGTGAGATTTTGGTGCACTGACTTCAGGAACGAGTTTGACTTTCGTGGCATCAAGATTATAGATCATATTGGACGGCGCGAAGACGGAAGGATAGAGAGCAATTGGTTGCTACAGTATTGCATAGAACACGTGTACCGGGACCATAGCTCCAATAGTAAACACGCGCTCAATCTATATGCGATTTGACCATGTACTCACCGCTGCAGAACAGTGCAGACCCCAACTTCTTCCGCACTGCCGGGACAGATCCCGAGGATGGAGCCGGCCACGGTGCCCATCAACTGTCTCTTGCCCGTCGTATCCATCAGTTCACATTTTTGAAGCGTGTGGATGCCCACAAGTTGCTGTTGTGGCTACGTAACCGATGGTACCCGCGACCAAACGGTGCCATTCCTTGGCTGATATAGGCCTTCTTTGGGAGAAACCCATCGACGCGCGCTTATTGGGGATGAACACGACAGGAATTCAATATGGGCAAGCGCCCCCGGTCAATGTATACTACTTGGATCTATGTCCAACCCCGGTCATCAATGCAGACGCCGTTCCAAGGGGTTCTTAAGAGCATACCGTGCTTACATCAGTATGTGCTGATGTTGAGAAGCCAGCTTATCCACATGACTAAGCACCTTCAGGTCTACTGTCTGTCGTCTTCTCGGCCTCAACATCATCCAACTCTGCCGGAGACAGCTGAAGCTGAGGTGAGGCCGACTTTCTTGCGCGTTCGCCACAGATCAATTGTGGTACTGATCGTTTCTTATGCGTAGCTACTCTACACTCGCTGCCAACCTTGATCGACAATCGCCATGTCCCGAGTACATGTTCCCCCAGTGACGGCACGACGCGTCGAGCGCGATCGTCGTATAAGGGCCGGACTGGACGCCATCGATATAGAGGCACAGGCTCGAATGCTGGAGGGGAGCTCATCGGACGACGAATCATCGGTACTGCCGGAGGAGATCGTCCGTGGAAGTCGAGCAGACTGCGGTGGTGACGCCAACAGTATCGAGTCCGTCCCCCAGGAGCCGGAGCGGTCGGAGTCACCCACAGTCCACTCAAGCCAGAAGCCTCCCAATCATATCGACCCTACGTTCGACCCCTCAATTCTCGCAGCCGACCTCTACAACCTCGAGAGGATTCTTCTTACCAATGTCCTATCCTTCACTCTCCTAGATCGAAATCTCCGCTTTGTCAACAATCCCGCAACCTCTGGAGATTTCGTGCGGTACGACACCGGATCTAGGATACCGTATAACACTGGACGATGTGCCCTTCTCTCCTCCCATCCCGCCAATCGACGATTCATTGCTTATCATACTTGGCTGATGATGACCTACACGTACCTGAAAAGCGAACTGGCTGGCGAAGAAGAGGTCAGGCTCCACGCAGTCGAGAGACTCAGAGACAAGTTCATGGAGGAAATAGACCGCCTCGAGGACATTAAGGAGGCAGAGTGGGACTATCAGCAGCTCAAGCCTGCCGTCGACGAGGATGACGCCGCGAATACTGTTGATACAGGTCAGTAATTTGACATTTAGCGAATGCTAGCAGTCAATGACACGTTGCAGACCGCTTCTTTGCCTTCCAATGGTCTTCATGGCCTCGTCCATTGTCACCCATCTACGCTTGCATCATCGTCGCAGCCACGATGAATCTTCTATGCGGGCTTCCACTGCGGTCCACTCGGCTCCTGATCGGTGGGCTACGCGATACGTACCGTTTGACGCTCGAGTATGCCCGAGGATCAAACATTCTCACCGCCGACGACGAACGCCTGCTCCGATTCCTGGCCAGAGATCCCCGAACAATCTTGACCACCTTCCATCTTGATCCATCGGTTCACGAGTACGTTTGTTGCCCATCCTGCTTTGCACTCTATCCCAACCCTGCCACTGCGCCTCGGCTCTGCACCTTCAAATCGACCAAGAGCAGCCAAGCTTGTGGTGCGAAGCTATGGCGGAAAGATTCTTCCCGAGGGACGGAACGGGAGCAACCTGTTCGCAAATACCTTCATCAGTCTCTGAAGCACTGGCTGGGTCGCATGCTATCTCGTAAAGAGATCGAGACGTGGCTGGGGCTTCGTCGTTCCGGTCCGCCGTCGTCGCCGATGAAGGACGTCTTCGATGGCATCGCATTTCAGAACTTCCGTGATCACACCAACACCTCGCGTTTCCTGGATGGCCCTCCCAACGAGCTTCGTCTTATATTCAGCTTGTCCGCTGACGGATTCAATCCGTTCCAGTTGAAGGCGGCGGGAAAGTCTGTTTCCTCCACCGCAATCTACATGGTGTGCCTGAACCTACCTCCCCATCTTCGCTATCTCCCCGAGAATATGTATCTCGCCGGCGTCATACCAGGCCCCACAAAGCCCTCCGACGAGCAGATCAACCACTTCCTCGCCCTCCTGGTCGACGAGCTTCAAGAGTTTTGGGATCCTGGAGTCTACTATTCCAAGACGGCGATATGCCCGTTGGGGCGTCATGTCAGGGCCGCCATGATTCCCTTGGTTTGCGACCTCCTTGCGGCCCGACAGATGGCCGGATTCGCTCCTCACTACCACACCTACGGACTCTGTTCTGTCTGTGCGCTTCTCCTACAAGAGAAGGATGAGATAGATCCTAAACACTTCCCCCCCCGCGATCTTGGAGCCCATCGGGAGACGGCCATCGCATGGCGAGATGCCGAGTCCACTCATCAGCGACGAATGATCTACGATCATTCAGGCATTCGTTGGTCCGAGCTTCTTCGCCTCTCCTACTGGAATCCAATCCTATACACTGTGATCGATACAATGCATAACCTGTATCTCGGCTTGCTGGAGCGTCACGTCCGCGACTTTTGGGGCATCGCTACGGACGAGGATGACGGAGATTCGTCTGGCAGGGACTCCGTTAAGGCGCCTAACAGACCTTCGGAGGCCGTGATGAAGACAGCACACGATAGCCTCCTCCACGACCAAGACAAGGTCTTCGAGGCTTACACAAAGCCCCTACTGTACCACCTCTGCCGTGATCTTGGGCTACGACGAACGGGAACAATCAAGTTGCTGGTGAAACGTCTCCGAGCTTGGGTAGGTTCATAGTTGACTCTCGTCAGACTGCAACTCACTGCAATCTCTAGCGAACTAAGGAAGGCCTTCCTCAGCCCCGTGTTTTGAATCCACAGCAGCCGACTTCGCGGCCAGAGGTCCCACCAACACCAGTTGTGGCGCCTGAACCACCGACAGCTATCCCACTCGCTGGAGCGGTCAGCGATGATCACCAGTCAATAGCTATCCCCGCGTCTGTCCTTGCAGAGTCCGAACGCGTCTTGATCACCACTACATCTATGAACGTGCTCGTCGCAAGAGGTAAACCATCGCTTATGGCCATGTGCCAGGCCCGGGGGATGCGTACGGATGGCACGCGCCAGCAACTAGCTCAGCGCCTATGGAACTGGGTAAGAGGCATGACTTTCGATCCTTGTTCAAGGGGTTCATGTCGCTCGAATGCTGTAGCGCAGTGCAAATCAGCCCGAGAAGCCCGCAAAGAAGAAAAAGAAGGACGCTACAACTATACCTCCTTCTGGCGAAAGCAGCCTGCCTCAGGTGAGTACATTCCACCTGCCCTGGATCCGCGAGGAAGCTCATGGCGCAGACACAGGGTATGCCCACCACAGCAGCACTCGGCCGCCAGACGCTCACAGAGTACGTCCGAGATCGCGATAGAATGGAGCTACCGAGTTGGATCAACCCCGCACCCCGGGCGTTTGGCACGTCGCAGCATGGCAAGCTCAGTGCAGACCAGTGGCGGACGGTATGCACAGTCAACCTCCCTATCACTCTAGGGCGGACATGGGGCCTCGAGACAGGAAGACGTTATGCCATGTTGGAGAACTTCCTCAGTCTCGTAGATGCCGTCCAGACACTGGGTTATCTTGAAATCGCCCCCGACGACATGAGACGGGCGGACGAGCTTCTACAGACCTACCTCAGTGGCGTCAAGGAGCTGTACAAGGGAGGCAAGATACAACCTAACCATCACATCTCCCTACACATAACCGTATTCCTTGCTCTGTTTGGTCCCGTGCATTCCTGGAGGTCATTTGCGTTCGAGAGGTTCAACTACATGTTACAGACGTTGAACATCAATAAGAACTTTGGTACGTTGGCTGATACATCAGTACAAGCATATCTGACTTCATAATCCAGGCGAACTCGAGACGACATTCATGGTGCAT
This sequence comes from Earliella scabrosa, assembly GCA_022605405.1. NCBI lineage: Eukaryota > Fungi > Basidiomycota > Agaricomycetes > Polyporales > Polyporaceae > Earliella > Earliella scabrosa. Next base: position 1,956,852 of record JABYQQ010000003.1, on the reverse strand, counting down.
AGTTGCCGGATCGCAAACTTCCGCCCTCTTCTTCGCACCGACGCAGTCAAGACAGCCATGCCATCTTTCTCCAAGGTCCTAGAGTCACTCGCTCAGGAGGATCGACGAGGCATACGGCTGGACGATATCATGCGGCTGAGTGATGACACCAACCTAGGTTGTCAAGTCAGCGACGACGGCCAGCAGATCGACCTCGAGACCTCGACCTACGGTGCCATTCTGAACCGTCTCACAGATGAGCAAGCATCTGCTGTTCGCGACGGGGCGTCTTCCGTTGCACACCCTCCAAGGCTGTCCCGACGCGCTGTGTCGCATCCTTGGATAATCTATCAAGGTCTACATTTCAAGCCGCGATGGCGAGCGCGTGGCGACAGCAACATCATCTTCACAGATCCCAACACTGCCTTAGCTGTTCCAGGCCGACTCGAGCTCATCGTCACCGTTGAAAGCCGGGGCTCAGATGGCGGACGCCCCCGGGACACATTCATCATCGTCAGGCGTCAACAAGCCCTTTGCGACTCTGATCGTCAGTTAGACCCATATCGCAAGCTGGGAAAGGTCGCAGGATACTTGTTCTATGACGAGTACGAAGGTCTTCCAATAGCCATCCGACCTACCAGCGTCATGTGTCATTTCGCCAAAACAACTCTGGGGAGGACATTGACTCGACTCGAGGGACTTGAGATGAAGAAGGTGTCTGAACTCACCTTCAAGAGGTCTTGCATTCACGTCCTTCCTCTTGGCCGGGTGAGCTTGCTGTCCTCTGTGGCACTGATTATTGACTGATCAGAATGCGATAGCTTCTACGCACGTCGCCTAGTCTTGAGACTGACAGTGAGCTGCGTGAAGATTCGGATACGTATTCGGACGCTCGTGTCAGGTAGATAGGAATGGTGCGGGTAGTATGCAGTCCAAGGCCTGGATGTCTTCGCCCTGACTTCAGTGTTCCCACTCGACCTCCGTGTACCGGCTCAAGCCCCGAGAATTGGTTGCCTCTCCCTGCCAAGGTTTCTGTACCCATTAAGTGCCTCCTTGCTCATCTTCGTGGTGTTAGGGGCAGTACAAGAAGACCAGCTGGCGAGCACGAGCAGGGCCTGCAGTCTGTCTTCTTGAAGTTGGCATTGAAACCGGACTCAGGACCACTTTGTGCAGCAGCCCCGTACGCTGTGCACGAATCCTTGTCTCGGCTGCGCCGAAAAAAATTGCTGGCGTTGGGATAGGCTGCAATTGCGTTGATGCAGACTCCATCGACCATATTTACCTTGAGCGATCAGACAGGACCCCTGTGGAGAGGTGTGGAGAGCTAGAGCAACGGATTTACCGGTCCGGAGGGACGTGGGAGTTGGTCTTCAAGCACGTGCGCTTGGGCGTTACTTAGACGGACGGTCGCCCTCGGTAGACCCAACCAGGAGCCAACGTTCAACGTTCAACCCGCGTCCGTGTCGGGCCTTCAGATCTCCCACAGCCACACATGTCCTCCAACCATCAACGTATGCGTTCGTCTTGGTAGAGCTAGCTCAAGGCGAAACATCACCAATCCCTACCAACTGCCAGTGGTCTCCGTCCCTCTCCTGCTTCCACCCATTTCGACACTGGGACCCCCATTCAACACTACGATTGGAGAGCAGGAGGCAATTCTCCACTTCTTCTCGGATCTCCAGCCCGAGCTCCTCAATGTCGACTGCTACGTCGAGTCGGACCCGCGCCCCGCTCGCCTCCATCGCCCCATCGGAACTACGGTAGAGATCTACCAGCGGGAGATCCTAGCGCATGTGGCGGTAAGCTGCCTATCAGTTTCCCTGACTCCTGAAGGGCTTGACGTATGACTTACACAACCAGCTCCCCAAGATCGAGCAACAACGAGCGTGATAGCGCCTCCCCGCCCTCCGGGTGAGGATGTTGTCCTCTCCAACGCATCCCTGCCCGAGGAACATCATGATCATGAACGCTCTTCCTGAACAGCCCGCGGTAGCCCTATACCCTCGTTGTGGAGAATTCTCGCACAAAATTCCCGCTCATGGCAACGGTGGTGCCAACCCGGAGGCTCAGGCGGTTTCGATGTATCTGGGCAGTCGGTCTTACCAGTACGCACTGTCGTTCTCTGTGTCCCCACTTTCTGATGGTCGATTGCAGTGTATGGTGGGCAAACACCCTCTTCTTCTTCCCATCTCGCGCGCGGATCTCATCTGCACCCTCGTCTATGTTGGACTGTGGTGAGTACGCACTCTGGTTTCATTTCGAACACAAGGTGGTGACCTCCGTTTGTTTGCATATTGCCCTGCGTCGCCCCGTCTGCGGCGCATTTATCTATTGCTCACGCCCTCGCGCCGCCGCCCCAAGTGCGTCTACGTTTCTAATGTGCGTATAGCCCTCACGTCGTCCTCATTCAGGCGTATAATATACCTGTGCCCAATGTTTCCAGCAGGTGTCCTCACGTCCATGATGCTTCTAACCCCCGCGCCCCGTTCATTGCCATCCGGTCGCAACTGTTGCGATACTCTCTCAATCCTACCAACCCTAGAGTCGCATGCGGAGTTAGAGGGATCGATTGAGCGTTGACATCTCAGAACTCTTGTACAAGACATGCCACACGACGCCCAGCAACCCAAGACTATTCATCTAAGCTTTACTAATCCGACCCAGCTCCTCGCAGAATCGCGCGCAACGTGCGCTCATATGTGCTGTTGTCTTGGATATGTTCGTAGAGCGCTGTGGTCTATGACCTTGCAGTCAGTCCTTGCTCGTATGATCGGATGCTTCTGTACTGACCTGGACACGCAGATTTTCAGTCCGGTGAAAACAGCCTTCAATCTGAGTGGGCGGGTTAGAGTCAAACAATCAACGACTTGCTGAAGATATCTCACCTCGTTCGGAAGAGCCTCGGGTTCGAGATCGTTGGGGAGGTTGGGCATGTACTCTCCCAATACGTGCATGAGCTCTTGCAGGATCTCGTCGTACAGCGCAGCGCGCTTCTTGAGCTACCAACTGGCTGAGTTCAATGGTAAACGACCCAGATGATTACAGTACCTCTTTCATGTTCAAGTGACTCAGACGACGATCATCCCTCTGGAGAGGGTTTACGGTACCGTAATAGGCAAAGCTGGATGTTGGTGAGCAAGTGCGACAAAGTTCTTCCCCTGTACTTTCGTACTCACAATTCTATGCCAGAGTCCGTCAGAACAACAAGCTGATTGCCTTCGTCGTCCTGCTCGACCCGAAGTCGCCCGGCGCGTCTCTGACACGCCATCAGGAAGACAGTAGCACGGTCAGCGAGACTGTACAGACCTGTTTCGCCAGCGCCTCGTGTATCATCTCATTGTAGCGATCACCGAAGGCTCGTCCTTCGGTGAGAAGGTCTTCGGCTACTGTGCATATGTCAGAAGTAGGTCATGGGGGTTAGAGCAATGAACTACTCTTCTGGACAAGAAGCTCGAACTTGAATTCCTTAAACCCTGTCCGTGCGAAGTGGCGGATGCTAACGCACAGGCCTATAAGCGAAGGTTAGAACCGATGTAACCAGCAGCTTCGGGGATCATAGGCTCACGCTCGTTATAGGACATGGGCATGTTGAAGTAGAGGTGGGAAGTAGGGGTGGTGGCACTACGAGGTGGAAGTGGGAGTGAGAGTAAAGCGTTGCAGGGGACAAAGGCAACAACCTCGCAGCGCCAGACCCTAACCACGGTGTAGGGTTTTAACGAGGCCCTGCACGAGGTCGCCTGAAGACGCTCATTGCGCCTTCCATGTGCAGCAAAGAGCCCGCATGTTTCCTTCCTGTCTCTGCGTTGACGACCGCTGTCGATCTTCTGCTAACGAACGCCTCATCCCGCCATAACTCATCCCACAGCAGGTTCAATAGCGGCATGGATCGTGCTGATCAACAATCGCCCACAGATGTACGTTCGCCCAGCTCATAGTATCGATGCAGGTAAGCTGAGGTATGAGCAGACTCCTACTATGCCCCGGCCAGCTGTGGTGGTCCCTGCAGGAAGGCTTCTGAAACCGACGGTGATCATGCACTGAGCTCCTGACGTTGGCTTGTCGTAACTCACCTAGCTTTCGCATAGATCACCTTTCGCAACCCGCTTCGCTCGCTCAGAAATCCCAACGCCAATCGGGCATCCAACGTCTACACCTCCAGACATGACGTGTCTGTTCTAGTGGTGAATCGTCAACGGCCCTACTATTCAGGACATCAATTTCAACAATATATCTAATCCTACAGGTTACGCCTCGACCTTCAGGCCCTGATTACGACGCCCAGTTCCTCATCAGCGAGAGCAAGATGCGCGCGCTGCTGCTCGATGCGGTTCAATGTAAGCCTACCACAGCGTCTCGGATCGTCACTACCCTGATGCGTTAGATATAGGGTACTTAGGCCCCGTCCTTTCCGACGAAGAGGCGGCAATCACGTACCCTGTTCGTCTGGACGATGTAGGCTTCCTCCTCCGGTACCAGTGTCCGCAACACTGAGCAGTGCTCTGACTTAGAGACATCCCGACTTAACACAGATCATGCTCCCGCTGGAGCTGGTCTCGGTTCAGAAGCTGTCTATCGTTGCAAAGCCCTCGCACATGCCGGTCCCTTCCGACGACGATTTCGCTTGGATGGGCTGGGCGGCGGTGGGCATTATGATCGTGGGTATGGTCGGGTCTTGGTACGTACGCATGTAAAACGGCACGCCGCGTCCCCAATGCCCCAGTGTGTCGGTTCGGGTCCCTTCTTCGCGGCTGCTAAAATTAGACCGACATGTTGATCCCAATCGAAGGCATGCGGTCTCCGCAACCGAGGAGACATTAGACACTGTTTCTCCGACAGTTCAGGTGTGAGTAACTACCACAACCTTGGATAAGAGCCGTAAACTCGATGGCGGCTCCAAGACTGCCTTTCTCACAATGCGAGCGCCGCGAGCGCCCAATAAATTTGGATGACGAGATAATTAAAATCGGTACAGCCACTTATCAGACGGAAAAGTGTATTGAAGCGTATTCTAACGCCGTCAAACCCAGTGGGTGGGATGTTTGGTTTACCCTTGACCACGTGGACAGAAGTTGGCACCAACGAGCGCCGGGGGACCAACCATCAGGTCAGACTTCAGTCTCGGGCATCGTGACTGGGCCCGTCTCTCTCTCGTCCGGCCGCCGGTATCCCCATGTCCTCGGCTGCCCTGTTCCTCCAGGGCTGTCCAAAGTCCTAGGCTGCAGCAGCCCCAACGCCCCTGCATCGCGGCAGAGCTCTGCCCTGCGTCCACGTCACGCATACTACAATCTTACGTTTCCAGTTTCCAGGGAATTTCGTGGAACCTCGTCGCGTCCACTCAAATTTTCGGTGGTCGACGACGTCGATGCTTCGCAAGCTTCCGGGACGGAAATGAACTGCGCGGCCGTCGCAACTTGCTCCGAGTACGCACCAACATCCGCCTCTTCCCTCCTGTCGGCTTGACCGAGCTCGAGAATGCTAATGAGGATGGCGTGCTGCAGGATTCGCGAGCGTTGGGTTATAACGATGGAGTGCAGCTGAGCCTGTTCCGTCTGAGTGTCGGACGAGGAATGCGACGGGATTCATTTGGTTCGCAAGTCCCCTGAACTTGGTTGGAAGTCCGACTGACACACGACTAGCTAGAAGACGGCAAGCTGACCAACGCTATGCACGACCGTTGGCCGTCGATGATCGACCGTTTGGAAATGTCAAGCTGGATACTACAATGGGATGGATCTCAAGATCGAGGCTCTCCGAGCTTGCCATGGGTCGCCGCCTCGCTGCTGCTGTGGGATTTCCGCCTTATCATGACTCACCAAGACTCTCGCGTGCTGCTAGAAGATACGTCGAGGTACGTTCTCTTTGCTCCTCAGAGGTCCCTCCCTGTTCCACATCCGCTCGCACACCCCCGCACAAGATGCCCCCTGCCGCGAAAGCAAGCACGCTGTCCCATAGGAAGCGACATCCGCGCGTACCTTCGACAGTCCCCCTTCCTGCCAACGGGCCTGTTATCCTCGTCGGATCGAACAGACACAAAGACCTCTGGGTTACCCAGAGCTCGCTTCCCTCCGGCAACCTGGGCGACTCGGAATCTGTTCACGCCATCCTGCGGGAGGCGAGTGAGGAGTCGAAGGACGCCGTTCGCGCTCACGTATGTCTACGCCTCTCCTTCTCATCCTGGCGATGCTGACGGGACTCTAGCGCAGCATCAATTTCCCTCCTAACCCGCAGTCCGCCCATGCGAAGCGTGAATATAATGCCCACCAATCTACGAACGACCCCAGAGCGCTTCCGTCTGCCTCGTCGCACCGTGCGGAGCACCGCGTCTGTATCCCCTCGCCACCTATCTCCGAAACCATGCCCTCTGGTCGGGCTGCTTCTGAGCAGCCCCTTGAGGATCCTCTCTTGTGGCGACGCATGCACTCGGCTGTTGACCGGGCGTTACAGGATCTGTTGGGTGTAAGTGACCGGTCCGAGCTAGAGGCCGCGTTGCAGCAGTTCCTTGCCTCTCAGCAGTCGCAGGAGGCTGTTGGTGAAACCGACGTCGGCGACGTTCGTTCTTTCCGGGCCGACGAAGCTGAGTCGGTTACTCCGTCGGTTACCCTCGCTGCGTCATTCAGGTGCGTCTACCAGCATGTGGCCGGCGCGCAGTAATTTACGGGATGTTGTTAGGCCTTCGGACGTCGAGTCCCATGAGCTGTTCAACGTCCAACGCCGGCCAGGATGTTGATGCCCCCGATCGTCACTGACCTGCGTCTGCTCCTTCGTTCTGTCGTATTCCTTCTATCCGATGTGACCTTCTTGTTTCCTTCTTGTAGAGACTCGAGAACGTCTCCCCTCCTTGGCTATTGTAGACTCAACTGTAATGCCTGATGTTAAAGTAGAACGAGTCCTCTCGCTGATGTCGCAGTATGTAAATGTAGTCTGGCGCTTCCTGTATTATCTGGCGCTTCCTGTATTAATCTGGCGCTTTATTCCATCAATTCTTGCTGATCCTCGCGGTCCGATGGCGGCTCTTGTCGTCTTGGTTACTCTCGTCGGACCTCGCCTGTCCCCAGCGGCCCTCCATTCTGCTGGCCATTTGTGGCCATAGCGCTTCGACCTGTCAATTTCAACTCAGGACGACGACTCGACTTAACGGATCGTCCATTGCTGTGACAGGTCCCTCTCCCGTGCGACATAACGATCAAACAACAAAGCGCGATTCTGTGAGTCGTGTCTTTGTGAACCATTTGCCGCGATGTCTTTCTGCCTGCCTGTGCAATGCAACCTTTCTCCAACTCCTGCCCGCTTTAAAGACATCGCGACATAGCGTCCTACTCTATCGCGTCCTACTCGACCTAGTTTCACCCGTCTGCCCAATTTGTCTGGATTACAGTTGGTCTGCGTCCGTCTATCTGACACCATGATTGAACCCGAGCAACCCGTTACTATCACCGTCGAACACTCGCCTTACCCTGCCCTCCTCCTCCCAGTGGATCACGACGTACAGCTGAAGCCTTCGTCGGTGATCATTCGCCATCGGCATTTCAAGCAACTGTATACTGTCATACAAGGGTAAGCGGAGAATCTAATGGTCTGCGGTCGCGGCTTACGTTCCTTGTAGAAATGGCTTGAATGGCGGAGTGTCTGACACCCCACCGAAACCCACCCGCAGCGTTGTCGTGCCCCTTGCGACGGTGAGTTGCATTCTGATGCATCCTCCGGCAACGCTGAAAGCCCCTACGTACTCACCAGAGTACCCCGCCTCCTCCCTCTGGCCCGTCTGGTCCGTCTGGTCCGTCTGGCCCGCCTGGTCCGCCTGCCCCGTCTGGTCCGTCTGGTCCGCCTGCCCCGTCTGGTCCGTCTGGCCCGCCTGCCCCGTCTGGTCCGTCTGGCCCGCCTGGTCCGCCCGGTCCGCCTGGTCCGCCTGATGGTGGCCATAGCAGGTGGACATTGTTCTCCAGACCATTTCGTCGTCAAGCTGAGGCCTTGATTCTGTTTCAGCACCCGTCTGGCTATTGCCCACGAACAGCCAGCAGCATCCCCTCCCGCGGGGCATGGTTCTGCTGGCTCATCCTCCGACTTCCTCCACGCAAACACGCCGGAGCGCGGACTAGCTCAAACAGATGTTGTCGGAACAAGTTTGACCACGAGGTTCGCATATCCTGTGGTGCGATTTCCGCTTCGTCCTTACTGATATATTCTGTAGTGGGGTAGATCTGGTCGTTCGGCGCACCGAGCACCAGATGCGCCACATACAGGAGAAGACTGTTTGGTATTGGTCTTCTGCTGATGATCTTCTCGCTAGACCGGTCGCTATCCCCTCCACCTGCCTCCACTTCGGAGACCTTTACATCCACTATGCGTCTGGTAAACGCAAGCAGATCTGGATGCGTACGGCTGACGGAGAATGGGAAGCAATCAAGATTTATCACCCCCATCCGTACCTTTCCGGCTACGTCTTGAACATCATATCAAATGGTGAACCCTCCTGGGTGAAGATTACCACAATTCGCACTTATGAAGGTCGGAAGAAGAAGCAGCAGCGCGAGGCTGCGAAGTCGAAGTCGAAGTCGAAGTCACCTGAGGGTCAGTCTTACCAAGTGGTCCCATCGTCATGTCATGCTCTTACTGACGTCTGCGCTCAGAGCCTACCTGCTAAGCTACGATCTCAGTCCTCTGCAGACGGAAGGCGCTGGCGCGGCGAGGAGAGATAGTGGGTGGGCGGCACCGCCCGAATGGGTGATACACCTTCTCTACATTGCCGATTACTTCCTGTTCTGTATACTACACCACTCAATCGTTGGCTGTGAATATTACGGTCGCATCTGTCGAGCAGCCGCATGAGTGCGCCTCTTCCAGAATCTCCCGAAACGAGGCCCCTACCGACTCCCGTGAGGAACGGACGCGATGGTATGATTTGGACTCACTCGTTCACCGAACAGCGTTCAACAGAGCAGGCGCGATGGAAGGGGCCCGCGGGAGTACCAGGGGAGCTACTCCCGAGGACGCGCGCTGACGGTCGTCGGTCACGTGCTGTGAACTCTGGTCCATGCGGCCGCGTTACGCTCTCCCCTGGCTCTCCACACGGCCTGAGAATGGCCTCTGTGTTCTCTCTGCCAGACCCTCTTCATCCTCGAACGTCCGGTTGGCTCAATGCCATTCATCATGCAGCTCGGCCGCAACACACTCACGACCCCCACAAGACATTTCCTGGTCCTTCCTAGGCGCTACCCGACCCTGCTTCCTCTAGGCTCGCGTTGCAATAGCTCGACTTCGGCAGGTTCATCCCAGTCCTCACAATTCTCGGCCAGCAGCGCTACACTCGCATCTGCAGTCGGGTCGCTTCTCAGCGGCGCCATTGCGTGCTACGCAGCTTCACAAACAATTGCGGACAAGACAGGAAGGAATCATGCAAGCGCAGAGCTCAACAACCAGCGCGGCTCCCTTGAGGACTTCAAGAAGGCCATTGCGAGAGCAGCGTTCCCGGACTCTGACGCGGTCACGACGGATAAGGAGCACTTGGAGGACCATGGGTTATTGGAGTACGATTATCACCCTGGTGAGTGTCATACCAGTTTCCACAAGGTCTCGCGCAATGTGCGGTCAGCGGCGAGAGGTACGGTCTGACCGTACGCCTTGCACAGGATCGTCCCCGTCTGCTGTCTACCCAACATCCACAGAAGATGTGGTCACGGTTGTTAAGACCGCGGTCAAGTTCTATATGCTGGCGCCACGAGTTGGGAAGGCCATTGCCGAGCAGTACGTGTCCGCCGTCTCCTGCGATGTATGTATTTCTAAGCTTCATATACTGATGCATGTGTCGCCATGTCGCAGATGGACAAGATCATTGAGCTTCACAGTATGAATCCGGTCACGTACCAGCCTCGTAGCGACTGACTCTGGCACCAGAGGCGGATGCAGACGTCGTTTGTCAACCTCGCATCGCATGATGGACTTGAACGAAACGCTGAAGAAGCAAGGTAAAGACCCGCTGTCCTGTCTATCCAGAGTGAGCATTGATGACACTATTCCATTGTAGGCATTCCGCTGTTCTTCCCGGCAGGTCTGACGACGTGTCATGGCATTGCAAACATAGCGTCCTGAATTAATGTCGATAGCTTGATCCTGCGCCTGGGGCAACGATTGGCGGCATGCTGAACAAGGCTGAATGTTTCTCAACGCTGTAGGGCCCTGTTCCTCCGCACCTACACTGTCCGCACTTGTAGCTGACTTGCTGTCAGACCGTTGTGCTGCCATCGGGCGAAGTCATCAAGACCCGCCGACGCGCGCGCAAGTTCTCAGCAGGACACCCAAAACTGTTCATAGGCGCGGAAGACACACTTGGGACCGTCACAGAAGGTTCGGACACCCATCTCGTTCCGACACTTCGCTGATCCGTCTCTCCAGTGACACTCCGCCTCGCCTCTGCTGCCCACCAATGTTGCCGTCGTCCAGTTCCCCGACGTTCACAAAGCGACCGAAGCCGTGATCGAACCCGTCAACTCTGGGGTCAGGATTCGCGCGTCCTTATCCACTTCTGCACTCCCCCTCTCTGCTCACACTCACTACCTCAGAATGCGTCTAGCTGTGCGACGATGACTTCTTGCGCGTCACAACAGCTACGGCCTGTCCGCGCGCAAATGGTCGGAGAAGGACAGCGTCTTCTTCAAGTTCCAGGGCCCTACGCCTCGTGCGTTCCAGGAGACAGCGCGGCGGCATGGGCTTCGCGCTCGCCCAGGACGAGTAGGAGGCGAACGACCTATGCACGAACTGCAAGGACGTGCTCTCTTCTAGTCTCGCGATCCTTCCTGGTGCGAGGAGCACGAACGTCTAGTTAGTCGTGCGAGGGTCGCCGCAAGCCCGCATCGGGACGCTGAATGTGTTCGCTTTGTGGCGAAGTGTCCCGCCTTCGCGACTACCGGACATCGTCTACGGCGCACGGGAGTGTGTCGACGATCGTCGGACACATCGGAGACGGTATGTTTCTAAAGCGTCTTTTCGGCACCGGGGCGATGGCTCGTCCTTGCGCCTAGGACGCTCTCCGCAACCCTGAGAACGCGCTCATCCTCGGTACGCCGCTACGTTATTGAATGTATACGCGCTCAGATCTCTCATACACCGTACCCTGTCGCACACTCAAGAGCGCAAAAGCACTTGCGACCTCCGCAACACAACTGCGCCCTCGCCGGATGCGGGTTCAGACATTCCCACCAAGGAGGCCGAGCTTGAGGAGCAGATCGCGGAACCATCCTGCTTGTCCCGTACACCCAACACGTCAACGTTGTCAGCCGTGGGAAAGACCAACGCCGTCGCGACGAGCTACATCCGTCCCGACCGTCCCGACCGTCCCGACCGTCCTGCAGATCCTGAAGTCCCACTTCCACCGCGACCACCTCCCCCCATACGCGTGTTCCGGCAACCTGCTCGAATACAAGTCCTCGTCGTTGCCGCGGGGTGGGTTGCACACGCTGCTCAACTTGGCGCCGTACCTCCCGAATGGACAGCGGATTGACGTCCCACGCGAGGAAGGGTTTCCCCCGTAACTCAAGGCGCTCAGGTGGATGGACAGGGAGACCACGTGGTTCAAGGAGGGCCTGACGCGGGTGGAGGTCTTTCAGCTGGCGATTGCCGTGGCCGACGGGAGCGGGAGGTACGCTGTTGAAGCTCATTGCTTGATGCAGATGGACACGCAGCATGCTCGTCGCGAAGGCGCGCGTGTTGGGCCTGAAGCGGATCAGGCTGTTCAGTTCTTGTCGGAGAAGGCTGGAGACGCACATAGTGTACAGCCCTGGCAAGCGCGACCTCATTATGCGCTGGCCAGGAGCCGTCGACGTAGTCGACAAATAACTTCATCAACTTCTGCGCCTTGAGCTTGTTCCCCGCCAAGGCCAAGAGCTCGACCACTTCACTAACCCCACCACGACGTCACACACGGCGCCCCAGCGCGTGCACGCGCAAGGCCTCATCCAGGGCCACTTGCACGTCACCATCGGACGCCCCGAGAGCCTTGACCAGACCCAGCTGCTCGACTCGAAGGAGTTCGTCTCCTCCAAGGGCCTCAATGACGAGACCAACGACGGGACTCTCTCCGCTGAGGATCCGGGCGGTCTCCCTGCCGCTCCAGCACAAGTTCGTTCCAGGATGGGTAGACAGCAAGTACGTGCATGGACCGGTCCTCCTTTCGCCTCGGTTCCCGACTCCCGTTTCTATCCTATTCTCCTTCCCCGTTCGTTCATGCTGACTGAGATCGGTGCAGGGCATGAACACGTCGGCGCTCGAGGCGTACGGTCCCCGCGGCGCGGCGCTGTACGTCTGCATAACGTGCGACGTGCGGGATCGCGGTCCAGGTTGTGCTCAATGAGAAGCTCAGCACCTTGGCCGTCCTTGCACTGTACTTGAAGGAAGTCTGAGCAAGTCTGCGCGGGAGGTCCTCGAGGCGCAGGGGATCAGTATGCCGCTTTCGAAGCGCGCGCACGGACCACATGGCCAACCACACCAACACGCCGATCGTGACCATACGCCTCACCGCGGGTGTTCCGCGTCAGATACCGCAGTTTTTCGCATTTCTGGTAGTCGCAGAGGACATGTATCGACAGCAACAGAATGCCGAAGTATCTCTGTAACGACGGTTCGACGACGGAGCACACCACACGCGCCGAACCCGGTCTGGTTTTCAGGTATCCGCACGTACGCCTGGAGACTGGGTAGCATCGTCGGACTAGCCGGTGTCTCTGATGGACGAAAACTACGAGGTTGGAAGGTCTGTCGGCCCGCGCTCGATAGGCGAGGATCGGTCCGAATTAGGAAGGAGAGGCGCTGGAGAGGCGTAGGAGCCAGCGGGGTAGCGAGACGAGAGGGAGCCCACCAGGGCCACCACCACTACACCCCATACCCACATCACAATAGAGAACTTCAATTTCTATTGACTCCTACTCTTGCCGTTGTCTCGTCGAAGCGTACCCGCTCGCCGAGGTCGTTCGTCGAAGCGTCGAAGCGTCGTCGAAGTCGTTGTTCAGCCACCGCTGGTCGTCGTGACCGAGTGACGTGGTACCGTCGAAAGCCGATCCCCCTTCATCGAACGGGTCTCGCCGACCGTCGAGAACCACTGAGACTCGCTGGTCTTCGGATCTGAGTGCCAGGCCCAATTTGGTCAGTACTTTGTCCTGACCTAGGAGCTAGGAGCCCCGACCGCGTTACAATCTCATCTGGAGCGTACGAAAGCTCGCTAACTCATCATCCTCTTGCTGAGGACTTGATCACCAGAGGATGATCAGGTGCCTACTAGCGGCGCGTCCTCGAGTGCCTCTCCCAGTTCGGGCTTGTGCACCAGCGTAGAAAATGAGAGACTGGAAGAGAGAGCAGCTGCAGAGTGGTGAGAGGGCTTCGGAAGCCCTGTCTCGTTCTTCGCAGCGAGTGCCGGCGGGTTGCAAATGATGACATTTTCATGACGACACCCCACCGTGCATCTTTTACACCCAACCCACATCCCCTCATAATTCGAGCCGCGGCGGTTCTACCCGCAGCACCAGCCGTTGATCACAGTCACCGCTGGTCATCGCCCACCCTGCAGGTTAGAAGGCGTCTGCGCGCCTCAACATACTTGCAATCTTGGACTTGATGGGCATGTTGGGCTTGAACGTGACAGCGACGCGATACCACGACCTCAGGCTTCAACCTACCTGATCAACGGCTTCGTGTCATGCCGACTGGCGTAGCTCTGGACGTCAAGGAAACCTTGCCTCTCTACGGTCGAAGCGAGTTGTAGTAACGACTGAACAATGCCGACGCTAGATTCAAACGTCCTGGTCGAGTAACGAGGAAGTGGAGTTTTCAGGTACATCCGTGCTAGTTTCCCAACGTAGAGACATTATACCAAAAGCGAGCTGCGGTGATCAATATGTTCGAGAAGATGCCACATGCAATGACGCGAAAAAGCCAGACCCTCCAAGTCGCTGGATACAGCTTCTCCTCATAGTACTGGCCACTGCGGCTCATGTAAGCTGCGAAGTCAGACTCGCCCCTGACCTGGTCGTCCAATGCCTCCACTTGGTCCGCCAGATCACGTACGATTGGAAGGGCTAGAGCAGGGTGCTCAGACCCCTTCGGGTTCTACTTCCAAGATCAGATTTCGAGACATTCTCGTGATGAGCAACGACCACAGACCTGAAGGCGGGATGTAGTGGTCACAAACACTACTTGGGCGTTATTCGTATTAAGACATTGATGATCGATGTACCCTGCGCGCGATCTGTTCAGTACAGAGAAAATGGGTCCACTAGACTGCACGTACAAGCTAATGCGCGCATGCTGAGCGCCTGGAGTAGATCTCCCGGGACCTTTGTAACTTCTGAGCCTGAAGCGTCCCTCTATGATGAGTCGGTGAGAAAGGCGAATGAATGGTGAGCACCGTTGGCTACGCACGATCACCAACTCGGCCCCTCCAGAGGCAATCCGGACAAGCGCATCTCCAAGGGATTTGGACGACTCAGAGGATTTCCCTGACAGGGGAATGTAGATTCTGTCGGCATCGGTTGCATTATTGTTTTGCGCAGTGTCTGTCATTGCAGGAGAGATGTTCTGGTGCCCAAGCAGCTTTGATAGTACAGGGAGGAAGAGCACAACGAGGTGCATGTCACGTCGTGTTACTCGGAGTCATCTCAGACTGGCGCTGGCGGCGTTTGCCGACGCCGCCACCACAGAAACTACATAGTAGGATCATGCTACATTGCTACTTGTTGGCAAGAACCTCACATATTTTGCGCTATCACTGCTTGCGACAGTCAGTTGACATCTTTGGGTTACAGTAGTGTTGACTATGGGAGGGCCGCGTCGAGCCTGACAGTGACTGTCACACTTGCACGCCAGGCCCGTGCGGCCAGTACACGCGGGCGACTCGTGTCTGTATCGTGTTTGCTGGGATGGGACTCGCACCATTGACAGCGCTCAACTTGTTTTTGCTGAGCATTGTGCATGCACATCTCGCCTACAGCATTTTACCGAGTCTACGCTCTCTCCAGTTGCATCCCCGATGCCGACCTTGACATACCTTCAGCGTATGCTTATTCACTCGATCGGTATGTTGCCGCTGCTGAAGCATCCGTAATAGACATCCGTCTCGCACTCCACAATCTGGTTTGCGAAGACGAGACAACAATTCCGTTCCATCGTCTCGTTGAAAAGAGTGAGTATCATATCCGTTTCCTAGCAGGTCGGACAGGCATTTCTCAAGAAACCGATAGTCGCGACCAGGAAGCGGTGGATGAGAGAAACCCCCGCCACCCATTTCAAGAAGCTAGTCCATAAGTCCCTCATGACGGAGGCAAGTATCATGCATAATGCTTCGTGATACAGCACTGAACCGGATATCAGGTGAAGGCACATCGAGTCCGTCTTGAAGGTTGCAAAGATAACATGACCTTGACAACGACCGACGAAGGCGTACTGTTGTACGTGACGCTCTGATGCCGTGTTCTGTCTATTGAAGTACTTCTCAGCTACCGGCGTTGGAAGGAGCCCGATCTCCCTGGCTATTCACTGATGCGGCTCGGACAACAGTATGAGACACGCGCGGAGGTACGCCTCGTCTTTGTCAGTGGAACAGCCTCTGACAGTCAGTCAGGTCATCGAACGGTACCTCTCGAAATCTGAACTCCTCCTCTCCATTCAGGAGATCTTCAAGATCCGTGTGCCTGGCGATCCTCTTACCTACGATGTCAAGGACCTGCCTGCCTTGGTGAGAATCACGCACCTTTGATTGCTTGTCGGGCTTATGCTCACCATCTCCAAACGAAGCTACGGGAGTGCCTCGAGGCGGAGGAACAGATTCGTAAGACGGTGAGTGCTCTCCCCTAGCTGCTGGCCACTGCTGACCTGTCTCTTCAGAACAGGGAACTTGGAGATGCTATCAATGACGGTAACGACCGCATCGAAGGTTTGCGAGCTCGAGCCGGCATTTCCTAGCTCTGTGAGGACGTGGAGGAAATCTCACTGCTACGCCATGCGAGTCCGGTCCATTTGCATGTAGCGTCCATACCAATCCTTCTCATGGGCGATGCGCCTGCGGCTCCCTGTATGTATATCGTGTTCATGTCCGAAATCAAATGAGATGTCAACGAATCGATTGCAACGAAGCACCGCCTGTGCCCCTGCATCCCGCCACACACTCCTCGCGCACTCCGCCGCGTCTTCACACATCGTAGTCCTCTCCCACCCTCACATACCACCGCCTCCCGCTTCTCCTCTCGCCCGGTCTTCACGTCTTGTGGAGTCCCTGAGCATCACCAAGCCTCTCGATTCGCCAAGATGCTTCAGCATATGTGTTCTTGGCACACTGGCGAAGTCGCACATCGAGCAAATGGGGAGAGGCGAGATGACGCATCTTGGGCAATTCCGTATGTCGCGCGTTCAATATGATTTCCATCTTTGCATATTCCGTGATCAGAGCTCCCTGTGGGAGCAGGAGCAGTTCGCTCATGATGTGTGCGTACTTCGGTATTGTGAGGCTCTGTGGAGGCAAGGTGGGCTTGGCTGGTCCGTCTACTTCGCTTGGGCGCGTGATGTATCATGGGTATTGGAGGCTTCAGCATAGCAGGTAGTAGACAACGGTGCCATAGTCATCTAGACGTAATCCGAAGACAGCCTACAGCCCCAACTCAAGCGCTGAGATTGGGATGATCATCGAGGGGGTTCCGGCCACTCAATATTTGCGTGGCAATGATTTTGCACTCTCCGCAGATGACTGTCAGTATCCTATGACCGCTCGACACACGACGGTGAGCTCCAGAGAGACGACCGCGATCTCCTCCAACCGCAGGCAACTCAGCGGAGCGGGAAGCGTTCCCCCGGGCGTCTCGAGCTGTTCCTTGATGAGCGCGCCAGCGATTGTCATGTGCTCAAGCGACGACAGCCGCAGCGCGCGGAGGCCCGGCGCCCAGTCGCCGCCACGCGTCGTACTCAGGCAGGTCGTGCACGACGAGCGTGTCGAGGTCGCGCAGGAGATGGCGGGCGGGCATCTGCTGGAACGCGCGGTCCGTGGCCTCGACGGTAACGCTCAGGCGCGTCACCGGGTCCGCGCAATGCCGATCGTGGGGTAGCGCACCGCCCGTCGACGTCCAGGCAGAAGTCGATCCGGTGGATCTTCACGAGCCCGGGGAGTCGGGTGCGATCTTCTCGGATGACGGTATATTGGCGGGGCGCGCCGGGCGCGATCTCGTCGAGGGTAGAAATATCGTAGCGAGTCGTCGGAGGTAAGGTGAGGTGGGAGAGGAGCCAAGAGACGGCGGCAGGCACGCGGTCTTGAAGGTCGAGGGCTTCAGTTCCAGACACAGCGTGTGGAGATCGGGACACTGCTTGAGGATCTTCAAGAGTTGCGGTCGGGTCGGAGGGATGATCTCAGGTGTCCGGAGATCGAGCGTCGTCAAGTTTCTGGAGATAGACAAGTCCCAGCGGATGTGGAACGGGCGGAGACGCAGCGTATGGAGGGCGAGTAAGGCAAGAGGGATTCCTCTCGCCCCCCCTGCCAATGCGAGCCTACACCATGCTGGAGCATTGCGACCGTCTCCCTGTCGAAGTTTTCTCTCACGTCGATGACGAGGGTCTCCAGGCTGGGCGCAGCCATGTGGTCGAGGTTGGACAAGATGAAGCCGACCGGCCTGATGTCATCGAGTTCGATGACGAACGATCGGAACCGACTGACCCACTGGTTCATTGTCAGCCAAATATCCTGAGATAGCCTTATGCGCGAAATAAACACGGACGTCGAGGAGATGTTGTTTTGCACGTGCCAGAAACGCATCAGTCTTGTCGGGGCGTATGATAGAGATGGGCGTCCACAGGTGGGGGCTGTCGACTGCAATGTTGCGCCACGCGCGACAGACGTGTGGGACGTTCACGAGGTCCTCGTTGTCGTCCTGTGCTGCGAGGACAGAGAAGATCCTGACGAGGAGTTCGGTCGGGATGCGGTTGATCCTTGACCTCGTGTTACGCTCCGCAGGGAGAGCAACGTTGGCGATTGCGGCCGTCGCGCCCTCGAGAACCGCGAGTCGCTCGTCGATGAGATCGTATGATACTGCGACATACTCGTAGGGATCCACAAGTCGGAGGTCCCGTAACCGAACTGTCTTCCCAGACGTCGGTACATTGTTGGAAGTCAGGTCGACGTATGCGGGGAGATTTGGCACGACTTAGACAAACGCGTCATGAAACGTTCGTCAGGACGAGACCGAGGGTGTATAACTCACTCGCTGTGCCGCTTGGAACACCGGGGGGGGGATGGGGAGGACAACCTATGGACAGGGACCCGAACTCATTGATATGATTGACCGCCTTTGAAATCTTCCATTACCAGCCACGTGGGGCGTAGCGGGCTTCCTTGTAGAATCCATGTGACGGCTCGGTGTGGACTCGACGGTCCTCCATGCGATCGCTTGCTTCGTCTTGAGGTGCAAGAGCTGTGAAAGGGCGGAGGTTTGTGAGATGGTGCGCCGGATGGGGTGAATCAGCGCGCACGAGAGGAACACGAGGAAGCGCACGCACGACGTTCCCGACGCCCTTGACCTCCTTCCACTTGTACTCCTCGTTGTAGTTGCCCAAGAAACAGCGCAGCCTGCAAGTGTCAGTCCCAGTCAGCATCTGCCATGTCGTCCCTCTCGACCGCGAACACCCAACAGCGAACACAGCCCGATCCGGATCCGCTCCCCACCGACCAGAGCCAAAAGCATGAGCTCGAACCGAGCCGACTCACGCTGTGAACCTCTTGTAGCCCGTCACTACCGTGTGCGCTCCGAACTGCCGCAGCCACTCGACCTCCCCCACGACGCTCTCCGCCTCGGACTCGGCCGAGCGGCGGATGCTGAGCACGCGCGGCGCGACTCCCCGTGCCGTCATCCTAGTCGTTGCCTGGTATTGTGGCACCCCGTTCGCGGACACGAGAGTCGTCCGCTCCCGGTCGCTGCGCGCGAGGAAGAGGCGCATGCTCGTCCGCGTGGGCGGCGGCGGCGGCGCGACGGGCGCGCGGGGCTCGTCGATGTTGGTGTGCTTCAGGTGGACCATGCCGGGCGCGGAGCGGGTGGCAGGTTTTGTGGTTGACGGAGATGATGAAGAGAACGGAGGAGGTTAGCAGCGATGAGAGGCCACGGCAAGTTGTTGTCGGCATTGCGAACGGGTCTTGGAGGAGACAGGATTGACCAGCCTATCGTTGTTTGCCTCAATTGCAAGTCAGAACGCGCTGTTGGCCACCAGTCACTGCACAATGGTCGACGTCTGAAGCAAAGCGACGCCCTGTGGGTAAAAGCACGGATTAACTTTTAGCAGAGTCACAAGTACCAGACACAAGTAGCGGCGGGTGCGCGAGAATGAACCGCACGAAAACGTACCAGACTGTGGACCACATGTGGCGATTAGGAGCTGCACCGCTGCAGATGAGTGTAATTGCGGTCGTAGTCTCCCGCCAGATGACAAAAGCGCAGCGGGCACTTCAGGCCTGGCTCAGACACAGCCGACAGGATGGTTCAACAAAAGTGAGGGCGCGAGCTGATAGGCTTTGGGAGCTTAGGTTAGATTATGTAAGGTTGGCTGCTGCGGGGTCGGAAGGCGGTGCAGACGCGGCGCGTTCAAGCCTCCGTCAGCCGAACGCAGCTTGCACGCCGATACATGTGGGCTCAATGAGGGCTCATGACGCTGCTGGTGCAGAGTACTGCTGAGAGCACGACCGGCTTCTGCCGAGTATAGTGAATCGTGTCGTCCCAAGTCGCAAATCTCCGGGTGGCACAAACGCGTCTGTACCTAACGCACGCACAGGCGAGTCCGCCCCCACAGCAATTCTTTGCACTCTCGCACTCTACGACTCCTGATCCTCTGCAAGAGAATAACGAAAGTATGTCCGAGCCTCATCAAGTTATACCTCCCTTTTCCTACGATTCCCATCATACTGCCAATGGTCGCAGCGACTCAGAGGTAAGTCCTGCCTAGATCGCAATTCCCATTTTTCCTCCTCAAACACATCTACTTCTACAGCTCTCTTATGGCCCTGAAGTTGCGGCGACACCTAGCCAAGAGACTGGCGGTACCCTAACTCACGCCGCTGTGCCCACTGCACCCCCGTCTGTTACTGTGCCCGCGCCCGCCACTCGCTCCGACAACAATGACCTCAGTGCGCAGATTCCAGATGGGCAGGACGCCTATGCCGTTCACAGCGGTGGTTTCCTGAGCCTGGCGTCAGTTGGTCCCACCATGCTCCCGGCTGCAGAGCAACGCGAAAAGACAGGTGGTCTTCGTGCGCGAAGTGCGCCTGCTCGAAGCGGCAATATCGATGCATCTCCTGCTCACGTCCTTGTACATCATGAGGGCCTTGCGCATCAATTACGCCGCTTTGGCTCTGCCCCAACGAACGCACCGAGAGCTCACGACCGCCCCGCCGCACCCGCTGCTCCCGACCGCCGCCCCGCGCCCGCTGCTCACGACCACCGCGCCGCACCCGCTGCTCCCGACCACCGCGCCACGCCTCCTGCTCATGGCTGCCACTCCGTACCGGTGGCCCAAGACGACGGTGCCGCTCACCCCACCGCTGCAGGGGCGGAGGATGTTCGCCCTGCGGAGGCGATTGGTCGGGGCCCGATATTCGCCTTAGACGCTGACGGCTCCGACCAGTCGGAACTTGACCACCAATCTTCCGTTGTGGATGGTTCCCAGCCTGCTCCCGCGGATGACGACCACGACTACTACGACTATCCCCAAGACATTGTCGACGACCCAGACTTCCAGTACTTCATCAACGTCGGGGACGGCGACTCGGAGTTCCCGGGTAGCAAGGTTGCGCGGGCCCTCATTGTGGCTGTCAAGTGGGTATCGATCTCCTTGGTCATCCTGCTTATCGTCAGCGCGTCGACTAAGGGACGGGTTGGCTTATCGTTCGAGAGCCTTTGTGACGGAGGGCCCTTCAGCATCATAGCCTTTCCCTGCCAAGATCCGCTTCTTGCACCCACCGCTGATGGATCTGCCGCCCCGGCGGAGTTCGCTACGGCCAGAGTTCCAGACGCAGGTTCCCAAGATCTTCTTATCCTCGGCGACGCCTATGGCGTCCAAGACCTCTCTTCCCTCCTCGGAGGCCACAACTTTGCCGTTCTTAGGAGACTTGAGTCTCGCCTGGTCGAACGCGTCCTTCCTCACGTGAAGTCTAACCTACTCGCTGTCGATATCAACTATGCTGCTCTTACGGCACAAGAGCTAGCAGTCGCAGTCGCAGCGACCGACCTCGGCAATAAAGCAGCTCTTTTCGATAAGGTCATTCGGTTCGCTCAGGACGCCAGAGCCGTTGGGCGCGAGCTGGAGCTGCTCTCGGCGAACATCCGTACGATTGTCGACGCGTACGTACGCAATGTCATGACTGTATTGATACAGGGCAGTTGCTTACTCCTTCTATTAGCCTACTCTCTTTCAACGACTACATCATGCGGACGTCTCTACACGATGATGCTCTTGAAGATCCCGCCCGCGTCACGAAGGCAGTTACGGTCATGCCACACCTTTCTTCCGACGTACAGGACGTCCTGCTAGACGTCTCGTCCATCAGCGCGTCCCTCGACGAACTTGACAAGGATCTCGTGGGCATGCTCCCGCTATGGGAGCATGCGTCTCGCATTACTAGCGCCGCGAAGCGCGACCTCTCTTGGGGGATGTGGATCATCTCTCCTGGACGCCAAGCCCTTCTCGACAGCCTCACATACCAAGAGGAAGTACTGCGTGGCCTCGATCAATATCGCAGTGTTTCCACGGCACATATTGCGGCTACTACTGAGACGCTCTTTGAGCTTGCGTCGGAGCTCCTACAAGTCCGCAAGAAGGCCGGAACTCTGCAACTCGTCAATGACGGCATTCCGTTCCAAGTAGCTTTCGGAAGCCTCCAACGGGGCATTCAACGTCTGCACGAGCCCAACGAGCGCGACGCCACACTCGATGCCCACGGCGACAGTGCAACAACAATCTAATCCAGCCCATTCTCTCTTCGTTGAACGTTCAACTCCCCCAAACCCCAAACCCCACTGTCATTACTCTACTTACTCTCGTTCTTTAAGCCAGCCTGTTGATCTGTTAATGCCTTCCGAAGTTCTGTCCGAACCTACTGTCCTCATTCCCGTCCCTTGCTCTCGCCGCGAGCTGTACTTGAGTAAACTACGATATGTCGTCTGTACGGTAATTGTGTGTGCCGTCCTTGGACTGCCTCAGAGAGGGAATCGATGAGTGCTAGAGGTGGTTAACAAGACACTTACCTAATTTACGGTTCGTTCTCGCGGGGACATTGGAGCTGCGTCCACCAGGTGCTGTGACTCGCACTGTCGGCACCTGGCAGCGACAGCAATGCGAGAGGGAGTCGATATGCGACGGCGTCGCTCAGCGCTCATATACATGTATCGTAGCCACGAGTCGGGGCGGCGATAGCGGCGTCTTTACTTGGCGCTAAGGCGTTCTCCCTCCGCCGACAACCCTCTCCGTCCGATGATGACTTATATGTTGTTCACGAAGCATGTCTTTGCTCGGCCAGATCTATGAAAACATGGCGCTGGGTTTGGGACAGATCTTCCCGGAGGCTCGCGGTTTCGCGCTCCATACCACAGCTCCCGATCGAGTCTGCATCGAGCTGCTGGCGGAGGGTGGGTGAGTAGATAGGCCAGACCGCATCCAAACTGCCCTAGCATTACGCTTACATAACTCACAGGACCTAGGTTGGCGGAGCGAGGGCTCCATAAAGAATACATGAAGGATAGGACGAGGAGTGTCGTTACTACACGCAAACGAGGTCCTCGACCAGCCCGAGTTCTTGGGGAAAATGTCGAGCAGGTCATTTGGCCTCAGTAGCCATCCCCCATCTCCATTTCCATCCTCGTCTGCGCCCAACCGACAATACGCCCTCGTCCGCCAGATCCCCGTTCAGGCTGAGGCTAGCAACCGAAGGACTCACCAGGCGGAGTATACTCAGCCGTACCTGTGCGCACAATAAGTGACCGTCCCACAATCGCCTACCGTGATCCCCTCCCATATCATGCACTGCGTGAGCAGATCCGCGACAGCAGGCTAGCCTCGTGCGTGCGCAATGCGCATACAAGCTGCGTCGCATGGGGTCGCGCCAGACACCAGGGGAGCATAGTGGGTGGTACGCGCCCTTGAAGACTGTCGGGCATTGAATATCGAGATCTTGGGCCATATGCCATAGGGGGGGCTCAACCAGTATACAACCATGAGTCGGAGCTGTATTTGTGTTTGCAACACCTTGCATGAAGTATGAATTGCTTGCCACGCTAGTTATATTGTGTTGTGTATTGTCGGGCAGAAAGTACGCAGTCCTACAGCAAGGAGAGAATTCCCGACAGAACGCATAACTCTTGAGATGGATGTATAAGGGACTAGCGATGGTTTGAACGTTTGAACGGCGCTTCAAGTTCAAAGGGCGCCCACTAATAAGGCAGCCAAGTAGTCACGTGAGCGACAGTTCTCTCCTGATCCGTCATACTCAAGGTCCCCAGACCGTACTACTACCTACGAGCGGACACCACTGCTCTAGCTGTTGAGCTTGATTGCTCCCGACGCATCGCAATCTACTATAGAGGCGCGCTGCTAGAGCCGCCCCAAGTTTCTGATCACTCGAGGTACGTCCAGCCTCTCAACTCCCCTCATCACCCTGCCACATGTCCTCAAAACTGGCGATCAGCGTCAAAGATGTTAGTGGGTCGAACACAAGCTGTGGAGGCATTCTCTGGCGGAGTGAAGGCTCGAGAAGCTGGTGAGTGCCGAGCGGTCCTGCACGAGCATTAGACTGAACTCCATGTCCGGAATGGGTCCAGTTTCCCCTCCGATCGTATGTCCACAGCTCCTGATGTCAGCCGTGCAGGCATATGGAGGGCAGGCAGATATGGTCGACGATGGTGAGTCTATACCCCGGTCCTTGGTATCTCGCAGCGTTACTAAGGGCTTGTCGTTATCCAGCGCAGGATGCTGAGCCGATAGCCTCTGGGTCCGGCCTGAGCGCCGCCAACAGCTACAATCAGTCAAATGAACGGGATATCCCCACTCCCCTCTCTACTCTTACGGACAAGGTTCTTGGAACCGTGTCCCCCCAAGCCGTCTCCCTCGAACTCCTTCCTTCCTCTCCTCGTCGTAACCCCACCGCAATGGAGATTCAAGACCTCGCGTCTGGTAACTCCGTGCCAGCTTATCGATATCCTGCCGCACTATTCTACGTCCCGCGCTCCGAGATGTATCTGCAATATGCAGATCTTCACCCCCAGCTTTCCAAATCACGCAAGTCAGGCCAACGCTCGAAGATTGCTGCTACCCACCTGACGCTAGATGAATTCAAGCAGGAGTCGTCCTGGGAGTGGCATCGCCAGAGCCGACAGTACATGGACCAGCTCACTGTTTGGTACCGAACCTGCGGCCCCTTTTCGATTCGATGCCCACCAGAGACCCTTCGGGCCGACATTAACGACATATTTATCCATCACAATCAGACCTTACGCTACAAGATGTGGGTTTACGATACGCGCTTGGTGTGGGTGCCTCTACGGACGGGTGATACACAACCGTCGGATCCAGATCGCAAACTATGGATCAAGAAGGACGGAGAGCCGAGCTGGATCCGCAAGGGGTCCTATAGCGTATATCGCAGCCTACTCAAGAAAGCTCGAGTACAGGAGGAGGATCAGGATGAGGATGACGAGTAGGATCCATCGCTGGTTACTCGAACCGCTGCACATAGTTTCACCGATATGTCCCTTCATTTTCGACTGTGTCTTCGCACTCACATGCCGATATCTTATGTCGCTTTGTCTCTTTCCTCCAATCTCACTTCCCAGGGCTTCAGATCGCGGTACCATTCATGGACGAGTCATGTTCTCTTCAACGCAGTTCGTGCCAGACCACACTCGCTCAGAGCACAGATTCGCCTCTTTAAACCAACTTCAGCCTGTACGTCAGGCCTTCGCATACATGCTCGGAACACCCTCGTGTCAACAACATTCATACATGAATATGTAGATTATGATGAAGCCCATCCATCAGTCGACGAGTTCCAAGCTGTTCCAAGGCTGCAATGATGCGCACAATGTGCCGTCGGTATCGCGGCAGCCACCTGAAGAACAGCCACGACAGAGCCACGACGATCGCAGCTATATGTGCGGCATTTGTTGATGCAGATCCCATCGACAATTCTGCATTGACAATCGTCGCGAAATCTACGTCTCCCCTGCTGACCGCCATATGCAGACCCACAGCCGAACAGCATCCCAAGTAGCACGCCAAGTAGAGCTTCCCCTCTCGGACTCGAGACTCCGACTTGGGTGCAACGGCAGTCAAAGTACCTGGACGCTTTATACAGAGCATACTCAGCGATCGCTCGCTGGTATTACTGTCAATGAGTCTCTACTATGGACTCGGATAACTGGAAATGATTGGAAGATATAGCGTTGCGAGTAGTAGACTAGTAGTACAATTCTATCCGAGTCTGAGGAAATGTGATTGTGAATCATGACGAGTCGCAAGCGATCGCTTCGGTTGAACGCTGTGCGCAGGCTGCGGGCGATTCATGTCTCATCTCTACGAGTGACCGCTGACTGCTAATGGGTAACATAACCTGGCAGGCCTTCAATTGCAACGTACTAATGCATTTCGAAAGTTCGGGACACCGGCCCGGACCCCCGTTGGAGCCTTGCGAGCGCCGGGCATATGGACACCAAGCTTGAGCTTGAACCTCCGCTCTGGCCTGACTCTAGCTTGACTGTTGAAGAGACCCTGCTGGCCCTCAGCCTTCGTTCCTCTGACCGAACCCATGGCCGGCTGTGAATGCCGAACATATTCTGTTCATTCAGTCACCAGTGCTGTGCTACCAACCAGTAGTCCGACGCGACAAGTCTCGAATCTACTGCCGAGTTGGCATTCAGTCAGCAGGTGCTCGCTGGTGAGTACTTAGTAGCTCCATTGTTGCCCATGCCTCGGTTCCAAACCACCTCAAGTAATCGCGCTGGTACGCCCGTCGTCCATAGGGTACGACTTCGGACTGCCTACGGCGCCCTCAACATCCGGCGATCTGCAGATCTCATCATTGGCAGAACGTGCCCGCCACGCTGCAGGACGCACACCTGGGGCGGAATAGGGCGGACTGCAGTGAGTATTCTCCTCTTCTTCCCCTCTCTCTTTCCCCAATCTTGGACGATGGCGGCCCTCACGTATGAAACCGCCCTTGTCGAGTTCCACCACCTCAATAAAGGTCACAGCGACACTGTCAACACACTTCAATTCTCCTCCGATGGCGTTCATCTGGCTAGTGGAGGAGATGATCGAACCCTCATCATATGGAATGCTCAGGAAGGACGACTTCTCTATCGTGTCCTGTTCCAATCCAACGTCGATTGCGTTCTATGGCATCCAGGCCGTTCCGGCACCCTGATCGTTGGATGTGAGAGCGGATATATGTTCCAACTATACGATTTTACCCAGGTGAGGGTCATCTCTATGGGTGCGACTTGCTGGCTGACGTGGCATGGCGGGCAGAAGAATACTCAACGCTATGAGATTCAGCTGGGTGTTTTGAGTACAATCCACTGTATGGCATACGATAAGCAATCCTCATCTCTCGCCGTCGGGGTGGGCTCGGACGTGTACACTACTCGGGAGACCCGTCACAGTGAGGGTACCCCTCCTTGCTTGCGAGGTGCTGTTGTCGCTGATCACACTATAGACTTCTACGAGGGTGCTGTCATGTATCCACCGCCATCGTTAAACGCGGATTCTGCCCCAGACAGGGATGATCGACTGCGTCCCGTTGGAATTCACTTCCTCGGGGAAGGAGACCTCCTTGTAGCTTCCTACCTTGCGCATGGAATTAGGTAATGGCGTTGTCAATCCAGTATCTTGCATTCCGCTCAAACAGCAATCGTTCAGGTGCTGGGATACCAATAACCAGAATGTCGTATGGCATATCATGCCCCCTCAGGGATATCCTTCGATGTACGTCTATGGAATCCTTTCCGGCGTGCTGGTGGGCTAATTGTCATAAAGCGGGTCTAGTTCGCTCAGTCCAGACAGTCGTCTGCTGGCGACATATAATGTTGTCAACGGCGTACATCTGTACTCGATAACCAACTTTCGGAAGCGGCCTAGACAGCCAACTCTCCTCAGGCTCACGAACCCTCGCAAGACCACCCATAGCGTACAGCTAGGGTTCACTAACGGCAGTTCCAGTTTGGTCTGTGGAACCACAACCGGCGACGTGCACGTTTGGAATGTAACAACGTCCGACCTCTTCCAAGTGCTTGGACACGGAAGTAAGTGCTTGTACGTTACAGTCAGTACCTATACTTACGCCACAAGCAGGCGACATTATTCAAGCTATAGCAGTGAGGTTGTGCTGTTATCTACTCTATACTGCTGCTAATGAACCTAAGGTATCTGATCGCGGCGATCACGCCTACATTGCAACGGGAAGTACAGATAAAGGACAATCCACGTACATCAAGATTTGGCGAGCAAGAATCAGTGAGTCTGGCCGCTTCGTATGTCATGTCTGCGATAGTCACAGAACGACATCATTAGGGCATGTTTCGGGGCCTGCTGAGGCCACATTCAGCGGCGAGGTTTTCGGCATGGTCAGTGGACTGCGTACAGTGAGAGCATGCATATTCAACGATTCTGTTGCACTTCTCATACGATTACAGCTCGTCGGTCGCATACTCCCATCAAGGGAAGCTCCTAGTTCTCAAGTTGTGGTGGATACCTTGAGCGCTATTGCTTGCGGGCTTATCGCTCTGTGGCTCTGGAGTGTCATCCCATGGACGGTTGCGGGAGACGCGCTCAGCTGCATTGTGAGGATCTCCAATCTTCGTCAATGGCTATCGGCCCACTCACTCAGTCATCCGTGATCAGACAGGCTTTCTAGCTGTATGGGTGCCTCATGCCTGGTCGAAGTTATCCGCTCTTCTCGCATTGTGGTTCGTCTACATTCGTGACGCTATAGGTTCGATCCCAGAGCGTGTCAGACGCCGAATCTTGCTTTGGTTGCGCGTCGAGGAGCTGCTGGTTCCCCAGATTCTGGCCCCTCCTATTCAGAACTGACAGGTAAGATGTCTCGTTGCACCTACATGCAAGCTTTGACCCAGGAATATTGCAGCATCGCCATATTCGCCCTTGGAAGACAGCGTCTAGTCACAGACGCTAATGCTTCGGTTGAATTGCGCCCGCCTAACTACATATGCCCCTGTACCTCCACCCTTCTTCCGCTCTAATGTACTGGATATAGCCACATACCGTTGAATCTCGACTCCCTTTCCCTCGGGTTTGCACCGTTACAGGGATGTTATCAAGCATGCAGCCTACCGTCTTGATCACACTCGCGTGCGTGGCGCTCGCAGTCAGTCTCACCTCGTGTTGTCAAGCGCTTCTCCTCTTTGTCTCTTCCCTCTTCTCTACTGAACTAAATATCTTCACCGACCCTTAGACTGTACTCGCGATACGAAGAATGACTTCTAAAGACACGAATACGCCTCACTATACGCCGAACTTCCTCGGTTAGTCGATACGTTGAGTACTGTTATGCGCCACAGCCCGCTGACAATTGCGTAGATGAATACCTTGCTCAAGACAAGCAACTTAAAGCTCGGGAGCCCCCTGGCTCTGGTAGCGTCCCAGGTAGTGATGCAACCGGTGAGTATTGGGATGCTATATTCTACTCTGGAGCCAGCTTTATAGACATCTCGCCTACTGTCGCAGACAGTAGAACCAGTGGCGGCAGTGTCGCACACAAGGGGGAGAAGAGGAAGGCTGCGTCAAGCCTGAGCGATAATGAGGAAGGAGATATCAGCCTGAAGTATCATCTGACATCCAGAAATGATGCGGTTGCAGACGACACATCGAGTACGGCACTACAAAGCAGCTCTCCTTCTTCTGAGGATACTGGCCCTTTGCAGATAACTCCGGGTACGCTTCCTACGAATCTTGACGCAGGCCTTGCCCCTGCGCCCGTTGTACCTCCGCCAGCGACGCCTCACCAAATTCCAACACAACGTAGCGCGGCTGTCGATCGCTCCGAGCCGCTAGAGGAAACTGAAGGTACCACCATGTTCGGACTCGGAAAGCGGTGGAATCAGGCGGTCAGCATTATCAAGAACATCGCTGGGTCATCTGCGAGTATTCTTGTACTCAGATCGCCGCGCGATTGATGTTTACTCATTTACATTTATATAGGACAACAACCCAGCTACGCCCAAGCGTGTGCAACCGTTGGGAATGATCCGCAATTACGCGGG
Source organism: Earliella scabrosa (assembly GCA_022605405.1). Lineage (NCBI taxonomy): Eukaryota > Fungi > Basidiomycota > Agaricomycetes > Polyporales > Polyporaceae > Earliella > Earliella scabrosa. Next base: position 1,927,603 of record JABYQQ010000003.1, on the reverse strand, counting down.
ATCTCTCATGACGCCTCCAGACAGCGAGAAGCGTCACCCCCGCAAAGTCCGAGTCGTTCCTTATCCTGACGACAGCGTCCTTTCGCAAGACTCCAAGACAGGTAACGACCCTATGATGCAAGATAATAACTCCCCTGAAAAGACATCCCGATTCGAACGGTTCCCAATTGCAGGTGTGCTCCTATCTATCAGCAATCTATGCTTTGTGGAAGCTGAAGTCATTGCCTATAGAGTCGATGGACGAGGAGATTTTGGACGAAGATACGGTGACTAAGGGACAACTCAGGACGGTTACAGAACAGCCACCTGGCAGTTTGCAGCCTACTGGTCATCCCGCTCCGACGGACCAGCGACAGCAAGAGAGTCGCGGCTCGGTTCTATCTGGCGAGCGGCCAGGGATGCCCGAAAACACTGAGATAGGGGTTAGACCCGGGTCGCCTACGAATGGGCCGGTGCGGATCAATTCTCGAACTGGGGAGCAGTCTACAACGTCGGGCAAAGCTACTGTTACCGACGTCATCTCTCCTCCAGCTAAACTGGAGCCGACCGTGACTGTCACAGCCAACGAAGCATCGTCCCAGCTGGAAGGCACCTTGATTGCGACCGAGAACATGGAGACCAGCGGCATTCCCTCCCTGAGGGAGCAGAGACAGGAACAGGAAGTTCGTAGTTCAGCCCTGTCTGACCGACAGCCTTTCGAACCGCAAGGCGGTACGTCAGATGCCCAGTCGCCTACAGAACATCTCGATGCTGGGAGTGGATATAGAATGCAATCGAGAACATCAGGTCCAGCGTCAACCACCGGGGTAACCTCTCCTCCAGCCAAATCGAAGCCAATTCTGCCGGTTGTCACAGCCGCCCCGTCCTCCCAACCGGAAGGCCCATCGACTAAGGCCAGCAGCGTTCCTTCCCCGATGCACCAACAACAACAAGCGGAGCTTCGCGGTCCCAAGGCCGTGTCCGACAGGCAGCCTGTCGAACTCCAAGGCGGTACAGCAGGGAGTGGGTCGTCTACAGAATACCCGGCGCGTGTCGATGGCCAGATCGGGAATGACAGTCAACGTCAAACGAAGTCCAAATCATCAAGCACCGTGTCGACCACTGGTGTGCAAGGTCAGGCTGGTCCGGATCAGTCAACATTGATGTGGTATCGCTGGCTGCTTGCGGCTGCATACACTGAATCACCGAAGTCCCGAGTTAATCACCCGCCCCATCGCGTCATGTCCGCGTTTGCAACGCCAACGCTTTCCACTTCTACGGCACCAATACCGCCCCCCTCAACGTCGACTGCTCCCGCGCTCATGACGACCACCCCCCCAGGTAGTCCACCCGCACTCATGACGACCACCCCTCCGGGTAGTCCACCCGCAGGCATTGCGGTCGCATACAAGGTAGCTTCGATGCGCCAAGGAGTGGAATCGAAGATAACCTCTGCGGGATCGAGTAATGCAGGAGTCAATGTATCTCAACAGTCTTCACCGCTACTGTCGATGCAGCCACCGCCACAGTCCTCGCAGCCAGCATCGCCGTCCTCGCAGCAGCAGCAGCCTTCTTCGCGCCCCCAGCCGCCTGCCTCGCGCGCGCCGCCACGGTCCTCGCAGCAGCAACCTTCCTCTCACCCGCCGCCGCCGTCCTCGCAGCTGCAGCCGCATTCCTCGGGCCCGCAGCCCCAGTCGCCGTCGCCGTCGCAGCAGCGGCCGCCTTCCACGCGCCCCCAGCCGCCATCCTCTGACCCACCGCCGCCGTCAATTCAGCCGCCCCCGCCATTCTCGCAGCTGCCGCCGTTCTCGCAGCTGCCGCCGTTCTCGCAGCCGCCGCCGCCGTCCTCGCAGCACCAGCCCGGGCCGCCTTCTGAGTGCCCACAGCTGCCGTCATCGCAGCAGCAGCAGCCTTCCTCGCTCCCCCAGCCGCCGTCCTCGCAGCAGCAGTCGCCGTCAATTCAGCCGAATCCGCCACTCTCGCAGCCGCCGCCGTTGTTCTCGCAGCCGCCGCCGCCGCCCTCGCAGCAGCAGCAGCCGTCAATTCAGCCGAATCCGCCCCTCTCGCAGCCGCCGCCGCCGCCCTCACAGCAGCAGCAGTCGTCAAGTCAGTCGAATTCGTCGTTCTCGCAGCCGCTGCCGCCGCCGTCCTCGCAGCAGCAGCAGCAGCCATCAATTCAGCCGAATCCGCCGTTCTCGCAGCCGCTGCCGCCGCCGTCCTCGCAGCAGCAGCAGTCGCCATCAATTCAGCCGAATCCGCCACTCTCGCAGCCGCCGCCGTTGTTCTCGCAGCCGCCGCCGCCGCCCTCACAGCAGCAGCAGCCGTCAAGTCAGTCGAATCCGCCGTTCTCGCAGCCGCTGCCGCCGCCTTCCTCGCAGCAGCAGCAGCCATCAATTCAGCCGAATCCGCCACTCTCGCAGCCACCGCCGCTGTTCTCGCAACCGCCGCCGGCCTCGCAGCACCAGCAGCCTTCCTCGCAGCCGCCGCCGTTGTTCTCGCAGCAGCAGCAGCCGCCCTCGCAGCAGCAGCCGCCTTCCTCGGGCCCGCAGCGGCGGTCCTCGCAGCAGCAGCGGCGTTCCTCGGGCCAGCAGCGGCCGTACTCGCAGCAGCAGCGGCCGTCCTCGGGCCAGCAGCGGCCGTCCTCGGGCCAGCAGCGGCCGTCCTCGCGGAAGCAGCCGCCTTCCTCGCAGCAGCGGCCGCCTTCCACGCGCCCCCAGCCGCCATCCTCTGACCCACCGCCGCCGTCAATTCAGCCGCCGCCGCCGTTCTCGCAGCCGCCGCCGCCGTCCTCGCAGCACCAGCCCGGGCCGCCTTCTGAGGGCCCGCAGCTGCCGTCATCGCAGGAGCAGCAGCCTTCCTTGCTCCCCCAGCCGCCATCCTCGCAGCAGCAGCCTTCCTCTCACCCGCCGCCGCCGTCCTCGCAGCTGCAGCCGCATTCCTCGGGCCCGCAGCCCCAGTCGCCGTCGCCGTCGCAGCAGAGGCCGCCTTCCACGCGCCCCCAGCCGCCATCCTCTGACCCACCGCCGCCGTCAATTCAGCCGCCTCCGCCGTTCTCGCAGCCGTCGCCGCCGTTCTCACAGCCGCCGCCGTCATCCTCGCAGCTCGTGTCTCCGTCTTTCCAGCCGCCGCCGCCGCCCGCCATGCAAGGACCGCCGCCACCCACGCAGACACGGTCCCCATTTCTGTTCCCGCCGCAATCGTCCTCGCGCCCTCCAATGACGTCTACGCACCCGACGCCGCCGTCAATGCACCTACCGCTTCCATCCTCGCACCAACAGCAGCAGCCTTCCTCGCGCCCGCCATCGCAAGATGCGATGGAAGTTGATTCCGAAGGTCAAAGGCCAATAGAGGAAGAGTTGCCTATGCAGAAGCAAAGGAGAACAAGTGATGGTGATCGCGGACAACAACATATTCCACCGCATGGGCCAATCCCCGGGCCGTCGTTTTCCCCGTATTCGCCATCCGCAGACAACGATGGTGGCGACGACTCGGATTCCCTTGTGCAGAGGAAGGACAAAGGCAAAGGGCGTGCCGCCCCGGATGATCCTGACTCAGTGCGTTTGTTCCCTCGCCATGTCTATCTTGCTCGATCCTGACAGGCGTACAGGGATCAGAGTCTGGTCATGTTCAGAGGTCATACCGACCTAGCATTCCTGCTGAGATGCGCGAGTTTCGACACGGGATGCGCGGGATGACAAACGCTGTCAACTCTCTTGTGGAGCAGAATACGGCATTAGTCTCCAAGATGGACCAAATTTTGGATGTCATACAAGATGGTCATCAGGGTGGAGGTCAAAATACAGGACGAGCGAAGAACAAACGGTCAATGCAAGCACACAGGGACGATATGGACATCGACGCAGATGCCGACGACGAGTCTGACGTTCCACTACCCATGAAGGGTCGTAAGAAGAAATTCAAGCTCACTGGGGAAACAAAGCACAGAGACCCGGCTGTAAATGCACAACACGTAAGTACTACACTCATGTCGGGAACCTCTAAGATGACATTGTATGCCTACAGAGCGCCATCCGCGCTTATGCACGGCAACTCATGGGTCGGAGTAACGCGAGGTCGCCTTTTCGTCTTGAGATGCTTCCCACTGAGGCGGAGTTGGCCGAGTTCGATCCCGAGAACAGCGCATGCTGCACTATTGACAGCTTTCGTCCAGAACTTACTGGAAAGCCAAGCTCTAAGTGGAATATGAGCGCTCGAGAAGTATTTGTTGCAGGGTACATGGAGAATGGCTCCGTCGCTTGCGAAGAAGAAGAGGTCGATGAATACTTCAAAGACCATCTCAAGTATCTGATCCGCAAATTTAAGCAGTCGCACGCTACTACAGAGATTGCACAGGCCAGACGGCGTAACCACAACAGACGCCAGCGTCGTCGGAGTGTGAGCAATTCTAGCTGAAAATGTGTAGAGGCATCTCTAAATTCATCCTACAGCTATTCCACCGACGCCTCGATGTCGCCCAACATCATCCGGGTCTTCAAAAGCACGTCTACGTCCTCCAACGTCTAGGTCCGGAGGGGATGAGCTCTGATGAGTCCGACATGGATAATGGTCGCAAGGTCTACAAGGTTCTAATCAAGTCCTGGCGTGCCCCGATCCTCACGCCTTGGCTCAGTGTCTTTGATAGCATTGCCAGCCTGGAACGGACGAACGCGATCAACGGGATGGACGGGAGAGGGGCTCAATTCCGCGAGCGCCGCCGCTCTTCGGAAGTGGACGACAGGTCGCCGCCAGTTGGCAGACTGTTTTCCAACGCCTACAACGAGGATTGGCTTACCAAGTTGACTCCGTTTACACGGAATAGACTCAAGATCAGACCCAAGTCATACTTGTTCACACATGGCCCGGAAGTCACTTCGTAAGAATCACCGCCGCGCTGCTATGACGGTCTTAACTAACTATAGGACAAACACAGGGCTGCTCTAGACTTCCCTGGGAAGGGGACCAGCGACCATCGATTCATGTAGCCCCTCAGTTCTTGTTGCAGCTATCCCGGTGATGAGCAGCCCGCGCGGCTGGGCGTGCAGCTCATAGGCGAGCTGTAGCGACTCACCGGCGGACTCGATCCCGACCGCATCTGCATCTGTATCCGCCTTCCGCTTCCCCTTCCGCACCCCCTTCCACACCGACATCATCGACGCCGCCATCCTAGCCCCTCTCTTGAGCAGTATATAGCGTAGACATCTCCCTCTGTATTCGACAGCTTGGACCAGTGAGCTCATGGTCCCCTCGGACACAGCTAGCGGTCTCGCCCTCGCACCCCGCCCGACAGCGCGTAGCGCAGCCAGACTCATCACCGGGTTAAGACTGCAGGCGGGCTCTGTCCGTTTTCTGGGAGACTCAGGAGCAGATTCGTCCACTGCGGTTGCAAACCCCGGACCGGATATCGATGTAGTGAGTCGGATTACTTTCTGATAGCGTTCCTCGCTCGCCCAGCTTTTCCTCGACTGTACCATTATGTGTCTTGTCCTGTTGAATGTTCGATTCCAAGCGACGGGTAAACCTCTTGCCCAATATTTACATCTCTGCCCCCAGTGTCATTCTCGTGTAAATCGATCGAGCTCTAGTTTCCTGGGACACGAGTACGAAAGCTTCCCCATGAGGAGTGTAAGTACTGGCCCATCGCGATACTGTCGACCAAAGATGGGGCAGCCCGACAGGTGGCACGTGGTGCTCCGACTCTATGTAAAGCGCCCGTGTCTCGGCCCAATCTCGGCCGGGCGCTGTCGTTCCTGTGTCGCTCTGTGTCGCACTGTCGTTCAGACTCGCTCTACTCCTCCATCAGTTCTGGTCGTTCACTGCATTCCTGAGTTACTGCGAAATGCGTCCTGCTGCCGCCACAACTGATAGACGATATGACGAGCAACGACACTCAGTGGACACACTCTGGATGCAAGACGTGGCAAAGATCGCTGTACACAATGCGTAGTACTCAACAAGACAGGAGCAGTTTGCGCTCGACCGATTGCGATGAGGGACGTGCGCCAGGCAGAACCGTGAATACGAGTTGGACTGTGGGACGGATGCGTGTGCGGCTACGATTTGCGCGCGAAGTCGAGGTGAGTATCCGTGACTTAGCACGACTTGCGTTGATATGCTTACCTTGCCTGCTTGCTGCTGTTTCAAGTAGTCTATGCTGTCTGGGCCGCGCGCAGCTCCTCCGAAATGTCCCTATATATATATCATCCCTCAGCAACGACAAGACCCCTGCAAGCTGTCCCATCGTCGGTCTATACTTGCAGCTGATGTTCAAACCTAAATCACGTACCTCTAGACGTACGGTCCCGTTCTCCGCGCCTTGTGTTCCGGTGTCCGTGTCCTCGCATGTCAATCTCTGTCGAGACAGTTGAAGGAGATCATCTAGGTTTTCACGAACCTCCTCCAGGCTTGGAACTGCGACAAGGATGCGACTCGGCTCCGTGACGAAGTCCAGGTGAGCTTTCAATGAATCCGTGCAGGACCTGCATGTCGATTTTGATGTCTATTCACGGACCCTCCAACTTCTCTGAAAACATCGCAACCGAGTCACGACCGACCTCTTGAGGTGTCGGAAGGGGACGAACTTCGTGGGGAATGTGGTGCGCATGCGGTCTTTGATCCCTCGATCCACGGCTGACCGATCGATGTCTTGCTTGAGGTTCTCCAGCATCGGCTTGATGGTGGGGTCTGGGACCACACGTCGTCCGAGCCCGTGGACAGCAGCGCAGTATCCTCCTCCGGTGGGCCTAGCAACTGGCTTCCCGGTCCATCTGGCTGAATGACTCGCTGTTCAGGTGAGCTCATCCGCGATGCAAGACCTTCCGAGCACATCGACACCGGGAGCGCCCCATGTACGAGTGTACGATGGACTCGGTCCCGCTCCTGCTTAATATGCTGGTCGTTTCATTCGGAGTTTGCCCAGGGCTGTCGAGGTGCGCTGGTGGGAGGAATGGGGTGCGCACGCTCGAGGTGTCGCAAGCAGTGCCGGGAGGCAGGATAGGATGGAAGGTGTGAGCGACAGGTTGCAGTCTAGTCTTGGGTGGTGGGTGGCTTATCTCGCACGGCAACCACGGGCATGGGCGGAAGGTCACGATTCGGACTGGCTGTGGAGATGTGCGACGGCTGAGGCGGTGGTGCGGGATCTGCTGCTTTCGGAGCGGGGGGCGCGGTCCTAGTCGTGGACAGTTTCTCAAAGATGGGAGACGGCGACGTTGACTCCGCGTTCGCGGGAAGCGCAGTTGGCGGGCGGGTCCTGTTCTCTTGCGCCATAAGCACGGCGTCTCTGTTCAGCTTGTCGGCAGATGGATGGTGAGTAGGAAACTTAGACTGCGCACCATATTCTGCTGACCCACGTTGCCCTCTGTCAGCGACTTGGCTGAAACGCTTGGGGCGCAACCCTCGAAGAGCAGCTCGAGTACCTTTCACCGAGGCTCCCTCGGAAGCAGCCCGCGCTCGGTCTCGTTCAAGTCCAGAGGATGTGCGTGAGTGTAGCTGCGCGGTATAGCCCATCCACCCGGGTGGGACGTTCGACGAGGGGAGTCGGGAGAGGTAGAGGAGCGGGCCAGCCATGCGCCATGCGCGCCGAGACAGGTGAGGTGCATGTAGTCCGTTTATTCAACGCTGGTCCTACGGGATGTTGCCGCTACTGTGAGAGGTGTAGGGAGTTCGGCTGGAGCTCTGGCGACGAGACAGTTCTTGCAGTGGCGGTACTCCCAGATCAGCGTCTTGAGTCGAAGGCTGATTCTTCTTGAACGTGGACAACAGGTTCCGGAACGACTGGCGAGGTGGCGAACAACCCTTGTTCTTCTCCTCGGTGGATTTGCGATGCGGCTAAGCGTTGCTGGGGGCAACGCGGAAGAGTCTCCCATCGCCTCCAAACGCACGATGTGCACCTTTGTCACCCTACGACGGCTGAGCTCTGAGGTGCGGAGTGTGCCCGTTCAGGAGGGAGGTTCACGTACACAGGTACCATCTTGTGCAGCGAATCTTGAGCTCATGGCTGCAGACATATGTTGTCGCGTCATGGCGCCCATGGGGTGGAAGTCAGTCGGGTTCTAAATTTTGATCATGGCTGCCTCTTGGTACTCCGCGCTCAAGGTGTTCCTGCATCCCAAGATGCTCTGGAGACGGCATCCGGGGTTTCCGCAGGTGCGGATGCCGCTCCGCCAGGGCAAAAGCCTAAAGGATGAGCCGGTCTGGGACGAAAGGTGCGGTATCGACTAGCTATGGCACGGCTTGCTCACACTCATACATCGCTTGTTGTGTAGCTCACGGCACATATACCAAGCAAGTTGAAGCTGGTGCTTGTAGGTGTTACCGCCTCCTTGGCGCCTATGGCTTCAGACTGACCACCTGCCTCATGATTTGAAGTGCACGGACCCAACCTTGTACTCCGATGGAGACGGGTACTCGGGACTGCAGCTCAACATGTCAGCTACAGTCGATCACTCGTCCAATCATCGGCAAAGGCCCCGTGCACAGGGCGCCACCTCGATAGAATAACCTCGCAAGGCGAAGCTCTGGATTTCCAGTTCGGACATCCCATGTATCACCGTCCGGACGACGATACCCCTTGTACTCGATGTCCAGGGTTAGTACACATTTTTGCAACCTCAACAATGATATCATCGTCTCCCGTGTTGTCCGATATGATGTCGCTCCGGCCGCATTCTCAGCATCGCCTCTGGGCATTGCGAGAATCCTTCATCTGTTCGTGAGCCCTCACATCGCTTCCAGTACAGATTTGCCCAGTACTGACGAATCTCCGCTCGTCTTTCCATACATACTTCGCATTCTTCGTCAGGAGCATACATAGTATTGAGACGCCTCATGTTAGTCGCTCGCGTGACCTTGTACAGGCGCTCTCGGATCCCATCATTACCCAGGCCAGAGGCTTGCTCTTGCTCGTTCACTCATCCGCATTCTGTGGCGTGTCGTATTTCCTCATTACTTGCATTGCGTAGCAGCTCTCTGACGTCCAGATGGCCGCTATAACCACTTTAGACGCTGCTGTTCAAGTGCGCAAGAAGGACTCTGAATTGCGCGCGGCAGCATCCGAATTCGACTCTGCGCTGAACAAGTGAGTACAATGTTCATCGTTCCTCATGTTGTCGTACTAAGGCCTATAGACTGCGAATTACCTATCTTTTGGAAGCCGACCCTAGCACGTGGTCGGCCAGCGTCGCCGCAACCCTCGAGCTCGAGAACAAAGACCGCCGTTTCGAATTGCGTCGAAGCACACGGCGCCTCTCTTTGAAACTGTACAACCTGTATCACGACGACCCGGGATCTGCATGCGATGGTGGGGAACAGAATGAAACTATCAACGAGTGGGCTTTGATACTACAAGGTAAGCCACTTGATGACCTGTAGCTCAGTACGGTCCTATAAGAGATGATAGGTTTCGATAGCGACAAGACTTCCGGCGCGAAACGGGGCTCAAAGAATAAGGCCTCGAAGTACGACCAAGTCGACTTGATGCCCAATCTCATGGAGAGAGTTGAGGTCGCGCTGACTCTCTGCGCATCCGTTGAGGATCTTCAAGTTCGGGTGAGTTGATGTCGGCGATTTGGTTTTATTAACTCGGCTCAATATCATGTGCCAGGTGGAGACTATTCACAGTGCTCGTCTCGCAAGTGGTGGTTTACCTCCCAGATGTCGTGCTTTACTGCATCGTGCATTGCCAAGGAATCGAAAGGAACTCCAACAAATCGTTCAATACAAACGGTTGATCCAGGAGATCATGAATGAGTGGTCTCCGTACTTCGCTGCTCTGGTGACCAAGGTTCGGCTACTACCAATCACATTTGACAGCTCGCTCATTGTGACTAGTCGCATCGCGAGCAAATTCTTGACGCTATCCAAGCTGGAAAGATCCCAAAGTCCAGATTCCTACAGGAAGCCGCACCCTTGTGTGCCCGCCTCGCCGAACTGCAGCACATCCGTGACGCAGCGGTTAACGAGGGTACTCGGTTGACGTTTCAGAAAGAGACTACATGGCTCGCTATCAGCGGTTGTTCGGTCCCTTCGTCGCTCCTCGACGAAGATCTGCTCGCATACCATGAGCTGATTACGGCTGTGACTGCTTTACGTCCACAAATCGACAGCGTGACGGGCCAGTTTGACGTGCGTCTCTAGATTGCCATCCTAGTACGTCATCCTATCTCACATCGTGCAGGAGCTCCAATCGCTTGCCAAATCCCCAGCCGTGGTTCGCGGTCCCCACGGGGTTGACATATACCTCGACCGTTTTGTAGACGCCTACGAGGAATACCACAAGCTACAGGGTATACTCAATTCCACATTGAAGGTACGCGTATGACTTCCGTGGATCTCGCTGAGCTGACGAAGGCATTATCTAGTTGGGCAAAATGCTGATGGAACGCCTGCAAGACAACTTAGCTACGTTGTCCGAGGCTTGAGGAGACGAGAGGCTTCTGTTGCCGGTCCTTCCGCTACCGCCGTAGTAGCACAATCGTTCGTTTGTATCGCTGTTGCCTTGGGCCGGGGTATCGAGCCTATCGAGTTTGCCGGAAGGCGAAGGAGAGGGCCTCACGATCACCATAGATGAGTCTCTGTGTAATTCTCGCTCTTGCCTATCAAGTCCGCGGTCCGACACGTAGTCCGAAGGAAATCGATAATTGTCGTCAAGAGTCGACGAGAGCGCGGCGCGCGACACAGCTGCAGCAATCAGACGAGAGATGTGTAGAATGGCTCTTATGTTTCTGTTCTGTTCGTACGCGCATGGTACGTACATAGGGTCCCAGACGGCGTCCATAAGGTCCTGGAGGGGGTCGGCGGCGTCTCTCTGGGTCTTCCTCGCATGCGGGACGATACGAGATCACTTTGTAGAGTGGTTCAATAAGGCGACTACGAAGCCGGATCAAGGTACTGTGAGTCGCCGGACGGTAGATGAACCACGGCGAAATGGACTGCTTGCCGACAGGGTGTTGGGGCATCGTTTGGACGGCGCCGTTGCTACTCCATGCGGTCAGTCGCGTTGAGCCGGCTGCGGTTGCAGAGCAATTGCTGGCGAGCCTGAATACCAGTGTTGCACGTGCGCGCGGCGATCCCACCACAGGAGCGTGACGAGACAGCGAAAGACTGAGGAGAGGATAAGCAGAAGCCGACAGAGGAGCCGGGGATGTCATCTCCGTTTTCTGCCCTCGTCCTGCATCTGCTGCCATGCAGTCTTGCGACCTGAAGTGAATGCTAGGCAGGGACCTAATCGATGCAGGCACGTACAACAATACATATTGCTTCTCACCGGTACCGATGTGCTTGGAGAGGCGCCTGAGGAGGCTCTGTCGTCGAGAACAGCATTGTCGACAACACTCGTATGCACGTGCTGGGAGCTGCCTGAACTGATACGTTCCTGAGTCTCGCGCAGTAGCCCGGGCGCGGTAGCCCAGAGTCAACTCGGGGATCCTTGTCAGGTCGTCGCATCCCGTGGTGACCGTGCGAGGCTCGTCGAGGTCGTCCATGCTCGAGCCTCTGTGGACGCAAGCAGGGGCGCTCAAGGACTCGGAGACAAATTCGCGTAGGTCTAGTATATTAGGGATACTCTTGCTTTGTGAGCGAACGCTCGGTGAGGAGGAGGTGGTGGTAGGAAGGGTCCAGGGAGACGAATACAGGCGCTTGCGCGCGCATCTCAGTCCGCCCGATCCGGGATCCGATGCGCAGGCGCTGTGTGCGTCAATGTTGAACTCGTGTTCCTTTCCTCTTCGTAGGGCATCTTCTCCCGTGTGCTCCTCTTCGACCTCGTCTCCATCTTCCTCGTCTCCTCTTGTCTCAACAACTCAGAGCTTACATCGCAGTCCGGCGCGCGCCCTCAACATCAACATTGCATTCCAGGAGAGAGAGCTTGCCGGGAGACCCCAACGCGGAAGATGGTGGTCGCGTCTCTCTGAGAACTTGACGCGCGACGTACGAGTCGCGTTTCCCGTCTCCTCCACCACCACCCCTGCTATGGCACACGCACCTGTAGGCGAGGGCGATGCAGATGCAGATGTGTATTCGCATCTTTCCGCCATCTGCGGCTTCGTGCCCCTTCCTCCTCGTCCCCCATTCACCCGCAAGTCCAACAAGTCCACCGACGAACGGTCGGCTCCTCGTCTGGAGGGTGGCAGCAAGATGGCTGCTCGTCGCATCCAAGCTACCCTCTGTCATGAGAGGCCCAGCCAGTCTTCTTGGGGCATCCCTGTACACAGCGAGTCTGAGGACGTCAACAAGTCCATCCCCAGCTGGACAGACGGCTCCAATGCGTGGCGTGCAAGTGTCCACAACTTCGCGCCGCCGCGCGACTTCACCCGCGCCGACAGCGCGTACGGCGTGTGCATTGCGAGTCCCCATCGCTCGAGCGGCGTGCACTCGACGCGGGGCGAGGGCAAACCTGCTGCGGAGGTGAAGCCTAGCGCTTCGACTTCCTCCCTCCCCTCGCGCACGGTCGACGTTTCTACTCAGGAGCTCTACTCTCAGTTCTCTGCGTCATTCACTAGGCGCTCCGAAACTCCATTCGCTGTGACCAAACACTCTAATTCTGCCATTGGCTCGACTCGCTCCGCGCTTGCTCGGGAAGTGTCTCCTCCAGCGCGCCTAGCATCGACGGCAGCTCTGGTACCTCCTGGAGCAGCCAGAGCGCTGTGCTCAGTACGATGGGCTCAGTCTCCCAGTCGCCAGAGCAGTAGTGCCAGCGTCGACACCATGGAGACAGCGAGGAGGACGAGCTCGAGGCGGCCCGGGCCGCTGCCTTCTCGCTTCCTACTGTTGGCAAGACTCGCCCCCCACCTAGTGAGTTACTGTGTTGTACATACATTCGTCCTCGATGTTGACGTCCTCGCCAGCGCGTACATGCAGTTACTCCTCGGACACCTACCCGTATGTGATCATGCGGGTTGCCCCCAAGAAGGAGAAGCGGATAGAGCTTAGAGTTGTCGACGGGGTCGAGCGCAAGGTTGAAGTCGAGGAGCCCTCTTCTTCAGTGCGCGCCACTAAGAGCAGCGAGGCTATGCCATGGACGGCGGGCGAGGCGTCGTCATGGTCATATCCCCTGCAAGCATCCTTATCATGTCAATATCGCACATCACGCATACACCCGTTGTCGGTACCTGGACACCTCAATTCCCCGCGCATGTCCTCGCCGTCGTCCAACGGCCCGCATCGTCATTCCCTCGCATCACACGCATCGACGGGCGTTCGCATCGCCATCGCATCGCCCGCCGAACACCGTTGACCTATTCGCCGCTCCTCGCATGCTCTCGATCCTTGGTCTTCCCTTCCTTATCCCCCACGTCTGTCCTACCCGCCCGCCACTGTGCTGTCCTTTGACGCCCACATACCCATGCTCTGACCCGCCTACTCGCCCGCGCTCGTCTCACCGTCCCAATGCAACATCGGCGACAGCGCACAACATGCCCCATGACCCCGTTTGTATCATCTGTACCACCACTGCTTCGCTTCGGGTTTTGGCTTACCGTCGGTTCACCAGCCTTTCGTCTCGGGCACTCGCTCAGGGGTAGGGCCGCCGGCGCGCGCGCCACTGTCCGTCTTCGTCCTCTGGTTGTCGGCGCTTTCTGGCAGCGCGACAGGAGGCTGTGTACATTGTCGTGTGTCGGTACCTTCCTCGCCGTCCACGTCCACGTCCGCGCCGAACAAACCTGTGTCAGACGTTTCGACTCTCTCGATCCCGCCCGAGTCGCTGCCGAAGCTCATTGCCAGCTCGGATGTGCCGTAGACAGACGAACAAGACGTCTGAAGAATGAGATGCACGTCTTTACGTCCTGTCTCCCCGCATCCAGAAGGTCACGGTGGAAGACCTTCCAAGGGCAATTTGAATGATGGGGAGGAGAGTCAGGACACGGTCACGGAGCCCCGCACAAGCGATGTCCAAGCGCATGGCGACTCACGATAGCGTCAACGCTCAAGTCTGCTCGGTGATGGGTTTGAGGGAGGGGAGACGGACGGGAATCAAGCACGCTATACTCATTCAGTCTGAGTATCGTCCTGCAATCGCGGAGTTTCGGAACTAACATCAGTTGCAGGTGAATCCGCGCTCGCGAACTGTCTCTGACAAGCATTACGGCAGAAGTTGTGTGATCGTCTATACTTCAGTCTGTAATACAACTGTCGTTCTCGTCTGCTTCGTTCGCCGACTGCCTAACGAGCGCGAATTGCGGTGAGTGAGCTGCCCCCACTACACCAAGACAAGGGATGATAGCAGCTGCGTCCCTAAAGATCTTCCGTTTGTTGCAAGCATACGTGACGTCGATCCGAGGAGGCTATGGCGGGCCGAACCGTCATAGCGGGGCGGATGTGCGGCTATCGACCGTATCCGCCATTCTGCCCCTTTCTGTCGGGAAAGAGTCCCTTTCCGCCGTCCCTTGTGAGCTCGTCTGCTTTGGTGTAGCTCCTATCGGTGTCGTCCGCATCCTCTGCGAGAGGGTCTGTGACGGCAATGCAGCAGTAGTTGTCGATGCCGATGGCATCGACAATCTTTCCCAATACCCCCAATCTGCTCTCTCAGCGGATGCGCTGATGATCGCCGCTCGAATTATGCATCCGCGCGGATGCCTTTCAGCACTCAAGGTGTTGTCATTCCGCGCGAGCTGTCAATCGAGCCCCGCCGCACTCATGCTTGCTGTAGGGTGTACTTCTGGAGTCTCGTCAGGAACCAAGGGGCCGCCCCTTGTCGGCGTACTTATAAGGGTTGCCCTGTACGGGTGCCTCCTGACATCGCTCTTCCACAGCACTTCCCAAGATCAGTCTACAAATCGCCAGCTACTCCAGCCATCGTATCTCAATATGCCAGGTACGTGCTTCATTATCCCAGTCTGCTTGCGACTCACCCCTGCTGCAGCTCAATCGCGTCCACGCGCCGTCCGTCCTGACGGCGACAGAATTGCCCTACCGGGACGGCATCCCCTCTTGCCTGAACTGTATCGACTCCGCGAGCCTGTCCACCCACAGCTCGACGGGATCGTTGGCGTCACCGATGTTATCGTCGCTCTCCAAGACAGCAGTCCCAAGGCTATGAAAGAATATTGGAAGTTTTGCAAGTCTCAAATATTTCCCGACGGTACTGCATCGGCTCTTCGGGAAGCAGGTCAGTCTGCCACACAAGGAGTCTTTTCGGCGATTTGACGAATAGCAGGTTTCATCATCGCTGGCCCGGGAGTTTACATCTTCTCCCGCGACATGTGGGGTGATGGAGACGCTATGAAAGACGAGTTACAAATATGCGTCGTCCCTCAGTAAGTTCTTCGCTCTCCAACGTCCAGACCGGATGCCCATTCACTCTCTACCGTGCCCTACAGGGATATGCTTCCGGAACGCCTCGCGCGCCGCATGCACGTTGTCAGCAAAGACCTCATCGGGCCGATAGCGCAGTGCAGCTCGTCGAAGGCCCGGAAGGTTGGTGGCGTCTGGGAGGGTGGCATTCGTTGGGAACGCAGCGACCGCGCGAAGAACATCAAAAAGGCAGATCGCTGCTATACGCTGGTGCAATCTTACCAGGCCCAGCGCAACCTCAGCTCACCCGCTCCTGGCATCAAAATTCACAACGGCGAACACTGGCATCAAGAACTGCGACAATCCTTCGTCGAAGTAAGGGCCCTTCGCTTTATCCGTTAAGGGGTTGCTGAGCATGGGTCGACAGGCATGTGCAGCCCTTGGAGTGTATGCTCTTGGCCATCTTCCGCGCCGCTTGACCCTGCCGCTAGAGAGACAGGCGGAAGCTATCAATCTGCCGCGCATCGGGCACATCCAGAATTACGCCTTTCCAAACATGCAGCTGAACGTCTCCGCTACAAAGCGGCGTGATGATTGTCCAAGTTAGTCGCCTTGAGCATCCTTTCCTTGTCGTTGCGCTGAACGCGGTACAGTCGATGCATTCAAAGTGGACCTCGGTGCATTTGCAGGAAAACATATCGATCGTAAAGACTCGCCCGGGGCAATAACTTGCATGGTGACGTCCAACCATCTTTCCAAAGGGGTACATCCAGGCTATTTCCTTATCGGGGAGTTAGGCGTCGCCGTAGGTTCGTCATACTAGCATCGTGCGCATGCCATGGCTGAAGCTGGTTTAATAGAGCAAGAGGGTCTAGTGATCACTTGTTTCTCCGGGCTTCGTCACCACGGCGGCTTCCCTCCAATCGCGCCTCTTAACGTCCCACTGCATCCTTCCTCAACCCGCATCGCTGGCGTCATGTATCCCCCAGCTGGCGCTTTTGATGGAGCAACTCGACTAGCGGTAGGGGCCACGGCAACAGGAGAAGCCTGGAATGTACCTCCCGAAGCCATTCAACCTCAGTAAGCGTCTATCCCTATACGTTTAGAGCTGCAAGTAACGTTGTCTTAGGTACGACCACACTCCAAGTTTGACGGGGGCTGCAACTTGGTTCAACGAAGGCGCATGGCTTAGTCCGCCCGATGCGTACTTGCAATGGTGGTATCAAACGTGGTGCCAGCAGATTGGTTTCTTCGCGCGCCAGGTACCCCCTTCTGTACAACTCCAAGTCGACTACCGCATGCTCAGCCGCTGCTTCTCCGTAATGGATCGGGGAAGGCGGGTTGAGGCCGCGCCATGGGACTTCCATCCTGGATCCACGTTGCGCTCGACGCGACTAGAATGTACTCGAGCCGAAACGGTAGATCTCTGGCAGGAACATAAGGACCGGCAATCCAAGTTCATTCCGTTATTGAATAAGCGCAAACGAGGTTAGTCACTATCCCTCTGGTTGATTGCGGCATGCGCTCATGACCTTCACAGTCTCCTCGGGGAAAACTCAGCCCGATAACATGCAACCTCTCAAGAAGCGCAAGCAAGGCGAGTCTATCCGTGGGCGAGATTCTTGAGATCCTGACTTTCCATCTAGGTATACAAAGCGACTCAGAGGATGGCGGTGGAGGTGCTCCAATCAAGAAGAGAAGGTTGAGAAGCGGTGCGTAGGAAAGGGAAGGGATGCTTAGCGTCATCGTGTATTGACTCCCGGAGTCATCCGTTTGTTGAATAGACACGACGCGCAACGTCGAACTCTCCATGTCCACCCCTCTGCCACCAGCATCACGCCGAACGCTGTCATCCGATGAAACCGACTCCGAGTCGGAATCTGATGTTCTACGTGATGAAGACCACTCAGAAGGGCCCGCAGATGGGCATCAACAAGCCCACCTGCTCTCACGTTCTGGCGGGAATAGGCGGACCTTACGCCGGGACGATGTCGACGCAAGTCTGCGCTTAGACGGTCCGACGTACGGCTGGGTCAATGAATCCGACACGGACGCGGATGAGTCCACCGATACGGATGCCGACTTCGAATCCGTGGACGCGGCCGGGGACACGTTCGCGGACGAGGACATTGCCACAGACGGGGACATCGATGCGGAGGGTGGTATCGAGTTCACTGACACGGAGGGGGATATCGAGCTCACCGATGCGGACGCGGACGCGGACATTGACGAGGACGGGGCCGCCGCGAACTCGGACTCGGACTCGGATTCGGACGATCCCATTGATACGGATGAAGACAACTTGAAGCCCACCGACGCGGGCGAAGATGACGATCAACATGCGGCCGTAGATCGCGACAACAAGAACGCGGACGTCGAAGCTGTATCATGTCGCCGGTCTGGCGACTTGCAATACGTATCCAGCGACAAGGTCATGCCCGCTGCCGGAGTTGATGACTCCGAAGATGCATCCGATTCCGGTAGCGACGCGTTTATCGCCGACGAGCTCCCGGACTCGTATTATCTCCCAGGTGCTGAGCGACGTCGAGTACCGCTCCACAGGATCCAGGAGTACAGCACTACCTCCAGGGTAGGCCACGCCATCGTGTCGCATCGGGACGACCAGGATGACGCGGATTCGAGTGCAAGTTGTGAGGGAGACCGAAACGCGGAAAAATCCAGCCACGACTCGACTTGCTTCCCTAGCGAGCACTCAGACTGGTCCGGCGATCTCGCCCACGGCGGGAGAATCACCCGGAAAGCCCGTCAAGATGACATCGCGTCTGAGTTCGACGAGAGCGAATCACTCACCGGTGATGATGCCGACATCGTAGATCTGAATCGGAATCGGGATGCCACTCACTCAGGTTCGGTTCTCTAATCTCTGTAGCGTGATCAACATTGACCGACACGACAAGTAGGTACCGTCAGGGAGGGCCGCCGCCTTGAGGAGAATAGCTGCGATACGCAGCTACCGCCGCAGGAAGGAGTGGCCGAAGTGGCAGGGTCCCGCAAGGCGACCGGAAACCAGTACATTGTCACGCAAGCAGATGAAGGTTAGTGAGGTCTCACAACGCTGCAGCATGGTCCGCTGATCCCTTGATAGGATACGAGCACGTATTGCGTTTATTCCGAAGCGGCCCGATCAAGGAACAGCTTCGTCGTATGGCCCACGCCGTAACCATCGCGAAGCAGGCCAAGCCTGACGTTGAAGATGATGAAGCCGTGGTCGGAGACTTTGTGGAAGCGTTCCACGAAGACGAACGGCGGTCAGCAGAATTTGCCGTCAAGGTGTCTCGGCTCTGGCCCGCAGTCGAGCGACGCACGAAAGTAACTGAATTCTCTCACCTGACGCTCGCACAAGCCCGTCGCACCCTCATGCTGTCAAGCGCCGCGTCGTGGCACTGGCTGGGACAGGAGTGCGCAGTTCGCGCGCGGAAAATCGCTCACGCACTCTCGATGGACCCCGCGATCGGCTCGAATCGCCTCCGAGACAGGCCCGAACAGGCCGACTGGCTACATCGTCTCGTCGCGGACGCATACTCAATCGTCCGTTCCAAGAAAGGCGGCACTCTTCATGCACACTCGTACTTCCCTGCATCCTCCACGTCTATGTCTCTCGCCCCGCTTGCTCCCTCCTTCAAGATATCGTCGACGCGTGGCACCATCGCACTCCTCGAAGAGCGTGTTTGCTGGGAGGTGACTCGGGCTATCAGGCAATGGCTGGCCTTTCCTCACCTGACCGACCTACTTGGAGCGCAATTCGTCATGCACCTTATCCAGGCCAGCGGAACCCTGGACGTGCTGTTGTTGGACGGCGTGTGGAACATCTTTCGGGAGATCAAAACCCGCGTTCTCCGAGAAGGTCGAGCACGACACACCAGTCTTTCCCTCGATATGCTCACACCCTTCCTGAACGCACTCGCGACCACGGAAATTGCTGTTCAGGGCTCGGGCGAACGTCATCTCATGAACCGCTTCTCCCAGGCTGTCGCTGCGTGTTCTGTGAAGCCTCCCTGCGATATCGCCACCGTCGGAGCTATCCAGCCAGAAAACTACCCGCTCTTCTTACCCGTTCACGCCAGCCTTGCACGGACCATGCAGCCGAGTAGCAAGTCCCGTATCGCCGCCTCGAGTAGTCCACCGGAAGTCGTGGCTGGACACGAGAAATTGCTATCGCTTGTGCGAGAGTTGATCCCGTTGGTTCAGCAAGGCATGCCCACCGCAGGCACTAGCATTCAAAGGCGGGTTTGGGAGAGATTGGATTTTCTGCTGCCCTTCCGCGAGCACGCACCAACCAGGCGTCGACTCGCGTCTCTGTCCGGTCCCGGGCACCCGAAGAACATCAAAAGCAAGGGGGCATTCGCTAGCTGTATCGTGTCGCGCGTCCTTCACTTCGATACTCCCTTCATCCGCAACGACTCCTCAGGCTTCTTCGAAGATGGCCTCCGATGGCGGCAGGCGATATTCTCCTTCACCTCGTCAAGGCTCCCCGCAACACATTTCGTCAATCCATCCTGCTACGGTCCCTACCAACCTGGCAGAGAGCAACTTCTTCTGAACCCCACGGCCGTCGACCGTTTCTTCGTAGCGGAGGACGACTGGAACGCTTTCTGCAAAGGATTCGGCAAGCGCAGAATACCTTTTACCGACTGCCTGGACTGGCTCTCCAAGGCCGGGTTATCTCAGTTTGGCACATTGACGCAGTACCTTGTTGCTGCGGATTTGAGCTACTCTGGGACGGTTACGAAACCAACGCCGGCGGAGATTGCCCAACGTGTCGCAAAGCACAGGAAAGGCTCATTCCGCGGACTGGTCACTGCGAAGCTTGTCGTAGAATCGTCGTCGGACAAGCAGGTAGCCGACGCGTTCATTGGTGTTCATCGCTATCTGTCTGACCAGCTCACGTCGGCCGAAAAGGCGACAGTCACGTTCGATCCTGTGATGACTGAACACCTTCTATGTAAATTCCACCGCCTCTTCAGCAAGAGGGATTGAAGGGTTGGTGGGCTGTGATGAACCGTCGCACAGCGCTTGATCCGAATGTACTATTACATCTATGTGTACTACTTTACATCCATGGACGTGAATTTGAACGAGACTTTGCGGATCTGCTTAGAATACTGCATGTAGGGCCGCCACTGGTTAGAAACCCGCACCAATCCTCCACATGTCGGCCGTCGGCGGGGTCGTGAGCTACCGATGTTGATCGCAGATTGTCGAGATCGCGCTCTGACTTGTCGAGCTCGTGAGCTGTCGGTGTTGGTATCGGCTGTTGGCGAGCTGTCGACGCTGCTCGTCGGTGTCAGGGTGGCGCGTGTCGGTATCGCTGTTGGTTACCGTCAGAACCAGCTGTCAGCAGCATGAGCTATTGGTGTCGGCGTCAAGCTTCATATGTTGGGGGCGTCCTCGCTGAGGGGTGGTGTCGGTCTCGGTCTCGGTCTCAGTCTCGGCGGCGGTGGGCCGTGGCGGTGCTGTATCGGTGTCGGTGTCGGTGTCGGTGTCGGTGTCGGTGTCGGTGTCGGTGTCGGTGTCGGTGTCGGTGTCGGTGTGCGTCGGCGTCGGCGTCGGCTTCGGCATCTTTGATGTAGCTGGCTGTTGGTTTAGGGCTTGGGTTTTTCCAGATTCTGAACAAACGGGCGTGATGAGCCGTCGGGCTCACATCGTTGGGGTCAGTTCTGGGCTCGTGGGTGTTGGCGTGATGAACTATCGGGGAGTCGAGAGCTGTCTGAGATGTAGTGGGGTAAACGCTGTCGGCGGAGAGCCCTGTAGCTGTGAAGGTCCAGCTGTCGGTGTAGGGAGCTATCGGGTAGTCGAAGCCTCTCGGTGTTGTGTCGGGTGGTACGCTGTCGCCGTCTAGCGCCTTCGGTAGTCTGGATTGAGGGATATCAATCTACGTTCTAATAGTAATGTCAGGGTACCGACATGTTGGGTGGACATAGGTCAAGTGCCGGGACCGACTCACTTGTATACTAAGGCTGTCGAGTGCAGCGAGGGACATACGCTCTCGAGGCCATGTGGATTTCGGGTCGAGTGGGATCGCGGACCCGACAACCATTCTCTCTAGATACATCCGTGTGTTAGTATAGCGTACTGAGTGGATCAATGCACTATACCTGCTTATACTGCTTGCCAGGTACTTGGATGAAAAGAAGCGCCCTCAGCGAGCATATCATCTATCAACACCGGCCCTAAAGCCACACCACGTGGCTTAACCCTCGGCCCGACTAAGACGGACTCGCCGCATCTCGGACGCTCTACTGTCACCCGTATGCAACATGGGTGAACAGCGATCCATGAAGTCGGTGTGCTCCCGCCGATGTTGCCAGCTTGACCACCGCTTGCTGACTGGCACACTCCGCTCACAGGTTGCGGTCCTCCCCAGGCGAACGCGACACGATCGCGAAACGCACGCACGAAAGGCATCGCTTCACTGACCAGTGCGTCCGCCCATCCACCTAAGCTCAATGACTTGCGTCCTCATCGCGCTCAGCATCGCCGCGACGTTGTTCGCACTCCCAATTGCCGCCTTCGACGAGGTCGCGCCGGGTCCGGCTTGGTGCCACCGCCTCAGGAGGCGTACCCGGGCGCGTCGACGAAGGCATGCTCCTCGTAACGATCTACGCAGACGCGGAGGCCTCGGGAGCATGCCTCAGCTTTCTCTCCGTACGTCTTTCACATCCACCTCCGAAACCCGCGCTGATCACACTCCTCAATCGTCTACTTTGCATGCCTATTTCCCATGCATCGTGTCGCAGGGAATGCATCCTCTGAGAACGATCTCCGACCTCCGAGGGTTGCATCATCTCCTTCGGCCTCGATAGTGAACGTTGAGCTCGCATCGGCTTATTCGTCCTCGTGGAAGACATCCTTGTGTGCGCGATCGACCCTCTGCTTGGCATTGTGCTCACCGTTGACAGAGTTTTCCATCGGGACGTTGTCCAGAGCGCGGGTCACGCCAAGGGAGCCCAGGAGAGGAAGAAGGCGGCAGAAACAGGCTAGGGCAAGGAGCAGAAACAGAGCGGGCTGTCATGGCTACGCCCTGTCCCCCGCGACAGAGGATGCACAGCCGTTCGTAGCCTGACTTAGTAGGCTTCCGTAGGGTGCATCTGACGAATCTCTCTGCAGTCGTTCAGCTTTCTCCTATCGTAGTCCTGACTCACGCAGGCCCCGACTCGCGCATCGACTCCCATCGCGTCGTGGACGTCGTCGATGCGCGTGCGCCGCCCGATGCGCCGCCCGAGACGTGTCGCGAGTCACACCGCCAACTCGCATACGAGTCGGTCACAGGTTTCACGCGTCACGCCCCAGATCTTTTTAAAATGTTTCTGTGCATCAGGATTGTGAAAAGTCCGTAATCAATGTATGGTTGTTGTTTTCATGTTCCTCGGGAAAGACCTGGGATAATACCTTGGAAATATGCTGAATTGCATTTCCCGATCTTTGAGATGCTCCTAACGTGAATAGATAAGAAACTTTCTGACTCATTACGCAATGCTAGTTCCACATGTTCTCGGGACCAGCACGCGAGGAGGAATCTAAATGTTTCCATCGATCTCTCAAGAGGACACGATGCAAACATGCGGGTCACAATCAAGATGTTCGGGTGGGTAACAAATTGACATCTCGCCAAATATTGTTTGCATTTACGGTCCGAGGATATGGAGATAACCATTGAAATGCTAATTTGAGGATTACCCCATTTGGATCTCACAGAAAGACATTGAATTTGCTTCTCCTATGCTCAGGGCGAGAAATGCCGGAAAACATTTTGGAAGAGTTTACAATATTCCCCTAATGTTCTCATATGTTTCACCTGGGCAGCAATGGTAGGACATTCAATCTCCTACCTCAATATTTCCCCAATGTTTTCCTGCCAAACATTGGTTGATGTACTCGGTGTTAGATTCGGATCGAGGCGTCAATTCAGGGGCACCCGGCGCCAACGGGATCGGTGGCAACGAGTGCTTTCAATTTTCGAGCGCCGCGTGCTGGTCCGGTAAGTGCGCGGTAAGCCTGGGTTGAAACCCCGATTACCAGCCGCGTGGCAGGCAGGCGCGCGAGAGATCGGCCTCGCGATTCGTCGCGGAGGGGGCTGAGATTGATGCGCTCCGGTGGGCCGTGGACGGGAGAGACAAGGTGTTATATCTCTCTCCCTCCTCCTTCCTCGTCCACTCCCGCCCCCGTCCCACTCCGCCCGCCAGGCCGTCGCTCCTTCCCCGTGAGTGCCCGCCGTCGCCTACCACATCCCGCGCCCGCTCCTGACATCTCCGCACGGCCCCTGTTCCCATCATCACCCATCCACCTGATCCTTCTCGACAGCTCCTGCTTCTTGACGCCTTCTTCGGCCTCGCAGGCTCTCTCTCTCGCTCTCTCGTCCTCCTCCCGCCCGTGTCTCCTCCTTTCCCACATTCCCGTTCCTTTCCTTCTTCCCCTACATACTTTCCAGCCATGGGTGCCTGCATGTCGTCTGGTGCTGTCGAGATCAGCGAGGAGGATAAGAGGTTGCACAGGGAGGCCGAAAAGAGCCTCAAGGAGGTCCGTCCCCGTCACCTCTTCATCTCCTGACTCGTCACCGCTCACCCATCCCATGAACGCATACAGGCGAAGCTTAAGCTGCAGAAGCAGGTCAAGGTGCGTTTCTCCTCGCTCCCAATCTCCCCCCAAGCGCCCCAGTCCCTCAGACGATCCCCTCCTTCCAGGTCCTGCTCCTCGGCTCCGGAGACTCTGGCAAGTCCACCATCCTGAAGCAGATGCGTCTCATCCACCGCGTCCCCTTCTCCGCCCAAGAGATCGAGTCCTACCGCCAACTCGTCTTCAACAACCTCACACATGGTATCAAGTACGTCATCGACGCCATGGAGGACATGGAGCTCGACGTATCGGAGGAGAACCGCCATCTCGTACCCATGATCGAGGACGCGTCCGACATCAAGGACGGCGAGCCCTTCCCCCAGGAGTTCCTCTCCATCCTCAAGCAGCTCTGGGAGGACCCCAACGTCCAGGCGGCCTACGCGCGTGGTAACGAGGCTGCGCTCCCCGAAAAGTGCGTTTCCCGACGTCTCCAGCTTGACTGCGCGGTTGACACGACTGGCTATTACCCCCGCAGCCTGAACTACTACTTCGCGGACCTCGACCGGTTATTCGAGCCTTCGTACGTACCCAACGAGCAGGACATCGTCCACGCTCGCGCACGGACAATCGGTATCACCGAGACGGTCTTCACCCTTCGCGACCACGACATGCTCATGGTCGACGTCGGCGGTCAGAAGAGCGAGCGTAGGAAGTGGATTCACTGTTTCCAGGACGTCACAAGTATCCTGTTCCTCGTCAGCTTGAGTGGGTTCGACCAATGTCTAGTCGAGGACAAGGACGCGGTACGTACCTGCGTCAGCGCTCCTCCGCCTTGTTCGATGCTGACCCATCATCCCTCATTAGAATCAAATGCAAGACGCGATGACCATCTGGGATTCGATATGTCACTCGCAGTGGTTCAAGCAGACGTCGATTGTGAGTCTATCTCATCTCGTCCACGCGCCTCTGCCGCGTCTCACCTGTCATCTAGATCCTGTTCTTGAACAAGAACGACCTGTTTGAGAAGAAGGTCGCACATTCCGACATCAAGAACTTCTTCCCTGTACGTCCTTCCCTTCCCTCGACGTCGTACGTCTTGCGCTTACGCTCTCCCCCAGGACTACGATGGTGAGGCGGGTGACGCTAAGGCAGGTCGGGAATACTTCAAGAAGCGGTTCGCACGGCTGGCCCAGAAGGCAAACGCGAAGGAGCGGGAGATTTACATCCAGTGCGTCATACCTCACAGATCGCACGTCCCGCCGCCTCTCCGGACGTTTTTACTGACTTGCGCTCCCAAGCGTGACAACGGCAACGGATACTGCCATGCTGCGGGTAGTCATGGCTGCTGTAGAAGGTGCGTTAGTGTGTCTTGTACGCTCACACGTTCCGCGCTGACATTCGTTCGCAGAGTGAGTGCTTCCTTCTTTTTGCCATCCCCCTTCCTTCGGTTTTGCAATTCCCTCTTTGGACCTGGACTCCTCAAACCGCTATGGTACGCTTACACGGATGCGCGGTCTACCTTCAGCATCATCCTCCGAAACAGCCTTGAAACGGCAGCACTCATCTAGCCCTTATCGACTGCTCGCGTCTCTTTATTGGTTCATTATCTATCGTCTGTTGTCTGTGTGTACTGTAATACGGTGGCTTTAACCAGGCGTTCGTTCCCCACGACGATCTCATGGGATTTCCCATTCATCTCCCGCGTTCCTTCTCATCTCACGTCCCCCACATCCTTTCTTATGTTTCGTTTTCCTCTTCTTTATTATCTGCCTTTGCATGCGACAGCTGTAACTCATCATGTTTGTTCTCCTCATGCCTCGTCCAATCTGGCCCGGTCTTACCCACGGCACGCGCGTCCGCTGCTTCTCTCAAACCTCCGTTCCGGTGTACCCAATCTGGCTTTCCGCATCTCAAAACCCGCTACTTGCCCCGGACTTGCGCCCACGGTCGTGCAGCACGATCATCAGCAAGAACGTGAGTACTGCCTTCTTATATACCCCTCCCCCCCTCTCCTCGCGCGTGCCTATCCACTTATCGCTACCCCCTTGGCCCCTTCTGCCGATGCACTGTATGCTAACGATCTACTCCTTACCCCTCCCCCTTTCCCTTTCCTCCCACATCCGCCCCTGCGCAATGCCACACCCTCAGATTCGGGAAATTATGCTATGATCGGTGGTGGCGTGCCGCGTATTGGCGCGCGCCCTGGCGACTCGGCAGCAACCTCGATCACGAACGAAATCGCCTACGATATTACACCGAACGCCTGCCAGTATTCTCTGCCCGCCGTGGGGGCGGTGCTCTCCGTTGGTTAGCGGTCGGAGACGGTCGGGAACGAGGGGGCGGCTGGTGCAGGACGGGCTGGGGGGGAAGACAGCACCTGACACCGGGGGCGGGGGGCCCTTGTTTATATGCGCCGTGCGCGCCTCTTTTCTCGACGCACGGAAGCACTGGTCGGGCGACCCGAGGCACCGACCCAATTGGTCCGGGCCTGTGCGGTCGATTGCTGCGCTGGTCTGCTTCTATTCGTCGCTTCTACATTACTCAACACCCCGCTTCTCTCATTCCAGCCACCACCACCATCGCAGCACTATACGCGCTGCCATCTGCGCCCTCCCGACTTGCCGCGGTCCGTGCCTTTTTTCTTGCATTCACTCTTCCATTCACCTCTCTCGCTCTCGCACCGCACTCGCATTTTCCTTATTTTCTATCTCTTCGCATCGCTCGCGTCTGCATTTGTATCCTTGTTCGCTCACATCTGACGCTTCCTTCGCTTACGCTGTCGGTTTCGATCTAATTTCTCGCTCCCCGCCCCCCAGCCCGTTTCCTGTTTCCCGTTTCCCGTACGCACTCTGTATCCGCGCCAACACCACCGATCCTACCCACCCTAATTCCTCGTGTACATCCGCACATATGCTTCACCACCACCACACCCCACCGCCCCTGCCCCCTCGTTCCCCGTACACCCGGTCTTCATGCTGCACTCCCCCTCCCATGCGCTGATGTCTATTATTATGCGGGCGGCACGCACCCCAGCCCGTTTGCACACTTTGTTCTCGTCCCCGTCCTCCTCGTTTCGTGTTGCTATGCACATGCCCTTAATGTCCGGATACGTTTGCCCCCGCCATATCGTCTGTGTCGATACCACGATTTCTCCTCTACTTCCTCTCGCTCCGCCTCTCACACACTCTCGCTCACTCCCTGTCATATCCACACACCCCGCCCCGCCATATCTCCCCCGTCCATACACATCGATACGCGCGTACGGTCGCACTCGCACTCTCTCTCCTACTAGTGTCTCAATCTCATACTCTGAATCTCACACTCTCTCGACCTCTCTCTCCCGTCTCTCTCTCCTCCTCGGAGCCCCGTCCAACCTCGCTCGATCATCGCACAGGTCTCGATCGCGATCGGACGTCCGATGCCGATGCTCCCTGCCACCTGCCGTGTATGAATTGTCGTGCATGCCGGAGACTGGAGTGCGGGAGTGCGGGAATGTGGGTTAGCCACCACCACCACAACCCCGCATTAAGCGTGCCTGTCAAAGTACATATGCGTCGACGTCATACCGCTTGCATGCAATGCCAGCTGCCACTGACGCCAACCTGCAACATATTGCGATCGTATGTTGTGGGGCAGGACGGGCGGGGCACAGATACGAGCTGACGTCTGTCTGGTCCTCATGCATGGCATCGCATTTGGGTGCTTTTGGGCTCGAGTGCGTGCCACAGACCACCGCATGCCCGTGATCGTCGTATCCACAATGATATGCATGGCCGAGCACCTTGGGCGACCAGGTCCATATGCATATGTGGCCCTCAGTGCTCACATCATGGACGAACCTCGGCCAAACGCCGAGGGGTACGGAGGCACACTCGCATGCATCCTCGAGCACTCTGGCCCGACCGCGGTACCAAGTAAGTATTTTACTTACCACCGATCGCGTGCATGAAGGAGGAGATGCAATTTAAATCGGCAATTTTAGGGTATTAGCCTCGCTCGCGGCGCCACCACTGGTGTCGGTGGCTGGCCATCTGCCAGCGAGGTAGCAGGCTGCCCTGTATTCCAATTTGATGCCGATCGGTAGTCTAACTGGTTCCGCATGGGTTATTCCGCCTCCCCCTGCCTTGCTCGATAATAATCGCAGAGAGCTCCAGCCTCCAGACTCGAGGTGACAGATCCGAGGCGGATGGCAGCCACCCCATGAGTCTCATTGCTCAATATACGTTCGTGATCTGACGTACCCGGGTTTGGTTAGTCGTCGTCGGTGTTCCGTGCGGTCCGAAGCATCTGCTCAAACTCACAGCTTTAGTTTTGCGCCAGGGGGACGCCATTAATATTTTGCGTATGGTGCCAGGTGCCTTATCATACTCCTGCAGCCTGCGCCGGCACAGAGTCGTATGCGGTCCGCCAGTTTTCGGATGCGCATCCAGCACGAACAGCACAGTGTCCATCTGTCGACCGCCTCCCCCCCTCCGTCCATCACCTGTTCATCACGCGCTGCCTGTCACTGAAATACCCACTGAACCATGAGGTCCTCAGCGGAGGCTAGCGCTGCGCCGGCGAAAGGTGCGCTATCAATACATTGGACAATACATCGGAGGCGCAGCACCGCTCGCACCCGGGCCCGGCCCCCTGAGCTCGCCTTCTATGCCCGTCAAGAGCGAGAGCTTCAGAGAACGAATGCAAACGTGCGATGGGGAGTCAAGAAAAGCATCAGCACCGGGGAGGTGAACAGCGGCAGGACCGCGCGAACATAGCGAGCGGATTGGCATCCTGTGCCTTGCCTGCGGACCCACGCCCTCGCCCCCCCTCCGGATCTGACCTGTGCGTGAAGTTCCGACCGAATTCAACGTACGTACGTACCATCCCAGAACGCCCGCAACACAGCATTGCGGAGGAAGAGCTCTCGGACACGCGCGCTTCGCTCGAGGGCTTGCCCATTGGAAGGCTGAAGCCCTTCTCTGACCAAGAAGGACCGAGGCACGGATTGCGGCGTGCACGCGGAAGATGGAGACTGAGTGGCTATCTGGTCAGGGAGCACGGTCCTCAACTTCTGACAATGGTACAGCAGTCAGTCACCGACGGCGCCGAGATCCGTGCCCAACGCTGACGGCACTCGCAGGACCAGGGACGGGTCCGACTTCTGATCCTGGTTTCTGACAGAGCTTCTGTGACATGACGACGCGGGATGTCGACCGTAGCTTCCCCCTAGACCGACCGGTCATACCGGTAACCTTACGTCGTCGACGTCGACATTTATGTCCGGTAAATCAGCACGAACCTTGTAACGCGTTACACCATGACGTGGCTCGCTGCGCATGTGTGCGGATGAATTGTTGCGAGTAGAAGCGTACCAATACAACAAGTTTACATCCTAAGCGATGTGAAGGTCCCCACAGAGAAGGTCACAAGGGTGCTAAACAGCTTAGATGCCTGCACCGCCGGTGACCTCCAGCGTGTGACCCGAGACGAACGACGCGAGAGGCGAGGCCAAGCTGTCATCCATTGTGGTTAGCACCGAAGGCGACATAGGACCAGCGATAGGACTCACAAAAGGACACCACCAGCAGCCTCATCGGGGGTCGCACCCCGGCCGAGAGGAATCATCGCGAAGGCGGCCGTGCTCTTGCCCGCGCCCGGGATACCAAGGGCCACCTTCTTGCCGTCAATCTCAATCGACGCGCCCTCCTCCTTCGCCGCCGTCAGTCTAGTTGCGCATGCAGCCCGGCCAATCAGTTCCTAGTCGGTCAAAGCTTAACGAGCACCACGCACCTTGTCTGGACAAGACCAAACGCGACCGTGTTAGCGCGGACGCCGAACGGACCCCACTCCTTGCAGACGGTCTTGGTGAGACCGACGACGGCAGCCTTGGCTGCGGCGTAGTTTGCCTGGCCGACGTTCCCGTGGAGGCCGGACGTTGACGAGACGTTGATGATGGAGCGGTTCTCGGTGTTGCCCTGCATTGCGTACCCCGTCAGAATCACGTCCATAGTGCAATCGCGCTGACCACATGAGCGAGTCGACACACCTTGATGCGCATATACGGCGCGGCGGCACGGATGAGCCTGAACGGCGCGCGGACGTGGACGCGGATGATGATGTCCCACGCGTCGTCGGGCGTCGTGTGCAGCATCCGGTCGTAGGTGAACCCGGCGTTGTTCACAATGTGGTTGATCTTGCCGTACTTCCTGCACGCGCAATGACACGCAGAACAATCAGACGGGAACACCTAACTGCCGGCTCCGAGGCTCATGGACACTCGGATGTAGGTGGGCGGGAACACGTACTTGATAGTCGCGGAAATGACTTTTTCGGGGAAGTCGTCTGCGGAGACATCTCCGCCGACAGCGAGCGCGTCACCGCCTGCGGCCTTGATCTCGTCAACGACAAGCTGTGCCTTCTTCTCGTCGAGGCTGCACAGTCGCAAAATCACGTGAAAACGCACGGTCACGTCGAACGGTCAGACAAGTCAGGTTGATACGTGGGCAGGAGACGTACTCAGTGACAACGACCTTCGCGCCCTCCTTCGCGAACAGCAGCGCACAGCTACGCCCAATACCCTACGCAGAGACACGGCTAAGTTCCTGACGCCAATGCGCATAGAGACGCTGATAGAAGCATACCTGAGCGGCACCTACATACATGACACACAACGTGAGCAACTTCCATAGCAAATATTACATGATACAGTGGCGCATGGATGCAAGACCTCTGGCGCATACAATGATATAACAGAGAGAACGTACCAGTGATGATTGCGACCTCGCCCGCGAGCAGACCGCGGGGGTACGCGCCAGAAAGGTGGCCAGCAACTTGCGCGAGACGATCGGCCATGTCGTATACAGTCAGAGAACGAAGGCAGAGACGGGAAGAAGGGGAGTCGTGTGGTGGTGGTCGGGGAGAGGGTCCAAGATGCGGGGAGCGCGGGATATAACTGCCACTACCGGCTACCCCGCATTGCCCGGTCCGGGGCGCATGTTTCCCGCATCCCGTCGGGAATCCCGAGCGTTGGCCTTGGTGCTGCACGCTCACCTCGCGCTGCACTCGAGCATCGGCAGTTCCGTTTCACCGTCCTCTCAACCGCCATTCATGATGCCCAGGTGACCGACCTGCTGAAACTATAGGCACGGCGTACAGGTACATGAATAGTTTGAACAACGGCACGACTTCATAGTCAACTCCGAGTCGGGCCATCAAGAATATACATCTCCTAACAACGCATACCGTTGGTAGCGCGTCGGCCGGGCTCGGTCACAAGAATCCACCACTCTTGCCAGAACCAAACCTATCACCGAGTCCTCTCGCTTCTTGGATGAACTTGTTTCTCGTCTTGTCGTCCAGCAGTTTTCCTCCGACGGCCATATCCCGACTATGGTCCCAGAAGGCCGGAGGCTCGTCCGTCTCGCCTTTCCGTGCCTTCTCTGCCTCCACGGCGGAGGATGTACGTTCGTGCTGCTTGAGCAGCGATGGTCCACGTGTCATTTTCTACGGACAGACGCATGCGTGAGTCGGGAACATGGCTGATGGGCCATAAAAGTCGTACCGTGTGTTCCTCAACGCCTCTCCGGACCTCCTCTTCGTACCTTCTTCGTTTTCTCGCGTCCTCAGGATCATCAGTGGGGTCGACGTCGACAGCGCGCCGCCGTTTGCCAGCGACTTCGTCCGCAATACGTTGTTGGCGTTCAGCAGGCGTCTCAGTCCATAGGGATGAATCAGTGTTGCGCGACGGCTGGGCCGTGCGCGCAAACTGCCGCGGACGAGTCAGCTTTGTGGGGTCAATGGCTACAGATCATGGTTAGTATGGATAAAGAATAGAGCTGCCGTACATTGCGACTCACAACCTAGAAGATCGGAAGACGACGGAGGCACAAGCATCCATTCTTCTCGCTTGGGGGCTTTGGGTTTAGATTCTTCCTATTTACTGAGTTAGCTCCTACCATCTACCATGAACCCACGGATAGAATGAATGCGTAAAACTGCAACAACAAGGATGGATATTGTAGGCCAGCGTATAGCAAAGCTGGCGGGGACACGATGGAACTCACCTCTAATCGCTTTCTTCGCCGCTCTTCCCTCTCCAAGAACTCCTCAACGCCGCTTTTCTCCTCCAACACAACACCTTGCGGCACAGGCCGTGGACCAACGTCATCGTCATCGTCGTCATCTTCGTCATAACGTGGGCCAGCGGCAAAGGCAGAAGGCAGAGCAGGTCCAATCACCCTCTTCGCTGTGGAAGCACGAGCAGCAGCAAGCTCTGGGGGCAGTGTGGGAGCATAGTCATCTTCCTCTTCCTCTTCCTCCTCGGGAGGGGGATATGGAGGCGGCGTAGTAGATGTTTTGGGAGCTGTGGTTAATGTCGGAGGAATTTGAGGGCCAATCGGTGTAGGTCCTGACTCCGAGTCGGAGGATTCGTCGTCTTGGTGTGATGGGGAGGTGCCAGCCAGAAGATGGGCAGGGACTGCCGGGCCAATCATGAGTTGGTTCAGAGAGATGATGAGATGCAGCAAACGCGTCAGGGAAGAGACTCAGAGAGACTGCACCAGTGTGGCGCTCTGGATGAACCAGAACCGTCGGGCCGGAAGGCCCGGAAATGCTCAACACTCCGACTCGCGAGTCACAAAGCACGAAGCGCCTAAGCCTTCTACTCACCTTCGTTTGATTTCGTCGATCGGGAAGCCGTAAGTACTAAGTGCTTGGCAGTCCGGAAACACCGTCTGCAACACTCGCTTACTCTGTGGTGAATCAGATCGAGTCACTCGACAACTCAGCCGGAGCCTGAGGTCGCGTAGTGAACTTGAAATAAAGCACCGTCGTGAGCATCAGGCCCCCACCTCCTCCACCAAAATGTCGCACACCATCTCTGGCTATGCAGCGGAAGCCCTCCATAGTCTGACGCCTGCACAGGTCGAGTTTCTGCAGAAGCTCCCCAAGGCAGAGCTGCATGCCCACCTGAACGGGTCCATCCCCTTCCCGGTCCTACAGGAGCTTGCAAACGAGCACCAAGCGTCTGCAGCCGCCGACGGCCAGGAAACCGCTGCTCTCCCCGAGGACGTGCGCGCGGGTATCGCGAAACTGCAGCAGGGTATCGTCCTGAACGAGATCCATGACTTCTTCGGTCTCTTCCCCGCCATCTACGCCCTCACCTGCAGCCCCACGCCCCTCCGCCGCGCCGCACGCGCGGTACTGGAGCACTTCCTGTCGGACAAGGAGGGCTACCCTCAGGCGGCATACCTCGAGCTCCGGAGCACGCCGCGCGAGACCCCGGCGATGTCGCGCAGACAGTACATCGAGGCCGTCCTGGACGAGGTTGAGCAGTACCCCCCGGAGCGGGCCGCGCTCATCGTCAGCCTCGATCGGAGGATGGACTCTCGAGCCGCTGCCGAGTGTGTTGAATGTGCCGTCAGCCTGCGTAAGGCTGGTAGGCGCGTCGTCGGGATTGACCTCTGCGGGGATCCCAAGGTAAGGAAGATTCCCTCCCGATCCTTGTTCCAGCTGCTTGAATATATGATTCCAGGCAGGAAACATGGACGAGTTCGAGCAGCACTTCCGCAATGCCAAGGAAGCAGGGCTAGGTGTGACCCTGCACATCGCCGAGGTACGTTAGCCTGTACGTTGTCGAGTCGTCGCACACTAACCTGAGGATGAACACCAGACACCGGATTGCCCGGCCGCAGAGACACTGCAACTCCTCTCCTTCAAGCCCGATCGGCTCGGGCATGCAACCTTCCTGGACGAAGCGGCCAAGCGCGTGGTCCACACAGATGAGATGTGTATCGAGATCTGCCTCTCGTCGAACCTCTTGTGCAAGACTGTCCCCACGCTCGACGCTCACCACATCCGCTATTACATTGGCCACGACCACCCGGTCGCTATATGCGTGAGTCGTGCCCCATATATGGTCTGGTAGCCTCTCCTAACACGGCTGTCCCAGACGGATGATATCCTGCCCTTCCGCAACTCCCTACTGGGCGAGTACGCGCTGCTCCTGACCAAGCCCCCGTTGGGTCTCGGTTTGACTGAGCAAGAGGTCATGAAAATTGCCCAGATGGGCATGGCGTCGCGTTTCCACTAGGTATAGGGGCATATAGTTGCACGAACGCACACGACCTCGAAGAACGTTGTATCCGATACCACATCTTACTACTACATCTGTAGCCCTAGTCCATCCCCACTCAAATGAAACTCACCACTCTATCACTCATGACCCGTCTGCGGTTGCGATCAACACTGGGGCCGCATGTCGCCAGGAGACGGTAAACGGTGCGTCGTGCCATATGCATTCCCAAGTTGGCACTTGCACCCCTCCCTTGTGCTGCCTATCACTCTATCACGCCACTCGACAGGAGCAGAATAGCGTCGCGGGTGCCGCACGACACGAAGCGATAATAGACTAATAAACAACAACCGTAGTACCTCTGACCCTTGGGCCTCACAGCAGCCCATGCTCTCGCAACAGCCCCTCTAACGTCTCCGTCGCAGTGAGCGGCATCTTCCTCCGCTTCGACGCATGTCCGTGCACAGAAGGCTCGCCATCCACGTCCATACGCCCATCCCCATCCCCGTCCCCGTCCCCAGTCCCAATTGCATCCGCATCCACATCCATCGCCTCCTCGTCCTTCTTGCCCTGCTCTGCCCTGCGCTTCCTCGCCAAATGCGCCAAATACTTCAAGCTATGCTGCGGCGGAGGGGTGTGCACAATGTCCACCGGCGGCGCGCCAAACCACAGCACCTGGTTCGTCTCCGGGTCGCGATCAAAGTACCGCGCTGCCAAAACCGACCGCACAAGTCAGTCAGCACGCACGCACGCAGGCTCCAAATCTCTGGGACATGAACACACGAACCTGTTTCGGACGGGAGCTCCTCCATCGTCGCGTTGCTCCCCAGCGCCGCAAGACCCCCAGCAGCAGTCACGATCGACCGTTCGTCTCGGGCAGCCTGGGCATACACCGCCGGCGGCGGAGGCACGTGTGCCTGCACAGTCGCGGTCGCCTGCTGGACCATCGGCGTCGATACCTGCGGTGTCGAAGTACCAGCCGCCGCGAGACCCTTCGCAGCCGCACGCTCCGCCTCCGCCTTGGTCACAGCAGCCCGTTTCGGCCTCTTCGGCCTCCCCGTCCCACTACCTTCTGCCTTCTCCACCTCGCCCTTCTCTCCCTTCTCCGCCTTCTCCGCGGGCGGCTCGATGATACCCCCAGGAGCCTTCAGCTTCGGCGACGCGACGAACGGGCTCGGGAAGCGGCGGGGGTACACGGGGCGCTCGAACTGGTAGATCGGCATGAACTCCTCCTTCTTGCGCACCTCCTCGGGGATGCACGAGTTCCAGTTCTTGATCTTCACAAAGACGCGCTCCCGGTCGTTGTACCGCGACTCGCACACGTACAGGGGCCAGCCCGGGTACCAGAACGGCGCGCGCGGCCGCCCGCGGACGTGCCGCGCCGTGAACTGGCACGCGATCTTCTCGACGACGTCGTCCAGCGGGTGGTCTGCAAAGTGGCCTGGAGGAGACAGAAACGAGGGGCATCAGACGACTGGCTGAGGATCTGTATAGGGGACCGACGGCGCAACGTACTCGTTTTGAAAACCTCCTTGTCCCAGAACTGCCGATCTGCGGTGTGCAAAGTCTGACGGCCCCCATACACTAAGCGTTAAACTTGCGCGCGCAAGGCCAGAGACTGAAGACTAACCTGTTCAGGCCGGAAGTACCAACACACGGACATGCCAAGCTGGCCCTTGCGGTGGCTAGGACGGTCATGAGATCGCTTATCGAGGTGCTCCAGCCTCGCGACGTACGGTTCTTCATAACTATAGCACTTGAAGATTTGTCCGACAATCGGCCTGCTTGGATCGTCTGGGTTGCTGAGGTGCAGCCAGTCGGCGAGGCGGAGCGTCCAGCCCTTGTAATGCACTTCGTCGACGACCTTCTTATCTTTCATGGACACGCGGAAGGTGGTCACTGCGGATCCACTGTCGCCATCTGTGGCATGCGCTTTAGCGACTCCGGGTCCCGCGGGAAGTGCTGCGAACTTCGTATTTGAGCTGTACGGCGGTGCGGGAGGGTTCGGCGACGTGAGCGCTTGGTAAAACCGCTATAGGACGAGTATGGAAACGAGGTTAGAGACTGGGGCAGTACTGTGCCACTCCAGACGCACCTGTAGCACGAGTACGTTGCCATAAGCCTCTGTGCCGATCTCGTACCAGCGACGAGCCTTCAGAAAGAGTTGTGCCATTTCCTTGTCGAACGCCTGCGACGTCTCATAGTACCCACTGCGAGCCCGGCTCTGGGACACGGATCAGCGATGGTCGTGGACGTCTCGGCAGACCTGGACAACTCACCTCGACGAGACTGAGCGAGAGGGGGAACTAGAGCGAGGGTCGGGTGGTCAGAGATGTGCGAGGACTAGAAGGAAAGTGATCTGCGCACTCACAGTAAAGGACAAATCTGGGATCTTGGTCTCTTCGGGCATCGCTTCTAGACTGGCCGCCAACTTGTTACCTCTGCGCACAAATGTGGTGTGAGATCGGATCGTCTAGCGTCGAGACATGCACACCCACTGTTCATCCCTATACTTGGACAATGTGACCACAATCTCTACCATGCGGTCCTGTCGTAGCAGCAGCTCATTTTGAGCGGTCCGAGGTACACCGGTCATGAAACACTTGCAACTTACGGGAGTGATGCCTTCCGCCCAGCCAACGTCCGCAAACCCTTCCCATCTGGGCAATCCTTTCTCCAGCTGCCGCACGATTTCTTCGCTCTCGCCGTCCCGCGCAGTCTCCTGTGCGACCACCTCAGGTTCCGGTGTGCCTCCCACGTCGACCTCCATCTCCGGAGAATGCGGGCGGTCCGGCGACTTTGCCTTCGCCTTCGCGTCCTGAGCCACACGCGCAGGGGCCGGCTCGACGCTCACGCGAGGTTGGGGTGGGGGTGGGGGTGTGGCGGTCTTCGCCTGCGACTTGGACGCGGACGGCTTGGGCTTGGGGGCAGCCGAGCTGGCTGCGGCACGTTCGTTCTGGTCTTTCGGCGCATGCACCTTCTGTGCGGCAGAGGCAGGTGGCGAGGAGGGCGGTGCAGGCAGAACCGACCGCTGTCTCCATTCGTTCTCGAGGATGCCCTTAATGGCCGCGCGTTCACGCTGAGAGGGGGCGGAACTGAGGGGTGGAGTGGGCACTCACCTTCAGGGTCGCTGCGTCCTTCGCTATCTGGCTGCCCTCCTCGTTGTAGTAGAGCGCGTTGAGGAAGACGAGGTTGAGGTCCTCGAACGCGTCGAGCGGGTTCTTGTACTTGTTCTGGGCGAGATTCGCCTTGACACCGTTGATGCAGCGCGGCTGTGGTATGACCTATGCGGGCGTGAGAGTGAATGAGCGGGATATGAGATCGCGTCACAGGAGTTAGGGACCTCGTAGTACTCAGGCCAAGAGTCCTTGTCCACGAGTTCGAGGAACATGCCTGCGAGTCGACGCTTGGTGCGGCGACTGGTTGCGCCGGTGAGCGCGCCGACAATCTCGTTTATCGCTGTCTTCTGCGCGGCGGAGAGAGGCATAGCAAGTACTGTTGGCAGCGGACGGGCAGCGGACGGGGCAAGGGCAAGCAAGACGCGACGAGTCGCGAGCGTGGCGAGTGGTCGAGTAGCGAGTTCTCTTCCCATCCGCTTGCCCGGTCCGCGCCCCGTTGGCTCTTCGGCCGTTGCCGTGATTGGCGCCACGTGGCTGAGTGGCTCGCAAATATGGACCTACAGTCGCTCTTGTCATCTCCACCCATCCCCTCTCCGACTGCAACATGTTCGCTATTCTAGCCACGCCGTTCGGCAACTGTGCACGTCAAAGGTGATATTGCTGTCGGGCAGAAGCCCGCCCGGGACTCTCACACTGAACGGTGATCCGACAGTCTGAACGAACGTCAGAGTCCGCCGAGAGGGAAATGGGATGATACGTTTCAAACCACGGGCTGGAAGAGGGGCATGCCCATGTCTGCATGGAGGAGACAGTGGCATCGGCTTCCCGGTTCTCTGTACATGCGCAGAGATCTCGGCCCCATCTGCGGGAGATGCGCACGGTAATGCGATCTCGTTCCCTATGAGGCATCCGGCACACCAAACCGTGCTCTCTGGCCCCCGGCGCAATGAAGACAGAAGCGGTGTCGGTCTGGGGAAGGCATGGAGGCGTCCGAGGCGGTGTCGGCCACTATAGCTCATTCCGTGCGCAACGAGGACCCGTCAGACTCGAACCTGATGCCTCGCTCGTCTGCCGACGGCCCGCCGCCGCTGTCTGCGCACAGGGCAGTCGCGCAACCTGAAGGAGGTCCGCGGAGCACGAGCCACACTTGGAAGCCGGTGGACAATTAACCGGAAGCACTCGCGACCGGCCTCTGAGAGCATGACAATCGACCTGCCCTGCGAGGTACGTCAATACAAGCGTTGTCCGCCGTTGCACGATGCTGACGCGAACTGGGCCGCGTTCGTGTCAGGGCTCGAGCAGCTGTGGCAACGCGCCGCAATCTGTAGAGATCCAGCGTACCGTTGGGACGCGGCGCTTGTCGAGTGGACTCGCCGACGGGCGTTGGGCCGAGCTTCTTTCATATAGCCGTACAAGTCGGAGGAGCAGCCAGATGCGTCGAGCACAGCAACGGGTGGTTTCGATTCATAGCGCCTACGGTCTCACTGGGCCTTGCTGTGGCGCGCATCGCAGATGGCGGTGATGGGCGCGGAGGAGGAGAGACGGGCAGAATGGGAGAGGGGTCGAGGCATGTGGTTGTACGTTGGCCGCAGCATGAGGCGTCGCGCGTGTGAGTTCTTGTCGGAACTGCCAGGAGCAGCTGCTGAGCGTCTCGGAGACTATTACGGCAGGCTGTAGGGCGGCGAACGAAGAGAGGACAGAGGAGCAGCCAGGTGGCGTGCTCTTGAATCAGCCTTTGGCTCGGACGAGACGTGTTCACCGGCCCCCGCCCAGCTCGCGTCTGACGACGGCGATGGGACGAGGCGGCGTCGGGCGCGTCGTCTCGTGATGGATCGTCGAGTGCGGGGAGGGCAGGCAGCCTTCCGCGGCCTCGCTTGCCTCGCCCATGCGCCTCGCCCTGCGGCGACCCTCGCGCTGCGGGCAGGAGCAGACCCCGCGGCCGGATTGGGATAGGACGGGGGGAACGGGCGGCGGACGGAGCAAGGGAGGGAGGCGAGGGCCTGCTCCCCGCACCGGGGGGCCACGCGCGTAGCAGCAAGTGGGATGGAAGCGATGGGCGATATTCTCGTCTTCGCGCAGCTTCGCGGTACAGGACGCGGTGTGAGCGATGGCCTTATCCGCGCGTCTGTGGCAGAGCGCGAAGGTGGTGGCAGGCAGGGACGACCCAGAGGAGCGTCACTCGCGCGCGGGCAGTCTCATGACGGACGCTGGGGGTGCTCTGGAATGGGGATGAGCCATTCGGGGCGCGAGGCCTCGAGGAGGCGAATGTCGGGACGCGGGGCTGATGACGGCGAGGATGCGGGCGTCGAGTCTGGATCTGCGTATGCCCAGGGCCCAAGGGACGAGTGCTCGTTGCGGACAACGTGGGCTGCTTCCTCGCCCGTGCTTCCTTGAATTCAAAATCACCTCGTCTTCGGGATATAAGCCCTCCTCTCCTCCTCCCGCCCGTCCTCCACGAGCCCCGCCGGATCCTCGCTCCAGCGCCAGACATGCACGCCCGCCTCTCGCCCCCGTCCGCGCCCTCCCACCCGCACCCGCACTCGCACCCGCACTCGCACCCGCACCCACACCCGCACACACACCCCGCCTACCTCTTCCAAACGCCACAGACAGAAAGCCATGCACACTACACGCACTCGCGCTTCTCGTTGCGATCCCCGCCCCACGATCACCCCCAGTTCCTTCACCCAGGCCCGTCGTCCTGCAGCGCCTCCCCCAGCGCTCCTCCACGAACCGGCTACCCGTATGCCTCACACAGCATCGACGCGCTAGCCTCGTACCCAGGGCCTGTCGACGCCTACCGCCCCCATCAATATAAGACTCAACCACCTTCCTCCGCTTGGCCATCAACAGCTCCCGCCACTGCACCCACATCCGCCATGGCCATCACCGTCCCCCACTACGCCCGCCCCGCCCCCGCCTCCTCCAGCTCCGGCATGTCCTCGCGCGACGGCGCAGACGACTCGGCCAGCGGCTCAGACGGCGGCAGAGACCCCACGCCCCCGCCCGCTGCGCGACAACGCGGCAAGGAGGTCAAGAAGAAGGTCCACGCCTGCATGATGTGTCACAAGTCCTTCGATCGGTGCGTCCCCTCGCTCTCCCACTGCGCGCTCGCACCCACACGAGCTCACGCACGCTCCCTTCCCGCTCCTCGCCTCGCTCATTTCAGGCCCAGCACGCTCAAGAAAGTGAGTTCTTCCGCGAACCCTCGCTGCTCCTCCCCATGACACAATGCTTATTGGCCCTTCCAGCACCTTCTCGTCCACACGGGAGAGAAAGGTACGTAAGAGGCACCGCGACTCCTTCTTCTCGGCCCACCACTCATCCAGCTTCTCCCAGCCTTCTCGTGCGAAAGCTGCGGCCGACGCTTCGGTGTCGCCTCCAACCTCAACCGCCACGCAAAGACCTGTCGCGCCGCCCTCGCTGGCGCGTCCTCTGACGCCGCGTCTGGCCCCCCGGCCAGCGACTCGCGCGCGACATCCTCATCTCGCACCGCGGAGCCCGAAGCAGCTCCAACCGCTCCCGCAGAGCCCCCAGCCGACTCCTCCGTGTCCACCGCATCCGCCGCCCCGCGCCGCCCCTCGCGCAAACGCAGGCGTGACAGCGACGAGGCCAGCGTGCCCGATGCGTCGGACGAGAGGCAGCAGCAGCCCCGGTCGCGGAAGCGAGCACGCCGCGCCCCCACGCCCGAGCGCTGGGTGCCCGAGAGCCTCAGGTTCTTCGACCTCACGCCCATCGCGAAGAGCACGCCCGTCCCGCTCCCGCCCGTGCGCCCCTTCCAGGACACCTACAACCAGTTCATCGAGGAGCGCGACTCGTTTGACGAGAACGCCTCCGCGAACCCGTACCACCCCGGCGGCTGGAAGGGTCGCCTCCCGGGCCCCGGCCTTATGGGACACAACGTGGCGAATCGGAGCGGTGGGCAGCTCCTCATCTTCTGAGTGTCTTTATCTGTCGAGTCGAGGACTGTGGGGTACAATTGGTTGGTCTTTCTTCTTGTCTGTCGATTTCACTTTGGTCATTTAAGGTCAGCCGTACACGATATCTTCGCCTTCGCCATCTCTCTCCAGCTAGAGCACCCATCGATGCATCTTGTATGTAACATATGTATCTCATCCGATCTTGCGCCCAAAAATATGCTTAGTACTAGTAGTAAGAGTAAGTAGTGTATCCGCTGTACGTTGCCGTTGTTGCAGCTGACGTGCCCCGTGTAGTTTATTGTGCTGTACTTATCGTAATCTCGGCCTCGGGCTCCGCTAGAACTTGTAAGCTCCTAACGAGCGGCGATCTGAATAATTTACCGTCACGTAGCAGTCGAATACACGATAATCATAGGTACCCCACCCCCTGCCCCTCCCCCGACTCGGACGCGATGACGCATGCCTGCCCAACAACCCTCGCCAGCCAGCCTGGCGCCTCCCGCTCACTTCCGATACTTGCTGAACAGCTTCGTCCCGGCTGCACGCGCAGAACACACGCCTACGTCAGCGATCCCCGGCCCCAACAGAAAGCAATCGTCACCGCACTCACAGTCCGCCAAGCTCTGCAGCTGGTTCTTCGCGCCCTGGCCCGCAACGTTCCCGACCAAGTTCAGCGCCTGTCCAAGCGGGCCCCCACCCTGGGTGCCCGAGTACCCCGCGGGCGGGCGCGGCGGACGTCCATGCGTCGGAGGCGGAGGCGGGGGCGGAGGCGACGCGCCGTACGGGCGGGGCGCACCGTACGCGTGCGGCCCAGCGGCCGCGCCGGGGTACGTGCCGTACGTGCTCGCGCCCGCACCCGTCCCCGCACTCACCTCCTGCGGGCGATCCGGTGGCATCGGGCTGTAGTGCTCGCTCTGGATCGGGGCCTTCCCATACCCGTACGGACCTGTCAGAGTCAGAGCGCGGTCAGCGTCCGAAGAGCCGACGTCGCGAGATGCGTATCAAGGTTGGAGCGGCGCAAACGCCCCGACGTCTGCGAGAGGAAGCGCAGGGGTGTCGGGTGCTGGGCTCGTCCCCGTGATATGCTCGAATTGCTCGGTGCCAACGGACTCAGGACGCGTGGGCCGGGCTTTGCGCGGCGCGCCCTGAGTCCGTCAGCGTCGTCTCGGGCACTCACGGGAGGGCTTGCGCCCGCTCTCTGTGCGCGGGGGCACGAAAACACAGCGCTAGAAGGCAGGCACTTACGTGGGGGAGGGGGAGGCGCGGGGCCAGCCGGTTGCGGAAATGAGCTGGGTTCGCCAGCGTAGAACGACGGCCGCGGGGGCGCCGTGCTGTACGAAGACGCAGGATAAGGGGCGTGCTGACTCGACGTGGCCCCGTAAAAGCTGCTGTCGGCAGGGGGCACATGGGCCTCGGGGAACGCGAACCCGCCGGGGCTGTCATTTGACCCATACTCCTGCCTTGCCGGCGAGGGTGGCCCAGCGTGGTGGGACAAGGAAGGTCGCGGCCTAAGCGAGGGTGGTGACGTCGTTGGATGATGTCCCGGAACATACGAGGGAGAATATCCAGGCTGGTGTTGCGTCGGAGTCTGTGCGTGAAGCGGCGACTCGTCGCGGTGGAAGAACTGGTCGAAGATCGCTGCCGGGCCTTGTGGTGAGCTCCATTCAGGCGGCGGCCATTGGGCTTGGGACCAGGGTCCTGGAGGAGCAGGTGGTGGGATGGAAGGCGAAGGGAAGAGGTGAGGCGCGAACCCAGGCTCTGGGGTGGGAACACGCCCAGAAGCAGAGTGCGAAGAAGTATGTGAATGATGCGAGTGTGCGGGAGAAACCGGACGAGGAGACGGTGAGTGAGAATGGGGAACGTGTTGCAGTTGGTCTGGGCGCGGAGAAGGCAACGACGGAGAAAGTCCCAGGCGGCTGAACTCGTCAGTGGGAACGAGGACGGGAGAACGTTGAGGACTGTTCGGATGACTGGTAGTATAGGCTCCAAGAGATGGTCCTGACAAACTCTCTGGACGTGACCCAACGTTGACTGATGGCGGGGGCGGCCGCGTCGACAACGGCGCTGGCGGGGCTTGCGTCGATGGCCGGCGCCCTAGCGGCACTGGTGGTGGTCCGCTGGGCGCAGATTGAGGCTGAGATTCATCTGCCTCCAGACTGTACGGCGGAGGTGGGGGCTCGTCACCGTTCTCCTTACTTTGCATTGCCTTCTCCCATTCCTCCCATGTCTGACCCTTGTCTTCCCCGCCGGAGCTAGAACCACCGGCAGAGAAAGAGGGTCCAGCTTCGTCTTCATATCGAGGCCTTGTCGACCAGTAGTCTTGGAGCTCCTTCGAAGGGAACGTTCCAAGGATGAGACGGTCACCGCGGAGACCCTCCGCAGCAAAACCACAGATGCGCATGTACCAATCCGGGGGTAGATCGAAGCCATCTTCGTCCAGGGCCATGAATCGATGCCTCTCCAACACAGGCAGCTGCCGTTTATGGGAGACGACAGGCATGAACGCAGTACCTTCATCATACCTGAACAATGGAAATTAATGAACCCTTGCGAACCGTCCGTGGATAAGTTGGGACTCACTCGTCCCACATTGCACCGTAGATCGTGCGAACGTTATGCCGGCGAACATTGTACAATTGTCGCCACATGAAGTGGCCGCCTCGGCGAGGGCAGTCATTCCATGACCACTTACCCTCCGACAAATTATGTCCCTGGATGATGTTCAGCCTCACAGTTCACACTGTACCCTGGTTGAAAAAAAACCATTCACGCACAGATCCACCAGGGAAGATGACAGGGATGTAGTCAATCTTGCGCATCGTCCCCCTGTTGCTCTCCCATCTCTCGTTGTGCTCTCTGATGAGTTCAACATCGCCTTTGATCTTCTCCTCCTCGAACCTATCCGCACTCTCCTCGTTGTGATACCGCCCGATCGTCCATGGCGAGATCGCGTCAAACTCCTCCATCCAGACCCGGACAAACTCAGGGTCCGAGTCAGCATCCATGACCGACGTCCGCCAGTGTGCTGGCACTCCTGCCATGATGTAGGCCCCACCGGGAGTATTATTGCGGATGAACCGTGCGATGGCACGGACGGTGGCGGGTGAATGGTGGGCGTCGGACATACCGAAGCCCCAGAGCGCAACGACGGGACGCCCTTGCTCGCGAAGGTACGCAGGACTGTCGAGGATAGCCTTGCGGCGGATGAGATGAATCCAGTCGTGCTCGAGTACGCGTTGTATACGGTCGGGAGCTACCCCGGAAACGTCGTACCTAACGTGCGGACATATCGTCAGGACGATGAGCACACTGGACTGAGGCATTCTGGAAGGACATGAACGCACATAATAGCAAAAACGCGTCCTTCTTTCTCTGCTGCCTCCTTGACCCTGTCGCCGACCTCGTCCCTGATCTTCCGGATCCCCTCGTTTCCCTGCTCCAGATCGCACTGACCGGCGAAACGCTGCAGGAACGCACCATCAACCCCGTGTTGCGCCATCCAGTGAAAATGTCTCTGGACGGTCTTGGGGTGGCGCGAAGAGAATAGGAAAGCCTGCTCGCCATTCGCGTACTTCACGCCTGGTGCAGGGAAGAGCTCCGAGGGTGTGTACTCAGAGACATCGGGCCAGAGGTCCATGTTCGGGCGACCGCCATCGGGAATAGGGTAGTCGAACCAATGCAGCCAGCCATGGTGACCGGGACCTACTGGCTCGCCATCTCCTGCGCAGGTGAACCAGCCCTGATAGCCGACGAGGAACTTGTCGTGGAT
Source organism: Earliella scabrosa (assembly GCA_022605405.1). Taxonomy (NCBI): domain Eukaryota; kingdom Fungi; phylum Basidiomycota; class Agaricomycetes; order Polyporales; family Polyporaceae; genus Earliella; species Earliella scabrosa. The sequence goes on along the minus strand of JABYQQ010000003.1, from coordinate 1,882,969 downwards.
GGTCGAAGGGTCTGCACGTTTGAGGGGCCTGCCTGTGGTGAAGCTACTCATGAACTGCAAGTTTCTGGCTGCGAGACGATGGCAGTAGAGCGATAGGAGGCAGAAAGCAAGAAGTGAGATGCAGGTCGCCGAGCCAATGTAAGTAATGTAACGAACAAGCGCCGCCACGATACTCTACCAGGGCGATGCCAAACCCTTGACAATGACAGATCCGATGCTACACAGACGACAGCTCTAGGGTGCAGGCGTGAATGGGGTACGACGATCTCAGCTATTGGATAACCGGAAGCGTTGCGCAGCGCGGCCTGGCTAGCTGCAACTCATGCCGCAATCCGAGTCCGGGGTGTATCGGAATGCTCACGTGATGCACCGTAGCTAATGGAAGAACCACCAAGACGAACGTACCCACCGCACATGGCTGCTGTGCGTGAACATGGATTGCAGGAAGAGCGAGTACCAAAGAGACAATCTCGAGGCTGGCAACCAAGGAAGGCGCGCGCAGCGCAACTCGCGCGTGCGTGATCTGGCAGGACGCGTGAACGCGTATACACGCACAAACAACGCCCCTCCCCTTGAACTTGAACCACCAACCCTTGCACGGCACCTCTCCTCCCCCGCACACGCTTTCAACGCGTCCATGAAGGTCAACATCAAGAAATGGCATGCTATCGCCCAATGGCGTTGGGACACGGGCAACAATGACCCCGAGGACGATGGCGAGGGCGACGTTTGCGGTATCTGTCGCGTCCCCTTCGAGGGTTGCTGTCCTACGTGCAAGATGCCTGGTGACGATTGTCCGCTGAGTGCGTGCATCATATTTTTCTACACGTCTATGGCGCATCTTGCTGAGTGGTCCATCGGGTCCAGTATGGGGCGAGTGTACTCATGTCTTTCACATGCATTGCTTGCTACAATGGATTGGTACTGCATCATCAAAACAACAGTGCCCGATGGACAGAAGGCCGTGGGGTGAGTTGCATAATCACTCTCTGATCTTGCACAACAGCTCAATTGGGGTCCTAGTCACTGCGGAAAGAAAGGTGGACGCAAACAATCCACGATGATACTGGGCCTCAATACACATACCTCCAAGACACCCTTATCTTGTAGCCATACCGCCGTCGATTGTATACTACATTCGTTTCCGACTTGCAAACGCGTGCTGCGAGTATTCACACATGAATCAGTACAAGATGACGATGTTCCCGGTGCGTTCCATCCGTCCATACTTTCATGCAATCTCATTGAACTCTTAATCAGCATATCTCGCATCCTCCACACTGTCTATGACTCTTGTGGGCTTCATCATGTTCTCTTGGATGAATCGACCATCTGTATTTGACCGCTCAATGTTGGTCCTGCTTTGAAATAGTATTGGAACGCTTACTAGGTGCATCGTTCTCGCGCGACCTCCAGATAGCCTCTTCCATATCACTCGCAACACCCGTCTTCACATGACGTACCACCAATCTCCTCTCAGCAGCCTCTTCCCCAATCTGTATCCACCACCGCTCATCAAGTAACTCCGAGGCAGCCGACCATGGCGGGATGCTCAAGAAAGTGTACAGGCCCTCGATGATGACAAGTCGATGATGGGGATAGACGGGAATGGAGTCAAACACAGGGTCTTTCTTTTCATGGGAGAATGAAGGTGCGTAAACGGTCTTGCCTCTGTACGAGACCGTGTAAGTTGCATATAATTACCGGTTAGGTGTGGAATGCGTACACCGGCTCTCTCAGAGCCCTGACAAAGGCGACATATCCCTCTCCATCGAAAGTCCAGTGCGCCCCGCGACGGTCATGCGCGAGTTTGGGATCGGGAAACGCGTCAAGCTGCGCGCGAGTGAGGTGCCAGCCATCGAGACCGACGAAGACGGCAATGGGCTCGGTGGGAGATGCGGCCTTGGTCGCATCGTCGGTGGCGGAAGGAGGGGTTACCCGTGTATGTGTTGCCGCGTTTACTCGGGCAACGATAAGTTGTGCAAGGGTCGACTTGCCAGATGCGGGTACACCTGCGATGCCTACCAGCAAGCGGCCATCCGCAGGCGTTCTACAAGGGCTGAACGTGAGTCAAAAATCTTGCACTGTTCCAGCATCGCGCGCTCACTGATCCAGCTTGTTCAAGAGGTACATCGAAAGCTCGTCGGCGATCTTGTCCATTGCGACTAATCTGCGTTGCAATTGGTACAGATTGGCTTTCCAAACAGACCGTGGTGCCCACGACCTGCGCGTATGGATCGTTATCTGAGCCTACCACGGGCACGTGGTCGCAAGACGCGTTCGTGACGTCAGCGCTCGTCCCCCACATCGACAACGCGTTTGCTGCTGCATCGCGAGACGCGCTCTTCCCCGAGTACGACCGCGACAAACTGAGCATGACTGCCTCAGACATCCACGTCGTCGCTAGCTTGCACATCGACACCTCTGACATCCACCCGCCCACGAAACGCGAGGTCGCTGAGGCGGGGGCGCAGGTCGGCCCGTTACCAATTCCTCACGACCACAAAGTGCACCCAACGAATCCCGGCGGCGAGAACGCAACATTGACCTTCATCGGCACCGCAACCACGCTGCTGGAATGGCGCGGTCTGCGCCTCATGACAGACCCAAATTTCTTGCATTCGGGCGGCGAGTTCGCGAATCGTCCATGCTGCTGTGCGCACATACTTACCTCTTCCTGCAGACCATGTCCATCTCGGTCCAGGCATAACGGCCAAGCGTCTGACCAACCCGTCTATGCCGATCAACCAGCTCCCGCCCATCCATCTCATTCTACTTTCTCACTACCACGAAGATCACTTCGACAAACTCGTTGAGGACAAATTCCGTCGTGACATTCCCATCGTCACCACTCCACACGCGTCGTACCACCTAACGACTGCCCAGTACAAAGGTGAACCGTTTACCGCTCTGACGGCGCTGGATACTTGGCAAGCGGCCGACATCTCCGCCGGGGATGCGAGGCTGAGGGTGACAGCAATGCCTGGAAAGCACGTACCAACAGGTCTCACGGAAACGGTGAACAAGGCGCTCGGAGCTGTTCCGCCGACGAACGGGTGGATGGTCGAGCTGTTTGGAAACGCTACGGAGCCATACCGAATCTACATCAGCGGAGACACGCTGATGGTCGATGACTTGAAGACTATTCACGAGAAGTTTCCCCATGTCGACCTCATGTTGATCCATCTCGGTGGGTATGGCAGTGCTGCATTCTATCTCGCAAGCTGACAGGTCCACATGCAGGCGGTACAACGATCTCTGCCCCCTTCAACATCCCTCTGCTCATGGTAACCATGGACGCCGAGCAAGGTGAGTACCTCGATTCTTGCTGTCAGCCGCGCATCACGATCGTGGTTCCATGCATCGGCCATAGGGAGCCAACTCGTTCACCTCATCGACCCCGATGTCACCATTCCCATTCATTACGACGACTATGACGTCTTCAAAAGTCCACTGAAGGTCAGCTTAGCCACCTTCCCCAACTGACAGCGTCTGAACGCCACACAGGACTTCCAGGATCAGATGACCAAAGCCGGGTTGGACAAAAGGGTGGTATACCTCAAACGCGGGGATAAATACTTCTTCAAAGTGTAGGCTCTCGGGCGGGACGAATCATCGTATTGCCAACACATTCCGATGCATTCCTGACCTCAGTCGCAGGATGCAATGACTTTCTTGTGCAGATGCAGATCACGTTGAGCAAGCATAAACCATACCTAGTGTCTTTCGTCGGGACGTTTGGTAAAACAGTGGCCTTCCTGCCCTGACCACTGACAAGCGGTAATGTGTCTTTATCTCCGCGACCCATGCTGCGGATTCTGATGATTGGTGTGTTGGCTCTGCTCGTACTGTTCAAGAGCGCGCACAACTTACCTGTGCATCAGCTGGCCGTAGCGGACGTCTTGGCAGCTGTGTGGTTGCGTACCCTCGTGGGCTTGGTCCGACCAACCGGAAGGTATGTTGTCCGCGTCTTCGATCTGTTCCCCAGTGAGGTGCGCGCCTTGCATGCCAGGCGCGACCAATAGTCATCTCGCGTTCCATGGCAATACTTCCAGTGGTTGTCGTATAACCAACGTTACTATGCATGAGACGGAACGCGGTCCATATGTGCACTAGGACGAGTGTCTTCTGAGACCTAATCTGACTACTTCGACGTCTCAAAGATCCTTAGCGCTGAATGAGGGTTAACATGAATATACGCATTGTGTCACACGCTCATCGATGACATCAGTCGTATGTAGGTTTGACGCAGCCATACATCCTCATTGAAACACGTTTGAAACTGAGTAAGGGGCTTTGTGGTGTAGGTTATCCCAGAGCGCGAGCTACTGCGTACGCCCTATCCCCATTTGTTCACCCCCTCGCTTCCTGGCTGAAATATACCCAGTCTGCGAGCGACAATCTGTCTAGCCCACAGGCGACTCGCCGTTTCTGCTGACATTCCCTTGCCGCACTCATGCATTTAGGTCCAGCCGGCGGTTGAGGGTCTGCATTGTTCAGCTGCGGCTCCATCCCTATCTTTCTTTTCGTAAGCCTGTCGCGCTAGATGTCAATGGGTTATGTGACTGACATATTCTGTCTATATGACTGGTGTCCAGAACGCGCGGCCCGTGGGGCAAAGGGAACCGGTCTCCGAGCCCGTCTCAGGAACGTGGAATACTCTCTGAAACGTATATAACCTCCACAATTTCGACTTACATCCTCCAGGCCCGTCCAGCACCACGATGCGATTTCTCTCTTCCTTCGCCATCCCCGTTCTCGCATTTGCGCTCTCCGCGACCGCGGTGAGCGTCCCCGAGAAGCGTCAGGTCGTTCCTGACCACGGAACGACGCTCGAGCCTACGGATGGGAGCACGATTGCACCGGGAACGAACTTCCCGTTCTCCTACCAGCGCAGGAACGCCTGCAATACGGGCTACAGCCCCATCACCGTGTACCTGAGCACCACGGCACCCGCATCTTCAGATGTCACCCCGGACGGCCATCTCGCCAGCGGCAGCTTCATACTCCACTGGGGTGACTACTTGATCGCCAACTTCGGTGGGTGGAATCCTTCAAGGATGTCCGAAGTACCGATGGTGACTTCTCCGTGTGCAGGCCTCCCGCAGATGGGCACTCAACCGCCGCCGACGCTCACGCTGCCGACGTTCGATGGCACCGCTCACGGGACAACCCTGTTCTTGACAGTTGTAGAAACGTACAGGGACTGTCCGGTACGCTAGACGCTTTCCTTGTTTGTATGGCACAAAGCTGATCACTGCCTTGTATGCAGCCTGGCGGCGTGCCCCTCAGGTTCGGTGTGGAGACGACCACGATTGTCTACGGATGAAGGATCGCATCGAGTACCCATCTGTATGGATAGTATCGATCAGCGACGATTTTCATGTTGAACGACGATCGCGGACGGAACAGTATTCAGAACCACACACGGAACATTATCCGAAATGCAGGCGTCAGGCATGTCAACGCCCAATGCCTGCCGAGATGGAATCCAGTCAGTTGTATTCGGCGGCATTCCCTTCATGGTCCTCAATATCACATCCGACGACGTCGGGTCAAATACAAGTGTGCCGGTTGCTGTAGATGTTAGGTACCTAGTCTTCACCAGGCACCGCGCAGCCCTTCTGCCTGCACGACAGTTTGACCCCAGTGCCTACCATTGAGATGTATGCCGTACGTCCAGGCGGAAGCCGAACGTTCAAGCGCGAAGAGTGGTCATCCTTATGACCCGCAAGGGCCGGGATATTGATTCTGCCATACCTAGGTAGTTATGATGACATTGTGCGAGATACTCGGTGTCTCTACGCGGACGGAGAGTCCCGCTTTCCGAGAACGTATTCGATGGTCTGGTATGCAGCCCAAGGAACAAACTCTGCGGATTTATGGTCAGACAAGGTTATGAGTGATCAGTATGCGGGGCTTACGGGGCGTCATGTGTCCACTGAAGAAGAATTCGACGTCTGACGCAACGTAGCATTTAGCCTCCGGATATTCGAGTTCAAGTCAGCCAGATAGAAGCGACTTACAGGTCAGGCCACGCTCAGTGTGCATGTTACCGAAGGCGCCCATGTTCTCCACGATGAAGTTCTCGTCCTCAATCGGTGTCTGGAAGCCTTGCAGGCCATTCCAGGTCATATTTCTAGGACATCCGAACAGTCAGACCACAGAGAACCTAGGATTACAGCGAGGGACCCACTGAATAGCAATCCTGGTTCCCTCCGCCACGAGGATGAAGTCCTAGACAGCAATTTCGATTAGATGTGAGCGTATCATGGGAGCGGCCCACCAGCGGACTCACCGCCAGTCCGTGCACAATAGCGACCCGCTCGCTCTTCTCGATAACGTTGGGAAGGACGCTCAAGGTGGACGCAATACTCTGGTCACTCCCACGACCTCCCGTAACGGGGTTGATGTACACTGGGCCACCGCAAGTCTCCCATGCGATGTGTGGGGCATGGATTGCGTCTTGGACCTGATTAATATGTCAGACACGGATAGCACGGTCGCTGTCAAAGATTCATCTGCTTACGTCGGTTCTAGAATCAAGACATTTCGTCAGTTTGAAGTCACAAATCACCCTGACACGAGTACCAACCGGTTGAAGTAGACGAATTTCTGTGTGTCGCGCGGGAAACCCAGAACACTCCCTGTGTACGCATCAGTTCAGATACCTATTGACAATATGTCCAAAGACGACGCACAGAGGTTCGGGAAGGTATCCGTCACGCGGTAGACGTCGAAAACCGGGTTGAGACTATCAGGCATGTGAGTTCTTGGACCGACGCGGGACGCGGTTGAGCCTAACTGACATGCCGACTGCGCGTTGGATCGGACTGTGGATCCTGCACTCAGGCCTAACGCCAACTGCTCGGGTTTCGTTGTTGAAGGTGGCGCCAGCCGGCAATGGCAAGAGCCCGGTTGGAGGGTAAGTAACCTTGTCGAGATAGTCCGTAAAGCCGCAAGAGTCGGAGATGTTCTGGAGCTGCTGCCAGAATGTCGAGTTGAACGGGAAGACGTTCTTGTTTGCCTGAATGGTTGGTCAATATCTAAGACGCTCTTGCCATGATAACGGGCATATAAACCTGAGCAAAGCGAAGGGCGGGGATCTCCTGCTGCACGAGGCCCCAAGTGAGAGACGGGTCGGCAATCCAGATACCCTTGAGGTTAAGATCCGGGTTGGGATTTTCGAAGAGGAAGTTCGCGATGTAGGGTACATCTGTTCTATTGCATCAGCATTGAGTCTTCTTGCGTCTCATCAAGATAACTCACAGTATCCGGCGTACTACCCAACCCACACATATCAGCACGAGGGTCATTGACACTGCATGAAAGATGCACATACACTCTCTCCACTGACGAAGAAGTTGCTTCCCTTGAGTTCATGGAATACTTCCAAGAACTGCTCCATGAACCCGGCGACTTGCGCTGCTAGCTCGTCGTCGTTGCTGATACTAGGACTGCCTTGCGAAAAGCCGGTCTAATGCCACCATCAGGAAAATCCATACAGACGAGGAGGTCTGCTCAACGCACTCCGACGGGTTGCTCGACCCACAAAACGTTTGCAAGATTCGTCCAGCTAAATGGGTTTCTGTAGGTCGTGGTGAGTGCCACTGCATACTACAAGATACATCAATGCATACGGTGTTGGCTCCGATTGTCCCCAAGACCATGCTTGAGAATACGACAGATAAGTATGGTATCAAGAACAGCAGTTCATTACACTTACAGATCGGGCCATTCTCTTGGAGGAACCCTTCGAGGGAGGAACATCCCGGACCACCTACCCATCATGGCGATGAGTCCGAGTGGCGTGCAATATTAGAATTAGCACACACCATTGGTCCAGAACAGAAGATCCTTGACGTTCGAAGCATTGTTGGTAGGCCAGAACCTGCACGGTGTTAGCTGATGACACGTCTTTAGATCCTTAGGCGAGTATAATACCAGAAGAAGAGTTTGCGAGTCTCGTTCGCAGCCCCAGAGATAGGCATAAGACCCGCGAAGGACGGGCCAGCATCGAAGTTCACTACGCGAGAGGGCAAATAATCAACTTTGGGATATACACGAGAACGTGAGATACTCACCATCGGGAATTGTCGTCCCATCAACGAAAAATTCCTTCGCTCGAGGGTGACTGAAGGTGATGGGAGCCTCCCGCTTAGCGACAGTCTTTCCAACCTCCATCCGCGGAGCCAGGAAGTCGCGCATACGCTCAAGCTGTTCGCGTTGAATGGACTCGGCAATGTCCATCCCCTCCATCGCGCTCCCAGAGAAACGAGCCACGCACGTCCCGGTGACGTAGACGAGCAGCAGACTCAGCAAGAACCGTAGAGCGACTGCCATGATGAGGAACACAGTGCTGCTGAGTAGTCCGGAGCCTCAACGAAGTAGTCAAGCACGCTTGAGCGTCCTTTATACTCCAGACGAAAAACGCACAGCGGCCCGCAGACGTTGGGGTACGGAGTTCCGTCCGAACGACGTCAAGCAACGTTACACGCGGTTCTCTCGATATTGGGGATCACGCGGTGGACGATGATAGCGGAGAAGCCGAGCACTCCAAAGGCCGCGTACAGAAAATTGTGGTCCTTCAGATCCAGACGGAGACACCAGCATGGAAGAGAAGCGCATTTTGTGGACCGACGCGCATCTACAACTCCCGGCGGCCCATTCAGTGACGAGAGGCAACTGCAGCGGTCCGCAGGCATCGCTCACCTGGTCGCAAGCCATACGGCAACACATGGCGTACAGGAGCTTCTCATGCAAATCGAGACCGTCCAGTCCCACGGCATGCCTGTAGTCCACGGAAAGCTGGTCAGCGGAAGCGGAGAAAGAGTGCGAAGAAGTTGATAACGGCGCCCAACGGCACATCTCGTCATTGATAGGATCCAAAAACGTACCGCGGTGCATGAACGAGGGATCGCGTAGCGTAATGAGTGACTCGACGACGGTGTGCTAATGCCGTAGGCCCTTTTTACGCGATGCCCACGAACTTGAATGAAGAGCCATTCAGCAAAGTTTGATTGAGCGGCATCGAGCAGTCGTCCATTGCACGTAGATGACCCGTCAGGTGAACCGTGTGGCTTTGTCCGGGTAGCCTAAGGATGGGTCGAAGGCGTAACTGCGAGCCCGGCAGCACGTTGTCATGGTGGGTCGATGCAAGTTCAACGCAGCTGTAAGCGCCTTGTCTACAGTTCCAGCATCAACATACGAAGATAACTGCGTTCCGCGTACTACGAATAGTGTACATCTAAGAGAGCAGGATACATGACAGCGAAACATAGCGATTATGTTGGTATAGCGGGTCTAATGGTATAATACGTCTAAATAGGGCGAGGATAGTGGGAGTCTGAAGGAGGAGGCTAGACTTTGTTCGTCTTGTCGTTAGGCCCAGGTACATTGATGACTTGTGCCGCATCTGCATTCGCAGTCGACGGGGGCGGATTTTGCCCTTGTTGGTTTTGCGCCTTGTTAGTGAGAAGGTCTTCCGGCAACATGACTGCAGACCATCATCAGTACGGTAGCGAACCACGAACGACGCCAACCACACGCACTCGCTCGATCGATGGCAACTGGCAAGCCACGGTGTCGGCCACGGACCATGATCACGATGACTACGAGCTTCGACAAGGGCCCAAACGAGCCGGAAAACGCAAAGTTCTCGGTTGGGATGCCCAAGGTCAGGCCGATACCACCGAACGCCGAAACAAGCTCGAAGACTATACGTACATGGTAGGTTAGCGCTGAGGCTATTACAAAGAGGGAGAGACGCACTGATGCGGAAGAGATTGAACCATGGCGCATTGTTGTCGTCCATGATCTTCGTGCGCTCGATGATGCAGATGAGGAAGATCGCCCAGACAAGCCACCATATATCGAATGCGACCTGTCGGCGGAGATGCCACCCGAAGTACTGGCCGATCCGCTGGGTCCTAGGCACCTTCTCTGAGAGATCTGGCTCCTCATCGTCGTCGTCGGGGCCTGCTTCAAACACGCCCAGGCTCTGCTCCTCATATCTATGTGGAGAATGTGAGCATGTATGGAATGTGTAGGCGAAATTTCATTGGACTGACACGTTCGTAGAGCGTATACTCAGTGCGACCTATAGATGTAATGAGGTTATGGCTGATGTCACAAGACGTTATAGCACTCACCGGATACACCGCGATGTACATCATGATGATACAGAGGAACCTGTCGAAACAGGTAAGCAATGGTTGAGTGAGCAAGATGAACTGCTACAGCACAAACGCACTGGAACGAAGGAGCTAGCGCTGATAGAGACACGATCGGGAAGCCAGAGGCGCGAACAGCGAAGGATTGGAACAAGCCCGCTAGGACACGTGTCCCGGGTGACAGCGAATCCGTAACCTCTAGGCCAATATCGAGGACGATGAAACAGGCCCACTCGATGATACTGAACTGAGGTGTTAGGACGTCGTCCAGATAGAGCAGATCCGCAAGACGTCACCCACGTGAAGACAAACAAAGTCGCGCCGAGGTACCAGGTGACGTGGGAGGGAAACAGATAGAGGAAACACCTTGCAACAATGAGCAGTCAGTCGTGACCTTTGCTCCACTCAACATCCAAACGGTGTCACATACCGACGAGGATGGTCAAGCAAGAAGTGCAACACTTGGTCCATCTGTCCTTCGTCCTTGACAAACTTCGTGTAGATCCAACTGAGACACTGGTCAGTCCCGGATCATTAAGAAATGCTGAGGGATACCTACATAATTAACCTCAAGCTTATAGCCACCTCATGATCAGTAGCGTTAGACAGAGACTAGGCTGGGTACTCACAAGATAGGCTGGACGGTGGCAATAAGCACGAGCCATAAATTGATTGAAGGACTACATGAGACTCACCAAGCCATGATTCCCAGCCAAGATGATGAAGATCATAGAGACTGTGGCACAGGTTGTGAGCGACTCCGCAGTAGAAAATCGAGCGCACCCACAGATCATCAGGTACGCTCTCTGGAATGGTACCATTCCCCTGCTCGAAAGTGAGCTTGGCCTCTTCGAGAACTGAGAGAAGTGGACATACGTATCGACCAGACTCATCCCGCCTCCCGTATATGCCCCAACAACCTGACTATATGCACGTCAATAGCAGCTGTTGTGTCTTCCGAACAATACATACAATAGAGTGAACCTGCAGAGTAGAGAATCTGAATCATGATGACCGGCAAAGGGACAAGACCTCCGTACCATGTCTTGTCCACTAGACGAGGCTGAGAAGCAAACACGTCGTCATACGTGGCCGTGGTCGAAAGCCAGGGTGCGATCAAAATGAACGCTATCAGCTGCATCCCAATGAAGTACTGGACCTGATGTTAGCATGTATTGGATGGATAGGTCGCAACGTATCAACTCACGCAAAGGACTATGTAGCTCAGCAGGACAAGCGCCTGATACCTATTCAAATAGTCAGCATGTCGGACCCAGATTCAACGTACGCCAACGCTAGGACTGACTCGATTCCTCCAAGTTCCTCCAGTTGGTCGTCGCTGAGTTCTTCAGTATTGAAGTCAGAGTTACGTCCAATGATCAGGCCACCCAGGCTCTCGGTGAGCCATTTGGCACTACCAGCCTTGGGCTGGGTAATCGACGTCATGGACACAAGTCTCTTGTAAACATGCGGGAAGTACTTCCGCGCCAACCGCGCGCTCAGCTGGAAGGGTCCAGGAAACCCGCCGAGCCCTTGGTCCTTGGGGCGCTGGCCGAGTACATGCTTGTTCGCCGATGTGCTCTCGATCTTAGGCATGAGAACCGTGCGCCGCCGGGGCTGCGGAACTGAATAAGGAGGCGCAGTCAGTGAAAGCGTCGCGTCAACGGCAGCGTCAGGTGAAAACTTACCCCGTCGCCTCATAACACCAGTCCCGGCCTGCCGCGGGTCCGGTGCGAACTGTAGGTGTTGAGGCGGAGGTGACCTGGGCGACTGTGGCAGCGGCATCGCTCCCGAGCGGGGCGATGACGTGAACGACTGCACATCATGCATGATTCCATAGTCGTGGTCGTGATCGTGGTCGTCGTCGAAGTGCATCGTAAGATCCATGGAGGACGAGAGGGGGTCCGGAGACTCGACATCCACTCGGACATGAGCGCTCGACTCGTTGGAGTGAGGCGAAGCCGGTACGTCGAGCCCTGGGTCTGCTGCCGCTTGCTTATCCCCGTCCGTACCCAACTTGAACGCGAGGCCAAGGCCGAGTCCAGTCGTGGTGCCAGCAAGAGCGGCGCCGATACCATCGGAGGCTTGGACACCGTTGCTGCCATGCTTGTGGTGTTTCTCTTCAGCGCTATCGCCATCTTCTACGTGTTTGTGAGGGATGGATGCACCGATAGTCGAGGTCATGCTGGTGAACCGATCGCGGAAGGATTGCAGGAGGGTTTTCTTGCGATGCCTGGCAATGATATGCTGTCTGAAGTAGCGTAGACGGATAAGAACCATCACCCATGCAACCATTGTCTGGACATCACAGGAAACTCGTTGTCGGTACGCAACGTTCATGCGGTAAAATAGTGAATGACACTCACCACATTGCCCAGGACCATGAGCACCAACAGAATAGCTTGCTGGAGAGCCGTAAGGGTGCTCAGGTTGACGGTGGATAACCCCGTTACAGTCAGGGCGGAATAACATAGGAAAAGACAGTCGATGTATGCTGCAAAACGTCCGGTCAACGCTGTTCATGTGAATCATTCCCGCGAGCCCATGGCCTGGACTACGCAGCGCAGGTACGTGCGTCACACGACCTTTTGTGGCAAGCACCCGAACCACAGCTGTGCAAGTTGTCGATCACCTCGTGCAAAGTGACGCCAGCGGCGACGTCGACGACGCAGTACTATGATCGAGGTGCACAGTCGGAAGAAGGCTCTTGCGGCCTGAATATACAGGTCTATGGCCGCGACGCACTCGCCGTACGATCACAAACAAAATAAGAACACTCACGGATGTGAAATCTCCCGTTAACCGCATAGAATATACCCGACGCTATGAGGGGCGTGAAGGTGAAGAATACGAGGTGTAGCCGGAAGAAGTTGACCTCCTCTTCGATCCATTGGCGAACGCGGGCATAGTGGTCCTGTATCGCCTCGAGGACAGTCATGCGATGGGCGCGGCGAGTACCTCTCCTGGACCTTGAAACTTGAAGGCAGAACGAGCGATCGGCGGTCGACAGTGGGCAGGTAAGCGCGAACGCAGCGAGATAGCAGTGGCAGGAAGAAGCAGTTCACACGTGGAGAGCTGGTCGTGTATTTAAAGGGATGCCAGCATGTAGGCAACGCGGCGTCCAGCCGCTTCAGGGCATAACGGCGTTTCGGAAGCATCATAGTGGCGGAGCATCAAAGTTAGCGTCACTCTGACTGCGCTGCTGCGCATAAGTAAGTACAGGTGCGTCTGCCTGCGTCTGGATGTTTGTGCAATGTGATCATGGCGATGAAGTGACGATATATACCGCTTCCAATTGATATCGCCAGTGCCACTTGGGATGAAAGTGCCACTGACGGGGCACAAACTTCGCCTGCTGAGAGTCTTTTGAAGTCTTGCACACGGGCCTCAACAAGATCTGGGGCCCATGTACATACCGCTAACGCGTATGTAGACTCAGCGGCACAAACCTTGCCTTTGAATACGCGCACGTACGCCCATCAACATCGACATCGAAATCTACCATGAGGCCCCAATCGTGACCTGGGCTGGAGCTGGGCTGGAGATTCGGCAGTGGCCCGGTTCTTGGAAGCTCACCATCGAGCCTCGAGGTGCAACGAGTTCGTCAATCTCGACGCCACAGGCATGAGTTATGCACATACTGCACGTGATCGTCCGGTGCCCGGGCCGTGTGGCCCTGGCCCTGGGGAACGATGACGGGCAAGTCGTTGGCGACGTTGGCGCGCTCATCTCTCCGAAGCTCGAATCCAACAATGCCGCCGTCGAGAACGCCTTTGCTCTCTTGATCCTGCTACTCTGTCGCCTACTACTAGTCCATCGTCGCTGTGAGCATACTGCCTATACCATCATCCTCGCCAGTGTCTTCCCACAGACGTCGTTGTGTCCAACCCCTCCCGCTCACATCCTCCAACTTCTCCATCTCATCTCACATACGTGTCATGGCCGGCCCAGCATCCCAAACCATTGACGAAGCTATTCGCGTCGTCGTAACCCCCTCTCAAGCGTCGTACTTTGCGGGCGAGCCGTTCTCTGTGACTATCACCTTCACCAACACTCGTACCCCCGAGGCTCCTGCAGCCGCGCCCCGGTCTTCCTCCCACACGCACCGCCGTGGCGCGCACTCCATCAGCTCGGTGCCCTTGTCACGTCCGCCGACATCTCCAGGTACTCCTCGTACTGTCGTCCCGGTATTCACCTCCCGCGCCAACGGCGAGAGCAGCTCCTCTCTCCGCAAGGGGCTCATTGGCCATAGTCTTCCCACCAAATCTTCGGATGAGCCCCCTTCCGCAGAGGTGTTGAGGAAACGACTTCTCGCATCCCGCTCCCTCTCAATATCACTGTCCGCCAATGACCTCCCACCATCGAACGACTCGAACGAACCACCATCACCAGCGAACCGTGTGGGAGGGTTGACGAATGGTAACAGTGAGTGTATATCCATCACATTCCGACTTTGTCACAACAGCTCCTTGGTTCCCAACTCGAAACTCATGGCAATTGCTCTTACCAGCGTCCGCCGCGGGGCCGTCGTCTCCTCGGATCGTCGCCCCTCTTGCAAGAGCACCTACGCTCCCACCAAATCACCCCCATGCTCGCAAACAGTCTGTTTTGGATGGGCAATTACAGCTCCAAGACTTGCGTCCCCCACCATCTATGTCGCCTTTCGCACCCTCCCCGAATGCCTCCATGTCCACCTTCTCCCTTTCCCTGGATCCAATAGCCGAGGCTGGCTCAACCTCACCAGGGTCACCTGCGACACCCTATATACCTTCACCTGTCACCAACTCAGACATGCCCAACGTCCGAACACAGATACAGGCCAGCTCTTCCGCACCAGCGCAGAAGCCAAACGGGGCCTTGTATCCTCCACAGGGACGCGATCCGTCTCGCAGGCCATCCCAGCTCGGTCTTGGCCACGGCCCCCCTCCTTCAGCCTCTTCAGCGGCATACCTCAAGCCTCCAAGGACCGCTTTCTCCTCCACCTTTCCTGTCGCGAACACCGAGCTCATTCTCTATGCGTACGCCCAACTCCTTGGTAACTTGACTATCACTCCTCTTCCCGATGCACCTTCTTCTCCAGACCAAGCACGCAACCTCAATCGTCTTCGTTCCAGACTATTGAAGCGCAAGGCCATTGGTGGAGGGAGCATGGATATCACATCCTCTCTTGGTGCACAATCGGTACCTGGGGCGCCTGGGCGTCGAGGATCTCATGGCCGCTCATCCTCTCTTTCTGCGGGACTTCTGTCTATATTGTCCCCCGTAGGACCGACTCCGTCGCCCAGCCAACCGCCCTTTGTGCCCGGCCATCGCGCGCGGACATCCTCCGTATTCTCCTTGTTTGCCAACGGCCAAGCCCCGCCCTCGAGTCGGTCTACGAGTGGGCTAGGACCGAGCACATCCGTGACCGAAGAGGAGGACATCGACCCAGATACACCCCTTCCAACACTAGAAGTCCAACCTTCTATGCTCGCTGTCGACTTGAGTCTGGGTCCAGGCGAATCTCGAACATGTAGGCCCTTCCTTCGGCGATACTGGCAGATGAATACTGACTGCATGCAGATACGTACTCAATCACTCTACCCGATAACTTACCGCCAACCTTCCGCGGGCGTGCGCTGAAGTTTTCCTACCAGTTCATCCTGGGGATATGCCGCGCAGGTGCCAGCACTCCTGGAACCAGCCCTGCGAGCAACAGCAGAGTGATGAAGGTGCCCATCCGCGTTTACAACAATGTCGCAGGTACGATTGCTCGCTCTGTTTCCGCAGTGCGAGGCTGACGCAGAGTCCTGCAGTCGGTCGACCACTTGCACCATATAACCTCTTGTGGCCCGTACACTCGCAGCGAGGGCCGATACCGCCCGGGAAGGTCGCGGAAGGCTCGAAAGAGCCGCTCAAGCGCTCGAGCCTCCGTGCCGCACCGACGTCAGCGCTGAACCCTGGGACGTACGACGATCTGCAGGAGTATGCCCGGAATTTGCTTGCCTCGTTCCCCGATCCGAAGGCCACCGGTGTGCGAATCAAGCTTCCGATAGAAGCTATCCCTTCGTCTCGTAGCGGGGATGACAGCGACCTGGAAGCCGACATCAACAGCCCGACGGGATGTCGGCAGGCGGTCGAGGTTCTGACGCGCAATCCCAAGAAAGGTATGCGCATTGCTTGCTCCGGTGTTGTCGTCATGCTGAATGGGTATCGCAATCTAGCCTCCTACGACGTCACCAAGGACGGCATCAAGGTCGCCGTCCTCACGTTCCCGAAGAGCGCGTACCGTCTTGGAGAGACCATCCTCGGTGTGGTGGAGCTGAACGACCGGCCATCTCGGGCTCGCGTGCTGAAGGTATGTGGCATGTAGTGAGCTGCGCGGGTTCAGCTAACCCTGGGATCATCAGCTGTCGGCTATGCTGGAAGCGCATGAGTCCCTTCCTAGTAGTATTGCTTCGCCGGCGCTCTCTCGACACTTGCGACGCGTCCACGCGGAACACCATTCATGCTTCATGCCTGCGACGCTGCGCACCACCTTCTCCCTCGACATCCCGCCTGATGCCAGTCCGGCATTCGAAGCGACGTTCGACGAGAGCGCTCTAGACGGCCTCGACCGTATTAACCTGAGAAGACCTAAGTCATCTTCGGGCGGATTGGAGTGGAAAGTCCGTCTGTGTCTCCTGGTTGCGATCGCATCTCCGACCGCCCGGGAAGGGCCTGAGGGGGCACGCACGCGACATTTGGTCCGCGATGGTCCGCGCGGCCAGTGGGGCTCGTCCTGGAAAGCGGCATCGTCCATCGCGCCGTTGGAACGCCCGGCACCTCCATCCTCCGCAGCCTCTCCCACGACGCCGAACGCCAACGGGGAGCTCGTACCGCCCACGCCATCCACAGCGCTGTCATGGATGTCGTACTTTGCGTCCTCTCTCCTGGGGCCGTCCAACGTTGGTTATCACGACGGCGACGAGGAAGTAGAAGATGAAGACGAGGACGAGATCGGGCCAGAGGAGGCGTGGCGGGACGTGAAGGTGGAGATGGTCGAGTGCGAGGTTCCAGTAAAGGTTTGGCCGGGAAACACGGCCTTCAAGGCAACCGAAGTCGTGTTCGACGTCTGAGGGATTGGCGTTCGCGCCAGAAGCATGCATTGAGGTCAGCCAAGCTCATATGCGCGTCGTGTGCGCACGTAATAAGCGTCCGAGCAGCTGCTGACCCTGCCTCATATGACAGTCCTACCTCCTACTACGACCGATCATGCAGCAGCGCCGGAAGCAAATTCATTCAATGTTGGGAGTTGTGGAGCACGCTGCAGCTTCGGCATCAAGATGCATATGCATATGGACAAGATCGCTCGCCTGGGGCACAATGGGCGCATGCGTCATACATGGACATCGCAATGCGGGGAGCCATCGCGGGAAGTAGCGAGCACGCCGCTAGTCCCCTTCGAGCTGTGCTCGCCGGTCGGTATGTTGCGGCGCCGAGCTCACGAGCGTGTCGCGGTGGACGCGCCGTCGAACGCGGACCAGTCGCTGGCGGACGATACGGGCGCGAGGCCAGGCACGGAAGCGGGCTGCGGTGGAGGGCGATAAAGATGTCTGGTAGACTATAGGCTTGAGCAAGGCTAATGGGGAGGAGCGTGAGTTGGACTCACACTGCTGTCCGGATCATTGGAGGACTGGAGGGGTCAGATGCCGGTCACCTGGAGGACGAGAAGCAGGGAAGAGGAGGACGAGAGATGGAGACGTTCTGCGTGGGTCTGGTGTGGACTGATGAGTGGTGTAAAGTAGCTTAGCGTTCGTGAATGGGAGCTGTCGGATGGGAGAGTCTGGGAGAGCATGATCGGCTGAATAGACTACGGCTCAAGACGAGTGGCCCTTGTGACCCACACCTGCCTAATCCGGAACAGGGGTGACCGAGCCACCGTCTCTTGCGCCGTCAGGTGAGCGAGCAGAGTCTACACCGCGATGGCCATGGCCCCGACCGACTGACATTCCCTCTCTCCCCCTCTCTCCGACATAGACGATTTGTGAGTCGCATCCATCCCTGCTCTCGACGTGCGCCCCCGCGCCGACATAGACCTCTCCCTGTCCCCCAGCTTCCCCGCACGATCCCGTCTAGACCGCTGTCGGAATTTTCGTAGAGTCGACGCGTGTACAACAGCAGAGCTCACGACCCCCGTGCGTGTACTATCTCCTCCATCGCAGTGCGCATCGCTGACCGCGTCGTCCAGACTAACGACCCTAGAGGCAGAACGAGCGTGTACGCTATAGTCATCTAGATCCCGCTTCCCCGCACCCCGCACCCGCCACAAGCAACCCCCCTTCCTGCTCCATCTCACACGACATTCCAAACTGGCGACCGTCCACAACTACGAGCAGCTCCTCAACCTCGGCGTGCCCTCCTTGAGCACGATGCAGCATCCCTCCTCGCACCAGCAGCACGCGTCAGACGACGCCGACCGCCAGAACCGTTTTCTCTCCTCCCATGGCTCCGAGACGCCCAACAGCCTCAGCCTCCGCGAGCGCGCTGCGAGCCAGCCTCCCCGTTCGCAAAGCTTCGTCGCGCCGCCGCCCCAGCCCGTGCGCAATAACTCCGGGGGACCAGGTTCGGGGGCCTGGGGACGCTTCTCCTCCGGTCTCAGTCCGCTCGCCCAGTCGGTTCCCACGCGCAGTGCTTCCTTCTCTTCCTCCCCTTTAAGTACCCATAGCCCGTTCTCATCCGCAATGCGCGACTCACGCTTTGCGTCGACGTTCGAGGACGACGAGTCCGAGGCGCTCAGCGACATCCAGGACCCGTACGACCCGTACGATCCGTACGACGAGCGGTTTCCCCGCAACATGTCCCTCAGGGGCCGCACGTACGCCGCAGACCTCACCCGGAGCCGATCACAGTCGCTCGCGACGACGCGTCCCGGCGCGATTGGCAGTGGCTTCCCTGGACAGGGATTCGGTCAGTGGGACGGTTCGTCGCCTCAGAGCATTCCTACGAGGTACGATATCAAGACACCCACAAGCGGCAGTCGGTACGGCTCGCTCGGCGCCTTGGGACGCTCGCCGTCGAATGGATACTCGCAAGGCTCGATCACGGACCCTTCCAATATGAGCCCGTTCGTGCGCGACGTAGGGCAAATTCTCTTGGATGATGGCTCGGCCTTCCGCGAGCTCTGGGCCGGGATGAACCCTCCGCGGGACGAGAACGGTGGTGGAGGCAGCGGGACGACCAGCAGACGACACAGCGTCAGCGTCGTGCAGCCGCGACGACCAATCGTCGGTTTCAATGCTCCGAACGCGGATACGGCAGAGGACAACGGCCGGCCTGGAGTATTCACCTCCGCGTCTTTCAGTGGAGGTGGGGGCGGGCTCCTGCTCACGGACGACGACCTCGCGAGCGATCTCGGGATGATGAGTATGAACGATACGAGGCCGATGACATCCGTGCAGCCACCCTCGCAGCCATCGTCGCTTCCGATCTATGCGCCCTTGTCAAAGAGCCCGCCCGCCTCCGATCGCGTCTCTCCCTACCAGGCGCTTCATCTCAACATTCCGGGTGGGGCTGGCAGCTCGTACTCTCGCCAGTCCATTGTCGGTTCACCG
This sequence comes from Earliella scabrosa, assembly GCA_022605405.1. Classification (NCBI taxonomy): domain Eukaryota; kingdom Fungi; phylum Basidiomycota; class Agaricomycetes; order Polyporales; family Polyporaceae; genus Earliella; species Earliella scabrosa. The sequence continues at coordinate 1,863,225 of JABYQQ010000003.1, read as the reverse complement.
AGCGACAGCGGCCTCTCCGGCGGGAGTCCTTCACGCGGGCACATTGATACCTTCATCCAGGAGGGTCGCGAGCCGACGAGACCCACCGCCCTTATGGCGCGGTACGTTCCTGGCCATGGTATACAGCAGATTCCCGAGGGGGGCGTTATGCCGTCACCGATGTCCCCTGCCACCCTACGCAGTGCCGGTCACTACGGGCAAGCGCAACATATGCAGCGTCGCTCGTCTGACGCCTCCAAGCCTCTCAGCGAACTTGGGAAGGGCGTGCCCCTTCACGCCGTCCCGACGTCATGGCCGCTGTACATCGTCGAGTTCAAGGCCGGGCGCACGGACCTTTTCTACTGCACGGACCTCACACAGGACATCCGCGTGGGCGACCTGGTCATCGTTGAGGCGGACAGGGGGAAGGATTTGGGCAAGGTTGTGAATGACACCATCACTCTAGCCGAAGTCGAGGCGTTCCAGAAGCAGCAGAAGCTCATGAGCATGGGACACGCTGATGCCCATGGCGTCCCCACGAGTCCGACTGGCGCGGGTGGCGGCGGTGTGAAGGACATCAACCCGAAGATGATCTATGGCAAGGCTCAGCACCGGGACACGCAGTAAGTCTGACTCTATGCTGTTCCCGGCGTGTAGCGTTTGCTAACTATCGGTTGCCTGCAGGAGTCTACCGGCAAAAGCCCAGGACGAGGCGAAAGCGCTCGAGTTGTGCCGGAATAAGGTCCGACAGAGGAAGTTGCCCATGGAGGTTGTCGATGCCGAGTATCAATGGTGAGTCCCGTGCCGATAAATAGCGACGCGTTCGGACTGACAGGCCACACAGGGACCGCCGTAAATTAACCTTCTATTTCGTTGCCGAAAAGAGAATCGACTTCCGAGAGCTCGTGCGGGAGCTCTTCCGGTGAGTTCTGCGTTCATTTGTGAGGATCTTCTATTCATATGCTCATGCCGCTGTCTACAGCCTGTACAAGACGCGTATCTGGATGGCGTCCCTCGGAGGGACCGGGAACTTCGAGCAGTGAGATGCTTAAGCCGCCTCGCTACACGCAGCGTGGAGCCACCGCACACGCGCATTTAATCGTTCCATCTACTGCCTATACCTCGCTGCTGTTGCTATTCCCCTGCACGCGTCCACTCGATCTGTCCTACTACTTCGCTCTCAAGACGCCGTGTACGCTACTACGCCGGTCGAAGCTAACTTAACCCATCCCTCATCCCCTACGGACTGTCCTCCTGCACACTACATGCCACCCATCACACCCTCCCCCTCGTCCTTGTACCAACAGCACGGTCTGTTTGCGTTCGCTGGTTGTGTCTAGTTGCTCCGATGGACCTGCTCTCTGCGAAAGAAGAATGTGCCCTGGTCGGGTCTTGGATACCCCCGCCTGGTGTCTCCCCGCTAAGTAAATGTATCAGTACTTGTAGTCTAGTCAGTGGTATATATGAAGTGAATCATCGTGGCCAACGACCCCTGCCTGAAGCTGGTTAATCAGGTGAGTTCGCAAATTTACAAGCTTCTGGGAGGATTCCAGATGACGTTCAACTACAGAGCTTGTTGCTTGACGAGTCTGTGGCGCCACAAATAGGATTCTTTATTTTACTTCATGCCAGCCATCTAATTAAGACATCCGTTCGATGACGCGGCATGTTGCAGGATACCAGGCCCTGCGTGCTGTGGTAGGATCTATACCGCCCTTCGGCACGTCCCCCCCCCAGTCCGGAAACAAGAATCCCGCCCTCTTATACATCCTCTCCGCACAAGCGTCCACCACATTCAAGTTGACCTCTTCCTTCCAGCCGGTCGGTGGCGGGTCGTCCGCTACGCCCTGTACCCCATGCGGCCGCATGCCCAGATAGTACCGTGTCACCGCGCATACCATCGTCTCCCCAATCCCTTTCCTACGGTACTCCTCCGCCACGAAGACGTTGCGGAACGCAATCGTGCGCGGCGTGACGCGCCCGAGCACGACGTACCCAACTGGCTTGCTGTCGGGCTCGACGCGGCACACCCAGACGAGGCCCCGTGCGACCGGGCGAGCGAGGAATGCGCGCACCTCCTCCCCGCTCCCAGCTTCGCCCCACACGTCCATTCGGAACGCCATGACGAGCTCGACGAGCGCGTCCATGTCAGCTTCTCCCGCCTGTGCAACCCCGCACCGGGAGGGCGTAAGGGTCGGAAGGGGCGGCACCGACTCGCGGGTGGCGTACCCAACACGAGATATGGGGACACGGCCAGGCACCACGCGCACAGCGATCCCTCGGTCTCGCAGCAGACCCACGTACACGTCCACTAGGCGTTCGACGGCCGGCACAGGCCCCCTGACCTCCTTCAGTGCGAGCGGGTCGGGGAGAAGCGCGAGCGCGGAGGTAGCGAGGAGCGCGGTGGCGGCGGCGAGCGACTCGTCGGAGTCCTGGCTGTCTGGGTCTGGGTCTGGGTCTGGATGGTCTGGGGTTAGTGCGTCGGCGGCGGCGCGGTGTGGAACGGACAGGTGCCACGAGAAGGAGAAGTCTTGCTGGCTCTGGATGCTAGTAGCGGTGAGCGCGAGCCTGAGAGGAATGATGCGTGATGGTCAGCTTGGCCCTTGCAATCGCGTACGTGGCTGGAATTCACGCACTGAAGCTCGTCGCCGCGGTATATGGCGAAGAGGGGGACCGGCCCGGTGAGTGTGGAACCTTTCTCGGAGGAGGAGGGGGTTTCGCTCAGGCCGTCCGAGTCGAGTTCGTCGAGGAGGGTGCCGATGGAGTAGCCCATGAAGCTGTCGTCGTACTCCTTCGTGGCCTCCAGGAACGAGGCCGCGTCTGTAAACTGCACGAAACGGAGTCCGTCCATGATCTCTCAAAGGGCTGGCGCGAGAATGTTGGAGGAGTTTGCAACCACTGCTGGAGCGTCGGTATATTGTAACTGAGGCGAGTCATCTCCGAGCCGATGTGACTCGACCACCCGAGCGGGGTTAGGGCTGGCAGGCACCATGAGCTTGCTTGATGTTCTGTGTCGATGTTGCTCTATTTGACAAGCGCGTGCGTTGTGTGGATGTTGAAGTGCAGTCGGCCCGGCCTTAGTTCGGCGTACCACTACTAGTATAGCTGAGGTTCTGATCGAACCCTATGCAGATGGCGGCTTTGGAAGTCGAGTCCTGTACGACAGGATACCAGTCAGCAAGTGCTCGAGATCATTACATAGGGTCGGGTCGGACATATCCAATTCTATACTGCGAGAATTCGCATACAACGCCTTGTGCCTTGGCAGATTGGTGGGGCTGGACAATCGCAGGGGCGGACTCGGAGAGAAGCGACCCGCTTGCTACGATGTACGGTCCATCCAAGCTCCCCATTCAAGGGGGTCCCATCAGCAGCCACCGCGCTGGCATGGCTGTAGAAAGGACATGCCATGGTTCTCAAGTTGAAGGAAGCGGTCCATGGCGTCGAGCGGGCAGATGATGGCATGTATGAGGACGCTGTCATAGGAGGGCAGAAGTGGCCTAGGCGGTGAGCGTGGTCGCAGCATCATGTAGGGAGCAGGAGGAGGCGGCGGCAACGACCCGGGGGGTGGCTAACATGCATGCTAAGCAGTGTGAGTATTTGTTGGGGGCGATCTCGGGATGGAGAGATAAGTTATTTATCAGGTCCGGAAAGAGCGTATTCGTGCGGTAGGAATGCCTGTCTGCGTAATGCTTCGCCGCGAGTTGGTGACGTCCGAGCAAATGACGGAATGCTGTGGGCCTGCGACTGCAAGCTGATCGCCGCCACGGGAAGTGGCCAGAGCAGAAAGCATCGGACCCGAGGGCGTCGGAATGTTTGCATGCATCGAGACCATGTCCATGTAGTAGATGTCACACCCCGTGCCATTTGTCGCCTCCACTTGGACCTGTGGGCTACGTCTTGGTTGTATGCGTTACCGTTCTGTAGACTGTGGTCTACTAGTACTTATTTCGTAGTTCAGAGATGGGAACTAGTGTCTCAGTTACCGCGTAGATCGATAAATAATCGGGACGTTAAAATTCAACAGCAAAACTGTGTATACCCACTAACATCACGTCCTCATGCCGCACTGCTTCTGACAGTTCCCGGTGGCACAGGCTTGTTGAAATAGACTGTGGGAGGTGGGTGCCTAGCGGGGTATCGGGCATGTCGGGCCCCGACTAGGCCTCAACATTCTTCGTTGTGTTTCTCGTCGCATGTTACGCGTCCAGTGAAAGTGAAGAGCAGACATTTCTTGCCAAGCTGTTCAACATGCCAGTGATCATGAATACTAGCTCGGGCCGTTCCTGCCGTGGGCGTCTTTGGCATATCCTGTGGCGGTGTTAGCTGAAGCGCCTGTTCAGGTCGTCGCGGTGACAACAAGTTCAAGTTGAACGTAACATTGAACGAGTACTTTTGAACGTTGCTATCGATGATCCTCTCATGTAAGTACCTTCGTCTTCGTCCTCAAATACAGGTTTGCCCAGAATACCTTCTGACATACAATGCGCAGCGGGGGCAGTGGGAATCATACTCCATATTTCGGCGGTCTAGCCTATCATATGTCAATGTCAACGTGCGTCCTGGGGTGGTTCGTATGCGGCTTGCCAGTGCCATTCATTAGAAGAGCTTTCCCAGCCGACAAGGTCGGCTTGGACATAGTCTGAAATGGGCGTAGTGACAGGGGAGGTGAGTATGCACATGGTTACCATCCGAAGAAGGGCGATCGCTGGCAGAGAACGTCCTTGGGTAAGCTCGACGAGGTATTTATCGGACAGCGAGCCTGGAATCGCAGATCGTACATTGAGTTTCACGGCGGAGTGTTGTACCGGTGCGTGTTCGCCGACCGCTCATCGCATGCGCCGGCTCACTCAAGTATCGAACGGTAGCAGGTCGATACAGGTGGTCGACGTCTCGCAGCGCGGGACGACGTGTATCTGCATTGACGATGTATGACGTCGCGGTGTGCATCGCCAGCTTTGGACAGAGCGTCATGGGCGTTCCCAGGCCGGCGGCCATGTCTGTCGACGGACTCGGAAGCGAACAACGGCGGGGATGCGCACACACTAAGCGACGAGATCGGACAGGCTTGGACGCGCGCGTGTGGTGTTGAAGAGCGCGAAGACTGTGGCCGCCGCGCAAGGAGCACGCTCTGCAGAGGGCGCGCGGTGGCCGAGGGCAGATCGCCAGCGAAGGCCATTTAATATTTATTTCTGAAGGGGATCGTGGCAGGGCACGGCGCATCACAGAAGCAGCGTCCGAAGAGGGAGGGCGATTAGCGGAGACAAGGTCGAGTCCCTGCCTCCCACGGACCCTCTGCAGCGGTTGATATGACCCAATCAGGCAGGTGTCAAGGATCGCGACGTCGAGCGAGGCTCTCCATCGTCCGCTCTTGTCACCGCGCTCCCTCTTCTCCCCGCGCCCTACTCGCTCCCTCTCCGCCCCAGAATGTCGCCGCCCTTCGTCCTCTCTCTTTCCTCCATACCACCACCGTCTCTACTGCTGTATAATACCCCGCCCCGCTCTACTTGGTCTCTTCTCCATCCATGTCGCTCCCTGCCTCCCAGCCCCGGTCAGCTCCCTTCTCCGTCGAGGAGTTCAGCGAGCTCGTCTCTTCTGCTTTCCAGCTCCAGGATGGAGACAATCCTTCGCCTCTCCGCCAGCCGCTCCTTTCTTTGACTCCTGCTTCGCCTCACTCTCCTTCTCTCAACAGTTTTCACCCCGGCAGCACCAGTTTCGATGGCGAATTCGACCGCGAAACCATCGCGCTTCGCTCACCCGCTCAGGAGAGCGCCTCGCCTCATTCGTCGTCACCCGGTGGAAAGTCGCGTTCCAGAACGATCACCGCTCGCCGCGTCCTCGACCAGATTCGCACTCGAGCATCGGCGTTCGTTTTGCGCTCACGTGCGCTCTCCCCCTCTCCGACCAGATCTCCTTCTCCTTCGCTCCCTCCTTTCGAGCCTCTTCCCCCGCCCTCCATCTCTCCCACTCCTTCCTCTTCCTCATCCTTCGCCCGCGCCCTCTCGCCCTGGAGCATGGTCGACCTCACTCGCGACCGTCCTCGTTCCCGCGCAGACAGTCTGACCAGATCCCTCTTCTCCTTGCAAAGGCGCGACTCTAGCCCTCCGCCTCTTCCCGGTCAACACTCTCGCTCGGGAAGCATATCCAGCACCCGTACGCCCACGCCCGGTCTTCGATCCTTCTTCGACGACTCTCCTGTCAAGTCGAAGCGCGCATATAGTCGACCCGCCACCGCTTCTTCTGCCCTCCATCCCCTCTCTCGCATTGCGACTGCTAGCAGCGCACAGCCGTCCTTTTTCACAACCGAATCCTTGCCGTCCTTCTTCGAGGACGGCGGCTATCAGGTTGCGAAGCCCCCTGCGCCTGCCTACAGTCGCCCTGACACACCGACCGGTTCCTCCCTACTTGTACATACGCGTCTCCCCCCTCTCCGCAAGTCGCGCAGCAATGGTCACAGTCTCAAAGACCATGGACATCGTCGTGGGTCTTCGACGACATCGACTCACCGACACCCGCAGATAGGCCTCGGGTATCAAGACCTCGTGCTTTGGGACCGCCATCAGGACAATGGCATGCCGTCCCCTCTCACCAAACCAAGGGACGCTCCACCCATCCCCGACGCGAAGAACATGCCCGCTCTTGACGACACCGAGGACATCGACCTGCCTCTTCCTCCCTCTTATGTGTTTGAGAGGCGTGGCAGCGCCACAAGCACTTCGACGGTGGGTATCTAGACTCCACTTCAATCTCGGATTTGGCTGAGCCATCTTCTTCATTAGGGAAGCACGCGTTCTAATTCGAGTCTCTCGGGTCGTTTGTCCAACCTCGTCGCTCTTGCGTTCCCGAGCAAGATGCGGATGCGCGGACGTTCGAAGCTTAATCTTAGCATCTCGACCGAATCCGAGGCCCCCTCTGCTGATTCCTCTCCCTCTACGATCTCCTCCACTTCCTCGCCTTCAACTCCTAGTTCTCCTGTGTCGACGTTCTCACGGTCGCATGGCCATGTTTATGCCACCAGTGCAGACGGTCATGATGCGGCACATCGTCACAGGGAGAGTGATGAAGAGGCTCATTCTATCGGGCGTGTCCTTACACCGGAGGCCGATCCTTTCGCCAAAGCGGAGATTACGGTGCCTGTCAGCGGCGCTCCCCGTCCTCCCAGTCCAACTTCGATGCAAAACGCTCACCCCTCTCCTCCTGGTCTGATCAGAACGGTGACATGGGACTCTCATCAAGCGAAGCCCCGCAGCGCGAAGAAGACGCGGAACAGCCTCCCTGCTTCACCCGTCTCGACGGCGTACACGTTCCCGTCCTCTTGCTCCGTGTACGGGGGCAATTCTCCCGAACGGGATGGTGGCTCCACTGCTCGTAGATCAGCCATTTCCACACCGAAATGGCAGGTGCCCCCTTCAGCGTGGTCTCCGTATACCACCCCCGCTACGCCCTCTGAGGACGCGGCATCGAGTGTGCCGTCCTTCATGCAAACGCCTCCCCCGGCGCTGAGATCCTCATCTCAAAGAAGCGGGAAACCTTCAACGTCGCCCTCTCGCCTAATGTTCCCGTTGCCGCCTACAAACATCCCGCAGCCTCGTCTCCTACCCCAGTTACCTCCCCCCGACCGCGCACTTCCGAGTCCACCTGCGTCTCCTGCACCCCCTGTGCCACCCAAAGACCGTATTGAGCGATCTCACAAGTCGTTGCCTCCTTCTCCCCTCTCTATCCGCTCTCAGTCTAGCCCTCAAGCGTCCTGGGAGTTGTCAGAAGGTCGTCCACCCTCCGTCGTTCACCTGGGTAGAGGTCTGAGTTTGGGAGACCGCCCGATCAAGACGTTAGCGCAATTGCATGAGGTATCCGAAACGCAGGTGCACGAGGTATCCCTTTGCCTCGGCGAACCATGGTCAGCGACCGTCTCGCACTCCTCGAACGAGCGCCCCATCCGTTCCACGACGCCTATCCTACGCAGGAGGCGCTCGGGCGACTCTACCTCCACCATCACGGCATCGCCGAGTTCTTCTGCCCTGCACGAGGCCGCACGGATGTGGGACAATAGCCCTCTGGCGACTCGCGATGTTTTGGCGATCCGCGAGGGCGAAGGCTATTCGGTGCAATCGTCCAGTGCACATCTCCCTACGCACGTGGAGGACGACGCTGTGACCGACTACTGGAGCCCGGTGGAGTCGACAGCGTCTTCGACAGTCTTCTACGACGCGCGTTCGAGCGTGGCTTCGGCGTCGCGATTCTCGCTGGACTCGGACGTCGACGGTCGTTCCCAGTCGATGGAGGATCAACCCATCGCTCGCGCCCCCGTCTGGCGTGTTGGCAAGGCTGCAAGCTCGGGACCTTGCTCCTGAGAGCTAGGTGTCACGTCCACTCTTGCATGTTTTCGTTGCAAATCATTGCGTTACCTTTGGCTGTTCTCGTTTTCCGCTGCACTGCTGGTCGTAGAGCTAACTTATCACCTCTCTTTTCAAGTCCATAGTAATCGAAACCCTCGCATATAGGTACCTCTGTAATAATCCCTGTACAGTACGCTGTAATCTCTCGGTCTCTGGGTGTCGCGTAATCGTAATCGTAGTATTTCCCCCTGTACTCCCCCCTGTACGGTAGCTAGGTTCACATACAATCGTAATAAACTGCAAGTCGACCTCCGAATATATGTATCACCAGCGGGACAGTCAGGAAGAAGGCGTACATTTCAAATGCACAGTCAAGGTGGAAACATCATCGTCCGGAGAGCTTCTTGGCCACAACGTCATACAGATCCCTGTCGACCACACTCGGAGACGGCGGCAGGATCTTGCTATGGTCGACGGGCCCAGCATACCGGCGCACATGCAGCTGCTCCGGAGGGGCGATCGAGAAGTCCTGCCGCGGCGGGGGCGCAGGGGACAGAGGGATCGGGGAGAACTCGTAGTAGCGCGACATGACCTCGTCGTTGACCGACGCGTTCACGCACTCCTCCCCAATCCCGACCCCGCGACGGGGCTTCTCGTCGGGCGTGTCGAGCGTTTTGCCCTTCAGCCGCCGCCAGCCGTCCTCCCCACCATGGTGGTCCTTCTTGGCGGGATAGTGGTCGTCCCTCAGCTGGTAGCCGCGGTAGCCGTCGCCCTCGTGCGGAGGCATGACGGGCGACACCGCCGCACGGAACACGCTCGCGGGGACCATCGTGCGCCGCGCACGCTGCGGCCGGGTCGTATAGTACGGCTCGCGGGTCGTCGGCCGCATCTGGGGCTGGGGCGCACGCTTCTGCTTCACACCTGCAGAGGACGAGGAGACGACGCTCCGCCCGTCGTCCGTGCGCGCAACGTACGTCTCGTCGTCCGCGACCCCCGAGCCAGGGCCGTTCTTGTCGTATTCATCCGAGGGCCCGCGCGGCCGCCCGTGCCGGTCGTAGCGCGACACGTCCCGCCGCCACGCGCGCATCATGTTCACGCTCGTCGAGCGCGACTGCGGCTCGTCCGCGCCCCTCGCACCTGCGCCCCCCGCTGAGCCTGAGCCTGGAGGAGGAGGAGGGGGGCCGTTGCCGAGCGCAAGGAAGCCGCCGTAGCTGAGGGTGGAGTGCCGGGAGAGCGTCTGGCGGGTCTGGAGCGCCTCTTGCTCGAGCTTGCGCTCCGCCCGGAGCTTGCGGCGCTGGCGGAAGGCGAGGCCGCCGGCGACGAGGATGACGGAGAGGACGAGGGAGAGCGGGACGGCGTATGCTGCGGTTGGCGCGGGGATGTGGGAGTCGTCGAGGGAGGGTAGGGTCTGGGGCGGGTTGCGCGTCTTCTTCTCTTCGTCCTGGTCTTCGTCCCCGTCCCCATCCCCGTCCTTGTCCCCGACCTTGTCCTTGTCCTTAGCATTATCTTTGTCGGAAGCAGAGGTGTGTGAGGTTGAAGTTGCCGTCGCAGACGATGGGGAGGTCGCAGATGCATGCGGTGCCGGAGATGTCTCGGCTGCGTCTGGGGCTGGTTCGTCTGACGCATCCGTTTCGGCGCCGGCCTGGCTGGTGGCTGCCGAAGACCTAGCTCAGCTATGCAGCATATCGACGAAAGACACCCTGGAGCACTCACGTCGGAAGGCAAACGCTGGCGATGGCATCTTGTTGCCAAAGTCGTCTACCATTTCCAAGTAGCAGTGCGAGACGGACGAGATGTTGGGCAGAGACCTGCATGCGACGTCATGTTCCCGTCGGTGAACAGTCCCTCGGTATTGGGAGCATAGACACTCACATGTGGATCATATACGAGCCATCTGAGTTCGACTGGATGGTTGGCCACACCGCCTCGCCGCAAGACCCGTCGTCCTCATCGCCCGCGCTACCAGCCTCCCCACCATCATCTCCTCCGGACTCGTCGTTGTCCTCTTCGTGGCGAGACCTTCGTTGGACGCCGGCGCCAGCATTGCACAGGCGAAAGGAAGGAGACACGACTGCTTTGTCTGTGTCCCACCGCCCCACGATGGTGTCGCCGGACACGTACGCGTCCCCGTCCGACGGGCTGAGCCACTTTACTTCGGGCGTTTGAGTTGCATCCACGAGGGACGCCAGGTGCAACAGACTGGAGACTGAGAGCAGAGAGAGCGTACTGCAGAGCATTGGTGCAAGAGACCCTCTAGGTCACGGAAGAGAGGACCGGCCCAGGTAAGAGGGGATAGCACGGAATAAGCACAGAAGCGAGGGAATGCTGAATGGGGATGGTGGGATGGGGGCAGGATGGACATCTGGTGAGAGCGGCTGACACTACACCTGGTAAGGGCGGAGGACGGACAGGTAGGCTCGATCACAATGCATGAACCTTTCAAGGCGGCATAGGGAACGATGGAAGACCAGGGACGCGTCATGCGGGTGTGGAGGCGGTCGAGTCAACCTCCATCTTGAGGTTTGCCTGTGAGGACGATATGCCGCCAACCTTCTCGGCGAATTCAGCAAGCTGCCGCCTGTACGCACCTCCAGATGAGTGGGACACCGGGTCAACATGTGAAATACGCACTTCTTGCGCTCCTTTAGCTGCTCTAGCATCTGGATGACCTCCTCTTGCTCCTCCACTGACAACTCCCCGCCCGGCAGCGTGGTCGCATAGTCGTGAGCTTCTTTCAAGGTATCCTTGAATTCTTTCGTCTGGTCCAAGTCAGCGTTGCGATACTGTCCCATATGAATGGTCTTACAGCGCGCACGAGAGCCTGCTTCGCTTGTGGCGTGAGGGTGGATCCTTGGTCTTGGGTAGCAAGCTCGAGCACGTTCGCGAGCTTGATCGTCAACGACTCGTATAGGGACGTCATTCGTGCAAGCACAGCCAGAGAGTTCTGAACACAAGCAGGATGGTCGAGTTACGCGGTGGAACACCCAGGTTCGGATCAAACACCCCCTCTGTCTTGGTATGAGACTAGAGGAATACCGGAGGACGAGGACGCGAATCGTTGTCGTGGTTAGACTCAGAGTCGTTCAACAACGCGTCTGTTTCTGTGGCGCTCAAGACCGGCATACGGCCCGATACAAGCGCTTCCGTGAATATCGGGGTTAAACCAAGCGAGCGTAAGGAAGTGTGAAGGAACCATGCGTGATGGTCACTAGGATTGAAGTGTCCTCGGAGAGGCTAAGACGAGTCAAAGAATCGAAATCCAAGACGAGCAGCAGTTGGACAACAACAACAGTACGTAGGAGCATATGCAGACATTGCGAGAACCGTCCACCAACCCAACCGAAGAGAGCAGAGCACACCACCTGAGGCTAACGTTCTTCAGGCGGCAGATACTTGTCCAACTTCTTGCGCAGTGGATGCTCTACCTTGATTCCAACCGTCCGCAACGCGATCGCGAGTTCCCCCGCCAGACGCCGTTTCTCCTCCTCATCGCCCCCTTTCGACTCTAACAGCTCCTTCACAGCCCGTGCCAACCGCCCGCGAGGCATGGGAGGTTTGTCACCATTCGCTGGCGGCCGCTTCTTCTTCCCCCCTTTGCCCTTGATCTTGGGTACAGCAAGCAGCGGCTCCATCACCTCCAGCCTGAACCTCCGATACGCAACCGCCGAGAGCGGTACGACGCGGTCGGGCGGACTCGCAGCCTCCGCATACGACTCGATCTGTGCGACGCGCGCAGGCGGGTCGCCCTCCTCGAACCCCCACTTCCTCAGCTCCTCCGTCCTGCGCTCGCGGAGGCGCTTCTGCACCTTCTCCCGCGTGTCGTCCTCGCGGATCGTCCGCGCGACCGCGTCCAGGACGTCCGCCAGCCGCAGCCAGCCGCGGTCCTCGTCTACCGCGCGCTTGACGTAGTGCCGGTTGACGTAGTTGAGGAGGCGGCTCACGGACTGCGCACCCGCCGAGTACCGGTTGAAGCACGGGACGAGATAGTGGATGAGCGTGGAGTCGTCCGTCGGGGCTCCCAGGAAGATCTCGCGCGCGACCTCCGCGTAGTAGCGGTCGAGCTGGTCGTACAAGTCTGTCCCGCTCGCCTTGGCCTTCTCGCTCTGCGCGGAGAAGCGGGCGGGGAAACCTGCGAGACCCGCGGGGGAGGGCGGGGCCTCGGAGTGCGAGGAGGTGAAGTAGTTGTAGACAGCAGTGTGTACGCCCATGTGGTAGCTGACGTCGATCGCGGGGGCCTTGGAGGGGTTGTTTGTCGGGGAGCGGACGATGTGGTCAAGAGCGGGCTGCAGGTAGCCCCAGAGCGAGTGGAGAGACGCGGAGGGGTTCGCGCTGCCCGTCGAGGGATTTGGCAACGGCGGCGGCGCTGCGAGGGCGGCCTCGGGCGTTGCGTGCCCGTTGGCGGCCGCAGCGGCCTCGTGTTTGGGGCTCTGTGCTGGCATCAGAGCAGAGCGAGCGATGTGGGAGAACAGGAGAGAGGGCGGGAGACTCGGAGGTAAAAGTATCGACGACACAAACGCGCGCGTCCATTGGCCATCAAACTTCCTCGCAATGGTCATCGAGCGGCAAATCTCTCTTTCCCTCTTGCCGTTCCTCCTTCTTCCACCACCTCCGTCTTTCATGCGCACCATGGACTCCGACTCTGACGACGACTCGGACTATGTCCCGCCCCCCGCAAAAGACAACGGTAAAGCCCATGCCGTCTGTTCAATCGCCATCGCTGGAACTGTCAATCGCAGGCTCGGACGTCTCGGACTCTGAAGGGCCCGCGCCCAAACGCGCTCGGACGGATGCGCCAACGGACGGAGGGGTGCCCAATGCCACGCCAGAGAGCACGACGACCAAACAGTGCGCTTCTCTCCTATCTTCCAGGCATGTTCGCGGACACCTCTGACTTTCCCAGATCAGAACCGGCGAGGATGCCTACGCCGCATTCAAAGCGTCCCTAACTGCAGTCCCTTCAGAGTCCGCCCAGGCACTCCCGGCCCCACCAGAGACGGTGAAGATCCTGAAGCGCTACAGGTTCGCCGGCGAGGAGATAACGTGCGTGCGCCATCCCACCCATCCTCCGTTTGTTCCCAAGGGCCCACACGAGAACCCATTCCGGACGCTGCAGAGAGGTCAAAGAAGTGCCCGCTGATTCGGAAGAAGCGAAGAAGTGGCCGCGCTGGCAACCCCGCGATGATGAGGCGGGAACGGCCCCGTCCCAGGACCCACCAGGCTCGACCTCGACAGCGAGTGGCACGTCTTCTGTGGCCGCGACCCCGACCTCTGGCGTATCGAATGCCACCCCTGCAAAGCCCCCTGGCAAGCGTCCAGGACCTCGCAAGGGAAAGAGCAAGCTTGCGGACGTGCCGACCAAGAAGGAGCCTGTGAAGCGGCTTACCACGCTCGACAAGTCCGCGATGGACTGGCGTGCTCACGTAGAGGGAGAGTCCTCCACGGGCATGAAAGACGAGCTCGAAGCCAACAGACGCGGCGGCGGTTATCTCGAGAAAGTCGAGTTCCTGCAGCGCGTGGAGGCGCGAAAGGAGGACGTTCTCGATGCCGCGAAGGGGAAGCGTAGGAGATGAGGTAGTCTGACTTTCTAGCCCTGTCGTTGCTCCGATGTGTATCGCTATGTATGTACGAGATCCAATGTGTGCTATGTACGTTATGTTATGTTCGAGGGGAATCTTCCATGGAGTGCTAAGCCGAACGAACACGAGTAAACAGGAAATACTAGAGATACATGGGGGGTAGACCAGAACGAGAACGCATGCATGGCGACGAAATACGAAAATAGGAAAGTGGACAACATGGCTCGACAATCAAGACACGGTCGCATCAAGAACACAGACAACAAAACACAATCACCGTCCTCACACAACTCCCAACACAACAGTGGCCCGGAGACTCACCTCTCTCCCCGCAGGCAGAACGACCGGCTTCGGCTGTCCGTCCGCATCAACCTCGAGATACTCCTCCGTCCTCAGCGAGCTCGACTTCCACCCCCAGCTCTGGTGCACCGTGAACGTGTCCGGCGCGCTCGTGAACCGCGTCAAGCTCGCTCCCGTCGCGCTCGCGCACGCGATCGTGAAGTACGCGCTCACCTTCGGGCGCGGGTCGCGGTATGGCTGCGGCGGAGTCACAGGCGGGGCGGCAGCAGGCAGCATCACCGGCGAGGCCATAGCAATGCTCCCGACGCTCCCGGAGGACGCGTGGAGCGGGGTGGACGAGCGCGAGTAGGCCGTCGTGCTTATGAACCCAGACGCGGAGGTGCTCGCAGACACGGGAGTCGTCGGAGCGGAAGGGATGGTAGAGGTAGCGCGTGCGAGGGGCGACATCGAGGATTCGGTTGCAGAGGGAGAAGTTGAGGTTCCCAAGCTTCCGAGCGAGGACAGCGGCCGAGGGCTGGATACAGAAGAGGACGCACCACGCCCGAGCATGCTTCGGTCGCGCGGAGGAGCAGACAGCATCCCGGATACGGGTGCAGATGACGGGGGAATAGGATCAACGGAGGACTGTCGGTGCAAGTAGATGCCGAGTTGCACACCCTTCTTCCGCACAACCTGCACGTAGACGTTGTACAGGCTGCCGGCGTACCACACTGTATGCGAATACAGCCGGATCTTTTCCTTGAGCGCGTCGACATCCCAGAACTCGACTGCGAACCGGAAAGGAGGGTGCGCGGTCCACTTTGCCTCAGGGTCCGGAGCACTGTCGTTGGACAGAGGGTCTGCCGACGACGTTGCGAATGAGCTCGCGAGACGGTACGATCGCTCCAAGCCGAAGAAGTTCGCTTCAGTGGGTTGAAGCTCGCCTTTCTTCGAGGCTCCAAGCTCGAAGAGCTGGTCCATAGATGCCCCTTCGACGCCGGTGCTATCCCCGAGACGGATGGAAGTATCTCCAGGCACAGGATAGAACGGCTTGAGACGCTCTTCGGGATGCAAGTCAAGCTTCCGAATCTCTTCTGCCGTGACGCTGATGCCGAGCTCTTTCGTGGCGGCTGGAGAGAGCGAAGGCGAGGCTGACCCAGGCGGTCTGAAGGTAATGTGGTGCTGCAACGTGGACTGGTTCCACAGCGCCGCCTGCAACACTGGGAGCGGTACGAAGGGTTTCCCGGTCGACGGCGAGACGTCCCTCGAAATAGCCATCAAGTCATCCGGATGCTGCAGGAAGCGTTCAGTTAACACTGGCCGACAACTACGTAGCCATGGAGAGTTACGTACCACATTGGCATAGTAAATGCCCTCCCTGAACAATTTCTCAAACTCAGCCTCTTCCTCTCCCTCCGACTCTCCCGACTCGTCATCGTCTCTGGCAGCCCTCCTCATCTCGACCACGCTCCGGGCAATCTCGTAACGCTCCTTCTCGCCCCTGACGAAGAACGCGTCTGACGACAGTATCCCACGCACCCACCGCGCGCCGAGTCCGCCTCGCCGCCACAAGATGGGTGCAACGACAGACTTCCCGCCCGCAGCCTTGCCCTTCCCACCGAACCTGGAACCGGGTATCTCGGGTGGTGCAGAGCCTGGCCGGTCGCCCGCACACTGAGCTTCACGAGGACCCGGCGACCATATGACGTCCTTGCTCTTCTCCGCCTCCGACGACGCGAGAGCTTGTTGCTCGTGGCGCAGAATGTCGACGCCCCACCGGGCCAGCCAGCACGCGGCGGCCTCGCCGACCTTGTCAGACACCGCGCCGTAGTACGCGCATGGTTCTGGCGGGTGCGTCTCAGGCCTGCCGCGAGCATCAGCGTCCTTCCCAGCGTCGCTGTCAGCACCCGCGTCGTTCTCCGAGTCCGTGTCCGAGTCCGGGGGCCCGTCGAAGCTGTGTGAGTGTTTCGAGCCCTCCCTCCTGAGCGTGCCTGAGCTGTTCACAGTAGGCGCCGCCCGGTTGTCCTCCTGCTGAGGCAGAAGGTCCGCGATGACGTCGATGGACTCATATGAAGCGGACGGGTCGTCGTCCTTGATCAGCTCGGCTACGTCCTCCAGACCAGTGGCTGCCTCGGACTCGTGGTCGACCCCGTCATTGCCAGTGCCGAGGTCGTGCGACGGTCCGATACCGCGGCCGATGGCAAAGTTGAGATATCGCACGGCCGTGTGAGGGCCGACGGTGCGAACGATAGCAGAGAGCGCTTGCGATGCGACGGAGGGTATAGACAGGTAGACAGCAGTTGCGAGTAGCGATAGCAGAAAGCGAGGTGTAGCAGGATGGTGCCCTGGCGGCAAAGTTGGCGCGGAAGAGATGTCGAGACCGGGCGGGAGAAGGCTAGCGGTGTCAGAGAGCGAGATATCACGTTCGACGGATGCGAATGGTGGTGTCAGAGGATGGGTTGCTGTGGGTATCAAAGAAGGGGATATCCAGAGAGGCGGGCCTCCGCCGTACAGTCGTGCGATACATAATCTGTGGTTACCCAATTAGTCTCCGGTGGGATCGGAGGGGTCTTGCTTAGACAGATGCGCGAATAACGTACTCAAAGGCTAGAAAACGCAAGTCAGCCATGTATACATCATAACCAGTGAGAGAAGGGATTGCGCGGGCAAACACGTGCAGTAGTAGGTTGGCCCAACCATAACAGTCGCCCATGGGTAGTATGCTGCCCGGTATCAAATGAATGCAGCTCACCAGCTCGTGTAATATTAGGATCGTCAAAAACAATATCGATGTAGTCGGGTCCTGCTCGATGACTGGACAAGTGGGGCTTGGATTCGCTGAAGCCCGAGGTGAACAACGACTGGAAGAAACCCTGTCACGGATTGTGAGCCCTGATTAGCGGCTTAGAAAAGGAGCGCGACATACCGCCTGAATCAAGATTACTCTATGGAGTCTGTAGATGGCATGCCACGAGCCGGATATCCGGAGCGCGACATCCGCAGTCTTGCGCTGCAAGAAGGACGCATATAGATGGGATTGGAGGTCATTCGGGGTTGGGCGCGCTGGGCTTGTTGGCGGAGGGGTCATGACATGCGTGCGCAAGGATGAGGAGGACAGCTGAGGGATGAGAGAGCCCGAGAGGTGGGAAGGACGCGAGTGTGAATAGGACCGCTCGAATGCGAGTGCAGATATATCGGACATATCAATAGAGGCTGGCTTGGCGAGCCCGTTTCTGTAGAGTAATGTGTAGGAGGCGTGGCACTATGTGCAAGGGTCGTGAAGAGGCAGATGTCCAGAGAAGAGCCAGGCGAGCAGCGTCGTCGTCGTCGTCCTCGACGCGTTCAACTTGAGCGCGAAGGAGCGCGCGCGACCCCGCGTCGTTCGGATTTGTTTGCCTGCCATATTGGGCTGCCGAGGCCGTAGACGCCCGATGCACTCATCCATGATCCCGGCGCAGTGACCATCCCAAGTCCATCTTCGACGACGACGGCGAGGCCCCTTCATCCTAACCATCTGTTGGATCGTCACCGCTACAACACCTGTTAGATTGTAATGGCTTACACGCAACCACATCCCCGCTTCTCTGTCCTCTCCACGTCCTCGCTTTCGTCTGCCGAGCACCTCTCTCCTGCTGGGTCATCTTCCCGCTTCTCATTGCCTTCCGCGCCCTCGATCACGACCGCGACGACACCGAAACCAGGAGTACGCCCGAACATATATGACAGACCTCTGAACAAGACACGGAATGCCGAGGTCTCTGCAGCAGCGTTTGCCTTCCTGTTCTCGGAGGTGGTGCAATACACGCAAAAGCGCGTCAGTGGTATCAACGATCTCGAACGAAGGTGAGTTCACGGATAGAATCACTGCATACCTCTTAGACTGTCTGACTACTCTGTCCAGACTTAACACCCTCGGCTATCGGATTGGTACACGAGTTCTCGAACTCATGGCCTGGCGCAACGAATCGGCCTCGAAAGCTCCAAAGCGCGAGACCCGCTTTCTCCCCGCCTTGATGTACATTCACTCACACGTCTGGCGAGCCGTGTTCGGAAAACTCGCGGATGCAATAGAGAAGAGTGTCGAGAATGCAGACGAATGTGCGTAGCCTCGTTACCTTCGACTCCACAGTGTTAGCTTATGGCCTCTGCTCTACCAGACATGATCATCGACAACGATCCGCCCATCACGCGGAATATCTCTGTACCACGAGACATGAGCTCGCTCAGTTGCTCATCTTTCACCGCTGGCATCGTGGAGGCTGTCCTCGATGGTCTCGGCTTCGTACGTCATCGACATCTACCGTCGTCGAGTACGGACTGGACTCACCCGCATCCCCGTAGTCGGCTCGTGTAACGGCACACAACACCCCGACAGAACAATACCCCAACAGGACCACCATCCTCATCAAGCTCGAGAAGTCTGTTCTGGAGCGGGAGGAGGCGCTGAAGACGTAGTCAGTTGACGGGTGTTTCATGACACTCAGTGTGACACGCGCGCTGGTCCAGGCTTCTCTCCTGTCTGGTTGAGAATGGGCTGGCCGTGTCACCATCTGTATGCCGTCGGCATTATCGCACAGCGGAGGACATGGAGGAGTCTCGACGATCATATAGGTGACAAGGGTGGCAGACTAAAGCAGGGGTTCCCAATACGCTCTGCAGCTCATTAACCCTGCTCAACCGCACTGGAATTTGTGCAATTACGGCCCTGCATGTATCGCTCATTTTCGCGATGTAGATTCTCTGGTGCAATGCTGAGCCACCTGCAAACGCTGCCTCCAACGTCCTCTCCTTTTCCACTCGGCTGCATATGTGTTTGGATAAAGGGATCTCGACAGATCTCCTGAGTCTTGAGGACGTATGGTCTTTCGAGGCTGAATAGCTCATCCGCAATATTGAGCTTGAGGGTGGCGATCGCGTAGTGGTCTGGGCTCGGAACCGGGATGGTTGTCCGCGCTCCGTCAGTCTGATCCGGTCCATGCGCGTCTAAATTTCCTTATCTTGTCCACTGAGGCCTAGATTATCCTGCCTTCCCTGCTACGTCCGCTTTAACTTCCTCTCCCCACTCCTGGGCGCCGTCAAACAAGCTCCGGAGACGACGGGAACCACCACAAGTCACGAAGTGTGTACCTTGTGGTCCACAAGCCGTGTCGGCCGTCGTTTCTCGCACACATCTGGATAAGTACGTCTGACATTGGCAACGTAAGTCTTTCACCACACCATTGCATCGGCTACCTCGGGATGTGTTGCCGTATGGCTCTGTAAAGTTGCGAATCACTGTGCCACGCGCATCTGGTCCGATCGCCTGCCATCCGTTCTCCCCGACTCCCGAGTCAATGGTCATAACGCTGGAGATTGGGCGGAAGAGGTCCAGCCCTCAGGGTCTCAAACTGATGTCTACAGAAGCGTGTTGTGGCGCAATATCGGGATTAGAACCCGACGCTGCTACACTCGCCCAGGCCTGCATCCGGGTGCATTGGTTGTAACCTCAAGGCTTGAAACCCCGATGGCTTCCGTCTATACATCCAGCTAACGACGCTGTGCACGCGGCAGTGGGAGTCAGCGGACTGTTACGGACATAAGCGCCGCGGTCTAGCTGGTCTGAGACACTGTGGGATTTGTTGTGTAGTTGCCCGATTTGTCTGCGCAGGGCTCGAGAGTGGTCCATAGGGGTTCTATATGTCCCGTCTTTCCGGCTTGCCTAATCGAGCGCTGACATCGTCGTTCCAGGCCGCATCTACGAGGCCATATATCTTTTGGGCCTCTGGGCGGACCGTCTGCTGCATATCCCCGGTGTTCCCGCCCACTTCTGCTCAACCTCCCTTCCTGGCCGCAGCTTGCAGCTCACGCCTGCTCTCAGTCTCTATCAGCGAACAGATTGGTCTCGATGGTCAAGATACATACACTTCACATTGAGCCCCCAGTAGTGAACTCATCGTGCGCCTGGGCATCCGACTACGAACAGCTGCGAGAGCTGTACGATTCACCATACACCGGCGCTGTGATCACTCGTACCGCGACATTCAATGGCTTCAGTGAAGACGCCTCGAACACCGTATGTACCCTCGCCTGAGCTGAAAGGCATCGTATGCCGATAAGCTCAACGATGATACACAGGTTGCGTTTTCCAAGTCCAGTACCTCTTCCGTGAACTCCTACGGATACTCCCCACACGCGCTCTCAAACTACCTTGACTGGGTGTACACACTGCTTACGACCCCCATGCTCGACGGGAGCCCACCAACAAAACCCGTGGTCATCAGCATCACAGCATCCACCCCGGTTGTCCTCGCTGAGATGGTCGAGAACATCCAAGGGTTGCGCAGAAAACTGCGCGCATCATACTCGGCTTCCACTGGCGACTTCGGTCCCCCTAGCCCGAGCAGGACAAAACGCCATTCCTCAGGCGCGTCTTCCTCATCTCACACTGCCCACGTCCCTGCCGCCTTCTCCCCCACCTTCGACCCCGCCACGCTCGTCGCTATCGAGCTCAACACTTCCTGCCCAAACATTAAGGATGCACCGCCACCCGCGTATACGTTTGCCTTCCTCCTTCCGTACCTCGATGTCCTCTCGTCGGCATTCTACGCGGACCCCACCCTCACAATCGGCCTAAAACTCCCACCGTACCTCTACTCCACGCGCTTCGTCGAGGTCATCCGCTTCCTGCACACATACACCCGCGAGATCCGGCCCGCGGCCTTCGTCAAAGGCACAACGCACGAGCCTCTCGCGGTCGACGCGAACGGGCAAGCCATGCGCTCGCTCAACCCGTTCGCCTACCTCGCATGCACCAACACCCTCGGAAACTGCCTCATGTTCTCCGACGAGGCCACCTACAGCCCGCTCGAGGCTTCCGCAGCTCACCGAGCCCCAAGCAACGACAACGACATGGACACCGACGAGCCCGCGCCGGCGCCTCCCCGGTCTCCCTCCGAGTCTCCCTCGCCTCCCTCTCCCTCCTCCTCCTCCAGCACACCCCCACCGCACCCGCCTTCCCCCTCACTCATCCCCTCGCTGTTCGCGCTCCCGCCCGCGCTCGGCGGCCTCGGCGGCGAGTCGCTGCACCCGATCGCGCTCGGGAACGTCTACTCCTTCGCGCGCGTCCTCGCCGCGCACCCCGACGCAGCCATCCGCCGAATACGCATAGTCGGGATCGGCGGTGTGACGTCCGCGGCGGCAGCGGCCCGAATGCGCGCAGCGGGCGCGTCGGTGGTCGGGTGTGCGACGCTTCTCGGGCGAGAAGGCGTCCGGGCGTTCGAGATCCTGGCTGGACACTGAGAAGTGCTGAGAGCTGGCCGCCCGTGGGCTTGGCGCGTCGAGGCCTCACGTACGTCGTTCACACTGGCACTCTGCGGATGCTGCTGCTCCTGTAGTTTATGCTTGCTACCTATCTGCCCGGGACTGCGCTGTCGTGCTGCTGTCGTGTCCTGCTTATTGTTACTGTATCTGTTGTCCGTATGCACCGACTCACGTACCTAATGACGGACCGCGCCCTGGAGCGTGGATCAGACTTCTCGACCACACGCACGAAGGCGGCGTGGTTGTGGGCGTAGCCTCGTAGGCCCTAGTGCTTCTGGTTCTGCAAGACCCGGTCCCGATTCCGTGCCTGGATAACTGTCGCGGGTTGCGCGCTGCTGCCAGAGCAGGCGTCACTGAGTGCTGGACGTGGGCGAATGCAGAGACCCAGACGATTGCGTGACGGACACGGCGTTTGGTGTCATCGGATTCGTATTTGGATTCGTATGTGCAAGCGGCTATGTACTACACGAGAATATTAGAGCCTTCGCGCGGCGCGCGCGTAATAGATACAACATACAGTAAGGGGAGAGGACCATAGCACCATGGTGGTGCGAGACAACGTCGGTATAGCTACAACACAAGACAGGAGAGAGATGGGAGAGAGACGGGAGAGAGATGGAAGACGGCAAACATGTACTCGAGAACCCTAGAGCATTAGCGTGGTGCGAGTCAATCGGACGACTCGCTGACTGGGGGAGGGGATGGGGATGATGTCCGTTTGAGGAAGGGCAGAGGAGAGAGTGAGAGAGTGAGAGAGTGAGAGAGAAAGAAGATAGAAGCACATGAGACAAGAGAGAGGAAGGAAACATCAGAGGCATCGTCCAGTCCGCGGGTATGCACTATACACCGCCGCGCGATGCGCTCAACCAGAACCGAGGAAGACCCGAGGAGCAGAGAGGAGAGCGGCGACCGAGAGCACGCGATCTCGCGCGGCTCAGATTCAGAACGTCGGGAGGTAGCCCTGGAGGTGCGCAGGCTCGGTCTGCACTGGCACTGACCCGTCGATGCCCTCAGACTGGGCGCACGCCCACCCGACCTGCGCAGAAGGGACGAACTCGCCGAAGGCCGCCGCCCAGAACTGCTGGTCGAACGCCTGCTCAGGCGCGAACTGCTCCGAGCCGAACGGGTTCGTGAACACCACCTGGGGCTGGAGCTGAGGCTGAGGCTGGGGCTGGGGCTCGAACTCGAGCTGGTACATGGCCGACTGGTGGACGTGGGTGTTGGAGGGGTAGGGGATCGGGTACGTGGAGGTCTCCTGGAACGCGGGGTCGATGGAGACGGGGAAGGCGTGGACGTACTGCTCGGGCTGGAACGCGTACTCGTCGGCGGGGTTCGCCATGATGAGCTGCTCCGCGGTGTTGGCCGTGTACATGTTCGAGAGCGCGAGGCTGCCGTGCGCGTGCGCGTGCATCGCGTCGAACGTCGAAGGGGCCGTCTGCATGGGGGAGTAGCTCAGGGCGTGCGTCTGAGCGAGGACCAATGTCAGACGATGCGCGTGCCATGGACCAGTGGAAGGATACTCACGTTGAACTGGGCCTGTGGTGAGAACTGGAGAGGGCTGAGCGGGCTTGACGGCTCAGTCATCGACATCTGGAGGTGTGCTGATGACGGTGGCGTGACAGGAGGGAGAAGAGGGCTCCGGAAGGGCGTCTCGCTGCACGACGAAGAGGATGGGGAAGGGGCGAGCTGGGGCGTCGGAGGCACAGGCGTGTGCGTTTGAGGGTTCGCGTTGAAGACGACGGTGGTGTAGTCGTCGGAGGTAGGCTCGGGCCCAGCCTCACGCGCCTGCTGCTGCTGGTCCTGGTCGAACCGCTCGACTTCAGCCTTGAGCTCGGTGTTGGACGTGCCCTCGAGGAGGAGCTTCGCGAGGAGCTTGCAGCGGTCCTTGTCGGTCTTGCCGTTGCGCTTGACGTTGCGCCTCTTGGGAGGGGTCGCGCGCTGCTGAGGTGCGAAGCGGTAGTCGGGGTACATCAGCGCGTGTAGCCGCTTCTCTTCCTCGGCGAGGTCCTTGTAGTGCTGCTTCACCTCCGGGGGCTCGTTCTTCCACATTTCACCCGTGATCTTCGAGATCAGGCGATGGTCGTGTTCGAAGCGCCTGAGTTCGCGCTGCTTGTCGGCGCGGTACAAGATGTAGGCATTGCGAGGACGCGGGATATGGCGGGGGTCCTTGGCGGCGCGACGCGAGACGGACTTCTTGGGTGGAGGCGAGTAGGGTGAGCCGCGGGAAGAGGCACGCGAGGAAGCACGCGAGGAAGCGCGGGAAGTAGGCGGAGAGGTGGCAGGAGTCAAGGGCGAGTTGGGGCGGGACGAGGGTCCTGCGGAAGCAGGAGATGAGGACGAGGAGGACGCATTGGGATTGTGCCACTCGGCAGCAGTAGGGAGCGGCACGGGGCGCCCGAGCTGAGGGCAAGGCTGGGAGTTGGAGATCGGCGCGTTCAATGGGTCGACATGCGAGCCAAAGGATGGGCCTACAATCAACGATTAATGTCATGAACATGGAACAGTGGAGGGATGGTGGCAGAAGAGACATACCACTGTGGGCGTTGGTATGGCAGGGCGGAGAAGTGCGGTGCGCCATAGTGAGTCGCGGAGGAGATGACTGGTGAGGCCGGGGAGGGTGAATGCGGCGGGGGATGGAGAGAAAGGACGTTCATCTTTCGTTGTTTATAAACGCAGGAGTCGATGCAGCGAGCTGAGGATGTGACGGTTCTGTGGCTTGACAAAGGCGCGTCTACGCAAATCCTCCGCGACCCGATGGGATCTGCACACCGCGTTAAAATCACCTACCGTCGTGCACGCGCCTGCACGCGTCTCCCCGAGATCGGAGGAGCCGATTGGTCTTTCGGTCTAGTCCGTCCATCAATCCTCCCAGCCTCGATGCTATTGTCCGCCGTTTACAGAACAGGGCAACTTGCTGCTGAGCGACAGCAATCCGTGCGTATGCGGCTCCTCTGCCGTACGTGCAAACTGCGTGTTTGCTAGCGACACTGGATGAAGACTGGATGAAGACGGTGTACTTGGCAGATCCCCGGGAGCATGGGGGAGCAGGTGAATTCGTTTGGATGAGCCAGAACATCGGGACATCTAGTCTGAAATGCTTACCGATTGGGTGGTATCCTGGCCGAAACAACGCCTGGCGGCCTGCATTCGCGACGTCCTTGGGCGTGGAACGCGCGGTCTCATCTCGCGTCTAGGCAAGGGGACGTACTGGGATGAACGGGAGCGGCCACTAGCTCTCTTGCCGGGTGGCACACATCTCACGAGCAGGGCTCCTGGGCCAGCTTGGGCGGTTTTCCGGATCCGCTTACCGGGCGAGACAGAGGCACCGGCATTCAGTTTGATGACCGGCTCTCTACCCCCTCTTCACCCTCGCTTGTCGCGTCGACGACGTCGGATGCATCTCCTACAACCCTCTGGAATATCGAGTTCCTGTTGGCTCTCGTCCTGCACTGCGATTCTACAGCGACGTATGCAAATGCGCAGATGTTCCGGAGACATTCATGCCAAGGGATGGCGGCTGCAGTTTGGGGGAGATCGATGGCAATGTTTACAGCGATTTTGTTTGTACATGGCGTCACCGCACGGGTGGGCGGGGCTCATGTGCATGGCTGCGCTCCATCTGACTGTTCCGACGCGCATGCCGCATGTCGCAGTGTTTACAGCAATCGTGTTTGGTCGATGCAGTGTACGCGCGCCGCCTCCGACTTGGATCCTAGGCATTCGTTCGCGTCCGCCTCGTGATGCAGCACCAATTCTGTCGACAAGAATATTAATGCGGTATGGAGGCCCTATCGTGATAAGTAAGTATTTTGTCGCACTGGTGTTTTCATGGTCACATTCGTGTCCATGACCGACCGAACTCTCGCGTCGACTCGAAGCTTTTCAAAATGATATACATACTACTCCAGTACTCCAGGGCCCGGTATGGACCCATGATGTCCGGCATCGTCTTCGCCTCTCCGGGACACGACACGGAGGTTGACAACTTGAAATACTTCGATGCACTGACCTTCGCAGTTGATACCACCTCCGCGCGGCGCAGTACGCGTCGTGCGACGTTCCGACCGTTTGGGACTACTTACGTTCCGACCTTTCCGAGGGACGGGGGAGGTGCCTATCTTCACCCTCGTTAAAATCACCTCGTGGTCGGACCCTTGGACTGCCTTATCGGGAAGCATACGCCATTATGCCTCTGCGGGTGCGCCCATGTCATCGTAAGTTCTCCGATGCGTGCGCTGGCGGGTGGCACAGGGGGCGTTCGAAGCCTGGATCCGGGACACTTGACTAGGTCGCGTCGCACGGAACACCGCATCGATACTCGTACTAGAAGATCGAGGGTTGCGGGTGATGGGCAACGTGTTTGGTACAAACAAGAGAGAGGTAAATAGTGGATGGGGAGGAATCTTTCGGGGAGGGCTGGACTTCCCGACTCTGCTCCCCGCGACCCCCCACGGCTGCTCTCTGTCTGTTCTCTGTGCGAGTCTCGCCTCAAGACAGAACTGGTCCCTCCAGTACTACGGACCATACAAATTCTATCAGATATTCACTCCAACCCCTCATCCTTTCCACTACACCCCGGTCGAGTCTCCATCTGGTTCCCGTTCACAAGATTGAACTTGAAGCTGGTGGGATGCTTGCCATGCTCGTAGGTGAGGCATGGGATATAACTTAGTCGTACGCGTCCCATCCCACTCTATGCGTCTCTTGCTGTATGTAACGATCATTCGCGTCCACGACGCTCTCGCATTCCTGGAATAAAGCCATGCTCCCAGCTCACATACCGACGCGCGCACATCGTAATAGACCACGGCGAGGTGAGAGGTGTCAGTAGTCCCTGCAGAGTGCCTGAGGGGGAGGAGACCCGGAACACCGTTCATCATGACGGTGGCTGCGCATGCTTGTCTGGATTCTGGGGTGGAGACTCCAACGAATACATCATGCCTCTTGCGCACGCCGTCGCCAGCCTTCGCCCACCTCGTTCTCGTTCTCGACGGCCTCGGAGTGCTTGCCTCCCTCTCGCCCTCCCTCTCACGACCACGCACGCCCCGGCGACAGCAACCCCCGGCTCACGCGCTGTCCACGGCGCTACACCGCTACCATAGGGTTTATCTGCCCGTCCTGGAAGGCGTACAGCCCTACAGTCCTGCCTGACCTCTGGCATCAACTCCCCTGTTCCCTGCACACCAAGGCACCGTGATTTCGCCCTCTTTCTACCCCTCCTCCAGCCAGGTCTCGCGGGAGCAACTCCCATCCTCCAACCATGCCCATCTCTCTAGCAGAGTCCTTCCTTCCCCAGCCGCCTTCATTTCAGAAGAAGAAGGCGTATGAGATTCACAAGGTCCTCGGCGTCGGCACCTTCGGCAAGGTTATGGTGTGTACCGCTCGCGCCAGTGTGGGCGTGCTGCGTCGTTTCTGACTGTATTCAATTTCCATGCAATCCTCCTGTTGCAACCCTGTCTGCCATGGCATCCCTTCCTTACACATCGACGGCTTCGTTGTCGCTGTAGCGTGCGACATGGCACGTCCCGCCTGGCCAAATGAACGTCGCGTTGCGTGGAGCAGCTGCAGCGACGGATTCAACAACACCTCCAGGTTCAAAACCCCCCGCACCCTCGCGCACAAGTTCAAGCACAAGCCTCAGCCCCTCCGCCCACCTCTCCGCGTTCACAAAGTCCTCCAGAAACAGCACTCCGAATGGCGACAATTACACCGTTGAAGTCGCGCTCAAGGTCATACCCAAGAAGAAAGTCAAGGGCAACGAGAGCAGCGTCTGGGGCGAGATGGAGGTCCTGCGCGGGCTCGATCATCCCAACATCGTCAGTCTCCCTGTCTTCTTTCGTGATCGCGACTATTACGTCACATGTGAAGGTTGAACTGACGTCTCTCTCCTGCGCAGGTCAAGTTCTTTGAGTGGTTCGAGTCGAGGACGAAGTACTACCTCGCGTTCGAACTTGCACAAGGCGGGGAGCTGTTCGAGCGGATTACGAAACGAGGCAAATTCACGGAGACGGATGCGGTGCTCGTGCTCAAGTGCGTACGGTTCTCATCTCGTCGATCTTGCACTGCTTGCGGTTCCGACCCCACTTCTATGTCAACTTCACACTTCCCCATGCCGGACGGGACTGATACCTTCTGCCCCTGTTAGGTCAATATTGTCTGGTGTCAAGTACCTGCATGACCATGATATCGTTCACCGTGATCTCAAGTGAGCAAGGCCGTCTGCATGTCATTCGAGTGTCCTTTCCTTATCCTTCTGCTAGACCGGAGAACATCCTGTACCGTACAAACGACGAGCAGTCTGACATCGTGATCGCGGATTTCGGCATGTGAGTACTGACCCTCACCACCGTCCCTCAACCGTCCTGGCTGAATGACGCCCCGATAGTGCCAAGCACCTGCACTCTTCGGACGAACAGCTACATTCGCTCGCAGGAAGTTTCGGCTACGTTGCCCCGGAAGTTCTAAACAAGAAGGGACATGGCAAGGCAGTAGATATTTGGTCAACAGGGTGAGCGACAATCCATGTATGTCTTGGTCAGTTTGACTCTGACATCAACGGCTCCATAGGATTATCACCTACGTTATGCTTTGCGGTTACTCGCCGTTCAGGTCGGACGACATGAAAGAACTCATCCGAGAGACCACGGAAGCGAAAATCGAGTTCCATGAACGTTATTGGAGCAATGTTTCTGCTGATGGTATGCTATACGTGCACCTCGACTCGTTCACCCTCTCACTCTTAAACCTATCAGCCAAGGACTTCGTGAAGAAACTCCTCAATCCCGATCCCGTGAAGCGGCCAACAGCAGAAGAGGCTCTGAATCACAAGGTATGCATCATATGTCGTGCACTGTGTCTTCGCGCGCTGACAGGGAGCGTAGTGGCTCACCGAGCACACCCCTACCGATCACGACCTCAGCGGTTTACGGGAGAACTTCGACCCCCGCGCTCGCTGGCGTGCGGCTGTCGCTGGCGTACGCGCACTCCGCCGATTCAACTCCACCTCCTCCCGCGCGAGCGCAAGCAGCGGTGGCTGGCGCTCCGGCACGTTCGTCGACTCGGACGATGACGATGAGGAGCAGACCCAGCCCGTGCCCCCGGCCCCGGAGACCGTCGCGGCGCAGATGCCGCAAGACGATCCGGGCGAGAATGAGTACGTCAAGGTCACCGCGCCGGACGAGGACGAAGGCGCAGAGAAGCACACGGCGGCGGAGGAGCGGCCCAGCTCCGCACATGAGCTCAAGCACGAGACGGAGGCGCCGCACGAGCCGCTGCATGAGCGTGTGCCTACCCCGCTGCACAACGGCGGCGAGGGCGGGCCTCCACCGCAGACACAGGAGGGGATCGGTCCGTCGCGCGAGCGGGAGCACGCGCCTGAGCCCGAGGGCGGGCGGGAGACGCCCGACCTGCGGATGCCTGGCTCGTTTGATATGTCTGGCGAGGAGAGCCAGCACCACCACCATCACCACGTCTGGGAAGGCGGGTGGATGGGGCTGTTCAAGAAGCTGCACATCAAGCAATAACGGCGGCGGACGATCCTGAATCGCGTCTCTGCCTAGATCTGGTCTACAGTTACACGGACTCTCGCTCGCGCCATGTCATCATGCGGACGATGTCGCGTCGGATGGGACACTTCGTTTGTCAGCTAGTATGCGTACGTGGTGTACGTGGTCACTGTCGTGTTGTGTTGTGTTGTGCGGTTTGTTGGACCTCTACGTGTTGGTGACATGCTGTGGGTGTTCGGCGTATATAGGAGCGCTGTCGTCGTATTGTTTATGATGCTATGTCGCGATCATCGTACCAGTAGAGGGAAGGCTCGCCGTTGCCAGGTCTAGGAGTTCTACGCTTGTATATTACACACGAAGCTGATACCCCTCGCTCAATGTGGGCAGTTTGCTCAAGTACCGGCAGACGTAGAGGTGCTAGGTCCAGCTCCGTCGGTCGTCGACGGGTTGACTCCTATGTTGAGGAAGTCGTCCATCATAGCTATTGCCCCGCTTTCACTAGCCCCGGTGAATAACGTGTCGAAATCCGGCATGCTCGTCATTCCCGAGGCGTCTCCGGATTGCGAAGTGCCTGCTCCAACACCAAAGCTTGCCATGATGGTATCCGGCGACGGCGCCCCCGTCGCACCCTTCTGCAGGTCTGTAATGATGGGTGCGAATGCTCCCGACGACCCACTCCCAGCTGCGCTCGACTCGCCCAACGACGCAAAGATATCGTCTCCTCCGGCCGACGGCTGAAACGCGCTCAGGAGGTTGTCCACATCGATCTGCTCCTCCTTCGGCTTGACGAGTGGCTGCTCGCCGTACATGCTCGCCGCGTTCGCGTTCGAGGCGCCCCCCGCGGGTGCGTCCCCAAAGAACTGCATATCCATATCCATGTCCAGGTCGAGCTCGATGGGCTTGTCGGCGGAGCTCCCGAGCGTCGGGTCGATGCCGCCCATGGTCCTGACCTCACCTGTCGAGGGGCCCGGGCCAGCCATGTCGATGTCCGAATCGAGCGTGAGGTCAATGTCGACCGCGCGGCTCGCGGCCTCGCCGAGCGCGGCCATGACGAGGTCCGGAGGGAGCGACGCGCGGGCGGAGCGCGGCGCGAGCGTGACGGGGGACGAGAGCCCGCTCGGGATCATCTCGTCCGGGTGGATGCGGAGCGCGGACGCGGACAGGTCGAGCTTGTGCGGGGCGGCGGGGCGCGAGAGGGAGGAGAGGGAGATGGTCGACTGGCGGCGCGCGGAGGCGAGGCTGATGCTGGACATGCGCGGGCGGGTGCTGCCGTCTGGGAGCTCGGTATGCGTTGACGGCGTGGGCGAGCCGGGCGGGGTCGTGACTGAGACAGAGGCGGCGGAGGGGGAGGTGGCACGCGCGGCGGCAGCAGCAGCTGCTGCGGCCTCTTCTTCGGCTTTGAGACGCTGTTCTTCGCGCGCGAGGTC
Source organism: Earliella scabrosa (assembly GCA_022605405.1). Taxonomy (NCBI): domain Eukaryota; kingdom Fungi; phylum Basidiomycota; class Agaricomycetes; order Polyporales; family Polyporaceae; genus Earliella; species Earliella scabrosa. The sequence goes on along the minus strand of JABYQQ010000003.1, from coordinate 1,832,824 downwards.
ACGTTGGAGGATGGTTATGGCGCGGAGCTGGAACGCGGATATTGAGGGTGTGAGGTGGAGGTGGTCGAGGATGGGTGAGAGGTACTTACGAGGTGGGATTCCATGGCGTCGCAGAGTTGGTCATACTTGACGATCTCGCGGCCGAGAGACGACGTCAAGGAGCGTGGAGGTCGCGGTGCATACTGCTGAATCCCTCTGTATTGGGTGCTCTATGAGGATGCAAGGAAGAGAGCAATAGGGCAGAACGTACAATTTCTTGACGTCCGTGTAGAATCCATAGACCTGCCCTGTCTTCACCACTGCATTCTGCACCTTTTGAGCATGACATGCGAGCTCAAGCAGCTCGACAACATACCTGAAGACAGGAAGATAGTGCAGTTACTTCCGCCTCCAGTATTCCGAGAGGTACGACTGGGTCCGGTGGAGGAGGCATTGAGGAACTCGCGGCGGCCGCTGCTGCTGCAGGGGCCTTGCTTGCAGGAGTCGTGGTGGCATCTTTAGCTATGGGATTCGAAGGCTTGCGGACTGGGCGTGGCTTCGGCGCCATGCTGGAGAGCAAGAAGGATGCTGAGTGTGGACGAGGGAGGACGTAAGGACGCGTGTGGCACGGGAAGAGGCCAACCGGGAACAGACGGTGGCTACGCCCGCGCGAGCGGCGCGATCGCTTTCACGCGCGTCACGCTGCCGACCTCCGCCTCCTGCATGAACTCTTGCACCATCCACGACGGTCCTCGACATCCTCGACACCCTCGGCGACGGCGCCGACGACCTCGCCTACGGATTTGAACACATATCATACACTCCGCTGCTACCGATCATTCGTTCTTGCTAGACATCTATCATATGCCCCTCTACTAGAGTGCTTTCTGTCTCACCGCCGCACGACTCCTCGAGTATCTCCGGCACTGCACGTCTTCGTTTCAGCACTCTAGTCGGGATTATCTACATCATGCAATCGTCTATATCTTCCTGGAGCGGGACCGATCTGGATGTAGCGTCGTATACGACATCTACTCTGCCGGTGAGTGTTCCCCGTACGGACAACTGGTGCGCTCAACGTCAACACCTCGGAGTAGCGCCGCATTCGCCATATTACCTCCATACAAATTCGCAACCTCACCCCATTCCCCGTCCGTGACGCGCTTGCATCCGCGCTCACGAAACCATCCGAGCAACCCCAGTTCACACCCTACGGGCACCTGTCGGACGACCTCGATGTCACCCTCGGCAGGAAACGCGGGCGGCGCATATCCGCTGCCAGTTCAAACCACTCGGGGTCAAGAGGCGAGGAGGAAGGGATGTCTGGGAGCCTGGACCGCTCCGGAGAGCCTACCATGAGAAGGAGGACATCATCCAGAGCCAGCATCCCTCTCTCCACCTCCGCCGGTTCATCTAGTCCGAAGCTTACACGGCATCCCTCCAATGTTGGTACATCTACCGTGCGACCCCCACATCGCACTCGCACCTTGTCCCTCGCATCGTCACATTCCCTTCATGCCGCGTCCACTATATCCGGCGACCTCGGTACCTCTACGTCTTCTTTCTTCCCGGACTTGCTTCGGGACACGTCTCAGAAGAAGCTGGAGAAGATATTGCAGTCCCGCCTGGTCGAGTCTTTCATTACCGTGACACTACTTCCAAGCGGCTCCGCTGCGAACGGCGTTCACCCGAGCACGCCCAACGGTGAGCATGTTGAACATACAGCTGGTTCGCCCTCTTCCTCCCGACCTTCAAGTCCAACTCGACCATCGAAAGACAAGCCGGCATCGAAGGCCGGTACCGCGTCCAAAATCATGCCGAGACGAGGAACCGTAGGTGCTGCAGGTACATCTCCAATACCGCGCTCCCCGACCACCCCCACGAAACACGGCGCATCGGCTTCCATGTCTGCAGCGAAGGGTTCATTAGCTGCGCACGGGAAGTCTGCCTCGGTATCTCTATCAAACGGCAAGACTCCGAAGTCGCCGTCGACACCGCAGAAGGCGCGTTTCCCCACATCCTCCGCTTCCTCACAAGTCACTCCTGCTTCATCCACCTCGCATGATACCTCCCACGCCGTTCAAGTCGCACAGCCCCCGGATGACTCTCTACCTGTGCCTGACTACATTTCGCCCATACATTGGCCCTCGACGAACCCTGTCTTCCAGCTAAGCAGGGATGAATTCGCACCTGGCACTGATCTTAGTGGCGCCAAGATGCGAGTTGAGGTTTGGGGACGGCTCGGTCAAGAGGGAACAAGTACCATTCGGTCGATGGACTCCATGGGACAGCCCGCCAAGGGCAAAGGCAAGGAGAAGCAACTAGATGGCGCAGAGGGCGACGCAGAGTGGAAAGTATTGGAGTCATGGGAGGTTACACTCAACGAGCTGAAACTTCTTCCCGCGGAGGTGAGTATTGACCCTAACCTCGTGGCAGGCTCACTGACGTTCTGCAGCTCGAGCACAACTCTGCGCACATGCCATCCAACACCCTACTTATTTCCCTCTCAACTGGGGAGACGCTCTACTTGCCTCCTCGCTCCTTGCGATCGAATCCGCCATCTCGAGCACCGTCTACCAATGCTGGTTATAACTCTGATCCAGAGACGGAGGTGCATCGAATAAGACCGACAGGGGAGATTGGCTTGCAGTCTCCGAAGATAGGATCCAGTCTGGACAGCATGCCGACAAGCCCGACAATCAGCGAACTCGACGGGACGCACCGCAAGAAGCGTGCGGTGAAGTCTGCAAGTTGGCAAGATATTCTGAAGTATGTGTTCGTTGTGCCTGCAAAGCAGTGTTAGGATTTACCTCGACCAGGTTGATCAACCTGCAGTCGGTTATTCAGGATACCGAGCAGTCGCTGGGCGAAGTGGTTCGACAGATTGACAAGGCGGTCGTGCACAACGATGCCATCATCCTGGTAAGTCTCAAAACCACATGCGGAGCATCATCGGCGTCTCGACTAATCAAACTCTGCCTCGCAGAATCGTGAAGTTTCTGAACGAGAAGCTTGGCTTGCTGAGCTTTATGCTCAGAGGTCCAAAGTCGCGCAGAATTCGAAGGACTGTAAGTGATTTGTCCTTCACGTACCGTGCGGAAAAGTTGATTATCAAACGATGCAGTGACAGACCGAATAGCAGCCCGACGAGAGGATCTCCGAAGACGGCGCGAGCTGCTGGCTCAAGCACGCCAGCTTCACGAGGAAGACCTAGGGGAGGAGGTTCAGGTTGAGGAAACCATCTCTGAGGAACGGTAAGTGCACGATCAAACCGCTATTTATTGCGCTACTAACCTTGAAACCCAGGGCACGTCTATCGTCACTGCGCAAACTGCTCCCCATCATGCGGAGCAACCTCATTTCCATCGTCTCATTCATATACCCCATAGAGCTCGTCTCACCACCGGATCTATTATTTTCCATCCTGGACGTGCCTCTTCCAATACCTGTCGCCGCTACGGATCCAGCGCCCCCGCTCACCTTGCCTGCGTACAAAGATGTTACGGAGGACAGTGTGGCTACAGCGCTGGGATACTCCGCTCAGGTAGTTCAGCTCCTCTCTGCCTATATGGGACACCGGCTGGTGTACCCCGTTACGTGCGTGGGTAGCCGGAGCATGATCAAAGACGGTATCTCTGCCATGGTTGGCCCGCGGAAGTGAGTACCCGTCGTTTGTGTGTGCCGTACGCGTGGGACAGGGCAGTCGCTGACGTATGTCACACTAGCTTTCCGCTGTTCTCGAGAGGCGTGGACACGTACCGATTCGAATATGGTGTGTTCCTCCTCAACAAGGATATCGAGATGGTGAGGCGCCTGTGCGCTTCCAAGCATTCCACCAACCGCTGACTGATGCGCATGCGTTATGTTAGCTCATGAGCGAGCGGAATCTCCGCGCACTGGACATGCGCCACACGCTGCCGAACCTGAAGAACCTGCTGCTGACGCTCACGGACAACGTACAGCGCAGCATTCCGTAAGTAAAGCTTCTGTGATATGTCCGAGCTGTTCTGATAGGCATGACGAAATGATACAACAGTGGGCATCGTGTCGCATCCTCGTCAGTGTCAATCTCGTCCCTGCAGTCCCAGCCGCCCGCTCCCGCGGACTCGACTTCTTCCCTTCCCTCCGCCTCGAAGCCGGACGTATCAACTCCCGCCGGCGTCGACAACGATAGCCTCGACGGGTCTGCATCCGGGCAGCTGCCAGCATCAACGTCCGCTCCGGAGACCGGCGCCGCTACAAGCAGCAGCACGCCCCCCGCGAGCGGGGCGAGCACGCCGACAAAGGCGACGCAGCGCAAGTCGCGTGCGTTCCTCGACCTCGCGCCGCTCACGGGCTTCTTGACGTTGCGCGGCCGGTACGCCGCCACGAGCCAAAAGCCGTCCGTGAAATCTGTGGCGGAGACGCCGGACGCGGAGGCGCAGGCGCAGGCGTCGGCTGCGGGGGAAGGTGCGAGTGGTGCGAGCGCGGCTAACGCGAGCGGCGAGGACGGCGAATCGGGAGCGGGGGATGACGAGGACGACCGGCGCACCATCCGCGGTGTCAGTGTCAAGCCGGAGGGCTCGGTGAATGGTATGGGAGAGGAGGAGGAAGTGGAGGAGGGTGGGGTTGACGATGAAGGGAAGGTGGTGGCTGCTGCTGCTGCTGCTGCTGCCCTGACCCGGGGTGGCGCGAACGGCATTCCTGCGATCGCCACCTCCAACGGCCGGGAGAAGGTCGTTGAAGATGCCGTTGCGCGCTCGCCGCCTTTGGTGCTGAGCTCGTAGATAGGACGGCAGGCGCTGCACGCTTTGACCGGCCTTTCTTCAGGCTCTTTTGCGGCTCGCCGCGTCGATCGTTGACAGAGGGAATGCTGATGGGCCATGGCTGCGATGCGAGACGCGGGCGCACATACTCTATTGCTTATTCTTTCGCTACCTTACAGGATCTGCCGGTATACATATGTTGTGCTTTACGATCACATACTTACCTTCCGAACTCGCTCCTTTGTTTCGTGAATGCTCTTCCGAAATTCGTGGTCAATGGAGAAGCATGGGTTGCTGCAGACGCTTAATGGGCGAATGTGACGGCCCAGACTGCAGTCGGCGACTTTGTCCACACGGTCGGTCGCCCGTCGCACGGGGGTGCCGAGGGGTGCCGCAGGGAACCGTAGCGGCGGGTCCGAGAGATCAGCCCACTTTCGCTTAGCGTCGCGCGCGGAAGCAAAAGGAAATATGTGGCGCCAGCCGCCGCCCTTGCGCTTCTGACAGAGGTTCTGCGCGGAATTAAACGCGAGCACCAACACAAGGCACCACAGGGCGCACTAGGTCTGCACCTCGCCCGGTTGTCTCTATGGCAGCGGGGCGCCGTGCAGCTTGGCCCGCCATCGCGCAGGTCCCGCCCATCGCCCCAGTTGGGCGAAGCAGGCCCGTGGACCGTCACCGATGGTGGCATATGGCCATGGGCTGTTGCTGCGCCTAACGCTTAGCAGGGCGGACCGGGCTGGCAAAGGCTTAGGCAACAGGCGGGTTAGAAACGTCAGCGGATGGGTTGCAACGGTCCATGGGGCGCACGCGGCGCGAGAAAGAGCTTTTCCGCGGATGCGAAGGCATCCCGCGCCCGCTCTTCACGCGGCCTTCACGTCTCGCGTGCACCCAATTGGAGATGCGGCGGCGAGAGCGTCCTGTCCTGTTTGGTGGGCCGATTCGGATGAGATGATATCGGTGTTGGTCAAAGAGGCGGAAGGCGCAAGGGGGACCCTGAGCAAAATTGCGTGGAAAAGTGGATCTGCTTGTGTGTGCGCATGAGAAAGAGGCGGAGGAAGCGCAAGCGCGGCGCTCGGCTGGACGTGGTCGGCCGTAACGGTACAGAAGAGGTGTATTACGCCAGTGGCCGAGACATTGCGCGTATATACGCGAACGTGCGCGATCGGGGTGCGGTGCGTAAAGTCTATTCGAGAGAGAGGGAGGGCGGGAGTGGTTATGCGCAGTTGAAGGCCTTGTGTTGGGCTGGGGCTAATGGTGGTTAGTTGGGCCCGTTTGATGGCAACTGAGGTGGGCGACGGCCGGCGAGGGCTAGACTAGGCAAGGGGGCCGGCGAGGCGGAGAAAACTGCGCGAGCCGATTATGTGTAAGGGCGACGACGCGCGCTAGAGAGATCGGGAATCTCCTTTTCGGGGAGGAAGCGCGGGCGTCTGGGTGCCGCGGGAGGAGCCGGGGCGGAGATGGGGCGGGGAGACGGAGGAGATTGCTGGCGAAGAGGCCGGGTCGTGAAAGAGCGGGTGGAAGAGGATAGGCGAGGCGGAGAGGCAAGGCTGGCTGCTGGCCGCGGCGAGTGAAGGATTGATGAGAGTTTCAAGGGGCGTTTAACGGAGGCTCGGCCGCGTTGGTAGTCGGAGGTTTAAATTCGGGGGCCCTCCGGTGAGCGTGCATTTAGAGTTGCTTGCTCTTCCCCAGTAAGGACGCTCCTGTACACCGCTAATAGTCCTTGTCACCGCTCTCGACATCCTCTTGCTATCAAAATTCGCCCCAGCGTGCGTTTCGCCCTTTGCCTCTCCTTGTCCTCTTCCTCACTCCCCGCCAGCAGTACTTCCGATACATTGTACCAACATAGTCGTTATAGACGGGCTAAAAATCAGCTGGCAGGTACGTCTCCTCCCCATCACTCCCCGCCCCCGCACATCCTCCTCCAGCTGCATCTCATACCCCCGCTCGCGACCCAGGATTACCCTTGTGCAATTAGGTCTATCTCACTCGCTACTCTAACCGTTCTGCTCAATCTGTTCTCTGTCGACCACCTTGGAGCAAAAGTATTCCCCGCCTCTCTTTCACTATGAGTACTACTTTGGATGCCACTACTTCCCCCGCCGACCCTCGTCAGGCCAACAGCGACAGGATCCAGAGCCCGCCTGCGTTTCTGGACCTTGCGGATTCGGTGCGTCCTTCTCCTCCTTCCCGCCCTTTCCCTGCCTCCTAATCGCGTCCCCGCCTTTCTCAGGCCGCGAGACTCGGTGGTAATATGACGGACGTCACCGCTGTGAGTGTCTTCACTCATCCTCCAGGCAGTCGTGTTTTCGTAAGCTGACTCGCTGTCCATCGGCAAACAGCAGCGCGCTCTCAAGCGCATGGAGCATGAGCGTCAACGCGCCTTCCAGCGCAAGATGTTCGAGGACCAGATGCGCGCCCTTGAGCAGCAGCAGGCCCGAGAGCTGCTCAGCATCCCCCTCGAGTCTCAGCACCTCGCTGTCTCGGCGCCTACCACGCCCCCGCGTGTCAACGCTATCCTCAGCGACGACCATTCCCCGACCTACCGGTCGAGCCTGTCCAACACCGTAGACGTGGACGTTCTGTCAAAGGCGGTTGGGAATGCGGACAAGCGTAAGTCTGTCACTTACGCTCCCTCCGTCAACCATTCCCCGGAGTTGCCTTCCGGCAACCAGTCCTTCGCACGTCCCGGCGGCGCGAAGAGCATGCCGGCGAGTCGCCGTACTTCGGCGAGCGAGCATGACGAAGAGCTCGCAGGCCACCTACAGGGTCTGTCCCTTGCGGGCGAGCGGGCTGGGATCTCGACCCCTTCCGGGGCGATCCCGCAGTCCATCCTGCGCTCGAACAGCGGCCGTTTCACTCACGACTACGCGAACGTGTACAACGCGGGCATGATGTTGGACGAGCAGTTGGATCAGGAGATGCATAGTGCGTACAGTCTCACTTCCTTCTCGATATCATCCTCATCCTTCGTAGATGCTATGCGCAACCTGCCAACATCCGACGAGGACAAGTACTCCAACGGGTTCACCAAGGTGTGTCTCGAGAAGCCCGTGCTCCAGCCATCTATTGAACCTATCCCGTTTCCTGCCTCTTCCTATCCCTGTTGGTTGGTCCGCTACTCAGAAACCCTCCGAGTGGCCTCAGTTCAACGGGCGCGTCCCTGACAGCCTGAGTCGTACCGACCGCCGCAACGTTACAAACCCGACAGTCGGCCTCTCCCCGAACCTTGGTGACCTGAGTTCGAAGACCAACGGGTCTGTCTCCGGCACGACGACGCCCCTCCTGCAGCAGGTGTCGCAAGGCCTCGCCCAAGGCCTGGGTTCGCGTCGTGGCTCTCCCCTCAGCTTGGGTGACACTTTGTCGTCCATCACGTCTGCCCGTTCCGTCCCCGCTACGCCACTTCCCGGCATGCCCGGCTCCGCAGGGCCGCTCGCGAAAGCCCCTGGGACGCCTCTGTCCGGCGACCCGCACAACATCAACGGCATCCTCAGCGCACAGATCTCTCGCCAGCTGAGCGAAGACAGCGAGCTCAACCCGTCGCTCTCCCGCATGCCCTCTGGCCAGTTTGACGGCAACCTGAACTTCAACTCCATCCAGTCAGGGATCGACGAGGTTCGTCGCGATCCGCATTGATCTGTTTCAGAGACTGATGCTGAAGGGACGGAGCAGCAATATGGCGGTGATGGCGTCTACGGGCTTCCTGGAACCATCGAGGGCGGGCGTTTCAACTCGTACGGGTTTGAGGCCGCCGGTCGTGGTGCGGCTGTCGGGTCGACTGGCTCCACGGCGCTGTATCACCATAACGGTGCAAAGTATGGCTTCAATATGAACGGGCGCCCCAACGGCGGCGCAGACGGCAAGATGAACGGTCTGCACGGGCCTAAGCACAAGCGCGGTGACATCGACCGTGAGTGTAGGTTCATCACGTCTTTGCGATAGAACAACCGTCTGAACGCCCCTGTAGTCAACCGCTTTGCGGGTACGCGCCTCGAGGACCTTGTCGGCGAGATCCCGCAGCTCTGCAAGGATCAGCACGGCTGCCGCTATCTCCAGAAGAAGCTCGAGGAGGGCGTGCCGGAGCATCGTGACATGATCTTCCGCGAAACGTTCGGTCATTTTGCGGACCTCATGACCGGTCAGTGGTCTCATTTCCGCCGCACCCTATCGCTAGTCTAACTTTACCGCTCGCTTCCGCAGACCCCTTCGGCAACTACCTGTGCCAGAAGCTCCTCGAGTACTCGACGGATGAGCAGCGAAACGTCATCTGCGAGTCGGTAGCTCAGGAGCTCGTCAACATTTCCCTGAACATGCACGGGACCCGCGCGGTGCAGAAGATGATCGACTTCCTGTCGACGCGCAGGCAGGTGAGTGTCTTTCTATCCGCTTGTCCTCCTCCCACTTACGGGGCTGTGTAGACTGACCTCAGCTGCAACCTGCAGATCCACTCCATCATCCTCGCACTCAGCTTGCACGTCGTCGTGCTCATCAAGGATCTCAACGGCAACCACGTGATCCAGAAGTGCCTCAACAAGCTCGCCCCCGAGGACAACCAGGTGAGCTTACCCGTGAGTACTCAACTTGGACACATGCTCACAACGCGCCGGGCGTGCAGTTCATCTACAATGCCGTTGCGGCGAACTGCGTCGAGGTCGCGACTCATCGTCACGGCTGCTGCGTGCTGCAACGCTGCATCGACCATGCGTCGGAACACCAGCGTGTGCAGCTCGTGAATGAGATCACGTACAACGCCCTCACGCTCGTGCAGGATCCTTACGGCAACTATGTGAGTGCTGCCCGCCAGTCGGTGTGGCCCCGTGTTGCGTCGTTCTGATACTGATGCGGCTTACGCGACAGGTGGTGCAATACATCCTGGACTTGAACGACAATCGGTTCAGCGACGCGGTTATCCGCCAGTTCACCGGGAACGTGTGCGCGCTGTCGGTCCAGAAGTTCAGCTCGAACGTTATCGAGAAGGTGCGTTCTTGCCGTGTTCAGTCGTCGGCCCGCCCGCTCATCAGAGTCGGGCCCAAAGTGCATCCGCGTCGCCGAGCACAACACCCGCAAGATGCTGATCGGCGAGCTTCTGAACCGAACCCGCCTGGAGAAACTGTTGCGCGATTCCTATGGTAATTACTGTGTGCAGGTGCGTCCGTCCCCATCAGGCCGCTTAGTCACCTTGGCAGGGTTTGCTGAGCGTGAGTGTCGCAGACCGCGCTCGACTATGCTGAGCCCAGTCAGCGTGCGCTCCTTGTCGAGGGGATCCGGCCAGTTCTCCCATTGATCAGGAACACCCCGTATGGGAAGCGCATCCAGAACAAGCTCCAGCGCGAGCACAACGACACCTACGGCGGTGGAGGCTACCATCACAACCAGCAGGCGCTGGTCAACATGTCCATCGGCAATCAAGGCATGGGCATGGGCCCGGGTCCGGCCCGCCATATGTCGCACCTCCAGGCAGGCGCGTTGGCGGACGCCTACACGGCGCAGAACGGGTTGTACGCGCTGCAGGGCGGTCCCGGCCTGCACGCGGGTGCTCCCCTGCACGGACTGCAGTCGCACTCGATCGACAGCTACGTGATGCAGGGTGCGAGCAACCACAGCCCCGGTCTAACGCCGCCGCACACGCACGCCGGCGCGTTCTCGGGCGTGTCGTCTTACGCTGGCAACGTCAACTCGTTCCCCGTCGGCGTCGCCGACCCCTACCAGCGTTCCTTCGCGTACGGCATGTGAGCTGGTCCGGTCCTGGTTGGCCTTCCTCGGACTCGTCCGTCGCGCGTCGCATGGCATCATCAAGAACGTATGCATGAATCCCCAGTCACTCTTTTGGACCCTACTGCACCCCCTCCCCCCTTAATCACCCCTCGCGCGCCATCCCGACAGCGTGTGGGATTATACCTATGCCGGCACGCTATGAACCCTGTTTACTATCCTCCCGGGCTCCTTCGTCTGATCTGACCATGCATTCCGGGCTCCTCTCTCTCGAATATATTACCAGCATCGCGCAATTGTATTTTGCACATCCGCATCCAACAGGTGTTTCGTCATATATAACTCGCTCTTCTCGCTTTCTCGCTCCTGCACTATACAACCCCCAAGAAACCATCATCACCATCGTCTCCTCTCTCCTCTCCTCTCTCCTCTCTCCTCCATCTACTACTCAGCCTTTTATAACTGCTTGCTGCTCGCACCCGCCGCCTGTCACTTGTACTGCGTACTTTTTCACACTTGTACAGCGTACCGACGTTCGCAACCCTCCCACTGATCGTCCATCCTCCTCACCCCCATTTCTAGGCCCCGTAATTTGTGTTACAGTATATCGAGCGCATTATTTGTTTGTCATCCTGTACTTATTCTGCAATCTACGAGTCGTTTGATTAGGTCCAGGTGAACTTCTCGCCACGGTCGGCCAGAGTGACACGCGGAACGATGGGTGGACACTGGATCAGGGTCCCAAAGCCTCATGGTCTCAAGGACGGTGTGTGATGAGCACGTGGGATTGAAGTTTGCCGCAGCACCGGTGTTCAAACGTTCAAGGGTTGGCTTCACTTCTTGCAGTCCGACCGCGACATTCGTTCATGCTTGACGCTTGAGCTTGAAGGCTAAATGTCCGGGCGTGAGTATTCTCCGTCTCCGTCTCCGGGCGAGGACGGTGGAGACGACGAGCAAGAATGGGAAGTTGTGGGCATCGTCGGAGAAAGCGTTGACACGTTCGGTCAGAAGAGGTAGGAAGTGACATTGCGTGCTGTGTCCCAATCCCTCTCAGAGGCTCACGCTCCGCTGTCTTCTCTTGGCAGATACGAGGTGAGTGTATACCTGCGCATACCATGCTTCCGATGTATTCGAACCGCTCACTATCACGATGACAGGTAAAATGGGGGGGCTGGAAGCGCAAGGACGGCACGGACACGACGTGGGAGAAGGCCGACCCCAACTCCGACCTCATTAAACAGCTCAACAAGCTCGGGCTCATCGAGAAATGGGAGCGCGAGCAAAAGGCCAAACGGATCGCACAGGCGAACAAGAGCCCCGCGATCCAGATAGGCTACGCGGACGGGCAGATGTGGCACGAAGACCGGACGATTGAGCTGGCGAGGGGCTACGAGGAGCTCAAGGCACGATGGCTTCCGGACGGGATGGACCCTCGCCAGCCCATCGACTTCGATGCGACGTGCAAGAGGCTTCGACCAAGTGCACCTCCGACGAATGCGGGCCCGGGTGCAGGTGCTGCTAGCAGTGCCCATGCGCCATCGTCGGCCTCGTCGAAGCCCTCATCGCGAGGATCATCCTCGTCGTCACCCGCCTCCCAGCAGTCTGGACACCAGCAACGACCTACGAAGCCTCTCCCCAGGCGTGTAGCAAAGCCTCCGGTGAGAGCCCTTTCGCCTGTTCACGTATCCGAAGACGACGAATCGCTGAGAGCGCCACTTCGTGCACATCGGGGACACAAACGTCGCAAGTCTCTAGAGGAAAAGTGGGCACAAGAGCTGCGTGGAGCCGCACCTGTCGTGTTCGTGAATGAGGTGAACTACGAGGATGTCCCCCAACTTGTGGATGGCTTCCAATATCTCGAACGGAGCTATGTTCGGTGGGTCCAGACGCCACGCCTGTAGTAGCCATTGCGCAGAAGCTGATCGTGATTTTCTCCCCCTTTGTAGAGCAACGGGCGTGGAATCCAACGCTAATATCGCCGACCTTCTTGTGAGTTGCGACTGTGAGGGCCGCTGCACCGACGCTTCAGAATGCGACTGCCAAGGGCCGTCAGAGTTAGTGAACAAGGATGGCGCGAAGGTTTTTGCATACACACGGAAGGTAGGTCGTGCCGGGAGGGTTAAGAGCCACAGCGTCTGATATGCATGTGCAGCGCCTGTTCAACTTTCAGCTGCCCCAGGGCATGGAGGTCCTTGAGTGCAACCAGGTATAGTAGCATCGTTGTCTACTCGCAGTGCTGTGTGGCTTAACCCTTCCTAGTCTTGTCAGTGCGATGATAGCTGCTCCAACAGAGTTGCGCAGCGTCCACGCGATGTGCCTATTGAGGTCTTCAGGACGAAATCATGCGGATGGGGTGCTCGAGCGACGGTGTCAGTTCCTAGAGGCAAAGTGCTGGGCATATACACTGGGTAACCGCTTTGCTCAGCTGGCTTGTTGAAGCTTACTGACCAGTCAACCAGTCTATTGATGTGAGCATGTCATGCTGAGCCATGAAGTCACTAGGACTGCCCCTGACGTTCACGTCTCAGCCGCCGCGAAGACGCCGATAAGTTCGAGGGCGAACGGAAGTCCTACATTTTCGATCTGGACGTGCACGAAGGACCGACGGACGAGGACGACGGGACTGAGAAGTACTCCGTCGATGGATATGCACACGGTAGGTGGATGCTATTCATTGCCATGCATTGATCTCAACCTCCCCAAGGAAACTGGACTCGATTTGTCAAGTACGTGTCTCAGGGGTAGCGATGACTTGGTGCTCACCAGCATGCTTTTCATTAGCCACTCCTGCGAGCCGAATTTGCGTGTAGTCCCCGTCATCTGGGACACGATTCCCGAAGTGAGTGCCTAGTCGTCTGCACTCATGCCATACGCGCAGAGTGCATTGACAATTTTTCAGTTGAACCAGCCATATCTCGCATTCGTCGCTGCCAAAGACATTGACGCACGCACCGAACTGACAATCGACTACGATCCGAAGGCCGCCGCGGAAACTCGCAAGAAGAATAAAGGTCGCGAGAAAACCCCGGAGGGTGCCAGGCCATGCGTGTGTAACGCCGACAATTGTCGAGGCTGGGTCAGGGTCTGAGCGGACAAGGATGGACTGGGAACGAATGGTACACTCACATACAAGGCACCGTCGCCATGTTGGCTACGCGTTCCAGGGGCAATCGTCGAGGCGGCTAACACGTCTCACCTGTATCTCTTTGCTCCCGGTTTCATGCCGGCTGACTGTGAGGTCACTGTGCCTGCACAATCCTCTTCGAAGCCGGCGTTGATGCGTTGATGTCCTCTCCACATAATCTCAACGGTGAGCAGGTCTGATGCGTGACATTACATTGATATAGCACTAGCTAGTCATACTGAGGGGAGGGTTTTGACAGCAGCAACGGTAACGGTACCGGTCCGTACGGATATACATGACAACACGGTGCCCGCGGTTCGCTCCGCGGCGTCAGCACATTACGAGCACAACCACTATACAACCATTAAGTAGCTCGACGTGACATATTTCGTGATCCATCGTTGGCCCGAACGTTCAGGAGCGGCCGCCCTTCTTCTTCTTGTTCACAACCTTGAAGCCGCCCCACTCATTCTGTGCGGGCTTGGGCTGCGTCTTCACCACGTCCGCGATCGAGATAGGCCTAGCGGCACCTCCTGCCGCAGCACCCTTCGGTCTCGAGCTCGCATCGGCCTTACGCCTGCTCACGAAGTCGGAGGCGAAGCGACGGCCATCCAGGGTCGTGCTGCTGGCGTAGATGAGATCGGAGATGATCTCTACGGTGCCGGCGTCAGGATCCAACGGGAAGGACAGGAGCATGTTGGTGATCTCCTCGACTGAACAAAGGGCAGCTGTCAGCTTGAGCTTTCAGAGCAGAGGAGACACGGAGGCAACGTACGATTGACCGAGCTGTTCAGCCCCTTGAGAGAGTCACTTAGCCACTTAAGGAACTCCAGGGAGGGTCCGGGCGCAATGACGCTCTCTTCCTTCGACGGTGTCGCCTTCATGACGACAGCAGCTGGTCTTGGGGCTTGTGCTGCGGTGACAGGACGAGTGGCCGGAGACGCAACAGCCGGTTGGGCGGGAGGGGTCGCCTTCGCAGTCGCTGCAGGAGTGCCTGCAGGTCGCGCGGCTGCGACAGCGGCAGCAGTCGCCTTGCCGTTCGAGCCCACCATCGTCCACGCGCCACCGGTGGTTGGAGGAGTCGGACCGGTAGGCTGTCATAATCGTGCATAGTTCAACAAGAGGCCTGGCTCGCAACGTGAGCTACACTCACCTTCGTGGTTGTGTCGGCATACGCCCGACGGGCCGCGGCAGCCATCGACTCCTTCTCCTTTGCCGCCTGCTTCTTCCTTCGCTCCTCTTCCTCCTGGATTTCCTTCATCGTCTTCTTGGCAGCAGGAGCCTTCGTAGCGTTCGTCCATACGGCAGGAGTGTTTGACGCAGGCGACGGTGCAGCGAACGGCGAAGCCACCGGAGTCTCCTTGATAGCCGGAGGAGCCCGCGCGCCGGCCTGCGAGGTAGGCAGACCCCACGAGGCCGTGAACGGCTGGAAGTCTTCGGACTGACTTGCACGCGCAGCGCGCTCCCGCTCCCGCTCAGCAGCCCTGCGGACCTCCAGCTTCTTAGCCTCTGCCTCCTGGATCTCACGTAGATTCAAGGTGGCGGCTGACGGCTTCGTCTTCCTGTCGTCGTCGATAGCCCATGCAGCTTTGGGCTGCTCGGGCTGAGGGGGCGGCGAAGGAGCCTTTGCGGGAACGGTAGGAATGGGTACAGATGGAGCAGGGGCGGCCTTCGGTGCTTGCGGTGCAGCTTGTGAGGGCTGAGCAGTCGACTTGCGTCTGGGCTTTTGAGGAACAATTGGGTCAGAGGGAGACGGAGCGGTAGGGGCGGGGGCAGGAGGAGGAGCCTGAACTGCAGGCTCTTCAGGCGTCACAGGGGTGGGCTCTGGTTCCGGAGCGGATTCCGGAGGGGCCTTCTTCGTCTGTAGCTGAAGCTCTGCCTGGCGCTGCTGTTCGTCGTGCTGTCCGAGATTCGCAGCCGTCAGACTGGCAGAAGGCGCGCCCCACGGTTCGTTGACGACCGGTTGAGGAGTGTTATGCCACGGAGAGTGGTTTGGAGGAACGCCACCAGGAGCCCCTCGTCCGAACGATTGCGATGGTGCAAGAGGTTGCGCGACGAAGGTATTGCTTGCGGTAGGGTGAACGGCTTCGAAGGGGCCTGGGCGGCGGAAGGCAGGTCCTTCCGGAGCATGCCACGGTGATGGCGATGTACCATAGGCAGGGCTCTGAGCGAACGGTTGCTGAGCAAAGGGCATAGGCTGACGGTCCGAGATCGGTGTGACAGATGGCAATGAGCGGTTATCCTGTCCCGCAAATTGCGAGAGAGGAGTCTGAGGGAACGCCTGCGCCTGCTGAATGAACGGAGAGGAGTGGTTCGAGAAAGACCCGCCGAGCCCTACATTTGGTTGTATTTCATCCAACACTGGCTTGCCAAAAGGATCTCGGTTGAGGACGCGTGAAGGTGTACCCTGGTTGGAATGCATGCCGCCGATTGGGCCATACTCCGCGCCATTCAAGGCGGCAGATGAGCTGCCGAATCCGTTCGCATTGGATGGCTCTTGGGCAACTCTCTGTACGAATGGGCTTCCGTTGGCGCCTTCGTTGAAGGCCGGCTGATTATCGGCCCCTACGATATTCACGAGTTAGCTGTGTATCGCTTAGAAGAGCGATAGAGACGAACCACCGAAACCTAAGCCTTCCACCCCTGTCCTCATGCCAAAGCCGCGGTTGCCGTAGAGAGAATCCATCGACTCAGTCATGGTGGCCCGCCGTTGTCCGGGAGTACCGATAGCACCAGCTCCAGGCGCCGCAAACGGCATCCTCGACTCAACGGGTTGCTCGAAAGCCATCTGGGTACCGATGCGGTTGTCGAACGGGGCATGGTCAGGAGAGGCATTGAGGAACCGTCCGCCGAAAGACGACGACGGCGAATCCGACGCATTGGAACCGTTTTGCAAATAAGAGTCGAGCGTCGAGCTTCGCACATTCCGCGTAGGCACCGGCTGGTAAGGCGAATGTTGGTTTCTCTCCGGGATAGCTCGATCTACAACCGTCTCCAGCGGACGCAATAGTCCGGGAGGAGCATTGTGCACCAATGGCGACAAGAAGACGGGCTGGTCTCCGGCCCGACGAACGAGTTCGCCAACAGCTGTCCAGTCGTTATCCAGGTTGGTGCGCTTCATGAGCAAGTTGGGTGTAAAATAGCCCCCGTTATACCACCGTTGCATAACATCCGCTTTGAACGGACCTGCATAACGATACCGTATGAGGTGACCTGTCGGAAAGCGGCTTCAGCGATGACCCACCTTGAATCTGTCCTTGGGGATCCAGATACGACCAATCCACCTGCGATAGATCTCCAAGACCCGGAGGAGCGTTGTTCGTGGAGCCGTTCTGATCACCGCCCTGTTCGGAGATCGACATGTTTCCCAGTTGCCCGTTCACCTGGTGAACCGCAGAAGCACCATTAGTGTCGTTTGCTCCGTTCTCAGGCTTCGGATCTGTCGAAATCCCTCCTGGGGGTCCATCTCCGCCTGAAGCACGAGCCGCGTCTTCCTCCTCCTCTTTGATGTCTGGACCCTTGTTCTCTCCATCCGTCTCCTTGTCCGATTTATTCGCGCCCGCGCCTGCCTTAGATGCGTTCTCGGCCTGCCTCCGTCTGGCAGTCCAGGAGTCGTTCAAGACTCCATCGAATCCAGGCCTAGCACGCGGTGAAGGCAGGGCTCCGTCCCTAGGAGATGCTAGCCCACCCTGCATGTTAGACAAGGAGAGCTTCCGAGGAAGGGCCATGGGTGCTTGGTCTTGAATGCTCATCCAGTCAGCGAAGGTTTACCACGCGACAAACCAAAGCGACATCACCTGTGCTGTCACCTCTTCGTCTGCCCATGAAGCTCCCAATGCGCTCGCGCATAGGGCTGCCCGCACCCGAGGTCGCGTGGTTCAGTTTCGGTCGCTCTCCAAGGCCAGAGGTCGTGAGGGGCGATAAGAAGTCCGTCGACTGGCGTCGACGCACTTCCGAGTTGAGCGAGCCAGCGAAGAGCTGCATCCGTGCGGGCAAAGGCGTGCAGCAGCGGACCAAAGGCGAGTGTTGGAAGAGTTGCAGACAGGGGGAAGAAATTTCAGTGCCACCACCTCCCTCGACCGCACACACGCGCGCACGGCGGACAGCAAGACAATTTTCCGCACCTTCTTCTCCGCGTCGCCCATCTCCTTCAGGCCGATGGGGTCGTAGCCCACCTCGCGCACGATCCCCTCCCACCGCTCGACCTCGAGGCCCAGCCCGCCGCGACCTCCCCCTTCCTTGTAGATCCTAAGCATCTCTTCCTTCGAATAGCGGAACGGGTGGGCATCATCACGCCCCTCAGGGGGCGGAATGCTCGCAGGAGTGACTAGCGCAGAGTACGTCGAGTTTCCAGGTGGCGCTGGGGATGTAGTGAGAGGCGGGGATGGTGCAGGACGCGAGCCCTGTTTGGTACGCATCCACTCAGGGCCGAAATGCATCGTGGTGGTCGTCATTTTGCTAGCAGCAGCAGTAGGGGGAATCGCCGAGGGTGTGCTCGCGAGAAGGGCAGAGAGTATTCGCTGGGTTTAGAGTGCGGAGGCGCAGGCTAAGTGGCAGCAGATATGTGGAAAGGAAAAGTCGCGCAGGGCTGCAGTAGACCTATAACTGGCAACCGTGCAAGTCCCGATCAGCGTGACCAACCTCAGGGCCGGTCTCGCTGGCGCCCTTGTCCGCGTAAACTGCATCGTTTGTTGCACGTTCCCGCACACGTTGTCCGGCCACACACAGCCCTGCGGCTTCCCCAAGACGCATTGCGATGCTTGACAAGGGTCTCTATCGTCCCCAATATACTGTACGCTAGTGTACTTCTACTCTTACAACGGTCCGTGAGGGCCAAAGTGACAACGACCCACGTCAAGAGTATATCCTCCACTTGCTCACAGGAACAGCTGGACAACTCGAGTTAGCAAACACGAGGCAGCAGTAGATGACGACTCTTACCCTGCAGCTTCTTGGCGGTTGGAATAAGGAAGAACAATACGGATAGGACACCAAAGCCGAGGCACAGCGCGGAGACAATGTAAAATCCATCCTGTTCTGTCACACATTCTCCACCCAACTTCGCACACGCAGCCTTGCCGTGTTCAGAAACACACTCTTGTGCTGTTTGGAGGTTCAGCCGATCGTCTCCGATAATTGCGGTTGACACAAACCTTTGACCGAGAGGCTCGACTCCGGTATGTTACACGTAGCGACGCTGAAGTAGTCTACACCTGTATATGCACAGCACCTTCAGTTTGTGAGAAGCGAGTTCGTATCAAGAATCGCTCACCCTTGAGGACGAAGTAACGAGGCCATGTCCCTCCAAGGTTCGTGAAGGTATTCAGCAACTGAAGACAAGTTAGGTGGTGTATGTCTATTGTCATAGATACGTCAACTCACGGTCATGTAGGTTCCACCGACAACCGGATCAGATATCCGGGTGTGGAATGCGGAAATACCACCAAATTGGATCGTACTATCAGGAAATCGTAAATTGACACAGGGTGTTCGCCAATTCAACTCGCTTACCTTGCAAAGGACTGGAAGATTGTCAAAATGACAAGCGACACAAAGAAGCCAGTGGAGATTGGCGGCTTTGGGAAGTAGTACACCACCAGGGTAGAAAGGAGCGTGAGCGCCAATCTTGGCCAGAAGGCGTAAATCCATGCGCGTAGGGGTTTGTCGCCTCGAGCCCACTTTCCAGCGAGCCATCCGCCAACAATTTCAAAGGGAAAGTCGATGAGAACAGTGATAGCCAGGTCTTCTCTTCCAAGTCCTTTCTCGACCATCTTCAGTTGTGCTGCGGCATCACTTGCTTGCCAGCCGATCTTGGCTAGCAGGTGCACTCCCAGCAAGACTTGGACATCTGTCGCAGAACATCAGTCGAAGTATACAACGTACAAGAAAGCTTGAAACAGACGTCTGAGCTTGCATATTTCCCACATCGTAACGTATACAGCTTTGATGCTGATGTCTTCCGTCGTCGATTCCTTGTCCTGTGTGCGCGATGTCAGCTACGCCGCCAGAACCTGCATAGCAAGCCGACAAACCTCCTTGACGAAGAATAGCCAGACGGTCACCGAGAACGACATAAATGCGCAGAAGAACAGATATGACGCGAGTGTGAGCCTCGGGATACCCCACTTCTTACTGCAATACATTCAGCCGACGCATCAAACAACTAGTACTAGACAACTCACGCGAAGTCCTCGCTATTCAGGGCGAGGAAGACGGTGTATGATAGCAGATAGCCCGTATTCAGACCGATCGTCTGACACGTTGATGCATAAGCTAAGTTTTCTTCTGAAAGGAGTGTGAGGGCCCATCCTAGAGGCGGCATGACATCAGCTACGTTCAGGTTCACTTTCAACTATGCTCACCATCAACTGCGATGTCTATCAAGAGATGTGAGTACAGGTCCCACGAGGCGCAACATCTCAGAAAAAGACTGACCTTGAGTGGCCGAGAAGAAAACGAGAGACGTGAAAGCGAAACTCAGCATGTACAGATGATCCCCAGGCTGTGGAGTGCGCGCTCAGTGGGGAAGACGTGTATGGAGAGAACGCAGCGCACTCACATTATTCATTAGTTCCTCGGCTTGGAAAGACATGGCTAACATAGTCGTCCCGATGATTAGTTGCATGGGTATGATCCAAGATTTGCGACGGCCGATAGAGCGGAAAAACACGGAGTCTACGATGGGCGACCAGAAGAGCTTGAGAGAGTATGGATAACCTGACAGAGAGAATACAGCGAGTTCGGAATACGATAGGTGTTCTCGTAGAATGAATGGCACGGATCCCAGCGCGAGGCCTAACTGTAGTCACTGTTCAGGACACGTTGGGTCATAGCACGCGGGGAGCGAGGACTTACCGGGAATCCTTGTATCAAGTCTGAGCGGGCCAACGCGTCAATAGCTGCGTTACGCGCAGGCCATAATGCCTATGAATACGCACAGAGAATAATGAGCAGAACCATAGCCTGCTTGTCGCGTGAAGAAAACGACTTCTTCCCGTCCGCCTGAGCGAGGTACGCCTGCTCCTCCTCCACAGTCAAGTCTGCCGTCGCCGCCCGACGCTCCTCTTCCCCAAGTAGACTTAACTCGACCTCGTCAACATCGTCCGGGGTGCGTCCTGCGTGGCCGCGGCGGGACATTCTTGGAGTGCGTGGCAGGACCTCAATACTCTCGAGCGAGGTGGCGTGCGCGCGAGCGTGCATCGGGTCGGAGTCTGCGGCAACCGCGTCAGTCTTCTTGGCTTGCCGCCGGCGAGGTTTGTGAGTCGAGGAGTTAGACTGAGACGTCATGCAAGAGGAGGGATAAGACGAATGAACACAGGCTATGGTCCTCCACGTACTCGCTAGATGATGGACGCGCGCTTGCATGCGATCATTTATGGGCGTCTAGTTACCCTTCATTAGCGCCTATTCAGCACACATCACTACAACAGTCTACTATGAGTACAGTTCGACGAACGCAGCCTGAGAATCTCAAGGGACGGTATGCACCTCGTCTCTCCTACGGTGGATCAAGATGATATAGATGCTAAAGGCGAGTCGATAGCGGTAAGATCGGGGTACATTAGCCACTAGCATCATATCGAGCAGGTAACCAAACCGTCAGTCAAGGCTATGTGTAGTAACTGTTCGCTCAGTGTTCGCTACCAATGCAGCCATCGTAGGGGCCACAACCCGGTGTTCTGGAGCCTCTGGGCTCAAAAAACTTATACCTGCATGCCAAGCCCTGACGCGGCACCGCACTCCTTGAGCAAGTGACATTCCACAAGCTCACACGTAGGGCGAATCGAAGGCGAGTAACGAGTGCAAGTGACCTCGATGTCTCAGAAACGTAATCAACATTCCCGTAATTCCCGTAGTACCCGACCGGACTTGTAGTTCAACAGACGAGGAGGGTCTTGAGACTTCGGGAGTGACTCATTTGCACAGCCACGCCGGAGTGTCGCCAAGCAGCATCGACGCGTTAAGAACACTGGGTCGCGACCCATCCCCTGTCTGGACCCCCCCTCGTCCAAGTCCACTGCCCTGGTCCAGCCGGCTATTCTCTGCGAACTCTGCCTACGCGCCTCGGTAGGCTCGTAGAGGATCGGCGTGTTCCTTCCTCAGTGACACAAGTAGCCCAATATGTCCTCCGACGTCGCCACCGATGGACAAGGGGCAAATGTGACCACAGACCAGGCTCATGACGACAAGTACAAGGCGTCGCGCCGTCCATGGGGATTGCGATGGAGGAGTTCCATTTGGTTCATCACGCTCGGTACGCACAACGCATTCTCCGTAGGCGACGTACTGTTACCGACTTCCTACGCACTGCAGCCGTGGCTCTAGGTATGTAACGACTACGATTTGAACATGTACTCCGTATGCTCATGCGTTTTTATGCTCGCAGGTACCACGACTGACATCCTCGTGTATTCCATGATCGTGCCTATTGTGCCTTTCCGTCTGCAACACCTTGGCTACGATGGAGTTTCGGGCTTGGTCGGCTGGCTCCTGTTTGCATACGTTAGTAGAGCATTTTCGAAGCAACTAGCCATCCCCACTGACCATTCACTCTTACCACAGTCCGCAGCACTTGTCGTTGGTGAGTTTTCTAGACCACCCGGGAGTCGCTCATATTCATCGCTCCCACCCAGCGACCCCGCCTATTGCCTACCTATCCGAGAAACATAAGAATCGGAAGATTCCACTGCTGTGCGGACAGATCTTCCTGATTGCTGCCCAAGTCATGCTCATGGAGGCGCCAACATATTGGGTCATGGCTCTTGCCCGAGTCTTGCAAGGCTTCGCCGCATCAGTTATCTGGGTCGTTGGATTGGCTTTAGTGTGAGCGGTCCTCTGTTACATCTGATCGTTGACCCCGTGCTGACCTCTACTCAGTTGCGACACAGTCCCCGAGGCAAATCTTGGAAGTGAGTATTCCGTTCACAAGAGCAAGCGTATCTTAGCATGACCTGGATATCACAGAACAACTTGGATTCGTTATGGGTGGCATGTCTCTAGGGTTAGCTGTGGCTCCGTCTAATATCCCGCATACTCTGACCCGTGTATCGTGCAGGAACCTCGTTGGTCCTCCCGTCTCAGGTGCCCTTGATGAACGATTTGGCTTTCGCGGCCCATTCATCTTCGGTGTCATCATCACGGGAATTGAATTCATCTGCCGTCTCCTGATCATCGAACGGCACGAAGCAATCAAGTGGGACGGCGCGCTCAGGGGCTTAGTAGAGAACAAGAAACCCTCACGAGGCGGTGCATACGGTGCCACTGATGGCAATGCGGAGAAGAATGAGGCGCGAGTCACCCAAGTCTCGACTCCGAGTCGGCCGGTGGACGAGGAGGCGGTCGTTCAAGACGCCTCCAGTGAACGCGCACCGTCTCGTGCCCCAACAGTCACTGGCGAGACCCAACCCGCCCCTCGCCTCTCTATTTTGGGTTTACTGCTCACGCTACTGAAGTCTTCACGTGCCATGGCTCCTTCCTTCCTGACTCTTGTTTATGGGTGCGTTTACCCCCTCTCATCCATCGGTTGCGCGTCTCTCATAGGCATGGTAGACTCATCATCACGAGCCAAGAGCCGGTCATACCTCTCTACTTGCAATCCACGTATGGGCTCAGCGCGGGGGCGGTCGGCCTTGTATATCTCGCTGGAGTTGTGCCATCCCTCATATGTACGTTCAGCCATTATTCAATCACGCGTGATTTCAAATCCCTCACCGTTCCCCATCCTCAGCCAATCCACTCAGTGGATGGTTGGCAGACACCCGCGGAACGACCTTCAGCACCCTCATCTGTATCATCGGCACCTTCCCATTCTGGATCC
This sequence comes from Earliella scabrosa, assembly GCA_022605405.1. Lineage (NCBI taxonomy): Eukaryota > Fungi > Basidiomycota > Agaricomycetes > Polyporales > Polyporaceae > Earliella > Earliella scabrosa. The sequence continues at coordinate 1,809,450 of JABYQQ010000003.1, read as the reverse complement.
TCATCTTCATCAAGGGTCCGTTGGCGTACTTCATCGTCATGTTTGGTTGTCTTAGTGAGTTTGCCCTAACCCTTCCTGGCACGCACGCTCACCATTTCTCACAGTGTTCTTCGCCGCGGCCCTCATCTCTCCGGTCACAACCGAGTTTGCCGCGGTGACGCACAGTCTGCCAGGTGTCGGGTGTAAGTTTCAAACTTGGATCCTGAGCACGCACGATCTCACGCACGACGCTTCCCCGCAGACGGCCACTCCTATGGTGCGTTCAACGTGGCGTACGGGATTGGTTCCGCCGGTAAGTGTCGCTCACACACATCTGCCGAACCTTCGCTGACGGGTGTCACCGTGTATCGCCACGCCAGTTGGGCCAGTCATCGGCGGACAGGTATGCGTTCCTCTCGCGATTGTTAGCCAACTCCCGGACGCCCGCTAACGTTAACCCTCTGAAACCAGCTATATGACCACGTCTCCCGCGGATGGATGGTACTATCGCTGTTTGATTTGGGTATGGTGGTGCTCAGCCTCATCGTCGTGATCTGCTTCTTCGGAGAGCGGCCACTGCTGAAGAGAATGGTGGACCACTTCCGCGGTCGGCGCCCTGACACGGAAGGGAATCAAAATGCGAATGATGTTGCGGCATGAGCAGAATGCTACGCTACCAAGTATAGTCAAAGTTGTACAATCCAATTTTAATCCCCACTCTATCCTAGCTAAACGGGACCGATGGCCGCGGAGCAAACTGTCAACCGAGAAACGGAATACGGAACTAACGACTCGGCTCACGTACTGTCGAACGGGCCTATACTCGCTACGGTCTGCGTTGTAGGACCGACAGGCTACTCCAGAGGCGTAGGCTGGGATTCTTGGGCGTTGCTTCCGGAGGCTCGAGCTGGTAGCTTGCCAAGAGACAAGTGAGCAGGGATATGAAGCCTCGAACATTGGTCTCCTCGTCATCCGCAGGGTCACAAAAGACAGCAGACAAGTCAAGATCGGGGGGAACATGATAGGAGAAACAGTAGTAAGAGAGAGCTCCGCGCAACTTGAGTCATCTCCTATGATGGGCATTTGCTTATGGAAGCCTGACGTCGACGCCACACGGCGGACAACTACCCTACGCATGACGAAGCCTAACAGCTGAGCGCACTCAGTCCTCCTGGTCTTCCCACGAGGCGGTCGCGAGTTCTGGTATGGTCTGTAGTACCGTACAGCACACGCGAGATAAGGATGCAAAGACGAGGGCGAGACGGTCTATAGAGGCGTGTATATTCTGTATCCTTTTACGTTGCCACAGGGGTGTCCGTGTCTGAGTGGTATGGGGGTAAACAATGAGATGAGGTAGTACATGGCTACAGATGCATAACCAGGAGGGAGATGCGCTATGCGGAACAACGGGTACATGTATGCGACTCGAGCTGCCAGGGGTTGCAATATACATAGGGATATTGTAGTAGATGAGGGAATACGATAGAGTACAAGGCAAGATCATGGAGGGTGTAAGAGCAATGCGACGAATAGCACAACGACAGGATGTAGTATGTCCACAAACTACTACGGCGGTGTGGGAGGCGGCTCGGAGCGTGTTATGGGTATCGAGGGACCGAACATTCCAAGTAGCGACAGTAGATCATCTGTCGAACGACGTCAGCGAAACGTGCTGGGCGACAAGGAATGACAACGCACTCTTCTTCAGCGGTTTACTAAAGAAACCATTCATTCCAGCGCTCAAACACAGTTGCTTGGTAGACTCTTGGCAGTCCGCACTCAGAGCGACAACTACGATGAAACAAGTCAGGGTGATTTGTGGCGCATCATAGCTTCATACGAACTTACTAGGCAGTAAGATCGACACCTTCCGTTTTCCTTCCAGGATGCGTAATCGTTTGCAAGCTTCCACACCGTCACATATGGGCATATCTGCGCGTGAAATGTCAGAGATATGAGATAATGAATGAAGAAGAACAACCTACGATGATCGAACAGGGCAACACTGAAGTATCCTGGCTCGTGTCTCTCCCATTCTATCACAAGATGAGACACATGAACCTGCGTGAAGATAACATAACACATACCCGCTATGGCTTCCTCTCCATTAGACGTCGCTATGACATTGAGATCGTACCGCTCGAGCTGCTTGACGAGGAGCTTCTGTGCCACGGGGTTGTCTTCGGCCACGAGAACATTGCCGAAGAGTGTGCGCTGCGCTAGTGCCTCCTCCTCCCGAAGCTCCGACGCGTTGACGATAGGCTTCGTTGGCACTTGATCAAGTACGTTCTTAAGGCCCGCAAGCGTCTGAAGCAGTTTCAGTTGACGAGGAGGCTTGGTCATCCGGACAATGCCAGGGACAGTCTCCATATCGTTCCTGAGCATCGGGGCGCCTGCAAGGTTATCTGTCGTGGGCGTGAACAGGTGGATGATCTTCGTGTCCCTCAGTGAGGGATAGGGCAGTGTCCGCAGTACCCGCGCCAGATCGTCGGCCCGAGTTTCCGACTGGTCGTCGAGCAACACGAAGTCCAGCTGTTGAGACACAAATTCGGAACTCCGCAGGTGTTGTTCTGCTTCGTGGATAGATGAGACAGCAATCACACTGAACCCGTCCAGCATGGTGCTCAACATTGCGAGGGTAGTCGACGACCCAGAGCTGACGAGTATCCGGAGTGGCTGCGGTTTCATCAAGTGTGACCGTAGCCTGTCGACCTCGGCCAGGGCCTACAAGTCGTCGGAGATGAGATGAGGGTGAGTGAAAGTACGTGAAGGGATGACTGACCTGCTGCGACTCCTCAGACTCAAAGATTTTGACTGGAATCGTAAACCAGAACGTAGAGCCGACACCAAGTTCAGACTGAACACCAATGACGCCTCCCATCAACTTCACCAACTGTCGCGAGATGGACAAGCCAAGGCCAGTGCCGCCGAAACGACGTGTTGATGAGTTGTCCGCCTGCTGGAAAGGAACAAATAGCTGGTCGACGTCACTGAGTAAAGAATGTCAACAGTGGCTCTTGCGCGTCGAGCGAGAGAAAGTATACATACGATGCGCTCAGACCGATACCAGTGTCCCTAGGAAAGCGGTCAGCGATAACGAACATGTGACGTTGCTATCCAACATACTGAATGGAGAACTTCAGGGAGACGTCTGTTGCTGTCCTCGGGGCACTCCAGTCGACCGCACACGTCACACGAACGGAACCATTCGCAGTAAACTTTACGGCATTGCCAATCAGGTTCATGAGCACTGAACCGCAGTCAGCTACGGATCGCAATGTAAGCCATTGATACATACCTTGACGAATGCGAGCGTAGTCTGCCTTGACCCCTGTGAATATTGCGATCCGGTCGGTATTGTGAAAGTAAAACGAGTGGGTGTAGCGACTTACAAGGAGGTACGGTAGACTCAATGTTGAAAGAGAGATCGAGCTTCCTGGCAGCCATTGGGAGGAGAAGCTCCATGCAATCCTGGTCAGAAGGCGTTAGGGATGGCGCTCGTCGAAGTATACCGTCAGAGAACGTACAGCGAGCAGGTTCTCCACAGAGAAGCCAGAGTACTCGAGCTTGACAGCTATAGCGGACAATCAGCATATAGTTCTAAGTACCCGCTGCGTCAACCTCACCGTCTGCTTCCAGCTTGCTATAGTCCAATATGGAGTCGATGATCTGAAGCAGATCTTTAGCCTCGAGATGGCGCTATTGATATATAGTCGCACCTTCAGCAGTAGCTCGCAGGATTGCTTTGCCGTAGCAACTAATCGCCAAATTCAGCTGTCGCATTTAGCTCATGTAAAGAATGTTCCTCACCAATTTCCCGCTGACCCGCATTGAGCTCCGTTCCACTCAAGATGTCCAGAAGACCATAGAACGAACTGCATGAACGTTAGCACGGCCTATCTCAAATGCTCAGGGAACCGTACCTGAATGGAGTCCGAAGTTCGTGACTCATAGAAGCGAGGAAGTTGCTCTTAATCTATCGAGGCACGTTAAGCACCTCACACACTAATCGACGATACAAGGCGGACTCCACCTTTGTCGCCTTGAGGGCATCTTCACGACTCTTCCTAGCAGCCTCCAACGCATCCCGTTGAGCCGAGATCATTTTCAAGTTCTCCTTCGTCCCAGCCTGCACAGACCGGAACAAAAGCGCGTTCGAGATCCCGATACTTGCTTGCTGACACAGCAGCGTCAACATCGTCACAACGTTCGGCGAGAATGCGTATTTCGACGCCAGGTAGACCGCCCCGAATGTCTGGCCCCGATTGCTGAAGATGGGGATGCATATGACCGAGCGATGCGGACTCAGCTGCGCCTCCGATGCGAAGCGAGGCTCAGACGCGATGTCCTCGTAGTACACACGCTCCTTGGTATTCAGCGCTACTCACGATTGAGCGTCACAAGATCCAGACGCTGGAGTGGAGCTCACGTACCATGCTGGATGATCGTCCGCCGCAGAGGATCCGAGATAGAGCGAATAGGCAACGGGTTCCTAGTAGAGATCGTCAGGGGACCGTCGAGCTTGAACGGGTATATCACCTACTCATGGACCTTGCACGCGTCTGGTGGGTTCATACTTGTCGCTACCGTGTAGTCGCCAGCCTCGCGGGCAATGACTACACAAGTGCTTTGACTGACCGAGATCTCTGCATGATCAGTGACATCAGCAAACCGCTCCTACCGTCGAGTAACCTAGCTACATACCGGTTGCAATCTCAGTCAACCGCTGGAGAGCCATAGACAAGTTGATGTCGCCGGAGATCTCCTTACTCCATTTGAGGATCGAGGCAAGATCGGCGGCGGTGAGGGAAGAGATCTGCTCCTCCTCGCTCGCATCAAGGCTCGTCCGCTCGAATGGTCCTTGCAGCGAAGACTGCGAGGTGATGACGACGCTGTCCGTCTGGACCGCGACGTCGGCAGAGAATATGTGTCGCTTGAGAGGCAGGGGTTGGGAGCGCGTCTCCAACAGCGATGACAAGTAGTTGCTATGAAACAACGTCAGTCACTCATCGAAACGTTCCGTGGAGTGTACGAAACATACACAAGACCGCGAGCACCCCACTGCGCTTGCCGTGAAATACCACGCCGCTGCAGCTCGCTGCCAAGGCCCTCAACGCCACATCTCACAAAGTGCGATCCTTGCTGCACCCGAGGTCAGCATCCCGGCAGAGTGGCCTATGGGAACCTTCTCACCAGGTACAGGCCCCATCCGCCCTCGAGCAACCAATCGTTGTTCACAGCGAGCCTACAAAACCAGGTGAGAATCCCAAACAGGTGGCTGCATACAACAACCCACTTGACCGCTACATCGTACAGCTTGAAGGCATCGGGATTATTCGTCAACGACGCCATCTCCGCGTCCTACGCGACATATCAACATGGAGTCTGCCGGTAGGAGCAGCCAAACACGTACAATGAGTGCAACCCAGGTACTCGTGTTGACCGGACTCGGAGATAACCACCTGCATAGGACCCAGTCAGCTCTCAAGCCATACGCACACATACGCGCCCACGGATACCCACTTCCGAATGTACGACTGGTTCGTCTCGATCTGCTTGAAGTACCGCATACGGTCCTCATTGGACAGACCGCCCTTCCGAATGCGGTGGATCAACGCCAACGAATGGAAGAAGAGCGCATAACGGGTATGTCGGTGGCTAAGACGCCCGTTAGCCCATCATCTCCCACAATCTCCCACGGGCAAGCAATCACAGCGCACTCACTTGGGGTTGCTGTCCCGCGTCTCGTACACATAAAAGCCAAGGTCCGCCGCTTCCTCCACAAAACCCAGGCAGAACAGGCCGACGACCTTGAACGCGTTGTACCAGTTCATCGCGACCTTCATGTGCCCGAGCGCGTCCAACTGGGCGAGATACTCCGACTCCTTGAACGTCTCCGTGTCGAACGCCGTATCAGCCGACTGGGCGAGCGTGTATCCACCCAGCGCGCGGATGCAGTTCAGCGTGCCTTGAGCCAAAATCGAGATGTCGCCACTAGGCGCCCATAGGGTGATGTCGGAGAGGGCCTAAAGGACCAGTCAACGGCTGTAAGCTGCGCCGGTGGCACGCACGGTACGCACCTCCTCGGCCGACACGACGAGCTCGCTCACTGCCAGATCCATCAGCAACTTTCAGCCAGATATCTACGTGACTGCCTTACGGTGGTCTCCAACGTATAGCCTCGTGACGATCAAGTGGGCTGTGGCGAAACTCGTGTATATCCTAGCGCAAACAAAACGTCAGCCCGCTCCCAGCCGCAGTCGCCATGACAGGACAGAAAGCAGCCCCACCTGTCGCCCGCACTCTGGCCGTACTTGATCGCCTCCTCGAGCCGTGGGATGTTCGCCCGAATGTGCACATTGTCGAACCCGGACACCATGGTAGAGAACAACAGCAACGCGCGGCTGTGGAACCACATAATCCCGCCGTGCTGAGTAACGGTGGAGACAAGTCAGGCCGAGAGCCCTTACTCACCACTTCTCGAAGCTCGTCCCGTACTGGTCCGCGATGCGTAGCGCCAGCTTGCCCAGGTCAGCAGAGAAGCGGAACAGCTCTCGCCGTTCGGCCGCCGCTATATAAGTACTCGCCTCGTCAGCGAGCACAGGCGCAGACGGAACTCTGCGTGACGTTACCTCCAAGAGCCCAAAAGAAGCCGAGGGCCGTCCCCGGGCACATTCCGGCTCTGCGCAGATCAAGTCACGGTCAGTGCCGAAGAGCAAAGGGACGGCGCAGACACGGTCGCTCGCTTACCGCAATGCGAGCTGTATGGTCTGCAGGCAGGCTGCCCGTCAGCACTCGTCCAGAGGGGCTCCAGGAGGAAGCTTGCTCACCGTCAGCCCTATAACGTCCGCGAAGCCCTCGCCCGTGCTCCAATACGCGTTCGTACCTGACGTAACCTTGCGCATCAGATCGAGCCTAGCACGCGTCTCGCGCCACTTACCCGCATCGTTCAGCAACGCAATAGCCAGATCGGTGCGGCTGTCGCGTGCTCGAGGGATGGACAGGATGTCGTCGAAGCCGACCGCCAGAATCTCGTTCTTGACCTGCTCAAACATAATGTCCGCCTCCCGTCGGGTCGGCGCCGCATTCACGTCCACCCCGAGCAGATGCAGGCCCAGCGTGTTGTCATTCAGCGCCGCCGTGTAATTGCCGCGCATCCAGTGGTTCCGCGAGCGGAGGCGGAGCAGGCGCGCCTTCTCCTCGGGATGCTCGCACCGGAGTATGCATTCCTGCAGCAGATTGTCAGACAGCGTGAACTCTGACTTCCATGTGTACAGCCTACGCGCGCGCGCACAACGTCAAAACGTCAGTCTTCGAACGGAGCCAGCGAGCCGTAAGCAGGATGGACGCACTCTGCTAGCCGGATATAGATCTGCGCCGTTCGCACGGGGTCCGTCTTCCACGAGTTCTCGTCCAATAGCGACCGTGCGTTCATGTACGATTGAAGCGCGAGCTAGACGTCCGCTCGATGAATGTCTGATATCCACTTCGATGAACGGAACCACAAACCTCGTGGGCGCCGCGAGCCCGAGCGGAGTCGCCGGCCTCAATTGACATCTCCAGCAGCTCATCCCGCTTGGAGTATTCGCGGAGAAGAGGCAAACACCTGCCGAACGCCCTCAGATGCAGTCCACCCATTGCCACAGAAGCGACTCACCGTTTCGCATGCTCCGCGATGCGGTACGTATCAGGAGTAGTCGACTCGTGCAGCATCATCAGTATGATCTGGGGCCGAGCAGGTAACAACAATCAGCACCGCACACCAGCACTGTCAGCGGACAAGCACTCACCCGGAACGACATCTTCGCGATCGTCTCGTTGGGCTGGCTCTCCGCCTCTGCCTGCGCCGCCTGACGATACCTGTCATGCGAGAAGCTGCACATGTCCCGTGCCCGCTGAATGAGCCAACCTTCCATGATAGCGGTCTGCAGCCCGCGGATGGAGCGCCTGGTGCCGGTCGTGCTCTCCTTGAGCGTGCTGACCGCCTTGGAAACGTTCCACATGTCCTTCTGCTCCTCTTCCGTCCCGCTCCCGCTGCTCTCGCCCGAGTCGTCCCAGTCCATGAGCAGCGCGACCTCCGTCACCTTGAAGCTGCCGTGACTTCACGCATGAGCGAGTCGTGTCACAAGCCGTCCGCGACGAGAGACTCACGTTGGCCCGAAGAACGATGCCCAGATCACAAACTTCCTCGCGTCCTCGGGGAGCTCGCGCAGGTGGTTCACCAGGAAGTTGAGGTCCCCGGGCGCAGCAGCAACCTTCTTGTCGAACAGCGTCTTCTCAATGGCGGAGATGTCGAACCTGCGCATGGCCCCTCGCCTCAGTGCTTGCGCTTGTGCGCGGACACGGGATGAAGAGGACGCTTACTGCCAGTTATTCCTGTCCCAATCGTACCATATCTGCGCGTGGGCGAGAACATCGATGAACGAAGCCTAGCGGAACAAAAGCTTGACCACACACCTGCCGCTGCCGGTGGAGCGTTGAAAGAATGCTCCTTGCCGAAAACGGATTGCCTTCGGACGAGCCATGAATGATGCGGGCGAGGTGCGCGACGTCCTCCTTCGGGCGGTGGAGCGTCCGTGCCACAAGCGTCGAGATGGCGGGATAGCCTAGAGGTTCGAGCGTGATCCAGGTGGTTGATTTTGACGAAAACGTTTGACGAATCCTGTCTAGTCTCTCACTGGACACGGACATTAGAATGTTGTAGGAGACATGTCGATGAAGTCTCTTACGGTCTATCTGATCGAACGGTCCCAAAGATAAGCTAGAGTGACGTGAGCTGTAAGGTCAACTTCGAGACCAGTAGAGGTGGCGTACAAGACGTGTCCGCGAGTTCACTAATGCATTGATGAGGTCGAGGGAGCTGTACCAAAGGAGTCAGGATGCAACAGCGTAGGTCCAACGCAAATACTAACGAGTCAGGAGCCTCGTGCAGGTCGTCCAGAAAGAGTGCGAACAATCGGATCTCGGAGAGCACCGAGAAGACGTTCTCGACAAGGGACTGGAAGCGTGCCGGGAGCTCATTCGTCTCTAGAACTTCCTGAGGTGTATCGATAGTCAAGTCGAACAGGGAGAATATCGTCTTCAGCTCTGGAGCCCCCTCGTACAGGAGCGGCACGTTCTGCAACTGAGGACCGAGCCGTTGCTTGAGATCGGTGACGAAGCGGTGGAGGTCCGAATGGAAGACGATCAGTTGTCGAAGGACGTGCGATAAACACGCCAGCTGCACTCATGTCAGTTGAGTACTTCCACCCTACCTTTGGTCTACTCACAAGTGACGCAAACGGGCCAGGTTCTACTTCCGAGAACTTTGCTTGCCCCCATAGCCCGTGCGCTGTACAGCGATAACATGTCAGACGACGCTCGAGCTACTGAGCGCGTGATACGTACATCTCCACTTGGCCTGCTGCGCGAGGATAAGCGAGCTCTTACCAGCCCTACAAAGCATTGTTAGCGTCGATCCTTTACCGAACTACATAAACCCTACCCTGGGGGCCCAAGGATAATCGCGGCATGGGTCCTTATTCGGCTCTGCGACGGGGCCAACGCCACTCTTCTCAAACCATCGCTAGTCGGGATTGTCGAGCTCGAAGCGACAGTACCAGTCCCAGAGCCGGCGCCGCCGGTGTTGTTCTCAATGGAAGACACCTTCGAGCCGGGCGAGTCGGGCGACATCGCCATTTGTCCGGACGCCTCGCTCTTTGATGACATCGAGTCGCTCGGGTCCTCGCCAGTGCCCACGGTGCTCGTAGCGCCCGAGCCATTCGAGCTCATGACAAACGAGCCCCGCGAAGTCGAGATTTGTCGCGAGTAGCTAGTTGACGTGTGTCGGATAATGTTGCGGATGGTCTCGAGCTCCTTGTCACGGCCGAAAAGTGGGCTAGGGATCGTAAACTCCATGCACCGGTCCTCCGCGGCAATGTCAAAGTACGGGATCAGCTCCGTGGGCTCGTCCGAGGAGAGCGCTACCGCTGCTAGCAGTCGCCGCTGGCACTCGATCAAGTCCTGCTTAAGCCCGTACGCGCTCTGATAGCGTGCGTCAGGGGATTTGCTGAGCAATTTCTCGATGATCATGGCCAGAACTTGCGGGATATCACGGCGAACTTCGTGCACGGGCATGGGCCTCTTCTGGACCACGGCGTGTAGCAGCTCTAGAGGGCCGCCCTCGAAGGGTAGAGTACCTCGACCGACCAGGAGCGTCCAGAACATGATCCCGAGCGAGTACAGGTCGGTCCTGTGATCCTCCGCGAGGTTTTCCATGCTGCCTGTTTGCTCCGGCGCGAAATAGCATAGCGCCTCCTTGACCTTGAGCTTCTGCACCTCCTCAAATGCATCCGCTTTGAGCACGTACTCGGAGGGAACACCGAATTGCTCCAGCGAGACCGCACGGTTGCCAAAGTGCACCACGCGTACCAGGCCGCTGTGATGATTGAGATGGAAGGCATTCGCGCGCACCTCTCTGTGTATGAGCCCGTTCCTGTGCATCATCTCCAAACAATGCGTCGCCTGGATGGCGAACTCGAGGAACGTCGCCAGATCCATAATCTCGATGGCCTCCATCTCCTCCATCATGTACGGCTCTTCCACGCCGGACATGAAGATGTCCCGGTGACTGGGTGCAGGCCGAGCGCGCGAGATGTCGCCGAAGAGCAGGTTGTTGACCTTTGCGGGAGGGAAGTAACGGCCGAGGATGTTGAGGCCGGGGTGGAAGAGGAGGAGGACAACGCAGTCGCCGTTTGACTTGGGGATCGTGAAGAAATCGATCATGCGCAGGGTCGTGCTCGAGGACTCGGGGGACGTCGACATCTTCTCCAAACTGCATATATGCACGCCATGAGCATTGCAGTCACGATAATGGGCGCTCCGCCAGAGGTCGAAGACAGAACAGAGCCCGACACGACGACCCGAGCATCGTTCTGGACCAAGCGCACAGGAACAGGCGAGAAGCACTCACATGTGGGCTTCGCGCTCGAGCAGCATCGACGCGTTCGAATGCGCGGGCACGATCTTGGCAAGAACGCTCGTTCCGTCTTGCAGATTGGTGCCTTCCGCGAGGAGGGTCATGCTGCCCGTGTCCTCCCATGGTACTGCCTGGAGATTGTCGGAATGAGGGTGATCAGCGAGGACGGGGACCAGGAGGGAAGACGCACCTTCTCGAACGTGTACCCTGGGACGGAGAGGATGCCATCCTTGAAATAGAGGGTCGGAAGGGCGGGTTGCGCGTATTTGCGGCGCATCGTAGGAGGAGAGCCCCTGCGTGGGGACGCCGAGCGTGGTGGATCAGAAGAGGGAGAGAAGGGGGGAGGGAGCGAGGACGGAGAGGTGTGGTGGAGGAAAGAAGAGAAAGCGCGACGGTAGTGGACAGTAGCAGCTGGTGAGAGGAGGAGGATTTCTGGCTTGGGCCTATTTCCTTGCAAGGCAGTTGTCCCCGCCGGCTTGACAAGTCGACGGGGTCCATGCGACGGGCGCCTCCGTCGCATTCCAGACCCTGTGGCATGTGCATCAAACGCCGACGTCATACTTCGCTTCGCGGCCGCCCTGACTTCCTCGAGCCGGCATCCTAGAAGATCTCAGAGTCACCGTGCAGCGACGATGATGCTCCTCAACAGTCAGCAGTGAGTACTAGTATTCCTAGTTCTTCTCCCGATGAAGGGGGACAAGTCCGTCGAACTATCACAGCTGGTAACTTCCACTGCCCCTCGTTTGAAACCGGGCCGGCCCTCTAAGCCTGGGAGCCAAGGTGTGCTAAGTCGAGCAGAGTCTCGCGAGAGACGAACTCAAGAAGTAAGTTAGAACCAACCACAGGCGATAACACCCTGTTGCGCATGCTCTAGCTTCGAGCTCGATGTACATACTCATGACATGCCGCTACTCACCACAGTTATGGCCTTCCACCGCGGCCCAGACATATAGGTCCATCACGTTGAACAGAGGCCGCGCCTATTCCGGCTTGCCGACCAATTTAATGCAGGCAAGAGGTCGAGGCGACGATCAGTCGGAGGCTTCGGAGGTCGTACGTTTCATCATAGCCATGGATGTGGGGGTTGTACACGCCAGTAAGATAGGATCCATTCGACTTGCGAGAGCTGTGAGGTAATACTGGTACATGGACACGGTAATCTACGACAAGGAGAGCGAAACAATGCGATAGCGCGAGCCCAACGCTCGACAATTAGGACGTCACTGATTGCACCGTCAGCAACCAGACTCGTGAACGAGAACTTAGGATACGCACTGTAGCTAGCAGGGTCAATGTGGTCAGGGAGCTCCGGCACGGCGACCTCGAACCGTGACTGGATTGCAGCCATGACCTGCTGGTCGCTTTCCGAGGACACGAAGGTGATGGCGAGACCTTTCGTACCGAAACGACCGGCACGACTACGAGGGCGATTGTTAGTACGGTACGCGGAGACGCATCTGGGGATTACTCACCCGACGCGGTGCAGGTAGCTGTCAGCGTCTGGAGGGCAGTCGTAGTTGATGACAATGTTGACACGTTCCACGTCGATACCACGACCGAAGATATCGGTGGCCACGAGGATACGCTTCTCGAAAGCCTTGAACGCCGTGTAACGCGAGATACTAGAGCAAGCGTTCAGCGACAGTACGAGCCGTCATAAATGCGGTACATACCGCTCCTCCTGCGCAAGACCAGAGTGGATAGCGATACTGGGGAAGTTGCACGAAACAAGCAGCTTGTCCAGCTCGATAGCACGCGCAACCGACTTCACGAAGATGACAACCTATACGAATGTCAGACGAGGTGACGCCGTCCCAATCCATGGCATCACGTACCTGGTTGAACTCCAAGGTGTCAAGAAGCTCGTTCAGCTTCCTGTTTTTGCCGACCTCCTCGAGCTTGACGTAGTGCTGTTGCAGGCCGTGAAGGGTGAGTTTCGTCTCGTCATCGACGAAGATCTCGAGAGGCTGGACAACCATGTCAGGTGAACGTTGAGGTGTGGAGTCGAATGGATACGCACATTCGCCATGAACTTCTTGCACGTAATGCGGATGTCCTTAGCCAGAGTGGCTGAGAACATCATGACTTGCTTGTGGTGCGGTGTGGCCCGGAAGATCTCTTGAACATCGCGTCTCATGTCTAGTGGACGGTGGCGGATTTGGTAAGATGACGTCGAACGCAAAACGAAGCAAAAAGAACGCAGAACGAAAGCGAAGGCCCAACGATGTCGCGGTGAGAACTACCCCTTGTACTTGCGGGGCGACCAGGTGCGTGGCGTCATGGAGAGACAGCCGCCACCTTGACCTCGAGACCGTCGTTCCTTCATCCGCTCCTCGTCGCACTCCCCAAATCCCACAACCACCACAACCGTTCCTCGAATCCGCCGAACCAGGGCCCAGATCGTCGCAGGTGGTCGCTTAGCGCTGGTGCGCTGTCAAGCGAGACAAGTAGGCGCATGATGTGGGGGTACCCGACCAGGTCGACGCCGCGAGGACGAGACAGGAGCACGATGCACGAAGGATGACTGAACGCCGAAATTCGCATATGACTAACCAAGCTGTTCCAGCATTTTGTCGCATTCGTCGAGGATGAAGTGCTTGACCTTCGATGCGTCGAGTACCTTGTCGCGGACGAGAGCGTTCAGACGGCCGGGGGTGGCGACCACGATGTGTGGGCACTTGGCCTTGTCACGAAGGAGGTCGGCGTCCTTCACCACAGGAGTGCCGCCGAAGAAAGTGCTGACACGGACATCGGGCATGTACTTGGCGAAACGAGTATACTCGTTTTTGATTTGGAAAGCAAGCTCGCGGGTGTGGCATAGAACGATGACCGACACCTCGCCGTTGACCGGCTCGAGCTGCTGAAGCGTCGCCAAGACGAACACAGCCGTCTTTCCGTGACCAGACTTTGCCTGGCACAGGACATCCATTCCAAGGACCGCCTGAGGGATACACTCCTGCTGGACTGGACACGCGGGAGTGGCGTCAATCATTGTTCGACGAATATCCACCGAGCATCACAAACCTTCCGAGGGATGCTCAAAACCAAGATCACTGATAGCTCGCAGCAACTCGGGCTTCAACAGGAAATCCCTGTTGACGAACAAAGCCAGGTCATCCGTGAGTATCTGGTCTCCTAGTATCGCCCCCAACTGATGCCGCATACCTGAAACCCGTTGAGTGAATGCCCGAGAAGTTCTTTTTCTCCTTGTCGTCGCCGTCGGCGGCGGGTGCAGAGGCAGCACCGTTTGCCACAGCGGTCGCTGGAGCACCGTTCGTGACCACGTCGTGCTCATCCTCGTAGTCGATCAGTTCCTCGTTGTCGTGAGCGCTCATTGTTGATGCCGGCGGGAAACAGAGACAAGATACACGTAAAGCTAGGACAGAGAAAGGGGACAGCGAGAAGGATGAGTGGAGGTGGCGGTGGGAGAGAGAGAAAAAGGACGACGCGCCTGAGGCTCGACGCGTGGCGGCAAAGTAGGCCCCCAACACGAACCTTGTCTGAGCCGCGGACCCCGGACACTCGTTGGAACCGCCCACGAGCGCCGGACTCCATACAGTCTCGGGCTATGGACTGTATGGAGGTCATATGGACGCGTTCTAACGGAGCAGGGACTTGCACCCAATCCATGAGCACTGTGCTCTGCGTTTCTGCTGCATCGTCGGCGTTGTGATCCTCTGCAATCCCAACGGAGACCCGTGGCCACAGAAGACGATCCAGATGGGCCTCTCATCCAGGCATAATGCCTTGCCGAGTCCGAATTTGTAATGTATGCCGGGCCCATATTTCGGACGTCGGACTCGGAATCATGCTCAACAGACGACGCTGATCCCCTCGACGCCTCCCTCGCCGCCATATAACCCTCTTTCATGAAACGCACGCCCAACAGGGCAGCCGCGGTCTGAGCGTCATGCAGGTCTTCAAGAACCCCGACGCATCGCTCGCCCAACCCACCACTACCGTCAAGGCTAAAGCCACAATGCCTCAACAGAGCTATCCCTTCTGGTGAGTTATCGCCGTAAAGCCGACGATACCCCTCTCGCTCACCATACTCCCCGTTGGTCAGGCTTGGAGGTGAGATCCTCCGCCCCATCGTGTCCCACAGGATGTGTCTGATACAGAGTGTGGTATGCACATAGGTGTTGGCGCGACGAGTGAGTGCACTTCGATCTCTGTGCACAGTCTCTTTCCCATCTGACACCGAAAACGCCACGTATGCAGTGGCCGCATGCTGCACACATCCCTTAGACTTGACCAAAGTGTGAGCGGTAGCCCTCCGCGAGAGGTATTCCTTTCCGAGTTCTCATCTCTTCTGGTAGTCGGATGCAGACCATTCATTCAGCTTCGGGCGGCCCCGTACACCCGTCGACACTCTCTATCCTGCGGACAACTATCACCGAAACTGGCTTCAGAAGCCTGTACACTGGACTCTCTGCCTCCATCATGCGGCAGATGACCTACTCTCTCGTTCGCCTAGGTGCCTATGAGAAGATGAAGGCCGAGCTTTCGAAGGACGGCCCCGCGCCCGCCAGCCACTTGTTCCTTGCCGCGATGGTTGCAGGAGGCCTTGGAGGCATGGCCGGCAACCCTGCAGGTAGGCCACTCGACTGCTTGATGATCCCTGGAACTCATCCTGTCGTAGACATCCTCCTCGTCAGGATGACCAGCGACTTCGTGCGACCGCCTGAGCAGAGATACAACTATCGCAACGCCATCGACGGGCTTGTGACTCTGGTCCGGGAGGAAGGCGTGCAGGGTCTATCTCGAGGCATGGGCACCAATCTGGTACGTATAATCATCGTCTCTCGAAAATCCTTACTAAGTCACCCTCATTTTCAGGCAAGAGCTATTCTTATGAACGTGAGTCTGACAACGCCGCGGACTGTTGTCGTCATGGCTCTCACCGTGGTTTCCTAGGGTTCACAGGTTGGATCGTGAGTACATTTTCCAAGGCCTGGTATGGACTAGACGATCTTGACCATCTCTTCTCAGATACGATCTTTTCAAACAAATGCTACTGAGGAACAGGATACCCTTCACCGAACATCAAATGCAAGATGGGTTACTGCTGCACTCCATGTGTAGTATTGCTGCTGGCGCCTTCGCAACAAGTGAGCTTTTTCTCTATGCCATGGAACTACGTGACTTACTCGTTTGCTAGCGGTAACGGCGCCCGCAGATGTCCTGAGATCCAGGTTGATGGCGGCAGTACGTGAGCACGCTACAACCAGACTATCACATAACTCACCTCTATTCCTGCAGCACGGTAAGACCCATCCGGTAGAGGTTCTCACCACAGCTCTACGAGAAGAAGGACCGCGATTCCTCTTCAAGGGTTGGACACCAGCATTTATTCGACTAGGACCCAATACCGTGCTGATGTTCGTCTTTTTCGAGGTACGCTCTTGCCGTGCTGACGCCTCGACACGTTCTTATAATCCTCTTCATCGACAGCAATTGAAGAAGGCATGGAGAACAGCCTTTCCAGCCGAGTATGTCCTCTAGACGCACCATCGTTCCTTCGCCCCATATCATTATTGGTATCCGGAAGACTTTGGCTCATAGACTAGACGGATCGTAGAGGACCGCCGTTAGACTAGAGCTACTCTCATACTATCTAATGTCGCCATGCCTCCATGTACATGATCCGCATTGCCATATCCACGTCGCTTTCGTCTGTTCGACCACCGCCGTTGACATTGCCTCCGTGCCAATGCTGCCATACGTTGGCCATACGCGCAACTCCATGGGCGGCACCGCAAGCAGGTAGGTCACGTGACTTACTGAAGGGCGCGACTCGCGTTTTTCATTTTTGCTACTGCTCGGAGTGCCCGCCAGACTCTTGTTGCTTTCTTGCTATAGCAAAGGCCCTCCGGGCACACCTGGACTACGAAGTTGGAAACGAGTACGTACAGAGGCTAGAGAGGAAGCGAGCCCGGTGTATGTGACTTACTTGTGGTGTAGTGGTAGTAGGTATGTAACGTGAGCTATAGATCGTGCTGGTTCGACTCTGGCTTGTGTCATTTTTGCATGCTGCCTTTCACCAAAATACAGAACGACATAATCAGAATGTTATGAGGACCGAAGTCGACTGCGACTGTGAAGCGCTACAAATGCCATGCTACAATGATACCGTTCTTCCAAGCTACAGTACATCTGAATCAGTATCATACTTGAGACAAGTGGTCGTTTTCAGAACTGTTGTGCCGTAACGCCGCTGTTTGTACGTTTTCAGTCTGGGCCCATCTCACTTCCAACGAAGATGCAAACCTCCGATTCTCCATCGTCACCCGCCTCCCCAGCAGCTCCGCAAGCGCCTTGTCCATCAAATGCATCATGGTCATCAGCCATAGTGCGTTCTTCATCGGCACTTTCCAGGATTGGAGGCATCACGGAAGCGGTGCTGAGAAGCATGGTCTGCGGGGAGTGTGTGGACTGGATAGATCCACCTGTCTTCTCGGATGTTTCATCGGCCGTGCACAGTCGCCCCATGCACCGGTTGTTAAAGGCGCTTGGAAGTGGAGGTTGAATCATGATACGATCAAGAAGCTGGTGTAGCATGGGGGTAGAGTGGCTGGTGACATTGAGAGAAGGAGGGGAGGGAAAGACGATGATGGATGACAAGTGTGGGACTTTGATGGTAGCGGAGGTGACGGGGCTCTGACGACACTCATTGATGATGCCGACACTGATCCATCCATCGAGAGACGGCCCAGCCATGGTGTAGACGTAACCACTGATGTGAGCATTGTAGGATGGGTACAGTGGAAGGTGAGCTGCGGCGACTGTGGTGGGGATATGGTGGACGATGAGGAGAGACGCACGTCCCCACATGGTGATTGGTTCGATGGGAGGAGCAACAAGTTTGTAGATGGGAACAGAAGAGTTGGTGTTGCCAGTATCATCATGAATTGTAACGGTGTTGTCAAGCATGACATAGAGCTCAGATAGCTGTGGGGGCTTAGGGGACTGCATACTTGAATGATGATGGACTGGTGGAGAGAACGAGATCGAGACAACGTGTGATGCGTCTGCATTTTCTAAATATAACATCACACGTGCGGTGTGTGAGGCCTTGACTAGCCCACACTAGAAAGCATCATCCATATATCTGTGACTACTTTACTTTCATAAAGCTGCATGGTGTAGTGGGAAAAGTAGGTGTGCTTTTACCATCATCGCGGTAGTTCGAATCCTGCTTGTAACGTCAGACATTTATATATGCCTTCATTTTTGACAAGCAGCTAGCGAACATGTTGGTGATGTGTTTTGTGCTCGCAATAGCTACTGAGCATGGTGCTGAAACAGACATTGATCGTTGCTCGACTGGCTGTAGATCACTGGTCAGATGCAGACCCACTAACATTCATGTGATTTGATGGTAGATCCGGAACATGAGGCTCATCTGATATTGAACAGCGAGTCAGCAGTGCTTCTCTTGTTCCCACTGTGGAAAAGTATGCACAACACTTCGACAGAGCTAAATGGTGCTAATGCACCGAACTTGGGGTATTGCATCCACACATTCTCACTCCAGCTGCAGCTGACATATTAAGCAGACATCATCTGACTGCTTACATATAGTCGTAGCCTCAGCGCTTCTTCTGCTCATGTAATTCAGAGTTGTCTTCAGAACACGAACACTCTGTGTCACGCATGGACGAATGCAGTTCATCTTTTGTTGAACAGTATGATAACAAATATCACAAGCCGTTCATAGCCTGAACCATTTATAGCACAACATAAGGACATGTGCAGCATGGAAACTAATCAGGTCAAGCTGACAACTACATGCAAGCTACATCAGAAGACGGTCATCATCAGACAATACTTCGGATTCTTCCGCATCAGCTTCCAAATCCATTCCCACCTCTTCTTCGTACCATGAACCAAGGTCGCCGTCGCTTTCATCTCCACTACTCTCCTGTTCATCGGCAATAGTGGGGGGAAGGAGCGAGAGAGTGGAAGTGAACCGCTGCAGCCACTGCATCCACGATGTCTGGACTGCGCAGCGCGCTCCGCCGCAGCTCTTTCCAACTACAGGTGGGCGGAACCACACCCGGTCGCAAAGAGGGTTCTCGTGATCGTCGATGTACGGGATGGGAACACCCTCCGGCCCGAAGAGGGATGGAGAATCGACGGCGAGAGGAACATGTGGGACCATCACCGCAACTGCAGATAATCCGCTGCCCGGACAGTCATTTCCGACTGCAATCCGAATCCATCCGTCGCACGGACGTGAGATGAAGCGCACCAGTCCGGCAATGTGCAAGTCGACAGACTCCCACATGCCAAAGCGTGTAGCACTGGTTGGGGTAGCAGAGGAGTACGCTGCGAGAAGAGCGACATGTTGTCCAGTTTTGATAGGGATGATGGGGGGTGCAAGCAGGCGGAATATGGGAATGAGGATGGAGGAGTCATAAAGATTGGCTCGGACATCAGCAGAGGTCTCATAAGAGACGTAGAGTTCGGATAGCTGTGGTGGTGCTGCTGCGAGAGAGTGCGGATTGCTGGTGAACTGCTCATGGGGATGAGGCAGGGAGAATTGAGAAAGAGAGGCCATCGTGATTGCCTGTAGATGTCAACTCATTGCGTTAGGGTATATATACCGGATGCACTATTGTTTTGCTGCAGACACAAAGTCCGCTAGTTTCTGATTGGTCATGGTGGTTCCATCACAGGATAGTATTGTACAGCACATAATTACGAATCACATGAAAGGTCTTCACGCTTGCTTGCTGATGCCATCGCATTTCAAGATGATCGCCCTGAATAAACAACAATACATTTAGATCTGTACAAGTCTGATAACAACATTGCGTTCTTACTGCTGAGAATGCTGGCAGCAGATGATAGTTGCTCAGTCTGTAGAGGAGAACTGTGCATGCCCAACCTGAGACGGCAATGTGGTGTGTCCATTCTGGTAGCATGCTGTTAAGTAACAGTTCCTGTCATTCAACTTGCTTGACGCACCTCGAACTCCTTCATCGCTCTTTTCAGTTTTCGTTTCTCGTATGGTTCTCTGGCTAGCCCCTGCTCGACAAGCCTCCGGTAACGTCTGAGATCCCGCAGCGGACCGAATGGCACTTCCTGAGTTTGCCAATGAAAGCGATCATTGAACCAGATGCGCGCCATAATTGGGACGGTTGGTGAACACGCAAGATGCCCAAAGACAGCTCCACGTGTCAACAATCGCTCAATCGATCTCTGATGACCGTCAGTCGTATTGAGCACAGCAGATGATGTCATTGATACGTACCGTCACATTAGCTAGAGGGCTTCCATCAGGATGAGCGAGATTCGGAAAGCGTGCTACTATCGTGGCTACAATGTCAGTACCAGACAGAGCCCGGAGAGGACTGCCGACAATCGCAAGATGCATGGTGTGTACGTAGGCCATTTTTGCGGAGAAAAGTTGGTATCGTGATGGGACCGCATTCAATCCGATACCTTCATCCATGGAGAGACCAAAGCGGGTATAGACATCTTCATCCGGAGGACTGAGTTGACGTATACGCTCACGTTCATGTCTTGAGAGTGACGTATACACAGTGGGATCAGTGGCGATCAGTGGAACTACACCCTCCATAATGGCGAATGCAGATGGCGCCATCATTGAGCTGACATGTGCTGTAGGGGACATAGCATGTTACTACAGTGGTATTTCTGCTATTATTCATGTACGCACCGAGCATCTGAAGCGCCGGCATCGAGGTGCTAGAAACATGATCCTGAACTGTTTCGTAGTCATTCTGGCAGGGTTGGAGATCTGACATGTTACAGTTAAGTAGATGGGTGTTATAAATCAGCAGACAACCTACCGCAGTGGGCAACGGAAGAGAAGTCGGCCTTTCGAAGACGATATGGATTTCTGGACGCTCCTGAAACGAATTTGAATTACTGAGTCTGGTGAAGGCAGCAATGTGGAAGAATACCCACCAGCCAGATCACCACGCAGTGTCCGTAGAGACGCATAAACTGGAAGGTCCCGATCGACATTTAGGGCTGTTTCAGAAACTGACTGCTGGGAATGACGATCTGCCAATACATTGATTTGTGAGCAGTAGCCTGGTTTCATAGAAGGGATGGAACTGACCTCTCCAACCAGGAGTTGGAAAGAGAGAGAATCCGTGCTTGGGGTGGGGCGATAAACTGACTAAAGCCAAGTAAGCATGGAGAGCGATCATGTCAGGGATGACTCACTGGTTGGATATGCATGGGGCTGCAGCGCAGACATAGACTGTTCAGTAACACCATACTGGGCATAGCCACCTGACGCGTGGTCTGTGGACTGCAGAGTGAGCGGTTATTCGTCTATGATAGAGACGTGGTGCGTACGTTGCAATGTGGAACCCGCGTGATACAGCGGTGGTTGTCCGCAATGGTATGCAGCTGTAGTTTGTATTTCCGACTAAGCATAGTGAAGTAATAATACGAAAGACTACTTACCCGTCTGATCGTTGTCCGGCAAAAGTCCAGCCATGGGCGCCTCTGTGACGTGTTGATGGACATCGTTCTCGGTTGCATGGCCGAATTGCTGAGCATGGTGCTCTGTTGATGAGAGCGTAAGGGATTGTACCAGTACGAACAGAGAAGAAGCGTACCATGTCCAACCAGAGGTAGCATGTACGAAGGCATGTAGGCTGAGTTGCGTTGGCCCATAGCCACTGGTTGCGACTGAGCACAGCAATGCGTCAATGTTGAATGTTACTCACCACTTGGATCACCATCAGGCTGTAACCCTCTCATTGGTGGTGTAGCACTGTCTGCACGGACACGACCGCCTATAGTGTTGTCGTCTGGCTGTTGCGTGTGCAAACCTACTGGAAAATTTTTTAGTGCTTGGCAGATCAACTGGAGACACAGTACGCACTGTGCTGAATGTCTGGGAGGGTGTTCGAGTGTCCATTGTAGAAGTGGTGAGGAAGAGTGGGTCCTATGGAATGCGACTGAGTGAAGCGCCCAGAGTATCGTCAACATCACTCACCACTTTGGTCGTGCAGGGCAGGAATGGTGTAGAGTCTTCCGTTCCAGCTGTATATCTGAGGGTGATAGACCACAGCTGGGCTCGCTATGCAGACATGAACATTGTGCAAGAGAGATGCGTAAGCGACTCACATGTTGCATACGTGGTGTCGTAATGATCTCTCTGTGTGGAGTCTCCGGAGTCTCCAGCGACCAATGTCTGATCTCCTGCAAGGATTGGTCCTGCCATGAATGGCCATAGCAAGCATGCAACGGTAATGAACGTACCATAGAGAGATGTCGGAGACGCAACTGACACCTCGCGTTCATCTGCAATGTATGCACTGAACACAGCAGACTGCGTGGAGAGTAGCAGATCACGTACCTGTCTTGCCATACTCTCCAGAGATCTCGCTACCCACAGAGTCGAGCATCGTTGCATCGCATGGGGGCTACAGACTTGTGGGAATGATTGTTGGAGAGTTGCGCACAAACCACTCACTTTATCAGGTCCAGACTGGCCATTTGAGTTGTATGTCGCAGTCATGTCGCAAATTAGAGCAAGATCCATAGATGTCTGATAAAGTTGAGACGGGTTGATGTGATGGTTGTGGTCAAGATCAACGTTCAAATGCAGACGACGAAACGCCCACATCCATGAGTAATCAGATCACATGACTCGCTTGCGCATGTGTTTTCCGCTTTGGGTTATTTGGTTAGTTGGACACACAAAGTCTATCAAAGAGAACCAGACTGATGACATGGCCTCTGAACTCGTGAGTACATCACCTTGTATCATGATAAGAGCTAAAGCCTGAGCAATTGGACACCACATTCCAGTAAGAAGTTAGAACACATTATGTCTGGATCCAGTGAGATGTCTTAGTCGTTGTCTGCTAGATCGGATATTTGCTGAATGCGCTCCACAATCAACCTGTGGCATTGATGAATGTAAAGAGAGGCTTGAGTTACATGTCAAGATGCTCAGTGCTCTACTAGCTTAGAGACTTCGTCACCACTGTCCTTGCCAGAGGCATACCCATTATCTTGATGCCACCATGCATGGTCTTCACACTTGGGATAGTACACAACATTGACACCACGGCCCACTGCACGGTGGTACCGGTGACACTCAAGCCAGTCCTGATGATAGTGAGTCAGTACATATGACGTCGGGGGTGGAATGGATCCGCCGGATGATTTATTGTCAGCAGCAGCCTGGAGTTGTAAAACATGAATCGTATACCTTCAGTCGTACAACCTGGCAAGAAGGAGCGTCCATTTTCAGCACAGAGCGGGGGCTAATGGTTGCGCATAGAACATCTGTGATGTTCAACTTTACTCACCCAGATTATCGTATTGCTGGAGAGTGGACACAGATGTGACCTCGTCGCGAATAACGACCGTAGTGTTTGAATGCCAAGTAGAGTAGTCTGTTGATTACAATGTAAGTAGCTGTCCACATTCACAGGATGCATGAAGATACCTTGCTCAATTGGTGCCAACCAGTAAGAAACTGCATGTCCATGATGAGCAACTGAAATCAATTGATAGAACAGAGACGTCATGTCAAACACCACCTACTCGTTTGGCTATCATGAGACTGATAAATACCATCATGTTCATTATTCCAGATCTGGTGTGGATGATCTGTGAAATGATTGGTCAATAGTTATACACCATGATGAGAGACATGAGGATACCTTGTCCAATTGGAGCTAGAAGATAAGATGGTACATATTGAGGATAATGTGGAGCTGTAGCAATAGAATGCAACTGAGCGTGAAGAGCGATCATGTCAGGCAAGACTCACTGGTTGGATACGCATGTGGCTGCAGAGCAGACATAGACTGTTCAGTAACACCGTAATGGGCATAGCCACCTGACGCGTGGTCTGTCGACTGCAGAGTGAGCGGTTATTTGTCTATGATAGAGACGTGGTGCGTACGTTGCAATGTGGAACCCGCGTGATACAGCGGTGGATGTCCATAATGGTATGCAGCTGTAGTTTGTATTTCCTACTAAGCATAGTGAAGTAATAATACGAAAGACTACTTACCCGTCTGATCATTGTCCGGCAAAAGTCCAGCCATGGGCGCCTCTGTGACGTGTTGATGGACATCGTTCTCAGTTGTATGGCCAAATTGCTGAGCATGGTGCTCTGTTGAGGAGAGCATAAGAAATCGTACCAGTACGAACAGAGAAGAAGCGTACCATGTCCAACCAGAGGTGGCATGTACGAAGACATATATGCTGAGTTACATTGGCCCACAGCCACTGGTTGCGACTGAGCACAGCAATGCGTCAATGTTGAATGTTACTCACCACTTGGATCACCATCAGGCTGTAACCCTCTCATTGGTGGTGTAGCACTGTCTGCACGGACACGACCGCCTATAGTGTCATCGTCTGGCTGTTGCGTGTGCAAACCTGCTGGAAAATTTTTTAGTGCTTGGCAGATCAACTGGAGACACAGTACGCACTGTGCTGAATGTCTGGGAGGGTGTTCGAGTGTCCATTGTAGAAGTGGTGAGGAAGAGTGGGTCCTATGGAATGCGACTGAGTGAAGCGCCCAGAGTATCGTCAACATCACTCACCACTTTGGTCGTGCAGGGCAGGAATGGTGTAGAGTCTTCCGTTCCAGCTGTATATCTGAGGGTGATAGACCACAGCTGGGCTCGCTATGCAGACATGAACATTGTGCAAGAGAGATGCGTAAGTGACTCACATGTTGCATACGTGGTGTCGTAATGATCTCTCTGTGTGGAGTCTCCGGAGTCTTCAGCGACCAATGTCTGATCTCCTGCAAGGATTGGTCCTGCCATGAATGGCCATAGCAAGCATGCAACGGTAATGAACGTACCATAGAGAGATGTCGGAGACGCAACTGACACCTCGCGTTCATCTGCAATGTATGCACTGAACACAGCAGACTGCGTGGAGAGTAGCAGATCACGTACCTGTCTTGCCATACTCTCCAGAGATCTCGCTACCCACAGAGTCGAGCATCGTTGCATCGCATGGGGGCTACAGACTTGTGGGAATGATTGTTGGAGAGTTGCGCACAAACCACTCACTTTATCAGGTCCAGACTGGCCATTTGAGTTGTATGTCGCAGTCATGTCGCAAATTAGAGCAAGATCCATAGATGTCTGATAAAGTTGAGACGGGTTGATGTGATGGTTGTGGTCAAGATCAACGTTCAAATGCAGACGACGGAACACCCATGTCTATGAGTAATCAGATCACGTGCACACACACACTGCTCTTGAATATATGGTCAGTTACGGAGACAGACAATGTATTCAAGATGACAACATCACTGATTACAGCTCACCAATTCAGAGTTCTGCCCTCTGACTTGTGCCAGAACCTCTACTGAACAATTTTTGAGTCACTTGTTAATTGCCCTCGAGGCCTGGGCCCTACGGTAGACGGATGTGTAACTAGGTACACTGGCTGGTAGATGTTGATGAAACTCTGGAGTGTCTGGGCTCTGCAGGGAAACCCGAGAAGCACGCTAGCGGATGAAAGATGATACGGTCGTCGCCTCTGCTAATTCACACAGTCGAAACTTAAGGAGGGAGAATGAAAGAATATGTATCGACACGGGAGAGCTGCAGACAATGATCTCAGGTCACAGTTGCAGCCCTAAGTCTCCGAGTCGCAGGGTCTTGGGGTCACAGGTTGCAGGGGAAGTACGCAAGAGGGAGTTGCAGAGAAACACAAACTCAGGAGAGATGGTGGTAGTCCGAAGCTAAGCTAGGGGAGAGTGGTGGCTGTGCACGATGTCTAAGTAAGGAGATATTGACACTCAATAAGTTAAACATGCGCCTCCTGTTTCACAGTTCAACTGCATCGGAACATATAACATGGATGTGTAACATTCATGACATATAGAATCATACATTGATTTCACTGAGATACATGGATGTATTGGCTCTGAATGTTATAAGTTATGTATAGTGAAGTGATGATATAGATACGACGTACAGCATAGACGGCAGCATTCACTCTTGTGGACCTATGGTGGACTGTGTTGCATGTGTGTTACCATGATGTTTCTTGCGTGCCTTTGTGCGTTCATTTTGAAACCTGTATACCAATCAATAGTGTTAACACAATTGTCTATGATCACATATAGAACAGACGGACCAGACGTGAACTTGGTGCTTTGAGACATTAATTTGTTTTGCGAGTTCCTCTTTCTGACTCGCAGTAGGGTACATGTTGATCTTGAATGCACTTTCAAGTGTGGTCAACTGCTCAACAGTGTATTTGATGCGTTTGTACTGTGACTTGTGTCTCTCTTCTTTGTTTGGTGTTCGTGCTGAGGTTGAGATAGACAACGGAGTATAGGTGAACAGCGGAGCTTCATGCCCAACCATTGGTAGCGGATGCGTTTGCTGAGAATGACCACTACTGTCTGGGTTTTGATGGTTGGGATGAGAAGAAAATGCGTTCAGGGTAAGTGCATGGTTTGGATCCGCTGTATAAGATTGAATAATTATCCTGCAAGTCATAGTGCACTGGAGAGCTCACAAGAAATGTCATTATCATACCATATAGGAGCGTCAAGAGCAGGCGGGAGATATACCAATGGAAATGGAGATTGCATAGTTGACAGTATCTCTGGCTCGTTTGTTTGACCATAGACACCCTCGTTCAAGACATCAGGTAATGGATGGACATAGGGGTCAAGTGGTCCAACACCAAACGATAAGGGCTGAGCATGGGACAAGGCCTGAGTGGTCGCTATTGTGGGATAATCTGATAAACATTGCCACTTAGACAGAAGATAGCTTGAAGATCAAGAGACAAGTCACCAACAGTAGAATGTGGACAGATCATTAGACAGAGATTGCAGATTGTGCTCGTCTCTCAACTGTAGAATACTAGATGTCAACACTATGTATTGAAGTTAGACTCTATATTACGTACTTGTGCCGTCACACTTCCGGCGTTGATGTCCTCGCTGCAATTGGCATGATCCAGTGCCCAAGATAATTGATTTGGTTCAGCCATGTATGATCGATGCGCCACGTAACTGTGGTGGCTGGAAGCAGGAAGCAGAGCATGACCAGAATAGAAATAGAACAAGGCTGATGCCATCTCAGATCACGTGTTCTGCTTTTAATTTCTTGATTAGCACGGTGTTGCTTGCTTTGCCTGTCTATTGCTGTGCACTAGAAAACATTGGACAAATCTGGATATATGAGCACTGGACATTGCAGTTGATTAACTAAATACTTAATGTGAGTACAGCACTAAGAGACATTTTATATCGCTTATTGCAAAGTTCACTCTCTTTATGAAACCTTTCGTAGATACTATATTGTGGATATGGCTGCCTAGGCTAATGTATAAGGCATTTCATGCAAGTGCTAGAAAGTATAGCCACAATAGCACAATAGAATTAGCATGTGAAAGCCAGGCACCATAGCATACATATGGAAATAGTAATCTCACACTGCTGAGAACAAAGTCAGGAATGATGGTCACACACTCTGTCATTGCTCATCATGGTCAGTGTCATGTGTTCTGAAAATTTGCACATCACATGAGGGACACATGCTTACTAAGTTTGAGAGTACATATTATAAACAACCAGCTGCACACTCGCACACAGTTTTCCCCCAACCTTCTACCATGATGGCTACACCTCAGTCAGCAGTCCGACCAGCTCTTGGTGGATTTGAACGTCGACAGTGGATACCTCAGGCAATTGTTGAGTATGTGACATTGCTCTACAGCAACACAGAAATCACTCTGACATAGATGACAGCTTTGTTCGTGCAAATTATCTCGACTTTTGTAGCCGAGAGGGTGCCATTTTTGCTCTCTCACAGATCAAGCCCTCGCTTTCCTGGGGTCCGTGCACAAGTAGCTCATTGCTTGAATGCATCCACTGGCAGGATAAACCAGTGCTTGTCGTTGCAGTTGGCCACCTGGCAGAACTTCAGGTAGCTGCCAATAGCAAGACTCCGCTGCCAACAACCACTATCAAGATTGAACTTCTTCGTGCGTTTGATGTTGAGAAGCTCAGGGATTTACATGAGGTCTGCGGTAAACCATTTGGTGCGTTATAATATCTGCAATGCATTAAGATGATGCCACACATCTAATGAACTGTTGACCATAGACAACACCGAACCACTACTCCTGACTGCTGTGCGCACAGAGTATGGTCATACAGGTCAAAGATGGGTACGTACTTATACCAGATCTGTGGGAATACTTGTTCTTACATTATATATAGCCGGTGATAGTTCTGGATACAGCTTCCAGCACTAGCATTGCTGGAGGTATGCAGCGGATGTGTGTCACTGATTTGGTTGTCGATGATCTTGTGCTCGTGGCAGCCAGAGTATATCGCCGTAGTGCAAGTGCTCGTGAGCCAGCCAGCAGCGGTTGGTTCGAGATTGATACCATTGGTCGTTTGTATCCTCGTCCACTGTAGTATAATTTTGAAGTATTGAACACTACATGCTTGTTACTGCTGGACATCACTGCAACAAAGACCTTCAAGCTGTCGCAATCTGTGATGTTTAGATTGCTGAAATTACCAAAATCTGACATGTGTCAATATTGATAAATGTACACAAATACAAACACATATATACAAGCACTGTGCGCTCCGATAATCTCTCAGTTTGCACAAAGTGTTGCTTTGCAACCCTACCCACACCATTCATCATGACTCAACAACCCTCCTACTTCTATCGTGTTCCATCCAACATTCTGACAATCCGAATGCTTTCCTCTGACTATCTTGGTCAACACTACACAGAGCCGAATCCTACCAGGCTGCATTGGCGACCTGAGCTACACGATGCTCACATCGTGGCTCTGGGCCTTGCGCAGTACCAACCACGGTTTCCCAATCAAGACCGTATGCCAACCTCGATCCATCTAGTACTGGAATCTCCAGCGCCCCTCAGCACTCCACTTATCATCGCAAATCGATTCACGGGGGACATGGAGAGCATCATTGTTCTCGACACACCTGGAGATGTTACCAGCAATAACGAAGTGGTTGTATATGGATGGGAGCTCAGCAATCGTCACACGATCAGCGCAGCCCGCACACCCTTCTTTTCTGCCATCAACTGCATCATGCCTGCAACATCTCTTCGTCTGCCATTGGTTCTCTCAATCCTCCTGTGGCTGTCGTGCACAACACTGGCGCGTCTCTACGTTCATGTCTACTACAGGTATGTTACATATGATTACATCACAATTTTCTAACCTGTGTTCAACGGGCATCAGACTCCATGTTCTATCTGCACGATGGACAAGCCGCGTCCATGAAGATGAAGTGTAGAGATTCTCAACTCTGTCTAGTGAGTCTATTGTTGCATTTGTCCATGATCGTAACTTATGTTGGTCAGACGGCTCGAATGTGATCCTAGTTTAGTGATGTATCCTGTGCCTGTACAACAAGATAACGCTCAAATTCTATTTGTGTTGATTCAGACAGGTCATCTATCCGTTGCAGCTCTGCTCGAAGCTCCTCAGAGAGACGTCTACACAATGCTGCTGTTGAAAAGGGTCGCATAACCAACAGGCCGTCTAATGTTCGTACCCTTGACAGCATCACATAAACACCCTGCAACTTGTTCGCTGTTTCAATGTCTATTACAGCACGGGTAAGTGACTTTCCTTGACTTTTGTAGTCTGTGTATGCATATGCTGGGACCAACGGAAGCTGTCGACGGGAGATGTACTTGCTTATAGAACGGCCATTGACTACCATAGTGACTCTAAAGCTGGTTATTTCAGGAAATATGGGAACAACGTCCTCAGCAAGGTCATCACATGTCTTTCCGGCACCTGGCACACGGATGTATGCTACTGAGGCATATCGTTGACTGCCATCTTGTTCCCACAAAATGCGCTCAACTGTTCCTTCAGCACCATTAACCAGACCAAGAGTGAACGCTAGGTTTTCTTTGACCATAACTCTCATACCCGGAAAAAGTATAAGTCGACCCGGTGAATCATTACACTTATTGGAGGGCACACTCCACAATGGGCTCTGCAAGCGCTTAGGGACAGGTGCTCTACCCATACGGTCCTTTGAATGATATACATGGGCATACTGTCCGAGTGACTGTGCATGGTGATATGCCCGTCTTACATTTAGTACATCTCTTAACGACTTTGAGCCAACAATGATGGGTGCATCTGCAAACTGAGGAAGAATGTCTGGATTACCTCTGAACACTTCATGAGCAATCCGCTTGTACAGTATCTCAACATCTGACAATTCATCTGTATGGTGAAGATGTTGGCCACGGCCCTCGCCCAAACGGACACGGTTCAATAGGTCTGCGTACACTGGATCATCTATTTGCCTTTGATTTTTTGTTAGTTTAACCACTGTCTTTACAAGTCGCCACAAGTATGCACCTTTGAGAGCATTTACCCCAGATATGGTCTGACCGAACTGCATGGCTGGATGTTTGACAAGTCGATGATCATACAATGAGACTTCCTTGACTGGCCGCAACTGACCAAAATCTCCAGTGAATATCATGTGCGTACCACCAAATGGTGCAGAAGCCATGTCTCCATTTTGGCCTTTTGCTTGCTGGAGGCGATTTGAAATTTTGGCAAGCATGGTAGCTCCAATCATTGACACCTCATCAATGATAAAGTACCGTACTCGTGCCCACATTTTCTGCAATGCGGCAATTGCATCTTTGCTATGTGAGTTCAGCATGGTTAATGAATGAATTGTATAGCCACCAATATTTACTGCAGCCACACCAGTTGGTGCTCCCACTAACACTTCGTGCGATCTGTTGAGCAGTTCAAATAATCGCAGGATAGATTTCACAACATGGCTTTTTCCAGTTCCTCCAACACCTGCGATATACATCATAAGCTGGTCTCCACCACCCCGTTTAATATGTTCACCGACAATTCGGAATGCACGCTCTTGTTCTGAATTGGTATACAGGCCCATCTCTTGCACAACCTGTTCTATAACATCTCTGGTTCTGGCTATACTATAAATTGGACCATCATTTGTGCTATCTCCAGAAGAACTAGCAATTACGGTGGTTTCCATCTGCTCAATAACAGCATGAGTGTGAACACGTCTGCGCTTTGATGATGGTTCACTGGTTGCATTCATTTCAGGCTTGCGGACACGTTTTAACCGCCTCATTACTTTCATGTGCTGCTCCAGAACCTTGTCATCATCAGACTGCATTTGTCGTGATTCCAACGATGTATGTAGACTGGTGGCAGAGCTGCTGGCAGTATCATTATTGACATGACTGTAGTCAAAACAATGATCAAATGCCACACGAGCAGGCTGTCCTATTGTGTCATCCAAAAGCATCTGAGATTGCATTTTGTCACCTGGATCATGACAGACAGTTCTTGCACAGTATG
Source organism: Earliella scabrosa (assembly GCA_022605405.1). Classification (NCBI taxonomy): domain Eukaryota; kingdom Fungi; phylum Basidiomycota; class Agaricomycetes; order Polyporales; family Polyporaceae; genus Earliella; species Earliella scabrosa. Next base: position 1,778,144 of record JABYQQ010000003.1, on the reverse strand, counting down.
GAGCTATATCATAGAGTGTATCCTCATTGTCCTCTGTGTCACTCTCTGTCCAGTCTCTCAACACAGTATTAGATTTATTTCTTCTGGCTGCACTGTGTGCATCTCGCACATCCCGACATTCTGACAATACATTCATGTGACCAATAATATCTTTGTGCTGATCAGAAATGTAGCTTTGCTGCCGGATGTATGCATCATACCATAATTCACCATTATTATGCAAATCAGATGGCTGTCGCCATGGAACAAAAAGAATTAGCATCACACGTGCCCATTTTTCCTTTTCTTCGTCAGTACGATCTGATCTGGGTATACGGTCACCCAAAATAACAGGAACAGCAAAATCTACACGTTGTCTGAGAGCATGCGTCTTATACTGTGTGTGTAAATTTGAGCTAAACAGGCCTCGTGCTTGAGCTCTTGAAGATGCAACTGTGTCTTCATCATTGTACTCCTCATGTGTATTCCGACGTTTTGCAATTTTCTCAACAGAGCCCACAAATTCATAAAGACACATACGTTCAAATGGCTCACTTATAGGGCGGAAAATGTAGTCTTGCTGCTGATTCACAGCTCCAATAGAACCAGGTCCAAGAGTCAATGTTACATTTTCATCCTCATCCTCATCCATGGATATGTCAGCAGAGTTCTCTGCATAAAGTGTTCCATCAGACATCTCAATATCTCCAGAGAGTGCTGTCGAGTTACTTGTAACTGCATCTGTAGATATGCTATCATTGGCTGCATCCACATTTTCATGCTGTGTAAATAAACGATCAAAGGCACGCCAATGAAGGAGCTTGAAGGTATGGCTACTATAAGCATCACCGCCTCCAACCAGATAGCTCATAACCTGTTGGTGTGAAATCTCCTGACGAGACATCATGCGATTTATAGTTGCTGTAAGTGCACTACGAGTGATCCGCTCCTGGTCATCATTCATATGTGGCATAACTTCATTAGTTTTCTTAATGGCATAAGTCAGTGCAGCCAGGCCAACATGAGTAGAGACTGATGCTTTGGTAATGTAGTCAGTAATATAGTAAACAAGTGCTTTCGCTGCTTCTCCTGATCCAATAAACTTGATATCCATATTTGACTTAATAAGAAAGATGACAAAGTCATTGAAATTAGTTATATGGGGATGCCATCGCCTCAGCAGTATGGAGCCAGTCTCACTGTCAAGAGTAGTCAGTGCACGTGTTACTCCATCCATGCGCATACGACATAGTGCATCTCGCTCTTTTGGATCCTTTGGAATCTGGCCTGGTGATGTATATTTAAAACAAGTGCTCTGATGTTCATGCCAGTTATATGCCTTCACAAGGTCATCAACAAACAAATCACAAGCCAATCTAAATTGTTCTGGATCAGCAAAAGCCTCAATAGATGGCGCAGTGCGTGTTCCTGGATGTGGTAATGAGCTATCAATTTCTGGCCGTGGCAGTGGAGATCCATTCAACTGTTCAATCACATTAGTAGTGCTGAGGAGCTCACATTTGATAATGGACTCCAGCCAAGAGAACATAGCTTGTTGATATTCACTGGATTCAGCCATCATGTCCCGCAGCTTTTGTGGTGATGGATGTCCCTCCAGCCAAATGAGCATATGACAATGTAGTGTCCCACGGCCCTGTGCCTCTACTGTGCCAAAATAGCCAGTACATTTTCCAAAAAGCCCTCTACCTGGACGTCCATAACGCAGAACTGTGTGTATAAATCCAGATATAATTTTGTGAAAAAATCTGGCACATGCATCTGGATTTTGTGCTGCTATGAGCTTTCTTTGCCAGCGAGCCAGCTCTTCACCCCGTGTTGCCTGCTCAACTGTCACCTCCTGTCCAGCCAGTAGTGCAACAATAGGATTATGAATATCAGATGGATTGAGAGTCACAAACAAAGTAGGTGTGCCTTTGTAGTTAATAAGAGAGCGTATCTGATTCCGGAGTGCAGTTTTATATCCATTGGTACCCGGCAAATCATGTGAAATAGCATTTACCCGGGCCAATAGAGCCAGCATTTCCTTCTCCTCCTGACTTTCTGGATGATATGATGGATTGTGTTTGTATTTCTCATATAAAGCATCAAGGGTAGTAAGATTCAGCGCCAGAAGTTGACCAACAATATGTTCACGCTGTGAGGCTGGAACACGAAATCTCACTGAATCAAAGACAGCTTTTTTTGTCGGATGTTGTAATATACAAATGCAAAGTCTGGATCTTTTCGGAATGATGAATCACATACAGTGAGCAAATATTTCAACTGCTCATCAAGTGTCAGAGGACGTGTTCGTCGAGGTTCAAAAAATCCTCCAATGCCCCATGGATCTAGATATGGGTATAGCCAAGTAAGAAGTGATGGATTTTCAAAATCAGCAATGAACTGACTACCTGCCCGGGACTGCACAAAGTTACCACCACTTAGACAATGTTTCAGGGCATGCACTTTCATTTGGGTGGTGTTCAAGGGTGTCTCATCACTATGCAAATAACCAATGCTGTCCATAAGTATTCCCGGACTGCCTTCGGGTGGTTCTGTATCTTCTCCTGGAACATAGCCTGAAGTAGCAGCATCTACGGCATCATTATTTTGTAGACATCCAATTTCTATACCACAGGGTATGCATGCATCTGTAGTCAGGGCTTCACGATCAAACAAGGCATCCATGTTTTGCTGGCTATATCCCCGAAATTGACCACCAGGCGCATAGTGACTGTTACTGGACAATAGAAAATCAATCATACATTTTAGCCGTGATTTACGCGCAAGCATTGGCTCTGGCTGTAAATCTCTGATGGTGTCTTCAGTCACTTTAGCATGACCACTTATAAATACAGCACATATCATGTCTCTTACCACTTCAGTTGAAGGGGGCAAAACATCATTAAGATGAGTAGCATCTTGAGGGTGGATGGCAACATTGCCGCGGGTATAACGCTGGGAAGCTCTTGGATCACTGCCATACAACTGGTGTCCTGGCTTGGAGCTAAAGCGAAACGATATGCGGCTGGCTCGTGCACGTGAAATGAGCACCTTCTCGGTCCATGTCGCCTCTTTGAATGCAGTCTGAATATTGGCTGGCAGCCTATCATAAGCATAATACAGCCAGTTTGCGAGTGCGTACTTGGGCATACGTTGACGCTTTTTCAAATCTCGAGAGCACTCCTTGCAGATCTGCAAATCTGCCTTAATGTCAGTGCGCGTCATACCTCGTGGATGCAGGATGGCTTGGTCATATATGTCAAATGCATAGCTAGTTGGCCTCAAATGCGACGGCAGATCGTTATTCTGTAACAGGCGAAGATTAATCTTTGTTGGATTGACAATGACTATCTTCTCTCGATCAACCATACGTGCACACACCGCACAGACAAGTTGAGTTAACTGCTCTACTGACATAGTATGCTCCCATTCCTTCAGTATAGCTTGTTTCAGTCCATTACTTGCGACTGCAAGATATTCAGGGGTGTGGTTATCACTGTCTTCAACTATACTACCATTACTAGGTGTGTCATCAGGGTCATTACTTCCACTGCAGGGACCGTCTATCGAAGAATCATCATTACCGGCGGAGCGGCGAGTTGTTGTATCAATTCTTGCTGAAGAGACACGGGTTTCTGAATGATTCAAGGTTCGCCGTACGGTCTTAAGCATACTGAATACATACTCGTACCCAGAGCATGATATCAGACATTCATGAGCAGTGAGATGATATTTTAACGTGGCGATGGACATGTCGTTCGACACATGAATGCCATGTTCCACAGCTATTCTTCGAAGATCCACAGCTGTCCAGTGGTCATACAGTTTCATGATCTCGCGAACGGTGCACTTAAATATAATGTCTCCTGCTTCAAGTCGTTGACCCTTCGCCAGTCGGAGAGCACATTTAAATTTGAATACCGCATTCATCTGGGAAGAAGTGACTGTGCGACGGGTTTTGTAGAGCTGTCCATTAAAAGTCACAATCATAAATGCTTCCAAGCTCTCTGGATCACCGTGTGAGGGTCCATCAGACAATGAAGATGTGTAAGATTGTACGACATCTACAACATAGGCAGAATCATGTAGGCAATCGCAATAGGTCACGTTCAGGTGATAGCAATCAAGTTAGGCCATGAGCGCATTAGCGCAGGATTAACAAATGATGATCAGCTCTCTATTAAACCGGGAATTGATAAGACGTTCTTACCTGGATGGAGATGTCTACCGTTGAACGTCGTCCCACTACTCGCGGGCCGGGTAGCAGACACGCGCTGCATGGCCAGAGTAGCACTAGGCAGTGCAACTCTGAGTTGGTGGACAGCTGCAGTAGACCCGCTTGATATCGCCTCTACTAGAGATACACGAACATAAGTGCATGGCGTTCATCACAGATGCAAAACAGCGTACCTCGAGCATGTGCCACCTCTCCCCTGTTAACAACAGAGATCATCTCATTACGATTGATGAGAGAATCGAAGAAATCGTCCTTTAAGGGCGACGTTCTCCGCCAAAATGTGTAACGCGAACCTGACCCCGTGGGAACAAAGTTCAAACTCCGATTGTCTGCAGTAAGTGTGTACGTAAGCGCGCCCTTTAAGTTACATAAGCCACGTTAACGCGCCTTTGTTACTCACTAAGCCCTAGATTAGGGTCAGCCGAGCCGCGCGGGAACTCAATAAGCGCTAGACACAGCCACCTTCGGCTAGTGTTATCGGGCGTTCTCTCTTCTCGCCTCTCTTCCACCTTCCTCATCCCTGTGTGCCCCTTCTCCCAATCTCACACACTCTCCGCCTTCTCGCTTAGCATCGCTGTACATCACGTTCTACGTGGTGTAGAGCTAGACTCGCTATCTGCTATGGAGACGTCTGCCATTCGAGGATCAGGTTAGTTTCCGGCGGGCATGCGCACAGCCCCTCTTCCTCTTCACTGTAGTACAATTGTAATAGCACATTCATTTCTGTACAGTACACCCGCGTTTCATGTGGGCAGCACTTTGTCACATTGCCATTGCAATCCACGTGCAACCAAGTGAGATAACGCGACGAGATCAAGATGTCTTGGCTGTCCATCGAAAATTTTCCGGTTTCGGTACAATCTGGCTGTTCACTGACCGCCACTTTCCACGCTGCCAGCATATGAAGAACGAACCCATCGAGTCCCTTCCGCTTTCCTGGGATAACTCCCACCGACCCCAGGGTCATCTCAGCAAATCAGAAAGCAATGAACAACTGCCTGTCCTGTCAGCGCTCGATCGAAGCGATGATCCACTAAGCTCGTCCCCAGTATGCTTCTGTCCATACTCACGCATGTCTGCGTGCTAATTACTTCCTCATCAGCGCATGCCCGATCAGTTCTCCCCCGCATGGGACAACTTGGAGTTGAAGCTCCCCGCCAATCTGCGTACCACCGCTCTTCGCGCGGACTTTGTCGAGGTATTGAAGAAGATACGCTCGATTGAGTGTCAAAGATGCGAACGCGACCGTGACTCGGGCAAACCTTCTCTATGCGCTCAAGAGCCCGGAGGTAATGGCACCTGGAAGTGCAATCGGTGCTATACCAAACACTACAGTCACTGTGACTGGATGAGCAGTACGTCGTGCATGCCTTTCAAGCCTTCCGTGTTGCTGATCAGTCATTACATAGAGTGTTCACAGTTCGGTCTTGGCTTTACGCCCCCCATCAACCGCAAGCACGCCTCCTCAGCGCGCCTTTCTCAGTCGCGATCTATCACTCACTCCACCCCGGAAGTTCTATCTTCCGCCTTGTCGATCTCGTCCAGCGGCCCTCGTACACGTGCATCGACTCGCACTCAATCTTTCACACCGCCCGCCCCTAGTCCCGGCCCCTCGTCGTCGAACGCGTCCTCTTCCCGCACCGTGGACAGCAGTCGTGCTGCCGTATCGCCCCCCGATTGGATGACCCCGCTGCAAGAACTTGCCAACGCGGTCGAGCACAACCATCAGCAGACCAACGAAATGATCACAGCGATGGCGCGATCGCTCGAGCAGTTGAAGGCCCAGCTGCTCCAAGGTGGCGATGCAGTACCTGAGGGCAAGGGCAAGGAACGTGCATCTTGATACTGGGTGCACTATTGTTGCTCCCATACGCACCCCTCGCCGAACGTTCCTTCCTCTCCACCTATCTGCATATATCGCTCGATTCAGTTACTAGACCATACAGATTACCATACCCTCCTCAGGCGCACAGCCTTTATGATATCAGGCTTGGCATCACTTATCAGAACATAAGTACGCCATACTGCGCATCTTTGTATCGCTTCCGCCTTGACTTTACGCTCTACGCTACCCTAGCCGTCATGCCTTCTGACATACCGCACGCCAACTCCAGTTCTGTAGACACCTCTACACCGTTTCCTGGCCAATCTGCTGGTACGTGCCGACATTTATGTTACTTGCCTCATCCTGCTCCCACCTTGTATCTGCTCTATAGCGAGTCAAGCCCGCCCGATCCACGCAGACATTGTACCCGGGCAAGTTGACATGTCTGACGAACCCGCCGACCCTCATTCCACCGGCGATCCGGCACTTCAGTCTCAGCCAGCCATGCGTCAGCTGTCTTGTTTGCTGGATCGTCAGGAATACTAGTAACTGACGGTTCCTCATAAGCTCGCATTGATCTCCCTCGCGCTACCTACCAGTTTGAACGCAACCCGCCTGCCAGTTCTGTCACTTCAGCCGCGACCAACAGTCCCCCTCTTTCGTCCTCACCACAGTCCATTCCACGCTCTCTCGGTCGTTTGAGCGATATTCTCCAGCGCGATCCGGCTGTTCCAAATCTGTACGCATCGCGCTTGAAGTACGTGGTGTGCAGCGTGCGTTCAGGACTGTCTCACTAGTACTGACTGTACTTCGTCACAGCTCGGGCCTTCCTTACCACGGCGTGTGGCCGAATAGCACTCCCCCTCCGCAGCATAGCCATCGTTTCACGGTCGTCCTATACGATACTCCTATTCATCTTGATAACCGTTCTATGTTACCTACGTACCAAGCGTTGAGGCACACTGACCAGACTGATGACCACCGTGCTGTAGACGACAATACTGAGCAGGACCTCTCTGAGAACCTTGACCGCGACAGTCAGTTGTAGATTGTAGTATCAACGTCGTCATGTACCAGTTTTGTTACTGCACAATATCGCTCGCTCTCAACCCGTTTTGGAGCCATGCGCTTCGCATCTCCCGTGTGTCAATCACATCTGCAATAGTTGGCCCGATATTCGTTCAAAGTACAACATGTCATAGTAGGTACTCCGCGATAATGTCTTGGCTTGCTACGTCTATTGTATCTGCCAACCTGCCGCATTGCCGGTACTGTCCCACAGCGGATCTCCATTTGCGCGCGTTCATCGGCGACGCGTTTCCTGCTTCGATATCGCCCAGCCTCTTGCAGAACCAGTGCTCATTTTTCGGTGTCCAGATGCCTGTGTACATGCCGGATGTCGACCAAATGCTTGGTTTGGGCCACCATGACTGGTCCTCTTGTTGATTGCTCTGGACTGTACATTACTCAACCTCAGTCAAATCAATGCTCTACCCTCGACACCTGTGTACTTACCTGTGTACACGTGGTTGACCCCGCAGATAGCATCTACCTCATAGTCTGATAGTCCGTCATCCACATATGTCGTCTGTCCATCTTGTATGATTATTCGATGACACCCGCTCTCCTCCGATGGACCCAGCTCCAGGTATGAGCGAAGGAGATCGAGGTTTCCCGAGTACTCTCCCGCCATCTCCATTGCCAAGCGCCAAATTATACCCCCATGAAGGAGTGCAGCTCGCAAGTGAGGGCCGGATCTCAGAAGGTCAAGTCGTTGTCGGCAGTACTGACGGTAGTCCATGACGTTGTGACGGTGAGCCTCGCAGCGCTCAGACAAGAGCCAGCGACTTTGGCGAGTGCCTGTCGTAGTTAATCCTGCTGCTACGACTCTCTTCTCCCTGGCCTGCACGGTGTTGAATGGAGCCCCGACGTTGGTCAGCGCGTAGACCGCATCGCCCGATGTCTCTAACCCAGGAAGGCAACGTAACAGATAGAGGAGGACCCTGCTATTCACAGCGAGGCGCCACCCGAGGTCGTGCTTGTCGTTCGCATACCTCACGAGGTATAAGGGCATTTGGTCGGGTCCGAGCTTCCTCTCCACCTTCACGATGTTCCTCAGCATACTCCTCTGGAACAGGAAATGTTCTCCTTTCGGATTCAGGTCCCAGCAGGTACGCGTGGCAGGCGAATCGAACAGATTGTTCAGGAGAGCCCAAGCACATCCCGCATATGTCCTCTTTTCCGCCATGTCAAAAGCTACCTCTGCATCCTTGGCAAAACCGAAGATTTTGTAGAACGCTTCACCATTGTACTTCTGGTAGTCCACCCCAAGGAATGTCCGATTGTCAGGATGGAGACCGTACCGCTCCAGCAGATATCGCGTCTGCAAATAGCGTTCTGAGAATGCTATGACTGGGTAGGCGGCAAGAGGCGTTTGGGAGTAGAGGAACTCATTGTCCGCTTCGAAGAGAGATTCAGGCTGGGTGTAGTCTGGGATGGGAGAAGCTGACTCTGAAAGAACTCGGTGGCCGCTATCTATCTCAGCGGCATCGGACCACAGGTCCCACTCGTCAAATACCGAGTTGTATCGACGAAAGGAGGGGCCGTGGGAGTACCAAAGCCCAAGCACTGCTCCGCTCTGCACTTCCGCGCGGTAGTCTAGCCATCGTAACTCCTCAGGAAGGTCGGGTATTGCCATGTCTGCCTTTATCCATAGATATACCCTGGTGTACGGCTTCGGCGGCCGGCCCGTTTGGGCGTACGTCTCGCGAGCCAGTCTTCGATCTCTTTGAGCCGATGTCTCATGGGATCGTACTCGTGTCTGATGAGAGGCCATTCGCTCGAAGAACGCGGCCATCGGTTCTCCAGGCAGCTGGAAGGGACCCGCAGGCAAGCGACGCAGGCGCTGCTCCAAGGCCTCAATGAACGGATGCGGGCGACCCTCCCCATTCAGATACAGTTTGAAGACGTGTGGCGCGGACGGTCGTGGAGGAGCTGTGAGGGCGAGGCTTTCATCCCGACCTCGTGGAGCGAGATCTTTTAGGTAGCGACCATGTTGGGTCCACACCTCTTGCATGCTCTCAAAGCGGGTCCATTTCACGAAGAGTGGCACGCGAGCTCGCCGAAGGATGGGGACGTGAGGAAGCCACGGACAGCACTGTGGGTCAATAAACGCACCCACGCGTAGACCATGTGAGAAGTCTGCGATGACGGATGACCGCAGCGCATCGATCCACGACGACGGTACGCTTTGTTGTGACAGGAACACCGCCCACGCCGGCGGTTGGTCGGAAGTCAACGCCGGGGATGCAGGAAGCCATACAGCGATCGCAAGACTGCTTCGGGCAGCGAGCACCAGGAAAGCCTCACGAGACTTCCTGATGGACACCGTCGCAGTGTGCTCGGTGCGATGGGCACGGGTGTAGCCGCATTCTGACGGTTCAGGCCAATGATTGAATGACCCAATTGAGGTAGCCGCGGGCACGTTCGCGAAAGACAAGAGAAGGTTGGAGATATGCAATAGGCCCCGCTCGAGTTGTATCCATGAGTTTCGTATCTGGCTGTGCAGTGACCAGCCGTCCACATACTGAACTGGTCGGAGAATCCCGGCTTCGGAGCACAACCGTCCAAGCAACGGATCCCCCAACGGTGCGCTCCGGAGCAGATATGGCAGTTCGGGCACAGCCAGCGAGTACTGCGGGCGCATAAGCTCACGGAAGGACTTGTTTAGGTGAGGGTAAGGATCGGGGGCATTGGGAACTGTGATTTTGTCCGGAACGTTGGTGACAGTAAACGCATCCCCTTGGCTGTCTGAGAACGTGTACACCTCTTCCCTCCTGGAACGTCTTGTCAGGCACAGGGTAGAAGCGTCGGCCCAGGTCAGACTCACCAAGTGTTGTCCATGTCTGTCTATCTCCAGGGCTCTCTAGCAAACGCTCTCTGGGCGGTGGGTTAGCTGAGTGCCAGACGACATGCCGGGCGCGACACATACCGTATTTGGGCTTCGCACACTTAGTACTTCGCGTCCTACAACATCATGTCAGTAGGATTTACAACTTGCGTCTGTAGACACTACTGACCGAGTAATTTGACGATGAATCGGTCGAGGTCCGTAGTCGGGATGCCAAGCCTATAGCGAGGAACCGGCTGTTCTCGAGCTTGTCACGGCTGGTGCGATCTAAAGCGCCGAGGTTCAGTAAGTCTCCCGCCGGACCCTAGGTTCATACCTACGTCGTCTGGTTCGTTCTTGTTCGGGGTGATTGTTCCCTCAGTCTCTACACAGCGTGGAACGCAGTGTACAGCTGGGAACTCCTCTCGTCTGTCGACTGGTTGAGTTCCAGACGGGGTGAGGGAAAGACGCAGGAGGCAGAGAGAAGGAATCCAAATGCGGAGACCCACAAGATCTTCGGCGTCTGTGCTTACGTCAGGCTGTGCAACGTGCCAACATCCGGTGCTGAGACTTCGGCCAGACGGTTGAGGCTTGCCTTCCAACCTCCATGTCGTTCTACGATGTGGAGCGTTCTTATCAATAATCATCACGCAGCAGCTAGGCATTCGTAAGGCCGATGCACACGATCTCGCCGGCGGTACACGGCGGCTACGTCGGTCGTGGCTCTGTCCTCTACAAATTATATCTCCGGGCAAAGTCAAGCTGTGGACGATCGAGACGAGCAAATGGTTGGCAAACCCAGGTATGCACTATAACGCTAACTAGTCCGCTGAAACGCATAGTGACAGGGCCAGGTCCTGCTCCCTATCCATCACACGAGGTAAGTGAGGCGGCATGACGTACCGTCGTCTCTCCTGCCAATGCTCAGTCCGTCAATCCCCTGGCCGGCTCTTCATTTCGAGCAGGAGCGATCTTGTATACGCACGATGTATCTGTAGGTATGCTTCTGTCATACATATAAGTAATTCATGGCTTTGGTCAGCGCATTCACCGGGGCCGTCTGACTTCTATAGACCTTTCATCGTTTATTACGTCCCCCTATGAGCATGTACTCCCCACCGCCGTCTAGCAGAACTTGGCCTCTGACTGACCAAGGTTCTGCAACGACAGCATGTCGTCTAGGTCCGCTATGATAGAAGCATCGCAGAGTCAGGTATGTCAAGCGCCTTCTCGGTCTGGCCATGTGCGATCGGCCGAAGCCTCCGATCAAACCCAGCCTGAGTTGCGACCCAGGCTGGGTCTCGTCGGCGCTTCAGCGCGGTCGGCTACCCTGCCTGCTCAAGTGCCTCACGACCGCTCTGCGGTCGTGCTACTTGTATCTATTGGCAGGCAAGGACCGAATATAGGGCTGGTCTATATAATGGAGCGTTCACAGTCCTCACAAAGCCCGCTCGTTATAGGAATATTACTCGGTCTTCGGTACGCGCAGGGCTCTATTCGTTTTAGGCAGACAAACGTGCAAATGATCACTCGCGCTGGCTGTTAACAAATCGGGAGAGCACCAAAGTATATTCAACGCACTCAATAGCTCGCAGACGAGCGATTGAACTCAATGCATGCAGCAGCGCGAAGCGCCCAAAACTCCTGCAACAGGACTTGGCGCATCGATCACCAGCTCTTACTGCCCCTGGTGTTCCCTCTCCGCTGCTTGCTTCTCGTCCTGCGTGCCTCTCGTGCTGCCCCCCTGGCGGTCGTCTCGTCTTCTACTACTATTTCCACATCACTGTCGACGTTGTGCCCTGCCCTCCTCCTCCCAACTGAAGCCGTCCACATTCAGCAGCCTGTTCTGTGAGTTTTCTCCTTGCCGTCTCTCTGTCGTTGTCTGCGACAGGCGCGAACCAACGATCTCACCAGCCCGTTGGTGATTAGTCCCGCTTGCACCTCAGCGCATCTCGAGCCCTAACGAACTCGCGCACCGAATCGATAGATCTACCAGCGATTTCTCTCTCATACCGCAAATTATATCTCTGCCAGCGTTCAACTGGTGAGTTTTCCCTTTCGTCTGTCCCTCTCCGATACCTTTTCCGATGCTCGCCCTCGGGGCCTGTTCTCCTTCCATCCATCCTCTCCTTCAAGACCGCTCTGCCCTTCGCCATGCCTCCCAAACGTCAAGCTGCCCCAGTCTCCGCACACGCTTCCTCTCCACGCACCGTACCTCGCTCGCGACGAACAGCAAGTGCCAGTGGCGCTGCTCACACTGCAGCTGCATCGCAAACCGACCACGCTGAGGAAGGGGGCCCGATGGATGCACAATTTCCAAGTACGCGTCCCCCGTCGTCGCATATGCTGGATCCTGCTCACCTATCCCCCAGACATGCGCCGTCCCAGCGACACCCTCATTGAGATTCCTAATCGTGATCCTCGACTTCCACGACTCTATCTCTTGAAGACACACGCCAAGGTTAAACGAGCCTGGAAAGCCAAACGCATCTTTGTTTACTTACAAGACACCGACCCCGCGGCGATGGAGGAGTACTATAAGTTCGTCTCTGCCATGCCGTTTCCAGAGGGCACGAACCACGGCATCCGGAAGGCCGGTGAGTATAATGCCACATCTGTGCACTCCAGGCTCTGATCTCTCTCAGGTTTCTTCTTCCTGAAGCGGGGAGACTACGTCTTCTCTCGAGATGTGCGGGGGTCCGGGAAGGAGGAGGATGACGTGCTCCAGATATGGATCCCTTCTAGGTCAGTGTCTCAATGCTAGCTTGCCACTCGAACGCTATGCTGACGGCGCACAGCGGTATTCTCACCGCCGAGCTGAAACAACGATTGGAAGAGGCTCGCGAACACGGCTTAGGACCTCGTCAAGATCGATCGCCTCACAAGCCTACAAAGACCGATGGTATATACCAAGGAGGTGCGCTGTACGAGCGGGACGACCACGCGATGCACGTAGGCAATGCGCCTAGATGTTACACGCTCGTGCAGTCGTATCAAGTTCAGCGCAATCTCGCTGGGCCCACTGCTTCTGCCAAGATCTCCATGGGCGAGAAACCTAGTGAGCATCTGCTGTTGCGCGAGACCATCGTGAAGGTATGGTTTTTTGTTCGTCCTCGTTTGAACGCTCGCTAATGCCCATACTCAGGCTGTCGCCCCGGTCGCGATCGCTGCCCTTGAGGCTGCCCCTGAAGAGATCAGCCTGGCTTTAAAGAGGCAGGCAGAGGTCACAAATCTGCCGCGCGTTGGCTTCGACGGCAACTATGCCTATCCAACCATGCAGGCCAATTTCGCTGCGACGCAAACCGCGGATGCGCTTGCCTGTAGGTTTCTGAATCCCTCATTCTCGCTGTGTTGTATGATTAATCCTTGACGCAGTGTCCAACATGCAGAAGGACTTCGGTAGTTTTGGAGGCAAGCACATCGACGACAATGATAGCGCCGGCGGGTTTACATCCATGGTCACCTACGGCGACATTGCCCCTGACGAGAATCCTGGGATGTTCATCATCGGGGATCTGGGAGTGGCTGTTGGTACGCGCATCGTCACGCATCGCACGATCGGTAGCGGTACTGATTGTGCGTAGTTCTGGAGGGCCCAATTATCATTTGTTTCTGCGGACTCCGTTTTCACGGCGGTTACCCACCAACCGCAGCTCCTGGCAAGAAGCCTAAGCCTTGGTCTTATCGCTTCACAGTCGTCTGCTATCCGCCAAGCTCCATGTTAGATGGTAGAGCCCTCCTAAGTTTTGCGGTTCTTCCAGGCAACAAGACGTTCGCCATGCCTCCGGAGTTCATCGATCCTCGGTACGCCGTGTGTCTCTTCCTGTGTGATGTCAAACCTAAGCGTCGGATCTGTAGCTACGACGATTCGTTCGTCAAGTCTAACGTCGCGAACTGGGTCAGCTCTGGCCTGTATCTAACGTCACCGCAGGCGTTTCTGGACTTCTACTACCGGGGCTTTTGTCAGATGGCACACCACTTTGGTCGGCAAGTCGGTCATGACGCCAGGATGCAGATCGACTACCACAAGCTCGCGGAATGCTTCACGCTCATAGAGAAAGACGGTACCCAGCATCAACCTGCCTTCTGGGAACTTCATCCTGGCTCGACCGTTAAATCGAGCAGTCTGGGCTGCACCCGACAGGAGTCCATCACGCTCTGGGATACTCACAAAGAGCTGCACGCCAAGTTCATTCCTCATGCTGCGCATGTCGCGTTCCAGAAGAAGTCAGGCAAGTGCCGCCCTCTGGACCGTCCTTGTCGTGTACAAACTGACTCTCGTACTTGATTGTTTATGCAGCTGACAGCGCAAACAAGTCTAGCGAAGGTGGCAAACGTGGGAAGAAGCGTAAGGCGATGTCCGACACCGACGGCGATGGCGCAGGTGAGATAACTTGATGCCGCAATACCTCTTCCATCCTCCTCACCCCCTAGTAGGCCTGTCCAAGAAGAGCAGGAAGAGCAAGTCAACCAAGAAGACGAACAAGGGTAAGAAAGGCAAGAAGGGAGGCGCGACGGCCAAACCAACCCCCGCTGAAGCAAACTTCGGGGCGCATACCGGTATGATGCACACCTCGGTACTCTTCAGGGAAGCTCACTTACGACTTCCTTTCAGCACGCACCAAACGCAAGCTGACAGAAGATGCCGACATCGACGATTACACCGCCGATGACGAAGGGACACATTCAAGGACACAAGGTACGCTGCAGATCTGCTTCTTGCTTCCAATGTTCTAACCTGTCGCCACGCAGCCAAGTCGCGCAAAAAGCCCAAGACATCTTCATCTCTAGGCGTTGTGAGGGACGCAGCTGGATCCCGTCAACCATCGCGGCGAAGTCTTCGCCAGGCAGGACTGTCCTCACAGGAAGAAGAGCTGCCTTCGCAGGTTTATGATACCCGCTCGAGTCGCCGACGTCAGTCTCGATGATGTTGCTCTCTCACTTTGTATAGGGCTGGGTATTGATTTATCGACGTACTGCAGATGGATATGGTTCTGAGCCTGACTTGTCAACGCTATTCTCTAAGAAACGATTTGGTTGGAACGCGAAGATGTTGGAATTTCTGGGAGGATACTGTGCTGATGACGACTCTGATTGCGACGGTGCGACATTCTCCACTCAACACCTGGATCGCATACTGACACTCGGGCAGAAGGCCCTTCTAGTGATGCTGTTTCCGGCAATAGCGACGACATTGCGAATGGACGTGCCGGCGATGGGCTTGTGCCCCAATCTCCAGGGATTGACCGAGCAGCTGACACGCCTCTGGCTACTGCCGTCCAGGAACTGGCGGATCCAGAGATCTCCCCGGTTCCGATCAACTACCGCGAGCGTGTAGATACTTCTCCTGCGAGAACCTCACCTGCAGACGCAGTCTCACCTCAGGCTCACGCGATATTCCACCGCTCCTCTCCCCCACGCGACGACAGTTCCGCCTCCGAGGTGTCTAGTTCGCGTCCGGCAGGCAAATTAGAAGGGATATCTGGTAACGTCGTGCCTGCCACCCACGCTGCAGTGGCTAGCGCTTTGCACGCTTGCGACCATCGTCCGCTCACCTCTACTGCCTCACGCCATGAACCTGCATCGGCAATCCCTTGTGCGCACTCACCCGAACGTGTCCCGAGTGACCAGCTCTCTTGCGGTGGTGTGCACGACTTACGGCCGCCGCTATCATATGGAGGTCCGTCTTCTCTAGACCAGCATGAGGGTGAAGAAGCGGGTCCAATGGAGAAGCATCCGGAACAAACTTTTCACGAGCACGACGGGCACGATGGCA
This sequence comes from Earliella scabrosa, assembly GCA_022605405.1. Taxonomy (NCBI): domain Eukaryota; kingdom Fungi; phylum Basidiomycota; class Agaricomycetes; order Polyporales; family Polyporaceae; genus Earliella; species Earliella scabrosa. The sequence continues at coordinate 1,762,435 of JABYQQ010000003.1, read as the reverse complement.
CCGCCGAGTTGAACAGCACCGTTGGGGCAGGAACCGCTCCAGCACCGCAGGAGCCGCAATTTTCTAGAGGCAATCAGTCTCTTCGTGAGTAATTCACAGGTTCAGCATACAGCCCTTGCTGATGTTATTTACTTCAGCTTTCCAAGACGTGCTCGACCTCTTCTCGCTTTCATCGCTCAAGCAGCAGCTTGTTCGATACAAGAAACTCGAACGCCGCCTCGGGAAGCATGCAGAGCCCTTCAATGACGGCGCGCGTACCCTAGATCACTTCTTCGACCAGTTCGCTGCTCATTCTACCTCCGCGTCGTTTGCCCACGCTGTTGCCTCTATGTGGACCAAGCACGACCGCATGAAGTCAGCCGCTGAGCTCGCTGAGCTCCATCTTGCTCTGTACAGACGACGTCTCATGCTCTGTAGCGCCGCGGCATGGTATTGGCTGGCCGAGTCTTGCCCTGCGCGATGTCATGGAATTATTGGGGAGCTGCAGCAGGACGCCTCTTGTCATGATCATTCAGAGAACTGGTTGGCCAGGTTGTGTTCAGACGTGTACGACGCAAAGCAAAGCGGGCAATCTCGTGATTGCGTGGCGCACGACTATCTTCCCGATCTCCCTGGCAATCCCACCCCCGGTCATGTGTCGCCATCCAACATGGACGACGAGAACGTCGCAGAGACTGTCACCAATCTGGTCACCGCTTTCCTTCGTCAATGGCTGGAGTTCCCAAATAACACAGAGATGCTGGCAGCCTACTTCGTCATGTACACCGTTGGGGCGTTCCACAACCCCGACGTCCTCCTCCTGCCAGGCGTATGGCGGGCCTACCAGGGCGTCAAGACACGAATTCTCGGACAGCCGAACCGCAAGGCTCCAACGCTGCGCGTCCACATGCTTGCACCTTTCGCCAATGCTCTCGCCCAGGTGCCCTTGAGCTGTGCTGATTCAGAAGAAGCGCAGGTCTTGCAGTCCATCTCCGACTGTGTCGAAAGTTGTACACCTGGAGTTCGACGGAGGACGGACTCTCTGGTTGGAGCGATTATGACCAATGCGCGCGGACACTTCAAGTTAGGAGCGTCAACCGAGCGAGCCCCTTGCGCTTCCCCTCCCTCTACAGAAAGGACCACGCCTGCTCCGTCACTCACTCCAGCCCCATCGCGCAACCTTATGGAAGTCGGCCTTGATGACCTCACAAGGTTCCTCAATCACGTACTACCTCTGGCGCTCGGACACGATGTCACCAACCCCACTCCTCTCCAAACGGTTATGCTGGCGCGTCCCGATCACTACCTACCCTTCAGGGAACTTGCAACTTGTCGCCAACGAGTATCCGGCCCTGGCGGTCCATACCACAAGGACCGGCGCGACCTGCCAGGGGCATTCCCCAGCTGGTTGATCTTCCGAGCGTTGCTCTTCGACTCTCCTGTCATGCGCGAGCGAACCCTCGGGTACTTCAAAAATCATGAAGCGTGGCTGGCATTCTTGGAAGAGGAGGGCTATCAGGCCAACAACCGCGCATCGGAGAATCGCTTCTTCAATGTTTCCGCGTATGGGAGCCCTCAAAACCAGCGCCGCGCGCACGGTCTGGAATATGCGAAGCAGTACTTCGAAGAAGAAGGCAAATGGCTCCAACTCGTTGCCGACCACGACCTGAAGCCTATCCCGTTCATCAAGTTCTGCTTCTGGACGCAAGGTCAACATCTGGCAGCGAAGACCGTTGACGGGACACCGGTCTTTCGGAAGATCCCCTACGTCAATCTGCCTTTGGTAGGAAAACTCACCGGATATCTGCTCGCAGCCGACCTCGTATACGCGTCAAAAGTACAAGCGCCTACCCTCCAAGAGCTTGCTTTGGTCATCCGGAGGAACGACCTTGGCTCGCTGCGGGGGTTGCGTACAGCTAACCAGCTCTCTGACTCAGATGGACAGCCTTCATATGCTGAAGTGGACGCGGCGTTCCAACGAGTCTACCACCATCTAGAGAACGCGTTATCTCCGGAGGTCCGGCGACGGATTGGCTTCGATGGAATTATGGTGGAACATCTGCTGTGTAAGTTCCAACGAACTAAGGACAAGGATCGTATTGTAGAGTAGACGGACAAATATGTAAGAGCATCGCTAAATCGTATGAATATGCAATCCTGGGAACTCAGCGCCTCATGGTATCGTCAGCGTGAGAACCATCCTCCTCGCTATCGTCGTCTAAACACAGGCGCTTCATGGCACGTTCTGGAGGCCTGACAGCGCCGTCCTGCCCCTCACCACCATCTGGGTATCCAACCTTACGCTTGATTCTCTTCTGAGGCGACGCTGGGGCCTTGGCGATAGCCTCAATTGCAGCTGCGTTATAGTCCTGATTGGGCAGAATACCATCAACGTCAGTCCGAACATTGTGCCGCTGAAACTGCAAAGACATGCTTACCCATTCCGCGTCCCGTCCGAGAAGACACATCGCTCGCAGCTTCGGAACGAACACATAGTCGTGTCGACCCACGCGGACAACCTGAAAGCTGACCTGCACTTCCACCATGTTGCTCAGGTTGAAGAGCTCCGGTTTATACAACTCAAACCGGAGTCTGACAAATATCAGACTGCAAGGCGTGGGGGATGAGGGATGGGCACTTACGTGGCGCCTGCAGACGTGCTACCCAAGGTGCGTTTCCAGTAGTCCACGTTGTTCTCGAGGGTGTGGACTTCGGTGCGGAGGAGAGGCCGAAGGATGTTGAAGGGGTCCACAACTAGCCCAAGATCTTGCTTTGTCTCTCCCTCAGCATCCTTCGCAGACATGAGAATGCGGTTGCTGAAAGTCAACGTCAAACTTTGCCCCGCATCACATCCTGGAGCCCAAGTCCGCAGCTGACATCCCTGAGCAGAGAGATGCATCTTGAATGCCTGATATACCGCGCTCACTCCACGAACGGCAGTATGGAAGCGTTGAGACCCAAGACCGGTCAGGGTCACAGCCTGCTTCAAGTCGATGAGACGGTTCTGGTTGCGGGGCATGCTGCAACAATGAAGAGAGATGAAGATGGAGCGGTACGTGGCCTGAATGGAAATGACAACTCACTGGGACTGACGCATGGGGGGAAGTATGGACTCCAAAAGATATCCCTGCAGTGTGACAACAACCTCCTCTATCTCGTCTGGCACTGGGGGTTGCTTGTAGACCAGCATCAAGCAGCGTCCTTTGCGACGCTCAAGCACAGATGCAAAGCTGTCGAAGTCCATATTCTATGTATATACCGTCAGTATGGTGAGAGACGTGCTTAACTTAAGAAACCCAACTTACGCTTCCTAGGGTGTACAGTTGACGGCAAGGGGTGGTGTGCGGCCCCTCAACTGCCTTCTCCATCTCCTTCTCCAGGAGACTACCTATTCTCACCGTTATCAGAAGCGGATGAATATAGTAAAGGGTGAGTTTCTTACGATACTTCTCAGGATCAGCGCGCAGTTGGGCTAGGTAAGACATCTGTTTGAAAGATGAACGGTTGGGCTTGATGGACGAGGGGTTGTTGTGAGACTGGTGAATGGAGGAGGCAAAGATGAGGGGATGTCGAATGCGACCCAGAGTCGAACGAGTCCGTCGATCTGCCAAGGCTGGGCTCTGCGTGACCAGCCCAGTTTGCGTAATCTCCACGACGGATGCACAGACGATGTTTCAGATTCCTGCGGTTGCGGCTCGCCTAGTCATTCAGACTGCGTGGACGACCGTGCCGCCCAACCGACCCGCGGGCGGAGGCTAGCTACAGCAAGCGAGGGCCCTGTTGCTAGCGCTCACCAGCTGGGGCTTACTCTGTTTTGGTTGGCATTTCTCCAACGCGTTGGTTCTTCATGGGTGTCATACACCATGTTTATAGAGGTGCCAGGCTGATACAACTACACAGCTTACACACAAAATCAGAGAATCAGGTTCTGCACACAGTGACTGTACTTTGACCTCATTTCGCGTATTCATGCCGGTAAACACCCCGTCGTCTCGGATAACTTTAGACCCCTGTCCGCCCTTGCCCAGACTCCGGGTGGCGGGCTGGCTGCAATGGTGTTTGGGGACCGCGGTGTTCTGGGTCCTATCATTCAAACATATAAAGATCCGCAAGTTTCCCTGCCCGCCCCCAGAGTTCGACCTCTTCGCGCTCTACCCCCCACTCGACTAGACTTCTTTCGCCCTTCTTCGTCTCATCTCACCTCACCATCTTTCTTGACTTCAACCATGTCTGCTCGTCCTGCTCGTACTCGCGTTCCCTCTGCCAAGGCCAAGGCGGCGAAGGCTACTCCCGTCAAGGTAGAGAAGACTGCAGCCACGCCAAAGAAGGCATCCACAGCTGGCACTCCCAAACCCACCCCAGCGTATGTCACCATTGTATTATCTTAACTCCCGCGACTCAGCCTTGCCCTCCAGTGCCAAAGGCGGTCGTGGACGTGCAACCGCCAAAAAACCTTTGACGTATGTATCTGTCTCTTCTCATTACCGACGCATCGCTGACTTGAGCAGTCCGGAGGAGGTGCCTTCGGACGTCGATCAAGAGGAGGAGGTTGAAGTGGTCAAAGCTCCTTCGTGCGTCTCGTAGTTGTACTTCTCTTTGCATTTCTGATGGTCTTCCAGAGTCAAAGGTCGTCGTGGCCGTGCTGCAGTGACGCGCGAAGAGAGGTTCGTAGTTCTCTGCTGAGTGGCTGTCTTACCTGTCTAATCTTTGATTGTACAGTCCTGAGACGATGCCTCCTGTCGATGAGGAGGCTGAAGAGGTCGACGAAGATGACGCTGAAAAGGAAGGGGAGGTGCGGGACGATGAAGAGTCCTTTGAGGAGGTCACCGCAGAGGATATATCGTGAGTGCAATTGATGATGACTATGGCTTATGGTCTGACTAGCCATATGTAGGGATGAGGAGGTCCCTCGTAGGAAGAAGGGCGCCATGCAGGAGCACGATGACGACGAGGACGAGGACGATCGCGACTATGTTGCAGTTGACACCCGTCTGGCCAAGAGACGTGGCCGGGCTGTCACTCCTCCCAGCCCCAAGGCTCGGTGCGTCTTTGATAACATGTCAGCCTCCCATCTGCTTTGCTGACACTCTTTTAGTCGCTCTCGTGCAGCAGGTGAGATGCCTGAGAGCCAGGGCAGCCCCTCTCCCCAGTACGTGGTTTTTCGCGCTGGCCAGTATCTGCTCTTACACCTTGACAGCAAGGACAAGGCTGTCAATAAGCCCAAGTTTGGGGTTGCTCCCAAAGGCGTTACTCCCTCTGGCAACAAGAGGGCTAAGACGTGGGTGTTTCTGTTACTTTCACTTTGCATCCTGCTTATCAACAGAGATAGGTCTTACTCGGATGAGGAGTCTGAGGCGGAGTACGTTGGTTGGCACTTGACATACTCTCTTTGCTGACTAGAGTTTAACAGAGCCTCTCCGTCCAAGAAGAAACGTCCTTCGTATGTCCGTTTAGTCAATGCTTTGACTCTTATTTAACCCCTTGCTCCAGCACTCCCGTGGATGATGATGACGATGACGTGGAGATGGTTGAGAACACTCCTCCTCGCACTGCTCAGAAGAAGTACGTACATCTTATGTGCTTCTCTCGATGTCAATTGCTGACGCCAGACACATAGAACCCCTGCCCCGACTCCTCGTGGCAAGAAGGCTGTGGGCGAGGTGGGGCAGTCCAGCCGCGTCACTCGTCCCCTTCCCCGTCGCCAGACTGTGGCCAAGCAAGTCCAGGCCACGCCGTCCAAGACTGTCAAGGGCACCAAGGCCCCGAAGTAAGGCTCCATACTGTTGTCATCTCTCTACTGTCTCATGCGGCATAGCTCTGCGGATGACTTCTTTAACCCTCCCAATGTTGATCCCTCTTCCAAAAAGTAATCCTTTCGTTATGGTACATCATCTTCTCTTTTCTTATCTATGTTATGATTCCTAGATATCGCCAGCAGGCGAGGCTCTTTATGAACACCACGGACACAGGCATGGGTAGCGATGTGGAGCAGGTTACGGATCAGTATGTCGTCGTTTTAATAATACGTGTTTTTCCAATATCTGAAATGCGTGCTTCAGAATGCAAGGTGTGACTCTTGGCCAGTCAGAGGAGCCAGAAGAAGAGTCAGAGAACGTCGCTCCAGTGGATGAAGACATGGACAAGTAAGTTGCCGCCTCAAATTATTTTTGACAGACTTGCGCTCTAACTCATGGTCCCATAGTGGCGAATCACAGGCGCAGACAAAGGGCAAAGGTCGTTCAGTTCACTTCATTGAGTACGTTGTCATATAATTGCAATGCTGTGTTGACTCTGACATATTGCGGTTTATATTTCAGAGACGATGTTGTTGCGCTCGCTGTTGCTACGGCTAAAGCGAAGGCTGCGGAGAGAGAACTACAGAATGAAGTTGGACTTCGCCATCTGGACCACATCAATGATGGCATCCTCGACTATGAGACACCTGGAGCGTTGTGTGACCTCTTGCGTTCCACGTATGGGTCCCTGCCCACCTGCAGGTCAGTAAACCTTTTGTGTCTGTCAGCAAAGACTCATACTTTATCTCCCAGGCCATGTGTTATCGACACTGGCTCCCACTCTCTCAGTTCAGCCTTGCTGGGAGAACATATTCTTGAGGGGCCATATGATGTGGATGCTGCGTATGTGATCTTACGGATTGATTTCCTGTTGGTGATTGCTTATATCTCCATATAGATCGCTTATGGAGCTGGTGTTGTTCAGCAGCGATGGTGTTCGGGATGACCCTCTCGTCATCAACCCTGCTAGAGCTAACCCTCTGTTTGCCATCCCCTACCTCTACACAGGGGCCAAGAACAAGGTTCTCGCTGCCAAGCTGCCCACTGGTACGCCTCCTCCACGTCTCATCTGTGCGACTGTGGTTGTCGCAGTGGGCTGCCACATTGTCTGGCCCACGCAGATGCAGAAAGAGCAACACAAGATGATCAAGGAGGTGCTTGGTGTTCCACTGCGTGGTGAGATAGAGCGGGCGACTGCGTTCTATGGCACTGTGTTTGGTGAGCGGGTCCTAGGCCTTCAGAACTTTACCGCTGGTGGACCCGAAGAAAAGCAGGTAGCCCTGGTCTTCCGCACGTTTCCCTCGGATACTTCAGCAAATGCCCGTACTGGTAAGTTGTAATTGCCAGTTCCTATGTATCACCATTGATGATGTCTTTGCAGTGCCCTCCCTCCGGGGTATGGGTGCTACCCCTTCTCGTCTGCAGCAGAAGAAGGGGCCTGTTCGCGCTCGTTCCGATGCCAACCCTTCTCGCTCCCTTCTGGAGATGCGAGACAAGACCAGCTGGACAACTGCTGATGAAAGTACGTCATTCTATCTTGCTTAGGGTTACCTGGGGCTGACTCTGTGTCAGTTGGTATTTGGGATGCGCGCGAGTACTTCCATACCAACAAGGAGCACGACAAGCGCTACCATCATGAAATGCTGACCTCGCTCCCTCGCTTGCCTTTCGACTTGGAGTACGGCGACCTGGCCATCGTCTACCACAGCGTCAACACCTACCCCATTCCACCCTCCAGGCAGGACAAGATGTCCGCATTCAACGAGGCCAAGATGGCGTTGTCGATGAATCTGTACGGTGTGGCACTGATTGCGAAGTGGAACAGCCGTGCGGTCTAGAGAGATTAGATCCAGTTTTGTACGATGGGTTTCTTTTGCGGGCATCTTCAACAGATGCAGTTGGTAGACTCGGTATTGTTGACGTCTCAATTGGTGTCTCTCCTCTCTTCGTTGCTATGCTATGCGTTTGTGTTTGCGAGTTCTTAATGTAACACGTCTGGATGGTTAGAATACTGCAATTCAGTTGTTGGGTTGCCAGTTCAACAGTTGTGCCACTTATCCACATGGTTCTTGCAAACAAGAACCGCAAAGATGATATTTCGAGTTCTTGAGGGCATAGAAGATAATTCGCCACGTGGCAAAGTTGAACAACGCAATAGACGCCTCATCCCTGTTCTTCCAACTCCAACTATCTCTCTGTGAGCATGCAACACTCCTATCTACCCCTCATGCTTCTATCAGCGTTTCCATTACTGTATGGACTGCTGTATAGCCTAACTTTTAGTTCAGCCATTATGGCTGTAACCAAGACTACTGAGCTGTGGTCTCTTGAAGGAACCATTATAATTGGGAATGACGGTATGTTTCTATGCTCATCTTTGTGCATCAGTGTCTAATGCGTTTGTGCAGATGGAATCATTACGTGCTTGGGGAATACTGTTAGCGAGGCAGTGCCTTATGTACTGGGTTTAGCAGACACCCCCTTGGCAAGTTCTGCGCCCCTTGAGGGCAGGGTTATGGGAGGCACCCTTATAGCAAGCACTCCCACATATACACATGGTTCAGAATATATTCCATGGGCACATATGCACCCCAGAGTTAGTGAATACCTGGACTGCAAATGTGATCTAACCCATAGTTACAACGTTCAAGTGGTCGAAGTGGCAAGCATGGTGACTCTTATTAGAGTCAGACTATCTCGAATGCTTTTTCTCCGACATGATAATCTTGCACGTCTCAGAAGTATGGGTCATATTATGATATCAGAGGGAGGCAGATTGCAGAACGTGCACCATTGTCTTCATTACAGAGAGAATATACCTCTGAGCTGTTCCGGAGGTGAGCGTCCTATGCGTACCAATAATAATGGAGGACGAGGCACCGCCAGATCTTGGCTTGCAGAAGACTTGCAGCAGTATAGTACAATGGGCAATCTAAGCAGTGGGGAGCAATATCGCTACTTGTCCTACAATTCCGTAGAGACCTTTATCCCCAATATGCGGGCAGTAGGAGTTGAAGTGCCATTAGAGATTTTGGCAGCCAAGCTGACCAAGCCAAATTTGCGTGATGTGGCTTTAAAACATGGACTTTCAGATGTGACCAAACATCACTCTAAAGATTCTATTGCTAAGCAGTTACTATCCCATCGCTGTTCAGTATGTCCAAAATACGTATGTGTCTTTGTCTGCACTGGGCCGATTAAGTCAGGCAGAGAACGGACCCAAACTTGTCGTAAACGTCAATTGAATCAGATAGTAGATCCCAAACCTGCCAACTTCCCACCTACTCCATTAACACGAGATCTAGAACAACAAATTATTAGTGGGTTTGCAAATGATATACAAGTGGAGAACTACCTGGAATCTGCATGTGCGGTATGTGGATTACTCACCAAAAATGCTGAGCTTCAACCAATGGATCAATGTGAACTTGACATGAATTTGCTTGTTCCAGACGGACCTGTAACACGCAAAGAACGTGTTTCATCTGATGACGCAATTGAGGACATTACTGGCCCAGTAGTCCTGCAAGGCTGTAACAAAGTGTGTTTGTCGTGTCTGAAGGATCTCAGATGTGGCAAAATGCCAAGTGATAGTCTTGCAAATGGTCTGTGGATTGGTGAAGTTCCACCACAGTTGCAAGGACTAAGCTGGACGGAGAAACTTTTGATATCAAGAGTCAAACACAATATATGCATTGTTAAGGTGCATGTATCTGGGATGTCGAAGATGAAAGCCAATGTAGTAAGTCATTCATTACCAATGCCCAAAGTGCATAAAGCATTACCTCCAGCTCGTGCAGAGTTGGATGAGGTGCTGGCATTTATGTACATTGGACCGACTATCCCCACATACCGTGAGTACAAGCGCACACCAATGTTGGTTAGAAGAAACAAAGTTAAAGAGGCCCTGGAGTGGCTGAAGCTTAATCACTCTGACTACGCTGATCTTGATATTTCTTATGAAAACTTGGAAGCGTATCCTGAAGATGAGCCTCCTGTTGTAGTGAACTATACTCAAAGTATGGCGTCAAATAAGGACCCTGAGGCAGCAGCTGTTAATGACACAGATGTGGATGATGGTGTAGAACATGGAGACTGCCCTTTTGTTGTTCATGGTCTTACAGGAACCAAACTTTCCCAGCTGGCAGATATGAGACCATATGAGATTACAGCTCGTGCTGTGGAGCACTTCAAGTCAAATGGGAAAGCTTTGGGGATAGGACAAGCCAAGCAACCGGAAAGCATTTATGACAATCCGCAATTATATCCTCAGATGTTTCCCTGGCTGTTCCCATATGGTCTGGGAGGGCTTAATAATATGTGTAGTCATGGGCGCAAGCCAGTTTCCGAGGAACGTCGCAAACAGCAATTGTTGATGTACCATGACAAGAGATTCCAGTTAGAGCCCTTGTTTCCCCTGGTGGCACTCAATCATGAACAAATGAAAAAAGCAACAACCGGAGGATATATTCTGGCTGACCGTAACAAATTTAAAGACATCGCTCAACGGATTATTAATATTGACTTGGCCACCTTGCAGGACATCATTGAACGACTCAAAACTGGACCTGTCAAACCTGAAACTCCTGAAGAGAAGGAGTGCTTTAAGGTCCTTAATGATTTAGACCATGTGAATCATAGGGTGCAGGGATCTATTACAAGCAAGAAATACATGCGCCAGGAGATCTGGTCCTTGGTGTCATATCTGGGGGCACCATCCTGGTTTATTACGTTTGCTCCAGCGGACGTAAAGCACCCAGTGGCATTGTATATGGCAGACACCAAGGAGACATTTGTTCCCAGCTTTAGAGATGCAGATGAACGACTACGTCTCATTGCTAACAATCCTGTGGCAGGAGCTAGATTTTTCAATATGGTGGTGAAGTTGTTTCTAAAGCATGTGCTTGGGGAGGGTCTGGACCGGAGGGGCCTATATGGCGACACTGCTGGTTATTATGGCACAGTAGAACAACAAGGCCGCCTGACATTGCATCTCCATATGCTGGTATGGATTAGAAACTCTTTAACGCCCCAAGAGATTCGGGACCGCATTATGGATCCAGACTCATTGTTTCAGAAGGAGATGGTGGAGTATCTTGAAAGTGTGCACAAAGGAGAATTTCTGAATGGAGACATGGAATCAGTAAAAGAAGAGATAGAGGACTGTAAGTTGAAAAATCCCTTCAGAGTAAGCCCAACAGAACAACTGCCTAAGGTACCACCACCCAAATGCAACCATGAGAACGATCTGGATTGTCAAAAATGCATGGAATATCTTACATGGTGGGGAAAATATGTAAAGGAAGTGGATGAAATTTTGTACACATCCAATGTCCATAAATGCACAACTCGTAACAAGAAAGGCAGAGTGCCCAAGGGTTCTCAAGGTGGCATGCAAGAGGTTGACAATAGAGGCTGCACCGATCCAGTTACCAAAGTTTGCAAGGCAAGATTCCTCAGAGAAGTTTACACAGAAACAGCTGTAGATCCAGAGACAGGTGCTTTAATTATGAAGAAAGGTGAGGCATGGCTCAATACATTTACTCCAGCGGTGTCATACTTGCTTCGCTGTAATCATGATGTGACCAGTTTGCTGTCAGGAACTGCCATCAAGTCAGTCATTGCTTATGTTGCTGATTATATCACCAAGACTCCTCTCAAAACCCATGTCATGTTCCAGTCCATAGAGAAGATATTTGAGCGTAATGCAGAGTTACTGGGAGGAGACCGTTCAGCCAAGGATAAGGCGAGAAGTTTGATAACCAAGATGGTTAATGCGCTCACTGCTGCTTCCGAAATTGGAGGCCCAATGGCATCTATGTATCTGTTAAAACATCCTGACCACTATACAAGTCATCAGTTCCGACCATGTTACTGGCGAGGTTATGTTTTGGAGGTAATGCGGGCATGGGGAGACTCCAAGGACATCGCCAAGGAAGGCAAGTCTACAGTAGTCGTGGATTGTGAAGATACCTCAGATGACGGATCTAGGAAAATTGTTGCTTTGTCTCCAGTAATAGACTATATGTATAGACCCGCAGAATATGAATCTGTAAACGTATATGATTGGATTCGGCGGTATCACAAAAGACCCATTCCAAAGCGGAACAGAAACACCAAGTCTATCCATCCAATGCCAACTCCTCAGAGCAATGTTGATGATTCTGATGACTTTGAAAATGACTACAAAGTTGATGAAGGATTATCCTCTAGAGAGCTCCATTCAGATGAGCCTCATCCACAGCAACAGCTTGACGCGTACGACATAGATGAAACCAGTGCTTTACAGTCTGATGATGAAATGGATGGAGATGAGGGCAACTTGGAAAATGATGTAACATGTACAGGCGGAGCCCCTAGTTTGTCTCAAGAGGAGGAAGAGTCAGAAGATGAGCTGTTGTTGACTTCCAAATCCAATGCCAAACTGATGCATGAGAGCAAGGCCCAGTCAAAAGCCAAGTCCAGAGCACCGTCATATTTCCACTTTCATGTAAAGCATCCTCAAGCAGAGACACATGAAGTCACATTGTTTGATGAGGAGCTGTCATTTGTTCCCAATTTCATAGGGGGTCCCATTCCACGCAAAGATTCAGGCAGTCGTGAAGAATACTGTATGACTATGCTTACATTATTCAAACCTTGGAGAACTGGAAAGGATCTAAGAAACCATGAAGGAACACAGTGGAATGATGTGTTTGAACAGTACTCTTTCTCTGAAAGACAGCTGGACATTATGAAGTTCTTTCATATCCGCTATGAGTGCAACGATGCCCGGGATGACTTCTCAGCTCAACGCAAACAGGCAGAGAGGGGAGGACGCAATCCTATAAACATGAGTGATGAGGACATGGATGAGATAGAAACCCAGGGATATATGTTTGATGGAGAGGCAGTTAGTGCAGACAAAGAACGTGAATTTGTGAATGCCAATGATTGGAACCAGGACAGTGATGCTGAAATTCTGAGAAAGTCACGGGTTACAACAGTGGAGAATATCATGAGAACATGCGGATGGATGGACCGTATGCAGATGCAGAATGAACATGTATTGCCTAAGATACCCAAGAGACTGAAACCACAGGCACCAAAGGGGGGGCTTAATTGGAAGTCATTACTAGATAAGCTGAGACAGGACATCTTGGAAGGGAGAGCCGCAGAGGCAGGGCAAAAAACACAACCCAATAATACTCAGCTTCCTCCAGACGATGAAGTTAATCAAGTAAAGCTAGTAGACAAGCAATACTTTCTGTGCAAAGACTTTGAAGTGAGAGATCCTCAAGCCCGGATACTCATAGAGAACACTATTGAAAAGTTCTGTCTGAATGAAGAACAGGAGAGAGCATTCCGCATTGTTGCACACCATGCAGTAGAGTCATGCGGTGAGCATCTCAAAATGTATCTTGGTGGAATGGCCGGCACTGGAAAGTCTCAAGTGATCAAAGCATTGTCTTACTTCTTTGGAGAAAGACAAGAGAGTTATCGCTTCATGTGCTTGGCCCCTACAGGGTCAGCTGCAGCACTTATTGGTGGCTCTACATACCACTCCATGTTAGGATTCCGCTCTAAGGATTCATCAGAGTCTATTGCTGCAATGCATCAAGTGAGAGAACGGCTGCGATTTGTTCAATATATCTTTATTGATGAAGTTAGCATGGTAGACTGTCACAGTCTGTACAAAATATGTTCCAAAATGTGTTCAGCGCTCCAAAATGATGGTGCTCCATTTGGTGGAATTAATATGATCTTTGCAGGAGACTTTGCACAGCTGCCTCCGGCAATGAGCGGAAAACCCCTATATGCACATGATGTTGGCCGGGTGATTCATCGTACCCATGATCATTTGAAGCAGAAGGCATCCATAGGAAAAGCTCTATGGCACCAGTTCACAACTGTTGTGATATTGCGGCAAAACATGCGACAGAGATCTCAGAAACCAGAGGATGCCAAACTTCGCACAGCGTTAGAAAATTTGCGCTATCGTGCCTGCACTGAAGAGGACATCAGACTGATACAGTCAAGAGTTGCTGGAAGGGGCCCAGATCAGCCTAAACTCAATCAGCCAAGGTTCCGCAATGTCTCTGTAATCACATCTTGGAATTCTTATAGAGACAAGATTAATGAGATGGGATGTACACGATTTGCTCAGGAAAACCGTCAGATTCTGAAGTCATTCTATTCAATAGACAAGTTAACATGTGATGGAGATCCTTCAGAACTTCCCAAGCGAGTACAACGCAAAAAGGTAAATCCTCGTCGCAAGAACAACATTGTCAATATCGATCTACAGAACACTCTCTGGGACTTGACACATAATCTCAGTGATAATCATCCGGGTAAACTAGATATCTGTGTTGGCATGCCTGTGATGATTAAAGTGAATGAGGCTACAGAGTGTTGTGTCACCAATGGAGCAGAAGGTGTGGTAGTTGGGTGGACGTCGAGAACTATACCTAACCATGAGGATAAGTTGGCTCTTGACACATTGTTTATTAAGCTAACTGCAGCTCCTACCAAGGTTCAACTTGATGGTCTGCCAGAAAATGTTGTACCTCTAACTCACTCAAAGCGCCAAGTAAAGTGCAAACTCCCTAATGGCAAAGTGTTGGAGATTGAAAGAGACCAAGTGCCAGTTGTACCAAATTTTGCAATGACGGACTTTTCTTCTCAAGGACGCACAAGGCCTGACAATGTAGTAGATTTGCAGAACTGCAGAACTCACCAGTCAGTATATACATGCCTGTCCCGGGGCTCCACTTTACAGGGAACAATTATTGTTCAATCTTTTGACTCCTCCAAGTTGACTGGAGGAATTGCAGGAAGTCTAAGGCAAGAGTTTAGAGAGTTGGAACTGCTGGATGAGATCACCAAAATGCGTTACTTGGGCCAAGTTCCACCACATGTGGTGGGTATAACACGCAATGAACTGATTCATTCTTTCCGACAATGGAAAGGAGAGAACTTCATGCCCAAAGACATGCACCAGGCTATTAAATGGTCAGCCAAGAGACCATTCCCAATAGACCCTGCCACAGAAGATAGTCCATGGACCATTATCAAGCCACCTGGCAAAGATGATAACTCTGGAACTGAAGAGACCTCCAGAAAGCGAGATGTATCCAACTTTGTTCCAGCAAAGGGAACTCAGGCACTGAAAAATATTGACAACAGTGTAATAGACAAGAGAGAGAAAAGAAAGCGGAATGTAGATGATGAGAGTGACATGGACGAGGTAGAGGAACAGCAAACAAAGAAGAGAGCCAAACCTATCAAACCGACTGCTGCACCACCTGGAACCATGTTCAAGGGCATTCCATGGGATAATCTTAACTGGAGCTGTGCATATGATAGTCTTATGACAATCATGCTGTCTGTATATATACAGTGTCAAGCCAAGTGGCTCTGCTTAGCATCTCCACAGAGTGATGTGCTTGCCAAAATGGCTCAGGTGTTTGGCCAAGCCACTTCTAAGACATCTTCACTGTCATTGGCAGATGCACGTGACACTATAAGAAACATGCTAGCGTGTGTCAATCCTGAACTGGGTCCTCAAGGATCAAAGTACACTGATTTGTACGAGTTGGCTAGACATCTATTAGCCCCAGATGATGATGTTTTAACTGTATCTTATATATGTCGAGCTTGTGAGTATACATCTCCATCTTCACACAAGTCCGAGGTCATGTGGACTTGTCTGGAGAGTCTTTGGAAAAATAATCCAGAGAAGCTAGGCAATCACCGTGGAAAGACTACCTCCAAGTGGATAACTGCACTGAGAATGCAGAAATCACAACGTAGCTGTCCCAAGTGTGAACGGCCACTAGTCAAATACACCAAGTTCGTCAGTGCACCACCCTTTGTAGCATTTATTACACATGATGTAAAGGTGCGTGTAGACAACCAGATTGTATTCCCAGAGATAGATCAGATGTACCGCCTATGTGGAATTGTGTATTATCCCCCAGACATGAAGCAGAAGCATTTCATATGTCGTTTTGTAGACAAGTCCGGTGGCGTATGGTTCCATGATGGGGCAGTCTACGGGGAACATGTTCTGTACTATGGTAACATAATCAATTTTGCCTATCAGAAACTTCAGGTTGTGAACAAAGACTATGAAATGCGGATGCTGATATACACCAAACTGTAGAGTCTGTGTTGTGGTTATTCATATTCCAATCAAATCAAATACTGTTGTACTATGTACTGAATACATCCGTGTACAATAAATCATCAAACTCTCATGAAAATTCCTCTCATCAATCGTACCTTGCCAGACATGGCCCACTCCTCGACAAGTCCCTACGCTCATCCTGACACGGCGCGGGATGAAGAGAAGCTGGCACATCCACGGTGAGTAACGCGAATGCGACCGTGTCAGATACACTCACGTCTATCATGCGTCAGCATGATTCCTGGTAGAGATGTTTCGCCACCGGGTCGGAGTAAAGCTGCTTGTGGACTCGGAGGGTGGTGGTGTGTAAACACAGACTGTGACTGTGGGATTGCCATCGTAGAACAGATGTTCTGCGTAGAATCTGCAAAGGGAGAGAAGAGGACGGTGATAGTGCGGTCGTCAAGAAGGATCAGAGCCGTACGCTGCTGAAATAGTCCGTCAGTCAGGCCATTCGGTAATGTCCCCTCCCGGAGGTGTGGGTACGGGTGAGAATTTTCGCATGGACACACACACCGCATAGAACAAATTGTTCCCACTGCCCGGAAGACACAACATGACGGTGCGAACTGTTGCACGTCGAAATGTCCCACAGCTCTGAGGAGGTACAACCGGTCAGCGGCTCAATCGAGGAGGTGTGTCTCCGGACTTCTCCGATGAGAGAGACGAACACCGACCTTGGGAATGACACTCGGTCAAACGCATCCAGCCAGATCTCGCTGTGCGAAACAGCGCGTTTCATCTTGAGTGCGGATTTGCAAACCGTTCCCAATTGTGACCGTTGGGCAGGGCGTCACTGAGGTAGAAGACGCTATCCCAGGTCTTGCTTAGTCCAATACAGCTCAGTGCTTGATCCAGTGCCAGCAGAGGGATGCTCTATAAAACAGCACACAAAGACCGACAATATGTCACTGGAACAACAACTGTCAGTCGCCAACGATGGCTC
This sequence comes from Earliella scabrosa, assembly GCA_022605405.1. Lineage (NCBI taxonomy): Eukaryota > Fungi > Basidiomycota > Agaricomycetes > Polyporales > Polyporaceae > Earliella > Earliella scabrosa. The sequence goes on along the minus strand of JABYQQ010000003.1, from coordinate 1,745,544 downwards.
ACCGTCCAGGCTTCACCGATACCGATGAGTTCGTACAAGTCCTACTTGCACGACGCCAGGGCATCGAACGTCCCGCACACCGCGGCGACTCCGTTCTCGTTCAGGTCGGACTCTTTACAAGAAAGACTGTGAGTAATTAGTACAACCATTTCAGCACTACCACTACTCACGGCATCCTTAGACCATACGCAACCCAACTGGCATGGGGGATGTGTACTGCTTATTCATCAGTATCCGAGGCCGCCCATCCACCACCGGCACATCGACCTTAAAGCTCGATGAGTACTACGATGGACCAGATAGCAGCAGGCCAGTTCCCACCTGGATCTCCCATGTGCCCTATCGTGCTGTGGCGTCCATCAAGGTACTCTGCCATGCTTCATGGTTAGTGCGGTACACCAGGGGAATCATCCATCAGCATCCAATCTCTCGTCGCACAAACGTTGCCCCCTGGTGTCGCATACTGCGTGTTGTCATTAACATCATGGTTAGTACTCCAGCACAGTACAGCATATTTCGATCTGACAGTTTACCTCTATGGCACCAGGACTTCATTGCTAGCCACCCTGATGCGCACTCCCCTCGAAGGTGCCAGGAGCGACGGCAGGATCGTCGGCGGCAGGAGCGTAGGCAGGATGCCTTTGTCGTGCAAACGACCCGGAGGGATCCTGTCGAGCAACTAACATATGAAATGAGACGGGTGCAACTCGAGTAAATAGACTGCACGTACATGTACACAGAGTAGCGGTTTTGATATGAACACATGCACTCACGCTTAATGTTCAGCCTAGCCTACTCAAGTATCCCACACCCCGAGACTTAGAGGTTCTTTGTGTTCAGAGAGCGCAGTGTGGCTACACAGCTTACGCCACTATGCACAACTCTCTGCAGCGCATCCCATCCGATCACGTACGGAGCACAGCAGGCGCGCGCCTCGTCAGCTTCTACGGCTTGCCAGTGCTCGCGCTAACTGTGTCCAGTGCCTGCAAAGCTAATATACACACCGCAACATACATTCGCCGTCTGCAACACCACATCCAGACACTCGCCGCCACCCACAGCCCCTTCGACACATCCGAATACACGTCGAACCGCCTCTGTGTCATCACCGGTATCCCCGCCCGCGCGTCCTCAAATACCTTCGGGTCTGGCGTCCACAGTCAGTCAGGGAGCTTGGAATGTACGCGCGTCCAGTGCTTACAGATGTGCGTGTGAATAATGGTCTCCTCGTGTTCCGCCTCTGCGAGTACTTTGCCCCTGCTCTCAGTTCAGTACATAATGCATGGGTTGTGCTACTGCACTGCTTACATAGAATCGACGACCATCGAATGACCCCACTGTGACACGGGTTCGATTAACAGCACGTTCCAGCAAGAACCGAAACGGGGCTTACAGCGTGGTAGCTCTCGGCCAGGTCCCGTGCCGGACTGCACATGGAGGAGTATACCTGATTGTCCACCGCCCTGGAGCGTCCTCGACTCAGTCTCGACACTGACTACAACAGCGCTTGCACGTACCGAGCTCGTTGCAACAACTCCCAATGTAGCGGGCCAGTCGTTGTGTTGAACGCGGCCGGATAGATCAGCACATGGCATCCTAAGGATAGTCAGAGTCGCGTTACACAACTGTCATGCACACCGATAGAGGTACACGCACCATGCCTCGCGCTGGTCATGGCAAGCTCAAGGAAGCGCACGTCATAGCAAATCCCGAGACCGATGCGCGCAAAATCTGCGGTCACGGTTAGCTCCATTGCACTTGACAACCGGAGCGCACAACCACATACCGGTATCGAACTGGTTGATCGAACTACCTGCACTCAAGGTCTCGCTTTCCTGAGCGTGCCGTACGATATCAGCGTGGCACTGAGGAAGATTGAGGTGACACAGACCTTGAAAGTAATCTTTCCAGGAATGTCAATGTCGAACAAGTGCACCTTTCGATGCACGGCAACCAGCTCTCCTGCAATCGAGCAACGAGAAACGAACGGACGTTGTGGAAGGCAGGCTTGAGAGACACACCCTGAGGAGAGTACGTGGTTGCTGTGTTGAAGAGCTTGCCTGTACCCACTTCGCGCTCAGGGATTGAGCCTGTGTAAGCCCGCCGCAGGGTCATTTATAAGAATGCGGCGCCAAATGCGTCCGAAAGTGTGACAAACCTCCGATAAGCCAAACACCTTCCTCCTTTGCAGCAGATGAGAGCATCCTGACGCTCTGGCTCTCTGACTTGTCGACGTCGTACCGTTGTCCGGGTGTGTAGCCAATGGTCTCTGCATACACCGGAAAGTGAACATGGCCGTACAAAGAGTTGAAGCATTCCTTGAGACCAGTCTGGTTGAGGTGTTGGTAGGCACAATGGAGGGAGAGTAGCTCACGGGCAAGACAACAAGGTCGGGCTTGGGCTTCGCGCCGCCGTCACCACCAACGGCTGTCCTGATCATTTCGCGCGTATGCTTGAGGTTCGTTGGTAAGAGGGAAGTGGGGACAATCCAGAATGAGGCTGATGTAGAGCGCAGTACACCGTGACGATTACTCACCGTCCTTGTCGGGCCCGACCTGGCCAAGCTGGACGAGGGCGAGGTTGAAAGGCTTGAAGGTGGGCGGGGGGAAAGAGGACATGGTGCGCGAGAGGTGGGACGAGCGAGAAGAGAAGGAGCGGGAGAGAACACGGAGCATGCGTGAGCCTGGGTCCGAGGCTAAGTAAGACAGAGCGTGGCTGCGAATGGGGACTGACCGGACGGCGGCGAGAGAGAGCTGCCAGCGGCGGAGACGGCAGGGCGAATCGATAGACCGGGCTGGAACAGAGATTAGATTCTGCCCGATTCGATCATGGAATCGAGATCTGAGCGATGAGCTCATCGATGCGGCGATGCCTCCGACTTGGTCACTCGAGTCCTCGCAACGCTCGCTTGATCCGCCACCGCTGCCAGCCGAGACTCTTTACTCAAGCTGCCCAACCAGGGCAGTCCCCTTCATGCCCTCAGCCTCCTCTCATTCGCTGCCTTGCAGATTGTCGCGTGTATCACACCCATCTGCACTGGGCCCCATCCAATGCCCGTCCTCGTCATCTACAATCCCGTCTCGGGAGACCGCTCATCCAAGGCTCTCTTCGACGACCACATTCTGCCCCTCCTTGCCGCCCACAGCATCACCCCAGACAGGATTGTCCCAACAGAGAGCCCAGGCCACGCCGGTACGATCGTCACCGACTTCCTGTCCTCCATTCCAGACGCTTCCCAAGCCCTGCCCGTGACCATTATTCTTGGCTCCGGCGACGGCACCTTGCACAAACTCATCAACACCCTCAACTCTGTACCCACTGATCAACCTCTCCCCCGCATCCACCTCGCTCTCGTTCCCTGCGGCACTGCCAACGCCCTCTACTCATCTATCTTCCCTCCTTCCACAAATGACGATCCCGCAGAATACAAGCTCAAGTCGGTCAAGGCATTTGTCTCCACGAAACACGCCTCTCTCCCGCTCAACCTCGCTGTCACCGTGCTCTCCGCCCCACCCATAACCTCCCCTGGACAACAACACCCATCGAAGCGGGTCGCCATCTCCGCCGTGGTCGCATCCACTGCGCTCCACGCGTCCATCCTGCACGACTCCGAGGCTCTCCGCGCCTCCGACCCCAGCATCGAGCGTTTCAAGACCGCTGGCCACCAGAACATCACCTGCTGGTACCACGCCTCTGTCAAGCTCTGCCCCGCAAAGGTGCAGGCTTCGTCGAGATCTACGACCCTGCTTCGCGCGCATTTGTCCAGCACGAGTCGAGCACGGAGGATGAGCCGATTGTGGACCTCGAGGGTCCGTTTGCCTACTTCCTTTCGACCGTCAACGCTGACCGCCTTGAGCCTGCCTTTAAGATCACGCCTAGAGGGAAAGACGTGACGAGTCCCCGGGAGAAATCTGCGGCGCTGGATGTGGTCATTGTTCGGCCGACGCAAAACCCAAAATACGAAATGGACTCGGAAGAGACGAGAGCGGTGTTTGTGGAGAAGGCAGGCGCAGTTCTCGGCGCTGCATACCAGGACGGCGCCCATGTTGCATTGTGATACGACCCAGACGGTAAGGTCACGACCGAGGGTACTGGCCCAACTGTAGTGGAATATGTGCGGTGTGGTGGCTGGGAATGGGAACCGGTAAGTCTCCGTCATGCTTCAATCCGATCGATAGACTCATCCATCCGCACGCCAGGACGACATTGACGAGAGAGCATATTTCGTCTGTGCAGATGGCGATATCCTGACTATACCCAAGGGAGGCAAAGCGACGTGCACAGCAGCGACACCCATGGGTGACACCACCGGATTCGCGCTGTACGTGTAGGTTTTGACGGAGCCTGTACTTGTCTCACACACGCACTTGACGGACGTTCGTATGCTGATTCTCATGCCACGATCATTGCGCGCTGTGGATAGATGCCAATATACACGTAGATTCTTGCTTCATCTAAGGTCCTTGGGGTATACGGAATGTCCATGCAAAGAACTTCATGCCGTGATGTTGCGGCCAACCTCGCCAGCAAAGATCTTGCCAACGATCTCCTTGGCCTTCTCATGCACCACGTTGATGGTCGCAGTGGCGTCGATCTGGCCAAATACATCGCAAATGAATCGAGGCGAAAAATGATCGGAGACAGAATAAGTACACACAGTAGCGACTTTGCTTTCCTTGCTGTAGTGTTCGATAACAGGCATGGTCTGCTCCTTGTAGACACCTGTAGAATGGAGCGTGAGTTATGCTCGATGAACAAACGAAGAGGACGCACGGAAGCGCTTCTTGATGCTCTCTTCGTTGTCGTCCTCGCGGCCGCTGGTTTTGCCGCGTTCGAGGAGACGCTTGAGCATCTCTTCCTCGGTTGTGGTAAAGAAGAGAACCATTGAGGAAAGACAGACCTGGATGACCGCCCATGCGGATGTGAGAGGGGAAGATGGACATGAGAGGAAGTGGGACGCACGTCCTGGTCGAACTTGAGAGCCTGACCCATCTTGCGAGGGAAGCCATCGATGAGGAAATGACCCTTTCCATCCTGCCAGCCGTCGCCTTCGCGGTTCTCAGCGAGAGCAGCACGCATGGCGTTCTCGAGGAGCTTGACGGCGACCTCCATTGCCACAATCTAGCCTTCACGGATGTACTTGCGAATCATCTCACCATACTCGGAGCCTTCGCGGTTCTGCTCCGCGCGGAGAAGGTCGCCGGCTGGACAGGTGGGGTGACACGGGGAGAGATGGAGGAGGGAAGGGAGGGCAAGATGAGATGTCGGCGACTGGGAAGGGCAACACGAACAGACACACCGGACAGATGGCAGAAGCCAAAGTCCTTGACGAGGTTCGCGCACTGAGTGTCTTTGCCTGGAATCGGCGGGTGAATGGAGCGGCATTGGTCGTTTCAGATTGACACTTGCCTGCACCGGGACCTCCGAGGACGAAGAGGACGGTAACCTTGCTGTGGTCGAACGCAGGTGTGGACGATCCCTCGGCCGCAGACGGAGGCACGTCGTGCTTGTGCTCGCTGAGGTGGAGGGCATCTGCAATCTTGTCGATGATGGCAGGCATGGTGTGCAATCAGGGATCCCGGTGGCTGGGCGGGACGAGGGGGTGGTCGTGCTGGCGGGGCTGGGCGGAGGCGGGGTGTGTGGCTGCTCTGTACCTGATGGTCGCGTAGAAGGCCGCGAAGGAGAGCGCAGAGATGACGAGGAAGACGACCGGGTTCGGAGGCTTGTTGTGGCCCGCCATGAACGCACTCTTCCGCCACCTCAGCCCTCACCCTCTGGCACTCGGAGCCCGGCACGCGCCCTCCAACCCGCTCGCCTCCAAACACGTCCAAACACGCTCCCCGCCGCGCGCACGTGCTCGACGCGTCCTTGTCTCCCGAGTCTCCGTCTGCTCTCGCCTGTTCTCCTCCGCTGTCCTCGCCCCGCCCTTCGCCCAAAGATGGACGTCCGCCACTCGCACGGAACAGAGGTCTTTGTTGTCCGCGCCTGCTACGAGGACGATGCCGCCGACCTCATCGCCAGGGCACTCCAGCACTCATCGCCACACCTGCAATAGGCATGGGGACTGCCCCAGGATTCACGCTGGGTGCATAGGGCAGTCCTGCAGTATCCATGAGGGGAGAGCCGCCGACACGGACGACCATTGGGGTGCTGAATGGATTGGGCCGGCTGCGACAGCGGTATGAGTCGCTGTAGGCGTATGAGTCAGCGGTGCTTGAGGCGTAGGACGAAGCTCGACGCTTGCACCCATGGAGTTGAGCAGTGACGTACACGATCAGTGAGGACAGTGACTGCTGCCGCTGCTGCCTCACACACAGCTCTCAAATGGTAGGTATCCTCTGCGAATAATGCCACAGGCGTTGGGCTACACAGCGGACCAGTCAGTACGCGATCAAAAACTCTGGAGCAGCGCACACACTTTCCACGATGGCCATGCCGATAAGCCCTTCACGTTGCCTCTTGCGATCCGTGCTCAGAGGTTCATACAAGAAAGAGTTGTGCTTCCACGTGCGATAGGCTTCATATGCGGCCGCAGCACCGATGTCTGCGAGGAGAAGCTGTGTGAGACGCACCTGTGGGGCAACGCGTCACAGTGAGCATGACAAACAGACTGCATGCGCGTTTTGGGATAGTGAAGTGTATGGGGTGGGAACGAAGATGTACCAGTCCGCTGAACACCTGTTTGTGCCAGTGTTGTGCGTTGCTATGTGAGACACCGAGTCCGAGCCCACTTTGTATGCGGGGCATAATCGAGTTGAAGAGTTCGACTCTGAAAGATGTGATCGAAGATCGGGGTATAACGATGGAGGAGCGATCGAGAGATAGCACACTTACAGCTCTGGCTTGACGGCATGGACATTGTAGAGATCATATCCCCTCCCTATCTGAGGTCGCTTGGTGAACGGTATGCAAGACACTCTGGGCGCGACACTTACAAGAAGGCTGCGGCTGGAAAGAGGGCACTGGTGGCACCAGTAGTTTCCACTTTTGTAATACAAAACACCAGTACCCTGGTGCAATAATTATTAATTCTGTGGTGCATTGTAAAACCATCCTGTACTACAATGAGCTATTGTAATACAACCCTTCAAGCATTATAAAACTCACAGGGGGGCAGGGGATATATTATAGCCTCCCCATTATAAAACCCCCTTGTTTGTTGTTATATAATGTACTCATTGTATAATGACCTCTCAGTGATTATAAAACTCCGCATTTACAATGAGAGAACACATATTATAAAACCCCTGGGTGATTAGATCGTTGTAGAACCATTATAAAACTCACCCCTAGAGCATCCAGATTAGATGATTGTAAAACTGTTATAAAACTTGCTATCATATCAGGCTGATTAGATGCTTGTATATCCATTGTAAAACTATGATCTAGATCATATGACTGATGGCACAGAAGCTTATCTAACGATCTGGGCGCTTTTTTGACGCCCAAATGCGGTAATGGCTGGTATGGGGGGGTTACTGATCTGCCCCATAGCTCCCTCAATACTGCACCTATTCCCATGGGTGTAGGTGCAATAGATTCGCATTTTTATACCCTATTAGATGGTGCAATGCTGGGAATGATTGATGGGCTAATGGGGCAGCTATGCCCTGAATACTCTAGCAGCCCCCTAGCCAGGGGTATCTCTTGCCCTGCTTTAGGGTACCCAGGGCATCTATGCTTATGAGCAAGATGGCATCATATAGGGATACCTAAGGGCTACTGGACGCATTTTTGTTTAGTGTGATACATGCAGTATTGATGGAGATATGATGTATTTCATTTTCGCAAAAAGTGGCCACTTTGTTTGGTCCATTACTTGGGTACCCCTGGGTACCACACCACGCCGTTACCACCACTGTGTAGGTATTAAGAGGGGCTTTCCAACGGTATATCATACACCCCAAACCATCCACCTCCACCCACCCTCTCCTCCTGACCCCCTTCCCATCAATCCCCTTATATATCCCTTTAGGGGCATCGGATCAGCTCACAACTTTAGAAGTATATACTAGACATATATTACAGTCTGTTCTGAGGATATGACATGCCACAGTTATCTACACCTTCCCAGTCATAGCAAACAATTTCTAGCATACACATTACATGTTCCCTCTATATCCTGGGAACCATATCACCAATTGACAAGCGGTCTTTTGCAGTCTGTTAATATATAGTAGAGCTACTTCTGTACCAATTTTGATCCCCCAGAGATGTGTTGATCTGTCTGCATAATCCTATCAGTGGTGAACAGAGATAACCACTTGGTATTAGATCTAGGGTGATATACACCTCCATAGGTTCAGATAGAGATCTCCTAAGTGCTCTGTATTGAATGCAAAAACAATCATGGAAAATGGTTGAGTACATGTGGTGATATGGCAAAAGAGGTGCTGGATGGCCATTTGTGAACTCTGCACAGCACATGAGATCTCCTAAGTGCTCTGTATTGAATGCAAAAACAATCATGGAAAATGGTTGAGTACATGTGGTGATATGCTAAAAGAGGTGCCGGGAGGCAGTTGTGTGAATAGTGCAGCTGCATGTGCTGTGCAGAGTTCACAAATGGCCATCCAGCACCTCTTTTGCCATATCACCACATGTACTCAACCATTTTCCATGATTGTTTTTGCATTCAATACAGAGCACTTAGGAGATCTCTATCTGAACCTATGGAGGTGTATATCACCCTAGATCTAATACCAAGTGGTTATCTCTGTTCACCACTGATAGGATTATGCAGACAGATCAACACATCTCTGGGGGATCAAAATTGGTACAGAAGTAGCTCTACTATATATTAACAGAGTGCAAAAGACCGCTTGTCAATTGGTGATATGGTTCCCAGGATATAGAGGGAACATGTAATGTGTATGCTAGAAATTGTTTGCTATGACTGGGAAGGTGTAGATAACTGTGGCATGTCATATCCTCAGAACAGACTGTAATATATGTCTAGTATATACTTCTAAAGTTGTGAGCTGATCCGATGCCCCTAAAGGGATATATAAGGGGATTGATGGGAAGGGGGTCAGGAGGAGAGGGTGGGTGGAGGTGGATGGTTTGGGGTGTATGATATACCGTTGGAAAGCCCCTCTTAATACCTACACAGTGGTGGTAACGGCGTGGTGTGGTACCCAGGGGTACCCAAGTAATGGACCAAACAAAGTGGCCACTTTTTGCGAAAATGAAATACATCATATCTCCATCAATACTGCATGTATCACACTAAACAAAAATGCGTCCAGTAGCCCTTAGGTATCCCTATATGATGCCATCTTGCTCATAAGCATAGATGCCCTGGGTACCCTAAAGCAGGGCAAGAGATACCCCTGGCTAGGGGGCTGCTAGAGTATTCAGGGCATAGCTGCCCCATTAGCCCATCAATCATTCCCAGCATTGCACCATCTAATAGGGTATAAAAATGCGAATCTATTGCACCTACACCCATGGGAATAGGTGCAGTATTGAGGGAGCTATGGGGCAGATCAGTAACCCCCCCATACCAGCCATTACCGCATTTGGGCGTCAAAAAAGCGCCCAGATCGTTAGATAAGCTTCTGTGCCATCAGTCATATGATCTAGATCATAGTTTTACAATGGATATACAAGCATCTAATCAGCCTGATATGATAGCAAGTTTTATAACAGTTTTACAATCATCTAATCTGGATGCTCTAGGGGTGAGTTTTATAATGGTTCTACAACGATCTAATCACCCAGGGGTTTTATAATATGTGTTCTCTCATTGTAAATGCGGAGTTTTATAATCACTGAGAGGTCATTATACAATGAGTACATTATATAACAACAAACAAGGGGGTTTTATAATGGGGAGGCTATAATATATCCCCTGCCCCCCTGTGAGTTTTATAATGCTTGAAGGGTTGTATTACAATAGCTCATTGTAGTACAGGATGGTTTTACAATGCACCACAGAATTAATAATTATTGCACCAGGGTACTGGTGTTTTGTATTACAAAAGTGGAAACTACTGGTGCCCCAGATCCTCCCACGAGATTGCCGTACTTGATAGGCTTGCGCGCGCCGAGTCCACTTGCCGTCTACTTACGCCGCGCAATTCACGAAGACAATATTGGGCTGAGGGCGAGGGTTGTACGTATGTACCTCTGTCTGTGTGCGCTCTGAGATGCCCGGCTAAGACCTCAGGCTTGAACACTGGCTTCCCACGCTCCCTGTATGTCCTAGGTGTTACTACTTTCGCAGTGACTCCTCTGACTCGGCCGCTCGCAGGCTTCTGACCATGTCTTCCGCTGCATACCCGCCCCCCCCTCTATTCGGCGTCCTTGTCCCCGACGTGGCCATGCAAGTCATTTCCCACTGTGATGCCGAAGGGTTGCTCAATCTGCGTGCGACTTCCGAAATAGGCGACCGATATGCGTCCGCTGAGCTGAGTGGGCGATTCACTCGCCTTCTCGGCCACTTTGTGGAAGACCGGCAGTCCCTTGTCGCTCAGTTCGCGCAAAGCGCTGCAGTAGTCGGGGGGGAGGCTGCGCTGGCCGCGCTATACCCTGATTATCCGTGTCCTCCATACGCTGATGTCTACACGCTGCATCAATCCTATGCCGATGTCGTCGTTCATCTCGAAAGCGTCCACCACTACACACTCGTTCCACCTGACAACCATGCGCCGGAAGCTCTGCCTAATGGCGTGGCACACGTCACCACCCTCACCAACTCGCAAGCGGATCGCGTCGTCAACGTCTTTCAAAGTACCAGCTCGTCCCCTCTCCTCCCGCTGACTTCAGAGTGGAACACAGCCCTGTTCACATACATCTCGCCTGCGTCGTTTTGCGTGGCATACGCTGCCCTCGTGCGGGATAGATGCATTCTATGGAACCCCACTCACATGAACGAACGTGGACAGCCGTACCCAGACACCCAGGAGGCTATTGAAGGCTGGGAGGATATGGGATGGGACGCCGCGCTCTTCTACGAAGACCTGCCGGGACATGGAGAGTGCGCAGGACGAAGATCGCCCACCTGTTATGCCGTCATCCGGTCATTTGGCGATTCGCATTGCCTCTGTGGCCCAATCGCCCCGGTGCGCGGTCGGTTGCCCGGTGAAGGAGTGCCTCGTGTTCTCGTGGACTCTATCACCAGGTGGAGGAGGGGCGGGCCTATGTGTTCGCCTTTGTGTCACCGCGGCCACGCTTGGTTGGACCCCGCCGCCGTGACCCACTCTCGTAGGAATACGTCGTGAACGAGAAGGTGAGACCCTCATTCGGCTTCATGTATGCATTCCCTCTAACTGAATCAATTGCTCCTCAGAACTCCACGAATGCAGGCCATTGGCAACCGCGCGCGCAATCCGTCGCAGTTGCCTTGGTAATGTGTCGGAAGCGCTGTCAGGGTTCATATACGTACAAGCTCATATGCAGTGGTCTTGCATCCTATCAGTGTGCTCATGCCGGTAGTTCAGATCACGTTATGGATTTGTAGTGGTTGTCTGGGACTGTCGTCATCAACTTGTTCAAACATTGCGGGCCCCTCGCCGCCGACTAGTGCTACGTCCCATCTCGAGGATCAATAGATGTTCATAACAGGAGAGAGAACACAATGCGCGCAGTTTTACGCAGCACGCCTACGCTACCAGTCAAAGCAAAGTGTTCTCAGTTCAATCCTTGCGTCTAGTGGTACAAGTTGAGTAAGAGCGCACGCTATCTTCTTGACCGCTCACCTCGTAGACCTCTCGCGGATAGAGTTGTTGCGCACCGGCCAGTAATCGGTGATAGCGATGCGCCTGTCTAATATACATTGAGTTGCACGGGTAATCATCTGCAGACAAACGCGCTCGTACCGTCGAGAATACACCGCAGCACCGAGACGCCCCCCCTCGCTTGCGGCCTGCGCTTCGCTTGTCCAGCTGTCGATGCCTCGTCGGAAGAACAACAGTGTTCGGTACATTTCTTCGCGCTTCAAGAATACTTCTTCCTCCCAACGTGCTTTCGCCGCACGACATCGGAACCAATGGGGTCGTGAATCTAGTCCGACAAGTGAGCCTTAGCCTCCTTGAGTCTATGGAGTCAGTCCCTCACGTTTGATCATGAACGTCTTCACACCAGAGTCTAGATTTCGCGAGAGAATTGACAGATCTGCCCATAGCCAGCTGCGCGTGGTGCGACTCTCGCCTCTATGGCGACTCTCCGCGATGGCTTGGCAGTCGGCGTCCGTGAGCTCAGGGAAGGTCTTGTCCGCGCGCGGCATACCCAAAACGATCATTGTATTGCGGATTTGACGGTATTCATCCCTCGCCTTGTTGCCTGCCTTTCTATGAGTTTGTTCCAAATCGCGAACGCGCTGCCCATGCGCCTGACCCGCGCCCTGGGTCGCGAGGTTCTTGAGGCTATAACTAGCCATCAGCGCTAGGCGGAGGTTGTTGAGAGCGTCGTGCGCTTGCCCTTCGCGCAGTTTGCGCTCCACTTCGACAGCGGCCTGCAATGCCGGATGTTTGCGAATCAGACTGTGGTAGAGCGAAGGAAGGTAGATGTCGATGTCGTCCAACTCTCGCTCCATCGCCAGGAGCATCGTATCAGTCAACTTCGCGCGCGCTGGCGCGGCAGCACTTGTTGGAATACCGCACAGCTGATCGTCCTCCAGGTCCCGCCAGGGAAGAGACACGGGCAGAGCCAGCGGCGGGTCCTGAACTCCTCCCTCTACTGCATCGTGGGACGGGCATGACTCGTGGCTCTCCGCGGAAGGGTGGATATGGGCCTGCGGAGAAGGCGCTGACGGTGTCAAGCTCGGCTGCGGGGCTGCGGGTGTCTGCTGGCGTCCGACTACGTCTTGATACGCCTGTGCGACAAACGGATTGACATAGCGACAGTATATGTCATTGCACATTTGAGCTTTGGTGGTGAAGGCGCGAACTCGGGCAGCTAGTGCGGAACATTGTCTGGCCTTGGTGTGATCGATGCTGTGAACCTTGTCGAGCAACTCGCTTCTAATAGTCACAACCCCCTTATTAGAATTGGTAGAAAGTCTTCCGGCTACGTCGTGATCTCACCTTTCATGCTCCAGGTCAAGCATTCCTTCGATGGCTCCGACTAGTTCCATTCCATAGGTACTCGCTTCTTGCAACGTGGAGGCCTTGAGACTATCACTGATGCTCGCCTTCGACAGCACTAACATGACGGCGTCAGTATGTGGAGTCATGTAGTAATCAGGACGTACTTTCTGCCTTGGGGGCGACAAAAGGATTGTCGAGAGTCTTGTGATTGCGCATATCGACCACTCGCGCGAGCCATATGTCCTCCTCCTCGACCCACTTACGTAGAACATTCGCCGGGATGCCATCCTCCACGCTCGTCAGGTATTCTTCTGCCTCGGTCAGATATTTCATGGCGTCATCGTGTTTGTGCACTAGAACTTGGGCTGCCGCGCACACGTCAGAGACACCTTAGTGCCCACAGCCGCAATGATGGGCTCACCAATTCCATGCACATTACGAATGTTCAAGTCGGAGAGCAGGTCATTGATGAAATCGTGACGCCCACCCGATACCATCTCGCGGGCTCGCAACGCTGCGATGTTCGTCTGGTTCCATTTCCGTTCATTCGTCTCCCCGTCGTACTTACCGCTTCCAGGAAGGCAGTTCGGTGACTGAAATGATTGACATTGCTCGCAATGGGCATATTGATGGAACGCCGGCACGGCACTGTGGATCGTAGGTAGGTCGACCGTAGAGATTGAGCTGAGGGCAGGCAAGTGCTTCGCCATCGACTTCATGCGCAACGGGAATCGCACCATGTATTGACATCCCACGTCGTAGTACTGTTTGAAAAGCTTGAGGGTGACGTACGGCTGTGCAGCTGAAACTACAGCGAAATCGACAATATACGCTCTATCGGAGGAGTCACTACTGCACGATAGTTGCGCGATCACGGGAGGACTACTCACTTCTCGTTGCTGATTAAGTCTATGATGGACTGCGGCAGCAACAATTCATGACGACACGATAGCGCTAGAATGCCACTGACAGGGTGCGTATACCCTCCCGGGCCGATGGCCCCAAATTTATTACAGGTGCTCTCCTAGACGGTCGCATTCCGCATGAGTCTCAATCGTGAATCCCAGAGGTAGAGCTCACCTCAGGCGGCACCTCACCCATGAGCGAAACATATGCGCGAAAGTCTTGTTCGTTCGCGAAGTACGCGGCCCCCAGCGTCAGCGCAAAATCGTTCGGATCCAGTGGCTTCTTGCGTTGGTGCTGATGGTAGTTGCCGTCTATGGCGTAGTACAAAGCATCGAGATAGCTGTGGGGGTCTACATGTGAGGGAGCGAGGACATTCAATCCATCCACGCGTTTGCAACGCACCCAAATTTGGCAAGGCGTTTCTCCCACCCTGGGCGCATGTTCATTCCCGGCTGCGGGCAAGCCGGACATAGCACCGCAAGACTGCGCGGGGGCAGCTGGCGTGTAGGCTGCTGCGCGGCGCGCTTGCAGGCCCGCAAGAACGAGAACTCTCGCATCGACGCCATGAACTCGCGATATCGATCCTAGGGTAACGGTTAATGACGGGTTTAGCAGGCATTCACGCTGACTCACAGGGACGTCTTGTGTACGAACGTTGTCCGTACAGCGTGCCAGGTAGGTGCAGAAGTCCTGCGCGGTGAGATTGCCCTGCAGCGAAAGCAGGTGGAAGTCGCGCATGAGGTCCAGCGTGAACGCCGTCCGTGGAAGCGACCAACTCGCGGGGTAAAGTCCCAGACGAAGCAGCTGCATCGCTTCCGAAACGCGAAGAGCGCCACTGGCAGTGTGACCGTGCGCCGGTGCAGAGTGGCCGTGGGAGGTTGCACTCTTCCGTGGTGCTTCTGGGTGCGTGCATTCGCAGAAACTGACGGGGAACTTGGTCAGCCCGTGGGCGTGGGCAATCACCATTGCTCTCGGTGGGCGCGAGATCAGCGGGCATGCCCGACCACCATGACCGGCATATAGCACGAGTCCTAGTTCTGCTGCGCTCGCCTTGTGCCAGAACCCTTGGTCTGGGTCCCATCGCTGCAGCCGATGGAAAGGTGAGAACGCGTGAACTTTGAGAACACACGGGGCGCAGAGGTGAGGCATCGAGAAGCACTCGGGACAGCGGTATCGTGCTGACGAGGGGTCCACGGACGAGCCAGATGAGAGAAAGGGGTGCGAGCATGAAGCGCAGGTCTCATCGATCTGGGGGGGCCTCTCGTGGTCGAGTATCTCTTCCAGAGCCTGACGTGCGTGTTTGTCTAAGAAGTCCGCGTTACGGGCTGATGGGGGCTTCATGAGTAAGTGTTAGCGCAGTATAAGATCAGTTCGTGCGGTGCGGTTGCTCACAATGGTGTTGTTAACCTTGGCTTTTGGGCGATTGCCTTCCGTTGGGCTTCGCGTGTTGGGCGCATGAGTGCCGTTTGCTGGGCAAGCGTCGGATCCCTCATGGCCACATGTTCCAGACGCAGCGGCGGTAGCGATGGGATTAGACTTTCTGGCAGCCGTAGAAACCTCCTGAGGCTCCTGGATGTTTCTGCGAATTGAAGGTTGACCAACGGGCGCCGGTGGCATGGTAGTCGTCCCGTTGGCTACGTTTCGCAGAGCCCGGGTGGGCTCGTGCTGAGGGGCAGACTGCCCAGCATCCGAGGTCAGTTGCGGTAGCGTGACTGCTTTATTGTCGGGCTTGCGAAATAGTTGAGGAGGCGGAGGTCGTGGCTGAGGCGCATGCGTGGCGTTCGTGCGGGCGCGCTTGTGTCCCGAGGTTGACGCACGGCTGCCAATGAGGAGGTCATGGGCAGAGAAATGACCTGCAGCTTGACCTTTGCGTTTGCGTCCCCCGTTGGGCGAGATCATCGTGTGTCCACAGATACTGAGTGAAAGACACTCTGAAAGACCTACTAGTCACGGTTGCGATGGTGTGCGTGCTATTCCGTGCTGCCGCGCGCTGTCACAGTGTGACTGGAGTCCGTCTAGCGCTCTTCCGGCGTCATGAGCATAAGTCTGGATGGCTGACGAGATGCGAGCTGTTGGTGTAGCAACCAAGGGATATTGGTCGTATCTTTCGGCGACCATGGTTCGAACTTCGCCGTCACGCCACAGTCACACCTAAACAGTCACACCGGCGTTACGGCGGTCCCCGGCCCGAGCCTGGCTTCTCTCAGCTTGTTTGGGATACAGGCTGTTTCTCGCGAACTTATCCACCTGCCTCCCCATCCACCTGCTCTCAACTAGAATGAGCAAACTATCTCGATGCCTCTGTTGAGGAGCATGGAATCCAACACGGTATGTTGATCAGCTCGAGTACTACGTGTTCATGCCCTCCCCGGTCGTTTCTCCTCAGTGTCCAACTGTCGCGCGGTCGAGCCGCACACGATTTGCTTCCATATGCCAGGGGACTCGGGCTCCCTATGAACAAGGCGGACATCCGATCTTGCCATCGTTGTGCCATTGGCCTTTTCACGCGCACGCGCACGCCGTCACAGTCAATATCAATGTGGCAGCGCGCGTGATTCGCCACCCGATCTCATGCCATGCCTCAGGTGCGCAGGTCTGACCTCGTCATCTCTGATCCTTGCTTGAGGTTCGGACTCTCTTCTCTAGGGACGTTTGCTTGTGCCCGTGTCATGGTATCAACATAGCTCGACGAACAGCTTCAAAGTCGATGGTAGATGCGCACATCGATGTCCAGTGAGTAATACCTCGCACCCGGTCGATCTGATGATTGTTTGTCTGACCGAGCACTACCGTTATGACGACCCCCTGTCTGACCTTCAGCTTTGAAGCTTCATGCTCAGCTCATGAAATTACGCCGCGCCGGTCAGTATGTATGATGCGAAGCCAAGCGCATCACAAGAAGATTGAGTCGCCTGCCTTATATGGCAGAAGCATCGCCAAGGGAATGGGCGCTTCTCGCCACCCCTTTCGTCGCGGCGCGCGCGCAGCCTCCCCCACTCCCCCTTCTTCTACCCCTTCTCACTCTACCTCTGACGGATCCAACTCCCCGCCAAATTCAAGTCAACTCCAACACTGTCCAGCAAGGTAAGCTCTACATTCGTAGTACACACATCGTTCCATTTGCCACATCCGCTCCGAGTCGTCGAAGGCCGCAAGTGGAAAGCGATAGTCTTCTCTGCTTTGCTGTCCATAGTATGTCGCCCGGTTAGGAACGCCCTAACTCACAACGTATATCCCGATCCCGCTCTTAATAAATTCCTCGCACCCATCGGGCTAACCCACATGTGCAGCCGTGGTCGCAACTTGACTCCTGTGTGCATCTTCCTTGTCGTCGTCCCGGTGACACCATGTGTAAGTTGACCGTCCGATTACTCGACGTCGCCGTCGTGATTGAGCGAATTGCAGGAACATGTACCGCAACTCCGGCGATAGTGAGACATACCGTCCAGAGTGCAGCCCCTCGAACTCTTGTACCATATCCACCGCCCCTACGCAACGTTGTGGAACCCAGTCTATACCACACCCTCAGCGGCTCGTGGCGGCCGTTGGCCCACCCAGCATGCACACCGCCTCATGTGCGCCAAGCCGTAGAGCACGCGTCACGTCCACGAGTTCAGACGGGTCCTCAAGTCGGTTCACCTCCATGTGCCCGCTTCATAGCAATGAAGACGGACCGGGTGAGTCTTTTTTCGGTGTCACCGTAATCCACGCCAACCTTTGCCCATCAGTCCCTCAGGTAGCCGCCCCGGGCGACGCGATCGCAGCTGCGCTCGCCTCGCACGGCGACATTATCACCAGTCCCAATCAACATTGGGTCCCCGTCTGGCCACGCGAACCGCAAGTGCTCCGGACGTATACTGATGGCACAGGGGGTCTGCACGAGTATTCGCGGTGGCCGCAGACGGTCATTCCAAACATGTGGCACGTAGCGTGCATCCCAACTCGGGGTAGCGACGACGACCTCCCCGATGTCCTGTGGATATCGCTGTGTCCGAGCCGAGATTGGATTGAGGACCGGTTCTGTGGGCTCATTGGCCACGGCTTTTTGGTGGAGTCTATCCGTTCAGACCTTCATCGTGCCGCCGAAGACATCATCGCGCGCGCGCGCGCTATTACCGGGGTCTCACCACGCCGGATGGCCTTCGTACGCGAACTCATCCTAGTGCTGCAACAATGTGTCGAACGCATGCGACGCCTACCGAGCCTACCAGTTATGGCCGTGGCAGTTGGCGCACATATTCAGCGACTCAGCCTGGAGCTTCTCGGCCTCGAGAGATACCTGCTGATAGTACTACCTCGGCTAGAATCCGGTCGCGACTACAGCTCCACCGTCTTGCCAACGCTCGGCGGATTTGTCGTAGACAGAACAACGGCCGCTCGGTCCGTACGTTGTGGCTTGCCAACGTGGCTTGTGCAACCGTTCCGCCCCGACATACGTGTGTGGCGGGTGGTAGAGTGCACCTATCCTCCACACGTTCCTCCGTCACATCTAGCTACCGTGGGCCCCCAGCCGCTGGCCGAAATCACCAACGTGGCTGGTAATTGGCTGGGCTCCATGGTTTTTGCCATCAGCCGCCAATTATGCGATCTTCAGTTACCCTCCTTAGCCCCTGAGATCGGCGCTGTTCACGCGTTGAAACGTCATCGGTTAACGCTGCAAAGTAAAACTATGACTTTACGCCTCGCTCCGCGAAACCTCGCCTGCGCCTCCAGCCTGGAGCCATCGCGCCCTCTGGCCAATTCGAGGGCTGTCAAGCACACCCCTGCCCTGTCGCCGCGCCCGGGCCCCGGACCATCAACCGAGGCTCGCACTCGCTCCGCAAACAGCCACGACGGTCCGCGTCATCCATCTCGTCAATACGTCCCATCACCATTCTACACCCCCCCTACACCTTGGCTGCAAGCGCTTCGCGGCGTGAAGACGCTCGGGCCTCCTCCGCAATCCGTCGTCTACTTCTACCCCCCTCCATTCCTGCTCGATTCTGTTTGCGCCGCCGCGCCGCTGCCTCAGACATTGCGGGGCTTCGTTGGTGCCCGCGAGGACGATAAAATACCTCGATACTTGCACAACCTTGTGCGGATACGGGAATATTGCAGGCTTCGCGTGCTAGACCCCAGGCTGGCAGGGCGTGCCCTGACCATTGCCGAATGGCGCGCTGCGCTCTGGGGTGACTACGATCAGAAACCCGAGCCTGTGGTCCGCGGGACGGAGGGCGAGCAGCGTCGCGCCAAGCGTAAGCATCAAGAGAAGTCGGACATCGGGCGACTCTTTGGGGATGGGGCGGCTGTGGAATCATACTCGCTGGCCGACGCGCCGCTGTTGAACGGTGTGCCTATCTCTGCGGAACAGGCCGCCCGGGCACCAGTAGTTTCCACTTTTGTAATACAAAACACCAGTACCCTGGTGCAATAATTATTAATTCTGTGGTGCATTGTAAAACCATCCTGTACTACAATGAGCTATTGTAATACAACCCTTCAAGCATTATAAAACTCACAGGGGGGCAGGGGATATATTATAGCCTCCCCATTATAAAACCCCCTTGTTTGTTGTTATATAATGTACTCATTGTATAATGACCTCTCAGTGATTATAAAACTCCGCATTTACAATGAGAGAACACATATTATAAAACCCCTGGGTGATTAGATCGTTGTAGAACCATTATAAAACTCACCCCTAGAGCATCCAGATTAGATGATTGTAAAACTGTTATAAAACTTGCTATCATATCAGGCTGATTAGATGCTTGTATATCCATTGTAAAACTATGATCTAGATCATATGACTGATGGCACAGAAGCTTATCTAACGATCTGGGCGCTTTTTTGACGCCCAAATGCGGTAATGGCTGGTATGGGGGGGTTACTGATCTGCCCCATAGCTCCCTCAATACTGCACCTATTCCCATGGGTGTAGGTGCAATAGATTCGCATTTTTATACCCTATTAGATGGTGCAATGCTGGGAATGATTGATGGGCTAATGGGGCAGCTATGCCCTGAATACTCTAGCAGCCCCCTAGCCAGGGGTATCTCTTGCCCTGCTTTAGGGTACCCAGGGCATCTATGCTTATGAGCAAGATGGCATCATATAGGGATACCTAAGGGCTACTGGACGCATTTTTGTTTAGTGTGATACATGCAGTATTGATGGAGATATGATGTATTTCATTTTCGCAAAAAGTGGCCACTTTGTTTGGTCCATTACTTGGGTACCCCTGGGTACCACACCACGCCGTTACCACCACTGTGTAGGTATTAAGAGGGGCTTTCCAACGGTATATCATACACCCCAAACCATCCACCTCCACCCACCCTCTCCTCCTGACCCCCTTCCCATCAATCCCCTTATATATCCCTTTAGGGGCATCGGATCAGCTCACAACTTTAGAAGTATATACTAGACATATATTACAGTCTGTTCTGAGGATATGACATGCCACAGTTATCTACACCTTCCCAGTCATAGCAAACAATTTCTAGCATACACATTACATGTTCCCTCTATATCCTGGGAACCATATCACCAATTGACAAGCGGTCTTTTGCAGTCTGTTAATATATAGTAGAGCTACTTCTGTACCAATTTTGATCCCCCAGAGATGTGTTGATCTGTCTGCATAATCCTATCAGTGGTGAACAGAGATAACCACTTGGTATTAGATCTAGGGTGATATACACCTCCATAGGTTCAGATAGAGATCTCCTAAGTGCTCTGTATTGAATGCAAAAACAATCATGGAAAATGGTTGAGTACATGTGGTGATATGGCAAAAGAGGTGCTGGATGGCCATTTGTGAACTCTGCACAGCACATGCAGCTGCACTATTCACACAACTGCCTCCCGGCACCTCTTTTAGCATATCACCACAAGTACCCAACCATTTTCCATGATCTTTTTTGCATTCAATACAGAGCACCTAGGAGATCTCTATCTGAACCTATGGAGGTGTATATCACCCTAGATCTAATACCAAGTGGTTATCTCTGTTCACCACTGATAGCATTATGCAGATAGATCCACACATTTCTGGAAGCTACAAATTGGTACATACATAGTGCTATAATATACCAGAAGACAGCAAAAAACTGCATGCTCATTAATGATCTGGTTGCTGAGATATAGGGCAAACATCCAATGTGCATGCACAAAATTGTTTGCTATGACTGGGAAGGTGTAGACAACTGTGGCATGTCATGTTCTCAAAACAGACTGTAATATATGTCCAGTATATACTTCTAAAACTGCGAGCTTATCCGATGCCTCTGAAGGGATATATGAGGGGATTGATGGGAAGGGGGTCAGGAGGAGAGGGTGGGTGGAGGTGGATGGTTTGGGGTGTATGATATACCATTAGAAAGCCCTTCTTAATCCCTACACAGTGGTGGTAAAGACGTGGTGTGGTACTGAGGGGTACCCCAGTAATGAACCAAACAAAGTGGCCACTTTTTGCGAAAATGAAATACATCATATCTCCATCAATACTGCATGTATCACACTGAACAAAAATGCGTTCAGTAGCCCTGGGGTATCCCTATATGATGAAATCTTGCTCATAAGCATAGATGCCCTGGGTACCCTAAAGCAGGGCAAGAGATACCCCTGGCTAGGGGGCTGCTAGAGTATTCAGGGCATAGCTGCCCCATTAGCCCATCAGTCATTCCCAGCATTGCACCATCTAATAGGGTACAAAAATGCGAATCTATTGCACCTACACCCATGGGAATAGGTGCAGTATTGAGGGAGCTATGGGGCAGATCAGTAACCCCCCCATACCAGCCATTACCGCATTTGGGCGTCAAAAAAGCGCCCAGATCGTTAGATAAGCTTCTGTGCCATCAGTCATATGATCTAGATCATAGTTTTACAATGGATATACAAGCATCTAATCAGCCTGATATGATAGCAAGTTTTATAACAGTTTTACAATCATCTAATCTGGATGCTCTAGGGGTGAGTTTTATAATGGTTCTACAACGATCTAATCACCCAGGGGTTTTATAATATGTGTTCTCTCATTGTAAATGCGGAGTTTTATAACCACTGAGAGGTCATTATACAATGAGTACATTATATAACAACAAACAAGGGGGTTTTATAATGGAGAGGCTGTAATATATCCCCTGCCCCCCTGTGAGTTTTATAATGCTTGAAGGGTTGTATTACAATAGCTCATTGTAGTACAGGATGGTTTTACAATGCACCACAGAATTAATAATTATTGCACCAGGGTACTGGTGTTTTGTATTACAAAAGTGGAAACTACTGGTGGCCCGGGACCCCACAGTGCGCTTGTTGCTGCTTTGGGAGGCTCACGAGATCAATTGGCGTTGCGAACTCATGGCGATTGATTCCGCGATGGTCCCCCGCGACGACTGGAGCGTCGTCCAGAGGTGGGCTCGCGAGGCGCTCGTGTCCGCTGCATGGGGTACACCATCAGCTATGACCAGTGTCGTGCCCGTTATTCCATCGGAGCTCCACAGTTTTGCCTGGTTCGTCCCCCCCGAACCTCGTTGGACTGGATGCATCGAACGGTGCCGCGCCTTAGTATCTTTGGTAGCGACGTGGCCGGGGTGTCCACCATACCTCCGTCGCATGTGCCAAGAGCCGCTATGGTCGGCAGAGGACTATGATATGATTATCGCCGAGCTGACGCTTTTCTATACCAATAGCTTTGTGACTCTTTTTCACCGTCTTCCAATTGTGCCCGTCGCTTTTCAATCGTAGCTATCCGCATATTTGTATCGATAGAACCTGCACATCGCGTTATGAACTTTGCTATCCCTCTGATATCTGCTCTGTAACGCTACACATACGAATGCATTCCTGCCCCGTCGTGCGTCCCGATATCAATCCAATATCGTCGCGGCCGCGAGGTCGGATGTCGCGACCCAGATAGAGATCTCGGCAAGTTAGCCCCCTGCGCTGGAGCTTCGCGCCTGAGTACTTAGTCTCAGACCACAGCGACGACGACAGCATCCTCTCACCCCCAAATCCCACTCGTACACGCCAAAGTTGGTACGTACCTTCACTCGTTCGAGTCGTTTGTTCAGCACACTCTGACGTGCGTTACAGCCACACTATGTCCAGACTTCCCCAACTACGTCCGGAAGAACGACAGTGGCTGCAAGCTCAGCTCAGCTCTCAAGACGTTCGCAACGCCCTCACCAGCCGAGGCAGCATTCGTAGAGGCATTGCAGCCGTTCTGTGGCCGCAGTACATCGAGTTGTTCAGCAACCCCTTCCCCGCCGAGGAGTTATCCGTGTACTTCATGCGCCTTGAACAGGCCCCCCCTCGTCGGCGCCGCTTCATCAACCGCTACCTAGAGGAAACGCAGGCGGACGCGCAGGATCGTCTTGCACGTCGTCCCCAGGTGTGTCGTCTTCCGTTTAGTGTCCGTACTGTACTGAGTGGTGGCGGCGGACTCATAGGACCTGGTTCATGCGATTAGAAACTGGCTGCGCCGTTAATTCATGCGGCAAACGCAATTGGAGACGCCGGGAATATTAGTGGTTTGGGATTTCTACTCATGCGATAGATACACAATGTACCAGTCGTTCTACTTCGCACAAACTCCCTTCTGCAGTCGGAGACGTGATCACTCGGACAAGTGGTACTTCAACGACCGTTTACATACATATGAGCGGCATAGGAATGTTGCCAGGCAATGCAGTTTGCAAACATCGTCATGATTCAGAGTGTCTCATGCGCTTGGATTGCTTTACTGCAACACGCCTGAATCGGCATTGAAAGTCGAAATATCGGGGGATTACTATTCTAACCGCCGCCAACGCTGTAGGCACGATCATACGCGCAACATATACACGGGCTGACAGCGCATTTCACCCTCTGTCCACTTCCTCCTGCCACTTGCCTTCAGCCCACCTTCTTCAGCCTCCGACGGTACTCCCCGCTTCCCCACACCCCGCGTCCTACCCGCTCCCGTGTCCTCAGTGCCTAGTAGACCCTACGTTGCTTGGGGTGCACCGGTAGAGTTGTCATGACTCGGCAAGAGGAGGTGTTCAACGACGAGGAGAGGTTGTGGTTGAAAGAGCAGCTGCTTCGAGAGGACGTGAAGGCTATTCTCGAAAGCCAAGATGCAAGGAAGTGCAAGCGTGCCGCAACGCTGATTTGGGCCGCTTATAAAGAGAAGTTCAGCCTCCCTTTCCCCGAAGAGGACCAGGTCGCGTACGACATACGATGGAGCAACGCTGCTCTGAGCCGTCGACCGCTGCTCACGCCCCATCCGGCGGAGACTCCTGAAGAGGCCCAATCAAGATTGACGAAGCGTCTGGGGGTGAGACGACTTGATCTCTCCTGTGGCATCGCTGACGCTGCATCAGCAAATCCGCGTATGGGTCAAGGGCAACTACAAGCGGTCCTCTGACGACGCACCCATTCCCATACCTGCGTTGAAGCCGGCGCGACGACCACGACGCGTCACGGGTGCTGATGTGTTCCGGAAGAGCGACATGAAGAAGCAGATGGTGCCAACGCCTCGTCAACCCGATGGGCGAGCCAACCTCGGTGTCAACAATCAATGCCGAGCGCGCGGCGCGCCAGCTGGAAGAAGCTGGCTCGCAAGATGAGGTGATGAGAGCCAGGTGCGTAGTAGCAACCAAGAGCATCTTCGGGAATTTCGGGCTGAGAGGTGATTTCATAGGATGGTACCCTCCGTTCCGCAGTACATGGAAGGCACTCTTGCGCAAGTGCGGAGCAGCGCCCAATGGATTGGTGGTCAACTCCTCGGCGGACCGGATGAAGTCGGTGTAGTGAAAGTGAAAGCGTGCGTCTCTCATGATCTTGTGCGTCGGGAGAGTGCCGCTTATGGGACTTCTCGTAGTGCCTGTAGCGCGGTGGATAGTCACGGGCGGGACATCTGGTCGGCGTTGTGTGAGCGCATCGGTTGGTCAGTCGAGCATTTCAATGTATGGGTCGCGTTCTGGGTCTTAGATGCGCTTAGTAGTGAGTATTCACATTTATATGTGAGAGGGCAACATCTGAAACCGTACTTGCAGCCATGCAGACAACACCCATCCGTGTGGTAGATGTGGAATATGCGACAGAGGACGTGGCAGCGGAACGGGAGCGCGACTCGGGTGCCCCAGAGGGAGAGGCCGGTGGTTCAGTTTGGGGGTCGCAAGTCCCTATGGACACTGCATGTGAGTGGTCATCTAATACTCGTATATGCTGAGAAGCTTATCAAGCTCAGCGCCGTGTTCCTCCAATGGCTTGTCGCCTGACCTCGCACAGACGGCGTGGGTCGGTGCATCATCTTGGCAGCCTGACATTACCGAACCCGCACACGAACGTTCAGCGCCGTCTGCCTCCGCTGTCTGCCCATCTAACGTGGAGTATGCGTTTGGGGCGGCCTTTGCAGAGACGGCAAGCGTCGTTCCTTCGCCATCGCAACATGGAAATAGGGAGGCGGCAGAGAATCCTCCCGAGGCGGGTGAGTAATGACTAGTTAGTCGTGAGGCGATTACTGACTCTGTACATGCAGCGGATGATTATCATACCCAGCCCCGGGATTCGGGTAGTAGTTTGGATGGCTGGGACCTGAACGTTAATGTGGTTGGCAACATTGACTGTCACTCTGAGCCTGAAGGGCCGGATACACGTGACTGGCCGGACTTTGCCACGCACTCATCGGCGTCTAGTTGTTTTGGTGACTTGGACTTCGGTCTGTCTACTACGTACTCTTGGTCTCCCCCAGACGACCACACCTCCTTGCACTCGGTGAACGACTACTTCTTCGCGCCGGGTCTGTGCGCTGGGCAAATTTCGGCATCTTTCGAAGAGCCTCTGGTACACGAACACGCGACCAACACATTCGCCCCGACACCATCTCTATCAGGCCACCAAATCTCCCCCTTCGCCTCAACCTCATACGCGAGCGGGTCGACATACGCGAGCGGGTCGACATACGCGAGCGGATTGACAGCTGTTGGAAGCACCTCCGAGGAACAAGACGGGGCATGCTTCGGGATCACAGACAACCACGACCTGGACTACGGTGGCGTTCCCAGCTACTCTTCTCAACTCGTAACGCAGGCCCACAGCGACCATCCAGGCCCCTCAGACACGCAAGCGCACTTCGGCGGTGAGGACGCAGTGGGGGATGTCACGAGCGTATACGGCCTACACTCAGCGGCGGCGACAGAATGGGAGGTACTGTCTGGGCAGGCGCATGGGCACAACCCGCCTGATGGAGGGGAGGATATCTTGCGAGCCAGGCATTACTACCCCCAGATGAAGTTAAGCTCGGTCTCATCGCTGGCCAATGCCCTTCCAGCCATGCTCACTCACTCGTCCGGGGCTGTGCCCACTGGCCCTATCGCCGAACCAACCTCCGTTGGGGAACCTGCCGCGGGTTCCTCCCGTGCCACGGAGCCACTCTCCGCACGCTCACCGAGCGCTCCTGCCACTTCGTCGGGCCTCAATACCCCCTTGGAATCCCGTCCACATCCAGCGCCGGTAGTCAATGGCCAGCAGAGCACTGCCGCCAGAGGCGTGAACGATCTTGAACTACCCGTTCCATTATCTGGACACCTCGAGTTATCGCAGTCGCATCCCGAAGCTACCTTGCTTCACGGCGAGATCGCAGCCGCGGACTGGGGCGAGGGCGTCCATGCTCCTCCGCCGACTAGGGTCGAAGTCAGCACACCGCACAGAAGGTTGCACCTTCTGGGCACGCGCACTCCCAGTAGTCGGGCCTCGAATCGTGCAGACTTGCCTTACGTCACGCTCAGCACGCCCTCTCACGCCCGACGCCTCCCTGCGCCCCAGTTCCATACTCCAAGCACTCCACCGGGTGCCCTTGGTGGCGAGGGTACTCCCCGTCGTTCGATGTTCCAGGACAGCCCTGTTCGTACCCCTCGCGCACGCCTCCCGACACATCTTAGCACGGGGGTCTCGCACCAAGCGGACCGGTATCTATCGGACGCAGAAGTGGCCCCACCGACTATGGAAGGCGATCACGTAACCCCCACCCACTCCCGCACGCTCGCATTCGTCTTGTCACAACGCAGTTCCAGGGCTACACCCTCCGATTTACCTGGGCCGGCGAACGAAGCGGACGATTGGCCGATAGAGAACCCAGCCGATCCATCTCCAGTCAGGATGCGTCCCAATCGTTCGCGGAGCGCTGGGGGACAGTTTTCAAGCCTCGCAGCTGCGACAGGTCAAACCCAACCTCCGAGGATCGCTCACCCAGGTGCGGCGCCTCCCCGGACGGAAGCACGCGCGGGGAGCACGCGCGCACAGTCACCGACAACCGGCAGGGGTCGTCGACGTCACGAAACCGCAGGCGAGACACGCGAAGATCTGTATGTAGCTCATTGGCAACTGCAACTGTACCGTCTGACATCTCGTGTGCCAGGGTGGGCTCGTCGACCCAACATCGCGCCGACGGCAGCACAGGGCAGCGACCGCGCAAACGGGGCTCAGTAGCCTCTGAAGATGGGCCTCGCAAAAGGCACCGAGGGTCTAGGTGAGCAGTGAGCCAGTGCTGTTGATCGCTACATTGACCGACATTATGCGTCTATAGCGGATCGAATCCTCAGATGAAGTCCCGTAGATGAGGTCGTACGTTGAAGGGACTGCGAGACAGACTGTCATTGGTGTGCTGCGCCAGAGATCCTACCGAGATTGTACCGCCGTGCTATATCAATAACGTCTATGCGCAACATTGTACCAGATCGCGCCGAGATGGTACCCCAGGGCAAGCGGGCCGGACCGTGCGCAACTCCGATGACTCAGATCAGCTCTGCACGCGGGCTCGTGTACTTTGCCGACAGGCCCAGCAGAACCGATGAGTACTCCATGAGTCCTTGGGTGGCCCCAAGGATTTCTTCACGCACCACCAGTATATAGCGCGTAAGTCATTGCATTGACACAATCCCCCTTCTCCCCAGCACTCCCAATTGCTAGCAGTCCGTCAACATGCTCATGCGCGTGGTCTGGTGGGACAAGGTGAGGGATGATCTCAGTAGCAGCTACGGAAACAATTCACATGCATGTTATACAGAATTTTGCCGCGCCCCGGCAGCATTATCTCAATATGTTCCCTGGTACAGAGGACTTTTTGTGGGACGACCCGTGGTTCCGTCGACGGTGTGGTGGCAACGAGCACTTCGTGGTCGACGTCTGGCAGATCGAGATGGCGAACTGGAAGCGGGAATTGGCGAACCAGATCAAAGTGCTTGCCGACGACACTTCCCCTGCGATTCTTCTGCGTCCGACTGAGCACTCACCATTGTGTGCCGGGTTGGGCGAAGAATTGGCGTTGCTGGATATCTCGAGAGGTCGGGGAGAGGAGACCCTCTGCGGGCGCCACGACCTCCGTGACTTCTTCGGCACGCGCACGACACGCGTGTTTGCTTGGGCGCAGGTGAGTGTTACGTCGTTGTCACCCGGGGAGGATCGACTGACCCTGGTTTGCAGGGGGAGACCCTCCCCTGCCTGTTCTATGTCAGCTTGAACGACACTCCAAGCATCGTTCTGCAGTCCTATATACCCATCGCGCGCCACGTCCTAGGCCCAGATTACGGCGACGACAACATTGTCGAGGTTTGGACGCCTCGCGCTGAGGGATGGAGCCGCTTGCACATCACCAGCGCCATCACCTTCTCGGCCTATCACACAAGCCTCCTCGTCCGCTTCCCGGGCGCAGCTAAGATTCGCGGGTCTGGCAGGCGGATTGCGAATCTGCAACGCGAGACGTTTGAAGGCTGGTTGAACGAGCTGATCGAGGAGTCCATCGACGATGACGCAAACAAGGTAAGTTAGTGGAGCATTCGATACGACCTGCTGAGCTTTGATTTCCTTTCAACAGGCGGCTGAGGCTAGCAGGCTCACTAAGAAACGCCGAGGGATGGACTAAGAAGGATGTAGGCTGTAGCGGTCGGATACACCATGGAGCATGTCGAGCAGCGTCACGTAGAAACAAGTGTCAATATTCAGCTTCTCGCCCATCGGTTGTACCGGTGACCCAACGCACTGCCTCTGGGCGCATTGTGGACGACAGGGCTGTGCGGCGTGTTCGTGAATAGGCGAGCGGTAGGTCCTTGTCCCGAGGACCATACGTTCGTCCTGCAACGACGCATTGTAGTGCACGCGAAACATAGTACCGGTCGGTACGGTCGCTGCGACAACTTAGCTGCTTCAAGGCCTATGTACGCGTCGCTTCAAGGGTTTGGCAGCATCTTTCGATGACTAAGCGGCTGGCCGTGACATTGGTCGGTTTCCGTTACTGGGGCTAGAGACCAAGCCAGTACTAACTTTACAATACAGAATGCTACCGTATCGCGCACGGAACGACGTCAGTGTCAGGGGGCCCGCAAGCGGTGCGGGAGTCATATAGCTCGGGCGAATGATTCAAGCCTTACATCCCCCATCGAATTTACTCCCACAAGCCACGTCCTCCCCCTCTTTCGTACCGGTAGTCTCCGCCGGCATGCCTATTCCTCGCGACTACTACAGACCCGGAGACCCTGAAGCCCGAGCGGTCTGGCATGTATCGCACGAAAAGGAACGGACATATCACGAAGACGTGAAGACCGTGTGTCGAAAGGGGGCCTCATCCCGTCTTCCCAAGGCACCAGATGTTTGTCCAAGATGTGGTCGCTCCACCGGTTTCTTGGGTCAGCTATGCTACATGCAGGGGGTGGCCGGAGCATATGCCTTGATTGTGAGTTTCCTCGATCAGTGTCTAGGGAAACCGACTCATGACCTCACTCCAGGGTCGTACATGCGGGCATCGACACTGGCCAATTCAAAATAGTGCCGTAGGGTCAGGTCATATAACTGGTCAATGACTGGAAAATAACCGTAACTGATGTGTAAATAACCTGACCATAACCGCTTATAATCAGTTATGGTTATGGCCATGGTCACGGTCATTGAGAATGACAAAGATTGTATAACTGCAGATGACTGGTTATGACCAGTCATATTTTACCTGCTAAGACCAGTCATGACTGGTCATTGACTGGTTATATAAGAGACATCAACTGATCAAATACAATGTACAATGGAAACACTTGAAATATATTAAATTCAGCAGCTCTGGCAAGTGGAAAATACCAGTCTCTAGTTAACTCAGGTCTAATCAAACAGATCAAAGATGCTCAGTGCTGTCTATAAACAGACTGAGTGACAGACCAATATTCATATCAATATCAATCCATGTAGATACAGAAGGCTCTCTCCAGTAATAAACATGAAAATTACTTCTGTATTACATTTAAGATGTTTCTCTAACCTGGTGGACCAAATGACTGGTCTTAACTTGCTCTGACCAGTTATGACTGGTCATAACTGCATGTTCAGTCATGACCGGTCAATGACCGTGACTGGACCATAACTGAACTGATGATAACCTGACTGAAAGATCAGTCAGGTCATGAGCCATCTGCTGAAGATCAGTCATGGTCATGGTCATGGTCATGGCCCAGAGGGGTCAATGACCTGACTTGACCTGACCCTGCGGCACTAATTCAAAAGGGACCTTCAGAGGCACAGTTAGAAGAGATCGAGGCGGCGAGAGAGAGAACCAAGAAGGATAACATATCGCCTTCCAAACCTCATACCCGCCCGCACCATGCGCTCGCGATTGTACGCGCACGCACGAGCCAAAAGGTACAAGTCACGAAGGCATCCCGCATCGGACTCTCCACCGGCGGCAAGAACTCTCGCAATTCTAAAAGGCCGGCGGGCGTGTCTATCATTCGCACGAAGGTGTGTACTCATTTCATCTGGAGGAGATGCTTGCCTAAGCCACGCGACAGACACGGCTCGGTGGGGAGAAACAACCAGGAGACGGACCTTTCGGCCAGGTGAGCCATGGTTTGAGCGCGCAGTAACAGCGACACGCGTACGGTACGAGGATGGACGCTAATAGTGTGGACATAGCAGGAGTGCGGGCGAGGGCCTCAAGACGAATACAAGGGCGCGGCAAGAGAGCAGACTGACGATCACAGCGAGGTGAGTATAGACTGTCTTCGCGCCAACAACAGAATTCCCGGTCTGATGTCATGACCACCGAGGACGAGCACTCAGATGACTGCGCGGGCCCTTATAAAGTTACTGTGGTGCTATGGTATGCGGTACGTGTAGGTAGTATCTATGTCCCCATTATGACGCTGACTTCTGCGCGGGACAGACTGGGGAATCGGCTGAGAAACGCATGTGGGAGGTGGGAGGATATTGCAACGAGCACATGATCACGCTCTCCCACATGTGGTGGGTCTACTCGCGCGGGGACAAGTTTGATTACTGGAGCTATGACCTGGCTCAGTGGTTGAAGCTGGACCGGATCACCGAAGGGATTCCTGTCGAGAAGGAATGTTGCATGCTTTTCGTGCGGGTCCGCGACACGAGATGCCTAGGCTTTCCGGCAGAGCTTTGTTATGCGGAAGAGTCGACTGGCTGGTTGAAGTCTCCGCATACCCTCGCGGAGACTCTCGCACGCCCGATACATGGCAGGACTACAGTCATCCTGTGGACTGAGGTAAGCGTTAATGGCGGGCATCATAAGTAGTTCTCTATTGACCAGAATTGGCAGGATCATTCAGCGCCCGAGATCTTCAGTCTTCCTCTTCTTCGTGACGACATTCTTGTCATCGAACGCACAGAGGCATTTCAACGCGGCCTGACAGGGCTGGAAGGTGCCCGTAATATCGCTTACTGGGACGAAGACCTGGGGCAGTGGGAAGGCATGGCATTGAGCGCCCCTCTGCGCGTGGATCCTACGGCGCCGATCATCCTGCTGCGCCGCCAGGACGCCTTCTACATCCACGGCTTAGGAGACGCGCTGCAGTTTCTGACTCGCCACCGTGCGTGTCAACGGAAGGACGCAGGGGAGGTACCAAGGGACGGAACGCGCCTAGCAACTAGCGACGAGGTCACCTCGGCGGAACGCGAAGTGAGTAGCATGTTGATTCATATTAGTGAGCACGTCTTGACCGTGGCCAGGTTGCACAAGAGCGTTATGTTGGTTCAGGCCAACAGGGGTGGGTTGCTTGCGCTCGAGCACGTAGTCCGTCTCTCGAGATAGTGGACGATGCCGAGGAGATAGCAGCCATCCTCGCGAAGGCATCGGCGCGTCGTCGGGGATAACGCTGCAGGACTGGCTGTTCAGACTATTATCATACGAAGGACATACGCATACTAAGTCGATAGGTCTAACCGCATAACGACTTGATCTCTTGTTGGTGAGGTCAGCATATCTCCCTCAGGCTGTGTGAACGAACGTACGCATGGCCAGAGGTGGGCAACGGAGCTTGTTCGGGAGGGTTCTGCGCGCGTGCAAAGGGTGTTCAAAAATTCAACCGACTGTCTACCGAGAGATACGACCGTGATGAGCGTAAGTCAGGCAGGCCCGATCACATCCTGTTGCTATCCGGCTGTGCGCGTGCGAAGAATGTTGCGCTGTATGGCCGACCTCCCTGAAGAACGTAAGGGACAAATCATGGACGGAGACGTGGAACCGGAGAGGAACGCCGAGTCACCACCATCCTGCCTGCCCGCTAGACTCGTCGACGCGGCGTATAGACGTGCGGCTGGAGGAACGAGCCGGGGCAGGCTCCGCGAGAATACATAGTCTCTCGCGCGTAGTGCCTGAGCGACTATCTACGTCGAGTGGTGAGGCAGACCCAGCCGAACTGCAGCTCCCCAGGCGACGTATGGACGTGCGTCTTGGGGAACAAGCCGCGGCGTGCGCGAGAAGTGTTCAGCCCCATCCGCGTGCTCCGCACGAATGGCGTCTGCTTTGACGCGTCGGTGTGACGTAACGGTGCGTGGGGAGTTGCGAGTGTACCACATCGAGAATGCCGGGTCGGATGAACTAGGACCCGACGAGAAAGTTCTCAGTGTTGAGCTTGCCGTGCCAGGACTGGGCATGTCGGAGTGAACTGAAATTGGTTGGGATATGCGACGACGACATGCGGGTGCCTTGACCTCGAAGGGACATGATAACAGTGACCCCGTCGAAAGGCGGGTTGCGCGTGCGATTGAGAGAAAGGAGAAGTGGACTAAATACAATCTGCGATGGTGGTCTAGATTCTGCTGGCACTAGTCGATGGGTTCGAAGCAATACCCCGAGCTCCTACCGCTGCTACGAGCATCCTCGCAAGCATGCTCACAAGCGTCGGGATTGTGTGAGCTGGAGGATGCATACGGCCGCTAAAAGGGATCATGAGCAAGCAGGGAACTGGTGACATCAACGGGAGGACACACCGGTGACGTGTGAATACTGGACGTGAACTCAGTAGCAGTACCCATGGACCGAGACCGTTGGGTGGACTGTGAACGCTCAGGGGACTGGGAGGGTTGGCGAGAGGGAGCCAGTTCTTGCGCGGCAGCAAGATGGACTCGCTCCGAGAGGTTGGCGAGACGGTCTTGGAGCTCTGGGTCGCGAGGCGCGTGCGGAAAAGATGCTGCCTCTGGCTGATCGACGGGTGGGACACCCCAAAACTCGCAGAAGCGCCTCATGACCTCTGGATCGGTGCGCTGATGTACAAGCTGTGGGGAGTCAGTTAACGGAGTGAAGGGGTCGAAAAAAGCCAGTGCCATTGCGCACCGCGTTGACGAAATTATCATGGTTGTATCGGAGTGCGGCTCGAGCCCGCGCGTCGAGCCAGCCGGTTGGGGGGTTGGGAGTGTCCTCGGCCGTCAATCTCCTTCCACCGAGGGCGCGTCTCTCAGGCGACGAGAAGCGCGAAACGGGAGGCGAAGGCGAAGGCGAAGGGTCTTCGAGCGAAGGCATGGAGCTATGAGTGCTGAGACAGTCGCAGGTGGAGCCCTCAGAGTCGGAGTCGTTCATCTCCTCGCAATCGGATGGCTGCGAGGAATCGTGAGTGTTGGAGGGCAACATTGGACAAACGACCGATGAGGATACTCACCTCAGATTTGAACCGTGGATAGGTGGAGTACAGTGGAGGACCCATGCGTGCGTGTAGCCCTAGAGAGGACGACTGAGAAGGGAGGAGGAGGCGGCCTGTCGCAAGATTCATGGCGGCGACCTCTTACATACATAGTGACTCGCGGACTGGCGAGCCGGAGTCAGCCAGCAGCCGAGTTCGAACTCGCCTGATCCGATGTTTGGACGCGCTTGGCAAGTTCGAGTGTGGACGGCCAGTGGCCACTGGCAGCGTGGTTGACGAGTTGTGTGGCTTCAGTTTGCGCTGATGAGTTCGCTGTGTGGCCAGATGAAGACTTCGGACCGGTCACAGTGAGAGGTTCATCTGACTCTCGCGTGATCCAAAGTGTGGAGTCACCTTCAAGTTGAGGTGCCACGCTGCTCAAGACCTCGTGTAAGCCGAGGGGTGGTACCCAGATAGGATTTCAGTAAACGCGGTTCAGAAAGGCATGGTTCCAGGTCAAGTAGTCCGCTGAGGTTTGTACATAGCATGACACGGACAGAGAGGCGCCGGAGAGGCGCGGGCCGGGAGGTCGACTCGTCGAGTGGGCGCGTGTTTATGCATTCTGCTCTCGTTTTTCTTCATTCTATCCCCATTGTTCCCCTTGTGCAGCCTTCTGGTGTTTGTCAACATGCTGAATATCTTCGGTGCCGTCCGTTTGGCGACTAAGACAATGGAACGGCCTTTGCCACCGACCGCGCCAGTGCGATGAAGCAGGACACCACCACCATGCTCACCATCTTCGCCAGAGGAACGTCGTCATGACTGGCTGTTTCAAAAACGTGGCCGTAGGAGGTCGGCTTAGATGGCGGATGCGGAGCCACCAGGCATTCTCTTCGGTGAGCTAGTCTATTCCCACTGATTGTGATAGTCCTGATATGCTACGCGTCGTAGATCTCATTCGGCATATTTCAGTGGCCGCGTTCCTACCAACGCCCGTGCCTATGGTTCGCAGTGAGGATTGGGCTGCACAAGGTACGTGGTGCTCATCTGTGGGGAGGACGTGAACGAGACGATCAGCATCGACGCAAAACCATGCGGTGGCGAGGGGATTGACCTGCCGGGATGAGGACAGTGGCAATCGAGGTCCAGAGAATGGATCACAGTGGGGTGAAGATAGCGGAACGGAGAAGAGGCAGGGCCCAGGACGCATGAAGACGATGGGTCCCGTACAAGGGTCATTTCAGAGATGACGCGTGAAGCTGTCTACCGTTGCACTACACAGGCTGAAACCCGCCGACCGGTTCGAAAGTGAACACGTCGTCTGGCAGTTCAACGGGAAGCTATAGCGGGCAGAGATGCGGACCTCTAGACGCCAATCG
The DNA here is from genome assembly GCA_022605405.1 of Earliella scabrosa. Lineage (NCBI taxonomy): Eukaryota > Fungi > Basidiomycota > Agaricomycetes > Polyporales > Polyporaceae > Earliella > Earliella scabrosa. The sequence continues at coordinate 1,710,360 of JABYQQ010000003.1, read as the reverse complement.
AGTCGAGCGGGTCTTGCACGAGATGTTGCGATCCGACAGAGAAGAACCAAGGTTCGGGCTCGCTGCCATGGGCATCTTGGCAAGGGAGTCGGGTTCGATGCGTAAATGCGAGTGAGCATAGTCTAGTATCACTCATGCCGTTGACTATAACTAGGAAGTGCATGGTTGACCCCCCTGCGGCGCCATACATAAGCCCCGTCGAGCCGCGCGCAATTCGCGAGATGCTCATCGGTCAACGTTGACTCCCCGACTGACTCCTGCCGCGAAGTTCCCCTACGCGCGCGTCGGCCGCTGGTGGGTCCAGACCTGACATCAGTTGCTGCTTTGACCTACACTCCAAGGACGCACCGCAACTGCCAGAAAATCGTACAAGGGCCGCAGATCGGGAGCTGTGGCCTCATCAATCACCTGGGCCAACGTGGTGCGTGTCTAAGTCCAACAATCCCGTATCTGCACATAGTCGTTGACACCTCCTGATGCTTTCCTTGTAAGCTCTGCCATTCACTCGCTAAACGCTCAGCTTCAAGAACATGAGGCAGCCGGCCGGCTTCCCTAAGAAAAAGCGAAGGAGAATATCTGGACGCCGTCAAGAACGGGAGAAGTACAACTCGGACGGTCGTGATGCGCAAGGAAGGTCGCGGTCAGTACCACGATGTTCGCGCGAACGCGCCAGGAGCTCGGAGTGGCCGCTGACCATCTGCGCTCAGCGTCGCCTCCCCACCAGAACTCGACTCGATTGCGAGCGCAATCGCATACGCCTGGTGCGCGTCGAAGCGGGTTGGCCCACAATCGGCTGCAATCGGACTTTGCACGCGCCAACACGGCGCGCGAGTGGTCGCGGGGATCGGACACCACGACGACGAAGGGTTGCACCGCGTGGGCGCGGGCCCGCGGCTCATCATGGTCTCCACGGGAAGCTGTGCGTCGGTCGTCGTCGCTGGCTTTGAAGACGACTTGTGTGCGTCGAACGCGGGCGAGGAGCAGGTGATGCCCCCCAGAGCTTGCGACGCTGCTGCTCTGTAGCGTTCTCGTGGAGACGAACGGTGATGGGGCAAGGCAGAAGGGGGCGACATATGTGCCGCGGGCTTCCTCATCCCCTGCCCTCCCGACGCCCTCCAACACATCATGGCCCGCGCGACAGGAAGGTCTGGGTCGCCAACCTCGGCATGCTCGACCTCCTCACGCGGCACTCCAACGAATACGCGATGTCTCCCGGGGTGACGCTAGGGCTGGTGGAGGTGTCGTGTGGGCTTCATGTGGTGGCTGCCGCGCCTTGTAGAATTCTGGGCGGAAACGGAGAAGGTCATGGAGGAGCGCGGGCTGGCGGTGGTTGGGATGCTCACGTCGTTCCGCGATTGGGAGTAGGTGGGGTAGAGCGGGCGGGGGAAGCATAGACGAGACCCGATGTACGTCGTGAGGAGACGATCCACGCACTACGCTATGACTCTCAAGGAGGACTGCACACTCCTCATGCATGTGTCGCTGACATGCTTGCTGAGACTCGCAATTTGCCCTCGTGCCGCGGTGCGGGCGCGGATCGGTGCAACTTGAACGCGTGGAATAGAGACAGACAACATACATATACGGAATTACAGAGACGGAAACTTCATGGCCTTCCACAGAGAAAGGGCATCCCAGCCTTGCCAACCCAGAACGAGGTTCATGTGCAAGGCGAATGCCTCGTGATTTGTGGCGCGGACGCGCATTTGGAGAATCTTGAGGAGGTCCTCGGGGCGAACTCCCTTAGCCCTGAGCATCCCGTCGGCCTCAGCGCCAAACGAGATTGGCAGGTCGGTGAGGCGGTTGTCGGAGGGGACCATCCCAGGGATTGGACGGATGATTTGCTGCAAGAGCTGGATCTCGAGTGGCTGGATGTTATCATGAAGGTCCAGGCCGACTGCAAGCGCTAGGAAATCACAATGTTGAGTGAGATGTAAATGAGACGGGGTGATACAGACATACTATGCAGACTGAGGGTCTCGTCATCATCGTTTGCCGGTGCGGAGATGCGTGGCGCAGTGCAGCTTGCCGCAGGAGGCCGGGAAGGTCGGACAGGGGTAGCAGGAGCTGATCGAGCGGGGGCAGCACGTTCAGCACGCGGCGGGGAAGCTGTAGTGCTCGCAGCCGGTGGGGGAGGAATAGGTTGCTTGTCGGTGAGGAGGGGAAAATTGTAGCCAGTCTTTGACAGCATGAAGACGAGGGCTTCGGAAAGTGTCTTCGGCTTGCACCAAGTGCACTTGTCCTTGTCCAAACACGCAAGGAATGCGAACCTGGAAATGGACGTCCACACGAGACATGTTCGATACCAAACTGCGACTCACCAGTGAAATCCTACCCAGATACCCGTCATACCCTTCTCTGGCGTCTCCACTGCATGCCGTATAGCGTAGATCTTGTTATCGGACAGTGTGACGGGGCGGTTTTGCGCAAGGTACGCCAGGAGATGAGCATCCCTTGACTCGACGACATCGAAGATGTCGTCATTGAGCAAGTCGATAGCCTCCGCGTCTTCTTTATGGGCGCAGATGACTACAATGGGCAGCAGCTTGTCGTACTTGCCCATGGCTGTATCGGGCGGTCTGTGAAGAGTGGGCTAAATCCTGACCGTAGATGCAGAACACCGGAATCTAACTCACCGACGACCGGAGATCCCGGGCTGATGACCTCCGAGTACAACATAGTACGGCCCTGTAGGAGGCAGGGGGCCGTTGCGAGCACGCCTGGCAGCAGCGCCTGATACGATGGCGGCAGGAGAAGCGGTCATAGGCAGAGAGAGGCTGGGGGGCAGGGGGACATGCGGACACAACGGTTGGCAAGCATTTATCGCAACGAATCGCGGGGGTCGGTTGGCGGAGGGGATTGAAGGCACAATGACAGGCGCGCAGAACGAGAGAGAGGGTGACATAATGTTGGATCGGGCTGAGATCGTTAAGGACTGAGATCTGAGATCTTCCCGAACCTGTGGTACGCGCCACGGTGCGCGTGGAGCGCCAGGCTGCAGGACAACATCAAGAATCTTGAGTGATGCTCGCAACGAAGCCGCCGACGTGCCAGAGCAATACTTATGGAAACCCCACCATCGCGGCCGAAGACCGGTGTGCTGAGGATGTGATATATTGAACATCGAAGTACCACAAGTGTTTAATAGAATAACGTGCTTCGCTGCAAAGGATAACTCCAGTGCAGACGAGACACCAGTACCTCACGGTAGGGAGAATGCAACCGCCGAGCACCAGCTGCCACGAAGGTTACCACCATCGCGCACAAGCCGGGAGCATCTCACGATGCACTCGGGGAAGAGTCAAAAGGACCGACGACGTAAGTAGAACATGGCCTGCAGCAGAACAACCAGGAAACGGGTCGTACGCATCAAGAAGCCTCTGACGGGGAGAGGAAGGAAGCCAGTCTAAAGGACGGTGGGCCTCGCGCTCGGATGAATATACTTCTGCACATGCGGCCCCGCGCTCTGCGGCAGACACATCAATGGTAGCATCTTTCGGAACCTCGGGAAGGCTGCGCACGATTGGCCCCATGTGCACCGTGTTCCGATGGTAAGAGAGGTTAGATACGGCGGAAGGCACAGTCAGTAGTGGTAGCATCTTTCGGCACTGCCGCAATGCCGCGCGTGACTGTCCTATACCCCGGAACGCTCTGCGGAAGGCACGGTGGAGTGTACTGGTAGCATCTTGCGGGGCGTCGGCGGTGCTGCCAGTGCGCGCCAAGCATCTCGGGCCCTTTGGACCTCCACAAGCTGTCGGAGCAGGTTGGGAACTTGGCTGCACGGTATTTTGTTGCTCGAGGAATCATGACATGGAGACATCTGGACACCCAGAGCCCACCTCGAGAAGTCCGTGTCACCGTTTCAGTCAAGTATGCTCAATGGGGCAACATGCAAGGCTCCGACTCCCACCGCCCAACACCCTCTGCGATCTGCTCCGCAAGCCACCTCCAGAGGACCATGGGCAATGACGAACCGAAGACAGGTCCTAATGGACGTCTGTACACCGCTGAGTCTCAGTCTGCTTATGAATGCCCCCTGTGCGGCCTGGGCGTGGTGTCGAGAAGATGTGATCGATCGGGTCACCTAATGGAGGGATGCAAATATATTGAGGTGAGTGCTTCGTTTGAATCCATAATCCAGATGACGACCGACCGAGTGTCTAGTGCTCTCACTCAGGTACCCCGTTCGATGGGTGGCCGAAACGCTTCCGCTGGGTGACGCATTGGTATCTTCCGCACGACCGCGTCGGCTCGCAACGAACGCCATGGATAGACAATTGGGATGTGACAGTACATCGTACTTCCAATGCGTCTACCTTGGCGAGCCAGCCGGGAACGGCTCGGCGGCGCTCACGCAAGAGAGAGGGTATGAAGACCATTAACCGTTCACTAGGTCTGGCGGCGAAGGTGTGTGCGGGTACAGAGCGTTGCGCACGAGTATGTTTTGACCTCCATCATGCTCGACAGCTGAAGAAGTCGCGAACGGTGGCGAAGACTATGCCGACAGCAGCAGGGCGAAGGGAGAGTAAGAGCGTGGAGGAGATGTCATCGGCCGACACTACGGAACACATCGCCGAGGCTGGGACTTCATGGGAGGCACCGATTGTGTTGTGAAGTTACCTAAATGATATCGATTTGCGGTTGTTGCGCGAGACATGGGATTGTACACGCGCCGGTGATCCTGCGACTGGAACCGGTCAGTAGGTATTAGTACGATGACACGCAATCCCCATGAGGGCCACTCTAGTGGATATGGTGCGATGGACAAGAGTGGTCTCTCGGCATCAACCTAGACGCAAAATTGCTGTCCAGGATGACTAGTATGGGAGGAGAAAATTAATCTGGAAATGACTGAGGCTGGGCGCAGGCGGGGTGTGAAAAGCACTTGCATTATGCATACATACTTTGTGAGGTAGCCTGCGACCGCCCGTCATCCAGATCACCCTAGCTCTTGACGCTATCATCGTCGACGTCGACGACCACACACTCCGCCCGACTACGATGCCCTCGCAGACAGATCGTCAGCCCAGCAGGTTAGAGCGAATGCAAGCGACATCCCTTGCTACTCGCCAGGCACGCAATGGACCACCTTCCGCGGACGATACCGAACTAGGCCAGCGGATTGGAGCGGACTCGATCCGAGCGATCTCGAGCGACGATAACGACGCATCGAGGGAGACAGTCGCGGACTCGGAAGCGCAACAGATGGTGGAGGGAATACAGGAAGCTCGGGGCGACGCCGGAGGGTCGCGAGCCTCTGCGGGGCTAGATGGCATGGGAGCGCTGCCTCTGTTTGCGTCCGCCGGAGGGCAGCGTGGACCGTCAGACTTGCAGAGCCATTCGAACGAATGGCACTCTGCCCGCGTGGGTGGCGGTTGGCCGACCACACCTGCTGAATGGGCTCGCATATTGAGTGTACCTTGGGGAGAGCCTCCTTCCGCACGACCATTGGAGGACGGTCTTCCATCAGCCGCGGACAACCTGGATTTTGCTGGAGAGACGATGGGAAACGGCAACGCGTCGACAATAAGCAATGGACGTTGGGGAGAGCCGGTTGGGTCAGAGGATTGGGGGGCGACGGCGAGCGAGTGGGGACCTGTCAGGGGGGGAGGTTGGGGTGAGCCGTCCAGCGGCGGTTGGGACGAGCCACCCCCAGACATCTCCTCGTCGACGGCCCGATGGAGGGGGGACGTCGAGGAGGATGAGGACCCGAGCACCATGCAACTCGTGTTCAATGCGGCGGATGGCACGGACTCGCCGTCTCTGGCAAATGTCGTGATCCGTGTCACCCTTCCATATCCCGTCAGCGTTGAAAGTCGTCACACCTCGAATATTTTGGTAGGTGCTACTGCCCCCCTTCATGCGCTGCTATTTCACCGTTTCGTCATAGATCCCCTTCCCTACTTCCATCCACGAGACCCGCAGGTGGCGGTTTCAGCTGCCGATGGGAATCGACGGCGCCAGCCTGCCATCTCGCATTCGGCGAGCCATGGGTGCACTTCACGCCATCTTTCGATACTTCGCTACGGAGACCGATGCACAAGGGGCCGAGTCGCTGACGAGGGAGTGGAGCCAAGTCAGCGCGATCGCGCTGGAGCTGACAACAGACCATGAACTAGAGTACATAGATCGTGTCCTCCGGCTGACCCAACGCGCCAGCGAGATTTTGCCTGTGAGTGATCGCCGTTCTCCGTACAGGCGAGCCAATATTCACTCACCATATCCTCGTGCAGCCCGAAGTCTTTAGGGACATACCGGACTACACGGCCGCGAACCACGCCCACCAGCCGAATGGATGTACTGCCCGTGTTTCGTGAAGAACGTGGATGTCCACGAGATCGAGACGCGCTCGGCTTGACATGCCACGGAACGATGCGCTATCACACTTCTATTCATGTCTTTCCTGACTTCCAGATGTCGACCTGGGTTGGGGTGTTCGGTCAATGGCGAAGGTCGTGGTACTGGAAGCATGGGGGTTTGGGTGTCAATACCGAACGTCGTGTACTGGATGTGACTTGGCACTACCTATCCTCGGGCGGCTACACCCCTGGCTACGACAGGAAAATGACGGGGAGGACCCATTAGCCACACTGCGATTGAGATATACTGTCATAAATGGCGGGTGAGTGCGAAGGGTACATGGAAGCTCGACCCTTTCCAGCCCACCACTGTATACGCCACACCCCATTGATGACTAGTACTAGCGGGATGCGCCTATGCCCATAACTGCCCGTAGCAACCCTAGGATAAGTCGCATGAGATGCAGGGATAGCGAGACCATGTCTCGGCGAGCGTATACTTACCGACAACTATCACCACTCAAGTCGAGAGCCTTGCTGGAGGACAGCCGGATGCTGTAAAGGGTATGAGAGAACACATCGACGATCACGATGAAAACAGAGCACTGACCGGGAATTGACGTCGCTCTCGACCTGCTACGGAGCTACGCAGTACGGTTGCATCCGCCCAATTAGAATGGAGCATCCTACGACCTGCTACGGAGCTACGCAGTACGGTTGCATCCGCCCAATTAGAATGGAGCATCCTATTGAAGATGTCGCGCGAGCGGTTGAGAGCAGCAGTAGGGACTTACGAGCATTTGGTAATATCCTTCTCAAAACCTCCTCGCCTGCCCCTGTGGGATCCTGTGCGGTGCCGGAATGTGTGCAAAGGCGGATGGCGCGAGGGACAACGGAAAGAGAGACTAGCAAAGAGAGACTAGCGAGAGCGAGCGGAGTGCGTACCAGAGGGAGCGACGCCTACAAGAAGACTAGACCAACCAACTCGAGGGCATCTTGATGCGAGCGAAGACAATGGGGGCTCGAGAGAGACCGTACAGAACAGGGAAGAGTGGGTGGGGATTGAAGATGTAGGTGCGGACGCGCAAGGCCATTGGCGCGCCCTGTCTGCTGCGCGCGGCCGTGCGGGCTGGTCCCGAGCGAGCCCTACTTTGCATTTAGCTATCGCCATATGTCCGTCGCCGTTTCGTCCATCTTTCACGCGTTTTTCGACATTCCATGATAATTGATATAAACCACAGTTGGAGGCCGGGGCCTCCCGCCAGGACGGTCGCGATCCCACACACTCCAGCGAGTCTCAATCGCCCCGGCGCGTTCAAACACATCACGTAGGTCGTATTTCCGTGCGTATTGTCTGTGCGACTATCCCTCCTGTATCTCGTTTGACCGCGAACACTTATAGTTGGTGATATTGCCCATGTCCGACTCCTATGGTTCGTCAGGTCAGGTCATCACCCATCATGGCTCAGAACAGCACATGGCACATACCTTCAGAGACGCACGATACGCAAGTACTCTTCAATGGTGATTAGATCTACCGTCTCCGAGGAAGCCAGCGCGTCCCCGAACACGTAGTGGTTGATCGCGTTCACCGCCGCAACCCCGCCCGCGCAGCCGTCGTCTGGACCCCAGCACGCCAACTTCGGTCCGAGCGTCCATACCCCCAGCCCTCCATCCTCAAGCCATGCAATCACGTCCAGAAGCTCGTCGTGGACAGGAGGGCCGCCGCGACAGTCTCCATACCTTATCTCCGCCTTCTTCACGTCCAGCCCGAACACCACCCAACGGCCTGGGTTGTGGGTCAACCATATCAGGAACATCATCTCCAGGTCTCCTCCATCGTCCTTCAATCGGCGGAGCACTTTGTTGGTGGTCTCCTGAAGCGAACCTGCACTGGGGCGTGACTGGCGCCATTGATGAATGCACGTCCACGCCTCAGTGCCGTGGACGGCGAACCGCCTTTCAAGCCCAGGCTGACTCGTGAGACGGATGTTGATTGAGTCTACCATGGCGTCCACCACGCTGCCGAGGATGAAACCCTGGCCGAAGAGGGAGATGACGTCGTGGCCGTTCGCTCGTCCGTTGCCGAGGTCGCCGCCTACGCACGGAATCCTGGAGAACGACTGCAGAGCCTCGGTGGCCGCGATCCCCAGCGCGCTACGCGTCCCTTCCCGCTCTTGTCTATCCCTCAACCACTGTTCGGCCTCCTCGCATGTCTCTCGCAGCTCCCCAGCTCCCCTCTGAGCTAACCAATATTCTATGATCCACAATGGCGTCGGCACAGGAACTCCCCACCGGTCGTCCAGGAACGACCGATAGGTGTTTGGCTCTAGGTCATTCAACCTGCTTCGGGTGGGCAGTATCCGGTACAAATCTGGCACGGGGCGCTCGTGCAGCTCCTTGAAGTCAACCACTGGCTCGTCGGTGGACAGGTCGAAGGGGTGAAGATTTTCCTCGGGCGTGGAATCCAGGGGGGAGAGGGTTGCGAGAGCGAGCAACTGGGCTACGGTGACATCGTCCAAGTTGAGAACGTCGAAGCCGCTGTGTTGGGGGGGCTGGAATTCGGCACCAAGAGGCAGGATCTCTGGGAGGCGAACACCGGGCATTGTAGGGGGGCAGCGGTAGGTTTGGGTATGCGGCGATCGGAGTCAGTGTTCAAGTTGGGGGTGCGTACTAAGGATCCCCTTCGCCTCGAGTACATATAACTACTCGGCACCTCTGGAGGCATCTGTTCTCGGCTGATAGCTCGTATGATAGGCACTCATGGCCCCCTAATCCCGTGTGAATAGTCTTCATATTTCTGTGCCGGCATGTTATTTCCTAGTCGTGCGTATGTCCGTGCGAATGTCGCCTCGCTGTACCTATTGTGGCCACCGGCATACCACACCATTTCCTACGGAAAAAATCGCTTCCCGCGACTTCCGACATTCATCAGTGTCCGCCTAGCGTGATTCTACACGAGTTCGACTACTTATCGCAGTACAGTCGATGGACAGATCCGTTGAATATATACCTGAGATCGCCCAACACTGGATTCAAATGCATGCCAAGGCTACGAACAGAAAGACCGACGTTGAAGCCGGCGTAACTATTGCTCTAGTGAGAGCTCCCGAGACCTAGTCTATTTCTTCAAGTGGGCTCTCAGTGGAGAGCACATGCACGTTGTGTTCCTAGCGGAGTGGGCCATCAATAAGACCCTACGAGGCGGAACTGCCAGTGCATTAGGCAGTCGTACTACGGGACTCACGTAAGGAGTACCGGGCTGGCCTCGAATGGAGCTGGACTGAGGAGAATTGGCGGCGAGCGGTCGTTGAGCCACTGCCCTCCTGGTGGCATCTGCAACGATGCTACGGGACTGTCGGACATGCAAACATAGTCAGTCTTACATCGGCGGACGCACAGATACTGAGGCAAGGTGGTCACCATGAATCCAACCGGAGTGGTGACCGTGTGCTGTCCGGGGAGAGCATAACGACTCTGAATGCGAGTTGAGGCCCAAAGCTGTTCAGCCGCCTCTCCTGTCAGCATCGGGCGATGAGGGGCCGCAGGAGGGAATGGCGTAGGTGTAGGCGGGCTGCTCTCCGAGTCGGCGAGCGCAGGGTGGGCGGCGCCACGGAGTGAGTACAACGGGAGACCCATCGGGGTGTGCTATCGGGACACAAGAGAACTGCAGTAGCGGGCCTTTAGGGAGGACCAAAACTTGCCACGGGAGTGGTTGTGCGACGAACAGAGTTGGCATAGCGTGCCTACTGCCAGTGGGCACCGAACACGCACGCCTGAGCAGTGGAGTGAGAGTTTGCTGAAGACGTCATTGCAAGGTGAGGCACCACGCGGTAGAGCCTCAGAGATCCGACGGTACGAACTTGCACACGGTACGAGGTAAGCGTGGAAGATGCTACCGCGTCGGCTCGATCGGAGAGTCTGCGGTACGAACCTCTGTTCCTGCGAGTGTAAGCGCGCGGTAGTATGTAGGAGAGTTGGTACGAACTTGCGGATGGTACGAGCTTTGCGGCAAGCGTGGAAGATGCTACCGCGTCGGCTCGATCGGAGAGTCTGCGGTACGAACCTCTGTTCCTGCGAGTGTAAGCGCGCGGTAGTATGTAGGAGAGTCGGTACGAAGTGTGCTTTGCCGCTGCAGGGCGGCGGCGACTCGGACGGCGCTGGCGAGCCTTGCAGTCCGACTCACTGTGAACATGCTACCGCGTCGCATCCGAGTCGAGTAGGTAGCAGGCTGCGCTCCGAGTGTCCAGTGGATGACCAATCCCAAGTGGTACGTCGTAAGAGAGACGGGTCACGGTACAAACCTTGCTGCGGTCCGAGCTGACGCACTCGGGTGGCAAGAACGTGCACAATAATTGACGAGCCCGAGCGAGTCGGTGGAGTAGCAGAGGGCGGTATGAGCCTCTGTTACAGCGATTGTAGCTGCACGGTAGCTTCGAATAGTAGAATGACAGAAGACGGCGTCTGGGTATCGGACAGCTTGGAGGACGAAAATAGAGACACCTGAGCCCCCATAGGTCACGCGGGCGCTTGTGGCTGGTGTAGTACAAGCGCTTACTACCTGGGATACAGGCGCTTGCGGGTACTTTGTACTGGTACCATGTTCGGCTCGTCTAACACACGACAAAGTATGTACCTCAGAACTGAAGTCCCTCCATGTTATGCTGGTATGTTAGTGGGTCCAGCTAGCAAGGATGTTCAGAGAGATGGTCAGAACCCACTGAATGGCATCTCACACAGATACACGATATGCTCTCAACACCAGATGTGTGAGCCTGGTCCATCTAGGTCTGTGTGTCATAGTGCAACCCAAAGTTGCGCGTTATAGCATCTTCATGTACATAGACCTCTCCACCGTCAAGCGACTGCTGTGCGAGACGAGACATCTTTCTCAGACACTCTATCTAAGCTCCAGAATACAGGCACATATATAAACTCTCAGCATTCTACCTTCAGTGCAGCACAACTTCTTATTTGCTGTGGACATGCTCCCACGGTTAGAAGTGCTTCAATATGGATACAAGTGCCTCTTGTACATAAGGTATGTCAGTGTTGTCTGACATGTTATATACATTTGAACCAGATTTACACAGTGTTAGCTTTAATGCTCCTGCTGCCATCCATCATTTAAAAACTCACTGCGGTGGTCATACAAAGTATATCGCTACCATCTAGTACTAGCATATGTACACCTGCAGGAGCCTGAAGGCCATTATGTATTCACTTTGTTTGGCAGACCCTCTGTTCTCTAATATTCTGAGATAAATACACATCATTTGTCTTGTGCATCCAAGAACTTGAAGGTGGATGGGTTCTAGGAAGAGGTCAGGTGGCTGCAAGTATGGTGGCAAGGCCTCTGTGCATTCACTTGATTTTTGAATTTACAATTGACCCTAATATGATCTGATTACCAGTCGTTGTTAGCATGTTCTGATGTGCTCTATCATATATCAGTGCCCATGTACAATATTTGGGGATTCATAGCCATATATCTGTTTGATAGTCAACAAATTCCAGAGTAACTCGTAATCGAATATTTCAAATCCTCATCACACATTTTGTTGTGTATTAAAATTGAAAATGTGAGGTGTTTATAGTTAAATTGTTATCTGTCCAGCATTCACGTGATCCTCTAACAATCAGTATTTAGATGCTGGAACACCCACAGATGCGGGCGCCTTTTTCTATATATTCTCGTGTTGATCTTGACCATATCCACTGCTGCAACTTGATTCACCTCTATGGATCTTGCTCGTCTCTGTGATCTCACTGTGCGATATGATGCTGCTCTTCAGTCTGCAGAGAACACAGTAAGTAACTTTTCTGTGGTATTGTGATAATTGAGTTAACACTGGTTAGCCTGTACACGACACGTCATCGCTTGTCCCAAGAGATAGCAGGGGTCTAGAAGGACATTCCAACTCTGGTATGTGATTTCATACTCTTTATCAGTCTGTTGCATCTAGTCAACATGTTGCAGAATGTCGGCAAGTATCAACCACAACTACTGTCACTGTACAGGGTACGTTCTCTGCTATAATGACAGCAAATTGCATTAAATGGTAAGTGTTGGAGCAATCCTTGCAGATGGCCAACAGTTGGCGGCCATAAAGTCTGGACAAAGTGCTGATCATGGAAATGTCTGCTGTACTTCATGTAAGTTGTTTGTATAATTCTTTACTATCAAACTCACCCTATCTGTCTCAGGTTCCATTTTCTGCAACCATCCACATGTATATGTCAAGAATGAAAGGCTGAACCCCATTGCCACAGTGTATGACCAGGCTGGTGAGTGGCGTTTACCTAGAGCGCCATGGTGGAAACTAAGTTGGACCATAAAATAAGCTCTTCATTCTCATCTGAATTGTACTCCAAGTGCAACATCAAATGCTCATCCAGTCATACAGCATGGTATGTTCATCAACAATGTGACAAATCCACATACACTTACAATTCATACACCAGATGTGTGTGTGCAGCCACTGCATTGTACCAAGGTTGGTATCACACAGCAGAAAAGTGCTACAGCACTAATGTATGGACTACAGCCCCATAGTGATGATATGAGTAAGTGATCTCAGTTGTCTTGTTTTAGTGTGATAAAGTGCAACTAGTAGCAACAGCTTCACATTATCCTGCATATGTGCCATCACACCTTCTAATGCCAATCGGACACGGTACATTGAATCTGTCCCTTGTATCACTATGATTATTTACAATCTGATTCCAAGATCACTATGCTCAGCATATACATCATGCAACTGTCAGTCATGATGGTTCTGAATCATCCATGTTTAGACTGCAGTTGAATGAGAATGAGCTGGGTGAGTGATTTTGAATGCCATTGTTTTATTATTCTCATAGTTGGCAGCTGCAAAGTTGTCTCAATCTGAATATACACACCAGCGCTTTTCAGCTAAGACTTCTGCTGTGCAAGGTACACTTTATATTTCTGTGAGCTATAGACGACAGCTCATAAGGCATCGAGCAGACCACAATCTACAGCAGACAGATGGCACGATAGTACATTGTTTTCACCACGATAGTACTGAACAGCCAATGTCTGAACTGCAGCAGCATGAATATTCAACAAGTGAGTGACCTGTGATGTTCAACATTATTGTGCTGTTATACTGAATCACATGTGATGGTTGTAGCTTTGCACTGTTGTGGATATGCATCTTCATGTCATCTTGCTCCCACTATGCAAGGTATCTACAATTTAAATCCACTTGAACAAATTGAGAGTGAATTTATCTACAGATCACCCACAGCACTTGAATGAGACAACAGTCAGCCATGCTACACATGTAGATGTCAATGGACCACCTCTGCTTGCATTACAGTTACATAGTGGTTGGACGCGTGAGTTGTTTCGCTTTTAATACTTCTGCGACACTTGACAACTTGAAGTAGCTTCAGCTATTCCTCGCAATCCGTATCGCCTCCGAAAAGCTGATTTTTCTTTTGTCATCCACTATGGTATGTGCACTTACAAGGTATACATATGTTTAATTAGTTACTCAGAAGCTGAACTGAAGATGATCCGCTGTACGGGAACAACCATCCAGCAGCCCTTGATTATATCAGCACGACATCATCAACGCTACAGACTCATGGTATGTATATCGACGATGATAGAGCAGCATCATAGTAATCTGCAGTATCTACTACAGCACAATGCAATGCAACATCAGTGTCAGCCATACCGTCCACCATGACAGACATAGCATCATCAAGTGCTACTAATTCGACAATCACCACGGCACTCTCTGAGCATGATCGTGAGCACATACGTCAACTCAGCCCTCCGGATGAAGACATCTACGCCCATTTTGGCCTGTCGGCTGCTGACGGCATTGGATTGAATGCAATTCCACCTCAATGCAAAAAATTTACATCCAAAATGGCACATGTTCATCTTATGCAACTTGCGATTGCTGGCAGTCCTCACCGCGCTCTTTCTGGTGTTGACATTGTCACTGCTGTTACAGCACGCTTCTCTAACCTGGCTCATGCCAATGGAATGGCTTTGGCCAGTGTAGTGGTATGTGTTCATTATGTGATCTGCATAGTGTTGCAGGGTCCGGTCAAGTTCGGTTTTTTGACCTCTCCGGAGATAACCGGACTTTTAACCGAACTTGACCAGTCCGATTTGAGAGAACCGGACCAAATGTTCGGTTCTACCATAACCGAACCGAACCTCGGTCCGGTTCTCGGTTATGACCGGTCCTTGACTGGTTGAAAAGCGGCTGTGCTGAAATTTCAACTTTTGCTGAAAACGTAGCCCAGAGCCGTGGGAATCTAACGGTATATATAACTATATGTTTTGGATCAAAACTGAACGTGCTATGTTCAAAATAAACTTGCCCATATTGGGACAGATGGTTTGTTTTCGGAGTTTTCCGCGGGCGCTTGGGCGGTGGACCTGGCGCCTATGCTACCAGATTGGGTATGTTGGCATTTGTCAGCTCAAAAGACCGCTCATCTGTCCCAAAATGGGCAGGTTTATTTTGATTCTAGCACCCTCAATTCCCATTCAAAGTATATAGTGTTATATACCGTTGGAATCGTAGAATTATTGGCTACAATATGGGGTACTATTTGTACCGGTTCATGACCGGTCGGGACCGGTTATGGACCGGTTCTGATATACGGCTGAAAAAAATAACTGGAACTGAACCGATAACTTGACTGATAATTTTCCGGTTCTGGTCCGGTTCTTTTCAGTTCTGGTCAGGTCATTTTGCAGTTCTCGACCGGTCGTAGAACTGGACCCTGCAACACTAGATCTGCACTATTGTGCTATGGCTAATTTCCCACAGGAGTCGATTGAACGTTCATTGACACGAGGAGCAGTGTTTGGACATCTGGCGTGTTCATCAACTACACCACCTCTCGATCGTATCTGGTTCAACAGTGGATTTCATTGGGCAAACCGAGCACTTTCCTCTGGTACACTGAAACGTGTCAAATATTATCGGCATCTGGGTGAACGGAAGCATGTCACCCGACTTTCTGCAAAAGGGAATGCCAATAAATCACAGAAGCGGACGCAGGTATGTTAAGTAGTATCACAAGCTGAGATGCTTACTTATGAGCATATTAATAGACGAAGAAGCCCGACTCGTCGTTTCATGCTTCAGAGATGCAAATGAACACAACTGTCATGCAGACTGTAGCAGAGGTCTCCATAGCTGATACACCTCGTCGGAGCACACGCAGTCGTCATGCACCTTCCCGCGATGATGAGATTCCGTTTGCTGCCAGTGTTATCAAGCGCAAGTTTTAATGGGACATTGATGCTTGTACTGATATTCTCTGTGTATATACAG
The DNA here is from genome assembly GCA_022605405.1 of Earliella scabrosa. Taxonomy (NCBI): domain Eukaryota; kingdom Fungi; phylum Basidiomycota; class Agaricomycetes; order Polyporales; family Polyporaceae; genus Earliella; species Earliella scabrosa. Next base: position 1,694,726 of record JABYQQ010000003.1, on the reverse strand, counting down.
TCCACCTGTCTCTGCGTGTATTATACTTCATCCATGTGTAAACGTTGACGTTCCCCTACTGTGACACCCATGGCATGCAGTAAGTCCGACAATAAGAAGGACACACGCCCTAAACAGGTCATTGCGTCCATCGCCGTCCCAGCGTACAACTCTTTAATGTGCTCATGTATGATGTATTATATACTGCATGTTAACAAACAGTCACGTCGATTACTATTTACATATTCGTGTCACCACAGGGGCGCACCACAAGCGCATCGACAACAGGTGGTGGACAGCTCTGGACGGGCAATGGCGGGACGCATGTATCATGCTTTCCCCAGCCCAGTCTGCATTTCCGCGCATCAAGAGGACCCGGGCAGATGTGCCTGTAGTCATCAGTAGATGTCCATGCTCCCTAAGAGCTCTTAAACATCTAAAATGTCTCTGAGATGTGGTTAAAAGTTTAGATCTCTTAGAGATCATCAGAATCAATGACATGAGATGAACTTGTGCAAATTCAGACACATACTCATTGTATGAGTGCCATGGCATGAAACCAAGAGAGTAGCATAAGCAAAAGGATGATTACAGCCACAGTTAGAGTTTTTTGGGACAGGATAAGATTGGATGATTGTCAGTCCAATTCCCATGCACTTGTCCTGGTTATGACTCTTTATAGATCATACACAGTGGAGAATTGAAGGGTAACTCAACTTTCTTGCATTTCCTGCAGCTCCATTAAGACACATTTTCTAAAGTCTCTAATACCTAGGGATACACGAGAGAGGGTACGACGACATGCCACACATACCAACCCTACGGACTGTGGGCGTCCAGGGAGAGCGACTCCGCAGGACCAACAGCGATGATGTCACCGAGGGTAGGATGTCCCGCATGACCGAGAGACGGCGGCTAAGACCTCAGCCTTTGGCCAACCGACGACGAGACGAAGGCGAGACGAGGGTGAGGGCGAGATGTTAGCACGACACGGGCGAGACAAGGGCGATGGGATACGAGCCTCAAGCTGGTTAAGACCTCAGCCTAAACCCAGACATGAGAGAACGAGGGCGAGGACGAGATACGAGGCACTGCACGGCTAAGACCGAAGCCTAGATCCGTGAGTCCAAGCGGGCATAAGGGATGTACTGGGAGATGAAGTGAAGAGTCGGGTGATGTGGACGAGGGAGCGTGGTGCGGAAGCGATGGCTGAACAACGACGAGGAAGGGGAAGGAATCGGACATGAGCTGATATGCGGCGGTGAGAGGGATGCTATGGCGAGAGGGAACCAGGAACGTCGAGGTTCGAGGCACATCAGTGACTTGAAGACGCAGAAACAGGGTGTGGAAACGTTGGAAAGAACGTGAAAGAGCGTCGAAGTTGAGATTCGCGAAGGCGTAAATATTTGAAAATTCGCGGAAACGCGAGGAGCACCGCTCGTCCCGAGGCGGCGTCCCAAAGTGGGTGAGAGCGCAACACCGCGTGCTTGAGCAGCGTCGCTCAGAGAGTGAGGACTCCGCTGGCTTGCGCCGCGTCGTCCTTCGTTGCGCATGTGCCGCGACAGGCCGCGACGACCAAGAGAGGACCACGGAGACGGAGGAAGACCTGCGTCCTCGCGAGGTTCTCCGCATCCGCTCCGAACCTGCGCGGACGCGCCAGCTGCGCTCCGGCAGTCCTGCGTGGCCTTGTCCTGCCTACACGAGCCGTCTGGAGGGTCTCCGCGGACGCTCGGCCTTCGCCCTGCTTCATTTTCGCGTCCTTCGGAAGCTATGCCTCTTCATCCTCTATCTCCTCCTTTTTCCGCCGAGAGTTCACTCGACGGTGGAGAGGGAAATCGAGGCGCTTCGAAAAAAAACCCTCGAAATCTTGTAGCTTGAGCGCGAGTATTGAGGGTGGGTGGGTGGGTGGGCGAGCATGAGCCGTGGACGTGTAAGCTGAGGCGTGGGCGTGCGAGCTGAGGGGCATCGCATGGGCAAGGGATTGACTTGAGGGCAGGGGTCGGGGTCGGACATCGAGGACTGAGGTGGACAAAGGGGGAGCGATGATGAACGGAGGGGGGGGAGAGCGACGGACAGAGATGGGGGAAGCGAGAAAGAGGCGGGAGAAGAACGAGGGACGGAGTGAGTGAACGGACGAGGATGGGAAGTGCAGTGAAGAGAAGGTGACAAAAAGGGGAGGGAACGAGTGAAGGCGAGAAAAGACGAACTTGATATCCCTATTCCTAGACTCCATCGGCATGTCTCCAGTGGCTTTGGAGCACGTCGTGCGACGCGTGCGACCAACTGCGGTGGCTCCGAGTGGACGCGGTGCGGGCGAGAGCGAGGTTGGGGGAGAAGAGACAGTGAAAAAAATTTCTGACTGGACCATGGGCAGGAGAGCCTTGATATCCGTGAGTGTGGTGACGGTCAGTAGAGGCGAGGTGCCTTGCACGTCAAGATGGCCGTGAGGGACCGTGAGGGTGGAGGTATGGCACGGGCTCCGGGGCACCGGGTGGTGGAGAGGTCGACGGTCGTGGTCAGAGGCAAAAGAAAAGGTGTGGTAGGAGCAAAGGGAGAGCGCAGAAGCAACGGCAAAAGTTGAGAATTCGAAAGGGAGGGTTGTCGCCGCGAGGAAGGCGGCAGACGGTGTTCGCGAGGGCCCGAGGGACTTGACTGCTCGCTAGGTTGGAACCAAACGGTAACGGGCTGGCGCCCGAGTCTGGAGTGAGACGAGTGGATTCGAGGCGGTAAGCGAGGCTACAGAGCGCGAGACGGGAGCAGACTCGGACACCAATGCCGATACTGGCGTTGGTTCCTCGAAGAGAACCGAGACGTCCTAGAAGCGACCAGGAACGAGTACTGGATCAAAGTCGGAGCGCCCGTACCGGCATTCAAACCGATGTCGTCATGACTTTGAGACGAGGCGCTAAGGGAGAGCAAAGGGAAAGAGCTTAGAGGTGATACTGGATTGGGAGAGGCACCGAAGGGGTACATCAAGTAACGACGGCAATAGAACATGTGCGCGTACAGCGAATACAGGCGGGCAGCAAATAGAACGACAAGCAGTACAGAACAGCAGACGAACAATCAACAAGACAACAAAATCATTCACGACCAGTGTATCTGCATGCTACTCACTCTTTTGACCACCGAAAAGCTGTGACTTGAAGTTAGCACAGCGCATATGCATGAGGTGGAAAAAGACTGACGATGCGAAGAACCTCTTCTTCTTCAAGCGCATCTTCCTCGGCCTTTGAAAGCCCATTCGCGAGCTGGATCATTACCTCCGCTGCCTCCAAATCTGCGGCCGTGACCCCTTCTGGCGCGGTGACACCAAGCACGATCGGTTTATCCTACACGCAATGTTAATAAGTCATTACAAATGGAATAAGAGACTATTTCATGACTCACAGATCGCGCCAAACGCAAGCTGGATCCTTGCGTATCGTTGCCACCTCGGAGGGCCGCGGCCTGATCCATCGACGCTGATGACATTCCGACCAGAAAAGGCGTGCGTACGGAACGAGACGACGGCGCGGAGTCTCGAGGGCACAGAGAGATCTGGGTGACCATGAAGCGTCAGCACACGAAAAAGCGCGTAAAGAAATGTTCTTACGCTACTACGGCAGGACCAGAGAAACGGGTACCAAAGCGAAAAGGGTGGACGAACAGACAAACCAAAAGGGACGATGAAATGGACGCGTTTGAGAGCGTGGAAATGCGAGGAGATTCAAGACCGATGGGAGGGCCCGACTTCCATGAACATGCGTACCAGCAAGGACGAGGGAATGCCCTCTCCGGAGACAGAAGAGCAGATGTCGGGGGAGGGGGAGGGAACGGACAGCGACGAGCACAAGGACAGCAAACGAGACGAGACGAAAGTGGGAGCAAGGAGAGAATGAGGGCGGAGCAGAGACGACTCACCCCATCGCGACGCGCGAGCTATGTAACATTGGAGAGGATATCGAATCGATGAATCGAAAGAAAATTGACCTTTCGCGCACCTCGTGGCATCTCGCCGTCGCTGACCTGATTACTGTGAGCCCTCGCCCTCCCCAACCCCCTCCCGCATAACGGTGTCCGAGTTGAAGTCCTATGGGGTGTGAGTCTTGCGCGGTGGCGAGTCGGGACGAATCGACAGAGCAGAGTCGAGAAGGGAGAATAGAGGAGTAGGAGCGAATTCAGAAGGGAATCGAACCGATATAAAACGGGAGTGCGTGGATTGAAGTTGGAGAGCGAGGTCGACTGTACGACGAAGGTACGTAACAGTCCGGATACAGCCGAGAACGGTTCCGAAATCAAAGCCCAATTAGGCAGGAGGTGTTCCCACGCCACACGATATCTAATCACTGAAGATCTCCGAAATCTCCGAGTGGACTGTAAGTATTATCTAAGTATTCACTACAGTACTTACTTGCTTTCAGTATTCACTACAGTACTTACATGCTTTCAGTGGGCAGCCATTTGTAACACGACTTCGTAGTCCAGGTGTGCCCGGAGGGCCGTGGTATAGGACAGGTTTAGGCTCATGTTCGTCACGCTTTGTTACAATTTGTTACAAAAGGCTTAGTCATGTCACGCTTCTTGGCACATGACTACGGCGCGACGCGTCGCCACCAACGTTGAACGTCCAACGTCGCACATCCCATCGTCGTGCCGTCTGCAGTCCTTCCAAGTGTGGCTGAGATACATCTCCCTGGCGATCCATGTCATAGGATTCCTAGCTCGTACTCTATGTGTCTGTCCTCTGCGCCGTCCTCGATCATGGCTCCTTCCCAGCCCGCAGCATACCCGTCTCCTCCATCCCCACCAATTCTCTGGCCATTCTATAGGTTGTCGTCAATGAGACTTTGCAGGCAGGTAGCAAAAGCATTGACATACTTTATGACCTCTTCGTCAGCTAATGCACAGTGTTTCTTCTGCATGTGTAGCAACTTTTGTCTATCTGGAGTCGTCCGGACAACGATGAATTCGGCGCAGATTGCAGGTGCGTTGTCACGGCGTATGTCGCTCAGCAACTCATTGACGACTCCCATCCCCTTGTCGGCTTGGGTGCAGTATATGTCCAGGTGGACAAATTGAGGTGCGCCTGGTCCTCTCTCGCGTACCGCAACACTTTTTTTGTTTTCTACACCCGCGATGGACCACTGTGGTGCTATGATCGGTACCTCCGTGGCATCGATGCCGTCGAAGCATTGCACCAGCACGGTTTGCAAAGAACGACGCCCCACTAGTGGGATTCTGTACACCTGTACGAGTTGTTGTTGCTGTAGCAGGTGTTAGTGTCCGCACATCATACCATGCTGTTTTTCCTACCCTGCGAATGCGACGCATTGTCGTTATGTCGTGGCACGTTTGGTGTGTGGGCTATGCGCCAGGGATAGGTCTACCATCCCCATCTTATTTGCTAGTCGTTATCAGCTATTCACAACGACTGCGCAGTCATCTCACGAAGCGTGAGAGGTGCAATGTCGTGGTGGCACTGTCTTCTCACTGGTGGGAGTCGTCCTTGATGTACAAGCTCGTGTCGTCGATGCTGTGGCTGTGAGTAGTTCTCTCTGTTTTGACGAGTCTCATGCCGCTCTTGGGAAAGGTATGTTGCGTTCCATCATCATCATTGTTGCGTTCGAACGTTCAACTTGGCTATTCATGTGCAGATGCCGTATGCCAATATTTATACCAATGAAGTTATGTCGCTCTCCTTGACACCGCAATGCCCCGTATCCGACCAGCTCTCCTTGGCTCTCAATCATGGGCGGACAGCCATCCTGCACCACAGCAGGTATCCGGTACGGCCACCCTCTCGATTCGCTCGGATTGCATGCTCATACTCGCTGTAGACCAGCGTAACATTCACAATGAAATTCGCAGTGCTCGCCCTATGGCTGCATCAGCGGCAGTCCCTAGCGCTATTGAACACCTTTCTGGTCCACCTGACCTCGGCCCTTCCCCTGGCACATCACGACCGTCCGTTGCTCCTCCGGAGCAGGAAAATGCACCGCCGGGTAGCATGTACGTCACTATTCGTTTAGTAGATGTGGCCATACAAAGCTTATGGCGCAATGCAGATCTGGCGTGGCCGTTCCTGGCAATAGTATGTTGTTAGATCGGTGTAAGTCTGCTCTTTGTCCTTACAGAAGGCATGTCATTGACGTAGATGTAGATCGCGTTGTATCCTTTCTTGGTAGAGGCACGTTCGGTACTGTGGTCAAGGCGGAGGATGTCTTCACAGGAACCGTGGTCGCTGTGAAAGTCCTCCATCTCGGCAGAGGGCTTCACACGGATGTTCGCCGGGAGGAGAAGGTGTACGCTAAATTAGTTCTCGGCAGCAACTCCAGTATACGGTAAGTTGCCCTGTCTACGCTCTTCACACAGGCTAATTCTTTGGATAGATATTTTGCGGAAGTGTTCGACAGCGGGAACCATGACGGTCACCACTGCGTTGTCTTCGAGCTGGTCAAGGCCACGTTGCATGATGTCCTGCATGTTGAGCAAGGTCTTCTTCCCCTACCTCGTCGTCACATGCAGGAGATTGCATATCAATTGATGAGTGCAGCGCAATGTGAGTATAAGCTTCCCGTTCCAGTCGCTCTTGTCGTCAGTCTGATATGTTATATGCAGATCTGCATTCCCTCGGTCTTATACATACCGACATTAAACCGAACAATATCGGAATACGGTCGGCTCGTGTTGTGACAGTGATGTCTTTTGAACCAGGGTATGGATTTCGTGAACGCGTACGTGTCTTCATCTTCTCAAGTTGTTGTCTCTCGTTTGCTTATGGCTGGGACAGAGGCGACTGGCATCAACACAGATTGTTCTTCTTGATCTAGGAGGTGTTGTCGACGAGTGTGAGTCGGGGTCGTACGGAAATGCAGGCGCACTCGGATATCGTGCTCCGGAAGTGAGTTTGGGTGAGTTCATTATTACCCCAACCGCGCAGAACAATATTTGACGCATTGCAGGGGTAGGGTGGGATCGTTCTGTGGATCATTTCGCCATTGGCTGTGTACTCGCCGAGTTGTATCTGGGGCACGCTCTGTTTCCTCTCGGCATTAGCTCACCTCGGGAGCACGTAGCTATCGTTGAACGGCTGGTTGGTCCATTTCCGGTGGAAGCTGCGTCAATATTGGAGGATTTGTGTCCCGGGACATTCCGCCTCACTCTTTCTGCAGCGACGGTGATCTATCCTGATGTACCTTTTGATCGTGAGGTGCATGCGGCAGCCATGATCAGAATCCGCGAGACCAAATCGATTGCAGTACGTCTCCTGCCGTTGTCACTCATACTGCTCATGCTGATCGCCTGCAGGCTTCTGTCCATGACCCCCTCTGTAGTGACATCATACGCCGCCTCATGGCTCCCGATCCCGGTGCTCGCCTCGGATTTGTGCATGCTCTTAAACATAGATATTTTGATGACCTGCGAGACAGTGTAGTTCGTTGTTGGTGACTGTTCCAAATACGATTATCTTCCGTCATACCGAGTGTCTGGGAGATCCTGTCAAAAATTGCCCTGCAAAGGATTAGAACACCTGTCTATCAAAACTGAACTACGCATGACTACCACTACTCTAAACGACGATAGCATACAACCATCTAAGTTGGCAGTTATTCAGAACTCGTGTCTCTAACTCGTATACTTATCCTCTCTCATAACGTTTCCAGGTATTAGCATCAATATATGCCTATGAACACGGGCTAGGAAATATCAGAAATGTTTGACCTCCTCTCGCCGTTGTGATAGTCTTGCTAGACAGCACCGAATGCAGCGCTGTGCATGCGCACTATGGATATGGCAAGTCACAGTTAGTCTCTCCTCTACCAGGCGTGAGAATGGCATACCTGCCGTGCAAGCACATATAAGCCATAATATTACAGAAACAACCTGTCATCGCCCGATAGGTCTGTCCACGCTTGCGTGGCTTGCATGTCTTGTTCCCCGACTATTCCACCTCTCTCTGCTTCCTACTTGCTTACTGGGTCCCTACAATAGTGCATTAAAGTGAGTCATACATGGTCGTGTAACTCCATTGTTCGACAAGTCTACTGATAACACACATAGCAGAGTCAAGTGTTTATGCTGTGGACTGCTGCGTAATCTTGTGCAACATAACAGTTCCGTCTGCGTTAGTGCTCTTGTGTTCCTAGTGTGTGCATCTTGCCATCGTGGAACTAATGTCATTTGTTCTAGTGCTACGCTGCACGGTACTTCAAATAGCTGTGCGTCAGCGTAAGATGACCTGCACATCCAATGTGAGTTCCTCAAAGTGTTTAGGCTCAGCGAGTTTAGTAATATTGTGATTACCTCACAGTTACAACGTGGTAGTCCTCCTTGGCGGGTGTATGGGCGATGGAGAGATAAACTCAGCCTGTCTCTTCCTTCGTCAGTGCACCCGCTGGTCGTACACCGCTATGTCGCGCCAGTTGTGCCAGAGACGGCACTTCGTGTAGGCATGCGAGTACAGATCCTCGCACTATCGCCTGCAGTTTATCGTACTCTCCACACCCCGTTATGGTCAAAACCAGTCTATGACGTCTACGATCCGCATGTCGAAGGCACCGTGATAGGCGCGAAGGTCGATGATGACAAGGTTGTGACGCTGGCAGTCCAGAACGAGCGCGCTATAAGCAAGGTGGCTTTCGCAGTAGTGACATTGCCGTACATGCCGGGTGTCACTGTCTTTCTGGAAGAGGTCGAGAGAACATGTACATGGTTATTCGATCTTCCTACATATCCTCTAGGTACCATTAGTCTCGAAGGTGACGCGAAGATCCTAGACAATCTTGGTCCGCTGCCGACTCCTTATCCCACTCTGTTATACCCGGATCCTGAAACTTACGAGTATTCGACTCTTGTGACGGACTTAGGACTGGCAGGGGAGATCGGTCGTGGCAGGGCTAGAATGTTGGCATGTTAGTCTGTATGTATCTTTATGTTACAGTGTTCCTCAGCTTCGGACAAATGCGGCATGCACAGCATTCTATCATCAATCAGTACAAGTGCATGAGCACGCGTAATGGGGCGCAACACGCCCCCGTGATCGTGTCATGGTGAGCGCGTATATCCGAGAGCACACCTTATCATACTCTGTTGTCAAGCAAGGTATGCAGCTTTTAAAGTTTCAGCGAGTAGTAGGTGCATACATTCAATGTTGTTCCATACAATGTGCGGTATATTGCAGCAAGCAGTCCCGTCTTCCTGCCAAGTACAAACTCGGCCATGGCCGAAGACTCCGGTCAGCTCGGATTCAAGGTGGCGTGAGAAATCGGATACTCACTCTGTACAGTGGTCGATCAACAACTCACGGCTTTTGCCGCATCTGCTCTCGCTCTCCTCCTCGACTGTCCGCGCGAACCACTATGGGTTTCTCAAGACATCGTTCATATATGGTGTTCCTCCTGTGCTACGCTTGTCGCTACCCCACGGATTTGACTCCTGCTTTCTTTACTCTTGGTATACACACTTCCTTGTCCACACCTGCGTCTCTCTGTTGTCTCCTGGGCGTACGCCATACAAACGTCAAATCCCACGGAGCGCGCAAGATTAGTAACATTCAGAGTCTGAAAATGGAGCAGGACCTTCTTATTCGGGTGAGCACGTAAGTCGTTCATGAATAAAGTTCAGTGGGCGCCGGTGATAGCCTTTAGGTCGTTTCTCTGGTTGCTGCAAGTTGAACTGGCTCTGTCCTCTTCCTCCATCTCCCCCCCACAACCAACCCTCGTCTACCCCGCTCATATCTTTCACATACCCATGTCCGACGTCGTCGACAACGATATGCATCCCCACTCGGATCATTCCTCCCCCACGGCCTCGCCTACCTCCGCAGCATCCGACGTCTTTGAAGCAGACACTGGGATGGATCCGCCCTCGTCGATGATGTTGGATAGCGCCGTTGCCCCTAACGACTTCGTGCGTGGTCCTTCCTTTGGCTCTGACCTTTCCTAATCCTCGTCTAGGACATACTGGAGGCAGTGTATGTCTCTGGCACCCCTTCCCCCTCTCCGCGCGCAGTGAGAATGCGGGTCGACGCCCTGATCCAGCAAGGGCAGCCTGTCCAGGTCGCCCCTGCCATCGTCGCTCCAACCCTCAACTTCCCTGCGCCCCCTCCCGCGCCTGCGCACACCCTCATCCCCTTCGCGCTGCCTGCAGTCACGCCGCCCGGTCTGTCTGCTGATGCTCAGGGCGCCGTGCCCCCTGTCTCGCAGGCCGATGTCGGAGCCGTAGTCGTCTCCACTATCGTGGACGCGGCTGCTGTGCTGTCTCCGACGCCAGAGGCGGCTCCTGCAGAGGCCCTCATACCGACCACCACCGCACCCGGTGTCGACCGAGACGTCGTTCGTTATCATGGAGTCCCACTTACGGACCGCGATGCGGCCTCGCTGCGCGGGCCTCCGGTGTCAGGTTTGCTGGCCCCGCTGAACAACGCAGTATCCTCGGGGCCCGAGAGCATGGCTGAGCACGTCAATCCTGTCGAGCGCAGGGCTGCTCTTCTTCAAGCGCATGCTGTCATGTCCCAGCAGCGACGTCACCTCGCTCAGTTGCAGGCTTGGCTTGCTCATGAGGATACAGTCCTCGCTGCGCATCAGCTTTATGTTGCGCAGCTTTTGGCTCACACGTGCGATGATGGTGAGCGCGGCTTTTGAGTGGTGTGCATACATACATCTGCTCTTGAGGATACATGTCTGGCGTCCGCGTTGAAGGTATCAAACTTGTTGCTCTCATCTCCTGTATTCTGCAGTGCTTTCTTGGTCTCTTACCGTACATATGATCATGTACATCTCGTCGGCGGTGTCTCTCACAAAAATACTAAGTTGTTCGTTGTCTATACTTCGGTTGTGTCCGCCTCAGAGATTCACCGGCCAGAGACATTTACGGTTCATCGGAGAACCGCCAGAACTATGATTATCTGCCGTTCTGTGTCGTGTTCACGCCGTTTATCTGATTCCATCGGCCCTGATAGCAACATATCAGCAAGCGCGTGCTCCTCCGCACTAGGATACCAGTTTACACGCCGTCTTCTGTGGCCGAACCCAGCGTCAGCGTGCTTCTTCCTTAACTCTTCTTCTGTCGAAGCTCAGCTGTCGAACTTCTTTCTTAGTGCTGCTTCTACGCTTGGTGGGAATCTTCTCGCGCATGGCTGGACCCGTGCAGACCAAGCTTTGGAATCTCATGGGACAGCACACGGAGTCGATCTCGAAGCATGGAAGACTATCCCGCAGTAATCCCATCTGCGGGTTGCGGAACACGGACAGCCTAAACTCTCTCGGCGGTCGATTATTGGTTCTGAATGTGTGTGGTGAGTGTGGTGAAAGCCTTGGTGTAGCGTTATCTGCTACTGACGCATTGTGTCTCTGTCGCCATTCCCCCACAAATATACGGACCGCATATCGGGCCGTTAGGATCCGGTGGAATTCCCATGATTCAGGGCTCGAACCGGACCGGCAGTGTCAGTTACGTCATGCGTGGCATAGCTATTGCACAGTTCCTGCCGACATGTCTTTGTGCGCACGTTCAGAGTTCTTCTCGCCCAAATCTGTGCTTGCTGGGTGTATCGTATCGCCGTGTGCATTTCTTGCATTACTGGCGATATTCACTGCGGCTGCTTCTCTTGTGTAGGTTCCTGAAAATTTTCGTGACCCATGATGTCGGAGTTAGAGAGTCTGAGAACTGACATGGGAGACCCTGGCGGAATTGCTTCATAACGGTGCCCTCGCTGATTTCTCTCCGGTTAATCTCCGTTCAAGCTTCCATGCTAGGATCATCCATCTCGGCACCCGCTGACGTGTGGAGCCTCGGTGTCTTTTCGAGTCGGCATGGGGACATGACTGTCCTCACCCAGGTGCGAGTGCTGCCTCTCTGCCTGCTTCACGGTACATGCGATCACTACAGTACATCGTCAATGTGCTTAGCGTGCCATTGATGGACTCCTACTGAGCCAGACAGCGTGTGTGCAGCAATGTATGAAAGGTCAATTCAACTTCTGATATGGTCACACCATTATATGATCGCGATCTCGGATCCAGAGGCGGCAACCACTCTTTTTCGGGACGCTTCGATACCCACAGAACCATGATGCATAAGCATGATGTGTGAATAGAACGTGGAGGTAAGGAGTCACAGACGCACGCAATCATAGGCCTCGTCGAGCGTGCGAAGGTCCAAGGAATTCGGCTTTTTAATTACGTGGCTCTCACGGCGCTTGGACAAGGGTGCTGCGTGAACCCACCGGTGCGGCATTGTCGGGCTTCCGTCCCCTGCAGTTTTGCAGGATAACGCGAAGTGCCAGACCTCGAGCACTGGGGTAATGAATCGAGTGTCATGAGCAAAGATGAGACGGACGTTGCTCCGATACCCAAGGACAAATCTGGGCCATATCGTAGCAACCATCTCCCGGCAGTGCTACATACATGGCAGTCGCAAGGCAGTCTTTGCAAGAGAGGAGATAGAGTATACGGAAGACGGAGACGAATGGGTGATAGGAGATTGAGAGGCACGTACCTTTCCTATCCAAGGATATGTGTATGCAGCCGGAGGTGGTGAGCGAGTCGAGGTCCTACTTGTTTCGCCCGCTTGTGAGCGCTACGTTATTCAGCATAGATCCATGTAATTCAAGGAGTATGTACCTCGCGCGCTGTAGCGTTCGTTTGACGTGTACGTTACCAACTTGAGCTTCCATACTGTTGTGCAGAGCGTGGCGGAAGAAGCCGTTGAAGTGTGTAGGACAACGTGGAGGAGTTGCACGGTGTATGAATGTTAGCGACAGGGATATGGCGGATGAAGAGTACAAGCCTCCGAATGATAGTCGGGATGAGTGTACTCGCCTTTTTTGCGTGTGCGATCATTGCGAGGTCTGTGACTTGCTCGTGCCGACTCTATCTTAGCTGTGTGTTTACATTCACGGTGAACGTGGTGACATTGAGTTTCAATAGTTGCAGTGGAGGGGCAATAAATAATGTTCATGCATTCCTTGACGACGTGGATTACAACGATTGGGGACTCACTACGTCTTATCGTCAATGATCACCCTATTTCGTATCTGTGCTGGCTCTTTGGTGGTCATCGCTCCATGGGCCTGCTTCTTTGGAGCGCAATGGGAACATAGAGTAGGGAGTAACTTATGTTAAGCATAGCAGGGATAAAGGAGAAGGGTAGACTTGAGGCTGCCCGCGCCGGTGGGAATATGCTCCTGCCATCGTTGCGCTGTTCCCACGCCTCGCACTTCCGTTCTGTTACCATCGGTCTCATCTGCACCTTGCGCAAACTGGTCTCTGAGCCAAAACCTGTGCATACCTGTTTAACAGCTTGTTCCGGTTCACTGCACACTCCCTCACTCTGTTGTCTCGTGAATTTTGCGATCAATTGTGACGGTCACATACGTTCCTGTTCCTCGTCGTCCTACGTACTAAACAGTCCTCCGATAGATCAACTCCAGAAGCCTTGACCTATTGTATGATGCTGGTTTGGCTGTGGAGGTGTGAAGTGCCCATAGAACTGGGTGTTCGCGGGGATATCTTGCGTGAGTGTACCATCACCTCCTCCTCGACTTGTCACGATATATGACAAGCACTTCCAGAAGTCCACGATGTCTCCGAAGATGAGTTTGACCTCGTGGGGCTCTCCAGCGGTCTCGCCTTTCCTCCTCAAGACGATCGTTCTTTTGATCTAATGGTGAAGTGAACATCTTTCATCTCGTACTGTACTATATCGTACTTACCTCGCTGAACGACAGCTGCGATCCATCAGACACTGCACGGGAATAGAGTACTTCCGTGGTACGAGAGCGGGCTTGAACAATGAGCCACCCTATGCGTGCAGAATTGTGGGTATGAAAGGTACGCTCTGAGTAAGTTTACTGCGACACTCACGGTGGCTCATCATCGTCTCGTTGATGATAACCTTTGCAGGTACTTGGTTATCAGGACGCATGATATCTAGTTCTGAACGTGAAGTGAAGTGAATCCGATCGCAGCTGTAGATGGCGGGCATGTTGCTCTGGTGGTTGCGGATGGGGGCATGATGTTGTGTCGCAGGCTGCTGGATTGGCCTTAAGGGAAGTCCGTGCTGATGGCGCGTACACGCTCTGGTGGTCGTGGCTGTCGTTCACAGTTTGATCATACTTCTTTCACTAACGTGTCAACAGCCACGCTTATCTCCCGATACCGGTCTTACACAGTGAGAATAATCTCATGGAGGTTCTTCTCTCATATCATACCTCGCACTTGTCGTACACATACTAGTGAGTTGCGAAAGCTTTGTGGCCATCTCTGCTGACGAACAGCCGTAGGCTCAGTTGTGGTTGCTATATATTCGGAGTAGTTGACTGTCACGGTGAACAGCTTCTTCAACTTCGTCTTTCTGCTCGGCCGAGATGGTAGGTGAAGCTGTTGCATTCCCATCACATCATGCTCATGTTGATGTAGGGTCGTGCCCGAGAGGAGCATGTTGCCTCAGCGCGACGAGAGTCACGCGACAGATCTAGTACGCGACTAAGCGACTTAGCAGTCAGAGACGCGGTTCGTCGTGTACGTCTCATGCTTCTCCTGTATGCATGTGTCAAGACCTAACCTTTGGTATAGGGAGACGCGTACCGTGCTGTCCGTGGTCTCATATATCAGGTTGGTCAAAAGCGTCCCAAGCTGTTCCTTGCATCTACGAACCGTGAATGGGACCCCAACTGTGGTGCAGAACCGTCGTCTGAAGACCTCCTGCTTGGGCAATGGTTTCGCCAACGCTACTTCATCCACAGCATCTGCAAGTTTCCTGGTACGGACCATTGGCTAGGCAGTTGCTATGACATTATCGCTGTACGACAGACTAGCCCTGCATCGGTCCGCATCAGAACTGCGAGTTCATCCAAGAACAGCACGCTCCGTGATCTGTTCTCTCATAACTGGCGTGGCAATCTCCTGGTCTTCAAACGTGGCCTCCGTGATCAAGCACGAGTCGTGAACATGACTCGTGCTGAGATCTCATTGGTGAATGCCCTGGTGCATAGGTAGACTGCATTGAATCTATTCTGATCTTCCGCCACTGATCTTGGCTGTTTTTGGCAGATGGTTGGAGTTAGAGCGGGACAGAATGTGCTCTGTCGATACTCCTTGCGGGGTTACTGCAGTAGCGGCGTTGTGAATTAGAATTACTTCGTCGTCACCTCAATGTTCCATCAGTCTGTCTGGCCATGTGCTCGTGTGCGACTGTCGTGTCAAGGTCTGTCATGTCCAATCATGAGTCGTACACTCAGTACCTCTGCTCATTGAGTTCGCCTCAATACGCAGAGTATCGCACGCGCAAGACGTTGTTCGCCACGGCACCAAGCCCAGCTTCTGCACTCGAGTTCTCTTGTACTTCTCTTATTTGTCTCTCATCTATGTGAGCGTGCCTCTTGCCGTGTAAGCCGTCTGTTCGGCCTGTATCATATCATCCCGCGTGGTTGCTCAGTCAGCTCCGATTGACGTCCCTGCAGGAGTATATGTACGGCTCAGATGTAGTTCTGTTGGCATATACCCGCACATCCCCAGTCTACAGGTGATTATATTGAGTCGTCGCAGTTGTCGGGTCTGATCTGCTTCGTAGCTGAAAGGTCGTTTACCTAGTGGACATGGATGTCAACGGTGGGGTTCCGTTCATCGCCAATGGGTATGTGGGTCTCAACCTTTATCTCCAAAGTTCAGTGCTGACGGTCCTTCTGAAGATCAAGCAAGACTATCTACGCTTGCAACGAAGTGGCCTTCTGTACCATCTCAGGCGGAACTCAGACTCCGTGGCGCACCGTTGCTGCTCGGGTCGTCTGCGTTGGAGGGCCTGTAGGCATGTCTCCAACGTGTGCGTCAATCACCGTATCATCTCTAGC
This sequence comes from Earliella scabrosa, assembly GCA_022605405.1. NCBI lineage: Eukaryota > Fungi > Basidiomycota > Agaricomycetes > Polyporales > Polyporaceae > Earliella > Earliella scabrosa. The sequence continues at coordinate 1,678,915 of JABYQQ010000003.1, read as the reverse complement.
TTATCTCACGACACTGTCATAGGGTATCTGGCCTTCGCACCCAGCTCGTCGCAGCCAGTTGCACAAATAATTTCTTTGACTGACCTTGGTGTCAATTTCGAAGCTGACGAAGTGAGTGAGAGTCAGACGCTGGTTGGTTGTGCTCTGAAGCTTCTGTGTCATTTCTAGGATAGTCTCATGATCGGTTTCTGTGCGTTTGATGGTTCCCACTATGGGGAAAGCGCACAGTACCTCATGTTGCGTCACAAGGAGCAGTGGTTGACCTTGATAAGCCTTTGTTGTCGCCTACGTCTTTCTGTCTTTGTTGAGATGTTGTCTAGACGCGGCATGTGAACCGCGATCCCACAGGATGTCTTCTACTTTGATGGTGGGGTCAAATCTCCCTTCGCCGTGTGTCCCAGTTTGTTCCGTGAGTGCGCAAGGTTCAGGTCAGTTGCATGGCTGTACGATTGAGTGTGTAATCTGCTGCATGAACCGAACCTGAGCCGTGGGTGGACCATCGTGCATAGTGAGAATCGTGCTCTTGTGTGTATGTCTGGCATGATTACACTCTGCGCGTCATTGGGAGCCGGTTCTTGCAAGGGAGTGCACTTCATGTCTTGTCTAGGAGTGGTCCTTCGAAGCTGCAGCCATGCTTGCGTCGTTGGGAAGGATTTAAGTGGATGACATGCTGAGTGCGTTCTTGTAAGGATCGTCCCCTATCTCTCAAGTCTCGGTCAGTCGTTCTCTGTCTTTTTGGCACCATGCTCTAATTTGGGTTGGTTCTCCAGGGCTATCCATGGCGCCAGTGGTTTCCAGAATTCCTCCCGAAACCTGGCTTCAAGTCGTGGACAACCTTACCTTGGCGGACCGCCATGCTCTCATGCGCACCAGCTGGACATTGCATGACATAGTTGCACCTATCGTATATCGCGCTTTGACAATGCGCGGGTACATTCTTCCCCGGCGGCCCGGCGGGCATCGGTTTGGAAGCCCGCGCTTCGAGGCACACCGATTCCTATCCTGCATAGCCCTCTCCATCCGGCACCGCTCCCCCTATGCGTCCTTGTTGAAGTCTTTTTCCCTGCTATCCTATGTTGCGGTCAACAATCTTCGCATTCTACCCATGTTCGTGATGGCGCTGAAGTCCATGACGTCTCTGGAGTCACTCCGGATCGAAGTCAACGAAGATTCGCTCTCGCTCCTCATGGCCCTCCTGCAGCGCGGCACGACATTGCGTCAGCAATATTCTATCCACTCAGCCATGTGGGACTTTCAAGGCTCACGTTCTATCATGTTCCTTCCCAGTCTTCGCCTTATCCGGTCCAACCGCTACTCCGTGGTGGCGTACTTTGCGAGCCTTCGGTCTCTGCAAGGTTTTGTCCTTGACCATACTCTCTTCCCATCGACTTTGCGAACGCTCATTCGCGATGCGGCCTCCATTCGGGTCACTCAACTCTCAAGAATATCGGTCGTCCTTACGGAAGACCTTGGCGAGTCGATCGACGTATTGCGGGGCATACTCACCATGTTTCCCGTGGTCGAAGAACTCGCCGTGCGCACAAGCTCGTTCCTGGCAGTCGGACTCGCATTGGTGAGTAGATCACTATCGCAGCATCGGTTTCAGAAGAGCTGACTTCGCATACTTTACAGGAACTCTTGGAAATGCTCACCGAGACCTCTCATGTTGGCCTGAGGATCCGGCATGTGGGCGTTAATCACGGCGAGTTGTGCCGTTGTAGCTCTCACCTCCATGGCTTGATAGAGGATGTTCTCAAGCTCGAGTTTACGGGATCGTCCTTAGCCATGCTTTCTCTGGGAACGGCAGTATGGGGACGATCCTCTCGCGCTTCCTTATGGGAATTCAAGGCAGAAGGTGCGGACTATGTATGGCCGTGGTTGACACATACTGAGTAATTTCCAATATGTACTTCTGATGTCCGTGGCACGGAAATTTTTGTTAGTAACACGATCAACAGAACTCAATGTAGAGGTGCTTCTTGCGGTGTACAAGAGGCGACGGTGCGAGGAACTCACGCTATGGTACGTGGGATCTGATGAAACTTTCACTTCCGCCCTGCAATGGGTGTGACCGTTGAGTTCTCATCGTCTATGCGGCTTGGTTTGATTCCCGTGGCTCTCGGAATCCTTCCCAGGACCCTGCGTAGCGGTGCATGCACCGTGGAATTATTGCTACCCATGCCAGACATAGGCCCGGATAGCACCCGTTTGCACGCTATGTTCACACAAGGGCGTGTTGTCATGCAAATTTGTCGGTTCCTAGTGTCACATAGGTGGTTCAGACGGTGCTGAGATCAGGTTCGTGCTGTGTCTGCCGTCGATGTATGATCAGAGGGGAGCAATGGTTGGTTATAAAGCAGGAGACATACTGCGTCTGCATACGTTCGTCACTGCAACCATGTCGTCTACTGGACAACTCTCCCCGCTTGAGCACTTTCTGATGTCCTCGCCTGCCAACGTCATTGACAGCTTCTTTGCTAGGTGGCCGGTGGACCTCATCTTCCGCATCCGTTGCCTGAGTGTCTTCATTTTCCTTTCTGTCGAGGCCTACCGCGTTCGCGCATTCAACCCTACCCATGTCATCCATCGCTATTTTTCAAATGTTCCTCGGTTCCTCCATATACTCGACTCATGTGACGGCATCGTTTCCGGCTCTCAGGCTCTTCAGCTCTTGCAGAGGCAGACATATCCCCTATCCCAATGCGATCTCGACATCTTTCTACCGGTACATGGTCTGCTCAAAATGGGTCGGTGGATCAAGCAGCAGGGTTATGTCTATCAGCCCTCAGGACGGAAGCACCTCTTCTTCGACGTGGAAGTGTTTCGTCTTGCAGGATCATTCGCCTTTCCAGGTTCTTCACGACTAGGTTCTCTGTCATATCCGGGACACCACGCCCCGAACTTCACGACTTTCCACTTCGTTCGAACCTCCCATAGCGAGCACAGCAACGCTCCCTCCATACAACGCGTTCAGCTCGTCGTTGTTCAAGACCATCCTGTCAAGTACATTGTGAATAATTTTCATTCAAGTAAGTGATAACGTCTGCTGTCCGAACATGCTGTTCACTCATATGTTCCGATAGCTGGTGTCATGAACTTCTTCACTGGTCGTCACGCGGTCTCCCTTTTCCCTCAATCCACGTTCATCGACCGCACATCCTATGTGTGTCGTGACACCAGTAGGGACAACCGTGAGTGGATGGTGAAGTACCGCGCCTGTGGTTTTGAGGTGGTTGTTGCGGGAGGGGTTGCTAGTGTCGAAGAGCCGTTGGAGCTTGCAGAGTGGGATCGGTGGATTGGAGACAGATATTGTTGGGTGTTACCGTTCACTCCTGCAGGTTCGTACAGGTGTTCTCTGACCTATGTTCTTTTATTGACACATGTCTAGACATGAACAATCTGCTGCATCGCCGTCTGAACTACTATCCGAAGATTAGATTTGAGGTTCTGCCTTTTGGCTATGGTGTTGCACCTGCAGGAGCCTATCTCCGCGTCGGGCTTCCTTTCATCTATAGGCAAGTTCTATTTCCTGCCGGTTTGTACTCCTCGCGCTGACATAGCTTCTGTAGTGCAATGTCGTTCCTGTCGACAGGCATTGATATCCCCGGAGACTTCCGCTCGACCGAACTAGACGCTGTGTTCAGATTGGACTAGAGATGTATTGGATCGTCCTGCCTCGATACGTCGACTTCTATGCTTCAATGTAATGTTTGTCAGTCCAACATCGTAGAGAGCAGTCTTGTTTCTCAGGTCATCGGTCTCCTCACTTTGAGACATGTATATGAGCGGAATTGGGCTATGCATAAGCCCGGGGAGTGACACATCGTTTATAGCAGCGGCGGTGCACCCAGAGGGCGCGTACTTGCCATGATGGCAATCGAGTCAGCTGGCACCTTAACCACCGGAAGGACATCTCCGCGCGCACACAGTGGATGGATTCGGCACTCATGCCACAGTTGCACGACCCAGTGAACGCCAGACAGACAACTCTCTTCTGTAATTGCTACACCCGAAGCTGCGCTGTCAAAGGAGTGCAATATTCCAAGCGTATCGTGCGGATGATTCTTGTTCGAACGTGGCATCGCGCACCCGGACGCCACGCGCTTGGTGCTGAGCGTTTGGAACTAGCTGGGTCCTGACGATGACGATCTCGTCGGCTAGACAGCGCGCAATCTCCGCACACTTCTATCTCACGATTTCGCGTACCGAATGTCGATGGCATTGTGCCAACACCAGTCTTGTACCAACCGGGTCTCGGGTAGTCCGCTGTGTGGTTTGGTACATAGATGAGCCGCGCATGCTTTGGGACAGAGATGTCGAACTGCCACCCGAGCTGCACCATGTACGCCGCACTGGTGTACGGCCGCACGTCCGACGCATCCGGGACCGCGTTCGCTTTCCGGAGCATGAGGCTTCGAACGAGAGCCGTAGGTGAGTCAACAACTCGAACCAATTTGAGGGCAGGAACGGCACGTCGTGCAGCACGATGCTCCTCAGCCTCGGTGCCATGCCCTTGAGCAACTCCACAACGGGCTTGACTGGTTGCAGCTCGTTGCTCACTGCGCGCGCCGCCTTGCGGCGCACGATGACGCCCTCCAGCCACGGAGGAGGAAATTTGAGGAGGTCCGCGGCAAGCGTGTAGATGCGCCGCTCCATATCACGCCGAAATGATTGCATGCTGCTTGAACCAGGGATGCACAGGTAGCAGCAGTTGCTGATTACTGTGTGCTCTAATGTCTGCGGATTAGAGAAGAACGACTAGCGAAGGATCGTCCTTCGCTGGTGCCTGTCCCACGAAGCCGTAGGGTGAACCGAGAACGCCGGGGCGGGCCTCTCTATGATTTGCGACGAGTGCTCGCTAGCACCTGCACATCACTTATTAGCAAGATAACTGAAGTCAGACTCGCATGACGAGGATTGATCATTACTGACTTACAGTACCGGTGGCTTCCTTCGACTGGCGGCTTTCATTCTGTCGAGTCATCTCTCGGGTCGAACGCTGAGGGTGTTCGGGCACTGCAAATCGTGCATGGCGCAACCCTGCTAGGTCGCCCTGGTCCTGGACCGCACACCAATAGAATTGTTCAGGAGTCACCTCTTATTGAACGAACTGACCACCCCTCCGGAATACAGACCATTCCAGAACGTGAGACACTGTTGCTGAAATCCCCTGGGCTCCGTCCTGACAGGGTGGCGATAGCATGTCCTGCTCGTGTGGAGAAAGTGCCGCAACTGGCCGGATTGCCGAGGTGAGTGGTACGTGCTCGGAATCCCTGCAATGAGTGAACTCTTACCGTGACGTCTCCATGTTCAAAGACCAAATGATAGCACGTTTAGCGTTGTGAAAACACCGAAATGGCTTGATTTTTGAAAGACCCCATTGCTTGCTCAGTGATTATGGTGCTGTTGTCAGCGTACGCGAAGCTCTTGAGGCGGTTGATCATATGGAGGTTGTCTGCCACCGTCGTAGTTGATCGTCCAGTGGACTGATCTTCGTGCAGGTTGACAAGTGATGACAGTATGTCTGTAGGCCAAGAATGAGCATGAACGGAAGGAATCTCTAGGAGAGTGAGGCACTTGAGGGTAGTTCCTTCGGAAACTCGAGACTGGCTCAGTTGGTCTCCACCTCACAGGAGCGAAATGACGAACACGAAAGGGAGATGGACGCATGATTATGCATCGCTAGTCCTGTTCTGGACTCTCCCTGTGCGATCATTGAATCGGGTCTTTCATATTAGACGGACAATCCGCAGGTAGCGATACTTCTTCTATGCTAACGGTGGAATAGTGATGAAGGACCCGTTGACAGACAAGATGAAGGATTGCCTATTGCCGTACTCTGCTACTACGTCCCCATCATACTATGATAGAGGGCCTGCAGAGCACCATGCGATCTGCGAGCACAGGAAGAGGAGGTATCAACACGTACAATCATTGTCATCCTGCACCTCAATTCCGCACACCGTGAATATGCTCCCAAATCCAGCGAATGACACTATCCATGTATATGTGATGAGAGCGCAGCGACTGTAGGCTCTTGGACTGCCATTGGGACTATCTAAACTTGAATTTAGAAAGATCGTATGCACCAAAGGACCTCCAAGTCTTTCTGGCACATACGGGAGAGGATCAGCGGATTGTGATTTGATAGAGCGAGCTTGAAGATTGGAGAGGGTAAGTTGGATACAGGGTTGTGCGTAGAATGCTGAGAGCAGCTGGGGAGAAACCGGATATGACTTGGTGGTAGAAGAGAGGATGCGGGGCGAATGAAGAGAGCACAGTGCTTGCGAGAACAAGTAGCACGAACACAGAGAGGGGACGCGCTACAGCCGTAGTAGGTTTGAGTGTTGTGGAACACCCGGTGGTGAGTTCTTCGGATGAGAGAGAGAGAGGAGTTCGGAGAGCGCAAGTACATGCAGCAAGGCGGCGGACAGTGACAAGAGGGGACGCTGACGGTCAACTCAATGCGTCGAAATACCGCTGTTAAGCGCCAGCGCGCCGACTCTTCCTCTCATTGTGCACCCTAGTCGACTCTCTTTCTTTTTGTGCTCGCTCCCTCTCTCGCATTGCCATTCTACTCTTCTCCTTACCATGCAGGGTCTACAAGCATGCTTACTCCACTGTGATCTCAAACATCCGCCATGCCTGAGGTTGTAGGGAGCTGCGTTGGGGATGGATGTTCGTCGTACTAATGTCAAATCCAATAAGTGAGTGCTACCTCTCTCAGCGATATGAATCCGAGGTGTTCATGGTGAGAAATCGGTGTTTTTGTAAGAACGGTTAAGACTTTGAGGTCCGCGCACGCGTACATGTGAATGCTGTCCCATCACATGTGCGCCACTCCAGCCAGGATCTCAGGTATGTAACGCAGTTCTGTTAATATCCCCATGTTGTTGTCACGAAGCATACGGACTTGTAGTATGGCTAGAAATATATGCAGCATCGGGGTGTTCTAGCGCACTGTTTATCACGTTGAGAGCAGTCGGGTCGCACAGTGTGTTCATGACAGTCCGTGCATTCAATTAGAAGCACATGCACTAGACGTGTTGCTCCGTACTCTGTCTTTACAGCTGCCAGCATGAGGTGAGATCAATCTTTCCCGCATTACCCACTTTTCACACTCCTCCTGGCAGACCCTACAACAGTGCGCCGAAAAGCCCTGGACGAGAGAATTTAGAGAAGAGAAGATCTGTGGGGCACAGCCGCCTGGCGAAGCCTCAGAATGAGGTACTTCTCTCGCTCATTCTCAAACTCTCTTCTAGGTCTTCCGGCCTCAAAGGAGTCCCATACAGGTCATATCTCCCATGCGCTTCTCTCACGCGTGCGTGTCAGCATTCTCATGGAGCTACGTTGTCTGATTCTCACTGTGAGTTCATTCAGGAACCTCCTGAAGATGCATATTCACATGCTACCTCCGGACTGGATATGGAAGTTGAGCAGTGTTGCAAGAGGTGTGCACGTAGGCCGGCTCGTCGTCGGTTGAGTCGAGCAGCGCAAGCAACTCTTTACAGTCCTTGCATCGGGAGAAGTAGTGAGCCGTACACAATTGGACAGCCCTCATGAGACCACATATAAAGACTAGTTGACTCCTGCAATTGCCACTTATTTTTCCTTTCTCTCTGCTCGTGCCTCACTATTGTGCTTGTCGTAATCATGGCTGATATGAGCCTCGACTCCGCTAGGACAAAGCTCGCGCACATGCTTCGCTATTGGAAGAAGTACTCATTTGACCCCAAGCTACTCAGTCTCGAGGAGGCTGCAGCAACTGTGGGTACACCAAATGTCGTCTTGAACGCCAAGCAGAATCTTGCAGGGGATTGGGTGGTACGCCATAGCCTTGGTCTGATATCTCTCACTTGGGCTATTCTGATGTCGTTACAGCTTTGTAGAACAGACACGCAGAACCCAGTCGAGGCAGTTTTCCATACTGCGGCTGTTTGGAGGTGGTCCTCTCATCTCCAGACTGGTAATTACGTTCCCAAAGGAGAAACGGCACCCGGTAGAATGGCCGAGTCCAAAATGTGCATTTATTTATGTCACTCCACCGTCGTGTCCTCATGGATTTCCTGGACATAGTCAATCAGTACCTAACAATCTCTGCCAAATTGAGTATGTCATCAATACAGAACACGACACCAGTATATTTTTCCACCAGAAGGTAAGCAGACCGATATGCCCCATACGAAGTATGTACGCTGAATCGAGATGCTGCTAGCGGCTGGAGGAGCTCTTCGCCTCAAATACCAGCTTCAACAAGGCCAACAAGCCTCGTCGGAACTGGCAGCTTGGTGTCGCTCCCTACGATCGTCGCTTTACCTTTACCTGCCAGGTTTTTCAGCGCGTCAGTCGCACGGCTAAGAGCGACCTGGAGAAGATTTCAGAGTACCGAGAAGATACATGTGATTTGCATCCTTGGATTGCGAAGGCCGTCGAAAGCCCTGAGTGGGCGCCGAACCGTGACTGCCCTGATATGTACGACTTCATGTCAAGGGCGATGCAACCCCTAGCCGAGGCCGAACCTCGGTATTTCCGCAAGGACGATCTAGTCTGGATCTCTTTCCGGGTTCGTGCCATCATAGGACCGGATTCATGGCGACCAGCATTCATTCCGGTCGAGATGGTCCGGGTGGCGGTCATTCCGCCAGCTCTTATGGAGGAAGGTAGCGCACAACTTGTGGCTGTTGCTCCAGTACATCGCTCGCTGAAAGCAGGCATGACATACGTCGTCGGTGAGCAATATTTATCAGTGTTATCTTGTTGTTGGTGTTAATGCTGGTTCCTGTAGTCGAGGATTATCCGATGGAAGACGAGTCGTTGACTATCCATCAACGTCCACCTACTGTGGTCAAAGATAGCGGGAGCAGTAGGACGCTGGGTAGGTGATCAATGCTCAGCATCTCCTCATTCGGTAGCCTATCTCATAGCTCTTGCTCAGAACCCAAGACCAAGAACCTTAGTATGGTCAAAGAGAGCGGGAGTAGTGGAATACCGGGTAGGTGATCTAGTCTTGATACAGTAGCCTATCTCATTGCTGTTGCTCAGAACAAACAACCGAGAATCTGAAGTCGAGCTCTACAACGAACGAAGGTCTGCCGACCATAGGTCTCAGCAACGCAGAGACGAGAGAAGGAACGATGGGTAGTCACGTCAATGGCGACAACCTGGAGGCCCATCATGATCGCCTCACCTCAGAAACATTGGACTCAACGCCAGGTGGGTATTTTGTGCATTCTAGTCCATCGTTCGGTGTCCGTCAGCTTTTAGCTGGTGACACCGGATGTATGTCCGTACTATATACATTGCTCTCGCTGCATCTTTGCTGACGTTTGTGCCAACACCAGCTGATCCTTCTGAAGCCTTGCGCGGCTCGCTGAGTCCTATGTCTAGTGCTAGTCCAGAGGTATGTCTTGCTGCCCGTCTCGTGCGCATATAGCGAATGACCGTCTATGCGCATGTAGCCTACTCCCGCCATCAACACCATTCCTATTGCTCAGGGCAAGAAAAGATCAATCGCAGAAGCTACTGAAGGCGATACATTCTCTGATGGTTCCACAGTAGTAGAGCCAAAACCAAAGCGTCAGCGTCGGAATGGCGGAAAGGCTCGGGCGTGATGAATTTGTTGAGTCTGCCAATGTATGTACTGGGATTTAACCTGGACAGGTACTATCGATTCGTATGTGTATGTTCAACCTATGGAAATATGCTATGTGATATGTGCAGTATAGCCCGTTCTTCTGCACCCGGACGGTCATGTGTAGTCCCACGGTGTCATATTTGGCTATCTCGGGTGCTTTAATGATTGCAAACCAAGGCAACCAAGTCCGATAGGTCCCTCCGGAGCTACTACTGCTTTCGCATGTCTCTTCTGCACTTTCACTCATATACGGCTACTCAAGGTTTCTCTGGAGGGTAGAAGTGGGCCACACAGATCGAGGGTGTTAGCGCGGGTGCTCAGCGACAGGTATTGTGTCATGTTCATCATCTCGGTCTGTGATCTACTAACAAGCATCGTCTCACCTCCCGATATTTATCTAGTGTTCATCCAGCACCTCTCTTTTGCTTCTACAAGCGGTCTCAATCTGCCTCGCAATGCATGTCTCCCGTCCTTCAAGTGCTCCTCGCATGCTTATATCCTCACACCGCAATCCCCTCCACAATAACTCTTGCATCCATCTCCCATAGTGCAGGGCCCTCAGCGGGTGTTGATCGGTCAGGAGGAAAGGGATCAGAACAAAGGGAATCAGGATGAAAGGAACATTTCGGTGCACCACCAGCACCAGTAGTTTCCACTTTTGTAATACAAAACACCAGTACCCTGGTGCAATAATTATTAATTCTGTGGTGCATTGTAAAACCATCCTGTACTACAATGAGCTATTGTAATACAACCCTTCAAGCATTATAAAACTCACAGGGGGGCAGGGGATATATTACAGCCTCTCCATTATAAAACCCCCTTGTTTGTTGTTATATAATGTACTCATTGTATAATGACCTCTCAGTGGTTATAAAACTCCGCATTTACAATGAGAGAACACATATTATAAAACCCCTGGGTGATTAGATCGTTGTAGAACCATTATAAAACTCACCCCTAGAGCATCCAGATTAGATGATTGTAAAACTGTTATAAAACTTGCTATCATATCAGGCTGATTAGATGCTTGTATATCCATTGTAAAACTATGATCTAGATCATATGACTGATGGCACAGAAGCTTATCTAACGATCTGGGCGCTTTTTTGACGCCCAAATGCGGTAATGGCTGGTATGGGGGGGTTACTGATCTGCCCCATAGCTCCCTCAATACTGCACCTATTCCCATGGGTGTAGGTGCAATAGATTCGCATTTTTGTACCCTATTAGATGGTGCAATGCTGGGAATGACTGATGGGCTAATGGGGCAGCTATGCCCTGAATACTCTAGCAGCCCCCTAGCCAGGGGTATCTCTTGCCCTGCTTTAGGGTACCCAGGGCATCTATGCTTATGAGCAAGATTTCATCATATAGGGATACCCCAGGGCTACTGAACGCATTTTTGTTCAGTGTGATACATGCAGTATTGATGGAGATATGATGTATTTCATTTTCGCAAAAAGTGGCCACTTTGTTTGGTTCATTACTGGGGTACCCCTCAGTACCACACCACGTCTTTACCACCACTGTGTAGGGATTAAGAAGGGCTTTCTAATGGTATATCATACACCCCAAACCATCCACCTCCACCCACCCTCTCCTCCTGACCCCCTTCCCATCAATCCCCTCATATATCCCTTCAGAGGCATCGGATAAGCTCGCAGTTTTAGAAGTATATACTGGACATATATTACAGTCTGTTTTGAGAACATGACATGCCACAGTTGTCTACACCTTCCCAGTCATAGCAAACAATTTTGTGCATGCACATTGGATGTTTGCCCTATATCTCAGCAACCAGATCATTAATGAGCATGCAGTTTTTTGCTGTCTTCTGGTATATTATAGCACTATGTATGTACCAATTTGTAGCTTCCAGAAATGTGTGGATCTATCTGCATAATGCTATCAGTGGTGAACAGAGATAACCACTTGGTATTAGATCTAGGGTGATATACACCTCCATAGGTTCAGATAGAGATCTCCTAGGTGCTCTGTATTGAATGCAAAAAAGATCATGGAAAATGGTTGGGTACTTGTGGTGATATGGCAAAAGATGTGCTGGATGGCCATTTATGAACTCTGCACAGCACTTTGAGCTGCAGTGTTCACATAACTGCCTTCTGGCACATCTTTTGCCATATCACCACAAGTACCCAACCATTTTCCATGATCTTTTTTGCATTCAATACAGAGCATCTAGGAGATCTCTATCTGAACCTATAGAGGTGTATATCACCCTAGATCTAATACCAAGTGGTTATCTCTGTTCACCACTGATAGGATTATGCAGACAGATCAACACATTTCTGGGGGATCAGAATTGGTACGGAAATAGCTGTACCATATCATAACAGATTGCAAAAGACCGCTTGCCAATTGGTGATCTGGTTGTTGAGATATAGGAGGAACATCCAATGTGCATGCACAAAATTGTTTGCTATGACTGGGAAGGTGTAGACAACTGTGGCATGTCATATCCTCAGAACAGACTGTAATATATGTCTAGTATATACCCCCAAAATTGCGAGCTGATCCAATGCCCCTAAAGGGATATATGAGGGGATTGATGGGAATGGGGTCAGGAGGAGAGGGTGGGTGGAGGTGGACGGTTTGGGGTGTATGATATACCGTTGGAAAGCCCCTCTTAATACCTACACAGTGGTGGTAAAGACGTGGTGTGGTACTGAGGGGTACCCAAGTAATGGACCAAACAAAGTGGCCACTTTTTGCGAAAATGAAATACATCATATCTCCATCAATACTGCATGTATCACACTGAACAAAAATGCGTTCAGTAGCCCTGGGGTATCCCTATATGATGAAATCTTGCTCATAAGCATAGATGCCCTGGGTACCCTAAAGCAGGGCAAGAGATACCCCTGGCTAGGGGGCTGCTAGAGTATTCAGGGCATAGCTGCCCCATTAGCCCATCAGTCATTCCCAGCATTGCACCATCTAATAGGGTATAAAAATGCGAATCTATTGCATCTACACCCATGGGAATAGGTGCAGTATTGAGGGAGCTATGGGGCAGATCAGTACCCCCCCCCCATACCAGCCATTACCGCATTTGGGCGTCAAAAAAGCGCCCAGATCGTTAGATAAGCTTCTGTGCCATCAGTCATATGATCTAGATCATAGTTTTACAATGGATATACAAGCATCTAATCAGCCTGATATGATAGCAAGTTTTATAACAGTTTTACAATCATCTAATCTGGATGCTCTAGGGGTGAGTTTTATAATGGTTCTACAACGATCTAATCACCCAGGGGTTTTATAATATGTGTTCTCTCATTGTAAATGCGGAGTTTTATAATCACTGAGAGGTCATTATACAATGAGTACATTATATAACAGCAAACAAGGGGGTTTAATAATGGGGAGGCTATAATATATCTCCTGCCCCCCTGTGAGTTTCATAATGCTTGAAGGGTTGTATTACAATAGCTCATTGTAGTACAGGATGGTTTTACAATGCACCACAGAATTAATAATTATTGCACCAGGGTACTGGTGTTTTGTATTACAAAAGTGGAAACTACTGGTGAAACGCGCCCGTGCGAGCAGAAGACCTGCGCGTACGAGTCGCACGCGCCAGGCTTCACCGTCGAAGGTGGCAGGTAAGTCATTCTGCGTGCGTGTGCGGGTTCACATGTTGATATTCCGTCCTCGCTTGCAGTCGACGAAGACACCGGGGGGCTTGTGAGTACCGGATCCGGCGTTAGAGTATACCAGAGCGACACGGGCTGCGAGGCTGACGGGGATACAGTGGATCAGGTACGTTGAGCTGGTGGTTTGATACGCGCCAGACTAACCATGCATGACAGTACTGTTGCCTATGTCAGAACGGTGGCAACGTTATAGGATGCGACTCCTGCAATCGGGTGATCTGCAGTTTCCATATGCCGATGGCGGAGACCTTGTCGCCCGCAGAGGTCGTTATGCTGGTATATCGTTGTCCCTCCTGCCATATCCGAGGCGATCATAAGGCCAAGACCCACACGCCCTACTTCGTACGTTGAAAAGATATGCGTATGAACGTCTACTAATCCCCTTGGACATAGGGTTGGTACAGGCGCGTTGGGGAGACGCTGGTCCCCTTCTTCGAAGATTGGATCAACATACGGGGGCTGAACGGGCGGCCGCAACACGCCCGAGTCGACACATCTCCCGTGGTGATTGTGCACGTACGTTTGGCATCGCTGGAAGAAGCGGGAACCCCTGCACGGCTGGCGTACGGTGCCCTGCAAGCGTACTTCACCGGCCCGCACGCCTCAAGACTTGTCTACATTGACGCGCCGTACAATATCAGCTGCGTTGAGGACTCGGAGAAATACAAGGCCAGCCTCACAGACGCTTTGGGTGTTCTCGACAGGTGAGAAGGTGACACATTGATCTCAGGGATGGTGGCTGACGGTGCGCCACAGGTTCACGGCCGCGAGAGTGCTCTTCTTCATCTACACGCACGCTGAGACCTCCAGCGGAGACCTGTTCTACGACGATAGCACCTCGGCCGCTAGTGCTGATCAGGTATGCATCGTGTGCCGACTCTCGCATTTGTCTGAGCTGAATGGGAGCCTGAGCAGTGGTGGGACGACGTGATACCGCACAAGCTCCAGGAAGCGGGCAAGGACCACAACGTCACTTTGGTCATGTTGTGTTGTGGGGCCATGTTAGCGTTTCGCGACAAGTTTGCGGCACACGTGCGTAGAGCGGAGCGGTGGGTACAACCATTGTTGAGTGCCGAGGTTGAGGCTGATGAAGCTGGACAGCATGCGAGTCCAGAACACGCTGGCGTTTGGCTCAACCACGTTGCAGGCGGCGCTCGGAGCGCCATTCTTCGTCGCATTCGTGCATCGGGTGTACATCGAAGGAGTCCCACTAGATGAGGCGCACCTCGGTGATCTGCTGGGCAGCTCGCTCTATCTGGCCCGTCATACGCCCGTGATCGTACTGACACGCTCGTCTGCGGAGCGTACTGCTCGCGAAGACGTCGTGTCCCTCACGGTGACGCAGTACCTGTGGTCGCACCCGACTATCCGGCCATGGGGGAGCGCTCTTCCATTACAATGTCCTACCTGCGGCGGTCTCAGCTCCTTCAAGTGCACCCAAGGGCCTGGCGGAGCGACTGTGAGCACCTGCCTCGTTCCTGGGTGCATGTACAAGCGTACCTACGAGAAGCCAGCTACTGTCAACTTCCTGAAGGGCGGGGAAGGAGGGCGGTGGATGACGAGGCTGCTTAATCCTTGACGTCACAGCTCGTTCTGCCGGTCTCATGTAACCTTGTGCCGTTCTTAACGTACCATCAATAAATTAATGAACTTCGCATTCAAGGCTCCCACATGCAAGCGGTATGTCATACAACACGAGTCCGTCATACACAGGCAAGAAGGTACCGTTGCGGAGTGGTACTATTGGATCACGTCATAGTGTTTGCCGGCCGCGGACCTTCTGCGTAGCCGAAGAACCTCAAAAGATGCTACCGATGACTACAATCGGAGGTGATACGAGGATGTCCGAGGTAAGTAGATGTCCGAGGCAAGTACACGGCCGTCGTCATCCCGACGAGGATCAAGGACGAGGCCCCTCGATACCCCGTGGCATGAGGCTAATACACGGCCGACTGTCGCATGGTAGAAGCTTGTAAAGTCGGGTAACGTCAAAGAAAATACCGAGCGCTACGAGCCTGGACACAGGTTTCCGGATCCCAAGCCGGGGTTGGGGTATAAGCTGGTATAAGCTCGCCGCGCCGCCGCCAAAGATACTACCAAGCGTCAGGGTGGAAGTAACCACGATGCCCCATGGGCTTGACGGCAGCATCACCCGACTAGAACGGCGTGGATCTGAGGCGGTCGTTTGAGGACTGCGGTTCGTGCTGGCCTGTGCCTGATTCGTGAATCACCGCGACCTGTCGAACGTACGGGGTCAGCGGCCAGTTGATAGTCAGGATAGTGCGAGCCCGCGAGAGTTGCAGGAGTCGTGAATGTCTGAAAGAGCTCGAGTAGCAGAGTTACATGTCAGATCACGGCCCTGGTGGCCAGGGATGGGTGAGCGGAAACTTGGAAGCGACATTGCACTCATACATCGTACGAACATACTTGGGTGGGAGTGGGCCATGTCTGGCAGGCACGATTGATGAGATGATTTCTGCTGAGATGATGCATTGAATTTTGAATTGATGGCATGAGCGAACTTTGTGTTGACACCCGGAACATGATCGAACTTTCAGTTGAGTACATGAGCGAACTCTTGACAGCCGGAATATGAGCGAAATTTCAGTTGATAACATGAGCGAACTTTGTAAGACTGATAGGCTGAGCCAATTTATCATTGATAGTCTTGGCGAACATTTGTTGTGGACCTCAGAGTTTGAGCCATCTTTGTATTCACAACGTCCGTGAATCTCTGTCTCGTGTTTTCAGGCCTAGTGTACTCGATATAGTGATCGATGCCTGCCACGTATACGTCGACTCAAGTCTTTCCGAACTTTGTATAGATAGCAAGACTTGCTCTGTATGGTCCTGCTCGGCTAAGTTCGCTGGTTTCCATGCTTAGTATGTTGTTCACATACTTGGTTTTATTGCCCATTGTCACACCGTCATGGTACCACACATCTCCATTCTTATCAATAGTTCGTGCGACAAAATGGTTTGGCTTGAAATATATGACTCCACATAGCCGGTATACTTGCTGTCGTCCAGGGAGGATGATTTCAGTGACAATCCTTGCGCGAGCTTCAAACACAATAAATGCTATGAAGGCCGGGTCTCTAATGAAGCGAACTTTGGTCACAATATACTCTCCACACGACTCACAAGGTATTTCTGATTTCTGGGACACTATTGCATCGAGCCACTCTTGTATTCCTTTGCCGGTGTATGCTCGTCTAGTTAGTGGATTGTTTTCCCAGTGCCTCTTAGAGCAAGTCCACACAACTCTTCGTTCTTGACGGATTTCTGCTTGACTGCACGGAACGTTACCGGCTTCGTCACATCCAGGGCATACGTCTTCTTTGGTAGCTAACGGTGTTGTTACTGCTAGAATTTTCTTAGATATTCCGTACAAATCACCCCCTCTGTCACCGCAAGGTCCCATGTCGGGGTCTTCTTCGCCCAACTTGTTTCGAATAGTGTTTCGAATATCATGCATGTGTTGTATGTCAGAGTGCGCAGATGTTGTTTCGAATAGTTCACCGCAGAATTGCAGAGTATCGTTGTGTTCAGCCACCTCTTCCTTCCATTCTAGATTAAAGTCTTGGTACACACATAGCAGAACTGTCAACAAACTGTCATATGGACAACTGTGGTTTATGTGATCCCATGGGAACCCTATAACACATGTATCCTGCGGGGCTACCATCAGTCGCACTCGTTTCTTTGCTTGTTCGTCGGAGTCGTCCAGCTCGCGCTTCCGTTTATCTTTCTTCAATCCTGTGAAGGTGCTTGTACTTGGTAGTGATTGCGAACCTTGTGCAGGCACATAGTACGCCTTGTCCTCCTTTGGAAACTCATTTGTGGTTGATGATTTGCTCTTTTTATTGTTAGTGTTCTCGGTCACTATTTGCCACGGTGAATCTTCGTTCAGTGGTTCGAGCGGAAACGGGTTCTTCTGAGACCACCGAAGTGAACGATGAATATGTTTTGGCATGAATGTCTCTCCTTTCCACTTTCGAAACGAGTGAATAAGTTCGTTTCGAGTAATCCCCATCACTTTGGGAGATATGGTGTGTTCATATCGCATCCGGGTAATTTCGTCCAAGAGTTCGAGCTCCCTGAACTCTTGGCGAAGGCTGCCTGCCACTCCGCCCGTCATTTTTTTGGAATCAAATGCTTGTACTATGATTGTTCCCTCCAATGTTGACCCCCGTGACAGACACGTATATACGGATTGATGCGTGTTGCAGTTGTGTAGGTCAATCACATTATTTGGTCTCGTTCGTCCTTGTGATCCGAAGTCTGTCATGGCGAAGTTTGGGATGACTGGAACTTGCATGCGAGTTATTTGGAGACATTTCCCGTTGGGCATTTTACATGTGATTACTTTGGAATGCGGTGCTAAAGGTACAACATTCTCTGGCAGGCCATCCAGTTTGATTGTTCTTGGGGGTGACACTAGACGCACAAATAGCGTCTCCAATGTGTTGTTCGACTCGTCGATCGGCTTGCTTTTCCATCCAACGACAATGGCTTCTGCCCCATTAGTGACGCAACACTCTGTCGCCTCGTTCTGTTTAATCATCACAGGGAGCCCTATACATAGCATCAACTTTCCGGGATGATGCTCTGTGAGATGAGGATCTAAGTCCCATAGTTTTTCTTGCAATTCCGGACTGACTATGTTTGTGGCTCGACGAGGATTCACTGACTGTGATTTGCTTTTCCGTCGCTGTTCGTTCTCCACCTCTCCTCCGAGTTTATCCAATGCATAGAACGTGCATAGTTCCTGTCCTGATTCCCTGGCAAATCGTTCTGTTCCTTTGCGGTTGAACTCATCACGGTATACATTCCATGCAGTTATTACGGACACGTTTCGGAACCGAGGTTGATTAAGTTTTGGCTTCCCCTTACCTCGTCCCGCTACTCTGCTTTGTAGTAGTTTGATATCTTGCTCAGTGCATGACTTGTATCGAAGGTTTTCCAAGGCGACACGAAGTTTTGCGTCATCCGGTGTTTGGGATCGTTGTCGCATGTTTTCACGTAGTATCACTACTGTTGTGAATTGATGCCACAATGCTTTACCGATCGAAGCCTGTTGGTGCAAGTGACTGTGTGTTCGATGTAATACTCGGCCGACTTTGTGAGAATACAAAGGTTGACCCCCTACCGCAGGAGGTAATTGTGCAAAGTCGCCTGCAAAAATCATATTTATCCCTCCGAAGGGTCTTCCATCATTGTGAAGTGCTCGGCACATCTTCGAGCAAATGGTATACATTGCGTTGCAGTCCAGCATACTTACTTCATCCATGAACACATACTCTACGTTCTTTAGCCTTTCATATACTTGGATAACTGTGGCAACTGATTCGCCGGATCGACTGCGTCTCAGTCCAAGTATTGAATGGTATGTGGATCCTCCTATCAATGCAGCTGCAGTTCCAGTAGGCGCCATGCACATGAACCTGTAACTTTCTTGCCGTGTGGCAAAGAAGTGTATCAATGCTTTGATAACCTGGGATTTCCCCGTTCCAGCCATTCCCCCAAGATACATTTTCAGATGTTCGCCATTAGGTTCGACCGCGTGATTAGCCACAATTCGGAATGCTCTCTCTTGAGCCTCATTGAGACTGAATTCCAAGACAGTATCATCTATGAGCTTTTGGGCTGCTGCATTGCTCGCTCTGAATTTATTCGACATGAAATATCTTTTATCGATCACCTTGACTTCGTTGACCTCATTATTTATTGCTCCCTTTCCTTTGGTGCCATTCTTCTTTTGACTTGCTTCAGCCTCACGAGCCTCTAGAACTTTTTGGCGTTCTTCGTTCAAAGCGTTCCTCCAGTCGCCTCCGGTCTTGTCCTCATTGAACGTCAACCTGGTGGCCTTTGTCACAGCTTCTCTTTCAGGTAAAGCATCTAGCCATCCTGAATGCTGCATGATATTGTTCGCTTGTTGCACGTTACTCTTGCGTGTTAGTTCGGCTTCGCTGGTCATATTCCAGTCTTGGGAGTTGATAATATCATTCTCTTTGTTTGGAATTGGCACGTCGGAGTCATTCCAGTGGTGTTGAGTGTCTATGTCATTCAGCTGACTGGTGGACATGTCGAACGGAGTCTTGATTGCTTCTCCTTCTTTAGATCTTTTGGCTGAGAAATCATCCCGCGCATCATTGCATTCATAACGAATGTGAAAGAACTTCATGATCTCTAATTGGCGATCAGTGAATTGATGCTGGTTGAAGACATCGCTCCAAGTCGTCTCTAGGTTTGGTCGCAGATCTTTACCTGTCCTCCAAGGCTTGAATAGTGTTAACATTGTCATGCAATATTCTTCGCGGCTGCCTGCATCTTTACGAGGAAGTGACCCTCCTATAAAGTTCGGTACGTAACTGTCTTTTTCATCTAGCAGATGAACATGATGAGAGTGAAATTGAGGGTGCTCCTCATGAAACAATACGTTCTTAGACCGTCGAGCGTTCTGCGGTGCTACTGGAACAGTTTCCTGAATCAATGCTTTGTTAGATTCATTGGTGAGCAAAAGTTCGTCGTCGGACTCTTCTTCTTCTTCATAACGAGGTGGCCCTCCGCCACGCTGACTCTCGTTGTCATCCCCGTCGCTTACTGCATAATTATTCTCAAAATCACTGTCCCCGTCTTCCGGGGTCATTTGTTCTGTGCGCACTTTCCATTTTTTTCTCTTGGCCATTTTTTTCTTTTCACTTAATCTGATCCAATCATAAAGGGACATATCCTTGTATTGGTGCGGACGCCACATGTAATCCATGGTTGGGGATATGGCGACTACCTGGGCTTCGCTATTTGCATTGTTTTTATTGAACCCGAGCATGACTTTTGTGTTACCCTCCTCTCCAATTTTATCGGAATCCTCCCATGCTCGCATAACTTCGTATACGTACGTCTTCCAGAAACATACTCGGAACTTATGGCTGGTATAATGATCCGGATGCTTGAGAAGATACATGGACGCCATTGGCCCGCCAATTTCGGAAGCAGCAGTGAGAGCGTTCACTATTTTGGTGATTATGGGTCTAGCTTTGTCTTTCATAGATTTATCACTGTTCACAATTTCTGGATTGCGTTCGAAGACCTTCTGCACTGATTCGAACATTACGTGAGTTTTCAGCGGGGTCTTCGTAATGTAGTCCGCCACATACGCGATGACCGATTTGATCGCAGTTCCGGAGAGCAAACTAGTCACATCATGATTGCACCGTAGTAGATAAGACACCGCCGGTGTGAATGTATTCAACCAAGCTTCGCCCTTCTTTAGCAACAGTGCACCAGTGTCCGGATCGACACCCGTTTGTGCATACGTTTGTCTGGGAAATCGCGCTTTACATGCACCTGTTTTTGGATCTTTGCAACCTCTGTTATCGAACTCTACCCTGTCCTTTGATGGCTCTTCTACTTTTACAGCGTGCTTCTTGCCGTCTGCATCCTTTTTATATTTCACCGATGTTCGTTTTTCTCGACAGCTGTGTCTATTTGAACGGAAAAGTATTTCATCGATTTCGTTCTGATACTGACGAAGCCACTTGGAGTAACTCGCACACGCTGCGCAATTTTCCGTCTCCTCTGAGCTAGCATGAGCTTCTGCACACTTCGGGGGCGGAGGCGTGGGTAAAGATTCGGTTGGGCATGTATGCGAAGGATCCTCATCTTTCAACTTATCTAAACGGTGGCCCACGCTTTCCATGGTTCCCGTAATAAATTCGCCTTGATGGACACTCTCCAAGTACTCCACCATTCGCCGTTGAAAGTCAGAATTTGAATCTAATATTCGATCCCGAATCTCCTGCGGAGTCAACGAACTTTTGAGCCATACAAGCATATGTAAATGTAACGTTAGTCTCCCTTGTTGCTCAACTGTGCCATAATATCCTTCCGTTTCTCCGTACAGGCCGGGATGATTGGTATTCACACCAAGGACATGCTTGATGAAGAGCTCGACCATTACTTTGAAGAATCGCGCGCCTGCCACTGGATTATTCGCGATGAGGTTCATTCGATCGTCTTTTGTTCTGATCTCCGGCTTATACTCTTCTTGGGTATCTGCAAAGTATAGGGCGAGTGGATGTTTGACATCCGCGGGTGCAAACGTAATAAACCATGAAGGAGCCCCCAGATATGAGACCAATGACCATATCTCGTTACGCATATACTTTTTACTCGTCATGGACCCCTGGACCCGGTAATTAACGTGATCCAAATCGCTCAATACTTTGAAGCATTGTTTCTCTTCCTCGGTTTCGGGCTTTACGCTTCCTGCTTTGAGACGTTCTATGATACTGGTCAGGGTGCTATTATTGATGGTCATCAACCTTCGAGCAATGTCATCGAACTTTCGCTTGTCGGCTAACAAGTATCCAGCAGTCGTCGAACACTTGATTTGTTCGTGATTTAATGCTATCAGGGGGAACAGTGGCTCTAGTTGAAAACGCTTGTCATGATACATCAGCAACTGTTGTTTACGCTTTTCTTCAGACACTGCACGAATTCCGTTCACGTTTCGAAGCCCCCCCAAGCCGTAAGGAAACAACCATGGAAACAAGAACTGATTTTTCTGGTTTGAATGGTATATCATACTCCATTTATTCATTAGAAACTGGCAGAGATACACATTGAAGTCAGTACTACTTACTGTACTAGTCTCTGCAACAGTTGTAACTGTTGACAATGTCACTAACTGTAGCCACGGACCGTGTGAACCAAATGGTATACAACACTATGTGTTTATGATCAAAACTGTATGCACTAGAATCAAAACAAACTTGCCCAAATTGGGAAAAATAGGCTATCTTTTGAACTTACAAGCATCTGCACGCCAAATATGGTATATTAGGCGCCGGCAGCCCCGTCAAGCGCCCATGCAGATGCCAAAAGACAGCCCACCTTCCCGATATAGGCAAGTTTATTTCGATCCTAGCACATACAGTTTTGATTAATAACATATGGTGTTATATCGTTTTTGGTTCCCACGGTCCGTGGCTACAATATTTTGAGATTGTCAGTAGTCACATGACACTGAAGTGTCAATCACCATCGGCCGAAAATCCGAAGCTGCCCCAGCCTCAGTTGAAGCAAGGCTGGGACAGCTTCGGATTTTCGGCCATTTGGGCGCTTATTTTTGATTTATACGGCATACAAGCCCGGTTATAGTCTTAATTACTGTGTCACTGTGTCACTGCTAACATACTATGTGTAGAATGCAGAACAAAGCTAGACATAGTGGCAGTGCTGTGGGCGGCTAACAGGTTCCCGCGCGGCTCAGCCAACCTTAGTCTAGGGTTGGCTCAGTAACAAAGTTTGTTATGAGTGCTTATGTCAGCGCTTACTTTGTTCTTACTCAAAGTAATCGGAGTATGAAATATATTCTCACGGGGTCAGGTTCGCGTTACAGAGTTTGGCAGAGAACGTCGCCCTTAAAGGACGATTTCTTCGTTTCACTCATCAATCGTAATCTGGGGATAGAGTTGAGGGTTGTTATACAAACTTTCTGGCTCTTTATTCTGTCCAATGGCCAATGCCTTACCCCCGGACTTGAAGTATTCGACTGCGCGTGCTCTGATTTCATATGGTCTTAGTCTTCCCAGTTTCTCCAGTGTTTGACCAGTCAAGCCGTGCACCACGAACGGACAATCACCTTCATCAGTTCCTTCGTCCTCTTCCAGATTGTTGACAGCTGTGGACTCGGGGTCTTTGTTGGAGTCGGTGGTTTGCGTGAAGTTCACGATCACGGGCGGTTCATCCTCAGGATATCCTGCTAGGTTCTCGTATGATATATTCAAGTCAGCGTAGTCAACGTGATTGAGTTTCAGCCATTCCAAAGCCGCTTGAACTTTTCTACGTCTCACCAGCATAGGTGTTCTTTTAAATTCTTTTTCAGTGGGTACGTTGGGCCCCAGATACAAGAACGCCAAAACTTCATCCATTTCTTCCCGTGGCGGCGGCAGAGCAGCGTACACTTTGGGCATTGGTAGCGAGTGACTGACTACGTTGGCTCGCATTTTGGACATACCGGACATGTGGACTTTCACAACGCAGTAGTTGTGCTTAACACGGGATATAAGAAGTTTCTCTGTCCAGCTCAAGTTTTGTAGTGCCGGGGGCACTTCGCCTATCCATAGACCGTTCGCTAGACTGTTGATCGGAAGCTTGCCGTCTCGCAAATCTTCAATGCACGAATTGCATGCATATTCGCCATTGGGCAACAAGACCGGACCTGGACAATCAGTTACGGGATCTTCGGATGTGTATCTCTCTTTTCTAGTGACCGGCTGATCAGGGATCAATAAATTGATATCAATGCCTTGGTTCTTCAACGTGGATAACTTACTCCGTGGGGTCAATAATCCGCATACACAACATCCGCTCTCTTCGAAATTTTTGGGATTCACTTCTCTGACATATTCACGAACTATTGTATCTACAAGGTCTTGCTTCAATGGTGGGGGTGGAAAGTTCGCGGGCGGGTTCGGTACTTCAATCGATGTATTATTGGGAACAACCGAAGAAGTGCGCTCTCGCCACTGCTTCGTGCGTTCTCTGCCCGTCACTACATTGTTGTTTGTGCTTTCAAAAACCGATGCGAACTTCGGACAGCTATAACAAACATGAGTACGTATCACGTCTGTAATAGCTTGCTTGCTTTGATTCCGATTAAATTCGGAGATTCCGTGTCTGCGAGCTATTACAATCAACGAACTCTTGGGCAGCCGTACACATAGTTGCCATACCGGAATTTCTGCCAGTATATGGCTGGTGGAAACTTCGGCAAAGTCTCGAGGTATATAATCTACGAAACGATAGTGATCGCCACACAGCACCTCATCTTTCCTCACGTGGGGAACTAACTCTTCGCATGACCACATTGCGCTGCCGCGCGCCTTCAAACCTTTGAAAATTGGTGCACCTCCATACAAATGCTCTTCATCCTCCTTTGTTGATATGGTGGGAGATGTATATTCAAATAAATGTTTGTAGGACCCCGATCCATTGATAGTCGCATCAAGTACACGCCGAACATGAACGTTGTAGTCATGCTTGTATACAAATGTTCGCCACATCATCAATCGAATCCGTGATACAAGAACAGGGGTCCTCTTTCCAACCACATAGGCTAATGTATTCCAATATGATTGGAACGAACTTTGGTAGTCAACGAGTGGCACAGACGCAGCCGGCGAGCTTGTCAAGAGGGTGCTCGCCGAAACCCCGGCAGAGATAGTCTCATTGCCCCAAACAGATTCTTCGCCTGAGTGAATAATTACGTGCATGGTCGGTGATTGACCGCTTGATTTATGTGGTAAGGCTGGAGATGTAATGGACCTTTGCCCATCGCGTATGAGGGCAAACGGCAAAGTGGTAGATGGCAGCGAGTTGCATGTCTGAATGCACGCACCAATGATCAGCCAGCACAGTATCATACACCGGCTGATTAAGTGGAAGTAGTATATGTTCATTTTGTTGTGTGCGTGGTGGGTTGGGAGGTATTAACTTGGTGGAAGAACCGCACAGTTCGTCGCTTGCAAGTTCAACATACGGTCACATGACTCGGGATCACGTGACTATTCCACGGCGCGGTGCGATTATGAGCACTTTGAGCGGGTATCAAGGCGTGCGTCGAACTTTTGCCAGTCCCACTGGTCTGTGTGTTCAAAAGTTCGATAATAATGGGCAGCAGAATGTTCGCAGCAGGGATGGGCAGTTCAATAGAGTCGTATATCATTGGACGGATGTACATCGACGCTTTCAATACGAACTATTGCACCAGTGGGATAACGTGGTCAGGGTTGAACCTCCACGGCGTCAGGTTGCGCTGACGGTGTGAGTGTAGCGATGGGTATAGTACCATGAAATCACGGATGCTACGTGACGTGTTGAGATACGTATGCAAATGAAAGGCTTCTGATGCACGCCTGAGTTGAAGCTGCGTACACGAACGGGATGAAGGAGCGACGACGAATTTAACAAGTGCATGTTGAAATGAACGAAGGTCAGGTGAACAATTATGACGTGTTGAAACGTCCAGGGGGGTGATAACGACGGTACGGCAATAGACAGGGGATGAATTGGAAGCGTGCACATTACGAGAGAAGAAGAGAGGCAGATATTCGCACAAGTTACCGAGACTTACGCGCCACAAGCATGGCACCATACAAGTTCAGGCTGAGCCCTTCGGAGGCAGTAGTCTGTCGCTTGTCCTTCTCGATGGAGTAGGTCGACGCGCTGTAGAAGACCAACGCCAGGTCGCCAGGCTCGAGCTCCTCGTCAAGGCGAGGGAGGCGGTAGATCGCGTCGTAGGAGAATCGCCCGTCGCTGACAAGCTTGCCCGCTCGGAACCAGTGACGTCCATCCCAGAGGGGAACTAGAGCAATAACGTCAGTAAGGATGAATGTGTTCCCAAACACTTCGTCGGTCGCTCACTTGTGTCGTCATGCCCCCAGGTCGTCCGATCGCGCATGTCGATGTAGCTGCGAGCAGGCCCAGATTTGATCTGAGATGACGAGCCCTCTTCGCGATCTGAGACGTCTAAGCCTTCGACATCGTCGTCAACTGGGCAAATGTTCGTCAGCAATGGGAAGCCACGCAGACGAACTTTACACACCAAAGTCAGATGCGGGTTCTCCGGGGAAAGTTCGAAACGTCAGAGGCGGGACAGACGTCGACCCAAACGTGTTGACTTGTAGCTTCGCGAGGCGAAATGCGGTGCCCAAGAAGTTCCCTGCGCGCTCCCACTCGCCCTTGATTGGAATCATGGCGAGTTGCTTGATGAGCTTGCTGCTGGAGTTACTGAAGGGCACCGGATACAGCACATTCGAACCTCGAACG
Organism: Earliella scabrosa; assembly: GCA_022605405.1. NCBI lineage: Eukaryota > Fungi > Basidiomycota > Agaricomycetes > Polyporales > Polyporaceae > Earliella > Earliella scabrosa. The sequence continues at coordinate 1,652,764 of JABYQQ010000003.1, read as the reverse complement.
ATGCCAAGGGTCGTCAAGATGGCACGCTTGGGACCGCTGTTGCCGGGAATCGCGATGACCTTGCTCTTGCTTCCGCCGAAGCTGTGTGCGACGACGTGCTTGGGATCCGCGCGAGAGGGGTTCATGACGAAGATGCGATCTCCCGCGTCCTCGACCAGGCCGGTGATCGCGCTGAGGCATAGACATCGGATGAGCATGGCATCACGTGTACAAGCAGATTATGCATACCCCTGATGAAGCCTGTACTGCGATGAACGGACTATACCCTCTGAGAATCTGACGCAGTGAAGTTTGTTGGGTGTGTAGTGAAGTTCACACATCCTGTAAAGATCATCAGGAGGAGCATGGCAGGAACCAGTTGAAAAACCACACGTACCGTCCACGAGGGGCATGAGCTAACTTGGGTGCCAGAAGGGGATCGTAGAGGTGCGCCAACGGATCGGGCGGTGGTGAAGCAGCCCGTGGGGTCGTCAACACCATCGGGGTGGCAGGCACTGAGACGGTACGATCTTTCGGGGCAAGCACGGGTGTAGAAGGTACCTCGGGTGAGAGAGCTCGACCTTCTTCAGCGTCGGAGGCGTTGGCGTCGTCCATCGTAACGTCATCTGACTGTAGCTTTGGAACGTCCACCCACATATCGTCGTTGGAGAAGCTGTCAAACCGCCAACCAAAGATCAGTATGACGTATCAATAACTGGGGAATCATCACGAACTTTAGAGCGTCGTGTTCTATCTCCGCTAGAGCCCCCTCGTTGTCATCGCCATGCTCGATATCGGAAATCCTGACCACAGACATCAGCAATCATGAGCGATGATAGCTTCAGTAATGCAAATGACGTACGCATTCCTCAGATCGTCCATAGTATTGTCCCGCTCAGCGTAGAATATTTTGGTTTGCTTGGCAGCTCTACGTACAAATTTATCTAAGTACAAGAGTTACCATTAGTTGTATGAACAATTACTTTTCTTCGTCGTCCGTGCTATGCATGAAAAACGCATCAGCTGAGCTGAGCGCAACGTCAAAGATTGTAAAGCTAGAACACGATGCCAACGTACTCAGGGGCTTTGGCTTTGACTTTCTTGAGAGGGGCTTGTGCGGCGCTCGGCTTGCGTGGAGTAGGCTTGGGCTTGCTACTAGGCTCCACGGGTTTGAACTTGCCCGTCGCAGTCACAATCACGTTAGGTGAGGACTTGGATGCCTTAACCGTAGCACCGACAGTACTATCCAATCCATGTAAGCGTGTGTAGTCAAGTACATTGGCCGATGACAACCACGTACCCGCTGCGAGACCGACCGACGGTCGTAGGACGTTCAATGATCTCCAGAGATGGCGATCTGTAACGTCGTTAAGCAGGCACCATGAAAGGATACCACCGTTGTGCACGTACCTTACACGACTCTTCTTCTTGGGAGACTCTTCGTCGGTTACAGCCTCAGGTTCCTCATCAGAAGGGCTGGAAAGTATAATATCATCAGCGACGACAGTAGGTAAGGAGCACCTATGACCCCACGTACACTTTAGCGCGTTTGCCCGGCGTAGCAGCAGTGCGTCTGGTAGTCTCCTTCTTCCTGAATGACCGACAGGTGTCACCCAGACAGCATGAACACAAGATGGAATGGACTTACGTAGGCGATGGGGTCTTGGGTGTAGACGCGGGCTTGCGTGCGGCACGACTATTACTTGAGACCACATCGTAAACATAGTGGACAAGTGATATGTTGAACAGGCGACACACCTTTTCTTCGGCGTCCGAGTTGTATTGGCTTCATACTCGCTACGATGCATGACTTCGAACGAAGTACCAGCTACCCATGAGGTTATAGCCGACGTACCTCATAAGCTCATCCTCCTCTTCAGACGCCTCAGGCGATCTTCATAATGGGACATCAGAGGTGGATGATAGACGGCAACGGAAGAAGACTTACGAAGTGTTGACAGCCGTGCGCTCCTCGAACGTCTCCCACTCGGTCGCCTCCGGCGGATCTGACTCCTCTCCTTCCTCAGCCTCGTCGTCGACAACAGAAGGTCTGAGGAATAGCACGTATCAGTTCCACACCACATCACATAACTCGAAGCACACCCACGTCTTGGGGGGTTGCTTGCCCCGACGACCACGACTCGGCGCAGCCTTGGCGGTAGATGCACTGTATGCAATGGGTCAGTGAGCGTATAATGTATCGCGAGAAAGCACCTCCGAACCTTTCCGCTGCTTTCGCAGTTGTCTTGCGTCCACGCGGGGTAGGCGCAGCTTTCTCCTTCGCACTACAGACCACCGGCATGAATGTTAAGGAATATGATCAAAGTCGATCTGCTTACGGGGTTTTCTTGCGAGGAGCCATGGAACGTTACACGGGCGGAAGCAACTGAGGACCAGAAACGCGAGGGCAAGGGGAACGGAATGGCGAACTCTTCGTTGACCCGTCGAACTTTTATGTTGTGAGTTTTGCAAATTCCATGGCCTAGAGCTCTTGGCAGCCGCGGATGATAGTCGTCCGATATCATGATCATTCTGATTGTCTACCCGGATAAACTTCGCCAACCGAGCTTCTTCAATGAACTTTTGTCCTGACTATCGAACTATCTCTCCGCACGACAGAACTCGATGGCCTTTCTGCTACACAAGCATAACTATGCGTAATGTCGTTCGAACTAGCAGCGTATGACTGCATTCCAAATGCTTCTGCGTACAGGAGTGTCTTTGACAGAACATCTGATAACAATTTAAGGCACGCGGTCGGAATCATGGTCGGCCGCGAATTAGTTGATGCGCATCGCGATGTATTCTTCGGCGAACTTTCGCCGATTGTCACGAACTTCCAACAGGTATCGACTTAGGCCAGGATCCTCTACGTCTATCTTACATTGCAATCCTTACATCGTGTTTCACAGACAAAAGTTCGTATGTCGTCTTCGAGAGCGAATAAAAGTTCCAGTAGTGTTTTTGAGGGATACGCAATCCTTCGAGAAGGTCGGTTCTTGCTTGACATTCAGGAACCGGTCGAAGATGACGCATGGTCTGATCGTTGCCCGGTCGAGCCGCATGACGCATGTTTCATAAGCCTGTTTGACTACCAGACTGCTCGAAGAGCCGAGGGACCGCCCACCCATAGATCGTGTAGACTTTGCTTCTCGCACGGCGCCATGTCGCTTCTCCGACAGTTGCGAGACGAGCGAGAGAAATACCGTGAGTACTCACGAATGGCCCAAAAATCAAATCGCTTAAGAACATGATAGAGAAGCTGCTTGAGTCAAAGTTCGCATCGGCTGGGCGAGAAACTCACTCGTATTGGCAACTGTGCGCAATGGAAGATGTAAGCCTTCCGAATCCATCTCTTCCGTTGTGTCGTTTTTACGCCGATATATAGCCTTCGGTACTTGCGGGTTGCGCTCAAATCCTGGTCGCAGGGGGGGGGAAACTGCTTACACTGGTGTATCAAGGAGACGGGGCGGGTCAACAACCGGAGGAAGTCATCCTACGAGTACAAGGATACATGGTGGAAAGCAAATTACCGCCGGTGCGCACGCAAAGGTGAGTATTCCATCGACGTAGTGGGCGCATTGTTTCATGAGAGTTGTCGTCGAAGTATTCCCCGCAACCCCAATCGCTTGATTGATCTGAAGCAATCCATTACGCTGTCGGGCGTGGGTATTGCGCAGTTCGAATCTGCGGTGAAAGGGCTGCTCGTCATCTATCAAATGTTCGAAGCAGAGGTAGCTCGTACGGGAAACAAATTACGTCCATGGCAAACTCGTCGGGACAGCGACGATCTGGTGCTACACTTCGCGAACAGAATCTTGACATCCCGCAAAGACGCTGGGGAAGAAGAGGCCGTCGACCTAGAGAGTGTGATCGATCCACTGAACGTCCTACGTCCCTTGCTCCGGGGAGAAGTCCATTTGCAAGATAACGTCGTGGAGTACTGGGAGCAACGCCTTCAGGGTGACGGCACCAAGTCAGTTCGTCACGTCTTAGGGTTATGTCGGGCTGATATTGATCGCACTAGAACGTACGCACGCATCACCCCTGATCGACTCCCGTTGGCAGGATTGGTAGAAGTTCAGGTCGGGTTTTCAGCCGTGCGTCTCGGTCATCAAGAGTATGTATTCTTGCCGAAGTTACGAGCCGTGTGTTTGCTAGAGCGTCAAGTGGAACTGGTATGTCACGACATGTTGTGCTGCATATCCTTTGCGTTAATGCCCTCATAGGACTACAACGCCCGTATGATCCAGACGCTCATGGCCAAATCGGCTTCGCCTCTCAAGAAAGTCAAACGTAAGGTCGGGTATAGCGAGAAAGGTGGCGACGGAGGACGCTCGAATGTGGTCGCACTTGGTCACAACTCTTCGGTGACTAGCGAGGCCGTGCCGGAAGGTGCTATGAAGCGTATGCGAATCGATGACCAGTCCGATGTGCGCATGCATGACATGGAGTAAATATTCTGAGTTACAATTGGTCATACTCTACGGTGTAGTAGCCTCTGATATTTACACAACAAATGTTCTACCATGATTGCATCAAAGCGAATGATATCCTTGACGTCTGCGAACTCGTTGGCTAATGTATCGTAAACCTTCGTGAAAGCTTCAATGACCTGCTCGGGTGACGCCTTATCATCCTGCAATTGTCCACATGCTACTAAACCTTTCAACGACCCCAACGAGTTCATGGCCACCACGCGTCCCACCTCCTTCACCGACGGAGCGGCCACTTTGCCGGCGTACACGAGATCAGCTGTCAAAAGGTAGGCTACCAACTTTCCAACATGCGGTAGGCAGCGCACGGGAGATCGACCTTCACGAACGTTGTCGCGTCTTGTCATTTGCAACCATTCGAAGCATGTCGTGAACGGGATCCGCCTTGGCGCACTGTGAGAGGCTAAAAGTTCGCGCCACTTCGACTCTGCCGCGAAGTAAGGTTCCGCTTGAGATACGACCTGTGTGCGTTGCACCTGGGGAGTTCCATAGCATGCAATGTTCACAATCTGACGGGCTGACTGCATGGATCCATCGTATCCGCAGGATTTGACGAACTCGTTCCATGCTTCGATGGTGGAGAAGAAGCAGATAGTGTCAATTTGGAGTTTGGCGGATTCGAAGAGTGCGAGACGACACAGTATCCAACTGGCAAACGCCCCAGGCTTATCTGAGTTATCTGAGTGAAATGGTCCAGAAGGACTACAGAATAGTTGTCGGGAGGGTGCTAGTTCGCGGAAGGGACAGTAGAAGTCGGGGCGAGAGGCCACGAGTTTTTGCAGTTTCGTCGGGTTTGGTAGCGCATGAACGTGTCCGTCTTGCACCATGGGAAGTAGTTCGCGGACACACTGTATGAGTCCATCGAGGGTATTCGAGGCATTTGCGCTTTGCGATCCTCGGGACCGAGCCAACGGTAGTTGTATCTCGGGGGGATGTAGGCGATCGGGCCGGTTGAGATCAAGGCAACGAACGAGCTCCAATGTCATCGACCGAAGGTGGGGACAACAGCGGGCCACCAGCGAAGAAATGTCTCGTAACGCGGCAGACTCTGCGCTACCATAGCGAGAGAGAGGATGATGGTGAATGGCGTTAATGAATGGTTCCAACATTCGGAGGGTCAGGGACTCGTGACGACCGCCTCGATTACCGAGCAATCTCGCCTTGATATCTTGGTGGTGTCGCCATACCACGGGTAAGAGTAGAAGGTCGGGGTTGTGGAAAGTGGATAGTAAATGTCCGACGAAGAACGCTGCCAACAGACATCAGGAAACGCCGAGCTAGCTATCCCGACTACACAGACCTAAGCGGAGTGATGGAGTGATGGAGAGGCCCCCCCATTATGCGGAGATTGAAATCTCCGCCTAGCGCTCGGCAGAGACCGTGTCTCTATCCAGAGACTGCTGTCTCTATCCGTCTCTATGCGGAGGGCCTTGTCTCCGTCACAGTGCGGAGGCACATCAGGGGCGTGGGCTGGCTTCATAACGTATTCACTTATCATTTCAGTCGTAATCTGAGTCCTAGAGCAACTAGAATCCATGGAGAACGGCTCCAGTAATTTGTTGGGGCCGATGACCTCAGGCTAGTACAAGTTCTGACAAGTACAACGGTGATTCATGACTGTACTCTATTACTAACTAATTCTGATAGAGATAGCTGCGCTACTCAGACTGTTCAACATCTCTGAGGACCGGACTGTGTACTTACAGGAGGGGCCCGGCTCTGCAAGCCTTGATAGGGCGTCTATTCTGGAGTGCCCCGCCGTCGGCCGACACATACTGACAATGAGATATGTTCTAGACGAGCACCCATCTCGAGCACTGTTATAAAAGTAGCTCCATGTGCCACCCGTAATTCACGGGTAGTACAAGGAAATACCACTGGTAAGTACTCATAGCTGTAGCCTGTGACCCGGGTGCCCGTGGTCCACTGGCACGTCATTGAAACTCGATAGCTGTGATGCCTAGCAGCACCCAGTTTCATCCAGACACGACCATGAACCCATATCATCACAACTACACGAAGCCGGTCAAGTCTACAGGAGCAGGTACCTCCCGTAGAGACGGACGACCCAGATAGAGACAGGCTCTCTGGACGGAGACACGCTTCTCTATCAGGCGCCTAGCGGAGGCATCTAATCTAGCCGGAGGGCGACGGAGCCGCGGAGATGGCGCGCTCCGCCCGGAGAAATCAGCGTTTCCTGATGGACGGGTGTTCGTAGGAAAGCGCAACCACACACGGATGGTCCGCACAACATGCGTCAAGATCCAGTCACTGTCCGACTGATCCGAAGTGCGAGGGTCTCGCGGTATGTCAACCACAAAATCTTCATCTTCCCATAGATCGAAGAATTGACTGGGGCGAACATTTCCGCTGAGATTCTTCGTCCGTAGCTCGAATATCGTTTTTGTCAACTCATACAGCCAAGTGCAGGGGGACTCCGTCTCTTCTTCATGGGGGGGCTCGGCTTCTTCTTCATGGGCAGTTAACTGAATGATATACCGTCGAGCCTCCGCCGTACAATCCCCCGTCAACCAAAACCAGCCTGCGGCATTGGTCAACATCAACCGTCGCCGCTCGAATGCAATCTGCAAATCCAGGAGATCCAGGATAGAAAACCGAGTTTCCAGACTATTCCACATGCGAGATAGGGAGCGCAGAAAGTCTCGATCGAAACGGTTGTGAACCGTGTAGAGTTGCACGAATCGCGTGACTGACTCTTCGCTGGTCGCGACGACGTCCAGCCCACTGCGTTCGACTTTCTGAGTGAGACGTGTGAGTCGATGGAGATGATTCTGAATGGATGCCAAAGACAGTCCGTTGATGAATGATTCGTGGTTGGCTGAAGTAGCTGAGTGGGAACTTTCGGCGTGTTCTGACTCCAGCTGGCCCACTGCAGATTCTGTCGAATGTTGATTTATGGTGGAGGCGGATTGGATTGGGACGAAAGCGTTCGTGACGATGGTTTGTAAACTGTTCCAACTGCCGCGCGGACTAGTATCCTCATCTTCATCAGAGTCAGACGCATCATGACCAACTACGTAAATGAGATGAATATTATTTCACGACGATTCGTTGGTAACACTAACGATGTGACAAAGACCGCCAAACATGTTGTGTGCGAAATTGTTCACTTGACGAGAGACCTCGACCGTCAAGTTCACTTCTCGCAGTCATCACGCGTTGGCGTTTGATCTCAGCAAGCGAGGGCAGTTGAACATGCGACATTAATTCTACCAAATCAAACATCAACAGGAATCTAGCGGGGCGTCGTCATTTTTACGTACGACTCTTGGAGGGTCTGGGCACCTCTCGATGTTTTCGACGTGGCGAGGGTTTCTTCTTCCTCTTTGCCGGTTGGCTGCGGCCGTCGGCGACTGCGGTCTTTTTACTTCGACGTGTTCGCTTGATAGGGGGACCGACTGTAGAAGCCTGCCTGAGTGCAATGAAGAGGTAACGTCGAGCACAAACGAACCGTCGGGGTCTCTCTCGTCTTCATCTTCGGTTTCATCTTCATTGTCAGCATCAGATGGTGCTTCAATACGCTTCCGCTTTTTTGTGACACCTTCACAAGCAAAATCAGATATTGGGAACTGAGACCGTATTGAAGAAGCACAGACGCTTGGATACCGGATTGGCTCGCGTTTCGGTTATAGCCATCAAAGGTATGAACTTGGACATGCGCGATTTGTGCGTCTCCCATGCGGTTGCTGCTACGGATCGAATTTTCGTTTGAGAGGGATTGCAACTGGGGTGCAATGTCCATTCGCGAGGGTTGATGGATGACCCAGACTCGTCCTTCAAGGAGAAGGCGTCGCGCAGTCGGGTATGATCGATGGCAAACCCGAGGTCACGAGGAACTTGTCTCGCGAAGTATTCCAGCGTTGCGGCCATTCCTTGATAAACTGTCTGAAGATAACCAGCACGATCAGATAACCACGCTCCATCGACGAGCCAATTAGCCGATGTGTGAAGAGGCGCGTGATTATCGTGCCTGTGTGCGAGCATCAGCCACCTCTCCCATTGTGAAGTTTGTAACACTGACAGCGGATGAAGCATCTCAGGGGTCAGATTGAACAATTTGGTCGGCGAACTTTTGGCGAAGGTGAGAATGGAGGCGCCTTCGATTGCCGCTTGCGATGGGTACAGCACGACCACGAATCGCACACTCTTCGGGGACGGCTCTTTGCCTGGAGCTGATGTAGGCGGGAAGCCGCCGTGATGGAGAAGGCCAGAGAAGCATGTCATTCCTAGACCGCCTTGTTCTGCGAACAATAATTACTACCGTGATGAAGCAGTCCGTGGAAAGAAGGATAAAGTGGAAATCGACTACCTATTGCTACTCCCAATCCAGCAATCATGAAGAACCCGGGATCTTCATCGGGCTCGAGCTTATGCAATGTGATCATTGTGGTGACTCCGCCAGGTGAGTCGCGTGCATCGATATGTTTGCCAGCGAACTGTCCCAGATCTGATTTAAATGCTTCTTCTGAGAGAGAATAAGTTATGCAAACTTGCGATGTTGAGAAAAATGTACGAACGGGTAACTTCGTCTGCATGACGCGCGGATGCGATATTGAGCTGCATCGTCGGGAAGGCATAGTTGTTGACACAGCCGACGCGCGGTAAAGACACGAGGTCGGCTTGCAGACGTAGTGCTTCGGAAATATGCCTGGGCCCGAATTCCAGAGCACGTATACCGACGGGGGCGGCAGCCTATGATTGGTCAGGTAACATTCATTGTTAAATGGGGGATACTCGCCTTTATGATCTGATGGCGCAATAATTGATGCGATGATGGCTGCCCTTGAACTTTGGAACCAACGCAGGGACCGGTAATGTTCCGCTGTACTTGATACGACTGCGCGAGAGTGTACGTGCGGGAATTTTCTTCGACAGAGACTGCGTATCGACTGCGCTCAAAGGCTATCCCTCCAGTATACTTCGAACCGTCCCACTTGGCCTTTTCGGGCGAAATTTCCGCTGGTTCGCCGATCAGTGCAGCCTGAGCCACCTTCAACGCCTCCAGTTGATCCGCGCTCAAACATTCTCTACGACAGGATCAGTCGCCTGGCCGAGTGATCATATAGACTGTACTAACTGGGGTGCGATCCACACCTGCGCGATATCGTCTTCTGCTTTGCCGGTGCCATACTTGTCCCTCGCGAACAATGCATCCCCCGGACCGAGACGCAGCCAACCTATTCCTTGATCAGTCAAGGAAGCAAATAAGATAAAACTACTGACCGGCAAGATCCACAGCTGAACGAGTCCCATCGGGAAGGACCACGCCGTCCGCGAAGTCATAGGCGGTCTGCATGGCTCCAGGCGATATGTCCATAAGAACGATATAGACGTTTCGAACCATGGACCGAACGTGTTCGAGGAGAACATGGGAATTCGTACGCCAAACTTTCGGGAGCCCGCCGTCCCGGTTGGGCAAGACGACTAACTCGCCATCGGGGTCAGCGACGCGAGTACATTCTGTGGCAATCGTTTTAGCGGAGTCAAGATTGAGGGCAGGCATTGCGCACCGGACATATCGAGAGCCTGTGTTGAGTGCGACAGCGTTGAGGAGAGCGAAGACGCGAATCTTGAATGAAGGAGAGAATGCAGATGAGACTGATCGAGAGCGCAGTGGTAACACCTTCTACGGCCTCGACGTGGGGAATAAAAGTTCGATGTACAGACCTTAAATACTGACAGAGGTCAAAGGCCGCAAATTTGACTTGCATTAAGTCTGACCAAGCGCGGCTCATCGGGAAGAACTTTTGGAGAGACCAACGCCATTAATCGGGCACTGATCGAATTGATCAGCCACATGATTCTTGCGAGCCCTTGGTGCTGGCGGCCTATGGGCAAACCTTCGCAACATGCGGCACCGTGTCGATAGAAGCGATAACATTGTAACGAGTGTGCTAACACAACTAGCAACAATGAACAAGTCGTTGTATGTCGTACTCGCTGAGGCTGTAGAAGTCAACGGAGTGCCATCGAGGCGATCGCTGCAGGATTCTCGACGTATTCTCGCTGGGCGGTCATCGACAGCCAACGAGCTTTCCGGGTACATCCGCCTGACGGCAATCCGCTGGCTCCTGAAAGCCGGACGAACTATTGACGATGGCGGTCATCGACAGCAAACGAGCTTTCAGGGGCCACCCGCCTGACAGCATTCCGCCAACTCCTGAAGTTCGGACGAACTGCGGACGATGGCACAGCCGAACGAGCTTTCAAGTGGCACCCGCCTGACGAAATTCCGATGACCCCTAAAGTTCGGGCGAGCACTGATGATCCCTAGAAGCTCGCTGGGCTGTCGATGACCGCCATCGTCGACAGCTCGCCCGAACTTCAGGAGTCGTCGGGCCGCCGCTGTTCCGACGACCCCTAAAAGCTCGTGGGGCTGTCGATGACCGCCATCGTCGACAGCTCGCCCGAACTTCAGGGGTCGTCGGTCCGCCGCTGTTCCGACGACCCCTAAAAGCTCGTGGGGCTGTCGATGACCGCCATCGTCGACAGCTCGCCCGAACTTCAGGGGTCGTCGGAACGGCGGCAGACCGACGACCCCTAAAAGCTCGCTGGGCTGTCGACGACCGCCATCGTCGACAGCTCGCCCGAACTTCAGGGGTCGTCGGAACGGCGGCGGACCGACGACCCCTAAAAGCTCGCTGGGCTGTCGACGACCGCCATCGTCGACAGCTCGCCCGAACTTCAGGGGTCGTCGGAACGGCGGCGGACCGACGACCCCTAAAAGCTCGCTGGGCTGTCGACGACCGCCATCGTCGACAGCTCGCCCGAACTTCAGGGGTCGTCGGAACGGCGGCGGACCGACGACCCCTAAAAGCTCGTGGGGCTGTCGACGACCGCCATCGTCGACAGCTCACACGAACTTCAAGACATCGTCGACAACTCACCCGTATTGCAGCAGCAAATCGAATGCATCGTGGCCCATAACTATTTGATTAATATCATTGTTGGGCCATCGAACCTCGCGCCCGTCGACAGTCCGACGGAAGGTTGAGGTCAACGACATCAAGTTGTTATTCTCTAATAGAATAAGTCCCGAACGTGTATCATGAGAGCCCGACGAACGAATGAACAATTAGAATGAAATCTCAAAGTCCAAAAATCGAAGGGGGTGACACTCATCGAACTATTAGCCAATGTCGAACATTCATTCAAGTTGCATAGTTCGAAACTGGTTGTCAAACAATCAAGCACGATGGATGCATTGAGGGAAACACTCACTGCATCAATCTGCCTATTCACTGCGCCGAGGGAACTCCCTTCGACGGAGTCCAACAGACCAGAATGCGGCACTAACATAACAATCTTGGCCACTGGTACTCTGAAATTCGAACACAGACAGAAGCAGTGCTAATAGGCGCTAATGCAAACAACACACAACAGTGACCTCTGCACGAGAGCGGACTTCCGTCAAGCTGTGCTACTAAGCGCTGGCACAAACATAACACAACAATGGACTTCGCGTCAGCGCGTACCAAGGCCTTGCTCTACTCAACACTCTTCTATCCCTCCCCAGTACCGAGGACGGTAGTTACCGCCTTGCTACTTTTCCATCGACGCGAACGACCCAGTATCTCCCCATCCGTAGTACTCACATCCGAGGGAGGTAGTTACCACCTCGCGTGTACGGTCGTCTGCGTGATCCTAGAGGCTGAGTGGATAGCTGGTCCGATATAGAGGGTACTGAAGTGATCGCGAGATGCATCGAGGTATGTATGAACACTCCACATTGCTGCACCTAGTTACTCACTGGTTTGCTAAAGCGGCACACGTCACAACGCTGGCGAGTCTGCGCAATCATCAGTCCCACCTACGATAGGACTCTGTCTCGCGGTAATACCAACCAAACTCAATCCCCGATAAACACCGTTCAATTCGATGTCTGCGAACACTCCCAATACCGACCACACCACACATGAGAGCTTATTGGCTCCTGAAGACCGCGCGAACGACGTCCCCGGCGGGCGAGGAGGTGAGACGGTAGCTGCAGCAACGCCTGTCCAGAGCCACACACGACATAGTCAGTTCGTGCCGGTTCGGGTGAGTGATCACGGCGGCGAAACTACAGCCTCGAATGTCGTAGCGAAACGGCCCACCGCGAAAAAGGGTAAGAGCGTCAAGACACTCCCCCTGAGTCCGCCGCACGCTTCCGCCCGAGGTGAGGTAGGTCCCACGCGTGGCTTGAATGTGATTCCCAACCCTCGTCACGTCCTCCTTCTCCCTACGAACCTCATGATTGTCGAACTTCCTGGCGACCACCGCTCGACGATTGCACAAGTCCGAGCGAATGTATGTTCGCATTGTGACAGTCAGAACCTCGATTGTCACCAAGATTCCCGAGCGACCTGGGCGTGTCAAGCCTGTAATGATAATGACCCAGAAAGTTGCTCGTGGGTGCAAGGTACGTATACGCGTTAGTTCAAAGACTGATCTAGCTAAGGTAAGTTAACATAGACCTCCTGCACCGGAACCCGATGTACGGTTTGCGACCTCCTGTGTCTGAAGACTGTACTCTTCCAAGCGAAGCGACTGAGGTACGGGAACAACTAGTAAGTGCAATGTAGTGACCTGATACCATTCACGCCTGACATTAGTTCGAGCCACAGTTCGGCGACATGGAACACGATCGTACATCGCACATGTTCTTGTCGTCGTCGCGGGCCTCAGGTATGATGCAGGGAGGGCGCCGCGAAGGTGGGTCGGGTGCATGGCTGCACAACCGCGACATGGAGTGGTTCTGGGGTATTGGCAACGCAAACAGAAACCATTCATGGCCTCATCGGCGCGCTGGAATCATTCACCACCTTCAGACGACACAGGAAATCACGCGCCTGGTATTGCGCGATTACAACTATGTCGTTGATGCGCCCTTGGACCGACTCTCACAGCAGTCTCAGCAGCTCGCCAATATCATCATGTTCTATGAATCTATCCATGCTGCAAGGTCGCGATCTTAAATGTATCACTGCACGCGTCTCCAATGTGAAAGTCTGGTCGTGTACGAGGCAAATATATATGTATACATAGTATTTAATACAGCTTATGCGCGCGAATAAGACTTACAACGGCAATGCAATGAATGTTCACTATAACTTGAGACATGTGTGCCATGTCGCGGTATAAGCGCCCGAGACAAACAAACGCAAATTCGTCGCCTAATATGGACTACAAGGCAGTGCCGCCACCGCAACTCAGCTCTCACCACGACAGTTGAGCTCTTCCCAATCCATCCCCTCTGTGCCGCTTCCGAGGACGGTAGTTACCGCCTTGCAAGCTTATCAACGGCACTCTTTCCTATCTCCACACGCGAGAACTATACCATACATACTGTTGTCGTACACGCTTTCCCAATAAATCGAACGTGTCCCCAACACCAACGTCCACATCTAGACGCGAGTACATACAGACCTTTGGTAAGTTTCTAACACGTCAATTCTGGCCTCGCGAACGCACAGGAGGAGTTGGTGAGTATGGATTATGAATACTCAGACCGCGTCAACACGAATAGAATCACTCCCGCGCTCATCCTCGAAGACATGGCTCGCTCCCGCAAACGGACTCCTGAAGCAGCGAACGCTTCGCAAGATGTTCGTAGCAGCCCTCAAATTGCTACGATGAACGCTGAAGACGCGGATGCTACCGAACAAAAAGTGAGTTGCCGCGAATGCTGATCTGGTGCAGTCAAATTAATCGCATTGCAGACCTCGGGCCGCGCAAAGTCAAAAACTCGAGACCAGTCGGAGGCTGAGGAGCCCGAAAGCGCGCGGCGATCCAGCGACGACGACAGCGAGAGCGGCAGCGAGAGCGGCAGCGAGAGCGGCAGCGAGAGCGGCAGCGAGAGCGGCAGCGACAACGACGACGACAGCGACAGCGACAGCGGGACTTGTTGAGAAGTAGGCCATGTCTGGCAGGATGCGATTGATGAGTGGGGGTATATTCAATGTTCATAAGAAAACTCACCATACTATACACTGTAATCTATGTATGGATGTGCATCTCATAGATATAACAGAATGTTACTTAGTTAACAGTAAATATTTGGCTGAGTTGTATCCAAAAGGTCTTCAAAGCAGTCCCATTGAACAGAGCTGATTCTTCTGATTTCAATGGTATATAATACTTCATTGATTGATTAGAAACTGACAGAGATATACATTCAAGTCAATACTTATAACTTTGCTTGCCGGATTTGGCAGAATAGGCGCCCACCGAGCGCCCATGAGATACAAAAACAGCCCATCCTTCCCGATTTGGGCAATTGTATTTAGACTTTAACACATACAGTTTTGATTGAAAACATATAGTGATATATATCATTTGGTTCGCATAATTTATGGCTACAATCTGAGATTGTCAGAAGTCATGTGACCAGGAACTGTGGAGCACCATCGGCCGAAAATCCGAAGTTTTGCCAGCCTTGGTTGAAGCAAGGCTGGCAAAACGTCGGATTTTCGGCCGTTTGGGCGCTTATTTTGCGTTTATAGGGTATACAAGCCCAGTTATAGCTTCAATTACTATGTAGCTACTAATAGTGTGCAATGCATAGAACAAAAACAAAGCCAGCCATGGTGGCAGTGCGGTGGGCGTCTAACAGGGTCCCGCGCGGCTCAGCCAACCCCAGTCTAGGGTTGGCTCAGTAAGAAACTTTGTTATGAGTGTTTATGTCAGCGCTTACTCTGCTCTTACTCTGGGTAATCGGAGATCGAATATCATTCCCACGGGCACAACTTTCCGTCACGCGTTTTGGCGGAGAACGTCGCCCTTAAAGGACGATTTCTTCGATTCTCTCATCAATCGTAACAGGATCGGATACGGGAAATGAGAACGGGGATGAGAACGCCGGGAGTGAGAAGGTGAGCAAAGCTCAAGGGAAAGGCAAGGCCCGGGCGCACGAGAAAGCCAAGCAGCGCTCGGGGAAGGACACGACCCACGAGGATCGCGACGCCAGCGACGCTGAGTACGTGGAAGAGGAAGCGAGCAGCGACCACGCCCCGACTTCAAAGGCTCGCAAGGGCAAGAAAAAATCCTCGTCCGCATCCACCACACGCCGCCCGAAAGTCATCCCGAACCCCCACAAGCTCCTCCTCATCCCTCCTAACCTCGACACGAGCATCCTGCCCAGTGACTATCGCGACACCCTCGTCGAGGTCCGGTCGAGCGTTTGCACGAACTGCGAAAAACGGGGCATCGACTGCCATCAAAGCAGCGGTCGCACGTGGAAGTGTCAAGACTGTCAAACGGCTCGCAAGCTTGACTGTTCCTGGGCAGCTCGTAAGACAATCTCAATATTGAACTGACCACATACTGAATCATCATTACCAGAACTTAAGAACATTGACGCGAGGTATGGTTCGCAACCCCACGCGCAGAGCAGGAAAGGTGCCTCGACTGGGAAGGCCAAGGTAAGCCCCAATTATTGTGATTCGTAACATCAGGATTACTAATAATATCATCAGAAGACGAAGCGCAAAGGCAAGAAGGACACGCCTGCTTCACAAGACGATCAGCTGGTGGAATCCGACGAGGCTCCGGTGACGAAGAAGGGTAAAACGAGTAAGCGCAGCCCCCGCAAGGAGGCTGCCAAGCCGCTCAAAACCTACGGAACCAAAGCCGGTCCTTCCTCGAAGCCTGGAGCGTCGACGTCTGAAGCCACCAAAGCCGACGCGAAGCCTTCCAAGCCGGTCAAGGACGACTCGAAAGTCAAGGCCGTCAAGGAAGCTGACGCTGCGCCGAACTCGCGCGCTCAGAAGAAGGGCGCGGAGCCGGGTTCTGAAGAACAGGCTGCGTCCGCGCGACCGGACGAGTCGACGAAGGCAAAGCCCTCGACCAATGTCCCAAAGACAACAGTCGAGCGTTCCTCGACCGAGGGCAAGCAGGGTAAGGTCGTGCAGCCCAAGCCGCGCGAAGAGTCTCAGGCAGTCCTCGACGCTTCGGCGACGACGAGTAAAGTGGAGGGACAGACCATTGCGTCGCCCGTTGCCACTACTGCGAACTCGGGGAACGCTGGCGTCGTCGAGTCAAGTGGGCCTGTGCTGAACGCTGCTGCGTCATCCTCGTCGAACCCGGCTGACGCACTGCCCCGGAGCGAGGACAAGGGCAAGGAAACCTCCAACAAGGACAAGAAGCACCGGCGAGAGGAAGGGGACAAGGAGGAGCGGAAGGCCAAGCGTCGTCGCGATAAGGCGGACGCGAAGCAGGCTGCCGAGACCGCGAAGGACAGCGCGAACGCCAGCAACGAGGGCGATGGCTCCAAGAAACGAGCCCATCAGCCCGAGAGCAAGGACGATGAAGGGGCGCGTCCGGAGAAGAAAGCTCGCCGAGACAGCCCGCCCATTGCCCTGACCGTGGACACCGCCGAGGTTCCTGTCGTCGTGCACAACGACGAGAACCAAGTAAGTCCCTCCGCCTCAGTGCCCGTCAACGAAGTGACACTGCCTGAGCTGGAGCAGGCTCCTGTCGATGAAGGGACTCTTCCCTTGATCCAGTTGGATATTCTCACCGGCGAGGACGCCCAAGACCACCCCGCGGCGGCACCCTCCTCCACTCGTGAACCCAAACCGGAGCTGATACAAGCATTGGAGAAGCTTGCCCTGGCTCATCGCGCGACGGCCGAGGCTGTAGCGAATCAGAGCCAGATCATCGGACAGGCACTGCGCGACCTGAACGAGCAGTCGCAGCAGCTCATCCAAGCTCTGGGTCGCGAGATGTTCCTGCCGCATTGACGGGGCGAGGAACTATCGACAACGCTGCCTGGGGCGAAGAACGGCGAAGGAGCATCATCCTGAGGACCTTCAAGGACATGTACATTATCCGAACGAACACTACGTGCTGTATATAGACTAACTGTACGATCATCTGCTGTACCATCTCGCATTCTCGTCATCTTGTTCCCATTGCTTACCGCTGCCTGACTCGCTTTGATGTTCTTGCTCTCCTTAGCATTGCTGCGTCGCTTGTACGAAATGTATCTGTAGTTCGAATGCAATCTGTATGTCCGCGAAACGAGTGAATTATAAATGTGTGCAACTCAAGCTATGACCGACGTCCCCGACGCCCTCTCATTACATCATGATCTTATCTGATAACTTTTTCGATCATATGAAGTAATGCCATAAGCGCCGTAAATAAGAACAAACAAGATCAATGTCCCTTGATGAACCTTAACACGTCCTCGCCTAACCAGAGATTCGATCTTCCTCGCCTCTCCAACTTCCACCTCTCCTCGCGTCCGTCCGTCCTCGGAGGGTAGTTACCCCTGAGCACGCTCCTTTCAAACGAGTGAACGCCCCGTCCGTAGTGGGTAGTTACCCCTGCGCACGCGACACAGCAAACCGGATCCCAACGCGAAGACGTCAGCCACCACGCGCACGGCCCCGACACACGACTCCGGTGCACGACGCCCACACAGGACACCCGCGCTCGCGCATATACGATCTCGACACGTGTTCGCGGCACACGATCTACCCACGCACACCCTCCGGCGTACACACAAGATACCGTACCGGACGACTTCTATTCGCGTGTCCAAAATGAGCATGTTTGATACGCGAATCCCCGTAAAGTAAGTTTCCCCCGACTAAAAAGACGTGCTGTATACTGATGCAATACAATGATAGGCCTTACAGAACGTTTATCCACGAAGGACAAGTATTCACGGTAATAAATTACTCGGAGGTTGACTCGCTGCCGGGAATATGGATAGACGAGCCCGAGTTCAACCTGTGGTCCCGCGAATGTCGCAAGGCGCTGTGGGCCGCACACAGGAATCCCGAGTTAGCGTACATGTTGCGCCAGTCGCGAGTAGAGTCCGCGTTCCTCGCGCGCCTTCATTGCGACCCCGCGCACCTCCCCATCACGCGAGTCCAAATGAAGGACTACGTGGGCTACTCACTGACGCGAGAAACCGTGGGCGCGTGGCGTGTCATCGAGGACTCGCTGATCAAAGTTGCCGAGTACCTCATAGACGAGGCCAATCCTTCGCCCGAGGCGCGGTTCCCTTTCGACGCCTTCTGGGCGAACCCGTGGTCGTACAATTATGACGCGGTGCATCGTACACTACAAGGGGTGCGCGATAGCGCCCAAAAAGCGCGTGACGCTCTGCAAGTATTGACGGCACGAGTGAGTATGGCCATCGCGTTGATTCCAAACCAGCCGAATTCCTGGGAACCGGGATGGGTGGAGGTCTTGCGACGTCGAGGCGTCATGCGCGCGTGGATAGACGACCTGC
Source organism: Earliella scabrosa (assembly GCA_022605405.1). Lineage (NCBI taxonomy): Eukaryota > Fungi > Basidiomycota > Agaricomycetes > Polyporales > Polyporaceae > Earliella > Earliella scabrosa. The sequence goes on along the minus strand of JABYQQ010000003.1, from coordinate 1,634,041 downwards.
GCGACTCCCCCTTATGCGACTTCTCGCCCGGAACTCGCGCAGGGGCATACATCTGGCCACTTCCAGACGGAACAAAGTGGATGCTTCATGTACCGTGCATGATTCGATCGAATCTGCCCGTGTATATCAGATGGCCGGAGTCAATGCCGGGCGTTCCTGATCTCGCGGTGGCCTCAAAAATCGTCAATCAATTCCCATTCCTCATGCCCTACCAACCCGTAATGGCAGAAGCAATCCTCGTCCCCGAACCAATCCCGAGCATCACGCGGCCTGCGAGGCGAACATTCCGATGGGACCGCTTGATACGTCCACACGTCATCCCAGCCCAACAGCCCCCACCCCCGCCACTCCCACGAGGAGATGGCCAAGAGCCGGGAGAAACGATATGGACGTTTCTGGCCCGACGGGACAAAGAGGATCACAGGCGGCCCGAGACTGAGGCTCAACGTCAAGCACGAGAGAATCGTGCAAGGAGCGCAGCTCAAAAAGGACCACCCGGACGGAAGTCAGGCGCCACGTTCTTCCTGTGGTTGACGCTTGGGGAGGTAGACTACACCGCACCGAACGACATACACGACCTCCCGATCCGCAAAAATATCACGAGGACTGAAGCGATCACCAGATGGGAGGAGTTCAGTAATGAACAGAAGGTGTATAACGCCTACCGCAACGAATGGGACATCTGCGAGGACCTGGGCGCACCGCCTGCTGACGAAGACTTCGAAGATCTCCCTGTGCTGCCCGGCCCATTCGTGATCCCAGACACAAGCACGACGTCATCATTCGAACAACATCTCGCACTCTTCTACGGCGTCGAGGAGAAAACCTCGTACCAACCACAATTCGATGCCTTTGAAGAAATATCATGGGCGAGATACGGTATCATCCCCTCGGTGGTCGCGGACGCCGGCCTGGACTACGAGAAGTATCACAAGGGAAAAACGTTGCGATACTTTGGGCAACCTGGGGACGCAGCAGCACCCGACAATGTGATCAAGGCCGCCTGTGCATTCGTCGTCGCTCTCGAAGACCACCCAGACGGTGCCCTTCGTGTCCCTGCGCTGATTAGCGACATGAATCCGGAGTCACAATTCTGGATCGGCGTCGCGCCTTGGATGCACCCGACCTTGCAAGTCTCTCGTATCACGCTCGAAGACGACACTCAATACACGATCAGCTATAGAGACGAAGAGTTGGAATGGATGATCGTAACAGATGCGCGTAGCGCGATCGAGTTGGTACGAAGGCACGGAATTACGGGATGTCCAGCAGCTGCCCAATACCTCGCACAACGCGGCTCGAGGTTCCAAACCCTGCAACACGAAGACCGCAGATGCAAATTCGAAGGACGCACTCCCCCACAAGCTGGTCTGGGCCGTCGAGACTTCGAGTTTGGGAAATACGCTGCGGCGCCGGAGTACAGGGCGTATGAGGAACGGGCAAGAGCGCTCTTGACAAGACCACGAGGAAGGGCTGCTCTGCTACGTGGAGGGATCATATGGCGACTCGCGATGGAACTGCTTGGAACAGATGGGATCACGCGTGCGGCGGCAGGTCCTTCCGAAGAATGCCACATCTACGGACACGAATTCTCGGTGCCAAGCAGGGAAGATCCGTTCTATGATGACCACCTGACCCCGGACGAGCTTTCGCTCATAGCTGGGGTATACATCGTCCCAAATCGTACGTACCGATGAAGCGAATATCTCAATGAGACATACTAACTCACCGACAGGCGAAGCATCCGCGGGAGAAGACGATATACACCTATCATGGTGGCCGACGGCAACGCAATGGGACAAGTCGTCTGGGAATCAGGGGTATTGGACTCCACATAACGAGATATGGTTCCAGCGCCGACTGGACGCCATCAGGAGTGGAGATCACCGACCCCTGGGGTCGAAGCATTGGAAGAACAACATCGCGTTCCACAAGGCTAGCACTCCTGTCGACAGGGCCCATGAACGATACTGCTCGCGCACGCTCGATGAACTATTTCCAACTCAGAGGGATCCAGAGGATTTGGAGGAAGGAGAAGTAGAATAGACGGACACTGACATTACCTTGTATCGAACACATGTATCACATGGACTCATCAATAGCGCGTTGAACGACACACGTAGTACTGTAGCTTTAGGTTGAATAAAGGGGATTCGTGATAAATCCGTGTGAATTGTGACTCTTTTAAGACTGAACAACGATACACTATGATGACATTTAGAAGCGCGCATGTACAGAGAGAGTGGTAAGACTCGAGTCCGAAAGCAGCGTGCAAATGTTCGCGGGAATAACAAGAACATTAACAGTGTCCAAATGTTCGCAGAAGATTAACTGTGTGCAAATGTTCGCTTGACCCTGCCCCAGTAGAGACAATAAGTACGAGCGCCGGTAGAGCCAGCGTGGGAGGGCATAAGCAGTAACAAGCGCCGACAACGCCAGCAGCCGAGCCGCGGGGGAGAGCATAAGAAAAGTAGTCAATGTGGCTGTGTCCAGTGGTAAGAAATGAGTAAGAAATTCCAACCCTAACCCTGTGGTCGGCGTCTAAAAGTAAGTAATTTTGTTACATGTGATGACATAAGTTGTATGGAAGAGTAACAAAAACGTTTCCCACGGTGATCGAGTTGCGTCACAAGCGCCGGGCCAAAAGCTCCCCATAAGAACGATTAATTCGTAAACTCATCAATCGTAAACTGAGGGTTCGTGGGGCACGGGAGCGGCAAAGGTTGATACAAATAGCACATCGTACAGGACGTACATCATCATTGGGGCCGACAAAAGTCTGTGGATGGCACCGAGCGAGGCGCTGCGGGACACCCGACGGCGAGCTCTCGCTGCCACCAACAATCACACCGAACCCTCCACTCCTTCAAGGCCTCGTTGGCCTGCTTGCGCTTCTCATCTGCGTCCCAAAATAACTCCGCAAACTCGCGGCCCACGTGCTGTGATGTGCGCAACATCCGTTGGAGCTCTGTAATGCGCCTCTCAGATCGCTGGAGTTCACCGTGCAGCGATCGTAGTTCGGCTGCGAATATGTTGGCTAGAGCTATATGTCTCGCGTCAGCAATATCTCTCGATGATAGGGTGGTGCTCTACGCACCGTTACTCCACGCCAGGCAGGCATCACAGCCCGCAAGTTCGATGTGAGGACGCCCCGGGCTACTGGGTCCATCCTGAGGAGCTGGAGGTGATGCCGCCAGACGCACGGTGATAGTATGGGCTCTGCATTGCGTGTCAACCTTTGCTACTACCCTAACACCACCGACGCCACGTACTGGCCACATGGGAACACAACGCTGAGCGATGACATAGCGAAGCGGCAGAGTGGGGTTACGGGCAAACCGTGGGGACGAGGTTGGGACGGTCCACAAGAAGAAGTCTGAGGAGAGGAGGAGGGCCGAAGGAGGCGTGAACCTGCCCTTGGGCCTCGTGTAAATAATAGCAAATAATTGCCTTATGAGGCAGTTAGTTAGCGAGAAGGCGGTTCGGGATTCGCTCAATGTATAACCCTGCGCACTCGCAAACGCCAACGAGTTTGCGGCCCCAGATAACAGTGCTTGATGGTAGCTCCGGAGTGAGGCAGTTAGCCAGGCCGCATGCACGAAGAAATAACGGGACCACCATTCAGGTATGTGGATGTCGCGAGAAGTACGGCACCGACGGGGCGTGGCAGATCCCTAGATCACATTGCAAGTCCGAGTGTGCCTTCAAGCGAAGCCAATCTTCTCCGATGGGTGCGGCGTGGTTTCTTGATAAGAGGCACCGATTTCAAGACTTGTCTTGGCCCCGCTTCCCTCCCATCTTGCGACGTGGTCTGGCACGATCCCTCACTGTCGAACTCTCCCTCAAAGACCCAATCCGGATGGCTCAACCCATACTCATAGACTGGAATGGCCCCACGGCATGGGTACGTCCGCGCCTCGGTGTGGCACCCGAGGGCGACGAAGACGACACCCCCCAGGCTCCTATACCATTTGAGCTTCGACTCGACGCTCTGCCATTATTCCGTGGCAATACCATCGTGCATACGGAGGTTGCAATCGTCGTACAAGGCGGCGACGAGTGCGCTGTGGTGAGTCATATCATCAGATATTGTCCGGACCCGGAGGCAAATGGATGAGGTATTCCTAGGCGCAATTGGTGACATCTCACCTGTCGAAGCTGGTGACCACTGGACCGGACGTATGGAGGGAGCATTGGAGCCGAATCGAGCGCAGCGCACTCTGGCCACGGATGTCTGACGGGCAGGCTAGCACTGTGCGTACGATGCTCGAGTTCTATGCCTGGGCTGCGGAGCATCCAGACCGAGTGGCACCAGTCTGGCGGGAGATCTGTGAGTTCGTCACGTTGACGGCTACGGCCGGAAGTGTGCAGAGAGCGCAGGATTGCCCGATAGAAACGGAGGTACTGCTCTACAATATCACGTCCTTGATATCCGCGCGTTTTCCGGTGAGTTAACATGCCCCTGCGAACCTCATGCTGGTCTAACTGTGGGCCTTTCTCAGGTCGAATTCCCTCCTCTGCCATTCCCGCTGGGAGCAGGAGACCACAATGAGGCAGACGCAGAGTCAGAGGTGACGGGGGAGGGGGCCTCGGACGGCGAGGAGACGGCTGCGGCGGGACAGTGATAGGCCAGCCCCTGCCAGAACACTAGATATCATGCTGTACAGCGGATGAATGGGTTCGAATTGTCGCATGCGATCAGATAGATGTCCGGGAAAGGATATGAGAACTACTCCGGAAGGCCGAGTGGTGTGGTGGTTGAGCGGATGCGTTTTAGGGGACCCCCAGCATCTAGGCACGCGCAGACTTGGCGCCTATAGCATATATATTAATATGCAACTCGTCGATCGTGCAGGTAGCACGAAACTTACGCACCAGTATGAGCCACCAGGCCGACGACACCGAGCACGAGATGATGGAGCATCGGGAGGCAGACCAGAGTGAGCATCCAGCCCCATCAGGCGTTGTTATACTCTGACAAATTCTCGTAGTCACCGTTCTACGTCTTCAGAGACTACGTACAAGCATTCGTATTCAACGTCTGGATGAGGAACTGAAACTGCTGGAAGAGAATGTACGGCGGACGCAGAGGTGGTTGTCCCTGCAGCGAGTCGTCCTAGGTGAGTTGATCGGATGACTACAACATATACGAACGCTGCCCTGACTGTGCCGAATACAGCACAACTTCGACGTGAGATCGGCGAGTAGAACAATTAGGGGACTTAGTGCGCGCGGGCAACCAAGGGAGGAGAGAAAGCGCGTGGAGCCCTTGTACATCGTCGCGGGGTCATGCGAGCCTTGGCTGGAAACAATGGAATATGGTTCGCGCAAAGTGACTACTACATGATATTACACGTCAGAACCATCCACGTTCCCCGGGGCAAGGGCGGCTACGATCCCGAAGGGTACCGATAAGGTATAGCAAGAACTTCGCATGAAGAGGACAGTCTTCATGCGGGTGTTCACGAACGGTGGGTTCTAGGACTACGCACCGAATACATGAACGTCGGCATCCCCCGAGCACGGCCGCGCATGAACTTAGAGGGGCTTATTTCGAGGATGCTGGGAGAGATGGGCGAGGGGGTCCGTATCCGGCCATCGGAAGAGCGGCGGGTCACGGTTGAAAGAGTCACCTGCTAAAAATCAGGCCACGATACAAACACGAGGATTGGTGAACACTTCGCAGTGGTGACAGTGAAGGAAAGCAACACTTGCCGTAATGTCTCGAGAGGCGAGATCGCTTGAGTGCTAGTTGGCGAACAAACTTCTGAAGTACTCAGGGTCTGCGTAACGGGGGGGACGTGAGTTGTTATGAATACGCCACGTGGACTCGTCTGTACATACACTGTGTGGACGAGGGTGACAGACGAACTACGGAGGATGAGGGTGGAGGACGCTGCGAGGATAGAAGGGGAGAGAGAGAGGAGTGCGCGGAGCCTGAATCGGAGACGACTAACCCTGCACATGGTGTCAACAATCCCACGATGTCACGTGGCATTCAACCGCCTGTAAGCTTAAAGTAGCTCTCGACGTTCCACCGACGTTGACGCTGACCACTTCCTCCCTACCGTAACCTACTGGTCGTCCTGTCTCTCTCGTGCTCCTCTTTCGTACATGGAATCTTTCGCGCCTTATTAGTCTCGGATGACTGTCGCTCTGGTTTGTCTACCGGTGAGCTTGGTCAGTAGGAGACTCGGCGTTGATCACTACTAATTTGAACACACAGGTTAGGTTGAACATGCATGTTCCCCCTCGTGTCGTGGCGTCTGATGAATCAAGACGGCGAAAGGTAAGACCACGCCCGGAATTCGCCTATGGTGCCAATCGGAGAGATGTTCAAACGCGTCGGTTGGGCAATTTGTTTTCAGGTGGAGAAGAGATGTCGTGAGTCGCAGTCCATGCACTCCATGTATGACGGGCGTAGCGGCACAGCAACGGGAGACATCTCTGCACGAGCGACGGCGGCATGGACTACCAGCCGCTTGTGACCCACCGTGCAGAGGGCGGACTGGCACCGGCCTGGATTGGGAGGGTAATCGCGGGTGATTCTAGGTGCATCCGAAGCTGGGAGGGCGTCGAGTACGAGTTCGACGCCACAGGGGAAGCTGGGCATGCCTCTGTCTGCCCCGCTGTGGACATGGATCACGCCCTCGAATACACGCGCGGACGAGATGGTGATTGCTCACAGTCGCGCTTGCTTATGTTGCATTCTTACTCATATTGTCCATGTCCACGCTCTACGGCACTCTAGCCTCGTGTGGACGCGCGCGCAATCACATCGTCAAACGTCTATTCGGGAGCACGGCCGACGGGGTCGTCGCGGTGCGCGTGAGGTCCCTGGACGTGCTCGTCGGTCTCCGCGGCATGCCTCTGTCTGCCCCGCTGTGGACATGGATCACGCCCTCGAATACACGCGCGGACGAGATGGTGAGTGCTCACAGTCGCACTTGCTTATGTTTCATTCTTACTCATGTTGTCCATGTCCACGCTCTATGGCACTCTAGCCTCGTGTGGGCGCGCGCGCAATCCTATCGTCAAACGTCTATTCGGGAGCACGGCCGACGGGGTCGTCGCGGTGCGCGTGAGGTCTCTGGACGTGCTCGTCGGTCTTCGCTGGCGTGTCGCATGACGATGCTGGCCACGCATCTGTTTGCCCCGGCCGTAGACATGGATTACGCCCTCGACTACACGCGCAGACATGATGGTGAGTGCTCGCAAGTCCGTCCGCACGAGGTGTTGGACTTGGCTTTATACCGTCCATATACAGCTTCTTGTGCCTCGCCGCCGGCTATGTGGTGCGAATCTGAGCGAAGCCGGAGTGTAGCCTCGTGCGGGTGAGTGCGTACAACCAACGCACGTACCGTAAGGTCACTAATCACCTCGATTTTGCGATAGAGCTACACACACTCGACTGCCTCTCGAAGGAGCCGTCCTGGTGGGGGTGGCGCCACGGTACCGTCGTCCGGAGTGAGGTTACGGCGGATACGGGGTGTTGGGAGGCATGTCTATGCCTGCAGGATGACATGGTCATGAGGCGCAAGGTAGTACCAGTATGCGCGAGCGCGAGTCCGGCACGTGGATGGTGGACGCTATGCCTTGTACACATCATGGACTGTTGGAGAATGTATGAAATTCTGTGTATGTGCATTAATAAATATATGAGGCGACGCTGGCAACGAGCATCGTGATTTGGTGCAGCGTCAGGGCCGTTATCCACTCTACATGGCGGATGCGTTTCGAGGTCATAGTGCGCATACGAACAAGCAACGTTCTAGTTTTGTGGGGTATCAGGTTCCTTCAAGCCCGGTAGACAAGTCAGCTGTTGCCCGGCCTGAAGAAAAATACAAGTAGTGGCGGAGAGACAGGCCTACGCCCAACGAAATATTCGCTTGATGAAGCCTGACCTTTGGGAGAGCGACGGGTACGTGGGGCGGGCAATTTATCTATCAGGCGAGACTGATATGCATATTGGCTTCTGCCAGTGTCCAAAATAGCGTCGCGAGTGGCCAGAGGACCGGTAAGAGCTTGTAGCTGGGCTGTAGTCCTGATGTATGGTAGGTTAGCAAGTGATACAGTGGTGCAGGCAGACGTTATGTCCTACACCATGCGAGGGGACAGACTATAGATTGCGAGATACATATAGGCTTGTGTGGCGGGCAGTTACTTATACGGATCTCTGGGAATAGGCTGCGGTGGCATTGTCTCGTTGTTGTTCTGAAATATGCAGACGTTCGTCGTTCGGTGATGTTCACTCGGAGGACAATTGGGAAGGACGTGATAGTAGGGAGAGGTTCCTCCGATGATCATCTAGCATATATTCATCTCGTATTACTACTACACGTTACTACACCGCCGAATGTCAGGTGGGAACGGGCACCCATCGCCGAAAGTTGGGAGGGAGTAGTACATGCCAAACGTTCGGTGTGTAATGTAATCGAAGATGTGACTGTGAGTAAGTACTACGAACCAGGGGACCGAGGGTTACCGTGACAGCCACTCATTGAACGACTCGGAGTCTTCAAGTTGGGGCGATGCAAAGCCTGACAGAGCCAGCTGTCGGAAGCCGAAATGAGGGGTCGTGGCTGGGGGAAGACGTACTACCACGCGTAGTACGAGCGAGAAGAATGTTCGTGGTTGTACTATAGTCTGCCCGAAAAGACGTAAATCAGCGCTGTCGAGAGCTTATAGGTTCGTCTATGGTGAACAGCGGCGGGTGTGCGACTGGGACGGTATCAAGGGACTCGATACTACCTGTTGATAAGTTAAAGTTGGCAGCGGGGAGCTGGGTGGTAGAAGCAGTGGCTGGCAGGGGATGTGTCGCGAAGAGTGTAGTACTACGAAGCGTTAGGCGCATACAACTCTGAGCCCGACAGCCACCGGTGCTGAGTGACCATGTGGCGCTCTGGTGGTAAACTTTGCCGTGCAGAGACTGCTCGGGTTCCCGTGGTTGCCAACGATGGGGATAGTATGGAGAGTGATTAACGTAGGCGGACGGACTGTGAACTTAAGTGAGCTATCACTGTTGCAAGGGAGGGAGGCCGCTGAGTAGTACTAGTCGATGGGAATCCCGAGTCGGTCGACGGTGGTGGAGTAACTCAGGACTCCAGAATCGATTCGCCCCTGCGAGATGTAAACTGCGTTGTGGCAGTGACTCTCACAACTTAATCCTAGGGAAGCCTCGGCGAAGCGCCATGAAGCTCGTCCGCCCAGCCCGCGAGTGCACGGTATCTCCGAAGGGAGTGTCAACGCTAGTCGATGGTAATCCCGAGTCGGTTGACGGTGGTGGAGTAACTCAGGACTCTGGTATCGAATTCGGCCCTGCGAGAGGGAAGCTGCGCTGTGGCAGTGACTCTCACAAAATCCTGGGGAAGCCTGGGCGAAGCCCCATGAAGCTCGCCCGCCCAGCCCGCGAGTCCACGGTAGGCTGCGAGTCTCCGAAGGGAAGCGTCAACGCTGTAGTGCCATGGTTTCAGACGTCAGTTTCACTCCGCAGTTGGCCGCAAGAGAGGTGGAATAAGTAGTACTTTTCCATACTTCTGCAACACACTAGGACACAGTATGGAATGACGTAGGACACAGTATGCAATGAAATGACGTAGAGCCCAATTAGAATGTGCGTGGGAGACAATTTTGAAAGCGGGAGGCTGTGCGGTGGCAGTGTGTATAATGAAAAGATGATGCGCTGTTGGGACCTGGGACCGGGCGAGAAGATCGTACCATATTCGTACGCCGAGTGGCGTCTTACGCAGTTGAGGACGTTTGTAGCACGTCCGTGACCGACAGTCGGAAGTTCGTACCGTTTGTCTATCACGAGACGTTAGCAGTTCGGGGGGGGGAGGGGCAAGTTAGTACCACTGGCAGGCAATCATGGCACGTTCATACCGGAAAGTTTCTCCCATCTCAACATGCGCGCCGGCTCGGTAGTACGAGGCCGTAAAAGTGACGAGGTTCGCTGCACCGCAGCAGGAAGTTGATACCAGGGAGGACTCGGAGGAGTCGCGGCGAGTATGTACCGCGCGGTGCATGCTGCAGCAGGAGAAAAGATAGGCGGATGTTTGTACCAGGCTAATAGGGCGGCCGAAAAGTCGGCACGGACCATGAAAGATCGTACCGCAAAGGGGCGCCGAGTAGGTAGTACCGCGCGCTCAGCTTCAAGTTTGATGCTGCAGAATAAGATAGCATGGAAGAAAAGTTAGTACCACCATAGGCGGCCGATAGAATCGTCCCACCATGAAAGATGGTACCTAGTACTTACCAGCCTCGGGTGGTCGCAAGGATGGAAAAGATCGTACCGCCAAGAGGCGCCGAGGGCAACCTAGAGGCACGTAATCATTGGCCATGGGTTAGGGGCAACATGATTTGCGGTGATGAACTTGAAGCATAATGGGGTAGGATATGTGGGCATGTTGATTGCAACAGAGGTAACGGGCTGATACCTAACTGTTGACAACTAAAGATTTGTGGCGCGAGCAAGTTGCGGGGACATTCTTTGAGTCAGATGAACACAGTAGCACTGATGGGTCAAGAGGCTGAATAAGCGGTGATAGGCGGGGGATGGTACTGGTACAATGTAGGCAGGAGTAATAGACGAGAAAGTATGTACTTCGGAACTGAGTATCCTGTAACATGATGAGATGATCTACCTTGCCATGTCCTCTTGCACTGTCTGGCGACCCCATCGCGACTTTTCTGTTCATGCAGTGAGACTAGCTGATGTGTATAATGTTCTGCTGCAATCACTGTGAGTTGAATCCAATGATTCCGTTGACTCTCTAATGCACTAAGCAGGAGGGCCATTTCTGGCTTTGTTACTTGGTCTGTGGTCTCATTTCTGATGATTTATTTATGTCCAGATATCTAGCAGAGTGCGTTGCACTGCATGATGTGCTGTACAGAACACTTTGACGATGATGTAATGGGAGATCAGCGAGATAGAGTGCCACTACAAGTTGTCTCACATTGGTGCATACTATGTATTTGTTGTGATCTCCCATTAGACCGTACATCCTAAACAAATCTGTCCTGTGTTTAAACACTGTCTGGTACATATTACACCCATCGTGTACTCTGTCAGTGTACTTCTATTATAGAGATAGTCATATCACTACTAACCGGCAGTGATACACTTCATCCAATTTCATTGATCCATTGATGAACTGAATCAAGACTGTACATTTTCTCCCTGCACTGTAACAGTTTGCACATCTTGCAGGTAGGCCACTGGTTTTTTCTGCTTCTGTGCGATGAAGTGTTCTGACAATTCAAAGGTATGAGAATACATATATATGTGATTCATTAAGCCTACCTTGAGCTTGTCTGGCGCAAACGTGTGACACATTTTGAGGGACAGAGGACACGATCACGACATGTATACTCATGATTGAATATACAGTCAACACTCTTCTTCAAACATGTACTATAGTCACATTAGCACTGCTTGTGCACAATTTTGTGAAGTATGGTGTGCACACTGACCTGCACTTAGACAAAAGTGTGGAGTGTTCAACAGTTATGCATTTGCGATGTCTGTGTCTGCAGTGTTGACAGGTTGTACTAAGCTGAAATGCCATGCATTCACGTAGCACAGTTGGAATGTCTGGACTGCAATATTGGTTGAGTCGCAGACAGTGTCTGTATGAGAGAAAATATTATTAATGTGGTTCCTTGATTAGAACTACACCACAAGCCTGCACAGAGTTTGCTGATGATAAATCTGGGCCATGGCATTTCTAGATGTTTGATGCTGGGATTTGATTGTGCAACTTCTACATGCTGTTACAATGTCTGCAGGCACCAGAAGTCTGGGATATTCGGAGTATCCCTTCATAATATCAAACATTCAATCTCACAGGTCGCTGTGTCAGATATAAAGCAACTCACCAGATTTTGACATTGTGCCATAAACATGTCTGGAACATGAGGTTGTAAATCACTGATATGCATGCTACTAGAGCTAGTAAAAAGTGCATAAATATGGTTATTATACAGAGCCACACGCAAGATAGACAGAACTGTTATACCCAGGCTGATTATCAACATATTGATCTGAGTGAAGTGGTACTGAGTGATCAGAAATATTACGTGAGACCTCTGGTGGCAATTCATTGATATCGGTGGTGCCAACTGATGGTTCAGACGAGCTGGTGATCGAATGAACTAAACAGTTCTGTGACTGAATCATATGAGCCATGCACACTATGACTCTATAATGGTAAATAGAAGACAATACCAGGTGCTCGAGCACAGTGAGTCCACAGTCATCATTTATGGGTCTGCTCATGTCTGTTTGTATATAATAGTAACTTCAGCGAAGAACATTGTTCTAGACTGATGTGACTCTTACTTGGATGAGACATCTACAGTTCAACAAAATGAAAGAGAAATTCCACTGTCTAGCTGGTGATGCACAAGCGTCTTTGTCAAGTATGATGCAGAACAAGATATGATTGAGTGACAGTTTCCACTTATGTATGTGTGGATTACTTCACTAGACTGCTTGTGATACAGAGATGCATAAGATGGCCTACTGAATGCGCATGATTCTGATAGAGGTCTGTCAATGCATCAGTTAGAACATGCACCCACGAGTTGATGCTATTTCCATGCAGGTATTCTGACGGAATGAAGGTGAAGCGCCCACAGAAATACACGGACATCAGCTGATGATGTGAAGGATCACAGCTGAATAGCAGGTGTCTCAACAGAATTCCGGTGAAAGACATGTGCTCATCAGCTGATATTGCTTCTGTCTAACACGCGAAGCACTGCAACTGAATAGCAGGCATTCCAACGGAACTCCGTCAGGCATCCACAGGAATATGTGCACCACGACGATCACAGAGTGAATTGAGAGTAATTTGATATAGTGCACCCGCAGGAATACACGGACATCAGCTGATGATGTGAAGCACTGCAGCTGAATAGCAGGTGTCCCGACAGAATTCCGGTAAGAGACATGCGCTCATCAGCTGATATTGCTTCTGTCTAACACGTAAAGCACTTCTTCTGAATCGGGGGCATTCGGAGACAATGCTGTTAAGACACCTGCAGGAATACACAAGGATCAGAGACTGAATAGCAAGCATTTCAATGGAGTGCGGGCAACACACCCGCAGAAATACGCAAACATCAGCTGCTGCTGCTTTTCTCCGCAATACAGAGCACCATAACTGGGTAGCAGGTATTTCAATGTAATACCAGTAAATCACATGCAGACATATGTGCACATTAGTCCATATTACTTGTCTTTCCTATATTTCATGAAGCACAGTGATGGGCTGCTTGGCATAGACATATTGCACGTGAGTTACAATGTATAGAAATACTTCTACCAGAGTATTGCTTTGTGCCATGAATTGTTGCAATGGTTCAGACAAGAGTGATTGCATTGCTAGACATTGGGTGATGTTTCTGTTCACCCTGGGTCTTTTTGAGTATATGCAGAGCTACTGTTTAGATTAGTTATAAGACTTACTATTGACATCATGACACGAAATTGATTCAGCCAAGAACATTCAATTGCAGTATGGTGTATGGTTGACAATCTTTTTGTAACGATACAACAGTCATGTTTACCATCACGTCCAACTTGACTGAAGCCGTGCAGCAGACCAGCTATATTTACACATAAACAACTTCAATAGATGTGTACATGGCATACTTTCTCGATTTTGTATAACGTGTGGGAGCTGGTGGAGATATTGTGGTGATGCATAAGACACCGAGTGGAAGTGGTCTGCTTTGTGCGATGGCTATTTAAAACTGAGTTCGAGACTCCAACTCATATATATATATATATATATATATATATATATATGACCTTCCCTGGTCTCACTCGATGTTTTCTACTCCTAAAGCTTGCATCGCTGTCAATGAATCATTCTACTAGTGAAGACTTGGAGTTTTTCATGTCTTCCAATGAAAGCCAGGTAACTCAGTGCTGTGTATACTGTAAATGCTAGTCTTGACATATTTACCAGGTCTCTAGTCATCAATATGGATCAGATAATCAGGAAGGAGTTGTTGTCACGATACAATCAAGTGCAACTGCTCTCACAGCCAACAATTCTGGTCTGTATATTGACACATTATGCACAGCAGTATTGTATTGATATATCATTACTCTTCATACTGATCCAACACTGCACTATGCAGCTGATTTTCCATTCCTCCACACTGAAGTAGTTGACGCCATTCTAAACATTTTGCCCACTCGTTAGTATATTTGAGCTGTTTGAAGTCAAAGGGTTTATCAATCATCATGATTATGCAGCCGATGTGATGCCTGTTGCAGCCGACGCGATGCCCGTTGCAGCCGACACAATGCCCGTGCACACTGGAATGACCAGTAACACACAAGATGTTACCCTATCTTGTTTGTACTATTCGTTTATCTATTTACCGTATCTAATCCAATGTCACCCCTTGCCTAGCTGTTCTATCATTGCCGCAGGATGAAATCACCAATGTCACACCACTTCTCTCTCCGCCTCGTCAGTGTATTTGAATTTACTTCTTCTATGCTTCACTTATACCTTCTGTAGCCCCTGGCTTTGGCTGGATATTGATTTACACAGCCATCCCAACACATGAAATTCCTGCATATGTCATCAACAATAGCCCACCAGATGCTGATGTCTATGCCATCACTGGACTCACAACAGAGCATGGCATTGGTCTATATGCAATTCCTCCCTACATCACCGATTTCACTCGCAACATGTCTTTTGCAATGATGATCCATCTGGCAATTGTTGGAAGCCCATTGCGTGCCTTGTCAGGATACCACATCATTGCTGCAATTGAGGCTAGATTCAGAAAGATATATTGTAGGCCAAGTAAGCATTGGCAGGTACGTCACTCATCTGTTCTAAAATGGGACACCTGAGGGTCTGACTTACCAGAAATCAGGACATTGTTATCAATGCACTACTCAGACGAAAGGGATTTAGCTCGGTGCCTTGCCTTCCATCCACATCACCTATATCTCGCATATGGTTCAACCATCGGCACAGTTGGCCCCCGCAGATTGCAGTATTTACTGAGCGGTTCATATCTGCAAAAGGTTGAGATATATGGTAGATTACAGTTCTCTACACCCTTGCCACCAGAAATACATGATCAGAATCAAACGTGTTGGTGATCAAAATCAAGCCTGGTGGTGAGATGGACTGATATAGGCTGAGAGGTATGACAGCAATAAGAAAGTGAAGCTGAAGGACAGGTCACACATAACGGTACCGGGTAGTCTGGTGGGACAGGTTGTTGATGTGTGTTGTTTGTCTTCTGGTGGACAATCCTGGTGGGTTCATATAATGGGAGTTGAAGCAAGATGTGTTGGTATCAGTCTGTGAAGAGTGTAAAAGTCCAGCCTGGGCATGTACTAGCACAGTTAAGTGGAGAAGAAAAGAATGTGGGGTTGAGAGTGATAGTGTGTATGTGTGTGTGTGTGTGGAATGGTACGAGTACCAGCAGACGATGATTGAGATACCATGCACAAGACACAGTGCATGGAATGAGAAGAATCATACTAATGCAAGATACATGTAGAGAGAGAGAACCCCAAAATGAGAGTCCAGCAACAAATGCACCAATGCTAGATGTGGCGGGAGAGAAAATCTGTGTATTGAGGTGCCTGGGCAAAAAGTCACTTCCTCGGCCATTGTCTAAGCTTGCAACGTACACCCCGTTTATGTCTTGGCTCACCCGTGCACTCCTCAACATACTGGTCTACGGAGACTCTCTGCCGCCTCCCAGAAACATCCGCCTCTCGCATAACCTCGTCGCCTTCTTTGGACTCCTGCTCTATCTCCGCAATGTTGGCCACCCTGAACATTGGCTATCAGAGTACCTCGCACGTATTTTGAGTGAGTGCAGAGCATATGAGTGCATATGTTGTACAGTGGAGAGAAAAAGACTTATAACTTGGCTAGTGGCAAACAATCATCTAGACTAGTAAATAAAGCAAACTGACAAAAGCACACTGCGCGAGCAAGTGGGAGAGACAGAAATAACTAGAAATTTACCATAAATGCATCACGCAGGGTACAGAAAAAGATTGTGATGTGAAACATACAAAAGCAAATGTACAATGGGATGATGAGTGGTCCAAATACAAAGTGTATGATTGTGCACATGGAATCCCTCTGTACTAGTCACTCATTATCCAGATGTTGTCTGTGATTGAGTGCAAAGCCATCTGCACATGTGCTGTGATGCACGGTATGCATCATCAATTATGGAATACTCACAGTTCTCTATACATGGTGAGATAAATGATGGATGTCCATCTGGGAGTGTTGGCGTTGGGCTGTGAAAGATGTGTGAGTCTGGCCTGTGCATGCATAAGGGGAGTTTAGTAGTGGTGGTGTGAGTGGATGTGAATGAATATGGTAGACAGAAAATATGCGAGAGAGTGTGTGTGATACAATACGGGATATGAGATATACTGGGATCAAGATGAGACAAGACGGGATAAGAGTGATAGTTGAGGGTCGGTCGAGTATGAGACAATGGTGGAGAAAACAAACCCCTGATGAGAATCAGACGACAAGCAGACTGATATGAGACACACCCGTGTATCGAGGTGCTAGCTACATGTATATGAGTGCACACAATCATCCGAAGCCAAGAGCGAGAGGAAAAGACTTGAAGCCCAACTAATACTAAATCAGTGTCCAAGCCACTAAATACAGCAGAGCCATGAAAGCATGTTGCAAGTGGACGGGAGCAACAGCAACAACTAGAAATCTACCATAAATGTATGGTCCAGTACACAGTAAGAGCTCGTGACACAAATGAATGAACACAAATGCAAGAAATGGACATAGAGAGTGGTCTGGATGAAAGGTCTATGGTGGCGCATGTGGAATCACTCTGTACTAATTGCTAATTATCCAGAGGTCATCCATGGTTATGTGCAAGGTCGTCTGTACATGTGCAATGGCGTGTGGAGCACATCAATAACTAAGAATGAAATGCAAGAATGCAAAGATATACAGCACATACCAGCAAAGGAATTGATATATACACGACAGCCCATGCATTGCGTGTGTCGTTATTTTGATCACTATTCCTGTTCAATGTACATATTAGCATACAATACAGCAACTTACTATTTCTTACTCTACCTTAGCTTGAATTGTGGCTGCAACCATCACCATGTGAACCATTGTATGCGTCATCATGGTCGTCTTCAAGGTCATTCTGTGTAATGATTAGTTATAAACATCACACAGGAAACTTTACGTACCTCGATACCATCCGAGTCATTTCCCATATCTTCGGCATTACATGATAGATAGTCCAGCACCAGCACCGATCGCTGTACCCAATCCAACCAGGCTTTGGAAACTCGGCAATGGACACCACGACACCTTGCTCCGACAGTGGGCGGACGGAACCGGGTTCGTTCAACCAATGAGTTGTTGATAGAGGTTGTGTCATATAGGTGTTGTGTTTCGTCTGGGGCTAGGGTGGATAATGATTCGACCACGGAAGGTAGACTTGGCACCAGAAGTGCTGCAACAGGGATGTGGTTGCCTAGACAGTGATTGCCAATGCCTATCTGGATCCATCCGTTGATTGGGCTTGATACGTATCTGACTGTCCCGTTGATATGGAGATCCAGGGATTCCCATATACCAGCATGTGTAGCGGTGGTCGGAATGATAGGAGAGAACGCAGCAATGAGAGAGATGGATTGTCCTGGCTTAATGGGAAAAATGGGTGGTGTAAGAAGCCGGTAAACGGGAACTAGCACGGAAGCCTGAGTTTGATCAGGTTGAACATTGAGGATAGTGTCGAAAGTAACGTAGAGTTCAAAGAGTTGTGGGGGAATGCTGTCAGTAAGGCAGGCATTGGTTGAATAGCTGGCGGTGGTAGACATGCTGGACACAGTTGAAACAAAGTTGTCTATCAATCGTTCAGTCAATTTTAGTGTTTGATATATGGCCCATAATACAAACTCCGCTCGGCAGTTCGGTCAATTCCGGTAGCGCCATTATAGCAAGTGAATACATTGGCTCGAGCAGTCTAACAAGGCGTAAAATTTGTGACACAATCTGTTCAACCCCAACAGTTCAACCAAAAAGTCATTCAAGGGTTTGACTAATTGCCACACTCCGACATGTGTAAACAAAGTCGCAAGTGGGAGATTGGGACAAAGTCTATATCAGTCGCAGATAGAACCACAGGGCAGCAGATGTTGGAGAGCAACAATGAGCACGTGAATGTATAGTAGATTGTGTAAACTGTGACTTGCCAAGACCCATCAGTGGCATTTGTATCCATGGTGGTGCTATCTTTTGTCATGCGGTTTGATTTCATTTTAGCTCTGTAGCGGCGATTTTGAAACCTAAAAACATATAAACGTCTCAGATCAATACAGAATGAGCAACATGACCAGACATACCAGATCAAAATCCAGTGTGTTGGCATGCCCAGCTCTTGTCTTAGTTGATCCAGTTGAAGTGATGTTGGACGGGGATTACAGTTGTATACTTCTTGAAGAGTTTGCAACTGACTGGGTGTTGGTCGTCTGCGCTTTCTCCGTGCTAATACAGCCTGTGATGCTGCATCTACAGAACTTAAAGAAGGGACGGGCAGAATGTCCTGTACATAGCGTGATTATACATGATCAACCTGATCCACAAAAAAATCTGCGATGTAAAACGACTACCTCATTATGCTGTGTTGACGGGGCAGACATGGCTGGACCCTATAACATAGAGCCACAGTTAGCAAACACAATGCTTGCTAAAATATAGATGTACAGACATCACCAGGGACATTAGTCTGAGATGTATCTTGTGAACGGTGAGGTTTCATAAAAAACAGTAAACGGTTGGTGCGTGGGCAGTAGACAGGGTACGACATTCTGATGGATTCTGTGAAAGGTTCAAGCAATCACGTGTTGAACCAGAATGAACTGTGTGGGGTGGTCCAGAGCTTTGACTGAGTACGTGCAGGGTCAATCTGGTAGTTGGCCACTTTTATGAGTGAGAAAATCCACCTAATGGCTTAATATGGACGTGCTATACCCAGATATGTAAGAGATGCTGAGCAATATGATATGGGCATGGGAACATATTGCTCGCGGTCAAATTTCCACATGGTGCTCTGTGATTCTATAATGAGTAGCTTCTGATAGAATCTTCTAGGTATTCAGTGTGTGCCTGGGTGCAAAGAGTGAATCTGACACTTGTTTACATCTGAAATTGTTGTCTATAAATAGTGCATCTAGAGCGACGGCGATTGTATCACTGATGAGTATCCAAATAAATGCCGGTAGGCGACTTCAGATCTTTTCACGTAAGCACATGCCAACCATCTAATTACGTGGCAGCGTAATTCTGCTGATTCAATGTGTCATCAGTGATAAGAGTGGGCACTTAGCACATCTCCGCCAGTCGATCCCAACTCTACTCAGTATGGCAGCCCGTGCTACATCAGCTGCATCGACAGTCCAGCTTCCACCGCGCAGTTGGATTCCACCCTCTGTAATCAGGTAAGTGTTACAACCATCAGACTATAATAGCTCTGATTTATAAGCAATGATATTAGCTTTATCCGTGGTCACTACTTGGATTTTGTTGATCGGGATGGTGCCATTTTTGCACTCTCACAAATAAAACCGGGACTTTACTGGGGCCCAAGCGGCGACGGTCATCACCTTCAGTACATCCACTGGCGTGGCAAACCTATCCTTGTTATCGCTATTGGACATCTTGCGGGCTTTAACGTTATAGCAAACAGCAACAATCCCGCACCACGCACTGATATCAAGATCGAACTTCTCCGTCCTTTCGATGTTGAGAAATTGCGGGATTTGCATGATATCTGTCGACGTCCGTTTGGTGCGTATTTAATGACACCAACAGTAGAACATCTGAGTTCTTATTATATATACACACAGACAAGACAGCTCCCTTAATGTCAGCAGTGCGATCAAGTCATTACCGGGGCGGTAAACACCGTGTATGTGTTTGTCAGATTCAGTATATGATCATGTACTAACTCTATATCTAGTCAGTGGACGTGCTGGATCCCACCTCAGTGACCGGATCAATGAATAACCCCCCACGAATCTCTATCACAGATCTTCTTACGGACGATCTCGTGATGGTTGCAGTTAGAGTGTGTCGTCAAACAGACAACTCTTCAGCTAGTTCTGGCTGGTTTGAGATTGACACTGTAGCACGGTTGCATCCTCGTCCACTGTAATGTTAATATAGAACAGACATTCAATCAGAACAGCACAGGACTGTTAATCAGACATATTTCCACTCACATCACAAGAGGCAGAAGTTCGAATTCTCTCTGTAAGCTCATAGCGCACTCTGGTCTGCTCTGCTAAGTCATCTATTCGACTTAGTTCACATCTCAATTCCTGAGATAATCGCTTGCACAACTTTGCACTGGAAAATGGTCGCAGTATCAGCAATCCTTGCATACGACGGACACGTGAAAGCATGACATAGACACCTTGTAATGAATTTGCACTCTCAATATCAATGATAGCATGATCTAGGGACTTGCCCTGACTCTTATAGTCTGTATATGCATACGCAGGAAGGAGCGGCAGTTGACGTCGGGAAATGTATTTGCTAATAGTCCGTCCCCCAACGACCATAGTCACATTGAAGCTCGATATTTCAGGAAAAATGGGTACAACATCTGGTTCCAAATCTGAGTAAACCTTTCCAGCACCAGGAACACGTACATATACTACATCAGCAAATCGTTTGCCATTTTCCTCACTCCATAATATTTTCTCAACGACTCCTTCAGCACCATTAACAAGCCTCATACTAAAGGCAATGTTCTCACTAATCATAACCTTCATTCCACAAAAAAGTGGTAATCTGCCCGGACTGTCTGCACATTTATTAGATTGAATATTCCACAATGGTTCACGCAAGCGTTGAGGGACCGGAGCACGACACATTCTATCTCGTGCATGATATACATGGATGGTTTGGCCAAGCCGCTGTGAATGGTGGTAGGCCCGTCTGATATTTAACATATCTCTCAAAGCTTTTGATCCAACAATAACTGGGGCTTCCTCAAAACTTGCCAATACTTCAGGGTGAGATCTGAAGACATGATGGGCAACTCGATGATACAAAAGTTCAATATCACTTGTTTCTGAAGTAGCAGAAACATTAGCTCGAGACTCACCAATACGTGTACGAGCAAGAATATCAGCATATGTGGGGTCATCTATTTGTCTATGATTTTTACATAGCTTGACCACTGTCTTCACAAGACGCCACAGATATGCACCTTTCAGAGCACTGACACCACTGATGGTCTGTCCAAGTTGCATGGCAGGGTTACCTACCAGTCTGTGGTCGTACAATGACATTTCCTTGACTGGACGTAACTGACCAAAGTCTCCAGTAAAAATCATGTGTAACCCCCCAAATGGTTCCGCAGCTGACTGGTTGTTTGATCCCTTTGCCTGTTGTAGTCTGTTTGATAACTGACTTAGAATACGAGCTCCTATCATTGAAACCTCATCAATAATAAAATATCTGACAGGAGTCCACATTGTCTGTAGTGAAGCTATACTATTTTTACCCTTGGAGTTTAACATTGTTAAAGAATGATAGGTATAGCCTCCTACATTGATTGCAGCTGCACCTGTGGGTGCACCAACAAGGATCTCTCTTGAGCGATTCAAAAGCTCAAACAACCGCAACATTGCACGTATAACATGTGTTTTTCCTGTTCCACCCACACCAGCAATATACATAAGAAGCTGCTCTCCTCCTCCAGCTTGTACGTGATTTCCAACTATGCGAAATGCTCTCTCTTGCTCACTGTTGGTATTCAAAGACATCTCATCTACAACTTGTTCAATAGCATCTTGTATTGCAGATGGACTATATATAGGCTGTCCATCAACTGCAGATGTATGAGATAATGTTGCATTTTGAATAAGTTCATCAGTCCGTCGCCGCTTATGAGGCCTTAACTGCTCTGATTTGGCACTCTGAGGGCGGCGAATCCGCTTTAATTTGCGCATGTGAATCATATGTTCATGTATTTTCTCTTTGTCGTGTTCAGTTGTCTGTTGTACACTGTTATGTTGATGTGACATTTGGGCTGTTGTTGAACATGATGTGTCTGCATTTCCACCAAAGCAAGAATCTAATGCTGTTCTTGCAGGCTGTCCTATTCTATCATCTAATACTTTCTGGCATTCAGTAACATCACCAGGATCATGATATACAGAGCCTGATGTTTGATGTGATATCATCTCATATGTCTCTTCTGTGTTATTGGTATTGTCATGTTCTCCAGAATCTTCTACCACTGCTCTAGCTTGTTGTTTTCTCATTGCAGAATGTGCATCACGCACATCACGACATTCAGATAATACATTCATATTAGCTATGACTTTTTCATGCTCAACAGTTATAATAGAACGCCGTCTTTCAAATGCTTCAAGCCATGTTTCATTAGTTGTCTTCAGATCAGAGGGTTGTCGCCATGGTGTAAACAATATCAACATCATCCGAGCCCACTTCAGTTTTTCCTCCTCCTCTCTATCTGACCTTGGTATCCTTTCACCTAATATTACAGGCACCGCTGCACGAGCCCGATGCCTCAACATATGTGTATGAAATTGAGAATGTGCCATATTATTAAACAAACCTCGAGCCAGCATGGGACGACCTCTGGTAGGAATTGCAACTTCTTCTTCACCCTCATCATTGAAACTGTCACTGGTTTCTGATCTTTTGCTGATTTTGTCTACATTACCGACAAACTCATACAAGCACATATTATTAAACAGTGAGCAGTTACTCCGATAGATATAATCTTGTTGTTGATTTACTGCACTGATAGAGCCAGGACTTAACATCAGGGTGACACTCTCATTTGCTGGGTGTATATCATCATCACTATCATCATGAGGTGCTGTGTTGTCCAAATTGTTCATATCTATATCCATGGGATCGACTGACTGATCACGATCACTGGATTGCATGCCTGGGTCAGTATTAATGGTCTCTGTGTATTGCATGTCACTCTGTAACTGGTCGTGTTCAGCATCAACAAACTGCTCAAACAGCCTGTCAAAAGATCTCCAATGTAAGAACTTAAATGTGTGGCTTGTGTAATAATCACCACCTCCAACAAGATAGCTCATAACCTGTTGATGAGAAATTTCCTGTCTTGACATCATTCGGTTGAGAGTTGCAGTAAGTGCAGTACGTGATACGCGCTCTCCATCGTCTTGCATATGAGGTAGCTGCTCGTTGGTTTTCTTAATAGCGTAGGTAAGTGCACCTAATCCAATGTGGGTCGACACAGATGCCTTGGTAATGTAGTCTGTTATGTAATATATCAATGCTTTGGCTGCTTCACCAGAGCCGATAAATTTTATGTCCATGTTTGACTTCATCAGAAAAATCACCAGGTCATTGAAATTGGCAATTCTAGGATGGAAACGACGCAATAGTATAGATCCTGTCTCAGTGTCAAGGACTGTATGTGGTCGTACAGATCCATCTATACGCATTCTGCATTGTTCGTCTTGATCTTTGGGTTGTTTGGGTACACTGCCAGGTGTGGTATATTTAAAACAAGTTGCCTTATGCTTGTGCCAATTATATGCTTTGACAAGATCATTTACAAATGTATCACATGCAATCTGAAAGTCTGCAAAATTACTGAATGCTGTAATTGAGGGTGCAGCCACTGTACCAGGATGAATAGAGCCAGGTTCACGTTCTGGGGGAGGCAGTGGATGTCCATTTAGCTCATTAACAACTTCAGTAGTTCCTATGAGCTCTGACTTAATAATAGACTCGAGCCACGTAAACATTGACTGTTTGTATTCACTGGATTCATCAGCAGATGCAGTTTTCCCCTAAAACTCCTAAAACCTCTAATTTAGATGTTTTAGATATCTTAGAGGCACTTAGTGGAACATAGATGTCTAGTGGTTTTAGAGCTCCCAGCTCATATGTGGGCAATTTGCTTCAGTGCCTGTTGCATCCTTGTATAATCAATGTGATCTTTTTAAATGCTAGAGACACATCACACACACAGACTGGTAGGTGGATGCCCAGAATAAAAATGCACTCAGCCAGAATTGAACCCATGACTTCAGCATTTGAGGTAAGAGCAATCAGAACAGTTTACCACTGCACCACTTGAGCACATATATTCTGGGGAGTAAATACAATATATACCATACTTTGTTGGACTTATGCAAATGTGCTGGACACTGTGACTACTCTGCTCTCCAGTCTAATGTATACTACTGTTCTGTTATATATCATTTATTGCATATCAAAATGCGACACATTGGGCTTCTGTAACATGAAGAATTGATCATAAATCTCTTGTCTAATTGCTGCCATATGCTGGTACTAGTTACCAGTCATATCTTCCAGCAATATACTAATGCAAAGTATGGCTGCTCATGCAAAGCTGGTGCTGCTTCTTGAAGCAGGACTTGTGAGTAGGCTGAAATTGCATGCATCATAGGTTTGCTGTCATATCTGAGACATCTAATTTCTCTAAAAGTTCTAAAATCTCTAAGACAATTTTTAGAGATTCTTAGAGGTTTTAGAAAAAAACGACATCTGCTGATGTTCACTCATCAAGTCACGAAGTTTTTGAGGTGATGGGTGGCCCTCAAGCCATATTAACATGTGGCAATGCAGAGTACCTCTTCCCTGTGCCTCTACTGTACCATAGTATCCTGTACACTTGCCAAACAATCCTTTTCCTGGTCTACCATAGCGCAGTACAATTTCTACAAATTTGCTAATCATTGTATGGAAAAACTTCGCACATGCATCAGGATTTTGGGCCACGAGTTTCTGTCTCTGCCAGTGGCTTAATTCCTGCCCTCTTAGTATATCAGTTTCAGATATTTCATGCCCTGCATACATCTGCACAAGTGGATGGTGTATATCAGAAGGGTTCAATGTGACAAATAGTGTAGGAGGACCTTGCTTATATATCAGTGATCGAATCTGGTTACGAAGAGTCAGTTTATATCCATTGGATCCTGGAACATCATGGGACACTGCATTTATTCGGGCAAGTAGTTTGATGATATTCTTTTCATCAATATCATCAGGTTGATAGTATGCATTTTCTTTCAGTTTTTTTGATAACACATCAAGCTTCTCAACATTCACTGCTAGTAATTGGCTAACAATATTCTCACGTTGATTTGCTGGAACTCGAAAGGTAACTGAGTCAAACACCGCCTTTTTCTGTTTGATGTTATAATAAACGAATGCAAAGTCTGGGTCTGTTTTGAAAGGAGAACTTTTTAAGTGCATGAGATATTTTAGTTGTTCATCTAATGAAAGTGGTCGAGTGCGACGTGGTTCAAAAAAACCTCCTATACCCCATGGATCTAGATGCGGAAAGAGCCAGGAAAGCAGTGATGAGTTCTCAAAGTCAGGAACAAATCTAGAGCCTGCACGTGACTGTACAAAAGTTCCCCCACTAAGACAGTGCTTGAGTGCATATGCTTTCATCTGGTTGGTGTCTAAAGGTGTGTCATCACTGTGTAGATATCCGACACTGTCCATAATAATCTCATCTGAATTGGTTTGTGGATGTTCACTTGGCACATATCCTTCTGTTGAGGCCTCCACTGCTTGATTGCTCTGAACACATCCAATCTCAATACCACATGGAATACTCTCATTAGTGGTCTGTTGCCCTGGCTCAAACAAAGAGTCTAGATTTTGCTGGCTAAATCCACGAAATCTGTTTGAGACCTGATAATGACTGTTCTCTCTAATAAGAAATTCGATCATAAGCTGCACACGAGCTTTGCGTGCCAGCATAGGTTCTGGTTTTAAATCACGTACATTATCGGCTGTTACCTTTTTGTCACCACTTAGAAAGATGGCACATATCATATCTCTGACAACTTCCTGTGAGGGTGGCAACACTTCGTTAAGATGTGTAGCATCTTGAGGGTGTATGGCAACATTACCATGAACATATCCTTGAACACCACGTGGATCAGTTCCAAATTGGTTATGACCTGGTTTTTCACTAAATCGAAATGAGATTTTGCTTGCACGTGCCCGTGATATGAGGACACGTTCAGTGTATGTAGCCTCTTTGAATGCATCTCTAACATTATTTGGCAGACTATCATAGCCATAGTATAGCCAGTTAGCAAGAGCAAACTTGGGCATACGCTTGCGTTTTCTGATCTCACGAGCACATTCTTTGCATGTCCTCATATCTGCTTTAACATCAGTTCTTGTTAAGCCATCTGCACATAGTATTGCACCATCATACGCTGTGAGGGAGTAGTTGGTTGGTCTGGCATGGAGAGGAAGATCATCATTTCTTAACAGTGCTAGATTAATATGGTTGGGATTTAGAAGAACAATACAACGATTGGATGTTGCACGACCACAGATGGCACATGCCTGTTCTTTTAAGGTATCTATGCATGTTGCTTGCTCCCACTCTTTAATAATGGTTCTTCTAAGCTGTTCATTGGCAACTTGGAGATAAGATGGTATCTCTGCGTTAGTTAAATCTGCCACTTGCTGTCCCTCACTGATTCTGCTCTGAGTGTCATCTTGATGACTTTCAATGTTACTGGTTTCCACTACTTCAGCAGTGCAAGTTGGTTTACGCTTGACCTGTCGGATGTTCTTCATAACATTGAACACATACTCGTACTCTGAACAGCTGTCATTGCAGTGATGTGTTAGGATTGCATCTTTGAGCTGTGTCAAAGAGTCACTTGGCTTTATTGGCACTGAATGAGTCACCGCAATATGCCGGAGATTACTCATGGTCCAATAGTTGAAGAGATGTACAACCTCTCGAGCCGGCTTTTTGAAAACTATGTCCCCTGGGTTTATACAATTACTTTCCATGTGAGGAAAACGTGTTGTTCTGCTAAACTTGAAGATAGTGTCCAAGTGCGCTGTGGATATCATACGGCGGACTTTAAATAAACGAGAATTTTGCAGAACTACCACAATAGCATCAAGTTGAGTGGGTAATGCTGTAGAAGTGCATCATGGTAGCAGCAATATTATTTGGTCGCAATTGAATCAAGCAGCACATTCAGATAATCGGTGTTATGTGTCACAATATCCGTAAATGATACGGGGATATTCCGATGACTGTCAGTCATTGTTGTACGCTGCAGGGTTATGGTAACTCACCGAGACGGGCCTGCGTGTCGCTTGTCTGAAGCGGCAGTGCCACAGTAGGCTCATCACCAGAGCGGCCTAGATCACAAATTAGTATGTAAGTAGATTGAACTAGCATTATACAAAACTCACTAGCAGCCCCGCCAAGAGATTGCTCGTTCTGCGCACTGCATTCAGAAACAGCGTGACTCTGGGAGTGTATCGCTAAATACAGACATTAGATGGTCATGCTGTATGGAACTAAGGCTGCACTCACGCGAGTTTTGTGATAACACGGTGGAGGGCACTGCTCGGAATGAAAATCAAACTCGACTTCAAAATTCAATCTAAATCACCAGCAACATACCACGAACGATGTGTGCCGAACCACTTCCAGAGCCCTCGTTGATATGATCGAACGGTAGGGTGTTGACTGCTACTAACACCAACACAGTTATCAACAACCAAAGCACCCCAGAACCGCATTCCCACTCACCTTCCATGATGCGTCAATATTATATGTATACCGAGGCAACTACGCGCAGATTGCGTTCAAGATGATTGATCCAGTGCACAAAGTAGAAGAGACACGAGTGTCCAGGAAGGTAAGAGGCTTAGCTCTGTGCGGAACTACTTATACTACTCACCGCCAGCGAACCTCAAAGACCCCGTCATTAGCCCAATTACGGCCACAGTATGACAATCACGAGCTGACCAATGCGTAATGACCGCCGCTACAACTTGTCATGATGAGGTGGCTTATTGGCGAGGATCACTCACAATGGATGACTCCCAAGCGCCGGGCGAAACAGGAGCCCAAAAATATACATAGACAGTAGAGTTGTTAAGACTCGGAGACAACACCGAAACTCGCCAGATCAAGTTTATGGCGCACCGAAGACCAGAAAGAACGGGACATTCACCCTGGAATGGGCGTGCAACGTGGACTCCAGCCGATGCACTGCTGCGACACATTGTTGCGCGTGACCGTACTGAACCGGACTCGGCCGTTCACCCTGCAATTCTGATCCACTTCTCCTTCTATTCAGAGCATGTGGTGCATTCACAATATCCAGCGCAATGTAGCATTCTCATACTCCCACAGCAACGCGAAGGAGCCACTACAACACATCGGTTATTTCTCAAACTAAGACCAGCTCATTCCCTAGCAGGATCACTCACGATACAACTGGATGACTGGCGCGAAGGAGATGAATCCCTACGTCCGTTTCCAGCATGGATCTCCTTGGCCCCTGAAGACGTGGAACATCCACGCCGAGCATCCTATTTCGCAGCGTGGTTGGTCCTATACGCTCGAAGTGTGGTTGCTCAGAATACGCGGTATCATCGAACAAACCTCGTGCCTTGGTGGCGAATCATTCGCTTCCTGCGTTATGCATTAGTCAGTACATGATGCAACTGTATCGGTAGAGTGATACTAACACAGAGTTTACCGCAGATCCACAGTGAATATCTCGTCGAACGCAACTCTCTATATTCATCTCCAGTTCCGCATACATTCTCGCGTGACGTGGGCTCTGAGTCGGGGATAGTTGACGAGTTGGCGAGGGAGCTCGAGGGATTGAGCTTGTGAGAGTACCGGAACCTACGCTGCGGTTTGGCTATGGATACGCAGATGTCAGTACCAGTTGAACCCTGTTGGACGTCGGACAACCGCGTGCCCGAATCACACTACTCCTCGGTCTGTAGTAAGCGATCCCGGTCATGGAAGAACCAGACAGGATGAGATATAGACATACGGCGCAAACCACGCGTCACCCGCTAACACATCAGAAATGCCAGTGATGCCAAACGAGTAATTGTACGGAAAGCGATAGTTCGCGCGGGTGAAATGACAGGCCATGCGGCCACGGTCCCGAGAAGACTGCTGTGGAACACAGCAGAGCTGGTTCAACACCTTGCAACTCCCTGACGGAATGCTGTGGTTGTTGTGGGTGTCGTCAGACTCGCTCCGAGCTGACCACTCATCGCGCTCGCCACGGACCGACTCCTTGTCTTTGAGACCCTTGCCAGCTTGTATAGGGACTTTGTGCATTGTCGACGACTCTGCGCAAAGTTTGGTGAGAAGCAATCAGAAAGAAAAAACTGAACAGCTACCGCTCACATCAAACTTCTCATATTGTACACTAATCGGCCAGCGAGTTGACGAGAACGGTCCGTTGGTGCAGTTTGTTAAAACTCCCCACAAGGTGATGCGGCGATGGTGGCAGGCTGCAGCATCACGAAGTGCTACGGAAGGGTCTGGAACATCGGGCCGATAACGCCGAGTCCCGAACATGTGTCATGCAAAGCGCTAACGCCGGGTTGTCCTCGTTCTCTTTCGATCTGTGCGGTCGTGAATGCACCGGGTATGTTAGAAACTTATTCTATATGTCAAGGAAAGCAACGCTAACTAAGCACTAGGGCATTATCATCCAGGGCTCAGCTGCTGAAACGACTCTGAAGTCCTTCGGCGACGGAGTCTACTATCAGACGGACGAACTGTCGCGTTCTCCCGTTTGCTTCTGTCAACCTCGGTCCTGACTGATGCGTGGCAATCCACCGCGGAACTCTCATTAATATGGTTGAGGTCATTGCAGAGATGGATGAAGGTACGTAGATCATTAACGTCTCCGATGTGTTTGCCCTCGTATGTAACCACGAACCAGAATGGTATTGCGGCCGCGTGACGACCACTATCACGGGCGTGGAAGGTGTCCGCTGGACGATAACGAGCCCAAACACGGACTACATCCCGCAACCTCATCTAGGTGTCGTGGAAGTCAATGTAATGGCAGACACTCGCTACGGCACGGCAGATCCTATTCAGCACCCTCAAGTCTTCTGTGACGAGTTCGCGTACCTCCCCGCAATATTTCATCCTCCCCCCAAGTCTCATCCCTACGCTCCGATGTGGACAGTCCCGCACGAAACTCAAGATTTTCAACATCTGGAAGGGTCCATCATCAAGTCGTTGGGCCTTCTGTCTCCGACTTTCGTGGCACCTATATCGGCGCTCGTGGACGATGCATACAGCCAAGCTACAGTGTTTCTTACTTCTGCCAAGCTATCCAATCCTGGCGAGCTGAAGTGGCTTATGTGCTCCATGCGTCAAGCTCGCGATCGTCTCCTCCATTTCGCATCCACCTTTCGAGACGCATTGTCCCAACTGTCCGAGACCCAGCGCTACTGGCTCATGACTCACGCGTTTCTTACCTACCATAACCTTGACACTGTTTCAAACGAGCACGCCGAATCATCTTCCTATCTGTACGCCCATCCCAATCTTATGGGTGCCTTCACGACGTCCCCCAAAATTGTGCAGAAGCTCTACTATGCGAAGATCCCGGTCTGGTTCCTCCGTCCGGCAGGCTCCATACCACATCATGTACAACTCGGCAGAAACGTCTCCCCGCAGCCCTGTCATGGGATATGCACGACACCTGGCAACCAATACAGCGGCAGCCCAATTTACCGTGGCATGGTTGGATCCCGTCATATCCGTGCCTTGTGCCGCTCGGCGCACACGTACCGGGATATCACTCAGACCCCTCTATTCGTAATCGCGACCAACAGAGATTACGCCTCTCCAATGAGTCAACGGGAATATAAGCGAACGACTGGTCCCACGCAGTCCTCCGCGAGCATTCATACGGTGAGAGCCGACGTCCGACGAGCTCGTAAGTGAACCACTCAATCATCAGACTGTCATTCACTCTAACACATTAGCCAGCCCCCAAAGTGCATCCGACACATGTCAGGGGAAGGGACAAATTCTTCGACATCGCCCACCAATGGATGCCTCAGGGGTTGTCACAATGGGCCAACGCCATGCGACAGGTAGCGTCCGAGAGCAGGGCAACCCTGGCACGACCGTCCGGAGATATTTGGGGGTACTGGATCCCCGAACCGTCTTTGCTTGTCAACTCGCAGTCGCGACGGGAACGTTACATCCTCAATTGGCTCCGAGTCCGCCCTGGATGGCTCTACGTTCTCAGAATCCGTGGGTCGGTGCCAACACGGGTACCGCCTCAATGGTGGCGAGATTTCCTGTTCGAGCTTTCCCAGCCTCCCTCCACTCACGACAACCAAACACGCACGTCGAAGCGCCGGATATTGGTCGATCAGGTGTTTCACGACGTGTTCGACGACAAGGAAGTTGCACTTGATCATCAATATCCAGTGTCATGGTTCCATCATCGCGTCTCTCGCCTGCACGATGACTTATGTCGTCTGATTGTGTGGGAGCTGTTCGAGCTTGGATTTCGTCACGAGCTCCTGGCTATGGACCGACTACTGGTGCCAAACACCCGCATAGACGCAGCCGAAGCGGAGCGGGACGAGCTTCTCGCCGGTGTATTCCCTAACCGGGATCTCTACTCCGTCGCTGTCTTGCCGTCGGAAGGTGGAGCCTGTACAGGTCTCTGCGCGTCCAACATTATACACAGGACGACCGCTCTAGAATCTCTACGGCGCGTGGTTTCGCGATGGCCCCGATGCCCCGATCGTATCCGGTCCTCACGTCCAATGGGGACAGCAACCCCCCGATCCATACTCAGAGAACTAGAGGGAGACATTATACTATTCTACGTGCAGACATTCTTTCAGAACGCCGGTCGTGCACCTATCGTACCGCACATGTTTCCGTTGTAGTATGATGACATCGGTCCCATACCATAGCTAGTACACGAACTGTCTATTGATTCTCTGGGTGTCATGCTCGTCCACGTCCCCGACCTGTAGTACGCCGAATTTTTGTGCGATGGGCATCTCTCGCCGTGCTGCGCAGACTTAATGTCTCACTCCGCTCTACCGCATCGCTGGCACCTCGTTTCGTCCCTCGTGTGACCGGCGTCTTTGTGGAAGGTTGCTGAGGGATCTTTGTTCAGGTCAAGCGACAATACACGAGCCAGTAATAACACACCTTCTGGGTCTTCTTTGACCGAGACTCATCCGATGTCAGAGGTGTGAGAGAACCCGTCCTCATGTCGGGGCCTGGAGTATTCTTCGGTACCTGGCGTTCGGCGGACGGAGATCGAGTGTGCATAGGGACATTGCCCAGAAGTGGCTCGACGCGCCCCTGAGGATAGGTAGACCTTCCAGACTACCGAATGATCAGTTGGGAATAAAGCCGCAAATTTCAAATCTTGCTTACGTTCACAGAGTTAGCTCCAGGGTCAGCGACTCGCTCTCCGCGCTCACCGACTGGCACGTCAGCGTGACTAGGTGTATCAAGTGGCATTGCAGTGCCGGTGCTATCTGCCTCCGAGGCATGTTGGGTCGGCGCGGCTGCAACTTGCGGAGAAGACACAGGTACTGGCACCTGGAGCGGTTCATGACTGTCGGCGGAGGCAGGATGACCAACGTCTATGGGAGACTTGACGATTCCAGCGTTCGGAGCAGTACCTGTAGATGCAACGATACCCGGCGGCAATGGGAGGTATTCAATGTCCATGGCGACATCGCGAGTAGAGGCGGAGTCTGTGCGAATGATGCTAGGTGGGTCAATACTCGGCAGCTTGTTCCCTGCAACAGAATCTTTCGACGGAGAGCATCCTAAAGTTACTATCAAGACGTCGTCGCGTCTTCACCACAACATCAAACTCACCTGCAGTGGCAGACGGAAGCTGCTGACTTGCTTCATGCATAGGGAAGTCGAGACTGTCTGAATAACAGTGTAACACGGCATCAGGGACCAAGCGGTGAGTGTTAACACAGCAGCGACGGAACTCTACCTATCACAAAAGTCCTGCCAGCTATCAGCGTCCGCTCAACAGGCTGAATCTCGGGGGCGTAGCCAAAGTCGGAAGATGACGCAAGCGCAGCTGGGACTGTGTCTACACGGATGATTTCCAGAGGTATGAAGGCCGGCATCCATGAATCTGCTCCGATGATGATGTGAATGCGAAAAGCGATCCATACGATATCGTCCCGCTTGATGTAGGGAGGAGTCGCCTCGCTGATGTCCTGTAGTTGACCTGACGTACACGCAAAAAGTCGCGGACGATACGGGTTCGGCATCCAGTCCGATCGCTCTACCGCCTGTCGTATCCAAGGATGAAGTTCATACGAGACTACTGGAGGAGGCTGGGCGGTGGCGACAGTGGGCTTCCTCATGAATAGCTGTGCGGAGAAGCTGAAGCGAGTGTTGTAAGGGGGCTCTCCCGTCTGCCATCTGCGACGATCCTTGTTTGCACGATTGAAACTGGGAATAGTAGCCATCAAGGCCTCAATTTTCTGAGAGGATCCAATCAACGCCAGTTGGTCTCTAACAAAACAGACAGGAGGACGCACGGCTTGATATTCAAAAATGGTAGCATCATGTTCGGTGCTGATGACGTATTCAATCTGACACAGATTACTTGGTGTGGTTTGACTAGTGAACGAATGTCAGAGTGAAATCATACGTCGAATGTTGGGAAAATACATGCATTCTCGATTCTGGGAGACGACCGGGGGCGGTTTCTCCGCGGGGTACGAAGTTGCCTGTTTCCAAATGAGATGACCACCTCCAAACAGCGGCAGTGTGGAAGACCGCTTCAGTAGCAGTTTTGGCATCGGCCTTGCAGATCTGTAACCATGTACAACATCAGCAGAGACCCGCAAGCATGCTCCAACCAACTCTTACAACCCAAATACCAGCCTTGTTACGCTTGGCCTGGATGACCGGATGCGGAGACCCGCAACTGGCGGCCGCGTCCTCGAAATTCAGAGCAGCGCTGTCAAAGCTGAAGCTCTTCCATTTGCGTAACTTGTGAGCTAGCGCCGTCTTAGCCGCGTCCATATCGGAATCGTATGAGGACATGGCTTGTGTCGAGAGCAATTGGAAAGCACAGGCTTGTATGTTTGAGGAATGAGAGCGTGGTGCGCCGTTGCAGCACAGAGGTGTATTGGACGATCGACGCAGAGCACAGTTCTCTTATATGTTGCGCCTCCCGTGCAGAGACATCATAGAGTCAGTCAGAATATATTGGATGAACATGACACGAGGCTGGGTCGCGGTATGTTACAGACGTAGACGTGCTGAGTCACACCTACACTCGCGAGATGATTATGAGTCAATAGTTATGACACCGTCAAGCCTTCAAATCATTCTATTGTCACGACCAATATCATACGATGGTATAGAGCGCTTATTGGCCGGCAGCCACGAGAGTTGGAAGTGACACTGCGGAGGACATACTGAGAACAGTCGCTAGAGCTTTATTTCTCTCTTCGGTCTATTTATTCTAGTTTCTCTAGTGAGTGAAACACGTAGGCTTGAATTTCAGAGCAACGCGAAGGCAGCGAGAGAAAGAACCGACTGAATAGTATCTATATGACCAGAGCAAACACTGAACAACGATTATAACACAAGACACGTTACAATAACACTGTCTCAAGCTCAGCCGACCAATAGCTCCCCGTGACATCCCGTCGTGTTGTTACCAAAGACATGGCACTGTCCGCAGGAGCAGTAAGACAATGCACGGGACGAATAACAGTAGAAGACCCACCTGTATAGAAAGCGAGGCCCAATTCGAAGATAGGCTCCTCTGGGCGCAACTCCAGAGGATACTGGTAAGACGTCGAATTTCACCTTCACAAGGTCATAAGTCGGCAGAGTGGAAAAGTCCATTGCTATATGTCATGCCAATGAACCTTCGGAAGTAGTGCGTACTGTGCTGGCACATACCTGACGAAGTGAAGGGGACAATCCATGTATAACTATCCCCGACGGTGCGCTCCACATCCCCGATCTCGCCGGGCTCTTCAACGCTTGGGACACCTCCTGCTACAACGACTTCGAATCCTCGCTGGCGATACTTTGAGATCCACTGGCGTCCGTCAGGATTAAGGTCATGACAAGCATATACGACCTCGTCGATAAAGGTGGAACGGGGGAACAGGGACACGGCATATTTGCCGGTGAAGTAGTTCATATTTCCCGCTGTGTTGACATGATCAATGATCAGCAGCGCGCGGGAGAAGATAACTGGCTTACTTAAACGGAAATTGTTGATCACATATTCCACTGGATTGTCGCGAGTCACTACGAGTTGAACGCGAGTGGTCAGAGCAGGAGCGCCATCCTTCTTCGGCAACAGTGTGCGGATGAAATGATACACCGCGAACGCAGGGGCATCCTCCACGGCCGTAGAGGTCCCAGAGGCTCCGATGCGCCGATTCTTCAGGTTTGCTATCCCCGAAGCAAGGCGAAAGGTGTCTACATCGAAGAACACGTGCTTCCGACCAGAAGGTTGATAGGTGTAGCCATGACGTTTGATCCAACGACCCATTCGGAGTAAACCATGGCATGGCAGGAAGATGTTGAGGTCACTGTCGGCGGCGGGATACCGAGTGCGATGGAGAAGTTGCAGAGCCTGTAAGCCGGAGACGATGCCATCACACGCGTCGAGCGTGCTCAGGAAGTGTGGGATGTTGGGGAAGAACGGATACAAGACCTGAACAGGGTTCCAAATCCGGACCCGATATGCCTCGACAGCGAGAAAGACAGACATGCTGAGGGTGCAAATGACAATGATCGAGTCGATGGGCCAGACAGAGAAGAAATTGTCGAGTGCAGAGTTAGGGGCGCTCATGAGGAATTGTTCAAAGGTGGAGATAGAACTGGACACCAAGCGATGGTTACTGGTGACAGCCATGCTACACTAGCACACGACACGGGGAAGTTCAACGAAAGAATATCCGATACCGTAGTTCATGTATATATACCATGAGTGGGCGTACGATGCCTAAACCAAAGGCATGTCAGTTTGTAGCGGAGTATCCAAATCAGCTGTCTGACGTAACCTTCGTTTGTCGCCACTCTATCAATCAGCTATGGCCACGCTATATGGAAGAGGTCATCATCGAGCATGAGTAGCAGGGCTTTGTCAAGGAATACAATGCACACAACTAATGATTGCAATAAGAGAAGCAATAGAGGGACAAGGGAGTAAGTGGTGCGTGGCCAACAAGCGCGAAGCACACTATGTGCTTACTAAGCGAGACGCTGGTTGTGGAAATGCACGTGGGCACGCACTATCCTAGTCAGACTCGTACCAAGACCCTCCACGTGGCGCTAGCTCTCTTCCACATCCGGCCTTGTGCTTGTCATTCCAACCAATCCAGCTCACCTAGCACTATGTCGGTATTGGACAAGACTCACCCGAACCTCAGGCTCAGGACTTCAAACACCACCCTTCGGAACGCTCAACTACGCGGGCATTCCGCTTCCCCTTCTCCCACGGAGCTCGCTATGAGGCACTCCGGAACCGTCTACATATTCTCATCAACCTCACAGTCTCCGGCACGCACATAGGAGGTTCCTCAGGACAGCTCCTCAACAATGCTGTCGGTAGTCTCACACGAAAGGAATTCAACTCCCGCATTCCTGTCATCCAGCTGCGAGTTCGTCTCCTCACGCTGGAACAGCCTGTAAGTTGTCTATAGCTCCGAGTCAAAGATGCCCGCTGACCGCTAATCACGGCACAGCATCATTTGACTTAAGTAAGCCAACTCTATTGAAAGCATGATACGTGGTAACGAGGGACCAGAACCCGTGAGCACTACACAATAGGTACATCAAAGCCATTCGAACAGCGAGTCGTCGTCTGCGATGAGGCCGCGGCTAACCTCAACGGTTGGCCACTGATAGTCCATACAGTACTGAACAAATCGCCAGCGAGCGTCCTCATCCTGGCGCGACCATAACGAGCTTCCTAAACATATCAACCTGAAGGAATGCCTGCTCTTGGAAGTCTGGTTCACGCTGGACTCCAATCGCTGCAGCGAAGCGCTCTCTCGATTGAGTTCACCGTGGTTTACCCCGAGGCATTGCAGTTTACTAGCCACAAACGGGTCGTGGCGAAGAATATTAAGGATCCCCTGTCACAGTTCTCGAGTAAGTCACTTGTTAGCTGAGACGACTATGACAGCATGACGCACCACCATCGTCTCGAACGCGTGAGTATACTCTGACCGCACAGCCAGGAACTTCAATTCCGGCAGACTGTGTAGGAGGGCCTTGGCGGAAGCGACCAGGAATGAAACCTCCCCGTTCAATGTCACCGACAAAGTTGACAACTTGCAACAGTTCGGCGACGCGACATTGCGGAGGAATGCTGGGAAGGATGACGCTGTGACGGGACGATCAACAACGAGATTGTTGATGGGCCTGTAGCGGGCAATGGCGGCTCCAACGTCGGCGCGGGATGATCGAAGGTAGCGAAGATGAGGTAGATAGAGCGGAGTGGAGGGGATGGAATCGAGGGAATGGTCGACCTCATGGTAGACAGGGTTTCTGTCCAGACCACGTTTCTTGAGCACTGCGAGAAAGATCCGAGCCGAGTCATCGCAGATCTCGACCCGGAAGTGTTTGAGGGCGCGCATGAAACGCAACACTTCGCCAAGCATGGGGATGAGACGCAAGTTGCTCGTATGGACAAGTGCCCTAAACGTGAGAGACACAATGAGAGTCGAAGTGCACTCAGTGCGGAAACGGGTGATTGTGCGCGCCGACAGCAGGAGACCTGACAGGAGAAGTGTGGCGGGGGGCGGTTCTTCTCCAGTACGACGCAAATTGAAGATGAACCGAGGGCTTCGGCGATCTTGAACTGTGAGGACCCGATAGGCAATGCGTTCCACGATCGCGTACAAACGTTGACATGCGAGCATCAAAGAACGACGATCTGCCATTCCAAGCTCTGCCGCGACCTCAACGAGAGACTCGTTCGGAAGGTCCATGAGACCGGCGGATGGGCGAGAGAAGATCGGAGACATCGATGTTCTGCAGTATTCAAAGGTTATTGAATCATATGTCTGGACTCAGACTGGCAATTGGACTCACTGCAGATGCCGAACAGATTGAGCAGGATTGGCGGATAGGATACGTCTCCACTTCTACGTTGATCCAAGGGTTGTTATATGGCAAGCAGCGGCCCTCCGACAATCGACTCCATATCCAATTTCTTCGATACATAAGAGGCATGACACATACCGTTAATGTGCTACCCAACACCACGTAAGCCGGCGTATGTACAGAGCATAGGTGAAGCAATGACATTGACTAGGGCGCGAGGAGTCATTCGCTAGCGCATACGTCAATTTATTACGCCAGACGCGGCGTATAAACCTGCGCGTACATAGCCCATCGAAGCCGCGCGTATATATTGAGGATTGTAAGCCACTGCTCCTTTGAGCGCAGTATAATGTACTGCTGCGTAGTGCCTGATGACTGGAAGAGGTCCACCATCGAGAAGAATCCCAGCGTAAGCGTGTCCTGGGAACTCGTTAATTGGACCGACCAGAGAGGGATTGCGCGTATTCTAACCTCGTCGGCTTCGAGAGAATAGGTAAGATCGCTCAAGGGAACGATCTGGGGCAATGCTTGATCGTGTCCGGGAGTAATGGTCAATACCCCTGCGAAACAAACCCGAAGACATTAACGAGCATGCTCCCTGACTCGGAACTATGGCCACTTACAGATCGATGAACTATTCATGACTCCAACAGCGCCAGGTACGCGAGAGACTCGCACCGTAACGGTTCGCCAAGTCGTCTCAGTGTCAGATGTAGTCCACATAGTAACATCGGTGTAGGTGCAGATGGGTTTTGATGTCCTGGCAAAAGACCGTTACAGAGCTCTACTTCGACTGCGACGAGCCATCCATACTCACATTGATGATGGGAACATACTGCTGCCACCGAGATCCATGTCTCACAAGGGCTGTATGGAAGCACGAACAGATGAGCAGCGGATGGAGATGAATGTTGGTATCGCAGACGATGAGTGGGGTGAGAGTCTGGTAGGTGAGACATCGTATCCAACGTCCATATGACAATCTCGCGCAGACTGTATGACTCAAGCCGTGCTGTCATGACATGTTCCATTTCCAAACAGGTACATCAGACCGGCGCCGGTAATATAGAGAGCCACGGTTGTCGTTCCGGATAATCAGAATTCTGGAACAATTACACAACACATTCAGTTTCCTCTACCCCATGAAGTTGTCTCTGAATCCACCTGCGAGTGGAAATATTTATCAGAAACTGTCCATCAGTACTAGAACACACATACCGGTGCACAAGTGTATTGATGAGAGCTATCTCAGGACGTGTGATGTGCATCACGCGATCCCTGTCGCGACGCGCTCGTTTCAAGACGATGACATTGCCCCTCCATCTCAGCGACATAGTGCTCTTGATCGCTGTGTTCTTTCCAGCACAGCCGGTGTGCATTCGCGGTGACGTTGGATCGGGCTGGCGCACGGCGAGGATGTAGTAGCTGTTCTGGAGTGGTATGTTGGTTCCCGGGAAGTCATTGACCTCTGAGACAATATGCCGACGCCCAAACCAGTGCGCCAACTTCAGATCATCCGGAGTCGGGTCAGCTCCACACGCCGGCTCCCATTCGCTATCATGGGCTATGAGAAACAGCTTTGGCCGGGACTGGGCCACCTGGTAGATCAGACCGCGCATTGCACGGAAAATGGTGCCCTGCGCAACGCCGAAAGATTGTTAATGTGCGTGAGAGCAGCTATACAAATTCCACACACCAACCTGCTTGAGCGCAGTCCGGATAGCAGCATCGGACGCCTGTATGTCGGCGGTCTCGGAATGGGATCTTTGAGAGAGCTTGGCTGTAGGTGCACGGATTCGAGTCTAAGATCGCTGATATGAGTCGGTGGATCCGCTCAATGCTAGGAATATACGTGCCATGGTTGTACGATGAATGCGATATTAATGGTCCGACCATCGCATCCCCCAACCGTTTTATATGAGGGTCGAGCCCTATAGCAAAGTGTATAGTCATCGCGAATGCGTCAATCAACAACGAGCGTAAATGAATCTGTACCGACGGGGAGGGTTGAGAGGCATGATGTGTATGAAATGTGTCATCAGCAAAGTCCCGAAATGCTTACGCGATTGCGAAGCGCTCCGCCACGCGCGGGCGCTTGCGAGCGCTCGCAATCGCGGTCCAACCGAATACGATCGGCCAGGCGATTTACAATCGCCCCCATTCGGATACTGTCACTCGCGGCCTCTCGTTTGCGCTCGTCGCTGCTTGCGAAGGGGGTGGCCTGAGGGTCGTCCAATGCTTTAAGCAAGCATGCTGTGGTCGTACTTGAGGGGTCAATAGGCTGATTCGGGAAGACTAGTCCTCCGAACATGCATATGTACAAGGATAAGTAGTGGTATGCCATGTGGATCAATATCCGCCGCCGGCTTCAAGTTGCCTCCGTCGTCGTCCAGCTCGAAGTTGAGACCGTTGCTCCAGGTCATGTTCCCCGTCGGCGCATCCCCCTCACTTCGCATGACGAGGCGCCGCGAGAGAGACTAATGAGTACTATACTTGAGTCTGGCACCCAAGTTCTAACCTGAATCTCTTCAACTTGCGTTCCATGCGCAGGACGCGAGACAATGAACACGATCACATGATCCCTGCGGGTTAGGGCTTTAGCGCTCCAACTCCACGCCCCAGAATCCAGATCCCGACGTCTGCTGTCAACCGCGACGTGGGCGAACGGCCGCCTATAAGAGGCCCGCAACACCGAATACTCTTCCTGTTCTCAGACCACCACCACCACCAGCTCTCCCGTCTCTAACTCGCTCTGCTTTAACCGTGGTTATACGGTGCAGCGTTCACTATCACTGGAACGTTGCTACTCGATCGCCTCCACATCATACTCCGCTTCGTCACATATCCCGGACCCCGGTGGCTGGTGAGTCCACGCACACAGGCATATGCGTAATATATGCGCATATATCACGCATATATCACGCATATACTCACCTTGAAGTTGTGATTTCAGCCCCGCTGTACTAAGTCCCCTCTCCATCTCACGGGCAAGTGTGACGTCACGGCAGGAAGTATCTACGTCCAGCATCGCCTCATCCACGCTCGCGACGACATACGAGGCAATCCCTGCCGTGAAGATCACCACCTTCGGAACGAAGCGCAGCATGGTGACGGATGGCCACGATGACGAGGACTTTCGTCTTCGTCACCGACTGCACTGTGAGTACCCTCATGACCATGACTGCTAGCATCATTCTCGCAACCCCATTCACCCCTGTAATAGGCTCCCTGGGACAACCGCGATGCACCCGGCCCAGAGTGAGAGCGCAGCAATGTACCGCGCTCCAGTGGCAGCAACCATATTCGGCATCCGCGCAAGCTAACTCTGTAGGTCTTCGCTGTTTCATGTCGTCTTCTGTAGCACTAACAAAAGCCCGATTTTGCTTTCCCAGACGCTCAGAGTCCGGCTCAGGCTATCTCACAATGTGCCGGCCGTTGAGCCAGGCATGATCGCGCAGGTGGGTGACATCAAGGCCTTATACCCGCACAATGCACCTACTCATGACGACTCTGCCCCGGAAGCGTCATGCTCTTCGACGCCAAGGACATAGGTGAACCCGGGTTCATCACTCGTGCGCGCACACTAACGATCCTTCTGCTTTACAGGTGCTTCGATCGCACAGCTATGATCCGCCCTGGAAACGGTGGGGCTCCGGCAGCTTCATCTCGGTACTTGTGCACCA
This sequence comes from Earliella scabrosa, assembly GCA_022605405.1. NCBI lineage: Eukaryota > Fungi > Basidiomycota > Agaricomycetes > Polyporales > Polyporaceae > Earliella > Earliella scabrosa. Next base: position 1,592,363 of record JABYQQ010000003.1, on the reverse strand, counting down.
CTGTCTCTCGCGCGCCTGCTGCTGTCTCTTGCTCGCCTGCCGCTGTCTCTCGCTCGCACGCCAGCTGCGTCCTCTCGCTCGCGTGCTCCTCTTGGCTCACACGTTACTTCCTCTCGCTCGCCCGCCGCACACTCTCGCTCGCCTGTCGCTTCGTATCGGTTGCTCGCACGCTGCTTCCTCGGTTCACCCCTGTCACTCTGCCGCTTTGGCAACTGCCAATGCTCCCTGTTCGGACACTTGCCCAGGCTCTTCGCCCTATCGCTGTATCTAGCAATCTCCTGTATTATATATCGCGAATATATTTAATGCTTACGATCTTCCCGCATGATCTGCGTGCGCCGTGCATCTGGGTGCCCCGAGAACCCAGAAACGCGTGGTCCAGTGGCCCGCCCGACCCATTGCTCGACAAGCGTCCTGACGCGAACGACCCTTGACAAGGGCGCATTCGAAACCGAGCGGTGCAATCGCGCACGAGAGCCACCTGCGCGCGCAGCGATTGTAATCGGCTCGCGGGCCGATTGCGCGATTATACTCGAGTGGAAAAAGATAACACTCGAATCCGCGCGCTCGCCCCCAATTGGGAGCGATTGCGTCGCTCGCCGGCGCTTGGGGCCGAGTATGAGCCATTTGGGTTTTTGCTGATGGTCATCCTGGCGCCAGCAACGCGATGAACAGAAACGATAGACGGCGAACAGAGCGTGCCATCGCAAGAAGGATATCTGCAGAACCAAGACTGTAATACGACGAAGGGCTGCTGACAAAAGGCGGGAGATCCCAGACACCAACCACACAACTTCCTTACCACCGATCCGCTATACCGAGCTCCCATTTCCTACGACAAGTGCATAACCTGCCCTGCCACCCACCCAGCACGTCATGTTCACTGAGTACAGCACGGACCGAGTTGAATACACCACTCGCCGTGAGGCTGAGACCTCCGACAACAACTGCTGGACCGCTGTTAAGATTTCTGTCAGTGTTACCCGGACCCAACGTGAGTATTAGCATCCTGAACACGTTGTCGTGCTCATACGTGGGCAGGATTCCTGACCATCAAGGCCAAAGACATCAAAGGGTCCGGGATCCTATATTCCCGTGCAATAGGAGATGGATCGCTCCTCTCCGTGAGCGAGGTTGGTAGTTGTCCGACTTCAACTACAGGGGACTCACGAATTGGCCAGAGTAAACTCACCATGACGTTGAGACGTTCGACAGGTCACCCAGACGAGCCGTCGGAGTATAAACTACGATTCCCGGATGCGCACGAGCTATGGAGATGTGTTACGCACGTTACAAATAGTCGCAGCATGGCGGAGGGGATTACGATGGCAGACTTGTCTCAGTGTACCGACGGAACAAGTGCAGGGAAGGAAACCGCGCCGCATAATGCAGTAGGCACGTAGTGTATACCCGCAACATAGCCATATAGAACACCAAAATTGATAATACTCACATTGCATCCTTCTATCCAGAGCTCCCCGGTAACGACTTGGAGTTCCAAGTATATCCAGGTCGATGACGTGGCTCTAATGAAGTGGTCGCCAGGGGGATTGAACCTCAGGACTTAGCAGTCGTTGAAGCAAATTGCGGGTGAAGAACGCCATAGTTCTGTCAACTGGATGGGACACCGACAGGGAGAGTGCCGACAGAGAGAAACGTGGAGACGAGGACGACACAAACTCCACGTGACAGGTGACACGCGTGACAATCACAACCACGAAACGCCCGCTACAGCCCCAAGTCCCTCTACATCTCAAGCATGCTCCTTCTACACCTCTCTTGCGTTTCTGAACCCATCTCTAGCAACTGATAAGAGCCCTAACTTTCTGGCCACTCTGTAGAATTGTGAGTGAGGGACTCCATTGCTGAGCATGATAAGTATACTTACGACAGAACCAGCGCCTCCAATTCAGCACGATCTGTGGATCTCACGTCGATGATCCGCTTCGTGTCGGAACTCCTCCGGACGACCACAAATTCCGCATACGTAACAGGCAACTCCGTCGACGTCACGAGAGCTGCAAGACCTTGACTTAGTAGACCAGAAGAATCGATCTTGTAGTGCAGGTCGTAATGGGCCCACAGGGGTACGTCGCGTCCCTTTCTGATTTCTCGGACAGTGTTAGAGCATTTCAACTCTGCACCCCCGAGGGTCCACTCTCGAGCCAGGAGTGGCAAATCAACGCCGTCGACACCTTCATAGCGTTGCATAAGGATGGTTTTGAAATGAGGTAGATTTGCCGTCGAGACTTTGAAGACGCGAACAAACTCGAGCTGCTGAAATCGAGGGTGAGAGCATACCCTACGCGTGATGCTGCTAATCTGCTCACTTGTCGCTGGATCGTCATGCTACTTGGAGCACCGGCGTGGTTCTCCGGAGGGTGAGATCCGGCCTTGGTAGCCTTCATGTCGAACAAACCCAGTCTCGAATGGAGGCGAGAAAATCATTGTACCCTTTTGTACAGAGACAGGAGAATGAGAAGTCGCGGGGTCAGCGCAAGGCGCTTGCGACGACATCACGGTAATACAACCAGATGAATAACACGGATGACAAACACCATCCACCACCTCCTGCGACTCCTCAATGACGCGACCACAATTAGTCAAGGTACTAATCAGTTCGATGTCAACCCTTACTCCGTCCACTAGTACAAGAACAATACACGCTAGCATCTAACTGGGCACTCTACCTCGTTGGTGTTAGTGCTTCCTACGACCATAACTGCCGACACTGCTCCATCTCAGAACTTTGACGAAACAGGTATCGGATTTTATTCAGTGCCTAACATTGACTCGGACCAGCATACTGATGGTGTGCGCAGCTGCTAGTTTCGCCATACCCTGAGAACATGCCCTCGCAATCACCAGTACCGTCCAGCACGTCCGCAAATGCTCGAGAAGCTGGCGAGGGGCTAGTAGAGTAGGTCCTCGAACATTCCGATGAGATATGACCGCTGACAGTAGCGCTTACAGGAAATATCGACCAATTGTGGGCACGGTACTCCTGGGAAGATGTAAGGTTGACAATGAAACTTCGTGGCCACAACACTGAGGCAGTACATGGCAGATCGAGTGATGAAGATGCTCGGAGCAGGAGGATATGGTACAGTAGTGCGCGCCGAAGACATGTACACCTCGACGTTAGTCGCCATCAAGGTCCTCCACAGTGGAGACAACGTCCACGAAGACGTCCATCTGGAAGAGGAATTATACCGAAGACTCGTACTTGGAAGCAGTTCCAGTATACAGTGAGTTGAATGAATCGATTCTACGCTAAATCGCCGCGAGGACCAAGGCTCACCGACAACATTAGATACTTCGCCGAGGTGTTTGGGGCAGCAGAACACAACGGTCATCACTGTATAATATTCGAACATTGCGAGACAACACTGTATGATGTATTGTGCAGTGAAGACGGCCTCACACCACTTCCGCGACGACATATTCAAGAGATATCGTACCAACTCATCCAGGGCGTTGCATGTGGGTGGTGCGCTCTACGGTGCCATATTCCCAGCTCACGGTCATGCTGCAGATCTTCACTCTCTCGGGTGGATTCACGCCGACATAAAACCGGACAATATTGGGGTAAAGTGTGCCGGCGCTGTCACGATGAACTACATGGATGCGGGCGAAACATACCATCAACATGTAGGTCCTACGACGTCACAGTAAACCAACGCACTCATTGGTCACCATCCAGCGACGTCTCATTTGTACTCGAATCTGTATACTGGACCTTGGCGGGGCTGTTGCCGTGGATAACACCGACGATTACGAATGTGTTGGTACAATCAGATACCGGGCACCGGAAATCAGCATGGGTAGGCGACCGTCTTGCCATGCGTATGTTGTGTTGACTCTACAAAACTGTTTATAGGCCTTGAGTGGGACCGTTTCATTGATCATTACGCGATAGGATGCGTCATCGCAGAACTATATCTTGCTGAATGTCTCTTCCCTCCCTATATCGCCACGCCAAGGGAGCATCTTGCTCTTGTCGAACGGATTGTCGGGCCTTTCCCTCCCGACATCGCTACGGAGATCGCTGAACATCGCCCCGGATTATTCCAAGTCGACGAGCATCACGCTAGAATTATCTTTCCAGAAGGTGGATTCAAGAAAGGTTTACACGCCGCTGCCATGGGTCGCATTCAAGAGGCCAAGTCGCTTGCGGTACGTGAGACCATCCCACATCATCATGTCCTAGAACACTCACATTGGACGTGGGAAAGGCACGCATTCACGATCCAGGTTTGAGCGACCTCATCAGAAGACTGTTGGGGCCAGACCCATCCATGCGTCTGTCTTTGGATCGAGCTCTCAAACATAGGTTCTTCGATGACTTGCGCATGTGTGGTACTAGATTGATGTAGAAATGGCATTATCATCGAGTCTTTAGAGACACAACAGGATAGTGATTTCCCGACCCGTTCACCTCTGGGAATAGGCAAGGCCAAATATTGGGCCCGATGCCAGACTGTTAGAGAGATCTTGCGATGACTTACTTGCCTGCAGAAATTGGCAATATGGCAAATGCCGCGGATAAGATCACAGACCCCTGCCAATTTGATATGATCTATTCTCACGGTGTCTCTCCGTGTCCACATACGAAGGTCACGCCGCGACTGGCACGATGGGATGAGACTGAAGAGATTCAGCAGGATACAATAGGTGAGAACCTATGCAACATGCATCAATACCAGGGTGTAACAGAGAATGACACTTCACACTCACACCAGATGTCCATTTTGCATACTTCATCCCGTATAGGCCAACCGACGTGCATGTCCTCGACCGATCTGCCCCGCCAATCCTAGGTCGGTGATCAAAACATCGTGCGTATACGTCTCTGGGTTGGGGTAGACGAGTGTGAGGGACGGGGTCGGCAACTCCCCCAAATTGTCCATCACTATTGCCTCTTCATCAAACCACTCCGGTCGTCGACGCAACTCCGGTAGGCCAAACAGCAATGAGCATGTTGTGTCCACCTCCGCCACTATTGCTGACACTCCGGCGATATACGGCAATACCACCACGGCCACGGCGACCTTGCTGACGTGGCGCTCATTGCGTATAGCGAATGAGACCAGGTTACAACCGTCTAACTTGACTCCGACCACCTCCCCTTCAATGTGCGGGTCGTACACATCATAGACTCCCCGGGAGGCGATAGGATTTGTCGTGCGGTACACAGAAGGCGATAGTGCGATTATTTGAACGCGAACACCAACACGAACAGGTGAGCGAGGACAGATGGGAATGATATAGCGATGGGCGAGGAACGTCTTGGGAGAACCTTCGGAGGTCAGGTGGAGTTGATCGGCCCATCGGCCGTACAGTCTTTCTGGGCATGTTTTTGCAGAAGTCGTCATGGTGTTATGTCCAACAGAAATGTATGTGTTTACCAATATCCTCTAGAAACCCTTACTATATTACCTAATAATAAATGGGTCGTACAGATCGGGCTTTTATGATCACACCAGGGAGTAACACAGGTGTATCCATATTGTGTTACATCATCAACAATGCCCAGTCAAAGGAAACCTGTTATAGACCCTCTTCCACCTCATCGAAGTACTCCATGATAGCCACCAACCGCTGCTCCTCGTCGGCCACCGCGTCAAAGATGCTTTCCTCGTGCATCTCACGATAGACCCGGATACAGACTGCCACATCCCGACCAAGAGAAAAAGGATCTTCTTCATGGCCAAATGCTGTAGCAGAATGATTGAGTTACAGCAGGCTGAAGTACAGCATATATCTTGCAATGTTGCCCCACCTGCATGTACTGCATCATGATGATAAGAAAAGAGGTGGTGATGGCATGAAAAAATAACTGTACTCACTGTCTCTGACAATTCCATCGACTCGTCGCAAGAGGCGATAGATCAACTTCTTGCATAGTCTACAATCCAAACGTTGGTGAGACTACAATTTGAGAGGATGCATCAACGTCATGCATACTCACCGGAATGCACGCACGCAGGTCAACATGTTGTGCCAGTTGCCAATAATCCAGAGTTTACAGAGAGAAAGAGCAGCACACCAGCAGAAAATGGGGAGTAGATGAGGAAGGAGAAGGAGACGATGCGTGAGAATGCGTGTATATACAATGGGGTCCACGTGCTGAGAATCTCTGCAATGTTTTAATGACGTACAACCTGGGTTTCCCATTGCCAACGCTGTTGGTATAGGGGTCACACGTTATGTCAAAACATATGACTATGCATCAGAAAGGTACACGTTCAGTCCCTGCCCGGACAAACCCCTTTTTGATCACTATTATACTTTTACATCGTGACATCCTGTGTATGACTACCTTCCAATGAAAGCGACAATGAGCACCATATTAGCAGAAGAGTAAAATGGGGCTCTACACATGCGTGACGGTGTATACAAAGATAGCAGTGGCCTCTAATACAAACCTCAGATTTCATTGACCCTGGAACGGCTATATTCCATCGAAATCAGTACTAGAAGCACATATATGACGTACCATACTTAGGACGTACATGGGAAGACATCAGACCAAGAATGAGACATTGAGAGATGTTGGTCATAATCCGAGTCAGTCTGCATGAAACATGGTAGAAGAGAATCAAGGATACCATCGTGTCTCTGGTGAGACGCAATGACCAACCCACGTCCAGGATTGTCGCTGGTTTCCCGTGATTGACGGTGTTGATGAACTCATGGGTCCTCTGGGAACTGTGCAGAGCGAGACCGCACTCCTCCTCTTTACTACACACGGACTCTACGATCTCATGAGCCGGACGATCCGAAGACGCGGCATCTTGCCGAACTCCAAACAGAGGTCCGCAACACCGTCCTCGCCAGTGACAGGGTCATTGGGAACAGTCTAGACTGAGTAGTGACCTACAGGAAGCAGCGTGATCTGCACGAAACGTGGCTGATTTAAGAGGGAAACACACCTGTAACGGGTGACGGAGCTCGACTCGGAGGCGTTCTCAAAGAACATCTTCAGATATGCGTGCGTTGCAAGCAACTACAGAGCCGTGAACGAACGATGGTGTGGTGAGCGTTGAATATGCGACATTGAAGGACTACTGTACCTTAGTGTGCGGGTGTTCAGCACGAACAATCTCAAACTCCCAATTGTGTGCCTGGGCGTCATATAAATGATTGGGCCGGAAGGCTGCATCGCCGTGCACTCCATGCGCTGGATACAGGGCCTAGGCTGATGCTCAGTCCATTCAAGGGAGGTTGAGTAGCTATAGATACACATCATGATGCAACATGCACAAGAGAAAGGAACGCAACTAACCTGCATACTCACTGGTCAATGCCGCTTCAAATAGGGCTTTGCCACGATGCGCAACGATTGACGCGGTGCTTACGGGTTGCACCCGGAGAGTGAAATGAGAGGTGAGAACAGAAGCATAGATATTGCTCTCTTTGGTGTAGTTGGTTGCGGCTTGGTCGGTGTTCATTTTGTTTGGACCTGCTGACCGAGGGTTCGAATCCCGGTGACTGCATCACATTTTCATGGATATCCTTGCTGGAGCCCAGAGCAGGTGCCTACCAGCAGCCATTCCGTCATCGGACATCCAGTACTCACGAAGGAGGCAAGTAACAAGTGACAAGTCCAAGGAGATAGAGTCTCCCTCCTCAATTCTTCTTTCGGATTTCTCTTATCATCTCTCATGGCTCGCGTACGCACGCTGTGTGACCAAGGGCTGATATCCGACACCCAACGGTCAGAACACCAAGAACGAGTGTAGGTTGCGGAGGACGGGCTCGACGGTATCTACTCAGCGAGCTGATAATGCGAGTCAGATTCCGAGTGCCTCAGCGCGAATCACCGCAATTCACCGGCGGGTCAATACAATGCCCCAGCAATGTAAATAGTACACGAGCAGTCGACTTTCCTACTCAGAGAGAGACAAGCTGGTGCTCCATGCATGTTCCGTGCATGGTAGGCCTCTGGATCACTTCGTTAACCGCTATTGAACTGCCTGTTCACCAGACGCAGTGGCAGACCAAGAACCAAAGAAAGCCACGCGGCAATGTGATCACATGAGGCGTGGGAAGATGGCATGTGGCTCGCCAACACAATTCCGTCGTGCTCATCCCGAGTTACTTAGTCCCACAGCCCGCTCTTACCATCCTGTGCATCTCGTCAGTCTAGGTCAAACAAGAATCTTCGCACTCATGCCAGAATACATCGGCAAACCTCCACCGTGGCTACTCAAACGGAAGCTACGGGAGATTTCCCCAGAAGTTCCTGATCCCGAGCCCGCAACTCCCCCGCAAAACGACGTATTCAGGACTCCGACTAGAACTGATCGCATCACCAAGACGTATGCTCGTGAGCGTGCATGTTCCTACGTGAGCTCCGCTGCAGAAGAGCCCGAGGACGGTGACAATGTTGAAGGTGAGTATTTGCCACACAACATGCCGTCTCGGTACATAATATACTGCTGCCAGGGTCTGGAGACTCTTCTCCGGAGATATCACCCACGAAGCCGTCCAGAACGTGTACGAAGAGGCCAGCAACAACAGAACCCTCTAGATCTCCATCCAAACGTTCAGAGTCGCAGCGGACAAAGGAGCACGAAGTGGAGGGAGAGGCAGGTCGCGTCAATGTAAGACGCTCATCATCCTCTGCCAGCCCAAGACGTCCTCGCCTTTCGGCTGTTTATGTCAAACTACCACGCACTGGTGAGCGCACTGTCACCAAGCCACTCCCTGCGAGCTCGAGCGCCGGTCCTTCGAGAGGGCGTCCTTGCCAAGTCAAAGCTATCGAGATGCCGACTCCATCCATTTCCTCTGAAGAGGGCCCGCCACCCCCTTCGAAATCGCAGAAGCATGCCCCCTCTAGCCCCGAGCTATCTCTTAGCGAGGCATTGAATCGCTCGTTTGCTGCGACGTCCAACATAACCCCCGTTCGCAATGGTTCAAACCTTGCTACGATGGCGCATATATGGACTCATAACCGCAACGCCGGACCATCCAGCGTTTCTGTGAAGCGAAAACCAGGCCGACCGCGCGGACGCGGGCGCGGAATAATTGGTCCGGGTCAAACTGTTTCTCGCAGTACACATACGCCGACGAAGTTGACCTCGATCAGTCATGTGCGGCCAACACGAAACGACGGAGCGGAGAACACCGAGGAGGAGCCAGCGGCTCTGGTACCTGCAAAACGACCTCGAGGACGCCCTCGGAAGAACCCACTTCCCAAGACTCCAGCGAACCGTGCAAGACCGACCAAGTCAGTGTCGCGCGAGCGACAGAAGGCAGCCCAAACGTCGGAAACTCCTGCCATCAGTGAGAACGCGTACCAGTCTGTGGATGTCGCACCAGTCGCACGGGCGTTCGCTGCCCAAGCTATCATGGACGCACAGCACCTCCAACCCGATGGCACCGCCTCTCCACCACCGAAACGTGGCCGTGGCCGTCCCCGCGGGAGCAAGAACAAGACTACGCTAGCGCGCGAGCGGAAGGCGGCGTCCGCCGGACCATCCTCTCGTGTGGCAGCTCCTGTATCGCTGTCCGCAAACCCGATGGTCGAGGCACCCCCCGCAAAGCGTCCACGTGGGCGGCCACGCAAGAGCGCCCCATTGCCGTCCATTCTTCCTGCGTCCGACACGTTCAAGAAAGACAAGGACGAAGATGTGCCTGGTCCAGCAACCCCAGCGAAGAAGGCGCAACAGACTCCTGTGCGACGCGGCCGGTCGCGCTCGCAAGCACGTGGTGACAGTGATGGTACGGGTGCGTCGATCCCTCCATCTCCGTACTATCTCGACATGACGACTCTCCAGTGGCGACTCCGCGCGCGGTCAGTGAGTAAGTTGTCCTCGAAGCGGCGCCCAGTACCTGTGGAGGGCGAGAAGGCCGCAGAGTACCAGTTTTGCTCGAGGTTATGTGCGGCGCTGAAGAGCACGCTCTTGAAGGCGCCGACACCCAAAATCACAACTCAAGGCAGGGCCAATGGTGACGAAGGGCTGAGAGTTGCCTCGTCGGGTGTGCTCCTGCTCGCGGACGAGGAGGAGGAGGAAGGCTCGGAGGGAATGGTCGTGTTCTGCGGTTCGTGGACAGTGCTTGCAGATCCGAAGGCGACGTGCAACGAGGGACTTGCGCTCAAGACGCTGCATGAGATCGTGAAAGGTGTCGATACGTGCATCAAGTAGGTCTCCTCACGGCTACTTATGACTCTCGTGCATGCCCTGGTGCTAAACCCTGCGTCCCCTACTATAGCTTGGACACAACCTTCTCGCACTCCGAAGACGGCCGGGCGGTGGCCGTCGCCGTGCCGTGTGCATGCCTGTCTATCACGGAACGTCACAACGACACACAGTCACAGTCCCTCGATCGCTCTGACCCGCCCCAGTGCACAGGGGAGATGACCGTCAGCGTTGGGGAATCGCAGGTTCCAGGCTGGCTCGTGGGGGTCGCAAAGACGCTGCGTATGACTGTCACTGTGGTTCACTAGTTCAGGCTTCCGTACGCAGGTGTACAGCACAAGATATCGTTTGATTTGTCGCATCCTACGCGTTGCAGGCCCGCTCAGCTTTGATTCTCAGTTGAATACCGTAGCTCTTTGGCTCTTGCTTCCAGGTCCTTCCCGCAGTGTCGTATTGGTACAGATAACCTGGTTCGTGGGCGTGGTATAGATTACAATGTTGTGGTACGGAGGGTATAGTACGATCCCTGCTGAAAACGTCCAAGAAGCGCTAGTAGGGAGCAACCCCTCCCCGAAACTCCCTCGGGATCAGACACACCGGATGCGGATGCAGGCTCGGGTCTCGGAGCTCTCGCTCTCCCTAGGCAGCGGCTCAGCCGTCTTCACCTCCAACCCGCTGTCGCCACACCACCAAACGTGCCGATGTCGCCAACGTCACCCCTCGCGCCCTACCCGCCCCTCGACCCAGCCGAGACCCAGAGCCGCCGCTGCGCGCCCGAGTTCTATGGGTTCGTCGCCTCCCTCCTCTCCGTCCTCTACCTTCTTTGGGCCTTCCTCCCTGACGCGTGCATCCTCGCGCTCGGCGTGACATGGTACCCGAACCGGTGCGTGCGCACCCCAGTGTCCTGTCCTGTTCGCCCCCCATCCCTTCCTTGCTTACTTCCTTCTGATACACTCGCTGACGCTCTGCGCCCACGCCATGGCCGTTAATCACCGTCTGTCCGCACGTCATCCACATCCATCGATGGTCGCTCATCGGACTCGGGCGGACGACGGGTCAACGCTCATGCTCATGTTCATGCTCGCGACTCCCTGTGTGTATGCTGTTAGAGAATGGTCACTCCTCATCCCCGTGTACGGGATGGTGCTCATCCTGCTCACCTCTGCATCAGCCCCTCCTGCTTCTACCGCTGCTGCCACTACTGCTGCCGTTACTAGTGCTGCTGTCCGCGGCCGCCGTCAGGTATCACGAAGGGCACACGAAACGCTCACGGCTGAGCCAAGGCGCATCTGCCACCTGCACTAGCTGACGTGTCGCTGCCGCGATCTTATTCAGTTCGCGCGCGCGCGTTCTCCGCGTCTCCAGATGACAGCAAGCACACCGTCAGCAATACGCGGGAAGAGGTGATGGAAAAGGAGAGGGAGAAGGAGAGGGAAAAACCGTATGTCGCGCAGGCGCAGCAGGGTGCGATCCCGCAGCTGTACGACATCCCGCTCGGGATGGTCAACCACGTCGTGTACAGCCCGCCGCCACGCTGTACAAGGCGCACTTCTGGAGAGCCGTTGACCGTTGCGGCTCGCGCGCGCATGCGTGCCACTGCTGCATCTGGCTCTTGCGCTGGGGTACAGGTGCACGAGGACCGACTGATCTCTGAGTAGGTGAGCATCCCGAGTCATCTCGTCCATGGCAATAGTGTCTAACACTGAACACAGCCTCAGGGTTCCTGCGAAGTCTTCCCGCCCTCCCGCCTTCCCTCCAAAATCAATATTCTTCCTGCCTCCGTGCCCGCAGCCTGCTGGTGACTCGTAGATCTTCTTCCAAGCCTCCCATCCGCACCAGGCTTCTTCCCTTTGCGTCTATCTGTGCGCGTACCCACGCATACGTATAGGCTAATCCAGAGGCTACAGCCCATGAGAGCGCCCCCGTCTTACCAGTCCCGCCGAGCCGCGTCATTGAATGTTACATGGAGCGGCACAAACACTATTTCTTAAACCCTCTTGTCTAGTATGCACGCGGTCGCAGACCAGTGTCCACTCGAAATCTTGAGGGACCACCAGATAGATGTACGTACGTAGGTACTTGCTGATAACTCGTATTGGCACCGGAGTGCCACCAGTCCATTCAACGTCGCCGCAGTATCCTCGGAGTAAGTGAACAGCAACGGTCCGGCGCCCGACCATGAATATCAATGTCCTGCAGTACCGACGGTGAGCAGATATAAGAAGAATAGAGTCAAAGGCTCAAGTCTGACAATATTTCTGTGAGTGAGAGCACTGGCGAAGAAAGGGTAGCGAGTGGACCGGCCTCATAAATTCAAGCTACATCACCAACACGCATTTGCAGGGTACTGCATCTAGTTAGAATACGTGTAAATCACACCCAGGACATCTGCGCAGAAGCAGTCAATGCAAACAAGAAGGATTGATATCGACACAGCCACACGAAAGCAAGTATACGAACAACACATCGAGAGTGAAACAGCGAGAACGGCAAACTACATGACGTACGGAAAACAACAACGAAAGCAGAAAAAATCACAATGACAAGATAGGATCTACGCCCCACAAATGAGCAACGCGGAGTACGGCTGCTATGTGCGATTACTGCCTCAGTGATCTTATCCGACTGGGTCATCATCGAAGAGCTATTGGTATAGGTCAGTACTGGTCGCGAAGGAACGACCAATCTTACCATGCTGATCACTTCCTGTTCCTCGAGCACATCAACTTCAGCTTTGGAGGGGCCGCGGGAGAGCTGTATGAGTGTGACCGCCGCGTCCAAGTCGACCGAAGATGGTTCCTCAGCAAGCGTGTGACCACCCACAATAAGGACACCCTTCAACGTGGTTAATGGGCGATCGTCAATGGTAACAACACAAGACTGACCTCGCTGCTCGACGAAGTGTCCTGTGGTAACGACGGCCCAACGAGCTGCTGACAGGACGAGGTGGAACACAGCGGTGTTGCGCTGTTGGACAATCCATGAACGGACTGCGCCATGTTACTGGGGACAGATGAAATGGCCCAGAGGACCTACATGGGGCGGGAATAAAGATTAGAGATGACGACACGCGGGAGCATGGGCACGGTGGCGAGCACCGGGACAAGGGTGGAGAAGCCAAGGGTCAGCAGTGGGATGGATCGGATGCATGGACGGAAACTCACTTCGGCTCTAGTCAAAATGGGTGAAGCGTAATCAGTCGGGGGACAGAGATAGTGTAAGAACATATGCAGCACTAACAGCAACCACAGCGCAAGATGGGGACTGTAGGGCGGGATACGCCCGCTAAAACGATGGGACGGACAGAAATGGGTGGCCAAAATAAGGGGCGGCCTGCGGTTCGCGCTGACGAAGAAACGCGGAGGGAATACCAAAGGAGAATGACAGGAAAATGAGGGGAGCAGACGAGAGGGACAACAGGACAGAGAGGGGAGACGAAGGGGGAACAGAGAAGGTGCTCTGGGCAACATGCAGTCTGCTTTAGAGGACGGAGGTTGGTGAAAACTTCTAAGCAGTCACATACCTCATGGCGTAGTTACCAATCCGCCGCAATGCTTGACATCATCCTGTCCTCCACCTCCTCCGTCTCCGTGGCTGCTTGAAAGTGAATGCAGTCGGATGTCGGTCGATTTGTACGATCGCGAAGGCGGGGAAAGGCCACCAATGGACAGACGAAGTGTTGAAGACGATGCGAGAGCAGAGAGTGAGATCAGAGAGCGATGGAGTGGGCGCAGTGCCAGATCGAACCGATAGAACCGATAGTACATGGGTTGCGTATAGGTCGCTAAACAAGAGAGACGACTTGTACGACGAAGGTACGTAACGGCGGGGACAGCCGAGAACGGTACCGAAATCAAAGCCCAACTAGGCAAGACCAAGTCACACGCTTTATCATATCTAATCTACGGTCCATGGACCCCGAAATCTCCGACTGCACTACACGCCCAAACAAGAGGAGACCGGGCCGAGCTGGCTGACAAACAAGCGTGACCGTAAGTAACAAAATGTCACCGAATGTAACGATATGTAACGTCACGGATTTTCGGAGGGGAAACCTGGTCCTACTTCGTAGTCCAGGAACTTCGTAGTCCAGGAACTTGCGCTAGGTAGTGCATCTCAAATTCCAATTGGCTTGGAGATTTGCAACGGCCCCAACGACCTGCCAACGACATCTATATCTCACATCTCAAGCCAACACGAGCATTTTCGGGCATGGAGGCATTCCAACTACTGTCCCGGGGAGGGGCGAAGTTCGACAAGCAGAGGTTCAAGTCGGACGTCCAGCTTTTCAACGTACGCACTGCGTGATATTCATTACTTTGCCGTGGCTCAAAGTTCTTGCAGGGCAAGACGGGCCAGCAGCCCAGGGCTTCCACATCGAAACGTGCGCCGGAAGGCGAGCTCCCGCCTGAACTGGACTTCTTCAAGTATGCGCAAGGCGGGGGCACGAAACGAAAAGGCCGTGAGGCAGACGGCGCAGCGGATCCAAAGGGCAAGAAGAGAAAGGTCGAGGATGAGGACGAGGACGAGGATGAGGAGACCGAAGACGAGGAGGAGGAAGGCCGGGAGGAGATCACAGAGGACGATCCACCCATGCCGCGACACCGCGTCACGACGAAGGGCAACAACGTCCCAGAGCACGCAGAGACGTTCGAGGCTCTGCGCGAGCGATACAACATATCCTCGCACCTCATGCAGAACCTCGCGCAGAGTGGATACAAGCGTCCAACGGGCATACAGTCATATGGCATCCCTATACTCATGGAGGTACGTCCCCACCCCTCGTTCTCCGTCCCAGCCCCGCGTGCGTTCTCAAAATACGCCAGCATCGCGACCTCGCTGCCATCTCGCCCACCGGCACAGGCAAGACCCTGTCGTACCTGCTCCCCGTCATGTCCGCCCTCGGCGCGCCCGCCGCAGGCTCAAAGTCGGACGCCGGGTCTGGCGTGCGCGCGGTCATCCTCGCACCCACGCGCGAGCTCGCGCACCAGATTCACAACGAGTGCCTGAAGCTCGCGCAGGGGCGCAAGTGGCGGATCGTGCTGTTCAGCAAGGCGACCGCCGCGACGCTCGCGGACAAGAAGGTGCGGGAGAAGATTGGTCAGTCTTCTGCATGTATGACGGGTGGGCGTGGCTGAAGAGCTTTCGTGCGCGCGCACCTGTAGACCTGATCATCAGCACTCCGCTGCGGCTTGTCGCATCACTCCAAGCGGGCAATCTGGAACTGGACAAGTGAGTGGTCGTCGTCTTGACACCGTAGGATTAACGCTGAGTAGTCTTCCAGCGTGCGACACCTAGTCTTGGATGAGGCAGACCGCATGCTGGACACGGAGTTCCTGGAGCAAGTACAAGAGGTTATCGCAGCGTGCACACATCCGAACGTGCAGAAGGCTGTCTTCAGTGCGACGCTTCCTGCCAATGCAGAGAAAGTGGCGATGTCCATGCTCCGCGATCCAGTACGGGTAGTGGTTGGATTGAAGTAGGTCTCATCGCTCCTCCTGCAAAGCTTGGCTAACAGCTCGCTGCTAGAGACACGCCTCTCCCCCTCATCGCGCAATCACTCACCTATGTTGCCGACGACCAATCGAAGCTTCCTACACTACTGCAATACCTATCACAGCCCTACAATCCACCCGTGCTCATCTTCGTATCCTCCCAGCCGCGCGCGACGTCACTCGCCGAGGAGCTCGTCATCAGTGGCGTGCCGAACGTCGACTGCCTACACGCTGGTATGACCAAAAAAGAACGAGAAGACGCGGTCTCGCGCATGCGCCGCGGAGAAAGCTGGGTGATGGTTAGCACCGAGGTTATGGCTCGTGGTATGGACTTCAAGGGCGTACGTGAAGTCATCAACTACGACTTCCCACAGAGCGTGCAGAGCTATGTGCACCGGATTGGTAAGTCGCGGTGGCAGCCTGTGCGCATAATGCAGTCGCTCAAGCGTTCCATGTCAGGTCGCACCGGGCGCGCAGGGAGAGAAGGGAAGGCGATCACCTACTTCACGAAACAGGATGCGCCATATCTTAAGACGTAAGTGCAGTCACCGTGACTCGGACCTGCGCACAGATCGGGTAAACCGCTGGCCATCCCTGTTTAGGATCGCCAATGTGCTGCTGCAATCTGGATCTGCCGTTCCGGAGTGGATCCTGAAGCTTCCGAAGCCGTCGAAGATGAAGCGGCGGGAGATGGGCAAGGTGAAGCGCGCAGACGCAGTCAACAATGCAAGGCGGGTGGGACGGGGGGACGCGATCAAGAAGAGGTAGGTCGTTCGCTGCACATTATCGGGGCGATCTATGAGCTCACGGCCCCGTCCTAGGGACATGATCGCTGGCTCGAAGCGCCGCAAAGCAAAGGGTGCACAAAGGAAAGAGACGGACCCTAGTAGTGCACCCTCCCAGGTGGAGGACGGAACAAACGGGCAGGCGTAAATGAAGTTCTGCTCGATGCTCTGATGCGGGGACGGACCCCAGCTGCCTCCAACGCACCTGCATGTCGAGCACCCCCAAGACTCGCGCGGAGGTGGTACGCGGTGGTATGCTCGACTGTGCGTGTGGCATCGGACGCTCGGTGGTCACTATAGTCCCCGGGTGGCACCAGTGCCCACGGGCGGCCGCAAGCAGGGGGCGTGCTGGGTATCGCCGATATGGCATGACGCTAACTAATGTAAGGCGCTGATGTCCTCGATAGGTCATTACTACCTGCGCTACTAGAGGGAAATGAAGTCGGGTACTTCTAGACGCGCTCTATGTTGATGGGTGGCACAATTCCCAGGACGCCGTACGGTGCTCCTCTCACGAGATCAACCGTGCGTCTCTCACCAAAACGAATATTGGGCCCTGGGCCCCGCGCCACGAGCCTGGGCGTGTCGTTGCGCGGTGCATGTCGCAGCTCATAGATGGAAAATGGAGCACCGAGAACAGGGTTTGCGCAGAGAATGTCCCGGACTCGGTGCGTGTGCGCCGGCTGTCGGGAACGGTGCGGGCATCTGCGCGGCGCGAATCTGTTGTACGCCCCCAACGCCGTCCGCCGGTGAATATTTGGTCTCCATGGAGGACACACAACGCACACACAACGGCGAAGGCAGCTTCGGTGACGATGATCGTGTCACAGGTCGTGAGATGCGTTGTGGCCAGCAGCGGCTTGGCCACGGGGTCCGTAGCCGCCGCCACCTGCCGCCACCGTCCGCTGGTGGCGTCGGGCACAGACGCCCGTGGCGGATTTGGTTCCGCGAGCTGGATTTCCGCTGGACTGAAGGGAGGACGTACAAGGTAACCGCCACGCGCGCAGAAAGTCAAAACCTTGGATGAAGGACATTAATGTCCCGGCAAGGGAGGACGCGCCGGCCGCGAGGCGGCCACGAGGTTCCCCAAATCTTCCTCCCCATCCAGTGTTTACAGCAATCGTGTTTACACCTTCGGGTGGCACATCCTTCTATAAACCCGCGCTCGACGCAGACCATGGCTCCCTCACAGCAGTACAGCTCTGTGCTCGAGCAACCGCCTCTCATCCTCTCCCGACCCCGTCGTCGAACCCGCGCACTCCAAAATGCCCGCTTTCCGCAACATCCGCCGATCTCGCCGCATCTCGAGGCAGCCCCCTCGCGATCCCAGTGAGTTCCCGTGCCTGATCCACATAACCTCCTCCTCGCCTACCTGCGATCATGAGCAGTATACTGACCCCACCCGATTCGGTATAGGCACTGATGAGTGCGATATCTACGACCTCAACCTCCTGTACCCGGAGTCCCCGTCTGCGTCTCCGTCCCCGACCACTCCCGCGGCTCCCCTCTCCCCCGCTGACGACGCGGGCGAGCCGGAGGTCGACCCGGAGTCTCCCCAGCTTACCCCCTCTCAACGCGCACTGCTCACCGGTGCACGCTCGTCGCACTCGCGCAAGCGCGACCCGACGCACATCCCTCGTCCGCCCAACGCGTTCATGCTTTTCCGCTCCGACCTTTGCACCAGGATCACGGTCGAGCGCGACCACCGTCAGATCAGCCGCATTGCTGGCATACGGTGGAGGGCTCTGACTCCCGCCGAACGCGTCCCGTGGCAGCAACTGGCCGACGAGGCGAAGCGGCAGCATGCACTCAAGTACCCGGGCTACAAGTACACTCCCGTCTACCGCAAAGACCGCGGCGTGAAGTCCAAGCCCAAGCACGACCAGGCCGAGAAGATCCGGCGCTGTCATAAGGTGGCGCGCCTCATGCAGCGTGGCTTCGACGGCGAGGCCCTCCGGAAGAAGCTGGAGAAGCGCGGCGGCGACGGAGACGACGATGACGACGACTACTCATCCGACGCATCCGAGTACGTGGAGGCGCCCCGTCGCAAGACGGCGCGCAAGCCTGCTCCTCGGAAGCCTTCGGTGGCATCACGCCCGCGTGAGCCTCGCCACCCCAAGCCCGAGGTCAAACACGAGGTCAAGGTCGAGCTGGACGAGCCTGTCGCCATGGCCATCGACCACTCCCCGTCTGTGAATGCGAGTGCTAGCAACCTGGCCCCGTCCCCAGAGGCGGTCGATGTACAGGCACCCGCGCTGTCCGACGCCGATGTGGACGACTTCGTGCCCACTGACGAGATTCCGCCCTTCTCTCTCGGCGAGCCGGCGTACAACTGCGAGGTACGTATCTCCGTTCATCGCGGCAAATCACGCATCGGCTGACTTCCATTTCTGCAGATCGAGTTCACCAACCCGTTCTCGACTAGCTCGCCCTCCAGCGTAGCGGACTCTTTCTCTAGTCACGATCCGCTTAGCCCTGCTTTTGGAGCGCTTTCCAGCGATTTCCTTGGGTACCCCGGCGATGAGTCCCCCCACGAGCTCGGTCCTTTGGACGCTGCTTTTGTCAGCCTCTACGACGTCAAGGTCGACGCCCATCTGCCGGCGTACGATGGCCTCAAAACCACGGAGCCCATCCGTCCTCTCCTGCTCTCGCCGAGCAACCCCTACTTTTCGCTCGAGTACACCGCTGGCCAGTTCTCCGATGTCAATATCTCCGACTGGATGAACATCTGACGGGTCCGTCCAGACCCCCTTCCGGATTCGGTCATGCCTTCGATGCTCCCCTCTTCTCTCTTCATTTCCCCTGCCGCGAACCTCCTTTCCATGCCCTGCTATCGCGTACCATCTCTACACATCTGTCCGCATGATCGTCCACATCGTCGCACTCATTCAAAGCCCTTTGCCCATCCTGCTCTCTCACCTTAGTTTCTCCATGCGCCTCCTCGTGTTCGCTCTCACCTCTGTCTACCATGTACCATACCATGTACCACCGCCCCACCAAACGTGCCTCTCCGTACCTAGCCTCGTCCGCGTCCCCTTATTACTCTTGTATAGTTATCGTTACGTACCGCACGCGTCGGCGTACGCTGGCGTAGTCAATGCATCACATTATCATTCGCACGGCCCGAGCATCGATACGACATCGGCCTATCTTCAACCCCATTCGGCGCCTCTCACCCAGCGAAACGAGAATATTCCCGCCTCATTCCCGCCTCCCAAGTCTCCTTACGATACCGAGTCAACAACCAGCGCTAGCGTTTCGCCTTCTTCGCCTTCGCATCCGCGTCTCCGTCTTTGGCACGCTTGCCCGTTGCGGTGCTGATCCCGCCCGCAGCCTGCTCCGCACGGAGCCACATCTCGCACTCTTCCTTTGTGCCCGCCGGGTGCTCGAGCTGCCATTCCACCACGCGCGCCAGGACCTGCCGTGTCCAAGGCCCGGGGCTCGCCGCACCAAGTATCTTCACCACCTCCCGTCCCTGTGCGTACGCAGCCGAAATGAAAACACGCCAAACGCGATTGTCAGTGCACGATGCGTGACGTCTAGAAAGCAACGACAGGAGAGGGGGACAATACGCACATCGAGGATAGGCTTGGCGTCCACGGCCGCCGGGAGGCCGAGCTCCTCAATCCGGGCGGCGAGCGTGTTGTACGTTGCGACTCTGCGCGAGGCGGTCTCGACTGTCATATCCAAAGCATAGAAAGTGAGCGTCGAACGCGGCCCCATCTTCGCACCTTCATTTCGCGCGAAAGGAAGGACCAGCCGCACGTACCGTCGATCGCATCAGAACCCTCCTCTCCCCGCCCTTGCCCCTCCCACACCACGGCGAGCTCCTGGGCGAGCGCGAAGAGGAGCGACGAGGCCCAGTGCGAGCCGCTCACCGGGTTGTGCACGTTCTTCTCGCGCAGGAGCACGCCCAGCCAGGCGCGCTCCGGCTTATCCATGCGCCCGCCTTCCCAGTCCGATACGCCCTGCTGCAGGATCTCCGCGGCCGCGAAGAGCGGAGGGATGCCGTCCAGGTAGTGGTGTTGCGCGCCGAGCTTGAGGCCCTCCCTTATCACGGCCTCGGCGGCCGGGCGTACCTTGCCCTTAGTTTGTGTGTAGGTCAGTGAATGGTATGGCGTGAGTGCAGCGGCGAGGTACAGGCGGCGCGCGGAGCTCGTGGACACGGATAAATCTGACAACAGTAGCGGGTGGACGGCGGGAAGAGAGGGGAGCGACAACCCGGACAGACTGGCCGTCGATGTTGTGGGATTGATGAGGGCATGAAGAATTATCGCTGCGCGAAGGGCGGAATGCGGCGGAGACGGGGAACCCGAGAGCTTGATACCCACGCTATCTGGTACAAGGAACACAGAAGAGTACAGCGAGAGACTGTGAATGAGGTCGATGGACAGCAGGGGATTACGACCTGGACGTTCACTCAGCAAACCACGCCGTTCTACGGGAAGGAGTCATACTCACCTCCCATCATTTTGTCTAGCTCTTCGCCCACGCGTTCGCGGCTAATTTTCATCCGAAGTGCTTCCTGAAGACCAAATCAGCGAATAGAATTCGCTCAAGGAAAGAATGGACGCGCCTGGATGGCGAGATCTTTGGCTGCCTCCTGCAATTCAGGTACCATGGTGAAGCCGAAGCGACTTGCGAAGCGTATGCAGCGAAGGACGCGTAAAGGATCATCTGTGAATGTCTCTTTAGGGGGGAGCGGAGTCCGTATGATCCCGTGGTGAAGGTCGTCGAGCCCCTACTTCATCAATATGAGCCTGAGCAGGACCGATGGCCATGAGGATTGATTACTTGGCCTGTGTGATCTTCCACCTTTCTTGAATGAACGTTGTAGAAGAGTGTGTTGATTGTGATGTCTCGTCTCACGGCATCTTGTAATGGCGTGCCGAATTGCTGAACGTACGGTATGGGTTGAACACCGGTGGATGAACACAGGATATCATGTATAGCTTACCACTTGCGTAGGGATACGACTATTTTCGGCATACTCCTCGCTTCTAAGGTTCACAAAGTCAAGCTCGATGCCGAGAATGGTCGTGCGGGCGGTCTCGAGGTGTTTTGACTGATCCGGATTACTTTCAATCTTTGCTACGTTCTTCACGGTGAGGTTCTTGGTCGTCCGGCAGAACTCTACAAACCGTTCCGCGAAAGGGACACCCATCATGTTCTCAAGTGCGATGTCGATGTCATTGCATTGCGAGCCAAGCAGCTGTCACGACCATGATACAGCGCATGAATACATATGACACGTACACAGGCAGACAGGACGGTGCAAAGGGAGGACTCGGAGGACGGATGTACATACCTTGTCTCGAACCCATCCTCCTGCGATTCTGCATGTCGTTTCGATGCCTTCGTTCTCCTTCATGACACGCGTGCATTGGTCCAGGAGTCCGCAGAGAGTGTCCTCCTCTTCTGTAAGCTTGATCTCCATTGGCGTTGGCGTCGGGACACGGTTCCAGTAAAATGAGCGAACAAGTCGAGGATTCTTTGCGCGTGTTTGGAATGAGAGATGACGTAGTGCGAATCGCACACGATGCATCTACAACTTGACCGTCCCTGTGGCAAGCGCGGAACAAGACTACAGCAGGTCGAGGTTATCGTAGTTCCAGCACCACGTCGAAGTCGAACGTCGAGGTGTATATGCAGGGTGGTCCGGAGGTGGACGTTTGAACGGTATGTCCTCTTGCCATTGGATGACTGGGTGGCTTGCGCGGGCGTCCTCGTGCTGTGGCAGTGTTCTACATACCTGCGAACCGATCCTACTGCCTCCATATTTAGGTTGCCTCTTTGGTTGGTACCGGATATCATGGGTCTCGCAATTGGAAGAGCAGCCAGTGCTATACAATTCCGAAAAGTACATGGCATAGTTCATAACCGTAAGATCCAAGAAATTCAGTCGCAAGCATGTGAGTAATTACGAGTCAGGCTAGTGTATTGTCTAGCCATGCAGCCAAGTCCGCCATGACGGCGTCGTTTACAGTGTGCTGTAGTCCCTCGTACGTCTTGAAGACCACCTTGTCATTCGGGAGGTGAAGGGTATCGCGGAGGAAGCTGATACATTCCTTCCCGTATGACAAGGGGACTTCCTCGTCTGCGGTGCCGTGGGACCAAAACACGGGAAGACTTGGTTCAATTTGTTGCATCACCTAGTCAAAGAAATCATTGAGCACGTCTCATGTACTTGCGGTGTTAACAAGTGCCTATTCACCTGTCTAGATGGCTGAGGAATCCACCCTGACAAACTTGCGACTCCTCCAAGCTCGTGAAGAGTGGTCAGTGCTGTCATGAGCGACAGGGCTGCTCCTTGGCTGAAGCCCACCAGGACAATCTTGGATGAGGCGGTACCTTGCCTAACTTCGGAGATTATGAGGTTCTCCAACCGGGCCACAGAGGCAGAGGCGGCAGCGTCGTCGTGACAATTGCAAGGCGGTAGGTTAGCGATGTCGAACCAGCTCGGGCGGACCCGTCCCTGACTGTAGGTGACTGGTGCGTTGGGTCTGCAATACAGTCTGTGAGAATCCCTCCACGGGGACCATGTGACCAAGCACCTACGCCTGGGGTAAAATCCATTTGACTCCTGGAAGCCGTTCAGCAAGAGAACGAATCATAGGCTCCCAACTTTCATTCGTTTGTCCCATGCCCTAGCGCAAGTTCAGCATGTGACATAAGGTACAGATAAAGTACTCACATGAACGAAGATGACGGTAGCCGAGTGCGTTCCTGTCGGAAGGACGACAATAGCATCACTACGACTGGAATTGCCTCCTGCAGAAGCCATTCGATTGAATGAGATATGGTGTACCTCCCATGGTCGCCGAGGCTTTTAAGCCATGCAGAAAGAACGAACAGGCGAGCATTACACCTGCGCAGCACTCATCGCCATGGGCATTGCATCGCCCCCAGAGGCCGCAGTCAAGGGCAGTCTGCTGTGTATGCTTCGGAACGTCAGTTTGCGCAATTGTGTCCGCGGGCGCACATACCGGACACTCGTAGCCGCACCGGCATCCTGGTACACACAGTACCGCTGTCTAAGCTCGCATGTTTCATTGTGAACCCAAATCGCGGAGTCTTCGTTCGTGGTGCCAACTTCGATGAGCGCGACGGGGACTCAAGCGCTCAACTGGGCTCAAGAAGGGCGCGTGACCATAACTGGATGTGGTCACAACACAGACAAACACATTGCCGCCGTTGCTGCGTTTGCCTTCGCGTTCGAGAGCCTGCTCTTCACTCTGTACAACACCCTCCTCCTCCTCCTTCCCGGTCTGCTCTCTCCTCCGCTCGTCCTCGTCATCACGGGTCTTTAACATGGGTGTCGTCTCCAGCTGTTGCGAGTCCTGCTGTGCGTCCTCACCTCCCTCCGCTGTCGCATTTTGCCTGGTCCCGCGCCTATCCTAACATGTGTCGAACAGTCCGCTCGCGGAGGTCAACATACGAGCCGTTGTTGTTGGAGAACGAGCGGGAGGCTGTAGCGGACCTCTTGCAGTATCTGGAAAGTGCGTCGCGCCTGTCAATCCGGGTCGTCTGTGCCCGGCATGTGAACACCATACTCACTCCGCCTGAACGCTGCAGACCGCACCACGACCGACTTCTTCAGGGATTCGCCCCTTGCAGCGTTGACCACACTCTCGTTCTCTGACAATGTCGACCTCCAACGCAGCGCCGCACTAGCATTCGCCGAAATCACTGAGAAGGAAGTCCGTCCGGTTGGCAGGGATACACTCGACCCCATCCTCTTCCTCCTCAGCAGCCACGATACGGAAGTGCAGCGGGCTGCAAGCGCTGCTCTGGGAAACCTTGCTGTAAATAGTGCGTATACTGCGGGTGTGCTCTCGTGCCAGTGCTGACTTCCCCGCTAGCTGACAACAAGCTACTCATTGTCAAGCTTGGAGGTCTCGAGCCTCTCATCCGGCAGATGCTTAGCCCGAACGTCGAGGTACAGTGCAACGCGGTGGGATGCGTGACCAACTTGGCTACCCATGGTGAGTTTAGTATGACATCCATGTCTCACGTCCCCTTCTCATCCCATCGTCCGTCTACTCTAGACGACAACAAGACCAAGATTGCGAAGTCTGGCGCTCTTGTTCCCTTGACGCGGCTGGCACGCTCTAAGGATATGCGTGTGCAGCGCAATGCGACTGGTGCACTGCTCAACATGACCCATTCAGGTGTGTTTTACGTGAGATCGCTTGGATGAGTATGAAACTTTACTTACAATCACATTAAGACGAGAATCGTCAGCAACTTGTCAACGCGGGCGCCATACCAGTCCTGGTCAGTTTGCTCAACTCGCCGGACACCGATGTGCAGTATTACTGCACGACCGCTCTCAGCAACATTGCTGTTGATGGTATGTCATTCAGCTTCGTACCGTCTCCGTTTGCTGATGTTCGCGGCACCCAGCGCATAACCGGAAGAAGCTCGCGCAGACCGAGCCGAAGCTGGTGTCCAGCCTCGTGCAGCTCATGGATAGCCCTAGCCTCAAGGTTCAGTGTCAGGCTGCCTTGGCGCTTCGCAATCTTGCAAGCGACGGTATGTCTCACAACTATGAGTTCAGAACCACGCTCTCAACATTCAACGTTTATAGAGAAGTACCAACTCGAGATCGTCAAGGCTGACGGTCTCACATCCCTCCTCCGCCTCCTCCAGTCGACTTACCTTCCGCTGATCTTGTCTGCGGCCGCATGTGTTCGGAACGTCTCGATACACCCGCAGAACGAGTCTCCGATCATCGAGTCTGGTTTCTTGCAACCTCTTATCAACTTGTTGTCCTTCAAGGACAACGAGGAGGTGCAGTGCCATGCAATCTCGACCCTACGTAATCTTGCGGCTAGTTCAGAGAAGAACAAGCAGGCGATTGTGAAGGCGGGTGCAGTGCAGAGTATCAAGGAGCTGGTGTTAGAGGTTCCGATGAACGTGCAGAGTGAGATGACGGCGTGTATTGCGGTCCTGGCGCTGAGCGGTGCGTCTGGATGGAATCTGTTCGAGTATGGTTGGTTGCTGACTTCTGGTAGATGAGCTGAAGGGGCAACTGCTAGAGATGGGTATTTGCGAGGTGTTGATTCCTCTCACGGACTCGCCGAGTTCCGAGGTTCAGGGTAACAGTGCTGCTGCATTGGGCAACCTCTCTTCCAAGGGTGAGTGGAAATCTGCTTGCATGTATTGCGAGGGTATTGACGCCACTGTTGTAGACGGGCGCACGACCACTGACGACTACTCGGCATTTAACGACGTTTGGGACAAGCCCAATGGCGGCATGCACAGATATCTGTACCGTTTCCTCACGAGCACCGACGCAACATTCCAACACATCGCCGTATGGACCATTGTCCAGCTTCTCGAGTCTGGAGGTTGGTCATCTTGTGGTGGCGGTTGCGACACATGAACTCATAGATTGGACGCGTGCAGATCCTCAACTCATTAGCAACATTCGCAACTCTAACATTCTCATTCCGAACATTCGTCATCTCGCCGAGACTCGCACCTCCACGCCTACTTCCTCTCTCGGCGGCACACCTCACTCGCACCGTTCCCAGACCCATTCATACCAGGACACGGAGACTGGGAACGGCCACGGCGAGATCCAGATGCTCGCACGGCGCATCCTCGACTTCACGGATAGCGAGGGCGCGATGACACCCAGCGCGCTTGCGTCGCAAATCCAAGCCAGCTCGTTCTCTCAGCGCGACGAGAGTATCAGTGGACGCGACCATGACGAGCTACGGAAGAGCGTCCGCGATGCACTCGCGGGCAGTTCTATCGGGCACTAGCGTGCCACTTATCGGGCAGTGCCCTCTTCAGCACACGCTCCTCGCGGGGGCGACCTGCGGCCGCAGGGCCGAGGATGTGCTGGGTGCAGGGCAGTGGATAGCTTGGGACGTTTCCTCTCCATGCCCATCGTCGTACATTGACATGGGCAAAGACTCTCTCTTGCATTTGTTCGTTCGTGTCCTGTTCCGCCTCGGTTTGAGCTTTCGTCTGTATCGCATCTTTATTACCTCTATTTTCTGCAAGGCCTCTCTACATCAGTTGTCCATGTTACATACCTGTCATCTTGTCATCTTCCCGTATCTTGGCCTGCCGCCTACCGTGTTGTGTTGTGACTGCCAACCCGCGTTCACAGCCTCCCTCCTCTCTTCTCGTATATTTGTAGGACGAGGTATAATCGACGCGATGTACATATATATGACCCCTCTGCTTCCTGTTTCGCCATGGCCCATCCTCTCATCCACCATATTCATCCATGCCAGTGTCGCGTAGTAGCAATGCCTTACTCTTACTGGTAGTAGATATATCCTGCAATACAATCCCATCACCACAACGGAGTGGCCTCGTGCTCGATGCCTCGTTGCAGGTGGACATCTTGCTGTTCGGCCTATGTATTGTGTCAGTAACGACACTGGATGAGCCGAAGTGATACATGCTCGAGCCAGCATACAATCAACACGCGATGTCGCGCGTAGTAAGCTGCTGCGGGGCTGCATTGTGGGCACGTCAGTCGTGGACGAATACAAGACACACTGGATGGCGCATTCACGTCGTCGACCTGCACCAGTGCAATGCTATGTAGCAGCGACCATCTGTAGCTGCATACTTAGTGTGCACCGCGAGGACCGTACACCGTCGTCCAGTGCGCGCAGGGGCTGCGGATGATGTCTGCTGCTGCGGCGAATCCCAAGACTCAAGTTCCTCGCTGTTCCTCGGCGCTCCTTCCAAGGCCTCCCGCTGACGCGTGGCTAACGTCAACACCGCACCGCTCGTGTCTGGGCTCCCATGAGCGTGGCCGGGTATCTTGGCGGTTGTTCCGTTCATTGTTCGAGGCTGGGACCAGGGTGTCTTCTTGGGCGGCGGTTCGTGGATATCTGGATCGTCCACGTCGAAATGGGGTTCCCTCGGAAGGACGATTGTCAGACCGCACGGAATCCGCATAAGATCAAGCAGCCCGGATACGCATTGTTCCAGCAGTGCCTACTCGTTCTGCGAAGAGCAAGGATAGGAATCGGTTTAACTGGAAGTTTCGAGGGTTGAGTCGGACTCGAACATCGTGCAAGTCACAGGTGGAGGTTATATGCCGATATGGGAATCGGACCGAGACGCCGAGTCTTTTGCTGGAGCAGCCAGATGGGCGTCTAGAGGTTGTGGATGCCTCCTCTCCACCCCGTCACGACTCCGGCCGCTGTACATATAGCTTACCCCTGCTGTTAGGGTTCCTCTTCTCCTTCTCCTCACCCCGTCTCCGCTTGCTGTTTCTCTAGACTTCATCCACGAGGCTGCGCCTTGGTGCATACCCTGACTAGGCTCTGGCTCGGCATTCGCTTACACTCTTGTCTACAACTCCGTGTCGCTCGAAAAGTGTTCACAATGATTGTCCACGTACCCCTCCTCGTATTCCTCCTCGCGAATGTCTACCCATCCGACGCCGCAATTTTCTCTAGGAGCTCCGAATCCCTGACCCATGTGGTACGACACGCACGCCGTAACGTCATGAAGCGGAGCTCTAGTCTATGGGAAGACATGCGCCTCGCGTATGAGGGTCTGCGTCTCCAGCAGAAGCCTCAGGTCCTCCTGCAGCAGGCGAAGATGTACTGCACAAATGTGGGCTCAGGGCTCACAGGCATAGGATCGGGGAATGGTCCCGGAGATGGCTCCGGAGATGATGGCTCCGATGGGTCGAGTGGGTCGAGCACATCGAGCGAGCCTGTTGCTGCTCCCTCATCGCAGTCGGTAACATTTTCGGTCACAACAACTGCGCCGGGCCCGTCCTCGACTGGGTCCAGTGGAAACGGCACCAGCAGTGGTTCTTCGTCCCCTTCATCACCTTGGAAGGTTGCCGAAAGCTTCGTGCGTACTCCCAGGACTGTACTATTCACGCTGAAGATCTGACATGGTGTTTTGACATTGTTTTCAGGCAGGGAATTCCTTCTTTGACGGGTGGAACTGGATTAACTCGCCGGATATCTGGACACACGGTGTCTCGCAGTATGTGGACGAACAGACGGCGGTAAGTGTCTCGCTCGTGTCTTAATGATTTGAGTCCAATGTTCCACCCAAGCGGTCAACAAACCTCATCGAGATCAACGATGCCGGGCATGCCATTACACGGGTTGACACTACGTCCCAAATCTCTGGATTCCGTCCGGCCGTTCGGTTGGAGTCGAAGTTCACTTACAGCGGCGGCTTGGTCATCTTCGACGCAGTACACGCGCCCACGGGCTGCGGTACATGGCCAGCGTTCTGGAGTAACGGTGTGTCGTATTTTTGGTGCCCCATCACATTACTCGTTCTGACAAATGAGGGTAGGTCCGAACTGGCCCCAAGGTGGAGAGATTGACATTGCGGAGGGCGTCAACGAGTACACGAGCAACCAGGTGACGCTACACACCACACCCGGCTGCACGATGCCATCCACAGACCCCAATGCGCTTGGGATCACCGGTTCTGTCACCGCATCGGCGGACTGTGAAACTGAGGCCACAGGCAATGCGGGATGTGGATGGCGGGACACACGGTCGAATTCCTGGGGCGCTCCGTTCAACAGCAATGGAGGGGGCGTCTACACGAGTGAGCTCCGTCCCTATCTTTGCCGAGGCGGTACGCTGACCCACAAACGTGCCAGTGCTATGGGATGATAGTGGTATCCAATCGTGGTTCTTCCCTCGTGGGTCGGTCCCGGATGATATCGAGAACGGCAAGCCGCAGCCTTCAAACTGGGGCAAGCCTGTCGCGGCATTCCCTTCGTCGACATGTAACCCGTCCAACTTCTTCCGTGACCACGTCGTCATCTTGAACACTGCTCTCTGGTATGTGTAAGCGACCTCCGTTAACTTCGGCAAGTGCTGACAAGCGTGCACGTTGCAGCGGTGATTGGGCTGGAGGCGTCTGGAGTGTTGGTGGAGTTGCAGGGCAAGGTCAGAGCTGCGCACAGATCACCGGCGCGGCGACGTGCGAGGATTACGTGCGCAACAATGGTGGCGCGTTCAACGAGGCTTGTGAGTGAGTGTCGTCCGCTGTATGCGCATTGCACTGATCCCTAGCGCCAGACTGGGAGATAAAGAGCATCAAGATATATCAGAAGAGCTAAATCCGCGCGCCCTCCGTCCCAACCCCTGAACCCCGCCATCCTCTTACACATCTCCATTTTTGGGTACACAAGTGACTACTACTGTCACTGCCGCCACCCATAACGACCGATCGACCTCACGTTGATCTGTCAGTCGATCCCGATCAGTGCCATGACATCTCGCCGGCCCGACGCACAGACTATCCTTCCCGATCACTCACCGACTGTACCATAGAGGGCCTATTCGTTACTTACGACGACGCAAGGAGCAGCCAGGGCGAGTAGGATCCGGATCCTTGTTGCTCAGCTCTGTCCCACAGCTACCCGACGCTACTTACATTTACCACGCGTTACGACTTGCACGACGCTCGCACCACACGCCACACCACACTAACGCTCACGGACTCTGGCGCGGGTTGCTCAGATTTACACACATGTACAGGTCTTGTTGCCGTCAGGGACGCTCTCGATAGATTGCTGCATTACTTTCTTGCTTAGCGCAAGGTGTTGTTCGTGTTGTATTGCTCCGGAACTGTCTGTATTGTATCATATGCTCTCCCTCTTATAGTCATTGTCTTGTTTGCATTGTTTTTGCACGAGGTTGTCGTGTTGAACCTCGTAGAACCACCATGACAAGTATGGCCTGCCTGAGTTGAAGACCCAAAGGTTTTCCACTCGAATTTGTATGCGATGGGCTGTCCGACTGCCCTCTTTCTCTCAATGCGCGAACTTGCCATGGGTTTCGATAATAGTGGACTTGCGCTGGTGACTCTTGTACCTAATCCCGCGAAAGTCCCACGAGAGAGAGAGGCCTCCCGGGGGTAGTCGGTATAAACTCGGAGTAACCTCGGCCTTCGTTGAAACGAGGGGTTAAACGAAACTCGACTCTTCTCAGGCAGACATACGACCACCACGAGTTTCAAATTGTGCCAAAGTCATTCAGTATGCGATGTTGCGCGTCGGAAACTGCTTCTGGAGTAGACCATCTATGTAAATGAATAATAAACGGCATCCTCAGGTAGGCTTGACCTCCGACTTCGAGTCTGAGGTTGCCAGCAGTGGGGGTGATGTCAATTTTGTGAATAATTACTTGTCACATCGGTAGCATGCTCCAGTAAGTCTCTCCAGTGGCATCAGGTATCCCATGGACCACACGGTGCCACGGGAGTGGCACACTCGTGAGCAGATTCGAAGCGCCGGACACCGTGGACGGTATAGGCGCTTGAATGGTTGTAGACGTACGTTCACCACCCGTCCTCCCCCCGCTCTACAAATAGCCTTCCCTCATCGCCATGCATCCTCCTGTTGTTCCCCGACTTCGTCTTTGTCTTTTGACCCCTTGATTTGACCTAGGCTGCGCCTTGGTGCTTGGTAAGTCCTCGCTCCGAACTGCGCTGCGCTCCAGAGTTTAGTCGTGTCCGACTGCTAACCTGTGCTCAACCTCTGAAGGGTGTGTCCCCGACCCCGGCCATGATCGTGCACGTCGTACTGCTCGTATATCTTGCAACCATCCAATCTACCGATGCGGTGCTCTTCCCGCGGACACCGAAGTCGCTCACTCATGCCGCACGACACGCACGCCGAAACGTCCTGAAGGGAAGTCATAGTCTCTGGGAAGACATGCGTCTCGCGTACGCTGGCCTGCGGCTACAGCAGCAACAGCAAGCTGCCTTGTCACAGCCGACGTTGTACTGCAAGAACACCGGCACAGGCCTCACACACCCGCCGTCAGGGAACAGTGACCCCGGCGGAGGGGAAAGCGAAGATGGCACCAGTGGGTCGAGCACGCCGAACGAGCCTGTTTGTTGCTTCCTCATTTCCGCTATACAGGCACGGATACTGCGCCCGGCTCGTCGTCGACCGGGACCAGTGGGAACGCCACCAATGGTGGTTCTCCTCCCCCCTCGGATTACTCTGCTTGGAAAATTGCAGCGAGCTATGTGTGTGATCTCTCCCATCGCAAATTCTAATATAATTGGTATTGACGTGACTTGCTAACAGGAAGGAAACTCATTCATCGACGGAATGAATTATATGAACTCGCCCGATATCTGGACTCATGGAATTTCTCAGTATGTGGATGAAGAGACCGCGGTAGGGTCTTACCCCCACTGGCACTGTATCTGTCACACTGAGGCAATTCATGCACGCTAGCGGACAGCGAACCTATTCGAAATCAACGACGCCGGAAATGCCATCACGCGAGTCGATACTACGTCCACGGTCTCCGGTTTACGTCAAGCCATTCGACTGCAGTCAAAGTATACCTACACCGGCGGCTTGGTCATCTTCGACGCAGTGCACATGCCTACGGGTTGTGGTACCTGGCCCGCGTTTTGGAGCACCGGTGAGTTGTATCTTACCTCAGGGCGTCTCTTTGCGTTTTTCTGTGCTAACAAGAGTGAGCAGGGCCGGATTGGCCAAGCGGGGGTGAGATCGACATTGCGGAGGGCGTCAACGAGTACACCAACAACCAGGTGACCATGCACACTGCACCGGGTTGCACGGTGCCATCCTCGGACCCCGACAGGATCGGAAACCTCGTTGCCGGTACAGACTGCGCGCCTGCGATCACTGGAGGCGCGGGATGTGGTGTGCGGGATCCCAGGGGGGCTTCATTCGGTGCACCATTCAACAGCAATGGGGGCGGCGTCTACACAAGTCAGTTCCATCCCTCATTCCAGGACAACGTTCTAACGAGAGGCTTCGGGTATGTTAGTGTTGTGGGATGACGGCGGTATCAAGGCGTGGTTTTTCCCTCGTACATCGGTCCCGGAAGATATCACCAAAAGCAACCCGCAACCGTCAGGATGGGGCAAGCCTGTCGCGTCGCTCCCTACTTCGACATGTCAAACGTCCAATTACTTTCATGATCATGTGCTCGTTTTGAATACTGCCCTCTGGTGAGTTCAATCGATGGTTCAGGAACAATTGTTCGCTAACGGGGGCACCTGGGGAAGCGGTGACTGGGCCGGAAATGTTTGGACCGCGGGAGGGGTTGCCGGGCAAGATCGAAGTTGCGCGCAACTCACAGGCGTGGCGACTTGCGAGGAGTACGTCCGTAACAACGGTGCTGCATTCGCTAATGCTTGTAAGTTTTCATCTCTAATAACTATGTGTCGGATGACATTACCTTACTGCCTCAGATTGGGAAGTCAAGAGCATCAAGGTCTACCAGAAGAACTGAACTCGCACATCGGCATCTCTTTCAGGAGCCCGATTTGCGGGAGGCATTGCAAAATGCTGGCCGTTCACGTACTGCTCGCTGCATACCTGATTCACATAATGCGAGACTCGCTGCCGACTTGTTAAGATAAGTCTCTCTCTGAGAGTCGCACTCTCCTCACTGGGCCGTCGGAGGGCAAGCCACCCAGAAATTGTACTCTCAAGTTGGTCTGTCGCTATTTCCACCAGTGGGAAAGAAGTATACATCATATTTCAGCAGTGCTCGCTGGAATGGGTCTCGACTCCTCACAGAATGTCTCTACAACCGCGCTATCACCATGCTGCCGCGCCGCCAGTCATACTGGGCACTCCCGTCGTACACCTCTAGCGTCCGAACAAACGCATCCCAGGCCTCTTGTGACACACACGCTGCACGGGCATATGGCGCTGCCCCCGTCGCGTCAAGGAAACTGTCCAGGCGTGCGTACACTTCCGACAAGGCCGCTGCCTCCTCTTCCGCCCACGCACGCCGGGAAGGAACGAGCCCAAACTCCAGGTATGCCGCCAGATCAACGCCGACAACTCCAGCTTCGTACAGGCGCAAGAGGGGAAGGGCCACGCCCGCGTCCGTGGCTGCCTCATACGCCATCCGATGCCCAATCGCCTCGATGTACGGCATGCAGCGCGGGAGAAGCAGCCGACTGACATCGGGGCCGCGGTGCCCGCCATTAACAGAGGCTGAGGCGATGATAGCTTGCAGCTCATCAGTAAGTCTCCGCTCGTGCAGTGCGAGGCGCGACGTCGGATGCTGGCTCGTTGGGATCCTGTATCTGCCCAGCAGCAATTCTGGGGCTAATCCTAAGATAGCGACGTAGTAAGTCACTGGCTGGAGAAAGAAGTTATAAAGAGAACCTACGTATGCACAGCGCAAGTACGTCGCCCTCGGCGATAGCTGCACCACGAAGCTCCATCTGCGTGGATAGTCAGTTAACGACCATCGTTCAAGATGTAGACATGCACGTATGCGTACCTCCATGGGCAATAGTAAGTTGAAGTCGAACATGCCTTGCGCCCCACACCGGTCAACGATTGTAATACCGGTCCTACGCCAGTGGCCAGTCATGGTCGCTTTCACAATCGCACTGATTGCGTTCCTAAGACTCATGTTATCAAGTGAAATTTCCGTGAGCCATGCGGTCGTGCGCCTGTAAAACGCATCTAGCACAAATCCTTGCGCCAGAGCGTGGAGGATCGGCAACTGCTGTGTCTGGAATGACATGATGGGGACGCGCTGATCGCCCGCCGTGCCACTACCAACTTTACGCCGTACACTGTAGTTCGCGCCGATGTATGCGGCCATCTTGAGCGCGGGTACCACGAGGGCCGCAAGACTCAATGATCCGATTCCAACGCGCCAGATCATCCGCAGGAAGTGATGACGGGCGTGCGTCATCTGCTCGACTTCTCCCAGGAGCGCGTCGAACGGTAGTATGACATGGTCGAAGTATATGAGGGCGTGACCTATCGCTTTCGAGCCGGTTCTAGTTGGGAGTTCTCTGAGGGCAGGTGTGAGTCAAGGGAGGATAGGAACAATGAGGTGTGACTAACCGAGCGGTGACACCTTTGCACATATCCTTGCCGTCATTCAGCGCAACGATGAACGGTCGAAGGCCCTTGAAAACGCCACGATGCACCAGCCTTGCTATCACGATCCCCACCCTAGGGACACCACCAAACGGAAGCGTAGGTGGCATGAATCTGAGTTGACATCCTCAGCACGGTGAGCACAAAGGCCAGACGAATGAACTGACTTTGCGGCATTGGGGTTAGGCGTGTGCAGATCGAAGCTCCCATCCTCGCGCAGCGTTGCGGTCGTCTCGATATTAGCTGCATCCAGACCGTGCCCCAGTTCCGTCAGCATAAATTGCGCCCTGTTGTTCACCATCAGTCGGACAGCAAGACTGACTAGAACGGAACAGTTACACACGAGACCCGGAAAGTCAGCACATCGTCCAGGAGGGGACGCAGCTCTGGGCGCTTTTCGGTGAAAGGGGCGAGAGTGCCCGCCATGAGGTTGAGTTGGATACTGAGGAGCGCAGCCGCGCCCCCATCGAGCGTGGTGGTGTAGTCCACGTAAATGTCCCAGAACTTCTTCGAGGGTCGAAGGACGTCCTCGATCGTCAAAGCTGTAGATGTAGGGTCACACGCAGACGGCTCAGCTAGCGGCGCTGAACGTCAGTCCAGCGTGTGTTGAGAACGCACCGTATCGCAGTCCGATGGCTTTGGCGCGCTCGTGAGAGACATGAATGCGTTCTGCAACGGGTACGTGCTCCGAGATATGATCGAAGAGTGGCGAAGTCGCTAGATCCAGTGTCACACTTGTCGACATGGGCAAGCGGGTAGATGAGCGGTGGGGTGACTTGGCCCCCTCTATAGTAGCGCATGGTGATATAAGCAGATTTTGACACAAACAGGGTCGTTGGCCTCGCGGCGACTGGGTGGGGGACCGTGTTTGATGAGTTGTCGCGCCGTTTCTGACATGCATCCGTCGAGGAATGGACGCCTGCATCCAAGAACCGTAGTTGTGTCAAGGGTTTGAATGGATGGAGGACAGTAGTACGGGAATGACACAATTCATGTGTTCCAGCTGCCGATGTCGTGAGAGCGTCCTGGGTCGACATCTCCGACAACATCTAAAAATGCATACCTTAAGGTCAAAGTTGCGCTGCCTGTGGTGGTTTGTTGTCCGCGTTCCTATCTCCCCTAAGCAGACTCCGATTGGACAGAGGTCGGTGGGGGCGGACAGTGCTACATCTTGTGCACTGTTATTAGGCTCGGGTGCGTCCACCACACTTGTGCTAAGTATAGCTATGTCTTGGAGCGGTGTGTCCTATTGTGCCAAAGTGGGAAGCCTGAAGGCGCACACTCGACTTCTGTTCGCGCGCGCTCATCCTATCATTTCAACTATCTTCGACGCAATTGGTCAGACCACCAGGATCCCATGACGGATTGTATACTCACCGTGACAGCTTGAAGGTGGTATGTATACTCCGGACACTCAGTAGACAGACCTGGAAGATCAGTTGGAAGATCTCTCATGGAGTCAGGCGTCTGGCACGGGAAGGGTTGGGCCCCTTTGACCGAGTATCGGCAGCTTCGCGAACACGACTGGCACATTGCGAGGTGTAACGGATACACGACATTGGTCCAAACCAGGGACCAGAGATTCAATACCTTTGACTGTGAGACATGCCATCATCAGCAGCAAACCTGCGCGCCCTCACCAAGATTGTCTGCAGAACCAACATTAGGCTGAGAACGAAGGAGACCAATGAGACGCCACGCACCCGTACTGCACGAACTGACATCGCGATGCAGCGCCATCACAATCGGGTCAGTGGCATGACAATGTACAATAATAAGAGACTCACACGCCGAGCCATGTCCTCTTGCATACCCCGTTGCAGCTCCACGGCATGCCGCGCACCTTGCATCTTACAGCCCTTAAGCGCCGCCTCCGCGCCGCAATGCTTGCGCTGGTACATGTCGCGATCCTCCTCGAGGCGGACGTTCCGCCCCTCTGCCTCCTCCAGCCTCCCCTCAGCGTCCACGCGCAGGAGATACTCGACCTCGGCTACTTCCTTCCATTCCTGCGCTTGCTCTTGACCCTGATCCGCACGAGTACGCTCCTGCTCAAGTCGGGTGCGCAGCTGCGCGGTCTCCTCCTCGTGCCCAACGCGGAGCTCCTGTTCAACCTCGGCCCGCACCTCGGCGTCGGTCGAAGGTCCCAGTCGGGCGCGCATCTGCGCAATCTGCTGATCCTGCTGCCGGGGATAGGACAACGCACATTTTAGTCCTACGAAACCTCGAGTGGGTATAACAAGGGAAGAATGACCTTCTCGTACTGATCGAAGCGTGCTTGGGAAGCTTGACGAGAGAGCGGGGATGTCGTATCTGGAGGCGTGAGGTAGGCTTGAGCGATCTTCGCCGCCCGTTGCGGAGTGCGTGGGAACAGGGCCCTGTATCGAACATTGAGCGACATTGCACGGTACCACATTCGTTCTTGAACCTACGATGAGCCCGGAGAGGGAGCTTCCTCCCCCTCCATGTCCACCTCGCTGTCAACGAAAGTGTTCTCGTTCTCTTGCCAGCCCTCTTGCAAGTCGGAGTTGTCGAGCCCGACGTCGACGTCCATGAACATGTTCTCATCTTCCTCTGGGACCTCTGGGACGGGGGAGACACGCTCAGCGCCAGCAAGTTGTGCGCGCAGCCGTTCAATTTCCTCATCCTTCTCCCTGAGCGCTTTGTTCTTCCTCCCAAGGTCGAGCAGTATCTGGGCACATACGTGAGACAAGAAGTAAGGTGTCTGGTGCCGTGGCTCTCGTACCACTTTCTTCGTTTTGTTAGGAGTACGACCGGCCAAGTTGTCCATGTAGTTGCTGATCTCCACGATCCGCGCCCCCTGTGGAAACGCGCGTCTAGCGGCCTTCCCGCTGTGCATGTGAATGCCAACCCCGGTCAATAGATATGATGTCTTATGGGTCAATGAACGTACATCTCTGCAAATTGCCGCGTGGGTTTCAACCTGATCTGGTCAGGGTCCTCGGATGGTCGCAGGTCGAACTTATTGTCATCGACCTGTCGGTCCAGTGTAAGATCTACGTGTGGGGAATCTCTGTTGTGCGACTTACGAATAGCAGGGCCTGCACTGTGACAGCAGTATCCGTGCGATTCGTGGGATCGACACCCCTGCTGCGCATGCCCTTTTTGACTGACAACGCGTGCAGGATGTGTGAGTGGCAATCAAATAGCGAGTCTGCTGCACGAACCATCGTCTAGGAAGTCTGGAATGAGGTCGAAGGATCCGCTGCCTTGGCGACATAACTGATTGTTCACCACTGCAAGACGATGAATGTCATGTCATCACGGGTGGTTTCGGCGACGACACTGAGGGCACTTACGATCATTACTGTTGGGTTTCCTCGTCCTCCGCCTGTTCCCGCCAGACGTCCGCTTCTTCTTGCTGACTGATTTCTTACTCTTCCCCATAGCAACGTCACGTCTGGAGAATTCGTTTGTGGGTGTGGGTGTGGATGAGGGGTGAGGTCAAGCTGAGTGGGACGGCTGAGCTCTGGAGGTTAGGACTTTATACTTGAAGTGGCTCAAAGAGACTGAGACCATCGGGTTTGTGGCTTGGTTGCCAGCGCAACAGCTGCTAAGCATAAAAATTTATGCAAGCTATTCAAAAGCAACCAACTGACTGCATGAACGCAATGAGGGGAGTATCAAAGAAAACGGATACTTACCGAGGGGCCGTGGTCATAGCGGCTGGGTGATTCGCCCATTGCTTTATCATCCCTTCACCTCAGCTCCAAAAGAGGTCTCAGATGTTTTCAGTGTTTGTCGCGCATACCACTCCAGCGCAAGGGGCATGTATACCTAGAAGTCGAAGCTGTTGCCTGTGCTCTGGCAGAATCAACTGGGAGACGTAACTTGTGGACAAGCGTACAGCTAGAGACTCGGAGTCGTCACCTGCTCTGTTCAAGCATCCCTCGTTGCAGTCCACAAAATGTTTGTGTTGTAGTGTGACGGTTTGCATTCGTGAAGGCTCATGCATATGATCATGATGGGGGAACGCGTACGGTGGAGGACTGTGGACCGGACCGTTGTTGCGCGAGGGAGCCAGCGCCAAATGGTGAAGACCGGTTTGATCGCCGGACGCAATGTTGGTTTGCCTGATTCGTCGCGTAGCGTCTCGACGCGTTCCATTGCCTCCGCATTCTACTAGTGTCTCCAGTGGCTCTTTTGTTCTCTCCTGACTTTCCATTAGGAGATCGACTACTTGGACCGCCAAACCCAGTACATCTGAGAATGGACTCGATCGTGTTTGCGGCGGAAACTCAGTCTCCACGTCGAACGTTGGTGGTTCCGGGGGCGTCACTTCCGAGTCGGCCACACGACGCCCGGCTTCTCAAAGCCCACCCGAGCGGGAGCGAGGTGTCTGACAGTGAGGAAGAGCGACAGCGGTAAGCACTCGAACGCTGTTCCGAATGTACTGTTTACGCATGCATGCGTCAGACGCATCAAGCTGAAGCGGACTGCGTTGGCAACTATGAACCAGAACGAACTTCGTGTCATCGTCATATCCTCTGACGAGGAGGACGACTCTACGTGAGCATACTACTTCGGTGGCTGTTGACACGAACTTTCTCATTGCTGGGTTTGAAGCGCGTCTGTGATTGCACAGAAGGGGTCCCAGACAGCACCTGCCTTCCCCAGTGTCCAAAAGACCCATATTGAAGCACAATCTAAAGCCTTGTCGGATCAGTGAGCTATAGCAATACACATACATCTTACATTCACAACTTACTGACTAAATCACACGCTCCAGCGACACCGACTCTGAACACTTGCCTTCCGTCACGCCCAAACGGAAGCCAGGCTCGCGTGCCCGGAACGTAGTGCTCAGTTCCAGCTCCGAGTCTGAGTCCGAGGACGACAGCGCGGTGACGGGAACGCCGAACGTTAGGCGACGCTTGCCCATAAACGAGTCAGACGTCATCGACCTCACCCTCAGCTCGCCCGAAAGCGACAAGTCAGACAATGACGCGCCGGCCTCTCGACTGGATGCAAGTGCCGTGACCCCCAAGAAAACACAATCAACTCGGCCTGCGCATCCGTCGCCACCCAAAGCCGCGAAGAACACGCTCCCGTTGTTCTTGGACGACTCGGACAGCGAAAGGGACGAGGTGACCGGCGCTGACCCGTTTTCGATGGACGACGGTGCTATCCTCATCCTGTAGGTTCCATCCTTCGACATTCATTACCACCGCCCACTGATATCCGTCCAGGAACGAGCCGCGAAGCACGCAGAGACCTGCCCGTCGCCCACTACCTGGAGGGACATTCGGAACGCCCGGTTCTTCGACCCCTCGCAGAGGCCCCGCCAAGGCCAAGCTGCTCGCCTCGTCCGAGTCGGACTCCGAGGATGAGGACGAAATCGCAGCGCTCGTGAAGCCCAAGTTGCCGCGCCCCAGCAGCGTCGCCGTTGCCGGGGTGCGCGCATCGTCAGGCAGCCCGGCCCCCGGAAAGCTGACAAGCAAGGCCCCGCGCATGACCAAGAAGGCGCTGCAGGAGATCGAGCTCCAGAGGCGGCGGGCTTACGCGGAGACGTTCTTCAAGGAGCTGAACGAGACGGTGTTCAAGGGAGGCATACCGCCGGAGACGAAGCTCGAGTGGAACAAACGGCTGCTGACGACTGCAGGACGAGCGCATTGGCATAGGTGCGTTGGCGTCCGCTCGATCCAGTCGGCCTCGACTTGACGCGATGGTGGCAGGTCGCGAGATGGCGTGCACACAACGTCCATCCAACTTGCGGAGAAGATCCTCGACTGTGATGGTAGGCCATCCTGTTCCACTTTCCTATAGTCTCGCACCTAACGCGTCTTGGATTGCCAGAACGGATACGCAACACACTCTCGCATGAGATGTGCCACCTCGCATGCTGGATCATCAACGAGGAACCGAAAGAGAACCACGGTTCCCTGTTCAAGGGCTGGTGAGCTGGCACGACTGAAAATCTGGTTTGCAGGTGTGCTATCGCTCACCTTCGCGTCTACAGGGCTCAAAAGGTCATGCGCACGCGGCCTGAGGTCGAAGTCACCGTATGTCACTTATCGACCTGCCAGCATTCAGTGTATGCTCATCCTGTCTCGCGTGCGACAGACGAGACACAGCTACGAGATCAAGTGCAAATACGAATGGAGTGCGTTCATCGACCCACGGCGATCGCATGTATTTGTGGCTAACAGCGTCCCCAACTTACAGAGTGTGCCAATTGCGCGAAAGTGTGAGTCACGCGGGACTACCACTCGGGACGTTGAACCCTCTCGCGTGCTCAACGAGTCGCCCCGTAGCTACGGACGCCACTCCAAGTCGATCAACCCGGACGAGCACGGTGCGTATTCCCCAGCATCTCCTCCCAATACTGTCTCATTCCATCACACACGCCTCCACGGTCAGTCTGCGGCGTGTGCAAGACCGGACAGCTAGTGCCCCAGTTCGAGTGCCGGCGCGCACCGCCCAAGACTCCCAAGAAGACGGCGGCAGCGCTCGCGGACAGCCAGAACGCTGCGGCGCGCAGTCGGGGTGCGTTGTCCGCGTTCTGTATCTCATCCCTCGTCTCTCGTCCCACCAGCGTCCCACACCCCACATTCTGCACTCCGCCTCCTTCACGATCTGTGTTTTCATGTTCCCCCATTTGTCCCTCCTCGAGCGCGTATGCAGCAGCTGACCTCTTGCCCTCTCGCCCTCTCGCGACATCACGCACACAGACTCGCCTCTTCGCATGCCCGGCGCGTTCCCCTCGCCCGCCGTCCCGAGTGGTGGTACAAACGCCGCGGTGGCGGGGCGTGCGCGCCCGTTTGACTTCATGGAGGTCGACGAGACGACTCAAGGCCAAGCGGACGATGACGATGACGAGGACATGGAGTTCTTGGCTCGCGGGCTCAGGACCGTGCGGATTTCCACCAACTGAGTGAGGTGCTTGAAGAAGGTGGCGATGCGTCTAGGCGACGACGTGCATTTCTTGATGTTCCTTGGAGCCCGGCGTGGCGTACTGGGGCATGTATGACTGTTGAGGGAGCCTGCGGTAGAGGGCTAGGGTGGGGGAGGGACGTCGTGGGCGCGGAGGACTGGTGGTTCTTGGTACATTTCTTGCTGCATTTACAAGCATTAATTCACGATTCTTGGACAACCTGGCACGACTCGCGAGGCAGCATATGTGCGCGAGATGAGCATCTTGGCATAGACATGTCCCGGTGGCGACTTGAGGAAGATCATCGCAACAGGAAGACCGGAGAAGTTGGGGTCGGCAAATGTGAGGAGGCCCCGGTAGGCGCAGATGATCGACTTGAACGTGTCGCTCTGGAGATGCATACTCCGGACGCGCACGGCTTCTTGCGGCGTCTTCGAAGAACTATCCATTTGGCAGAAGCGGAGTAGAGTGATATATCGTGAAGCATTAGCGGGAACAATAAGGTTGACAACATCAAGAATTTCGGCCACAGGGCTCACAACAGACAAGAGATATGCTAATGGTGTGTTGGCTTCTTGCCTGCGTGAAGCATCGTAAGACGCTCCGGCGTAATCGAGAACATAGCGGTGCGTACCATCGACGAACATATTCCGCGTAGCTGCGGGCAGCGTAGCCGACATCCCGTCCATCTCCCTCGTCAACCGCACCTGGCAGCCCAGTCGCGATGTGTCTGTGAGGCCAAATGCCATGTCGAGCATATCGTTCTCGTCGTCCTGGGCGACCGGAGATGAGGAAGAGTGCTACGATGTGGGCAGCGCGTTGGAGAATGGAGGCATACCTCTGGCTCTGGGAGCTTGTCGTACGTCTCCGGGTCGAGGATGACATGACATGTTGAGCATGCTACCGAGCCCTCACATGCGCCTTTGAACAACGAACAAGGCAGGATCGGGACATAAGGACGCGGCGCGACAGCGACGAGGGGCAGCGACGTACCTTCTAGGTCGATGTCATACTCGTGCGCGATGGACAGAATGTCATCTCCCTCGTTCGCCTCTACAGTCTTCAGGAGTTGACCTTTCGAGTCCTTGAAGTGAACCTTGATTCTGAATGGAAGAGTACACGTTGCATGGGTGAGCATGAAGCGAACCGATGGGCTGGGACGTACCCTGTCCCTGGTTCTGGTCGATCAATCCCGCCGTGTTGAGAGACTACAACACGTCAGAGCTGTGGCAGTTGATACAAGGATGTGGTGCGTTGTTGACATACCTGGTGTATTGTGAAAGCTACGCGTGTGGGACAGACTGCTCGATGCATTCCTCCATGATCTTGAGGCAACTTGGGATGACGACAGACAGCTTGCGCGTGCAGTGACAAGATTGCGAGTTTGGGAAGTAGAGCACGCGCGTAAAGGAAACGCTTTGGAGCCGAACGCGAATGGTCTGGAGCGAGCGAAGGTCTGGACAAGGGTCGTCATCACGATGGATTTTAAAGAGCAGTTCTGCCGCTGGTAGTGTCAAGAAGTAGCTCGAGGCAGCCAGATAGATACGGTGGTTACTTGTGCAAGGTAACCCTGGAGTATGTCGACCAAAGTCCTAGATGAGCTGACGGAGAGTTCTCTATGCAGTGACTTGGCGTCGGAGTGCCGGTATAACGCAGGCGTTGCGGCCAAAAACTGCGAAGCGCCCGGCGCGCTCGTCCGGCGGCCCGTGGTGGGCCCGCGACGCGCACTACGGCCGCACCGCAGATCGTCGATGCTTGACTCGGACGACGACGACCTCTCACCTCAGATGCCTTGCTGGACCCCGAGGACGGACGCGGCCACGCCGGCGACGGACAAGGCGGGAGGACAGCCAAGCCACAGAGACGCACACAGCAATTCGGCATGGAACAAAAGCCTCGTGTGGGCGGGCGACTTGTCCGGCTCTTCCTTTTGTGCCCA
Organism: Earliella scabrosa; assembly: GCA_022605405.1. Classification (NCBI taxonomy): domain Eukaryota; kingdom Fungi; phylum Basidiomycota; class Agaricomycetes; order Polyporales; family Polyporaceae; genus Earliella; species Earliella scabrosa. The sequence goes on along the minus strand of JABYQQ010000003.1, from coordinate 1,549,232 downwards.
GCGTGAGTGCTCCACCCCGTTTCCTCACCAAAGCCGTCTGCCAACCAGAGCTCTGTCCCAGATAAGACGCGCCCCACTTGCTCCGGCATCTCCCACCAACCTCTTTTTTCCACCGACGAGCCTTCTGCCGGTCACACCCCTGCTCTCTTCATCCGCCTGCGCTGTGCTCAGGCCACCTCCGCCTTTCTCCTTCTATCTATAACGACCGCGCCCTCGTCCGCTCTTTCAGCCCAGGCCCCTTCGACTGCCAGCCCCAGCCAGGATGCGCCTCCATCTTCCCCTCCTCCTCTTTCTCGTCAACACCGCGCCCTCCGATGCAGGTCTCATCTCCCGAGGCACAGAGTCCGTAGCACGGACAGCCAACCGTCTCCATCGGAAAGCTGCGAAGCGCAGTGCCGGCCTCGCTCAGGATCTCCGGAGAGCGTTCTCGGGCATGTATTCGAAGGAACTCGCAGCCACCACGGGTGGCTCGCAGCGCGCCTACTGCGTCGGCAACTCGAACGGCGCAACTCTGGGAGGAAACGCGAACAACACCAGTCCGTCCGGAGATGATGAGGGCAACGATGGTACATCTTCCTCTTCGTCACCGGTGCAGTCTTCGTCTTCGACCTCCGACTCCTCCACCCGCGACCGTTCGTCCTCGACCAGCACCAGTACTAAGACCTCGACAGGGTCCAGACCGTCCCCAACCCCAGATTCACCCTGGCAGCTGAAGAAGAACTACGTACGCGTCTGCTTTACCCCTGATCGTACATTGCGTATTTATTTCCACCCGTAGCAAGGAGATACGTTCTTCGATGGATGGGACTTCTTTACCGCCGGTGACCCGACGCACGGCCTAGTTGACTACGTGGACCGGAATACTGCAGTACGCGTCCTCCCCTTCTTTGATCGCATTGAGTCACGCTCAACCTCTGTCAGCAATCTGCAGGCCTTATCGACGTGAACAGTGCAGGCCGAATCCTCATGCGCGTCGACACAACTCAACAGGTATCAGGCAACCGCAGGTCCGTGCGTATCACGACCAAGGACTCCTACACGGGTGGCCTCATCCTGCTCGACGCCGTGCACATGCCGACTGGATGTGCTACGTGGCCAGCGTTCTGGAGCAACGGCCCTAATTGGCCGAACGGTGGCGAAATCGATATCCTCGAGGGTGTACACGACAACGCGAACAACCAGGCGACGCTGCATACAAGCAGAGGTTGCACCGTTCCTTCTTCGGCCTCGAGCTCGTTCACCGGTAGCTTGGGGGAAAGCAACTGTGCGGCGCTCGATACGGGCAACGCCGGGTGCGGCATCGGCGCGAAGCAGCCCAACACGTACGGCGTCGGGTTCAATAACCAGGGCGGTGGCGTGTACGCAAGTGCGTATTGCTTCGTCATGTCCGTCTTGCATTACCATGTGCGCGATTGCTGAGACATGTGTACGCGCAGTGCAATGGGTCGACAGCGGGATTTCCGTCTGGTTCTTCTCGCGTGACGACGTCCCGTCCGACATCACCGCCGGCGCGCCGCTCCCAGACAGCTGGGGCAAGCCGATGGCGTTCTTCCCCGCCTCGCACTGCGACCCGTTCAAGTTCTTCAACTCGCACAACGCCATTTTCGACACCACGCTATGGTACGTCTCTCGCCGTGTACGTGAAGGTCCTTGGTGACTAACGTCTGCGGCACAGTGGAGATTGGGCTGGGGCCACCTGGGGTGTTTCAGGGCCCGCCGGACAAGAGCAGAGCTGTCAGGCGCGCACGGGCGTCGCGACATGCGAGGAGTTCGTGCGGACCCGCGGCGACGCTTTCAAGAACGCATGTGCGTACCACTTTCCCTCCGTCGTCTTCTCGTTACTGACGCTCGTGATTCCCATGTAGACTGGGAGGTCAACTACGTGAAGGTCTTCCAGCTGTAGACCTCGCTATAGACTGACGTTACTCGCGTCATACGCGGGACCATGCTTCCTCTCTGGGTCTGCTTGGGCTTTCCTCGCTTTTGGCTTTCGAAGGGACACTTCAATATAGATGGGCATGCACGCATAGTATATATCACCACGAAATCACATTGGCATTCACGTTCAGTTTGTAACGACTAACACACATTCACGCTGTACTCATACTATATCTGCACCTGCAATTGTAGCATTTTATTGGTACGCTTTCCGTGTGGAGATCTACCCTGAGACTGGTCCACCAGAATGAGCTCGTTGCTTCGTGCAATTGGTAACATACCAACTCTAGTCGTTGGTGACAAGCATCAAAACATATGGTGCGGCGAGCAAGGCTCATGTGTGGAGCGTTTAGTTAGGCATGGCATACTAATGCATACATGAGGGAGCCGTTTTATAGTGCGCCGGCGGATGCGTGGTGATGAAGAGAAGACAAGGAGACCGAAAGCGAGAGCAGGCGGAGATGCAGAATGACACCAGGGCTCATCGGGTCTGGGGGACAACGCGAAGTCAGTATACGGCTCGTTTGGAGGGAGAGAGAGACGGGGGCGCACCTTGTTGAAACCGATGGCGGCCGACTTCTCGCGGAAGCACTGACGGCAGAGGTCAAGGCCGTACTTGCGGATGAGACCGGCCTGGTGGGCGCAGAGGCGGCTGTAGGACAAAGTGGAGGGACGATCAGCACGGTGCGCACTCGTCGTTGCCTTGGCCCCCAGTTCCCGTCCTTCTCTCCCTCGCTCTTTCTCATTCTGGACCCCTGCCCACTTTCTGCCGTCCCGCCTACCCTCCGTCCCGAAAGAAAGAAACAGGGACTCACCACTGACGGCTGCCCTTGCCGAACTTGCGGGGGCGAGAGAACCAAACGGCGTCGTGGGTCATTTTGGTAGGTCTTGAGGAGCGGAAGAGCTACAGATATATCCAGGTGAGGACACGGCAGGTTCGAAAGCGTAGAGCAGCGAGCACGCACCTTGTCCGGAGGGTGGAGAGAGGCCTTGCCGTCGGTGTCGGTGAGCGCGCGATAGTTTGTGTTGTCCTGTACAGTCCCTCTGCAGGATAAGGTTCAGGTTGATTGAGAGTCCGACCGGCAGCCGCCGAGCGAGTAGCGCCCCATTGGGAGAAGATCACTTCCAGCTTCACAAGTGTGGCATCGACTTAGAACGGATTGGTCGTCCCTCGATAGGTCCCTTACATGCGACTGTCAGGTCGCTCGCTAGTAAGCCTCCTCGCATGTAGGAAGCGAACTATGCATTCAGGTTCAACATCGCAGAGAGTCCACATGACCGTCAAGTTTCAACTTGAAGTCAATGTGTGGAGGCACAGCCACCAGCGCATTGCTTGCCAGTGAACCACTCCCAGTTCGAGGAGTTGTTCTTCATGCCTGAGCTACCAGGTGATGTGGAAATCAATGACATCTACCGCGCGATTGTACTGACATTGATTACTCGTTCAGAGGTCGAACGCGCTGCAAGGCTCCTGCGTGACACTGCACTCGGCAAGAAAGTCGTTCAAGTCGAAACCACGGAGGACACCATCGTCTTCGCTGGTGTCACTCACGATCAGTTTGTGAGCGTCGCGACCATGCACCCGTACTCGCTCAAAGTCAACTGATGTGCTCGACGTGCCGTTGATACACAGAAAGGAGAGTTAGAAGGCAGGATTGTCAAGGAAGTCCAGCGATATGGTCAGGCTTGCTCCGCTCTTGACCGGATATGCTCTCATGTGGCCACGTCATATAAGGCAAAGTCTTCTATCTCATGCTCGAGGGCGAAGGCAGACATCCAGTCATGCACTTCGGCATGACGGGCATGCTACAGGCATGTTTTCTCATGTCTCGTTCAAGGACTCGGGCTTCATCAATCCTAATTGTTACCTATACCAGGTTAAGGGCAAACTGCCCATGCACTACCGCGAGGCACCGCGGAAAGCGTCAACTGACTGGCCACCGCGTTTCATGAAGGTCCGTCATCTGCCGAGTCAATGCCTACCAAGGTTCACATGTTCACACGCGAACAATATTCAGTTCATCTTGCATCTTCAAAACAAACCAGACGAGGAAGTGACAGAAATCGCCTTCCTTGATGCACGCCGACTAGGCCGCATTCGCCTGTGCCAGTCGCCCCTGACCGAGCCTCCCATCTCAACGCTCGGTTTCGACCCGATCCTGTCAATGCCCGACCTCGCAGACTTCAAGAAAGGCGTGCTGAAACGGTCTTGTCCTATCAAGGCGCTCTTGCTCGACCAATCCTTCAGCGCGGGAGTCGGGAACTGGGTAGCTGGTACGCCAGTTCCATGCCGACATGTCAATGTTCGCGTGATTGCTGAGCCTTGTATGCTTCTAGACGAGATCCTGTACCACGCACGCGTCCATCCCGAGGAGCGCTGCAATGTCCTCACAGACGAGCAGCTCGAAGCACTACACAAGCAGACGTCCGAGGTCTGCCAGTTCGCCGTCTCCGTGAACGCAGACGACTCGAAGTTTCCCGAAGATTGGCTATTCAAGCACCGCTGGGTCCGTCCTCCTCTCTACTTCTCGCATAGACTGGGGTCGCTCACGCGACAACGTTCTAACCACAGGGAAAGGGCAAGAAAGAGAAGCATACACTCAAACTGGTATGCATCCGGGAACCTCGTCGCCTCGGTTGAGACCTTGTATTCTTACCCACACGCAGAGTGATGGAAGGCCGGCCACCATTAAGTGGATTACCGTTGGCGGTCGGACATCCGCGTATGTTGCCGAACTACAGCAGCTAAAGCGCGGTGCTACGACAGTTGGCGAGGTAAGCTCTACCCCGGTTGTATGCACTGCGCATTAGATCAACGCTAATTGATGCACGTAGGACGAAGCAGCCGACGAAAGCGACCTGACGCCTCTCTCTGGAGAGGAGCAAGACATCAAAGTCGAGAAGGTCACACGGAAGATGAAGCGCAAGGTGCGTCTCCAGCCAATGTCCGCCACAATCCTCCGCTCATACCGCCGACACTGTGTAGCTCAAGACTACCGAGGAAGCGTCATACCGCTCGACGCGACAGAGGACATCGCGGAAACGTACATCGTAGGTAATCTGTAGGGAGACCGTTGGACAGGTATATTACAGTTCACATGTACCAGTAATACATACGTTCATACATACACTAACTACGACACATCTATCACAAGGAGAGCCCTTTCCAACTGATACAAGCCAGGTTCTTGGTTTCTTAGTTCCTACAGAAGTCACGGGATCGACGACAACGAGAGTACAATACGAGGCTGCAGAGAGAAGGGGTCATGATACAAAACGTCAAGATTCATCCACCGCACAATCTGCCAAGCCTTGACCACCACCAACGACTCAACGTGCACCAGGAGGGTACTGCTGTGGCTGGTACTGCATCCCGTACCCTGCACCGGGGACTTGCGGCTGGGCGAGCGCGAGTTGTGTTTGTGCCGCTCGAGCGGCTTCCTGCTGAGCGGGGTACTGGTACTGCCCTTGCTGAGGCTGAGCGTAAGGGTTCGGGTACTGTGGCGCGTTCATCTGCGGGGTGAAAGGGTTGGGTTGGGCGTAGATTGGGGTAGCGGTACTGAAGTAGGGGTGCTGGAGGGCGTCTGCAGCGGAGATGCGCTTCGCTGGATCGAACTGCAGCAACCGCTCAAGCAGATCGATAGCTAGACGGCAGGAGGTCACTGCAAAATTCCGCATGGGTAAGGGAACTACGTACCTTGCGGGGTCGCCTTTGGAAGCACTTGCGAGAATGGGATCTTGGGATAACGGGGGTACTGTTTCTGCGCCTGTCCCTCGGTTTGCTAGACGATGTTGTCAGCCGTCATGTGATATCCACGCATATAGTCAACTCACTCCCTCAGTCGCAATCTTCCGCAATGTGCGCTCGTCCGGAGTGCCGATGATACGCATGATGTGCAGAAGCTGGTCCTGATTGTCCCGTCCGCGAAACAAGGGCACGCCCGAGATCATCTCAGCAAAGATGCATCCGCAGGACCATACATCAATTGAGGTGCTGTACGTTCTTGAGCCCATGAGGACGTCGGGCGCACGGTACCAGAGGGTGACGACCTGCATGCCTAATGAGGTACAACGACGCAGCTCAGGTTTCCGTTGGAACTGACCTCGTTGGAGAACGTGTTGACAGGGACACCAAACGCCCGAGCAAGACCAAAATCGCCCAGCTTGAGCTCGCCTTTCCTGTTGATGAGCAGGTTCTGGGGCTTGAGATCTCGGTGGAGGACTCGGTTCTCGTGGCAGAACGCAGTGCCCTTCAGGAGCTGGTACATGAAGCTCCGAACCGTGACGGGATCGAGAGCGCCACGCTCGCCATGGACGTCCATGTACTTCTTGAGGTCGCGCTCGCAGTACTCGAAGATGAGCACGAGCTTCGTCTCGGTATGGATGACATCGTATAGGCGGACAATGTTGGTGTGCTTGAGCTCCTTCATGAGCGAGATCTCACGGATAGCAGTCGACGGCGTTCCCTCCTCTGCATCGAGATGGATCTCCTTGAGTGCGACAATCTCGTTCGTCGTACGCGACCGCCCCTTCACGACAACATCAAGACCGGCGCGAGCTCCACGGTGTTTGCAACATACCTTGTAGACAGTAGCATATGTACCCTCGCCTTCACAGAACCATCAGCTTCGTCGACATGGCTCGCCATATGGAGAGGTATTCACCTAGTTTCTCTAACTACCGAGGAAGTCAGACGATGAGGCACTTGGGCAAACATGATGAACAGAAACCGACCTGGACGTAGTTCATAGCTAATTGCTGGTCTGGGTTCGCCAGGGCCGAAATGATCGGAGTTGTGGATTGAGAGCTGCGTGCACAACGACCACGAATGCCGCGTGATCGGTAAGAGAGCTGGAGGGAGGATGTCGCGGCGAGAGCGAAGTGAAGATCGTCGTCGGGGAGGAAGGAAAGAGAGAGAGTAATAGGGAACCTCAACTCGGAGTTCAGTTCGGCCACTTCCAGAGGCCATTCAGAAGCCGGTCTCTTCGGCCAAACTGATCGGGGTCACGTGCTACGAGAAGTAGACGCGAGCAAATCTTTTGCTCGCTGCGAACGTCCTCTTCGAGCCCATCGTGCGTATTCCGGCTGCTGCTTCCGTGTCTCAGACGTGCTCAGGTCGACACACAGACAATGGCGTCCACGCCGTCACAATCAAAGAAGTCGCGCACAAAACCGCCGCGCGGACGTCCGCAGGCGACGTCCGCCATCTCGCAACCCGCGGTCGAGGACGCCACAACCTCCACCTACCTCTCCAGCTTCTCTCCGGATGGCAAGCTATTTGCGTTCTTGTCTCTTGCGATAGACAAGCATGCGCTCAAAGTATACGACACAACAACGCGACGGTCCGTTGCAGAACATGTGGTAGACGCAGGGCGCGTAACCTCACTCTGTTGGGCTCGGCTAGATTTGGCGGAGGGGCAAGGAAAGGGTGCTGAGGATGAGGATGGTGCGCGGAAGAACAAGCGGAAGAAGAAGAGCGGCTCCACTGCAAACCCCGCGACTTCGAATAACACAGCACCTCAAGTGGTCGTACTTGGTCTTTCGGACGGCTCCCTTCTGCTCTTTTCTCCAACACACGGCAGGCTGCTACGCACGCTCTCCGACCCGTCCAGCTCATCTGCCGTTCTCGCTGTTGCTGGCCATGACTCCAATACCACAGACTCACATAGTCTTTGGACCTCGAACGCGGACGGCGCGCTTCGTCTGTGGGACGCACGCGCGAACCAGGTATCCCAGTCGCTCTTCAATGACGATCGAATACCATACACCTCTCTCTCTGTGCGCGCATCCGACGAAGAGGGTGTCACGGAAGTCCTTGCTGCACATCATTCAATACACCTCCTCGCCATATCTCCCGACTCTCAGAAACCCAAAACACTTGCGAAGTTCACTGGACATGCGTCTCCCGTCAGCGATTTGCGATGGCTGGACAAGTCACATTTTCTCTCCTCAGCATCCACAGATCGCTTTGTGAACGTGTGGGAAGTACCACCAGCCACCAAGACGGAGGGCAAGATGATTGCTACCATTCCCCTCGATTCCGACGCCCGCTCAATCCACCTCTCCTCCTCACCGTCAGACCAACCCTTAGACCGTCTATTATTCACATTGTCCGCGGCAGGCAAGGTCTCGGTCTTCGCCATTGGATCGGATCTTGCAACATCCAGTCCGACCAAAGGGAAGAGTGCAATCCCTACCCTGTCACCGAAATCTGTGGTATCCCCCTCGTCAAAGAAGAGTGCAACATCTCTGGTTGTGCTCACCATATCGTCCGTGGACGACCATGCTGGACGGCTGCGCATTGCAAGCGTGACAAGCGGGGTGCAGCTTGCTTTTGACACAGTGGTACGTTGGTTCCCATCTAGCTCAAGATATGTAGAGTTAAGCTATGTTCGCAGGATTATCGAGACGTGTCTGGCAACTTCCTTCCTGAACTGTCTGTCGTCATTGCGACCCCGGATGCTGCCGTTGGGAGGACAGAGAAAGACACGGTAAGCGCAAGGGTGTCCTCGTCGCTGGAATGGTCACTTATCGTGTACTTCCATTCAGGGCGCGCCGAACAGGCGTTACAACGAGTCCGCATCACTCGCTGTTGGAACTGGAGCAGAAGTCGGTCAGGATCGCGAACTAGACGAGCTTGTCTTGCGCGACGTAGACGGCGCCCTTGATGCTGACCTGGCAGAGCTCAGTCTTGGGCAACGCCTAGCTGCAGTTCAAGGTGCAGCAAATGGCGTGTCTGGGTCAGATTCTGACTCTGACGCGGACGACGACGCCGCCGTACCCAACGGAAAGTCGGGGAAGGGCGTGCCTGTTGACGCCGTACCGGCGAGCTCGCTCACGCGTACGCTTATCCAAGCGTTGCACTCTTCCGACACGCGCCTCCTCGAGACATGTCTTGCACACTCAGATGCGACTCTCATACGCAATACCGTGCGTCGGTTGCCCCCACAGCTCGCAGTGCCCCTTATTTCTACTTGCGTGGAGCGATTGGGCCGAGGGGCGAGAGGCAACAACTTGAAGGGTGGAGGGGGAGGAGCCAGTTCACAGCGGGGAACTGCACTCATCAACTGGGTCAAGGCTGTCCTCACCACTCATAGCGGACATCTCATGACGGTGAGTTCCCTGTCCTACCCCGGGAGGTCGTGGGACTGACTGTATCCCGGTTCTCGCCAGATGCCTGACCTTGTTGCTCGCCTGTCGGGCCTGCATGCGACACTGACACAACGACTGACTTTGCAAGAGAGTCTCTTGTCACTGAGCGGTCGGCTCGATATGGTCATCTCGCAAATCGAGATGCGCTCGTCTGGGCCACCTGCACCGCTCCCTATGCCCAAGAACAAGCAGAACCGGAACAAGCAAGCTCAGAAGCGCGAAGCACGGCGTTACGTTGAGGGCGAGAGCGAGGATGACGATGAACATATGGAGGTCGAAGTTGAGAGCGCGGATGAGGAAGGTAGCATCGAGGACGTCGAGCTGGGCGGGTCAGACAGTGAAGGGGAGTCGATTGACGAGAGCGATGTGGACGACGAAGAGGATGATGAGTCGGACGATGGAGACGACCCGACTATGGGCGGTTTCATCGACGACGAGGCGGAGGAGTATAGCGAGGATGAGGACGACGATGAGAGTGATTAGTGGGGCATCTCTGGGGCTTGTTACCTCTCAAAAGTAGTACTAAGTAGTATTTTGTCATTCTGCTGGATGTAACGTCAAAATCGCCAGACTCAAACTGCGCTTGGAATGTTGATGTTGTGTTGTTTGAGTCCGGCCCGGCCGCTAGCGAGCTGGCCGCCGGGCTCGGCTTGCCGCATCGCAACTTGACCGTGCACAACGTCGCACAAGGATCCGAACCACTCTGCCCTGCCTCCTGCACAGACTTCACACGAGTCTTTTGGCTTCCGGAAGCTCGCGATAACGAATCTTTGACCCATTCAACGCTCAAATACCATCTCTGCGAGCTTCATTAAGCTGTCCTGTCGCGTCGTGCATTCTTGTTGCTCGTCTGTGGATCGCATTCACGTCCAAGGCTGTCGGAGTGACCACCGCAGAAGGAGATAGGCTTCTTGGATTCTACTAAGAGCGGTACGCGCAGCCTCTCTCTCACGTCGCGTCTCGCTATATTCTCCATACCACGTAGCCACACCCGCGAAACGGCTCACACAGCTCGCACACACGCCAAAGTTTCGCTGTGAAGCATGGACGACGAGATTGAGGAAACTCAACGACAACTTCGTCACTCTGCTGCTCTCATCCAAGACGCGTTTCAAGGCCTCCGTACCCTAAACAGCCGTGTGTCAGAGGCGTCGACGATGCGTATGCAGGCTAGGAGCACGGATCCCCCTCTTCCCCGGGCTCCCATCCCCCAGCATATAACTACTGTTGGCCCCGTACCACCGGAGGACGAGAGTGCAAGCAGGCGGACTATGGACCCTGGGCACGACGTCATCGTCATCTCGTATTCTGACCCAATACCCATCCCTTCTACCTCCGCATCCCCGCCTTCATTACCCGCGAGCGCAGAAACGAGCACTTCTCCACGTCGTCCTCGTACCATTGACAGCACCCTCCTTTCTCTACGCTCCGAGCTTCTCGCGTCGACAGCTAGCGTCCGCGAGCGGGCAAGCGAACTGGACGAGCTCCGCCGTTCGATTGTGCAATATACGAATGAGCGGAATGCAGCCCGGGCCGGAGGTACGTCTCCCCCCTCGACCGAGACGCCTTCTGGTCCACGCGAAGGCGGCGGCTCTTCTGGGACCAACCAGAGCCCTAGTCGACGGATGCTGCTGGACTACTCTCTGCGCCAGCGCGCAGCGAGCGAGTCGGCGACGTCGTTGGGCATGCTAGTGGCTGCTCGGTCATCTTCACCGCCTTCGAACGCCAACAATACAACCACCAACCTCATTGTCCCCGCACCTGCCGCTCCCGAGTTTTCCACCGCGTCAACTGCTCTCATCGTTCCTACGTCTCCTACCACCGACACCGCACGGTCCACCTCTGGCCCCGTGCCAGCCGTGATAGCCTCTCGAGTGTCACGACTCGCGCAAGAGATTCAACAGGACATCGCACGCATAACGCAGCAGAGCGAGTCGCTCATGTCTTGGATAAACGAACATCGTTCCCGTCTTGACGCTTCTTCTTCTCGAGCTTCTGGTTCAGCACACGCACCCACGAACCGTGATATCGCTTCAAGAAGAGCTACCTTCGGTACCAATACCGGTTCTTCAACGTCCAACATGTCGGTCCCTGTCGCACCTAGCGACCCGCTCCCCACGACCTCAACGTCTGATATTGTCTTGGCTCCTTCTCTGGGATTGGCGATCACGTCTGCTTCCCGCTCCACCATCCCTTCCCGCTCGGACGCCGCTACCCCCACGCCGCGACGCAGAGCGAGCGAAGCCGGCGCCCGACCTGGTGTACATGCTCACGATAGTGCACCACAGTCCATGCCCACCCCTCTGAGGCCGCGTCGTGCGCCCGAGGCAACGGTCCGCGCCCGTTACCTGCGTCAGAATGTCCCGAGCAGTTGGAATGCAATCCCACCTTCACCTTCCAGTCCGCGCGAAGAGCGCAGCTCCAGCTGGACCGTGCACACGCAGCGACAGGACGGGCCGCTGTCACTCCCCACACGCACGGTGAACCTGCCGGGCGATTCGGGCCCCACGTCGAGAACTGCGGAAGCCGGGACCTCTTCACGGAGCGTCTTCGAAGACGAGGAGCTGCTGGAGACGACCAGTCGCGTGCGAATAGCCATGGCGCGGGCTCAGCTCTTGCGGCGCGGTGCGGCGTTTGATGACGAAGACGACACCGAGTCACGCAACTACCGGGTGCGTCGGCGATACAACGCGGACGGAGACGAGGAAGTCGTGCGCGTCACGCTCCGCCCGGAGCTCTCACCAGGGTTTGGCGAGACGGCGAGCGAGCGGGCGCGTGAGGAGATGGACGAGGGGGAAGAAGATGAAGAGGAAAACGAGGCGTGGATCCAGGCGCTGTCACGGCTTGACGCGATGTCGAGAGAAACAGCACGGCGTGAAGCAGCAGCAGCAACAGCAGCCCGCAGTCGTTTGGATCAGCCTCGGTGGGAGACGGCGAGGAGAGGATATGTTCGGGCCGCGGTCGCCAATACTGGGAGTGCTGAAGCTGGAGCGTCGGCGTTCTCCTATTCCTCGTTTCCGCGCCTTGCGCGAGGCTGGCGTAAGTGTCGTCGATCACCTTGTACCGCACTCAGCTTACTAAAAGACATCTCGGTATAGCGCGGCTCACTGCCCGAGGGGACGAGACGTCTGCAGAGGAAGCAGACTACGAGCGTGACGTGGAAGCAATGCGTGCCCGGGCTCGCTCTCTCATATCCGCAACAGCAGGGCCGCGCACACTCGGCGGCGCGACCCTTCCGCCGCCCCCGCCCACGACACGCCCGCTGTCGTTCGTGCCGACGACGCAGGGCACGCCGGGGTCGCTCTGGAACGACTCAAACGTGCGCGTACGGTTGCGGGCCGCGGCCGAGCGACTCGAAGGCGACATGCGCCGAGTCTTGGATGCAGCACGCGACCGCGATTACACGCCGTTCAGCTTGCCCTCGCCGAGTCCGCCTCTGGCTCGGCCGAGCCACGATAGCAGCAGGGGCCAGGGCGGGACTAGGGCCGCCAATCAGCGCGCGGACAAGGACCTGGAGCAGCCCATGTGGGGCTCGCCGATGCCTTTCTACCCCAGTGCGCTGCCGCTGCCGTTGGTGGAGGACATTGGAAGCCTGCATGTGCGCAGCCGCGCATTCACGGGCGCGAGGAAGTTTGCGCGGATGCCGCGGCGGAGGGTACTGGCCGAAGCGGGGCGTTGAGTGCACAATCTTGGAGTACTGGAGTGGCAGAAAGTCTGAGCCTCGACCCGAATACCATGCTGGCTGTGCGCCACATAATTTGCTTATCGGTATGTTAGAGAGGGCACTTTGCAGTAGCAATCACGATCATGATGTGCAATTGCGCGAGTGAGAGTGGTGGGAGCGGCTAAGAGTACTTGAGAGGAAGCGCGTGAGGCGCATTACGAGCTAGGGGAGCTCGGCAGCGGCTCCGGACATGCCGTATACACGGCCACGTGATGGTGGCAGGGGCGCGCGTGACGTTTATGGCGAGAGCAAATCGACCGATTTCTGGTGGGCCAATCAGAGGGCAGAACGGGGATGGTGTGAAGGGCGGTCGGGTATGCTTGTAAGCTCGGCCGTGTGCAGCCAGCCGGTCGGTGGTTTGTGTGCGCTCCTCGGTCTCTTCCTGTGTCTCTGCCAGGTCGCCCGTCGCTGTCCCCATCTCCCTCCTCACCGCGCACGACGTCTCCCAAGCCATGGCGTCCGCGCTCAGAGAACGCTCCGCCTCCGCCTCCATCCCCTCCTTCACTGCAGATGCTTTTGAGCGCATCCCTGTGCCCTCCTTCTTGTCCGTGCCAGCCGGCACTGCGACATGGCTCTACACGACTCTCGCCGTCGTCCTCGCCCTCCTCGCACTCGAGCAGTCCGTGTATCGGTACAAGAAGCGTCACCTCCCCGGTGCCAAGTGGACGATCCCGATTATTGGCAAATTTGCAGACTCGGTGAACCCCACGTTTGAGGGCTACATGAAGCAGTGGAACTCTGGGGCACTCTCTGCGATCAGTGTGTTCAACATGTGAGGCGTTCTCCCCATCTCCCGTTATAGCTACCGTCTGACCATATATGTTGTTCTAATGCTCCCGTCATGCGCGCTCTCGTCGCTGCGTGACGCAACCCATCGCCATGGCTCACGTCCGTTGCACTTGCCGCCGCTTGGGCACGATGGCGCAGCTTTATCGTCATGGCCTCGTCAAACGAGTACTCGCGGAAGATTCTCAACTCGCCGAACCATGCCGAGCCCTGCCTCGTCCACTCCGCGAAGCAAATTCTGCTCCCCGAGAACTGGTGAGAAGCTGCCGCCGCCTCATGCCGTAGACCTGAGATTAACGTTCGCGCTGGCCTGCAGGGTCTTCCTTACCGGAAAGGTACATGTGGAGTACCGCAAGGTGCTGAACACTCTCTTCACCCGCAAGGCTCTCGGGTACGTAAGCAAGCTTCTTGTCCATCGATCTCTTCCATTTGCCCCGGCGAGTGCCTTGTCCTATGTTTGTTTCCGTCCTTGGCGAATGTGGGTTCTCGTGGGAGATGGGTCAATGGCCGAGGCCGACACTGCGGTCATCTGGAAAACAACGGCATCAGTTTTGAACGTCGTCCATGTGCGATGATACGAACATGCGGCTCCGTACCCGATACGGTGGTGTAGCTTCACTCGCTTCGAGAGGAGGCTCTCACCGCAACTGCCTATATAGTCGATCGCGAGCGCGTACGCCGGCGACACGACATGCATCGCTTTCCAAGATCGGATTATGACCGATTATTTGTCGCCACCGATGCTGTGGACGTATCCCCACGGGATTGGAAATGACGCTATACAGAGTATAGTGCAGTCCTGAAACATTTGCTGGAGTGGGACCATAGGGGTGGGGGAATTTGGAAACCACATGAAATCGTTTCATTCTTTCTGTCACCGTCCACATGACCTTCGCTGACCCGTTCTCTACAGCATCTACGTTAACGTCCAGGACATTCTTGCGAGGAAGCACTTGAAGCGATGGCTGGATGCCGATGCCGCCGACCCTGCACCTAAGCCGATCATGATGACAGCGCGTGCGCTGAACATGGATACCTCGCTGCGCGTTTTCTGCGGCTCTCACATCGACGAGGAGGCGGCTCTTGAGATCGGTGAGAAGTACTGGGACATCACCCTGGCGCTTGAGCTCGTCAACTTCCCCTTGGCGCTTCCCGGCACCAAGGTGTACCGTGCCATCCAGTGCCGCAAGATCGCGATGAAGCACCTCGAGGACGCAGCGGCGAAGAGCAAGATCGCGATGGCTGAAGGCAAGGAGCCCGAGTGCATGCTCGACCACTGGGTGCGCACGATGGAGGACCCCAACTACAAGGGCCGCAAGGACTTCTCCAACCTCGAGATGGCTATGGTCGTCTTCTCCTTCCTCTTCGCGTCCCAGGATGCGATGAGCTCCGGCCTCATCTACGGCTTCCAGCACCTTGCGGACCACCCGGACATCCTCGCCAAGGTCGTCGAGGAGCAGGAGCGCGTCCGCGGTGGCGACCCCGACCGTCCGATCACGCTCGAGATGCTCGACGAGATGACTTACCTCCGTGCCTTTGTCCGCGAGAGCTTGCGTGTCAAGCCTCCAGTGACGATGGTTCCGTACAAGACGACGAAGGCCTTCCCGATCGCCGAGGACTACACCGTGCCCTCGGGAAGCATGGTCATCCCCTCGTTCTACAACTCCCTGCACGACCCGGAGGTGTACCCCGAGCCTGACAAGCTTCTCCCCGAGCGCTGGCTCGACCCGCAAAACTCCGCCAACCAGAACCCGAAGAACTACCTCGTGTTCGGCAGCGGGCCACACAAGTGCATCGGCATCGAGTACGCAGTGATGAACATCGCAATCGTCCTTGCCGACGCTGTCATGATGTCCGAGTGGGAGCACGTCAGGACAGAAAAGAGCGAAGAGATCGAGTGAGTCTCTCTCCAGGTGTGAACCAGAATCCAGATATCTGACCCCATGTTCGCGCACACAGGATCATCGCAACGCTCTTCCCCAAGGACCACTGCTTGATGAGGTTCCGGCCCCGCGCGCGCGCATGAGGCGTCTGCCCCGCCTCTCCCTTCACCACGTGGAGACCATATATCTGCAGCACCGGGCGAAAATACTGTACCTCTTCCTATTTCGCGGTTTCCGTACCATATAGTAGACGCAGACCTCGCATGGCTGCCGCCCCTGCCACTCGCTAGCTCTGTCGCCCTCCTTAATCTCATCCCTTCCTTCGTGCGCTCGTGATAGACGGCCGTCGGGTATCGGTCGGCGGTGACAAGCGGCCGACTCTCCGCCTTGACTGTCAACTGGCGAAGGACGCGGTGCCGTAATCGAAGGGGCAAAGGACGCAAGCGAGGCGAGGGCCGGCGGGTGCGAGGGCTGCTGTCTATATGGGGATTGGGACCGCGAGCGTAGAACGAACGAATGACTCTTCAGCTTACGATGTATAATTCTCTACGACGTTGACGTTGTTACTGACGTATTGTATGCGTGTTCGGATGTAACATGATTTCTTGGTCCATCTCTCTCATGTCTGTGTGGCTGGGTTCGCGTGTGTCTGGGTCGATTGGTGCTTCGTGAGGGTGCGATTAGCAGTGTTACGTGAAATACAGCAACAGTCGAGGAAGGAAGGATACAGGTACAGGAAGAATACCGAACACATGAAGGTCCAAGTCCGGGGTAGTTTACATGTCAGGCTATCTCCGAGCTATCATACACCTCTCATTACAACAGATCCTTCCAACGTGGAGAAGTCCATTTCCTAGTCCATTCCACCAGATATTCCATCACCGCGCAGCTCGCTAGTGAACGAGCGAGACCCTTCTCACAGCTCCTGACCCCCGTCCATTCCCTTGCCCCCACTCTTGCCCTTACCTCCTCCACTCTTGCCCTTACTTCCTCCGCTCTTGCCCTTCCCTCCGCTCTTGCCCTTCCCTCCGCTCTTGCCCTTCTCTTCCCCCAAACCCTTCCGCGTCCCGCGCATCCGTTGCCGCTTGTTCCCAATCAGCCACTCGCCATGGTGGTCCCCAACGCAGGCCTCAGTCCCGTCCAAATGGCGCTTCAGCGCGTCCTTGCGGCAAAACGCCCGCGCGCACCCGCCCACGCACAGCTCGCCCTCGTACACCATGCTCTTCCCCTCAACGATGCACCACGCGACGCGCGGGTCCGCGACGGGGTCGGGCCCGAGCCCGAGCAGGCGCACGGGGATGCCCGTGCACACCCACGCGAGGACGTTGTCGCCCGCCGTGCCCGTGTGCGAGAGGACGTGGCGCACGAAATCGACCTTGCGGCACATCGCCGCGCGCGGGATGCCGCAGTAGGGGCAGTGGGTGAGGTCGTTGAGGGCGGAGAGGTCGTCGTCGGACGCGGTGTCGGTGTCCGAGCTTTGTACGTTGCGCCGTGGGGCGATTTTGACCTGCGTGAACGCGCTAACGAGGTTTTCGGATTCGGAACCCGAGCTGGAGCTGGGAGTGGAGGGAGCGGGGGAAGGCGAGGGCGACGAGGTGAAGGAGTTTGAGCTGCTGTGGGAACTGGAGGAGGCCGCCGACGATGGCCTCTGTACGGGGACGTAGACGGCGGCGGGGTACGGAGCGTATCGACGAGCGCTGCGATTGCCTGCGAGCTTCTGGACGGTGACCGGGAGGGAGCCCGCAACGGTCGGAAGCTGTACTGCAAGTGATTCGTGGCCAACCGCGCCCGTCAGAGGAAAAGTTGTGGCCGCCGTCGCGTCCAGGATGGGCAGGGAGGTGGTAGTAGTGGGTGGCCCGGCGGCTACCACGCTCGGAGGCTCAGCTGTCACAGCACTCTGAAAGGCCGGGTCTTCGAGAGCCAAGACGGCGTGGGCTATCGACAAAAGAGTGTCCGACTCGGGGCTGGTGAGCCCGCCCAGACCGTCGGTGGTGCCACCCGGCTGGGACACCGTTCCCGAGCTTGCGCCAGAGTCAGCTCGTGTGGGCGACGGATCGACAAAGGGGATAAGTCCGAGGTCGCCGTTGGCGAACGTGCTGAAGTCTGCATAGGGCTCCGGTGGAGCAAAGCTTCGGAATATATTCGTCCCTGCAGCTGCACCAAAATCCGCTGTGGTGCTAGGCCATTGTCTGCTTAATTGCTCAGGAAGTAGCTTGGAATGTTGTAGGAGGAACAGAACTCACGAGGCGTTTGCTTCGAATGAAAACGTCGCCGGCGCAACATGATTGCCCACTTGTCCCGTCTGCGAAGTTGGCGAGACAGGAGCGGAGGGGTCACCATACGAACCTAGGAATGGGGGAAGGCAGTAGTAGTATGCCTGTGCGGAGTTAAATAGATGGGCGCTCGGTTCCATAATGCCTGTAAAGGTCGCGCGAAAACAGCTGCGGGGGAGTCGCGATGTGTCCGAGAGTGCGATGCACAATGTACGTGGATCTGTACGACGTCCATAGTGGCAAATTTATACGATGTGCGAGGAAGAGAGACGCCTGGCAGGTGTAAACAAGATTGCTGTAAACATCGGTCGGCCCAACGCGGCGGGGCGAGGGAAACCACAGCGCCGGTAGTTCCGGAGGGGGATGGACTTGCCTGATATGGCATGGGTCGGTGGCGGGCGTTCGAGAAGCGAACAAAGCAAACACTCTTGCTCCTGCTCCTCTCCAAGCTTCGACTCGTGTGCTCTTCCTGGTCCCTGACGCATTGAACATGAGAGCTTCAGGCCTCATGGAACCTGAAGGCCAAAGCCTTGACCTTGCATATACCTCGATCTTGCCGGCAGCCTAGGGATCGCCCCTACTACCTTGGAAAAGAAGTTGAGACGAAGTTTAGAGCGCACGCGGCATTCATGTCGATATCGGAACTGATTGCTTTGGAATGGCTATACTACAATGGCAAAGATTGGTTACCAGTCAACCTGTTCACCAACTCATTTCCGGGCCTCCTTCTGAACATCGTGCTTGAAGTCCCGCGCTCCTTCACGCGCTCCAGCAGCGGTCTGTTGGTATAGTCAGCACCGGGAGCTACTGAAATTAAGGAGCTACGTACATGATTAGCCTTCTGACCAGCAACACGCGAGGCCTCAGTAGCTTTGTCCTTCGCCATACCTTGGATTGCCTCGTCAGCCGTGATTTTCGACACCTGCCAACGTACTATGCATGTGCTCACCAAGGTTGTCTTTGGTCACCTCGGTTGCCTTCTCGCCCTTCTCAATGGCTGATGCGAGACCCTTCCCTACAGACTTGTTGACCTTTTAAACTTCAGGATCAGGCGACCGAAGCTCATCGTCATCATATGAGGGATCGGACTGTGACACACCTTGTCGGCGACCTCAGCGACCTTTTCGGTGACGGTCTGTGCCCTCGGAGAAGCGTGGAAGCTGCGCGAGCTCGTCGCTACAACAGAGCGGGTCGTCGTGGTGAATGCGGTACGGAGCACAGACATGATGGTAGACGTTTGCGAATAGAGACTAAGTAGTTGGGATCAAACGTAGGTAGGTCGTGAGTTCGTGAGTGTTGTGGAGGGCCGCGGAGAGCGAGCGCGGGGCGTTCAAGTAGTGCGTCGGCGAGGGCATGACGTCGACGTCGCCAGTTCATGACACTCCATCGTTGGGGAGCACCGTCATTGTCGCTTGCTCTGCCTGACACCTTCCGAGTCTGCTCCTCACAAGTCCTCTGCCCTGACGTCACACGCGACACGATCACGTGCTGGGCGCTCCCGGCAGATCCAACGCGTCACGCTCCGACTCCGAGTCTTCCCTTCGGACCTGCCCTCGTGCACGACTGTCATTGATACTACTTACTCTGCAAGGCTCTCTAGAACCGCCGCCTTCATCATACTTCATCATCATACTTACCCATGACGGCCTCCTGGCCTCATCCTAGGCTTTCGCGACGAGCTGCCGCGCGGGGCGCAGTTGCGTACAACTTCAATGACTCAAAGTTCTGCTCAAACATTTGGGTCTGGGGCCACAGTCCATTGTGCGTGTATACGTTCTGGAGTACATAGTCCTAGAGATTGACTCACTTCACTGTTACAGCGTCGCGTGTACTCGGCAGTCACTATGACATGGCTCAACGCGTCACACAGTACGTACCTTGTGTAGCTAGACGGCGCACATGCGACAGGCACGAGTATCTTATCGGTACGAGGGCCCAAACGATGTTGGGCAATAGCGACCCTCGGTTATCTTACATGGCTATAAATAGCACCTGCTAGATTGTGGCAGAAGTCGACGCGATTTCACAAGAAACGCCGGAGAGAAGAGAGGCCTGGGAAGAAACAAGAGGCTCACAAACATATGTACTCACAGTAACCTCTGGTGAGTGTGCTCGAAATGTGCCGGTGACTCGATCCCTTCCTCCTCTTCTGCTGACGGTGGCGAGCTAGAGGCTGTTGCTCCTCTCTCCCGCCTTGGGACTAGTGCGCTGTTCGCGATTACGGTGCTTGCACAACACGAGGCCTACACGGTTGAACAATGCGATATGTGCACCCACCTGAGCTCTCCCCCGGACTTTCCTCTCTATCATT
This sequence comes from Earliella scabrosa, assembly GCA_022605405.1. Taxonomy (NCBI): domain Eukaryota; kingdom Fungi; phylum Basidiomycota; class Agaricomycetes; order Polyporales; family Polyporaceae; genus Earliella; species Earliella scabrosa. The sequence continues at coordinate 1,529,165 of JABYQQ010000003.1, read as the reverse complement.
GATGTTACTGTCAGTCCTCCTCTGGACGTCTATCGCACGGGCTCGCTTCGTCGACCTGTCTGTCGACGACACCGGCCTGACATACGGTACGGAGGGTCTATGGGAGCCCCAACGGTGCGAAGGTTGCGGTTCACTCCCAAACCCGTCCAATGCATACTTGGGGTCTTGGCACGAGAGCTTGTATGTGCCAGGAGGTGACATCCCGTTAGCTTGGCTCAACTTCACCGGTCAGTCGCCTCCGAAGCACTGGTATTAACGCTTGTACTCACAACCGCAACGTTCAGGTGGAGCGATCTTCGTCTTCTGCATCATCCCGAACATGGAGGCCTCCCCAAACAGATCCACAAATCTGTTCTTTGTGCTAGATGGCGAGCCCGTGGGGTCATATCGTCATGTACCGGACGGGAATAGCCCATACCTCTATCAAGTCCCAGTGTTCGTTCGGGCTGCTCTACCCATGACTCAACATTCTATCGAGATACACAATGGCGCTCGCGGTCTGACCAACCAATCCCTCGTCCTGCTCGACTATGTCACGTATACGTACGTCTCAGTTCCGACCGATGCTACCCATCCGTACTGACATACGACATTGACCTCCTTGACAGGATTGACGACCCCAACCCGCTCCCTTCTACCTCCCCCCCTTTCACACTTCCTATCACACCGAGCTCTACAGCGATCCCACCGAACCCAGGCAGTCCCCAGCCCGCCCCGACACCCACTGGCGTCCCCATCCCTACACCCAGCATCCGACCTCCGCAAGCCATAATTTCCAACAACTTCAACCCGGCAAACATAGCCATCCCAGTCAGCATCGGCGGCGCTATTGCCCTCGCTGCCGTGATTGGGTTCGGGATGAGATACTGGAAGCGCTACAAGCAGAGTCGCCTCCCGCCCTCCGCGCAGTGGAGGCAGAGTGCGGGTGCAGCAGCTACGGAAGCGGCTGGCGGTACCAGCCCGACGAGCCCGACGACAGAGGCGAGGTTTCGCGACGAAGCTCCCGGTTCCACGACTGCTGGCGGAGCTCTGGTTGCTTCGAGCTCTACTAGCGGTTCCAAGACGTCTCCTCGCTCGACCGAGGCCACCGTTTTGTTTGCCATAGAGGAGCAACTGAGGTGATCGCCCCAAGCAGGTATCCTCGGAGAACATGGTAGTGAGCAGGGAGGGCAGTGGACCAGGGGGCTGCAATTTGCCCGAGTTGCTACCAAGTGCGCTGTAGTCCTCTTGTACCGGTGCGCGCCGTGTGTATTCCCTAGTATCACGAACCTGACCGGCGGTGACCGCACCATAGATCGGACTCTTTGAGAATGCGTTATCGCAGAACGACCTATGGTCATCTGGTCACATCCGTCCACACGAAGTTCAGACCCACTCGGTGCCGTCATGGGCGCTGGCAGATCATCAGGAACGACTGATACGTCCACCAGACACAACCCGCCGCCTCTAACGGAGCCCATCCCTGGCTCATCCCATGATCAAATTCACGACATCAGGCTAACGCTTTCTCCCACACAGTCGCCAATCGCCGCCGGAGGCTTGAGGCCTGAGTACTTACATACATACTGAGTCCTAGAACGAAGAATGTTGCGCACGCGCGCCCCGGGCCCGGACAATCTAACGTAGACGAATTGCCAACGGATTGCACAGCTGCGCTGGCCATTGATCTTGCCTGGAAAACACGCCGCTCGACTATGAGCAGGTCCCCTTGCTTTCTGCACCCATCCACTCGTCGTGAGTGGTACCCAGCCCGTGGGCCACCGCGCTGCCAGTGGTTTACTCCCCCAGACTTCGTACTGAACCCGGCGATCCACTGCGCCACCCATCATCAGCCATGGTTTCAAGACGGCAGGCCCTCTCTACTGGAGTGATTACTTCATTCTCGTTCTCTTTCTCTGTGACATGTCTGTCTGCACTCCTATGGTCCACGCAAGCGTCAGCAACTCTCCTGAACATCACCGTGGACGATGCCTACCGCGATCCGCTCGTGGGCGATTCGTGGATCGTGTACGATCCCTATAGCGCCTGGAATGCTGGTGCCTGCGATGGGTGTGTCGCACCCCCTGAACCGCCGCGCGCACACCTTGCGACTTGGCATGAGAGCGTGTACGAGCCCGGACAGAGCGAGCCCATGACGGCGAGCCTGAGCTTTGAAGGTGTGTTCCTCTATCCATCTGTATCGGCGCCTCCCACACACGCAGCATCTCGAATAACCGTGATCGAGTATGTGTCGTGCTGACCGAGTGCTACCTTAGGCGTCGCCGTCTACGTCTTCTGCATCCTCTCAAACACCGCTGCCTCGAACATCTCCTTCCTCCTAGACGGCGCACCAGCGGGGACTTACGTCCGCACACCCGCCAGCCCAGGAGCGGACGCGGACGCGTTCTCGTACCACGTCCCCGTCTACACCAACACCTCGCTCGCGGCAGGCCCGCACACCATCACGATCCAACACGGCGTCCGCGCATCCAACAGCTCGACGTCCCAGTCGCGCTCGGCCTCTGCCGCGGCATCCACCTCGGCCACCATTGCCTCCGCCTCTGCGTCTCCATCCGCATCCGCATCCCAGCGCTCCCTCCTCCTGCTCGACTACATCGTCTACACGCGCGACAACACAACCCAGCCCGTACCGCCCACCTTCACCCAAACCCTCAGCCCCGAGTCCACCTCCACCTCCCCTCCCAGCGCGAACCCTTCCTCGGCCTTCGCGCGGTCGAGCGTCACAGTGGGGGCCGCGGTCGGCATCGCGCTCGGCGGGGGCCTCATGGCGCTCTTCGTCGGAGCACTCGCGCTTAGGTACTGGCGGCGGTTCCGAGAGAGGCGGGCGGAGCGGCGGTTGCCCCCGTCGATGCAGTATCTGCGGAGCGTGGGCGCGGGCGCGGGAGGACTTCCGACCCCGGTGAGCGCGGGCGGGGAGTCGATGCGCTTCCTGGGGGCGGGGGAGGGGAGGGCGAGAGACTCGAGTGCGGATGCGAGCGTGGGCGCGGGTCCGTCGACGTTGACGGTCGGGACGAGTAGCGTGAGGGAGAGCGTGCGCGAGTCTTCAGGTGCGTTGTTGCTTTGTTTTGTGAGCAGGATGTTGAGTGGACGCTGACGTACTGGTTTGCTTGTCACGCTCAAGGTCCGGGCATGGGGTCTGCGCGATGAGGTCGGAGGAGCTTCGTTTGGACTTTGGGGCGACTGTAACACTAGGGCATCCACATTCGTTGCTACATGGACACTGGAACATTCAGGACATACATACGCAGCCGCATAGCCATTGGGGGCACTCACCTACCAAGGACGAAGGAGCGCGCGAGGATTTGCGAAAGCGAAGGAGAGAAGGGCTGGGGACGCGATCACGTGTACGCGTTGTGGAGCCTCATTCCATACGTGGGGTCGAAGCTTGGGCATCCGCTGCGTTCCAGCTGCGTGTGGCACGTCTTCCTTGCTCCCCGGGCAACGGCCAGGCTTCTCCGGAATACGCGATGCCCGACGCCCGACGTCGGGAGCTGTTGCCGTCATAGGCCGTGAATCACTTTGGGACGTTGCTTCATCCGTGCGGAACTCAAACACCACGTCTTCTGCTGGGTTGTTAGCCTGGGCCTCTGAGCTGTGCGATCATGGCTCGTACCGTAAACATCGATGGCATCGCTCGTGCGCATTCCAGATCCACACCCTGGATGATGCGCCACCGTCGGCGAATGGATACGAAGGAGGCTTTCTCGGCCGCTCTCCTCAAAGGCTCAAATGTTCTGTGGTTGCATACGGCATCCGCGGATCCTCTTGGCTGGTAGGATGTGGAAGGATCCAAGGAATTCTCGACCGAGCTGCCGTTCGCATTGCATCCGCGAACGGGGCGAATTCTTGCTGCAACCTAGACGCAGGATACTCTTGCGTCATGCATCGCTACGAGGAACGTTCGGCCGTGAGATATCGGTCTAGGTGAGCGCCACGCAAATCTCTGTGCAACAACTGCTGCAGGACAGGTGCATTCCAGACCTGCTAGACTTTCCCACCAGAGGAATGCTCAACGGTGCATTGGAGCCCATTGGAGCTCCGTCGGTGGTGTCGGTGAAGATGAATGCCTACGTCTTTCAGGCAAGCCAGATTCTGGGGTACTTGGACGTCTCTACAATCTGTATGCTGTGGTGTCTGAGTCACTCTGGCTGCTGGCACGTAAAGCATAGGCATAACGTACCGAGTCGAAAAACGCACGTCGGCCATCCCGCAGCACAGTGCGCCACTGGATTTCAGAGTAACCTGTGAGAGGCCTGTGGCAAAGAAGCATCGGCACACGGTCCAGTCCGGCGTTCTTCTGAGCAAGTTGGCATTGTACTTACCGTATGCATAGGCTTCCTAGGATAGGACGCCAGCCAAGACGCCGCGGTGCTCACAGCTGGCTACTCTAATCTGACAGCGCGTGCGACGTCGAAGCCCTGGGAGTGCCGACATGGCGAAGCGCGCCGACGACAGCGACCGGTACATACGCGTACGCGCACGCCGCGGGCACGTCGTCCGCCGTCTGTGGCGGTTCCGGTTGCTTCTTGTCTCGCACGCGGTGTCGTGAGCAGACGGCTGGCTTGATGCGTGCATGTGAAGGGGCGACTGTCGAGCGACAGCGGTGCGAACGCGTCGGCGATTGGACGCGCACAGTGCAAGGCTATCGTGCGGCGCGCGGGCACATGTAGAGTAGCGCGACATGTCGTTCATGCCGTATGTCTTGCGTCTGGCACTGGCCACGACCAGCTCGCACTGGAAGGCGCCGTCCGTGTCATGTTGACAGATGATTGGGCCGCGGCGACATAGCACGCACTGGTTGGGACCACAGCCTGCGAAGTTTGCGAGACCACAGTCGAGCTGGGAGCTCTCGAGAAGGAGCTGGGACAAACGCAAAGCATGGAGGCCAAGTTCCAATGGATTCCCAACTGCGCAGAGGCGGCAGAGCGACAAATGGACATTGACCAAGGGAACTTGAAGAGCAGGCGAGGCGCGAGCCATCGCCGCTGAGCGCGGTCGCTGCTGCGCGCCACGGAGGACAGACGGGACGCGTTGATTGGCTAGGGGCGAGCGTCAGGCACAGACGCCGGCAGTTATGTCCGAATGCGGAAGGAAGCATTCGCGGAAGAAATGGGCGGCTAGGATTAGCAGGGCGTGATAGGATGAGTTCTTTCGTTGTTGATTGAACTGGCGACGCTGGGACTCTCGCAAGCAATGTCAAGTCTTGCGTCTCTCTCTCCTCTCCTTCCCTCCGTCCCCCGTCTCCCGCCCCGGCACTGCTCTGCGCTGCCCTCCCTCCCCTCCTTCCCATACATACTCCCCTCCCCGGGCAACCTCGCTCCTCGCGAGCGTCGCCCCGCTAATTTCCCGGCATGCTCCTCCCCCTAGACCTCCTCTCGCTTGCCGTCCTCACGCTCTCCTCCCTTGCTGAGCTTCCTCTAGCTTCCGCCGTCCTCGCCAATCTCACCATAGACGACACCCTTGGAGACCACTTCTTTGGCACCCAAATCGAGTACAACCCCCCGGGAGTTTGGAAGGTCGGCCAGGACTGCACAGACTGTACAGCCAGGATAGACCCGTCACAAACCTTGAGTGGGACTTGGCATGACGGCACCTTCAGTCCAGTTGCGGAGAACGGAGGTGGTGCGAATGAGCTCTTGACCGCTACAGTCTCCTTCGAAGGTGCGCATCCCCATTACATGCCCACACGCTCGCTCGCCGAACTCACGCATATACTCACAGGTGTTGCCGTATATGTCTTCTGTATTGTCGCACACACCCTCCGATCGCCTGTTGGGCGATCGGACATGGCCTTCTTCCTTAACGGCACCTTGGTCGGAAACTTCACGCAGGAGCCAACTGGAGACACGAACATAGACTACGACGTACCTGTCTACTCCAATCCTTCCCTTCCCTTCGGAAACCACACGATTACGATCGTGAACGGCCATGTTGACGGTCCACAGTCTCTCACCCTTTTGGACTACATCTACTACACGTACGTTTTCCCATCTCGGCTCCGGCTCATTCTCCCACTGATCCGGCATGTCTGCAGACGAGATATTAGCCCCTCTTCTCAGTCCGAGTCCTCTCTCACGCCCACCGAGACCACCTCCGCAGCCAACGCCTCCTCTTCCTCGACCGACTCCACGGCCATGGTCGCATCCGGCTCTTCCGGTTCGTCACGTACTCGCACCATCGTTATTGCTACGGTGGCCTCCATAGGTGGTCTCCTCGTCATTGCAGGTCTTACCGGACTCTACTTCTGCCTTCGCAGACGACGATACCGCGCGTACGAGTCGCCAACGACCGGAGTCATCGACCAGGATGCAGCTCGCATAGAGGAGGAAGACACTGGGACGAGCGGATGGGTAGAGGGAACATGGGCCAGGGATGACGATTCTACGGCGGCTTCTTCGAGTCGACGCTCATCAAGCAAGCGGAAGCGCGGGCCATCCACCTCTCGCAGCCCGATTCCGCCAGTGCCATCCCCGATATCCACATTCCTCTCGCCAGCGAAGGCTCAGGGCCCCACACTACCGCCGTCTACGGTCAGCGGCGTGCCAACGTTCCGCATCGCGCCTTCGCAGATGTCCCACGCGCGTGCGGACCCCATGCCTCTCAGCCCAACATCATCATTCGGCAACCTGACGAGCACCGTCCCCGACTCGGCCACGTACCTGCTCACCCCGCCCGTCTCCTCCACGGGCTTCCCAAAGTATCCCAATCCTACCTCTAATCCCAACCTCAACTCCAGCGACACCTTCCTCGACATGAGCCGTTCCTTCGTTGAACCCGACGCGGGCCTGACCACGCTCGCCTCCCACGCCGCGCACCCTTTCGCGACCGCGCAGGCCGTCGCACCCTCCTCGTACAACCGTCCCGGCCAGCGATCCGGGCGTGAGCGGTCGGATAGTAACCAGTCCAACCGCTCCAACCGCTCCGTCGCCCTCGCCGTCCCAGCACCCGCACTCTCGTCCGTACCGCCACCGAATGCATCCTCGAGCGCGCTCTCCCTCGCCACCGCACAAGGTCAAGGACAGGGACAGCGCTCGTACACGCGTGGGCCGACGAAGAAGACGTCCGGGTCCGACCTGGGCACCGGCAGTGCGAGCAGCAACGTCTCGCCGTCGTCCGTCCCGCAGACACTGCCCTCGGGCTCCGCGGCGACGACGCCGACGAGCACGACGGCGCTGATGCCGCAGGTGAAGCGGCAGGGGAGCAATGCGAGCGTTGCGGGCGCGGCGTACCCCGGTGGGAGGACGAGAGCTGGTAGTGCGGGCGCGTCGCATTCCAAGTCGCATTCTCATTCCCAGTCCCAGTCCCAGCCTCAGTCACAACCTCAGCCCCCGTCGTCGCAGAGCCGGGCGCCACCGAGACGGGTGGACCCAGTTGACCCGGCGATGCAACCGCCACGAGACGGCGCGGCCCAGACGCGGGAGCGAGATCGAAGACGAGAGCGGGAGAGGGAGAAGGAGCAGGCGAGGCGGGAGCGACAACCACAGACCTCCACACCTGCATCCGCACCCGCACCTACGCCAGCACGGGCGGAGGCGACGGCGACAGCCACTGGGCGCGCACAGAGGGGCGGCCGTCGGCAAGGCGTGGTCGTCTCTGAGCGCGACAGGCAGCGGTTCGGGAACTTCTTGGACGTGCCCGTGGACGCGGCGAGCGAGAGCCGGCCGCCGTCGTATCGCGAAGGCGGGTGAACGTGTCCTTCCGCTTCTGTCGTTTGCTTGCTTCCCCGGTCTGGGTCACGCCTGGATCTTTGCACATAGAGGGCGTCGCAGCCGCTGTACGGCGGGTCTGCGGCGGCCATGGAGCCGAGCGATGCTCGACGGACATCTACATATCTGCGGCAGTATGTATGCGTGTGTGGTGTGTGTGTGTGCTTAGTGCTATGTGCTATTTGTTATGTGTTGTGTGTTCTGTTGTTCCTTCCTGACGACCTTGCTATGACCTTCTCCCGTCGACCCTCCGGGAGGATCGTGTCCCGTGCTCGCATGTTTATTCGCTCCGCTCGGCCTCCCTTGCTGTATTTTGTATTCCCGTTCACGTCCGCACACACTGCACACATACACTGTATCCTTCGGACGCTCGCTCCTTCCGCGCTTGCACCTTTGTCAGCTATACTTATGACACATTCATTTGTTCGTTCTACTACGTACCTTCTCTACTTTCTGGAGTCTGGAGCCTGCTCACCACCTAACCACTCGGCCACTCGGTTGGCAGGAGCCCGTGTCTTGTACCCCATCCCACGCACATATGTAATGTATATTCGCACCCCGCACAACTGCAGCTTCGAATTCCTGTCGCATACATACATACGCCTCTCTACCTACCCCGTTGCTATATCCGGATCTCTTGCACCTTCCCGCTCGCTCGCTGTCTCTAATGAACCCGCGATCGCAGTGCGCACGAAAATCTTCCTCGTCAAACTCAACCTGAGACAGACGGCCGCGGGGTTGGCGCGGTGGCATTACAGACGACTTCGAAACGCGCAGTGGGCAATGGGCAATGGGTGCACAGGATACTGATGGCAGTCGAGCCTCGTATGTATAGGCACCGCGGCCACACGTTGAACTCGAATGCAGCGGTGGCCGACTCGATATCATCATCAGTCATGCGGGCATCATTTTGACGGTACAGTAGTACAACTGAATATGGTACAAGGTACGAGACCCGCGGGGGCGGCAGGGTATCTATGTATACAGTATCGTACAGGTTGGGTCGGTAGCGTAAGGTCGTGCAGAACGTCAGAACATATATGATACAAGGGTCGTCAACGCCGCGGCACCGAGCCTTCCCTCCCCGAGTGGCAGTCGAATTAGGCGAGGGGGAACCTGAATGGAAGGTCGGAAGGCCGGAATCACAGAAGGACAGGACCGCAGAAGAATGGAAGACGACGGGGACGGGGAGGCGGACGGCGGGGAGCAGAAGCCGAAGAGAAGCACAGCGGGCACTGCGCCTCCGCCGGCAGTCGTGTTCACGAGCGGGCGCGGCGCTGTTGCTTGCGCGACGGGCGACCCCACGCGAAGTTGTCCTCGTCGAGCATCTCCGCGACCTCCTGCTGCTGCAGAAAAGCACATGCAGTTATTGTGATCAGGGCACGGCTCAAGAGCGGCGGTGCATAGGATCATCCACTCACATGAACGGCCTGCGCGGGTTGCGGCATTGCAGACGGTGTAGGAGACATCGCTGCGGGCGACGTGGTGTGCATTGAGGGCTGTACGTACGTCGACAGTTGAGCAGGTGGTGTGCGCAGTCGGATAGAGAGGAAAGATGGCAAGCGTCAGCACCACCGACGCAACGATCATTAGAATCAAACGCAAGAGACTGACCAGGGAGATAACGTAGCTCTCCCCCGACTCGAAGGAGTCGAGCGAGGAGCGCCTGTCCGAACCTTTGGATCTCTGGGAAAAGGCGGAGTGGAAGTCAGCTTGGTTTGTGACAACGGAGCAACGGAGAGTGGAGGGAAGCAATACCCACGTTGGAGCTCCGCGACGAGAAGAGCTTCGTGAATGACAACGGAGCCATCGGATTAATGGTCACGATTAAAGTCTGAACGCGATCCAGGTTCGGAGTGGTAGGTGATCGACACCGAGATTGAGATTGGCTGCGGGGGTCTGGTGGCCTCTGGAGGTGGAGAGATTTCGAGAGCTTATCCGAAAATTCCGCAGATGGTCAAGCGGATTGCGTTCCGTGGACTCGGCGGGTGCAGGTGTCTCTCCCTCGGAGAGTAAGATATCGATGAACGGCAGGTAGTGGGCGGAGAGGGGGATTTGGTTGCGAATAGCTTGCGAGACAACAGGACGACCCCGCCCCACTTCACCAAGCTTTATAGCAACGATCCCGTGGCGCGGCGCCGGAGCCCTGACGGGCAGCCGCTGGAAGCCCAGCAAATCATCGTGCAACCAGCACCATCCAGCCGGAATGGGCAGATGGGGCGTGAGCGGCTGACGGATCCATCGCTGCGTTGCATGATGCTGACATGACTGGCAAGTGACCCGTGGTCCTCAGCGAGCGGCGGAGAGCCAGCAGCTCCGCGCACCAACGTAACACGGAGCGCAAATCCGGTGCCACCGCGCGCCGAAATTGTGCTACGTCTCGGTCGACGACAGCGATGTCGGGCAGCTGACCAGGGCAAGGCAGTAGGAGTGGCAGATGGGAGTGCGGGGTATGCGGGGGAGCAGCCTAGGATGGCGGCGATGCAGTGCCGGACGTGCGTTCCGTGACCTGTGCCGCTGCGCGAGACGAAGCGCGGACCAGTGAGCTGTTGTGGTTTTGACTCTCATTGGGCGAGCCGTTCTCAGCGTCTGGGCTAGACCGGATGTCCGACGAACAGACGCGGTGGGACAGTAAGACGGACCCGTGACTGGCATCGTGTGCCTTGAACATCTATTGTCAAGCAAGGTCGTTTAGGATACCTATATTTGTCAGTGTTTTCAGAGAACACGCACCGGAAATTCATGACGTTCCGTAGGCGAAGGAAGACGGAAGCTGAGCACAATGAGTACATCGTAGTCAGCCGCCATACTAGAACGTTCGCGGCCCCGAAGAAGCATCATTGGGAAGCCGCAGAACAGTAAGGGCTTACTGAGAGACCGAGCGTTCGTGGGATACAGTGTTGGATTATGGGAACCAATTTCATAGAGTTGGATAAAGCTGCAGGAGCAATATCCAAGTGCACTTGAGAACGGTAGGCAACTGCGGTACGTGTGTGTCAGAGTCAAATTCTGATGATTCGGTACGCGGGGAATGAGTTCGGTATGATGCTAGCAAGACTCACTGTCAGGTGTCACCGTTAACATATTCAATGTCAAGGCCAGGAACCTCGACAGCGCCGACCGGCGGGAGATGCACTCAACTTCGGACTACAATTCACATCCACTGCAGCCTTAGTCTTGTGGCACACCAGGTCCTATATCACAATGCCGTAGGATGGCTTTGCGTGTACCTGTGGCTGGGACAGTGTTGGGACAGTGAGCGTTGCTTTAGTACGCCTGATAGCCTCCGTGACGCACCATGATGTCCAACCACAGAGGGATACCTTCAACTATGATAGAAGTTCTTGGGCCGTAGCGAGGCCATTGATGCATATCATCGTGGATTGCAAGTGCTTCGATCGGCTATCCTGACTTGAAGTTTGCACATGGTAGTGGGGTATCGCACATCGAGCCCAACATCCTAGAGAGTATGCAGCATGGTTGCTCCTGTAGTTACCTGAGCTTGCCGATAGATTAGCTAGAGCTCTTAGCGACGTGACCTGAAGTGCGGCCAGGTGGCAGGTTCGAGTTGAACGTCGAAACTTGAGTGTTCGTTCTGACTTGGGAATCGTAGCACCCCGGCCTGCGGCGGGCCGGGTTGCCCGCGCTCGATGTGGCACCTCGCCCTACTCTTGCGTGTAGTACATGTGGCACAGGCGTCTATATAGCGTGCTACATCTTGTCCAAGACCATCATCATCCGGAATGCAGGTTTCCTTGCTCAATCTGCCTGACTGTATGTAGCTACTAGAAATGCTCATGCTGCTGCTCATTGGGTGTACTGATGACAGATGTAGTGCCGACACTACATCGGGACCGCGAGGACTCGTCTCCGTCGTTGGAGTCGTCTGAGTCTTTCCACTCCAAGCAACCCGTTGAGGGCAAAGTAGATCTCTGTCCTACAAGCCTGCATGACGAAGTGCGTTAGAAATGTTGATCATGAAAGATCTGGAATGTACTGAGCCGTTGGGCGTAGACGCAACTTGAATGTTCCCAGACGAGCTCGATTTCTATCAATTCGAGGCTTCCTCCGGAACTCCTCATAGAGATTTTCAGCCGATTGGAGCCCAGAGCCGACCTGGTCGGTAAGACCAGATATAGCGTCCTCACAGTCTGCAAACTGTGGCGAGACCTCCTGTTGCGGACGCCCGAGTTCTGGGCGAATGCCCTGGGCCGACTCCTCTGCTTCTGGCACAACGACGAGATTGGAGAGCACGATGCCCACATCAAACTTCATCTGGAGCTTTCCCGCACACAACCCCTCAATCTCAGGTTATTTCGTCTGCCTCGTCCAGCTTTCCAAATGTTTGCTGCTCAAGCGTATCGCATCGCATCGGTAGAAGTTTCGGTCACTCTGAAGCAAGTCGCTTGGCTGAATCGCTTGCTTGGGGTCGGCATGCCTCTCCTGTGCAAGCTGGTCATCAGTCACATCGAAGATGATAGCTTCACCATCCCGTTGATTGCTATCAGTACTTCGAAACTCCCCCAACTCCGTTCTTTGGAGGTCCGCGAATATTCGCTCTTCGATATCAATGGCACCTTTAGTCGGCTCCGCCAGCTGAGCTTGGACAGCTCCTATTCAGGTGGTTACCCGGTGACGATCAACGCATTTTTGGATTTACTGTCGTTATGTGCCGCCCTGGTCAGCTTGACTCTCGTGGAGCTCAATTTGCGAACTCCGGGGCTCCATGGGGATGGTCACCGAGTCGTGAGCCTTCCGCATTTGCGCGAATGTTCCATCCAGGACCGCCGCTGGACCTATGCATCTACCGTCCTTTCGTGGATCTTAGTACCCTCAACGTGCTCCGTGTGCCTCCCCTGCGCCGGTGCCAACTTCCAGGTTCTACTCCCCGCCGATACCAGCTCGTTCCCTCCCATTTCCGCCGCCGATAGCGTTGAATATTGCTTTATGCAATCTGCTACCATTGCAGCGACGCTCAAGACCTATGCAAATGGGTCGCCACTGCTTCACATGGGTGTATACAGAGGCAAAACCGAGGCGTTTCCCCGCATCACAATGGAGTTGGCCGACCTTTTCGCACCATATTCTCGCAACATTCACGCACTATCGATCGACAGCTCTCTGTCCCGCCCTTTCTGCGCGGACAAGAAGACCAGACCCGCGCTCCGATACCTTCTACACCGCCTTCGCCACATCACTACCCTACGTCTGCCCGGTCACGATGCCGTCGACGTCCTCTCGGCGCTGGGTAAACCCCCGCCGCCCAAGAAGATCGTCTGTCCGCGCCTAGAGCATCTTTGCATAGGGTGGACAGACAAACCGTCAATGACGGACCTTGCGGGTCCCGACGCGTTCGCGTCGTTCTGCGACGCCCTGGTCGGGGTGCTCGAGTCCAGAGGGACGAAGGGGCTCAGGTTGAGAACGCTGTCCATCAGTGTTCATCGGAGTCCAAGAGGCTACGGAGCCGAAGTGTGGGACGAAGCGATCTCCGTGCAGGAAGCATGGCTGCGCAATCGGCTCGAGGGTCTGGTATCGCAAGACATTACCGTGGATTGTGCCGTCGCCGAGGAGACCCCAGCGGTGGTGACGGTGAGAAGTCCAGATGGCAGCTCTGACTTGGATTCTGAAGATTGAGCCGGCTCTATGACGAAGTACGGTACTGGTGTTATAGTGCATAGGCGAGGCCATACACTGTGGCGCCGACATACTGTCCATACTCACACTCCACATGACAAGTGTCCTGTTGTTGCTGCGGGTTGCGACTAGCGTTCCCTCCGGGGCTGTAAGAAGGAGGTGTGGTGGGAAGAAGAGGCGGGGGGCGATGCTTTCAAGGCTTGGTCTTTCCCGTCGACGGTAGTCACTTCTGCCCAGCGAGGCTTGGGAGTTGGGATTGGGAAAATCATCTCCGCACAGCAGCGCATCCCAACCCACGAGTCTTGTCAGCTCCTGGGGAACTTCGGTACCGACTCGAGGCTGCTGCGATGCCATCGGACGAGTAGCGCGATGGTCGCATCTCCAAATGCGTCGGGATCAGTACGACCGCCTTCCCTGACCGCGTCAAAATCATCTTGCCTTCGAGTACATGCGTCACCTGGAGCATGACAAGCCCGGGATGGGGGGCTCCAAGAGTAACCGGTGGGCGTGAGAGCGGACATTGCCCAATAACTTTGCCTTGTATGGTATCTGGAAGTTCGCGCGACGGGCCGTGGCGAGCCAAGACTATGGCCCTCGGAGGCATTCAGGACACCCCTATGCAGTGCGAAAAGGATGCTCCAGTGGGGCTACAGAGAGGTCAGGACCAAGACAATGTTCTGAGAAGCATGACCCCACAGTACCCTTGGCGCGGGCATCAACGAGGGCTCGACAGACTTGCATATAAGGGCCAGCGAACGAGAGGGCACGTACCAAAACTCCCGACGAACACAACAACTTTCCTGATTGACCCTCCTCGTTATCCTTATCATCATCGTCCCTCACATACTCACACCTCACACCTACCCTATCATGTACGCCTCCTCGAGCATCGACTCGCACAGCTGTGAACAGATAGTCAGCTCTCGTCACCACTCCCGATTCATTGTGAAGGCTTACCGAACTCGTAGACCACGCACCCACAAGGAGAGCCCCGACGTTTCAAGCTGAAGGGTCTTCTTCGTCGCCTCGGTGGTCGATCTGCCGATCCAGAGGTCAGTCGTTGATCATTGCTAGTCAACGATAACTAACCGACTGCGCATCGCAGAGCGCGGGTGACCTGCAATGCGACCGTGTCGGGTACAGCACAGACAGCTTCCTGAGCACCCCCATGACTGTAAGTGCTCAACATCCTTCGATAGCTACTTGGGGCGCATGACGAATGTGTCGTGTAGGAGGCAGAAAAGGTCGAGGACGAGGACACGGCTTGGGACCGTCCACCCAGCCGCGTCTCTCGGCGATCACGACGGCGGCAGGACCGAAGCGGACGGTCTGCTTCCGATCAGGTAGGCTTCTTGCTCTCACAGAGCCTTCCCCTGACTGATGCCTGCCCGCACCCCAGCAGGGATGCGCGGAGATGCTCGACGACGAGAACTCTGCATGGGTGCGACCTCCCCGGAGGCCTCGTCGTCGTCATGACCGGCCGTCATCCGGGAACTAGTCTGAGTCCCCCTTGTAATTGTGTCTGTAACCCTGTACATCGTTTCCGTTCCTCGCTTCTGAATGCCGCCAGATGAATACTGTAAACGTCTCGTTCAGTGAATACTATTGCATCCGCACCACCATCTAATATTACTCGCCTTCGTGCCTATCCGCACCGCAGCCGTCAGTCTTGGAACCCCGCGAACTTGAGGAACTCATTTGAATGTGTTAAGGGGAGTGCTGCGGTTAGCTGCGCTGACCGGGGCGATTCCACTCCCGAGACGCCACCACGATGCTGTGGGAGACCGGTCGGTGAACCAGGGAGGTACGCATCGCGATATCTGGCGCTGCGGCAAGCTCCATGGATCTGCACGTCTGTGTATGGAGGTGGCGCATTTAGCTCTCATCTGAAGATTCTACCATTAGCTCGGAGCGCGGAAAGGAGCAGAAGGCGACGTACTTCATGGTTAACCCCACACTACGCCTTGGCAATCTACCCTCGATTAGGCCGTACGAATATCCATGAGCATTGAGTCAGTAATATACAATCATATCATACACCCCAGCCCCAGTCCACACGCGCGAGCGTGGTCCAAGGGACTACGGAGTCCAGGTCCGCCCGAGTCCGAGTCGAAGCTCACAACTTAGCCAATTCCAGCACGAACGGCGAGTTCTTGCGTGCCTTGACCTTATCCACGTCCGCGCGCGTGATTGGCCGACATTCGTGGCCGTGGTTGTAACCAAGCCTATAACAGAAGAGATCAACATTCTCCCAGCAACATATCATCCACGACGGGACGAGGAAGGGAGAGGGGAGCCGCACCTCTTCCGCCCGTCTTCGCCGCCTTCCGCGTAGAACTCGGGCCTCCGCAACAGGCTGCAGACGACCGCACCGCCCAGGCCGATGTTGTGCACGAGGCCGTACTTGCCGCGCTTGTCAGCCGTGTCGAACAGGCCGGGAGCCTGCATCGGGCCAGCCCCTGTGCGGCGTGGAATCGCGTAGCGACGCGCGTTGAGTGGGCATGATGGTCGGATATGGTTAGCATAGAAGCACTCGACACGGCGGCCGTCAAGACTTACACTGTCGGAGTTGCACTGTGGAGCGATCGACCATTCAGCTTGGCGGAATGAGACAGGGAGGAAGAGCGGGAGCTCACTCGTGATGTAGAAGTGCATGCCGAGGCCCGTGGCACCCAAAGGGTGGCCCTTGGCCTCGAGACCTCCGCTGGGGTTGATAACGTACTTGCCTCCGTACTACTCACGCGTGGGTGAGCGGAGGGTGCAGAAGGATCGACAATACATAGAAGCACGCACCGTGTTATCCCCGCGCTCGACCAGCTTATGTGCCTGCCCCGGCTCACAAAGGCCAAGCGCGTCGTAGGTGATAAGCTGAGCGGGACCAGTACGTGAGTATGAGTATCATCCTCACATTGAGGAACGCACTTCGTTCGCCGCAAAGCAATCGTGCAGCTCGACTACCCCGACCTGGTCGCGTCCCTCTCCGTGCTTGAACCCCGCGTCGGAAAACACTTGGTCGGCACAGTTCTTCGACATGGTGAAGCCCACGACATTCATCGCGCTCTTCGTCTCGAATGTGGAAGGGTCGTCGGTGGTCAACGCTTGGGCCACGATCTCGATAGCTTGGTTCTGTAGCCCGTGCTTGCGGACGAAGTCCTCCGACGCGATGATACAGCAACCCGCTCCATCCTGAGAACGTTCGTAAGCCGCGTAGTACCCAAAACACGCGCATATACTCACGGAGGTTGGGCTGCACATGAACTTGGTGAGCTGTTTGCTGATCTTCGGCGCCGCAAGGACCTGTTCGACCGTCCAGCCGTCCCGGAACTGCGAGTACGGATTGTTGACAGAGTGCTTGTGGTTCTTGCTCGCTATCAAGCGCAGTCAGCCGTTTTTCCATGCATACTACGCGGATTCGAATCTCACCAATTTGAGCGAGGTGATTGATATTGGCCCCGAACTTGTCAAAGTACTCCTGAGCACCGTTGGCGAACATACGCGGGGCACCGGGTCCATGGTTCTGCCCAGCGCTCATGGTCTCCTCTAGCTGGACGGAGGCGACTCCGAATATTTGAGTGGGCGACTCTCGATCCGGGAAGTTGGTTCCAAGACTACCGCGGGCCATGCGCTCGAAGCCAAGGGCCAACACGCAGTCGTTCAGGCCAGACTTCACCAGATTGTTGGCGTTGTAAAGGGCAGTACTTCCCGTGGAGCAATTGTTGTTGACATTGCTGATAGGGATGCCGGTCATCCCGAGCTGGTATAGCGCTCTCTGCATCCATGTCAGACACAGACCCAAGGTAGAGAGTTGTCGAGAATACACACCTGACCGCTGGTGGAGTCTCCATAACAGTAGCCGACAAATGCTGCCTCGACCGCGTCGTATGTGAGACCTGCAACGTAGATGGATGACTATAATACTCGCTTGCACACGCCGCTCAGACTGACCAGCATCGAGGAGCGCTTTTGTTGCAGCTTCCAGGCCCATCTGTGACGTCGCGTTTAGATATTCGCGCCGAGTATCCGAGTATTTGATTGGCACGCACCTCCTCCGTAGTCCTTAAGCCGCGAGGCTATACCGACTCCGTATGAACACGCACAGTCTCTGTTCGTTCAGCCGTCCACGCTCACCTTGATGAACGCCGTGCATCCTACACCAACGATGAATGTCCTTCGACCTCGCGACGGCATCCCGGATAGATAGTTCTCAAGTCGTGCGTTGATGAGCTCGAGTTGAGGTCAGAAGTACGGATATGAATCCAGAAGACCGTCGTGGTCGTAAGGTGGACGGTCGAGGCGAAGCAACGAGTTGACCCCTCTGTCGGCTTCCTGAGAGACCGGAGCGGTGGTGTCCATGATTGTCCAAGGCCGGTCAGCTGGACAGAGCATGGGTGCGAAGACAGAGTTGACGCTCTCGTCGCCCGCCATCAACCGCCACGCGATCAACCCCGCACTTGCTTTCGACCATGACGCGGACGTCCACCACCGCGCGCCCCATGGCTCCTGCTGCCATATCTCATCACTGCTTCAAATGACCAGCCCCCTACGCCGCTCTATCTTTGCTGGAACGAATACTTGCGTCTCAATCTTTCCCTCGGAGCCAGTGGCACTCGAGATCACCTCTTAGTCGAACATGGACCGGTCCACACCCTCAGACGGTGGCAAGCACTCTCGTCCATAGTAGAAGTCGTCCAGCAGTTCTTCTTGCTGTACTAGGTTCAGACTACTACTCAACAGTGTGGAGGATAAACAACATGCCCATGGACTCGGTCAAATCGTCCACTATTCCCCTATCATACGTGCAAGCATCCTCAGCCTATCTCTCGGAGGCCCGCGACATTCTACTCATTCCCATCGGCACACTGACGTCTTTCTGGACCAGTACACGAAGGTGGCGAGCATCGGCGTGCAAGTCAGGTATGATGTATCGCTTGACGACCCATGGAGTCGCGCTCATTGTGAGTTATCCACTTAGACCTGTCCCTATGGATCAGGCGCGTTGTCGCGTGGGGTCTTGCAGTTGTGAAGCCCTACCAGATTCCGAATGCGATCAAGCAAAAGTCTCCCATCACCGTTCAAAGCGAGCTGCTCAGGCTTATTTCTCACCTCGGACGAACATCCGTAAGGGATACACCGCCGGCTCGATGCAGAGGGAGACGTGGGGGAGGCTATCCGGAGCGCGGGTCAGGGAACATTGCGAAGAGGGGCATGGACATGCCTTCCCTCGCATTCATGCTACGGTCCGTGAGTTCACTACCTATGTATATCTCCGTCGTTTGATTTCAAGTATGCGAACGATCTCATTGCGTGGTTATACATATGAGGCGTGACGGACCAGTAAAGGTTCCAAGTTAGATGGGCCGGAGCAATTCTTCGACTCGACTCCCTCGCTCCTTTCAAGCCCATGTCCCTGAAGTACTTCATCCTCCCGTCTTGCATGCAAGATCTCTTCGGCACGACACTACCGGACCCTCCAACAGTGCATCTAACATAACGACATCTCACATTAATATGTATGATGCTCGTGGACATCAGGCGCTGTATAATGGCACTTGTCAGTGAAGTACGTGCATTCAGATATCTCCTCCTTTCAACTCGTGTTTCGGCCAGCGGTGGTTGCATCGAGTCGTTTTGGGCAGAGTCGGCATGTGCATCGCCATGGGCGGGCGAGAGCGCCCAGACCCGACACATTTACGGACCACAGGATGAAGCTATGACAGGCCACCGCATGCATTCCAGGATGAACATACACGTCATAGCGAGACCTACAAGTGGTTGCCATAGCGTGTGCATGTCACTCTGATCAGTGCGACCTGTCGGAATAGGAGCAAAACCAGATGGTCCTGCGCAGCGATGGATTACTCCGGGCCCGGTCACCGGCAACTTACCGCCACACGACCTCGGAGGGGAATCAACGTAATGTCCTTCACATTGCTCCCCGCTCATGGCGAATGCACGCATAGTGTTCGCATTATGATTGTCGCTATGTTCTCAAAGCTGCTTCCAGCTGTGCATGATGCGTGGCCCGAATGCGGGCGCGAATGCATCACAAAGCATGATCCGCTGGGCTTTGCGTTGTCCAGTGGCTCATTCTATGCCGCGGACCACAGGGGACATATAAAAGGACCCGTGGGTCGGTTGCAGGATCCCTCAGATCCTGCGGATTTCACCCCACTCACTACTCTCCTTAACTATCTAAATCTCCCCCCTACTTCCCTTCACGATTATCACCATGCGTTCGACAGCTGCGCTGTTCGCCGTCTCCGCTCTCGTCTCGTCCGCTCTGGGAGCGACGTACAACCTAAAGGACAAGTTCGTCGGCGAGGACTTCCTCACCGGCTTCACCCACCAGGCGATCGCCGACCCCACACACGGTCGAGTGTGAGTACCGTCACTTTTCGTAGCTCCTCGACATCTCAACACTATTAATATGATGACCGAACTCACGAACTACTGCTCGCGCACAGGAACTATGTCGACCAACAGACCGCGCTCGCTCAGAACCTGACCTTCGCGACCGACACGTCCTTCATCATGCGCGCAGACGATTTCAACGTTCTGGACCCCGCGGGGCCTGGACGCAACTCCGTGCGCATCAGGAGCAACAACGCATACGCCACGCACGTCTCAGTGTACGTACCCGCGGCGCTTCTGAACCACAAACCACAGGTCAGAGCTGATCTGGATCCCCTGTCAGGTTCAACATCAGGCACATGCCGACTGGCTGTGGCACCTGGCCCGCAGCTTGGGAGGTCGATGAGGCGAACTGGCCCAACCTGGGTGAAGTCGATATCGTACGTCCATCTCCTCATGTCATGCCAACTCATCGCTCTCGATGCGATCTGATCTCGTGGTTCGAACAGCTCGAAGGCACGAACGACATCGAGCCGAACCACATGACGCTGCACACCAGCGCGAACTGCGCACAGCCCGCCGTGGGCCGGGACATGACTGGGTACGTCGACTCTTCATGCCATACCGCCAATGTGGCCTATGCGCACACCGACGCTGACCGGTCTCTGCGACGCGCTCACAGCAACTCGGTCACCGACAACTGCGACGTCGCGGCGAACGGGAACGCGGGGTGCGGCGTGGAGGCAACGCAGCCGAACAGCTACGGCAAGTCGTTCAACGCCGCCGGCGGAGGGTTCTACGCGATGGAGCGCACCTCGTCCTTCATCAAGGTCTGGTTCTGGTCGCGGAACGACCCGACTGTACCCGCGGACGTTTTGAACCCCTGCACGACTGTCAACACTGATGCGTGGGTGAGTACCGTTTCATTTCCTATCCAGCCCTCCCATCTTGCATCGCTCCCGCGGCCGACCGCCACACGGGGGTAGCTGTTGGTCCCAGGTCGCGCAGGAGACGGTTTGGAGGGGTGATCGATCCAGTGTCACTGACGGATGGTTCTTTTGCTACGCATACGCAGGGACGGCCGGCGGCGGTGTTCGTGAGCGACCAGTGCGATATCAACGCCCACTTCGGTGCGCACAACATCATCATCAACCTGACGTTCTGTGAGTGCCTATCCCTACCTCCTTCGAGTTCGCAAGATGTCGTCTGACCGTTGAATTCGTGCAGGCGGTGATTGGGCCGGGATCCCCTTCTTCTTCAACGAGTTGGGTGGTTGCCCCGGCGACTGCAACAGTGAGTCTCGGGTTTAGCGCGACGCCCTCTGATACTTCACCGCTGACGACGCGTGCCATCAACAGCATTTGTCAACCAGAACCCGAAGGCGTTCTCCGAGGCCTTCTGGGACATCGCTGGGGTCCACGTATACGAATAGACGCCGCGCGCGCTCTTGGTCCATATCTGCTCATGGATTCGGAGCTCATTTGCTCTAGCGCAAAGGTTAGAACGCATACATCCTGAAGACAGAATCGTGTATTGTTAGATGTAGCCCTAGGTTCATGTTCTCATCTAGACTCCTGGCGAGCCCGCGAATACATGAGAGCTCTGGTTCTTTCTTCGCGTGACTATGGATGGGTCCTTCGAAGACATCGCTACAAGCGTCCATGTAGGTGCAGACTCGGTCCACATAGCCATAGGGTGACCTGGCGAAACCTGAATTTGAGACGTGTCCATACGACCTATGCGCGTGTCGTGCCAACTCTCCGTCATTCCAAACGTACTGGAATCAGCGTCCACCTTGCCCCTGCCCGGGCCCCTTCGCAGCCTGCTCAATCTCTGTCGCACCGACCACAACCTCGTCCACCACATCTCGAAGTTGCACAGCGAGGCCGTTCAGGATCGCGCCAGCATTGACCCCGGGCCCAAGCTTCCTCGCGCCCTCGCAGCGGAAGACGAACTTCTGCAGGCGACTCCCAAACTCCGCGCGCTTCACGAGCGTCAGCCTCGCCAGCTCGCACGTCGCGCGCAACATCGCCTCCGTCGCGTTGCTCGCAAACCGCCAATGCACGACCAAGTTCGCCAGACCCGCGCAGATCACGCCGCCCGACGTGCGCGAGCCGAGCGCGATGAGCAGGTCGTCCGGGCACTCCCGCCGCACGCGGAGCCGGACGAGGTGCGGGAAGCTCGCGAGGAGGCGGACCATGTTCGCGCCCATCTGGAGCTGCGCGTAGACCTGCGAGGTCGGGACCCACACGCGCAGGTCCTCGACGATGGGCGAGCCGAGCACCTGCGCGACGTCCTCGACCACGCCCTCGAACCCGGGGAGCGAGGCGTCGAGTTCGACCTGGAACGCGCCCGCCTTCCAGCCCTGCACGACGCACTTGTGTTGCACGTGCTCCATGAGGAACTGGATCGAGAGCCGGTCAAGCGCGTGGACGCTGGGCAGGGCGCGGAGGTGGCGCGGGATGTTCGTGTTCGTGTTCCGGTCGTAGTTCGTGCGGAGCTTCATAACGGTGGTGGACGGGAAGACGAGCTTGCTGAGGAGCTCGGACACCCACAGCACGCCTGCGGTGAACCCGAGCTGGCGCAGGTGCGGGAGCGCGGCGGGGTCCAAGCGCGAGTGTGCGCGGCCGGGGGTCGGTTCGGTGGCGCTCAGGAATTGGAGAGTCTCAAGCTGCGGGCAGCGTTCGAGGAACGGGAGGATGGTGTCGAGTGTGTGCGGACCCGACTCGATTCTGCATCCGCCGCATTTGTGGCATCCGACGGTCAGGGTGCGCAGGCTAGGGACGGCTAGGCATGGGACGACGAGCATGGCGGGAATGTGAAGATCGCGGAGCACGGGTAGGGCATCGTGGCTGTATTGCAGGCTCTGCAGCTCTTTCCAGAGGTTGTGGGACAAGGTTGCCACGTCGTTTGTGCGCAGACGGGGGTCTCGACGATGGACTATACTGAGAGTGTGTAGGCGAGGCATCCCATCGCGCATCATATCAAAGAGATGCTGCGCGTCCGCCGGCCTCAATTGCACTGTGAGCGATGTGATGCGACGAGAATGTGGCGCCAGAAGATGGGCAGAATGAGTGGTGAAATTGGTGATGTCGAGGGAGATGTTTCGTGGCGAGGACTGGACAAGAGCCAGCTTGAAACATGGTAGGTGACCTGTCTCGGGGCTGCTGGATCCCAATTTCAGATGGTCGACCGGGTGGCGAACCATGTCGACCCAGAATTCAGCCGTCTTGAGAAGGAGTTCCCTCCAGATTCGGCATACGTGAAGAAGATTGAGCTCGCGGCGGTGCTCTGGGTCGATTCTCCCGAAAATCTCCATTATGAGTTCTGGAGGTAGGTAGCGATGGATAGGTGCGCGGGTGTTGGAGAGTGTGCGCAAGAGCCTCCCGTACTCTTCGTGATACTTCGCCTGAGAACGGAGCCAATCCTGTGCCTCAAGCGGCCCCATAGAGCGCAGGGTGTCGGTGTCCACGTCTGTCAGGCTTAAGGAAGGCTGCTGGTCCGATACGGTAAGATCTCGATCTTGGACTGTCTCTGAGTCTGTGGAAGCCATCTTGGGACGATTGCAGTTCTGTAGTTACCGTGAGACTTCAGATAGGATGGAGGGACTCGAGAGGGCCGGATGCTACCAAGTTGGTGTAGTGGTGGTGGTGCTTGGTAGAAGATCTAGAGTCGTATCGGTGTTGTATGGCAACCTTGTCGCGCGCTAGATGGACATGTTGCGAATGTCGGTCCCGGACGTATGACATTGACTCACTTCAAGCGATTTGTTTCTCTCCAGCAGCATCGTACCTCGTCGAAGGGCAGAACACTCAAAGAACAGATCAGCATGCGGTTGTTGTCTGTATAGGAGGACCTCACGATCTTAATGGCAATTGTTACCTTCCCACGTGGCATACTAATGTCCAAGCCGGCGGCGCTTAACCCTCAACCATTACGGCGACTCGCCAGAGCTCGCCAGTGACCAACCAGTGATTCGCCGGCAGTTTCGTCTGGCAAATCTGCAATCTCATGCCAGCTGACGCCCCCTCCTGATGCCCCCGCTGCAAATCCTTTACTGTGGTCTGCATAGCTGAAGAACTGCAAGGCAGCATACGGGATGGAATGGGCGGAGGCATTGCGTCATGGGCAGACCGATAGAGTAGTACCGCTCAGAATTGGACGATTATGGGAAGCGCCCGAATATGGTCCCCGTCGATTATCGGCTACAGTCACGGCGCGTGATGGCGCGCGTCGCGCGCCATGTCACGGCGCTCGCCAGTTAAGTACCCTTTTGCATGCCGGCACGGCCTGGGGGTATTACCGTACGACGTTAAGAATGTGCTAACCCTGGCACCTCGTTGTTGTCACTAGAGCTACTAGTAAGAACCTAACGACGGTACAAGTTGAAGTTGTGACTTAAATGCTTCACCGTTACTTATGACGTCAGTCACCAACTCCGCCAACTAAGTAGTCCACCCTTTGAGCTGGTAATGGACATCTAATGAGACTTGCTATAAGCACTTAGAACTGCTTCAAACACTCTGGTATTACTATCAAGTAAGTACTAGCACTACTTCATGGCAGTTGAAAGTTTACAGTACTTACTATCCGGAGTGACATCAGTACTTGTACTTATTCTTCCATACTTATCCTCCCCTCAGCTCTACACTCAGCGCATACGAAACCTTGGTGGGCCTGACTCTGTCTGAGCTCATACTTACCATGATACATTTACAGCACAACACAGAGTAACACCCAGGTCTCGCCCTAGGGCAAGCGCCGTGACATGGCGCGCGACGCGCGCCATCACGCGCCGTGACTGTAGCCGATAATCGACGGGGACCATATTCGGGCGCTTCCCATAATCGTCCAATTCTGAGCGGTACTAGTATACTCACAGCCATACAATGGCCAGCTGCAGGTGAGGCTTCCTTCAAGCCGCGTGCACACCGACCTTGTCTTTCTCTCGACCACATTGCCCAACGACTGGAGACACACTGCCCGGACACACCATGCGTCTTCTGATCCTGGGCGGAACGGGACCATGCGGTCTCCAGCTCATCGAGCAAGCACTTCAGCTCAACCACACGCTCGTCGTCTACGTCCGCTCGCCACAGAAGCTACCCGAGCCGATCTCCACCTCGCCCTCTGTGACCGTCATAGTCGGCTCTCTCACAGATGCAGAGAAGCTCGGTGCGGCCATGGAGGGCGTCCACGCCATCCTGTCCGCCCTGGGGCCCGCGGTGAAGAACGGGCCATTCCATCCCAGCAACACCCCGCTCGCCCAAGCCTACGCCCTGATCCTTGACCTCATGAAGCAGAAGAACGTGAAGCGGCTCATCGCACTCGGCACGCCCAGTATGACGGACGAGCACGACAAGTTCAGTCCCGTGATGGCGTTCTTGGTCAACGGCGTCAACGTCTTCGCGCACAACGCCTACAAGGACGTCGTCGCCATCGGGCAGACGATCCGGGCAGTACCGCCGAACGAGGTGGTATGGACGATTGCCCGAGTTCCGCTGTTGACGGAAAAGCCGGAGAAGGACGTCATCGCGGGCTATGTGGGAGATGGGAAGACCAAGACGAAGCTGTCTCGGGCAGCGTTTGCGGCATTTGTCTTGAAGGAGCTAGAGGAGAACAAGTGGTGCGGGAAGGCGCCTCTCATTTCCTCTCCATGATGCGATAGTGATTGCGAGGCAAGTCTCCCTGCCTTCACTCTCGTCCGGGTCGTTGACTAGAACATGCAGAATTGTACGACAATGGACAACAAGGACCGGATTGTGTACTGTGAAATACCGTCTTGTATGATCATGATATTTCGTCCACACGCTCGTGTCGTCGTTGGTCATGGGTGCGCGGATATGGGTTCCTGCGGTTTGTTCTAACCTATGCAACACAGTTTCCTGATGCTACGAGTGCCGACGCACGACTAGATGCAGCACTACAACTTTTGCTCACCGTCTCAATGAAATCGCGCGATGCTCGGCCTTCGATGCGCAGTCTAGCTTCGCCAACTGCCCTGTATCGACTCGCGATCTCCGGATGCACCAGAGATGCGTCTCGAAGTACGGTGCGCTACTGGTGTCAGCTTCGCACGAAGGGGACGTCCGCTGAAACCTGAAAAGCAGAAAGAAGTGCTGAGACGACTCCGTCCGAGTCGTCGACAAGTGCATACAGCACCCTTCCCGCGTCCACTGTACTCCATCCTGCTGTCGCCTAAAACCCATGTAGTTTGCGATTCCCACACGAACCGTCAAAGCCCTATTGGAGACCATGGCCCTTCTCCCCCCAACAGCCCTATGCGCAGTCGCCACAACATCCTTCTATCCGCACTGTCTTCTTCCACTGTACTCTCTTCCTCCATCCGCACCTTCTTCCTCCTTCCAGACACTCTCCCTTGGGATCCCTCGAGGGCATCTATACATTCTGTTGTTCCTGGAGCTCAGCAGTCTGCATACAGTCCAAGGCCCAGACCTCGGTTTCTGCGTTCGCGCGTTCATATCTCCCAGGGCGCCTTCCCCTTCGCTGGTCTGGATTCGGTCGCGCCACAAGATCCGCATCCTCTGAACCCACGCGCGTCGTTCCTCGCCCTTCGCATTACATCCACAGCACCGCCCGTTCTCGCAACAATGGGCTACGCGCTCGGCCGCCTTGATAAGCAGCACGCGAGCTTCGCACCCAGAACACCAACCAGGTCGGACAAGGCTCGCGGCCCGCTCAGGGCCCACGGTGTCCACCGTGCCACTCCTCTACACTCTTCGAGCCTCAAGCTTCAGATCCCCACAGCCCAGCGCCCTTCCCCGCCATGCGAAGTACGCATAATAAACACTCAGACACTGACGCTCCGATGGCTGCGTCATGGGTGTGGGAGCGTGGGGGCCTTGGTGGCATCTCAGACAGGATCTGCCTGCCCCCAGGACCCAGCACGGTCAGCAGCGGCCCGCGACCCAGGGCCCCGTCGTCGGCTCTCCGCACCCCGATCCCATGGGCCTGGGTGGGCACGTTCGCGCGGGGTGTACGTACGGGGAGAGCGTAAAGGCTGAGTGCGTGGTCGCGCGGCGCGCGCACATGTGCCGTCGCGTTCCGATCCGCATGCGCATAGCCTTGTATGCTCGCGCCCCTCCCATGGCCTGCGAGGCTGAATGGAGTGGACCGGGGCGCATGGGCACGAGCCCGTGCAGCAACCACTTCCGTCCTGCTCGCGGTGTGCTGAGCAATCCGCGGCACGCTACTGGTGCCCTGGGCTGGACCCGGGCTTCCATAATGCGGGCGCGGCGATACAGTTCAACGTCCGTGCTCCAAGGCTCAAGCCGATGCATCAACGTTTGTAACTCATTGCGCAAGGATGTCGATGCCGCTCTCCCGGATCCCTACTTCCTGCTCGGCATTCCCTTCTGCCTTGCCTACTTCGTGAACTCTGACATGAAGGTCCTACATCTCTGACGTGGATGCAGATGCATACCGGCGGAGCTGTACTAGGCAAGGAAGATGTGGTATTGCCGCTTAAGTGGTGACAAACCCAGACAGTACAGTAGTTCCGTACGGATACATTAAAAGCACAGAGTACACCCGGCAGAAGCAGAAGTAGAAGCAGAAGCGCGTGCGCAGCTGGATCCCAGCAGTCCTGAGTCGGGCAGAACGTTCTCTCCAAAACCCGGCGCGTCTATCGCCGCGAGCCCTTGCTCTTCTTCGGGCTGCCCCAAGCAAGGTTGTCGTCTTCCAGCATCTCCGCCTGGAGCGCGCCAGCACATACCAGACCGGGGGTCAGCAAATTGCCCAACAACCACCGCGTGCGCCTGGCGGCGTACTCACGTAGTCCGTCCCGCTCCCGTGCGGACTTGCTGACAGGGACGAAGGCTGACGCTGGGCTGGCGACAGTCCGGGCTACAAACGGGAGGCGAGTGTATTTAGCGCAAGCCGGACGAGGTAATTATAGGCGGATAGAAGGAGCGCGAACTCCGACTTACAAACTGCACGTATGATACGGACGAATTAGACGAGGTGTCGCTCAACATTGACGATCGCCGTGAACCGGAAGACTGTCGGAAAGACACGGTATAAGCCTGATGTAGAGGATGGTTATCAACGGGGTAACATACCTGAGATGATGACGAGGCAGTCTTGAATAGCGATAGGCCACGCATTGTAGGTTCGTAGACGGACGCGGGTTATGCGGACGACGTTAGAAAGAGCGTGGAAGATGCTAGTATTGCCAGAGCAGGTAAGGCAGGACGTTGCTCAGAGGATGGCAGCCAGCGGAGATCTTGCCAGAAGGAAGGCCGCAAGCCCGACCTTCTTATACCGCAGGCCCATACACCAAGATGAAATAAGAGGCGCAAGCACTCCATCTGGAATCTCGCCCCCATGCATCATCCGAAGCGTCAGGCGAGCTCCCATGCCAGCCATCCATATGCGCCGACAGCGCATCCCAGTCAGAAGTCCAGAGCGTCCATGCACCACGCATCTGCAGCCCCGCGCGCGATCAAGCCGAGTCGGATCGCCTGCCGCTGGCTTGCCCACCGGAAGGCCCGCTCCACGTCCGCGGTGCATCGGCGCGCGTGCAAAGCACGGGCTTCCGCACAGAACGTCGACGGGGGTCTCAGGTGGTCCCACCCAGGCCTGGGAGACGGAATTTAAGCTCTCGACCGCCCGGCTGGGGCGCTCTGCCCGCCAAACACCGATAGACATCGCTAAACGGGGCGCACCGTTCGCACCGGCTATTTTTGGCCAACGCGGTCGCGGCGTCTTGACCGCTGTTGCGGGATATGGTTCGCGATGGGAGGGAAAATCAGGAAGGGTTTGGATATCCCCGCGGCAATGGGCGTTTGCAACGATCCGAAACCACAGGAACAGAGAAGGAGAGGCATCTTCAGTGCTTCTACTGGGGTGGACGTCTGTAATCACTGTCGTGTCAGCCAGAAAATCGAAGGCAAGGTAGAGCAAAGCGGCTTCGACGAGGTGACGAGATTGTCACGGAATGACAGGTGCACTCCTGGACAACGTAAGGACAGAGCGCATGACCAGTGTAGGCTGCTTGGAAAGGAGAAGTGTCCTGACGCACCTGCGCAGCACAATCCTCGTGATCGACTTGAACAGACCGATGAAGGTATACTCACGGAAGTATAACGCAAAGACAACGACGGGTCGCAATGTCGCGAGAAGGAAGCCGACAATCAGGATTACACAGACCTAGAGTGGGCACCTTGCACTTGGCAGCGCTTCTATACATCGAAGTCTGTTCTATGCAGTCCTGATGAACGCTCGCGGCCGGCGAGACAAAGCTGCGTGGATCATGGCACCAATGGCATCTAAGCAATATCTACTATTGCACATACTCAGTAGAGTGTATTAGGAAGCGACGAACCGACGTACCATCACATACGTACGCAATATCTTCAGGTGCACATCGATATTCTAGATACGTAGCCGCTTGTCTACATGACTTCGCGTTGACCGAACAGCCCGACTCCGGTCGGACGGTCCAACAATCGCAGCAGCGAGAGCCACGTCAAGCTGAGAAGTCGGTGTGTTTCAGCAGCTCTTCCCATTGGAACTCGGGCGGCCTCTCGTGGAACGCTTTTAGAAGCGCAGCTCTGTCCTCGGAGCCCTCGTTCCATAGATAGAATCTTTGTACGTGGATAGCGAGTAGTTGGGCATCCTGTTGGGAGAGCATATACCGCGCATTGTCATCGCTTGCTCCCACACCGCTGGACGCCCCGGACGGCGTGATCTCCCCGCGAAGCAAAACGAGTCCATGGGACTTAACCAGGTCCGTGTAATGTGTCAATACGAGATAAGGGGTGGCGAACGATTGCCGTAGTTTGTATTCCTGAAGCGGAGTGAAGAGGATCGTGGACGTCTGCGGACTTGAAGAGGCTTTCGGAGCAGAAAACAGGTCTTGTGCGCTGGTGAGTTCCGGCGGAGGGCCATGGAAGCCCCACTCCATCAGGTAGAACTCGTAAGCGGGCTCCTTGGTCCCTCCCTCTACCTGTGCGTTCTCTCGCGGGACAGGGAGGACGAAGGTTGGGTACTTGGATGCGACGTCGAGCATCTTCTCGTAGCTTTCGACGGGGACCGTCGCGCAAAGGTACCCGCGCCCAGTTCCGCCTGAGCGAGACTCGTGGTAAGCTCTCCATAGTAGTGATATCTGCTCGGGGGTGTGTGGCGTTTCCAGCAACTTGTCTAGGTTCAGTATGCTTGACAGTGGCTAGAACAGTGTTAGCCATGGGAATGACTTGCCCAGAGCGATAGTTGCATACCTTCACAGGGGAGCTGTCTTTCCTAGAAGAGCTCGTTGAAGACGGAGACGTTGCATGGGATGAAGCAGAAGATGGAGAAGTACTCGCAGGAGGTTTTGGGCCGACCTCAGGTGCCTTAGTACTCTCCTCCTTCCGCTGCAGCAGCCGTTTCTGCCTCTCCTGCTCCTTCAGATCCGCAAGCAGGTCGGTAATACTCTTCCCCTGCCTGTGACAGGGTAAGCCATCCCCAACTATATGATGTGGGTAAGGACTCACTCTTGGGCCCGACGTTGCAACTTTTCAGCGTACTTCTCTTCATATTTGACCCTGGGAGAGCCGAGACCAGAGTCACGCCAGAGTGGGGTCGATGAGAAGGTGCGTAGACCTAGACGTCGCGTCGAAAGACCGGTCCGCACGGCCGCGGAGATGCGTGACCGAGAGAGCATGGACAGACGGTGGCGGAGGGGATGAAGTGGCCACTAGCGCGTAAGCGCCGGATTGCCTGGCCACTTCTGCTCCCGAAAAGGAAATTCCCGACGGGGCAATCTTTGGCTCGCTCCCTCATCACCTCTCTCGTCCCGCTTGTCACTATCGCTGCTCTCAAGACTAGTAACCTCCTCCGAACCTATGGGCAACTTTCTAGTCAAGTCTCTGCAATATTTGCTAGCTGTTTACACCGCTGCAGCTGTGATCTTCACGAGCTGGGTCTACGTACTTACGCCGGCTTTCCATTTGCTTCGACCAGAATCGCGTCCTAGCCAAAGCACACCCCGTGCTGAGATTACGCGAGTCTCTTCAAATATCAAGCAGTCTCTGTCGCTTCTTCAAGACCATGGACGACCGCTTCCTGCCCTTGAGGTCTCGGTTCCGTTGGACGACAATTTCTGGGCGAACGCTTGGCCGTATGGGTACGCGTCCTCAGAAATAGTACAGATTCCTCGCTACCGGGTCACCTCAGGCAAGATCACTCGTGTTGAAGGATACGACATTCGTCAAGAGACGCTTCTGTCCAAAGCTTTCTCCGACGCCATCCATCCGACACGGATCATCCCTTTCTACTTCAAGGCCTCTAGTACTGTCGAACCGGACGATGTAACAATCACTACGCTGGTGACGAGTAACAGGTTTCGCGTCTTCAGGCAGCTGGTTGAACATTACCGCGGTCCCATCTCCGTCACTATCCACATACCGCTCCCACTGCACGCTTCTTTCGCGTCTCTCCAGCCAGACCATCCCTCTCGAGTGGCTCTCAGCAATCTCCATGCACTATATGCGTCCTCTCCGCTATTCTCAGAGCACGTCGACGTGCACCTTGCGCTCTCACCCTTCATGAGCGCTCTCTCTCCGGAGGCCGTGGTCAGCATCGAGGGCGAAGGTGGCCGGCAATTCAACGTATGGCGGAACGCCGCACGGCTCTTCGCGCGGACCGACTTTGTCATGATGCTCGATGTCGATTTCGCCGTCTGTACAGACTGGCGCGGCTTCGTCCGAGACGCCGTTCGTGCGGCCTCCTCAAGCCCAATCCGTCATGTCGTTCGCACCGGCCGCCGCTCCCAAACGTCCGTCCCAGATAGCTATGGCGTGAACGGCACGGAAATAGTCAAGCTCCTCCGCGAAGGTTCCGCGGCACTCGTCGTGCCTGCGTTTGAGTACGTAAAGCAGGAGGACGGTGTTGACCAGCGCGCTTTCCCGGCAGACAAGGAGGTCAGTCAGTCCTTTCTTCTTCGGCTGCGCAGGCTTCCTCACAGGAGGAGATCGCTCCCTGGAACCTTGAGCCACATACTTATCGCTGCCATCTCTCGCAGGCCCTTGTCAAGCTGGCGCAAGCCAATCCACCCGTCATCGCGACCTTCCATGCATCCTGGGCACCTGGTCACAACAGCACCGATTACGAGAAGTACTACTCAATCCCTCCCGGCGCAGGCGCTGTCTACAAGGTTGACCAGTACCAGAGTGCGTACGAGCCGTACGTCATCACTAGCAAGCGCGTCAGCTGGTACGAGTCCGCTATCCTCCGTCAGTCCATCTGCTCAGCTGCGTATTGTCCTCGGTCTCCGCCAGGTGTGACGAGCGTTTCGCGGGATACGGCGGCAACAAGGCGGCGTGTCTGTTCGAGATGTACCTCAGCGGCGTTTCCTTTTACGTCCTATCCGACCACTTCCTCATTCACCAGAGCCATAAATACGAGGAGGAGGCCCGTAGGGAGGAGGTGAGCAGGGCCTCTTGACAATATATGTCCATCGCGACTAATACATCCCAGCGCAAGTCCAACAGGAAGGTATACGCGGACTTCAAGGAGGAGGCCTGCCTCAGGTATGCCGCCGTTCGCTTCCGTGTCATCTGACCTTCCTTCACCCTACGCCCCAAGATATTTTTACCGCTATCACCTGGAGGGGACCCTGCACAGCGAGCGCGCCGCGAATGCGCGGGAAGAGTGCAAGAAGATCAAGAACATCTCCAAGACCGTCTCGCAGGTGCTTCCCCTCCTACGACCGAGTCGACGTGCCCTCGCTGACATCCTGTGACGGCTCTTCCCCACTCAGCTGATCAACGGGTAGTTACTTGGACCGAGTTACTTACGGATGAAGAGTTCATCCTATCGTCCTATTGTACTCGCACTGAAGCGCATTGCACATACATCAGCTGGTCAGACGAACTCAGCAGCCGTGCCAATGCGGTCTCATGAGCATTGTGACTGGAGTCATCAATGGATCCGGAATCCACACTCAGGAAGAGGTTCGCTTCGACATCGAGCGCTAAACCTTGCGTACATGCGGGACTCTGCCCTAGCGGGCCTTTCTTGGCCCCGCGCACCACAAAACCATTCCTACGCATGTCTTTTCGCTGCCTTCTGAGTTTCAAGCTTCGCGTACAACCCGCGTTCAGTCAGAAGGATGTATGAGACCCGAGACACTCGACCAGTTGGCCATTATTAACCACTACACCGGAACCACCATTATGCGCTCCACCGAAGTTGGTCGAACTAGCATTTTTCAGCGACATGCAACCGTCAATCAAGTCAACCGGATGACCTGCCCTGATCACCACAACACCACATATCGGCTCGGATCGCTTGCAGGAACTTATCCTAGCTCTGCATTCTGCGCAAAACTCAGCCTACCGATGTCGAAAGGGATGCCTGTGTTGTATATGCAATGTACATTACTCCCCCCGTATGCGCATTACGCCCCACGCGTGAACATGGCGTGAACTCTAGACTACTTTAGCTTTACGGCATCCTCCCGCGCCGACAGCAAGGCAAAGGCGGGCCCACGGCACCGCACCGGGGCATGGGAGATGCGTATGCATGACGTCGCCGTCCCAACCATGTGTCATTGTGCCCGACCGTGGACAGACGTCGTGCGCGAGCACGCATCAACGAACTCCCGCTACACATGCTTCTTTCTCCCGCGCTCGGGGGGACAGCATCCGTCCGGGCGTGCTTCGTGGCGGAACATCACAGCGCCCAGATTTTGACGACCGAGTCCCGCCCGCCCGAGACCATGTACCGGTCCATGTACCGAAGTCGCTCGACGGGGCGCGTGTGTCCGTTTGTCATGAGCGTGGAGTGCTGCATGCTTGTTCGGTTGTATATCTGGGAAGAACGCAGCGTTCAGGGTCAGCACATCGCTCGGCGGCCGACGAAGAATCGCAGGGAAAGGCAATGACGTCGCCTAATGGGAAGGGAAGCGTACCTTGACTCCGTTCTCGCCCGTTGCGGCGACGATCTTGCGCGTGTCGAATTGCAGGGCGGTGACGGCATGGTCGTACTTCAAGGTCTCGAAGATGCCGCCCGTACGCACGTCCCAGATCTATACCGGGAAGCAAGAAGGGTGAACAGGGGTGCGAAGAGGGTTCGAGGTTGAGACATACCCTGATAGACTTGTCGAGACTGCCGCTGACAATGTGCAGTTCGTCGAACTGCAAGCATGTGACAGGTCCTGTGTGCCCAAGGAGCGTACGATGAGGCTGGCCCGTGCGCACTACGTCCGAAGTAGGTTATTGGATGAATCGCCGAGACGAATGAAGCGTCAACTCACTGTCCCACATCCTCACCGCTCCGTCACCACTCCCACTCACGAGAGCGTAGCCCCAGAATTGTACGGCTCCGACGAAATCTTGGTACAACTCCCACGTGCCGTCAGCATATGGTGGCGTTGGCACTGCGAAAGTTCCTGCGGCGGCCGCGGCACCGGGGAACAGATGGGCGGGAAGAGCATTGCCGGGCGCCGCGGTCGGTGGATGCGATATTGCCCAAAGGATATCCATGGTCATGACGCACTGCCCGGTAGTGAGGTCCCATTGTCGCATAGTCTTGTCTGACGCGCCCGTAACCTACAGAGAAAGGATGGATATGTGCTGATTAGGTTCATTGCAGGAATCGCGTGGTGATGCGAAAGACGTACCAGACACTCGTCTTCAAAGTACATGGCAGAGACCGCCTTGGTGTGCCCTTCCAGCACCCTGACACATGGGCCTTCCCGCTCCACGACGCTTGATGGGCGACTGCTATTGCTTCCACCCTCCCTGATGCCATTCGTCCTCTCCTCTGCATCTTCGTCCTCCTCTGCCACATCACTGAGGCTGACCATATCTCTCTCCCAGTCCTCGTCCTCGTCGACACGTCGCAAGTCCCAAACTCGCACCGTACCGTCGTCGCCTCCCGTTAGAGCTATCTGGTCCTCTACTTGGATGCACTTGACCGACCCGCGGTGCCCGCGCAAGCGTCCGATCTCTTCACCAGTCAGCAGATCCCACACCCGTGGCTGGGTGTCGTCTTGGCTTGCACTGACAAGTGTGCCATAAGGTTCTGAGAAGTCAAGTGCGGTGATAGGGGTTGTATGGCTTTCCAAAGACTACAAGAACTGGATCAGTAATCACTCAGGCAATCGCTTTGGATGGTAATCACCATGAAAGCTACCCCTGGTGGCAGCTCGTCGTGTTCTGACGGCAAGAATGCGGGTCCTTTCCGTCTTCTTGAACTTGGCGGTAAATGAGCACCGCGTGATAGACTTCGTGCAGGCTGAGTGGTAGACTCTTCGAGTTCAAGGCGCTCGCGGACGCCCTCCACTGCAATCACCTAAGACCATGTAGAAGCGAACGTGGAATACGAACATACACTCGTCATCCAGTTCCAATTCCTCCTCTTGAAGCTTCAGCAAGTCTTGCTCCAGCTTCGCTCGTATAGCATCCAAAGCATCGATCTTGTGCGAGATCTCCTCAATCTCGTTGTTGATGAGAGCCTGTAGTGGGCTGTAAGTTACAAAGACTAGGTTGGAAGTGGAGATTCACGCACCCTGCGGACATGAATGTTCTCCTTGTCGCGCTCAATCTCATGCGTCTGCCGAACAAGCTCATCCGCTCCCAACGTCTTGCTCGCGCTCAGACTCTGCCTCCCTTTCCGCTTCGCCTTGACACGCCCATTCCGCTCCGCCCGACCGACCATAACCACGTCATCCTCGCTAGCAACGCTGTCGCCGTCGTGATCTTCATCGTCACCCAACATGCCCCTTGCCCCCAAGCTCATCCTCTTCAACCCTAACTTCGGCGTATCCACGTTCCTGGTCTGTCGCCTCCGTATCCGACTCTTCTCCGCACTTGGAATCGTCGCATTGAAGCCACGCAGCAGCGAGACGTTCTGCGCGACGGCATCAGGTTCGGGCACTTCCTGATCCAGCAGCTCCTCCGTTGCCTCCACGATCTGCAGGTCGCGCGACGTCACCCGGCGCGAGCCGAACCCGAGGCGGAGCGGGGCGCGGCCCAGCGTTGCAAAGTCGACGGTCGAGCTGCCCCCTCCGACAGAGGCGCGAGGCCGCCCAGACACCGTTGCAGCGCCGATCACCCGAGGTGTCATAATAACCGGGGCCACTGTATCCCAGCAACGCGGAAACCACACCTCACCACTCAGCGTCCGGGCACCTGCAAGAGAGGACAGAACGGCACGTACGCTCTGTAAGAATCTTGGCAGAGTCTCGTTTGCTGGACGTAAAGGGAGCAAGGATGGCTCTGGATACACTGTCGAACTTGCTGGAGCTGGACGAGGAGCTGGCGGTGCTGCTTTCACCCAGGTGCTCTGGCGGAGCGCGCCTCTTGTCCTTGGACTGGCCGGACGAGGAAGCCATGGCGGAGGTGCCCGTGTGGGCGAAGGGAAGCGGGAGGTGCTCGCGGTGGTGGTGGAAACTGAGCAGAGGTCGGCCGCTGCATCCGCACCGCGACGCGTCCCGAAGCGCTCCCAAGCACGTGCCGACTGTGAAGGCTCTCTCCGACTCCGACTCGAGGTTTACCAGTAACTCTCTGGCACACAGACTCTGAACACCCGGGATTCGCATCCCAGTCCACCTTATAGTTCATCCAATTACTCCAACAAATATGAGTACCTCACGGCGCACGCAAGTCCTTTACAAGTAAGGACAGTACCGTATCCTATGGTGCAAACTATCAGCGCTTGACGCTGTATGTACTTCCCTCAGCACGAGCGAGCGTGAAGAAAGCTCAGGACAGCGCGTGGGGCATGTGATGCGCCGCTTTGGATGGCTGAGTGCTTACAGGATGAATGAAAGTTTGAATCATTAGGTAGGAATACAACATGAATTCTAGTCTAGCCAAGTATAGCGCACTCACGTCGATCATGATGACTGGGAACTGGCAGGCCAGCCGAAGTCAACGACCATTGCAAAGCCGAACCGCCGTAGATCATACTCCCGACGGAGCCACGACCATCTCACCGAGGATCCCTCTGGAACAGCCTGAGGACTCTCTGGCATTGCAAGCTCAAGCTTTGGGGAGGGCTCTCCAGATGCCGTGAGTCCTTCAAGGGAAGTTGCCGGCGACGGAGTGGGGGGCGTCGGTGTGGGCCGGGGCAGCAGAGCTTGGAAGACGTCCCAGATGTACTGTTCAGGGGGAGTGAGTCGGAATAGCGTGAATGTTGGTGTAGGATTTGGGACCGGAGAGACCGGCTGTTCCGCGGTGACCTGGCACGCCGCCAGTTCGGCAACCTCCTCACCAGCTGCAGCCTCGCACTCCGCCTTCTCTCGTGCTCTCCTTTCCATCGCCATCTCCTTCTCTAGCGTCTCCTTCACGTGAAGCACGCTCTGTTCCTCCCACTTGGTCGCGTTGAAAGGTGAGAAAAAGCCGTTCGAGACGTCGCACCAGCATCGGTCTGCGACGGGTATCGTGGAAGGGACCTTCTCTTGGGGAAGGTTGGGCATCATCATGTGCAGTGCATCTTCAAAGGTCGTCACGTTCTCCGACCATGGCCGCACGAGGGGGGTCTGGATGGGCACGGGAGGCCAATAACATGTCGACATGAACATCGCCGTGAGGAGAACCATGCAGTAAAAACTGAGAAGAGTCAATTCACAGGTCTCTCAGTCACCGACAGAGAACTCACCATGGCCTCGCGTGCATGGTTATAGAGAACAGGAAGAGAAGAAGGAAGTGTGGTGGCGCGATGGGTATCGGCAGGAGGACGAGTGGCAGGTACCATCGTGTGCACCTGCGACCGTCTCGTGAGTGTTGTCTCAAGAAGTCTCTGAGCGGCTTACCACATTGTGCGTCGCGTGTTTTGGGATGGGGACGAAGCCCGTCGGAGTGCGCGAAGACTTGGAGGAGGACGTTCGCTTGCAAGACGCGGGCGCCTGCAGGAGACCCGTTTCCCCACATCCAAATCGGGCACAACTGACGCGTCTCAGAGGCGCCGGCGGAGTTCTTCTGGCTTCGAGAGCTTTCCTCCTCCGCTCCCTTTAATTCCCCTCCGTCGTCCTCGTCGTCCAACACATCTCCAACAACATCCGCGATCCAAAATGCCAGTGCACCCAGAAGTCCTGTGGGCTCAGCGCAGCTCCGAGTCCGACGAGAAGAAGGTGAGCGATCGTTGCGGGCTTTGTTTCCGCGACGCGTACTGATCTTCGAACCCAATATGTGTGGCGTTGCAGAACATCCTCTACGTGACCGTCAACCTCCCAGATATCAAGCCCGACACCCTCGAATACAACCTCACACCAACAACACTCTCTTTCAAGGCGAAGGCGGGCAAGTGAGTGGACCGATGATTAACCGCAGCACCCTACGCGTCCTGACGCGTCATATTTGGCTTAGCGCCGACAAGGGCATCGAGGAGAAGGACTACGAGTTCTCGATTGACTTGTACGAGGAAGTTGTGCCAGAGGTACGCATGCATTCCATCTGTAGCGAGGATTGCTTCTGAACAACCCCGCCAATGCTATTGTTACCCACAGGCATCGTCAAAGAACCTCACCTCGCGCTCTCTCTCACTGCTGCTCCGCAAAAAGGAGCAGAAGGCGGAGTACTGGCCTCGCCTGACCAAGGAGAAGGTCCGCAACCAATTCATCAAAACCGACTTCTCGAAATGGGTCGACGAGGACGAGCAGGATGGCGAGAAGGCCGCGGTCGACGATGACTTCGACATGGGCGGAATGGGTGGCATGCCCGGCATGGGCGGTATGGGCGGCATGGGTGGCATGCCCGGCATGCCTGGTATGGGCGGCATGGGCGGTATGGGCGGTATGGGCGGCATGGGTGGTATGGGCGACATCGATGCGGTACGTATCCCAACGTCTGACCTCGGCTATCTGCCATGAAGTGGTCCTGACCCTGTTCGGTTGACAGATGCTCAAGTCCATGGGCGGCGGCGGAGGCGGCCTTGACGCCGGACCATCAGGCGCGGACGTCGAGTCCGACGACTCGGACGACGACGGCCCTCCGCCACTCGAGGAGGCCGAGCCCAAGGCGTGATGCTCGACGTTTCAGTGCTGACCACCTTTTCTTGGAGAGACGAATGTAGAGGATACAGAAGGGACGTGCGCAGTTTACCAAACTGATGGCTTGTAATGAACCTCACTGATGCTGCAATGTAATTTTTGTGCAATACCACTGGTTTCAGAACGCACGCATCGTCCGTCTGACTAGTACAACCAAGTGTTGGTGACAACAGCGTGTAGAAGCCGAGATGCCTGTAGGTGACCGCCTATGCAGGACTAGAGCCCCCTACTACCAGAGCGTCATCTGCTATTTTATGCACGGTTTGATCGATTCATCGTCCTGCAGGCACGAACGACAGTAGAAGTGCAGCTCGCCCTCGCTTACACCGATTGGTCTTCTCGTACTCGTTTCAACCTTATGTGGAAGGTTTCGATTTCTTCGGTCATGGTGCAAATTTGCAAGGTGCGTACAGCAAACTCCGTCCTCACTTACAGCCTAGTTACAGACCAAACAAGCCAATAAAACGTGCCGTCATTCACGCTCAACAGATCTTTTCGCTCGACCTCACGCAAGATCGCATCCACCCTAACGGTCCCCTTCTTGAACACTTGGCCATCCCAAAGCTCGACCCAACTCTCGGGGCAGTGACAGAACAATCGGTAAACCAGCGCATTCGGGCGGGTTGGATCGGCTCTGTACCCTTTCTCGGACCACCCGCCGTGCGAGCCGATGATCATCGAGCCAGGCGAGGGCGAGAGGAGGCCGGCGAGGGCCTGTGCGAGCTGGAGCTGCTTCTCCTCGTCGAAGAGGTGGAAGAACGAGGAGGCGTGGATGGCAGACACGTGTCCGCGCATCGGGTTGAGCGACGTCAGCGTGTTCAACTGCGGGACCGGGGTCTCCGGCGGCGCGTAGAAGGGCGGCACGATCGCGAGGTGCGCGGGGTCGAATGCGTCGCCGGCAACGAATGGAACGGGGAACGTCGCCGGGGTGGACCTGAAGAGCTTGTGGCCCAATGCCCAAAAGTCTGAAGCGCACTCGGTGAGTTGTCCTGCACGAGTTGGGGATGCCTACCGCCGTGGAGATCAGACCCGATGGCACCTTCCATGGGGAAACCGTCCGCTACGGCCTTTCGGATGTCATTCCCGACTATGACAGATGCACTGAGCATGAAGCTACTGCCGAAAGTGGTGGATCACTTACAGCAGCACCCAATGTCCAGAAAGATCGCTCCTTTCCGTTCTTTACCGAGGCTCAGAAGTTGCTGATAGCCCGGCAAACGAGCCAACTTGATCCTGTATCCCGTAGTGCGCCGTCAGATACTGACATGGGTGACACATTGGCAGGATTACTGGATGAAGCGAAAACGGCGAATGCACGGGTATGGATACACCTGCCCGCAAGTCAGTCTGAAGCTGAGGGATGGACGATGAAAATGGGAACATACGCCGTATGCTTCCGTTTGAATGTTGATGACGTGCCTCTTGAGCTCGCCAACGTCTTCGATGCCCGTTTCGCTCTTCATGAACGCCAGTGCTTGATCGTCTTGAACGTCATAAAGGTTCTCGTCAAGGGGGATTGCGGGGATCTCGTCGGTGTCCCCCATGAGTGGTTATGAGATGAGTTTTCGTCTGCAAGCCTGTGAAGAGAGAACTGCGCTGCTCGATACTAGAACCATGGTTTTAAGTAGTAGAAGGGGACGCCAGTGCTCGACTATTTATGTATGGTCTGTCGGCTCTCACCATGTCCGGCTTGCAAATATCAGTCGGCTCGATATTCTCGTAGGTCACCAGATTCACTGAGAAATGCGGCGCAGCTGCATTCGCTGTATTGTCCAAGCTGACACGTATGCGCGACTAGGGCTGGACGTCTTACTACTGGAAGCTTCGACTTATCGCTTCGCCGATTGTTCCCGCCGGCATGGCACGGCACATTATCCTGCAGCTACTTGAACACTGCGCAGTGAGTATTACTGTAGGCTCTATCCCCGGTTACAGCCTAATCACAGACCACACAAGCAAATAGAACTTCGCGTCGGGCGACGACGGCAACAAATCCTTGCGCTCGATCTCATGCAGGAATGCGCTCGCCTTGACAGTCCCCTTCTTGAACACCTGTCCGTCCCACAGCTCCACCCAACTCTCGGGGCAGTGGCAGAACATCTGGCCACCGTCCGACTTGGGGCGGAGGGCCTCCACTCTGAATCCTTTCTCCGGACGTCCGCCGTGCGCACCAACGATCATGGAGCCAGGCTCGGGAGACAGGAGGCCCGCCAGGGCTCGGGCGAGCTGGAGCTGCTTCTCCTCGTCGAAGAGGTGGAAAAAGAGGGAGGCGTGGATGGCGGATACGTGTCCTCGCAAGGGGTTAAGCGATGTCAGCGTAGTCAGCTGCGGGACCGGGGTCTCCGGCGGTGCGTAGAAGGGCGGCACGGTCTCGAGGTGGGCGGGGTCGAACACATCCCCGGCGACGAACGGCACTGGGAACGTCTCCGGCGTGGACTTGAAGAGCTTGTGACCCAGCTCCCAGTATTCTGCATTCTCAGGAGTCAGTTAGGTTGTCCAAGATAGATACTGGTGATGATGCTTACCCCCATGAAGATCAGACCCGATGGCACCTTCCATGGGAAAACCGTCCGCAACGGCCTTCCGGATGTCATTGCCGACTGTATTCAAGAAGGTTCGCACACGATGGTGTCGTCGAGAGTGGCGGAATGCTCACAGCAGCACCCGATGTCCAGAAGGATAGCACCTTTGCGTTCTTTGCCAAGGCTCAAAAGTTGTCGATATACCGGCAAACGAGACAGCTTAAATCTGGACATGAATACTGTCAATTATTCGCCCACGTAAGAGAACCCGATCTACTTACTGGAGGAAGCCAAAGCGACGAATGCACGGGTATGGATGAATCTACGGAAAATCTCAGAGTTGTCTACAAAGCGAGGGTTACGATGAGGACTCACCGCGTAGGCTTCCGTTTGAACGTTGATGATGTGCTTCTTCAGCTCTTCAGCATCTTCGATTCCTGTCTGAGTCTTCATAAACTCCAGTGCCTGACCATCAAGGGCATACAGGCTCTCGTCCAATGGATTTGGTAGGGGCTTGTCGAGGTCTGCCATGATGTGAGATCAGAGGGTGCGAACCGATGCTGTCGACAAGGTGAGAGATAAAGATACAGCTCAATAGGATAGCTGCGGGTCCGAGCAGAAACGGACTCCAATATATATACGTGGTGGTCGGCTCATCGGCCTTGGCTCCGAGTTGACCCACGTGGGCCCTAGGCCTGATGCAAGAGTTGCACGCGGCACAGTTCGCTCTACATTCCAGCTGATATAGTGAGTTACGACAGCGGCTGCGCATGTCCGCAGCCTCACCCAAGAGTTATACTGTATAGCAAAAATGGATAATGTCATGCGATATCGCCATTTTGTCCTGGACATTTCCCTCGCTTGTTGCGAAATCACCATCTTGTACCCCCTTTCCATATCTCACCTCCTGTTGGCCCAATTCACCTGAAACTTTCTAGGACACTCACCACACACACTCTAAATGACACTGAGTAGTTTTTATGAGCTCCTTGGTCCTCAGAATCCTGCAATCTCTACTCGATCCTCCTGTCTTCGACGGGCGCCAACCAGGCTTATTTCTTGGCGCTTAACATACGATTACCTAGTTTGGTACGCGACTCACTAGCGCCCATGCGTACCCTCCACACGATGACTCGGTTTACTTTGTCCTCTTCCCCCTCAGCTCTTTCTTGTCAATTCTACTGCGTCCAATAGATATAGGAAAGCACCAATAATGTATTTTGGGGTGATTCATGCTGAAGTGAGCGCATAGTGAATGGATTTTTGCCGGGCGGACAACATTCCAATATTTGGGCGGACAAGTTTCCGATCATAGCGCCGGCAGACTTGCTTTGTCTCTGCTGACCAGTTTATTATCTACTGGGCGGGCAACCTGGCAATTTTCAGAACGTACAAGATTGCAGTTCTTACGACAGAATGGAAATATCTATGTACAGTATTCCCCTTTGCTACTGTATATGTAGAGCCTGAGGTCTGCAAGGACCCCCGACAATACACCAAAATCCCTGAGGCTCAATTCGGACAATTTGGGGCGATTCGGACACGGATGCCTGATGCTTACCCCCCTGTTTTGGACCCAACATCGTGGCCAGGTCTGGTGCCAGGCGCCCGGATATCGGACAAGATGATGACACCAGAGGTGGGTAGACGCTCTCCGGAGGCCCGCTCCGGCCGCCACGAGGGCGTCTAGTGGAAAAATTACCGTATAAGGAAGGAGACTGGTGCCATAATTCGGACCTGGCGACCCCTCCTGGAGGCCTGATCTCACGGACAAATTTGACCGATTTTTCGGAACGAGGATCAGGGATTTTGGTGTATTGTCGGGGGTCCTGGTCTGCAGCACGATGACGAAGATAACCGAGGATAATTCAGGGGGGTTTTACGCGGCAAAGTCGGCACTCGGTGGTGGCGATGCTGGCAGGTGAGGTTAAGTATCC
The DNA here is from genome assembly GCA_022605405.1 of Earliella scabrosa. Lineage (NCBI taxonomy): Eukaryota > Fungi > Basidiomycota > Agaricomycetes > Polyporales > Polyporaceae > Earliella > Earliella scabrosa. The sequence goes on along the minus strand of JABYQQ010000003.1, from coordinate 1,486,015 downwards.
CCTCCATTCATCCCTGATCGAGCACATCTATAGCCTGGTTACAGACCAAACGAGCAAGTAAAACTTAGCCTTCGGAAGCGACCCCAAGAGGTCTGTCCGCTTGACCTCGCGCAGGATCGCATCCACCTTGACGGTTCCTTTCTCGAACACCTGGCCATCCCATAATTCGATCCAACTCTCCGGGCAGTGACAGAACATGTGAGAGCCCTGCGAGTTTCTGTGCGCCTCGACTCTGTATCCTTTCTCGGGTCGTCCACCATGCGAGCCGAGGAGCATCGACCCGGGCTCGGGGGAGAGGAGGCCCGCCAGGGCCTGCGCGAGCTGCAACTGCTTCTCTTCATCGAAGAGGTGGAAGAACGAAGAGGCATGAATGGCGGATACGTGTCCTCGGAGTGGATTAAGCGACGTGAGCGTGTTCAACTGTGGAACGGAAGTCTCCGGCGGTGCGTAGAAGGGCGGCACCGTCTCAAGGTGGGCGGGGTCAAACGCATCGCCTGCAATGAACGGAACGGGAAACGTCTCCGAAGTGGACTTGAAGAGCTGGTGGCCGAGTTCCCAGAAGTCTGAAGCACAGTGAGTAAGGCTATCATCTACGAATAGATGTTCCTGCGCTTACCGCCGCGGAGATCAGACCCGATGGTACCCTCTATGGGGAAGCCGTCGGCGACCGCTTTCCGGATGTCGTTGCCAACTAGCATAGATGAACTGTGAGCACGGCTGCACAACCAAGGAAAGATTGAAAACTTACAACAACATCCAATGTCCAGAAATATTGCACCTTTGCGTTCTTTGCCCAGAGTCAGAAGTTGCTGATATCCGGGCAAACGGGACAGCTTCATTCTATATGCAGGAAACCTCAAGTGAATTCATACCCACGTCAAGAACCAATAGGACGACTCACTCAAGGAAGCTGAAACTTCGGATGCACCGGTATGGATAAACCTATATTGCCGGTCAGTTAGAAGTCGAGAGAGGAAACGAGGGCTTACGACGCAGGCATCAGTTTGCACTTGAATGATGTGTCTCTTCAACTCTTCGGTATCTTTGATGCCTGTCTGGCTCTTCATGAACTCCAGCGCTTCATCGTTAATGACGTAGTGGCCCTCGTCCAGTGGATGTGCGGGGCTCTGGTTGCTGTCGGCCATGATTGGCTGTTCGAAGAGGTTTTGCCTATGTTGAGAGTGCCTCGGAGAGCGGTGGCTCAATGATGTTTAAGTAGGAAAGTGTATAATTTCGGCTTTCGGCTTTTAGATGATCGGTCATTCGGCCCATAGTGAATCAGACAGGCGAAGGTACTCACGTGTTGTACAAAGATAGAGCAAACACCCACGACGCACCCAACCAACACGTTCGATGTGTCATTCCAAGTGGTACGTGTACAATCTAACTGTCGTCGTCGTCGTAACACATGGTTTGACGTATCCATATGTGGGATTGAGTTTGTTCCTGTCGAGCGTAGGCAACCGTACCTGCCAATGACGCTATCTATCAGCATGTCGGCAAAATTGGCACGCGCAGATTCCAGCCGGAGGGATAGAAGACGAAGCCGTGCCACGGATCCCAATAGGCGTGTATGTCGGGGCGTACGCGTAATGTGACACCGTTGGCGGCGTCGTCTATGGCCGCATCCTGGGGTGATCTATGTGATGATTGCCTAAGTATCAGTAGTCATGGTCGCGAGGGATGAGGTGGACGTTTCATCACACTAGAAGATATAGGTCCACTGATGTTCAGTGTCAAGACGAGCGAGAAGGGTCATTCCGCGGTGGTTTGTGCCACTTGTCTTGGATCTGGGCCGCCTGGAATCGTCGTCCTGCGTTTTGGATCGTCCCGAGGTCCTGCAAACGTCCCTGCGACACCCAACCATTTCGATTGGGCTGGTCTCGTGACGGTCTGGGACACACCGTGACTGTTCACAAGGCGCAGTTGGAGACGAACTTGTACATGTCTTGCACAGGACGACAAAGTCAGTGGAATCTCACAGACTGCAATGATAAACCCGGGACGCATTCGTGTTTACTTTGGCTGTCGGTTGCGATGAAGCCGACACGCGTCTTGGACAAGACGTCCACTCAGGGCAGGTCAATATGAGGGAGAGAAACCAGGACACGGAAATAGCCAGCTAAACACTCCGCGGCGGTGGATGTTCATGATGAAGGGAGCCCAGGGGAGCCTGAGTGACTGAGTCCATGATGGCGGTTGTGGCTTAGAGCGCGCTGGATTGCAGTCGCTAAGCGCTAAGCAACCGGCTGAGCGGGCCGGAGGAGGGCTGATGCCCGGGTTCTCCCGATTACCGTTACGGTTGCCTCGTGCAGTACTTACTTACTGACCGCGAGGCTTCGCTGACCATGGCCCCATGTTGACAGAGTATGCAGATGAGTGGTCAATCAGAAGTCGAACAGCAAGGCATCTACGCTCGTTTCGTATCGCAATCGTAGTGGGCGGACCTACAATCACTCGTTTGAAGTTGGTACGGATGCCAGCTCGAAGCATAACGTCAGCAGCCAAAGGGCCCAGCTGCGCCTCGTTGCTCACTGGACTAAGGAGTATCTCTATTGGTCTCATCTTCAACTGATCTTTCAACCTCCTAGGATGGGACCAGTGCGAAAGAAGGCCCGAGAAGATGAACGAGTCGGATGCAACGTCCGTCCTCTGCTAGTTATCGGTGCTGGTGTACCTGGTAATGATGTTCGAACACTCCTCATGATACTGACGGCGCAGCAAAAATAGCTCAGCCAATCCGTGGAACGAGCAGGGCGCGGATGCTCTCGTGCCCGACGAGTAGCAACCAGACGGGAGATCATCTTGCCGCATAGACACCGATGAACGCCCTCGAGTATGGAATCCTGCCAGGGAGGAGTGCCGCTCGGCCTGCGCACCGCCGCTGGCATTGTTCTCTCACCAGGGAAGTCCCCCGGCCACAGAACCACTTGCTGCTTTGGTCCGAGCGCGCTATAAGAATGAACGTCTCGGAGCCTGTCGTCCTCACCCCCTCCTCCCCTCTCTGGTCTCCTCTCTTCTCTCCTCAGCGATCTGGGATCGTTCTCTGAGTCCGTCGACTTGGTTTTGCTCAGCGACCCGGTGTCCAGCCCTACATCCTCACGCCCGACGTTGACCGCCGAATTATACCACTCCGGGTTCACGACTCTACGACAATGAAGTACTCCCTCACGATCGCTCTATGCCTCGCCCTCACCGCGGGCGCCGCACGCCCCAAGTACTTCGGCCGTGCAGACTTCACGCAGAAAAACGGCGAGGATGCCATAGCGCTCAAGTCAGTCTTGTTCTCTCACGCGCTCCACCTTTGTTCTAAAAATAGCCACTGACCGTTCGCCTTGTTTGCTCAACTTCTCGCAGCAACAAGTTCAAGTCGTTGAACGCAAACTCACCCTGTCAGACCGGCGAGGACGCCTGCGTGAACGACAAGTTCGCACAGTGTGTCAACGGCAAGTTCGTCCTCACCGCTTGCGGCGGTGGTACGATGTGAGTGGGTTGATTCTTTGCGCAAACTCTCCAACCTGACGTGTGCCTGCCAGCTGTGCGGCTCTTCCGCTGGTCAACTCGCCCGGAACGAGCATCACCTGCACGACCGCCGCCGACCGTGATGCGCGCATCGCCGCTACAGGTGCGAACACCCAGGGTTCGGGCGCGGACGCCGGCAAGAACGGCAAGGCTGGTAAGGGTGGCAAGAGTGGTAAGGGCGGCAAGAGTGGTAAGGGCGGCAAGGGCGGTAAGGGTGCCAACAAGGCCCCGAATACGCCAACGAACACGGCATCTGCAGCAGTATGTGTCCACTCTGCTCCTCATAACCATCACGGCATTCATGACATCACACCGCAGGCCACGAGCACAGCGGCCGCTGGGAACGCCGGAGACCCCCAGAAATCCCTGACGCTCCTGCAGTCTGTCGTCGCCACCGGGTTCGCGAACGACGGCCAGGACCAGCCGACGGCAGGCCAGGTCGCGTCGGCGACGTCGACGAACAACTTTATCAACTTCTGCGCGACGGTGCAGGGCAAGCAGATCACGAACGGCCTGCAGATCAAGGAGGGCTCGTGCAACCCCGCGCCGATGGGCGTCATCGCGTCGACGGCGAACATGCCCTCGTCCAAGTTCGTGTTCCCCAAGAACGGGCAGACGATCCGCGCCAACAGGGACTTCACGATCAAGATGGCGATCAGAAACCTCAACACGGGCTTCTTCACGAACCCGGACAAGACCTACTTCGCTGCGCCCCAGGCGGTTGACGACCAGGGCAACGTCAAAGGCCACTCGCACGTCGTCGTCGAAGCCCTCCCTGCGCTCGACACCACGAACCCGACGGACCCCACCAAATTCGCGTTCTTCAAGGGCCTCAACGACAAGGCGAAGGGTGGCGTCTTGTCCGTTGACGTGCCTGGCGGTCTCCCCAAGGGTGTCTACCGTATCGCATCGATCAACAGCGCGGCAAACCACCAGCCTGTGCTCGTTGCCGTGGCTCAGCACGGGTCTTTGGACGACATGGTTTAGTAAGTGGCCGCCGTACTGACCAGAGATTACGTTACTGACGTCTCCTTCAGCTTCACAGTCGCATGAGCTTGTGTTCACTACAAAGTATACCCGAGGCCAACATATCCGGCTATTTGTTGGGGTGTAGATCACTCAATACTGTATCTGTAGTGTAGGTTATTATGCTGTCGAATCCAAGTCGACGTCCACTCATTCCACGGACATGCCGAGTGCGGCTCACGCTCCAGAAAACAAACGATGCACGATTGGGAAATGTCTGGTTCACAGCGGTCATCATTCTATTTGCTACATCTTGCGTGAGACACCGACACATCTACGAGTTCTGTTGCACAACGCTGCCGCCAACAACCTCCAACACCTTCCAGTCAACTTCGATTCCATGCGTTTTGAAGATCGCGCGCGCGTCCTCCGCGATGGCCTCGAACCCGCCCGTGGCTAGGGCAAGGATCGTTGGCCCTGCGCCGGAGAGACAGATCCCGAGCAGGCCAGGGTGTGTCGATGGTGTGATATTGTTGGTCACTTCGGGCAGACCGGGGATCTGGAAGATGATGAGTGCTAGTCACCATAAAGCAGGAAATGTCACAGACCAGAGTCTTCCGGTAAGGCTGATGGACGCGATCCTTCATCGCCTCGTAGATGAGTTCTGGATCTGGCGGAGTTTGGGCTAGTGCTGTCGTCAACACTGCTAACCGTTGGAGATTGAACACCTGTAGGATGGAGAGATGACATTAATCAGCGTCACGGTTATCCAGGAATGTGGATTGTCAGAGCAGGCGATGCTGGGTTGTTTGTGATCATTGCAAGGCCATCCCATCCCACACCGTTTGCATGTTCCGCTATACCGCGTGCATGCTACACATGACACGCAGCTACACGAATCTAGATCTTGGAACGCATCCTGTCATAATACGCATATATCCACCGAGTTAGGATGTAGAGCGATGTTCAGATCGCTCCTGCATGTGGACATCGGTACTTAGACTGACGTGATCGAGCTGGAGAATGGCGCGAGTGAGAGCCGCGAAGAAAGAACTCAGTAGCGACATTCGTGGGCCACTCAGAACCATGATCATCGCCAGAGCTCCCCCAATCGCCTGCCCTGAGACTCCTCTATGAATCAAGAAACACGCACCAGATCTTTCCTCGAGTACTCCTGCGGCAAGACACTACGCGCCTTCGCAGTGCTCAGCTCGAAACGGGGAATGATTGCAAGGGCCTTGATGCTCTCCGACCATCCAAAGCGCACGTAGTGGCCGATGCCCAGCGGCGGCTGCGGCGGGTTCATGCCCCACTCCTCGCCCGCGTCCGGCGGGTACTCCGGCAAGACTTCGCTGAGCGGCACGCTCGCCGCCTCCGTCGCAGCGGCGTCGAGCTCGCGCAGGTACGAGCCGACGAACCCGCCAACGAGCGCGGCGGTGACGTTGTCCGGATGCCGTTCCACCATGAGCGCGAAGTCAAGCATCCGCTCGACAGGGAGGTTCAGTTGCCCAAGCTCGTTGCCGAGCAGGACGCCTGCAATGACCGCGGCGCCGGAGGAGCCCAGCCCACGACCGAAGGGTATTTCGTTCGCGCAGTGAATGCTCAAGTTGGCGGGGAACTTTGCGATGCCATGGCAGCGGAGCACGTAGAGCGCGACTCGGGTGGTCAGGTTCTTGTATGCATCCAGGGGAACTTCGTCGGCACCTTCGCCAGAGTAGGTAATGCGAGGTGCCTCTTCAGACGCGCCTGGCGGAGATAGCGTGACAGTGAGAGTAAGATGGAGAGAAAGCGAGAGGCCAACGACGTCGAATCCAGGGCCGATGTTGGCTGAAGTCGCGGGGACGCGGATGGTGAAAGAGCGTGCGTCCTTCGCCTGAGACATCGCGGTCCTTTGGGAAGGGTGGGCGTCTAATCATATGCGGGGTAGACAGATGCATGACTCGGTTCATTCATCCCACCAACGTTCTCGTCTCCTCGGTGATGGATCTTCAGGATAGCGAGCAGCCCAAGAACGGTAGACTGAGCGGGTCGTAGATGGATCGGGAGGGCATAACAATCGTAACATTCATTAAGCATTAGTAGGAGAACATGACAAGGAAGGTATGTATGCTACGTGATGATGGGTATGCGCGTATGTACGTGTGCTCGAGATCTACGGTCTATCCAACGTCATCTACCGAGATATGCAGCTCAACCGCCAGCAGTCAAGCAGACCGCGCGAGTCGCAACCAATGCACCGGCGGCCGTGTCGAAGGGCAAGTCGACCGTGAAGAGGACGTCGCTGCGGTCACCGTTGAGGTACACCGGGAGATTCACCCTGTTCGGGGCTGACTCCTCGATCTGAACCCAGCGAATTTGGGATGGTCCGAGGCGGGCGGTCTCGCCGTCGTTCAACACCAGCTTGTCGGTCGCCCAAGCTGCGCCCTCCAGTACCAGTCCTGGTGAAGATGAAGTCAGTATCTCAGCAACAGCGTATCTTCTGCCATCGGCACGCACCGTCAACAATGAAGGCGCCAGGATCATTGACCTTCTCCAGATCGAGCTCAAGCCTGAGGGTCTCCAGACTCCACCTCTTGCGATGCGCGACGGCCTGACGAGTGGCGGTAATGTACGCTTCGGGGAAGAAGAGGCCACCGAGCCAGACTTCCACATTGTTGAGGTTGTCCAACGTGGCGATCTGGTCGAGTTGTGCGAGGCGACGCGCGAAGTTCGAGATCCACTCCGACACACCCATGGCCTTGTGTACTTTGTAGCGTCGCCAGTGGGTCGGGATTGTGCCTAGAGAGAACAGTCAGAGAAGGTGCCTGGGATACTGAGATTACACGACTGACCCTTGGTGAGGGAGCTCATGAGAGTACGCAGGTGGTTCGTTTGCTTGAGCGCACCCTCGCAGACCTTGACGACGTCCGCCAGGTCCTTGCGCACCTGGGTGAGCAATTTGCTGCCAATACTGCCCTCGCGGAAGAAGAGACGGTACAGAGGATCCTGGTGCTCCGCGCTCTGCTTCTGCAGCGTGTGGAAGGTCTGCGCGATCGCGGGTGAGTACCGCTTCCCTACCGCAAACGAGCAAGTCACGTACAGCAGGAAGTGCTTGGAGCCATTCGCGACAGCGTTCGTGGAGGTTGCGCATCCATGCGGGTTGTTGCGAAGTTCCTTGCGCAGGTCCAGCAGCCGGGGTGGCTTCGTCATCGTCATCAGCCAGCATACGCATCTTGCGCAATTTGCCCAAGAGTTCGTTACCTATCACATTGTCAGCATATAAGCATGTCTGCTGGCGTATCTTATTCACGTACCCTGAGCGATGGCAATGACGCGCTCCGCAGTGGGAGGAAGGCTGAGCCAAGATGGAGGCTCCCGATCGGGCAGCTGCTGCACCCAAGAGAGGAAGTGCTCGAGCTTCGTGCCATCAGGAACAGTGAGGATCTGCTCTCCAGTGACGCTCGGGACAAGGTCGAAGTCCACGTTGTATGCGTGGGGCGTGAACAAACCATCCACAAACGCGTCGACGATCCTCTGGTCGAAGTCGCTGTCAACCCTACCACCATAAACCGACTGCTTGACAAGGGTGCGGATAGCGTCCCAAGGGATAGATGCAGGATCGACGTTGGCACGACCCTTCGCGACGCTGTTGAGCCAGGTGTCGATCGTGTTGAAGGCGGCAGCCATATCGGAGTCGTTGAAGTCGTACGTCTTGCTCCATCCCAGCGGCACGTAGCGGAGACGCTCCTGCACGACGGCATGGAACCAGGCGAGCAGGAAGTACAAGCGCACCTTCTCGGCGGGCCCTTGAGCGAGACGGTTGGACGCGATGCTGCGGAGGGAGTCCGAGAGGTTGGCCTTGATACCCGGAGGAGGCTCGTTCATGAGGATGCGGGACTGTCGGAGGATATTGACAGGGATGCTGGGGTTCGCCTCCATAGTGAGGAACAGACGGAAGTTCCTGTGCGGGTTGAGGGTCTGAAGCTTCTTCTCCAGTTGACCCAGCCACGAAGGGGCAAGATGAACGTTCTTGAGCAGCACCCAGGATCCTTGTCGGGCAGCCATGCCCACAGCGTTCTCCGCCAGAGAGAAACCTTCCTGTGATCCCATTGCGACCGACGTGCAACGGGTACCGGTGTTCTGTACCAGGTTTTCCACACGGTAGCTGGCATCGTATCCTGGAACTGACACAAGGGCCACAGGCGTAGCGGGTTGAATTTCATCGGCCACGATCTTCCCAAGCTCGTATGCAGCTTCGGCGGCGATGTCCGTCTGGAAAGCGGTGCGCACAAATCCAGCCGTGGCTTGGAGAAGACGGTCCGGGCGCAGACATTTGATGATGATCATGTTGCGGATAGCTTCGACGGCGGCTGGAGCATACAGTCAGCCTTGTCGGTCCAATAACTAGTATAGATTCACTCACGAGTGCTGGGATCCCACGGTGAAGGGACTGCTTGCTCGGGGACACTCGACTGCAAGAATGGAAGCCACTCGTCTTCGTGTTCGGTGATATGTGTCAGGACGGGCTTGAACATCGGCTGCTTCGCAAAGGTGACGAGCCGTTGGGTCTGATCAGGAGTGAGGATGCTGGACTGAACTCCCTCCGTGCTGGCAACGACTGCACTGTCACCACTTTCCAGGAAGAACTCAAGCTCGTCGGTGATCTCCTCCACTCCACGAAGCTTCACTTGCGCGAGCAGCACAGCAAGCATGACATGGTCACGATGAAGCAACGCACGAGACGTCCTCTTGTAGACGACCAGGAACAGATCGTTCATCAGAATATCCCTGCGCTTGGCGTAGTCCGACACGCCGTTGAGGTTGGGGTTATGATGGAGGACGTAGTCGAAGATGTCAAGGAAGAACCGGAGGGAGAACTGGTAGAAGTGGTTGACGAGGTTGAGCTGCTCCAAGATGAAGAACATGGCACTGCAAGCTTGGGCGAGCGGGAGGTACTCGGCGGTGACTTCCTCGACCTCCTTCATGACGACGTCTGTTTCCTCCACTTTGCGCGTGATCTCGGCAGCTTCACGCTTCAAGGTCTCCAAGGTATTGATGACCTTGTCGTCATCCAAGATGTTCCCAGACGACTCGTTAAGCGCTTGCAACAACAGCTTCTCCAGCGTGTGGAGTCGGAGGCGGAATTCTCCCTGCATCTTCATGAGGTCGGTGCGCTTCCGCTCAGTGTCCGGGCGCTCGACCTTCAGGACTTGATCGAGGGACTGACTCTGCAAACTGCTCCTCGTCATCGTGAAGTTGACAAACGTGACACGACTGCAGATGTCCGGAGAGAACTCGACGGACGGGTCGCGAGTGGAGAGGAACATAGTGAAGGACGGCGAAAAGTCGATGTCTTGGCTTCCTAGACGAATGAGGACGCGACCGCCTGTACGCCTGATTTCCCTGTTCAGGACTGGGTTCAGGATGGGGTCGAGATGCTCCACATCTTGAATGAGAAGCGTGTTGCCGAAACGCAGGGCGCTCTCCAGCGTCTTGAGGAAGGCTTCGTCGAGGAAACTCGTGGTGGTAATCTTGCGGTCCTTGTACTCGTTGAGCAAGAACGTCGTGGCTTGGCCCGTGGGGTCGATGATGAGAGGGTAGCGACTGTATCGTTTGATCATGATCGCATTCTCGGTGCAAAGGTTGTCCGAAGGCAGCGACTTCGACTGCCAGCTGAGACGATCGTCCGCAGTCGACAAGTACTCCGGAAGAGAGAGTTCGGCCTTGAACTTGACACCGGCCTCCCCAAGGTGACTGGACCATTCCTGCCACATCATCTCACGATACTGCTGGTCGAAGAAACCTGCATACGCGAGGAAAGCGGCGGAAAGGAGCACATCGCCAACGATTGTCCCCATCTCCGTGTCGAACGTGCGGCTTCCGGCCTCCCAACGGGACTTCTCGGACGACAAACTCTCCAGCAGCTTCATGCTGCGGTCGACCTTGCTCTCGACACGTTCCATCTCCGCCTTGATGGCTTCGGTTTCTCGGATGAGACCAGCGTACTCCTCCTTGTACCGTTCGATACTGGCCTCCAGCTCGGCGATCATCGTCACCATCATCTGTGCCTGCTGCTTCGTATGCTCTGCCTGATCTTCGAGTGACTGCACCTCGTTGCGCAATGGCTCCACTTTGTCCAGGATCTCCGAGAACCGGACCTGAGCGATAGCCCACTTGACAAGGGGACCGCAAGCCTTACTGGCGCGCTGCACAGTCTCGAAGTTGTACGAGGGGCGACTGAGGAAATCCCGCTTCATGATGTCACGGAGCTGCTTCGTCATCTGGTTGGCGGTATCGAAGTTGACGATGCGCTGGATGAAATCGTCACGACGAATGATACCCTGAACGGTACGCCAGCTGTCGATCTTGTGACCCAGCAGGGTACAGACAGACTCCATAGCAAGCTTGACGGCCTCGGGCGGGTTAGCCATCGTACGGACTTCCTGTAGATGCTGACGCTTGATGTTGCTGACAGCTGACTGTGCGTCCAGTACGGCGGGTTCGGCATCGGCGAGATCTGCCATGACGATTTCCCGGCGCTGCTTGATGGTGATGTCCTGCTCAGCGAGAGCGGCCTGGATCTCAATCGACGCTGCTTTCTTCTGCTCAGCTTCCTGCTGGTCGGCCACCATCCGCTTCAACTTCTCGTTGGCTTCCGCGTTCTTGGTCTCGAGCTGCGACCGCTTGATAGCGAGACTCTTCCGTAGGTCTTCGACCTGCTCGACAGTGTCGCGTAGCTTGTCGAGACCAACGTGCAAGTGGCGCTGCTGCTCTTCGAGCTCCTCGCGCTTCTCGTTGTGCAAGCGCACATAGTGGTTGATGCTAAGGTATGTCAGATGAGCATGTGTTTGCAAAGGGAATAGATACACTTACAAGTCGAGGTAGTGGCGTGGAGTGACGTAGTTGTAGCGGCCCTGTCGGCGGCTAAGACGTTGGTTGATCTGATGCATTGACTGGTGGACATGGACCAATGCGTTGACGACAGCGGCACGGTGGGTGGGTGGCATCGACAGGTCCCGATACGCAATCGGGAACATCGTTGGGGGGTTGTATGCCGGCAAGTCCAAGTCAAGGATGTTGGTGAACTCGAGACCGACCTGGTAGAAGGCCTGGTCTGACCAGTCTCCAAACCAGTCGAGCACGCAACGGTTGAACAAGGCGGGGGATGTGGCGGCACGAGAGGCCAAGCCGTTCTCGGGAGGGTTCATCGTGAAGACGACATGAAGGTTCTTCGCGACTTGCTGAGTGAACCAACGGTACAGCTCTTCGTGAGAGTCGAGCATGAGACCGTCACGCTGCGAACCCTCCTTACATGCCGTCATGAGTGCAGAGTGCTCGTCACCCTCGAATAGACCTGGGACTTCAGCGTTGGCGAGTAGGGTGTTCATGCGCTCGAGGAAACCAGAGTCGAGAACGTTGGACTCGTCCATGATGAAGCAGATCTTCTCGCCTTTGCATCCAGCACGACGCAGGACAGTGCGCAAGTCTTCATCGAAGTCGTCACCAGTGTACTTGTTGGAGACCTTGATCTGGAAGATACTGAGACCGTTCATCCAGGCCACGAAACGTGAGAGCGTGGTCTATAGATCAGGAGAGCAAGTGAGCAAGGTTTCAACTCCAGCAGCGCACATGAGCAAAAACTGACCTTTCCACTTCCACTGACACCAATGAGGAGCAAGTGACCTTGGATCTGGCGGAAGACACGATCGATACGCAGGACATGGTCCAAGACATCGTTGAAGAGGACGAGTGGCACGTCCAGCTCTTCCTCGTAGAACACGCGAAGACGGGCTTTCGTGTACTCGCGAAGCACTTCGCGGTCGACCGGTATGTAGTTCTTCGATGTCCAGTTAGAGAAGAGGATGGGGCGGGAAAGTGCCTCGTCGCGGTTGATGGTTGGGAAGTGCTCCATTGCGGCATTGTCGATGGCCTCGTCCGTCCAATGCTTTTCCTCCTCGGTCACAAGACGATCCTGGAAGAGACGCAAAGCCTCGTGCGCCCACACTCGGACGAGTCCCTCGACGGACAGGATCTCGAGGGGCCGGATCGCCTCGTAGATACCACGCACCCAACGAGTGAGTTCACGAGGACTGTACACATAGTGCGCTTGGATGTCGGTAGTGAACCGCTTCTGAGAGGCAAGGTACAAGGTGACCATTGCGTCGGTAAGGGGCTCGGCGTAAGCACGGAGGTTGGGTACCACTTTGAGGAGGGCGCGGTTGTAGGTTCCATAGATCTGCTTCAGCGAGAGCTCTCCAGGATAGTCGACCATGACGAGCGGTGCATGGCGCAGGAAACGGTGGCTCAACGGCACACGACCAGGATCGGTGGGCGGGTTGCAAGCGCCGACGAATTGAATGCGTTCCAGCTTGACCCAGGCCATGTCGCTAGTCCTCCAGTATCCACCGCACTCAACGAGCTGGCGGATGAACGAGATGACACGCTGGGTGCCATACTTGTCGGTAGCGGGAAGGTTGATCTCATCGCAGAACACGACGAGCCAGCGACCGATCTGGGACGGAGCAAGGATGACGCCGTTCGGCGTCTTGCGGTACTCGCAGTACTGCTCGAATGTCTTGAGGATCAACTCGGGGACAGTGGCACTGGAGAAGTTGAGGCCCACGACCTCCATGTCCGGCAGCTTGCGCAGGGCACTGAAGAGTGTCATCGTCTTTCCGGAACCTGGAGGACCACAGAGCATCAATGGCTTGTGCTCGGACAGCCACGAGTACAGGACCTCCTCGTGGCGCACAGTGTCAACTGTCGGGACAACGACGTCCGAAGCAGTGACGGCATGGGATTCGATCTCGATGACAGGAACACGAGTCTGCCAAGCACTCCACTCTCCGTTGGCAACTTGAACGTCGTAGTCGAGGAGAGAGCCGCCTTGTGTGAGCGGCGGGAGATCAACACCAGTGTGCTTCCTGAGGAAGTCGCCGAGCTCAGCACGGAGCTCAAGGCGCGCATCTCCGGAGAAGGCCCAGATGATATTGACCAGCAGACGCTTCGTCACATACTGCTCCACACGCTCGTGCGAGAGGGGGAAGTCGGAATGCTGGATGTTGTACTCGATGACGTTCCGAACGGTCTTGTTGATGAGGGAGAAGAGGGTGTTGAGTGCGCGGGTAACAGTGAAGTCCATGATGTGCTCGATGGTCTCTGCGTACTGGAGGGCAGTCATGATGAGTTCCCCGTCGGCGAAGAAGGGCTCTAGGATGGACGCAATCTGCTTCTGAGTGGCGAGGTGTGGCGAGCCCGCCGTGTCAGCGTCTGGGCGACGAGTAGCAGCGTCTACAGCCTCATCATCTTCAGCATCCAGAGGCACGTTGGAGAGGGTGTCCAAGTAGTGGCGGAAGACCATGGATGGCTCCACGACGTCCTCGCTGAACCAGATCATACCGCAACGACTGACAGTAGCGAGCGTGGCATACTTGAGATGCTCAACCTCGAACATGATGCGGACGTTGGGGGGTAAGTTGAGACGCTCGCCGTTGGGGAGAGTCAAAAGCTTGTTGTCGTCGAGGACACTGCACCAATATCAGCATGTAATCAATGATAGGAAGCGTCATGCGAAGTACCTGTTCAGGTTCTCAACCCATTCGGGGTCAACATCGCCATCGAAGATGATCCAGTGCCGCTTGCCACTCTCACCACGAACGTCGTCGACGATCTTCCTCAACGTGTGTGTGAACAGGCCGTCGTTCCATTCACGGGTGGTGGGGTCAAGAGTACCGTAAAGCGCGTCCTTGTGCATCGCCTTGGGGTCGATGACATACGATACACCCTCAACGCCATCGAGTCGTTCGAGCGCAGCCAGAAGCACCTGCCAGGCATTCGTCTTGCCACTGCCCGAAGGGCCGACCATCATGAGACCGTGCTGGATCTTCTGAATTTGGTAGAGCTGAAGGATCTTGTCGATCCAGCGTTCGCCCTCGACAAGACGGCGCTCGGCGCAGACCTTGCTGATTTGCTCACGGAGCGCATCCAGGTCAACAGGGACGTAATCGACGCCAGGGAACACATCAGCCAACAAGCTGTACAAGGAGGTTAACGTCTTCCGGCGATTCAGAGCGATGGTGAACGTACCTCGTCAACAATGGAACATCGTCAGCGACGAGCTTGGGCACGATGGTCTCGGTGACACTCTGAATCAAGATGACTTGCTCAGAGGCAGTGTCCGAGAGACCAGCAGCGTCAGCACCCTCCTCCTTGGAGGCGAGGAGCCGTTCACGCTTGAGGATACCAGCAGATGCGAGCACAGCCTTGAGCGCACGCAGACCGAAGTCGTAGTGCGGCTGAGGGGAGAGCTGTTCGTCGCACAGGTTAAAGAAGGGTACGATCTTGGATGCGAGGGACTCCGCGGTCCTAAAGCCCTGGGAGAATAGCATGACTTGGGCAATGAGCTCCCGATCGGGTCGTGTCATGGCCATGGGACGGAACAGCTTCGTCAAGTTCGGCGGAAGTTGCGAACGACCAGCGTAGTTCGGGTTAGTGGTGATGAAGATACCCATGTTCTTGTTGAGCTTGACGTTCTTGCCAACCAGCTCGATCTCGGTGTTCGGGTTCTTGACCAGTGCGGCGAGACCCTGTTGAATGCTCTGCACTTGCTGCGAGACGGCACTGAGAATACGCTCCTCCAAACGGTTGAACTCGTCGAAACAGCCCCATGCACCGACTTGACAAAGACCGACGAAGATACGACCCATGGCCTGGAAGTCGAATGTCTCGTCGCAACAGAAGACCAGTACGAAACGACCTAGTTGAACCCCAAGGGCCTTGACAGATTCGGTCTTGCCTGTCGTTCTGTTAGTGAGACTAACAGAAGACATACCTGCCTGACTCACCAGTTCCGGCGGGACCGAACGGAGAACCACCAAGTTGGTTGTCCAACGCTTGAGTCAACGTCAAGTAACACCTGTCCGTCAAGGGTGTCTGCACCAAGCGATCCGGCACACCAAGGTACTCCCATCCGTAGGGGAAGGACGCGTCGGCGACGCGGATGGAGAGACGGTCGAGAGGGTTCTCGATATTACGGTTGAGATAGAAGCGCATTTGGTACAACCATGAGAACGCGCGGTTGTCCGTCATCTGCTGCTGTATAAACTGACGTGTCACGTCACGTTGGTGGACGAGCTCGGTGATGAGGTGCTCGCACTTGCGACGTGTTACCGGCGTGAGCTCCGTCAACACGACGTCCGCGAGTAGGTCAAGGCCTTGTCGTACGGTGTCCAGGGGGCCCTCCAAGGATTGTGAGCTCTCGAGTGCGCTCTCGATAGAGGCTGTCCACGCGACCTGGATGGCGAGAGTGACCAATTGAGCAGGGTACTTCTCCAGCCACTCCATGAACTGGTCCTGAGGCAACGGGGAGACACTGCCGTAAAATGACTGAAGCTCGGTCACTGCGTCGCAGAGAAGCTGGGCTAGCGACACGCGCATCTCTGCCTCGAGCCTACTGAGCCAGTCGTTGATCTTCGGGTAGTCCTTGAGCAGGATGGGGTCCTTGAACCGGACTTCCTCGCCTTCGCGTGACGCCATACCCTGAATTTGTGTCAACTCGTCGTCCAGCATGATGGTTGAGATGCCCGCAAACATCTTCTTGAGGTGCTTCATGATTCGCAGGATCTCCTTGCTGTTACCGATGATCTCGAGCAGATCCTCGTCACCGACGAAGTAGAAACGAGGGAAAGAAGCACGCTCCCGTTCGAGATACTCTCCGAGGGCCTTCCGGATCTTGTTCAGCAAGTCCGCCAATCGCTCGAGAGACTTCTGGATGCCTTGGATATTCATCACGTCGATGACGAAGGGCGACTTGTACACTTTCTTCATGACAGTCAAGAATTCGGTGTTGATGTTCTGAAACCGGGCCGACTCGACGGGAAGTAGGTGCTTGATGTCAGCGCTGCCTGAGAAGATACCCTCGAGATACACCCATTGCCGCTGTACGTCGATCCAGACATCTGTTAAGCCGTGTTAGTCAGGCTGCTGACTCGGCTATCCATGGGTGTGTAGCGCTCACCGAAGAGAACGTGTATGCGATTCAGTTTCTCCTCCCATGCGCCGGCCTAGTTCCAACATGAGCATCAGTGTCTAACAAGTATTACGTTGAACACGATACCTCTTCCTCGAAGACTGCGATCAACGTGATTAGCATGTGCCCTAAGACGTAAGCAGGAGGGCTATCGCTCACCCTTGTAGTACGGCGAAAGCTTCATAGCCGTGAGCGAGTTCAAGTTCTCACTGCACTTGTTGAACAGATCATCCCATCCCCTGTGATAACATGAGCACGCTAGTCCTCGCGAGAGGGTATGCACATACCTGATGAGACGACACTTGTTCTGGTAGTTGACCAAGTCGAGAGTGTAGCTTGTCCAGGTCTCCTTGACTTGCCTGATATACTCCTCGAGCGCCATCTGGTATGTGCTTGAATACTTGGTTGATATCGCATATAGCAGTACAGCGTACCTCTCCCTGCGCTTGTATGATGACCTCCTTGATCAAATTCTCGTTCCTGCGCAGGTCCATGTCGTAGACGTGGCCTAGGGTCATCCTGACAAGATACCTCAGCACGCACCCTCACTGTTAGAACTGAAGCCACTCACAGAGGCAGACTAATCTGCGACGGAACCCTCAAAACCTTGAACAGCTGCTTCCAATGCCGATCCTTCAACGCCTCCGACTTGAGCTCTCCGATGAGCGTGTTGGACTTCAGCAGCCCCCTCAACACATCTTGCACGTATTCGAACGCGGCGTACTGGCGCATACGCGTGGGCATCTCCTTCGTCGACGATAGCAGCCCATCCAACTGCTGCCTGAGCTTCCTCGGCTGCACCGTCGCCCACGTCATTTCCCGCAACTCGCCAATCTGGTTCCACACTCCGGAGAGCGCCGTCCATACTGCCTTGAGGTCGCGTAACTCCTCGAAGACGGGTTCTAACCGTGTATGGCGAATGAGTTCGAGGTCGAGAGCCTCCTTCGCCTTACAGACGAGCTCGTAGTCCTCTTGTACGCGCGTGAGCTTGCCCTCGAAGATGTTGATTGTGTTGAGCGCAGTGTCAGCACGCATGCTGCCTTGTACGGGTCGGGTCTGCTCCCACTCCTGGATGATGTCGTTAATCTTATTCTCGACGATCTTGTCCTCCGCGACAATCTTGAGCTGGAGTCCAGCTGGGGAGTGTCCGGTTACATTCGCGTCGGACCCCTAGTTACGGCCGAGCTAAGAGCACGCACCTAATTGCTCCTGGATGGAGTCGTTCTTTCTCTTGAGGATCTCGTTGAATGCGCTCCACTCCCCCCTCAGTTGGTCGCTGTACAGCCAGTCGTCCGGGAACTGGTATCGAAATCGTTCAAGCGTCTTCTCGCCGCTCGCGCACAGCTCGATCATAGGCCCCCATGTCTTCGTCTTGCGTTTGAGGTCTTGAACGAAGGTGATGAAGGTGACCGCCGCTGCGGTTGATGAATTGGAGGGTGCCAACAACTGTGCAGACATTAGCTTGCCACAGGGAACGCTGAGCACGACGGCAACACACCTCCATGTTGTTGACACACTGGATGAGGACAAGTTTAGCAAGACGCGACGCGTCGCTACAGAAGGCAGTCGGCATTTTCCGAAGCGCCTTTACCCTTTGCGCGCCAAACCTTGACATTGTGCTCAGACCTCTTCGCCGCTCCATCCATACACCATACCCCTTCTTCGTTTCGCCTACGATCATTAGTCCATCATGTCAGGCCGTCAGCAAAGGGTGATGGTTCAGCCCATCGTGAGTCTTATTGTCTGGGTTGCTCGTGCACGCGGCCCCTCTAACATCTGCACTCAGAATGTCATCTTCAAGAACCTGCAACAGGTACGCACGTCTGTTGTCGTCGCGTCTATCGCTAACGACCCTGCTGCAGAGGCAGAAAGTTGTGATCTGGCTATACGATAACATCGAGATGCGTATCGAGGGGGTTATCATTGTGCGTGTCTCAATGCACCTACAAGCACTCCGCGTTGAACTCCAGTATGCCCGAAGGCGACAGCTTCTTCATTGCACATGTCCTACTGCGCGCGATGAGTGCCTCGTTTGATCGCTCTTACTCTTTACCTTGTTCCAGTCCATCTCACGACTCACATGCTGACGAGTTCGTATAGGGCTTCGATGAATTCATGAACGTGGTAATGGACGATGCGGCAGAGGTTTACGTGAAAGACGCGAAGCCAAGGCGAGAATTGGGTACGTCTAACAGTCCTACCAAGAAGCTGCAGATACTCATGCTCTTCAAGGTCGTATTTTGCTAAAAGGCGACAACATCACGCTCATTCAGCAAGTTGTCTAAGCCTCCTCCGCCGTGTAAAATTGTGGGCCCTCGCACACGTGTTGTACGTTCTTGCTGTGATACTACTTCTGACGCCACGCTATCGATATACTGGGACCTCATTGGAGACGGATGCGCGGGCGATCATATTAGAGGTTATACACTGGTAGTAGCGAGGTAAGATTCAACGATTGTCTGCATAAAGGGCACTCCGCCTGCGTCAAATCTTCAGTGTGTCGTCCAAAGGAACATGCTCTTCGACCTCACCTTCTCGCGTCCCCAACCCACAATGCAATTCCAACAAAACAGGTGACCACAATCTGTGGCACAACTCGCTGTTCGCTCCTCAAGGCAGAGTGTACAATTCCTTCCCGCGCGAATATCAGGCGGTATCTTCGAAACGTCCAACACTGTGTGTTCATCTTCCTCCGCAGGAAGGGGTGGTGCGTCATCCTGGTTCTTGGCTTCGAGTAGGGTAGACA
Source organism: Earliella scabrosa (assembly GCA_022605405.1). Lineage (NCBI taxonomy): Eukaryota > Fungi > Basidiomycota > Agaricomycetes > Polyporales > Polyporaceae > Earliella > Earliella scabrosa. Next base: position 1,466,774 of record JABYQQ010000003.1, on the reverse strand, counting down.
CTCGCCGGTCGTCGATGTAGATGTCGTCATCGCTGTCGGCGATTCGCTTCCCTTTCGTCCCTCCAGAGTCTACCTTCCCTGACCGTGAGCGGAGATAGCCAAGTGCGCGATGCAGGAGCCTAACGGCCAGCAATATACCCAGCAGAGCATAGGACGGTGGTCGAGCATTGGGATTCTCCGGAATGGCTGATATCTGGTTTCATTTTCAGCCTGCTTCCACATGCGAGTGAACAGGACGGACATACATATTTCATACCAAGGAGTCTCTTCGCTATGTTGTAGTACGTTCCCCTCAGGTAAAATATGGCCAGGTTGATCTCAGACAGAACTTCAAAGGTAGTGGGTATCTTGCGCAGTAACGCTCCTATTGCGGATGTTGGCGAGAGAGAAGAACCCCACCTTGACAATATATGTGAAGGTAGTGTGGGGAGGAGAATGAGAGCAGCCCTCAAGCGGGGGTTTGGTCGACGTTGTGTACGAGACGAATGTAGCCAGACGTCGGTGTACTCCTCTCCGAGAGTCTGAGATCCTGTAGCGGGCATCATGGGACTCCGTGCAGCATCGAGACGTTTCAGCACTCACCGAGACCAATGGTCAGCCCGTAATACACCAGGTTCGCTGCAAGGTCTATCTCTTTGTCCCACCGAGTGAGCCATCTCGTCCCTGCGGCGCACCTCACATTGAACACCGGGTAGCACTCACACTCCTAGACAGTTCGACGTACCAAACCATGCCCGCAAAGTGTTCTCGGTTTCCTCCCGCAGTGCAGAGACTTGGAAGAGGTCTCGTTGGTTGGAACGGACTGCTCAGCGAAGCGGCGTTAAGCACTATGAGCCTCCGGCTTTCATGGCTGTTTCGTCACGTACTGATTTGTGCTTGCTGCGCTTTAGGAAACGAAGGTAGTGTCGCGGCCATCATGGCGCGGCGGTTCCGAAGCTTCGAACAAGCGGAGGGATCGCCGGAGGGAGTGCGGGGTAGAGAGAGGTCGCTCCGAGAGGAGAACGTGTGATGGCGCGCGCCGAAGTCCGACGCGTCTTGCGACCAACCCTCACGCCATCTCACTTGCATTTTGCCAGTTCACCTTTGCTCCTTTCTCTTCAAGCCTAGCTGTCTATCATAATGCCTCCAGTAGCCATGCCTCAAGGCCACGCTGGTCCCACCGTCTGGCAGAAATGTGCGTCCTTCATTATCGCTCGGGACCCGCGGCCTGTACGCTGAGTGCTCTCACAGTGAAGTACGTTGCATTCGGCGAGATACGTCGAAACCGGGCTAAGAGCTATGTAGGATGGGTGCGGTGATGGGTGCGGGTGTCGGACTAACCATGGGCTTCCTGTTCGGAGGCTTCAGCATCCTACGGTACGTTCCACGTCTGTCGCGTTGTGTGACTTTCTCTCATCATCTCTCAGAGGAGGTGCCGGCCCTCGTGGCGTGCTCCCGACACTCTCGCAATACATGCTTGGTAGCGCTGCAACGTTCTCCTTCTTTCTTGCCATCGGTTCGGTACGTACCCCGTCACCCGTTCATCTGTCGCTATCGCCCATAGCCCCTCACGTAGGTTATCCGAAATGACGGAGAACTCCCCCCATACCTCGAAGCTGCACGCCTACAGCTCAACCCACCTCTCATGCGCTCAAGGACAGATGGCTTCACGAACATGAGAGTTCAGTGGGCACGAGAGAAGGCGCAGAGGTCAGATTCGCAGTGACATCCACGCTGCCTCTTCCGGATGCTCCTTTCCCGTGATTGGCCCCTGGCATCAGTCTATCAGTCTGAGTTACTGACCGACAACGCGAATCACGGGCCATTTGAACAGTGTCTATCACTTGCAAAAGCCATCACCGACTCGCCGGCGACCTATAACTTGTAGGGTAGGATATAATACGACTCGTTGCTATCACTCCATGCGTCTACCGCGAAGGTGTGCGGTATCTGGAATTCAGCCCGCAAGTGACCTAACTCAAGAGGTCAGTGCAATGTCCCCTGGTCCGCCTGCTGCAGCGATGAGGCTGGTACCATGAATTGCCAAAACGGATATCTCGATGTCCGGCCCGCCGCGCGTACATGAGCCAAGCCAAGAACGGTAGTGACAGCCCTTGGTTGCAACTTGCTACCACCATGTCCACGCAGAGTCAATCGGCGGCAGAACGGCTCAAGGCGGAAGGCAACGCGCTCTTCATCAAGAACGACTTCGCAGGCGCTCACAAGAAGTACACGGAAGCCCTCAAGCATGACGACAAGAACGCGACGCTGTACTGCAACCGTGCAGCATGCTCCCTTGGTCTGAACAAGTGCGCACTTGTCAAGTCCGGAATCACTCAGACTGACGAATTATCAATATACATAGATATCGAGATGCGGCCAACGACGCCAGAAGTGTTGGTTTGCATCGTCGCGGAATTATTGAGATATTGCATCTAAACAAGGTCATTGCAGGCGACAGAACTGGACCAAAGCTATGCGAAGGCGTGGAGCTGTCTAGCTGCCGCAGAGATGGTGCGTGAACGAGTTCTGTGCTCGCGCAGTATTCATTCGCTGAGTATTGCGCCATTCCTCCTCCATGCGACATACAATTGGTACAGGGGCTAGGCAAACCCGAACAGGCTGTGGAGTGTTGGAAGCGTGCGATCGCGTCGCTTCCTGTCGAAAATCTGACGCCCGCAGAGCAGAAGCAGCGCGACCAGTACCGTGAGGAACTCACCATTGCCGAGCAGAGGGTAGCAGACTTTGCGCCCAATCCAAAACAGTCGAATAAGGCTGCTCGATTGCCAGCTGGCCGTGACTGGCCTTGGAACCGAGCGAAGGCTCTCCTACCCCGATTAGTATCGAGCGAAGTATGGCTCAGCAGTGTGAGTTCTCGGAGCCAAGGACAAGTGGCAGGATTACTGATCTACACCATTAGGCTTATATCATTGCGTATGCCCACGCCGTACGTCTATCATTCGAATCCCTCGTTCAGATTTGTCCTAACAGAAGGCCGTTGGTACTAGGTCTGGGAGGATGCGACCAACAAGATGAAGAGCGCCACAGCGATGCGCACTGACTGGCATGGAGTACCCAAAGTGAGGGAAGCCCTCGAGAGTTTGTGTTACCGCACTGAACACGATCGTCGATAGGTGATAGAGGGCCTTACCAACGCAATCATCACCGATTCACGAGTTTTCCACACCCCTGATTCCAACTCCCTGGTGAGGTATAACCAAACCAGTACGCACGCGTCCATGTTTCTTACGTTTATTCATCTCTTACATCTTCCCTTCCCCACATCCAGTGACTTTGGGGCTGAAAATGACCCCATGGGCAAATAGTGGCACGCAGCAAATCATGGCGGACGTTCTTGAACGGGTTGAGGTAGAAGGGTGGCAAACCGTGCGACCAGTGCTCGCCCTAACAGTCAGGTCAGCCTATATTATGTCCTCGTCGCTGGCGCGATACCCATACAGGAACTCTCAGAGCCTGGATTATGCGCGCCCTGCTCGCGGATGCTGTGGTCGGTGGCCAGGGCGTGAGGATTGCGCTGCAAACATACGCGTCCATCTTGGAGTTCCTGCAGTGGGGTCATGAACGCTTCAACGACGTGCCGTACAAAGACAAGGGCACAATCTTCGAGCCGACCTTCATCCGCGGCGTCAAACATCTTCGCCTTGACGCGCTTGTGAAGGTATGTGTAGGTATGGAGACCAAGGCACATGCCTGACAAGACGGGAGCCAGGCATATGCGCAAAGTCCTGGCCTCAATTCTCAGTCCATCCTTGATGAGATTCTAGCTAACGCGGACGAGCTTCTTGCGGACATCGGAGCGATTCCTCCACTTCCGGATTTCACCCTGGAAGAGATAGGGTTCTGGATGGCTTTCTACCATTATCCAGCTGGCGCAGCTTATGCGTAAGCAATCATTGCAACTTTCTTTCGACAAGGTAATCTGACACTACCACTATACGTTAGCTCGCGCGGCTTCTATTACCATCAAAGGGGCCTGCTCCTTCTCGAAGCCAGCGGGATGTCCCAGGAAGTCCGCGATCTCTTTGCTCAAGCAGCGGCAGAGTACAGAGCTACCGGAGCGCATTTTCCCGACGATGACGAAAACAACGTCTGTGAGTAATTTTAGCTTTACGAATGCTGGGTATGCTAAGACATTCATATGAGGGTATGCCCACTGCGCCTTCGACCTGCTGTACGGAGCAGGCGCGCCCATTGGCGAATTGCTCAGCTACCTCAATAACATCCATAGCAAACTGCCGCAGATGAAGCGGATCTGGGGCGCAGTTGGCTCCACTAGCAAACTCGGCGATGGCCATGCCAACGTCGCTTTGAAAGAAGATATGAAGTTGCGAGAGGATCTCCTTGCCGCCCTGGCCGGCGGTCAGCTGCGGGAAGAGGAGTTGAGTAACAAGATGTACAAACCAGGATTCGGCCCAGAGGAGAGATGAACATTTGTATCATCCTCAGGCTCCTGGCACTGTGTTCACTGTGTACTGATGGTGTCCTGTGGGTTCTCGAGCGCGAGCGTTGCCCGGGATACTTGCGCATCGGAGCAATCGGCATGCAAGTACGAACCTTAGACCGAAGCTAGAAGTCCAGATGTGCCCTTGATGAGCACCTCGTGTACGAAGCTGCAGGGTAAGGCGATGTCTAAATGCGCAGCTGGGAGACGGCGTTACCGGACATGGTCGACTCTGGCACCGGCCGTCTCCGGGCACGTTTCTTGTGCATCTCCATCCGAGTCGTTGATGTCAGTCCTCGTGTCGCGGGCGGATGCCCAATGGCCAGGGTTGGGGAGGACCCGAGTACAGCAGTCTCGGGGTCTGCTCCAGACCTGACAACGTCGGCTACCACCCAGGGTCCCCGTGTCACCAACCACCACCATGTCGACAGCCACTCAGAATACCTCCGAGGCAGAACGCCTCAAGGCTGAAGGAAACGCGCTCTTCATCAAGAACGACTTCAAACGCGCGTACGCAAAGTATACAGAAGCCCTCAAGCACGATGACAAGAACGCGACCATCTACTGCAATCGCGCTGCATGTTCGCTCGGCCTGAACAGGTACGATGGCCAGGCAGCTGTAGACGTGCGCGCGTGGCTGACACCTCAGCGTTTCCCATAGATACATGGATGCGTCCACTGACGCTAGGAAGGTCGGTACTTGTGCGTTCGGATCTTACCATGTACCTATCAGGCAATTTGCAGGCGACAAAGTTGGACGAAGGGTATGCGAGGGCATGGGCACGTTTGGCAACGGCAGACATGGTGAACATTGATTGTCACTGACATTGCAAGGTATCGCACTGACTGGCTATTTGCTCGTATAGGGTCTCGGCACGCCGCATGCAGCTGTTGATCATTGGAAGCGTGCCATCGCCGCACTCCCTGAGGATCGAACGCCTGCTCAAGAGAAGCAATGGGAGCAGTACAAGAGAGACCTCGCTGCAGCAAAGGCAAAAGTCGCGGATCTTGAGGGGAATCGGAAACTGCCACAGGGTGCTATCCCGGTACGATCAGAAAGCGAACTGCCCTGGAATCGCGCGAAGGCCCTTGCCCCCAACTTGGCGGCCGGGCAAGTGTGGGTGACTAGTGTATGTTTCGTGGTGAAAGATGCCACTGCATAGCATAGCTAATGATTCACCCTGTTATAGGCTTGGATCCTCCTATATGCGCGTAAGGTACGGTCTCGTTATCTATCTGCACCGAGTGGGTCGTTCATACCCTGGGCCCGTCGACAAGTCGTGGGAAGCCGGGGTCAACAAGATGAAGAAGCTTCAGAAGACTGAGCTAACTGGAGCCGTTCGCTTTCATGGTGATCTTGGGGTAGGATATACATATGCATGCACTGCGCGACATTGGGATTAATCACGGAGATTCAGGCGCTCGCAGACCTCTCCAATGCTGTAGTTGCCGACCCGCGGGTTTTCTCCATCAGCGAGCGAAAGTTCTGGGAAATGTATGAATCGCAGGGTACGTGGTTCATCAACGTATAATGCTGACCTGTTCACATCGTATCGTTTAGTGATCTTCGAGACTACGGCCAGGACAGCGTGGATCAGTAGTGGAGCCCAAGAAGTCATCGAAGAAGCGCCTAAGCGACTCGAACGGGAAGGGTGGCAATCCGTGCGTCCAGCACTCTCATTGACAGTCAGGTGAGTACATACATACGAGTGCACTATGCGCGCTACATCCTCGAAACTTGCAGAGGATGGATCATGCGCGGTATCATGGAGGATTACTTGCGGGACGACGCGGAGTCAGCTGTCCAATTCTTCACTTCGGCGCTGGATCTCCTACAATGGGGCAATGAGCGATTCAGAAATGTCTCCTTCGAAGACAAGGGTGCAGTCTTTCAGCCAACATTCATACGCGGAGTCAAGTGCCTACGTCTCGATGCATTCATAAAGGTACGTTATCGCGTCCTGAGATTTCAAATGGGACTAATGAGCGTTTTGTAAGGCTTACGGGCAGAACCCCGGTGCCAACTCGAAGTACCCACTCAGTGAACTGCTGGTGGCCGCAGATGAGCTCCTTGCCGAGGTTGCAGGCTGCCCATGGCCAGGCGTCCCGAAGACTGTTGAAGATATTGGCTTCTGGATGGCCTTCCAACTCTATCCCGCCGGACATGCGCATGCGTAAGACGATCGATATCAGTCAACGCCATGAACTAACTCTGGTTAACTCGTGTAGGTTGCGTGGATACTACTACCACCACAGCGGTTTGCTACTGCGCGAGACAACCGGCATGACGCAGGAAGTTCGCGACCTCTTCGTTCTCGCTGCACAAGAATACAGGGCAACCGAGAAGTACTATCCAGACGACGACGTGCACAACATTTGTGAGTACCCGTAGCCCACGTCCACCAGTGTACATACCTCATTGACGCGTTCTCTCAGGGTATCTGCATTGCGCGTTCAACTTGCTATATGAAGCCGGCGCACCGATCAGGGTTCTCCTGGGCTACCTAGACCACCTCCATGAGAGGCTGCCCAAGATGAAGCGAATCTGGGGCGGAACTAATGGCAGGAGAGGTCAGCGCACTGACGTTGCTCTCAAGGAGGACCTGAAGCTGCGAGACGAACTCCATGCCGCGATCGCGAGTGGGCAGCTTCGGGAAGAGGAGTTAGACAACATGATGTACAAACCTGGCTGTGCTCCGCTGACGGAATGAGCGGTAGAGGTGGAGGTGGAACGGGTCTCTCCCTAGCGTCGATACATAGCATCCGTCGTACAGTGTCTTCTTGGTTCTCGAGCGCTCCGCGAGTTCCTCTCAGCACGCGCCGTCGACTGGGAGTTGGTCTGATGGGGCGCGCCGAAGGGGCTTCGCACGTAAATTTGCGTTAGCTAAGGCTCTAGTTTACGCGCAAGTGACTTGATCACTTGACAATCTCAGTAACAGGCGGTCGAAGCAGCAGGATTGCTGGGTCGACTCTGAAAGGAGTCGAAAACATGGATCTGAAAGACGGCTTTTGCCGAGATAAGTCTCGGCAAAACAGAGCCCTGCCTCGCTCAAGGCAACCCAAAGCCCAAGTTTGTGCTGAATGGTCACCTCGTGGTGCGTACTTGAGTTGCGGGGTCCACACTAGCCGTGGGCACCTCGGCTGGCAGCAACGCACCCCTCTCTTCATCCCAACCACCATCATCGATCAACATGGCCACCGAGGCGGAGCGACTCAAAAGCGAGGGCAACGCCCTTTTCACTAAAAACGACTTCTCGGGCGCGTACAACAAGTACACTGAAGCCCTCAAACACGACGACAAAAATGCGATCCTCTACTGCAACCGCGCTGCAAGTTCTCTTGGTTTGAACAGGTATGATATCCAAGTCACGCCCTCATTGGCAAACTTCGCGTGGCTCAATAATCTCACGCGCATCGTTCAGGTTCATGGACGCGGCCGCCGATGCTGGAAAGGTGAGGTCCCGGTGCCAAAAACTGTCACGGCCCTGGTCTCATCCTCTGTCATCGCATTTCGTAGGCCACCGAGCTCGACCCGGGATATGCGAAGGCTTGGGGGCGCTTGGCAGCGACGAGGACTGTGAGTTGTGATTCCAAGAACGCGCAACGTAGCATTGACCGGTTCATGGACGCGTCGCGTTGTCGTTCCGCTTGTTGCACGCTATGAAAGGGTCTTTCCCGACCCGACCTGGCCGCGGAGGCTCTGAAACGCGCCATTGCTGCTCTCCCCGCGGAGAACCTCACTCCTGCGCAGCAGAGACAGAGGGACCAGTACAAGCAGGACCTGGCTAGCGCGGAAGCGAAGGTGGCTCAGTCCGTCCAACTGAACAATGGTCACGTCACCGTGCCAGGAAGCCAGGCTGGGCAGGTGCCTTGGAAGCGCGCTGCTGCGTTGCTTCCGGGCCTCGCTGCGCAAAGTATCGTGGACAGTAGTGTAAGTGCACGTCTGATACTTACTGTGGAGTGGCCGACATGTGCGCTGACGTCTATAATGCTGTCAGGCTTGGATCGTTGCGTACGCTTACGAGGTATGTGATCCTCTTCTCTCATACTAGCATGGACATTCGCGCACGCACACTAATCTGGGATGCAAGGACTGGGAACGAGCGATGAACGGGATGAAGATGGGACGAGAAATGCACACACCTCATGGGCCGGGCTATTACGGACAGCAGGGGATAAGGTTTAGTACGTTGTTTGTCACATTCGAACCTCGCCGCTGATAGCTCTCTAGGTCATTGAGGGCCTCTCGAACGCCATCCTCACGGACTCACGTATCTTCCACATGACCGACATCAACTGGGTCAACATGTACAACAAACAAAGTGAGCGAAACTTCTGCTTCGACCGCGTGTTGATGGTAGGGTACTAATCTTCACTCGTCGGTGTTCCTAGTGATGTTCGAGCTCACCGCTGCACGCGCTGGTGATTGGGCCGACAGCGGATCCAAACGTGTCATCGAAGAATTCCCTGCGCGGCTCAATAGGGAAGGTTGGGACTCCGCGCGCCCTGCACTCTCCATCTCGGTGAGGTAACTCTTGCATCGCCCGTCCCTCGTGGCGTGTTACGACTGATCAACGTTGTACAGGGCCTGGATCATGCGCGCCTACCTGGATGCGAACATCAAAAGGAGTGCGGAGACTGGCCTCGAGTTCTTGAAGTCTGCTTTGGAAGTCCTCGCCTGGGGCACAGAGCGTTACCGGGACGTACCAAACGAGGACAAGGGCGCGATCTTCCAACCGACCTTTATTCGAGGCATCAAATGCATGCGTCTTGACATGCTCATGACGGTCTGTTGCGTTATCTCCGCCTCTCCTGCCCCCGTTGTCTGATAGCCTCCCGATTCAAGGCATACTCCAACAACCCCGGTGCCAACTCGAAGTACTCTCTGGAGGATCTCCTCGCGAGCGCAGACGAAGTCTTGGCTGAGCTCATGGCGATACCTGGCCCGCCGACGGTGGAGAGCGTCGGATTCCACCAAGCGTTCTATCTCTACCCCGCCGCCGTGGCGCACACGTGAGTCATTCTGAGCCCCTCGGGAGTCCGCTACTGAAATTGTCCTGCAGCGTCCGCGCCTTCTACTACCGCAACAAGGGACACTTGCTCCGTCAAGCGCAAGGCCCTCCCAGCGAGGTCAGCGATCTCTACAGGATGGCAGGACGCGAGTACATGGAGGCCGTCAAGCTGTATCCCATGGACGACGAGCGTTATGCTTGTGAGCCGCTTTGTTACTTCGACAGCAACGTGACCGCTTACTTATAACCGATCGCACCAGGGTTCACGTATTGCGCCTTCAACGTTCATTGGGACGCCGGCGCGCCGTTGAAGTACCTCCTCGCGTTCCTCGACCAGCTTGAGATGTCGATTCCGCTGATGAAGAAGATATGGGAGTTCTCTGCTGATGCCCCCAGCGGGCGCGATGCGCTGTTCCAACGTGCGTTGGAACAACGACGCGCTTGGTTGGACGACATCAACAGCGGAAGAATCTCTCAAGAGGATCTCGACACAATGATCGTGCAAAGGGTGTAGTGCCGAGGTTCGCCAAACAAGGCACAGCATGGAGGACGGAACGCTGTGAAGTCTCGAAGCCTTTGACTTTGCAGGCATTGCGTGATTGACAGACTCCCTACTCATCCGGCTAGCATCTAGTTCACGTGGAGATCTCAGTGTGTATACGACTGCTTTGGTATACCAGTGCTTCACGTGCAGTGTTTGTTAACGTCGTGGCACGACTCATCTTGGACAGCCTGCGCAACTCAACTTTCGGTCACACTGCCATCCACTTGCAAAGCAATTCGGGAACGGATCACCTTGTGTTCCTAAGCGACAACCACCTACGTTCTCGCCCATGGAGGACGGAGCCAACCCGATGGCGCACTAAAACTCAGGACCTTCGGCCGTTTGCGCCCGCTTGACTCACAAAGCAATCCAACTGCTGAGAATAGACGGGAGCCGGTGAAGATTAGCGAGGTTCGTCTCGCTCCTCGTGTAGCGAACAGATCGATCCCGCAGGACCCTGAGCTTACTGCATATAAGGCATCGCGCTGTGGAGCCACTCTCATCGCGTCTTCACCTTCATCCACCATGACCAGCGACTCCGAGCGCCTCAAGGGCGAAGGCAATGCCCTCTTCGCGAAAGATGACTTCACTGGAGCATACGAGAAGTATACAGAGGCGCTGAAGCACGATGACAAGAACGCCGTCTTGTATTGCAATCGCGCTGCATGTTGTCTCCGCCTCAACAGGTACGACTGATCTCGTCGATAATGGGGTTTCAGGTTGTCCTGCCACTAACGCTGTTGTCGAAGGTTCATGGATGCTTCATCCGATGCCACGCGGGTAGGCCGCCTTGCTCACGTTAAGGCCAGTCGCGTCGCCCGTGACTCATGCTCTTGACGAACATACAGGCTACCGAACTCGACCCTGGATACGCCAAGGCGTGGGGTCGTTTGGCGTCTGCGAGGATTGTGAGTACAGTGTATTCATATCGTGGCATTTATACCAACGCGCTTCGTTGACCAGGGTATCTCCCGGTATGACTTGGCAGTCAAAGCTTTGAAACGCGCGCTCGCTGCCATGCCCTCCGAGGACCTCACACCTGCGCAAGAGAAACAGCGTGATCACTACGAGCAAGAACTGGCTGTTGCCCAGGTTAAGCTCACCGTGTCCGTTCTACCGGGCGTTGTCACCATTGAGAACTCTGCTGGAAAGCTGCCTTGGGATCGCGCTGCGGCTCTTCTTCCGGAGCTGTGCGCTCAGGGAATATGGGACAGCAGTGTGAGTTCGTACTCTCTACGTCAGGTGTCGTTGATCTCATCCTGCTGTCAGGCATGGATCATCGATCACGCTTACCATGTATGTGTTCATAATACACGCCGGTATGTGTCTCAGTACTTAATCCTTGAATGTCCGTTAGCAATGGAAGCGTGCCGTCGACGATATGAATCAAGGCCGATCATTGTCGACCGAGCTCGGAACCATGGGATACATGGGGCGCAGAGGAGTACGTCACCATTCGCGCACAACCATGAGTTTCACTGAATAGCGCTTCATAGGTTGTCGAGGAATTGACGAACGCCCTTCTGTCCGACACCCGCGTCTTCCACATTTCCGACAACGACTTCCTGGTCAAGTGGAACAAGCAGAGTCAGTGCCTTGCTACCGATACATATTGAAGGTGTCGCTCACATCAAACGTTCACTGTAGTGAAGTTTGAGCTCACCCATGCACGCGCACCGGAAGACTGGATGAGTGGAGGGGCTAAGCGAATCATTGAGGACCTTCCGCGTCGTGTCAGTACCGAGGGATGGAACTACGTGCGTCCTGCGTTATCCCTGATGTTGAGGTGAGACCGCCCTCTCTATTTTGATTCGGATGATGACGTACATCCCACAGGTCTTGGATCATGATAGCTCATCTCCAAAACGGATTGAGACGGAACGTGAACGTCGCGCTCGAATTTTTGAACTCCACACTGGAGGTCCTGGCTTGGGGCAGAGAGCGCTACAAGAACGTCCCTGATGGTGAGAGGGGTGTGGTTTTCTTGCCAACCTTCATACGAGGCATCAAGTGCTTGCGCCTAGACATGTTGATGTCGGTACGGCCACTTTCCGTTCTCTCGCAGGATACGACGACTTACCGCGCGTTGGACGCCCTCCGCAGGCATACGCTGAGACCCACGGCAAAGATCCCAAATACCCGCTGCAAGACTTACTTACCGGAGCGGACGAGATCCTCTCGGAGCTCAGCCCCGTGCCTGAACAACCGCACATCGATTGCTTCGGATTCTACCATGCGTTCTTCCGCTATCCTGCAGCTCAGGCGCACGCGTAAGTACCAAGTCGTTGACCATGCGAATGACATTGCGACTCAACCGCCGCTCCCCAGCATCCGGGGTTTCTACTACCGCAATTCCGGCCTGCGACTCCGCGAAGCGCACGGGGACGCGAAGGATGTCAGCGACCTGTTCCGCAAAGCCGCCCTCGAATACATGCAGGCCGTCAAGTACTATCCCATGGACGATGAGCGTTACGCCTGTGAGTCCGATGAGTCACTCGCGCTATTGCCTTTTCGACTGCACTCTGACTCCTCCTCCACTTCTCATGCCCGTTTGTCCAGGGTTCATAAGCTGCGCCTTCAATGCGCACTGGGACGCCGGCGTGCCTCTCAAGTACCTGCTCGTGCTCCTCGACCAGCTGCACAAGTCCATCCCGCTGATGAAGAGGATCTGGGAATTCTCTGCGGACGCCTCGAGCGGACGCGATGCGGCGCTGCAGCAAGCAATGGAGACGCGCCAGGGGTGGCTGGACGACATCAACAGCGGCAGGATCTCGCGGGAGGAATTGGAGGGCTTGATCGTGCAGAGGGTTGTGCGGTGACCTTATCCCTTAGCTGATGAACTGTGGCAGAAGTGTGTACAGGCAGATCTAGGTACATTTCTTGTCGACGTATCCAATCGCCAGCAACGGTGTCCTATATACAGCCCTCATATCAGGCAAGAGCGGTTGACCGTAACGAGCAGGTTGTAGACTCCCGCCGGTCGAGACCATCACGAGCTGTATTGCGCGTACTGCCTGTCGCCCAATTTTGCCAATTAGTTGATCATAGAATAACCGTGATAGATGGACCCTCACCTGCGACGGATGCCGTCAACCGTTCCAGTGCGTCGTCGATTGTCCAGAGACCACTTTCCATTGGTATGTTGCTGAGTACCGTGTGGTCCGCGGGGGATGGGAAATCACGTCGAATGGTAGTCCATGCCTCTGTGACCGTGGTTGGAAGGGTGTGGGGGATCACATTCACCTGGTGACTTGCAGCGATCACTGTTGCGGGTTGAATGATCCACTTCATGAGTAAGTTGGTCACTCGATGGGGAAATATCTGCGGCCACATCTCTCGTCGACCTACCCGAATCTCGTACGACTCGGGCTTGAGGTGGACCCACTGTTGCTCTAGAAGGATACGCTCGAAGAGCGACAAGGCGGTCCGCCCAATAGTACAGGCGGACTCTACCTGAGAGGTGGATAGGGTGTTGTTCGTCACGGACCGCAATAGGCACAGGAGTACGCATCGCGCAGCTCTCAGCCATTCTATCAGGTTGTCGAATGTCCGTGCTTCCTGCGCCCAATGTCTCAGTCGCCACTCGGAAACAGCGAGGACTGGAATGCAAAATGAGCTTTGATTCGTCTCTTGTGAAGATATACATACCGCTGCGTATTACGGAGTATGAGGCTATCTCACTTTCGGCCCTTTCCCCCGCCTCGGACAGGGACCAATATCTCGTAACCCTGTTACAGGCAGCCCACGCCAGATCGTCGTTGTCGAGAGAGAGGGGAGCAAGCGTGGAGATGAAATGATCAGTGTCACTGCGGGCTGGCGCAAGTACTGACACGAGCTTGTCTAACAGGAGTTTGGTACATCGTCTCCACTCATCGTCCCTTGCAGCGTCGGGGATCGTGGCCATGTGACGGACCGCGCAGAGAGCTGCATATTCTGCCTTCTGCAGAGTCTGACACCAATACGCCGATCCTGGACCATACTGGCCGCCCCAGTGATTTGTACACGCCGACCAGATGTCCTGTAGAGCAGGGCTGAGTTGGTCTGCAGGAAGGTCAGATAGAACAATGTGTAAGCGATCGAGGTGGGTCGGAGAGAGGGTTATGGCGTATGCTGCTGTGAGGATGGTGCGATCAAATAAGCCAGTGTCACGGGCAACGATGACTTGTTCGCGTCCGGGCCACGTTGGCATCTCCCTTACAGCGAACCGGATCTAGGCAACGATAGGGAGTACAAATGCATCGATCCTGTCCCGCACCCTGACAGAACGCCTACGCGCCTTGTAGAGTATGTCCCAGATAAGGTCGCATATCTTGCGCAAAGTGTTGCAGAGTAACCGTACCAGGGTGTATAAGGCATAGGCTTGAAATGAGCGGTAACAGCAATCCTCCTTGAGCACCGGCAGTGTGGTCACGATGGCGAAGAATGTGAAGAGAAGGCCAACGAGGGCGGAAGTTATGGCGGCAACAACGCTATGCAGCGACCATAACAGGATGACTAAGCCTGCGAAAAACAGCGCAAGGGCAAGCTGCAGGAGGATGGGGAGACTTGCGACGATTTTGCCAACGCGCCACTTGCGAATACTGTTTAGGCGGTACTGTCGAAGACGAGCGCTATCGCGAGAAGTGCCCGAAAGGCCTTCAAGGGCGTCATGGAGCCACTGCTTGACGACGAGTGCAATCGACGCGGATCCTAGACTGCAAACCAGGCTGCAGAACCAGAGGGTGTTGATCCAAGCCGCGGAAGGGGTTACACTGAACTGAGCCTGTTTGAGCCCCGACAACGGCTGAACCAGGTGGGTGGAGTTGAGGAACGCTGGTGTAGCGGGAAAACTGGCGAGTTGGGCAGAGATCTGCTGCAGGGAAGCCAGCATCGGATCCATAGGATCCGGCCGCAAGAGCTGATAAGACTCCACGCTGAATGCGGTGAGAATCGCGGAGAATAAACCAGCCTAATCGAAGGAGGTAGTCGGATATGAGACTTCTTCGCTCTTTATATCAGTGTATCAGTAGACGTACGTAGACAAGTAGCGTGTCCATCTCTTCCTTCCATCGTGCAATGAGCTCGTCATGATAAGTCTTCACCGCGTGTGCCGCATCCGACCAAACGTTCGACCGTGCTTCTTCGGTGAACTCTTGGGCTAACTCCTTCCTTAGCTCCTATACTCCGTCAGTTGAATATACGTTGCAAGACATCATATCGTCTAGAAGTAAAAGATCTACCTGAGGCGTAGGAAATCGCCAGTCTGATGGATGTCGATCTGATGGGGACAGTGCACAATCGCTACAGGCAGAAGTGGCGGCGGGTTGGATATCTCTGGCTGTTTCAAGCTGCTGCTTTGTCAGCCTTTCATCCTCCATCCTCGAATGATCGTCCTTGCTGATATAGAGAGGATATGATCGTGTAGCCAAGTCTGGATAGTGGGAATATGGTGGAAGTGGTGACGAGGCAAGCGTCGTCGCTACCGTAGTCGATACGTATTAGGGACGTGTGAAACGCGCTGTCTGTGTGATGTGTGGGTGTACGAAGGCGTGACCATGTTAGGCGTTCTCTGACCTCCGATGTACCCATGTACAGGCGTGACACGGAACGGGCAGGCTAGCGCTGGCTGTCGAGCACATCATGACGTGGTTACGCGCCGTCGATGAATACGCTATTGGAGCAGTACATTGTTCGAGCACGCCATGGGCGGTGTGCTCAGCACAAAAGTCTATGGTGTGACGGTCGCATATCAGCTCCCATCTATCAGTATATGAGCTAGCAGCAGGGTGCACGCACCAACACGCACCCAGCGCATCGTCAACCCTTAAGATCATGAGGGACTTGACTGTGCCCGAGCTTCCATCACTTGAAGTAGAGACGTTAGACGATGAAGGGATCCCGCAACTTGTGCGTTTTCGCGATCGAGCCAACAACCATGCCCGGCATCACCGTGACAACTGTCCCAGTCTACGGAGGGATGCATCCTGTCGACGGCATTAGTAGTACAGCGACAGGTATTCCCGAGCAGAAGCCACCGAAGGTCCACTTGCGCTGGATGCAGAACTTGAAGTCGACACGCAACTTGAACGCGCGCGGACATGACTCGGAGTCTGGTTGTAGTGCCTACACTGGAATATGCCCACAAAACGAGCGCTCAGCCATACCTCAGTCGTTCGCGTTAGTGCTATTGTGAGCCTCATAGCATCGACGAGTGGACGAACCTTGGATGTGAACAGGAGAAAGGAACAGGTTCGGACAACCCGGTCCGAGCATCCCGCACGGGGTCCCGGCAATGGCCGACCAATGATGATGTAAAGATGTTCAACTTGTCTTACCGTCACTGTTTATGTGCCCATACCCATCCTCCAACTCGAGGCCACTAGAGCTCGAGAGTCGCGATCTCTTTAGGCATTGCTCGATCCTGTCACATCACTCGCCGCCCAACAATGTGGGATCTTGGAAAACCAAGTGAAGTCAAGCCGCAAGTTGAACTGAGGGACTCCACCTGCTCCAAAAGTTAAAACGCTCTGCTTTTTATCTCATCTCCCCTACTTTCTGTCGTCCCGTCTCTCGATCCGTTGAACGGTTTCGAATCATCTCTGTGGATGCAAGAGAGCCGAATTTCCTTGGCCGGCCATGGACAGCGGTGGCCACGACGATCGGCAGTGTACGACCCCACTCTGCATTGTGTCTACTGATCAGGTTAGAATCACTCATTGTTTAACATATTCAGCGGTCCACAATCTCCAGGGAGGCGTCAACGGACAGCATGGCTGGACATTGCACAATTGCGTCACCTCCAGCAGTACAATGCAAAGCGGCGACCCCACGTTGTACCATAACCGGGATCTGATCGCCTGCTCTTTGTTGCACCTGAAGCGTCAAGCTATTTAAAGCTTGCCCATCCGGACGTCTCTCGTTCCCCCGCTGCTCTCAACCATCACCAAGATGCGCCGTGGTTTCCTTCTCTTCAACTCGAACGGTAGCAAGCGAGCCTCAGCGTCGAGCGAGTCTCCCAAACCATCCGACGCTCCATCCCCAACCACCTCAGCTATGACGTCGCCCACATCCGGATCACAGAAGGCCGTCGTCGAGATTCCTTCGCACAAGCTCGTTCGCGGCCGTGGTACTCCCCTGGCCTGCAAGAGCATGTTGGGAAAAACCATCATCTTCAAACAGTACCCCTCTGACGACCCCAGCATGCCCGCACATCTCGTCAGCGGAGTTCTCTTCTACGAGGGGATGGAGGAAGAAATCCGGAGCACGCTTGGTTTGGACCGTTTCCCCATGCCGTTCTCCCCGCCGTCTCCGCCCGTCTACAAGATCGTCCCGGTGGAGGGCTTTGGATTGAGTATGGTTGCGACCACCAACATCGCGCGTGGTCAAACCATCGCCATCGAGCGCCCCTTGCTCGTATATCCCCAAACTGTCGTCGGCCTCAATATGGCTGGGGTACTCGCGTTGTACGAGCGGATGGTTGACGAGTTGGATCCCGAGAATCGAGAGGCCGTGTACGCACTCAGGAACGTCAAGGGACCCGACTGGCCGTCGCACCTCAAGGGAATCCTGGATACCAACACCCTCGGGATTGGTAGGGTCCCAGGATATCCGGCTATGTACGCTGCCGCAGCGCGAGATATCTCGCGTGTGAATCACAGGTGAGTCTCCTGCTCTGGTTCAGCCTCATTGTCTGCTGATGTGCCACCACTTTCTTACAGCTGCAGTCCGAACGCCTGCCATGATTTTGACGTTGCGACGCTGACCGTCGTACTCCGTGCACACGCCCCAATTCGCGCCGGAGAGCAAGTCACGATCTCTTACGTCGACACTGCTCGACCGCGGGTTGAGCGACGTGAAGAGCTCAGCCGCAGGTACAAGTTCTTGTGTATGTGCAGGGCCTGCAACCGGAACGAGATGGACGTCATCTTCAGCGACCTCAACCGCCTGCTCCTCAACCTCCGTGCGATCGACGCCGCCGACGACGAGGAAGCGTTCGAAAAGTGGCTCGCAGACGGCGCTCCGGTGCAACAGGGCGCCATGCTCATCAGGGGCCCCGAAGACATGTTGAACGCAGTTGACAGTATGAATGGCTTCTCGCGCGCGATGTACACGTACACCGTCATGGAAGAGGAGGGCCTCTTCCACGGCAGAATCTGGGAGCCGGTGCTTGCGCGTCTGGTTATAGGCTACTCGGTGCTGCAAGAGGAGAACCAAGTACGCAAGCATGCGCTGACGGCTGCGCTCCTGAAGAAGGCGCTCACAGGCTCCGATGGTGGCTGGGCTGCTGTCGTTAGGAACCCGAGGGGGAGCGACTGGTGGGGCAAGCGATTGAAGGACTGAGGGTGAATGGGTAAGGTGTACGCTCAACTCTCAACGTCTCCGCTTCAATATCTCTTGCAAGTTCTGTGTGCTCCTTGGATTCTCCGTTGTCGGGCCCGCGTGTCCTTGATCATGTATTCTCTGTACTATTACCATCATGTCCCTGTCCCTAGTAAGCTGGGTCATATGCATCGATTTCGTGTACACTGTAGGAGGGTGCTCTGCAGTGATACCCTGCCCCTCCGGGGACGAGTCGTTCCGGAGTGCTCGGCGAGCGATAGTGTTTGGCGCTTATCAGCCGTTGGCCCACGTGGCTTCGGTCTAGATCTTCAAGTGCTTCAAGTTCTGCGTTTGATTCACCCTCTCACGGACGCGGAGCGAGCACGCCTTCCTGACCGACGAAGACCGCAAACTCGCCATCGCTTTTTATCTGTTTCCTATGCTAGTCGGGTCCATAGCTTGGAGTAGCTCATTTGAGACAACACTGGCAATCATGCTAGTGGTTAAGCCCTCGGACTAGCAGTCATGGTCCTATTAGCTATAGGACATCGCGATCATGGCCCGGCTCTCTCCACGATAGAAACCATCCCCGCTCTGGCAGATGACATGCACGTGAGTTCTTGAACTCTAAACGTCGATGTATATAGAGCTCACTGGCACCCAGTCCTCCAGACGTCAGACCTTCCACTCCATTTTCACCCCAGCTCGAGATGCGTCGCGGCTTCCTCCTCTCCCAATCTGACCGCGAGAAGCGAGCGCAGCGTGCTCAATCGTTGACGCCGTCTTCCATGGTGCCACCCGTCCCCGCATCGGCTTCGCAGACGATCGTCAAGATTCCCTCAGACAAGGCCGCTCCTCTGACTCATGCTCCCCCGTACTGCGAAAGTATGCTCGACCGCAAACATGCCTTCATACAATACAACTTCAGAGACCCCAACATGCCCGCCCATCTCGTCCCCGGAGTTCTTTTCTACGACGGGATGGAGGAAGAGATCCTGAGCTCGCTTGGTTTGGACCGCATTCCCGTGCCGTTCTCCCCGCCATCTCCGCCCGTCTACAAGATCGTTCCGGTGGAGGGCTTCGGACTGAGCATGGTTGCGACCACCGACATCGCGCGTGGTCAAACCATCGCCATCGAACGGCCCTTGTTGCTCTATCCCCAGACCGTTCCTTGCAGCAGTGTGGCTGAATTACTCGCGTATTACGAGTGGATGGTTTCCGAGCTGCGGCCCGAGAATCGAGAGGCCGTGTGGGCGCACACGAATGTCAAGGGGCCCGAATGGTTTTCGCACCTGAAGGGGATCATGGACACCAACGGTCTGGGGATTGGCGACCTGCCGGGATACCCGGCTATGTACGCTGTCCTCGCTAGGGATATCTCACGTGTGAATCATAGGTGAGTCTCCTGCTCGCATCGAGACCGGCGCACGTCCGTTGATGGGCTGACGCTCTCCAATAGCTGCAGCCCGAATGCTTGCCACACTTTCGATATCGCGAGTTTGACCGTCGTGCTTCGCGCCCTCGCTCCCATCCGTGCCGGAGAGCAGGTTACCATCACCTATACCGAGCTCACCGCACCGCGAGCAGAGCGGCGCGAAGAGCTCAGCCGCAGGTACAAGTTTGTGTGCATGTGCCAAGCGTGCAACCGGAACGAGGCGGACATCAGCTTCAGCGACGTCAACCGTCGGCTCCTCAACCTCCGTGCGCTCGAGGTTGCTGATGACGAGGAAGCGTTCGAGAAGTGGCTCGCGGACGGCGCCCCGCTGCAATCCGCGGCCATGCTCATCAAGAGCCCCGAAGACGTGCTGAACGCGGTCGACAACATGAATGGGTTCATGCGCGCGGCCCACATCTACGCCACCATGGAGCACGAAGGCTTCTTCCTCCACGGTCTCTGGGAGCCTGTGCTTGCTCGCCTTGTCAAAGGTCACTCTGTGTTACAGAACGAGGACGAGGTACGGAGGTATGCGCTCCTGGCCGCTTCCCTAAAGAGGGCGGAGACGGGCTTGGATGGTGGCTGGACCGCCGTCGTGGAGAATCCGAAGCAGACCGACTGGTGGGGGAAGCGTCAGAACTGAGGGACAGGGTTAGGATTGGAACGCGACTTGTCACCGGCTGAGCTGTGATAAGTCTTTGCTGTATTGTCTTCCCCTCTGTTGTAATGGCTCCGACGCTGCTGTCTGGTATGATCACAATGATTCACGACGTCAGAGTCGACTTCACAATCAGACTGTACAGTTCGTCCTTACCATCAAGTGTATCGCGCGTTTCAAACTCGTGTCTGGATATATGTTGGTTGCGCCCGGGGCCAACTTGGTGGGCGGCGCTTATCCCACGTGGCTTCGGCGTCGACCTGTTCTGAGTGTTCTGCGTTCGATTTACCTCTCGCGCGGACTCGCCTCCCTGACTGACGAAGACTGTTGCGGATTCGCCACAGCTTCGAGTCCATTTCCTGTGCCACACATTTCCATAGGGCTTAGCTTGGAGCAGCTCAATCAATGCCAATGGCCAAGCATAGTACTTAGTACCGACTTGAACTTGAAGCTGTTGGAATGGCATCGTGGCTGGCTGTTGCACAAACGCAGCTGCCAGCGGGCTCCCTGAAGCTTCAAAGCTTCACAATCCAACCCATCGCCGCGGCAGATCGCATCCACGTGGGCCTTTGAACTCTAAACGTTGCAGTATAAAAGGCTCACTGGCACCCAGTGATATCCAGACGTCGCCGACCTTCGACTTCAAATCTTCTACTACCCCAGAGCTCCGAGTCGAGATGCGTCGTGGCTTCCTCCTCTCCCACTCTGACCGCGAGAAGAGAGCGCAGCGTGCTCAACCGTCGACGCCGTCTTTCACGCCGCCCATCCCCGCATCGGCTTCGCAGACGATCGTCAAGATTCCCTCACACAAGGCCGCCCACTGTCCCCGCGCTCCCCCGTACTGCGAGAGTATGCTCGGACGCGAACTAATCTTCATACAATCCGACTATGGAGATCCCAGCGTGCCCGCCCCTCTAGTCACCGGAGTTCTCTTCTACGAGGGAATGGAGGCAGAGATTCGGAGCACGCTTGGTTTGGACCGTTTTCCCATGCCGTTCTCCCCGCCCTCTCCGCCCGTATACAAGATCGTTCCGGTGGAGGGCTTCGGACTGAGCATGGTTGCGACCACCGACATCGCGCGTGGTCAAACCATTGCCATCGAGCGGCCCTTCTGACTCTATCCCGAGACCGCTGGTCGCAGCGTAGCCGAGATGGTCAAGCTGTACGACCAGCTCGTTGACAGTCTCCGTCCCGAGAACCGAGAGGCCATCTACGCACTCAAGAACGTGAGGGGCCCCGACTGGCCATCGCACCTCAAGGGTATTCTGGATACCAACTCCCTTGCTATGGGCGAGCTGCCAGGATACCCTGCTATGTACGCCGCCCTCGCCAGGGATATCTCACGCGTGAATCACAGGTGAGTCTCCTGCTTTGTGCACATTCATTGATGCGCTAACGCTTTCCTTCCTACAGCTGTAGTCCAAACGCCTGGTATAGTCTCGATGTCGCAACGTTGACCGTCGTACTCCGCGCGTTCGCTCCAATTCGCGCCGGAGAGCAGGTCACAATCGCCTACGTCGGCCTCGACAGTCCGCGAGCGGCGCGGCGCGAGGAGCTGCGCCGCAATTACAAGTTCGAGTGCATGTGCAAGGCATGCAACCAACGCGAGAAAGACGCCTGCCACCTGAGCGACTTCTACCGCGTACAACTGCATGGGTTGCGCTCCCCGGAGGCCGGCGTTGCCGACGAGGCCGCGTTCGAGAAGTGGCTTGCGGACGGCGCGCCTACGCAATACGTCCATTCGAATTCGCTCCCCACGAACTTGACGCAGATGCTGGACATGATCGACAATCTGAACGGACATTCGCGCGCGGTCTACGCCTACTGCATCATGCAGTACGAGGGTCTCTTCCCCGTCGGCCTGTGGGAGCCGGTCTTTGCTCGTTTGGTCATAGCTAGCTCTCTGCTGGAGAACGAGGACGAGGTACGGAAGTATGCGCTCCTGGCTGCTCTCCTGAAGAAGGCGGAGACGGGCTCGGACGGCGGCTGGGCGGCGGTCGTGACGAACCCAAGGCAGACGGACTGGTGGGGCAAACGTCTCAAGAACTGAAGAACCCGCTTGCATGGTGTCGCGACTTGTGGTAATGGTTCGCCTCGTACGCTGGTGTCTACTTCAGAATACACACGATGTCCTCCACAATGAGATTGTGCCGTGCGTCCAACCCGTACTACATAGCAAGAATGAGATCACGAGCGCGCATATATGTCGCTCCGACTCGACTAAGTAGTGGAAGAATTAATCCAAGTCGTTGAGGTGATCATCTCGGCGTCTACCGATCCGTTTGCAGTGACGCCGTCGTCTCTCCTATACTACCATGTGGTAAGTGAGGACTGGGTAGGTAGACGACGCCGCGATCTGACAGTCCAGCAGGTCAATGCATACTCAATCAAGCTGATCTGAGGCTGCCATCTAGGACGCACCCATGCACGATGCCTCCGAAGCCCGGGCGCGCAAAAATAACACTTGCAGGGTCGATACACGGCGGGGAACTATGGTTCGCCAGCTTTGAGACACTCTCCCATCGATCGACATCGTCATTCGGTGGTCCACGGCAAGGGCGGTAAGCGTTGACTGCCGCCACCACCATGCAGGCATCCACCAGTGGCAAACGCACCTCTGCCCGTGCCACGCTGTGCGTGTCGCTCTCAGGCTGAACTTCGAGTGCATGCATGCTTGGGACCACTCTTTTTATGAAGGCTAACAGTCGCCTCCCGTCCATCGATCGAAATGTGCATGTGCGGCGCAAGTACTGATAACCGGATCCGTATTCGCTTTCGACGCACAGGGCCATGATTTGGCGCGGAAGTCCGGAAGACGAACCTGCCGCACACGGCTCACTAGAAGCCTCGGCAAGCTCAGGACGTCCGTTTCATTCCACGACAGGCCTCGCTTAAGTCCAGTGGCCCTGGGCAGCTCCCTGAGCATGTCCGTATAATATGCGAAGGTGAGGGCGGGGGCGTGTCTCGACTCCCCAACCCCATCTTCCCGCCTCGAACTTACACCATGTCTTCTCAGGCTGGCAGCAACGACGCAGAACGGCTCAAGGAGGAGGGCAACGCGCTCTTCATCAAAAACGATTTCGAAGGCGCATACAAAAAGTACACGGAGGCACTTCAGTACGACGACAAAAACGCAGTCCTGTACTGCAATCGTGCCGCATGCTCCTATGGTCGCAACAGGTAAACCCATCACTGCCATAGCGATACTCTCCCGCTGACCGTCCGGCTGGCAGGTACCTCGACGCGTATACCGATGCTAGCAAGGTGAGTTCTGAGGCGACGCTCGGTCATCGGTGTCGGACGAAGTTGTCCGTGCAGGCCACCGAACTCGATCCTGGGTATGCGAAGGCGTGGGCTCGTCTGGCAGCGGCGGACATGGTGAGTATAATTCGTCGCATCCGCGTCAAGCGCGCTGAGGACCTCCCTTCCTTTGCATTTCTCCTCCAGGCCCTCAACCGGCCTGACCGGGCAATCGAGGCGTGGGAGCATGCCATCGCCGCACTCACTAGCAAGCCCGAGGACCTGTCCCCCGCCCAACAGTCGCAGCGCGAGAGGTATCAGGCAGAGCTTGCTACCGCGAGGTTGAGGCTAGAAGAGCCGATGGAGTCCAAGGCGTTCGTCAGCATGCTCCCTCCTGAGCATTATCCTTGGAATCGTGCTGCGGGCATGAGGCAGAATCTGGCTGTCGGGCGGGTATGGAATAGTAGCGTGAGCCCATCAGTTGTCTTCCTCTAGCTGGACGGGTGCTGACGTTAATCCCTTGCCACTCCGCATCATCCTTGAATGTGCAGGCCTGGCTTGTTCTATATGCGCACCAGGTACTGCCGCTAGTTTGCTACTGCTGTTTGAAGTCGTTGACTCTGAACCACGACGGTCGCAGGAATGGGAGGAAGCAATGAGCCTCATGAAAAAGAGCAGGACGATTTGCACTGGGCACGGACTCGTATACTACGGTTGTCTGGGTGTAAGTCGCTGGCGTCGCTCCGAGGCTGGGGTTGACATCGCTGATCTTCCCCTTTCTCAAGGTAATCGAGCGGCTCACAAACGCGATCATCTCCGACTCCCGTGTCTTCAACATAACCGACTCCACCTTCATCGAGATGTACAACAGGCAGAGTGGGTACCCCTCCTCTACCTGGTTGGACGTCAGCTTATCCCACCGTCGATATCAGTAATCTACGAGATCACCAAGACTCGGGCATGGACGAACGTCGGATCCCAGAAGATCATGGAAGAAGCTCCTCTGCGCCTTGAGAAGGAAGGCTGGAGCTCCCTGCGCCCTGCCCTTGCACTCACCGTCAGGTACGTACCTCAGAGCGCCCCCCGTCTCCCGGTACCCAAGAGGCTCATGCCATGTGTGCGCGACATCGTTCAGGGGTTGGATCATGCGCGGGTTCATTGAAGAGAACCTGAAAAGCAACGTCGAATCTGCGCTCGAGTTCTACACCTCCGCGCTCGAGATCCTCCGCTGGGGCTCAGAGCTCTTCCAGGACGTCGCTGAAAGCGACCGCGGTGTGATCTTCAAGTCAACCTTCATCCGTGGCGTCAAATGCTTACGCCTCAACGCGCTCATGGAGGTCGGTCTCTCTAGTCAATAGTCCTCTTGCGCGCGCTGCCTCACCACCACACAACAACAGGCGTGCAAGAAGCACCCCGGTGTGGACTCCAAGTACCCACTGAGCGCCATGCTCGCCGGTGCAGACGAGCTCCTCGCAGACCTCGGGACGGTCCCGTCCGAGCCAAACGACGAGTGCATCGGCTTCTATCTCGCGTACTTCCGCTACCCCGCCGGCCAGGCGCACGCGTGCGTATCCTTCTATCTTTCTATCCCTCGATCCCGCACTGTCGAGCGAGCCTGATGACGGAGCACACGCAGTGCCCGCGCATTCTACTACCGCCAAACCGGGATTCGCCTGCGCAAAATGGTGGGCGGGGTGACGCGCGAGGTGCACGAGCTGCACACGAAGGCGGGGAGCGAGTACATGAAGGCCGCCATGTTCTACCCATTCGACGACGAGTACCACGCCTGTACGTCTCATCTCATCACCACGCTCGCTCCCGTACCCCTGCCGCCCACACTTCCCTGCTCAACTGTCCACTGACACAACCGCATGCGTTGCACTGCAGGGTTTCTACACTGCGCCTTCCACGCGCACTGGGACGTCGGGGCGCCACTCCGACACATGCTCTGCCTCCTCGAGCAGCTGCACGCCGCGATCCCGCTCATGACCGCCATCTGGGAGTTCTCCGCCGCCGCCGCGGGCGGGCGCGACGCTGTGTTCGCCGAGGACATGCGCGTGCACGACGGGCTCGTGTGGAACATCGAGACCGGGAGGCTCACGGAGGAGGACATGGGCAAGATGGTGCTCCGGCCACCGCCGTGGATGAAGGGGCAGGTGTCCACCCCGTCCGCTGCCGAGGCCTGATAGATTGGTATATCGTCTTCTCGTTGTGCTTGTTGCTGAGTTCTGTCGTATGTTGAATGTTGTGTATGCTATCGCACGTTTGTTTTGTGTTTGTGCTCGTGAATCCAAAGCCTGTTGCGAGACATCACGTATATGACCAAGCGCAACCAAGTTGAAATGATTTGTACAACGACCCATACAGCCGGTCGTGGAGGATGACCGGTGACGAAGGCCACCCAGTCCAAAATAAGGGAAACGTTACGGCGATAAGTACGCGCTACTTTTCAGCATATATCCACTAGCACACCTCTTCAGGACAGAGAAACCTTGAACCACGACCCAGGAGACATTATGGTACGCCATTCCCAGCCCCGTTCGGATGGGCGTTCCCATTCACGTCCGCCTCTGGCTTTTCAGTGATCGGCGGCAGTGCCGATACCGCGGCCCCATTCGCATTCGCGCCCTTCGCAGCGCCGTTGAGATGCGAAAGCTGGATGTCCGGCACACCATGGCGGTCGCCGGCAGCGACCGGCCCATGATCCGAGTCGATCTCGCCCTTCTGGCGGTACGGCGGCGTCCAGTCCGTGTAGTCACGCCGCACCTCGATGTAGTCCGTCGCGAACTCGCCAATCTGTGGATGCGCATGGTCAGCAGTCGAGCCGCAATCCGGTAAAGTGGGAGAGACGGAAGAAGGGAAGAGGGAACGCACATCAGCATCGTCCATGCCGAGCATCTCCTCCTCGGGCGTCGCGCGGAGGTGGAGCGTCGGTATCGCGTTCACGGCCTTCGCGATCGCCGCGGTGACGATGAACGTGTACGCGGTGCACGCGGCGATGTACGCGATCTGGATGTAGAGCTGCTTCCAGTGGTGGTTCAGCCAGCCGCCGTTCGCGGACGTGTTCACGCCATCGAGCGCGATGATCTCGCTGTCGGCGAAGAACGCGTTGAAGAGCAGACCAAGGATGCCACCAATCGCGTGCTCGGCGCATAGATCTACGTTCACGAGACGTTAGTTCAGCGGAACTTGTGGGAGCTGGAGCCACGGACCGAGGGCATCATCGATCCTGAGGATGAACTTGACTATATGCGGTCGTCAGCGGGTGGTCATCGAGAGTGTAAGAAGAACATACGTTTTGTGCTGTAGTTGGACACCGCACCAACACAGATGCCCATAATGACGGCGGCCCATTGCGGGATGTATCCCGACGCAGGCGTGGCAGCAACGAGCCCCGCGATCGTGCCGGAGCAGAAACCGACCATGGACCACTTGCGTTCGATGCGGAAGTCGAGCAGGCACCAGACAATGCCCGACAATGCGGCGGCGATCATGGAGTTCCAGATGGCCATAACTGCACGAAGGTTTGCGCCGAAAGCGGACCCGCCGTTGAACCCGAGCCAGCCGAACCAGAGAATGAATGTCCCGAGCCCGACGAGGGAGACATTGTGTGGCCGGAAGTTGCGCAGCTCGCGTTCACTTCGTCGGCCTAGCGCCCAGGAGTAGGCCAACCCTCCGATTCCACTGCCAATCTCGACGGGACCTCCACCTGTATGACGGACTCAGACTGAGAGTACAGATCGAGAGCACTGATGTCACTAACCTGCGTAGTCTAGCACGCCCCATTTCATGCCCCAGCCGTTGATGGACCACGCCCAGCATGCAAGAGGGCAGTAAACGAGGGTCATCCAGACGAACGTGAATACCATCGCAGGTAACACGCGTCCGCGCTCCGCGAGCGCACCCATGAGGATGCCAACTGTGATGCACGCGAACTCCATCTGATAGAAGCTGTAGAGAAGCTCGGGGATGAGGGGTGAGCCTGGACTGGGATCGCCGAGGACTTTGCGAAGAGCGAAGCTCCGCAGGTTGCCGATGTAGCCATTGGTCGCGGTGGGGGAGAAGGCGAGCGAGTATCCCCAAAACCACCATTGGAAGACGACGACGGCGTTGCTCGCGGCCACAGCCCACACTAGTGAGAGGGCGCTCTTCCGCCTTGACAGACCAGAGTATAGGAAGGCTGACCCGAGCGCGAAGGAATGAGATCGGGGATGCAGTGGAGAACAGACGTGCTCTGAGCGCGGAAATAGCACTCACCGACTCCGGGAACCATGAAGAAGACGAGGATGCCACATACTGCGATGAAAGAGACATCCCCTCCGTCGAATCTGCAGGATATGGAGTGAATGGCTGCCCCTGGGACTCCCTCGAGGTGGACTCACTGAGCGTTTGCGTCACCTGCGGTTGACATGCTTCAGCCCTGCAATAGTGTGAGGCGCGAAAGAACGGAAAAGAACTCACGAACAGGCAAGCCAACGCGGCGAGTCGCGTCAGCCATGCGCGTCAGAAGTGAATTATGGTCAGCCGCCGTCATGGCCAGAGCCGCTGTCAGACTGTCGTTGGTCGTTGGTAGGGTGTGTAGAGGTCAAAGGCATGAAGGGGCCGAGTGCATCGGGAGCACAGGGGACGCGGGAGGGCTGGTGGAGTTCTGGAGCGACGCCCTGGTGATCTGGGAATGGCCTTCCGACGATGTCGCCAACATGACTCTATCCTCTCCCAGCGAGCGCCGTGTCCGCGCGGATTAACTGTAGAAAAAAAGAGCCCGCACATTCGCCGACCTCGATCGATGGTCCACAAGATCGACGTCGCCGTGCCCGCCATAACTGTCCTTCCGTGGGCCCCCGCATCTGCACCCCGCTTGCCCCGTCGTCGCTCTTGCTGGCATCGGCATCATCGTTGGACTCCTCGGCGGCGGCTCTGACAGTCGCGTGAGCAGTCGAGCGTAGAAAGAGCGCTGTCGCGAATAAATGGTGTGAGAGAAATGAGCAAAGTGGCTGGCGGTGAGGCGTTCCCCGCAGCGCGACGAGTCCGCGCCCAGTCCCATGATCGCGATTCGGCCTTTGCCGGAAACCCTCCGAGCCTCCAAAAATAGCCTCCGCCCCCGTGCATCCCACTGCGGTGACTGAGAGTGAGACTTCATAGGCCTTCGAGCTCAAGTTCGAGCTCAAGCTTAACTCGAGCTCGACCCGGACACGAGCAGTAAGTACGTTCATTGTCAGACTCCATGTCACCAGACACCAGACCCTAGGATTTCTATCCTGTTCTAACCGTTCTCGCTTTGGCGTCGAGTCACGCCTTACTAGAGCTACCTCATACTACCGTTACTCCAGGGGAACTTTGAAGCGTACATGAACCTCATATCCAAGTTGTCATCAATTTTAAGAACCCTGGTCACCAGCTTCGAGCCGGTACCCCCGTGTCCGGCCTTCGACCTGCTGCTTGTGTACAGATGCTCAAGCTTCAAGCTTGAGCCTGGTCATGAGGACCCATCTCGTAACGGACGACGGTCTCAATGACGGTGAGCCAGACCCTTGAACATTACGTCCTACCGTTGATGTTCTATGACTGCGCACATCCAAACATGGGTCTCGATTTGTTGACGGCATGCTATTGAAGTACTGTCGAAGGCACATCGGTCCGTTTCGGTCCGCGAGGCATCTGCTTCATACATCCCTTCACTATTCAACGCAGTCATCGTCAGATTCTCCTTCTTGAACTGTCGGCTGGCTTCAGCGATCCTTGTCATATTCATTGACATCACTGCACCGTTTGCACCGTTCACGAGTGCACAGTGAAACTGCTTCGACTTCGACTGACTCCACTGGATGGACCATTTGACCTAGCCAACGCAGTATAAAAGCGCTATCCGTACGTCATCATGTTTCCAAGCATTCAGCATGATTTGCTCACAGTACCTGCTCTCGCTCTTTGCTCTCATAGCGCTCCTCGCAGACTCTGTGACGTCTCGCGTCCGAAAGGACGGAAACGTCTGCATTGTCATACCCCGCAGAGACGGAGGAGACGATTCTCCTTCGATCCTCTCGGCCTTCGAGCAGTGCAGTGAAAATGCCTCGGTCGTCTTCCTGAACGAGACGTACCACGTCGAGCGTGTTATGGCAACTCATGATCTCAAAAACGTCACCGTCGACGTCCGAGGCACGCTCTTGGTCCGTTAAGCGGCTATGTCAAAGGCATCGCACAACTAACTAACCATCTCGTGCGTCAGTGGGGAACCAACACCACTTACTGGATCAACAACAGCCTGCCCCTCGGCTACCAGAACCAGAGCGTCGCCTGGGACTTTGGCGGCGACAACATCTTCTGGACTGGACACGGCTTCGGGACGTTCGACGGAAACGGTCAGATATGGTATGACTTCTCCAGTCGATCTCATACAAGAACGCGGGGGGTGACGGACTTGCGCCTCTCTCTGCTAGGTACGACTTGGCCAACGGGACAAGCAACATGTTCGGCCGCCCCATCAACCTCGTCATCCGCAACTCGACCAACTTCACCATGCAGGGCATGCGCTTTGTCCAGAGCCAGTTCTGGACGATGGCCGTGCACACCGCCCAAAACGTCCTCCTAGAGGACATCTTCATCCACAGCGTCTCGAATAGCAGTGTACGCCCTTTCCTCGCCTCATCTTACCTTTCCGGTACTCATCTGCCTCCGCGCGCACAATCACGCACAGGCCGGGACGCAAAACACAGACGGCATCGACACCTTCTACACGAACAACATCACCCTCCGCAACTGGGACGTAACCGAGGGCGACGACGCAGTCGCGCCCAAAGCGAACACGACGAACATGCTCATCCAGGACTCGCGCTTCCGCGGCGGCAGCGGCGTCGCGATCGGCTCCATCGGGCAGTACCCCGGCGTGTACGAGTTCATGGAGAACATCACCGCCGAGCGCATCGTCTGCGACGCCTGCCGCCACGCCGGGTACGTCAAGACGTTCACCGGCGTCCAGAAGGGCGTCCCGCCCAACGGCGGCGGCGGCGGCCTCGGCTTCGCGCGCAACATCCTCTTCCGCGACTTTGTCGTCTCGGGCGTCACCGACGGCGTCGCGCAGATCACGCAGTGCACGTCGTTTGAGGGCCGCACCGGCGACTGCGACACGTCCACGTTTCAGCTCTCGAACATCACCTGGTCGAACATCACCGGCACCGTCGCCAACAACCTCCTCGCGAGCCTCCAGTGCTCCGGCGCGGCACCCTGCCAGGACATCATCGTCGAGGGCGTGGACGGGCTCGTCTTCAACTCGAATCAGGCACGGCCGGATGTCCGCTGCAGCAACGTTGGGCTCGGGCCTGGGAGTGTGGAGTGCAATGGGAGCGCGTGAACGGTACCTGACAAGAGAGGCGGCTTCTGTAGGTACAGCGCTTTGCATAATTCCGTGAACACGCCGATTTTTCTCGCGCCGGCGCTTGAGCTACCAAAAGGGGTAGGTAGCGCCACTATACTGTACTTCGGGCCTCAAAGTTGCCTCGTCTATCTCGTATATGAACACACAGACCAGGTGGTGATATTCAATTATGCCAGTGTGTCTCAAAAAGTGGTATGGAGCTCACGAATGGCCCGGGATGAGGTTGAAAGTGAAATTCGAACGCCGCAAGCGGTCTCCAGGTGCAACTGCAGTAGAGGCTTGGATAGGCGGTTAGCACCTCTGCCATGTAGTGACCATGGGCGTTGTCGATGCAGGCAGGCCGCCCAGTACGCTCTGTACGTCTCTTTACACTGACTTGACACTGACGGAGCCAGTGTGGGTGACATCGTAGGTACGGGAGAGCTGCCGCAGCGGGCGCGCCGCCGCCGGCCGGGCAGGTCATACCAAAACAGGCAGCTCTAGCGCCGGCGCGAGAAAAATCGGCGTGTTCACGGAATTATGCAAAGCGCTGTAATTGTGGATGTGTGTATGAACGTCAGTGCCAAATAGCCCTCGGCCAATACGATCGACATGATCCGTCACTCATATCCGGCGACGCATCCAGTCAGACAAGCATGCATATGCAACGATGATGAGACTACACAAGCGACAGCGGCAGCCAAAGCGAGCGCCGTGGACGTAGGTAAAGCTAGTCGGCACACACCGTGGCGCCATAGCAGCGCGCAACCACCCTCCCCGCCGCCAGTCCAACTACTCGTTCGTTCCATCATAGAGCATAGAGCATGCAGGGTCCGCGATCTCGGATCGCAGAGCATGGGAAGAGGCGCCTCGGGACGGATCACGAGTGCACCTAGGATGGGGATAGGGACGTGGGATGGGGAATGATGCGGGTGGGAGATATGGATGGTAGAGGCACGGGGATGGTGGGGAGAAGACACGCGCATGAAATGGACGCATCGTCTCCATGAGAGGGAGTCATGGGGGACAAAATCAGGAGAGACAAGTCTGCAACGGAGTTCACAGCGCCACATTAGTGAGAGCGAGTTCCCTGCGTCGCTCGGATGGAAGCACTCACAAGGTAGGCTGGCTACCTAGGCCAATACGTCGGCGTCGGCAGCCTGCTGCTGCACGACCGCATCGATCGGATGCTCCCGCTGGACTTCATTGAGCGCAGGCTCGCCGCGCTGCTACCGCCGCCGCTGCGACCACCACCCCGGGTGCGCCGCGGCGGGGAGTCCCAGAGCGGGAATGGACCCGAGATGCTCGGCCGTTCAGGCAGTGAAGCTTTCTTCGCCGACGTCTTGGAAGAAGAGGAGGAAGAGGATGAAGAGGAGGACGGCCCGAAGAGCCATTTGAAGCTGAAGAACCCGCCGAGGCCCCGGGCCTTCTTCGGCGGGGGTGGAGACATGCACGAGCTCGGCTCGCGCTCGTGGTCGTGATCGTAGTCGTCTTCTTCGTAGTGGATCGTGGGCATGTCGAGGAACTTGACGGAGGGCGCCTTTCGCCGCCGCGTCCTCACAGAGGAGCTCGACGAGAGGATGGACTTGGCGGGTGGCGGACGTGTGCGTGAGGAGGCAATTGAGGAGACAGACCCCGAGCGTTTCCGCGTTCTGGATGGCGCGAGGACGCGCGCGGTGGTATGTCCGAGCACAGGAGCGCCTGAGTCCGTGGAAGACTTCGACGTACTCGGGCGCATGCCGATGATGCCAGACCAGAAAGACGTCTGGGACCCTGCGCTTGGTCGCTCGGGTGGGAGGTCAGGATTTATCCATCCATCATGATAGCTGATCTCAGCCGAGACAAAGGGTATCTCTGGCATCTCGTCGTACTCCGGGATGGACTCCATCGATATCTGCGACGATGAAGCATCGCTATCGGTTGCCGATGGTGTAGGCGGGGTCTGTTGAATTTGGAACGTTTACAAGAGATAATGGGGGAAGTCGAGTATCACGTACCAGGGTGTAAGAAATGGGGAGTGCGTTGCATTGTGCTTGTGAGATCTCTCTCATCGGGCGACGACGCTATTGCGGGCGTCGCGTGAGGTGGGGAGGGATGCAGCACGAGACCAAACGGAAAACGCACCGAAGATGATGAACCCTCTCCCAACGTTGTCGATGATGATGATGATGCACTGCTCCAAGAGTACTGCAAGGGAGTTACAAAGGAGCATCATCGAGGAGAGGCGCACATAACCCACGTTTCCGTTCCGCCCTGATTGCGACCAATCTGCCCAAATACGCCCATCGTCCTTGGGCACAGCGTAGTAGCTGCTGGGATTCTGCATGGCTTGAGATGAACGCTGAATGCGCTGGATGAACAACCGTGGTGGAGAAGGGCGGGGGATTAAGAAAACTCACTCAAGCGAGGGCAGGGGGGATGTGGTAAGAGGCAAGGAGCGACCCCAAGGCTCGGAATGGACGGCCGGTCTTTACTATCCACACGTGCGGCTTTCCGTGCGTTTGGCTGGCGTCCGCATGAAGTACACACTGTGGCAGAATTCCGAGTCACCGGCTCCCAGCATGCATCGTGGAGAAGGCGTGTATCAATGAGGCGAACACGAGGCACGTGGACGTACCGAGATTTCCGCTTGGGAACGATTTGCAGGGAACCCGCAGTCTACCGTCCCCGCCGACAGATGAAACCATACGATGCTCAGGGACGTTCGCAGGATGTATTCTTGTCTCAGGCTCGGACAGTGCAGCGGAGTGGATGCATCATGCAATGGGACGGGCGGAACTGGCGGGCGTTGGATGGGCGGTCCGGGAACTTCTGGCGAAACGCCTGAGAAGGAAACGATGCCAGCAGGCACTCGTATCGCGCGACAAACAGCTGCACAGCACGACAGCAAGCTTGTTCGTAACTGCGTAGAATGCATCAGCGCGAGGCCCACCAGAACAAGGCACGATGCCCCCAAAATGACGCAACGAGACGGGACGCACCGTAAAACATTAATGTCAGAAGTGAAGTAATATCTACTAGTGCACTGCGACCCTATCCGTATCATCTGCGAGGAGTGCGCACCCTCATATCCTGAACGGCTCCTCGACATGCAACCCACTCCAGATACCCCTCGTGGCCTCAGTCTGACTTTCCACCGTAAGTCTCTTGAGGGGCTTGATTTTCGCGCCAGAAGAGTCGAGCAACAGCTGGACCTTCTTCTCAATACCGGTGACCTCGAACCCTTTGAGGCCAATGACTTTGTCCCTGTTGTTGACTAACACCGCTGTCAGCTCCAAGCAGCCACGTACATATAGTAGGAGGACACACTATAGAAACCGCGTACAACAGGCTCCCGATGACTCCTCT
This sequence comes from Earliella scabrosa, assembly GCA_022605405.1. Classification (NCBI taxonomy): domain Eukaryota; kingdom Fungi; phylum Basidiomycota; class Agaricomycetes; order Polyporales; family Polyporaceae; genus Earliella; species Earliella scabrosa. The sequence continues at coordinate 1,432,447 of JABYQQ010000003.1, read as the reverse complement.
GCCTCACGACAAACTCGACATGTGGGTTGGCGCGTGCGACGGCCTCGAGGTGATTGTGGAGGAATGTGCGGAGGTTGGCCGAGGATACCCAATTGTCGCAGTACTCGAAGACCACCTTGCGGACTTGAGGAATGAAAGCGCCATGGCCGTTAGCGGGAAGCGAGCGCTGCTGTGCGCGGAGGAAAGGTCGAAGGGAAGGGGCGAGCTTGGAGGCCATGGAGGATGATCAGCCTCGACGTAGCAGTAGGAGAGGAGGTCTGTCCCGTGAGAATGTCGCGACTCGCGCTACGCAAGATACGGGCGCCAAATCTCGACGTTGATTCGTACTACAAGCTTAAGAAGTTCATTCAAGTCTGGAGTCATCATAGTAGGATTCCTTGAACTCGGTGCCTCATACGCAGACTACAATGGAGCAACACTATACAACGAGACGACGATCATAGTATCTATGCAATACCTGCCACCCGAACGAACACTGCAGCCGCCACGATCCCAAGAGTAAACGCGATAGCCCACTCCTGGACACGATGCCTGTCAACAACGCGACTTTTCATCGCAATAGCCGACCCATTCGCGATGGGCTTCCCACCCTCCGCCGTGTTAGCAAGCCTCATCGCATCCGTGTAGCTGGGCACCTGGGGCATCTTCGGTGCTGCAGCAAGACCCGCCATGCCGTCGATGCTGCGAGCATTTTTCTCTTCCCAATACGCCTTGAGTCCCTTCTCGGCATGGGCACCTGGATCCTTCTGGTCCGCTTTCTCCCGTGAAACGAAGTAGTCAAGCAGAGCTTGACGATGTCCGCGGAACTCGTAGTATGGCACAGCATACCCGCAAGACTGCGCCAGCACGGTCAAAGATCCGTGATGCAGGCAATCCAGTCGAACGTTACTCACAGATCCGACTTTATGGACATCAACGACTATGGCTGCCCTGGAGCCTGGGCGGCGGTTCTCGGGAGGAATAAGCTTCTCATACTCCGGTGTGCCAAACTCATGCACTGTGCCTGCGGGATGCCGTTGGTCAACATGCCAGTGTAGTAAGCAACCAATTCGCCCCACGCGGGGGACGAGATCACTGACATACCTGTGCCGAAAAGGCGGACAATGCGAGGCGGGCCTTCGAAAGCACTGAACATCAGCGTTATGCGGCCATTCTCCCGGAGGTGCGAGATGGTTTCGACCCCGCTTCCCGTGAGGTCCTGGTACCACACCCGGGTAGGAGACACGACGTGAAAGGAGTCGCGAACGCCTTTCGGGGAGACATTGACGTGGGCCTCAGGACTCAGGGGCGCGGTTGCGACCCAGAAGAGCTCTTGTTTGAGGAGCCATGGGATGAGTTCGGGTGGAATAGCGTCGTAAAACTTGCCCATCTAGCTGCTTAGCTGTGATGCTCGAAGCGGGTGGTGGAAGACGGTTGGAAGAGGCAGTCCACCGCTGTCTACGAGGTACCAAGCTTGAGGTCAAGTACAGTGTACACCTGACGCTTGATCGGCCGAATATTCCCTAGAGTCTCACGAACGCATCCCAACAATGACCAAACACTGGCTGTGACTCGAACCACGACAGCACTTGCATCATGATCTGTCTGAACTTTGAAGTAGTGTAGTGCCAGTCGCCTGTGTGAAAAAACTGAACTTGATCACCAGCGATCGCCGTCGTGGCGGACGCGTACGAATCGTTTCGCTGCAGTATATTTTGTGTGAAGCCTCAACGTAGACCTTTTGTTCCGCGCAACGTCGTTCGAACTTCGAGCTGCTATGAAATGCCCAGGAAATGCCTCCGCCACTTACCCGCTCCAGATGGTGCAGAGACTAGAACTCTGAACATGCAGAGTCCGACCAAAGTCTCGATTTGGTCTGGAATCGGCCCGACGGACTACATTAATTGACTCAGTTTCATTGGCTGATGCAGGTTACCCCACAGCTTACATAATGGATGCCGGAGTTATCGTACGTTACGAAACCCATGACAAAACCGATTCGGACGCCCTCGGGCCCACTCAACCCGTCCAGGGATTGCACCGTCTTCTGTCTCCTTCATCCTACACCTTGCACGACGACGACACCGACACCGACCAAGGGTCGCTCGCAGACATCAATATGGCTACCACACTAGCACGCCTCCAACGGGCGCACAGTCAAGCAGCACTCTTCCACACTGCACCGTCCTCTTCACGCGTACTTTTATACCTCCCAAGTCATCGACATGCCATGATGTCTGCCCTTTCTCATGACCGACCCGCTCCTCCTCCTTCCACCTCCTCGTCATCAAGTTTGCCGTCGCCGTTGCTTGGAGAGACGCCGCCAGTGGTCGTACCGTCATCATCGTCCAAGCCTCCAACAGCGAAGAACCTATCTCCAGACGCGGCTTCTCCTCAGGTAGCGGCGCGGCCCCCGCCAGCACCTAAGGCTGAGCGTCCGCGTCCTACCATTCGTGCCAAGAAGGCCGCAATCACTCTGGTCCGTATGCCTTGATATGCCTTGTCTCTAACACTGTTCATTGACGTCCCGGATCTGTGAACAGACACCGACGGCAGTCGAGCGGTTGCGGAACTTGCTCAAGAGCCCGACGCCCCAGATGATCCGCATCGGAGTGCGTAACAAGGGCTGCGCTGGGCTCTCATACCATCTGGAGTACGTCGAGAAGCCTGCAAAGTTCGACGAGATAGTGGAGCAGGATGGGGTGAAGGTCCTCATTGACAGCAAGGCGCTGTTTTCGATCATCGGCAGCGAGATGGACTGGAAGGAGGATGGTTTGAGGTACGTGTGTCAGCACACACCCGGCATGCAATGTCTAACCAGTCGTGTATAGCGCCAAGTTCGCGTTCAAGAACCCTAACATAAAGGATGCATGCGGGTGCGGTGAATCATTCACTGTAGGGTCGTGATGGACTATGGAGACATAGCTGTCTCTTGGACCTTTCGAGATGCGTATGATCCTACATGTCCCTGTCTTTCCTTTACGTGTGCCATCTACCACATCACTAATATTCACCGTACGCTAGTCTATGTATCCATAGTGCATCCAATAGACACCGACTCAACTTCCCAGAAGTTTTCCCGCCTGACTGAGGTCAAACCGCAACAGAGTTGGGTGAGTCTCCCTCAGAATCATCGAAGGTGTCCGCCGTGTAGAGGCAACGTTTGGAGCTATGGGTTATTATCACTGTCCTTCGCGTGCGGCAGGGGCGAGTGTTGCGACCTGTTGCGACGTATACTACCGATCGTACGCTTACGAGACCAAGGCAATGAGCGCTTTGGTTGCACTACCACTTGACCTTGATCTTCCGTCATTCCGGAGGTGAGCGCCATCCGACCCTTCTCCGCTGTTCACTCGCTCTTACCCCCTCTCCTGCATCAGAACGACTTCGACTACGGTCATCCAGGATGGGCAAATTCTACGACTGCATACCGGACGAGCTCGTTCCGTGGATCCAGAAGCAAGAGATGTTCTTTGTTGCTAGCGCTCCGCTCAGCGGGTCCGGACACGTCAACCTCTCCCCCAAAGGGTTGCGGGGGACGTTGCACATCGAGAGCAAGACGCGGGTGTGGTACGAAGACCTCAGTGGAAGTGGTGCGTCCGTGTTCTTCTTATCTCACCTCCTCAGTCTAATTGACATTCTGACCGCTTGTGGCAGGCGTGGAGACCATCTCTCACCTCCGAGAGAACGGGAGGATCACAATTATGTTCTGTGCGTTCGAGGGGCCGCCGCGCATCATGCGGCTCTTCGGGACCGGCACCGTCTATGAGTACGGGACGAAGGAGTACTTTGCTCTCATACCGCCTGAGAAACGTCTCCCCGGTTCGCGCGCTGCAATCGTTGTTGACGTGCACAAAGCCAACACTGTACGCACATTCCTATCGGGTTGTCGCCCACTCCTGTCATGCCTCCTGCTCATGTTTCACTCTATCCTCCCTTGCAACTTCAGTCGTGCGGGTTCGCAGTCCCGCTGTACTCGTTCAAGTCGGAGCGAAGCACCCTCATCACGTTTGCGAACCAGCAGGAGAAGCGCGATCAGGACTTTGCAGCGGGCACTTCGACCGACCCAACCGACGAGGTCGAGTTCAACGGCGTCCTGCAGGCCTGTCCTGAGTGGAGCATGCGATGGATGTGGGCGACGCTGAATCAGCGTTCGATCGATGGGCTCGTGGGTTTGCGTCAGGCGCATATCTCGGACGTCGTCCCGAAGATGGGTTCTTTGGCCAAAGGTGTGGGCCGTGTGGCTACGAAGGAGCCATCGAATGATGGGACGGTCGTGATTCTTGGGAGACGGATTCCAAAGGAGACGGTGATGGCTTTGCTGGTACCGGCCAGTCGGGAGGAGGTTGTGAGGCTGGTGCTGGCGATGTGTGTTGGGGTTGGTATTGCCGCGGTTTACACGCAGATCTTCCAGCTCGCGCAAGCGACCTGGAAGATACCGGTACTTTTGTTCCAATGGTCCACCGCACTGCACTAGAACAACGATTGCGAAGTAACACAGCGATTACTCTTCCATAAGTAGTGCTGAAGAAATATCCAATGCGGTCTAGGCTCTGCATTCCCACTGATCAGGGAAGAGGAGCTGACTTTCCAACACCAGAGCGTCCCCATACGGCGGCCGCCTTGCTCTAACAGGCCAGACCGACCCCTCAACTCCTCGGGACGCGAGCACCCTAGCAGCGGGGACGAATGGGAGGCCCGACGTGTTTGCAGAATCGACCGCCTGCCAGCTGGCCTTATATGATTCCTACCGGCAGTCCCCGGACGTGAGAATGAGCTATATGACGCCATGTTGAACTTGGACTGAGAGATCTGTTGAGTTTCAAACACTAGATCTCCTGACCACCTCCCGGTTGCCTCTCTGACGCGTCTGCGCTCTCCGGACGCTCCAATGTCTCCCTTGGTTACTAGGGCTCGCGCCCTTCTTCGCAACAGACGCGAGAATGAGACACCAAAGCCTGCGAAAGCCCCGGTCTCGAAGCAAAGCACGACCTCCAAGCGTAGGACTCAGACATCCTCTACCGCGAGCAAGAATCCAGTCAAGGGCTTCAAGAGGGTTCCGCGACGTGCGACAGTCTTTGTCATTGAGCAAGAAGGACAGCAGCGCAAGATCCTCGCCGACCGAATGGCCCCCGGCAACGTAGCGCGCAACATCGAGAATCGCCGTCAGACGAGCTTTCATGTCGCTCCTGCTCCCCGCCTCGACGACAGTCCCGCCAGTGAGGCTGAAGAGGAGGTCACCAGCGTCGGCGCAGACTCGGATGAAGGCGAGAGGAGTCCCCATGTCCACTGGCCGGAGAATGTTGAGGACCAGCCGGGCCCGACTAAGACACCAGCCACGGCCCAACGCAAGGACGGTGCTCAGGTGGGCGCATTTATGCTTCTTCCTTTGCACGTCATAATCCGCTCACATCTCACATCTGGACTATCAAGTCTCTACCGCGCTCCATCCTCGTCTACCGCGATCCGGGTACGCCGATCTCCCTTGAAGGTTCTATGCGAAGGACTCGAGGCTGTACGCCCCGCACTCTGGAGAACACACCGCCAATCTTCAATTTCAACGTGCCTACTGTGAGCGTTCGCAAGGATCGCTGGTCTCTGTCTCGATCTCGCTCTCGTTCTCGCTCTCGGACCCGAGTTTGCTCGCTGGGTCCCGACGCCGATCCGCCCTCCGGCTTGCTCCGCCAGGCTCCGCAATCAACTACCGTTGAGATCGCGTCTCGCGCTATCCCAAAGGATGTCTGCGCTCTGGGTGGTGCCGCCAGCACCCATACTGCAACGAATCAATGCGACAATTGCGCTCGACCCCCTGGTGTCTATTCGACCTTGCCAACAGAGCCTGCTTCCTCCGACGCTACTCCTCCTTGGTTTCCTCCTCGTCAAGACGGTCAGGTTGTTTTCAGGAAGACCGGTGCGCACAAGGAAGCTGCGCTGAAGGATCAATCCCACCCGGCGCCACCCGCTCATCGACGACGTGGACTGTTCAGACTCCCCCGCAACCGTATCGATCGCTACTTGTTGATTTTCTTCTTGGTCTATGCACCGCTCGCACTGTTTCAATTCGCACACATGTTTGGCTCGCTCTCGTGAGGTTTTCTTGTTTCATCCTTCGCTGTCACCTGTTTTCGTGAAGCTGTGAGTGTGTTTGTCGAGCTCTGTCTGGCACTTCAGGGTATCTCCCGTTCTGGCAGTAGGGCCGATCCTGTCGTGCATGTGCATGTATTCACATATCGCGACCAATCGAGACTGTGTTGTGGGTCTTTGTGGGATGATATGAATGCTAGGCGCGTGAGAGACGCCGTCATAATGCCTCCGCGCGTATCGCAACACGGGCCGTCGATGTGCGAATGCACTAGCTGCTTGGTCAGTGGCTCAAGACCGATGCACTTGACTATTGTCCACCATGTCCTCGTCGCCAGCTCGTTCAGACGACTCTGATGCTACCCAGCCTGCTATGGACGTCGACTATGAACCCGCCAAGCTTGCGCCGCCTCGGCGACGGCGTCCAGTGCGCTACGAGCCCACTGAACTTGTGGACGTAAAGGTGCCCGTCCAGTATGCGTTGCGCTACGAGCCTACAGAGCCCGTCCTTCCCGATGGAACCACCCGACGTAGGCTGCGCTACGAGCCCACCGAGATCATTCTCTCGCTACACTCCCTGCCGGCCGAGATCATAGAACGCGTGCTGCTCTTCAGTGGCCCACGCGACGTCTCAGTGCGGTATTCTCCCCGATGTTATGAACGGCTCGGGGTGACACCATTATTCATAGAGGTACTCTCAAACCTGCCGTTTCGCGTTCAACCTGGTCTACGCGTCGCAAGACCAGTACCTCTGGCGCGAGCTCTATCTCAGGCGCCCGTACGACGACTTGCGGAAGGCGGCCACGACGCCGAGAGGCGTTGGGAGATTCGCTTCCCCTCCGGTGTTCGACACGCGCAACGCTCATCAAGGGGAAAACGACATACCATGGCAGTGGGAGGTGCAGCGGCGAACATTCGCAGAGTTCGTTGCCGCATCGGACATCGACGATGTGCCGGTCCTCGAGAGTACGTACGAGGCCTTCTTAGCTGCCATAGAGACCGCCGCCCCGGTGGAACCAAACGAGCCCAAACCCGCGGGTGCGAAAGGCGGGGATGGCGACTTGCAAACCCGCTCGGAGAACTTGCGCTGGCTCGACCGCCTCCTGCGGAAGACGCGAGTCCTCGATAGGATTCCCGTGTACTTTGACGTCGTCCCAGTCACAATCTCTTACGAAATCGACCCCTCGTTGATGCGAATGCAGCAGTGTCCTCCCAACGTCACTGCCATCGACGCGTATGACGAGCATGGTCAGAGACTGGGTCTGCAGCCGGCGGAAGGACGCTCCTGGACGCCCCCGGGGTATCACAAGGCGAACCAGATGCGCGCGCAGCTCCGGGCGTACGTCGCGCTCTCGCACGAGAACGACTGGGACACCAGTGTCGCGTCGAAGGAGCGGATGGCGCGCATCCGTCGGGAAAGCCGGGCGTACGTGTACGACATGCGCAAGTACCAGACGAACACGCTTTGGGGCCCGTACCGCGTCGCGGGCGAGGATAAGATGACCGTGCTCGTGAACTGGGAGCACGTCGAGCACATCCTGAACGTCGTGGGTCTCAAGCTGCGCGAGACGGACAACGCCTGGTTGGGATTCTACAAGAAGCCGCTGTTCAAGATGGAGGCGCTCCGGGCGTACTCGGCCGTGGGTTCCTTTGAGAGGCCGGACGGCGACTGGGCAGGGGTGACGGGCACATGGAGGCGATTCGTGTGCTTTATGGACTATCGGTGCGTATCACAGCGTCCCTATCGTTGCCTGCGTGACTTGTTGACCCGGCGCCCGACGGTACCTCTAGTGATTTATACATGTTCAACGTAGGAGTACTAGTTCCACCTTCCGACGAAGGCTAACCCTAACCTGCCCTCGTTCCTCATTTCTTCTCGTCTCCGCAGTACAGCCTCCTTCCCCCAGGCCCGCGCGACCCGAACTTTTTCGACGACAATTTCGACGAGGCGCTGCGCCCGGTCGAGCTGGAGCTCGCGCTCATCTCGCACAACGAGTACTACAGCGACCGACACTACATCGCCCACGACCCATCTGGCCACACGCCGGGATTCGAGCCTAGGCACAAGAGGGCCCCGTACGGGGACGTCAAGGACCCCGCCTTCCCGACGCTCTACTTCAAGGGCACGTCGCGCGGGAACGCGCACAGCGCGGACGCGACGATCCGCGGCAAAGTGAGCGTCCTGTCCGACGGCGCGGTCCGGTGGCTGTTTGTGCGTGCGACCGTCTTTGCTTCTTTGGAAAGGTTTCCTCTGATGCTTGGGCTTTTGAATGCAGGTCACGACGTACGATGGAAGGAAGCAGTGGAGGTGCGCGATCTGAATGGTCTCGAGTTGTTGCTATCGGTGTCGGCGTGCTCACTCACTGTCCTCGTAGCGCGGAAGGCGTTCAGCTTGGACATGTATGCAGTGCGGCAGGGGTTGCGGGTATCTGGACAGGTGCTAGCCACGATCGCGGTAAGGCTTTGAATGTGATGTGTGTTCTGTACATTCGCTGATCCATGCTTCGTAGACGATCCAGCTGGTATGGGTGCACCGTTTTGTCGGCACGTGTCTTATTTACTGACCTCTTCGTTCTCAACAGGACCGTTCTGGATGATCAAAGTCAACGATGAATTGCCGCAAGGCGTGCTGAATACGTTGCACTAGTCGAAACAGCACACTACCTCATCAATACTCAATCCATGGGCGGTGTACAGTAGATATACTCTTTGTCCTTCAGCTTTTCTTTCAGGTCGGGTTACTTATAGCGATAGATCAAGACGAACTGCAGCAACATTTGTACAACATTGTGATCTGACTCTCGTGTACTTTACAACAGGTTTTTGCTTTGGATTGATTCTCTCCTACTGCTTCACCTCGATACCGGCTACCTTGCTGAAGAATGAGACAAGGCGGCAGTACAGATCCTCATAGCTGCGAAGACGAAGTCAATATATGCGGCATTTTTACGATTGCATTGGCAGGTGATGGCACGTACTGCTTCTTGTTTTCGGGGTCGTCCAAGTTGGCGCGGGCAGCGGCAAAGCCATGGAACCTAGCAATGCGAATGTCAACGGGTGAGATCGGCAGAGAGTGATGTAAACATACGAGTCGTAGAGCTTGTAGTCGCTCTTGTCGGCAATAGGCTTCTTGGAGATGATTTCGAGAATCTGCTTGGACTGTTGATCGCTCTTGTGAGTCCTCGTTCTTAGTGTCAGTGGCAGAAGTACTGACCTCGTCCACAGGCTCATCCTGGCTTGGGTACAGACCGAGAGGGATAGTAAGGTCCTTGACGTCATTGTGGCTGAGCATACTGAGTGCGAATGCGAGGTGAGCCTCGGGAGCGTGCACCAGCATGCAGGTATGCGTACGCTGGATGAATGGATGCAATCGCGCTGAACGGAGTCTTCTCGCTGGACCCAGCGAGAATGGTCACCTTGCCACCTGTCGCAACAGTTAGCATCCGCATATCGCCACTTGCACAAGGTCTCTGGGAAGTGACGCACCCCAGCAGTAGCCGTAGAGGCCGACGAATTCGACGCCCTCGGCCTTGAGGGCCTTTGCGACGTTGAGAGCCTTCTCGACTGACTGCTGGGGGTTGGCGATGCCACCGAAAAACTCCTGCAGCTTCTGCTTTTCCTCGTCGGTCTTGGGCGGGAATTGGTCCACCGGCCACGGCTCGCCGGGCTCGAAGAAGTCAGGCATGAGAATCTGCGCATTTAAGTTGTCCGCGAGGATATCAGCGCCTTGCTGCGTCTGCGGCTTGAATCTGGGCACGGTATGAGAGTAAGTGAGGCAGCCACTTCGCAATTTCGTGCTCTGGATTTGTGCACTCACCCAAAGATGTCATAGACGCAGACGAGCGCGAACTTGCCAGGGGTCTCGGGGCCGGTGACATAGACCTGCGTTGCACAAAATTTAAACGATCGTGAGTGATCGACGCGGGACTGTTACGAGGCCACCGACCGTGTTGAAGCCGGCGTAGGACTTGAACTTGCCCTTGGGGACGTAGTCAGACTTGACGGGCGGGATGGTGCAGCAGGCAGCGTTGGTGTTGTGCACAGTCGACATCTTTGTGAGTGTAGGGTACAGATGGTGGGCGAGGGCTCGAGCCTCGCAAGCGTGTATGTATACATCGATGACGACATCGTGTCCTCGCCTAGACCCGAACTTGTACTGACCCTCCTGCCTTATCTGGCTGTCTCGGCAGTTGCCGCCCTCGACGCTGACCAGCGCACGGGCGGTTATTCTTTTCATCTCTCCCCTCACCACGGCTTGGTGCTTTGCTTCGCCTCGCAACTCTCCGTCGTGTCTCGCTACAGGTGGCCTGGGGTACCCGTGGAACGAGGGCAGATTATCCTGAGAGCTCAATTAAGCCGGAGCGCTCTCCAGTCCGCCCTGCGATCCGTCGCGAGCGGTGTGGGCAGTGCTTGACTATGTAGCTCGCACATCCATCCAATACAAAGCATTTCTTGTCACGACGGCTGTGTGTTTTGCTTAGTGTCGATACAATGGGTCAAAGTGAGTGCCACGCTCAACAAATTTCACCGGTACCCTGCCAATCCGAACGCCCCGCGATCATAGTAGTAACTCGTGAGTGGTATATTGTAAACGTGACGGGTCGTGGAAGTGAAGTTTACTGTACGATTGGTGGTGAGTCTCTACACACCTCCAACCGTTACCCTCTCCTTGTTGATCTTCTCGGAGATAGAGTCCTTGTTAATGCCACTCTGCTCATACACGACCATCTCCTTCTTGAGCGGTATCAGCAACCCTGACAGAAGATAGATTGCGACAACGATATACTCTGTCAGCACCGACTTGACGAGATAGATCCCCCATTGCGATGAGATGGGGCTGCCCCGTCCAAGACAGTCGTTGCTTGGTCGAAGCGGGATTTGGCGGCCATTCCAGATCGGCATGGTCACGGGCCCCCACGTTCCAAAGCTACCATAGAGCACTCGGACGAGGAGGAAAGGGATGGTGACGGTCACGGCGACGAGGAGCTGGATCGATAGCAGGGCATGAGAGCTTGGCCAGACGATTGGCATGATCAAGGTATGTGTCAGACTCACTTTTCGCCTGTACTTGAGGAGACGACTCCAGTTCAGCCAACACAAGGCGGCGGTCAAGAGCATGCCAGTGAAGAGGATGAGGAAGAGGATCATGCCCGCACGCCGGAGCTCCAAGGCATAGTTGTATGCGTCCATGGTGGTCGCGACCGCTCCCTTGACCGCGCCCGCAATCGCGAGGACCACCCCCGTGATGCCGACTACGCCGAAGATCATGATCCTCTTCGTGAAGAAGAAGGTCCGGTCGACTGCATGTTGGGAGCTGACAAAAATTTAGCGCGTTGGTAAGTGCTACTCCTCGCACGCGTACTGGTGATGAACTCACACTGTGCGCAGAAAGCCTATGGTGGCTATCAGCAGAGGACCTTGCCCCGCGCCCTCCGCGACACCGTACGCGGTTCGCTTCGCGACGTTCGTCTGATCGGATGCTGACAGGATGCGCGTTATCCCTCCAATTAGTCGGACTATCGCAGACGTCAACTTCTGTCGTGGATACGAAGACGGGTCCGTATACTCACGAACAGCCATCATCGTGAGCGCGTGCCAGCCCATCCTCCTGTCAGGCTCCTTCCAAGTCAGATAGGGAGTGAGGCAGAGGAGCGGGCCGTATGTCGCCATCTGGACCGCGGCGATGACACCTCGCTCGTCGAGACCCATAGTGGTGGAGGGGGATTTGACTTGGGTAAGGGACGATCGCGATGCGAGGAGTGCAAAATATTCTAATGTATTTCTCCCCTCTGAGCGCGCATCATGTTACATAGCGAGCCGGATGAATCCCAAAGTACCTCTGTTGCATACCGCGTTCAGGAGGTCTAGGACTGGATAGCGCTGAATGGTCCCAGTCCATGATGGCGTCCGTTCGCGTCGGCCGCGGGCCAAGCCCAAGATCGAGGACCTCTCAGTGCACGACAATGGTTTGGTACCTAGGTTCAGCAGCATTATGAGGCTGATCCACAGCACGATGGGTCTCTTTCAACAAACGATCGACTTCAAGTGTGCGGCACCGCGGTAGGTCACGGTGCCACAATTGTGCCAATGGGTGAAGACGAGTACTTGATCAACGAGATAGTTACCACAAGCTTCGGACGAATCAACCGATAGGGCATGAACATGGTGGCTACGCTCATCTGTGAATACAGGAGATGGGCGTTCGAGGTTGCCCGAATGTCGGTTCATCGTCCACTTTCGCAGTGCGTGCCACCACCTGCTCCTCCGGACCTTCAGTTCTTCACACGCTTTCCCCACCAGTCGGTCTGCCTCGGGTTCTGCACGACAGCAGCCCAGCCGCCATCTGAGCCCGTCTCCGCCTTCTTCAGGAGCGCCGCCATGAGTGCGTACTTGCGCACTTCAAATTCTTGCTCCAGCACCGAGTGGCCAATCACCAGACGGGCAAGCACGAGCTTCCAGAGGCCAGAGGGGAAGAGGTTCTCCTGCTCCATGAGGGCATACACGTGCACCGCGCGCGAGAAGCCGTTCAGGCTGTCGATCACGTGCACCATCTCCTCAGGAGTCCTGAGGAGCTTGATTGCGTACTCCAAAGGTGCGCCGTCCGCGAGCCACTTCTCAAACGCCTCCTCGTCGGAAGCGACCTCGGGAGCCATGCAGCGGAGCTTGAGGAGCAGACGGTTGAAGTCGCTGAGGCATACGTCCTCCTCGCGCCGGTTGCAGGCCGTGCACATGCACTCGAACTTGTACCTGCGACTGAGCTCCTCTCGCCGTTCGACTCGCGGTCTGTTGAGACTGATGTAGGCGAGCGTGACCTGCTCACCGGCGCGGATCGGGGCCAGCGCGCGAAGCCGGAGGGTCAACGTCGCGAGATCAAAGCTATGACAGGCGTTCGGGCTGCAACTACACGACAGCGTTGTTGCATCAGTGGGTGGGCGTGTCGAGACGAGAGCGGGAGACGCACCTGTGGTTCACGCGCGAGATGTCTCTGGCGAGAGCAGTGTACATGGCAGGGTATCCCGGCAGTTTGCCAATGCCGAGACTGTTGGTGTCCAGGATCCCCTTCAGGTGCGATGGCCACTCGGGACCCTTCGCATTCTTGTGCGCGTACACCGCCTCTCGATTCTCGGGATGCATGAAATCGACGACCTGCTCGTACAGCTTGAGTGCATCGGCCATGCTGTTACCCACGACGACAACCTGTGGATAAAGGAACAATGGGCGTTCGATGACGATGGTTTGACCGCGTGCGATGTTGGTCGTCGCCACCATGCTCAATCCGAACCCTTCCACCTGCACAATCTTGTACACAGGTGGGGATGGAGGGGAGAACGGCATGGGGAAGCGGTCTACGCCAAGTGAGGTCAGGATCTCCTCCTCCATTCCCTCGTATTGCAGAACCGAGGTAATGAGGTTGGCGGGCACGGTGGGGTCTCCAGAGAGGTACTGTTTGAAAATCTTGGTGCGAGCTAAGGCGCTCTCGCAGAAACGGGGAGTACCCGACCCACGAACGACCTTGTGCGAGGGTATCTTGACGATCGTCTGCAAGGTGGAGGCGAGAGGCACGGCTAGCGCGTTCGGCGGAGCTGGTGCAGTGGAAGATGGTTCCATCGCTCTGGATGGTTGAGCAAGCACCGCTCGTGTGTTCTGTTCAGAGTTAGAGAGGAGGAAGCCGCGACGCGTCTTGGGGAAACAACGGAGCAGTGATGAAGAAGGTCTGAATGGCAGCGACGGTCACCTTCATGTAGTTTCAAGAGCTTGAGGAATCGCGTGTCGGGGACACGTAGCCTAGCTCCAAGTAGATCTTCTTTGCGATTGTGCAATGGCCAGCCACTATCTCCTATCAGTGTCACAAAGGATCCTTGGCCATTGTTGCCTCTCATTTGAGCGCCCCATATTAACTGATGGTTCGAAGAGGCAGTACTTACCAGTGATGTCACGTGGAACAATGGGCGATCTTGAGCTAGAACACCTGAACAGTGGACGATTGGATGTTGCACATAGCTTTCGCTTACCATGGTTTGATGTAGGGTGCGGGGAAATAGCCTGGAGGATCTGGTTAACCGGTAATTCACCCACCCCCAGCGGAGGGGTGTCAAATTGACGGGGTAAATGACGGTAAATTTACCGGGCGCTTATTCACTTCTCAACGCCAGTTTCCCTTCGTCAAACCGGCTGGAGGCACCTCAGAACGATGTTGGATCAGTATGTACGTGTATACAAGTTTTCTGTGTGTACAAACCGGATGAGATATTGATCGTGCTATGGGCGAAGTGGGTCAGAAGCGCTGACATATATCAAGCGCCGATCTCATTCACACCGGGTGCGGTGAGAAACTCAGGAGAAACTGGTGAAGGTGCACCCAGGGACTCGGAGATCGTTCTACGGACGGTTCAATTGTTGAGGTTCATGCGGGATAGCCAGCATGAACCTCACTTGCAACCGTCTTCGCGCCATCCTTGGTTGTCCCTGGTCAAGGTCTGTTTGACCCAATTTGACACCCCGTTTTGCCCCCTTGGCTGTTTGACCGGTAATTTACGGTGAATTACCAGGGTTAAATACCTTTCTGCTAGTTAGCCCGAGCAATTTCCCCGCACCCTAGTTTGATGAGATTTGTTAAGCTGCATGCGGTGGCTGCATTGGACAATGGACTTCGAAGTTAGTTCGGCTATTGCCGGGACTGGGCAGTGCTTGACAATGACTACCGTATATGTACCATCGCTGATACTCCAGAACGTGGACGAAAAGTCTATCTAAGACGGCCGCGCATACGCATTCATCGGATGCGCATTCGAGCTCGAGCCCCTCGGCGAGTCCGCCTCCGTCTTCGCGTACCCTGGGATGTCCTTCTGCAGGGGCGTGACAACGCCGGTAACAGCGTAGATGATCACCGCAGCGTACTCCATCAGAACGGACATGCCGAGGTAGATGCCCCACTGCGACGACGCGGAGCTGAACCTGCCCAGGCCGTCGGCGCTTGGACGCACGAGCACCTGGTCGCCGTCGACGAACGCGATGGAGGATGGCGCGAAGGCGGAGAGTGTGGCGTAGAGCACGCGCACGGCAAGGAAGGGGAGTGTCGCGAGGATACCTATGAGGAGCTGTATGGTCGTGTCGGTATCAGGTCGCTGACCTTCCGAAATTGAGTGTACGTACCTGACGACGGTAGCGCAGGATGAGCGCCCTGTTAAGCCAGCAGAAGACTGCCGCGGCCATCGCGCCGGCGAAGAGGACGACAAACAGAAGGACACCGACGCGCCGGAGTGTGTTCGCGGAGTCGAGACCGCTCTGCGAGCTCGCGTTGGCGGCATTCGTGCCACCGACGATGCCGAGGATGAGGCCTGCAACGCCGAGAAGACCCAAGAGCCTCAGGGCACGCATGAGGAAACGATTGCTGTCGAGCGAGTGTTGGCATCTAAAAAGGTATGCATGCTTGTCAGCCCGTATCCTTGAGGAACGTTACTGGATTATCATTGCGACGCACACTGTGCCCAGGAACCCTAATGTGGCCATGAGCAATGGCGAGAGACCGGAGGACTCCATGATGCCGTAGATAACCCTGTCGGTCTTGTTTGCCGGGTTCTGTTCAGAGAGGATGCGTGCGACTCCTCCAATGATGCGGACTAAGGAGATCGGTGAGTCGTATGTGGAGGCCTAAGGGCAGCCACAAGAAGAAGACGTACTGATGGCGAGTATCACTAGAAAAATCCAGCCTGCCTTGCGTGCAAAGCCATGTCTTAGGGACAAGACTCCGCCTACAATGAGGATGGGGACATAGAGGGCGATTTCTACAGCAGCAATGATGCCATACGAGTCAAGGGCCATGGTGCCAGAATATGAGGGGCCGACTGGGATATAAGACTTGAAGCTTGAAGAGCTGAGGTGGGTATATGAGGCGGGTGCGGGTATATCAAGAGAGGATAGGGTCAATGTCGGATGGCTTGCGGCATGAGCAGGCCCTTATGAGTCGCCAGACATGCTCGGATGCATGAAGTTTTTGCAACTCCTGCGTTCACCGCGAGTGAGTACTAGAGGCTGTGTCATCCAAACAGTCATTTGTCGCCTCATTACGCCTGCATGGCCTTCCAGAGCGCATGCAGTGCAGAGCACAAACCTCGACATACCCGCGTGCAACATTCCCGATCTGCACAGTAGAAGCGGGTTCATGCACGCTGCTGATTGGCTGCCATAGCATCCGGAGCCTCCGACCGTGAGGGTGGCGATGCCCGTGCGGCTAAGGACCTCTATTTATAGACTTGTTGAACACGTCCGGGAATGCTGCGTGCGCTGAACTCGGCCAACAATCTAGAGATCCGACGTATTTGGATGAGAGGCAATGCGATGCAATGTCGTAGCTGCCGCGGACGATAACGCCTTTGAGGCGGAAGTTGTCAAGGTAGTTCTTGAAATTTGCATCCGCCGGCACTGAGACTCAGACCTATGTGAAATACTTGCGAGATAAGTGCTCTGGAAACACGCCATGATGTGGTACTTACTGTCTGAAGGAGCCTATGGTCAAGCTCGATGGCGATCGGTTGCTTCAATATTTGCTTGCGTTGGACCGTGATCAAACGAACTTGAGTGTTTGGTCGGTGGCCACGTGGCATCCACGCGAGAAGGAGACGCCAATGTCTTCGAAACAATTTACAGCGCTCACCCTGGTGCCTGCAGCAAGTCAATATGCGGCTCCCTCGTCGCGTGCCTTGGGAAAGTCTCGGCGAGCTCGAGGAAGTATGTGGATGGATATATACCGACGAAAATGACCTCGACGCGAAACAACGGGCAGTAAACCGGGTAGGTCGGATTCATAACAGATCAGCGACCTTCTGACCATGTCTTCTGCTAGCTAGCTGCATGGAAGGCGTCTGTGCCCTTACCGCACGCATTGGAGTCCACACACGCTATCCTGAGCGTGATACTGCAAGATGGCTCTGCGGCTTCGTCCTCGTCCTATCTCTCCCTCCGGATGAGCTACGCCTCTGCGATCATCCGGCTCGTGAATGGTCTTGTGGATCCGCTACAGTTGGGCGCATACGCCCGTTCGATCCACAGCATCGCGCAACAGCTCGGACTGCCTCCGTGGCTCGTCGAACTGCGGCACGCTGCTACTCACGAAGATCTTCCCAGCCTCGAAGTGCTCCGTGACGCGGCTCGCGAGGTTAGTTGCGGACATATGCAAACGAAACTGGCTCTGACCGCATCACTTCGTGTATAGTCTATGACGTGGCTGCTTCACAACTACTTCCTACCAACCCTGAATCCAAGTGCGCCCCCATCTGCGCCAGCACCGCCACTACGGCCTCTGGCTCCCATCTTGAAGGAGTACAAGACAATCATGAAGGCGACGACCCGGGACGCCACCCTGGAAGTCCAGTACCGTGCACAAAGCACAAAAATCCTTCGGGACGTCGAGCGGTGGGTCTCCGAGGCCAAGGTCGCCTCTGCATCCACCACGGGCGGCGTGGGCTGGGAAGACACGCCCGAAGACGGCGACGAGGAAGATGCCAGCGAAAACTGGGCGCTCGACAGACTTTCCGAGGTGTTGCTCGAGAAGGGCATGCTTGTCCCCCTGTCCAAGAAGTGCGTAATGTTCGATCCATCAAACTGCAGCTGCGCTGACGTTTCCTCTATCGCATACAGAAAGAGGATCACGCCCGACCACGCCTCACTCGCGCTCCCGCGCTCGTCCGTCGCGATCTGGTCCCCGCTCCTCGCACACCTGCAATCTCTCCATCCGACGTTCCCTCTACATCTTATCACAGCGATAACCGCCCACCTCTCGCGTCCGGCCCCGTCGACCACGGGCAGCGCCGACTTCACCGCAGAGACGGTCTCGCTCGAACCGGCGGCCGACGAGCCAAAAGCCGACCCGACGTACGACCTTTGCCTCGCAAGCTGGGCGAAGTGGCTCGTCGACAGCAGTCCCGCGGCCGCGGGCTACGAATACGCCGCGGGGCTCAGGGAGGCCCTCGTCGTCCGCATCGTCTCCGCGCTCGGGCTCGCGCGGGCAGAGTCAAAAGCGTGAGTCCAGCGTTCGTACACCCCCATCGTCTGTGCACTGACTCACCTGTACAATCGTCCCGCAGGGCGAACGCGCTGCTGCAGGTCGTCAGCGCCGAGCGACCAAAACTTGCGGCGGCGCTGTCCGTCCTCACGCAAGCCCCGGGGGAAGCCTCGAAGGTACGTGTCCCTCCGGCCTGTCACACCTCCCTTCTCTCACCCTCGTCTGCGCAGGACTGGGACGAGGCCACGATCAAGGCGATGGAGTCGCGCCTCAATACCCTCCTCGCCCTGCTCCATCCGGGCGAAGGAGACGCGAGCACGGACACGGTGACAGAGTCGCCCAGCGCACGGACAACCGACCCCGACGAGCGCGCAAGCTCGAGCCTGCCCGCCGGCTGGCGGAAGCTCAGTGAGCGCGACGGCTGGCGGCCTGCACCCATTGGCGTGTATGTGCGCTGTACGTGACCGGGCTCCTCCTGCCTCGCCAGCGCGGCGGAGGCGAGGCAGGAGTCGGCGCTCGACCGTCAAGGTGCAGAGTTCTTCTGAGCTGGGATCGGCCGCACGCTGATTTGCATCACGGACGTAGATGTGTATGGCTGCGAGGCGCAGTGCGCAGGCTGGATGATGACCTTTATCAGATCCTCTGGTGTAGATGTAGATTATGGCGAATGTGCGCAGTGCAGCGACATGGATAGAATACACCCGCGGGTAGCACGGGGCTGGCGCGATAGATACAAAGTATGTGTGAGCTGTGTCCGGGGTGGGAGAGCGATGATTACGAGCCTGCGCGTGAAGGCGATACCTAAGTACAGGGAAAAAATGATGGGTAAAGACGGTACGTGGCAAAGGAGTGTACAGAAAACCCAGACGCAGAGGTCCGGTGATCTGCGTCTGTGGTGATACGGGAGTTGTGTCCGAGAACGTCTCAGAGAGCGTGTGTGCGCCGTCGTATATGTACATATAGTGACCAAGCCCAGTGATAAGAGGACAGCGGCGGGTCTGGTGAAATGAGGGACTGGATGCCGTTCGTGTAGAACGCGGGAGGTAGAGCGAAAGCGAGTGGAATCACGAACCAGAATGATAGCTACGTAAGGCGACCGTTCGCGGCTTCCCGAGATGAACAGGAAATCGAAGGAAGCCAGTCCCGGAAACAAATATACACCTTGAAAATGACAACGAGCAGAAGCACGCACGACGACGACGACGAAGATACAAACGACGGCATGCGTGGCCCGAGAAAGAGAACGAGAGCGAAGAAAAGAAAAGAAAAACACGAAGCAGCCACGCCAGCCAGGAAACACACTACAGTAGAAGTACTGCCGAACCTCGCAAACCACTGCCCCCACAGCAGCCACCCACAACGCCGCACACCGCACAACCAAACGATCCGCTATGTCGGGGTCGGGGACAGAGGCGGTTTCCGCGGGAGCTCCCTCGGCTGCCGCCTCTGCGCATCAGGTGGCACGAACCCACCCCTACCAGCAGCAGCAGTATTCTGCGCCTGCTCCCCCCTCCGCGCCTCCGCCGCGTTCTCGTACTGCGGCGGGAGCTCCACCACCTCCGTCCCGTCCGACGTGAACACCGTCACGGGCGGCGCGCGCCCCCCGTCGTGGTGCACGACGTACACGTGCGAGCCCCCGCCGATCGGCGAGCGCGCCGGGGTCGTCGCGGTGGTTGTGGTGGTTGTGCTCGGGTGAGAGGTCGTTGGCGACACGGCGCTGGTGCCCCCGCCGCCGACGGTGGGCACGACGCTCGAGCCGGAGCTGGTCGTGTACGCGTGCCCGGGACGCGTCTGCCCCTGCAGGCGCTCGCCGCCGCCTGAGCCGATGTCGAGCACGTACGGATCGATGTCGTTCGGCCCTCCCCCTCCTCCTCCTCTGTGGCGCGAGGAGCCGGCACTCGACATGGTCGAGAACGGGGGGCGGGAGGAGGGCGCGGAGTCGAAGTGCTCGGAGGAGGACTTGCGGTGGAGGAGGCCCAGGCCCGCCTTGGTGTACCCCCGGCCGTTCGGGCGGAGGAAGAAGAGCGCGCCGAGCGTGCCTGCGACGAGCCCTGCGATGAGGGTGCCGATGGCGACGCCCGCTACGCCGCCCCTGGAGAGCCCGCTGCTGCCTCTGCCGGGTCTGTGCGTGTACGTGTCAGCGTCAAGGCGAGCGGCGGAACTTGGGATAAGTGCAGTAGGGGAGGGCTTACACGAGAGCGAGGTCTTTCTGCTCGACGAGGCATGCTGTCGAGCCACCGCCGGCGCTGTGGACGGGTCCTTGGGTGTAGGCCATACCCGTGGAGTCTGATATTGTGACCCAGAATGGCAGGCCGGATGCCTGGATGGTAAACCCGATTAGCCCGGGAGCGATTAAGCGCCGACATGGGTCGCACAACTCACCAAGGTGTTGGTCCACGCGACCTGGTCCATCGAGTCGGACGTGAAGTTGATCGGGGGGCGGAGCGCAGGCGAGATCTGGCACAGACAATAAGCGGCACGCAGGGTGTGTGTGTAGAAGGGATACTCGCTGTGTATGTATATGGAGGCGTGCCGTTCGTAGGTTTCATGGTGATGTCACTGCACTGCCCGTGCGTAGTATCTGCCAGTGAGTTCGTGGACTCGGACCGTCAAGGCCAGTATGCACACCTGCGGCACCCAGCCGAACTGCGACCAGGTTCCGTCTGGGCCGGCGATATCCACACCCAGAACTTGCGACGGCTGGGGATACGTGAAGTTTCGACATGTTGGCGCCTCGGTCAGAGACCTGTCTTGGTACACGGTGGCGATCGTCTGGCAACCTCCAGTGACGTTATTGCTTGCGAACTGGTATGGTGTCTAAATCACGACACGGCTCGTATAGCAACGCAGTGACATACGTACCATGCATAGCATGAACTGAATGTTCGAAAGATCGTCATTCCATGCATACGGCTGGACAGCTTCGGTGCTCACTCACTTGTGTATCAGGCACGAAGGGCATGGGCCAATCCTGCGACAGTAAAACTCAGCCAATCGCTCTTTCTACCTTTCAAAGGGTACGTACAAACGACGTATCTCTGGGATCGTCACCAGCACGGATTACTAACGGCACGACGAATGTTCTTCAGGACGACGGAATGTCAGCATCCCGGATGTGGCAACAGTGGTTGACGCGATCATCGCTGCGAACTCACGAAGTGTAGATCTGGAGGTAATATGGCGCTGCGGGGTTGGGCCTGATAGATCGGGTGACGGGGCGCAGGGAGATGATCTATCAGGGTGCGGACGAGAAGGCGAGCGAACAGTGAGCCAACGCACCCAGTCGCCCCGTTCCGTCCCCATGAAAGCGGCAAAGTTTGACATTGCGCTACGCGAGTCCAGTCGGTCTATGTTGAAGACTGTGTGAGGGGCTGTACGCACTGACGGTGGGGTTGGGCGGACTCTGGTTGCCAAACCAGTCAAAGAGGAAACCCTGCGAGTCGCGAACGAGTGGGCGGATGAGTGGGATTTGCCGAGTGTGTGTTGGGCCGGATTAGGCATGTGCGCACCTGTTCCATCTGTTCTGGACTGGATGTCGTTGCGGAGACATGGGGGACGAGACATTGTGCAGAGATGAAACCAAGGAGAAGAGAGGAGAGGACCGCGCGGCGGGGCCGTGTGGACGACTGACACGGCATAATAATTGGAGGTGGGGGAGGTGGCGGGCAGCAGAGCGGCCGCGGGTGCGCCCTGCTGTGTAGATATGTATACTGCTGCGGGGAGTGGACCCAAAAGGAATGGGTGTAGGAGATCTGAGAAGGAGCGAGTGTGGGCGCTGATTGAGGCCGGAGAAGCGACACGGTATTTGGGCAGCAGGCGAGCTCGCTGGAATTCGTGCGAGCGTTTGTCGAGTGTGCGGCACTGCCAATTACCAAACGCACTGCGTGGGTGCCCGCTCGCCCTCGCCGCGTGGCTCTCCCGGGCGGCCTGTGCTCGTGCTGGTCCAGGTATACTCGACCACAGCAAGAACAGCGAGCGAGGACCAACTGCGGCCGTCTCGCCCTGCAGCAGCTCGGACTATATTGCTGCCTTGGCTACGGACAGCGAAGGGCGAGCGGAGGATCGGGGCGCCCGGAGGGCGGGCCGGCGTCTCGATCCCGCCCTCTGGGTGAGATGGGATCTGGGGAAGTGACATCACAGGTCGAGCTCATCAGCGAGAAGAGTTGGTCTCTGGCTGCGACTCGCTCTTCGTCCTCTTCCTCGTCCTCCCGCTCTCACCCGGCGATGCAACTCTCCTCCTCCCCAGACCACGCTGTCGTCTCTGGCGCGCTGCCCGTGGGATCATTCTCCTCGAACCTCCTGGACCACGCCCGCACTGCCAGCCACCTGACAGCTCCTCAGCCCCGCGCGCTGGCACAAGATCAACGTCGCAGTGCACGGGCGGCGGCACGAACCTCCTCTCCATCGGTCAAATACGATTATCGGTACACGGAGGTCCACCGGTGCGTGAAAATCTGGGTTGGGAGAACATCATCTCGACCTCTCAGACAGATCCAAATGTAAGCCCTTGCAGTGCTCGCACCTCTATCCGGAGCGCGACACTCGCCGTACACCCTCCTACCCCATCTCTCAAAATCCGACTGGGGCGGCGTAACTGGCGCGAGCACAGCCGTGCCTTCAATTTTTGAACGCCGGAAGGTGTCCATCCCAAATCCGACATAATCATGGCATGAGCAGGCACATGAACCTCGATGACTGTGAGTCGTTGGATTCCCATCGACTCGTTGCCAAGCTCGGACAGAAGCTCTCGCAGGATTCAAAGGATCCATTTCGTTGCCTCCGAAGATCTCCAAGAGGTATCCAGGAACACCCACGGCGCCGAGCACTCGTGCTCTCCCAAACTTTCATTCTGCTTCGCAAGTTCCGCCGGTATGTCGTAACGAACAAAGCTACCCTCCTCGTCTCTTCCACCGGAACCTCCGTCACCTCCGGTGTCCCTGTATGCTGGTCGGCCTGGTATTTGTGGTCAACGGCGCGGATGGTGTGGTGTGGTGACACTGTGCGTTGCCCAATCATACTGCCACTTTCATGGCATAGCCAGACTACTTGATGAGCAGCAGGCAGCTGATGAATGCGCTGCGCAGGTGCGATCGTTGTCGCCCTAGTAGCGCACTCACAGAGCCCGCCCGCGCCGCCCGTCGAACTCACACTCTGACCCGGGCCGTCACATGCATTGCTTATACGACATGGCTCATCACCATCGCCGTCATCAGTCCATCATATCGAAGTTCGCCCGTGGGTCGTGACTTTGACTGTGTCGCGCGGTACGCCGGTCCTCACCGTCCACGCATATACGCATCCATACATAGGTATCTGCGAGATTGGTCCCCCCCCCCTCACTTCCGATCGTTCCATATCCGAACTCTGTCTCCCAGACGCTGACAATGCTCAAGGCCTCATATACGCCTGGTATTTGAGTGATTCAGCCCCGGTCGTGAGGCGGTGTACAAGGCTGCTCCTCGTCGATGGACATCATTCAACACACTGAAACCACAGCAGCCGGACATATTTGCGACGGTCTTCGTCGATGGACTGCATCGGGCGGCATCATCTGCATGCCATGAACAACGACGATAGAATCCCAGGACTGGTCCAGAAGGTCGGTCTGCTCTGCTCGTTGCGCCTCCCCTTGGCTCCGCATACTGATCGGGGAACATTGACAGAACATATGAACACATCGTCAATACCTCGGACGCGGACACAGACGGAGAGGGGTCTTGCACGAGCGGACAAGGTGCAGTCGTGCCAACGTTCCCACATGATAATGGACGGCGACACTCGTTGCTACAAGGCTCCGAACACACACAGAAGCTGCTGCGGATCCGTATGAGTAGCTGCGAACGCGGGGACGGACAGGAGCACGAGGTCGCGGTCGCACCGGAACACCACACTCATCCCCACGTTCATTGACGCGGTGGGGATCCAGTGTCCGCGGCGCAGGCCAGGGGGAGCTGGAGAAGTGGTAAGTTCAATCACGCCTGTGGCAATTGTGCACATCATCAAGAACCCAGCATCTTTGACGCGCTGCGCCTTTAGGTCCTGGCAGAACTCTCGCTGCCGGCCGAGCACCATCTCTTTGCCACCTGCCCCCACTCATCCCAGAATGAAGATGCGAAGACGAAGCCGTTCACAAGAGGAACGGTCTGCGTCGCTTTTCTGCTCGAAGGTCCGGGAAGCGTATGCTCGGGGAGACCGGGACCGAGAGGGAGGGCAAGGCACGCGTGGAGTCACGAGAGGGGAGATGTGGAATCTGTGACAGAAGGTGGGCGCAGGAATAGAGTGACCGTCGTAATCCGCGAGCAAACTCAAGGCGGGAGCGCAGTCTGACAGATCGATTTGAGCAGAGATGATGCACCCAGGTGCGTGTCCAGCATGCCTCGGATGCGCTGTTCACTGCGTGGTTATTATCAAAGCCTGGCATACCGTTATAGGCCGCTCATGCCGCTGCGGTTCGCCATATTCTCGATTTACATCTACGTCTGCGCTGACGAGTCAAGCGGCCGGTGCGTCGGCGTGCACGCAAGCGCAAGAGGGTCGCACGGATCGTTTTCCAGAAGCGGATGTATGTCATAGTATGTGGAGCTGGATGTCTTCCCCCAAGACGTCTCCTTTCGGGATTTGTCCTCAAATTAGCCCGGTTGTATGCGCTGAATTTGGCAATGCAGTTGGATGTGAAAGGGTCCGTTCCCTGTGACGTCGGGTGCGCTATGTCGACATTCGTTCGGATGCGCTAGACGCACCCTATGGGACCGAGGCAAGCATTCGCAATTGAGCTACGTATATTTGTGCACTCGAGAGGCTCCCGCGCATCGGTTCTCAGAACCTGCCGGGCAATGGTTATGGAGCCGGTGGCTTTTCCCAGCTTCAGGTCTGTCGAGTAGCTGCGGACATACTGACCGCAGTCACAAATCAGGGCAATGTTGTGCCAGGACAGACAAGATGCGACTCGGACGCACCCACATGCGTATAGCGACGGTGCGTGTCGTCGAGAGATTTCTATGCGCACTTCACGTTTAACCCTGGCAACGGCTGATCTCCTAGCACGGACTTCCATGATCAACCTCCCCCCCCTGCCGCTGGATGCGGAGACTCGCACGGCTGCATCGAATTCGGATGTACCTATACCGACCGCAGTGACGTTGAGAGCCTCCGCCTCCGCCTTCCCTCTGCGACAAACCAAACAGCCACAACCCAGTAGTTCTCCCTCAACCTCACTCCCTGATCCATGGTGGCAGGTAGTATGTCTCACCACTTGAACTGATTTCCAGTACATCACGCTCGCTCGTCGCTTTGTGACTGCGACCTCCCATTGCGACCACTCATCTGAACGTCGACCCTCGCCCCGTGCTCTCCACATGCCGGGGATCCCACTGGCAGTACTGCCCGCAGCACGGGCGGTGGAATTGACATTCATGTTATCTGACAGGTGCGCGCACTATCTGTCGCTCCTGCCTCAGCGGTCACTGCGCCGGACTGCAGAAGATCCAGAAGATGCTGAAGAGACATGCCGGTGAAAGAACATCTATCAACTCGCACAGCGTCTGGTGGAACGCGAACGGGCGGTCAGCCATCAGCAACGACTTCAATTCAAGTATCCATCTCCGAGTAACATGATGTGCACGACCGTCGATGCTTGGTGCTGTGGGTTGTCCCCAGTCCATGTTCCCAGTTCCATGTCCCCGCGCGGGCCTGGAGGAACCGTTCATCCTGCACCGCTCGGTGCACTGCGGATAGGTGTGTATCGTTCTCACGCTACGATCGCTGGACTGCGGGACTAACCACACAGTACCCGCCTGAGGGTCTGTCTAGTAGGCCGCACAACCCGCGAACTCTATCTACGAAGCCTCAAATGCTTCAGCTCGTTTACAAAAGACATATGCCCATGGACGGTTATTATGTCTTTCGCGGTTACTGGTGTGGCCACTGAACGACAAGGCACGTCCCTGGGCCTGATACAAGTGGAGTATCGACACTGTCGACGACGACTCGGACCCCGTTGTGAGACGGTCACCGGGTAGGTACGGCCGGAGGACTACAGCAATGCCATTACTTACCGGGTATCATCCATCACTCAGTCTCAAACTCCATCCTTGTTTGCGGCTCCGTTCGAGAATGCCGTATAATTGTCGTATTCACCAGTGAAGCGCGAGAAGCACGTCCTGCTGTGCTCCATGATCGCCCCGCGCACTGCACCCTTGCATATTACATGCTTCTGATCCCTGCTGTAGATCTACACAGTTCTATATTTACCATGAGTGAGATCAGGGCCGCACGCCTATCACGCCCAAGTGTGCACCGGGCGCCCTAGGTATTTGGTCGGAAGTTATCTGCCGGGGCGGCGCAGGGTATCGAACAGATATTTTGGAGCCGGCGCTTAGACCTCGCTCCAATATCGGTTTGCCCGACATCTGTTCGATGTCTGGGGCACAACGCTCCAGTATGGAAGCGCCGGTCGGAAGTTATCTGACGACCCAGAATTCCCAGATATCGTAACCGACCCAGGGCTCACCTGGGCGTGTATCGAAACCTTCCCAATGAGCAGACGGAGGCGCGAGCAGGTCAGAAAGAGAGCGTGTATTGTGTGCGAAAGCAACAACAAAGCAATGGTAGCATTATCGGAGCATTGTAGGCCGTGTAGGCACTAGTACAGGGGGAGTAGGGTATCGCAAGAGGCTATCGTACACGCCTCGCATCGTCCGTGGAAGCTTGAAATGTACAAACGCGTGCTGGCCACGGTACATTACAGCTGGAGGTGGATAGTAGGATGAGGAGAGCAGAGAGGGATGTCCGTGGGCAAAGAGCGTGGGGGGTATGGTGTGGTAAAAGGTGGTGGTACAGAGCAAGAAACTATGGTTCAAAGTGAGTGGGAGGAAGATTACGTGGTGAGAAGTTGTGAGAATTCTCGCACCTTGATAAGTTAGGTGTATTTCCTAAGATGTTACAACCACCAACTTGAAACCCTCTCGGAAGATAGCCGACGTCGTCCGTCAACGCCTCAGGAGCCGACTAGGAACGGGACAATCTGCACGGTGCATAACCAGGCCTGCAAAACCACGGTGCTGTCAGCGCCTATTCCAGAGGCGAAACTCGAGATCATGATGCATGCCGTATCACGACTCAAGCAGGACTGGGAGATATCAGTACGCACCGTATACAGCCGGAACGACGTGTGGTCCGCCTTCGCATCATCAAAAAGGAGGAATCTCACTCCCGCGAGAGTTCCCAGCCCCAGAAGCACAGTCGTGCACACTGTGCCAGTGGCCCAATAGCGCACGAGGAATGCGGACCAGCCCAGGAGCATGGCCGCCATTACAAACCGGCTCCCGCGAGGGAAGGCAACGGGTAGCGTCAACCGGCCATCGAGCCTGTCACCTGCGGCGTCTTCGAAGTCCGGTGCATGGATGGTGGTGAGGACGACGAGCGCGTTGATAATCTGCGCGGCGGATATCGTCGTTTCTGGAACGCATTGTGCACCTGTCATGGAGCCGAGTTCGCATCAGCTCTTCCAGAACGAGGTGGACGAGAACATGGGGGACGGAGTGTGCGAAGAGCGGTGTGTAAGTGGGGAAAAACCGCGGGCGGAACGCCTCGGAAAACGAGGGAAGGCAGCGCGAGACGCGGAAATGAAATTTGTGGACGGCGGGCGACGGAGCATGTGTGTCTGGCCTTCGCGAATACAGAGTGCGCGACTCACCGCTGCAGCCAACGTACGTGGCACCCGCGTTGAACGCCGCATATCCAAGCGCGTTACATACATGCCGCGATGCCCAGTGTGAGTCGAGCCGGAGTTCATTATATGCAAGCGTCGCAAAGGCAAGTCCCGCGCTCGCTAGAAGCACACCGGAGCGAGCCGACAGGACGAGACAGACCGCGAGCAGCGCCCATCGGAGGTGGCGGGCGGCGGCGACTGTGATCCGCCTCGAGGGTATGGGGCGCCACGGTTTGTTAGCCGCGTCTTCCTGCAGCCCGACGCACTGATTTGACATGCAGAACTGAAGAAGGTGCACCCAGATCCAAAGCATTCGCGGAAGAAGTTGGGGAATGGGCAGGGATGCGGGCGCCGCGGCGGTTCCATAGACGAGCTGATGCCAGGCAAAGCGAGCGAGTTAGTGTGATGGTCGATCAATGTTTGTGAAGATGGCGGGTTCCTATCCGAGCCACCGGGGAGACGGAAGTGGGTACAGGAAGTCTCAGAAACGTACCGTTGGAAGCAGAATGGTCTTCAGGTCCGAGCGGGTGAAGAGGTAGAGAGTGTAGAGGTGTTCGAGGATTGTTCGGTATATCGAAAGGGCGTAGCCTGTCGCGAGGATCGGAGTGAAGTGAATGCGGCTGAAGGGATCGTCATGTCCAGCAAGAAGAAGGTCAGTGGGGAGGTGGGCGAAGAGGGACATGGCGGTTCATGGGCTGTTGGCAAAACGAGCGGCTGCGCATGCGTCTGTCTATAAACCCGCCAGGTTCGCCGGTGAGAACACGGGAGGAGTTGTTATCTTCCCCCTTCCGTGCATCAATCACCGTGGAGGCCCATCGTTTTAATTACATCAGTGTAAGCCAGGGTAAGCCGAGAGACCACTGGACTTCTCGTGCACATCAATGACGAGCTGACGGTTGATCCTTGCCTTCTTGGTCCCGGGTGAGGTCATGCCTTGTAGGCGTACGGGAATCTATGCCGTGATCAGGTCCGTCCTTTGGTCCGCCGAAGCCTCCAGCCACATCGAACGAGCGCTTTGTCGAACGAATTCGCGGCTTCAGATTCTCATCTGAACACGATGTCAGCATAGCGCTAGGTTACCGGTGCGAAGTACAGCAGTCTGGACTTCGAGCTGTCACCGTGTCGAACGCGCGTAGTCAACCTACCTAGCGTCCAGCTTGGAAGGCGCTTTAAGGGAGCCTGTCGACACCGTTGAATTGCATGGAGCTCAGGGGTATCCACTTACGCAGTCGCCCCGTAGTATCAGGATTATCGGGCTAAGGCCAGGGTCATCGTTGAGCGTCAGGACCTCCTGTCTCTTTCGGCATTCAATGTCATCATGGAACTTACCTCCGTTGGCCAAGTGCGATTTCGTCCACGCGATCAATCCTCCCGTGTCTCCCAAACGCTTGATCATCTTGACCGGCGGCATGCACACATACGGTCCCGCGACAAGCGGGCGACGCGACAACAGCTGCCGCGTGACATCGTTTGACCATACATAGCAGGTGTTCAGGTTGGGGCTCTTGGGTCGGCGGTGAGGAATGCGTGGGTAAACAAACGTCTGCGCAAGGGTCCTCGATTCGCTCCGCGTGTGTCGAGCAAGTTGGATTTCCCTGCAACGACGACCCTTCGCAGTCAGCTTAGAATTGTACACGAGAACGTGAGTAATACCCTCCTTCATTTACTGCTGCTGTAAACTGCCGTACTCATCCCTAACGTTGGAAAGGCAATCAGCACAGAGCCGCCGAGCACACCGGCGTCGCGCCCACCTACCCTGCTCAGGCTAGTGGGTACGAAAGCCTTGGTAGTGTTTCAGGCTGAAATATCCAATTGAGCATTCAGCGTGCCTGCGCTCCCCTTGGAGCTGGCCAGGAGCTTCCGGGAACGAGTGGCCGCAAGAGCATGTAGCAATGACTGCTTGAGCAGTAACTTCGACGTAAGCGGGTGGCAACTGTTCAGCTTCCGTAGGTAAGCAACTGCCTAGCGATGAGCGACGCGTCAACTTACCGGGCCCGGAGGTCGCCTGAGGACGGGCAATCGAGTGTCGCCAGCCATTTCAACGAGGATGTTAGCACTCATATTCAGCACCATGTTCAAGAGCTGAACGTTGAACAACCGCTCACCGCGATGGCTCGGACTCGGATACTGGACTAGCAACGCAGACTTGGGGTCTCGTTCGGATGAAGCATCCACAACCTGATAGCGACCTATAACGCCAGACTCATCAGTCCTAATCCGAGGAGGAAGCCATGAACGAACCCTTTCTTGTCTATGGTGCCATTCCCTTTGCTTTCACCACCGGACAGTCCGCGAGCTCACCTTTGCCTGACGCTGTCTTGATCGTAGACGCAATCAGGTAGGAGCATCCGTCACAACACCTTGACCCACAGCTTCGATGATTGGGACCAAAGGCGATGCGGATCGGGCCCAAACCGCCACACCACGAGGCAAGAGGCGGCGATCGAATGGTCTTCAGCGCTTCGATTGCCATATCGGTTTGTACCGCGATGACAAGCTTCGCCAGAGCAGAAAGTCGACGTGTCGTACATCCTTGGGAAGTGCAATAGACACGGCACAAGCGCGCTCACGGGCAAGGGTATATCTTCGGCCTACATGCTATCATCCGTCCGAGAGCAGCATATTGCGACAAGTCGAGGGTGGCGTATGATACAAGTACATATACTACTAGACGGGAGGCATAGGAGGCGCGGTGAGTATCAGGGTGTTAGCTCGGCATATGCATATACCGCGCATGTCTGCGCAGGGGCAAGCGTAACCATGGCGTACGTGTGAGTGGAGGGAAGAAGCCAGGAACGGAAGGAGACAGCAATATCGACAACAACGATGTCCGAAGACCTAGAGGACATGTGACAGATCCCCCGCGCGTCGTGCATGAGGAAGGCGCGAGGGGTCACAGGTAAGTAACAGGAGCAGAGCGGGGAGCAAGGCGGGAGATGTAGGTAGTGTACAGATGCCGGATGTCGCTGAGTGGGGAGGCGGGGGAACAGGGATGCCATGGTAACTAACCCGTCGGGGCTACCGCGATGGGTGCGAACCCACGGCCACGGCCTCGCCCTCTGCCGCGACCAGCCTGGGGATGCATACCGCCTACCACCGGTGGCGGGCCATGGAATGGCTTTGGCCGCACAGGTTGCGGCTGCCACATGTGCGGCGCGCGTGGGGCACGAGGTAGCCTGGGGAAGCCATCCATGTCCACCGAATACCCTGGAGCAGTCCGCACGTCGTTCATGCGCCGCGGGGCGGATGCATAGCTTGGGACCGGGCTTGGCGAAGGGGAAGGGGAGTGCTCCTTCAAGCCTGGGACGAAATCAGACGCCGTAGGAGAGAGCGGTCGCTGTGGTCGTGTGCGGTTGTGTCTGAAGCGCCCTCGCAAGGCCCTGTTGTGATTCTCGTGCCCTACGCCCTGTTCGCCCTCGTTCTTGGGAGGGCGAGGCGGCGGGGGCGGTCCAGGATCATAATAGGGGTTGTAGGGATGCCACACTGCACCGGTTGAGGGTTGGTAGAGATGGCCGGAGATTGTGTCAAACGAGTACCACACACTGTGCGGTACAGGGTCCATATCCGACGCCATCGCTACCAGTCTCTTGTACAGAACAAGCCCGGCATGACAATCGTTGGCAGCATCTGGGAAACCTTTAGCGCCCGCAGTGGAGGTAGGCAACAAGGCAACGTACATTCCTGCTGCCGAAGATCCAAAGGCCGTTCCCAGTTGCTCAGTTGGACTTTCCCCTTCTGCAGCGTCAACTCCTCGTAGGTCTCACAAAGTCGGGAGAGACCGATCGGGTTGGCGTACTTGCCCTTCCACCGCTGATTGTCTACCGTGCGGGCGAGAAGTGACAGGTCGACGCAATTGCGAGTGTCGACGCCGTGGTCCATGAATAACTTCTTGCAATCCTCTTGAGAATGGAGCGGAAGTTGTGAGAGGGAGACCCAGCAACTTTGCGTAATGACTCACTCTGAATCCCCACACCAGCCTTCACTACACTTGGGTCGAGCAGGAGCTCTCGCAGCTTCTCCGGAAATCCTAGCCCCTCATGAGAGGAGTGTATTTGTACGATCGTGAGACTTACGAGTCATGTATGTGAGATGAATCAGGAGGATGGTCTCGTCGCTAGCGAGTTGCACGAGAGCGACGGGATTCTCTGGGTTGCCCTTGATAAAGTTGGGTCTCCACTCAAGGTCAAAGCCGAGGATCTTCGAGTTGAGCTGCGAGATAGCGACGTTCGCAGTGTCCGCGTTCTGGATGTAGGTGCACTGGATGCCTGGGGACTTTGTGATGTAGGAATAGAGGTCATAGACACGAGGGGGCTCCTGCGACTGCTTGGATTCGTTTGAGACGTCGTCCGAGGACGTCGAGTTGGGTGGCGAGTTCATTTCGGAGCTCGAGGAGGATGCTGTTGCGAGAGTAGACATGATGGGAGGTGTAAATGTTTGGGTATTCAGAAGTCGGTCATGGGGATGGATCGAGACCGCGAGATTCGGTGCAACAGAAGCTTTGAGTACAAAAGGCGGATCAAAGAGAACTGGCGGAAGTATCGAGAGGAGGCCGGATGTGCGAGGCGGAGGAGATAAGAGGGAAAGCGGAAGGAGGCGAAGCTGCCGCTGCAGCGCACCGGGATCGCCTGTTCCAGATTCCACCTCCTATGGGCGCCAAACCAAACAAGCTGAGTCACGTGCCCGTGCTGCTTACTAGCTTACCTAAGCAGCACGCGACGCGTCATCCTGGCCGGCGTCTAGATGCAGCACTCTGAGGTCATCCTGATCTGCAAGACGCGTCCTCTCGATTCACATCTTCGTCCACAACGTCCATCTACCCATGGTGCGCATCATCCGACACCACGCCTTACTTATTGGAGCTGAATGATACTCTGCAGCTTATCCGGTTACGATCTCGAGACGGCAATTTTCGTTACGAGTTCCAGCCAACGGCGGATATCTCGGAGCTTGTTGCAAAGGTTGTTCTCTTCGTGCAGTCTTCGCGCGCCTTGCTAATGTTCACTAGATCCTCGAAACAGCTCCGGAGGCAGACCCGCATACTGTCACGATCTCCAATCAACCCCGCGGGAATGAGGTTCCGGTGACAACTCTCACTGGACGGAATCTGCAGTCGCTCGGATTCAAGTGCGTACCTGTTGAACTTCTGTTGACTCCGTATTCATTGCTGCACCATAAAGACACGGGGACTTGCTCTTTATTTCCTACCAAACGCGCTCCTCTCCCGAACCACCGCCTGCTTCGTCAAGCGCTACCGCACCAGGAGCCACTCATGAAGCCATTCGTCCATGGGATACTGTACAGGAGGACGCTGTTGACAAGTACTGGCGTTCAAAGGATGGCAAGATTCCACGTGGGCGAGATTCCCGGTTCTGCAAACACGGCGCGAACGCGATGTGCGATTACTGCATGCCTCTAGAACCATACGATGCCCAGTACCACGCGCAGAACAACATCAAGCACCTCTCATATCATGCATACCTCCACAAATTGACGCCAAAAGCGTCGTCTTCTGCTTCCGTCACCTCCATCCTCCCGCCGCTAACTCCGCTTTCGTACAAAGTCAAGGATCCATGTCCTACTGGCGGTCACCCTCCATGGCCTGCCGGTATTTGTACAGCATGTCAGCCTTCAGCCATCACCCTCCAGAGCCAGCCGTTCCGCATGGTCGACCATCTTGAGATTGCATCGCAAGATATCGTCGAACGTTTCTTGCAGGCATGGCGGGCGACAGGTGGACAGCGCTTCGGGTGGCTCATCGGACACTACGAGCCATATCCGGACGTCCCAATGGGCGTCAAGGCTGTGGTGGAGGCCATCCACGAACCTCCACAGCAAGGAGAGATTGACGGCCTAGAACTCGCCATACCCTGGGAGGACGAGACGCGGATACGCTCTTTAGCCGCGAAGGCGACCACTCGACTTCACATCGTCGGCTACATTTTCACGGACCTCGAGCCGGAGGAAGAGGACCGAACGAAGGTCAAGTACAAGCGGCATCCACAGTCATTCTATCTGTCCTCGTTGGAGGTCATCTTTGCAGCGACGGTACAAAATGCGAACCCTACGCCAAGCAAATCATCGTTCACCGGGAAGTTCGGGTCGCGGATGGTCACCGCCGTACTGACCGGCACAGAAGAAGGTGGTGTCGACATATCTGCGTACCAGGTCTCCGAACAGGCATGCGCGATGGTGGACGCAGACATGATCGAGGCCAGTGTCGACCCCGGGATCGTGCGCGTGAAGGAGGAGGATCGCGGCCCAGACTCTGCGCGTTACATCCCCGATGTCTTCTTCCGATACAAGAACGAGTACGGTTTGGATGTGCAGAAGAATGCCAAGCCATGCTTCCCTGTTGAGTACCTCTTGGTCAACGTACGTACCAACAGCTCCTTCCTTTCTGCGGAAGCGGATTTGACATGACCGCAGGTGTCGCACGGTTTCCCCCAAGCACCTTCACCTCTGTTCCGCTCTGTCAACTACAGGATTGAGAACCGCCCGTTGCTGGAGGACCAGACGATCGAGCACGTCCTTCACCGCTTTGCGGAGCTCGAGGCGTACGACGTTCACCCCAGCGGCGCAGGAGGTGACCGCTCGAAGCGTCAAGCACTCGCGCGTTTCCTGAGCGATTGGCACTTGGTCGCGTTCCTCGGTACCACGGGGCTCATCTCGCCCGTACGTTGCTCCGTTGACTTTCTTGCCAGATGTGTTCATAACGTTGTGTTGCAGGACGACATGCAAGTGTTCATCCGGACGGCCACAGCACCTGACTTGGAGGACGACAGGGTTTTGGACGACCTCATCCGAACCGACAGCTGGCTCACGCTCATGACCTTCGCACGCGAGTCTGCACGTAAGTCGATCAACGTGGCATCCCTCCTCTGAAGGCAATTCGATTGACGTTCCTCGTGTCTCCGCAGCGAAACGACCCTCCAATGCTCAGCTCCCCTCAGAGAGTTCACACGTACCAATGGACCTGGACGACATCCCGCCAGATGTGTACGACCAGATCGCACGCGAAAGCGGCGGCGCGGAGACAAGCGGAGGTGGGGCGAACATCCGCATATGCCCACACTGCACGTTCGAGAACACGCATGGAGGTACGGACTGTGAGATATGTTCGCTCCCGCTATGAAGGGGGTTGTGTCCCCAAACGCTCCGAGAGGTCAGGTAGAAAGATAAGAGTGTATTGGACTATCGCATTTGTATACTACGTACATGCCAGCAGCTTCGCTAGTTCTGCGTTATAGAGGAGAAAAGGCGTGGAAACCTACTGTCGCTGCGAGCAGTCCCGGAGCCCGCATTGCCAACACTCCCGGCGTCCGCGGAGGTTAGAAGTTGAAGAACCAATCGTGGCATGGGAACATGAGGTGTTTTGTCATTTGAATATCGCAGCTCCACTCATTGTCCCAATGGGTTTTCTGATGCTTGGACAGAATTTGTATTTCGAGTTGAAGGTCGTGTAACCGGTACCGTACTGCACTGCGTCCGACAGGCGGCCACTTGTTAGGAGTCGTTCGTTCGTTCGCCCTCGCTGTAGCAATCTTGCCCTCTTCATTGAGAGTTTTGATCCCGAGCCGCGTGCTTCGACGGGCATAGAGCGGAGGGCGCGCGGACGCGTCGCGACGCGTCTCCTTTCTGGCAAGAATAGCGCCAGAGCACGTGACGGCGTTGTCGTGTGTGTCGCGACTGGCCCTTCGAGTGTCGCCATCGGGCGGTGGGATGGCGCGTTCGGGCCCTCCCGCCTATCAGCTCGAGCAGAATGCGAATCTTGTACGAAACCTTGCGTGGGCGTTGCGACTGTCGAGCAGGTATTGCAAATCTCGCCGGATGGCGAGCCTCCTTCGCGCTATCGCGCGACGATGCCTGTCTGGCCAGTGGACCCCGCGCGGCTCGACGATCCCGGACGTGTCCCTTCGTTCGCGCTCGCCCATTCGCCACGGAGGCTTTCGTCGCCCAACAGAGTCAGAGAGGCGTGCTCGTGTCCGCGCATTTCGAATTCGAGCCCCCAGGATTCCCCCCTCTTCGCCATCATCGGACGCGTCCTGCTTGACACACCACCGCACCCCCTCCCCCGGTTCCTGCTGCCCACACACGCTGCGTCCCGCGCGAACCACTCGCCAATTTGTCCTGGGCGAAGACGACAGACGACACGCGCCGCTCGCGAGGCCGGATCTTGATTCGCCTTGATCCTTACGCTATTGCACGTCGCTCCTAGAGGGGGGTTATGAAGGCATGCCGGGCCTACTCCTAGAGGGAATCCCAGGACTAGGACCAAGCCCGTACCCAGACACGGACACGGACGACATCGACCTCGATATGGAGCCAAGCCAGGGAGGGATGGGGCAAGGGCCACAGCAAGGCCAGGGAGCGGGGGCGGGGAAGGGAAAGGGCAAGGGTCGACAGCAGCAGCAGCAGCAGCGCGGTCGCGCGCGATCCGCGAGCCAGCCGGGGAACGCCCCGCAGGCCCCGTCGGTCCCGCAAGCACAGACGCATCATACGCACTCCTCTCGCCCGCCGACCGCGGGACCGAGCACGCCTAGGGTACGTCCTATACTCCTCTTCATCGGCACCTGACAAGGGGTCGCTTATCTCCTCCATCCGCCGCGCGAAGCTGTCCGAGATAGATTTCGGGCTACTGCAGCCGCCGTTCGGGTCGGGTGGAGGCGGGGGAAGCTCGAGTGGGGTAGGTCCGGGGATCTTCCAAGTCCCGACGGGGTATGACGAGGACGCCATCGGGCGAGCGCTGCGCGCCATGCAGCAGGAGCCGCCTGCGAACCCTGCGCTCGCGCAATCCCATGCCGGGGTGTCCTCAGCGATGCCACATAACCCCATACATCCGAGTCAGCAGCAGCAGCAGCTCCTGCAGATGCAATTGCAGATGCAGTCGCTGATGCAGCAGTCCGGCGGAAGCCCGCAGCTTACGGAGATGTTCCTCGCCGCCCTCCCGTGGCTGCAGTTCCTGCAGGCGCAGCAGCAGAGCCCATCTCAGACACCACAGCACACCCAACATACCCAGCGGCAGTACCAGCAGCAACCACCACAACACCAGCAACACCCACACCAGCAACAGCACCAGCCCACGATGTCACAGGCCGCATTTGGTATGCAGCAACCCCAGGCGCAGCGGACGCAGGCGCACGCCCCGAGCCAGCAGGCGAGCTTCACGTTCATGCCCCCGCTCCCGCCGCCACAGGGGCCGGTTAGCCACAGCTATTCGGCAGGCCATTTCGGGACGCTTCCTCCACCGGAGACGAGCTCTCCCGAGATGATGCTTCCGCAGGCGCCGGCTCCGGGGTCGGCGTCCATTGGCAACACGCCGTCGCCCGAGGTGGACCCCACGGAGATGGACTCGGTGTCGCTCGCGGAAGACAAGCGAAGGAGGAACACCGCTGCATCTGGTACGTCGCTTTCCTGCCACGGCCTTGCTGTCTGTTATGCGTTTGCTCTGGCGAGACATTGCCGATGTTTCCTTTGCTCCCATTGCCCTGCCTCGCCTCCAGAATTGCACATAAGGAGGTCTAGGACAACATTCTGTTGCTGTTGCTCGACGTTCATGAGACGGGCCAGGAGACGCATGACGAGGGGGGGCGAGAGGCGTCATCCAACCCTTCCGCGCTCGTGTTCGTCTAGATCCTCCCCATGGGAAAGATTACGAACTACATAAGCCCGAGATGCCGGTGAACTGTGTCAGTTGTTCGAGTCAGAGCCATGCGCTCCTTATGTCTGCCATTGCCTGTCATGCGTCCAGAGTCGCAAGGCTCCGGAGCAATGGTGCGAATCGCATCGCATGAGCGGTCCCAAGGACGCGAAATAAGCAGGACATATGAAGCCGCGCAAATGCGTTGGATGCTGGGTGTGTAGCTTCGACAGTTCAAGCAGTGACTCCATGATGGGCAGTCACGCGAAAGTGCACATGCACTGGGTGGTGACAAGTTTAACCACACGCAGTAAGCAAGTCTCCGTCGGACGACAAAGGCTTGACTATCGCGTCCGGTGTCTTACAAACGTTCCTCTCCAAAACGCATTAGCTATATGCTGACCACGCACATACACAGCGCGCTTCCGAATTAAGAAGAAGCAGTGGACGCTAAACTTGGAGCGCACGATCTCGGACCTGTCCGGGCGGGTCGAAGAGCTTGAGCGCGAGGCCGCAGAGTTGCGGCGGGAGAACGGGTGGCTGAAGGAGATCGTCATGCTGAAGAGCAAGCGAATGGCGGGGATCGTGCCCGAGCTCGAGCCCTCGCCGTCCGCGTCTGGTAGCGGGTCGCAGCCACAGGCGAGCGGGAGCGGGTCCGGAGGCGGCGGGCCGGGGGACGGGGAGCGCAGTGGCAGCGCGAGCGAGACGTCGTCGCGGCGAGGGAGTCGGGAGAGCTCGATGGACGTGGACCGGGTTGTGCGGGACGAGAAGGGGAAGGGGAGGGAGCAGCCGCCATGAAGCGGACGAGGCGGCGGAGGAGGCGGAGACTGGAGAGGACGCGAGCTGCTGCGAGCGTGTGCTATGTAGTGTGAGCGAATTCCGAATTGCAGACACGAGCCAATCTCCAGCCGACGCCAATTCGGAATTCAGCCTGTGCCTTAGGAAGGTTTGCACGTGACTTGCTCGTCAAGCTCGGCGACCCAGAGTCGTGTGCCTTCGCCTTCACAGTTCCTTCCTTGCTCGCGGGCGGACCTTCGCATCGTGCTCGTCTCCTCTGTCTCGCCATGTCTTTCGGCCGACCGCCATCGCTTTCGGGGGGCTTCTCTGTGTCTCCGCCGGTACGCTTGGCTGCATCGTAACGCGCAAACATGCTCTGACGTGCGCAGGACCGAGGCTCTTTCCCGCTGGACCATTACGGTACGTCCGAACCCACTGCTCCCGGACCGCACTACATATCGCGATGTCTGCATAGGCGAGTGCAAGCAGTACATGCAGACCTATCTCGACTGTCTCCGAAAAAACACGAACAACTCCACGCCCTGCCGACACCTGAACAAGGACTATTTGGAATGCCGCATGTCACGGTGCGTCTCGTGCTCCCCCGCTGCTTCTCCCGAAACGCCGACTGACCTCATTAAGCGGCCTGATGGAGAGGGACGATTGGAGGAACTTGGGTCTGAACGGCGTCGGCGAGCAGGCCAGCAGCAATAGCGTCGTGAAAGACAACCCGAAAGACAGGCCGAAGGCATGACAGGCTTGTTCCGTCCGTCCCTTTTGCTTTCATCTACTCTAGCTCGCACCGCGCATGTCATCCCCACTACTCAATGCAGTCCCCTTATCCCAAATTGTTGGACCCACGTCGTTCCGACTTCGCGCGAACTCCTGACGTTGCTCTGCCCGAATCTTCACGCCCGGGGTGCTAGGCCGACCGTCGCAGCAGAGAAGGTACCCACAAGAGAGTGAGGTTTCCTCGTATCGATGCTCGGGACACGCAGCTGTGTTCCACTGCCTGTCCGAGCCCCATGTGTCCAGGAAGGAGTTTATCTTCCAGAAGTCTCTCCACTGTCTATTGTCCTGACAGTTGTGAAAGGCGTATACGGTTCGTAGCCAGTGTCCTGCATCCGATCAAGTTCAAACGTACGCTGAACAGCATTTTATCACATAGAACATAGTGCTCGACAAGACGTCGGGCTGGTACCATCCTAATTTACTGTCCCCCCGGTAGCTGATGTAAGCGGCATGCCAGTCCTCCTCCGTCGCCAAGCGAGGCGTCCGGCCGGCGGAGAAGGACCCCGGTCCGCAGTCATAGACGCAGGCGGCGAGTTCGAGGCAATATTCTATGTCGCGCAACGGGGCTTTGTGGCGTCGTGAACTCGCGTGACATTGGGGATGGTTAAACGACTAGGCTGATGGGGCAGAGTATCTATGTACATGGGAAAGCATGTGCTCCCTTTGTTCACCCCATTGTAGCAATGACTTGGCCATCTGACTGTTTTCCGTCTCGCCAGCCCTTCATGGAGGCGAACACATGGCGGCGAGCCCAGCAACAGAGTCACGACTCACTCACCTTCACCCTTAGATGGATATGGATCCCCCCGGTGCAGTGTGCAGTGTGCGCTGGTACGCTGCCAGTGTTGAGAACATGTTGTGATGGGGGAGTGAGAGCCGTGTCGTGTACGTCCAGTATGAGACTGAAGGAAGCCGTAGCGAGACGATGAAGTGAGCAGAGCTGAAGTAAGGAGTAGAGCCGGATTGCGAGTAGAACTCAAGTAGAACTGGAGTAGAACAAGTCTGAGTACAACGGCGCTATCGCGCTCTGCGAAGCGCACGCGCCGCGCGGCGAACGCGGCGGTGCCGCTTCCTGCCGGGGAGACTGTAACCTTCCCACACTGGACTGTAAACTTTGCGGCCACCAGTCACCTGCGGTATGGGGGCCCTACCACTGCTCCGCCAGTGCGTCCAGACAAGCAGCTGGCTGGCACCCCCGACATTTACAGTCCTCCGCGTTTACAGTCCTGCGGTCATGGCCCTCCTCCACTATGTGCTGTCAGCCGTACCCGCTCCTGCTCATCCTCTTCCTCTGGTCTTTCAACTCCTACGTTCGCTCTTCTCGCAAACTGCAGCTATCACCACACAACCGGAACAACGTCCTCCCTTCACCCACCCCAACCTTCTTCAAATTCTATCTTCGTCGCACAGCCATGGGAGTCAAGAACTTTTGGAAAGTGCGTCCTACTTCCCCTCTCCTGTCTTGCCGCGCCATGCCCATGCCACTGGCATCAAGGTTGTCGAGGCTGCTGTCGAAAAGCCATCCCTAAGGACACTGAGCATCCGCGAGGGGTTTGAGCGGCACAGTGGCCGGCTGTATTGTATCGGGGTTGACGTTAGGTACGTTGTGCTACATCATGTTACCTCTTGCTCTCACTGACGACTCCGACGCATCTACTCAGCATCTGGATGCGTCAATTCCAACACTCGTTCGCAGTCGGGCACGTTCAGTCCGGAGAGAATCCTGAACTGAGGGCGTTCTTCTACCGCCTCGCCATGCTCGCTGAGCGGCCCGTCCATCTTGTCTTCGTCTCTGATGGCGCAGCCCGCCCCTCAGTCAAGCGTGGCAAGCAAGTCAAGAAGACTCCGCACTGGCTTGAAGATGGGATGCGGAGAATATCCGCTGCATTCGGCTTTCCATGGCTGGTGGTACGTCACCTCTTATCTGTCTGCGTCTACGTAACGGTACCCAACTAACTGTCATATCCACATCAGGCGGCAGGTGAAGCTGAGGCCGAGCTCGCTGCCATGAATGCACTTGGTATCATCGACGCTGTCATGACCGATGACAGCGACGCTTTCCTCTTTGGTGCCCGTGTGGTCATCCGCAAGTATGTACTTGATCTATTCTTCAAGTGCTCAGTACTGAGGCGTTTTGCAGCCCCGACTTCAAGCGCGACGGACCGGATCACGTTGAATTGTACCGTGCGTCGGAGATCCTGGACAAAGTGCGGATTGGACGGGGCAGCATGATTCTATTGGCGCTGCTCACAGGCTGCGACTATGATACGGTACGTTCTTCTATCATGTGTTGCCACCGTCTCTCATCCATCGCACAGAAAGGTCTTGCACAATGTGGTATGCAGACCGCCGTCGGTCTGTTGCGGTACCGCCTGGGGCCGGCCCTCGTCTCAAGGGTCACCGAGGCCCGGTCTGATGACGAACTCACCCGCAGCCTCGACGACTGGTGCTCCACGTTCAAGCTTCGACTGCGTTGTGACCCGAACGGTTTCATAGGGCGCGCCCGGCCTGCGCTTGCGAAGGCTGTACCTGCCGCGTTTCCCAACCCCGACATCGTCCGACAGTTTATGTCCCCCGCTCTCCTCGATGTGCATGCCTACGACGCTCTCCGCCGTCCACGCATTCTTGATATCGCACAGATCGGCGTCTTGTGCGAGACCCACTTCTCCTTTGGCTCCCGCGTCGAGATCATGAAGACCTTCCGCAAGACGCTTTGGCATGACGAAGTCATGCGGATGCTCGTCAACGAGGGCCTCCACCGAGCTGGGCAGGAAGTAGATGTAAGTCTTCAGTTTTGCGGTTGCTCTCCATTCATCTACTGATACCTGTGTGATAGATGCGAAACTTGCTGAACATCGCAGTGATCAAGATCGAAGAGCTGGCTTCGACCGGCTATACGCTTGCCCATCTCCGTATCTCCGACAACGGGTTCAACGACCTGGCAACCTCCAAACTTCACCAGTCTCGCGCATATCGCGTCGGCGTCAAGGCCTCCGAGGCCGATGCATTAGACGAGGCACAGCGGCCCCTCAACATCAAGATGCCTGTCCTCATCGTTGAACGCGCCCGACCCAGGCTCGTGAACCCCGACTACGACGTCGAGGGATATCTGTATGGCCACGTCAACACTCCGTAGGTGCACTCCGCTCCGGCTCTCTTGTACCTCACTGACGTGCTGTTCTCTAGGCTGTCCAGCCTCTCCACGCGTACGTTTTCGCGTGCAGGTGGTTCCGGGTCCCCCAGCACAAGCCAGGTCAAAACCGGGAGTGCCAGTGCACATAGTCGATCCTCGACGGCTACCACTCGTCCCACCCAGCGTCGTTCTCTCATCGACCGCGTCCTTGACATCGTCGCAAGCCCTTCCACCGCCTCCGCTAGCTCCGCGAGGGCACGCGTTGTCTCTGGACGCGAACAATCAAAACACGAACCCTCTGATGACAAAGCCGCGCTACCAGACGACGCGTCATATCGCACTGCAAAGCCCGAGGTCGATGACAAGGTCTTCTTGATGCTCGACGGCGTGCCTCATTGCATGTTCAAGATCGAGGCTGACAATGCCGTTCTCGAGGAGAGGCCTACCAAGTCTGAGACCACTGGCGACGTCTTCACTACATCCCGGGAAGGCGCGCTTCGTGACCCAAGCAAGCTCGAGTCGAATGAGAACGTCGCCTCAGCGTCCAATGGCACGCAACACGGCGCCGCCGCCACCGCCGCCACAAAGTTCAAGGCCAACGACGATATCCCCATGGTCTCCACCAGCTCAACGTCCAGGGTCCGCGCTCCGCATGCGAAGGCAGACCGCCTAGTCCGGCCGCTACCCCGGTCAACTCATAACGCTTCGCAGCGTCGTCGTCGTGCGACCGCGAAGCGCAAAGCAGTGACCGATTCGGATGTCATCGAGCTTAGCGACGACGACGACGTGCCTCAGCCTACTGCTTCTGCTTCCCACCCTGTATCTGTTGTTGATCTCACTCTGGACGACGACTCGGATGTATGAGCATAGTCTGTCGTGGTATATCGCATTCAGGATTGATGTATAGCGTTGTAATTATGTTCACGTCGCACAATATCATTTGCTGTACATCTTAGCAACGGGATATCTAATCTAAAGACTAAGCACAAGGACATGAGCGTCCACAGTGTCCGCAGTGGTCTGTTCCCTTCCGGTTAGGGTTCATGAAGTCCTTTCGGGCCATAGTCGGAGAGTCGACCGTTGAAAGGAGATACCGGAAGATCGTACCTGGATTATCAAAGTCCTCCGCCCAGCCGCCCCATTGACAGATCTCCCGGAATGCCCATCGACGCTCCATCGCGAGATGCTGGCAGCCTCCGCGTCTGAAGGAGTGCGTGCCGTACGTGCGGGGATCCAGGCCAATCTCAAGCATGTTCCGGCGGAAGCAAGTCATGAAGCTGGCGGGAGACTGATAGGCAAATGTTAGCTTAGCAGCATAAGGACACAAAATCATCAGACTGACCAGTCCATTAGATCCACTGTGATGGATCTCGTCGTACAGGCACCGGGCACGAAACACCCGTCCTTTGAGCTCAACGCCCATCTTGATGCACAGCGTCCACCACGTGCTGAACGCCCTGACCGGACACAGCCAAGGACGCTGTTGGTCGGGGTATAGAATGAAGTCTGCTGTTTTTGCTAGGCAGAGGTCAGCTAAGCGCATCACATAGTGTGTAGAATGTAACGTACTGCCTGTCTGGTCAGTCTTCCGAAACGGCAACTCCAGTCGGACGATGGGAACACATTTGTCGTCCTTCTCGAGATGGACTTGGTGCCACATGATGCGTAGCGCTTCGTCGTACCGCAGTAGGCAGAGCATTGAGACGATATAGAGCGTCTGCAGCATCTGGCGGATCTTGTAGCCGGCCCAACGCCGTACCGTCGTGCCACCATCTCCGTCGCGGTTCTTGCGCTTTCGTGACTGTAGCTCCTCTTCCTGAGGATAGCTTGAGTTGACCTCCCAGAGCTTCTTCATCGTTGCGGAATCCATAGCTCTGGCACTCCTGATGACTTCGCCAGCACGAGTCTAGTGGTAGAGGAGAGAGGTCGAGAACGGATGAGTAAGTACTGATGTCTTGGCAGAACTCAAAGTCCGACTCAGTTATGATGACATCACGTACCTTGCGACGCCGGAGACTAACCATATACTGCGATACCACAACGGATAGCGATGGGTTTCCATGGTACTTGCCAGGTATGAGGGGGTTCTCCAGCCAGTTCTGAGTTCCGAGCTTGAAGTCACGTCCGAACTTATGGCTGATGGCGGCTCGCATCTTCTGAGCAGTGTCGTAGGTAACACGGGGGATTGCGAGATCTTTGGGCTCTCCGGTGAATACGTCTGTCTCGTCTGCCCTGTATGGCACAAAGATGTTAACAGAATGCAACTCAGAGGTCTGCAGGTAAGGGTACGAACTTGCTCATGATCCACGCTGTGATCCAGAGTGGAAGCTGGGCGGGTGCAGTCTTCCAAAATGTATCCATGTTGTTCCGAGCAGTGACGAGGCCGTTGTCTAGACAGAACTCGTTGAAACGAGTCCATAAGCTGTTCCGAGCAGGGTAGGTAAGATGAGAGTCAGAGTGCCACTAGCAGGGACGTACCGGCGGTAATCCTGCAAGGTGCTCGGCACAACCACGTTCTCCGAAGCCTTGTCTATGGTGCGTTGCAAGTCGGTTTCGCTCAGCTTGCGTCTTTTGTCGGGAAGCTCGCATTCGGGGATCGTGAGGTAGTTCGGGTCTTTCTCGAGCTCATCCTCCAGCGCAGTTGAGGCGACAAGGGAATCCATCTCCTC
The DNA here is from genome assembly GCA_022605405.1 of Earliella scabrosa. Lineage (NCBI taxonomy): Eukaryota > Fungi > Basidiomycota > Agaricomycetes > Polyporales > Polyporaceae > Earliella > Earliella scabrosa. Next base: position 1,387,669 of record JABYQQ010000003.1, on the reverse strand, counting down.
CTCCCTGTCGAGTTCGATTTCGTCGACAGAGATGTTCTGGAATGTCTGAATCTGAGCAGCGACACCAGCAAGAATCCTAGGGGTCGGCATGAGGGAGTCAATGTGAGCTCTAGGTGGTGCAGACAGATCCGAGTCCGAAACGAGACTGGACGTCGGCAGAGTATCCTGAAATAAACCAAAGTGATCGGATACGTCGGACCACCCGCAAGCCCCTTTAATGTTTGCAGCTCGCATTTTGGAGCATCTCCCTCTCCCTCTCTGACTCTATGCTACATTATGTCAATCTCTAATCATGATCCTGCTGGCAGTGCAGTCGTCAGCATCGACAAACTAATTCTTCCTTCGCTTGACGAGCCGTACAATCCAACTACTCGGAAACTGAAGACATTCGAGGTCAAGATGTGAGTTCGTCATTGAGTCATCTGGTTTGGGGTGCTGTATAGCATCAGATGCTGACCGGAGTCTTGTCAAATCAGCGACCGCAGCCTTACTATCAGCCGGTTAAAGGACTATTTAGCAGACTATGGTCTTCCAATCTCCGGCCGTAACCGCGGTGTCCTACTCGAGCGGTTGCGAGACTTCTCGAAGAACCCACAACTCTGGACAACGTGCGTATGAGCTCCAGGAGTCTGCGCTCCCTGATATCCATATGTACCTGATCACCGCTACGCATGGCCTTTGTACAGCCAATTCCGGCCAGCACGGAATCCGCAACGGGGTAGTATCTCGAACAAGCGAGGAGCGCATAGCGAGGTTGCGCGACTGATCGAAGAGCAGTTCGGAGCAGCAGAGCAGCAGACTGTGCATCAGCCCAAAAGGAAAGGAAAGGCACGAGAACTTCACGAGCCTCCCGCTCTGCATCCGCGCGTGATAGATGCGAATACAACATGGGTGAGTGCTTACCACCAGTTCACAGTTCGAGTCAGTGATAGACCAAGTCAGGCGGAGGATGCTTTGCGTGAGCTGAATAACGAAGGGAGTGCAAGTGCAAGTAGAACGAGAGCAGAACAGACCGGTGATGGCGGCGAAGATGAGCCTTATGCAGGTCTCGATGATAAGGTTTGTGATTGTCAATCCCAGATTTGGGTCCCCCAGATGGCGTACTGATCTGGATGCGATATGTAGGGCTTGATCAGTCTCCAACGCGTTGAGCGACGTATTGTCAGCCTAGACCACACCATTCGCGGTCTCGAGTCCCATCTCAGCACTCTCCGCTCTATCAGCCTAGGCAACCCACCTCGAGTCTCTCCGTCCTCAACCGCCCCAGGTGTTCGCATCCAAGGCCAGTCAGAGACCATACCAGAAATCCCGCAGCTCCCACAGTCCCATATCGCCTCAAGCACGGCATTCGAATCCTTGGCCCCCAGCTCGTCAGACTCATCAGCCGGTCAGCCATCGGGTGCTCCGAGTTATCCAGCACAAACGGTCACCAGTATTCCCATACCCCCAGCTCTAAACCGTCTGCCAGATCGTTCAGCGATCACTCCCCAACACGCCATACCCACTGAGCATCTCCGCTTCTTCGAGCTGAATGGCGAGACGTTCGCCTTCGACAAGTCCCAGGTACCCAATCCCCCAGGGATCGCATTCTCTGACGACCTATCTCGGTTGTTCAGAGAATGGCATCACTCTGACCTCTTGGTCGTCAACGGACGAGGCATACCGATCAAGCACTGGCCCTGGTTCTACAAGAGGAAGACGGACATCAAGCCAGAGGTATGGAAGGTCATCAGAATGAAGTGGGGCAACTGGAAGGTGCGTAGTGACGCCTCTCACAATGCTCATGCTGCCTACCTGAGCTGTGCAGTTCCTCGTCAAGGAACGCGAACGCTTCCCAACAGAGGAAGCATTCTGGGCCGTTTACTCCGAGAACGGGACCAGATTCAACATGCAGCGTATCCTCGACATGCTGCAAGGCAGCCGCATGTCGGACAGCACGCAGGACGCCCAAGCAGCACGCAAGTTCTTCAACAAGGACCTCTCCGATCCCAGGGCGCATGGCTACTTCCTCTATAAGAAGACGAACGTCATCCGAGTCATGAAGCAGGACGCAACGGTTGCTCGTCAGTGGCGCAAACTCCTCAATGACTATCCGGACATCGCAGAGGCATGGGAGGACATGCAACTGGAAGAGGAGGAGGCTGGCGGACTTGGCTCTGCTTGATCAATTGGTACGTTCCTCTCGCTCTTGTCACGGTCGGACATCCTTTCTCAGCTCTCGCGCGCACACCCCCATGCAGCCTGCGCAGCTCCTATCGGACTCCGCACAGACACGTACACTCACCTTTCTTGACGATCATACGACACATCCCTACGCGACCATCACGCACTCACGCTATAGCCCCACGCTCCCTACCTTTTACGACATAGTGCACGACTCGGACTTTTACTGTACAGCCCGTATACTCTGCATATGTGTACACCTGCTCCCGCGCATTGGATGCCTCTCCCCTCGCGATCGTGTCTCGACGTCGGCGCGAGCGGAGGGCGAGTACAGCATAATTCTTACAGATAATAATCATATCCCATTGAACCTAACTCCCGCCTGCCATCGCTCTGGATCTCGCCCGAGGCGTGACCGTGACCCGAGACCACCCGAGACCATCCCAATCCGTCCTTTCCGCCCGCGTGCGGACGTCAGAGACGACGCCGATCGTCGATTGCGCTGCTCGGGGGGCGGGAGGGCGGGAGAGGGACGAGGAGCTCGAAAAGGCGCGGGCCAAGAGGCCGGATACCCCATTAGGAAGTCGTGGGAATCGGGACCAGAGGTTGGCGCCCAGGAGGACCGTAAACTAAGCGACAGAAGGGTAATGGAGACGTCTATGGATCGGACGCCAAGGGAAGCGCTCTTCATGTCCGTCTGCCAGCAGCCAGATGGTCAATCGGACATGGCGAACCGCCACCGTGCTCTTGCTTTCGGAACATGGACGGCTCGGCAGGCCAACAGGCATTCACACCGCCGAAATGTATAGGTCCGGACAGACCCATATGATGTTGGATGAAGAAGCCTGCCAGTATGGGTATGTACGACAGCAGACCATCGCGGACAACGACAGAAACCACGCACGCACCAGGGCAGAATTCCTCGGACAGTCCGCGGCAACGCCACCATTACCAAGACTAGATACATCCAGTCGAGACGACGCGCTCCGATCCCCGGAATTCAAGCTCTGAAGCTTCAGCCAACCTCCTCCGTACCCCATGCATCTTCGGCCGCATGCATCACACACATATCGTAACCCGTCTGATTCCTTACAGACGCACGAACACCGCCCAGTCAGCTCCAGCGCTCAGCCGTCGGAAACTTTCCACCTGGCAGTGTGCGATGGGGCGGGGCACGTTCGCGCCGCGGATAGGCGTGCGCGCGTCGAATCTCGGTCGCTGTGTCTGTGCCGGTGGCCAGGAATCGTAGCCCGGGAAATTCCGACAGCACCGCGTTCCGAATATGGAGCGCATCCTGCCAAACGTGGCTGATCCTCATGAACGTTCGTTTGGAGAACGGGCTCTGCGGACCCATCGTGGAACGTGGGACGCTCGTCCACCAGCCGCCGTTATGTACGCTCAACAAAGTGCCCCGCCCCGGCGCCCTCCATTCATCCCCTCTCGCGTGGCTCTCTGCCAGCTCACCTCGCTGCCATGCTCGCCCCACTCGCCCTCCTCGCCAACTTCGCCAGCGAGGCCCTCCTCATCCTCGCCTCTCCAGCCGAGCCGTCACCTCCTGCGGCTGCTGCACAGCCGCATACACGTTACTATGATGTCCAGGTCAGTACAGATAGCCTCGTCGATGCGTTTACGTACTCATTATCCTCCCCGCCTCGCTCTCCAGGCGCATCGTGGGGGCCGAGGGAACACCGTCGAGAACACTTTGCCGAGTTTCGCTTGGTGAGTCTCTGCATGCTCAAGCAAGAACCGGTCGCTCAATGTCTTCGTCGTTGGCAGGGGTCTCATTGACGGCGCGTCCACGCTCGAGCTCGACAACGGGATCACCAAGGTGAATGCTCTTTCGCTCCAACGTGCGCTCCATAGCGAACCGTGACGCAGGACGGGCACGTCATCGTGTGGCACGACGAAGAAATCACCTCCGCAAAGTGTCAAGACACACAGCCCGTAGTACGTACCTCTCTCCCCACTCTCTGACGCCCGCCGTCTCCCCCCTCTGCATGTGAGGAGTAACCCCGGCGTTGCGTTCGCAGGTGCCTGGCGATCCCGACTTCCCGTACGTAGGCAAGTTCGTCGCGAACCTCACGCTTGCGCAAATCCGGACGATCGACTGCGGGTCAAAACGGCAGTACGGCTACCGTGCGTGTCTTCTCTTCTTTGCGCCCGGCAGCGCGCGCCCGCGTCGCTGGAGCCTGAGCTTCACTATATGCACCGACTGACGTCTTCCTTGCATTCCAGCGCTGCAGCTGACGTACCCCGGCACGCGCCTCTCCACGCTCCAGGAGCTCTTCGACTTTGCCGCGTGCGCGGATCCGGCGCGCCAGGTGCTGTGGAACATCGAGTCCAAGATCGACGCGCAGTTCCCGAACAGCACCCTGGGCGTGCAGGACTTTGTGCAGAAGCAGCACGCGCTGTTCGTCAGGAGCGGCTACAAGAGCTCCATCACGGTGCGCACGTCTGCTCGGCACGGCGACCACTGAGTTCTGAGCGCTGAGCGTCTGATGTGCGCGAATAGTACCAGAGCTTCGACTGGCGGACGATCATCGCTATGAAGGAGCTCGACCCCTCGATCATCACCTCCGCACTCATCGACGAGTACGTGCCATCCTCTCCTCCACTCCCGAACTCCGTCAGAAAGGGACTGACCGCGTGCACTCGTTCTGGCAGCACGACCGCCTTCGGGCCCGACAACACGACCACACCGTGGCTCGCCGGGCTCCGCCTCGACGCCTTCCCCGGGCCCTCGGTCGGCGAGCAAGTCGCGCAGGCAGCGGCGAGCATCCGCGCGGACGTGCTGTCTCCCGCAGCGACGGCGGAGGACAGCCCGGTGCCGGACCCTGACATGGACGGCTACGTTTCGTTCACGACCAAGGCGATGATCGACACCGCGCACAAGCTCGGGCTGAAGGTCAAGCCGTGGACGGTGCGCTGCGTTCCCTCCTGCTGTTTCTGAAAAGTGTGCGGCATGGGGGTTCTGACATGCACGTTCCACATCCACAGGTGAACCGGCTGAACATCGTCGACCAGCTTCTGGACTGGAAGGCCGATGGTATCATCACCGACTGTACGTCTGTCTACCTCCATTGTAATTGTTGTCTGGGTCTGCGCTCAGTTGCTAACTTGCGGTTCTCGCCGCGCATTGTAGACCCAAACGCTGTGCGACGACTCGTCAAGCACCGGAACATGCCCGTTGCGCCCAAGTTCCCGAAGGCGCGCGTGCTCTCGTGTCTGGCGGAACACCTGGCGAGGCAGCAGCGCTAGCTGAGACACATCCTCGCCTGCTCGTCATGATTTGGAGTATGATACATAATGAGGGACTTCTAGCATGGAGGAACATAGAACTTGTACTTGTATGGGCATGATTGCGCTAGAGTAGGCACAGTACGTAGAGTCCAGACACGACACACGAATTCGGATGATACCCATGGAAACATACAAAGTAGTCGTGTTCGCGAGTCTATAGGTGCCAAGATGTCCCGAACGGGCAGGGAACGACGCGCACGGTGTGCGATGGACGCTGAGGTACTAGTTGTGGAAGAGCTAGAGGAGGGTGGTGGCCTGCTCGGAGGTGACTGCAGCGGCAACTGCACGGGGGAGCATAATGATTGCGTGGGTCACCGGTCACCCTTGGGCAACGAATGACCACTAGGGTTATCCCGCCTCCTGAAAACCGCGGAGCTGAGACATGCGCGCCGTGACACGAGCAACTGCAGCGGCGCCGACACCGCGACGCGATGCGCCATGTCACAGTGGTGGCACGGCGTCAAGGTCACCCGAGACCAACTGCGACAGGAGAGCGCGTCTGATTGAGTCTCCAGCGGAGTGCGCCATGATGGTGAGACTCTGTGTCCGTCGTTCGGAGGGTCTTGAACAGGCTGGGGATCTTATTCCTCCATGTGTGCATCCGTACGTCAAGTTGTGTCAATGTGAGAGTAGTGGACTCCAGTGAATGGCTGATGTGGAAGGCTAATTGTACGTCAAGGCGGAGTCTCCTGTTTGGACCTCCAAAGTCGATGTTTGTCCAAGTTCTTCTCAAACGGGGCCAATCCAGAATATGGTCCTTGTCGCAGTTGTGGTCACCTAGTATTCCCACGGAAGTCCCATGTCTCAGAGACCGAATGTTTGCCCATAGCGTGTCGGTAGCGTCACGGTGGCCCGCTTTTTCAGCAGAGAATGTGCACTTCCCATATTGTAGGCCAATGGCAAACCTATCCGATATAAGTATCGTAGGTGGGTGGCCTGTCCAGGGAAGTTCACCATGTGTGATAGAGAATGCAGGGCCAATCGCTGAATTGGTGAGGATACGTTCTGGGATACGGATTGGAGGCGAGTAGCTGTGGTTGGCTGGAATGTAGAGGGATGGGTACCGGTACGTGAACCTAGAGCTGGAGCTGGAATCGATGTATACAGTTTCCCAACCCATATCACAAGCCATTTCTTCCAAATTAGCTGCGAGCAAGCGAGCACGCGGATAGCCCAAGAAGGACTCCCCGGCAAATGTCTCGATAACTTGATATGAGGGTGTGTCTGTGTCCATCAACTGGTGGGGGCACCTCCGCATACACAACAGCAGTTCTCGACCGTCTTTGAACCAGCCCAGGAAACAGAAGCCAAGCTCTCCGAATTTTACCATCGGAACGCGTGCAAGAACGCCATATGGTGTGATATTGAAAGTGATGGGTCGATGAGACTGCCGCCAGGCCATGTCGACCTGCTCTCTCGTGAGTCGTTATGAATGTCTTAGAGGCCATAACATAGTCCACTTACTGTGTTGGTTGACGGACTTGTGGTCATGCCTCGGACGGGGGTTGAAGAGTACACAGTGTCTTTCGAGAATCGAAAGTCCTCCGGCGAAGAGGCAAATAACTTGCTCACTTCTGTTTGCTTCTCCGCCAAAGTCTGGTAGTACTCCAACACGCCAAGCTCGCCATGAGGGCCCCATGCAAATAGAGTCGTGTCAGGAGATTGTCTCAGGATTGCTTCCTGGAGCCGTTGAAACGCCTTCTGCCCTTCTCCGTAGAGCGGTGGCATGTTGACGTCAAAGATCCCCATGAGGCAGTATGCTATGTCCTCTTTCCGCCTCGTCTGCCGCGATGCTGCCCAGGACATGCGTTGCGCGATGCTGAAATCCTGTAGCATCTTTGTCATCTTCAGAAGATCTATGGGGATGCTTGTGGTCTCGTGCAGGAGATCTGCGAGGTCGGCTTTGGAACCTAGGAAATGCCAGTTGTCGGAGAAAAAGAGAACAACGCGCGGTGCGATGAGCTCCTGGAGTGTCCAACCTCGCGAATGCCACTTGCTAGTCTGAAAGGGCGAGCTTTTGACTCGTGAATCTGGGTGGGCGATGGTGAACCACGTTGGACCCTCTGTCAAAGCACCCGCTGTCGGAACATCCGCGAGGTAGACGAAGCAAACTTGTGAAAGGCTGTAGTACTGGAACATAGAGTTGATAGCTTCTGACAGCTCCGCACTGCTCGTCTTGTCGATACAGCACGTGTCCGCCCATCCCCACTGGTATCCTTGTTGTGCCGCGACCTCGCAAAAGCGCCTGATTTTAGGGCTCACCAACCCACGAGGATCTTCTCCGGATGCCTCGCACTGGGTATGGATAGCCTGCAGTTCTTGATAGGTCTGTTCGTGGTCTTCCCAGACGTGAGAGAGTATTGCGTAGCCCTCTTCGACTTCCTCCGGAGAAGTGAAGGAGTGCAATTCGAGGGTACGCGTATGAAGAAGTCGCATGGCTAGAGTGAGTCTGGTTGCGAGCCACACACGTCAGCACTAGCAGGCAGTAGATAATCGGCCCGAAGAGAGCGTACTTGTATCCTAGGACAAGGTGAGAACGACGCACGGCACACTCGAAGTGTATAGGTTCGAGGGTAGACGTTGCTTGCACTGGGCGGGTTGATGGTGTTCAAATCCACAGAGAGCAAGAGGGCTCCGAAGGAAGGAGGAAAAGAAGGGAGAGAGATTGGGAGAGGTGGCTGAAGGACGGTGGCCCGGGATTGACCAAGTACTACTTATACCCTGGTAGACGCTTGGAGGCACAGCCGTCAGCTATTTCAGGGGATCGGCCGCAAACGCAGTCCGGTCGGGGAGAAGTCTTTTGATGCACTGCGCTTGACTGCCAAATTCAAAGGCTGTGGCCACCCCGGTGAAAAATCCGTCTGCGCCCCTCCCACTGCACTTCAGCGGAAATTTTCCAGCGGAAAATCTAGGGAGAAGTTCGAATAATCTACCTCTTTTCCTGAGCTTCTCCTGTGAGGAACTTTTCCAGCGATTTGCCTCCATCACGCCCATGTGACGAGGCAACATGACGCGTCCTCAACGCGTCGAAGCTTATGTGAGTCGGAGTTTGAATCAGGACCATGCACTCGCGAGTCGCCTCCGTTGCGCCTCACTCCCTGCTTCTCCCCTCTTCGTTCTCTCACTCCTCCCTCAGCTGCCAGATACATGCTTGCTTGGTGCGTGAGTCGTCCTTTGTCGTTCCGACACGACGCAGATCTATATCTAGCCCGGCTCTAAGGTCGGTCATCTCTCGAGTCGTACTACGGCGGCACCGCCCAAGCTGGAGGACCAAGCTGGAGGCCGTGAGAGGGCTTCGGTGGCATCTGGAGTACGGCGATTCTAGTGAGTGTGTCTACCAGTAGAGATACAGCATCCTCACCATCTCTCAAAGTCACTATATGCACCCCACATTCAAGACCTAGATCTCGTCATCGGTGAGTCTTTCACATGTATCATTACTCGATGATGTTGTCCGCATATAGGGTCTGGGACCCTCTATCCAGCTTCTCTTCACGCCGTCCTTGAGGCGTGTTCATCCGCGGAAGTCCCGGGAGCTCGGCTCCCAGTTCGTGTATGCTTAGTGGGTACGTCGCACCAGGCACCGCACTGGACTTCCACTGACGTCGTTTCTCATGTAGCCTGAGACCGCGTCCTATAATGCGACGGGTAAGGTCTATGCTACCTCCATTGCATCCCGTATGCGCTGACACCGTCTGCGACAGCATGGTTACCCCTTCATGCATCCGCACTTGGACGGCGGTATGTTGCATGCCGCAATAGTTAGTAGTGGGCCACACGATCGCCGTAGATATGCAGTCAAACCCGATGTACATACATATGTTTTGGCTGAATACATTGGTCATTTGCGTCATGCATCAGCGGGAGGGGACCCGATGTAAATTATATCGTAGTACTGCAGCCCTGGAGGGCGTGATCCCGTCAGTCATGGTTAGCGCCCGCGGAAAACGTACTGAAAAGACACGGAAAAACTACACTTTTCCGTGAATTTACTCGGGTTTGTCCGCGGGAAAAAGTCAAGAAAATGTTGGGAATAGACCGTCTTTTCCTCACATTTTCCTGGGGAAAATTTGCCATGACGCCCAGTGTCCGCCGCTATCTGCCACGATAGGCCAGATGTCAAACTATCTGCCAATTTCCGCCGGTGGATGCGGGGGCGTCAGAACTTCGTGCAAACGTGAGACAAGACAAGTAAGTTGACGCTCGTTTTGCTCTAACTTGGCTCTAACGCTCGCTCGTTTGACATGTCCTGGCCATTGACCTGCTCCCTCAAGACAAACCCAATGACGAGCGCCCGTGCTCTGACACTGTCTCGAGCACGATGATGATGTCATCGCGCGCGGACTTGCTACATATGTGCACGCGCGCCGTCGCCCTCCTCTCGCTTCTTTCACTATTACCATCATCTTGCTCTACCGTCCTCCCACTAATGTTCCCTCGCCCTGTCAGCCGCATATATTAGGTGAGCACTCCTCTATAAGTATAAGTCATTGATTGTATTAGGAGAGCGATAGTAGGGAGATGGGGACGGGGCGGGGATGGGCGGGGATGGGCGGGGATGGACGGGGTGGGGATGGACGGGGCGGGGATGGACGGGGCGGGTGCAGGCATGAGTTGCAGGTGGCATGGCACGGTGTTGGGAGGGGGCCCTGGAGGGAGACGACGACGAGCCGTTGAGACACAGAGGCAAGAGGGCGGGAACGGCGGGCGCGCGGCGAGGCAGGGAGCGGGGCGGGGCGCGGACGGAGAGCACCAGGGCAGAGGGCATAGGAGGGGCGGGGCGCGATAGGCGCAGACGTCGGCCGCGATGTACCGTATACGTAGCCAAATTTGGGAATACCAGCCGACGTACGCCCTACCAAATGCGATGAGAACCAAGTGCGCCCGTAAACCTACCGTGGCGGAGAATGGCAGAACAGGTTGACAGGCGGGCGGAGGGATGCAGACGGTGGCAGACTCGCGCAAATCTCATCTGCACCACTGCAGGTTTTTCTGCCATTCTCCGCCGCGATAGGCCACTGCAGAAATATGCAGATAGTGGCGGAGGGTGGCAGAGGCATTTTTCACCGGGGCTGTGGTCTCGAGTCTATGTAGTATGCACCAATTCGATGTGGCACTGGCAGACGAAGTTGAAACGAACTTGAGCCAATCACAGACGGCGAATTGAAGAAGCGCCAGCGGGAAAGAACGGGACGGTCTTTGGCGTCTAAATCAAAACTCCGCTTTCGTTGAGCTCGTCACTGCCGACAGCGAGCTCGACACCTCTCTCCACCGCCATGGCTGCCGTGCACCTATCCAAAAAGGCCGCAACGACCATCCCCACCACCGTCCGCACTCTCGCATCGGGCGTCCCCGTTGCGCCCCTTGTCAACCTCGCCGTTCGCTCGCCCGCCGGTCACGGGCACGACCACGGACATGGCGCTGCTGGCCCCCGCTCTGACACGCCTGCGAGATGGGCAGGTGGTGTCTCCCGGACGTCCTCAGGGCTCGTCTCCAAGACCTTCCCGAGTGGTGAGTTGTCGTTTTCGCTCTACTCTCGCGCTCCTTGAGGAGGATTCTGCTCCGAGTCCGTCCGTTTTCTGGGCGCAATGTCCGCCCCTTTCACTTCGTCCATCCAAAACACGACACATGATGCTCATGTTCCCTATGCTTTCCTGCGCATACAGCTCCTGTGACTGGCATCCACCAGAAGTGCCTCATGCACACCTCCGCCGTCGCCCGGGACGCGCCCCAGGTGCCCGACTTCTCCAAGTACCAGTCCAAGGACGAGGGCACGAACCGCGGGCTCGCCTACCTCATGATCGGCTCGCTCGGCCTCCTCTCCGCGTCCGCGGCTAAGTCGACGGTGACGGAGTTCCTCGCGACCATGTCTGCCTCCGCGGACGTGCTCGCCATGGCCAAGGTCGAGCTCGACCTCTCGTCGATCCCCGAGGGCAAGAACGTGATCATCAAGTGGCGCGGCAAGCCCGTCTTCATCCGCCATCGCACGCCGGACGAGATCGAGGAGGCGCGGAGCACCGACTGGAAGAGCCTCCGCGACCCCGAGAGCGACGAGGCGCGCACCAAGCAACCCGAGTGGCTCGTCATGTTGGGTGTCTGCACCCACCTCGGATGTGTGCCCATCGGCGAGGCGGGTGACTACGGAGGCTGGTTCTGCCCCTGCCACGGTTCTCACTATGATATCTGTGAGTGTGCTCAGATACAGCCCCGCGGTTGCGCATTCTGATGCCTTACTCCTCTCCTTCAGCTGGCCGTATTCGCAAGGGTCCTGCTCCTGTAAGTTCACGCTCGTCGCAGGTCTCTACCCAACATGCAGCTAAAGCTTTTGTCTCCCCAGCTCAACCTAGAAGTCCCCCAGTACGACATCAACGAGGCGGAGGGCAAGATGGTCATTGGTTGATAGAGCTGCGTATACGTAGAGCGTGCAATAATGCCATACATAATATTGTCTCGTTCTTCTGCCTCAATCCTACCATACCTTCGCGGGCTTGGAGACCATGATCTCTGGCATTCGCACGGTGCATCAAACTGATCCATAATGGAACATTTGTCAAGTAGCTGAATATCTCGGTGCGCGGTTCGAGCCGCCGATGCATCCTGCGCCCAACTGCGCACGGAACAGAGCATACGCGCGGAAGACCACTGACCATTTGCATACGGACGCATAAAGACATGTGTGTATACTAGCGGCCATGACTCAATCAATCTCCAGTTACCACGTTTGCACGCCTAGCGAACTATTGAACACCCGAAACATCTTCTCGGTGGGGGATAGGAGGATTGGAGAAAATGGTCGTAGTTGGAGGCGCTCACACTGACCGCGCGGAGTCAGACTCAATGAGAGATGCTGAGGGTCATGGATGTCTGGAGGCCAACCAGCGCAATCGCATCGGCAAACGCACAGCGGTTCACGGTACACATCAGCGAGCAAGACATAACACTCTAGGGTGAGATCAGACAGCGCCGGTAGCAACACAAATGAGATGAACACGTACCACTGTCGGGATAGTAAACCACTAGTACGTCGCACTCAGGAAACCATCCAGGAGACTCGGCAGAAGTCGTCTTACCGCGGTCGGATCTGTGTACTGCCCGGACGTCCTCCCCGTGCGTCTCCGTGAGCAGAGGATGATGCTAAAATCGATGAGCGAAGACCAAGCCGGTCATGACCAAAAGACACTCACTCTCGGATGGTGTCAACCTCCTCGAACAGCCCTTCGGGGTTCGGGATCGTGTCCTCGCTGAGGTGAGCCGTCAAGTCGAGCCAGAGATCAACAAGCGGCCAGAGCTCGATGTCGCGATTTTTGGCGTGAACAGGGCATGACGCGTTCCAGCAATCTATCTCGCGATCGCTTCCAAGGCACGTGTCCGTGTCCGTTTGAGGCTTCGACGGAGCCGGCTGGGTCTCCCTCGTACGGTCGCGGTCTCGGAGGATCTCTCACTGCGTGAACGGGGATTTTAGCCTGGGTCGCGCGATGGACGAAGAGCAGGTGTAGCAGGGGCCCGCTACGCGCGATCAGCTCGAGTGCAAGGTAGCGGGGACGTGCTACGCTGAGTAACCGAAGGTAGCAGACGGATACGCGATGCCCGGTGGCCTGGAGGTCTTGATAGAGCCGTCGAGGTGGTGTCGCCGATGTAGCAGAGGCCCGCTAGGTACACTCGCATGACGTAGCGCCCAGGCGCGCGACGCCGGCAGGCGCGAGCCGACTCTGCGCACTCATCTTGCCGTCCCCTGAAGGCCTATCGCAGTGTAGGCTCGCATGCCAGCCTCTATATCGCAGTGTCGCCATGTCTCGTCGCTTCCATGGACAAGGCCCCGAGGGCTTGAGATAGGCTTGACAAGTGCCTTGTTCTATAAAATCCCCCAGTATGCTCCGAGGAACTTGCCAATCAGGAAACGCCTTTTCGGCGTCTATTTCGCTGTAGAATCAAGCTAACCGAGTAGGACTTGTAGTGGGCTGTAGTGCTACATAGTGCTGTATAGCAGCCACAGAATAAATGTACTTGGGAAGCTCATAGACACTACGCACTTGCCATAAAATTGATTGCGAGCCTCTCTGCTTGCATATCCCACCATGGAATGCAACTTGCAAGATGGTCTGCGCTCATATGAGCGCTTCTAGGACCCCGAAGCAGCTACGGGCATCTCCGGTATTTCAATCTCCGCTTGGATGTGCTCGAAGAGCGGTCATGTTCAACTTCGTCAATTTTTTCACCTCCCTTCCCCCTACCATATGTGCTTGTCGTCCTTCTGTCCTATGTCTGTTCTTGTTGGCTACCCTCGGGCATTCGGTGCTGAGTTCTTGTGGCTACCTCCAGGAGCTTGACTGTGTGGGCCCTTGCCTCGAGAGTCTGACTCCTGCAACTGCTTCGGTGAGTTCTCGTTGTGCCTGTTCCTTCTCTCTCCCCCACCCAACGTGTCTCTTCCCACTAGACACAGCTAACCGTCCTTCGCAGGTATCGGCACGCTTCCGGAATCAGCTCTTCTCACCGCATCTCATCGCTTGTTCTGTCCGTTCCGCCTCCTATTGTACCCCGTCATCGTCGCCTGATGGACTTGGTTGATGAGGTGTGTTTTGCCCCTAGTTTCGAATCTCATACCTCTTACTGATGGCTGGTCGTTGTCCAATGGTGACAGCCCTCTACCGTTCAACTCGAAGTTGTCGGATGCACCCTCAATGTTGCCAACTCTTAGGTGAGCGCACCTATCCTGTACAGGTGCCGTTCGGCTTAAACTCACCCAGTATCGCCAACTCCACCTACATAGTGCCTCCTCCTTGTACCACCCGTCGCCCATGTAAGGCAAGCAAGGATTCGTCTTGCTCCAGCTGAAGTGCGTCCTTCCTCTTTCTCTGCCGTGAACAGACTGAGGCTCACTGGTGTTGTACATTGCAGCGGTGTCATTGCATCTACCACTAGCGCGGCAGCCTTCTGATGGCCCACAAGAACGCTCCCCGTGCATCATCCACAGGTAGGTGCGATGCGAGAGTGACCTTAATCAAGGTGCGTCGCTCACGATACATGATAGCATGTCCGCCTACATGTTCTCTCGCTATTGTAGATGTTGTAGTACATTTCGTGCTCCGTAGTCTCATGTACGCCGCCATGTGCTACGTCTAATATCATTGCTGTCTTCTATATCATTCTGATGGTGTGCCATCCGGGTGTCCGACGTAAAGCCTAGTAGCCAGAACGACCATTTATGGGCTGTCTTGGCGTCGCTATACTGGTCTACGGAGTACTATGTAATCTGAAGTGAGTGCTATATCATACTACATAAAGGGGGGGTCGCTATGGCACTACAGCCACTATGTAGGCTATGTAGCGCCGTATTGCGACTCGAGCGTTTCCTGATGTGTCTCTCAAGGTCACTGTCCGCATCCACGCCGCGGCTGTCTCTGGCGCTCTGTTCTACGTTTACAGCCCTCTCTGAAGGCAGTCCTGTCGATGACTTGGATTAGGCACAGCTTGACGGGTAAGAATGGTGCGTCTCTCGTGTCATACCGCTATGAACAACTAACCCACATGATCATGAACAGCGTACTGTTAGTAACAAGGAACCACCAAAGTGCCAGTGGATTAACATGTGAGCCCGCATCGAGTCGGTGCACCATACAGATGACATACTGAGTGCATGATTTTCACATTGCGAAGCACACCCAGACCACGATGCGAGATCGTTGGAACTTGGCATATGCATTCAGATAGGCTGACTTACTAGTACTTTCACAGCTCGGACAATTACACGACGGAATTGGTCATGGTGGTCGGGAGGCGGGCTTGGGTCCAGTCTAGAGGTAGTACTAGACAGATCTGTACTTTTGTACGCAAATAGACATCGTCTTGAATCTAACACACTGGCGGGCAAATACATGGTGAATTTGATGGGTCGAGGCGACGGAAGAAGCGCCTTATGACGATAGGCGCTATGTATGAGCTTGGTATGGACTAGCTCCAACGTCGCGACCCCACGTCTACGCTATCTCAGCCCCTGCTACGCTCCCGAAGTGGCTCACGTAGTAGTAGCCAGGCCCCTGGCTACCCATTCACGCTGCAGGGCCTGCTACTCCCGGCGAGCTTATTCCGCGCAACCTAGCCCGCAACTCGCGAACCAGGAGGAAAACGCAGTGTCTTCTGAGCGGATGTAGTCTTCGTTGAACTGTGTGGCCAACTCGTTCGTCTTGCGAGCCCCGAGTGCCACTGCGTTTGAGTGATCGAATCGCTCGACGGGCCGGGGGATTACACGAAGCAGGAGCTCGTATCGGAACCAGAAGTAGCAGTTTGAAAACGGGAACGGCCTCGTGTCAGGTTGGATAGGTGCCCTGCCGTTGGGGTGCGATGTATTCGGCGCGATGGGGATGGCCATATCCGACGTCAAGCCTCGAGAATAGTCTTGGACACGCAGTGTGGGTGCGATGGGACGGACTTCGTACGCGTACCATGGTTGGTCGGGCAGAGGGAGCCATGGCATCTGGATTGTGTCGTGTCAGGGGTACTGCGATAGTGTAGGACGACTAGACGTGCTTTCAAATCTTGGGATACTCACACGTTCTAGGAAGACAAGATATTTCTGTGTGACCATCCTTCTCGCTTGCGCTAGAGCCTCCGGGTCATCCAGGTGCTCGACCATGGCTACCGGGTTGAGACGGACGATCGCAAAGCGGCCCGCCAATGGAACGCTGAGTATTGTAGGGAAAGGTATCTGTCCAGAGCGGAGGGCTGCGATGTAAGGATGTATGGCGTCGTCCATGAGGGAGGTGGCAGTTGACGGTACTTTGCAGCGGTGGGTCAGGGGGCGGTCGCAGTCGGAGAAGAAGTTGCGGAAGCCCTACATAGGAGCGTGTATCTGACCTTGTTCACTTAGGTTGACTCGATCCGCCTCTGTGAGTCACTCCGTTCGGATGATACTATATCGCCGTCGCAGTCTAGAGACACAGCTCAAGTCCGGTGACAGTTGCATATGCATCCAAGACCTCGTACCTTCTTTCATAACTCTTGAAAATGCCTAACAACGCGGCTGCCAAGTCCTCTGAGGACAAGATAATCATTGGTTGAAAGAACTACATACACGTACAGAATGGTACCGTCGTTCCATTCTTCAGCCATACCTTCGCGGTCTTGAAATCCTTGATCCCCGGCGACGTGCGTTCACACGGTGCGCCCACAAATGGAGTTTTGTGTCGGGACGACGATGTTCACAAGTAGTATGTACACAGGGGTAATGGAGCAAAGACAGTAAGTAGTTGGAGCAGCGTCAATCTGGGTTTATGGGTTATGTGTAAGCAGAACGACGTAGCAAGCAAAGAGATGGGTGGAACTAGAGTCGAGCAGGAGATAGAGAGACAAGGGCATCAAGGAGCAAGCTAAGGGATAATCTCTGGGGTCCCGTTAACCAGGTCATATCCTCTGAACGTGCCCGCCATGAGCCCATAGATAGCAGTCACAGACGAGACAACAAGACACATTCGGCTTTTCGAACTACTAGCCATGCAAGACGACGACAACATGTATTCGCAAGAGAGAGAGGCCTTTTTCCCGCTTTGGGACGTATATGCACGGGAATGACGCGTGGGTGACGAGTTTAGGAGCGCCTGTAGCTGCCAGCTGGCTCAGGTTCACGAGAGCGTGGAGGCGGGTAGTCCCTGCCGGCACCAGTCCTGGGAGGCGGAGCACCACCGCCGGCGTAGCCGTTCGTATAGCCGCCAGTACCGCTGCCATTGTAGGGCGCAGAGCCAGCACCGTACCCAGCCGAGTCGTAGGGAGCGCCAGACGCAGAACGGGCAGGAGGGCTCTGGGAGCGACGACTAGAAGCGAAACAGTAATGAGATACAGAGATAACATCCATCATGAATGGCAACACGTACCGGTATCGAGCTCCATCAACACTCCCAGCACGAGGAGGCCCAGCGTAGTCGTAACGGGCCGGAGAAGCAGCACGACCCCGAGCATCAGCCGCCGGGGGATAATCACTGGAGACGTTCCGTCAAAGACCAGACCTAGCCCAGCACTAGATGTGAGACATACCGAGGGGGCGGGCGATCGTAGTCCTCCCGAGCGCCGCGGGCAGGCGGGCCACCAGGAGGAGTCCTCGGTCTGGCTGCTGCCGGCGGGGGGTAGGAGCCGTACCTGTCAGGAGGAGGGGGAGGACCACTCCTGCCCCTCTCGTAACGTTCGTAGTAGTCCCGTGGGGGAGGGGGAGGATAGCCACGAGGGTAACCAGCGGGTGGGATAGGCTCGCCCTCAGGATAGTAGCCACGAGAGTCAAAGCGAGCAGGGGGAGGCGGCGGCGGCGGACCCCTCATTCTGAAATCGTCGTAGTCTCTAGCCGAGCGGATCGGAGGTGGAGGGTAGTCACGGAAGGCCCTCGGCGGCGGCGGGGAAGGCGGCCTACCATACGGAGGGGCGTCCCGACGAGGCGGAGGCGGATAATCGTAGTAGCCAGGTTCCCCTGCGGGACCATAGCGCGGGTAGTCCCCGCGGTAAGGGTAATCCCGAGGCGGCGGCATGTAGTCCCTAGGTGGCTGGATACGGTCAATGAGAGGAGCGTCACTGCCAATGTGGCTCGAACGACGTCTGAGAAGCCCATTAGTGACGCGTGCTCAACCAACAATGCATGACTGGATGATACATACCCGTTCCCCATATGGTTGGGGCATTCCCTGCCGGTCAGAGTACGTCAGTTGAAACTCAGTCCATACAACGCGCTGGCGGAGAATATACCAACCTTGCCCAGTGGCCCATTTGCCCGCACTTGAAGCAAGCTCCAGGATCACCGCTATACTTTGCAGTGCGTCCGCCGCCGTGAGAGATTTCGACACGTATCTTGTTTCCCATAAAGTAGCCCTCGTGGTACTTGGCGACGCTCTCTTCTGCAGCTTCCCGACTATCGAATTCCTGCGGAAGTCAGGGTCAGGTCCAGAATGCGTCCACCATGAGGACAGCATGAACTTACCACAAATCCGTACCCCACTCTGTTCACACGATGCATCGCCTTGTTAACGTGATGTTCAGCGTTGGAAGACGGAGGTAATACTCACTTCAGCTCGATGTTGACGATGTTCCCTATCTTGCCGAAGCAACCCTCGAGGTCTTCCTTGCGGGTGTGTTCCGGGAGGCCGCCAATGTAGACCTTGTTCGGCTGTAGTTCCAGGAGAGCGACAGCAGGTGCCCAAGCGAATGGAGGAGCAGCATGAGAGCAGAAGGCCGTCAGTCATCACGTCACGACGCAGGAGCCAGCAAGCGGAGGAGAATGGCAGAAATCGAGAGAGAAAGGGAGAGCAAAGAGAGAAGCAGAGCGGCGCTCAGAAGCGGACAGGGGCGCCTTTCCCCTCGTCGAGAGCCCAGATCGCACTAAGCGGCCCTGCAGTGGGTGGTTGTCCGTGTGCCGCACCGTGCGGGGGCGGACGCTGCGAGCGCAATCGCGGACGATGGTTGCCATGTCACGAGGCCCAACGGAATCCTCACAAAATCGAGCGGGACATGGCAAGCTCCGGCCACGAGTGAGACAGTGCGGGGCAGCATGACGTGTCAGCACGAGGTGGCGAGTGTAGGGACGAGCAGGCGAGCAGGGCGAAGGGCGAGCCTACAGGGCGGACAAGAGGAGAGAGGAGAGATAGAGAGAGGAGGAGAGGAGAGACGAAAACACCACACAAAGGATGAAGACCGACTAAGCACCTTGATAATCTTCTCGCCGCGCTGTGCAGCATCCGGGCGCGCAACGTCGACGCCATTGCCCGCCACCGCGCTCACGGCGGAGTAGTCCGCGCCGTCGCCGGCAGAGACAGCGCGGTCGTCGATGGGGTGGGGTCCGCCGTTGGTGTCGAGGTCGCCGCCTGGACCCATGTGGTCACGGGCGGAATCAACGTCCATAGAGCGGGGATGCCAACTGTCGGAATGCTTGATCGTGTGTTCGCTGCCCGGGGGAACGAGAGAGGCAACAGCCATGCAAGGCGATGATGACGAGCAAGAGCAAGTTGCAGCCCCTCTAAATTTCCCGTGCTGCTCTTTTAGACGCTCTCTGCCATAGGGCCCGGCCGCCCGTATCCAGCCAATTGCAGCCTCGGTCCGCGCTGGCCGCCCATGCAAACGCCTGTAGACGCCCCTGGCCGCCGTCTACCGTAAGTCTGATTGACTTTCTTCCTCCAGATATCAAGTCCCACGCGCAGACAACACTAGTTTGACACCGTGAAGTATAAGCTCTTAACGTTGGGGACCCAACCTCACATGTTGCGTCCCCTCTGAAGTTCCGCAGGGTTCACTGCATCCGCACTTACACACTGCGCAGCCATTGATGCAGCCATCTCGCTATCCATATTGACAAGCTTCCATCCTACTGTGGTCTTAAGAGCTTCCATCACTGGTACCACAATCGGCATGTGCCAGAAGACCGTCATCCAGTAGATGACGCCGAGTTCCCCACACGCGGCATATCCTGATTCCCGACCATAACGCCGCACGTCCAACCACAATAGCAGCTTCCCCTACTAGGACGGGTGACCACAACAGAGCAGCTGGAAGCTTGACGGACACCCGAGGTCGGGAATCCTCAGCCCTCAGCCATCGGGCCCCATCCTCGCCTTCCGATGACCCATCTCGGCAATACACACACGTGCATAGCAGCCTCAGAACTTCGTAATATTCGAGTCTAAGTAACGTATGTACAGTAGGTCAAGAACCTCAGAGCCATAGCTACAGCGACCAGAGCAGCACCACAGCGAAACGTGATGGCGACGGCCGCGAAAGTCTATCATATATCTTACGCAAGCGACAGAGCCCGGGCAAAGAAAGATGGGGATGAGGAGGATGAGGGTGCGGGATGGAGGATGGATGACGGCGGGAGGATGAGATATGAGGATGGCAATGACGAGCAGCGGGTTGAGCAAGGACGGAAGAAGACGCATATGTACAGCCCCATAAAGATATCACAATGTCAGAAACATGATGGGAGCGGGAGAGGGATGATGAGGGGAGGGGGAGGAGGTAGCGCGAGGATACACGGGGAGATAGTATGGGCATGTGTGACGAAGTAGCAGGAGAAGGAAGAGACGGATTAGGCGGGGGGTGACGCATGCTAGTGTGGGCAGTGTGGGCAAGTGCATGATGAGGTGTGTAAGGAAGCAGCAAGGCAAAGCAGGATGCAGTCTAGTCTCTAGGATCATGAACGTAATCGTCAACGTAGGAACCCCAAACGCAAGCGTAACCAGAAGAGAGAGAGAGGGCAACAGAAACAGAAACAGAGACAAGCACCACGGGTCGGCGTGCGGGCCATAAAATAGGAGGTAACGCACAACGGCGGAATGCACAAAACAATGCAACACGGCTCAAACACCGGACGAATGACGGGCCACAACCCGCATCGCAGCGAAGAAAAGCCGAACACGCCGACCGAGGTGTGAGGGTAGAACGGTAGAACGGTAGGAAGAAGCGAAAAGTGAATGAACCACATCACCACGAACCGCGAGCACGCTCGCATCGCGTCACGCACCGAAGCGTCACGCCATCTCCCAACATCCCGCACCATCGCTCGTCACATCCAGCCGCTCGTCCCGTCCGAGGATAAGTACCAGGCCGGGTCGTGTCCCAGCGCAGCACGACGCCCCCCACGACGTCCCCCAGACGAGCGAGGCACCCGTGTCGAGCGCTCCATGCGGGATCTTCACCACCCCCACAGATCCTCGCTGAGCGGATCAACCTCGAGCCAAGGGTGGTCGACGAGATCGCGGGCCTGCGCCCGCGCGCGATGGTCGATGACGAGCATCGGTTCCAGGAACTTGCAGAGCGCCTCCGAGTCGCTCTCCGACCAGAGGTACTTCTCGACCATCACCCGCCTGAGCGGCCAAGGCTTCAGGTTCCGGATGTACCGCAGATTACCTGTTCGGGGGACGGAAGCAAAACGCGTCAGTAAGTACTGAGTACGACGTCCCAGCGCACAGCACGCCACAAGAATGAAGAGCGGATGCGCAGGCAGGACTGCCAAACATCCCCCAGAGGGGAAAAGTGAATTGATTCCGGTATCAATCCCACGATCAGCCCCAACATCAGCACCGTCCGCCCGCGACCTCGAAATAGCAGCATTATCACTGGCCGATGCGCTGCGCTCCGGGGCTCGCCACTTCCGAGCAACCATCCCATTACGGTATGTGTCGCAGCCGCATCGAAACATATAAGAAGCTGAGAATTGGATTTGCCACGTACCTGCGCTGTCGAACAACTCTCTGCTGTACCGTCCACCCCACTTCGTCTCGCCGTACTCCCCGAGGAGCTCGATGATCTGGGCGATGTGGTCGTCGTCCTTGCCGAACAGATCACCCTGGCTCTGGGGGTCGAAGAGGTACTCCGCGGTGAGTAGCTCGAACACGACGCAAGCGACGGACCAGATGTCCGCTGTCGCGCCCCAGTCCGTGCGACCGACAATGGCTTCGGGCGAGCGGTATTGTCGTGTCTGGATGTCTTCGGTGTAGTGCTTGCGGGTAGGTGTCGCGTTCCCGAGGTCAGCGAT
Organism: Earliella scabrosa; assembly: GCA_022605405.1. Lineage (NCBI taxonomy): Eukaryota > Fungi > Basidiomycota > Agaricomycetes > Polyporales > Polyporaceae > Earliella > Earliella scabrosa. Next base: position 1,365,708 of record JABYQQ010000003.1, on the reverse strand, counting down.
CTTGATGGAGATGGGGAGAGGTGGGATGGGTATAGGCTCGGGTAGAGCGGCGGGATTTGATGAGGTGTCTCCGGGATGGGGTTGTGATGGGGAGGGAGATTGCGGGTGTTGAGAACATGTGGAGGAAGAGCGTGGAGGGATAAGGTTATGGGGTGCGGTCTGAGTGAGTAGTGACGGTCCAGCAGGTGGTCTCGAGGGCTGAGAGACCTTGACGTCCTGCAGGTCGCCCGCCTCTGCGTTGCAACTGCAAGTGCACAGCGAGGGACCCTTCTCCTCAACAGGAGAGTCGGTGAATGTCAACTTCTCGACGCCACTGGTGATGCTCGCAACAGACGTAGGAGGGGTGTCGTTGCTGAGCGATGTCGCCACGCTGGAGGAGACTCGGATCGAATCGTAGCGCGACGCAGAACTTGACGAACCACTTCCGCTTCCGCTCGATTCGTCAGACGATCTGTCCGAAGGGAGCGTGTTGGACTTGAAGTGGCTAGTTGTCAGCGCTAGCTTGCCTACGCTCTTCCGGCGGACTTCGTCCATGCTCTTCGAGGACGAGGCTAAGGAGGCAAGCGCGCTCTGAGCGGAAGCGACACGGGAGATGTAGCTCAGGCGGGCAGGAGAGTTGGGGCAGCTATAAGACGATGGACTGGGAAGTGGTTGGGAGTCGAATATTTGCACCTGTCGCTCAGCTCTGGTCGAGCGGCGGGGTATTGTGACGGCAGCACGGGAAACCTGCTTCGGAGGGACAAGGACCTTCCTTGACGTAGGGGACGGAGAACGTGACAGCTCAGACTGAATGTGCTGCTCGACGTCCGGTATTGAGATAACTATGTGCCCCCGTCAATATCGCCGCTCAATCTAATCATAGGGATGAGCACTCACGGATGTTCTCTGGCTTAATATCTGTGTGAACAAGATCACACTCGTCATGAAGGTATTGGAGACCAAGAAGCATCTGCTTCGCGATGACTCTTACGAGATCAACCGCGACGCCGGTCTTCTTGTGACGTTCAATGAGCGCGAGGAGATTCTCGCCTAACGGCTCAAATACAAGACATATATGACTATCATCTGGGCCTGAATGCTCAAAGTGGTCAAGGAAGGACACAATATGATTTCGTCCACGGTGAGAGGGATTAGCGTCCATAACTTGACGCAAGAGCTTGATCTCGTCGCGGGCAGTTTCCGCATACCGACCAGCGGACTTGACCACCTTCAACGCGGTGTGTCGGTTGACCCTGAGCAAGTAATGGGTCAGCATGCATGTCCATGTCGATTAAGGAGCGTATGTGATTGTCATGCGGCAGCAGGTGAGAGCGCCAGGAAGACCTAACATAGGACCCGACCCGGTTCGTCCCGTTCTGACAAATTCACCGCGTCTGCAACTGCAATCCAAGTTGAAAGTGCAGACTAGCGAGACAGTGAAAGAATAGACGCGATTTGTATTCCTTACTGTGCTTATTGTCCCACCTGCCGCAAGGGCAATGCTTAACCAGCCTCACAGGGTTAAACTGCGAGCTGGGTCGCCAATATACGCCACGGAGAGCAGGCGTAGGAATATATTGATACGGGACAGGGATAAAGGGCATCATGGAGAGTGGCGAGTAGAACCACATGAGCGCATGCGTCTGGCATTCAGTGGCCACAGCTGACAAAAGCAAGCCCTTGAGGTCGACGCGTCGACATGTCACGGTGAAAGGCGAATCGCAGCAACGGAGGAATGACAACAGGGCGAAAAAGGAGACTTACTGGGTGTCCTTTGCGAGCCACACCGTCGAAAAATGACCCCATCTGATCGTGTGATGTGAGTAATCCATCGCAAACGTCCATGGAGGGCGAGATAGCGGGAAGGACTTGTTTTGGACGGATGGAAACATCGGGAGAAGACGTACCCTAGCTTGCGGAGGACAAGATAGCGACCGTCCTTGAAGGAATCGTTTATCTTGACCTGGAGATAGCCTCCGGAGTTGTAGTCTGCGGGAGACTCCTCGTCCTTGGAGTAGACATCGGGGACGGGGACGATCTTGGGGCCCGAGGGAGTGACGACGTATTGGTACTTTGCGCAGGGCTGCTTTGGCGCCATGTAAGGGATGGGAGAGAAAGGAGAGGAAGCACCGAGGGCTGGTGCAGCGATGTGGCAGCTCAGAGAGATATCAACCTCGCTCGCCCGACCCGAGTCCATCCACCGCTGGGCCTTACATCAGCGCCCCTTGTGCGGCCAGCCCTTATCGCGGCCCCTCCAGCCAATCACCGCCCAGCGATTAGCCCGGGGAATTGCCGCCCCGCCTCCAATGGCTCCTTTTACGTAAACGTGGCCAGCCTGCGCCTGCTTCGCCTCCCCGCGCGTCCAGCCCTCCTCCGTCTCGCCCCGAAGCACAGAATTCGCCGTCTCTCTCACAGCACCCTTCTACATGCGCACATTGCACTCATCCAGCGACTCACCCGTGATCCCAGCGACCAGGGCCTCGCTCTGACCCCTTCAACCTCTGCGACGCGATCGGTGATCGTCTCTCCACCCTCTGTCGTTCCTGCTCATCGGTTGTTCCTCGAGTCACTTGCACATGGACCCCAGTGCTCGATTGGCCCGCAAGTACTTGCCCCGACTCACCATCCCTATTCTCAATATTTAGCCGGATGTGCAAAGCCCCCGAAACTCTTCCTCACATCGTCCGAACGCGTCTGGTCATTCTCGCCGAACGGCTCATGGTGCGCAGCGGAACGGCTGTTCCGCCATGCTCGCATCTAGCGTACTCGTGCACTGCACGTTACCTCTGCAGACACGGCTGTTGGAGTAAGTTGTGACTGTGGCGGGCTGTGGTTGACTCGTGCATACGCAATGCGATCGGACTCCGTTCCTACTAGGACTGACTCCCGGTGAAAAATCCGTCTGCGCCCCTCCGCCGCTATCTGCCACGATAGGCCAGATGTCAAACTATCTGCCAATTTCCGCCGGTGGATGCGGGGGCGTCAGAACTTCGTGCAAACGTGAGACAAGACAAGTAAGTTGACGCTCGTTTTGCTCTGACTTGGCTCTAACGCTCGCTCGTTTGACATGTCCTGGCCATTGACCTGCTCCCTCAAGACAAACCCAATGACGAGCGCCCGTGCTCTGACACTGTCTCGAGCACGATGATGATGTCATCGCGCGCGGACTTGCTACATATGTGCACGCGCGCCGTCGCCCTCCTCTCGCTTCTTTCACTATTACCATCATCTTGCTCTACCGTCCTCCCACTAATGTTCCCTCGCCCTGTCAGCCGCATATATTAGGTGAGCACTCCTCTATAAGTATAAATCATTGATTGTATTAGGAGAGCGATAGTAGGGAGATGGGGACGGGGCGGGGATGGGCGGGGATGGACGGGGCGGGTGCAGGCATGAGTTGCAGGTGGCATGGCACGGTGTTGGGAGGGGGCCCTGGAGGGAGACGACGACGAGCCGTTGAGACACAGAGGCAAGAGGGCGGGAACGGCGGGCGCGCGGCGAGGCAGGGAGCGGGGCGGGGCGTGGACGAGGGCAGAGGGCATAGGAGGGGCGGGGCGCGATAGGCGCAGACGTCGGCCGCGATGTACCGTATACGTAGCTAAATTTGGGAATACCAGCCGACGTACGCCCTACCAAATGCGATGAGAACCAAGTGCGCCCGTAAACCTACCGTGGCGGAAATTGGCAGAAGGATTGACAGGCTGGCGGAGAGATGCAGACGGTGGCAGAATAGCACAGATCTCATCTGCGCCATTGCACGTTTTTCTGCCATTCTCCGCCGCGATAGGCCACTGCAGAAATTTGCAGATATTGGCGGAGGGTGGCGGAGGCATTTTTCACCGGGACTGACTAGTCATCGGCAGGATCTTGAGCGCTTGAGCTCCTGATTGTCACTCCATGATTTGGCTTTCTTCGTCAGCGCGTCAGCGACGTCGACGATGTGGAGGTCCAACTGACTTATCTGATAAACCCAAGTCGTCGGCGGCTATACGCTAGCGCTCTTCACGCCTTCGAAAGCTTCAGGCGCCGCGGGAGCTTGAGCTTGAGCATGACAGTTGCTTGTGAGCTGATATACTTAACACGGCCGCGTGAGGCCATATTACCATAAGCCCCTTCTCCCGTTCACACATCACTCAGCGCCATGGTATTCATTGCGACGGTTGGCTGGTAAGGTGCTCGTCATGCTGCGGTCTAGCGCGGTACCGTTCCAGAAACACTTTCGATCCCCATTTGTCGCCTAAGATAGGTACGGCACATAACATTCTCTGGCATACAGTTACCCAGGACAGAAAGGAAGATATTTCAAGGCGTTTCCCTCGGTGGTGTGTGGTAACCTTGTTTGTGCCTGCAATACAAAGGAGGCACGAAGCAGCCCAAAGGACTGTATTCACTCCTATATCAACCCACTTGGGCGCGTCGCGGAGTGTACCGTCTTAGCAGCTGCAGGCGTCATGCACAGCACGACTACATAGCTAGGCGCTACATGTTCGGTAGGCGTTGAGTGGTCAAATCAGAAGGAATGGACCGAGACAATGGGTGAGAATCACAAGGCTACGACGCCCCAAATATGGGCTGCGTGGCCGCGAAGACCCCAGTCCGGTCCGGAATGTGGGGCGTCCTCTTGGCTAGCGACGTTGACCTCATCGACACCCTCACCACGCGCGACCGTCCTTTCACGGCGAAGGGCACGTATGTACCCTAATTGCGACTTGGGAATGATCATCCGTGCGGGCCAGCGGCGGATGTTCGTAATCCAAGCCATCAGTGAGCCACCGCCAGAACAGGAGAAACAGCGCCAAGGGCGGAAAAGCCGACCGGCCACTGTGTTGCGTGTGGCTGATCATCCATGGCCGTCTGTTGCTTTCTTTCCACCACCTCCGCACATGTGCGCCCCACGACCGCTACTTCTGGCTCCCTGAATATCTTGCACATTCAGTCCTATTCTTTCAGCGCTATTCTTGGCCCTGTGTTTCCTGCTTACGACTGACATAGTCTCAGTCTATTCTAAGCCTCCCTTCTGCAATTCTGCCGTACATCTCTTTCCCTATATACCCGGCGCCGCCTCCCAACCCAGTCTAACCAGGAGCAACCATGAACGCGGTGGCAAGTTCACTATCCCGGAAGTTTATCGGGGCTGTGGAGGATGAGTGGCAACTTTACAGGTGCGTTGTATCTAGCTCCTATGCTTCTCTCCGAAGTTGAGTACGCATCCCAGTAACAACTCGTCCGACTATACGATCGGGCTTCCCATTGGCTTCGGCGCGTCTTCTATCGTGTATGCTGCCAAGTACCAGCCTTCGGATGGAGGGTCTCCCATTCCATGCGCCCTGAAAGTCCTCGACCTCGATCGCCTCCCACCCAGTGCTCTCCGCCTCTTACAGAACGAAACCCAACTTATGTCTCTCTCCAAGCATCCTAACGTCCTCCGCGTCCGTGGCACCTGGGTTGACGGCCACAAGCTCTACATCGCTATGCGACTTATGAACGCAGGGAGTATTGCAGATGTCATGCGGTATGCATGGCCCGGCGGACTTGAGGAGGAGGTCATCCGCTGTATCCTCAACCAGGCGTTACAAGGGCTCAAGTAAGCACGTCCGGAGCTATCACCTTCTTGTTCCCGCTCATGAATACCGACTGTAGCTATTTCCACATCAATGGGCTGATTCATCGCGACGTAAAGGCGGCTAACCTGCTCATAGACGACGACGGAACTGTGCTCCTTGGAGACCTGGGCGTCGCGGCCTTCTTGTGGGACTCTGAGACCTCGCAGGCGGGACCTTCCAACAAGCCCCGTACCGTCAACTTCGATTCCTCTTCTCGACCCAGTAACCACCAGCGAAGCGCTGCCGCCCCCGCAGCGCCGCAACGACCGTCCATTCTAGGCAAGCGCAAGTCCTTCGTCGGCACCCCGTGTTGGATGGCACCCGAAGTGATCAACGGGAAGCAGTACGACGCGTCCGCGGACATCTGGTCGTTCGGGATCACCGCGATCGAGCTCGCGCAGGGCCGCGCGCCGCGCTCCCGATTGAACCCGCACCAGGTGCTCGTCAAGACCGTCACGGAGGCGCCGCCGCAGCTCGAGCGGAACGGCGGGCCCCACCGGTACTCGAGCGCGTTCGCGGAGATTGTGGCGATGTGTCTGTGCAAGGACCCGTCGAAGCGGCCGAGCGCGTCGGAGCTGCTCCAGATGAGTTTCTTCCGGGGCGCGCGGAAGCCGAGCTATCTGTGCAGCACGATCCTGAAGGGCCTGCCGCCGCTGACGCAGCGCCAGGAACGCAGGAAGCAGCCTTCGATCTTGACACATGCCACGATGGAGAGCTGGGACTTCTCGCTCAGCTTGCCTGCGTCGCCCACGACGTCTGTCTACAGCCATCACCGGCGCCCAATGAACCTTCTTCCACAGGACGGCGTGTTTGAGATGGAGGACGGAAGTGGAGACGAGGACCGTGGCGAGCCAGAGGGCAGCGGAGATGCTCCCGATGAGCACGTTCGTATCGATGGGAAGAGCGACGCAGAGTCGTACGTGGCGAAGATTCGAGAACGGCAACACCGGAGCGCAGGGGGACGGAGCTGGCACTCGCATAGCCGTTCCGGGTCGCACCAGTCCCTGCACTCTCACCACTCGCGCCACCACTCGCGAGGGCAGTCGCACGACGAGCCCCGCTCCTCCACCGTGCACTCGATACAGGAGGTCATCGTGCAAGAAGTGCCGGGCGAGTCGGAGTCCTCTGACACGGATCGCGACCAGGACCAAGACCACGCGCATGGAACAGACGCGAACGGGATCCCAGTCGGCGTTTCACCCAAGAGCGCGCAGTTCGCGACGCTGAACGTGCCCTCTCTTGCGTCTACGACCGGACCAGCACCGTCCTCCTCGCCCGCGACGTCCTCCCGGTCCTCGGCGTCGGCAACGTCATCGTCGAGCTCGCCCCTGTCGCCCTCCACACCGCCCCCAGGTGCGTCCCTGAGGCTGCAGCCTGGGAAGCTGTGGCGGAAACTCGCGGGGAAAGTGGACGCGTCGGAGACCGAGAAGGAGAAGGCGGACGCGGGCGCGCAGCCGCCGACGCCGACATCGACGAGCGCACGCAAGAGGTCGTTTGGGGCGGTCCTGGGTCGCACAGCGCATATGAGCGCTGATTTGGTTCGGACGGCGAGCCGGACGATGTCGCGTGAGTGCGCCGTGCTTCGAGGTTGAAGTCTGACGACTATGAAGCGTTGTGCTGATTCTTCTCTTCTCGTCCGCAGAATCCAAGCAGGCGCGGTCATGACCTGACACATGCTGTATGAGTACGCACACATTGCTATGTAGCTCCACGGACCTATCCTATCACCCCATGTTTTCAAATCCATCGGACATCTTCGCAGTAATGACGCGCGATGTAGGATCTATACATCATCATCTATCCGTGTAGTAGAATGCCATACTTTTACATTGCTTCACTCGCTCATGTCGCTAGGCACATGAGTGTGGCACATTCATTAGAAACAACCAGAAATTGTCCGACAGGTCGCACCGCAAGGCTGGCGAAAGCTTGCAGCGATCCACCATTGTCGGTCTCGCCTCCCCAAAGCTCTACCCGAAATACTTGTACTGGTCTTCCTCAGAGAGGAGGACGGTGCCTCTAAGCACCGTCGTGAGCATCGCGTGCGCTCGCAGGAGCTCTGCGCTGGGAAGGGGTGTGCTCGCGCCAGGTTTGCGGGTATGGTCGGTGAAGGTGACATAGCCATCATTGTTCCATTGGGTTTTCAGCTTGTTCATGAAGTGGTCCGTGGACCGAGTAGGGACGATTTTGTACCGGTCTGGTACCTGCCGTTGCGCAGTCAGCCAAACAGTCACGGGTGTGTGGAATTGACTACCTGAGTGGCCACAAATATGAAACCCCCAATTTCGAATTGATATTCAAGGCTCGACTCCAGCAGGAGCGTATTGCGCGGGCTTATGACGTTAAACGTTGTATCGGTACACTGGCAGACGTGTGTCAACAAGTCTATACAACGCGCGTGGAAGGCGTCGTCCTGTTCGAATATCACGGAAAGAGTCAGCCGGACAACAGCACTGACTCGGGTATACGGATCGCACCGTGCTTCGGGCGACAGGTTTCTGGAGGATGGGAACTGGTACTAGGGCGGCACCGCCCTTGGACGGTGTTTGCCCAGTCACAGGGCAAGTAAATCCGTCTCGTACCATAACCTACAGCCATATGCCGTGAGCACTTGCATTGGAGCAGCCAGACTAGTCATACTCACGTCAAACGCATTCGCCTTGCGCTCGCGATCATCATCAGTGCTACTCGGGTGACTCGAGGGTTTCGAGCCGAAACTGCTCAGATCAGCGTCGCGGTAGAGACCTGTTTGCCTTGTCAGTAATCGGTATGGTGCGAAGGCGGAGAGTGCTTTATACAGATCAATTGAAGCATAGCATGTACCCATCGACGTGCAAGGCCATGCAGTGCCCGCCCGATGCTCCTCCGCGCTGTCTTCCCGAACGGAGGTGCTCCGCCGGCCACCCATCCGTGTACGACGACTGCAGCGCATACGTAGCGCGAGCCGCGAGCCGCTCCGAACGTCGAAGCAGAGCTGCGCGTCAAGTGGAACACGTCCTCGGTCCTGCCCTGGAAGAAAGACGCCCCGTAGATGCTGGGGCGTTCTTGTTCGTTCATGAGTAGGTGGTATTCCGCATTGTCGGGGTGGTCCAATATGGCGAGGTAGGTGTTATACCGGCGTCTCAGAGTGTCGTCCGAGATGGAAGAGTTCATGATGTCGAGGACCATGCGCCGAAAGGCTGCCTCAAGAGCCGGAGGGTAAGTCTGGTCGGACATGGGAGCGATGGTGCGGGTGCGACGTCAAGTTTGCTGTTCTAGTAATGAACGACCGCCGTCTCTAGGAGGCAGCTCCTGCTATACGAGGGTGAATGGCGGATCCAGATGATTCCGCAACGTTGACCACATTTGCCAGTGCATCCGACGCTGTGCTGCCCCTCTCGCACTAGTACTGCGGAATGACTCAATTTGGATCTGCCAGGCTGCACTGAGACTTACTGAGACGTACCCTCCGACTGCAGCGACCGGGACACCCAAGCACCACACTGCTCCGTCCCGCCTGAGCGACGGGGACTCCCAAGGAGCACATATGAGCGCTGATTTAGTTCGGACAGCGAGCCGGACGATGCGGTGCGCGAGTGCACCATGCTTGAAATTTGAACTTGAAGTCCGACGAACTCCGGAATCGCTGTGCTGATCCTCCCATTCTCGTCCGCAGAATCCAAGCAGACGCTGACACATGCGGCATGAGTACGCAAACATCGCTATGTAGTTCCACGGACCTATCCCATTGCTCGAGCTGTTGTGACTGCAATGGTACTCAGCTTAGGAGAGATTCGAGAGGTATAGGAGTTAGACCAGACGCACCGATAGAATTGCCACTCATCCTCTTCCTCGTTCATGGTTGCCCCTGGTTAGACGAGGTTGGGACGTGGCGCGGGGTATATAGGGAAAGAGATGTACGGCAGATTAGACTGAGACTATGTCAGTCGTAAGCAGGATCTAAGAATGGAGCTGACAGAAAGAATAGTCCTGAATGTGCGAGATATCAGGGAGTCAGAAGTAGCCATCGTGGGGCGCACATGTGCGGAGGTGGTGAACAGGCGGCTGTGGGTGATCATGTTGTTTACGCTTGTGTGTGACGACGCTGAGAAGCCCTTGTAGGGCACTGGTAGGGCAGCGGGGGCGGGGATGGGTATGCGGCGCGAGTCGGATGAAGTTGTCACGGTACACTTGAGCATCGACCTTGTCTGTCGTGCGGCCTACCTGTGTGTCAGATGCTGGGCAGATCATCTTGGAGAGGACAGGGCGACGTTGGTGTGTATCAAAGCAACATGCCGTGGTGGAGGAGACTCACCCGGTGAGTCAGCGCCCCCGCAAGCCTCGCTGCATTCCGAAGCCACACCATGAGTCTTCCGGGTCTGTGATGATCGATGAGTCCTGAGCCCTGAGCATTCGCTGCAGACCATGTGAGGCAAGGATTGCGCCTTCAGCGTTAGTCGCAGGCTTATCTAGCAAGAGTGGGAGACGGAGATCTGAAACAGCAGCCGCGCTGAAATTCAACCCACAAAAAATTCCATATGCCAGTACATCCATACACAGCGTCCTCGCTTGCTATATCACACTGCGGTCCTTCTGCAAGACGGAGGAGGCCCAAGCGGCCTAAGTGCCAGTGAACAGTCCTGATGGCGTTGAACTTGGCTGGGTGGCAGTCTGATCTATCATAACTTGACGGTATTATGGAGACGTAGTACAGAAGTCTGCTGTGGTAACAGTTCCAGGGATGACGCGAAAGAGAAAATGTGAGAGAAACTTTGATTGATCGGAGGATAGGACTGCCAATGACGGAGAAGAAGAGGGGTCATGACCGGGCGAGGTTGACAAATCCTGATGGATAGAAGGAAGAAAGGCCCAATCATGTGCATGAAGGCTTGCGCAATCACGACGCTTAGTGCAGCGTCGGGTTGGGATGGTCAGGCTTGAATCGGAGCCGTGCAAGCAGGACGCTCTGCTCGCGGCCGCCCGGCTGCGACACCTTCGACGAGAACTGAAGGTTTCCTGTTTGCTCCTCCCCTGACCGCGATTTGTCCAGAGATGAGATATTGACTCGGAATTCGCCCCACGGTGCGCTGGCGCGACTGGTGGAGGGGATGTCGAAATAGACGTGTCCGTCCGGATGTTCGTGACTGATAAACATAGCATAGTCTCGGGCCTTGATCATGCCCGTGACTGAGCCCGCGGCGGACCGTGAGCATACCAGCACAGTGAGAAGTTAGAAAGGACTCGAAGTACGCACCCAAGAATAAGGATTCTTTAACTAGGCTATGTTCGTCTTCATATATCGAAAGAATGGCATTAACATTCCTTTCGAACCATTGGGCCGGCGTCGTGAGGTCCTTGATCTGATGGACGCACGTCGGTCCCGTAAGGAGGTTTGCGATCTTGTGGCCCGCGTGGAGCTCAAATTGGCCTCGTTGTCCACTACATCAAGATACCACGTCAGTCCAATTCTAGTATGGCAAATATGAGAAACCATCGCCACAAACCAATTTGGCCACAAGTAATTGATGATATTAGTTGTCCAGCCTCTCCAGCCTGAGGACTGGCCGATCGGGTGTAACTTGTCCTCCGAGTCACACTCCATACCAACGTCCACGGGTCCGTAAGTCGTCAGTGAAGGAATGTCCCTCGCTTTACCATCCTCGGAGGACTCGATGGGGTCGAATGCGTTGAAGAGTGTCACAAATCGTCCCCCCGTTGTGTCGTCGTGGTAACCAACGGCCCCAAGGAGGACTTCCGTCGGTGCCCAAAGCGGGAGTCTGACTATCGTGCAGGTCCATTCAGTACTGGGGAAGTCACAAAATGACTCGCACTGGCAGTGACAGTGGACGTACAGGATGGGTGAAAGTTGTGCTTGAGCAACCAGCGGTATCGACGTTCGTCTTCAAGTTGGCGTTGACGTGCTGCTACATTTGACGGTGGAGGGGAGGCAGGCCGGGGATACTCGACATCATCCGACCAGAGGCTGTTCACACTGCCACTGGCAGTTCTGGAGCTGTTCGCATTGTTGGTCTCCTCGGACTCCGTAGCGTGAAAAGACTTACGTGGACACAGCCTCTGTATTAGAGAACGCCCGTGATCAACAGTCTTCCGTTTTACACAAGCCCATGCATGACTCACGGGGAGGTAGAGCCTGAGGGAGAGCAGAGCAACTTGGCAGGTTTGTCAATGCAGCTGCGGTCCTCGATGTCCAACTCGGAAAATCAGATGCCGCCGCAGAAGTGTCTGCGTCTTCTTGAAGACCTGCACCGAACTTGGAACGAAGCTGCTGCACTTGGTAGTCCAGTTGCTTGGACGTCAGACGTTTGTTGGGACAGCAAGGCCAGCATGACTGGAGAATGCTAGCCAGTCCATCTGACCACGCATGCAGCTGTGGTGGTTCCGGACGCAAATCCGAATCTGGGCGTATATAAACAATCAGTTTCGAAAGTTTGTTGTTAGGTGCCTGAAATCTCTGCGACAGGCTTGACTCACCTAGGACACGATCTCGCACCGTGTTGTTGTCAAGGGTGAACCACTCGTGAGTAGCAACGGTGAGGAGCTCGACAACGGTGATCGCGAATGAATACACATCGCTCTGGGGTGTGAATTTGCCCAGTTGAAGTCGGGTCTTGGACATGAGCTCCGGAGCCTGCCACCGAAGGGACCCTGCTGCAGCTGAGACATATCCATCCGGCGTAAGCTTTGAGCTCATAGAGGGAATGTAGAACGCACGAGGGAGGCCGTTCGGCGCAGGTCTTATCTTACTCAGGTCAAAGTCAGTCAGAATGCATTGCATCCTGTCGCCCACCAGCACATTCGCCGCCTAGATTGAACACAGGTACGTCCAGACGTAGCGAATGCGAATGCGAGTCTGTTAGCTTAGACCCACTACCTGATAGTACACAAGCGCACCTTGAGAGCACCATGTACTACACCTTCCGAGTGGAGGTATGCCATCCCCCTCGCTATTTCGTGCACCATCTTGAGCATATCAACCGACTCAAGGGATGGGAGGCTCTTGAGGTACGGGAGGAGACTCCCGTTCCCATAGAACGGGACAACACAGAAGCGCCCGTCGAGCGACGCGCCGAACAGATTCAGCACATTTGGATGTGATAGGTTCATCCAGAAGGTGACCTACAGTACCGATGAGGACCAGCATCATATAAGGCGCCAAGAAAGACGTGAGTATATAGCCCACTCACCTGTTCCAGAAATGATGAACGGGGCACCGTTGGTTTGAACATCCTGATTGCCACCACGTTCTTCTTCCACCTGCCCTTGTACACATCGGAGAAGGATTGGTCGGTGTTGTGCACCTGCACCGGCCATGCCCCGATTTCGTCGACCCGCGCTCTGCGACGCGCCTTCGCGCGAACCCTTCGCGCGACCTTCCCGCGGACGGCAGCCGCGCCCCACCAGCCTTCCGACTGCGCGCGGCCCTACCACACGAAAACACGCGCGACTTCGAGACCCCTTCATTTCCCCGACGGTCCGGTCGGAGCTCCGCAACGCGAGGGACGAGGCAGCCTCGGACGCACGTTCCGCGAGCCAAGGATGCGGAAGAACATCGCGCGCGGGGGTCGCGAGCGCGGCATTCGGCCGAGTCATGCGAAGCTGGCCACTCACGAGCTTGCGAGCTATCGCGACCGACGGACGAGACTTGGGAGCGCGAGGACGCGATCGTGCGGAGGGACGTGCCGAGGATCGAGGGCACAGCCACCGTCCGGTAGCCTCGAGGCTGATTCGTCGAGAGGCGAGATTGCGATCGAAGACCGCGTTTGAGGGTGACGGGACGGGGATGTGGCGAAGGCACGCGCAGTTGGGAGAGGATCAGGCGGACGGTGCGGGCGGTGGAAGGGTTGATACGAGAAGTTTTTCGGTTGTCGCGTTCCGGAGTTGCGGACGGTCGCAGGATCGTGTAGTTAGAGTAGTGCGAGGGCAGGAGCCCCAGGGAATCGAATCCCCCACCCATCGAGACTCAGCGAATACGCGTGCGTTTGCGTCTGCGTTTGCGTCTGCGACAGCGACTTGCGTTTGCGCCTGCGATTTGCGTTCTTCTCATCTCGAAACACCGTCCTGCGGGTTCCCTCCGCAGAGCTTGAGTTAGCCACACCCCTTCGAGCTCTCTTCCATAGTCTTCCCCCGCGGTCTCTGCGATCCTTCGCGAGAGCCTTTCGAGAGTCGACTCCGCGTCCGCGTCCTGCGAACCCGGGAACCAGATCCCCTACCTCGCACCACCTTCTCGAGTTCTTGGTTTCTTAGTGTGGTTTAGTTGTTTCTTTCCGCACACAGAGCCGGAGCACACCCATCATTCTGGAGCCCACCGCGAGGGGGAGTAAATCTGCCACCGCCGGTAACAGGTCCCTAGACGATTCCCTCGACATCTACATCGAAAGGACGGCCGCTGCCCTCCGACAATTTCGCGAAGAACTCGACGCGGAATTAACCCCCATCGAAGACTCCGACGCAGGCTCACCGCCCCGCGGAAGTCAGCTGGAGGTCCCCCGCACACCTAGAACGCGGATCGATTTAGACATCTTCGGTTCGTCTCCTCTTACCGATCTCGAGGACTCTCCCCGCGATTCGTTCCATACCCCTCTCCGCGAAATCCTTCCGCGAGCAAACCCGCGAACCCAATCTCCACCCCCTTTCCCTATCCCACCCCCTATCCCTTTCAATCCACTTCCTATCGCAACTACGCCACCCATGGCTTCAACCGGATTCGACAAGCTGCCCCTGAAGCGAAGCAAGGAGGCTCCGCGGTACGATCCGTCTTCGCGAGATGCCGTCGCGGAGTACTTCGAGGAGCTCGAGCGCCTACTCGCGCGCGAGGGCGTGACATCCGAAGAAGAGAAGAAAAAGGCCGCGCTCCTATACGTGCCTATCGACGTCGCGAAAACCTGGAAGGTCTTGCAGACGTTCACGAACAAGGGACCTACCGACACCTACGAGAAGTTCCGCGATGAAGTCTTGGGGTTCTACGTCGGATCGGACTCTAGTCACGTCTGGTCACGGGCACAGCTTAACAAGTTAGTCAACGACACCCGCGAAAAGGGGATTCACACCCTCGAGGAATACTCCGAGTTCTACCGGAAGTTCTATCCTATGTTCCGATACCTGTCGACGAAGCCGCGACCCGGCATCGCAGAGGATGACGCTGCAGCCGCGCTCCTCAGCCTTGTCCCGCCCGAGAAGGCCGCAGCCGTTAGCGCTCGTCTCGCGAACAAGGTCCCCGACAAGCACCCGAGCGACCCCTTTTCCGTCGCGGAAGTGCACGAGGCTATGACCTATTGCCTCGAAGACCAAGGCCCTTTCGGCGTACTCCTTCAGGGCTCCGACCATCGGTTTCGGTCCGGCGCGGGGTCGTCTCTCTTAGGCACTTCGGCGTTCGCGACCCAGAGCGCGCAGACGCCCGCGCGCGAAGTCAAGCAGGAGCCGGCTTTGGAGTCCTTCAAGCAAGAGATGCTGAGCGCGATGACGGAGACCTTTCGTACCCTGTTCCGCAATGAGAACGGAGGACAGCGAGGGTTCCCGCGCGACGACGCGCCGCGAGGAGGAGGCTGGCAGCGGAACGACATACCGCGAGGACCCCCTGCGAACGTCCGGCTGAGCAATGCGGGACTGGGCTTCGCAGGCGAGGACCAAAACTGTTTCTACTGCGGGACCGCTGGGTGCCACTCTAAGACCTGCCCGGCGGCTCGCGAAGATCTCGCGAACGGTCTCATCGAACGCGGCGATGGAGGACGTATCTTCCTTCCGAAAGGCACCTTCGTCCCTCGGAACCTTCCCGGGACTTGCATGCGCGAGCGCGTTCTAGTCTGGCACGACCTCAATCCCGGCAAGAAGAACCCTACCCAAGTCGGCCACATGATGCTAGTCGTCGAGCCCGAAGAAGACCCGTACTACGCTGGCGCGAAGGAGAGCGAGAGCACGATCGAGGAGGAACTCGCAGTCTTGATGCAGCGCGCGGGCGAGCTCAAGAGTCAGCTGGAGCTCGAGAAACAGAAGCGCAAGGTCCGGTTCGACGGAGTCGAGATCACGACGCGTCCGAAGAAGCACACGCGGGAGGAGTCTGAGAAGGATCGCGAGCAGCCGCGGAAGCGCGATGCGCCACCGCACCTGTCAGACCGGGCGGAGGCTATGCAGCGGGTCGCGCGGGATGAAGGGCCTTCTCGCGACAAGGACGACGAGAACATCCCGATCCACCCGTACTCGAAGACGCGACCCCCAGTCACAGCCGAGCCTATCGCGCGCGACTTCGCCTTCGGGAACCACAGGCGCGCGAACAGCGCGACCGACACTCCTTCGCGAACCGAGCCCGCGTACCGTCACACCGCCGCGATCGTAGACCCCAACGCGGAGAAGCGAGTCTTTCAGAGGAGCTTCGGCGAAGCGCAGTCGGTCACCATGACCCCGGTCGAGCTCTTGAGCGTGTCTCCGGGGATCCGGAAGATGCTGAACGACGCGACATCTTCGCGGCGGTTCGCGATTCGCGCCGCGCGGGAGAAGGCTGCGGGAGAGGACGAAGAAGACGAGGGAGATGAGAGGACGAAGAAGAAGGGCGAGGATAAGGGGAAGGGACGGACGTACAAGACGTTCGTGCAGGACTGTCCGGAGGAGGACGAGCCGACGGTGTGGACGCACAGCGGGGATGAAGCGGAGACCTTCAAGCTTTCGCGGGAGAAGAAGGCGTCCCAGACGGTCGAAGAGGCGGAGTCGGATGATGAAGACGAGGAGCTACCCCGCGGGATGTACCGCGTACGCCGCGGAACGTTTTCGCGCGATGAGGACGAGGACGTCGGACCTGACATCGTCGTCGGGGATAAGACTCACAAGTTGAGGTCTATCTTCGCGCATGTCAACAACTCGGACGTCCCGACCGAATGCGTTCTCGACCCGGGCTCGCAGATTGTCGCGATCAGCGAGGCGAAGTGCTTCGAGCTCAAGATCCCTTACGACCCGTCCTCTAGTCTGCGGATGGTCAGCGCGAACGGCACAGTCGACCCTACGCTCGGTCTCGCGAGGAACGTCGCAGTCGAACTCGGCCCCGGAGTCGTCGTCTACCTACAGATGCACGTCGTGCGGAACGCCTCTTACGACGTCCTCCTCGGTCGACCCTTCGACGTCTTAGTCTCCGGCACCGTAGTCAATAAGCCAGACGGTCGTCAGACGATCACCGTTCGTTGTCCGAACTCGCGCCGCGAGCTCACCCTACCGACGTATGCGCGAGGTGAAGGCCCGAAACAATCGCAGACGTCGCGCGCGGGTTTTCGGACTTCGATGATCTGATTTCCGGTCAGGGAGAGGTGGCCCTCGTCCTGGACTACGACGCGAAAACGAGGCAGATATACGTCACCGCGCATAGAGCCCTCGAAGATACCTCAGCTACCGCGATCCAAGAAGCGTATTTATTAGCGAGCGACGACCCCAGCGTAAAACCAGAAATCCATACATATCTCAACTCTCAGTCTCGAGTTTCGGTTTCCCTCGACTCTACCCGCGCGACCGATACCCCTCATGCGACGACTTCCGAGCCGGAGCGCGGTCGCGCGACACCAGATACCCGAGCGCCTACAGACGCGATCCGCGGGACGCGGTCACGTGGGCGCGTCAGGCCTGTCTACCCTACGAAATCTCTCGGACGGCGTCCGGTGCGCTCGCGATCGGGTTCGTATTCGAGACCCCGCGAAGCGAAGCCGGACGGCCGTCCTGCGACTCCCACATGCGAAGAGGAGGAGGTCGAAGTACTGCTGAAGACGAAAAAGAAGTACAAACCGGTAGCGCTCAAGGTCAACCCTAAGCCGACCGAGCTCCCACAACACTTCCGCATCGTCCGAAACCACGTCGGCGACCCTCTCGAGAACATGCCTACACTAGACCCCAACCCCAAACCTTTCGAACCCACCGGACGTTACACCGCGGAGCGTCGCGAGAAGCTGCACGAGGATCACGCGGAGTGGCTGACGCCCGAGGAACTCGCGATCTTCGACGACTTGATGTGCAAGCAGAACGAGGGCTTCGCTTGGGAGGACTCCGAGCGCGGGCACTTCCGTCGCGACATGTTCCCGCCGGTTAAGCTCGCGGTCATCCCGCATGTTCCGTGGATCGAGAAGAACTTCCCCATCCCTCCCGGCATCTACAATCAGGTCATCGCGCTCATCCGCAAGAAGATCGACTCCGGAGTTTACGAGCCGTCAAACGCGTCCTACCGGTCGCGATGGTTCTGCGTGCTCAAGAAGGACGGGAACATCCGCATCGTCCATTCGCTCGAGCCGCTGAACAAGGTCACGATTCAGCACAGCGGCGTGCCCCCGATCCCCGACCATATGGCGGAGAGATTCGCGGGACGCGCCTGCGGAACCACGCTCGATCTCTACGTCGGCTATGACGAACGCGAGCTCGAAGAAGAGTCGCGAGACCTTACCACCTTCCAAACACCCTTCGGCGCGATGCGCCTCACCACACTTCCTATGGGCTGGGCGAACTCAGTTCCCATATTCCACGACGACGTAACCTTCATCCTACAACCCGAGATCCCCGCGTACACTATCCCCTACATCGACGACGTTACGGTGATCGGTCCCGCGAGCGCATACCGCCGCGAGGACGGAACCTACGAGACGATCCCCGAGAATCCCGGAGTTCGGCGCTACGTGTGGGAGCATCTGCAGGACGTCAATCGGATCGTTCAGCGAGTCAAGCACGCAGGAGGCACCTTCAGCGGGAAGAAGATTCGGTGCGCAGCGCCGGAGTTCACCGCGGTCGGACACCACTGCACCCCGGAAGGTCGCGTCCCGGAACCGAAAGGCGTCGAGGCTGTCCTGAACTGGGGCCCGTGTGCCAATGTGTCTGAGGTTCGCGCTTTCCTAGGGACCGTCGGAGTCGCGAGGATCTTTATCAAGGACTACGCGACGAAGGCGCACCCTCTCAACCGTCTTCTGCGAAAGGACGCGCAGTTCGAATGGGGCCCGGAACAAGAGCTCGCAATGCAGACCCTCAAGGACGCGCTCCTCGCGTCTCCGGCGCTCCGCGCGATCGACTACGAGTCCGACGCTCCCGTGATTCTGTCCGTCGATACGTCTAAGATCGCGGTCGGCTTCCACTTATGTCAAGAAGACCAAGAGGACCCGCGGAGGCGCTACTACAGCAGGTTCTGTTCCATCACCCTGAACGATCGCGAAGCGAGATTCTCGCAGCCGAAACTCGAACTCTACGGTCTTTTCCGCGCGCTTCGCGCGCTCCGCTTCCACTTGGTAGGCGTGCGCAAGCTCGTCGTCGAGACGGACGCGACCGCGATTAAGGACATGCTCGCGAACCCTGACGTCGCGCCATCTGCGGTGATGAATCGCTGGATCATCGCGATCAAGATGTTCCACTTCGACCTCGTGCACGTTCCGGGAAAGAGCCATACCCCGGACGGCCTCAGCAGACGACCCGCGCAGCCAGACGACAAGCCCGACGAGGACGACGGGGAGGAGTTTGAGGACTGGGTCGACAATATGTACGGCTTCATGCACCTTATAAACCCTCCTCCGCGACTCGGGGACGCTGCGATCGACTTCTCAGTCCCGCGAAGCATCGACGAAGTCGAGACTCTCATGCAGCAGACGAGCGGAACCGCCGCGAAGCTCCCTGTGATCGCGCCGCCGCCGTACAGCGACTTTCCGCGAACCGCGATCGCGCGCGACTTCGACTTCAGAATCGAAGAAGTCAAACACTGGCTCGCGACTGGCGAACAACCCGCGATGGAATCACGCGAGGCAGATAAGTTCGCGAAGTACGCTTCCCAGTTTTTCCTCCGCGACGACCGCCTGTGGAAAGTAGGACGCGATGGGCACCATCGTCGCGTCCTCGAGGCGGAGAAGCGACCTCAAGCGCTCGTCGAGATGCACGACTACGTCGGACACCGCGGGATTGCCGCGACAACCTCTTTCCTCGCGGACCGCTTCTGGTGGCCCGAGATGAAGGCGGACATCGCGTGGTACGTGCGGTCGTGCCATCAGTGCCAAGTGCGACAGACCACCAAAGTTCGCATTCCCCCAACGGTCCCCATCCCCGCGCCCCCGATGATGCGTGTGCACGTCGACTGCATGGAGATGCCGGGGCGGTACCGATACTTCTTCCACGCGCGCTGCGCGATGACGACCTACTGCGAAGGACGCGCGAGCACGGCGCAGACCGCGAAGGCGATCGGCGACTGGATCTACCAGGACTTGCTTTGTCGCTGGGGCGCCGTCTGCGAGATCATCTCGGACAACGGGACGCCCTTTGTCGCCGCGCTCGAGTACATCGCGAAGACCTACCACGTCTACCACATTCGGATCTCAGGCTACAACTCGCAGGCGAACGGAATCGTCGAGCGCCCGCACTTCCACGTACGCGACGCACTCTACAAGGCCTGCGAGGGAGACCCGAGTCAGTGGGTCTCGCGAGTCTACTCTGTCCTCTGGGCGGACCGGATCACTGTTCGACGCCGAATGGGCTGCTCGCCGTACTATGCAGTCACAGGCACGCACCCGATCATGCCCCTCGACATCGCGGAAGCAACCTACCTCTTGCCGACGGCTAACAAAATGATCTCGACCACCGAGCTCATCACCCAGCGCGCGATCGCCCTGCAGAAGCGCCCCGAGCAAATCTCGCGACTGCGCTCGAAGGTCTACGCGAGCCGAGTTCGCGCCGCGGAACTGTACGAGGAGCACCACGCATATACGACAAAGGCTTTCGACTTCAAGCCCGGTCGTTTGGTTCTCATGCGGAATACTGCGATCGAGAAGTCGCTAAACCGCAAGATGCGCGCGCGATACTTGGGTCCGCTGGTGGTCATCTCGCGCAACCGGGGCGGCGCTTACATCGTCGCGGAACTCGACGGCGCCGTGCACGATCGCCCTATCGCCGCGTTCCGACTGATCCCGTATCTCGCGAGGAAGAGCCCCATACCTTTTAGGATGGAGGACTTAGATGTCGACGCGAGACGAATCCGCGAGATGGAGGAGAGCGAGGAGACGTTTGAGGACGAAGGGCTGGGAGAGCCCGAGGAGGCCGAAGAAGATTAGGCGCTCTTGTGCGCGAAGATGGGACGTCGACGAGGACGTCGACAACATTAGCGGGGGGGAGGAGGTACGATACATGACTCGGACACGGTTATCCTGCGATCACTTGCTCTTTTCGATTTCCGAACTCTGACTTTCGACAGCCCGCGAACGCCTATCGCGGCCTTGTTTTGCGACACACTTTCCTTACTATATACCCATTTCGCGAACTCTTTCCGCAGAACCGTCCCGCGGGACTTCCCTGCGGGACATTCCTTTACTTACTACTTCGAAGACCAGTCACACTTTTACTTAAGTCAATCACACACTCTTTCTATCACACAGTTTATTGATAAAACAAGAAAGCAAATGACGAAAACAAAAACTACAAAACAACAGCCACAAAACGAAGCTTACGACTACTTTTACGATACATTTTTACGATACTTGACGACGGGACACGAGTTCGAGACGGGACGGGACTGGGATGCGATGCGATGCGGGGGACGGGCGAGAGCGATGGCGAGAGCGGGATGCGAAGGGAGAGCGAGACGGGCGAGCGCGAGGACGAAGACGACGAGAAAGGGAAGCCCGGGAACCACGGCGGAGCGGCCTGCGACCGCGACCCGCGAAGCGCGACTGCGAGGACCGGCCTCAGCATTCACGAGCTCCAGGATCGCGGAATGTGCGCGCCAACAGCGGAGCTGCGATAGCGGCACGACTGAGGCGCGCCCCGCGACGAGAGCGCGAGGCCCCTACTGATTCTTGCGGAGCACGGTCCACACCCGCGCGTCGGACTCGCGAGAGTCGACGACCTCCGCGAAGGTCAGCAGGTCGGGAACGCGAACCGAATCGTCCAGGTCGGCCTCACCGAAGTCCTGGCCGGTGTACTCCTCCTCCTGGTCGCGGACGGCAATGAGTTCCTCGACGTGCTCGACGATCTCGCCGAGCAAAACGTTCGCGCGCTTGCGGCATGCGGCGACCTTCTTCGACACGGCCGGGCTGAGGTCCGCAGGCGGGGCGACCTCGCGAGACGACTTCGAAGCCGAAGCCGACGCGCCCTCCGACGACGTCTTGGCCTTCTTCTTCTTCGCGGGCGCAGGCGTCGGCTCGGGGGTCTTCTCCGGCGGGTAGCACTCCGGGAGCGGCGGGCCCTTCGCGGACTTCTCGGGCGCGGCGCCATCGTAGGCCTCAAGGAGGAACCCGTTCTGGTCGATGATGGGGTAGGCGGTGGGAGCGGGAGGCCCGGCGCGCGCGGCCAGCTCCTTCGGGCGCGCGACGCGGATCTTGGGCGGGTCGTTCTCGAACGCGCGGACGGCCTGGACAGCTTGCACGCGGTACTCGGGCAGCTGAGTCTTGAAGGAGCGGAAGACGAAACCGACGCCGTTGTACTGCGCGAGAAGCCGACCGCCCTTCTCTGCGACAAGGGACGAGTCAGCGTAGAACCGACGAAGCGCGACGGAGGTCGACCTACTCTTGGTCTTCAACTCGCCGTACGAGTTCAGGCCGCGGCGGGTGCACTGCATGTTCCGCGAGCGGTGCCCGCAGAAGTCGCAGGAGAGGCCGCGCTCGTCGTGCGTACGGACGCAGATGGGGAACTTGCACGTCTTGCACTCGTCGCAGGGCTCGAAGAACTCGAGCGCGTACTTCGAGTTGGGAAGGATGGCGACGGGGGCGGCGGGCGTAGTGGAAGCGGGCGGGTCGTCTGCGGCGTCATCGGGCTTTGCGGCGGTCGCGAGCTCCTCCTCTTCGGACTCCAAGACCTCGACGACCTTGGCCCTCTTGCGGACGGACTCGGGCCGCGCGGCGATCTTCTCCTTGCGTTGCGCGCGCGTGCCGTGGGCAGGAGGGGGACGGACGACCTCGCTCACCTCGACGACATCGGAGTCAGCGGCCGCATCAGCCTCGTCCGCGGAGACATCTTGCGAGACCGCGCGGCGCTTGCCCTTAGCCGGCGCGGGATCGGGCTTCTCCTTCTTGATGCGCACCGGAGTCGAGATCGTCGCGGGAGGGAGCAGTGCACGCGAGGGCGCTCCGGGAGTCACGGGCGCGCTAGGCGGCTCCGCGGTCGAGCGGCGAGGGTAGTGGCGAGAGAGGCCGCCGGCGAGGATGGCAAGGCCGACCGGGAGGGGAATGGGCTCCGACCTGAGCAGGCGGAAGTCTTTGATCTCCCGGATGCGCTTGACTGGGGGACAAAAGGAGGGACGGTTAGCTGAAGAAGACAAGAGAGGAGGGGCGCGCGAGGACTTACGCTCCCAGTCGGTCACCAACATGCGGGCCCTGACCACCTTCTCCTGGCGCGGCGTGGTCGTGTGGTCCGGGCGGCTGGTCTCCAAGTCCGCGAGCTCCACCTCGAGCGAGGCGCTCCGGGACTCGCGAGTGCGGACCGAGAAGACGAGGAGGACGACCTCCTGCAAGCGAGGGGAAGCGTGCGGAGCGAACCGCTCCCAAAACTCCGGGAAGAGGTCGTCCGACTGGAACGGGTCCTCGAGCGAGTACTGCGAAGCGGTTAGTGGCTGCGGACAGGAGTCGCGAAGGGGCGCGGGACTTACGGCGATGTGGACGAAACGGCGCGCGAAGTCTTTCGCGGCCTCCTCGCCGCCAGACTGGAGCTCCTCGGGCGTGTACAGGCGGAGGAGCTCTTGCAGCTCGTCGGGCGCGTACGGAGTGCCGACGCGCAGGTCTTCGTCGTTGGACTGGAGCTCAACTTCGGCGGCGTCGGTCGCGGGATCGTCGGCGCGGGTGTCCATGGTGTTGGAGGACTCGGGAGGCGGAGGCGAGGACATGGTGGCGAGGCGGGTGTGCGGGATGGGCTGAGACGAAGAAGACGAGGGACGAGTTGAGCGAGGGGCGGAAGGCGGAACGAGAAGAGGGGCTGAAGGGCGAACCGGACGGAAGGCACGCGTTATGAACTCGGGCGCGGCGGACAAGAGCTGCGCGCGCGCACTACAATTTCAGCTCGACGAACGGCGAAGTACAGGGTCGCGGGCTTCTACGCTACATCGCCGCCCCTTCCTCCTCAGAACTCCTCAGAACCAGTGTCGAGGCGGTCAATCAGGGACCTGCGCTGAGGGACTGCGCCCCCAAGTCGGGCAGTCTCCTGGTCAATTCGGTGGATGTCGTCCTGCAGCAACTTGACGCGCGCGCGGGCTTCTCCGGCGACGTGTGACAGCTGGCGCGCGGCGATCTGTTGAATGGAAGCGACGGTGGCCTGCTCGTACGCGAAGACAGCGCGGTACGCCTCGAGGTACCTCAAGCGGATACCGGGGCGCGCGGCGTCGACGGTCTTGTTGAACTGCTCGACGAGCGTGGGGCCGCCCTCGACCGACGCGAACGCGAGGCGGAGTCGATCCTTGACGCCGGAGTGGAATTCGCCGTCGCCCTCGAGGAGTGCGGTGAGGATGATCTGCGATTTCATTAAGCGGCGCCGGCGATCAAAAATGGAAGCAGCGCTCACGTAACACTCCGCAAGCTGGTCGACGAGAAGGGCGAAGTCTAGAGCGGTGCCGGCACCAACGGGACCCGGACCGGGGCCGCGGGCCACTTGAGCGTCGATGGCGTCAAGCAGGTGCTCAGTGCGAAGGCGGACGAGAGGGTAGAACCGCGAGATCATTTCGCGGTACGAGATCGCGCGCTCAACCATCTGGGAACCCAGTGAAGGCATGGTGCGAGAGGATGTTGCGGGACGTCTTTGCGACGCTCGACGACTTAAATCCCTCGACACTGGTGGCGTCTCAAGGGCTACAGAATTTCCGTATCAACGACAATCGCGATCTACCCTATCCCCTCTATGGACCGTTCCCCGCGACCCCTATGCCGCGGCCGCCCATCGCGAACATCCCTCAGCAGTCCGCGGCAAGGAGCGCCCGCCTGTTCTGGTCGCGCAACGCCGCTATTTCGAAGTCGAGCCCCGTCTGTTCGCGGTCCAAGGCCAGGATGACGTCGTCGAGGCGGATGAGGAAGTGGACGTCGTGTTGGTTGGCGCGGGCTAGGGTCTGGCGGATGAGGCGAACTTCGCGGAGTCGAACGCGGACGGCGGCAACCTCGGTCATCAAGCTGTCGAGACGCGCGCTGCGGCGGACCCCGACAACCTGGTCCGAGAACTCGTTCGCGAAGCGCGTCCCAAAGTCGGGCCAACCGCGTTCAAGCGCGTCGCGCGTGCGAGTCACGTATTGCGCCGCCGCGTTAAGCGAGGAGTAAAAGACTATGAGCGGACGCTACGAGTGCGGGGTTAGCGCACGCGAGACGGAATACAGACAGGACATACCAGGAGCTGGATGATCCCGATGTACATGTCCGCGATGTGACCCGCGTCCGACTCGGTGTTGGCGTCTGCGAGCGTTTCGAGGTCGAAGACGGCTCGCTCGAGAGCTTGGATCGCGACGGAGATGGCGCGTTCGCGAAGGTCCGGAGGAAGCGGCGAAGACATGGTTAGGTGCGGAAACCCTTTCTGCGCGTTCCCCCCTTTTATCCCCGTCCGTCTTCGAGGGACTGGGGACAGTCCCGATATTAGCGGGGGGGAGATGTTGTGCACCTGCACCGGCCATGCCCCGATTTCGTCGACCCGCGCTCTGCGACGCGCCTTCGCGCGAACCCTTCGCGCGACCTTCCCGCGGACGGCAGCCGCGCCCCACCAGCCTTCCGACTGCGCGCGGCCCTACCACACGAAAACACGCGCGACTTCGAGACCCCTTCATTTCCCCGACGGTCCGGTCGGAGCTCCGCAACGCGAGGGACGAGGCAGCCTCGGACGCACGTTCCGCGAGCCAAGGATGCGGAAGAACATCGCGCGCGGGGGTCGCGAGCGCGGCATTCGGCCGAGTCATGCGAAGCTGGCCACTCACGAGCTTGCGAGCTATCGCGACCGACGGACGAGACTTGGGAGCGCGAGGACGCGATCGTGCGGAGGGACGTGCCGAGGATCGAGGGCACAGCCACCGTCCGGTAGCCTCGAGGCTGATTCGTCGAGAGGCGAGATTGCGATCGAAGACCGCGTTTGAGGGTGACGGGACGGGGATGTGGCGAAGGCACGCGCAGTTGGGAGAGGATCAGGCGGACGGTGCGGGCGGTGGAAGGGTTGATACGAGAAGTTTTTCGGTTGTCGCGTTCCGGAGTTGCGGACGGTCGCAGGATCGTGTAGTTAGAGTAGTGCGAGGGCAGGAGCCCCAGGGAATCGAATCCCCCACCCATCGAGACTCAGCGAATACGCGTGCGTTTGCGTCTGCGTTTGCGTCTGCGACAGCGACTTGCGTTTGCGCCTGCGATTTGCGTTCTTCTCATCTCGAAACACCGTCCTGCGGGTTCCCTCCGCAGAGCTTGAGTTAGCCACACCCCTTCGAGCTCTCTTCCATAGTCTTCCCCCGCGGTCTCTGCGATCCTTCGCGAGAGCCTTTCGAGAGTCGACTCCGCGTCCGCGTCCTGCGAACCCGGGAACCAGATCCCCTACCTCGCACCACCTTCTCGAGTTCTTGGTTTCTTAGTGTGGTTTAGTTGTTTCTTTCCGCACACAGAGCCGGAGCACACCCATCATCGGAGCTCAGGCCGAGGCTCTCGTCCCATTCAACCTCGTACTGAGTGATCGTGAAGCTCGGGAGCGTTACGTCTTGTTGGGATTCTTTGAGCAAGCGGCGAACTAGATGGCTTATGGTCTCCAAGTATTCGAGCTCGAGTAAGGCACGACGTCCTCGTTTGCTTGCAGAACTGGAAGTTGTGGAGGCGCTGCTCGTGCTCTGCACCACTCCGGCGCGGGGGGGGGAATGCAGCACCGGTAGCTGTGGAGACAAAGACGCGTACAGCCGACTCGCCTTCACCCTCCTCTACATGCTCTTCCAATACACGCTGGATTGTCTTGAACGTCTCCGGTAGATCCTCGAGGGTGACCTGGAGCGTGCAAGCCATCTCGTCGCTGGTGCTGCGGAGCGACTTGCTGACGAGCTCCTCCAGCTCCGCGGCGTCTTGCGTGTCGAGGTCCGCGTCGCCTTGCATGTCGTCTTGCGCCTGCAGCCCCTCATCTTCAACCTTGGAGGTGTTCTGTATATCGGTTGTTGCCTTGAACGTTTCGAGTGAGAGTGAGACCTGCCAATGAAGGCGCCGTGAGTTATGTGAGTACTTTCTCCTGTCGCGTAGATTCAGTTACTCACGTGAAATGCCGTCTGGACGTTAACTAATTCTCGCCGGCACTGCTTGAGATCGTCTCGGATCGTCTCTCGTCGCAGAAACTGTTTCAAAAAACCTTGATTTGACAACTTCTCAAGGTGAAAGAGAATGTTGCCGTAGCACCTATCGGCCAGTCAGCATGAATGAACACAGCCATGGGCATTGATAGACTTGCGTAACAGTGGCATCTAACAGATGGTCCAACACATTCTTCGCTTGACGGACGAGGCCTAACGTTGAGCAATGGTCGCAGAGTGTGACCAGACTGTTCGCGCACAGCTCAATCAAATGCAGACAAAATGCTCTATTCGTCTGAAGGGGAGGAACTTCAGACGGCTTCAAGACAAGGGGATAAACTTGGAGCTTACTTGGATCCTGTCGAATGCCTCCCACATGCCGAGAAGCGTCTTCACGGCCTGTTGCAGTCCCGGAATAGGGACTAAGCTCAGCACTTCAGCGCTTATTGCGAGCCCCTCGTGCATGACTTGTCCAGTCGTGCGCAAGACTTTGTTGCGAGCATCTGTCACGCGCTGCAGAGGAAATGGTAAATGTGGTCAACCCCGTCACCATGCACGCCGGTGTCCCCAAAAGCAATATTAAGGGAGGCTCGGAGTAGAATATGGATTAACCCCACCTGACGGACGCGTGCGTGGTGCTGCTCCCTCTCCTGGGCCTGCTCGTCAAGCGGCGGTGTCACTGTTGTCATACTATTAGACTGCGACAACGAGTCGAGATTCGTAGGCGAGGACTAAGTACTGAACGGCGATGCGAAGGAGCATCAGCGTGGATGTCCTGTGAACATCGGGCGGGGACTCGCAGTGACGTACTGAGTGACAGTGGGGCAGGAGGGCAGCGAGCTCGACAGTCCTGGGACACTGAACAGACGGGATTCGCATCAGACGCAGATTGAGTAGCTATATAAACATCTGGGAGACCTGGGTTGACATGCCTTCTGCGCCGCCGCCACAATTTGAAGGGCTCAACTGTGACCGTAGCAGCGAAGCCTCGGGACAGACCTTCACCTTGCCTTCACCGGCGAGGGCCGATATTCCACCCCGTTCTCTGTTCATCTCAGTGTCCGAAGTTGTTAGTCGGCCATGTGCGCCGGGTTGTACGTTGTCAGGTTGCCCACCCATAGCAAGATCGTCAGTAGAGACAAAGGAAGCAAGTAGTATGACAGGTCTGACTCAGCATAAGTACCTTGGCCGGAGTACGGTAAATATCACACTAAAACAACTTATGTTTATCATACTCTGACCAAGATTCTGTAAAACTCTTCGTACAGGTATTGCACATCAGCGACTTCATGGTGTTTGTCTGGTGATCTCTAGTATCTACTAGTACAAAGGGCTTTCGTGAGCTTCATGCCATACCTCGATGCAGATCCTGTAAAGACAATCAGAGTTATTTTCCAGGATGTTTTACCATCTTCCGGTTCAGGTACGCTGAGATCTATCCTGTGTCTGGTTGTTCGGGATCACCGCGATAGCTATCATAGAGCTCGCCGAGGACTCGGAGGCCTGCAGCTTGAGCGCTGAGGCCTGAGGCCTGAGGCCTGAGAGAGCGCCGGGCTCCTGGTGTAGTCACTGAGGCCTAGTAGGCGCCGCGCAGCTCGAGCGGCCCCCATCGGTACTCAAGCGCCGCGTTCGCGGAGATTGTCTCCGCAACTTTGCTGCAACTTGCTAGGACCCGCCGAAGAGGCCGAGCGCGTTGGACTCGGAGCTGCTCCAGATGAGCTTCTTCCGGGGCGCGCGGAAGCCGAGCTATAGGCTGTGCAGCACGATCTTGAAGGGCCTGCCACCGCTGACGCAGCGCGAGGAGCGCAGGAAGCAGCCCTCGATCTTGACACATGCCACGATGGAGAGTTGGGAGTTCTCGATCAGCTTGCCTGCGTCGCCCACGACGTCTGTCTACTACAGCTATCACCGTCGGCCATATTGAAGCTTCTTCCGCAGGACGGCGTGTTCGAGATGGAGGACGGAAGGGGCGAAGATTCAAGAGGACCGTGCCGACCCCGAGAGTGCAGCAGATCATCTGTCGATGAGCACGTTCGTATTGAAGGCAAGAGTCTGGCATACGTGGTGAAGACGACAACACTGGAGTCCGGGGGGCGCAGCTGGCACTCCCATAGCCGTTCCGGGTCGCACTCAGGTCGCACCAGTCTCTCCACCATTCCCGAGGTCAGTCGCCCCGCTCCTCCACCGTGCACTCGATACAGGAGGTCATCGTGCAAGAAGTGCCGGGCGAGGAGTCCCCTGACACGGATCGCGACTAGGACCAAGACCACGCCTATGGAACAGACACGAACGGGATCATCGCAGTTAGTGTTTAACCTAAGAGCGCACAGTTTGCGACACTGAACGTGCACTACTCTCTTGCATCTACGACCCGGGCGCTAGCACCGTCCTCGTCGCCCGCGACGTCCTCCTGGTCCTCGGTGTCGGCGACGTCATCATCGAGCTCGCCCCTGTCGCGCTGCACACCGCTGCCAGCCGCGTCCCTGAGGTTGCAGCCTGGGAAGCGGTGGCGGCCCGGAAACCCGCGGGGAAAGTGGACACGTCGGAAACCGAGAAGGAGAAGGCGGACGTGGGCGCGCAGCCGCTGATGCCGACGTCGACGAGCGCGAGGTCGTTTGAGGCGGTCTTGGGTCACACAGTGCATGCTGTATAAGCGCTGATTTGGTTCGGACAGCGAGCCGGACGATGTCGCGTGAGTGCACAATGAGTGCACTTTGCTTCTGACGACACCGCAAATGGCTGTGCTGATACTTTCCTTCTCGCCCGCAGAATTCAAGCAAACGTAGTTATGACCTGACATACGCTGTATCAGTACACAAGCATCCCTATGTAGCTCCAAGGACCTTTCCTATCACTCTATGGCACAACCTCTCCGGTAATCACGCGCAGTATTTTTGTAGGAGTAGAATACCATACATTTACAATGCCCCACTCACTCATGTCGCTATCGCTGGACACGCAACTGTGGTAGAATCGCTGCATCATAGACAACCGGAAACTGTCTGACAGGGCAACAACCCACGCTTGGCAACCTTGGCCGGGGTTGGCCCCCGAAAACTTTACCCGAAAAACTTGTCCTGGTCTTCCTCAGAGAGGAGGACGGTGCCTCTAAGCACCGTCGTGAGCATCGCGTGCGCTCGCAGGAGCTCGGCGCTGGGAAGGGGTGTGCTTGCGCCAGGTTTGCAGGTATGGTCGGTGAAGGTGACATAGCCTTGATTATTCCATCGGGTTTTCAGCATGGTGATGAAGTACTCTGTGGACCGAGTAGGGACGATTTTGTACCGATTTGGTACCTGCCGTTGTGGAGTCAGTCAAACAGTCAGAACGTCAATTTAGGCATAGATACGGGTGTGTGAGACTGCGTACCTCAGTGGCCACAAATATGAAGCCAGCGATTTTGAATTGATATTGGAGGCTCGACTCCAGCAGGAGCGTATTACGCGGGCTGATGACGTTGAAGGTTGGATCGCTACACTGGCAGAAGTGTGACAACAAGTCAATACAACGGGCGTTGGAGGGGTCGTCCTTGTTCGAATAGACGGATGTCAGCCGGACAGGGCATTCACTCGTGGGTACTATAGATCGTACCATGCTTTGGGTGACAAGTTTCTTGAGGATATAAACTGGAACTGGAGTGCCGCCACCCTTGGACGGTGCTTGCCCAGTCACAGGGCAAGTGAACCCGTCTCGTACCATAACCTACCACCACATTCCGTGAGCACTTGCATCGGAGCAGCCAGGCTCATACTCACGTCATACGCATTTGCCTTGCGCTCGCGATCGCGATCCGTGCTACTTGGGCGACTCGAAGGTCCCGAGCCATACCTGATGAAGTCAGCGTCGACTTCAGCGTCGCTGTAAAGACCTGTTTTGTCGTGTCAGTGCTTAGTATGGTGCGAAGGAGGAGAGTGCTTTACAAGTCAATTGAAGCATAGCATGCACCCATTGACGTGCAAGGCCATGCAGTGCCCGCGCGATACTCTTCCGCGCCGTCTCCCCAAATTTCGGAGGTGAGCCGCCAGCCGCCCATGCGTGTACCGCAACTGCTGCACATACGTAGCGTGAGCCACCGGTCGCCCCGAACGTCGAAGCAGCGCTGCGCATCAAGTGGAATACGTCTTCGGTCCTGCCCCGGAAGAAAGACGGCCCGTAGAACTTGCCGCGGCGTTCATGCTCATTCATGAGTAGTTGGTAGTCCGCGTTATCGGGGTGGTCCAACACGGCGAGGTAGGCGTGATACCGATGCCTCAAGGTGTTGTCCAAGATGGCGGATTTTGTGACTTCGAGGACCGTGCGCCGCAAGGCTGCTTCACGAGCCGGAGGGTGAGTCTGATAGGACATGGGAGCGATGGTGTAGGCGCGACGTCAAGTTTGCTGTTCAAGTAATGAACGGCGATCGTTAGAGCTGCTTATATACTATACAACATACCACGGCGTCTAGGAGAGAGCTCCTGTTGTACGAGGATGAATGGCGGATCCAGACGATTCCGCAACGTTGATCACATTTGCCCGTGCATCCGACGCTGTGCTGCCCCTCTAGATCTTGCACTGCGGAATGACTCAATTTGGATCTGCCAGGCTGCACTGACACTTACTGAGACGTACCCTCCGACTGCAGCGACCGGGACACCCAAGTACCACACTGTTCCGTCCCGCCTGAGCGACGGGGACTCCCAAGCAGAGAGCGCTGATTCAGTTCGGACAGCAAGTGCTTGAGGTTGAAAGTTGAACTTGAAGCTTGAAGTCCGACGAACTCCGGAATCGCTGTGCTGATACTCCCCTTCTCGTCCGCAGAGATTGAATCCAAGCAGACGAGTTTATGACCTGACACATGCGGCATTAGTACGCAAACATCCCTATGTGGTTCCACGGACATATCGCATTGCTCCATGTTTCCAACGCTCTCCTCCAGTCATCACGCGCGGTGATAGTACACACCTCTCCGTTGTTACTCCTGTAGCTCCCACGCAGCTTGTTCATATTGCCCCATACCGAAACAGCGATGACATTGCAATGCAGGCTGTCGATGCCTTGGCACTCGGAGTACTGGGAGTATGAGTACTTGGGCACTGGGCACTGTGGGCAGTGTAGCTGAGCGCGAACGGTATCGAAACGCGTTGGAGAGCACGGGCGCCTCTGTTGGCGAAGGGTTGTGCGTCTGCATGTGACGTCTTGCCACGTGCACGTTGATCTCCGCAGAGACGCCCATTTGGCAGTCCGAGTTGTGCTCCAGCTGCTTCGCTCCTTAAGCTCTCCTTCCCTGTGCGCGTACTCCCTCTCTCCCCTCCCCCCATCCACCTGCTACCCCTACATTCTCTGCAATCATGTCCTCCACCGCGGAGGCCGCCGCGGCCGCCAGGGCGCCGTCTGTGGACGCGGCCCAGGGCGCGACGGCGCTCTTCGAGATGCATCTTAAGGTCCTTAGCGAGTCCTATCTCGCCTTCTTTCAGGAAAGGTACGTGTTCGCGCCCTCGCTCGCTGCGTCATGCCTCTGAAGAGCCGCACAGGAAACGAATTGAGGAGCAATAGTGAGTCCACTCCGATCGCCAGAGGTGGCGGCGTCCTGAACTCGGGGCACTTCAGCGTTGCGGCCTTGCTCAAGCTCCATCGCAAGTCCAAGTCCATCGACGCATACATGGACGACCGGATCGAGCTGAGCACGACCAGAGTGACGTGGAACGAGATAACGGACAACGTCGAGCGAGGTGCGTCCGACCTGCCGTTCTTCGGAGAGATTGCAATTCAACCGGACGGGGACGGATAGAGGCCGGTACCCACACAGCGTTTCTGGAGACGTTGGGGGCGCATGTCATTGAGCCGCTTGCGAACTTCAAGGTGCGTGTCCCGCTTCGTGTGTGTAGGGTCCCGCGTGCGAGACGGCCATGTAACAGGAGGAGCAAGATCGTATCCGCAAGCGCATCCGGGAGGACGTGAAGGACGCGGTGACCGCTCACTCAGACTATGCAGATAACGTCCTCCCCAGGCTCAAGCGGACGTACTTGAAGAAGTGCCAGGAGGCTGAGGTGCGTGTACCGATATGTGGCGGCCCGTGTCCATTCCCCGTTCATGTCCTCCATCTCCGTCGCCCTCGCCGTTGCAGGAGTACAAGTCCGCGGCGGCAGCGGCAGCAAACGCGAACGCTACATCTCCTACGTCCCCGCAAGAGACCGTGAATCCCTTGCACAAGCCGCATTCAAACGGTGCAAACGGGACGCGGCCTGTCGTCACCGGACCTCAGCCTTTGCGCCCACTCGACCGCCGCCCATCCCAGAGCGCGCACAGAAATCGATCTCCCTCGGCGTCGGCGACCTCCACCGCCCTACAAGACCTGGCACACCAGGGCAAGCGGCAGTTGAACCAGCTCATGACCTTCTTGGATCGAGATGGCGCTCGGAATGATAACACATTGCGCCAGGTGCGCGCAAAGCGCGAGGCAGATGAGGCTGGTTAGTCTGAACCTTGCGTCTCACTTACCTGCCTACTCATAGTTGGCCTGATAACAGACAAGGAGTATCGCAAGGGCGTCCATTTCTTGGAGACCCTCCGTATACGGAGGGTCAAGATCCTCGAGTCGGGCTTCAAGGTACGATTTGATCCACCGTGCGTATCGAAACCCGACATGCTGAACGCACATTCGTAGTCGCTGGAAGCATTCGTCCGCGAGTCATCCGAGACCATGAAGAAGGCTCTTGAGGTTTATACAGACAGCCTGGTGTGAGTTGCACTATACGATATCCCACTCTGCTTCGCTGACAGTCCCTACAAAATAGCGCTGCAGCAGCTACGCAGAACCAACTCTGTGAACATGGCCGAGTCATGGTTGAGAAGATATCGCCTCAGAGGGACAGCGCTGCATTAGCGTCCAACATCCCGCGTCTGATTGCGGCGATCACGCCCAAGCCCGTATACTACTACAACTACAACGTGGGCGAGTGCAAGGACTTGATCTTTGGAGTCAGTCTGGTCGACTATGCCACTGCACGAGGGCTATCGGACGGCGATATCCCGAAGATCATCAGGATCTGCATCGAGGATATCGATAAGCGTGGCTTGGATGCCGAGGGGATCTATCGAGTGCGTACGGTAGTTCGTTTCTCACCGAGCAACTAATCACACATTCTTACAGGTATCGGGCAGGCATGCAGCTGTTCAAGAGGTGTGTGGATATCGACCCAAACGAGCGAGCGTCAGCAGCTGACGTAGAACTTCAGCTACAACACAAGATTGAACGCAACGAGTCAGCGTTCACTTTCAACCCTGCCATCGATGATGTTTATTGTGTGTCGTCCTTCCTGAAGGTGTGTAGCCACGTCTGTGCGCGCACACTGGTGTCGTGATGTCACCCCTTATTCCAGATGTATCTACGCGATTTGCCTGAGCCTGTGTTCAAGTTCCCGCTCCAGGATCGGATACAACATACTGAAGGAATTGGTCAGTAGCCCCTGTCTTTCGCGCGGGGTGTATGATTCCTCATGTCGCTGTTTAGATGAACATGTTGCCAGCAACTTTGCGTTCCTCCGTTCCAAGATTCGCCGATTGCCTGCGATCCATCAGTCCACTTTGAAGGCGCTCGTCGAGCATCTTGCACGAGTAGCATCACATTCTGACAAGAACAAGATGGATCCCAAGAACCTTGCGATTGTCTTCGGCTCAGTCATCTTCGGTGAGGACGAGATCCCAAAGAGCGTTGATATTCTGAGCATACAGTCCTGGAAGGTATGGTGATTGCGAATATAGTCGGAGTTACACCGGTTGACCACCGCTCTAGGACTCATTGATGGAGGATCTCATCACCCATGCGCATATACTCTTCCAACCGAGTGGAAGTGGGTCGCCCCCACTGCCTGCAGCGCCACTCAATGAACCTGCCGCTCCGGTCACCTACGGATCGACGCATACGAAGGTGTCCAACATGCCACCTCCGCCTGTGCCGACATCACCTCGCAAGCGTGGTCATCAGAAGACGCCCTCCACATCCACTCCTCGATCCTCTGTTGATGCACCACGCCCGATCCTTCAGCCGCCTCAGGACTTCACTCCCCAACTCCCACCCCGCCCCACGAACAGCATACATCCTTCACTCCGCGCCGGACCGCATGCCAGCTCGCCCGCACGGCAGCCTCCCAGTATACGTGCAGGGCAGTTCTTCGACGAGGTTGTCCGCGTCCCAACCCCGCAAACCAGCGCCGCACCGTCACAAGAAGGAAGCGTGAACGGGAGCTCGAGTTCGTTACCCCCACCTCTACCACCACGATTGGGCGAGGAGCCTTCTCTGTCTTCTGCTTCCGGCACTTCCACGTTCACGACGAGCACAGCCCCGACATCTGGGATCGCGCCGGAGTCGCACTCGCGAGAGCCGTCTTCGAAGCGGTCTTCTCGCCAGATACCCTCGTCGGATATCCAGTTCCCGGAGAAGGTTACCGACAGCGCGCCCACCGACCTTTTCTCCCCTCCCCCGTCTGTGCACAGCCAGTCTCACGACTCGGGCATGGAGATGTCGTCGACAGCTGCGGCGGCAGCGTTTGCCTCCGCGACGCCGTCGCCATCCTCGTCGCATTCAGGACATTCAGGACAGTCGAGCCCCAGCAAGCGTTCCGTGCACGGACCGAAAGGCTCTGATTGATTCTGTGTTCGCGAAACCTACTCTTATATTTAACCTTTGTTGATCTCTCTTGGACATCTCACTGCACTGACGAATACTTTGACGAGCGAGACGACGATGATTTGACGAACGGGCGTTTGGGGGTGTTTTGAGTAGGTGTTTGTTCCGGGACTGTAGCTCTACGAATGTGGTGCGGTTTTTCTGCGCTGTGACGCTGATGATGGTGCCTGCGTTGGGTTATTTGCGGCTGTTCGCGATCTCGGTCTATGATACCATGTAATGGCTTGTGTTACTCGTACTTTACTTAGTAGCGTATGTGTTGTACGAATCTACCGCCGACTTGTTTGTTTCGCTTGTACATCTGGCCGCGAGTCGCATCCTTCTGCTGGGTGATTGCTGCATTCCTCCATAACTGGTCCGTCCGCCTACTGCCTCATGTGATGCTAGCTCTGCTGCAGAGGGTCGTTCCGCCAGGGTTCCAACCGCCTCGCCCCGTTGCGACTTGGTAAACCCACGAGGAAGAGTATGTAGCATATAGCTTTGGATGCCAGTCTGAATGTCCAACTTCGAGCAGAATTCGATTCGATTGCACGGTGACCGTGGTGAGTACACATTGAGAGTGAGGTACAGAGTCTAACAACAATACATGTATGCAGAGATGCCGCGGTAGATGCGGAAAGCGGAGGTAGCTGATGCTGATCAAAGCAAGACCAAAGTATAGATCCATGAACCCAGGAGGTAAAACGCTAGAGATCCTCGCCCCAAAACTCCAGTTCTTCATCTACGTCGTCGTCCGGGATATATGGCAGTCTGGGCATGGTGTCCATGTGCTGGGACATCCAATCCAAAACGCGAGGATGGGCACGAACCCTACGAGACACTCGGTCAGGACCAATGAACTCATCGCATTGACAGCACGGACTCACTTCGCCGGATCGAAGTTGAGGACTTGAAGGGTCTCCATGCGCGTCGCCCGCGAAAGCGCGACGTAAGCTGCATCCGAATTTCGCGAAGGTTGAGATGGCGTGCACGCGCGGGGAAAGAACGATTTCACGCACCCTGCCCCTTCTCGAAGATCTGGCTGAGATCGACTTTGACACGCTCCAGCGTCTGGCCTTGCGACTTGTGGATGCTCAATGCCCATGCGAGTATCAAGGGCACCTTCGACAACGTCCACATCAACCTTCGACAGCCACTACCAACAATTCGGACCCGCTCACCTGCTCGCGGACCGCCTCGATGTCCCCGTCGGCGTTGATGACCTCGAACGAAAGCGGCACGCACAGCATGAGCGGTCCTTGCTGGAACTGCACGGCAGGCCAGACAGATTGTAGGCCCATAATCGCCTTCAGTTTCTGCTCCCGCTGAGGGTCTTGCTCTGGCGCTGCGCCTCCAGGTGCTGGAGCGTGACCGTTCTTCTGGGCGCCTTGCTGCTGCGGCTGCTGTTGAGCCTGACCATTGGTCTCGTCCCCTCCGTTCCTGCCCTGGTCACGATTATCAGGAAGGGCAATCTGCGCACCCATCGCGACAGCATCGCGCGGCTGGTAGAAGCCTACGACCCGGCCAATCGACCCATTGACAAGGACGCCTTGGATGATGTTCTGACGGAACACACAGGTGAGCTTAGGCCTTTACGGGTAGAGGTAGAGATGGCAAACGCGGTCACCTTCAGCAGCATGACTTGGGCCCCGACCTTTAGGGGCAGGTCCTTGGGCGCGATGACGTCCTTGAGAGCACGCTCGACGCGCTCCGGGGATAACTCGCGACCTGTCTCGTCGCGACCGGGGGCGTCCGTCCCCCTGTAGTTCCTCGGCCGCCCCTCAAGCTGTGAAAGACGGACTGAATTGGCACGCTCGACGTCGGCCCGTTTAGGGTAGCTATCATATGCGATGAGCACAACACACCAAGGACCAAAGCCTGCGGCTCACAGTTCGGTCGGAAGAATGCCATCGTCATACGTGACTGGGCGCGAGAGGAGACGGAAGGCGCGGGTGATCTCTTCGTTCATCTCTCCAAACCGCATAGCGTTCAGCATGTCGACGAATTCTAAGAAGCAACGGTGGTAAGTCACGATGGATGTCGCATCCAAAAGTACTCGGGGACTCACTCTGATCCTTCTGTCGGAAGACCCTCCTCAAGATAATCGGCGCACCGACACAACGATTCCACGACTCCGCATCGAAAGCGAAACACGCGGGTATCTGAGCACCGGTTGCGCTCTTGTCTGGCACGGGCGGGAGCTGACAGAAGTCACCCGAGAGCACAAGCTGTGAAAATCAAGAGTCAACGCAGGAAAGAAAGTGAGACGTCGGCCGCTGTCTACCTGGATTCCACCGAAAGGTGCCCCATTGCCCCTGAGCTTTCGTCCAATGTATTCCTGAACACCCGAGTAGTATCAGAACAGTCCACTTCAATCGCACACCGTCCGGCCCACTCACCAGCTTGTCGAAGAGCTTGCCATCAATCATGGAGACTGCGTGACCGTCAGTTGAAACCACACCCCACACAGGCTCAACACGCACTCTCATCAATGATCAACGTCTTGACCTGCTGCCACCTCTTCAGGTACTTCGACTTGGCAGTGTCCTTCGGGTCCGTCTTCAAGAAGGCCTCATCTTCCCCGCTTAGCTGTTCCCCTCTGGCCTTTCTCGCCCACAGCTGCTTGCGCCTTTCCTGGTCCACCTTGTACGCCTTGCGTTCCAATCCCAGGATCTTGCCCACGAGCACCTCCTTATCTTCCTTCCCGAGCTGGATGCCCGCCCACGAGTGCAGCGTGCACCCGCCGATGTTCACGGACGCGATCCCCGTGGAGGCCGTCACGGCGAGCTTCATGCTCGGCCTCCCGCCGCACGCCTTGATGATCTCCCGCAGGAGCACGGACTTGCCCGTCCCCGCGGACCCCGTGAAGAACACGCTCTCGCCGTTCTTGACCTTCGAGAGCACGTACAGCTGGTCCGGCGACAGCTGGAAGTCGCGCACCGGCCCCGCCTCGAGCATGCCCGCCGGTGCAGTCGGCGCAGGGTCTTCCTCTGCGTCGTGTGCATGTGCACCGTTGGGCATCTCCGCCTGTGCTTGTGCTTGTACTTGCGCTTGCTGCGGCAGGTTCACAGCGGGCGTCCGCTGCCTGTCTTCTTCTTGCTTGGGTGCCGGGGACCGAGCAGCCGAGGCAGTCCTCGAGAAGTTGGGCGGCGGGCCTTCCAAGATCTCAATGTCCGAGGAGCCGTCGTCATCGTCTGCAGGCGGCGCAGGCTGCCGGTATGCAGACGGGCGCGCACGCGAGGCTTGCGCAAAGTGGGGCGGCGGGCCGTCAAGGATCTCGATATCGGAGGAGTCGTCTACTTCCATTGCGTCGTGCTCAACAAGATCGTCATCATCATCATCTATCTCAAGGACGTGCGATGGTCCGGCCTGCGAAGGTCCCGCGGCGGCGTGTGTAGCTGGAGGCGCGCGCTGCACTGGCTGGTTAGGGTCTGGTTAGGGAGGAGGGGGTGATGAGATCCGCCTGTCAGGAAGCTCAGAAACGGTGAGTAGACTCACTCTGCTGCGTAAGTGGCCCCCTCGGCGGAATCGCGTCCGCGATACCCTGCAACCATGCCTGCGCCTCCCCCGGCAGCCGAAA
Source organism: Earliella scabrosa (assembly GCA_022605405.1). Taxonomy (NCBI): domain Eukaryota; kingdom Fungi; phylum Basidiomycota; class Agaricomycetes; order Polyporales; family Polyporaceae; genus Earliella; species Earliella scabrosa. The sequence goes on along the minus strand of JABYQQ010000003.1, from coordinate 1,326,718 downwards.
ACTCTTGTAGATCACGCCGGAAACCCGGTTAACCTGCATGCGGGTCAGGGGTCCGTACAAGACGCACGATATAGATCGACTCACATTGACTTTCGCCTGGAACACATACGGGCCGCGTCCAACTATGATGAACACGCGCAATTGTAGACAGGCAGCAGCGGCGCACGCACCTCATCCCAAGTCAGATAGATCTGTGTGCCCTCCCGGCCATTGTGGACGGCGTAGTACTTCTGTTGTGGCATACTTATATACTAACACACCTGTCGGAGGGTCTGGAGGCACGCGTGGTCGGGAGAAGGATGTGGTTGAAGTGCAAGGAGCACAATGCCGCGTGCTGGATTTATACGCGGTGGCACAATTGCAACGCGTCGCGTGTCGCGTGCCGTCACGTGTTCGAGACGCGCTTTGCGGCCTCGATCGTCGTGACTCGTGAGGAAAATGTGCAAGAAGCCTTGAATTCTGAAGCTTGAGGCCTCGAGAGGTTGGTCATAACAAAGGTCGTGATTGTAGAGTGCAGCTACTCTACAGTGTGTCTAAACATACAGTACCGCGATGACAAGTCCCCGCTCCGCCCCCACCCTCCAATAGCCAAAGTCCATCCCACGCAACCAATGACATGCAACAAGACTATACGTGTGTATGCAGGCTTTCCCAGGATAATGATACGTGAACAGAAACGACGCGGAAGACAACCAGGCAGGAACCAACACCGTGACGGGGAGATGCTACAACAGCGTATATACCCACAGGTCTGAACAGTGGGGGATGGGACAAGTATGAGACAGACAGGCCCCTCTATCACCGTTCACCGTTTGAACAGTAACCAACCGCCAAGCAGCAGTCCCAGAAGGACAAAGATAGCGCGAACGACAATCACAACCACAAGTGCCTTACGCACCGCAGCATAGAACGTCGTGAGTGCGGATCCCGTCCAGTTGATCCTGAACAGAAATAAGTGAGACGGCAAGATATCACGGTGGAGAACGTAGCTCTTACCTGCGGTCGTTGGTACCACCTGCGCGCACGCTAGCCTCCCACCCCCTGATCACGGCACGATACCGCTTCCCGAAGACCCAAATCCAGAAGTTCACGTCGGGATACCCGAAACGAGGGAAAACGCTAGCCAAGCTCGGCGCCATGACCGGGACCCTGAGCAGCTCTGCCTCTGCATCAGGCGGTAACAGCAGCGCGCCCGCACCACCTCGTCGTGCCTCCGGAGGCGCCATGTGCGCCAGCAAGTCGAGCGTCATACCGAGCGACAGGCCCCAGAGCTTCAGTGTCTCATCCGCAGCATGTCTTGAGCGTAGCTGGAATGAACGCTGCTTCTTCATGAGGGGTGGTGTCGAACCAGCAGACTCGAGTTGGGCGCGCTTCACATCCATCGCTTTCTCGTCGGCGGTGTCGGCGAAGGCTGGTGACGCGGGGACGAGGATAGCGGGGAATTTCATGGCGCCGACGAGGAGACGTACGAGCACACGGAGAACGGTCGAGTGACGGGGTGCAAGCCTTGAGGAAGCGTCAACGGAGACAGACGACCAGCGGGGACCGTCGCCGACGGGTCGAGGGAGCAGCGCGGCGAGAGGAACCCAATGGAGGGTCGTGCCCGGTGACGGGTCAACAGGCGTCGTCTGGGGTGTCAATTGGAGGAAGACGAAGGGTGATAGGATCATCAGAAGACGCTTGCCCAGGGACGTCGTAATTTCGCGGTCATCGAGCTGCCCGATAGGCGTATATGACGATTCTGCCAGGTCCAGACCGATTTCTTCCCATGTCTGCCGCATTGCTAGAAGGGACCAATTTAGCACCTAACGCTCAGAGGGCGGTACCAACAAAGAGAAGATAGAGCGCAAGCAAGACGAGGACGCAAAAACTGCGTCATAGGCACGGGTGACTGGACCCAGGCGCGTGGTGCCGTGTAACGGAAGGCAACTCACCGGTATACAGACCGCCTTCGTCCCCCTCTTCGGTCTTTCCTCCGGGAAACGCAACATGCGCCTCGCGCGTGTTCGGGCCACTTCCACTCATACGACCACCGTCCGTGGCTGCGTCAGGCTTGTCTCTCCGCAGGAAAAGGATCTCTGGACGCGCGCCGGGAGCATTGACCCAGTCCAGCTGGAAGAACTCCGTCAAAGAGGGTGGGGGGACATTCGCGGGGGATCCAGGTTCGCCCACTGGGTTGGAGGGGAGGACGTAAGAGGGCGGGGGTGTGACGCGGATGATGATCGCGACTGCAGCGCGACGCGGTTCTGTGCAAGCGTATGGGGTGTAAGTGACCTTTAAGGCACGGGCAAACCGAGTACAACGAATACATACGCGTTGCGGGCGAGGCGATAATCCGCGGGGGAGTCGAGCGGATTCGGTGTAGGGCACGAGACAGCAAAGGCACAATGGTGCTCGGCTCTGGGCGAAGAAGTGAGTATCGTGTGCGCGGCCGCTGTGGTGCGCAGCGACGAGGACGGACCTTTGTTGGCAGCCATGGTGGTGTGGGGAAGAGATGGGGGAAGAGAGGGCTGAGGGCGAGTTCCCCACACGCGGGCTGAGATTAGTCGAGGCGTCGTCCGGGCGCCCCGATGCGCTCGACGACCTGTGAACTCTATTTTCGCGTCCATTTCGTTGGGGATGTGACGTCGCGCCGCGTCCCGCTGCCCCTAACCCCACGCTCCTCTCCCCAATCTGCCCAAAATGGGAATCCCTGGGACTGCGCCGCCGCCACTGTGACGGAGGAGGTCGGGGAAACCGTCGATCGCCCCGCCCCCAGGCGGCCATGATCGTGCTCGAAACACATCCACAGGGCGGGGCCGCGACGAACGGAGTGCGAGGAGCCCCGTCGCGAGCGGACAAGGAAGCTCTCGGGACGTTCTGTGAACAGTGACGGACACTGCTTTCCGAGCAGGGACGCATGACTGCTTCGGAAATGAGTAACGGGATGCCTGTCAGAGGCACACAGGCACACACAGATCGACCAGCCGCCTCGTCGCGCTCGAGTACAAAGATGTTCATGTCATTCCGGTCCCAATAGACAAAGTAGTACACTAATCCGTCCACGGAGGCCCCACATATACGAGCTCAGCAGAAAGACCGTTCCAGAGCTGATAAAGAAGAGCAAACTTGCCAACGACGACCAAGTATACCATAAAAGTCCGTGACGCCTAACGTTATGCCTTCACCTCCTCGCTTCCGCTGTTCCTCTCTTCCGCGGGGGATTCGTCCAAGTGGTCCACGTTCGCGAGCTTGTCGATGGTGGGCATCATCCGCCCGGGCCAGAACGGCGTGTAGACCACGACGGCGACGAACAGCGGCAGCGAGTCGAGCGCATAGAAGTACACCTCCGTCGTCGCGAGGTGTCCGTGGTAGCCCTGAGACAGCTCGATGACACGGTACACGCAACGGATCTGCAAACATCATCCGACCGAGTAAGGACGCCATCCGGTATCTCAAGACCATTGCGGAGACTCACAAAGATGCCGACCGAGCTGACGAGGAGAGCGCCTGACAGCGTACGCCAATCACGGTGCCACGGCTTGTCCGCGTCCATCGCCCAGGTGTTCGGCTCCATGGTCTTGACGCGGTACAGGAACCGAAGCGACACCATGATGAAGAGAACGTAGGATACCAATTGCAGCACCAAACCAGTGAGGAAGATCTATCAATAAAAATAAGCAGCTAGCACACAAATGCGTTCAAACACGACAAACTGACCTTCTCTCCGATCTTGGAGAGGTTCTGGTCCTTGGAAATGGAAATGATTGCACCAGTTGCCTGCGCAACAAGAGGTCAACCGCGCTGCAAGTATGCGCATATAGAGGGGTACGCACTTGGATAAGGAACGTGGTGATATCGGACACGATGAACACAACCGTGATGCGTTGCGGAGGGATGAGGAGATGCTTGTTCGACTTGATGTACCGCGCAAGGCGTCCCATGAGCATGTACTCGGACGCGATGAACGCGCATGGCTGCATACGACGATTCAGAACATGCAAGGCACATCTCACTGACGCGATCGACGTACCGAGAGCACGATGAACAGATAATAGGCGATGTATATGCTCTGCCGGTCAGGATCCCAGTGCAGGCCGAAGCGGACGCCAAAGCCGACAGCCCACGCTATTCAGGGATTAAGCTCGCGACGTCGAACAGAAGCACGGATATAGAAATAGTACGCACTGTACTGGCCGATGACCATAGGCAACATACACCTTCCGCCGTACCGCCAAAACAGCCATGTCTGGATGAACGCGACGAAGAGCACTAACGCTGCAGATCCACGTTGTCAGCACAATGCTCGAACGTCTCGTGTCTGCACACGCGACAATTCAAGGGGAAAGCGTAAAGCATGGAAGAGTGTCTTCGGGAATGCCCACGACCCGCTCCTGCCATAATGCCGCGCCGTCTCCGCACTCCCAAGTTCCAACGCCCGCTTCGCGACCTTCTCCGTTCCCACTCACGCCAGCCCACGCGGGCCCCGAAGCACGCCCCTCCCCCCAGAAAGGCAGGCGTAGTATTCACCGCGCCGCACAGAGCATAGAAAACCACAGACCAGAAACAGAAACGGAAACGAAACACGCACAGAAGGCGATCGCGGTGAGCGTGTTGTCCGCGATGTACCGCAGCGGGTTGAACGGGTCGTTCTTGGGGTCCGTGAACACCCACGGAACGGGCATGTACGCCGCTTCCGCGGACGCGGCGCACCCCGCGAGACAGACGAGGGCCGCGCCGAGCCAGGAGGCCGCCATCGACCGGAGAGCCAGAGGTCCGCCGTTCATGGATGTTCGGATGTTCAACGTTCAGCGCGAGCGTGCTGTGCGCGGATTGGGACAGCTGAGCCGCTGGTGGGCGGAACGGAGGCACGGGGAACGATCCTGGAGGACCTGGAGGAGGCGAGGAGGGGGGAGCCCAACGCCCTCGCTGTCCATGGCCTTTGTGCCATGGTCGCCGGCGGCACGTTCTGCTTGTGCTGATGCAATACTGCAGTATCCTCGGGCCCCGGATCGGCGCGTCTCTACTACGTCCATAAGGCATTCTGGATCATTCTCTTCGCATCTTGGCGGTACACAGACCAGCGGTCAGAGCACTCTTCAGGTTGTGCAGGCCATCGTGGAGGGGTGAAGAGAGAAGCTACGGCGAGGCGTGAAATGACGTGTTCACAGCTGGTAATGTATCGCACTCGAAGCACGTCGTCCGTCGATCGCGCGAACGGCGTCGAGGAACGAGCGGCATCGAATCATCTCGATGACTTCAGCAAGTTTATGAAGTTTACCCGTGCACGTGGCCCTGTCCCTGATCAAGCTGCCAAGTTCGGGATCGAACCATGACAGAACTCGGCAACTGGAACGAAAACTCGAGCCTGCATTGATGATTGTCCCAACAGACAACCGGGGAACAGGATGGGAATGCAAGAGATTGAGGACAACTAGGAGCAGAGAGGCAATACACACAACAACGTCAAGCAGCATACCAGACAACAGTTGAAACCTGCGTACAGGTGTGGGTTTTACGCCTGGCCCCAGATCCGCACCTCCCGCCCGGTAACACCCCAAATCTCCTTCCCTTCCGCGCCGAACACGACGTCCGACACCTCGCCGCCCTCCTCGAACCTGGCGAGCTCCTCCCAGCTCTTGTGCGCGAAGACGCGGAGCCCCTCGTTGCCCGCGACCCCGAGGAAGTTCGCGCTGTAGTCGTACACGACCTTGTTCACCTTGAACGAGTCGCCCAGAGCGATTGACTTTGCGATCTTGGGCTTCCGCAGGTCCCATACCGCGACGGAGGACAAGGAGTCAGGTGCTGCGAGGTGGTACCCGTTCTCGGAGAACGAGAGGGTGTTCACCGTGAAGGGTGCAGCGCCGTCGGGCGTCAGCGAAGCTGCGAGTGCGCCCGTACGGACATCGAACACCTGGATACTACCACCCGGCGTGCCAACTGCGACGAGGGTACCATCTGGGTGTACCGAGAGAGAAGTGAAGGGTTCGTCGTGCTCCGGCGAGCGATACACCTGTGCGAAGCTGTTGAGCTCGTGAAGCGACCACGTGCGGTCTGCAGAGCTGAGGGCCATGAGTGTCGAGGTAGGGTGCACGGCGAGACCGGTGAGTTCGCCTTTGTGGGTTCGGATGGTCGCTTTCGGGATGTACTCGCCGGAAGCAGAGTCGTGGGCCCAGGCTTTCGCAATCTTGTCTGCGCTCGCGGACAAGACAAGCGTGGGCTCACCGTCCCGCTCGCGCAATGCGACGTGGGTGACCTTCTTCGTGTGACCCTTGAGCGAAGCAAGTACCTTGTCCGTGCTCCTATCATAGAGCTGCACGATCTTGTCGTTGCCGCCGGTGAGGAATTGGGAAGGGTTTGCAGTTGAGACGGCAAGTGACGTGATACCGGAAGGGGATGGGGAGTGAAGAGACGGGATGGTGTGTTTGGCAGCGTAGCCCTTGACGTCTGCGGCAGTGGCGTAACCCTCGGGAGCCTTGCGCTTCTTGCGCGCCGCGGACAGCTTTTGGTGAGTCTCGTCAATTTGCTTGAGTACGTCACCAGGTAGACCTCCGGCGTCCTGCGCAGCCTCTCCCATCTCTACATCTCCTGATGTCGACGGGGCCTCGACGTTCATCGTAGCAGCGACGCTGCTCAGTGCCCTGGGTGGAGCATGATAAGAACCCGAACGCGACTAAGGACTGGTGAGCACTCACTCCCGGGCCGCGTCACGTTCCTTGATGAGACGCGCTACGACGCGTTGTGCCGCGTCTTGCGCGTACAGGGCGTAGCTCAGCTCCTGCCTGAGAGAGTTGTACTGCTGTCTGAGCGCGAAAGTCTCCAGCATGGCCGCGTCCCATTCATTTTGTAGGGTCTGAAGAAGAGCAGGGATGGAGCTAGCATTTGGCGGCCGCGGCGGGGCTGCTTTTGGGTCTGGGTGGCAGCAGTTAGTTCAGAGCACATGGAGGCCCAAAAGGGTCCATGGAAGGGGAATACGTACTGGCTTTGACCGATACGAGGTCTGCCTCCTCCAACTTGTCTCCGGTAATTGGATCCGTCCCATTCTCGGTAATGTACTTCAGGATCAGTCTCCTCTCGTAGACATGACCCGACTTGGACGAGACAACAGGGTCCTGTGGTGGCTCTCCAGAGATAGAGCAGAAGAAAGACATTTTGGAGAATGGGCGACCAGACGACAACGATGAACCACTGAACGTGGCGTGGACTGACGCTGGAAAGCGCAGATATGCGGGCGTTCCCACGCCCTAATTTGGGCCTCGGCTATGTGTTGTAGGGCCGAGTTGCCAGAGCTTTCCTCCCGACTTCATTCATCCCTGTGCACACCATCATGTCCAACAAACAGCGCCTCGTACTCTCGGTTATTGAATTCCTCAACCAGTCCATCCAGGACGGCACAGTGAAGCAGGATGACAAGGAGAGCTTGGAGGTAGCCAGTGCGTCAGTCTGGCATCTCACGGAGCGCGCACGTCTTGACCATCCCCTCCTTCCTCCCGGCTCGCGCAGTCCAATGCATCGGCGAGGCCTTTGGCGTTGATCCCAGCGACCAGTCGCAAGTTGACCGCCTATCCGTGAAGCCCGCTACCCTCCTCTCCATCTTCGATGTCTTCCTGAAGACGAAAGACAAGCTCGCGGCACCTTCTGGTTCCTCTTCCTCCACGCCTGCGCCCGCCGCACCCTCCGCAGCGGACAAGGCGGCGGCGGACAAGTTCAAGGCGACGGGAAACGCACAGATGTCCGCGAAGAAGTTCGACGACGCGATCAAGTCCTACACCCAGGCGATTGAGCTCGATCCCACCAACGCCGTCTACTACTCAAATCGGGCCGCGGCGTACTCGAGCAAGGGCGAGCACAGCTCCGCCGTTCTCGACGCGGAGAAGGCGATCGAGGCCGACCCATCGTTCGTCAAGGCGTACCACCGGCTAGGGTGAGTCTGCCCCTCTCCTCCGCAGTCAGAGGCGCGTCCTCAACTTCCCTTGCAGACACGCGCAATACTCCCTGGGCGACTTCAAGTCTGCTGCCGCGGCGTTCCGCCGTGGTCTCGAGGTCGACCCGTCCAACGCATCGCTCAAGACCGGACTGCAGAATGCCGAAGCTCGTATCGTTCCAGAGGACAACTTTGACGACATGCCACCACTGGACCCACCCAGCGGACCCACCGGCGCCGGTGCGGGTGGTGCACCGAACATGGCGGGGATGGCAGACATGTTCCGCAACATGGGCATGGGTGGAGCCGGGGGCGGCGCTGGGGGTGCGGGAGGAATGCCAGACCTCGCCTCGATCTTGAGCAACCCTGGTATGATGCAGATGGCCCAGCAGATGATGGCAAACGGCAGTTTGGATAGGATGATGCAGAACCCTGCGGTCGCGAACATGGTACGTCCCACGGAACGGCACTTCATGGGGTGGCTTCGTACTCAGCGCGGCCGTGCAGATGAACCGTATGCAATCTGGCGGCGGCATGCCGTCTATGGCTGAGCTCATGTCCGACCCTTCCCTTCGCGACCTGTGAGTGTCCTCGTACTGTTGTTTACGTGCAACCTTGCTCACGTATGTCGTTTCAGTGCAAGTCAGTTGGGTGCAGGTCCTAGGCAGTGAGAGTCAAGACGTAGCATATAGTGTAGAGACCATGACTTGAATGTACTTCTTGAGTTTTCGACAAGGATGGCTTCGATATTGTATCTCAGACAGGAGGGCTAATGATGAGGTCTAACGTGTAGCTCACTAGGGTACAAATCACACGTGGGGTCCATCCAGTCAAGTACAGGTAATATGGGATACATGTAGCAGAGCATCGCCAGCAGTCTGCTAAGGGCATCGGTCGTCTACTTGGTACCTCGAGTGCTGCGTCGCAATTGCCTCCCGTTGTCGGTGCTCTGCGAGCTTCCTGCTGCGCCCAGGTTCCTGACACAGCGTCGTCAACACCAGCTATGTGATCAATTTCATGCCGCTCACCGTTTCTTCTTCTTGACAGGATCAACTTCACCCTTGCCGGGAACGTACTCCAAGCCTTTGGCAGCAGCCTCCTCCTGGGCCTTGCGGCTGGGAATGATGACCGTGGAGTCCTCCGGATCCTCATCGCCGTCTCCGAGGGACAGCTCGTCCAGCTCCTGCTCGAGTTCTGCCACAGCTTTGGATGTGGTCCGCGTCGACCTCCGCCCGCGGGTCTGTTGCTGTTGCTGTGCGCGTTTTGCCTTGGCGATGGTCAGAGGCTTGCTCGTGGTGGCCTTAGGTGCGGCCTTGCCCTTGCCCTTCGCATTCGGACGCGCGGGGGTAGTCTCAGATGCTTCGGACTCCGTCCAATCTTCGATGGACTCTCCAGACTCATCAGACTCGGATTCATCGGATGCCTCGTCGTCGATGAAGTCTTCCTCTCCCTCTTCGCCCTCGTCCGGGCTCGCGGTCTCGATCTCGTCCGTCTCCGTCGTGTCGTCCTCCACTGCGCGATCGGCTTGTGGTCGCATGTTCGGTCTGAGGGTCGACTGTCGCTGTGGTGCGCGCTTACCCTTGTGGGCGAGCGGGGAAGGGGTGCGGCTGCGCGCGTCGGACGTGGAGTGCATGTATGCGTCAGAGTCGTTGCTCTCGTAGTCGGCATCACGCTACATAATGAACAATCAGTCGCATGCTCGGTGAAATAGTGCGACAGAGTCTTACGCCAGCGATGGACGATGCGGCCTCGTCGAACTCGCCCTCAGCACCATCGCTCATCTGCAGCGGGCCGACGGCGTCGGACTCGATGGAGTCTGCGATGGAGTCGGAGTAACCGCCTTCAGAGCGAGGGACGGCGACACGGTTGAGTATGCGTGACCGCTGGATCATATCGAGCTTCGCGTCCATCTTCTCCTCGTTGTGCTCCATCTAAGCCATGATTGGTGACCTCGATTGGTGACCTCGTTGGCGACAATACAAAGATGGAGCTCACCACACGCATGAGTCGCCGCGTGAACATGTCTTCCATGCTGCGCATACGCTCTTCCATCTCGACCATGACTTCCTCACGGACCTCGGCCTCGATGAGTGCACAGCGGAGATGGGCGTCATACAGTTGCATGCGGAGCTCCTCCACCTCGTCGAAGAGGGCATTGACAAGCGGGTTGATTGGCTCATCATCCTCAACACTTGTCTCCTCTCCGTCGTCGATCTCTTCATCCTCTGTGTGACCGCTGTTGGAAAGACATGTGACATCCAGGTGCGAGAGACGTACCTTCGAGCACTTCGAGGTGCGCTTCGCTCGCCTTCCTGCCAGGTCCACCGAGCGAGATGGTGACCTTCCTACGGTATGGCGCACTCGGCCGTATACCGTTGGTCTTCGGTTTGGTCGGGGAAGGAGGAATGCGGGAGATGGCGGCCGCGGGGTTTGTGCACACTTCCTTTGCTAGCGCCGCGAACTTCATCACATGCACGTTCTCGTCGAATCCTGTATCGTACGGATTGACGTTCACGATCATGACTGCACGTCCGTCGCCAACAAAGTAATCCATCAGGATCTCCGTGAGCTTGCTGTGGCGGAAAGGTACCAAGGCGAGGCCGCGTTTGACGTCCCGTGTGTCCAACTGTGTTCCTGGTTTGACGCCTTGTTGTAGACTACGAGCCACGGCACGCTGGTTGACACGTAGCGTCTCCATACACTGTCCAAGGACCATGAGCGACTTGTTGATGTTGCCGGCCTCGCGCAGACGTTCTCCGGACGTGTGGGTATGCTTCGTCCTTTCTGAGCCGGCGAGGTCAACCAATGTCAGCCGCGATGTTTGTATGCAGGTCGGGTCCTACGGTGCACATTAGCCTGATGGGAGCTACACGGATGTGACGAATAGTGAACCCACGTTGCGCTCTCCGCGGTGAACCCGCAGTACCTTGATTGTAACGAGAGCATGACTGCGGCTACTCTGGCTGTTTGCGAGCGTTCCGAATACTCTGCGATGAAGCTGGCCAACGCGTAGTAGCTCTTTCGCCTCCGCAGCACTGCGAACGCGCACTTGCCGCAGACCTGCGATGTACTTGCCTGAACTGGCCGGTTCACCGTCCCCGTCACTCGCTGGACTTGGCTTGACGGTCAGAGCTTTGCGGGTGAGCAGCAATGGAGGAGCCTTGTTGGATGGAATGGCCATGTTTAGGAAGGACGACGTTGGACGAGGAATACCTGATGGTGCTTGTGCTGTGTTCGACGACTCGAGAGCACCGAATAGGTCGTAAGCTTTCTCGTTGTAGACCTCAGCGTAGGAGAGCCAGATAGTGTATTCATAGTTCCGGTCGAGCTTCAAGATTGTTGGATCGGTGTCGGTACTCGATGTAGACGACGAAGGAATGTCGTCTTCAAGGACATCAGCAAGTGCAGGAGCCCCGAGTTTATTTGGAAGACGGATCGACGTCGGTTCATCTGACTCTGCCGCAAGTTCGATGCCTTGTAGACGGACTGGTCTGTACTACGGGCCATAAATACAATCAGCGTGGTGTGTACGGCAATTATGGAAATACTCACCTTTCCATCGCCATGCAGACCTTCGATGCTATTGAATATAACGTCCAATGTCCGAGGTATGATGCCGGCACTCCCTTCGGCACCTCCCCCTTGCATTGTGTATGTCTTCCCTGAGTTCGTCACACCGTACGCGAATAACAATCCATTCTGTCCCTCGAGAACGTCCCGTACCAGCGGGAGAGTGGTCTTGCTGAAGAAATCCGATTGTGTCGTGTCCGGAGGGAAAACGTGCGAGAACGTATAGATGGATGATGGATTAATAGTTGACATACGAGAGTGTGCTGAAGATGACGATGGGTCGGTCATCCGAACCGAGGTGTCCGAGAGCGGCTCGAGGTAGGGTTCATAGTTCGCCTCGCTATCGTCCAAATGGGGCCGGATGCGAAGGAAGGCCTACCAAGGTATCCATGGGGTCAGTATTTGTATGATCGTAAGAGGGATAGTTCGACAATGCAAGAGTGTCCCAGACAGCATACTCTGGCTCCACGAGCATTTTGCACTCTGGTATCGCAGTGACATTACAGTCACCAGCGACCAAAAGCACAGAACAACCGAGTACCGCTGCACATCGGTGATGCATATCAATCGCTATTCTTACACATCCTTCTTGAGCAGGAGTATCACAGAACCAGCACAAGTGGATAGGGATGTAACAGGCCCGCGGTGGCAACGAGGACTGGACATCAAGAATATCGCTTGCATGAGGACATACCTTTATAGGCTCTCTATCTGTATCGGGGGGTAACTCAAAGGAGCTGCTGGGCTGCAAGGCGGCTGCTGCAGGTTTCGGAGTGGCATTTCGGCCGGTCGGCTTTGCGTCTGGGGAGTTGTCCCTATTTACGAGCGGCTTCCTGGTGGCACCCTTCTTGGCAGGAGCTGCAGCAGGAGTAGGTGCGGTTGTCTTCGACAAAGCACGAGTGGTCCGCGTCGGTGCATGAAGGTCGGCTGTTTGAGTGGCTGTCTTCGTCCGGGTCGAGGAACGAGTGGCTTTGGGTTTGCTCGCCATAGTGTGTGGGGGCCCACGCTAGCAAAGATGAGGTAGTTATAGAGAAGATACGACGAACGTGGCCCTGAAGATCGATTGTCGGGAACAAGAGAAAGGATCGATGCCAGGATGCCCGTTTAAAGGCTTGGGCCACAACCCATGAGGAGCGCGTCTGTCACGTGCTCGACGCGTCCAACCACGGTCGCGCTTCAACACGCCACCGCGTTCTCTCCGTCCACCATTAGCTTTGCTGCCGCCCGATACCCTTCTTGTCTTGCTTACTTTCTGTATGCTTTGATCATGGCCAAACACTCTCCCAACAGGCGGCGTTCCATCGCAACACTCGGCCATGGGTACTCCAAGAGTACAACCAGCCACAGACGACGTGCATATAGTATTGCGCCAGGCGAAAGGCTCAGCCCCGCTGCGAAGGCGCGTCGACTCCTGGTGAGTTCTTCCTGTCGTGTGACTGCTTCTATCCAGGGTATACGGTCTTGGGGATGGAACTGCGAGGGCATCGGGAGATTTATGCTTGCCGGAACGGCGCAAAGCGAGGCTTCTAGCTGTCTACTAGAGCTCAAGGTGCCTCGAAGCGGTCTCGTATCCCAATTACTGTCTACACATTTAGCCCGTCGCACGCGCTGAGCATGAGATCGCTCGTGTCTCTGTGTCGTGCACTCCCTTCTCGTGGTACGTGCAGCAAACTGACCTGCATGACCCATTGCAGGTTCCACGGAAGAGCATTCTCAAAGCATCCCTCAATCTTCCGCATGGTCGACCCTCAGATGCAGGCGAATCATCGAGCTCCGGCGCCGCAGACGACGCTAATTTCACCCAAACCATGGACTTCACGGAAGTGCACGGGAACGGCCCGCGCAAAAGCCTCGCTCGCCGCGTCAGCTTTGCAGCGCACACCCATGTCCGTCTGTTCCATATCCAGAGCCCCAATGGCGATAATTCCTCCCCTGCGGCGCCTTCTCCTGATGCTGATGCGCCAGCCTTCATCAGTCGTGCCGAGAATGACGAGAATGCGATTCCATCGCAGGCAGCGAGACGTAGCTCGATGCGACGGCGTTCGTCTGGAGCTTTCAGCGAATTTGGCGAGCGTTCGATGGACATGGACACGGACGACACAGCACTATACCCTCAGGACTTCCTACCCCAGCGAGGGGCACCCGTTGATGGTTCCGCTGTGGAAGACGATTTCACCGACGAGGAAGACGACGGCTCCGATATGGAGGTCACTGAAGCGATTGCACGGAACATCGAACGCAAGCGATCCCTCTCAATGGGAGGGGCCAGGGCCTCGCTCTCAGGTCCCAGTCATCGGCGCTCGTCAGTCGTGACGGTGACGCAGCACCAGAGCGAGAATCAACCTCCTATGGTCCCCGAAGATGACGCTGGCGGCGTGGAGAACGAGGAGTCGTATATGGACGATGCGACTACATCCTCGGCTCATACGGGCTCGTCATATGTATCTGAAGACTCCACCGGCGAGCCGATGGAATTCACAATCCCAGTTCTCCAGTCTATGCGTCAGCCGAAGGAACCAGACCCTGTGTGGCTACAGCTCCGTGCGATGACCCACGCCGGTAGCGAGCCATATGAACCCCCACCGCCCGAGTCTGACGATGATGCGCTGCTGATTCAACCATCCCCTGGCCAAGGGCAGTATGGGCCTCCTCAACATAACCAGGCGATGGCACATGGTGACGAGGATGATGATGGTGGCACACAAGACATGGACCTGACGTCGGCGGTGACTCGCTTGCACCGAGCTCGCGCATCCCTTGGTTTGCGCGATGTGGATGATGATGGTGAGGAAGATATGGACCTTACATCTGCAGTGCCCCGCCTGCATCAAACTCGGGCATCTTTGGGCCTGTATCGAGGTGACGACGATGACGGCGAACAGGACATGGATCTTACTTCGGCGATGACCCGTCTACATCAAGCTCGGGCGTCACTCGGTCTACCCGCATCTCCAGGGACTGGTGTGCTTCCGGCCGTAGACGATGATAGCTTCGGCGATGACCAGGCGCAAGACATGCACGACGACACGTTCAGCACGGAGGATAGTTTTGGTAACGAGTCGGCGGATCTGAACAACCAGACGATCAACTTCACCCAGCGCACCAGTCTAGGCACTCTTGAAGACACTTCTCTGGACGCACCGGACGAGGCAGATCGCGTGGTGAAGTTATCCGTCACACCCGGATCTGCTCCTGCGCGAGAAACTTCCTCTCATGCGGCAACATCATCACAAGGCCCTGCTCCAGAACCTCTGCGTAGCAGCGTGTTCAGCGCGCCAACGTCATCTGTTCCCGCTTCATCGAGTGTCTTTAGTGCACCCACTTCTGCGCCTCTTTCATCCAGTGTCTTCAGTGCCCCCACTTCTGCGTCTCTCTCGTCGACTGTATTTTCTGCGCCCCCTCCTACCTCCGCTCCCAAGCCCTCCAGTCATCCTCCAAGATCGCCCTCCAAGTCACCCGGTCCTGCCACAGTTCCCAAGCCTTTTACCTTCAGCCTTCCCCGTGCTGGGTCCCCTTCAAAGACCCCGGCTCAGGGTAAACCCACTATCCAGCTTCAACCCCACCGCGGCACTGCCGCGTTTGCCCCGCCGTCAGTTCCCAAGTCGCCGAAGCGACCGAATGATGGTAATGCTGGCCCGAGCTCGGTCCAACGGCCGTCAGTTGGCAGGCTGGACCCTTCTCGGACTGCTGCGTTCGAAGCTACGGCGGAGACAGCTTCCCAGCCAGTTGCAGGTGCGAACGCGAATCGTCGCGCAAGCATCAGTGCGGTTCGTCGGACTTCGGGCTACTTTGCGCAGAGGAAGAGCCTTGGTGCAGGTGTGCTGCCTCCGAACCCCAACGCCGCTCGCGCCAGCAGTCCCGACAAGGTCTCCGGTGGCGCTGGTTTGAGCAAACCACGCGCGAGCATGGGCGCGCATCCGTCTGGCGTAGGCCTTGGGCTTCCCCTCTCGCGAACAAGCAGCGATCCCGGGCCTGCCGCTGCAAACCATGCGCAAACGCTGTACCCTGACCTGTCTCAGCTTGCACCTGGAGACCAACGTCCTACGAGTCCGGCTCCGATTGCAACTCAAGACAAGGGCAAAGGCAGAGCATGCGATAGGGAGGAAGCGCGACAAGCTATAGCTGCTCCCAGCCCGACGCGAGGCTCCCCTGCCCCCGCGTCACCCAGAGCGGGTTCTCCAGCACTGCTCCAGCGACCTGCCTCACCCGCTCCTGTCTCTACAGTTCGCGGACCGTTGGTCACTCACATTGGTCAGCCGTCGGGTCCGCAGCGTGTCATTGACGTCTCAATGGCGATGGATGTCGACCTGGACGCCTCGGACCCTCCCCCTCCCGTTGGAGCCGGTGTCTCGCAGAGCTGGCGTGAAGGTGTCCCCGAGGAGCCTATCCAGGATGAAGATGGGGTGAGCACACAAAACATGTCCGGACTATCAGGCTCTGATAGTATTTCGATGACTATGCAGCCCACCATCTCGATCGAGCAATTCTTCCAGATGACTGGCATTCGTTTCATGGACGAATTGACCATGCCGCGGCCGCGTCGTTCGACCGTTGGTCCTGGGCAGCTCCGACCACGCGCACGAAGACGTTCATCTGCAACCGAGGACCTTGGTGCGAGTGCGGCTGATGAAGATCCCGTCCCATTGTCCGAGTTCGCGATCGCTATGGCAGTCGATATGCCGCATCTCGACTTGTATACGGCGATCGCGCGAGACCTTACCGCGTACATCCAGGAGTGCAAGAAGATCTACAAGGAGGCCGAAGAGGAAGCGCTCAAGGATACGCCTAGCCTCTTCCGCGAGTTTGCGAGTGTCGACGAGAGCGAGCAGGCGATGTTGATTGTGCGTAGGCTCCGCGCGCTGAGAGTTCACGACTGACGGAGAGTGCTGCAGCATCAACTCAAGCTCATCAAGGCGAACAACATCGGCACTGCGAAGTCACAGTGGTACGACTGGAAGCTGCAATGGGTCGAGCAGCTGTACGAGAGTGCAGCTCAGGGCTTCACCAGCCTCGAGAGTGTAGGTCTCCTCTGTTTCATATGGAATGATGGACCGAGCTCAAACATGGTTGTAGGATGCGACTTATCTTGCCGGAGTGATCAAAGAGGCGCAGGACATGCTGCCAGAGCTCCGACAGGAGTATGAAGAAGTGACGCGTCTGCTCGCGCAAGAACAGGCCGACATCGACGAGATTGAGAACTCCGACAAGGACTTCCTCAACGAACTCAAGGCTACCATCGCTGAGCAAAGGTACCTCTTATCAGTACCTGGAAACGACATGTGTGTACTAACGATGAGGGTGTAGCACCGAGATCGAAGTGTTCAGAGCGGACGTGTCTGAAGCGAAAGCCAAGCTCGAGCGACTCGAGGAGAAACTCGCCGAGATTGAGTCGCAGAAGGAGGAGGCGACGACTGCGATCAATCAAGCACGCCATGTCGTCTATATCCAGAAGGAAAGCACTAGTGCCGAAGTGTTCAGGTTGAAAGGTATGCTACCGTTATTTCCGGCGGTGAATTGTTACCGACATATTCATCCAGCGGAACTCGAGGCGCTGGAAGAGATGCACCTCTGGCATACGCTCAAACTCTCGCCAGACCTGGTGGAGTTCGTCTACGGGAACAAGTACCATGTGTCGATACCATGTCAAAGATACACCCCGGTCTGCCCTCATGTCCGCGTCACGAAGAGCACCCAGACCAAGCTGAAAGAGCGCGACTCCTTCCCGCACTTCACCTCATTGATCGTGAAGACTGCCCAAGCCCTCATTACCGAGGCCCACGAGAAACTCGACTTGAAGCAGGTGCGTTCCTCCCCGTTGACCAGCACTCGTGCGACGCTCACGCAGTGGGGGCAGATCATCGAGCGCCTGAGCGACTTCTGGTCGTCGTGCGCGCAGCTCCGCTCGCAGTTCACCTTCCTCGGGATCAAGTATCCGCTGCAAGTGGAAGGCGTCACCGACGAGCATGGGCATGACTACCTCAGGGCCACAGCGACAGTGATGCTCCCCAGAGTCAAGGGCAAGACATATATCTCGTTCATCTTGGATAAGGACACGTTCACCCGTTGGCCATTGTCTGTGCGCGGGTTGAAGGTGGACGCGAAGGTCGCATACGGCGACGTACAGTACGTCCTTCCTTCTATTCGTACCGTCGGGATGCGTTCCTCATCGGTTCTCGCCACAGGGATGAGGTCATCTTGCAAGGGCTTCTTGAGAACTTATCTGGTGTTACGCCTGCCCGAACATTTGGTTGTCTCTTGGATGCTTGTGTCGATGCTACAAGCCAATTTGTTCCCAATATTGATTAGGATATATACATCGTGTACGCTGTACAGTAGAACTCGAAGGAATCCAGCGCGTCGTGGGGGCGTAATGTTATCGAGTCCGAGGTGGTCGTGATGGAGCATAAAAGGGCATGAGATGGGGATACAGATACCAAGAGATTACAGGGCTGGGGAGACGGGGCATTAACAGATAAATGGATGGCCTGACAATGAGCCGTCAGTACGACGCAGAGCGAACGGATCGCGGCAGATACTCACAAAACAACGAATGGGGACCTCGTTCAAACGCGAGATAGCTGTGCTAGACTGTGGTCGAGCCCCGCAAGCAATAGTGAAAGCATCTCCCGGTTCCCGCGCACGAGCTCCAGCTCGCTCTCCGCGGTCTCCCTCACACAGAACCACGCGGAGCGGGCTTCGCGGGCAGCAAGTGTAATCTCCGACCTGGCCTGGAGCTGGCGAGTCTGAAGGGCAGCCGCCTTCGAGACACACACCGCATCCTCGGCCTTCCGTGCAGCCTCCTTCACACACTTGTCCTGCGCTGCCTGTGCATCGCGGAGCATCTCCTCGAGGACTGCGATTTGCTCCGAGCGCTGGCTCTCTACAAGCAGGTTGCTGTGGACCTGCTGCTCAAGCTCGGCGATCTGACGCGAGAGCTCCTCGGCGTCGCGCATGCGCGCGGCCTTCGCCGCGTGCAGCTGCTCCTCGAGCGACTGCATCTGCATGAGGCGCTCCTGCGCCCGGTTCTCCGCAGCGGCGAGCTGCAAACGGAGGAGTGTGACGGCCCCGCTGTCTGCTGTGGGCGTCTCGTGTTTCATGTTATCAAAGAGGTGTGTGGTGTTGTGAATGGCGGGTGAGGGTGTGACATCGGGAAGGAGCACTTGGGAGATAGAACCGTAAGCAGTGGGAGAAGGGAGTGTGCTGAGGTTTGGACTGTCGGGAATGTCTATCACGCTTAGACTGGGCGAGACAGCCCCGGAGCGGAATGGCGCGGGGATTTCGGAAATCATGCGCTCGACATCCTCGTCGTCGAGCGACTTGCTATGTTGCGCAAGCTGCTCCCATGACAGAATAGAACCACGATCATTGCCCGGATGACGTGCTTTGGGTCGCAAGAAGGGAGAATTGTCTGTGGACGACGGAGCGGCTGGTGACTGATACGAGAGGTTGGCACGGCTGGGCAAGAACCCAGGGCGAGAGGGAGTATGCGGGTCATCGTCGCTCTTCGTGCGTAGGATTCTGGGAATCGCGGGCGTTGGCGCGGAGGGTGACGCGACAGAACCGAGCATAAACTCCACATCATCCGCATCGATGCTGTCCATGCTGCTCTCCTCCGAGATGACCCTGGGTGTGGGCGTCGCGGGCACTGATGCGCCCCGCATATGGATGAAGCCGCTCTTCGAACTGCCATTCTTACGTGCAGAGACCCGACCGAGAGGCGACTCTGGCGGTGCGGGAAGACCGCCGCGAAGGGGGCTCCCCCCGTTTGTCACGTTCAAGCGGAGGGAGTTCGACCCCTTAAGGATGTTACCGAACAATGTGGGGGTAGGAGGTGTGTTTGGGGTACGTGATGACGCGGAAACGGATGAAGCAGATGATGGGGGACGAGGAAGACCAGACCGAACGGAACCCGAATTCGTGCCCGAGACCGGAGTAGAAGTCTTACTGACTTTCGACGCCTTGGTGGACGTGGTACGAATGGATGCTGGGGAGCCCTTGGGCTGGGGAGTTCCCTTGTCCTTCTTGTCTGGGGTGGCAGCTCTCACGTTGATCGCGGAGGTCAAGTTGACCTTCAACGCGCCGCGGTGGGGAAGAGGAGAGATAGAACGGGCTGACTTATCGACCGGAGTGACTTCCAGCGAGTCCTTCGGAGTCTTGACTTCGTCCGTCTCGTCATCCGAGCTGCTCAACCGACGCCGCCTGCTGCTCTGGCGAGAGGGCGATGTCGACTTCTTCGGAGGCGGGATGGCAGACTCACCCAGCATGGAGCGAGGTCTGTACTTGGGGAGGCCCGAGCCTACAAGAGAGTTGCGATTGCGCACCGAGGATCGGGCACTGATGGAGCCCTTCGGGCTCGCGCTGTCCGACGGCGACGATGACGGTTCATCTGGGGGCGGCGCGAGCTTCTTGAGCGCGGACTGTCTGCGAGAGTGACGGGTGATGGTTTTGGCTTCGGGGGAGTCCTCGGTCAGTTTCCTCGCTGGTGGTTTGTCGGTTGAGGGGCGCGAGGGAGGGGCAACGTTGATGGCGCTGGTACGGCGGTGGGCGGCATCCTTCTTCTTCGAGGCCTTCTCCCTGTCCTTGTCGTTCTCCTTCGACTCCTTGTGCATCACGTCTGCGAGGGCCTTGCCTACGGAGGAGAGGCCGAACGACTGGCGGATAGAGCTGCGTGTGGTTGGCTTGGATCGCAAAGACGCGCCACTGCTGGACGCGACCTCAGCGGACATGGCGGGGAATGGAAGCGGTATATATGTTGGAGGCGGTTAGGGCGTTCGTGAGGATCGTGGTGGCCCGTGGCCGGGGGGTGTAGGGATGGGAGCAAGCGTGAGCGAGGCAGATCAGCGCGGTCGTTGGGAATCGTCGCTACAGTCGTGAAGTCGGCATCGTGTGAACCTTGTTCAACTTCAACTTGGCTCAACCGCGCGCCGTCCGCCCAAGCGCGGCCGTCACGCGCCGCCTTTGTGGGCACGCCCTCTCAGCACCCCGCAAACACGCCTCTGCCAAAGCCCAATGCCGGCAATAACTTACGTCCGCGCAGTGTAGCTACCACATGAATCGTCCTACGCCCGCCCGCTCCTTGTATAAGAACACCCACATCGTCACCCCGTTGATCGCCGCGTACCACATACACTCCAGCCCCAAACCCCACAAAGGAACGTCCTTCACCTGTGCTCTCAGGAGAATGTATGGGATCAGGAAGTAGCGCGGCTCGAGAAGTGGCGTAGGAAGCAACGTCGGAACCACGAATACCGGGAGAAGCAGGCTCTGCAGCAGAGTCTGGTCGGGGCCTGTGAGAGAACGTCGGTCAACTACGGCTCGCGCTCCGAGCGGACGATGCTCCGGCACAGACGCACCAATGCGGATGTACCATGCCCATGCACACGCAATGTACCCTGGAACGAGGAGGTATGGCACGACCGGATGAAGCAGAAAGACGCGGCGCCAGATGTAGAAGGTGTAATGGCGGTTGTCCGACAGCAGGAATGGGTGCTGAATCCTGATGCAGTAACGTCAGCGGTGGTCTTAGGCTAGAAGCGGGCCGTCAGTACGAACGTGAACTTGTGTATTGTGAAACACATGATTGCGGAGGCCACGCAGGTCACCACGACGTTCCTGTAGACGACTTCAGCCATGTACAAAGGAGCACATGTCAGGGGTAATCACCTCTTGCTCCCAAACATCCTCGCGCGAACGTCGTGCAGCAGAGCTACCAGACCGCCTTTGCCGCTCAGCAATGCAGGCCATCCAAACGCAGTCGCAAAGCCTAGGAAGTAGTATAGCTGCGGCACATGGAATGCAGGGACATGATTGGACTTGTCACCTGAACTCACGGATCAACGATCGATTATGATTCTCGGGGCGAAGAGGGCTCACCAAGGACGATTCCTCCGTTCCATACTACGAAAGCCCCAAAGGTCGCGATGACGAGGGTATAGGGCACCAACGCGGGCAGAATATCCGGCAGGACCTTCGGCGCGCTGGCGATGGACCACAGCAGATCAACTGCAGCATTCAGAGGCAACCTCGTGTCAGTCTGGAAGACGGAGATAAGCTTCCAACCTGAACACACCCGGACGTGCCTCCAAGGCGGGTGGATCATGGAGCTTCGCAAGAGGAGGCGCATTCGGTAGGGCGCGCCGGAACCGAAGGTAAACGACTTGACTGGAGGCATATGCGTAGACCACCCAGATGATGTTGTTCTGACGGAATGTGCAGCTGACCAGGCCTAACTGCCATGCTTGTGCTACGTGAATCTCTCCTCTCTGTTGCGACAGGCAGATCAACACGTACCAGGGCGGCGAGCCAATGCCTCCCCTGCGAGGCAAGTACGACGGTTGACACCACGGAGACTAGGCTGGGAACTTCTGTGTAATACAGGAACCCAAAGAACCAGGCGATTGGGAACGAGGCGAGGATCACTGCCTCGAGCAGAGGGGTCGCCAGGGACGGTGGGGGGCGTTCGCGCTTGTTGTAGGAAATGAGAGGCGTCAAAGCAATGGGAAGGGCAAGCAAGGATAGCATAGTGGTCAAGCGCAACATCGAGAGGTTACACTTGAACAGGAAGACTTTCTTGAGAAGGAGACTGAAAGCATAGCTACAGGCCATGGACGTCATTGCGGTGCCTTAATGTACCGGTCTGACTACACTCACAGTCCAGGAGGAGTAGTGATCTTCGGGTCCCAAGCCCAGAAATCTCCCTTGCAGTACGCCTGCGCCTGAGGGACATGGAAGGGCTCGTCCTGCATGGCGTCAGCGCAGGTCACACCCAAGCTCGGACAATGCACGCACCATATACGGTTCCGTAACCTCCTCATTGACCGCCTTCAAAACGATAACTGCAACTGCGCAGAAGATCACATACCAAGTCGGGGTGGGCGACGTGGAGGACATGGCGGTCCACTGCCAGGTGTGGGTTTCCCGGAATGGCAACTTGATCGGCAAAGTGTATGCGCTCACAGCGCGCGCTAGCACGCGACGACGCGACGCACGCGTTTGAGTTGTTAGCTCCTGCTTCCACCTCGTTCGTGCGATCACATTCCTGACGAGCATGATACCGACACCAGATCTTTCGCATCTCAAAGGCGCAGACTACGAACATGTGTATGAACCAGCCGGTAAGGGACTGGAGAGTTCTTGGCGACATATTGAACACCCAGACCGCGATCAACCGTAGAAGACACCTTCGTTCTCCTAGACGCGTTAGAGGAGGATGCTGCTGAGCTCCGTGCGCTCAGTCCCACAATATGCTTGGAGATAGGGTACGAGACATGCTTCGTATGTATGTGCGCGTGCTGATTTGCAATGTATAGGTCAGGTTCTGGATGCGTCAGCGCATTTGCCGGAAGTATATTGGGGTCCTCCTCGTCTCGTACGTCGCGCTATAAGCACCATGACCTGGTGACCGTCCTTATCGCAAGCACCCCAAGTGTATCTCACGACGGATATCAATCCCTATGCATGTCGAAGCACGAAGGCGACTGGCGTGCAGAATCGAGTTCGTCATCCTCGTGAACTTATTGGGCGAAAACTGAATCACTTCTAGTAGGTTCCCATTGAGCCAATTCTGACGTCTCTCGTTGGACCTCTGCGTATGCGCCTAGAACATGCGGTTGACATACTGCTCTTCAATCCACCGTATGTCCCTACGGACACTGCGGAGGCGGACTCCGCGCAGCAAGATGCAGACATCTCAGGGGCTTGGGCAGGAGGCCGTGACGGCATGGAGCTAACGAATATCCTGCTTGACCAGGTAGAGGTATGGCAGGTGATGCGCGGGAATGACAAATCTGCTGATGATCGCAGAGCCTTCTGTCTCCGCAAGGACGCTTTTACCTCGTCGCTGTGAAGCAAAACGATATCCAGGCTATATGCCATAGGTTGCTTGAGCAATATGGCTTGCAAGGAAAGGTACCGCTCATTCAGGACAATGTTTCGTATCGTCTATCTGAACCAATCATCCCATATCCAGGTCGTACTGGAGCGTCGAGCAGGAAGAGAACATTTATATGTCCTAAGATTCCACCGACAACATATGACATGTTGATCTGTTCACTCTCGAATCTGAAGACAACGCGTACATGCACGATTTTTCCAGTTCCAACATACATACACCTATAACACATTGCTTAACTGTCTACATCTCCAGATATACCGTTGACACCTTCCCCTTACAACTTCAAGTTCTCGTCAGCAGGGATGGGTCGCTCGGCCTGAGGAGTGATACGGGCGCCGTGACGGCGCTCGCCCGTGCTGTCGAAGTCCACGATCGCGGACTGAGACATGAATCGGTTAGAACAAGCCATAAGACGAGAAGGCGAAGTAATGCATACGTGAGCGGTGATACGGTTGTCCCAGATCACGACGGTGTTGGGCTCCCACTTGACGCGAGCCTGGTTGTCGGCGCTCTTGTCGATGTGGTCGTAGAGGAAGTTCAAGATGGCCTCTGCAGGTTGCGCGACATCGGTGAGTCATCGTCACACACGGGGTAAACGGGTACTGACCAGACTCCTCGAACTTGAGGCCGACGATACGACGAGTGAACTGGCGGTTGACGTACAAGGCCTCTTCTCCGGTGACTGGGTGCCGACGGACGACAGGGTGGACGTTCTCCACAGGCTCACGGCGAACGACACCTCCACGACGGCCCGAACGGGAGAACTCGGCCTGCTCGAAGCCGGAGTGGGTCGCCTTCAGCGTCCTGAGGAAGGCGACGAACTGGGGCGAGAGACGCTTGAGCGTCGACACCTGCGAGGTGAAGAGGGTGTCGCCTCCAGAGGTGGGCTGGGCGAACAGGAAGAACGTCGTGAGGCCCGGCGGCTGGAGCTCGTAGGAGACATCCGAGTGCCAGACGGTCGAGCGGATCCTGTCCTCGCGCTCGAAGTTGTAGGTCGTGTTCCCGTCGCGGTACACGAGGTGCAGCTCGGGGACGCCGTCGGGGTGGCCCGAGGTAGGGTGGATGTGGAGGCGGCCGAAGTAGCTGCCCCACTCGCGGTAAAACTCCACGCTGCTGTCGAGGAAGTCCTGCTGGTCGCGGAAGACCACGAGGCCCCTCCTGGCAACCTGTTGTTACACAAAAGAGGGGAGCCATAAGCAACGGACAATGGGCAGGTGCGTCATCCATGGGAAGGGCTGGATGTTCTACGTACCTCGAGAGCCAACTGATCGCGTCCATCGTTATCGAGGGTCGCGAGATTGACGCCACGAACCTCCGAACCCAAACGCGGGGTGATCTCGATCACGCTCGTAGCGTTGTCAAGGAAGGCCCGAGGGTTGGGATGAGCCAAGGCGCGGTGCCCGGGATCGACGTGTTCGAATGGCGTCAACGGCGGGTAATGCTCGTCCTTGGGGAAAACGGGCAAGAGGTGAGCATATTTGTACTCTCCCTCCTTATCGCCCTCTGATTGGTTGCCGCGGAGCGTCAAGCTCGGAAGCGCTTGGGTAATTGTCTCGACAGCGGACATGGCGATGCGAGGCTAGCGAGTTCCCGGTTCGGGGGTGAGTGGGAGGAGTGGACAAGTAGACATCCACCCCTCCATCCGCATATTTAACGGTTCTATTCTCGTCATCTGCCACAGAGAACACGCAATCCTGGCGAGAATTGAGGAAGATGACCCACGATAAGTTTGTCTCACAGGATAGCGGCGGCGGTCCGTTGGGGTCACGATGGATTGCGGCATGAGAGCAGCAACTTATGGCGGGAAGACGTGCTGCAATGATAAGATTAGATGTGAGTTATCAGGAGTTATCTAATCTAAGGTTCCTGTCCGTATCTCAGATGCCGCTCTAGGCGCTCACTCTGTGGGCCGAGAGCCCCGAGGCGCCGAGCCGGGTGGACTTCTGACTGCTTTCGGGCAGGATCTATTGTGTCGGCTCTGCCCGACGTTCCTGCTGGAATGACAGCCCGCATGCATTGACAATAAGACAAATCTTCCTGACTTCTGAACCCCTGGCTAACATTGCGCTGATAGGCAGGTCCTCTACGCTCCATCTCCGACCGACCGCACGAGGCTGTTTCGGATCGCGCATGAGTGCTGCGCGAGTTATTCACGCTCCCAAAGGTGTGCTTGCTCTTGCATGGCAAGCGTAAGGGGCCACGGCATTTTGGTGCATTACATCGTCGGCAACTTAAGCCTCGCATTGCCTTACATCGCTCGAGGAACGGAGGCGCGCGGATCAACCCACACGCTGCCGGGTCTTGTGTCCGATCCACTGATCTCACCTTATTGTTTTACAGCATCTATCCCGTCCGCTGTGCTAAGTGAGATTGGCACCTATCCAGTCATATCGTTCGAGCAAGGTTGTCGCTTCGCTAGAGCCGGTGAACACAAGACAATTAGACGGACCATGCGCCCCCTGGCTTCTCAGCTGCAATGACGACGGTTCATAAGG
This sequence comes from Earliella scabrosa, assembly GCA_022605405.1. Classification (NCBI taxonomy): domain Eukaryota; kingdom Fungi; phylum Basidiomycota; class Agaricomycetes; order Polyporales; family Polyporaceae; genus Earliella; species Earliella scabrosa. The sequence goes on along the minus strand of JABYQQ010000003.1, from coordinate 1,300,857 downwards.
CCAGCGTTCCCGCCACGCAGAACACCATCCTCCGTCCCTCCCTTCCCCCGCCGTCCGTTCCCCCTTCTCCGCAGACCCTCGTAGTCCGGTACTGCTACCATGGAGGCACGCAATCTCACCTTCGGCTTCCTGACTCGGCGTAACTCTGCACCCGATGTCCCTGAAGATGTCTACGATGAACACTTCAACGACCCGAACTGGGACTACTCCTCCTCCGAGACCGCAAGCATCTCGAGCTACGAGGAGAAGAGACAGACCTCCTCATGGACCGACCACTCCTTCCGCTCGTCCGATGTGGAGTCGTCGCGCTTCGCGTCGAGCCCGACTGGAAAGTTGGATCTTCGCGAGGTACCTATGCAAAACATGAACGAGTAAGCGTGTTCGTCTCTTGTTTGGGCAGGGTTCTAACTCGATATCAGGGACTCGCCTTACGCTGAAGTCAGGGCGGCGGTTCCGAACTACGATGACCCTACGATTCCAGTCAACACCTTCCGAGTGTGAGTAACGCGCAAGTATCCGGTCATCCACCGCGCTTACAAGATTCTGGCAGTTGGTTCTTGGGGATCTTGATCTCCGTTATCTTGTCGGGCCTCAACCATTTCTTCACTTCACGCTGTACGTATACCGGACATCCATCCGCCTTACTATCTCGCTGACATCTCCCCAGGGCCCTCTGTTCTTATTAGCGCTCTTATCGCGCAGCTGGTTGCGCTCCCCGCAGGCAAATTCCTCGAATGGGTCCTCCCGACCACCCGGTTCAACACGCTCGGCTTCATCTGGTCTCTCAACCCCGGACCGTTCAGCGTCAAGGAGCACACCGTCATCACCATCATGGCTAACGCCGTGTACAGCGATGTCTACGCTACGACGATCTTCTCCTCTCAACGCGTCTTCTACGGCCAGAACCCCGGAATCGGCTACCAGATTCTCCTTACCCTCTCGACTCAGATGATCGGCTATGCATGGGCTGGCCTCGCCCGCCAGCTCCTCATCTGGCCTTCCAGCATGATCTGGCCGTCCGCATTGGTCAGCTGCGCTCTGCTGAACACGCTGAACCGCAACTGGGGCAAGAAGGAGACGAAGCACATCTCGCGCGAGAAGTTCTTCCTCATCGTCGCGGTCGGCAGCATGTTGTGGTACTTCGTACCCGGGTACCTCTTCACCGGGCTCAGCGTCTTCAGCTGGGTCTGCTGGATCGCGCCGCAGAACCAGACGGTCAACACCCTGTTCGGTTACAACAGCGGCCTTGGCCTGGGCTTCTTGACCTTCGACTGGTCGATGATCTCCTGGCTCGGAAGCCCCTTGGTCTCTCCCGTACGTCCACCACTGCACGTGTACAGAGTGTATGAGCTGACATTGTTTTGCAGTGGTGGACTGAAGTGAACGTCTTCCTCGCTTTTGTAGTAATGTACTGGATAATCGCCCCTGCTTTGTACTGTGAGTATCTCTGCTCGTGCTGGCGGCAGAGCTTCGTACTGACAGTTTGCACCCCCACAGTTACGAACACCCTCTTCACGGCTTACCTGCCGATCTCGTCTGCCGGTGCATTCGACAACACTGGCGCGCCGTATGACATCTCCCGCGTCGTCACCCCTGAGGGTTTCTTCGACGAGGAGAAGTACCGCGCATACTCCCCGCTGTACATGTCGGCTACCCTCATGCTCGCGTATGGAACCCAACTCGCCGTGATCACCGCGGTCATTGTGCACACCTTCCGTAAGTGGTCTTCTCAATCACCTTCTCTTGATCTTACTCATCCTCGCGTCCAGTTTGGTACAGGAACGACATCGTGCGCCAGTTCCGTCGTACGATTCGCGACGAGCAGGATATCCATGCCCGCCTCATGCAAGCGTACCCCGAGGTCCCGATGTGGTGGTACGCGGCGCTCTTCGTCATCGCCTTCGTGTTCGGTATCATCGCCATTGAGGTATTCCCCACTCAATTCCCCGTCTGGGCTCTGGTCTTCTCCCTCGCCATCGGCCTTATCTTGCTCATCCCCGTCGGGCTCATCCGTGCCATCACCAACCAACTCGTTGCGACCAACGTACTCGCTGAGTTCATCGGCGGCTACGTACTTCCCAACCGTCCCATCGGCACCATGGTCTTCAAGACCTATGGCTTCGTCCCACTGTACCAGTCGCTCTTCTTCCTCAACGACCTCAAGATTGGACACTACCAGAAGATCCCCCCTCGCGTCATGTTCATGGCACAGGTCGTTGCATCGACGCTCGCCTGCTTCGTTTGCATCGGTGTCCAGGCATGGCAGTTCGCGAACATCGAGGGCTTCTGCTCCCCGATGCAGAAGGATGGCTTCATTTGCAACGACATCACGACCTTCGCCACCGCCGGCATCATCTGGGGCGGCATCGGTCCTCGTCGTCTGTTCTCCGCCGGCGGAATGTACAACTTCGTGATGTACTTCTTCCTCATCGGTGCGCTCCTCCCCATCCCCTTCTACATCCTCGCGCGCCGCTACCCCACCTCGTTCTGGCGCTACGTCAACATCCCCGTCTGCTTCGCGGGTCTCGCGCACCTGCCGCCCGCGACGGGTATCAACTACTCCTCCTGGGCGATGGTGGGCGCGTTCTTCCAGTGGTTCATGCGCCGCTTCCACTTCCGCTGGTGGCTCCGGTTCAACTACATCCTCTCCGCCGGTCTCGACATTGGCGTCTCCGTCGGCGCGGTCATCGTGTTCTTCGCGTTGCAGTTCCGCAACATCAACCTCGATTGGTGGGGCAACTCCGTGTGGATCAACACGTTCGACGCGTACGGCGCGCCGCGCCTCATCCCTGCCAACGGCACGTTCGGGCCTACGCAGTGGGCATAGATGGTCTTCCCCGCCTCGGTTCTCGCACTTTCACCTCTATCCCGCCTCTGCCATGGTGCATGTAGCATTACGTTCCCGACTCGCATTGGGCTGTCGACATCATAAAGGCGTCGCCATGTTGTAGTATCCTTATGTACATTTACTTCACTCTCCCTCTCCACGCATCCTCACGTCTAGGCTTCCTCACACGTAGCATCATGAACTCTTTTCGCCTCTCCGTTGGTCCGATCCCTTTCGATCGCATTGTACTCCATCCGTTCTTTCATCTTCGCACACGTACAGGTCATACGCATCCCCTTGTATCCCTTCTCACGGCTCACGACTTTTGTACATCATCCCGAATGAGATTCACGTCCGTCACGTCTCGATGTTCCTTCTTCGGCTGTTAATCACTGCGATACGGTCAATCCAAGTTGATTGTCCGACCATAGCAGTGACATAGGGAGACGGCAAGTCATACACAGTCTGAAGGTGCGCGCGTGTCGTGATTATGGAGCTCAACGAAAACAATCCTCCCTCCTCCTCAAGATCTCCTGTACCTCCTCGCGCGGGAACTCGCACAGACCCACGCTCTCCAGCATGATCTCCTCCCATTCCCCATCGCTCTTCGTCCCAAACGTCGCGTCCACAATCGCGTCCCAGGCGTCGCCCTCCGCTGCAAGCAGCCTCGCTGCCTGGAGGAACGATCGCCACGGTGCCTCGACACGTCCCCGCTCCTCCTTCAGGGCGACGCGGCACGTCTCCACCCAGAGCTCAGCCTCGGCGAGGACGGTCTTGGATTCCTGCAGCGTGGCGCGTGATCGACCACGGTAAAGCACCTGTCGCTGCAGGAGATGAGCGGCGAGCTTCGACGCAAGACGCCTGTACAGAGAAGTGACTGTGGCACGAGGAAGGGTCCCGCGGAGGAAGGAGAGGTGGGAGGAAAGGAGCGCGAGGGGTCCGAGGAGAGTCTGTGCCAAGGCGATGTCGTCTGACGGGTCGGAGCTCATCGCGGGTGTAGGGTGTCTGTGAAGTTGCATTTAGCGTCGGGAGTCGAGGGCATTAGAACCGTCACGTACGTAGAACCGCCTTGGAGGTGCGCCTTGAGACCGCTCTCGACTTCTCCGGTCACACTGGCCACGATCAAGTCCTCCGCTCTTCCAGCGAGCGTCCGGTAATGCCGGACGAGCTCTTCGAAAATTGTGCCTTCTGTCGCTTCGTCGTCAGCTGCTCTTGGATTGGGCAAAGCCGCGGTGGACTCGGCTTTCGAGCGAAGGTACGACCTGCGGTTAATCTCGGCCCAGAGCTCTAAGAAGAACTGAAGTAACAGAACCTCGTGAACAATTGGCTGTATGCGCGACGAACTGACGATGCTCACCAGATCCTCGCCCCATGCCTCCATCGCACCAGCTACATACCTGGCACTGACGAGTGCCTTGCATAGCCGTTGTACACCTTCGACACCAGCAGTTAACTTCCTTCCGTCTCCCCGCCCGTCTCCAGAGCCAAGAGAGCCAGGGACAGCGCGCATAAAAGTAGAAGAGAGCGTCTCGAAGGCATCGAGTGATGACGAGATACGCGCATGATAGGACTCCAGCAGCGGGAGTTGCACGACGATGAGGAACCGTGTGCGGTGAGTGTATTGCGGGAGCGGGGAGTATCGATCTGGCAGGGGGGTATTTAGTCGTGTATGTTGTAACCGGCGACATCTCGCCCACCTGTGACTTGTTCGACCAACGCCTTCACCCTTCTAGCAGAGTTTGTCGGGCGAAGCTCGCGATCTGCGGGACGCAAGTCGGTTTCGTCGTCGCCGTCATCGTCTGCTATGAGCCATGCATCGGAGGCGCTTATGATCTCAAAGTACTCGTCCATTGCAACTGCAGAAAATGCGAATACCAGTCAGCCCCAAATGAGTGTACGTGCAAGGCTGGAACTCACATTTGCGTTCGCCCTCCACCCAAGCCTCGAACCATTCTTTCTTGCCAAGGATGACCTCGCTGATGCCCTGCCACCCGTCATGTACATCGCCATCTGCTGTTAGGGATGAGCCTGTAGAGGCTGCCGTTGTTCCAGGCAAATCGAAACCTTCATCTCTGAGGGCGGTGTCAAAGGCAAGAGCTTGATAAATAGTGTGGGCAAGGATGGGAGGATGGTCAAGCAAAGCAGGTATCGTGCGTCGGATCTTGCGCTCCAGAATAGGGAGCAACAAGAGCGTGAATTCGCGCTGACATAGGGTTTGAGACGACCACCTCGATGTACGGACGTGACCAGCAACTCACCCAGACATTTATCGTGCGATACTCTGTGGAAGCTAGCAGACTCTGAACAATTGACTCCATGAACGGTCTGTGTTCATGAGACTCGTTGACGATGTGTGTGAAGTACCACTCCGGCTGTGAGGATCGTGGTCAGTTGGGCACGCGGGTATGCGCACAAGTTGGAGCTGACCTTGTCCAGCCTATTTGTCTGTCGTGTGCCCTCAAAGTGGAACTTGAAGCGCAATGCAATGACCTGAACGAGTGCCTGTATTGGATACAGACCCTCCTTCCTGGCTTCCTGGCCTTCTGCGTGATGTCGTATCTTCTCTCCCATGCTCTGCAACTGAACAAGGTTATAGAAAGCAGTCTCGAAAGCTTTCCTGTCCTCCGGCGAAGCGACAGAGTAATCGACTTTCATGGGCCACTTCAGTTTCTCTGCCGCTTCAAGTAAAGTACTAGTTGGAGTGAGCACGGAGCGGAGCTGTTGCTGAGATGCTATAACACTCACGAGGAGAGGACGCCTTTGATATCCCTCCATGTCTGGTCGACGACGTTCTCCAAGAACCCAAGGAGATGTAGGTCTGGCTGACTCGCAACAGCCTCGACTTTCGAGCACGCCGACGCGACAGACGTCACGAATACTTGGAGGTTCTCGTATTCAGTCACAGTAACTGTACTTGATGCGCGCACTTGCTGGACAGCAGCTTCGCTACATGCCTCGCCGTTGGAAGAGCTCGTACAAGGACGGTGGGCAAGACGCACCTGAGTTTCAAGGCATGCTCAATGACCTGCACGTAACCCTTCACACTCTCGAGCTCCTTTAGACTGCGGTGCAATGCCTCCAGATCCTCGAGCAATGTTGGGCCTTGGTCTGATTCCGAAAGCGAAGACTCTAGCTCCTCAGACAAGAATGTGAGTTCGTCTGTAAGAGAATGTCGAAGTAGCGAGAGTTCTTGCGCCGTATGTAGGTGTTCCGCCGCCTTCTCGCGTGTCTGGGCTATGACAGCATCAAGGGATGATTGGGATTGTGCGAGCTGAGCTACGACGGGTGTCTGTGAGACCTGCTCTGCACACCAAGACAATGCAATGAGAGCGCACCTTCGTGTCGAGACCTTCCAACTTCTGTCGCGCATCTTCCACCAAACCCTCCAGGTCAGCTTCCTGCTCAAGATCATCCAGGGACTTGTAGGTGCTGTTCAGGTATGCAAGCACGCGTGCATCCGACTCGTGGGTGATTGGGGGCTGCAGCAGGCTCCGTATCTCGACAGAAGTCATAGTCTGGTTGAAAGTCGTACGAGTTCAAGCGGAGGCGTATAGGAATTGCAACAACAGAGCGACAGTGAGTACTGTTCGTGTCTGGTTCGTGTGTGGAGGAGTGCAACTGAGGATGGAATGACGCGCGTCATCTGAGCCTCGCGCGCATGCCTGGTACCTTCTCGCGCAGCTCTTCACCAGACGTCCATGTCCAACAGCGACACCAGTGGAACGCGCAACCGTGCGCTGCTATTGCAACATGTATTCACAGATCAAAGCAACCCCTCTGCTCTCTTCTTTTCCACCCACTCGAGCACTTCGCCCCAATTCTTCACCCTTGTCAATGGCGCGCCCGGCGGGATCTCCTTCTCCAGCTGCGCCGCGTCGTCCTTCCAAAACTCGCGCCCTCCCTCCCGCTTCAGCTTTTCCTCAAAGCTAACCTCGGCCTTCACATCGTTGTACCGTCCAACACGTTTATTCCATGCGTAGTCCCCGAACAGCAACACTGGCACCGGCGGGTCCGCGGTCGCGCACTTCAGCGAGTTCTCGGCCGAGTCGTCAATCATGAACTTGGCCCCAATCTTCCTGCACACCTATTGTCGACAGCGGTCAAGCTTCGTGCTTTGCGCGAATTCGCGGAGCCGGGAGCGGGCAAGGAGAAGCAAAGAACGGTGAGACTCACATCCGCCTTGGAGAGCTTCGTGACCAGCTCCTTCTCGTCCGTGAGTGTCTCCTGCGACTGACCGGTGCAGATCATCCAGTCGAAAATCCCTGGGAAGTGCTTCTCCAGCCACTGCAGACTCCTCTCCAGCTCGCGCTGCTGGCGCGCCGTGACGAGCACCAGCCGGTAGCCCATGTTCGTGAGGGTCACGAGTGCGTCGTACGCACCCTCGATTGGCGGGGTGCGGTCCAAGTAGTCGGTCTTCCAGAACTCCTCTACCTTTCGGACGGTCTCGTCAGGGTTGCCCCAGCAAGGGTTCTACCAGATTGTGAGCGTTTGCTGAATAAGTGAATTGGAAGTACCGCCAACCATCCAGTAGTAGTAGTCTGGTGGTATGTCGCTTAGCTTGCAGCCATGCGCCCGTCGTAAGTCTGTCACTCACAGTAGAAGTCATCCAATGTCATATTCGTGCCGTATGCATCGTTGTGCCCTACCCCAACCATCATGTCAATCAAGAACACGCAGTCCCTTCAGGTATGCGCAACCGACTCACACTTCGCGACGGCCTCGTTCGTCTGGCTCAGAACATCGTCCAAATCAATCGCGATCACCGGCCTGCCGTGGTCGTGGACAAACTCCTCCAGCACAGTGCCCGGTCTTGCTGCCGTCCTCGGGGTAGCATGTCCAGACGTTGTGAGATGCTTCTTCGGATCGTAAGTATTGTGACCAGAGATAGCAGCCATAGTCTTGGTGGAGAGGTATCGCTCAGGAGGTGGATGGGGTGGATCTTTTGGCGGCAATATCCTAGACCGAGGAGGACTACGAGGAGGACGTAGTATTTTCACCATCTTTGACTCGAACTCAGAAGTCGCGAGCACGTGTGTCGCGTCTAATGTCGTCATCGACGCGACGCGACTCTCTGACCGTTGCACATCATGACGACAAGCTCTTTGGATCAACATATCTACACAGTAGTACATTGGCCACGATACATTGAAACCGGTGGTATGTCAAGCAACTACTGGATTTGATGAGCTTTGGGTAGTGCCAGTGAGTGATCCAGAAACACTCACTGTTCAGATGATTGTAGATTGTTCCAGGATACCGACAGACATCACACGATCTGTCTTATCTACACAGGAAGGTGACGTCCTTCAGGGCCGAAATCCTCATGCAGAGGTGATAGGCACGCACCTTTCCTGTCTCCACCTCATACACCCATCCCGTGACCTTGGTGCCGGGGAGGACCAGCGGGTGTTCCTGGAGGAACTTCACGTCATCCTTCACGCTCCCCTCCAGGTCATGGAACTCAAGGAAGTCGAGTCCGTCGACGGCGCTGAGCGCAGGGTTAGAGGGGTCCGACTCCTTCACCAGTGTGCGCAGCTGTGGCGTGTCGAACGTGAGCATTCCGCAGCCAGTGTGGTGAAAGACGGCGATCTCTCGCGTCCCTAGCAGTCGCTGCGAGATAATAATCGAGCGCAGAGCTTCCTTACTAGTCGGCGAGAAGTGCTATCGGTGAGCGGTACAGCACTTACAGCGTTGGAGTTTACTCACGCGGCGCCGCCGGCGTTGCGGACAATATGCGCCTCGCCCTCCTGAATGCCCAGCTCTGCGTAGACACTTGTGGAGTGTGCCAGTCAGTTACGCGGATGTGAAAGGCATCATAGACCGCCTCACTTGATGCGCGCGTCCATGCAGGTCACTATTTCCGTTCCCCGGTCAGTCTATGACGCACTGAATAGCCTTCGGAAGAGCGTCACGTACCGATAAGCAGCTTCTTCGCCGGCGGGAGAGGAAGCTTGCCCTTGTCGCCGAAGTTGGCGACGTAGGCCTCGTTGGCCTTGACAAAGTCCTGGTAGGCAGACATGTGTGATGCGCTTGCGAGCGGGGCGGGGCTAGGTTTGCCTCGCTCGTCTTCTAGCGCGGGGCTTTTCTATGGGGCCGGAAGGCGGCGTGTCAATACGTCGGTCAAGAGGATGCGCGTGTGTGAAGTGAAATGGCCATTCAGCTTGGCTATGGCGAGAGGATGGCGTGCAGCTTGCTCGATAGGGGGCGCAAGTTCCATTTGGTATGGTCGCGACCATGCCTCGTGGATCTCGTCACGTCGCGGTATGGGAGCTCTCATACTCATTACGAGCGCAGAGGCGCGTGACACGAACTCGAGGCACTATACCTCGGGAGTCGGTGCGCGTATACTTTGAACCCGGATAGAGTGCTGAAGTCGACTGAGTAATGACGATCGGACACGGGCACTTACAATCTCGTTATCGCCAGAGAGCTTCGCCGCTGCGACCGAGCTTGAGCGGGTGAGTGCTGGATGGCCGACAACGCGAGGCGCCTTGCGGAGGAGATGTGAGGTGCTCTTGAGGTGGTTGAAGCCGCCATTGTAGAGTCGGCGCGATAGGAGGTTCATCGAACTGGAGAGGCTGGACCGACCTGGGACGATGCGAGCAAAAGCTGGTCAACCTGCAGAGCGCGCGCGTACAACGCGTATAATTTGCGAGTGACTCGCGCGATTGAATATTTCTCACGGGTCGCGCGGCCGACGTCATCCTTCATTAAGTAATTCATTCACCCGAAAAGGAGAGGGCCCGACGTCCGCGCGCGTTCGGAATTTAAAGGCATCGCGACTTCATGGAAGAACAAACCTTCCAAAACTACCAGGCGAGTCGACACTCCTACGCAGGATTGCAACATTCTGTAGGCAATGGGTCCTGCTGTCACGGCACTAGAATGGCCGGCGTCAAGCAAGAACAGCGCAGTGTTTCGCCGATCCTGCAAGCAAAACTAATTGCATGCATATGCTTGCTTACAGCAGGATATCTTCCCGAAGTGAGAGGAATAGAGCTTCAGCTTCAGGCTGTGTTCTATCTATTCTTGTTGTTCCCCAACGTTCCAGTAGATGACACGCTGACGTGGGATACTTGGGACTGCGACGGAAGCCGGCACAGGTACGCATCGTGCATGCACGCTTTCGCAGGATCATGCCAGGCTGGCAGGATGTTCAGGCTGCAGCTGGCTTTCGGCGACTCCAAGATGGAGCTCAATGTCGAGTGGGGCGGTGAGTAGGTGGCGAAGTGCGCGCGATGCCAGAGGTGGCGCGCCCTGTACGCCCTCACGTGTCTTGGCGTCGCGTCGCGCCCCTGGACCCCGAAAGCAGCCGGGCACATCTTCAATGCCGCGCACAAGCGATCACAGAACGCAGTTGGTGTGATAGATATACAGATGACTGCAAGGCACCCAGACGTACCACATACACACGTCTGCTCACCACCACCACTCGTCCAACGCCAGCGACAGCGGGAGCAGTCGTTGGCAGACTAGTCTAAGTCTGAGTCTGAGAACATACACCGCACGCAGCAGGACCCCGGGAGTAACCAGCCACACACCTCGTCCGGCGGGACGTCATCGAGGAACGGACAGCGTTCATTCATCTACTCTCCCCCGCCTTCATCTCACTTGACCCCTCCACGCTCCTTCCTCTATCTTACCACGACTTTAGTCTCCCTCCCCGACGCCGACACCACTCCCTCCCGCCACCATGGCCTCCGTTGACGGGGCCCCCATCCCCGCGAACGCTCAAGCAAAGGTGAATGGCATCGTCGAGCAGGATGCCGCCAAGGGTCGCGTGCCTGTACACACCTTCGACCCCGACGCAAGCCCTCAAGCCAAGGCAGCCGCTGCTGGCAAGGAGAAACACAAGCTGGGCATCGAGAACGACGACGTCAATAGCGGTGGGAAAGGTATGGCTCTACCTAGGCGTTAGGACGCTCCCGCAGTTGCCAGAGCGCTGACCGGCGCCGCTGCGTCGCAGAAGTAGCTGTCGACACTGGCAAGACCACACCCAGTATCCTACCAACTATCACCATTGAAGACGCCGACCAGAACCCCCATCCCAATGGACATTCGCAGAAGATTGTTCCAGATTCACCTGCCTCACCGACATGGCCCACTGACCCGACATCCCCGGATACCCCAGAGGTTCCTGGTGCCATGCCCAATGGACCCGCTCCAGAAATTCCCGACTGGTACAAGGTTGGCTGGCGGGACGTCTCTGGTGTCGACAAGCCCGTGGTTAAGGCGGAGGGAGAGGAGAAGGAGAAGGAGCTGCTTAGCCTTTTCTTGAGCGAGCAATTCTATGGAGAATGGTATCATAATGCGGCGATGGTGGTCGTGGTGAGTAGCTTGCCTTGTATTGACAGACGAGGTCGCTCACAGTGCTCTTTCTCACCTATCGCATTTCCGTGCATGTACTCATCTTCACAGGCGGTCCTCGTCACCCACTTCCTCACTCGCTTCCACTTCGGAATGGGATGGGTGTTCATCATCCTCGCGTTTTGCAACACCTACTATTCCACGTCCATGACCCGGACGCGTCTCAGGGCCCGCGATGACATCCAACGCGAACTCGTCAAGACTCGACTCAGCTCGGAGCAAGAGGTCGAGCCGGCGGAGTGGCTGAACAACTTCCTCGACCGCTTCTGGCTGATTTACGAGCCTGTGCTTTCTCGTACCATCGTCGCTTCCGTCGACCAGATTCTGTCGCAAAGCTGCCCACCATTCCTGGACTCACTCCGTCTCAGCACCTTCACGCTTGGCACGAAAGCCCCGCGGATTGAGAAGGTCAAGACGTTCCCGCGCACCGAGGACGACGTTGTCCTCATGGAGTGGTGGCTATCGTTTACCCCCAACGATATGTCAGAGATGACCGAACGGCAAAAGCTCAACAAAGTGAACCCCAAGATCATCTTGAGTGTGCGTCTCGGCAAGGGTTTTGCTAGCGCCGCAATGCCGATTCTGCTCGAAGACATGACTTTCACTGGCCACATGAAGATCCGCATGAAGCTCATGACCAACTTCCCTCACGTTCAGTTGGTTGACCTGTCTTTCATGGAGAAGCCGGTCTTCGACTACTCTCTGAAGCCCATCGGTGGCGAGACTTTCGGATTCGATGTTGCCAACGTGAGTACTTGTGTACTCATGGTTTTGCGTCTTCGATGCTGATTGCTTCTCAGATTCCGGGTTTGTCCGCATTTATCCGGGACACCGTCCACAGCGTCTTAGGCCCGATGATGTATGAGCCGAACGTCTTCACGCTCAACCTTGAGCAGATGCTGTCAGGGCAGCCCATCGACACCGCTATCGGAGTGCTGCAGGTTACCATTCAGAGTGCTCGCGACCTCAAAGGTGCTAAGCTCGGGGGTGGCCGTCCCGATCCGTTTGTGGCACTCAGTCTCAACGAACGTGCTGAACTTGCGAAGACGAAGTGGAAGCACAACTCGTACGTCATTCCATGCTACACGTCGTGTGACGTATGCGGTTTGATATTGACGTCGATTTCTGATCTCCCGGCGCTTGCTTGTAGGATCAACCCGACATGGATGGAAACAAAGTTTATCCTGGTCAACTCGCTCACGGAGAACCTGCTCTTGAAGGTCTGGGACTACAACGACCACCGCGCGAACACGGACCTCGGGTTCGCGACCTTCGACCTCAGCGTACTGGAAGCGGATGCAACGCAGGAGAACATCGAGGCGCCCATCTTGAAGGATGGCAAGGAGCGTGGTACTATCCGGTTCGACGTCAACTTCTACCCTGTGCTCAAGCCCGAGCTCGACGCTGGCGGACAGGAAGTCCTTCCCGACACGAGTGAGTCCAATTGTGCATGGACGAGGATGCCGCTAACACGTATCCGTCTACGCAGAGGTCGGCATTGTGCGTCTCACTGTACACCAAGCCAAGGACCTCGACTCCACGAAGTCCCTGAGTGGCGACTTGAACCCCTTCGTGAAGATCTTCACCGGCTCAGGAAAGCACCCCATTCATGTGACACGCAAGGTGAAACACACGAACAACCCCGTGTGGGAGGACAGCACCGAGTTCCTCTGCACGGACAAGTCGTCCAGCGTGATCATCGCCAAGGTCATCGACGACCGCGACTTCCTGAAGGACCCAGTCATCGGCTATATGAGCATCCGTCTCACCGACCTGCTCAAGGCGAAGACCTCCGGAAAGGACTGGTGGCCGCTCAGCGGTGCGCCCAGTGGGAAGCTCAGGGTGACGGCCGAGTGGAAGCCACTCAACATGGCGGGCAGTCTCCACGGTGCGGACCAGTACGTGCCCCCTATCGGAGTCGTGCGACTTTGGCTTCAGCGCGCGAGGGATGTCAAGTACGTGGATTGCCAAGTCTCGTGTCGTGATGTGTTTGCTCACGCATCTTCTATAGGAACGTGGAGGCGACCCTTGGTGGCAAGAGCGACCCGTACGTCCGTGTCATGGTCAACAACGTCATTCAAGGACGCACGGAAGTTGTCAATAACAGTAGGTTGCTGATGTCTGTATGTTCGGGACCCTGGACTTATTATCGCTTTTATAGACCTCAACCCCGAATGGGACCAGATTATCTATATTCCTGGTATGTCTGTCCGAATTGCAACCTTATGGTCCATGTTGACTAATCCTCCAATCCAATAGTGCATTCGATGAAGGAGGTGTGTGTCGGCGGAACTGCGAATGTCACCAGCATGTGTGTGCTAATTTCATTACAGACGATGTTGTTGGAGTGCATGGACTACCAGCATATTACGAAGGTGCGTCACTACCGATCATAGGTTCGGCGAGTTCTGACCGAACGTCGCATCAGGACCGATCCCTTGGTTACACTGAGCTCAGGGTCTCCGACCTCGCCAGGCCGGCTACCTCCGAGGATGGCAAGTTCAGATTCGAGTCAACTGGAGAACGTGAAGTCGAGGAGCCCCTGAAGCTCGGAAACGGCGCGTTCAAGGGAAGGCTGCACTACATTGCTCAGTTTGTGCCTGCGTACGCCGTGCGCGGCATCCACTTCAACTCCGGCCCCAACGAACTCGAGCAGGCTGCAGAGCGCGAAAAGGCTAGGTCGCCCGACGGCAGCGAGGGTGGTACCGTGCACGACGAGAGCGATTCCGAGGACGAGGGTGCTGTACCTGAGGGCGTCACCACCAGCCATCCTGTTGACGAGGATCAAGCTAACGGTGTGAATGGAGAGAGGGGTCACCGGTCTGCGAAGTCGACCGACACCACTGCTTCCGCGATGACCACGGCAACGACTGCTGAGGAAGAGCAACGCCCTGAAGATCAAGGCATTGAGATGACCAAAGACGAGCTCCTCACCCACCGTACGTTGACGTCTAGCCCGCATGCAGGGAGGGCCCACGCACTGACTGTATTTCACTCCTGCAGAGGCCGGTGTCATCATCTTCAACGTTTTGTCCGGGCGCCTACACAAGAAGGCCAGGCTCGAGGTGCTCCTCGACGACGCCTACTGGCCAGCCTTCAGCACCGTCCGCCCCCGCAGCACGAATGCGCATTGGGAGTACATTGGCGAAGGCGTTGTCAAGGAGCTCGACTTCAGCCGGGTGTGGCTCCGCCTGAACGAGGCAGACGAGGGCGACAAGGACGACGTTGTTGCTGAGTGGAAGGGCGACGCGAAGGCATTCCTGCAGACGACGCTGGTACGTATGCGCCACACAGCCAATTTGCGGATAGTATGGACTGATTCCCGATGTAGGAGGGTCCGGCTGAGTTCACTCTGGTGGACCCTGATGATGAGGACAAGAAGTCGGTGGTCAAGATCGAGTCCCGGTACCTGCCTGTCCCGATCAAGTTGGACCCAAGGGAGAGCGTTAACAGTACGTATGACAACATGCCCGTTTATATGCGTGATGTTAACCCCGCATATAGACCAGGGTCTGGTTCGCGTCGACCTTCTGGACGGACACGGCATCCACGGTGTCGACAGAGGAGGTACGAGATTGTGCTACGTCTGTATTCGGGCTTGGGCGCTCATACCACTCTAGGAAAATCCGACCCCTATGTTGTGTTCCACCTCAACGGCCAGCGGGTATACAAGTCACAGACCAAGAAGAAGACTCTTAACCCCGAGTGGAACGAGACCTTCACCGTGCAAGTGGTAAGTCGCGGGATGGTTGTGAGGAAGCATCTCGGAACTACACTCACTATGACCTTCTTAACAGCCTTCGCGTACCGGCGCACACTTCCACCTCGAGGTGTTCGACTGGAACCAGATTGAGCAGGCGAAGAGTCTTGGTTCATGTATCATCGACCTGGCGAACCTCGAACCCTTCACGGCTGTCGAGCGTAGTCTAGCGCTTTCGTCATCAAAGCACGGCGACAAGGGCGAGATTCGTCTCCGTCTCCTCTTCACCCCGGAGATCATCGTCAAGACACGCAAGAACACTTCGACATTCTCCTCTGCAGGGCGAGCCATGACGCAAATTGGCCACATCCCAGTAGGCGCCGGTAAGGGCGTCTTCCATGGTGTCACCGGCGTCTTCAAGAGGCGCAACAGCAGCAGTTCGGATTCCTCGGACGAGAGACCTGACCCTCCTGCTGGCGTCGTCTCGAAGCCCGTCGACTATGCTGAAGCTGGTCCTGCCTCGTTCCCTACGTCTGGATCTCTTAATGGACACAGCGAGCCGGGCACGCTCCGCGTGATTGTCAGGGAGGCAAAGGACCTTTCCACTTCGGACGATATCAAGCCGTATGTCCTTATTCGCGTCGGGGATAAGGAGCACAAGACGAAGCATGGCCACAAGAGCGCATCTCCAGAGTGGTGAGTACCGAATGGGTCACAGCATTGGTGTACGAAGTGCTCAAAGTGTGTACAGGAACGAGTCGTTCGCGTTCTCGGCTGCGCCTGGTACCCAGCCTAAAATGTTCATCTGGGTGTTCGACCACAAAACGTTGGGCAAAGACAAGCAGCTTGGCCAGGCTGAGGTTGACGTGAGTGCTTGGTGCCCTGTATAGCACGAAGTGTGGCTGACATTGTTTCGCTCAGATCTGGCAACACTTGAAGCCTGGCGAGATTATCCCAGCGAAGGACCTCACGATTGAGCTGCGCGAGGGCCAGGGTCTCCTCCAACTACGACTCGAATACGACCCTGATACTCCGCTCTCGACGAAGCCCTCGCGTGCATCCCTTCACTCCATCTCAGGCGAGAAGGCCCCTCCGATCTCTCCGTCGCGGTTCTCGATTAGCAGGCGGCGTGGGGCCGATCGCGACGATTAAGCTCACGGACCCGAATGTACACTTACGAACGCATACGATATTTAGTGGCAGCGGCAGAAGCCGCGCGGACAATTCTAATGACATTCCCTAGCCCTAGTCTTAGTTCCGTCGCATTCTGTCATGTACATCTTTTCTGTCCACCATGTTTTGCATACCTCAGTTACCCAGCTTTCTCTGACATTACTATGTATTGCGCTTGAACATCAGTGGTCCGTTTGCTGCCCACATCCCATAGCGTCGGGCTGAGTTGCTACCAATTCACTGCTTACAACGTACTCGGTAGATACCACTGCGCCCGTGTACGCCTCCCACAACCCGTGCAACTGGCAGGCGAGCGATGACCACATCGCAATGGAAGGTAGTACAAGTCCAAATACAGGCAAACAACGTGTGGCCGAGAGCCGCGGCGCCGCGCGCGCGAGGAGTCTTTGCTTCCGCCGCCTGGCATGTCGCGACAACCCACAGACGTCTGAGCTCCCTATTTAACGGCGAAGACTAGGTGAACAGTTCAGGATGGCTGTTCCAGCACCAGCATCTCTCCGTGACTTGTACACCACGCCCTCCAACACCTGGTCTTTCGTGCCACCCTCTCTCTCTCATGACAACTCCAATTCTACTCACCCTCCTGCCTCCGGACCCTCTACATCAAATCAATGGTCAACTCGCACCGCCCCGAACCCTCTGTTTGACCTGTCTTCGTCTCTCACGAATGATGACTCGGGCCTGGACATCACATCACTAGCGAAGGAACTGCTCGCTGCCGCCCTCCTGCAATACGCGACTGCTGCGCTTGTTCAGCCATGGGAAGTGGGAAAGACGCTGCTGCAGGTGCAATGGGTGCCGCGCGATCCCAGCGACATTGCACCCGAGGCGAGCGTCGAGGTAGCGGAGGATGACGGAGAGGTACGTCATCTCAGTAGCAGCCTCACTTTACCATTCCTTACCCCGAGGTCGCGCTTTCCTCTTGCGCAGCTCAGTGACTCTTCTTCGAACGAGAACGATTCCTACTTTGCGGATCCGACGGCCGAGAAGCCTCCGCGGCCACCCCGTCCTGCTGATGAGGGAGGGTATATTATACGACAATCCTTGCTGGAAGAGGGCACACAGCCGGAATATGTTATACCGGTGGGCAGCGCGGATGGAACGTGGGGCATGATGAAGCGGTTAGGTCGCTTCAGGTCGGAGGGTTGGTTGGCATTGTGGAAAGGTGAGTTGCCTCCTGTCGTTTGCTGGGTATGGAACCGAAGTGAGCGTACCATCCCTCACAGGCCTTCTAACGTCCGCGGTCACCAACGCTTTATCTGGAGTACTGCAACCTCTAATATACAACCTCCTTCAATCCGCGCTCTCCCCGTTGACACCAAACTCCTTCTCACATCCTCTGGGCACAACCTCCGTCCTCCTCCCTGTCGCCTCGCAAGTGCTCACGGGCTTCATTCTATCACCCCTGGACCTTGTCCGCACTCGTCTCATGGTACAGTCATCTGTGCCAAGACATCGCACATATTCAGGTCCGTTGGACGCGCTCCGGCAAATCCTATCTCAAGAAGGCGGCGTGCGTGGTGTGTACCTACATCCTCATCTCCTTCTACCAACACTACTCGATAACGCCCTGCGAGCAATTGTCCCCCTCACATTCCCCGGCCTCATCGCGGCATACGTCGGCCTCGGCACGAACATCTCCCCCGAGACAACACCCGTGCAGTGGCAAATAGCAGAGCTCCTAGGCAACGCCGCGGGTGCTCTCGTCGCCCTTCCTTTCGAGACGGTCCGTCGCCGACTTCAAGTTCAGACGCGTGGAACTGCCCGGCCGCTGAAGGGGTGCGTGGAGATTCGTCCAGCGCCGTACAATGGCATGGTCGACGCGTTCTGGCACATCCTCACGGAGGAGCGGTCCGACCTGCCTCTGAAGCCGCAGACGAAGCGCAAGCGGAGGCGGAGCTCTCTCAAGGGCAAGGAGCCTGCGCGCGAGCACGAGGAGGCGTTCGTCGAGGAGGAGAACGAGAGCTGGCTGAGGCATAGCGGGATCGGACAGCTCTATCGCGGACTGGGCATGCGGCTCGGCGCCGGGCTGGTTGTCTTCGTGCTGTCGCTGGTGAATGGGCCGGACGAAGCGGATGCGGGATGGGCAGAGTTGTGAGGGTTCGCTCTAGATACGTTAGTGTAGCTCGTGTGGTTGTTGCTTAGCAATGCGATTCTCCTCACTCCGTCATGTCAGTTGTGCCGACCTTGTATTGTCTATGGCGTCGACGCAAACCTATGGCTTCTATTCGTGATTATAGAGCGAAATTGGATTGCGTGCCAGCGGTCTACTACCTCGAAGTGTATGAAGATGCATCCCCTGGTCAGCAATGCACGCGAATGTATCACAAACCGGCTGCTCCTAACAAGGTTGGCTGTGTTCATCCCGGCGAACATGGAACCGTTGCGAGTAGAAGTACGCACCATTACTCGCCAGGCGTGATATATGCGTCTTAGGGTCCTGGGTGAGTGAGCAGTAGCGAATATGAGTATGAAAAATCTGCATGCCGTTGTGGGCGCATGCGTGTAACAACAAGACCACGGATCAGGGAAGGATCGTAATGACGAAATCTCTAAGCGTATCTTCAGGGTGCTATTCGACGCCCTTATGACGCTGTTGCACCCGGGGTTTCACAAGCATTACTGAGGTTCGATTACCGAAACCTTCCCATGTGAGTGGAGCGGTGAGTATTCACGAACATTGGATGCAGGCAGACTGCGCACGTCTCACGATGGACGGACTCGACGTCAGGCCACGCAGGGAACTCACCAGGATGCGTCATCCCCTCCTGTGTGGCCAGCTGCAATTGGTCGGTTCGGGATGCCGAAGAGACAGATTCACATCGGAGGAGGCGTCGCCGCAGCCTACACGACATGTCCATAATGTCCGTGCTGCGGTGGTGCCGAAGCGCGACGCTTGCAATGCCACATTGCCAGCTATTCGTAGCCTGTCTGCACGGTCCCAGCGCCCGGTGACCGTCTGATCTGCTACGACCCAATTATCTGCGAAACGCAATCTACACCTTGCCTTTAGCAGGATCCGTGAACAGCGCTGACACTTGGCGTCGCAGGCAGATCGGACTGGGGGCGCAGAATGTCCGCAGGATGCCAGCACCGCCCGGCGTACGTCGGACAGAAAATCAGATTGCGGCGGAAGAAGGGTTCATGGCCTAATGCCGCGGCAAGACCTTCTCCGCTACCATACGGGCGAGCGTTGGCGGCACGACGTCCAGCTGCACCGGCATCGTGCTGTCCATATGGCCCTGCGCGCGAGAAGATACGAACCGTCAGAACATAGAACATATCAAACACAGGGGTATTACGAAGACGGCGCACATGCGTGAGATGGTAGCGCAAGCCACTCAGCTGCTTGTACTCCTTGCCACATCCAGGACGGGGACAGGGGTGCACCTTGCGCTTGGGCTTCTGAGGACTTCTGACCGAGACCTCTTCCTGGGTCCCTGGAGCATCTGCCGTCTGCGCCGTGTCGTCTGAGTCGCAACATGATGTTCCCTGAGCTGCGGGAGGTCGAGACGTCGCATCTGTGGGTGCCTGTTGGGTCACCTCTGCAGTAGCGGCCCCCAATCCGGCGGTGTCGGTCCGCGACGCGAGAGCTTGTTGGAAGTGATATCTGGATCTGAATGCCATAAGGGTAATTGACCGGTAGGAAGGGGTAAATAGCCGTCATTGAACGGGGAGCGGCGGTGGATGTCATATGCATTTGACGTACATTTGTAGATGGTACTGAAGGCCATTCAAACTCTGTGGACAATAGGACATACGTGAGCGACGGTTACATCGGGATGACAGATCCATGACGGTGGCGCGTACCTTCCAGCTCTTCTCACATCCCGTCAAACCACACCTGAACGGCTTGCTTCCGCCGAGATCGCCGTTATGCTCGGCCTTGCTGTGGTCAGACAGCTCTTTGGAAGTCGCAAATGCGTTGCTACTGCTGGAGGCGCCTTCTGCCCAGCAGTCTCTGTGACCACATGCATACGCCAGAACAGACGCACTGGAACAGGCAACCGCGCAAGGCACGGCGGTCAGCTTAGTGATGAAACCAGGGACCGGAAGGAATAACTCTCACTCAGTGGTCGCTGGAAGTAGGGAAGACAGGCGTGTAGGGCGCTGTGAATTTGACCTCCGCGGCGTCGCTGCGCTCTGTGCCTTCTCAGCGTCGGTGCGATAATATGGTCTGGGCGCATACACAGGGTCAACGCCGGCACCGGTGTCGCTGACCGTGTGATTGCCAGGAGGTGGAGTGGGCGAGCCAGGTGGAGATGGTGACCCACACTGCGAGGGTGAAGCCGGAGAATCAGACGGAACGGCGGGATCGTAGATAGTGGCCGCGTCAGGAGGCCCGATACACTCCTCCGCTGCAGGGCTGGGGCTGGGTGGCTGCCCGGCAATATGTTGGGATGACTCGGTAGTGGAATGATCATGGTTATCGTCATGTATGGGTATGAAGGGGAAGTCGTGGGATCCGTACGTCCCAGATCGAGTAGTCGCCGCCGGAGCCTCGATATCGGACAGCCCGGAAGGAGCATGGTTTGGCGAAAATGTCGCCGATGGGTAGTAGCCATGAGGGTCGGGAGACTGTGTGACTGAGCTCGGATGCGACAACGCGGCGCTGAGGGACGAAGAAGTATACTGAAACGACGGAGGCTCTCGTTGATGACCAGGGGAAGTTCCAGTAAGGTGGGCACCTGACAATATCTGTTCAGGAGAATACGAAGTAGCATGCGACTCTTGAGAATGCAACGGGGATCCCTGATACAGCACCGACGGCGCTACATACTGGGGACTTCGGCCGTCCCAGAACTCTTGTTCCTGAACATGTGTCGGAGTCCACTGGGAGGATGTGCCTGAGGGAGCTGGCACAGAAGACGAGGGTTCACCCCTGGGCGCAGCGTCCCGAGAGAGAGCAGCCCGTCTGCGCTCCAGCATTCGCCATCTGTGGAACTTCGTTCAGCGCGAACGGTCTCCGCGTGCCTTCACACAGCTGTCACCTGTTTCTACAGCCCAGTCCGCTCCTGTTGAGTTCCTGGCCGATGAGGCCCCATTTGCCTCCGAGTCTCGAGTACGCTTCCATTAATTTGGCATCCTCGTCGGAGGTCCAGTCGTCGCGCTTCAGGGACGGATCCAACGCCTCTCTGTAGCGCTTCGAACACGCGTCGTCCGTCCTGCCCGGTATGTTACGCGCAATGACGGACCACTTCGTTCCGTGAGCGGCGTACAGGGCCAGGAGGAGTTGGTCCTCTTCTGGAGTCCATGCCGACTTCTTCACGTTCGGGGAGAGGGAATGCAGCCATCGCTGAACCGTACGGGTGAGAACGCTGAGCAGGAACAGATCGACTGTTGCAAACCTTTCTACACGCTTTGTTCGTCCGACCAGGGACTAACGCTGCCACGGCCTTCCAATTGTCATTCTCCCCATGTATGCCTACGGCCTGTATGAGGAGATTGTCTTCATAGGTGGTCCATGGCTTTCCTACGCCCCTTTCGCTCATCTACCCTCCGCGAAGAGGACGTTGAGGACAGCGTAGGGCAAGCAGATTGGCAGAAGCACGGCCGTGAAAGCAGGATCCGGCAAGTGTAGAGTCGGGTACAGACATGCATACAGGCGCGCATGATGCGCCGAATCTGTTCGTCTTCGATTACGTAAGACTGTCTTGCTCTCGCTCGTGCAGCCATGTCTCTCGTCCAGGGCTACTCTTCAGACGAGGACGACGGTCCTCGCGTGCCGACAAACGATGCTTTCGGTCTCTCTGCTCTCCACGCCTCCAAAAAACCACGCGTGGACGAGTCTTCGACGTCTCTCGTGCCAACGTCAGCTCCAGATGTGCTCGCAGAGGTGAGTGGCATGTCTGACACCTTCACCCTCGCAGTCTTCCAACGCACGCGTCCTAGGACCCACTACACCAAACCGCGTTGGTGACACGACCAACAGACACGCAAATGCATGTCAATATATCCTACCAGGATATGACACTGCCCGTCCAGGGCCCGGAGAATCCGTTCGGCGACCGCAATAGGTTCCTCAACCAGAACGCCCTAGCGGGCCATGTGGAGGAGCAAGCTATGACCGAGCACGCTTTCCGACAACAACATCTCACACATGCTATCCTCGGCTACTCAGCCAACCCGTCCGTGGACCCGAACGCGCCCGCTATTATCGGCTCCGTGGAGAAGGCGCAGGCGAATGGTTTCGCTACCATTGGGATGACAAAGGCTCCCCGCGCAAAGAAGAACGAGCTGAAGCGAAAGCGGAAAGCGAAGGGAGACCTGGAGGTTGTGGATGGCGAGGGTGCGTACGAGGGTCCTTGGGCGTCTTGGGAGACAGACCAGCCAGAAAGTCCAATGCCGGAGGGCGCGGATGAGGCGGAAGAGTCTGAGGAAGAGCCAGAGGAGGCCATTCAGCCGAAGAAGGCGAAACCAAAACGTGGCGCGCCCGGACTCGAGTCCTCGGTCTTCCATGGCAAGTCTATGCACGACTATCAGGGCCGAACATACATGCACCCGCCGCTATCAGAGGCACCGCAACTGCAACATGAGCCTGGGTCTCAGGAATGTTTCATCCCGAAGGTATGCATACACACCTGGACCGGACACACGCAGGGTGTCTCCGTTCTCCGCCTATTCCCCAATACCGGTCATCTGCTTCTGAGTGGTTCGATGGACACGAAAATCAAGGTGCGTTCGCACTGACGACAATTCCCCGGTTCTGGTGCTGATTCGATACAGTTATGGGACATCTACACCCACGGGAACTGTCTACGTACCTTCCATGGGCACATGAAGGCAGTGAAGGATGTCACGTTCTCCAACGATGGACGCAAGTTCCTATCTTGTGGCTATGACCGTCAGATGAAGCTGTGGGACACCGAGACGGGTCAGTGCCTGAAGCGATTCAGTAACGGCAAGATTCCGTACGTCGTACGTTTCCATCCCGATGAGGATAAGCAACACATTTTCCTCGCGGGTATGTCCGACAAGAAGATCATCCAGGTGAGTGCTTCCGGACGCGTGTCCTCAGCCTTCACGACGGATGCTGACTGCGCGCTGTCAGTACGACATAAACTCGGGTGAAATCACGCAAGAATACGACCAGCACCTTGGCCCTGTGAACACAATCACCTTCGTCGATGAGAACAGGCGGTTTGTGACGACGTCGGATGACAAGACCATCCGCGCATGGGACTTCGACATCCCTGTCGTCATCAAGTACATCGCAGAGCCCCACATGCACTCGATGCCAGCTGTCACGCTGCATCCAAGTAGTACGTTTCATCCCTTGTTTCTATTTTTGTGCGTCCGGCTGACCGCCCGACGATGTGGTTAGAGAAGTACTTCGCCGCCCAAAGCCTGGACAACCAGATCCTGGTGTACAGCACCGACAACTTCCGGCAGGCGCGGAACAAGCGCTTCGCGGGCCACTCTGTCGCGGGCTACGCCTGTCAGGTTGGGTTCTCCCCAGACGGAAAGTGGATCAGCAGCGGAGACGGCGAGGGCAACGTGGTGTTCTGGGAGTGGAAGACGGGCCGCATCAAGTCTCGTCTGCGGGCGCACCAGAAAGTCGTCATCGCGCACGAGTGGCTGCCGCACGAAACGGTGCGTTTTCCGTTCTCCGTCCTCCGTTTGCCGCGCAGGCGGCAGCACATCGATATCTCCGGACGACCTGCTGACATGGCGCCTTGCAGTCCAAGGTCGTGACCGGCTCGTGGGACGGTTTAATCAAGCTCTGGGTACGTCATATCCGTGAAAATCCCGCACCGACACGGAGGCTGATCTGTCTCACGACGCCTGCAGGACTGATGGACGCTCTGCGTGTACCCTGTACACCTACCTGTAGACGTGTACAACTAGATTCTGGCCGCGCGGAAGTCCTTCTGTCGGCTGCGAGAGTGAGGTGAGCGTTGCTCACGGTCTGCAGGCTTATCGAGCCTTGGCCTCCTGGGCGCAAAAAATATGGCCACGCTCTTGGGAAACCGAGTGCGTACCCGAAGGAAGACGCGGCCAGGCCCACATGTGCAGACGCGAAGTGCGGGGTACGTTCCTGTCCAGCCTGCCCGAAGCGAGTGCTATTTTTCCGCAGGACGAGTTGCACTGTGGCACATGTTCAACTCATCTGGGGCAGGTAGGTCCCGGCGATCCCGAGGCTGATCGCCTCGATTGCTTGTCCTCTCTGAGTCTCGGGCTCCACCACATCTGATCGGGCGGGCGCGCTATCAGTATGCACTATGGACTGCTGCTAACGCTACTTAACGCTAGACTCAAGAGTTGTGGCGCCCCCGTCGCGAGGGCAGGCGCACGATAGCGCACGATACGGGGCCGACGCTCGCTCGTCGGGTGCCGCCCATCATCGAGAGGCGGGAACTCGCCCTGTGCAACAGCGGTGGCGGCCCCTGCTGAGAGCAAGAGCAGCTGCTTTTGTTACTTACTTATCGCCTCTGTGCGCAATTTGTGCGCGCCGAGTCCCGACCGTCCGCGTTTGCGGCGAGATTTGCACGGATCAGAAGGTCAATGTCAGATGAGCGGTGCGAGGCGCAGGCTGCAGACTGCAGAGAGTTTGCAGCCAGCCAGCCAGCTGAGTCGGCGGGAGCGCTCCGGATCCGGAGAGAGCCTGGCTGCCCTGCCCAGCCCAGGAAGATAAGAGAAGGCAGGCTCAGCAGGTGTAGGACCGGGAGCGGCATGACGTCGAGAGAGTAGATCCACCGCGGCGGCTGTTGCGCATGGGTTCGTCCAGCTGTCCAGACTCCAGACTTCGTTCTGCGCGGGCCTGAACTTGGCTGCCCATGCCGTGAGCGAGTGCGAAAACGTGACGCTGCATCCGCTCTCATTTGACCCAGGTTCTGCAGCCAGCGCCGGTTCTGCCGGGTGTGACCCCCGTTTGTGAGCTGAGCCTCTCGAGCTTGACATCAGACAGGACAGCACGCGCCGGCACGGGCATCGCACGGGCTCGTCCGACAGGGTGGAAGCTTCGTGAGTGAGGGTCCCCGAGGAGGCTCGGACGTCGGCTCCCAGTACGTATACTGTATGGCAGCATGCATGTATGCATTGAATTTATCTCGGACGCCGACGCCCCGGAATAAATTATACTGGATCCCTTCGGACACGAGATCGATTGTATGTAGGAGGAAACGATGCCGCCGACCGTTCTAGCGTTTACTTGCCTGTCTTCGGGCTTCAGCCATTCTGTCCGAGGTGTTCAGTCCACCATGGGAAGGCGCGGGTCAGATTCAGAGGCAATCTCAGTATGTATGTATGCAGCATGTCTGAATTCATTACGCAACTTTGGCCGCTCCCCGCCGCTCGGGGCCTTGGCCAGGGCCGGATCTGGGATTTGGCGAATCGCAGGGTTTTGGGGCGTGCGCAATGATGCCGGGACGCCACCTGGAGGTTCGGGTGGAAGGTTGAGATTCAGAAGGCGTACGTACGCGTTCTGGGCGCGCATATGCTTGCATGCTTGCAGGTTGGCAAGCGAGCTGCGGGTCACCGGTGGTTCCTGCTGGGTTCCTGTTCGACGCTCCGAGATACTCTGCGGATGCCCGGAAACTTGAAAGCCATCGTACTTAGTCATGCATTCAATGGGGCCGGGCGTCTTGGGTGGATCGTGATTCGTGGATCGTGGATGCGAGGAGGATCGTCCCGGTATAGTTACTTAGGGCCTGTTCGGTAAAAAGATATGGGGAAAAGTAGGCCTACTTTCTACCTTATATAGTATACAAAAATAAAATCCGTGTCCCGAGGATACCATATAAGGCAGAAAGTAGGCCTACTTTTCCTGATATCTTTTTACCGAACAGGCCCTTAGGTACGAAAAGTTAGGTACGCGTACTTATGGTAGGCCCATGTCTAGTACGCTGGTAGCCAGAAAGTTAAACGCGGAATCCCTGGGAATCCGAGCGGAGTCTCTCAATATCTGTCCGCCCCGTGTGCCAAGTGTATCGAGGTTCCACAGGATGGAGGACGCTCATTGGAGCGCGCCCCTGGGCCAACCTGATAGGCAGGATCCAGCTGGCCAGTGCGTAATCAGAGACGAAACGGGACGGGTGTGCCTTGAAACCGAGAGACAGCCCTGGAACGTGGATACTGAACCGTATCTCAGCACCCAGGCTACATCCAAGGCAGCCATGAACGTGGTCACGGAGCAGTTGCGAGCAGCACGAGCGTTCTTGGGCTCGCTCATGCTCGCTCTTCGTGCATGCTGTTTTGGCGCTGCGGGTGGGACGATGACGCAACTTCAAGACGGTCATATCGGGTGAATGGTTCATCCCAAGAGAGACAGAGACATTGAGCTGATGGCGAGATCCTGGGTCTAGAGGTCGGGCGTGGCATCAAAAATTCAAACGCCGTACGCAGCAACTTAGAATAGGGCGCTGCTGATCAGGATCTGTCCGACGGAGGATGGTGCGACGTGTAACGGGAGCAGCACGCGTCGGCGGTGAAGTTGGGATGGAGACGGGCGAGAATCGAAGAGTGTGGTCGAGGAAGATCGTCAGCGTTGACGATTGACGGATGGGGATTTGCAGCCGTATGGAAACGGCGAGACTCTCGGCGGCGGGCTGTGGCACACAAGAGGTCGGACACGGTCGGACGGCGACTGGCCTGAGCGACGACATTGAATGTAGGCGCGCACCACTGGGCTTGGCCGCGGAAGGGACGGTGATCGAGAGCGCTAGGACAAATGAGGCGCAGAAGAGGCGCAGATAGAGTTGGCTCGCGGTCGGCTTGGAGTACGTTCCGCGCGCGGTGCACACGCCGTGTGCGCCGCTGTCTGGCAGGATGTGAGGGGGATGGGATGAGCATCTCGGACGTGCGCGGTTATCAAGAAGTGAGGAAGAGGACACGGACGGCGAATTTGTGGAGGCCCGAGAGAGCGGAGAGCCGGGGCTGAGGACATGGCACTCATGGCGCTGGCAGCCATTGGCAGGGTCAGAGTGGCTTGGACAGAGGCCGGTCGCTGCCGGACCGCACTATGTGCCTGGCATGCGGTTGCAATCTTGATGAGGTGACAATCCACTGATCGCATTTCCGCATCCCACGTGCCCCGCCGCCCTGCCAGACATTCCGGTCATAAATGTTCCCCTCTCGCTCCAGCTTTCGACACAATCCCCCGACCAGCCACCGCTCTCTGTACCGCTCTCCCGACACACACAATGCGTTTCTTCTGGTCCCTCCTCCCCCTCGCAGTTCTTGCTGCTCTCGCCTCGGCCGCTCCCGTCCGTTCCTCTCCCCGCTCTCCCCCGTGTGCCAATTGCTGACCCTGCGTCCCACAGGTTGACTCGGTCGTACGTCTTCCGCCATGACCTCGCACCCAGGACATATCTCTCATACCCCTCCCCGGATTCTAGGTCGCGCGTGGATGCCCTAACGGAAAGCCCGGCTGCGGAGAGGGCCCTACCAAGCGGGACGTTGTCGTCGCGGTGCGTTGCTTCTCGTCTATTGTGTTTCACCCTCGCTCATTCTCTCGCGCCCGTCTTCTGCAATACAGCTCTAGCTCTGATTAAGCTGGCGATTGCCATTCGGCACTTCTTGAGCATGGTGTCTACGGGCGCATTATGGTGAGTTCTTGTCTTCCCACTCAGCCTAGAAGCCAGAAGTGAACGTCTCTCCCATTGCCCAGTACCCCATTGGTGATACTCTGGTAACGCTGGATTGCTGTCAGACGGTTCTGTAGTTGCCCTCCCGCGATGGAGGTTGCTCGTTCATGCAACCTCCTGCTGTCGCGTCCGCTCGTTGTTGCTTGATTTATTTTGGTCGATTAATCTACGCTTGTACTATAAAGTGTACACCATGAGCTCGCATCCAAAACGCGTCCGGATCATATACAGAGTTTACCTGTCTCTACCTTTGCGTCATCAGGCCTGTTCGGCTGTTGTGTCGGAGTGTGAGCTTGGTAACGGAGGTGAAATAGCCGTGGGGTCGCGTGGGGCGCGCTTTGGACCCCTCACGTGCGGAGTTTAGGGCCGGTCTTTACGCGAGGCAACGCGTTAATTGTGTGTGGCTGTCGAAGGTCGACGCGTCTTCCTCTCTTCCTCCCTCCACAGCACGACCGCCATGTCGCTCCTCGACGATCCCATTGCCCAAGATGACTTGATGAAAGACAGGTCTCGCGTCTTTGAGGAGTTCCTCGACGCGGATGCTGGCAGCTACAACTACCGCGATGAAATCGCATTGATGCTCCGAAAAGATGAACGCCGGCTCATCGTCAACATCGACGACCTGCGCGACTACAGACGCGACTTTGCCGATGGCCTGCTCAAGGAGCCCGTGGAGTACCTCCCTGCACTCGAAGACGCGCTCGTGAAAGTCGTGGAGCGCGTTTTTGACAAGGACAAGCACGAAATCGAGGGCAAGTCCTACCGCGTCGGGTTCAGCGGTTCGTTCGGCGACCACCACGTTAGTCCCCGTCACCTCCGTGCCGCCCAGCTGGGCAAGATGATCTCGCTCGAGGGCATCGTGACACGCTGTTCGCTCGTGCGCCCGAAGATGCTCAAGTCCGTGCACTACTGTCCGGACACAGGCATGTTCCACGCTCGTGAGTACCGCGACGCCACCACCACCACCTCAAATCTTCCCCCCACGTCCTCGGTCACGCCACAGCAGGACGAGGATGGCCGTCCGCTGGAGATGGAGTACGGCCACTGCGAGTTCCGGGACCACCAGAGGATCAGCATCCAGGAAATGCCGGAGCGCGCGCCCGCCGGACAGCTTCCTCGCAGCACGGACGTGATCCTTGACGGCGACCTCGTCGACAAGTGCAAGCCGGGCGACCGCATCCAGCTCGTGGGCGTGTATCGCAGCGTTGGCGGCGGTGCGAGCGGTTCGTTCAAGTGAGTGTTGACATTGTTCGTCTCAGTGTGACGTATGGGACGGGGTTCTCTCCGCGTGTTCTGACGACCGTTCTTGGTCGTCAGTTGGAAGATTGCACTCGAGCGCGGTACGCTTTTAGCATGCACTTGCGTCAGCCCGCAGTGCTGGGAAGGCGGAGGGCAGTGTGAAGTGATCTCGGCGAGTGGATTGGAGTGCTGGGGAACTTTCTAGTTCCATGCAACCGTCAACGAGAACGCCCTTCTAGCGCCCCTGTGCAGCACTCCGCCGCATTATCAATGCTTCACACCGCCCGTGGCACGTCCTGCGGCGAGAGCTCACTCGCAGAAGGCGTATGCTGCCTGCACACTGTTTCACATTTGGCCGTCATCATGGTTCTATACTGATTGCGCCGTGTCAGGTCGTTGATCCTCGCCAACAACATCAACCTGCTCTCCTCCAAGATCGGAGGCGGCATTGCTCAGACGCCTCTGACGGACCACGACATCCGCCAAATCAACAAGCTGTCGAAGGACAAGAAAATATTCACCCTCCTCTCGCAGTCCCTGGCGCCGTCCATTTTCGGACACGAACGCATCAAGGAGGCGATTCTCCTCCTCCTGCTCGGCGGCGCCGAGAAGAACCTCCCGAATGGAACGCACATCCGCGGTGACATCAACATTCTCATGGTCGGCGACCCGTCCACCGCGAAATCCCAGATGCTCCGGTTCGTGCTCGGAACGGCCCCGCTCGCAATCGCGACGACCGGACGGGGGAGCTCCGGCGTCGGTCTCACCGCTGCGGTCACGACGGACAAGGATACCGGGGAGCGAAGACTCGAAGCGGGCGCGATGGTTCTCGCCGATCGGGGCGTGGTGTGCATCGACGAGTTCGACAAGATGTCCGATGTGGACCGAGTCGCGATACACGAGGTCATGGAGCAGCAGACGGTCACTATCGCCAAGGCGGGCATCCACACGACCCTCAACGCGCGCTGCAGCGTCGTCGCCGCCGCGAACCCCATTTACGGCCAGGTAAGCGCATTCCTTTAAGCTACGTGGAGACGAGGCGCCTGATCGACGGCGTGTTACTCCCCCAACAGTACGACATCCACAAGGATCCGCACAAGAACATTGCGCTGCCGGACTCGCTTCTCTCGCGTTTCGACTTGCTCTTCGTCGTCACAGATGACGTGGACGAGGGCCGCGACCGCCAGATCGCGGACCACGTCCTGCGCATGCACCGCTACCTGCCCCCAGGTGTCGAGGAGGGCACGCCGGTCGTGGACAGCCTGTCGCAGCAGCTCTCCGTCGACGGCCCGCGCGTCGCGGGCGAGGACGCGGACGAGGGCGAGCCGAGCCCGTACGAGAAGTTCGACCCGCTGCTGCACGTGGGCATCGCGGCCGAGTTCTCCAAGACGCGGCGGGGGCGGGCGAAGAAGCAGCCCGAGATCTTGAGCGTCGCGTTCGTGAAGAAGTACATCCAGTACGCGAAGAGCAAGCCCGCGCCGAAGCTCACGCAGGGCGCCGCGGCGCACATCACGAACGTGTACGCGACGCTGCGGAACGAGGACCTCGAGGGAACGAAGAAGCGGGTGGGTGGACTTCATGCCCTTCCTTCTCTGTGCTGTGTGCAGGGCTGACGACAGTGCTTTGGTTTGGATCGTGGTTGTGATGTGTAGACTTCTCCGCTGACGGCGCGTACCCTGGAAACGCTGATCCGTCTCGCGACCGCGCACGCGAAGGCCCGCCTGTCGAGCAACGTGACGCGCGAGGACGCGCTCGTCGCGGAGAGCATCCTGCGCTTCGCGCTCTTCAAGGAGGTCCTCCGCCGCAAGCGCCACAAGAAGCGCAAGCTCAACAACGGCGCCGTGCAGACGCTCGGGGAGGGGTCGGGAGACGAGGACGGGGACGGGGACGAGAGCAGCAGCGACGAGAGTGAGGAGGAGGAGGAGCCGAAGCGGATGGCGACGCCCAAGGCGAAAGGCAAGTCGCCGACGCCTGTTCCTGCGAAGAAGCCCGCCGTGCCACAGCCGGATGCCGACGGGGATGTGGAGATGGAGGACGGGGACGGCGCGGGTGAGGCGGGCTTGGTGAACGGTGCCATTCGGCCAGAGCGGTGCGTAATTCGGTTCTCACATTTTGGGGTGAAGGGTGTGCTCATGTGCGGCGTGATTTGTCGTTCAGGTTGAACCTCTTCCGACAGCGACTGGCGCATGTTTGGAAGACGGAGTTCGCGGACGAGGACTCTGTGCACCTCAACACGCTGCTGCCGAAGATCAACCAGGAGATCCCGGACGCGATGTTTGGGTCTGTGGAAGGCCGTGCGGCGTGCGAGGCCATGAACGACGCGGAAGATATCATGTTCTCGGACGACATGGTGTGGAGGGTGTAATCTGACGCTGTTGTATTCCTTACAGGTCGCTTTGGTGGTTCTCCTCTCGCTCTCTCGTGCTGTCGCAATTGTGTTGTTCTCCTAGCATCATGTACTATTTACAGTGTATCGCATACGACGAAAACCACTCGATCTTGCGCAATAGATGCCTGCATGCACCCTACCCCTGTTCTCGGAATCGCTCGAGGACGCGTTGCGGGACGGCCCATCGAGCTTTCTGAATGATCTCGTCTTCGACTGTTTGGATCGGTCTGCTCCCAGGAACTCGAGGCCAAGGCCGGTCACTCTCGGAATAGTCCCGGACGAGCTCCCCCGAGTCGACAAGCGGCGCGAGGTCGTCAGGCCCTCCCACACAGAATGTGCGTTCGGGCCATCCCATGACATAGGCTTTCTCGGTCTGTCGTAGTGTAATGAACGAGCGGACATGGAAGGTACCTGGCTTGGTGTTCGCTTCGAGGAGCATGAGCCGGATGTTCTCCGTGTCGTGGGCCGAGGTCACACCAGGGTAGTACTTGTTGAACCACCCCAGCAACACTGCATACGTCTCAGGCTCGGGGTGGCTTCCCGATGGCACCTCTACGCCGTCTGCGGGCACCGCCCACTGAGACCCGTCGAGGGCTTCAAACCGCCTGCTCTCGATATCCGCAGGTGTGGTACCGACTGGACGCAGGCGGACGGCACGCGCAGTGAACGACAAGTACCCGGCATCGTCCATGCTGCCCTTGGGCAACGGCACCAGCGCCTGCCCGACGGGGTAGACGGGGTCCACCAGCTCCGACACCTCCTGCACGCGGCCCAGCCACCGCACGAGCGCAACGCCCGCGACGCTCGTGCGCGGAAACGTCGGGAACGTCGAGAGCGCACGGTCGGGCTCGAGGCGGAAGCCGACCCCGAGCCAGCTCGCGCACGCGCCCTGCCCGAGGATCGCCTGCGCGAGCGCGATCGTCGCGCCCCGCCTGTCGTCGGCGCGGAAGCGAGCGGGGTCGAGCGCGACGTTGAAGAGGCCCATGATGCTGAAGACCATGTCGACGGGGCGCGAGGAGGTGCGCATGAGCGCGCACTGCCAGACCGCGTGCGCGCGCGTGTCGGGGTCCGCGGCGAGCACGGGGTCCATCGCGACGGTGAGCGCGACGACGTTGGGCGCGAGGATCTTGCGCTGGGGGCGCCAGAAGGGGATGTCGTTGTACGAGTGCGTGGACGGGTGCGGGCTGAAGATGGACGCTTCGACGGTGAGGGTGCGCGTCCTGGAGGAGTTTGGCTGGGAGGTTGTGGGGTCGTCTGTGGGGTGGAAGGAGAGCGTGCCGGCCGCGCAGGCTTCAAGGACGAGGGAGAGCGGGGCAGTTGCAGACTTGCCTGGGACGACCTCCTCGATGACGGCTAGGTCCCCTACGCTCAGGTTGGCACCAAAACTCGTACCTGGGCCGAGCGCCCAGTCGAGGAGGACGACCACCTGGGGCGGCGCGAGCACCTCTTGGAGCGTCCAGCTGCGGTGAATCCAGGACGTCTCTTCGTCCAGGCGTACGAGGCGCTGCACGCCTCCCGCGAGCACGATGCAGATCCGACACGACTGATACACGCGGTACATGTGCCGGATCTGCCAGTGTTTGTCCTCTTTGTTGTCCTGGATGATGCAGAGTCTGTCCAGCCAAAGAAACGGGCAGCCGTGCAATATGGAGGCTGCACAGGCGTGCCGGAGGGCGTCGACCCCTACTGGGTCGGCCTGATCTGCTCCTCGGACTGCGAATGTATGTCCGGAAAATTGGTCGTCGACCGCGACGCCGCGCCATGGGTACGATATTGCCGAGTAAGGGACGGTGGGGAAGTCAGGAAATTCGACTATGCGCAAGACATCCTCTTGAGTCAATGCTTGGCAGTCGAGGAGGCGGATGCGGCATGGGGTGGCAGTAGGGGAGAGATCCAAAACATGGTCCTTGGTGTCCACCGTGCTCGCCCCGATGCTGAGGATGGGCATGGGACTGAGACCTTGTTAGCAATGTACGTCGACGTTCTGAGGTGGTATATGTACGTACTCGTTCGCGGGCTGGACAGTGCTATCCGTGTCTTTTGGCTTACAACACAGTTGTCCCATGGGGTGTGGAAGGGTACGTCAGCCGACCTCAATTGACAGAATCCATGGTAGCATACAAGTAAGGTTCATGTAGGAAGCTGGCCGCATTGTGAACACGAGCTGGCGTCTTCGTGACGCCGGCCGTACTGGACTTTCCACCAGCGGAACCTGCGGAGGCTGAAGAAGGCCAAGGTTGGTAATGAAGTACTTGGTCGCGCACGTTGGGTTCAAGATGAATATTGGATGATGAGGTGGCGAACTCACGAGTGCAAGGCACGGAGCTAAGTATCTAGGAGCATTTGCGTTCCTGCTGGGATATTCCTCCGGGCCGAAATCGCAGTATGTACTAGGTCTCGGAGATTTCTAGTGAGATGCTATGCGTTATGGAACTGTGCCATAAAGCAAGTGGTGCATCTGTAGGCATCCATGGGTACACATACAGACGTGCTGAGGTGAAGACGTGGAGGAGACGAAAGCTAAGTATGATTAGAGTTGGACGCGATGAGATCTGCGGAGGTTTACCCCGCCCCCACGATCAGCGAGCTGTGCCAGTCCCTGGCCCATTTCGGTCAGCTCATCCAAGCCTCGCTTGACGCCACCGGGTATTCAACTCACCCTCGTCCATCATCTCGACTCTCAGACTCCATCTCTCCTGCTTCCCCCCTCGCCTCTCACATGCTTGGGGTCCGAGAGGTGAATGCCCAAGCCTCAGCGGCCTGTATGCTGCCAGCCAATGCGCACATACAGCCAGGCAGGAGCGGACGTAGGCGCTGCTAGCGTCGGCTTGAAATGACCTCATGACGATGATTTCCACTGTTCGCAGCCGCGTCTCTGATGCGGTCCATATGCCTTGTGTCTCCTCGACCCTGGCACGCTGCTCTTCCCTCACCTTGGTCCCGTTCCTGGCCACCGACTAGCCCCTTCCGCCGACGCGGCCAACGCGTTGATCTCCCGACGCGCCATGCTCGCTGCGGTCCGCCTGTCCAGCTGACCTCTCCTCCGACGCGTATAAAGCATCCCACAACGCATCATGCAACGTTGAGAGCCCCTTCTCCTCGCCCACAGTCGACGTCGCACTCAGCTCGGTGCCGCGATGTTGTTCAGGCTCACCGCGCTCCTTGCCCTCACGGCATTCCTCCCCGCAGCGCTCGCCATCTTCGAGTGGCCCTCATGGCCTCAGCCTCCGACGCGTTGGCGCACCGACGCGACGTACATCAACAACGCCACGACCATCGCGGCCGACCCGCACGTCCTCTACGACAAGAAGACCGGACTGTACTGGGCGTACAGCACTGACGGTGCTGACCCCGGTTGGTACTACGGCATCTACACGTCTCCCGACCTCGCGACTTGGACAAAGGTTCCCGGCGGCGCGATCAAGGCTGACGGCGACAAAGTTTGGGGTAACGATTGGTTCTGGGCTCCCGAGTGCTACTACAACGTGCGTCCTCTGCTCTCGAGTGTGTCGACGCGTAAGAAACGCGTATTGACGCGTTATTTTCCTACTTTAGGAGAAGACCGGCTGGTACTTCTTGTTCCACGCTGCCCGCTACCGTGACCCCAAGAAGATCGCCGAGTACTTCAAGTAAGCTCAAATCGCTCCCTATTGTCCAATTCCCCCTCACAATCATATTATCAGATACCCCGACTTCGATGAAGCCTCAAAGATCGGTGTTGCAGTCTCGCGTTCCCCCGCTGGCCCCTTCGTTCCGATTGACAAGCGTCCCATCGACTACTACCCCTTCGACCCTGACTACAATGACATCAACCTGATCATGTCCCCTCCCTACCTCGTCCCGCCTTCGCACGAGGACGGTCTCAAGGCTCCTCTCGGCACGTACATCCCGACCATCGACGCCAACGTCTTCTGGGACGACGATGGGAGCATCTGGCTCTTCTTCTCGCGCAACGCCTACCGCAACTGGGTCTGGAGCGATGAGTTCGGAAAGTACATTGAGGAGAGCAACATTTACGTTGTCCGCCTTGATGAGAAGTGGTGGAACGACCCGCAAGCCCGGACTTTGCCTGCCGTGCACAAGAGCTTCCGGGACACGCACAAGAACACGAAGGGCTGGGAGACTTCCGTCAATGCGTCCTTCCCTGGTCCCACGCGCAAGGACGGCTGGGTTCCAGTCATTTCGTACGCCCTGCACCCTCAGGTATGCCGTCCTTTCGATCGCTTGCAAAAAATCAGATCATGACCGTGCATATGTGTAGGCTTGGGAGAACGCGCACGTTCACGACCACGCAGCAAGCGGTGGTACCCGCAAGGACCGTCGCTGGTCTGAGGGTTCGACGACCATCAAGCGCTACGACTCTTCTGGCCAACCGATCTATTTCCTCACGTACAGCTCGAACAAGTGAGTTTCTATCACCCGTCTTCGCCTCCTTTGTATGCTGACAGGTCTTGTAGCTTCGAGTCTCCCGACTATGGCGTTGGCTACGCGTACGCGCGCAACGTCGCGGGCCCGTACATCAAGAGCTCGTCCAACCCCATCTTGTCCCAGGATGCCTCTCGTATGTCCATTTCCTCCAGCCTCCCTCGACATGCGTTGCTCATCACCATGTATCTCTGACAGGTTCGATCTACTCCACCGGCCACGGCTGCATCATTGCGGCCCAGGGTAACGAGAACGAGCTCTACTACCCGTACCACGCGCGCCCGACGCCGCAGTCCCCCCGCTTCCTCTACACCTCGCGCCTCTTCATCGAACCCGACTCGCTCTACATGGGCTTCGGTGCCGGCCACGGCGACCTCCGCCTCCCCTCGGGTGTCGCGCCGTTCGACATCAAGGCGAAGAAGGGCAAAAACGGCGCGTACGAGGTCTCCGTCAAGAGCGCGTCCGGTGGCCAGTTCGACCTCTCGAACCCGATCAACCGCGTCCGCGCCGAGGTCGTTAGCGGCAGCGCGAACGTTCAGGTCAGCGGTGGTGCCGTGACTGTCGACGGGCAGAAGGGCCGTACGAAGGTTCGCCTTGTGTACGAGCGTGCGCAGGCGAACTCGACTGCTCCTTGGGCTCCTGTTGCTCAGTTCCGTGGGGTTGAGAAGGGCGACCTTGTCGAGACGACTATCACGTTGTAGGGTCGTCGCAAGTTGCATTCCCGAACGTCGTGCACTTGGTGTATCTACCGTACTATTCTTCCGGTCCTCCCGGTAATGTTGCAACAAAAGAAACAATTGTAGTAACGTGGACCGGCTGTGGTGATAGGGAAGCACGAGTCGCCAAAGTCTGGACTGAGTGTGATTCGGGTGACGGCCTGACGTCGATGTGTCAGAACGGCATTCTCCGTCGTGGTTCGTCCGCAACCACTGGCTCTCCTTCCAAGTTGGTGTGCAACTTCTCCCTCTCCCTTCCCTGGCCATGGTAGGATCTCCCTCAGGTCTGAGGACTCGTGCCCGCGCACGACAAGACAGAGAGGCTGCAGCAGCGCGCGCCGCTGCTGTTGCCACAACTGACGATGTCGACGCGACGACTACCATCGCGCCTGCGAAACCTCCCTTTGGACCACCCTCAAAGTCGACAAACTCTCAAACCCAGCCTATACGTTCTGCCCGTGGCTCGGCCCAAGTCACGAAACGCGTTCCTCGTCGCGATAGCACCTTCCAGATTGAACAGAACGGAGAGCATCGGGTCATTCCTTGCAAGCCTCGTCCCAGTTTCAAGCCGGAGATAAGTACAGCCAGGCATCCTCTGTCTGAGGTCCGCCTCAGCGCGAACGCGTTGCTGGTCCCAAACGCCTTGGACATGGCTGGCGGTCCGGTGCCCAGCCCGCACGTTCACTGGGAGGACGGGATCCGGAATGCTCGAAGGACCGCTGCTCACTTCAGGGTACGGTTTTCATCGCTATATGCGCATCTTCGGTAGATTTACTGGCCTTTGCCGTGTATAGGACACCCAGACAACCTCATCTTCGGTCTCCGCACCGCGCAATTTGACTTCAAGCACTACTATCCCGGTCTACTGCGACCCCGAGACTCGGCGCCAGAAGACTACT
The DNA here is from genome assembly GCA_022605405.1 of Earliella scabrosa. Lineage (NCBI taxonomy): Eukaryota > Fungi > Basidiomycota > Agaricomycetes > Polyporales > Polyporaceae > Earliella > Earliella scabrosa. Next base: position 1,263,516 of record JABYQQ010000003.1, on the reverse strand, counting down.
GCCTCTGCACTTGACGGCCAGAATGCAAGAGGTCGTATGCTCATTGACTGCGTCTTGGTTCCGCCGGACCCGAAGAACACAACTCAAGCATCGCACCGCCCTCGGTCTGGTTCGCTCCCTCGCACTCGTTCAACGCGCTCTCGTTCTCGCTCTCGTTCTCGCTCTCGTTCTCGCTCTCGCTCTCGCTCGCGCTCCCAGTCCCGCCCTCGCACATTCGACAAAGGCTTCGACGGCCATCAAATCATACAAGGGCGCGGCTTCTACGGTAGCAGCTCCGCTGGCAGTCAGCCGCATCGGATCCCTTCGCGTACTCAACAGGGATCGGTAGGCTCTCAACGCACATCCTCATCCTACGGAGAAGTCGAAGAAGTCCTTGGCGGAGGGTGTTGTTGCCAGTGCCATATGTCAAGTGGTCAATTCGGAGAAACCGCACTCGCATATGCCCTTCCTCCTGTTCAAGCTAATGTTCTCCCACGGGCGCCCTCGAAATCCCTCGCTGTCTTGCGCTACGTGGTCGTCCTCCTCGTTCTCCTTGGCGCTCTTGTGTTCCTCCATCGATATCATCTGGACCTTGTACCTCGTCTAACCCACAGACCGCTGCACATTTCGCGATTGTAGGACGTTGCCACCCTTTCTTGATGTTGTCGTTGCAATTGTGTTCGTACCGCATCTTCCAGTGTATTTCTTCACCGCTGTCGCGATACTCGTCCTTCAATGATGTGACCCTCGCTATGTATGATACCACTTTTTTGTGACGCATACGTCCATATGTCCTTGGATTCTGAATGCAAGATGGGATTCTGAGGTCCACATTGCAAGAGGCGACCGGGCCGGAAATGCATAGCCGCAAATGCGATCGAGATCATACCGCGCGTGGCCAGTGTATCACATGCGAACCGTCTCCTCTGACGCACTTGCCATTGGCCACCCAGGCGATTCTCTTCTCGTTCACCTCAATCTCTCGACCAGGATTCTAGCTACAGGGCGACGCGGACGCGTCTCTCACACTCGTCTGGGACGCGCCTTCTATGCCTCTCCAATCTACGCTCCGCCCTTCCCCGGAGCGCGTCGCCCAGCTCGCTAATGCATATGCACGACACCGACCTCTGGTGCAACGCGCACTGACCGTTAGCTTCGTCATATATGTCATCTCGTCAACATATCGAGGGCTCTCTGCCAGACCAGCCTCCTCCGCGCCGTCGTCGTCCAAGCGGAAAGGGAAGGGGAAGGATGGAGGGGGCGGTGCGAGCAAGCCTAGGGTTGCTGTGAGTGCACGTTCGTACGCATGTCTGGCGCGTTGATTTGACTGTGGACGGACGGATCAGGTGGATGCCCTCTTCTACCAGAGGTTGTCGCGCATCTTGCGCATCGTAATCCCCAGTCTGCGCTCCAAGGAGGCTTTGCTCTTGTGTATGCATTCCAGCTTGCTCATCTTCAGGACGGTGATATCGCTCTACGTCGCCGCGCTGGACGGGAAGTGAGTGCCATCTCAGTTGCCTCTTTCCATGATTTCTCAACCTCAATCATACTGCGCAACGTAGGATCGTTGCGTCGCTCGTGCGCGCACAGCCCGTTCCTTTCCTACTCAATATCCTTCGGTGGCTGCTGGTTGCAATCCCTGCCACATGGACCAACAGCTGGTTGAGCTACGTTCAGAACAAGCTCGCGTTGGCCTACCGCACTCGCCTGACCCAAGAGGTCATGAAGCAATACCTGGGTGATGATCATGACCCTCACGATCTGAAAGTCTTTTACAAGCTTGGTGAGCCATCTTGTTCAAATGCACGCCGCCTTCGCTCACGCAAAGCAGCGAACTTGGACGATCGCATAAAGAATCCAGACCAGTCAGTGTTTGATCTCTTAGTGTGCTACTAGTGGAACCAGCTTGCTTATGTAGCGTGAACAGGATGATCACCCACGACATTCAACGCTTCTCAACACATCTCGCCGCGATCTATGCCAACGTTGCCAAGCCCGTGCTTGACGTCATCCTGTACAACTACCAGCTGTCGCAGAACGTCGGGGCAGAGGGGCTGGTCCTTCTGACCGTTCTGGTGCAAGCATCTGCCGCGCTCTGTAAGTCACGGCAGCCAGTGTATCAACCCGTTCCGTTCTGATCTGTGCTTCGATAGTGAGGGCGCTGACGCCTCCATTCGGTCAGTACACTGCGCTGTCAGCGCAGCTCTCAGGGAACCTTCGCCACACGCACTCTCGCTTAGCCGAGTTCGCCGAGGAGATTGCTTTCTTCGGTGGAGAAGGAGCCGAGAAGATGCTTGTCGAGCGCGAGTACGCGGGACTGGTGAAGCACGAGAACCGCGTGTTGCGGAGAAGGTGGTGGCATGGATGCGTCGAAGAAGGCATCGTCAAGTGGCTCTGGGGCAGCTTTGGGGTAAGTACACGAGGGGGTGCGCCCGAGGAGAACGAGGGTGTGCTGACGACGGTGGCGAACAGTTGTGCATCTGTGCCATTCCTGTGTTCTTCAAGCTCCCAGGTGGGGCCACGCTCGACATGGGTGGTCGTACTGAAGGTGGGTCCGGCCTTCTCTTCGACTAAGGTCATGGATGCTGACTTCGGTCCGTCTTCCAGGCTTCGTCACGAACAGGCGTCTTCTGCTCTCCGCGTCAGGTAACTGCTTTACCGATGACATAGTGACATCTAGATGCTGACTGTCAATAGATGCCTTCGGTCGCGTGATGTACTCCTACAAGGATCTGCAAGAGCTAGCAGGGTATACCACCCGAGTTGCGCAGCTACTCGAGACCATGGAAGACGTGCGCAAGGGCAAGTTCGAGAAAGCCCTGGTCAGCAGCGCAAGCATCGAGGAGAACGCAAAGAGTGAGACCGCCCAGTTTGCTTCAGAATGAGACCTGTTGACATTCGGCAACGTAGTTCTGAAGGGCCGCGGTGTCGTATACGAGTCGGACGAGATTGAGTTCGAAAACGTCCCGATCGTGACGCCCAATGGGGACATCCTCGTTCGCAGTCTCAGCTTCTACGTCAAGCCAGGGGTCAGTCCTTTCTTCTATGCCTGAGATCCTCAATGAGCAACTAACTGCTACTCGCTCAGCAACACTTACTCATCGTCGGCCCCAATGGCTGCGGCAAGTCATCGCTCTTCCGTATCTTGGGCGGTCTGTGGCCCGTGTACGGCGGCGTGGTCCGCAAGCCGCCAGCAGACCAGTTCATCCTCATCCCACAGCGCCCCTATCTCTCGCTCGGCACGCTTCGTGACCAGGTCATCTATCCTCATGGCAAGGACGACATGGAAGCCCGTACGTCTGCATGAGTACTCATCATTGGTGCGGTCAGGGACTCATGAACAGCGCAGGGGGCATCACGGATGACGACCTGCTCGAAGTCCTCGCTGTCGTGCAGATGGAGCACATCGTCGAGCGTGAGGGCGGGTGGGACGCTGCACGCGAGTGGCGCGAGGCGTTGAGTGGTGGTGACCAGCAGAAGATTGCTTGGGCGCGGTTGTTCTACCACAAACCCAAGGTGAGCTATACCGTCCCCGCGTTGTGTCCGTCCGATGAGCTGAAACGCCTTTGCTCGCGCTGCAGTACGCTGTTCTTGACGAGGCTACGTCGCTCGTCCCGCCTGATATGGAGGGCATGATGATGGAGCATGCGACGCGTTTGGGCATCACCCTGCTGACTGTCTCGCACCGGCCGTCGCTTTGGAAGTACCACTCGATGATTCTGCAATACGATGGTCAGGGTGGATATGTCTTGTAAGCCTGTCACTGGTCGACGTTGGTTCCGTTGCTCATCAGCCCATCTCTCAGCACGAAACTCGATGCCGAGAAGCGCCTGGCGCTTCAACAAGAGAAGGAGGCTCTTGACTTGAAACTCCTGGAAGTGTGAGTCTTTCTTCCTCGGGCTCCACATTGACGAATCTTGGAGGTACTGACGGGTCCTGTGACAGACCGAAGATGAAGGCACGTCTGGCAGAGCTGCAGGAGCTCGCGGCAGAGCGGAGTCGGGTTTAGAGCGTTTTTACACGCTCATCCTGTTCTTCCTGCACGCATGGGTGATGCTGACAGTTAAGCGGCGATTATAACGCCCTTCCTCGTGTGCACACAGGGACGCACGGCTTGAGTGGCGCTGGAGGATGTGCATAGGTAATTCCGTGCTGTACGGACACTAGTAGAATTGTACGATAAGTTTGGTGCCAGGTCCGAATGTGCTGCACGGTGGTCCAAGTGCCTACGCCATCGCTTGGAACCTGACGGTTCGTATGGTAACGTACCTGAATACGAGTCAGGACTATCATATGTTTTGGAGGAGTGCTAGAGAGTGCTTGGAAAATTGTGCCGACACGGCAATTTCACGCAGTTGATTCGCTATCTCTCAGGTGCAATCGATGCTAGGACGTTGCTACGAGATATGAGTGCTGCACGGGCAAGATACGAGTCCCTCCGAGAGTAGGTCCGCCATAGAGCCGAGATGAAGGCAGAGAATGGTGCGCACGCGAGCAGAATCTGCGTCCATTGCATGTCGGACGAGCACGCCGCGATCGAACGCCGCGGGCCATAAGAGGCAACGCCGAGCGCGTGCCGAAGACGTCATCGGGCCTTGATTGAGAGCGGGGACGAATCGGGAGGGCCCGGAATCGGGACGAGCCAAAATTTATCATGCTCCAGTCGGCACCTGATTGGACCCCACCGCCACCACCACCGCTACGGGTTCCCGCCGTCGTGTGCGCTGCTTTCTCTTCCTCAAGACTCTCTCCCAAGACATACCTTATATTCGCTTAGACCCGCTCTTCCCGTCTCCCTCTCGCACACTTAGACCCTCGACACTTGACGAATACAAGCACTCCTCAAGCACCATGCACTACTTCTCGCAGCTCTTCAATTACGAGTGAGTGATGCCTGATTGGCCGGTAGTTTCACGTTGCTAATGCGCATGACTCCCGCTCCTCGTCTGCTCGCGCACCTCCTACCCCGCATTCCCCGCACATCTGCAGCCATCCATGGTCCCACGTCGTCATCGGCATGTGGCATAAGTACCCGAACCCACACTGTAGCCATGTCCTCAGCATCGACGTCGTGGACCGCACCGTCGACCCTCAGACGGGTATCATCCGGACGGAGCGGATATTGGGGTGCAAGCAGAAGGCACCAGTATGGATAGTGAAGGTGAGCACCTCGTCGCACTCTTGCCTGACGTATCCCGTCGGGGGTCGCTGACCGTCCCCTGCAGCTGTTCGGCGGTTCTGAAGACGCCTTCGTGCGGGAGGTGTCGTTCGTCGACCCCGCGACGCAGACGGCAACGATCACGTCCGTGAACCTGTCGCTGTCGCAGTTCGCGACGTGCTATGAGAGCATCCGATACACGCCTTCTCCAGACGGCAGGACGACGTTTGCGCAGACGGCGGAGATTCAGGCGCGGATGACTCTCTGGCGCAGCGCCGCGGACAAGCTCGAACACTGGCTCGTGGAACGGTTCGAGCAGAACGCACAGTTGGGCAAGATCGGGTTCTCGGACGTCCTCCGGCAATTATGGGAGAACCGGCAACAGGAGCAGTCGTCATGAGCTCGTCTGGTGACGACTCTGTCTTCCCCTTCTCCTCTCCGGTCTCTTGGATGTTGTTTATTTCTTTCGTGGGCGGATTAGATCGCGCGCACTCCTCGCAACGCGGCTCTAGACAGGTTCGAGGACATTCGTATGCATTAGACCCCAAAACGCGTCCGGTCGGACGTCCCATTACGATATTACGATACACTCATTGTACTCTAACCCCGCATAACCTTTATGACCCACACCTGCCCCCTTTCACGCCTCCACCAGCTCACCCCCAGCTAGCTCACGAGCCTCCTTAGATACCTCGCTCGTGGCTCTTGACTCTACTCCTCCTACCTTCTCCTTAGTCGCGCTGCTGTCAGTAGCTCTGCAGAGTTGTGATGTGATATATGTGTATACCGTGACGATCGCGCGCGAGTGCGGCAACTTGGTGACCTGGCCCTTCGGCATGAGACCACCCTCTGGGACCATGGCCATCTCGGAATGCGGGCTGAAAGGCGTCAGAACGAATGAATGTCCGGCATTGGACCCGTCTGGGACCGGCAAATGCCGATTCTGTCTAGATTAGGCAGGTGCTCGTCGTTTGCGCCGTGGCGTAATCGCAAAGCGCATCGTCGGTCGTTGTTGTCGCTTTCCTGACTCCCGTACATACCTCGTCCGCCACTCCGCCGTCCAGTGAACTAGTCGTACATTCCTAGCGAGAACAACGCGACGTATCTACGAATAGGTTGCAACTACAAGTGGCCCACGCCGACCTCTTCCCAACAGCATTGAGAACTTTTAGGAGTCGCTCGCAGGGAGATATGGACGACCTCGTCCGCCATTGCCTGCGCGAACTCTCCTTCGACGGAGATCTGGGTGAGCAGCCGTGTTTCTTTTTCATGCATGTGATCGTGGTGTCGAAGCGAGACGCGAAGAGACTCGCCATGACACGCTTGTCGGCGGGTTCGAACCCACCGGAGGGCGTATCATTTCTTTAGCAGCCCCACTATGTGCTCATGGTCTCATTCCCGTTGCTACGATTATGTTTTACTCGGTGCTGACGCCAACTGTTTTCGTTCATAACAGGCTGCGATGTCTCCCGACTGCGGGACTTTATCACCGAATTCTACTCGCACCCGTCCTCGAGCGAGGTCCTCGGGCAGAACGTCGACGATGCCTTCTGCGCGTTCATCTGGTCCATGATCGTACAGCAGCCGGGGGTCCGTGTCGGGACCATTCCTCCTGGGGGCTCGACGGAGGTATACATTGCCCCGCAGGCCAGTGCCGTTCGCAAGGCAAAAGCAAAGGGCGGAGAGGCTGCAGAGGATGCGCCTGTGCCGGGCCTGGATATCGTCGAAGACGCTGCTGTGAGACCGCTCGAGGACCTGAGGCAGCAGTATGGCGATCAGCTCAGGATTGCGGTCGACCCGGAGACGACGTTCGCGGCGCTGACGGGGTCGCATATCCGAGTACGTGGTTGCTGGTACAGGTCCAATGAGCGAGTCAGCACTGATAGAATTGTTGCGCATATAGCCATCGAAGTTGACTCCGATGATATACACTGCCCTGCAGATTATCACGAGGGGTCGGGAGCGCGGTGTCAGTGCACTGGAACTGGGCAAGAAGTCCGGTTACGACCAGAAGACATGCTTTTACATCATCAAGCAGCTCTTGGAATTGGGATTGATGTATGCGCCTCCCCGAGTCCTCACTGCTGTGCTTCGCCCTGATAACAGCTTGCAGAGTCAAGCTCCGCCAGCCTGGGATCAGCAGCAACATATGCGTGCACAAGTACTTCTACGAGCGCAGCCCGATATGGCAGCAGGTGGTCAGCGAAGAGAAGAAAGCGGTTTCGGAAGAGCAAGCGAAAGATGATGACTCGGACGAAGAGTCTGACCAGGAGGAGACGAAGCCGCTCGCTCCGGTTCATTTTGACCCAATCGACTCGCGTCACCTGTCCAGCATGCCCGTGCTGAAGTCGCGCCTGAGGAAGCTGCTGGAGAACTGCCCGCACAATATGCACACCTCGAACAACCTCCTGCTCAAGATCGTATGTTCCCAGCTGTTCGCCTAGTAGTGACCGTGGAGTTGATCGTTCTTCCCTAGGGGTTTGTCAACCCTACTCGCACGGATCGCAGGTTCTTCAGGACACGTCTGAGGGAACTCATGGAGCAGGGTTTCATCGAGAAGGTCTTCGTCCCACATGCGGACAGGAAGCGCCATCCGGACAAGAAGGTTCCATGTATCCGCTTGATCCCCGACGATGGAACCGCTCAAGGTGCCGGAGAGGTCGCCCCTACGCAAGACGACGCTGATGAGGGTGTGTTTCCCTGCTGCTGTCATTTCTACGTTGTCATAACGTGACACATCGGCAGAGCTGGAAGAAGCGAATTCAGGGGACTACACAGGGCTAAAGGCGAACGTGTCCCTCCACAAGCAGATGGTAGACAGCCTGGCCGAGGCTGGCACGAGAGGCATGACTCTGAACGAGCTCTCCGCTGCGCTCGGTGACTTCGACAGGCGAACCATCGACTTGCTGCTTAATCGCCTGGAGAAGGATCCCCCGCCCGCACACCTGGCAGATCTCGGCATCGCGCAGCTCGCAGAGACGCATGGGCGTGAGCGCCGCTACAAGTACTACACCGTCGCGCACTACCTCACCATCGCTGAGAAGGAGCAAGTCGAGGACCAGCGCTACCGCGATGTCGACATGTCTGCTGTTGGCGGCTTCCTGCCCATAGACGCCGACGCGTTCTACGACGATGACGATGACTTGGTCAAACACGTCAGCGCGATGAGTGGTCCGCAGAAGGAGGGTGCGGTCTCGAAAGGAAAGGGGAAGAATAAGCGCGTTAACCCTGTTCTGGCCGATGGAAGCGTCAAGAAGGGGCGGCCGAGGAAGTCGATACAACCCGGAGACGAACCAACTCCCTCTGTTACGAAGGGCCGAAAGCGGAAGCGCGAAGAGGCGGGAGACGAGGGAGCAGCTGCAGCGGAGCGCACCGATGAACCACCACCTAAGAAGAAGCGTGGCCGAGCTTCGAAGGTCCGACCTACTGACGATACCGAGGCGGGACCGTCTCAGGCTACTCTCGTTGTTGCCCCGCGCAAGGGCGGGAGACCGCTGAAGCCACGCCCAGCGGCGGAGAGTACTGCTGGGCCGTCTTCTTCCAGTGTACAGGAAAGCGCTTCGCAGGGTCCTACCCCGAAGAAACGCAGCCGTTCGAGAAAGTCTCTCGCGCCTGTTGTTGCGGAACCAGCCCCTTCTGTCCAAGGAGATGTATCCATGGCGGATGACAAGGGATCGATGTCCCCGCTATCGTCGCTACCCGCTTCGCCCTCCCCCGATGGTCCCTCAACAGAAGCACCCGATATTGCCGTAACCCATGCAGACTTAGATGCGAAAGTACCATCTGCCGAAGTCGAACCGGATCCTTCACCTAGTGCAAACACCAGCCTTCGACGATCTGCAAGGGCTCCGAAGGTCCGGAAGCGGGGACAATCTCTGTCTCCCCCAAGGCAACGTGCTCGCAAACCTCGTGCCTCGGCTGCTGCCGTGAAGACCGCTCCCGCTGGCCCTCCGACGGCGCCTTTAGAGGAGCATGGTCCAGAACAAGGCCTCTCAGCCCCCGAGCTTCCAGCGGTGCAATCAATCGGACCGTCTTCCCTAGTCAGTGATATGGATCTGGCTAGTGTCGCTATGCCTCCTCCCCCTGTACCGTTCTATGCCGGACTGCAGGCGGACATCCCGATTGATCCCGCCCTGCTACAGGCAGATGAACTCGCTGCACTCATTCAAGGAAATTCCCTCATTGCCATGGTTCGTACCTATCCTTTCAGGCATTGGTGCACACAGCCTGAACTGGGATTCTACAGACACCCGAACCTGAAGCTGGACCGAGCAGTGCAGTGGACGTGTCCAAGAAGAGAAGTCAGTCAGAGACGCCGTCTGCCGAACCAGCCTCCAAACGCGCCAAAGCGGGGCAGTCTGAGGGTCCCAGGTCCCGTACGAAAGCCAACATTTCCCAATCTCGACGAGAGAAGGAGCTGCTTCGTCTTTTGACTGAGGCCGACGGCATTATGAACACCAGCTGCAAGGAGTTCTACGAGGCCCACGCCGCCCTGGTGGAGACTATCACCAAAGCCGGGGAGGCTGCAAGCACTCGTCCTGGCGCGAGGATCGACAAGCGGACACTCGAAGCAACGCTCAAGGATCTTGAGTCGAAGGGGAAGGTTAAGCTTATCACAACGTCGGCACCCACCCTGACAGGGAGTCAGCGCATGGCCCGTGTCGCGTACCTCCCGGACGTCTCTGAGGATGCGTTGAGGGCGTTCCTCGCCGATGTTGGCCAAAGTCTACAGACGATCCAAATCGGGTCCAATCCCGCCCCCGTGAAGACTATCGAGCAACCCGTTGCCTATGGCGGCGGACGGTCGCTACCGAAGGGTCGCCTCTCAATATCGGCCTCGAAGTCTCATGATGACGATTCCCAGGAGGTGCAGACGTTGGATATGGCCCAGCTATTCCAGAAGGATGACAAAACGATCCGTGACGCCCTGCTGTCGGAGAGGAACACCGCTGCACAGCTGTACGGCTACATCGTCGGGAAAGCCGCCAGAGCTCGGGCCCTGCATTGTCTGACCGTCGACATCCTCGAGAAACGTGCGCCGTCGGATCACATTGTCTCACACGACAGTCGGATCGTCCATATCGCTTATTTCTTCGCGGACATCCCCATCTCTACCTACTGCTCGCTCGTGGCTGTTCTTGATCCTCTCGAGGAGCTAGGTCGGCTGCTGGAAGACCCTGCTGGCCGAGACACACCTGTGCATGCTGTATCTGCGGATCTACACAAGCAACTCTCCCCTGCACACGCGAAGTCGCGAGCGCGGATCGTTTCACTCATGGATCTGCTACACACTCTAGGCCTAGTGACCCCTCTGGTCCCTTCAGAATCTTCGACTCCTGCCTTCACATGCGCGCCTAACATGGAGCATCCTACGGCGTTCGATGTCGCACCTCCAGGACCCTACACGACTGCTCTATCCCCTCTTTACTGGCGCTTCAACGACAGCGCTCCAATTCGCCTTTGGGCAATTGGGCAAGGGCTCCCACCGGTTTGGAAGACGGTCCCTGTAGGCACCAGTGAGCAAGCAATCGCCTATTGGAGCGACCTCGAGCAAGCCAGCACGGACTTGCTCTTCGCGCAGGAAGTTCTCGGCGGCGCTCTCGCATCAGCTGGAGACGCTACCGAGGATGTCTCCGTTGCCTCGAAGACGCTTCGCAGGACCATCTCCTGGAGCGCCGTATACAACCTGTCCTTCCTCCAGACCGAGTACCTGCGCCGGCACATCGACCCGGCCACGGGGAACACCCCTTTGGACGACGCGGAGCACGGCGACGAGCAGCTCACGAGGCTCTCGTGGATCGTCAGTGCGTCCAAGGAGGTCGTCGCGCGCTGGTTCGAGAAGGGTCGGAAGAAGCACCTGCACAACCTTAAGAGAGTCAAAGGCGGGCGCAGGAAGGGCAAGCGCAAAGCAGACGGCGACGAAGAGGCGGGCGCTGTCCTCGCGCGGCGTGCCGCCGAGGCGAAGGAGCAGCGCGAGCGCGACTGGGAGGCGATGGTCGCGCGCGTGCACCCTGGGGAGCTCAGGGCGTCCGCAGCGCAGCGGGTGCAGCGGGTCAAGACGAAGTTCATGCAGGGCTCGGGCAAGGCGAGCGAGAAATGGGAGGCGAGGATTGCGGACGCGATCAAGGAGGCGGATATGGTCGCGGACAAGTTGCTTGCGACTACGCGCGCCCCGCTGTTCGCCCAGATGCCCGTGGCGGCACCTGCGCCCGCCTTTCCGGTGGCGACCGGCGTGCAGGAGGTTGACGTGGATGAGCTCATTGCGTCTCAGGGGCCTCGCGTGCCCAAGGGCGCGAGCACAGGCAAGAAAACTAAGAAGGGCAAAGAAAAGGATACAGGTGGGTCGCTCTCGTCTGTCCGTATGGTTATGCAGAATCATTGATCGCTCTCCTGCAGAAGATGTGAAGACACCACGCAGACATCGTTTCCAGTGGAATGTCCAGTACGACGACCTCATACGGGACGCCTCTGCGATCATCAAGGCTCGGTGTCGCCACGCCCCTCGTCTTGATTGGGGGGCCATGGAGCAGGTCTTCCCCGCCGTGCCCAGGAACTCCGTCAGACAGCGACTAGTTCACATCAAGGAGATCAATCCGGGCGAGGAACCCTACCTAGCTCGATTGGAAGACAAATGGCACGAGCTCTGGCTGCAACACCGGGGAACGGACGCGTTGCCAGACCCAGACCCGGAGAGCGTTACGAACTTTGACCTCGCGACGCACGTCAAATTCCTCCGGAAGCACATCGACAAGAATGCAATGTGAGTCCTACCATCGCTGCGACCTATTCTTATACCATGTATTGACGATCCCGGCCGCAGACGTGTCGGGTATGTAGAAGTCCAGTCGAGCGTCCTCCTTCCCGATTCTCTCGGAGACATCGAGAGGTACTACGATGTCATCGAGAAGGTACCCGGTGCACCTCCGTGGGACTTCATGTGGACCGTCCCAGCGGAAGAGGCTCGCGAGAAGCAATTCGCCCACCATGCCTTCACGAGCGAGGTCGCCGACATGCCGCCCGTCGCGTCGTACGACTCGGACTTCCTTCAGGTGGCAGATGCCGCGGTCAAGGTGCGGCCCTTCTTCTCTGACTGATTAACCTCCACGAATCCGAACCCGACACAGATGGCACTCGGGAACCCGCACGAGACGTACGACGCAGACGCCGGGTCCCAGTTCCTGAAGGCCGTCGGCGCAGAGCCTGTGCGCATAACGACGACCGAGCTCCTGAACCGCGGCGTGCTCGCGAAGATGGTCCGCGACCCGAAGAAGTCGAAGCCCGGCCGCACGCTCAAAATATCAGATAGGTACGCACGCGCACCGCCGCGCTCATGTCCGAGCCAGCCGACGACGGCTGACGCTGTGTATCTCGCAGCAACCAGAGCGCACTGAGCGGCCCGCTCCCGCGCGAGCTCTTCCAGGACGCGGGCGCGCTTGACGAGCTCATCGCACAGCAAGAGGACGGCGAGGAGTGGCAGGAGTGGTCCCTGCTGGCGTCGGACGGCGACACGGCGTTCCTGCTCGAGCTCGCATCGGAGAACAAGGTTCGTCCTCACCTCGCACACGGACGCAATACGCATTATAGGCTCATCCCGCCGTTTCCAGGTCCGGTTCGACGTGGACACGTCCCATCCACAGTCGATGCGAGCGGCCATTGACTGGAATAGCAAGAAAGCAGGTTTGTGTCAATTATTGACGGCACTCCGCCCGTTCGTCTGGGGTCATTCCACCTAATTCCGTCTACAGATGATGATGACATTGAAACGGCAATTCGTGTCCGCTATGTCAACGTCGGCGGACCCCGCGATCCGTCCATACCCGAGCCGTCCGTAGAGCCTTCGGGCAGCGGCCTGGGTCACGAGGTGCCAATGGACGTGGACGCGGATATGGGCACGAACGCGACCGGGCCTTCTCCATCTACTTCTCTTCCTGAACTCGAACACGGGCTGACCGCAGATGGCGCATCCGCGTTCTGTCGCCGCACTTCCGGGGGCCTCGTTGACTGCCAGGCATGCCTCGAACAGGCGAAAACGTCTCTGCTACGCGCGATGGGTGCAGAAGAGCGCGCTGCGGCGGAGCAGATCCTAGCGGGTTTGCACGAGGCCGGCTCGACGGGTCGCACGAAGGAGGAGCTTCTCGTGAGTGCATAGCAACACGCTCGTTCCCGCTTCTCATCTGCCCCTTCTCCCTTCTCCATTCCACTTTCCACCCTCTCATTTCCATTTCTCGTGCTTCGCATGTTCATTGCTTGCCCGATCTTCGTCCATTACGGCCGTCGCTGATCATCCGTGCGCAGGCCGAGCTAGAAGCCTTCCCGCGCACCACGCTCTTCTCGGTCGTCCAGCGCATGACGGACGCACCCGTCCCGCTCGCGCATTGGACGGGCTACAACGCGGTCGTGCTGGTGCACGCGGGTGCGATCCGGCCTTGGACGGTTGTGGTGAGCCACCACAGCACGCAGGGGGCGGCGGACGGACCGCAATCGATCGTCTTCCCGCGGCGCTGGCTGGACATCTACGGGCGGAAATTGCAGGACGTGTGGGAGACGGCGCTGCGTGCGGTGCTCGGATTCGTCCTTTTGCGTCCAGGGATATCTCAGGTGTGTACGGATTTCTCGATGCGTGCGCGTTCCCACATGTGTGGCCAGCCGGGCTGACCGCTGCTGAATGCTCATTCTCTCGGGCTGATAGGCGGACGTGCGGTGGCGGCTGCGGACGGCGTACGACCGTCAAGAGGTTTACGAGGTGCTGCAGACGCTGCAGGGGGAGGGATACATCACTGCACGCGTTGATGGCGTGCAGAGGACGTTCGAGGGCGGGCCTGCGGACGAGCGGGAAGAGAAGTTTACGTTCTTGTTCTTGGCGTCGACGGGTGGGAGGCGTTGGTACGAGGCGTAGGTGCAGTCTGCAGGTTGTTGTATGCGTGTTACAGTGTATGAGCGAAGTGGTGAAGTTGTCTCGTTTGTTGAAGTTTCGTGGCCGGAGTTACCGATCGAAGCACAGCATGGAGAGGGTTCTGGGGGATGCCAAGAGAAATTTGGGCGACGGATTCGTCGGCTGTCAGCTGCTGTGAGAGGGTGCAATGACGACCAACTATCACACTTCTTCGGGGTTACTGAAGTGGGTAAGTATCGCAGCATCAAAGTTGTGTGGTTTTCAAAATCATAGGATATCTTCGACGGGTGTATCGTACCAGAAGGAGGTTTCACAGCACGTATGCAACGAGTATAGGCAACAAAGGACAGAGGTGTCATCGACGCTCTAGGATTTCAATCGGTGTTCGTGTGACCAAGTGAGCATTGGTTGGGCGACGCGTATTATCCTCCCGTATCAGGATCCGCCTTTTTGTATGCGTTCATCGGATGACGCTCTGCGCGCAAGATGCGCACATAGGCGCATTACGGTAGGAACAGGAAGTCATCAGAGCATCATCAAGAATCAATACTGTGTGATAGTGCTTCACTCGGGTTAACGCGCCCTCGAATAGCCTCGATTCTCGAATGCATACATTCAGCATTGCCTCCCTTGGACAAGAGCACGGAGAGAAGACGTTCCCCGCACCGGTACCGACATGAACGATATCGCTATCAATGTCATTGGTCGCTACGCGAGCTACAAGAGCACACGGCAGGTGAAGACATCCGCAAAGAGCAGTGCAACTGCGGTGTTAGGGACGGAGGGGCCTGGTAGGAACGGACTTGCAAGGCGTCGGAGATGCGGCTGGAGCGAGCCCGGGCTTCGCCAGATTGCACTGCCCTGTTTTCCGCGATTGCAGCCTAGTGTTGGCGAGTTGGCCGCCATGCGAAGATGGAGACTGGAGTGGAGCTTGGGCGCGAATTTTGAGGCGCAACGCTACAGCGACTCGCGAGCACGGCGACCGCGACGAGCGCATGAAAGACAGAGCTGGCGTGTGCAGGCCGGCGGGCAGAGCGCATAGAGCGAGGCCTGAAGGGGCCCAGAGTTCGTGAGGGCATTTGGCGAGGCCAGAAATGGGGGGGCGTGGTGGTTGCCACGGCTCTGGCCATGGAGACTGCAGATGCCTGATTGACGGGAAGGTAGACGCCGGCGGGAGAGAGGGCCGGGTGGAGGGCGAGAGTACTTGTTGGACAGGCCCTCGCTGCCACTCGCCCGACGGCACCAGGTCTTCTTGGTTCCTACCATCACCACCGACCCCTTCCCCTCCTTCCCCTCCCCCTCCAAAACCTTCTGGGATCGCAGCCGGCGGGCGGGTCCGTCGTTTGCTTTCCGTTTCCGAGACCGTTGAAGTTGCACTGGCTGGGCTTCACGTTCATATTCTTCGCCCTAGCGGCATCTTGATCTTCTGCCAAGGTTATCGCGTTTGAGCAAGCTCGGTGAGCCGTTATTTTGGGATCCTCCGTATACATGACGTTCGTTGCTCATCCTCCCGCTCTGTACGCGCTGTGCGCGTCCAGATTCATCCACCATGCCATTCCCGCAATTCCCCGTCTTTGCTGGCTTGAAGCTTTTCGTGAGTAATCGCCTCCTCTCATTGGTGCGGTGTATGCGCGTCGGGGTTAGGCGGAGGATCGTCCCACAGCCAATCCATTTCATACCGACGCTCGTCTCGCTGCATTTCGTGCCATGCATGCATATAGCGACACCTTACTTACTCTCATTTCTTCAGTGGGAACGCGTAACCTTCTCCCGCCTCACGAAGATCTACTTCATCTTCTCGGTTCTCCACTGCATTATTCAGGTCGTGTTCCAGGTCCAAGCATTCGTGGCCAATGCAGAAGCTGCCAGATTCCTTAACGCCCTCATTGTCCAAGGCAACGCCACAGACCCCGGCTTCACCGTCTACAATGGCGACCTCCGCATGTGCGAGAACGTCCCCTCGACACTAGATGTGACTTCATGCCCTATCGTCTGGGATGGTCGCACCGCTGCGAGCGTAGTCTCTGGCAAGTTGCAGTACTCTTCCGTCTCGGCCGAGGAGAGCCAGGTTACTTCCTCTGCTGCCCAATCTTCGTCAATCGTTTCCCCATCCACCGCTCCTTCATCGTCGCTCGTTTCGCCACCTCTCGTTTCATCTCCTGCTGCCATCTCCATTGGTTCCACCTTCCTCGCGGCCCCCCTCTCCACCGGTAGCTTCTCTGCTTCCAGCGCCGCTGCCATCCCCTCGGCGACCATTGATCCCAAGGTCAACCTCAAGGATGGGAGCGAGAGTGAGGACGAGGAGGGAGCGGAAGAGGAGTCCGGAAGCAGCAGCAGCGACAGTAGCGATGGTGAGAGCGACTCCGAGTCCGATGAAGAGGAGGGTGCGGAGGAAGAGGAGGAACAACCTAAGCCTCTCGTCACCTTCCTGTTCGGCAAGAGAGACAATCTCAAGGACAGCAAGATCCGTCTCTCTCTGGACGGCAACGTCACTGTCAACCTTGAGGGCGTCAACGGTCTCAACGAGGTCGAGCTGTCTCGCAAATGCCTTTACACTCTCAACTGGCCCGTCGACATGTGAGGAACCTATCATGTGCCCTAGCGGTCTCGGACTGACACAGCTGTAGCGTCGAGAACACGAAGCGTGAAGACATCGCCTTCATTGCCTTCCAGTTCTGGCTCCTGGGCATGTCTTTGGTCGCGTTGTTGAACGAGTCCATCCCTCACATGTGAGTGGTCTTGCATACATAATCAAGTACTCATGCTGACTCCTGTACGCAGCGTCGCTTCGCTGCTCACGCATGTCCTGGCTACTGCTTGGGGCGGCTTCCAGATCGTGAGTGGTTCCCACAGGTCGCAAACATACGGTCATATTCATAGCCACTGTCTAGTACAACACCGAAGTCTTCCACCGCAAATTCACGACCCTGACCACAAGGGGTGCCTGCGGTGTCAACCTCCTGCCTGACTACTGGAAGGCGCGTTCGAACGCCGAGATCCCGAGCATGGCGCTCAACGGCTTTGCGTTGCTTGTTTCGCTCTTCCTCAGCTGGAGGTTGATGAAGGTTGGTAACTTGAATTCATCTACATGCACATTCTCAATGACCCTCCGCTCCCAGACGTTCGGCTGGCAGACCTTCAAGCGTGTCGGCGCATCGCGCACGATCAACCGTGTCTACAACCTCGTCCTGATGCTCTCTATTGCCATCCAGCTTTCGCTGTTCTTCGTCGGCGCATCCGCGGCTCTCTGGATTGACCAGGTGTGCAACGGCAACATTGGGCAGCTCACCAAGCAGCCGCACGCCTTCAAGGCCGTCATGATCACAGTGTTGGTGGTAAGTGCATCATGATTGATGTATTCTTATCATCGACTCACCGCCTCGCTATCAAGTTGCTCATTCCTTGGCTCATCACGGTAAGTCGTCGCTATCACCGCGTCGTGAAGATCCCACTAACATGTCGTCATCACGCAGGGCTGGATCTCGGTGCGCAAGGAGTTCAGGATCCGCATGATGATCTTTCTTGTCGTCGCTTTCCTCGTGCTCGTCGGCTGGGCGTCCATGTTCATCGCACCAACCTTCCGCTGGACATACGTCACTTGGCTGTTCTTCAGCTTGATGACCACCATCGCGGTCGTCCTGACGGCCGTGACGCTCGTCCTCGGTGTCTTCTGCCGCATCAACTTTGGCAAGGGCCTCCCGCGCTATCGTGAGTGCTCCGTGCGCCGCTCGTACCTGCCAACGCTTCGCTAATCACGCTCCTGTTCTCGCTGCGCCCCTGCTCCTCCCCCCAGTCAACGCGCAGGAGGAGCTCACGGACTCTCACTACACCTCCGAGGTCGAGAAGACGTACGACTCTGAGAAGTTCGCGTTCCCGTCGCCGGACCAGGGGCCCCCGACGTACTCGGTCACGTTCGGGTCCGGGCAGGAGGTCCCGCCGCCGAGCCAGATGCGCTTCACGCCGCGGAGCATGGGCCCGCGCTTCCAGTCGGGCACGACGCTCGGCTCGTCCGAGTCGAATCCGTTCGTGTCCCCGACGGACACGACGCGCTCGAACTCGCTCCGCTCAGCTGCGGGCTCGCCGACCGCGCGTAGCGCGTCGCCGATGCTCCACCGGCAGGACAGCCGGAGCAGCCAGATGAGCGCGTCGTCGACGAACAGCGCCGGGTCTGCGGGGAGCGCCAAGAGCACGAAGCGCTGGGTGATCGAGTAGACCGAGACCGCTGTTGACGGTGACGGTGACGATGAGCGTTGTTGACGACTTCGACGTTATCTGCGTATCTTTTTGCTTGCCCCACTGCACACATGCCACAGAGAGCTTGCGACTTGGGAGAGCGCCACCCGCACACCCCGGCGCCACGACTACAGCACACCCACGCGCACGCACGCACACACACACGCGCATGCATCCCATGTATATTTTGTTTCAATTTTCCCCGCACCACGATGAACAGCTCGCGTGTATTTTTTCTTTGCTTCATTCATTCACCTTCCAATGCCGATCACCGGGTGGTCAACCCCCTTTTTGTTGTGTTGCTGTTGTAGATATGCTGTTTTCTTTTTTTGCTGCTGTTGCTGTTGCGTGTATTTCTGTAGATCGAATTCCAAGCTCTTTGCTCTGTGTGCTAGTAGTAGTACATGCATGATGTGCGCGTGCGGGGCCTCGAGAGAAAGAGAGAAGGAGAGAGAGAGTATTAGGTGCGGATCGAGCGTGTAGGCGTATACGGGGACAGCGACGGGATGGATGGCAGGCAAGGTACATTGGAGGGTAAGGGTCAGGGTCAGAGCCAGAGTTCAGAGTCAGCAGCGAGCAAGATGTATCGATGTGTGCAGGCGAGAAGAAAGCAAGAGAGATATGCGCGGGAGAACCATAGGCTACAGAGTCGAGTATATACACAAGTCATAGCGTCAACGCGTGAACGTCCGTCACTGCCGTGGCGCATGGTCAAACAACGGTCATGATGAGTGGGGGCGCAGATGCAGGGGTTCGGGCGACGAGCCCGAGCCCGAGCTGTCCTCGCCCGAGGACGAGCTCGACAGCGGCCCCAACTCGCCGCCGGGCAACGGCGGCTCGCTGCCGGGCGAGTCGGTCGAGCCCTCTGGGGTCTCGAGCGGGGACATGTCGGGCGACTGGGCCTGGATGAGCTCCGTCTCCTGCTCCTGGAGGATCGCGGCCTGGCGTGCGACGGTGGCGGCCTCGAACTGGCCCTCGGCGGCGATGGGCGGGCTCGCGCCGCCCGCGGCCATGTTCTCCGCCTCCTCGTAGCTGTGGAGCTTCTCGCGGAAGTCGAGCATCCAGGGGTGGTTCATGAGCTCGATCGCGGTCGGGCGCTGGACGGGGTCGATGGTGAGGCACTGCCGGATGAAGTCGATCCCGAGCTCGCTCAGCTGGCCGGGCTCGGGCAGCGGCGGGTGCTGTGTTGCGACGCCGATGTGGAACATGATTGCCCTGTGGGGATGAATGGCGCGTCAGACCTCGGTCGCTCTGAATGGGGCACGAGACAGAACACTGAAGGGGATAGATACGAACCACTCGTTGTCCAGATTGCTCCAGGGTTTGCGCCCCGTGGCGCACTCGAGCACGACGCAACCTAATGACCAGATGTCCATCGCGCCATGGCGCCCGCGCTTGTTGTTCCGGATGACCTCCGGCGACATGTACATTGGGGTGCCCGTCAGGCTGTTGTTCACCCCGAACTGGCCGCTGCCTGCTGTCGTGGCGTCTGTGGGGGTCCCTGTCCCAGGTGCTGGGGGCTCCGACATCCGCCGTGAGCGCTGCATCGTGCGGTGGTTCTTCGCGATAATCTTGGCAGCGCCGAAGTCAACGTACTTGATGACGCCCATATGATCGAGGAGGATGTCTGGACGCACAAAAATGGGTCAGGAATGAACTTTGACCAACGAGTTACGAACTTACTGTCAGGTTTGATGTCTCGATGGACGACGCCTTGCGAGTGCAAGTAGGCTAGACCCTCCAGCATCTGCAACGTGTATACCTGCAGGATACCCTCATCTTCTATTCGACCGTGCTCCAGCAGCGCAGCCAAACTGCCGCCCTGGCAGTACTCCTCGAAGATGTACACCTTGTCCCGGTGGACCTCGATCCCGTAGTACTCGACCACGTTCGGATGGTGGAGCATCTCCATGACCTGCAGCTCGTCCCGGATGTACGAGTACAGATTCGTGAGCCCAGCCGTCTCCTGGAACTTGATCTCCTTGACCGCCATAAGCGTGTTCGAGTCGAGATTGATCGCGAGATAAACGGACCCGAACGAGCCCGCGCCGATGAAGCGCCGCTGCTGCCACCGGATGGAGACGTTCGAGCTGGACCCTGCGAGGAAGACGACGGAGCGGTCGACGAGGACGCGCTCATCGAGCACGCGGCCGATGATGTGGTACTCGGTGCCGATCTGCGCCCGGTGCTCGTCGATCTCGCGCGTGAGCATCGCAGCCTTCTCCCAGAACGCGCGCAGGGCCGGATCCGCGTAGGCCAGGACCGAGTCCACGTCCTCCGGAGAGGCCAGCGCGGCCTCCTCTTCGTCCTCGTCCGTGCGCCGACTCGACGCCTGCTGGCGCAGCAGCTCCTCCTGCCGCTCTTTCTCCCGCTTAGCGTCCAGGGCCGATCGTGCGCCCAGGATGTCAAAGTGGCTGATAAGGAGGGTCATGCAGCTCGCGACCTTCTGGCGCAGCATCTCGAATTGGTCGTCGGGCAGATGGAGGATGTTGTTACGGCGCGTCCGGTGGAGTGTGAACTCGAGCGCGGTGACAGCCCATCGGAACGTCTTGCGGTCGTTCGGGTCGCAGTCGTCGCAAATGAACGACACCCACGAGATGGCGAGCTTGATGAGCGACTGGTTGTACTTGAGCAGGGTCGACCGATCCATGTACTTCTGGACGTGAGTGCCGTGGTCGGACGCGAACACGTACCAGTTCTCGAGGAGTTCCTGATAGCCACTCGTGTCGCGCAAAGTCTGCCGTACATAGTGAACCGAGTCCACGATGGACTCCGCTAGACGGTTGGTGGCACGAGCTATCTTGCGCAGTTCACGGTTAACCGAGGGCAGATGCGCTTGCTGGTCCACCAGACATGTCGGATGCGGCAATGCTGGGTCGATCCGTTCTCCCGTCTCCTCGTCTTCAGCAGGCTCGAACAGGTCCGCAAACTGTCTCTTCGCGGCCGCTAACCGGTGTTGTGAACCGTCGGCGATAAGGCGAATGCGGTTATCCTCGAGGTGAAAGTCGATCTTCGGCACCTGTAGCATGAGCACCAACCCGTTCCAGAGGAAGCGCGTGCGGGGCGAGAGCACTAGAAGATACTGCGCGTGCTCGTCCTCCTCAGGATCGCCCTCGCCATTCTCCATGAGCCATATACTCTCGTCGATTTCGTTGACGTAGAATGCATCGACGAGCATCCGTCGAATGATATCGGGGTGGTCGCGAAGCGAAGGAGGCGCAACAATGTAAGTGCCGTCCTCCTCGAAGCTCTGCGTGTACACGAGGAAGTGGTCCGACTCCACCAGGGTCGCGATGAAGAGGTCGATGCTGACATCCTCTAGATCGTATTCGGCCGAGTCGCTGAACCGATTTGAGAGCACACTAAGGGCCGCCACAGCGCACGGGGTGAAGTGAGACCGTGGCTTCGCAAGGAGGGTCCGAAGAACCTACCGGGCAAGACGCTGCAGTTTTCGCGATCGCTGCTTAACACCATCGAGGATTTTGGTATACCAGCCGACCAAACGTTCCTTGGGGACACCAGCGTTCGTGGGCTGCGCGCCGGTGGTCAACGACTGTTGCATCGCTCCGGCACCATTTAGCCCGTTAGCACGTAGTGTCTTCCGAACACGCTCAGTCAGGGCCGCAGATATCGGCCCATCGGTCATACCGGGGACACGTATGGACGTATCGAAGTAGTTGGTAACGCGGACGATGAGCTTGTTCGTGAGCGCGCTACGATGAACGTCAACGCGCTACTCCCTCGCCTAACTTGTGACCACACGTACCATAGTTGTTCCGCTACTAGGGAAGCGCCTCCGGGAATGGTCAGACTGACATCACTGAAGGTAGCCCATTGCGCCTCGATGACATCTGTCTCCTTGAAGTGGATACCTTTTGTCCCGCTCTTCAGCTTCCAGTGTATTAGCTTAAAGAAGAACGTGAGAGCTTCCAGGATGGTAGAGTCGTAATCTGAACTGATGCACGGAGGAAGATTCCAGTTGCCGCCAGGGTCAGGTACCAAGAAAGCCTCATACTGTCTCTTTAGCGTGCACGCGAATCCAATCTTGACCTTCAAGTCGTCTGTCATTTGGTCAATGATGAGGACGTCAGGGTTTTTCAGCTTCTGCGCGTACGCCAGGCGCACCCGCAGGATGGCCTGCGCGAGATCAGTCAAGAAAGAGACGAGAGGGACGAGCTCCTGTTCGAAGGACGGAAGGTTCATCTTCTTGAACATGGGCGCGAGATTGACATGCGCGTCGCGCGTGATTCCGACGAGCGCATGGATGGTAGTCATAGAGCCCTTCTCGAACTGCCGTTGGATACCCTCCTCCTTGAGTAACCGCTCCACGAAGGTGCTACCACTCGTGGCGGTGTCACCGTTCGGTGCGCCTGGCGTGGGTGGATGTGAGGACGGCTGTGTGACGTCCATGTTCTCGCTTCCCGTCCACTTCCGTAGAGTCCCGAGGAGCTGGCGCAGAGAAGTGAGCACCGTGGACCAAGTGTTCAACGTATCACATCGCGACTGGAACTCGACGTCAGTCGCGGCAGGGTAGTCCAGATAGAACGCGCGCAGACTGGGGTATAGGGAGTGGGCAATTTCTAGACGGCGCAAGACCGCGTTGACCTGCTGCAGCGCGTACGTCTGGCGACTCTCCAACAAGCCAGGGGGCGGGTCCTGGACACGGAAATCCATGATCTGCCTGATGACGGAGTCGACTGTGCGCAGTCGCCGCTCTTCCAGCTTCCTCCGCTCCTCCTCCACGGTGCGACCGTGGAACCGCGCGCGAATCCCAAGCCAGATGCCCGCGCGGGGATTGTTCTCCTCTTCGGACGAGGAGTTCAGGGCGACGGCGATTCGCGTGTTCTCGGCCTTGAGGACGTCGCCGGCGAGGACGGACGCGAGCATCGTCTGCCATTCCAGCCGTTCCCTGTCCTCGAGAGTTTGCGGCTCGATGGGCTCCGCATCCAGCATAATGGACGATATTCGGTCGTGCGTCTCGCCCATCCCCGACAACCCCCGGACGTCCTCGTCGTCGCTGTCCGCGCCATCGAGCAGCTGTCCGAAGCCGCGCTGGTAGTAGTGGGTCTCGGGGTCGTTCCGGGGATCGTCGTCGATGCCGTGGCCATTCCGGTAGCGGCGCACGAACTGGTTGTAGATGTTGGTATAATTGGAGCGCGGGGTGGGGAGCGGAATGGTGGTCGAGGAAGTGGATGGTACATTGGGGTTCGAGGAGTTGGGGGAGAACGCGTTTCTTTGTCTTGCCTTGCCCCGACTCTTGAGACTGCCCGAGTGCACGCCGGGAGAGGGATACTGGTGCGAGCGCGTGCTGGATTGCCAGGACTCCTCGTCCTCGTCGTCGGCGTCGTGCTCGGGATGGGTGAAGAGGGTTGGCTGATGTCGTTTCATGGGCATGGCGAGGAGGCAGGAGGGGAAGAAAGGGAAAATGAGACGAGGAAGAGCGAGAGTCAAGGATGATGCATACCCCGGACTTGGATGAGCCGCTCCTTGCCGCGAGTCCGATGCACCAGCGCCTACGCGTCCATCTCGCTTTCACGCACTCCACCGCGACCTCGCGTTTGCCGTCGTGCGCGGGCACCCCTCCTCGCACTAGAACACCAGCATCAGCAGCGCGATCTGCTCGGCAGGAGCCGTAGTACAAGATGGGTATCGTAGAAAAGGCAAGTATGCTGCAAGCACCTCACGGCGTGGTGGCTGAAGGCATTCTCTTCAGATCAAGGAGATCGAGGGTGAGCCCTTGCTGACTCTGCTGCGTAACTCTCGTCGGCTGCGCTGACATGGACACGGCACCCAGAGGAGATGGCGAGGAGTGAGTTTCTGCATAACGTTCTGTCGTCCACAACCTGACAGTGTGAATAGCGCAGAAGAACAAGGTGAGATCTATCACCCCCAAATTGCTCGCCCCCCGTCCATTCATCAGGCAGCGAAGTAGGCTACGGAATATCATCTTGGTCTACTCAAGGCCAAGCTCGCACGATACCGCGCCCAACTATTGGAGCCGACCTCCAAGTCTAGCGGAGCCGGGACTGGTTTCGATGTGCAAAAGTCCGGCGACGCTAGAGTTGCCCTCATTGGCTTCCCTTCGGTGGGCAAGGTTAGTACTCTTCATGCTCCGGCCCTGCGAAGACCCTGACCTGTTCCGACTCCGACGCGCTAGTCCACGCTTCTCAGCAAGTGCACGCACACAGTTTCTGAGTCCGCGGCCTATGAATTCACAACCCTCACTGTATGTCCGTCACCTAGTCATACTTACGTCCTGTGTGCCTCATGGTGTCAACGACGTCAGGCTATTCCTGGCGTGCTTGAATACGAAGGCGCTCGGATACAACTCTTGGATCTGCCGGGAATCGTGGAAGGTGCCAGTCAAGGACGTGGTCGTGGCAGACAGGTCGTGGCCACGGCCAAGACTGCCGATCTCATCCTAATCATGTTGGACGCAACCAAGTCGGAGGAACAGCGGCGTCTGCTCGAGATCGAGTTGGACGCCGTCGGCATCCGATTGAACAAGCAGAAGCCGGACGTCGTGTTCAAACGCAAGACCACCGGCGGGGTGAGTGCTGCGCCCCTGCCGTAACGGTGCCCCTTGATTCACCGTCGTCTTCCATGACGCAGATTACGGTCCGACCTCCCGTGTGGGTCTCCTTGACAATACATTCATAGATGTCTAGATCAACAAGACGGTGTCGTTGACCAAGACGGATGAGAAGACTATTCGGTCCATTCTGGCTAGCTGTAAGTGGACCCTAGGTGACCATGCGGTTCGCGCCTCACGATCGTTTGGGGCACAGACAAGTTGCACAACTGCGACGTAATGATCCGAGAAGACGTAGGTTCTGTCCCAGTCCGCCATGATCCTTACGATTGACAGCGGCATATGCATAGATCACGACCGACGAGTTCATAGATGTGTTGATAGGTGATCTCTTCAATGGCTGTCAATGCAGCTGAGAACCATGCTGACATGCTCTCGTGCTCTGCAGGCACACGCAAATACCTTCCGTGCCTGTGTGAGCACTTCCGGCGGGGAAAGACCAATACCCACTCATGTCTCCGGATATAGATGTCTACAACAAGATTGACGCCATCAGCCTCGAGCAGATGGACAAACTCGCACGAGAGGATCATACAGTCGTCATCAGCTGCGAACTTGGTTTGAAGTATGTCCGGTAATTTGTGGCTTGGTTGCCGACGTTGATGGTTTGAACCAAATCTAGCTTGGACTATCTCATTGAGCGCATCTGGAATGAGCTCGGACTCGTAAAGGTGTACACCAAGAAGCGAGGCGCGCATCCGGACCTCACGGACCCTATCTGCTTACGGAAAGGGGCAACTGTGGAGGTGTGTTGGTTTGTCGCCTGAGGGGAAATGAATGGGCGTATCTGATTGCATTATAGGGCGTTTGCAACGGTATTCATCGGTCTCTGGCGGCCAACTTCCGATATGCACTAGTCTGGTGAGTCTCAAGACGCCATAGCCTCCTTGTGATGCCGTCTGCTGACAGCTTGCTCGTTCAGGGTAAGCGCGTGGAAGATGAGGAGGAATGGATGCTCGCTGACAGTAGGGCCAGGGCAAGTCGTCGAAGTTCAATCCGCATGCACAGAAGGTCGGTTTGAACCATCACGTCGCGGACGACGATGTTGTGTCAAGTGCGTATGGATCGGAAAATCCGGGATGGAGTTGTGTTTTCTCAGACTAATGGACGGCGTTTGACAGTTTTCACGAAGTGATACGGAGCGTGTGGCGGGGCAATGCATGTTGCGAACTGGCCATCAACCAGCCGGTAACTTGCGCCGGTGTAGTCGGAGACTGTTCTGTGTATGGTATGAAATGTACGATATGTAGCGGTGTACGTAGCTGCTCTCTGCGTGCCGTGGCGAGCTGCCGACGGAAGGAGGACGGACAGAATGTGTGGCCGGTAGAATCTCGATCGGGGCGCTTGAGATGCGCCACGTGCGGGCTCTGTCGCTGAGCGCGAGCGCGCGGGAGGCGTTGACTCTGTCACTGCTCTGTCAGGCCTCGGTATCTCCGCTGCAGGTGGACTACCGTCTGCAGTGGTCTCTATCGCCCGGGTCCGCTAGCAGCGGCACAGACCAGCCAGCTTCGCCTCTTGATCGTCCCGAGCGGCCCTTCACACGCGCGGCCATCCTTCTCTGATATAAAATGAGATCATCGCCCCGTTTGTCCGACCACAGTAGGTACTGTCGGCCATAAAAGCTCGCAGTCCTTGTCGGAACTTTCCCACGGGTATCTGGAGGAAAGGCCATTAAGCGCCCAACTTTCGCCTCCTCCTGACATTGCTACGCTCCATCTCCTGGCAAGTAGGTCGTATAGTGCAGTCATACAGTATCATACTACAGTTTTATGGTGCAACTAAGTGTCGTGATATTCTCGATAGGGAGATAGCAAGTGCATCCGGATGCAAAAGGCCATCGGGATGCATCCCGATAGACGCTCAAAAGTTCCGACACTATCCTCCGCCAGGCCCTGCATCCGCCCCCATCCCCCTCCTCATTCACCGCCATGGGTTCTCTCGACGCCCTCACACAGACCCTCGACCTCGACGACCCTGTCGAGTTTATCCTCCTCGGCACCGGCACCTCCTCTACCCTCCCCCACGTCGACTGCCTCACCCGTCCGCCCGGCGCAAAGGTCTGCAGAGCCTGCACGTCGACCCTGAGGCCCGAAGGGCGCAAGAACAAGCGGGTCAGTAGTTAATGCTATCGCTATCACTCCTATGCGCCATGCCTCATCCCAGCTACGATAGGCTAACACCTCCGCCGTGGCGCGGATCCGCGGCCGGGACGGCGAGATGAGGTCAGTGCTCCCGGGCGATGTGCGGGTCCAAGTGCGGCTCGCTCACCTCCCGCGAACTCTTCCAGGACGATCGTCATAGACGTCGGCAAAAGCTTCATGCAGTCCGCCGTTGAGTGGTTCCCCAAGTACGGCCTCCGACGCATAGATGCCGTCCTCATTACACACGGCCATGCGGATGGTATGTGCGCCCGTCCTGTTAGCGTATGTCGTGTGCTGACCGTGTTGTGGATATGCTCAGCGATGAACGGACTGGACGACCTCCGAGGTGAGTTTAACTGCCGCAACCTTACCTGACCCGTGGCGCGGCGAGATGTCACGCCCGTTGGAGCACTGTGTCCTGACTTCTAACTGCGCCAGGTTGGACCCTGGGCGGTGCTATTCAGCCTCACGTAGACATCTACTTGTCCCATGAGACCTATGAGGCCGTCAAGACCACCTTTCCTTACTTGGTCCAGAAAGACCTTGCGACTGGCGGAGGTGACGTGAGTTATCGTCTTGGGTTTCTCATGCTTGTCTCTTATTAGACGTGATGCAGGTACCGGAGTTCAGATGGCATCCATGGGTCGCAGACAGGGTCCCTTTTGAGATTGAGGGTACTGGGATCGTGATCAAACCATTCGCAGGTACGTGTGCGAGGGACGGGGCCGCGCTTCATCCCTTTCTGAACTCCGTGAACCTTAACTAGTCCCACATGGGTTTGTTGGTGCGAAACTCTCGAAGCCCGGCCTCGTCCACACGCCGGCAACGTCCGTGAGTGGGAGCCCACTCTCCTCGGGTTTGCCTGGCTCGCCTGTCTCCGGGATCGTGACACCCCCAAACCAGCAAGAGGAGTTCCTCTGCTTCGGGTTCGTCATCCAAGACTCCGTCATGTACATCTCCGACGCCTCCAGGATCCCAGACGAAACCCTCGACTACCTTCGCTCCTCTGTGTCTCCTGATGGACACAGACCTCCCGTTCTGATCCTCGACTGCCTCGCACTAGGCCAGCACCGCTCGCACCTGAGCCTGAAGCAGTCTGTCGCGTATGCGAGGAAGCTCAAGGCACCGAGGACCTATCTCGTTGGCTTCAGTCATAGCGTGGCACACGACGAGTACGAGACGCTGCTGAAGGCCGTTGGCAGTGGGTGTCCCCCTCCCCCGAGTGAGATGACGGACGCTGTGAAGAGAGGGTTGGACATGCTGGACCTGGAGGGCGAGCGCATTTGGATGCGCCCTGGGTTCGACGGACTGCGTATCACTGTGTCGAAAGGACGCGCTTGGGATTCGCACTATCGCGGCGAAGTAGATGGCGAAGTAGATGGCGATGTCTAGATTAGGGTATTGAATAGCAGTACTGTAGTCCGTGTACTCCACCATTAGTACCGTAGTCCCTGTAGATAGTAATACTTGTATTAATCCGTGCTGCAATCTCTAGTTGACTTACAACCGCCACGCTTATGCGGTGCAAGCTGACTCCAGACGGTATCGGCCCTCGGCCGCGGAGGTGCTCGGCATGACATCCGCATCGGGATGCACTACAATGTCCGCGGTGCTATGGTGTTCAGTCCCTAGGACTCTGTCATGTAGTCGCTACAAGTCGCTACGCCGAGGAGCGATGTGGTAACGGCGGGCCAGACGATTCGAGTATAGGCCATGGAGCGAGAAGCGTGGAAATGCGGGGTAGAAGTCGAAGCCTGGCCTTGGGCGCTAGCGCCACCTGGAGGGGCGAGCCGCGTCCAGCTCGTTCTCATCCTCTACACTTCCACCACCTCTGTTCTCCTACTTTACATACCGTCGCCTTAGTCTCGTCTAATCAAGCTGTACGCACCCATTGAGCACGCACGCCGGGATCGTTTACAATGAGGTTCTACACCCAGTCCTTCTTGTACGAGTGAGTTGGCGATCCGCTTTGTCAACCCCTCGCGCTCCCACACGACATGCTGAGCACGCCCCTGCAGCGATCCCTGGTCCATTGTCTCTCTTGCCTATCTTTTGCGATACCCAAACCCCATGTCGTCGCACATCCTCTCGTGCGACGTCATCTCGCGCGAGGTGACACCCTCGGGCTCGCTCCGGACGACGCGTCTTATCCTCAAGACCGGCTCGCTCCCAAGATGGGCGCCGAAGGGCATGATACAACGGGCGGAGTCGTGGGTGCTGGAGGAGAGCGAGGTCGACCCGCTGGGAAAGGTGATGCGGTGCACGACCAAAAACCTCGACCATGTCAAGGTCATGCGCGTCGAGGAGCACATCCACATCCGTCAAGCGGAAGATGGGTACGTCACTGGTGGCCGTCTGCGCGCATCTTGACTACAGCGCTGACGCTTTGCGGTAGCAAAACCTTGCAGACTACCGAGGCTATGTTCTTGTCGGGCTTTGGCTGGGGCCTGACTAAGAAGATCGAGAATTACGGGCTGGCGAAGTTCAAGGCGAACTTGCAGCGGGTGAGTCCCGTTCTATGTTTTCTGTGGGCTTTCACTCATGTCTAGTAGTCTCGAGAGGGCTTCTCTATTATCTTGAACCTCATTCGCCAGTCTCGCATGCAACCGATGACCATGGGTGCCCCGAGTTCCTATCTCGCCTCCCACCGCGCCATAGCTAGCTCGGATGCAACAGCTCCCGCGCAACACGAGGTGCCTGCGAACGGTGACGACAGGGAAGGGGCTGCTCAGGCTACTTCCGTGGCTCGGGGAGGCATGTGGTCAAGATGGAAAAGCTGGCTTCGGTCAGGGTGATGAACCCAAGTATTAAGCTCTCATTCAGCACATTATTGGTCGGGATTCCGCATGATCTCTCCGTCTCTTCCCTTGCTCAGTGACTGTTGCGCTTGTGTCCGTCGTGCATGTTCCGCTTTGTACCATCCTTGTATTTGTAGCTAGTTAGTAGTAGTCCGCATTGCCCACGTCAATTGGATCCACGCATTTCTCCAGTTCATCTCAGTACTTTGTCCGAAGAAAGCAGTCTTTCCAGTGACCGTGTATAGGTGGAAGGTGTGGGCAAATAGCCGAGTGCGCATACATCATTGCCGGAATCCGAGGACGGGCCCTGTGTGCCCGCCCGATCCACCTACATGCTACTCCTTCCCAGACGTGAGCGACTCTCGCGACTCCTTAGGCCTCTCGACCATCGCGTCTGCCGCTACTCTGGTGTGCCCTCATGTACTTCCCGACCTCCTCCGCCAGGCAGCTCTCCAGTGTCCCTGCGCTCCCGCTCCCCAGCGAACTCGTGCTCTCGGTAGTCCCAAGCCCGCGGAAGACACTCTTCGCAGCGGTCACGAAGAGCGGCCTCTCGCTCTGGCGCGTTCGGGTGCGTCCTGCTTCTCCCGTGCCTGGCTATGCGTCCCGAGCTAAGTGCATGCTGCTGTCGACGTGCTTTGCCGACGACTGCAGCCGTCTGCGGTCCTCGCGCACCTCTCGCGCACGCCGACGTCGGTACAGGAACACGGCGAGAACCTGCACCTCCACTGGTCGCCGGACGGGCAGCGGATCGTCATACAGGTGCGTGCTCCGTCGCAGCGACGACGAACTGGGCTGTGGAGGTTGACCGCGAGCGGGCGGACAGACCACGGAGTCGTACCTCGTCCTTGTCACGCTCGAGTACAACCCGGAAGAGGGCCCGTTCCAGTCGCCGCCGCTCGCGCCGAATGCTGCACGACACTTCCTGCCGGGAGCGGGAGAGGCCCTGCCCTTCCAGTCGTTTAGTCTGCGACTGGAGGGCGTGATACGAATCGAGGGGACGCTGCTGAGGTGCGTGAGCTATTATTGCGTTCGCGCGTCGTGCGACATGATAATGAATGTGTGCGCCGCTTGTAGTGTCTCGCCGCGGAAGGAGTACATTGTGTTCTCTACGTCCAGTCCGCCTGCAATACAGCGGGTGCCCTGGCCGGATGTCGGGGAGGAAGGCGGGAACGCACGAGGAGGGTATGACACATGGGTGATAAACGAGGAGGAGCTCCCTTGGCTTGTGGATGCAGATGGTACGCCAACATCCGCATGGTCTCCCTCGTATAACCTCAACCTTGTCGCCGCAGTGACTGTATGCCAGATATCCTACCACCGCCAGACAGGGTTCGAGACATGGATCACCTCCGACGGGCGAGCCTACCTTGTGCAGTTCTTTGAAGAGGAGGACATACAACCAAGTGCCTCAGAGGCCAGTGTGGATGACGAGCAACGGTCGCCGGTACGTTGGTATGATTTGCTTATACAGTGCTGCGGGGTGTCTCATGGTGTCTCCCTCAGATGGGACATTTCGCTCACAGTCGACAAACCTCCGATGGCTCGGACTCGCTGCGGCCCCTGCAGTGGCACGGAACTTGCATA
Organism: Earliella scabrosa; assembly: GCA_022605405.1. Classification (NCBI taxonomy): domain Eukaryota; kingdom Fungi; phylum Basidiomycota; class Agaricomycetes; order Polyporales; family Polyporaceae; genus Earliella; species Earliella scabrosa. The sequence continues at coordinate 1,232,138 of JABYQQ010000003.1, read as the reverse complement.
CATCATGTAGACCCACCGCGCTGGGTGCAGAAGCGCAAGCAAGTCGACCCGGGCGACGTGGTTGGCTACGCATACAACGAGCCTAGGCGGGCTATGACTATAGCCTTGAACCCCAAATTCTCTATGCTCGCCATCGGGACATTTAAGTAAGCGTTCTGGCCTTCATACGTCCGTGCATCTAACTCATCTTGATATATCCAGTGGAACGGTCGAGTTCACCAGCTTCCCCAGCCTAGACGGGGTCGTGCCGACGCCACAGGTGCTGCAAATACCGAACATGTACGCTAGAGAAGGAACGGGGTCCGTGTGTACGATGGAGTGGAGCTCTGACGGATATGTACTTGCTGTCGGTTGGGAGAAGGGGTGGGCGATATGGAGCGTCGGCGGACGATGCCTGGCCTGGGGCTTTGGTGTCGAGTATGAAGTCGACGAGGAGAGGTTCCAGGACGCGTTCATGTATGGCGTCAGGAGTGTGGTGCGTATGACTTGTGATGCAACCTCTATTACTCACTATCCTTTCACAGTTCTGGGCACCAGGAAACTTTGAGCTCGTCATGCTAGCTCAGTCGTCGCCTAACAGTGAGTTTATTCCTGGGTTTTGCGTGCTAATCAGCTAACGGTGCCACGCAAAGAGCCTGACGGACAGTTGTTCATCCTTCCGGTCGCAAAGAGCGCCACTACTGGACAGCAGTCTCCTGTAGGTTTCCGATCCAGGGCATACTCATACAGCCCACTCCTGACGACTTGGTATAGGACAACACGCAATATGCATTCCTGCAGATGGACGACCGCGTTCTTGTCTACCGCGGTGCCGACCAGCCCGATATGAGTGTCATCAATCCAGAGGCGGATGTCTGGCAACATATCAAGGTCCCACAGAGCTACATGTCCGCAAACTGGCCTATCCGATATTCGTCCTTGAGCGCAGATGGCAGGCTCATCGCAATTGCCGGCCGACGGGGGCTTGTGCACTACAGCTCGACGTCGGGAAGGTGGAAGATGTTTGCGGACGAGCGGCAGGAGCAGGCCTTCACTGTGAAAGGAGGCTTGTTGTGGTTCCATCATGTCCTCATTGCAGCGGTCGAGGTCGCGGGGGCGCATCAGGTTTGTCCAACATTCACTATATCACGGACAATAGTGTCTCACTGTTCATCAGGTTCGCTTATACTCGCGCGACTTGGAGCTCAGCAACCAGAATGTCCTCCATCGGGAGATGATACCTTCCCCGGTGGTGATCTTGTCACTGGTCGACAACTCTCTGCTGGTGTATACAGCAGGAAACACCCTCTATCACTATCTCATCATCCCGACGGCCGACTCGATCAAGCTACATTTGTGCGGAAGCATCACGTTCGATGGAGTGATCGCGGTGCCGAGCGCAGTGAGAGCTCTGAGTTGGATGATTCCCTCAGCGCAGAAACGTCAGTAACGACCCTCGCTCAATGGGCCGTTCATTTACTGACGTGTATACTGCAGAGCTCGGAGATCCGGCTGAGGACCTCGCCGTTGCAACTGTACTGATGATCGTAGGCGGAAAGCTTGTGCTCTTACGACCTAGGAAGGTGTGTACAATACTCTACAGTGATGAGGTCGCGAACTCAGTCCTTGCCAGTCGGAGGAGGGTGAGGTGAAATACGATATGCAAATCCTTGCCGACCGGATCGAATTTTGCTGGATCCACTTGCGGGGTATCGGCACATTGGAGAACTCGTTGTGGGGTTATGATGGGCAAGGCATCCGTGTGTGGCTCAACGCATTGGCTATAGAGCCCGTGAACCCGCCGATGGAAGATGGGAGTGCCGTTCACGATTATGTCAAGGAAAGCGTCAACATCCCACTCGACTTCTATCCTTTGTGTAAGTCCGATGGTCCGTGCTCGCAGAGGGTTGTTCACTGAACGCATATAGCGGTCCTCATGGACAAGGGGATCATCATCGGGGTTGAGGTAGAGGCTGCCACAAGGACGAGTCTATCTTTCGCCATGTTCCGGCATGTCACCAGTGTAAGTCTTCTACTCGTATCCAGACAGACCAGCAGCCTAACTAGCACACTTTGCTCAGTCTCATCTATTCCTACATCACATACTCCTCACACACCTCGAGAACTCGCAAGGAAAGGAGGCTGTTGCCTTCGCGTCGCATTACCAGCACCTTGTTTACTTCGCACACGCTCTGGAGATCCTCCTTCACAATGTGGTAGAAGAAGATGCTCAGACGGAGAACGGAGAAGATACAGCCCTGTCCAAGACAGGGCTCTTACCGTCCACCATCGAGTTCCTGGACCACTTCGATGATGCATTGGACGTCGTAGTCGGATGTGCCCGGAAGATCGAGATGACCAGGTGGCCTCGCTTGTTCGACATTGTCGGGAACCCGAAGATTCTCTTCGAGGTATGTATTGCTCTCTCCAAACATATCAGCGAGCAAAGTCGCTGATGTCGTGCAATCAGTCTTGTCTGGGCTCTGGTCGTCTGAAGACAGCGGGATCGTACCTGCTCGTGCTGCACGGCCTCGAGCAGTTGGATGGAATGAACGGCGATGCCAACCGTCTGTTGCGAAGCGCTGTCTCTGCACAGGACTGGCAGTTATGCAGGGAGATCCTCCGGTTCTTGCACTCCATAGATGACACGGGGGCTGCTCTGCAGAGTGCTCTGCTCGAGACGCAGATTGTTCTCCCTAGTGACTCCCGGCTTGGTCAGGGCAACGGCTCCGCTCACTGATTACATACCGGAGTACATATGTACTGTATCATCTCCCCTGGGACGCTTTCCTATCGAGCCCGGATAACTTATAGATAGCCGTGTACTATGTACTACTTTCGAAACTGGTAGAGTGAAGACCAGATCTAGACCCTAGATCCGGGTCAGCGATCTTAGCTCCAGATGCGCGGTATCAACGACCCACCTTGTGGCTGTACGATTGTCTCCAACTTCAAGCCTCGAGTCCCATGTTCTCCGTCGCAAGGACTATCGTCAGAAGGACAATGGCGACGGTGGCTGGTGCCAGTCCTATCACCTTGACAGCGGAGGGTGCTGTCTCTATATCCTACAACACGCTCGTGTCCTCTCCCTTGTCGCTGACACCTTCGATTGGTGAGCGGACAGTTATCGTTGCATGTACAACGTGCCACAGCTCACCTTGTGGCAGAGAAGGCCTTCGGGTCCCAGCCGGATAGCTTGGGTATCGTGATTGTTCGCGACTTGCCTCCGAACTATGCACCTGCCCGGGAGAGACTGCTTCGCCTCGCGTATCGTTTCGCCAACCTAGATCCCACCACAAGAGAGAAATATGCGGATCCCAAGAGCAGATATAGGTTGGTGTGGTTCTCTGTACACTATCTTCGACTATGTTCTCACTCGGATCTAGTTTTGGGTGGTCTCATGGCAAGGTGAGGTTTTAAGAGGTTGTCGCGGGCAATTGTCTCATCCGACTCGTGCTACCAGGAAATCATGAACGGCAAACCAGGTTAGCACATACACTCACTCGCATCATCTCGCGGAATTTGACTTGGCCATGCAGATACTATGAAGGGATCCTATTACGCCAATCCGGTACTGGACGAGCCAAATGTTTCCAACGAGCTCCGGGCGGCATATCCCGAGTACTACGGGAAGAACATCTGTGAGCTTACGTGCTATGTTCGCGGGACATCTCATCACTCACACTGACTATAGGGCCGAGTAGTACTCCGGAAGTCCAAGACTTCGAAGAGGCGTTCAAGGATCTCGGCCGGTGAGTCTTCAACTTCCCCTGCTTTCGGCTCTCTATGCTCAAGGGCTTCCACCCCATCCAGCTTCGTATTCAAGGTTGGCTGCCAGCTTGCAGTAGCATGCCAGCCTTTCGGTAGGTCGCGATAAACCCGTTACATGTACGTGACTCACCAGAATCTCTACAGCGTCATCCTATCTCTCGGACTCCTCCCTTTCCTTGGCTGACCTCATCTCGTCTTCGCAAACCGTCAAAGCGCGGCTGCTGCACTACTTCCCGCCCTCGCCTGAGAACCCTCTGCCCGCAGAGGACGAAGCTATCGACAGCTGGTGTGGTTTCCACCTCGACCACTCTCTTCTCACAGGCCTGTGCTCGGTAAGTGACATCGTGTTGTCAGAGGATTGCACACGATCTAGACTCACATGTCATCCAATGCAGGCCATGTACCTCGACCGGGGAGCGTCAGGAGGAGAACCCGCCGTCGTCCAGTCTCCTTCTCCCACCTCCGGTCTCTACATTCGCACCCGCGGCGGTGCACTCACCAAGGTCTCGATTCCCGTAGATTGCCTCGCGTTCCAGACCGGGGAGGCGCTCGAGCTCGCGACCGCGGGCAAGCTGCGCGCGACGCCGCACTGCGTGCGCGTCGGTGCGGCCCCTAACGCGGAGCGCATCTCGCGCGAGACGTTCGCGCTGTTCATGCAGCCCAACGTCGACCAGCAGCTCTCGGCCAAGGAGAACTTCGGGCAGTTCAGCAAGCGCATATTCGACGAGCATTACAAGGACGAGTCCGCGGGGGCCGCGATGTAGGGGTGTATGATGGATAGCATGGGGGAGCAGAGGATGACCATTGAGGCAAAGCACAGTACATGATACAGTAACACTATACAAGGTCGAGGGAGCGCACATCTAAACCCTATACACAGGCCGAATTACGATATTGAGAGTTCGTCACAGGGAAGGAGGTGTTAGATATGCATAAGGTTGCGGGAGATCCATCTATGTGGGGTGTCATTAGGGGGATGAGCGCGACTCATGTTCAGGTTCGTCAGAGTCCGAGATAACGCTCCAGTCACTAACAGCGCCGCTTGCAGAGCAGCTAGGGCTTGGGTGCTCAGGAGGCGTAGACGAAGCAGGATAGTCCCGGATAGTAGCATGCTCGGCGTCGAAGTATTCCTCTGGCTCGATCTGTGCGTCGCGTTGGGCAGCGCCTTTGATGAGCGAGCGCGCATATTCCAGGTCGCGGTAGATCGCCTCGATAGCAGTAGCCACGCCGTTCTCCTGCATTCTTTGTGAGATGACACACATTGGTAGTAATGCCAATGAAACATACCGCTCGGATTTGTTCACCAACCAGCTTCGCTCGTTCGATGAGCTTCTGGTTGGTCGTTGCTTCGTGCAGAGCATCCGCAAGGCTATCTACAGTCAGCTTGCGGACTGCAGCACCGATGCCAAGGGCTTCGACTCGATCGGCCCAGAAGAACTGATCACCAAAGAAAGGCTTGATGATCGTGGGGATTCCAGCTGCATGATGATGAGCCACACACTCAGCCATTGACCATGATATGTAATGCACTCACCCCTCAAGCTTGCACCTGTTGTCCCCGCACCTCCATGATGGCAAGCAGCGTCAATCTGCTTGAACAGCCAGTCGTGAGGGATCGACGATATTGGGTAGATCTGCTTCGGTAGAGGTTCCTCGGGCTCAGTCTGTGCTGGTGCATCTTTCACCAGACGGTCAGACCAGCCCTTGGACAAGATAGCATGCACGCCACTCTGAACGATCGCTTCGATGACACAGCGTGTCATGGCCTTGGGATCGGGAACGACGATGCTGCCAAAGCCTATGTAGACAACCTTCTTGTTCGCCTTGCGCGCGAGGTTCATGAAGTCAAGCAGATCTTGCGGAGGCTCCCATTTCTTCGAGCTCACGTCAGCATCGTCGAGGAACCAGTAACCTATCAAATATCAGATCCCCGTGTGGTCCGGAGAGGAGAAGAGTCTTACCAGTCACACGAATCCATTCGGGCCAATCCAACGGACGGGGCACGACAGTAGGGCTGAAGTTGTAAAGGAATGGGATCTTGTGGGGCTCCATCTTGTCTAAGCTTGTGCTTGGCAGTCCAAGCGTGTGTCTACGCCAGCGATTGATCTGTCCCGCAGTTCCTCGCCAGAAGACCTGGTCAAAGAGTACATAGGTCTAGAGGGGAGTTATTGGTCAGTGCGCCAATCCCGTCAGATGTGCCTTACCATATAGTTGTAGTTGCCTCCCATCTAGCAAGCAGGTAAGTAAATGCGCTGCAAACTGGACGACCTCGCACTCACCTTGTTCTCAGGGACCGCGAAAGCATGAGGATATGCTCTGGGTCGATCATCAGCAAACACTTAGGTATCCTCGAGATGCCAGGTTCACCTTGTCCGCGACCAAGTCATGGTGAATGCTCGGAAGTAAGGTATCTTCAACGCCTCGGCGATGTGATACCCAGCCATCGCACTCGGGCTCTCCACAAGAACGTCAGTACCCTGGCATGCTTCCCAGGACGTCTTGAGAAGATCGTCTATCCATCCACGGAACTAGAAGTGACGTCAGTCGATGAAACGCAAGAAACACCGGAACTCGTTCACCTTCTGGACACCTTCCCTGAGGAAGGCGACAGTAAAGGTGCCGTTCTCAACGCATATACGCATCAATTCAGCAGGATCGCCCCCGACGTAGCCGAATTCAATGCCATGCTGCAAGGTATTCAGCCAAAGCGATATGCGCAGAGAAGCGGGGCACTCACCGACTCGACCCACTCTCTGAACTCGCCGTGGGTGGCGATCCGAACGCGATGTCCGTCCGCAAGCAGGCCCTTAGCGAGGGCAATGTATGGCTGTACATCGCCCCTCGAACCGATGGTGAGGAAGGTGAAGTGCAGCGATTTGTCGGGTTTGAACGAAAGGAACGTGGACGACTGCGAGGTGAACATATACGCCGGTGCGGATTCCGACAGGCTTGTCTGGGATTCGCTCAAGTCCAATGGGTGCCGAGAGCCGAACTCCTCCAGGATCAGGGCATCGTGGCAGGGGGATGCAGACGTACGCGCATCGCCAGAGTTCAGGCGGCGCCGGACCTCTTCGAGTTGACGTTGGATGACGGCGACGAATTCGTCTCGGCGTTCTTCGTCAACAAACTCGAAGAACAGCTCCTCGTGACCTTTCACGATGATGACGAGACCGTAATGAGCGAAGCGGTAAGACTTCTGCTTCTCGGTAGCCAAGATGTCTTTCAGGGGCAATATCATCTGAAGTCAAGCTGTAAGCGTCGTGGCCGCACTCCGGTAGGAAGACCGACATACTCGTGTCCTGGAGTTCAGAGCTCCACTCGACTTGAAACAGAAGTAGTTGGTGGACACATAGAGGCGGCCGTACACCGGGAGCATGCGGAAGAGGTACCCAGGGAAGACTGTCAAGATTGAGTTAGCAAACCCGAGGCGTGGGCGAGAATGAGAACTTACTGCCAAGTAGGCTCTCCTTGTCGTCAAGCGCGAAAGCTTGGCGAAACTTCTCGATCGCAGTCTGAGCCTCCGCCGTCGTCTCCGGTGTCTCGACCATGCTGAAGTATCCAAAGTCGCCGCTACTCGTTGACGTACTATTCGTTGGCTTTCGGGACGATGACCCACTTGTGGACACCACCTCCGTCACCGACGGGAGCTGTGCGAGCATCGTAGTCGCATGCGCTATGGCCGGCCGCACGCTCGTTGAAGGAGTCCCAAACAAGCTTCGCGAGGGCGACCGCAGCCAAGAGGGTATAGAGGGGATGCCGACAGACCATCCGGTTCCGCTGGCCGAATCCTTTGCCGCAGAGCCGCGAATGTCTACGCTCGACGCGAACGTGGACGGAGGATAGGTGTGGTCAGAGGGTGTGGGTGTGGGGGCGGCAGTTAGACTCGAGGCCGATGAATGAAGGGGGTCGGGCCGCCCTGAAGGCTCACCTTCATTGGGAGGGGTTGTCCCTGGCTGGGTCGTGACGGGTACAAACGACGAACCGGTCCGTTTGACTATGTGGGTGAACTCCTCGTTGTTCGTGTCGTTGCCACTCGGGGCGCTAAATGAGCGCCCTATCGGCAAGGTCTCTTGCAAGGGCTTGAGCAAGGAACTCAATCGGAAAGTCGATGGAGGCTTTGTCCCTTGCTCGACCACAGGAGCAGTCTGCGCACGGTCACCAGCGCGGGCAGTGGGGGAGCGTCCGGCTGTGGTATCGACTACCATCGGGGAATGTGGTGAAGACGAGGTAGTCCTGTAGGTACGGACGGCATCACGAATCTGTTCCAGCGCGGCAGGAAGGTCGGGGAAGTATGCGAAGAAGTAAGAGTCCAGGGCCAAGTCCATGCTCTTGTCTTGGACCTTTATCTCGATTGTCTCGCTGAAGTCCATCGCATTCGACCGTTCGACATCGACTACGGTGGGGTATGGAATAGCAATCTGAGCGAGAGTTAGCGAGATAGCAACTTAACCGGGCTTGTGCACACACCTTGATGGTGTCACCCATGTTCTGCGCCTTGAGCATGACCTTCCGAATCGCTTTCACCCATTCGTCACGACTAGGCACCGAGTCCGCAGACAACCGGATAGACTTCTGATGCGTCCGAAGACGGATGTCCTTCTGGTCCACAGGCTCGCAGCTGATTGCGTAACGAAGGTCCACAACACCATGCGGGAAATATGGATCCTGAAGTGGCGTTAGTAACACAGTCTAGGTCCTGCGTGGGGGAAGGGGGACATACCGAGGAGGACTGATACCAAGAGAGGACATCGTTCTTCAGGATGAACCAATGCCTGATCCACCGCTTCGTACGCTGAGCTTTCTTGAGAAGTGATCCACTCTTGAGAGTCTGGTCCTAGGGGACAGTGAGTTCATCGAAACAGGCACAAACATATGAACACACGAACCTCTCGAGACGGTAAATGAGCAAAGAAGCAGATATATGCGTCTGTAAGGTACATATATCCCTGCAGCACTGTCACAAGATGAGTCTTGCGCGCCACGGAATTCTAGCAGAGATTCACTCACAAACCGAGCGAAGCAACCAGCACGGCATTTCTTCACGTGGGACATATAAGCAGTGTCACTCGAACCGTGAAGGCAACAACCTTACCTGCTACCACCTCCTGAATGTCCTCGAGTTCAAAGACGTCGCGCAACTTCCCCGCCAGTTGTGCTCGACGGTTCGGCTTGACAGTGACCATACTACCAGCTCTGCTAGTAGTCCTATCCCTCATAGAGGAAACGTCTGGGACTGAGCCGTCCAAGTCGGGGATAGTCTCGGGTGACACCCGTCCGGCGTGACTATGGTCGGTAATGACGCCCCCAACTGGATGGTCAAAGTCGCCCTCCGTATCTTCGTCTGAAGGCAGGGAGTCATCGGTTCTAGGCGTGTCCTCGGAGTCGGATACGCTAGGAAGGTCAGGGCTCTTGGCTGTGCGATGTGAGGACGCGGAGGGCTCGCCCCTTCTGAAGCGCGCCAGAGGACGATAGATGGCATGAATGGAGGAGGTGAGACGATTGACTGGGAGGAACATGTTCATAACAGTGGAGATGACTGCTGTGGAACGACCTCACCTTTCCTGTCGTCCTCGTCGCTCTCCGCCTCGGCTGGAGTGACATCATGGTTCATGTACTCGTCATCGTTGTCCTGGTCTTCGGCCCATGGTACTGCCTGCAACGCTTGAATAAAGCTCTGCGTGCCGGCGTGCATCTAACACGAGAACGGCGTGAGCTATGACGCGAAACACATGCCGGACGCATGGAGCGCGAACGTACTGATCGGAATCCTCGGAATATGAGATTCTCTGGTCGGTTGGGACCCATGGAGGGCGAGCCGGGTGTAATAAAGGGAGATTCATCATCACCGGTTCCAGAGGTGCGAGGGTGTTTGCGAGGTGAAAGTGGAGGTGACGATGGAGGGGAGGATAGCTGCTGGGAGCGTGAAGTCGGAAGGTCTCCTAGTCCCGTCAATATTGGTGAATAGCCTTCCTAAATCCAAGGGAGTGAAGGACACATACCTTCAATCTGTCGCTCTTTGCCTTTCCCCCTCGTGAGGCTAAACATGCGTCCATGGCCAGGCTGTGGCAAGGCCGGCTGGCTTTGAGAGAGCCCGGGTTTCCCTCGGCCAAGCTTGCTCGCAGTCTTCTCCATGGCGCGCTTGACAACACCGCCTTTGGAGTCCGTATTGATGTCTCCGGAGGTCGATTCTGTAGCAGGGAAGAGCGCAATGGTGGGGGTACTGCCGGGGGTGACTGCCGGGGAATCGGGTCGTCCGTCTTGCGCCATGATGATATTACTTATATGAGGATATGAAGGGTGCGCACAGAGGCAGCGAGTTGAGACACACGAGAACGGCAGAAACTAGTGGAAGAAAGCGGAGCTCAGACAGGCATAGCTGGAGGGCTGAGGCTGCGAAGGGGATGCGCGAGTCCGCCACACACGCACGCTACAGGCGCATACGCCGCAGGCGCCCATTGTACGCGAAGCCTGGGGTCGCCCGTTTTGGCAATGGCAGGAGTCTGCGGTGGGCCAAGCAGGTGACTTTGTGCGACACGGCGCGCACGTCGCGTCAGGCATCCTCGAGGCTCTTCTGTCCGTTCATCTCTCCCGCAGCCGCCCTGGATTCCCTCCTCCTCCCCCACTCTCCCCGTCCGCCGCTCCCGTAGAACATGCGAGGCGAAATATGCATCGGCTCAGCGTCCGTCCTCTCGTGAGTGCCGTAACACCCCTCGCTTTTCGGGCGTGTGCATGCTGTTCTGCGTTCTGTGACTGACCGGCTACACCACGGAAGCCTCGCAGCGCTGCTAATGCTCATATTCACGCATGTTCGTGTCGTGATCACCTTCCTGATTGCAGTTATCACCCGCTTACCGATCGCCCGATGCTAGGTTGGCCAAATCAACACCTCGTCCGTCCCTCGAGGCATTTCTATGGTGATTCGAGACCAAACATCGGCATGAGAGGCACTGGGGTTGACGCGTGAGCTGCGCAGGTCCAAGTCAACGTGTCTGGATATGGGTGCGTGTTAGCTATTCTGTGACTTCATAATCCTTGCTCATCCCAGTTAGGCAAGGCCTCGCTGTCGCGCTCGGAGACCCCATCCAGGGCCTCTACACGGACAACGCGTCTGCTCCCCTCGAAAACCAGCAAGGTCTACGCCAGTTGTACAAGTTCGGACTGTACTCTCACTGCGGCTATGTCGACGATTCGCAGGGCATCTGCTCCAATGTCTCGGCGGCATATAGGTTTCGGCCGCTGACCGCGATCACAGCAGACATGCTCGGGAACTACACCCAGTTCACCACCGCAATCATCACTCAGGGCACATTCATCGACTCGGACTACCTGGGTGGATTCACACATGCAGCATACTACCTCATCATCATCGGCACGGTAGCTACTGCGCTGGCTCTCATCACGTTTGTCCAATCCTACGCTCGTCCATGCTTGTGTTCTCACTTTTGACCTACAGGGGATTCTTAAAACACACGCTGCTGTTCCTGCTATCGACAGCCTTCGCCGTAATAGCCGCCATCGCTCTGCTCATCGGTGCAACCATTTGGACGGTCATCATCAGGAAGGCCGAGAGCGTCAACGAGCTTATGGTCGGACCTGAAGGCTCGCCTGTGCCGCTCGGTATCGTCGTCTCTACAGGCAGTGCTATTTATCTTGTGTGGGCTTCCTGGGCCTGCATTCTGATTTCTATATTGCCATACATGATCAGGTATGCTCTCCTTTTCGCCGTCGTCCCGTAAAGTCGGACACTGAGGAGCTTTCGTCAGCTGCTGCACGTACCGAGGCTGAAGTTCGCACCGAAGCGGGACTTTTACCGACCTTCCCTTGGGTCACGACGTAACGAACGATAACTGCTACGAGGACACTAATTTTACGACCCGCTATGTATTGAGTGCGATGTATATGAATACCTAGATGAGAAGATACACCCTTTTTCGGTGTCCTCGAGGGATTTCGAGGGCCGGGCGAGGCATATACTTGGTCGCATCGTGTCCATCCTCAGTCGGAGAGGAGAGCAGGGGCAGCCAAAATGTATCTCTAGCCCACCGCGAGGGTCGAACTCGCAGCCTTCAGATCGCCTCAATGCCTGACACAGTAAGAGTCTGACGCTCTATCCGATTGAGCTAGGCGGGCGATAGATATAACGCCTCGGCGCGTGTGGCAAACTGGGCGCTCCGGGAGTGCGGGGAATGAACGCCGGGGCGTCTTGGCTGGGGCGAGGGACGAGTGGCTGAGCCGTGTCTTCGACTGTCGCCTGCCCCGCTTCGCGCTCGATCCTAAAAGGCCCAAGAGTGAGCGCACCAGGCCGGACCATTCCACCGCCTTCCCTCCCTATTACTTAAACCTATTCGCTGCCCTTCCGTCTCTGGGGCCCCTTCTCCTCCTCTTACGATCCTTCACGCCTCTACAGAGGTCTAATGCTCTCCCAACGCTTCTCTCGTCTCGCTGCTCTCACCGCGGGCGTCCTCGCTCTCGCCGGGGGAGCCTACGCCCTTCCAAAAGTCACCCGGTCGGGGCGGTACCTCTACAATCCGGATGGGACTCGCTTCTTCATTAAGGGCATTGCTTACCAGGAGCAAGGTGCGTAGACCTGCATTCCTCGCCATACCCGAATGTTCACTCCGACGATCCAGGCGAACTTTCGACCGACCCGAATAATCCCTTCTCCGAGCCCTCCACTTTCATCGACCCCCTCGTCGACGGCGCCGCCTGCCAGCGTGATATTCCCTTCCTCCAGCGACTAGGCGTCAACGCCGTCCGTGTGTATAGCGTCGACTCTGCAGGTAACCACGATACGTGCATGAATGCACTCAGCCAGGCCGGCATCTACACCATGTGCGTTCTCCGTCGCCCTGTTCGTAGCATCAAGGTGCGTTCAGCTCACACCGACTACTGCTCAGCATCGACCTCGCACTCCCTGTAAACGGATCCATCGACCGTCGGAGCCCGTCATGGACGACGAACCTTCTCGACCTCTACCTCGGTACTATCAACGCGTTCAACAAGTACGACAACGTCCTTGCCTACAACGTCGGGAATGAAGTTATCGTTGGTCCGGAGGGTACGGGTGCAGCGGCCTTCATCAAGGCCGCCGCCCGGGATGTCCGCGCATACCTGTAAGCTTCCGCGCTTGCCACTAGCCCTACCGCCCATCACTAACCTGTCGTTTGATCGTCGCGCCTCTTCCGCGTGCGCGCAGTGACTCGATACAATCTTCAGCACTCGTCGGCTATGCTGCCATTGACGGTGACTCCAGCTGGGTCCTTCCTCTCGCAGAGTACCTCAGCTGTGATATTGGCGGCTCTAACTCTGGTTCCACCTCCATCGACCTCTTTGGTCTAAACAACTAGTACGTTGGCCGCTATATCCGTTTCTGCCGCGCCGCCTCTTTCTGACCCCGTTACACCTTTCATGTTTCGCAGCGAGTGGTGCGGCGATGCAAGTCCCTCCGCGTACAACGGCAAAAACCAGGCGTTCGCAGACTACAATATCCCCGCCTACCTCTCCGAATTCGGATGTGTCAGGGAGCCTCCACGTCTCTGGACTGAAGTCGGCACTATCTTCAGCCAGCCCATGTCGGATGTCTGGTCGGGAGGAATTGCTTTCAGCTACTTCCCTGCGCAGAGCAACGACGGCGAGTTCGGTATGGTCGCTATCGACGGCAACACGGTCACTCCCAACGAGGACTTCACTCGTCTCGAGGATCAGTACGGCCAGGTGACGTTCCCCACTGTCCCCAGCCAGAGCGATGCTGGCGAGACGCAGTTCGGCACTTGCCCGCCTAACGACGACAACTGGCTCGCGTCGACCACTCTTCCGCCCACACCCAACGACGCTGCGTGCAACTGCTTGGAGAGCAGCTTGAGCTGTGTGTTCACGCCGAGAACCGACAACACGAGCGACATCGTCGGCGCGCTCCTCGACTTCGGCTGCTCCTCCCTCGGCCAAGTCGGCGGTAACTGCAATGACATCGCGTCTGACGGCACCACGGGCTCCTACGGGCGCATCGCATTCTGCGATCCCGGTACGTTCGCACCCAGTCGCCGGTTCCCATGTCCACGTTCTCACGCCGGTCATCCACAGACACCAAGCTCTCGTTCGTCATGAGCAGCTTCTACGAGCTCTCGAACCGCGTCGCGACCTCGTGCGACTTCTCCGGCAACGCGACGATCAACGAGAACGCGCCGTCGAACGTCGCCGACGCCAACGCCGCCGCGAGCTCCTGCCTCGAGAACCCCTCCGCGACCTTCACGCCCACCGCACCACCCACCAACACCGGCAGCGGCAGCAACAACGGCGGCGGCTCTGGCAACAACGGCGGGAGCGGCGGCGACAACGGCGCCATCGGCCTCCTCGGCGGCAGCCCCCAGGCTCTGCTCGGCGTCGGCGTCGCTGTGCTGTTCAGCCTCGTCGGCTCAGCACTTACCCTGGCATGAGCGTCGCGCTCAGGCTCGGTCCGACGCTCCGCAGGCAAGGGCTATCAAGCCCGCGCTGGGAGAAGCCTGGACCGGCTCGAGCTTTTCTGGTGACCGGTAAGCTTTGACGAACGAGCGTCGCGCGCGGTGAGCGGAAGCATGCAAGCGGAGCGGAGCAGGAAGCAGGAGCAGAGAGGACGGAGGAGAGCCTACTCTCGAATCTTGAGACTTACGCCCCCCAAACGCCCACGCCCATGCCCTCGGCCGAGACGCAGAACGGACAGACTATTTCACGCTGCGACTATGTATCTGCCTCTCTCGCTGCTCAGGTGTATGTAATCTCTTTTCTCCCCCAGACCCAGACCCACGGACAGCACCATCCCCGATCCCGATCCACACACAGAGACTTTATTCCCATACCCCCTAGCGTACACGTATTTCTTTATACGCGACTCGTACTACCTACCCCGCGCTCCATGATATCAGTGTTCGGCTCTCCGCGCACCTGTACAATGCCGTGCTCGTGACGGCGGCCCCCGAGGCCGCACGATGGACTTTGTTTCAGACACTGTATGTAGTCTTGGGTTTCGGGTGTACAGCGCATGACTCGTCCATCGACAAAGAACCTAGGGGTGCGATCGTTAACGTTCTACCACGAGCCCCCGATGCACTGTCGGATCAACCTTCCACGGACGTTGTCGGGTCGCGTCTAGGAACGGCTCGATCGACATTGGGCGTGGAATGTCCAATGTCACCGGTAGGTACTGTCAACACTGTGCAAAGAGTGGCCATGAGACCTCGGGTGACAGGTCGAGGCACGCCTGGGGCCCGATATGTGCCCGTCTTCACTAGTTCCGCAGTACTTTCACCCACACTACGGCCCCTGTAGTCTACCACCCGAAAGTTTTTGTCGAGTGTGCGGCTGCTGGAAGTCACATTCAGAACGGTAGCTATGCGGTGCGGCGAATGGCTGCACTGGCGTTTGCATTTCGATTCCCAGTGACTTCTCGGGTACGTGGATGGTGGAACAAAACGACAGAAAGCTTTTTGCGCACAGCGAGCGTGAGCGTTCACAACAAAAGAGCGTGACGTGGAAGCGATGAGTGTGTATTTGGTCCATTGTCGATAGGATAAAATATGGTAGGAGGTGGAAAGGCGTAGAGTCCAAGTGTGCTAACACTATGAGTGGGTAAGCGTGAGATGATGATAGACAGTGGTATGTACTGTATATGTCCAAAATGTCAGGTATCATACGTCAGTTGGGCTGGACGATACGCATGCCAGGACGCAGATCAACGCGTCGTATCGTGCCCGTGGGACTGCTCGACAGAGGGATGACCACTCTTGAGCTTCGATTTCCTTACAAGACGAGAGCAATCGCGCCTGATACTAGCGCGAGAGCCAACGCAGCAAGTGAGTGCGGGGCCGCCATCGTTCCCATAGCACCGTTGTCGCCCGCTGCACCAGAGGAGTTGCCGTTTCCCTGTGCGCCATTGCCGCCGGCTACAGAAAAAATCGTATTGAGCGTTAGACTGTACACAAGTTTGCGAGGGTACTCACATCCCGAGGGAGTATCGGTCGAGTTGTCGCTTGTCTCGGCGTACGCGTTGGAAAGAGGCTGTCCGAGGCAGGAGATGATAGGCTCAATCTTGAACGGCGGCTGGTGGGCAAGGGCATCAGGGAGGATGTAGCCAACCGCGAGGTCCACCATCTGTTGCCACAGATCGTGCTCGAGAACGATGAAACCGTGGTCAAGGGTGGTCGCATTGCCGATGATGTTTTGCCAGTTGTTCAACACGCCCTGCGCAGTGATGGTACCAGCTGGGATATCGAAGTCTACCGCGAACGAACGTCAGTACAGACCACAGCTTTGAGATAGATCATCACAGCACTCACCGCCGGTATCGAACGTGGCTTGAATGCTGATACGGGTCCAGATGGACGTCCTCAAGCCCATAGCCTTTGCAATGGCACGGACACGGTTGTCAACGTCGCCAAAAGGAGGACGCCAGTAGGTGGGAGTGACTCCGAGCACATCCTTCATGATCTTCCTGCTCCAACCGAGCTCCGCAATGATCTCGTCGTTGGTCAGGGTAGTCATTGCCGGGTGACTCCACGTGTGGATGGCAATCTGGTGCTCCGACATGTACTCCTGCTGGAGAAGAGCCGGGTACGAAATGGCACGCGAACCCACGACGAAGAATGTCGCCTTGAGGTCCTGCTGGTCCAAGTACGAGAGCAAATCACCGGTGTGAAGTGCAGGTCCGTCGTCGTAAGTCAAACCCCAGGTCATCTTTTCAGGGCACTCCTCGACATCATCGTCTGCGGAACAGCCAGAGCATGTCCACCAGCAACGACTTTGGTCCGCGACAGCCTCGGGGTTGGTAGGACATCCGCCCGCGACGGTCGGCGGTATATCGGGGATAGTCACACCTGAATTGGCGACTTCGTCCTTCCACTGCTGAACCTCTGGAGAGTCGGTCGGGGGCGTCCTGTCCAGTGCCGGGTAGTTGCTGGGCAGGATGCTACTGACTGTGTGATATAAGGGACGCGTGTGAGTGAGACGACAGACATGCGTGACGATCGAAAATACGCACGGTCGGGCATTGCAGGAGCGTTGGGCAAGAACGTGGGTGCTGTACCGGCGGCAAAGGTGGTGGTTGGCGCGACAGTGGGCATGGAAGACACGCCGGACGCGATGTCAGAGAGTGGGACCGCGGTGGGGTTCGTGGACGCGAGCGTGAACGTGAGCGAAGGCGTAGAGAGCGTCGCTGCGGGAGTGGTGGCGGCAGGAGACGAGGCCCCTGGTGCAGGCGAGGATGCACCCGGTGCTGGTGAAGACGCACCCGGTGCAGGGGACGAGGCCGCGGGGGGAGACGCAGATTCGCTGGGTTGCTGGCGGGCCTGGTGCATCTCGCGCACGCCGTGGGCGGACGCGAGGACAGGGAGGGCGACCGCGGAGAAGAGGGCGAACTTCATGGCTGGGAAACAAAGAGCGTGCTGTCCTGGACGATGGCGGATGGGAGTTGGCCGTCGGGGGCGGGAGGGGGGACGTTGGGGAGGAGTGAGAAAGCTGTCGGGAAGAGACGTCGAGCAGGTGTCCGCAGGTCGACTCTTTTCACGTCTTCTCTCACTCCAAGCAGGCGCAAACAGAGGAGGCACGGGGGACTGGCAGATGCGTGCCCCGACCGTGCATGCTCCCAGAATAGCCTCCAATACAATACGTCATATTATTAGCATTCCATCGACATCTCAACATTTTTGCAGTGCTCGCCGTGACTGGCCCCACGCGGCACAGAGCGCCACAGTATACAAGCGCCAGCAGCGGGCCAACAAGGGTATCCATACACTGGCCGTCTCAGTCTCAGTCTCGCAGCGCAAACGCACCCTCGAAATCTACGCCTTCTTGGCCTTCTTCGGCCGTGGCTTTTCCAGGTCGATCTCCTCCTCATCGTCCTCGCTGTCGTCCTCGTCGTCCTCGTCGCTGTCAATGTCCTCCTGGCCAGCCTGGCCGAGGAAGTACTCGATCGCCTCTGGGAAAACGTCGTTGGCGATAGTCACCCCAATCTGCGAGCGCCGTGTGTCAGCATAAAAATAACACCATCAACTTAAACCCCCTGTAACGCACATCAAATGGATCCTGCGCAACCTCGAAAAAGTTGAAGAAGCTCCCGCCCTCGGACGGCAAGTCGTCGTCATCGTCATTCACAAGAGGGTGCAGCTTCGTCAGGTTCTTCGAGTCGTCCTTCCAGTCAATTTTCGTTGCCTGTGTCCCGTCCTCTGTTAGCCACAATAGCATCTCCTGCCGCGTCTCGGTCGACATACCTGGGGCTCAACGTCCCGCTCCCAAGAGAACTCCAGCATTGCCTCCGTGATCCCGTCGGCATCCGGCTTGTCCTCAGACTCCACCGGTGGCGGAACATACTTATACTCCTTCTTGAGCACCGTGTTCGAGAAGTACGGGTTCTCCTTGAAGTGCTGCAAATGCCCCACAACGCGTCAGCAAAGCCCTCACAGCCCCTCGGTACGCATATCCGCCCGCCACAGCTCAGAACAGAACGAATACTCACGAACTCGAGCGTGAAGCACCGCGACTCGACCGAGTCGCGCACGATCCACACGTCCTCCAGGTAGCTCAGCGCCGCCTGGTCCGAGTTGTGCTGCGCGTGCATGGCGACGAGCGAGTGGTTCATGAGCGCGACCGGCCAGAACTTGTTGATGGCCTTCACCACCGCGCGCCGCTTCTCGTACACCGGCAGCATTTTCTCCTGCGCGCGGCGCTCTGCAGCAAAACGCGACGCGTCTCAGGTCAGCTGCACGGTTCGAACTCAAACATAGAATAAAAAAAGGGAAGTAGGTTCGAAGGTGGGGAGAGGGGTGGTGGTTCAACTTTCGAAGGAACAAACGTACCGAGCGCGAGCTCGACGCGGGCGACGTCCTTCTGGATGGCCTGGAGCTTGAGAGCATCCTCGTCGCTGAGGTCGACGTCGCCGAGGGGGTTCTTTTCGACGTCTGCGCCGGGGGACGCGCGTTTTACACCTTTGCTGCTCATGGTGGTCGTAGGAGTGTGATGGGTAAATTTCTGCCTTCGCGAGCGCGTCCTCTTGCACTCACGGGAAGATCGGTCGGAGTTGTCACGCTCGCATTTCGGACTCCGCTGTGGCGTAGCGCCCGTCCCTCCATACCCAAGGCATGCAAACACAGACCTGCATCCAAGGTTAGAGTCCTAGACACAACGCGTACGAGGGAACGTCATGGACATGTCGTGCATTATCATAGATACATAGAGTACCCGGTATATATGGAGAACGAAGCGCAGTCCCACAGTCCCTGCCGAAGTTCACAGACGATGCACGAGGTCTCAGTCCACCCGCTCCTTCGTCCCCATCTCGATCTCGTCCAGCCTCTTGCTCTTCGCACGTCGGTGCTCCTGCTCCACCGTGACCTTAGCCCCGGCCGTGAATTTCTCCAGCGCGGGCAGGCCAAGACCTTTGCCCCTATGGCCAGAGCGGTAGCCGGGTCCGTCATAGTAGATGATGTCAGTGAGGGGTACGAGGCGCGGCCAGTTGACGTAGTCGATCCCGTGGATGAAGATGAAGACCAGTGCGACGAACGCAAGCGAGAACCACAGCAAGAAGTAGTAGAGCAAGGAGTAGTCTGTGGCGAGGGTCAGCTGACTGAGATACGCTGAATGGGGCAAACGAAATCATACCGGAGGTGCGGGGAAGGGTCAAACCGGCACAGATCATGAATAGCGAGAAGAACAGAATATACGGTGGCTGCCAGCGAACATGAGTATTGAACAAATACCTCACACTCGGGACCTGAGGGTACTTACTGCGCGGATGATGAGAGGCCTCCTGTCTACGACCAGCGTGGAAGGGTTCCATCCCCGTCGTGGCCACCATGCACCTGTCATCAGGTCGAATGCATCCTACCACGCACATCCACCTTAGTACCGAATCACATACGGGAAGCGCGGAGCCGACGCTCTCACCTGACGTGCCCCGTCGAAGAAGTTGTTCTTGAGGTACCGCATCACTGAGTTCCAGCCATCTTCGAGTAGCCCTTTGCGGGTCCGCTTGCCCGTGCGGGTAAAGTCGGTCTTGAGCGCACCTGTGCCGCTGTAGGCTATTGAAATGAAATTGGCATGATCCGACCACACTACGCGACGTCTATTAATAGGGGACCCAGAAGGAAGTTGGACAAGAATACGCACTTTCACGGAAGTCTCGGACGAGCTCCTCGTAGTTATCAATAGTGTCGTTCTCTTGGATGACTTGAAGGGCCTTCAACTGACGTTCCAGTGTCCACTTCGCGATTGCGGCCTGAGCGACGTTTGTGCGATCGAGGTTGTCCATGCAATTTGTCCGCACAACGCCAGTCTGAAGCTTCACCGGCTCCGGCTTATTAGAGTCGAGATGGAAGTACCTGGTAACCTCGGTTAGATCTGTCTAAACTTCGACAGCAGAATTCGTACCCCTGTTGTATCAAGTCCTCCTCAAGCTTCGCAAGGAGGACGCTGATGCGATCCCAGCGCATGTTCTTGCATTCGTTATGGAAGTCGAAATACTCGTACTTGGTCTTTGGCATGTTCGCCTAGAGACATTGGTCAGAACCGTGCATCACCCGACTTGCAATATACCTTACCTCAGCCATGTACTTTTCGAACGCCTCCTTAACGGGCTTTTCATGACCCTTGTGGTTCACCAGGTTCACCAGGCTCTGTGAGCCATACAGGTTGAGGTTATCTTGCAGATGCGCACGCAAAGCGTTAATCTGCAGTCGGTCAACATCGCTATCTGTATGACAATGAGACGCCACTTGCCGTATCTTGCAGCTCCATCACCTGAACGTCAGGCTTATACCGGAGAGTGTTGACTTCCGCCCAGTACACAGGGATACTGCCGCGGATCTGGACGAAACTTAGCTGGGTGCCGGATTCATCGCCCACAAGTAGTATCTGTTCAGTCTCGTTGAAGTTCGCGACATGCCCTTCTGGGTCGATTCCTCGCCGGAAGTAACGCGTGCCAGCGCGGTAGCGAGACCTTCGGCTGATGAGGCAGAGGCGGAGCTGAAACCTGCTGAGGCGGACGGGACGAATGTCGAATGCTATGTACACATATCAATCATACGGGAGCAATTACAACGAATTGCAGATAACGCACTGCCGTAGATGACCGGAAGGATATATGCACTGAGCTAGAGTCGGTGGCGGATAGCGTCAGAATGTGGCTTGTGTATCTTCCACGATAGACCTACATTTTGGTCCGGATTCGTCGACGTGATGTCAATGAATCTGCCATGCAGGAACCTGGCCCGGACGTGGTTAAGAACAGAATGTGAGATGTTGATGACAGTGCGTACTTATTCCAAAAGAACCTATCGTCGGCCTGGGCGCAACGAACTTGTGAGGAAGCACTGGGGCGTCGACAGAGAATAGGACTCACAATCTCCCAGAGCGCCTTGTCCGTGTCCTGCTGCAAGGTCGTCCACTGCGCCTGAAGTCTCCTGGTGATATCCCATGCGTAGCTGAAGTAGAATGTGCCGCCCTGCAGGTGGGACCGGACCAGAGCCAACAGATGCGCTTCGACCGCGTTCGGTGGCGTTTGCACAGAGACGTCTGGATTCAGGGGGAGGATATCGTATTCCGTGGCGCGATAGATGTTCTGTCTCATGAGGTGACCACGCAGTTCGCGTCCAGTGATCACGATTATGTATTCAGCTGTATAGAGGTTGGACAAGGCCTCGAAAGGAATGGGGACGGCGGACATACACATTGCCAATGATATCATCCCATATATGCCATATATCGTCTTGACGGACCGCTCAGCATTGGCGGGTAGAGGGGTATTCGGTGCTGCACCGCGGTTGTAGACTTGTGTTGCGCCAGAGGGATTCGTATATCACTCACCATTCAGCACAATGTCCCCGGAATTCCGATAAACTGTCAGAGACCGTGCCCCGACGGGCTCGACTGGAACGAACGTATACGTCTCATTCCCGTCTATGTACCTATGAGTCACGGCTTCCTGTTAGCTCGGTAGGAACACAAAGCAGTCGCGACGTACAGATTGAGTCTCTGATGCAGGGGCTTCATGATGGGCGGAGAGAAGGAGACAGGAGGGATGGTGGTGGACAGGCCGCCAACGCGCAGGCACAAGCTGGCTCACCGCGGCGCGTCAGAGTCGTGATTGCGCGCCACACGTGCGCGAGCCCGCCTGAACGGGGCAAGGCTCGTTGGTTCGCGTCTGACCGCCATGAAGCTCACTCCAGAGCTCATCCAATCCGTTCCCTCCCAGCTTAACACCGTAAAAGAGCGGCAGCTTGACCTAAGAGGTGCGTTGCGCGTGCGCCGCTTCGAATCGCTCACTAGAGTTTCGGCTCACAGGCTACACCATCCCTGCCATCGAAAACCTTGGTATTACCAAGGTGCGTACTTACACTACTACCGCTTCTTGTGTGTATGCTGATCCGTGTGTGCTTCTAGGATCAGCATGATTGTATAGATTTTACGGACAATTCGATCATCGTTCTGGGGAACATCCCCCTTCTCCGCCGCCTCCGCACGCTGCTGCTCGCGAACAACCGAATATCCTCCATCTCCCCATCCTTGCACTTATCTGTGCCAAACCTCACGACTCTCGTACTCACGAACAACAACATCGCTGAGCTCGGAGACCTCGAACCTCTGAAGGATGTCAAGTCCTTGCAGTACTTGTCTCTGCTAGGCAATCCTGTGCGGGAGAAGAAGTGGTATCGGGAATGGCTCGCATGGCGCGTGCCCAATCTGAGAGTACTCGATTTCCAGCGAATTCGCGACAAGGTGCGTTCGTATTCTTACACCTTCCCCTCTTTTCCTCACACGACCTCGACCTGTAGGAGAGGCAGGCTGCGAAGGCACTCTTCCTGACCGCGGACAACCTCCCCACACAACTCGCAACGACGATCTCACAGACCGTCTCCACACATTCATCAAAACCGCCTGTCAATAGCGACGAGCCGAAGCCCGCGCTCCCGGGGAAAGCGGGTCGGCTCATGTCCAAGGAGGAGGCGGACAAGGTCAGGGAGGCAATCGCGCGCGCGACGTCGGTGGAGGAGATCAGGCGGTTGGAGCGCATGCTGAAGGAAGGCTTCATGCCGGGGATGGATTCAGTTGGTGCATGAGCTGTACGATGGATGTAACATGTTTTTGCTGTTCTCGATGCACCACCCAAACAGACAAGCACACGAGGTCGACAAGGTTCCCATTTCCAAGATTACAGAGCAGACAACAGATCGTGACCGTAGGGTCGAGATACATAGGCAAGCAATTGGACAACAGACAGATCAGAAGATGCTCTTGATACTTACGCCTGCGTTGCCGATGTACAAGCCGTGGAAAAGCAGTGAGAGGAAGGCAGTCAGATTGGCGAGCGAACTGATACCGTGGAGTTGAGCGAAGGTCTTGTTCAATGCCTTCATCTTGTCGGACACCTACCGCAACGCAGTTAAGCAAGCAAGCCTCTGGGTTATACGGCACGCAACGTACCCCGGGCTCGTTGTAAGCCTTGCCCTCCTCCTTCTCCAGCCTGTGACGCTTGAACATAGTCCTGTCGCCCATGTTATCCATGCTCTCACTCCCGAGCGAAGCGTACTCACTTGCTTGTCAGGGGCCCAATCACGAACTGGTTGGAGGCCTGAGAGAGGACAACGGCCGCGAGCGCGTACGCCTGAGAAACATCCGCAACAGACGGCTGGAGGTAGTGCGTGAGCACAACTGGGTGGCTGAACGTCCACAGCGCGAGCAGCCCGGAGGAAAGCGCGATGCTGATGGAGAAGTAGATGGGGAAGGTGCGATGCTGGAGAGTTCCAAACTGTTGTCTAGGCAGAGTCTTGAATGCGATAGTGCCTGTCAGGGGGAGAGGGTCCCGTTAAGCAAAGTCTAAGTGTGATGTCACCGCGCAGTCGACCTACCCCCGATGAAGGTTACCCACAACGCTGGTGAAACAAGAGGTGATCAGCCCAAGGGTTGAATGTCAGGCGGAACCTGCACTCACTCATACCAAACAGCCATGCGAATCCCACTTGGTACGCTCCCTGAGCAGTGAAGAGCGCGGTAAACGAGGACCAACTGAGGGTAGCGACTTTGGTCATTATGGCCGTTCTTTGGCGGAGTAGCTGCAGTCGATGACAACGCGATCGTCACAGTCCAGAGATTTATAGGTGAGCCCAAGTGTGTCACGGGGGAAGAACACGCAAGCAAGATGTGGTCCTGGGAACAGTGTGGCCGCTCAGAGGTACGAGACCGCGTTCCAACAGAGCCAGGCGCCCGCCCTCTCGGGGCGGTCGGTCCACTTTGGCTAAGCCATATTTACTGGATGCACTAGCTCTCAGGACACTGGGAACAGCACAAAGATGGTGTTATACTGACATTCGAATACAATTGAATATGTGTGGAGAATTGCTGGTACACACGATATACTACATGCACGGATGCGAACACACTGCGACTCATTCATACTACGTCAGACCCGATGCAGACGGGTCGAGAGGGGGGGGCGGAGGGCGGGCTGTGCTCATATCTAGTGGAAGCGGTCAAAATCCGAAGGACGACCCATCATGCCCCGGCGTCGAGGACCGCCTCCTCGGTCCTCACGAGACGATGTCAGGACGATATGTTTGTCCACAAGCTATGGCGTCGGGTTTGTCAATGTGACAGGTCTGATGGACGCAACATGAATATCTTACGTCGTTCAAAAGGTTTGCGGACTTTGTGAGCGTTGCAAGGTACGCTGTTAGTTGTACATCCTCGTACTCCGTATCGAATTCATCCCGGAACTCCTTGTTTTCGCTGGCAGGCAAGGATGCAATCAGCGCCGAGAGGGCTCGCAATGTTGCATGATCCTTCTTAGCCGACCCTGGTGTTGCGTTCAACGGACCGACGTTACGTGTATAGATAGTTCACACATACCTGCAATGACCTCTGTCACATACTTGACCAATAGCATGATACGGTCATGAAGCATCTTGACAGCAGCACGCTGCGTCTGAAGATGCGACTCCACTGTCCAGCGAGTTAGTATAATTGTGCGACTACAAGCGGTGTAATGAGAGACTTACGGCTAGTACCTCCCGATCCACCCTTCGCAGTCCAATCTACAGCAATGCGCTCCGCCTCACCGGTTTCGACAGAATACGTCGCTTCAATGAACACAGAGCGCGACTTGCGATCACGCATTTCAATTGTGGGTTCGTAGGCTTTCAGCGGTAGCGATTGTCCTGAAGCGTCAGCGGCAGCAGCAAAGATTGTCGAGGGCTGCATTATGAGGAGAAGTGGCGTTGAGCTGTACAGAGTAAACTGCAAAGGTTGTTGATAAATGCACTGCATCAAACACATGGACTGCTGACCTGTTCGTGGAGAACGATGTGACGAGCAGTCGGTCGTTCCGCCACAGTGTACCAGCCGATGAACTCCAGGGAAGGGAAGACTTGCTTGTCTGCAAATGGATTTCAGCGTCCGATAGATGCACATCGCAGCGAAAGCGTTGCAGACTGACACTGTTCTTTCCGCGTAACTAAGAACCCTTGGTCGACCGTCACTCCATCGTCCTCGACTGCGAGCTCGAAGCTGTTCACGATTTCGACATCCCGTCCATTTTGTGTTCCAAGGAGCGCACCAAGAACTGCACGCGAAGATGATCGGCATGCCATGTCTTCTGTGACCGCGTTAATTACATACCAAAGGGTACATGGCTCCGTGTCTGCAACCTCAGACGGGTGAGATGCTCCGATATATTGAGTATAGGTAAGGGGTGGCTGAAGACCGCGCGTCAGTGGCTGCAAGCACAAGAACCGGACAGGCAGACGACGGACAGAGCAAGGGAGAGGCCAGATGTTGTGGTGGATGGCAAGACGACGGGGAGATCATCGGTGTCCATTGAAGTCATGGTGCAAGATGTCCGGGTCAAGAGCAGCTGCAGCCACAGACCGCGCAAGCAGGAGAGCGTACAGACGCCCGTGTATGCGGGATGCGATATGACGACACGTGCCCCGGCATTCGCCGTCGACGCGAACGAGCCTGCCCTGAGGCTCATTTGTGGCTCGGCGCGTCGCGTCCGACTCCTTGCTCACCACCAACGCGTTCCCCACTTCCACCCTCCCACCATGTCCGGCTTCGACGCTGATCGAGTCTACTCTGTCCGTACACAGAACACCAGGGAGCCAGAAGGGCCTCCCCTGCAGTACCCCTCCCAGACCGAGAAACTCCTCCTTGACTTTCTCTTGCAATATCGCGTCGGCAATGAGTTCATCTACAGGTCCGTACCCGTTGCGACATGTAGCTTCAATACGAGTCTAATAGGCGCGACTACAGGGACAAACTGCGCGCGAACCTGCTGCTCAAGCAACATCAGATCGAGGTTGACCTCCGACATGTTGGACTATACAACGACGAGTTGGCACACGCGATTCAGGAGAAGCCGGGAGAGATTTTGCCATTGGTGCGTGCATAGTCATATGATTGCAGTTTGATCTAACAAGGGCTCGAAAGTTTGAGTCTGCCGCGGCGAGAGCTGCTCGCACAATCCTCTTTCCCCTCACGAGCAACTCCGAAGCTGCTCAACATGCAATCCCCAATGTGCAAGTCCTCGTCAAGTCAGGGCTGAACTTGCAGCAATTCCGCGATCTGACCGCAAACACCATGAACAAGCTGGTTCGCATCCCAGGCATAGTCATTTCCGCTTCTGTGCTTTCTTCCCGGGCTACCAAGCTGCACTTGCAATGTCGAGCATGTCGGTCAACCAAGATCATTTATCCGCCCAGCGGCCTGGGTGGTTTGGGCGGAGGTTCTGATCGCGGGCTTCCGCGAGTCTGTGACGCCCCGGAGCCAGAGGGACAGAAGAAGGATTGTCCCCTCGATCCATACCTTATCATTCATTCCAAGTCGTCCTTCACCGACCATCAGACGCTGAAGCTCCAGGAGGCTCCGGACATGGTTCCTGTCGGAGAACTACCTAGACACATGTTGCTGTCAGCGGATCGGTATCTCACAGGGCAGGTCGTTCCGGGTTCTCGTGTCATCGCAACCGGTATATATTCGACCTTCCAGTCAGCGAAGAACGTAAGTGCTTTGCCCCTTGTCTTCACCTCGTACCTAAGCACTCGTACAGCGCTCCAAGGGTGCAGCTGCCTTGCGGGACCCCTACTTACGGCTTGTGCATCTTGAAGTCTCGTCCCCAGCCGCCGGTGGCGCAGGGGGCGCGAACCCCTTTGGTGCCCAGTTCACCGCTGAAGAGGAGGAAGAATTCGGTGAAATGGCTCGCAGTGAGGGCTTCTACGAACGTTTTGCCCGGAGTGTTGCGCCTAGTATATGGGGTAGCCTCGGTATGCCTCGATCTCTTCATACCGAGAATGCTGGCTGAACGTCTGTATGCGCAGATATCAAGAAGGCCATCACATGTCTTCTCTTGGGTGGTTCGAAGAAGATCTTGCCCGACGGTATGCGACTACGAGGAGACATCAATGTCCTTTTGCTTGGTGATCCTGGTACGGCGAAGAGTCAGTTGCTCAAGTTCGTTGAGAAGGTTTGTTATATGCCTCGTCCGAAGATGAGATATACTGACATTTGATCAGGTTGCTCCCATTGCTGTGTACACCTCCGGCAAAGGTTCTAGTGCTGCCGGTTTGACAGCCTCCGTCCAGCGTGACTCTGTCTCCGTAAGTTGTCAACCGCCTATGATGATAGGCCAACGGTCTAAACAGTCCTCGCTAGCGCGAGTTCTATCTCGAAGGCGGTGCGATGGTACTCGCAGACACCGGTGTGGTATGTATCGACGAGTTCGATAAGATGCGTGACGAAGACCGCGTCGCGATCCACGAAGCAATGGAGCAGCAAACAATATCTATCGCCAAAGCCGGCATCACTACGGTGCTCAACTCGCGCACGAGTGTGCTCGCAGCCGCCAATCCCGTCTGGGGACGATACGACGAGGGTCGGAGTCCAGGAGAGGTCGGTCATTGACTCGAGTTCCGCATGAACTAGGCTAAGCAATGAGGCAACAGAATATTGACTTCCAAACGACAATCCTATCCCGTTTCGACATGATCTTCATCGTGAAGGATGAACATAACGAGCAACGGGATCGAGTGGGTCGCACCCATTTCTTCTGCGAGGTGGCAAATCTGAATGTTTTTATGCAGATGATCGCGAAACACGTCATGAACATTCATATGAACCGAACGAACGAGGGTGATGAGAATGGTGAAATTGTCGGCGAGATCGACGTCGACAAGATGAAGAAATTCATTGCTTACTGCAAAGCGTACGAGCTCCTGCGCTACCCCTTCTCAACCCACGGTCTGACGCCTTATAACAGGAAATGCGCACCGCGACTTTCCGCAGAGGCACAGGAGATGCTCAGCAGCCATTTCGTCGCACTACGGCAACAAGTGAAGCAGTTTGAGCAAGACAATGACGAGCGTAGCTCCATCCCCATCACCATCCGGTGCGTACTTCCGGCCTGTCGTGATGTTTTGCTTCTGATCCAAATAATGCGCAGACAACTTGAGGCCATTATTCGTATCTCCGAATCGCTGGCGAAGCTTACCCTCTCGCCTGTCGTTCAGAACCATCATGTGGAGGAAGCCATCCGGTTGTTCAAGTTCTCGACGATGGACGCTGTCTCCGCAGGCTCAGTGGATGGCATGTCCCGAGGTGCACTGAACGAGGAGATGAGCAAGATCGAGAAGGAGATCAGGAGGAGACTGCCAATTGGCTGGAGCACGAGCTACCAGAGCTTGGTGCGCGAATTCGTCACGCAGCAGACCTTTTCAAGCCACGCGTTGGAGAGGACGCTGTTCATGTTGGAGAAGAGGGAGATTATCAGATTCTCTGGACAGGTACGTTCCTGGTATGTGGATTCTCCATCATGGCTGACGGGCAAATTCCTCCGGCCTTCAGAAAAAGATTGTGCACCGGTGAGTCATGCTCTTAGGGCTAGATGATGAGTGGGCATGATCCTAACCAATCTTTCGCACAGTGTCGGTGTGTAGTGTCGGCATGCTCTGGTCTCACTGTGATTCTTGTTTTCGGTCTGCTGTCCCAGGCTCGTCGCGCTGTAGAACTCGTGTATCCTGTACCGCCACGATGGAGAATGTATTATTGACCAAGTGTACGTGTGTGTAATTTGCTTCCGTGATAGATTGCTGCACGAGATGATCACCTGTGCTCGCGACCTCCGAGACGGTCGGTGTCAAGGTAGTCGATGTCTGATGGTGAGATAGATGGAACTGGCATGACCTTGACCTCATTCGATTGTTCGCGGCGTCTGGATCTCCGGGTCCAACCTGCGAGGTGGGAAGTTCTGCAGAGGTTCACTGTACGCGACCTCAGTTAGTCGTCAGGGACGATTCGAGGTGGAATCGGCACGTACGTCCGAACGTCCCACACATCCTCGCTGCTCTTGTGCGTCCGCCGACGTGCCCACCACTCGGCACGTCTGCGGATCCACACGTCGCGCTTTTCCTCGGGATGCATGCCCTTGAGGCTCATGCAGTACTTGAATTCCTCGAGTTTTGGGGAGCATGTGGCCATCTCGCCGTAGCGATAAAGAGATCTCATCTGAGAGCTGACAACTAAGTAGTTGCTGTCAGTGAAGGCAAGGATCAAAGGGTCAGAGCAACGTCACCATTGCAGAGGAGGAAGTCATCAAACAGCTTCATACATCCAGGCACTTCTTCAGGAGTGGGATGTACCTTGCGAAGATATTCTTCCTCCTGTTTGATTATCTCGGGGCTCAGCTGGTCTTCTGCCGTAGGCATTATGTCTTGGCTCAAGATGAGTAGCATGAACTGGCTGCTAGCGACAAAGATAAATCAAGAAAGTGGCGTACGGAGCTATGTACGCCAGTTAATACCGTAAGGTATCGCCCGCCTAGCTCAATCGGATAGAGCGTCAGACTCTTACGATGCCAGGCACCGAGGCGATCTGAAGGCTGCGAGTTCGACCCTCGCGGTGGGCTAGTGTTTTTGGACTGTACAGCGTCGCTAATCATACATATCAACCTTGCCAACGTTACGCAGTACTACGCTTTTGTACAACAATTGTCTGACCGCCTCAATACGCAACCTTCGACGCCAGCCCATCATTCTCGCGCGCGTAACAGCGGTGTTGGCTGACTTCGTAGGCGAAACTCGAGATGAAACTTTTCTCGTCCTGCTTGATGGTGAGCATGCCAGCTGCCGCAGAGCCAGCATCGTATTTGCCCGCTGTCACGACTCCGTACGACTGCGTTACGCTGTTGCTGCTCAGGTCGGGGGCCAACTGTACGGGAAGTTGGACGGCTTCTCGCAGGAACGCGACACCTAATATCCATACACGGCGACCACGATCAGAACTCAGAGTCAGGACGATGGATGTGCATCATACCTTCGCCAAGAGCACCAATTGCCTTACAGTGACCAAACGCTTCGCGGACCCAGTGGACGGTACGTCCATTGCCCGCCAAAGCTTGCGCGTGTTTAGCACCGCCTGGTATAAGGATGGCGTCGAACATGGTGCTGCGCTGTCCTTCGTAATGATGGTCGGCCTGGTAACCTTTGCCCGACCCGACCGCTTCGCCGTCGGGGTAGACTTGTCCACGACGCGGACCTATGACGAAGGTATTTGCCATACCCGCCTTCAGTGCCGCGCGGAGTGCCTGCACCTCATGGAGGTTGAAACCGTCGGCGAGGAGGATAGCGATACGACGTGACTTGATCGTAGGCTCCTTGGGGGCAAAGCTAAGCTGGGAGAGCTTGGAAGAGCTCTGACCTCGGTTCTCGCGTGCGGGCTTGTCGGGGACGATACCCCCAACGTTCGTGGCCACCTGCTTGGCGAGATCGAAGTCGACGTTGTTGAGGACCTTGGTGTAGGTCTCGTAGACGACTGGATCATCGCAATGGTCGAGTTCGAAGGAGAGCGCGGAAACGAGGTGAGCTTTCTCGTGCTCCGCCAGCGAGTTGTAGAAGAGCTGAGCGTGGCTGAAGTGCTCCTGGAATTTCGCGCTACGTAGCCGCTGCTTCATCCCCTGGACCTTCTGCGGGAATCTGTTTGTAACAATGAGACACCGACAAAGATAGACACTCGAACATGGAGTACCCACTCTGCATAACCGCCCTCCGTAGGATGAACCGGTGCAACGAGCGAGTGCCTGTTGGGCCAATAGTTGGGACCCTTGGTGATCTTATGCTGCATAGCGCCATCGCGGTGATGATTCATGACAGGGCAGATAGGACGGTTGATAGGAAGCTGCTGCCAATTGACGCCAAGCCGGGACAGCTGGGTGTCGAAGTACGAAAAGTTACGACCTGTGAGGAGAGGGTCGTCGCTGAAACCGATGCCGGGAACGATGTGAGATGTGCAGAAGGCAACCTGTTCCGTTTCCGAGAAGTACTCGTCGACGGTACGGTTGAGGACCAACTCTCCGATGATCTCGACCGGGACCAACTCCTCCGGCCATATCTTCGTAGCGTCTAGGATGTCGAAGTCAAAGTCGTTCTCTCGCGCCTCGGGGATCACCTGAATGCCGAGCTGCCACTTGGGAAAGGCGCCGGACGTGATGGCTTCCTCCAAATCCTTGCGATGGAAGTCTAGAGGTCGTACCGTGAGTGTCACCTGCGCACTGATGTGCAGATCGAGTCGACATACCAGGGTCCTGACCGGCGATTTTCAGAGCTTCGTCCCACGCCAGGCTATGGACTCCGAGCTCCGGGATCCAGTGAAACTTCACGAAGAAGCGTTCATCCTGCGCGTTAACCAAAGTAACTGCTCACGGCAGTTAATACTCTCCTTTGGTCAACCCAACCGCGCAACTCACAAGTGTTCACGCCAAAGCCTTGCATCATCCGATAAGACCGAGGGATAGCACGGTCAGACATAACCCACATGATCATGTGAGCAGCTGTGTAACAGCCGTCAGCGACACACGCACGACGAAGAACGCAAAACGCGCATACACTCAGGCTGAAGACCGACAAAGTCCCAGAAGTTGTTGTGAGCGCTCTGACCAGTGGGAACCTCGTTGTGAGGCTCGGGTTTAACGGCATGGACAATGTCGGGGAACTTGATGGCGTCTTGAATGAAGAACACGGGTATGTTGTTACCGACGATGTCCCAGTTCCCTTCGTCCGTGTAGAACTTAACCGCAAACCCACGAACGTCGCGAACAGTATCCTGCGCGACGAGGCCGGTGATTATGGTATCCCGAGCGAAAACGGAGACGTACGTACTGCGCTCCCACGAGAACCTTGGACGGTACTGAAGCGGACGAAAGTGGGTGTAATTCGGGAGGCATCCGTCAGCACTCGCGCAAAGGTGTACTTGGACGCCCTGTCGTCGTATACCTGAGTGCATCGGCGGGCATGTGGCGTGTCAGAGATTGTATGCATCAGTGGTAGAAGACTCCACGATCACCTTGAAGTATCCGTGAGCTCCGGCACCACGGGCGTGGACGACACGCTACATCGGCGGACGTCAGCAGACTGTTTCGGACTTCAAAGTCAGAGGATGCTGACCTCAGGGATGCGCTCGTGGTCAAACCGCATTATCTTCTCCCGGGCAATCTGATAGGGGCGACGTTCCAGTGGCTCAATCATTGGAAATGGCGCAGTGACAAACCTGATCTTCGAGTAGAGCTGGTCCGGGACGCGCACCGTCCGTGGCGCGGAGCCTAGATTCATATTGTTCAGCGTCAGAAGAAACGCAGACTATATGCGCCAAAGAACTTACCAGTTGTCCGTGTCGGATATGAAGACGCCATGGTCGGTCGTCAGACCCTTCCCGGGCTTCTTGGCTGTATCCAAGGTCGCCTTCTGGAGGTCGGCGACTTTGGCGGTGTGGCCGGTTACGGAAGTGAATGCCTCTTTGACAGATCCGATGGCAGAGGACATAATGGAAGACACGAGAGGGATGTGGGCAGCCTCTCGCGGCGGCTAGCGCTATTATACTCGCCCGATGCGTGAAGGGAAAGTGAAGCGAAGGGCAACACGACGTCATGGAGGCGTCACTCGGACTAACTCTGCGTCCTAGTATGGAAGGGAGAAGTAAACTTCAGGTGAATGCTTTGGCTGTCCATCGCGCCATGACGCACATCCTCCTACTCAGAGTCATGCAATCGTAACACAGCGCTACGCGTTGCGGACTGTGAGAGTAGGCGGATTGCATCCTACGGTGTGCAGCCTGATGGTGACCACATCGAATTGCACACTAGGGTAGCCTGAGGCCGCCGATATTTGCACGTCGACTTCATGTAGGGCGTGAAAACATGAGAGGGTTAACGAGATGTGCTGCAAGGGCGTACGTCATACCTCGATTAGCAGCCGGGAGCGGATTCCGAAGTGGCTGAATAATATTGGTCACTGAGTACCGTCAGATGAGTGCGCCTCGGACGGATTCACCTAAACGCACCGTGGTCATTTGCCAGGGTAGTCCGGAGTCGCGGCCATTGTGCACATAGGTGACTTCATCCCGATCGTCAATGAGACGAACGGATGACGCGGACGGCAGGCCCTACAGAACACCTGTGTCGTTGCGTCGATCACGTGAGTCAACTGCCACCAGGCGCCCAGTGCGCACTGCGCAGGATGGCAGTGGCTAAGTAGGCTTGTGCGATGCTTGAAGACCGGGGTCGTCGATGAGATCGACGACCCCTGCACACACAAACCGCCAAATGGGTATACACAGTGCATCAGGAAGGGTCCGAGCGGCTGATGTCGAGTAAGTAGTATTGAAGAGAGATCGGGTCTTTGATCGATGTCTGACATACTAGTACCCCGGCGGAGCTACGAGCATTTACTTAGTGTGACCTGCTATACATTCGCGGCTCGTGTCAGCGCTCTCAACAGCTGGTCGCGACCGAACGGTAGACTTTGACAGAGAACCCCATGGGTCTTGGAATACCAGTCGCTTGAGGTGACCAACCACCAGGTGGCTGCTGCGCAGCCGCCGCAGCATCAGCCTCGCGTTCGACGTAACCCAAGGAGTCTGCGGCAGCGCTGCGGTCTTGCAAGTCGCATGCTGCAGAGGTCGACCACCTTGGCGCGTCTTCAAAAACCTCCGGCGGGAGAGCGGTGGTCCACGCGCGCGAGCAGAGTCAGCATACGGCCGCAGCGTCACCCCCGAGAGCGCTGCGGCGCCGGAGGACTCGTGAGCCGACGCAATTGAAACGCGACCTGAAAAGCACATACTTACTCCACAGCAGCCCCGCAGACCAATGGCGAGATGATCGGAAGGCCGGAATACCCTGGGTATCCATCGCACGACTGGGACGATGGAGAGTAGCAGCTGAAGCTCTAGTCACGGTCCTTTCACATGTTGCTGTGCGACAAATGTGATTGCGTTCATGGAGACCAAGCACTGCAGCGTACGGCCTCGCTCGTGCAATAAATCACGAAGTCAAACTGGCCCCTTTCACTGTCCTGTACTGACAGAAACAGCTCAGTTGCGAGTCAGTTTGGTACCATCGTGCAAGTCGGATGAAGCATCTAGCTGACCGAGATTCTGCCATTGCCGATGAGTGACAGTCGACTGCGCCGCGGCTCCGGCGCAGTTCCTTTGCATCGATGTCAACATGGACCCACAACTGTTTCCATGGATTTGTGTGTACCCGACGAGAAACAAACTATTGGAGCCGTCAGCGCCACAAAGCCGTCAGTGACGGTCAGTCTAAAGGACGTGAACGACTCACAGTTGCCTCGACAGCCGAACGGCTAGACACACAATCCAAGGACAATTGGCATAGGAGACATGGATTACGGAGGATGGTACAGATCAATCAAGAAGCGAACGTTATTCAACATATATATGATTACGCCGGATACAGTCAACGCAGAACAATCAGAATCGGAAAGGAGCAGCAGAAGGAGGGTGGAGAGCATAGACAACCGCCAGACAACCAAGCATGAATATGATGACAGGCGAGAAGGGGATATTCGACGGAAGGCATATGTCTACAGGGCACGCGTGAACTCAAAACCCGTGGACGATACACAGAGGTCGTCAAACATCATCGTCGTCACGGTGAGAGCATACCACGGTCAGACCATATAGACCTTGACGGAGTCTCTACGCCGCTAGACGGACGTGATTGTTGCCGGTGCTGCACACAGGGGTAAGCGTTGAGCTGAATAAATTAAGGGGGTAGACGTACGCAAACCAGAGGAGGCAGATGCATAGGGGTTAACAACACGTCCACGATTACTTCACATCGTTGCACTCGCAGCCCTGCTCCTTGCCCTTCCCGACCCAGCTACGGCCGCAATGGTCGCACCAGGCGCGACGCCCGCTGTCAACGCCAATGGACCGCGGGGGGTTCGTGGCTGCCGACAAGGCGGTCACTGACTCAGCACGATGGATGGAGACCATGTGACGGGTGAGGTCATGCTTGCGACTGAACGAACGTCCACACGACTTGTGGTGGCAGGCGTACGGCTTAAGGCGGTTCGGGTCGTGCGTCTGGATGTGCGTCTTGAGATTGTAGGCACGAGCGAACGCTGCGGACATCATGTCAGACCAAAGACTGATTCCTCCACATATGGTCATCGCATACCTCTGGGGCAGGTCGGGCATTGATACTTGCGCTTGGGGTCGTCATGCATGTGTTCCATCTTCGTCCGCTGGACGCTGAGCGAGGGGTGATGGGAGCCGGCCGACGGGTGCGACAGCGCCGAGAGCTGGGGCGACATGCTCGCCGTCGACCGGGCTTGAGGGGGTTGCTGCATGACGCGAGCACTGGCTGCATACTTGTTGATCTGCACCTGCGCCTGCGGGTAGTAGTCGGAGGCAGCGGAACTGCCGAGCCGGACCTGCTGCGGCTGCGCGGGCTCGTAGTCTGAGAAGGACCCGCGCGGGGAGGAGAACGCAGGCGAGTACTGCGAGATGTTGGGGACGCTGCCCGGGGAGCTGCGGGAGCCGGGGAGGGCACCGAACGAGTTGGGGTCGTCGGTGGGCATGCCCATGCGCTGGAAGTCCATGTCGAGGTGCTCTTGGGTGAGGGAGGAGTAGACGCTGGAAGCGTAGTTGGACGTGGGAGACTGGGCGTTGAAGTTGTAGAAGCTCTCTGAACGACTGGATAAGTTGTCGTTGTACGCAGAATCATAACCCGACACCGACTCGGAAGAGACGGTGAAGGTCGAGGGGGGCCCGAACGTGGGGGTGGCCGAGCGGTAGAAGCTGAAGTCGGCTGTGTCGATGGGGAGGATACTCAGCTCCGCGTCGAAGGCTGCGAGGGAGTTATCGAGTTCAAGCTCGAACTGGTCGGGGTGAGGGGCGACGACGTCTAAGCCGGACTGCGAGTAGTTGAAGAAGTCGAAGGACTGCTTCTGGTTCTCGGCGGAGTCGAGGGCGATGGTGGGAGGAGCTGCGGTGTCGAGCTTGTGATAGGCTTGGGGCTCGAAGGCCGCGGACTGAGGGTAGAACTGGGCGAAAGTTGGGTCGGACATGGCAGGGAGGAGGGAGGTTTATAACTGCGGAGGCAGGTATATGAGTGCAGGCAAAGGGAGGGCGAGTGGAATGGGAGCAAGATGGAGGAGGGAGAAAAGGGATGCGGCTGCGGATTAGGCACACGTAGGCTTGTTTCCCACTCCCCGCCCATGCTGTGCCGCCGTTGCCGAGTCGAGCCGCCGGCCTAGCATCGACGGTTGCCATACTGGGCTGGCCATCAATGGGCCATCGACACAACCGTCGGGGCCTCCTCATCGCACTCCGTTTGTCGCCAAGTTGATTCTGCATGATTCCATCGCGTTTTTAATCAGCTTTAATCTCACCAATTCCGACCTGTTTTCGTTTTCGCTCGCTCGCGGCCAGCGTCGCCCGGGCCGTGGCTGCCTCGCCTCGACGCACGCGAACCAGCCACGGTGACGCACGCACCAGCTCTCGGCACCGCCCACACGACGAACTGACTCGGGCGAGCGCGCCTGCTTCTCGCCGCGAGAGTGCATTGACAGCCTGTTCTGACAGCCCGCGTCAGAGACGGTCGGACAGTATTGCATCCCAGTTGCATCCCAATCAGCCCTCCTCCCGCCGCCTGAGAGCGGCCGGCATCCAGAGATTCTGCCTGATTCGGGGGCTCATCACGCTTGCATCAGCCAGCCCCAGCCAGCATCACCCTCTCGCCCTCTCTCCGCGAATCATAGCATCAACTTCGCTGCCAAACCGTATCCCTGTTCTATCAGCACCTCGCGCCTTGCCTCCTCCTCTGGCACAGCCCCCCGTCCTCACGCACCCATCCCTCCATTTTCCAATTGCCCGCACTCACAGCTCCGACGTTCCCTCGCTGCTTTCGACCTAATTTGATCGTTGTGCCCCATCGCAACATTCTCCGTATCCCTTCTGACCAGTTGACTAAGGAAACTCCTCATACACTTACGCAACATCCATCCCCACTGTTCCGTCGCTGATCGGATGCTTGCCCCAATGACCACTTGGCCATTCGCCCTAACCTTAACCTGTTCTCGCCCTGTTCTCGCCATCCTCTCAGTACTGCCGTCACGACCCTCTACCATAACCTCGTTCGCTCAATTCCCTCGCAATGTGTTTCAGAACCACGCTCTCGCACGCTGGAGTCGGCTCTGCCGTGAACTCAGTTCGACGTACTAGTTCCGAACCAGGGTCCACGTTCTTTCTTCACCATAGGAGACCGTCCACTGTACACTTGTCCGGATGTCCGCCTTCATCTCCGGGCCAAGAAGCCCTATCCCCAGGAAGCCGTATACCATCCGAGCCAGCCCGTAGAAGCTCTCGTTCTACCCAACGACGCTGATTCCTGCAGCCCTGCCGAACACGCGGTTTGTGTGCTGCGCTCCTTCCCCGACCCAGTACTGTTGCCGCCTCGGTCGCGTTCGCCATCACGGTGGACAGCCTCCACCGCGGATCCTACGAACTTCGATGATCTCATTGCTATCTTCGACCACTCACTTCAGATCATGCGTCGCGTCCCATCTGTCAAATTCCTGAATAATCCTTCGCTCACCGACCTTCACCGACCTCATCAGTCATGCAATATCGTGCCAACACCTCCCGGTCGTCTCATCAACTTGCCAAACGTTCTAGCGTTCGTGGCCGAAGGAACCAGGTGGTGCCTTTCTAGGGGCCATACCGACCACCTGTTGATCATACAGGAAGCGGACAAAAGCTTTTCCCGACAGAAGATCGTGTCCCTCCCTGGATGCACTAAGCGATAGGGCCAAGTAGGCAACTGCACATATTGCCCTGATCCCAAGAGTCCTCTTTTCCGGCAATCTAGAGGGATCACCCTCGACGTCGGCATTCGCCTAACTTGGTGCCGCCGGCCGAGGGCTGTCCAGGTTAGTCCAAGCTTGACCCCACAACTGCGACGTATTGCGGCCCTAGCCCACCCCGGAGCTGCGCCCGCACTTGTTGGCACGGTGCGCAGTTTAACGCGGACGTATATGTATCTCATGGTGGGCGGCGGCGCTGCGGCGCGAATGCTGGTTCCCCTCCATACTGCTATCGCCTTTGGGCGTGCTCGCTGACCGTAATTCGTCGGCCAGAGACAATAGATGGGTGGCGCAATGGCCAGGAGGAAACGTACTCCCGAGCTTCCGAAGCCGTGATGCCATGGCAGGACCCCATGCGATGGTGCGTGAATACTCCAAAATTCAACCGCCGACCAACCTCCGCCGACCTTCTCCACCAGACGACCGTACGTATGCAGGATGTCGTCTTCCACCGATCCGTTACTGCACGCAAGCGCGTGCACCAGGATTAGGCCGGCCGACATCAAGCACTTGCATTGCGGCCATCTCCACCTCGGGGTGTTCGGGACTAGACAGGCCGCCGCAGCCTTTCCAGGCAATGTATGTTCTGCGAACTGTACATCGTACATCACTTCCAACGTCGATATACCAATTGCAACAATCACCGACGCGCTTTAAGCATTCGTCCCAGGAGGT
The DNA here is from genome assembly GCA_022605405.1 of Earliella scabrosa. Classification (NCBI taxonomy): domain Eukaryota; kingdom Fungi; phylum Basidiomycota; class Agaricomycetes; order Polyporales; family Polyporaceae; genus Earliella; species Earliella scabrosa. Next base: position 1,193,547 of record JABYQQ010000003.1, on the reverse strand, counting down.
GGATGCATTGTTACTCATCAAGAATCATAGGCTTCTTCGTGTGTGTTACCGCACCAACGCACCGGATCCTGGAGTAAGTTCACACCCAACTTGCCCTCCGTGTCTGGGTATGGTCCTAAGTTCGTTACACAGTCACCCAGCGGTGTTTCTGTCACTTTATGTTCTTGTGGCACGAGACACCAGAGCATCACATTGTGCTTCGGCGTTCAGGGGGGCGCGCTCGCCAGACGTTGGGCGCATGGAACTCATATGGGCCGACGAAAGTACAAGGTGAGCCTTCCGTTTTTGTTATTCCATCCATGGTCCGTTCGTCCGCACATCTCGCGCGAATGAGGGAACCTCATACACCGGTACGTCTGTCTGTTCTTGGCTGTCCAAAAGCTAGCGCTCCGAACGTGTTTCCATGGTATTCGCAAACCTACAGCTCAGTATAGGGTACGAATGAGTCTTGCGTGCTGACGTTCTCACCAACGTCAGTCCGTTCCAACGCGTCTCCATGCCACCAACTCATGGCCGACGGGCCGGGAGGGCGCGCCTTGTGCGAGGCGTCCGATCTGCTGCAACGACATGGTGGCGACGTGTGCGCGTCATGCATGTGTGACTACGAGTGAGTAGGTGGGCCCAGGGAGCCTTGCGGGGATCACGCAGAGCCGTCAGAGAAGGCATACCCGGATGAAGGATGCTGTAAAGAGGCCCTTGGTCCTTCCGAGGCACATCGGAGCGTCCGAGATGGCCGCCACTCATTGTTTCCGGAACGACCCCTTGCCCACGGGCCACACGGAGTCCGGACGGCGGACGATTCGTTATTGCACCCACATCCGTACCGAGCCACCGCCCCACCGATCTGTTACGGGGTACGGATCATTCTTAGCCTTTTAGAGGTATTGGTCGGTCAGCAATCTCACGGCGGTGGCGGGGATAATATGGCGATAATTTATTCTGCCGCATACACGTGCGCTTACTGGTGGCCGTGCATGGAGGGTCGCTATATGGTTCAATCTTGGATCGAATGGCGGCAATGCCCTATCTGGTTGTTCATCGGGGGCACCGCCTGAACTGTCACGAGCACTGTCGACAATGACAGGAGCCCCGAGGTGGCTCGGAGTGCTGTGGCATAGGTGGTGGTGGAGCCAATCTGGGCTCGTCGGTGGGTTCGAATCATGTCGTAGACGTGGGCGATGGCCGCCGCCGCGCCGCGAGGCGGGCATGGTGCGGCGGTCGGGCAGGGAGAGAATGTGACGGATATCGGAGGTGATGAACAGGCACGGCAGCGAGGCCTTGGTGTTTGGGATTGCCTTGCACGGCGGTGGGCAATCAGAAGACGAGTGGCGGCTGCTGGCGGGGTGCGAGCAGCCGACTGAACGAGGGCTAGCGTGATCGCGCTGTGCCAGATCGGGCAAGTGGGATCAGGAGCATAGCCATCACATTGATGACACGAGCTCTGCCCTGGGCGTCTCCGGACTAGGTTCGCCTCTCATCCACCGTCGGACACGCGCTACCGACTGCCATCTTGTCCGCCGCCGCGACTCCGAGTCCGAGCGTATCCAGGCCGCGTCCCACCATTCCACGCCCCTCGTCCACCTCTGATCTCCGCATGGCTCTCCCCACGCGCCCCCGGCCCGTCCTCCTGGGCCTCCTTGCCCTCGCTGCACAGGTTCTTGCTGGCCAAGTTCCTGCCTTCGACGGCAGGTTCGGGGTCGTCCCAGACTCCGATTCGCCAGACGCCTCCGCTTCCAAGCCCGTCATCTTGGCTGCTGCCCCAAACACCACCATCACCACCACTCCAGGCAAACTGCGTGTCGTTGAGAACAGTGGCGTTTGCGAGACGACCCCTGGAGTTTACCAAGCCTCTGGCTACGGTGACCTCACTGCCAACCAGAGTCTCTGGTAAGCGGCCCGCCCTATCGCCGTAATCTCGCACTAACCATCACCTCTTTCGCGTTTCGCCCTCCATCGATCCACCGCTAACGTTTTCCCTGATCGCACTTCACCACCCGTCCCAGGTTCTGGTTCTTTGCCGCTCGGGAAAACCCAGACTCGGCCCCTCTGACGATATGGCTCAATGGCGGGGTATGAAGCCCTAATACGTATCAGACGTTATGCTGACTCTTCGCTTGTTCAGCCGGGCAGTTCGTCCATGATCGGACTCTTCCAAGAGAACGGTCCGTGCAGGATTACCAACGACAGCTCCGAAGTTAGACTCAACCCGTTCTCGTGGAACAACGTCTCGAACATGTGAGTCCCACGCGCGATCGAGTGACCGCGTGTCTCGTGCCTTCGAACCTGTCTCGCAACCTTACCCCACCGGCCAGGTTGTACCTCGACCAACCCGTTGGGGCTGGCTTCTCACATGGCGAGCTAACAGTGGGCACTTCGCGCCAAGCAGCAGAAGGCGTGTGGCAGGTGCGCATACATCCACTCGGCTGATGTCACCCAACAACAACATTGATTTTTCACACTCCCCATGCGTTCCTCAGTTCTTGCAGATCTTCTTTGCGGACTCCAAGTTCTCCAGGTACAAGGATAACAATTTCGCTCTGTGGACGGAGTCGTAAGCTGTGTTTCTCCGTGATGATCACTGGACAGCATCATTGACCGATCTGATAGCTATGGAGGTCACTATGGCCCTACAATTGCCTCGTAAGCAACCATGGAATCACGCACGTATGATTTCCGTGTATGCTAACGCGGCTCCGACCACTAGGTACATCCTGGAGCAGAACGATGGCATCGCTAATGGCGCCGTGACTGGTACGACCATCAACCTCAAAGTCTTGGGCATCGGCAATGGTCTGACGGTCAGTCTCTCCAATTTCATCCGGACCAGTACTGCATCCGACCGTGCCGTGCTGACGATTGCTGTTCGGCACAGGACCCCCTTGTTCAATATCCCGGATATTTGAGCTATTCCGCATCGAACCCGTATGTGTCACTCGCTGCCACATGGTTGTCAGGCCTGGTTGAACACATCCACAGGTACCATCCTCTTACCTCCTCTGACGTCGCGGAGTCCGCATCGGATGCGTGGACGAGGCCTGGCGGTTGCAAGGATATGGTGCGTGATTCGCTAATGACTGTTGTGGTACTGTCCGGATAACAATCGCCGTATAGATCACAGCTTGCTACAGTCTGGACGTAGACCAGACATGCGCATCCGCTCAGAATTTCTGCAACCGCGCGATTCTGAACCCTCTTCTAGGACCGTACGACCCGTACTATGTCCTCAGTTTGTACCCGGATCCATACCCGCCCTCTCTTGACGGCTACCTCGGCGACCGTGCGCTCATGGACAAGATTGGTGCTGAGTCGGACTGGCAGATGAGCAACGACAGGATATACGTGAACTTTGCGAGAACTGGCGATTGGATGCGGAACTCTAGGCCATTGTTGGAATCTGTCATCAATGCCGGCGTGCGGACTATCATCTACGACGGCGACGCGGTACGTTTCATACCGTTTCATCGGGGCACTTACCGAAACAAGCTGTGCAGGATTACATCCTAAACTTTGACGGTGTCGAAGCCATGGTGAGTCTGCCACACACTCTGGTCATTGTACCATTCACATTCGTCTGTAGGTCGATGCGCTCCAGACAAGATTCACAGACGAGTACGCCAAGCAAGAGTTCACGAACTACACGGTGCGCGGCCAAGTTACAGGCATATACAAGAACGCTGGGACGTTCTCTTACGTCCGCATCTACGGCGCGTGAGTTATCTCCGATTCCGCCGCCGCCGAACTACTAACGGCCATGGCCTATTCGTCCTGCTTACTCACAACCGACGTCCACAGTGGCCACGAGGTCCCGGCGTACACCCACGGTACTCTGGCGGTGGGCGAGGCGGCCTTCCAAATGTATTCGCAGATCATGGGCAACAGTTCTCTTTCGTCAACCGGTGCGCAGTCTGGCGCTGGCGGCGACCCTGGCTCTGCTGTGGGACAGCCTACTCAGCCCAACTCATCCCCACTTGGCTCGACCTCTGTCTGGACTGTACTCGGATCTGCTCTGCTCGGTCTAGCGGTCCTTCCTTTCTGATTTTAGCGCCCCCGTCCTAGGCTGTACTCGTCCTTGTACCCCCCCTGCCGACTCGGATTGTATACCTTATCGATATGTGTAGCACTACCCTAGGACCTGCAACCTGTACACCACTGTCATTACACACGCACAGCCTTCTCGGGGTTAGCGTTTTGTGGGAATGACAGCACAGCCATAGTAGAACGTAGTGGCGGTTTCGTACCGCCCGCCTAGCTCAATCGGATAGAGCGTCAGACTCTTATTGTGAGTGGCAAGGTGGTGATCTGAAGGCTGCGAGTTCGACCCTCGCGGTGGGCTAGTATCATTTTTGGATGTCTTCAGACCCCTCGGCATGCGCAAAGGAAATTGCACCCAGTTTCTTCACAACTCGGACACGCGAAAACTCAGGATTCACGCCATTGTTCACCATGATTGCCATCAATAGGTGGTATCAATCGCCCTTGCTGCGTCATCCTCCACGAAGCAAGAGTTGAAGAACATAGCTATAATGATACATCGTGCTTGTCTATTTGAAGTCTCCTAAGTGTTCACGTTTTACCCAACGCCAGCATCACGATCGCGTAGAAATTGGCGGCAAGAATGATCAGGAATATGAGATATGCAATGGCCGTGACCAGCCAACCACTCGCAAAGGAAACGCAGGCATCTTCATCAACAGAAGCGTCCTCAACGTCTGGCGTGTGGCGTTCGTGCTTCTCAACCTCAACTGTCACCTTCTCTTTCTCGTCCAACGGACTCAGGCCCTGCATCGTGGGGACCTCGGTTTCTTCGATGACATCGGGCAGTGGCACAGGCATCGCATCTGGACTCGGCAACGTCGGTGATGTCACGGGCGTATTAGCGGACGGGGCCACAGTGGAGGTGGAGGTGTCTGCGGACGGCGGCTTCCTGACGGACATCACGGACTTTGACGACGTGAGCCAGATGAGAGGCGCAGCGACGAACGGAAGGACGAGGGCAAGCGCGACCTGAGACGCGACCAGCAAGGTGTCAATGCCCGTCCGACCGACCGCTATGGCGACGACGACAGACGGAATCAGGCCGATGAGGCGGGTGATTATGCGCCGGAGGAATGGCTGGAGGGGCAATGGGCATTGTTTGAGCACACGTTGATAATTGCATCCGCAGAGACGCGCGAGAGACACTTACGGACACTCTCCATTCGATGAAGCCTTCGGAGACGATCTGGCCTGCAAGGGTAGCCGTGATGCTCGCAGTCTGGCCCGCGCATAGCAATGCAAGGGCGAAAATGAAGGCGGCAGCTGTGAGAGCGTGATGGATCAGCTAAATTCCGGCTAGGTATTACGTGAAGCAGGGCCTTCCGTCGTACCTTTGCCAATGTGGTCCTTGATCAAATCATGGGCATCGAATAGGCCGGCAGGAACGTTCGTCTCTGATGATCCATCTCTGAAGAAGACGGTGGCTGCTATTACGAGAATACTGACAAGACAATTGACGCTCAGGACGCCTTGCACCCATCTGCTGACAGTGATAGTACTCACGCGGAATTTATTGGCACGGCAACGGCCAACAGGCTCACAATCACGTCCACCAGTCCATGTGAAAGGTGCGCCCGGATGAAACCGAGATCGTTATTCTCTCGACCGTACTTGTCCCGGTAGTCCCTTGAGGCGGCAATGCGCTCAGCGCGAGAGATAGTGAAGAGGGACTGAAACCAGGCCCTCAATCTCCCCCGAAGGTTTGAGGGTGGTGACGACACGACAGGGTCTGGTAGCGTGGGGCCTGGCCCAATTCTATCTTGAGTAGCCAGATACGACCCTAGGAAGAGTGCATGAGGCATGACGGTCGCACCAAGAATACCAACGGCTGTATGGATGACCCTTCAGTGACCCGATGACCGGAAGGGTGCGATGTCCACACTCACCAGTGTACAATGCGTCAGGCTTCGTTTCGAACAAGGCCTTTGATGGGATGTAGCCAAGGAAGACCTCCGACCAAATCGGCTCGACTCGAACCAGAAGCACAAGGAAGCAGATAAACACTACTGCAACCTGAGTATTGGTGATTAATGTGAAGCGGTGTGCAAACAGCAATGCAGAACCCACCAGTGCCATGACGGTGAACTCGAATACTTTGACGGGTCGGCCGTGGCCACGAGATGGATCCCCGAGAATCAGGAAGATCAGAACATCCGACGCAGTAATGAGAACCGACGCCCACAGAGGGATTGACGGGAAGATGAGACAGAGACCAATAGCAGAGCCGAGCAGTTCCGCCAGATCAGTGCTCACGATTGCGATTTCAGAGAGCACATAGAGTGGGTACAGAACGCCATACCGGAAGAAGCGCTTGTAACGAGGTCGGTCGTGCAGTAGCAAACGACAATGAGAAGCAAGGTCTAATTGGCTGCGTCAATATCACGTAGCGAAGCAACGTGGCTGCTTGTATACCTTTGCCGGTGACGCAGCCGAGCCTGAAGGCCAGAGACTGCAACAGGGTGGCTGGTCAGTGCAGTTGGTGTGAGAGACATGCCAAATCGGCTGACCTGCAGTACCATTGCCCCGAGGCCTGCCATTAGAACCACAAAGAGCATCGGTCTATATCCGAAGAGCGACCCTGCTTGGAGGTCGACGCTCCAGTTTCCTCTGTGTAGCCAGTTTCAGCGTGCTGACGCGCCACAAGACAGAGGTGGATGCACTCACGGGTCGAAGTAGGCTACCGCACAGATGATGCCTACTCCTACGTGTTTTGTGACATGGTGCGCAACCTTGCGGTAGCAGTAGTTTGCTCGTGCCCGCCAGCCGGGTGCATCGCGGATAGACGGAGTCTGATAGACCGCGTCGCGGTCTGGATGGTCCAGGAGAGACATCTGGGTGGATGGGGGCGGGAAAGGGGGAATTTTGGGATATCCATGGCGGCGGCGAGTACTTGTCGGGACCAGGAGAGCGGGACAGAAACGAGAGAGCGGGCGCAGTGGGCTTGCGTTCTCACTGGAGCCAGGCCGGTGGTCGACGCTGGGAAAGCTGCCGTCCAGTGTGAGACGCGCCAGGACGCGCGAACGCGTCCCGCCACCAATCGCGTACCAGCCGCAGCCCCGGGCCCGTCCTCCGCTTTGTCTGTAACCACCACCACGGTCTCCGACTTCCTGCTTTTCTCTGCTGCGCGACATGGACGTCGACCTGCACCCTCCAGACGACTACAGCCATCGCTTCTTCATCTGGCACGAGTGGATACAGGTCTTGCTTCCACCAGACGCGCCTTGCTCGTCGTGTTCACACTGTCTGTCCTAGGCACATGGTCCTCTCACCCCCGAGAACGCGTTCGAGTATTTCACCACGTCCATGTTCTACGATAAGCAAAGCAACAATCAGTTCCTGCGGATGCAAACCATGCATACCGGCCAGCCATTACTGAACGAAGCCGAGGAGCTCAAGTAAGTAGCACGTCGTTCGTTAGGTCGGCCCTCTAATTGGCCATATTCTTAGACGTCTCACCGGCATCGAGTTTACTCTCGTGCATGCCGAGCCACCCTCTTTGTTCATCATTCACAAGCGCGAGCGACTCTCACCGGATGAAGGTGAGTCGTAGGTGAGTCTTGTCCTCTCACACCTCCTGAGGTCCGATCGCACAGTCCGGCCACTGGCTGTCTATTTCATCTTGAACAACCGCATCTACCAGTCTCCGGACGTGTACACTCTCGTCTCTAATCGCCTCGTGAGTGCCTGTGTGCCCTCGAACTTCCGTGTGCACATGTTCATCGCGTCACATGTTGCAGCTCACGTCCCTGCAATCGCTGCAAAAGTCGCTGGACATTCTCCGAACACACAGGCCCGCGTACACGCCGCGGACTGGCTTTGTCTGGCCGATCGTCGAGCCGTCTTCCGGCAATAGCTCAGCGGCGAAGAAGCGCACCCAAGACGGTGAGCCGGCTCCTGACACACAAGAAACCGAGGAGGTTGCAGGCACACGCGGACTAGCCACTGCTTCCAGTGACACCAAACGGCAACAGAACAACATGCTGCTCTTCAACGCCATGAGCACAACAGCTGTTCATGCACACCAGTCTTTTCAATTACCGGTACTTGCATCCGAGGAGAACGTCCCCGAAACGCCTGCTGCAGCGACAGTGGGCCGATCGTCTGTCACCCCGGCACCTGGCCCGGGCGGTGTTGCGACCAGAGCCCCATCTATCGCCCCTACACCACAGGAAGCTCCCAAAGGTCCGCCCGGGGGTGGTAAGAAGAAAAAGAAGCGTAAGTGTCATGTCGGCAGGGTGGGTCACCTGGAACTCAAACCTCCTCGCGACTTAGGGACGGCAACCCTTCCGCCCCCGGCTCCCTAGTCGATACACAAATGTCCTCTTTTTCACAGACTTGCTTATGCCGTGCAACTGCGGCATTGTTGTCTTTCAGCCCCACCCTCGCAAGGTACGCATGCAGGCTGTCATCGTACCCTGCCATTACAGATGTTCTACGCGTGCACTGTCCAAGACTGTTGTCATCGCATGCTCGCTATCCCATGAACCTAATCCCATGACGATTGTAACATTGTGGAAGTACACGACTCGGCCGCCACGGTTCAGTCCCGGGAAACATATCGTACGCCAAGGTCCTCCCGAACCCGTGGGTTGTGGGGTTGCCAGCCTAATCAGGCGTGCGAGCGGGTCCTCGGAAACGGTACTAGGTACTACAAGACGAGGATAGCACAAGCCGGGTCATGGGCATTGGGTGTCGTAATCTTGGGATACGATTGTGCTACCTGGCACCAACTCCGGCAAGCCTGCCCGTGAGCCACCCTAAGGGTGTCTGCAGCCCAGCACTGCGTGAACCGACAGCTCCACCTCCACCGAGCGACAGCGGGTTGGCAGACGCGAACGACTCCTTCCGTGCCCGCGCGGCCTCTTGCACTAAGTGACGTGTGCGGCAGAACGAATGCGCTGTTCAGTAGGGTAAGCGGGGATACATCGGGGGGAGCACTCACCGGCACGGTCGATCTCGGTCCCGTTTGTTTCGAGGACGAGTCCGCCCTGTATGATCTCGGCGAGGATGTGATGTGCCTTCGGGGAAACGGATCTGAGCGCGAACACGGAACGGCGCGGACGCCCTGTGACGCACGCACCTCGTCGAAATGGAAGACCAGATCGAGCTCGCATACGTTCTCGAATGCGCTATCGAGCGACTCGACGAACACCTACGGGTGGGCGGACCATCCGACCCGTCAGCATGTCCACCACCGTCACGGTCCACGGCCCCTGTACAGTGCACACGGCCCGCACGCACACACACATGGGGGAGGACGGGGAGGAAGGAAAGCTCACCTGAATCAGGTCCAAGATGCCGAGCTCGCTCTCCGCGCTATCGACGACGAACACGAAGTGGAGAGTCGCGTAGCTGCGGTACACGACGCGCAGCTTCTCGCCGTTGCCGTCCTTGGGCTTGAGGAACGCCTCGAGCTCCGGGGCGTCGAGGAAGTTGCACAGGCCCGCGGGCCGCCCGGACACGAGGGCGTAGATCTTCTCGACCAGGGTCTGCGCCGACTGGTGGATGGGCGAGTAGAACTTTGTCAGGCGGGGCACGCCCGAGGTGTTGACTGTGGACGCGAACGACGCAGACGCAAACACGGGCACGGCGTGAGCGGGGCGCGAGATGGATGGAAGAGGGTGGGCAGACAGATGAGTACCGCGTGTATCATTCTGAGTGGTCGTTCTTCGTGCTCTGGGGTCCTCACTTGTGGTCGACGAAGCCCATGGAGGTCGGTGAGCCTGAGTGTGAGGGGGGTACAGGGTGAAGGCAAAGGGCAAGCCGAGCGGCCCGAACAGCCGCCCCATCCCATCGGCGTAGCGCCGACCAGGTTAGGTCAGGCGCCTGCCAGATTGGAGTACTTACGGTGCTGAGTGGATCGAACTGATCTGATAATTCTTTGGTAGGCAACAAACCCGCGCAAGCTTGCTTGATAGATTGTTGTACAGTACATCATAGATAGGTACATGAGCTGCATTCGTGCCGATACGAAAACCGCAAATCGTCGTCCGAGACTGGTAGGAGTCCAAGTCCAACAGAGTGAAGAAATCAACGTCTGATACCTCAGCAAAGCATCGCATGCAACATGGGATGTGTGATCGGACTCAGTTAGGCTGGTTTGTAAGCTGCTGCTGGGGCGGTTGGGGCCCGTCACCTCGAGTAGGATAGCACAGATGCTGGCAAGAGACATCAGTAAGGTCAGGGGGGATTGAGAAACAGGATGAGCATACATTGAGCTTGAGCGCATGCGCCGGACGATGGGTCATTGTGCGGCAGTTATAACCATACCTGTCATTTTCAGTCGGCACAAGACCACTACCAAGAGGAGCACAGGACCTCACCAGCAACCTTCTGGAACCGGCGCGCCGCCTACATTGACAGTTAGCGACGACGCACCAGAGAAGCAGATGGAGATACGCACTCTTAACCTTCGCTTGCCGCCACCAATCCAGCAAACGCTCCCTGTACAGGTCCTTCATGCATTCGAGGCAATACCAGCCGTCCTTGGACCACTGGTGTGCTTCTTGCACGGCGTCACCATCGTCGCCTATCTCGAGATCAACGAGTTCGTGAAATAGATCTTTCTCCGGTATCCGTTTCTGATTGCGACTCTTCATGATGTGCGTTAACAGCAACTTTGTCTCCTCCCTGTTCCTGGGCAGAAGACCTGGTAGGAGCGCCATTCGCTCATATGGAGTTAGCACTCCAGAAAGAAGAGCGATATCTGCGACAGTATCAGCATCAGGTGTGTCAACGGAGATTATGGGACCGACTGGGTTCGCCGATGAGCTCAACACCGCCCACGGCTCCACATCGAGAGCCTACGACAGATATCCAGATATGTCAAAAGGCGCTTCCCTGACAGCAGGACGAGAATGGACAACGCACATGTATCTCCAGCGCCGACGGTCGACCTAACTATCGCCTTCGAACGCCTCTCGTCCAGGTCTGCTTCCTTGATCTTGCGCGACACCAAAACTTCCTTGAGAACGTTGCGGATAGGCTCCCATGTTGCGCACATGGTAAGATAGCCCACTTCGCCTTGATCCAACATGCTTGCCAGCGTGGCGGGGTTGGCCATCACCATGTACTGAGTGAGTTCGGGCCTGGCTAAAGCATACCAGTATCAGCCGGACATCAGAGGACGCAGATGTATCCCCGCTCACGGAGTCCGCTGTGTACATCTGGGAGTCCACGGTAGGCCCATCGTAATGTTTCTTCGGCGAATGTGCCTACGTTGAGGACCTCCAGAAGCTCGTCAGTCGAGAGGCCATCCATCATGGTCTTCAGTCCTGCGGCCACTTGTTTCTGTTCGCGTTCGTCCATCTCGTCATCATCTACGTCATCGTCCTCGTCTTCATCTTCGTCCCAGAATGCGGACCACTCAAGCAGATCGAGGTAAAGCCAGTAACGATACATGGCACGGTCAAACTTCAGGCTTTCCTCTGAGTCCAACACACTGGTTTCGCTACGGCGGTCCTTGTGCCTAGCGCAACAGCGAATGGTATGAGCCCAACTTTGGGAGGTGGTTACGCCGCGGTGTGTGTGGTGGCGTACCTTTGACTGTAGAAATTTCGAAGGGTTCGAACCGCTTCCGCACGCTGCTCAAGGCGAGTCGCAAGCCTTCCGGTAGGTACCCAGTCCAGGTCACGGTAGTGCGATTCTGGAGGTAGGCTGTCGACCTTCGAGTCTCCGAGAGACTCGGTTTGGTGAGCGTATTGCGCTGATCGTGCCGCCTGAGGCAGGGCGGGCCCGATGATGTTCTCGACGACTGCACGAACAATAGATTTTGGATGCGCCTTGAAGGCGTCATGATGCTTCTGGCACACTCGGATTGCAGCAGACAGAGTGGCGAGGTCGGGTACATTCACCAGGATCTCGTGGACGACGTCCGTGGGTAACAGTGATGCAGACATCGATGATTGAGAGAATGGGCAGCTGAGGGAGCAGAGTACTTGAGCACGACGTATATATGCGCACAGAGAGCCTCTCACGGTGGTGGAAGTTAGGAGTCAAACCGAGTCGGCGAACCACGGCTTTGTCTGGAAATGAACGCAGTGCGGGCGCCAACGCGGTGCCGCGCGACGCGCTAGTCATGTGATGAGAATGCGACCGGCCCGGAGCCCGAGAGTGACGCGCTGTGACGTAAGTACTCGTGTGCTCAAGTCCAGATCGGGCGGAACTGTAGTGAGCAGCGCAATGGTGTCGAGTTGTACGTTCGAATCCTCGCGGTCAGAGGACGGCGGCGCCTGCGTCGCAACACGTTGCTGTCAACGCTCGGAGGAATCAGTGGTCAGGCCGGTCGCACCGAGCGCAGTCACGCATGCACACGAACGCTGCCAAGACAGCGCGCACATTATTCGCGTTTTCATCGAGGTTAATCGCGGGGAGGACAGAATAGACTCGGGGGTCATGTGACAAAAATAGACGTGAAGTACGATGAGCTGGGCACAGACACCGAGGTCGGAGAGGACGACTGCCGGAGAGAGGGTCGGGAGAGAGGGTCGGGAGAGAGTGAAGGGGATATGAATGAGGACGGGGAAATGCGGGCGGGGAGAACATGCAGCGCACTTGGCTGAAGCTTGGCAGTGACGGTGCTAATTCTGGCGACAGATGGACATGATATGCCGCTGCTGGGCAGCCGGGATGAATGGCGCGATGGCTCGGTGCGCGAGGCCTCGCCCGCGGGAGCACTCGTCTGCGGCGCGGATGAGAGCGACCGGGAAGCGGGAGGGGGCGAGAGGAGGCAGACAGGAGAAGGAAGGAACGAGCGACGCATACAAAAATAGGCCCTGATTATATTGATGATAAGTAGAATGACAAGCCCGCGCTCCCCTTTTGGGAATGCCAAGCCAAAGGCCCGCAAGAATAGCAGCACACCGCCAATGCTTATTTTGAGCAGACGCCTCCTCCGTCCTCTCCTCCTCGTCCGCCGCCCCTGCCCCCCGCTCCTCGCCCCCGTCGGTCGGTCATGCTGCGCGGACACACGTCTGGCGACCCGCGACGCGCGCAGGCTGCGCGAGCCCGGGGAGGCGACCGCGGAGGGGGACGCGGGGGGGCCATGGTGGGATGAGTTCCGAGCAAGGCTTGGCACGCTAAAATTACACTGTGGACTCTCGAGAGGACTGTCAAAGATAGTCCTTTTACTTGGCAAGGCCTGCTCTTATACGCAGTCTCCACAGAATGCCTCATCACCAAGCCCAACTCGCCCCGACCTGCCCCTCCTCTGCCCATGAGCCTCCTTCCGTCCCCACCACACAATCCTCTCTCGCCCGAGCCCGCCCCCGCTCACCGCTACCCACGACCCCACATCGATTCCAACATGAAGACCCTTCTTGCCTCCTCTTGGCGCGTTATGGAACAGGTACGCACCCAACCTCGCTTCCGAACTCTTCGCAGGATGATAACACATGTCACAGCCGCCTCCACCCACCCTCCGTGAAATTCTCGAGGCATACAAGGCGAGGGGCGATGGTGACAGAGAGATGCTGCTTGCCATGCTCAATGCAAAGAGTTCCGAAGACCAGGTCAGCCCGCCCATGGCTCCCACCGATCTGTACTGACAGGAGCTTCAGCGTGTCGCTTCACTTGCAAGCCTGCATCGAACAATGCTTGACATTTACCAGGCTCCACACGTCCCCGCGATCCCGCCGCCGGTGCCTCCTCTGCACGTACCAGACAGCCACCATTCGCATTCCTACTCGCACTCGCATCACTTCCCGTCTCCTCCTGCATCCTACCATCACTCGCCACATGCACCGGCTCCTCCGCAACTGCACTATGAACACGCCCATCATGCTCACCAGCGAACAAGCTCTTCATCATCTACGGTGGATCTGAGCCGCGACAGGATGCCTTCTTCCTCAAGCCAGCAAACGCGCAAGCGTCGACGTACCTCCCGTTCTCCTCCACCTCACCCGCGAACTCGGGCTTCGCCGTCGCAGGAGGCGATGCATGCGCATGCGCACGACCTCCCTCCGTCTCCCTATTCCTCTGCGTCTTCTGCGCAAAGTAGCAGCGATTCGCCACGTTCGCGCGAGAGTATGGCGATTAACTCCCTGCTCCTCAACTCACACTCTGCAATCGGCGACGACGTGACGCCAAAACGGAACACTAGTTCCGAGAGGAGCACGACACTCGCCTCCCAAGAGCGATGACAGGAGGCTTGGCGGGCTATTTATTGCGGTCGTTTGCTCTCGAGTGTGCGATACTCCCTGTGGCATTACGTTAATCGCTGTCTAGTGTCCATATTCGTTCACTCTGCTCTCGTCATAGGTTGTAATGTTTTGCGCTTTCTTGTGCTATCTACTATCGCGTGTATTGCAACCCGAACGCCCTGTTGTACTGGACCTCCAACGCAATCCGACACCCGTTTCTCTCCCATTTTAAGGCAATGGTTTCTCCTGTTCAGCCTTGCATTGCACCCGCGCAATGTACGTCGGCTCCTGGCGGCAGCTATTCTTGCACGGGCTTCCATCGATTGACTCATGTTAGACTCCTTGCCGGTACTATCGAACTCAAAGGTATGTTCTCGCCACGGCGTATGCTATAAGTGCCCGTCCGGCTCACACGACTTGACTTGGCGTGGAATCCGTGAATCCGGAGCTTGTTGCTTCCAGGGAGCGCACCTGGCGCACCTGTTGTGACCGGACGCACAGCCATCGACCGTCTGGCCATCGCTGTCTGCACATCCCCAAACGCGAGGCCCTCTGTTTGGAAGCCACACTACCTTATGAGTTTGGACGGCAGCGGGTGTCGTAAGCTGACAGCCCACGTTTCGCTCGGAGCCGCCAGCTCGGGGGCGATCTAGGTTCCTCAAGGCATTTATCGCCCTCAACGTAGCAAGGACCTTCTGTAACACTCCTTGCGCCAGCCTCTACCTTACGAGTCTCCGAGTCTTAAGCTTCAAGAAGGCTCTAGGTTGGAGCTATTCTTACGTGGCCGCGTTACTTACGGAACAGCCTCAGTGTCCAACCTTGACGGGATAACGATCGCCAGTAATCCTGCATCTGCTCTGGCTCCGTGAAGCTGGATGTGTGCCGCTGTGGTACGTGATGCGCTGTCAATCAACCACCACGAAGCGTGCACTGACCAGATGACTGTGTCTTCCGGGGCGCCACCACTCCTCGATGGCAGCTCCGTTCCTAGTTGCAGGCCAGATCCCAAGAATCAGAGGCCGGACTGCCCAATTACCACGAGCGGCCCCGCAGCTGTCGGCGCACTGCCCACCAGCAGCGAGGCAGTCGACCCACCGGCCCTTCTCAGTTCTACTCAGAATCCAGCGACGACCAGGAGGCACGGGCGTGCGACTCGTACGGTGCTGCAATCAGGCGATCCTGGGCAAGGCATTGCCCAGCAAATGCGTGCGCTGATGCATTTGTGGTACGCTGCAGTGCATCGTGCGTGATATGCAGATGTCCGATGACCAGTCGGACGTTGGGGGCGCCGCGCACCCATGTACTATGATTGGGCCATCACGCTGCTTCTCAACCCCCTTTGAGACCGCGCACTGGGCAGGGTTCGCTCAGGGTCGCTGGCCTCGGGACTGGCACAGGTGAGTTTCCAAGTCGAGCGCGAGGCGCAAGAGCAAGAGCGTCCTCACTGCCGGATCCTCTTGTCACCTCTTCGGACGTCGTCGATGGCAGGCAGGCGGTTAACTGACAAAGGCACAGGCGACGCTCCAACTGGCAGGGCCCGATCCGCCCAACTCGGACCACCAAAGAACGTACGGTGCTTCACTCAGCGAGGCGCGCAATATGAGCTCGAACGGCTGAACCTCTCTGCATCACGATGCGGACTTGGGTCCGGCGAGCGGCTGGTCGGACCAACGTTCTTGCACGGCGATGGTGCGCAGGTATTGCTGGACTCGTGCCGTCCAAGGAGAATGTCTGCCCTACCAGGCCGCTCAACTTGAATGTGAAATGAGGCGTGGTTGGGAGAATGCTTCGTCAGGACGCTGCCCAGGACCCTGTCCGTGTGCTCCCGCATCCCTCCCGGACCCTCCTGGACACACTGCGAGGCAGGACATGAAGCCCGAAGGGCGGATCTGCCTTTCATTCTCTCCGGCGCGTTCGCACATCGGTGCGAGTGGCTGCTCATGCATCATGGGCGCAGTCGGGCGGTGTGGGGGTCTCGCGCTCACGAATAGATCTTTTCGCGGAGGCAGGGGGACGTTCTCGACGGAGAGTGGGCGACAACGCGCCACATAGGCCGCACTCAACGTCATTCGAGGAAAGTTCGTGCGAGCGCAGGGCGGAGATGAGGCGACGCGTGCGCCCCCCGGGAGTCGTACGCGCGGTCGTGCAGGGATGGACTGGCCGGCTTCGACTGCACGAAAAGCAAGGCGGAGATCCGCCTCGACCGGAACTTCGGCGCAAATCCTGGACCGGGACGACGGTATGTAGGGGTCCGAGCTCATGCAAACAAGGTTCGACTTCCAAATGCTCAGTGCTTGCTCGACTCCGCTGCTCTTCATGTGCCGTCGTTCTGGCTCAGGCAATCTAATCGGGACAGAGTCACGGAATGCATCGCAGCGCACGGTTCGAGAAGATCTGGAATGGCGCTGTCCAGGTCGCTGACATACTCGGCACCTTGTCCATTCAGTCGGACGAGGAGAGGACTCGAGAACGGGCGGCGACGAAGGGCCTGGACGGTCATATTTCCATACTCGTGTTCTCGGAGGCAGTCAGCGGGCTCGCATCAGAGTGTACGTTTCGTGTCTTTGTATTCGCGCTATCGATGGTTACACACGCGCCACGTTCCTCCACCCCAGATGGATGCCGACCCTTCCTGCCAAGTCCGCCCCGAACCCTCCAGCTCTTCGCACACTCGCACCGCCCCTCCCCCGCATAGTGCATCCGAAATATCTCCCTCGTAGCGGTCATCCGGATCGTTAGAGTACATGAATAAAACACATTCGATGGAGCCCCCCATCCGTGCGCGGGGCACGGCCCTGATTGAGTCAATTTGACAGTCGAGAACCGGGGAAGCACTCGCTCGCACCCCCAATATGGATCGTCCAATAAGAAGTCCGCTCAGAAGCGGAAGAAACGAGAGGGCTTGAGCTCTCTCCTGCTCGCGGAACAGGCACCGTTGTCAGTCCAGACACCGCTGCTGCCTGCAATCAAGTGCGTCAGTCTAGACCGCGACGTCGTGTTCGGAACCGGGAACGTACTGCCGGGTGTCTCGTTCTGCGTCCACCATTTCGCGGTCCACAGGTGCCCGCTGGTTCGAGAAAGGGGTGATGTCAGCACGCGCTCAGGGAACTCACAGACAGAGAAACGTGGACGAACTTGTAGGTCACTTGGGCACCACCGGTGTAGGCTATGCTTGACGACCACGCAGCTACACCACCGCAGCTCCCACCTGGGTTGTTGGTGGGTGTGCTCCCGGGGGCCGACGTCGACGAGCCACCTTGGCAAGCGCTGACTGCACGGGCTCTTCAGGAGAATGGAGCGGTATGGTATCTCTGAACCACGTACTAGGGTTCCAATCACCGTTGGGATCCGCGCTGGGCGTGTTGGAAGACCACCACTTAGACTGAGGGTAACGGCGACGGTGAGCATGTCATTTTCCGATAGGACGCAGAGCTTAGTACTCACTTGCCAGATGTAGCTACGTAGGCGGAGAGTAGAAGGCGATCACGTAACAGTTAGCATGTCGGGACTTCTTGCGAATCCATTGACGATCTGGCTTACCCGTTGTGCGACACTTGGCTGTTACCGGTATAGCCGGTCCCCGAGACGAAGGCCGGGGCAGAACACGGCGGGAACGTGAAGCCAGTTCCGCCGGCAGCAACAAGCACTTGCTTGGCCGCGCGATCGTACCGGTTGTTGTCTGGACGGCCGTTTAGCGACGGTTGAAGCATCGCTCGAGCAATTCACTCACTGAATGCTTGCGAAGCATCCCACAACATGAGACCTGCGTAGCATGTGAGTGGACGGTTCAAGATAAGACGTACAATCTGCTCACCTCCGAAGGAAGGGAACCGGTTGCGCGTGTTCTTGAGGATGGTGGCCAATGTGCCAGGCTCCTGGTACCCGCCACCGGCGGCCGTGGTCGATGCAGGAGCTCCGACATAAACCTTGACGTTCGGGTTGCGGCTGTTTCTTGCCCAAATGTCCCTAGAATGACGTCCGATCAATCGAATGTCCGAATCTGCTGGGAACAGCAGGCTGTCATACCAGATACCGAAGTTGAAGTTCTACGACGCGGGGATAGGACGTCGTTTAGCTTAGTATAGATAAACAATGGGATTACGCAAGAACTCACGTTCGAGTTGTACGTCTGCAATCCACACGGGTTGTTGTCTGCAGGAAGTTCAGATCAGACACATGATAGGGCTGGCGGTCACAAAGATCGTAATGACGTACAAAACTGCACGTAGACTGCGTCGAAGGCCACGGCAACCAGGACAGCGCCGAGGGAAGCATCGGGATAGACGCATTGAGGTGCGGCGGTGATATAGTACCTGTCAGTGTCGCGCTGTCAGCGAAGCCCAAACGCATGTTGTGCGAGACGTAGCTTACTTCTTGCTTGCGCCGTTGAAGTGAGATCGCAAGCGCGTGACGAAGGCGGCGTAGCCGTTAGAACCACCCCCTTCGATGTCGAGGTCAACACTACATGGGAGAGTGAGAGTCTGTTAGGAAGTAACATCGGACGACCAAGTCCGGTCTGGGCGACTTACCCGTCGAGAACCGCATCGCCGAAAGGACGAGTGGAGCTCGAACCACCCAGGAAGTCGTTCCAGATCGTATCGGCGAGTGCCTGAGCATCCGCGTCGGACTGGAAGCCAACGCTCGCGCCACCGCCACCGAGACTCAGGGTCAGGATCTTGCCTCTGGCCTGGCAGCCCTTGATGTCGGCAGCCAATGGTGAGCAGTTGACGAGACCCGTGCCCGGGAACGTCGAGTTGTCCTTTGCGTTACAGATCTAGTAGAGTGCCAGCCGGTCAGAAGATGTCCAGGGTACAGCTGTGGGTTTGGGCGTTCTTACGTTGGCGAGTTCCAGAACGGGCTTGCCTCCGGTACCGGCGAACTTGTTAATGAAGGCAATCGGGATGACGTCGATCGCATCGTCCTGTATGTGGTCCAGATGAACATTGAACAGTACAGGTCAAAAAGACAACGACCCACCTGGCAGTAGAAGGACAACCTCTTCTGGTAGTTCGCCGGGTCGTCGAGGTGAGTTGCACCGTACGAGTTCTGGCCCCAGTAGCTGCATGGACCGAACAATCAGCACAAAACACTACCGGATATGCAACGATGGTCCGTACACGGCGACCTGTATTGCATCATGGACCAAATGGGTAAGACTTTGTACAATCTGATGGGAAGGGACAGAAATACGCACGTTATCGAAACGGCTGTTGTCGAAGGCCGCGACGCCAACGCTCGCAAGACCAATGGCGAGCGCGGCAAAAGCTCGGAGAGGACGAGATTCGAGAGTCCAAGCCATGGCGAGCGCAACGATGACCAGGTGGATCAGTAGGAGACCTGCCGATGGGGAACGACTGCATGACGACGGTGCTTATATTGCGTCGAACATCCCGAGGGCATACCGCGATGTGCATCCAGCGGCAAGAATTGGGTTCATCACAAGACGGCAGAATGCACTTGGAAGCATGCGGCGCGCAGAGAGACCAGCATGGACGATCGCAGACGAGCGCGCAAGAAGGGCAAATGGGAGACAGGGTGGGGCACGGCCCGCGATAGAATGCGTAGAAACATATGGTCGCTTTGATGCTGCAAGACAAACTGCGTGGTACCCAACTTGGGCCTGCTCAAGCTACCGTGCTTGAGTGTACCACGTGCTCCAAACGGGAGATCGAGATAAGAATAGTGTTAGATAGTCACACACCTCCTGCGCTTAGTACAAACTGCTCTCGTCGTCCACATGCTGGAATACAAACTTAGCAGGCGGTGCAATCGATCATGAGGAACGACTGTCCGAGTCTAACAACACTCCCCTACGATGCCGACCCTCCGCTGTCCAGCTCATGCGGTTTCATGTTCCGCACGGGATCTAAAATGGCATGAGCCATACGAACATTACGACAGTGCAGTCCAGTACGCGTACCAAAGTATGGATGCTGCTGGGCTTCCCGCGCAGTGAGACGTTCCTGGTGATCGTAGCGCAGTAGCCGGTCCAGGAGGTCGATCGCCTCGTTCGAGATGTACCTCTGGTTCTCTGACGTCGTGAACCGAGCCCACGCTTTCTTCGGGTAGCTAGGGAACGGTTAGCAACGCTTTCATATAGTTTCATACCACGTCACTCACTTCCCGAGGAGCTCGTCGTACTGCGGGTCAAGGGCGATGTCATACTTGTCGATGTACTGGTACAATCCCTCAGTACCCAGCACCTTGGTGATCTTGACCAATTGGTCATAGTTGTCATGCCCGTGGAAGAATGGTTCCTTCCTGAAAATCTAAAGAGACATAAGACATAACCATGCGGTGCGCCACCAGGCACTTACCATGGATGCGAACATGCAGCCGAAGCTCCACATGTCCAAGCTATAGTCGTACTCCTGGAAGTCCACAAGGAGCTCAGGCCCCTTGAAGTAGCGCGACGCTACTCGGACGTTGTATGCCGTCCTCGGGTGGTAGAACTCGGCCAAACCCCAGTCAATCAGACGGAGCTAATTGGATGCCTTAGACGAGGAACGGTGCACGTGAGGGCACAAGGCTCACCTTCCGTCGTTCGTGGTCTATCATAACATTGTGTGGCTTGACGTCTCGGTGCATGATACCCTTGGAGTGACAGTAATCCAAGGCCTGGGCCACAGTGAATTCAGTCTACAGGTGTTGATCGAGGACGCGTAACGCACCTTCAGCAGCTCGAACATGTAGTATCGAACGTCTACATCAGCAAAGCGGGGGTAAAGGACCTTGAAGTCGACATTGTGCACGTATTCTGTGATGAGAGAGGGGATTTTCGAGGATGGGTCGCGGACAACATCCAGTAGTGCGACGATATTTGGCCCGCCTGCGAGGTTTTGGAGGATCTTGATCTCACGCTTGATTTTCTTCTTCTTCACGGGCTTCAGGACCTTGATAATACACTTCTCCTCGTTCACGATGTTGATACCCTCGAACACCTTGGATTTGGAGGTCTCATGGGTGTGCCTATCGCCATAACAATGTGAAGACGCACCTCGGAATACTTCCCTCGCCCGACCTTCCTCACAATCTCGTAGTGATCCTGCGACCCCCACTGCACCTGGAGATTATCTTGGGACGTGTTTCAGAGCACATATGCGCGCCAAGAGAAGGAAACAGGCTGACCGTATTCATACCACGAGGGCCCAAGCTTGCTGTTGACGTCTGCATAGACCCGCGCAACAGACTTGGTGGTGGCCCTGCCCATGTGCGGAGGAGTCGGCGAGAGTGGCACACAGATGCAGAGGAGTTGAAAGAGTAGCAGAATCGCGCGGAGCGAGGGGATGAATGAGATCAGTCCTTGCGTCCTGCGCATGTCCTGGGCGCCGCTGCTCGCTCTGCTTCGCACGGCGCTTCCCTTCTCGCTCGAGTCCTAAGCCAGGCACAGCCATCTCGCCTAAGTGTCCTCCAATGTCTCCCAAACGCAACCAGCCCTCTCGCTGTCCGCCACGATGGCCAGCCCATGTCGAGTACCTCGCAGAGCCCAGATACCATGCCTCTGTGCCGAAACACATTCGCGACATCGTCAGTCCGTCCGCGCAGACGCGGACTCAAATCCCTGCACAGAAGCCGCCAGTCGCCATCCAGGTAATCTCCGACCCTTCTCATCCAGCCCATGGTCAATATGGCCTATTTGCTACCAAGAAGATCCCTCCCCGCACGCTGATCCTCGATTACGTCGGAGAAGTACATTGCGATGACCGGCCCGCCTCCGACTATGACCTCTCTCTTTACCGCACCTCCGACCACATCAGTGTTGGTGTGGATGCCCAGTCAGCAGGGAACGAAGCTAGGTTTGTCAACGACTATCGGGGTGTGAAGGCCAAACCCAACGCATTGTTTCAAGAGCGGAAAACCGAGAGCGGGGAGCTTCGTATGAGCGTATGGAGTGGAAGCGATCCGATCAAGAAAGGCGATGAGCTTCTCGTTTCATACGGGAAAGCGTGGTGGCGGGCGCGAGGAGACTTGCATACCTGGGGAGGCGAACCAGAGGACGATCCGGCGGTTGAAAGGTTCTAGGCGCATACGCAGCATTCAACGGTACCGACCGATGTTTCCATCCTTCGTGTCTTGTTGCGGGATCACTCATGTATTTACTACAGGTATTGGCGTGTACCTGTTCAATCTTCAGATCCAAGCAGCCGACCTGCGTTCTACATGTCAGCCTTGTACTGCACTTCCGCTCAGCTCACATTCGCTCACGCACCTAAGCACTCGATCATCCAGGCAGCATTCATACCCTAGTGGACACCACCATCTAGCGTGTCTGATGGGGAATGGGCTTGCACGAGCGCAATACTACCCTGACACTTGTCATCCGGGCCGAATTGTGAGTCCCTGCGCCCCAGTCTACAGACCGGTGCTCATCGCTTTCTCAAGGTGCGATCGGATTATGTTACGTACGGCACCGTATCACACGTCCAACTGAGCCTAGCCGTTGTAACATGCTCCGACCAATTCTTCTCCCGGGAAGTGTCTCGTGTGCGGCTGCAGTTCTTCCCTGAGATCCCCAATCAGCCATGGATCTCCGAATCGGCGAGTTCCTATGCTGTGAGGACCTTGTGTCCGGCCCCGCTTCTCGTGGCTGCATGGGAAGCATCAAGTCGACTCTTCTACCGCGTCACTGCTGAGACAACCACACACGTGAGAAGACTTGGTTGACGTTGTAATCATCGCGGAGAGTCCTGTCGGAGTTGCCGCTATTTGGGTGGCAGGCTCGAGAAGGGAGGCGTCGATCGGTGTTGACGTCTGTTAGCCTTTCATTGGATTGCCGGAAGGTGTCGCGAGCTGTCGGTCACTATCTCTCGCCTGCCTCGACGATGCCCTGAAGGTGACATGTTGTCTCTCGGGGCGCTGGGGGAACCGAGAGGAAGCCATGGCAGCACCTAGATTGTGAATTATGGACGGGGCGGTTCACTGGTCGTGTGTCTACGTACCCCGGGCGGGGACCCTTTTCTTGCTTCCTGCGGGTAATCTTCCCGGTTCCCGACTATGCATTTGGGCGAAAACACGACGCGATCCCCACGAGACGACACCGTCATGTACGCTCCATCAGAATCAGGAATGCGGCAGGTGCCAGCAGGCGATTTTCTCACCGCACACGGCCTGGAAGAAGACCGTTATTGATACCGAAGGTTGGCGGGAGCATGTTGACGGAAGGGTAGGACAAACAAGGTTACCTGGGCCCACTGTCTTGAATGGGTCAGGAGAGTCTGGGCCGCATCGCCTGTTAAACCTACTTGGAACAATGTCACCTGCCTTATTGGGCTGCGTTCACGAAGTGTCTCGAAGGGGAAGCCCACGTGGTACACGTGACGTCTCAAAATTCCCGGGAATCCCGACGTCAGCGCGAGTGCGGTCGTGAGCAGGCAACTTAGACTCATCCTCCGCTCCTGTACCCTATCCACGCACTCCCTAATGCCGCCGAGACTCGCCTCTCAACGCGTGCTTGCCCTTCGTTCATTGCATCCTTGCTCTCGATCACGCCCGACAGCATATACACGCGCTTTCGTCACTGCGTTCGGTGTCCACCAACCACGTTCTGGGAAGGGAAAGGCGTCCGCAGTGGGGAGACCTGGGCCCTCGGTATGTCTGCGTCGTACGTTTCCAAGCAGTGTCTTATTCGTACAGAGGGCATTCCATGCATCGTCGGTGCATTCAGCGCCGAAAGACCCGTACAAGGTGTTAGGTGTCAAGAAGGATGCCAGTCCCGCCGAGATCAAGAAAACATATTTCGCGGTGGGTGCCGTCCGGTTTCGTATGCATGCACAATGACTCAATGACTTGTAGCTTGCTCGGAAGTACCACCCTGACACGAATCCAGACAAGAATGCACAGGAGAAATTCGTGGAAATTCAAGAGGCTTACGATGTACGTCTCCTGTACTCACACCATGCATATGCCCGTGGCATTGACACGGTCAATGTATAGATCCTGAAGGATGAGAAGAAGCGGGCAGATTACGACAAGTACGGCGCAGCCTCTCAGCAACCCGGCTTTGACGCGAACGCCTACGAGAACGCGAGAACGGGCTTCGGAGGCAACCCCTTCGACTTCGCCTTCTCGACCTCGTTTGGAGCAGGGCGACGGCCAAGGGGTGGAGCTAACGTATTTGAGGAACTTTTCGGCAGCGCGTACGCCAACTTTCAGAACGCGCAACCCAACGCATTTGCACGGGGCGGCGATATCAACGCTACCGTCTCGATCAGCTTTATGGATGCTTGTAAGGGCACGTCACGTACGGTCAACATCACGCCCATTGTGCAGTGTAACACCTGCCAAGGGTCTGGCCTCAAGGCGGGCGCGACTCGCTCTACATGTACGTCCTGTGGCGGACACGGCACGCAGTCCTACGTGTTGGACAGCGGGTTCCACATGCAAACCACTTGTATGGCATGTCAGGGAACAGGAACCGTTGTGCCTCCCTCCAGTCAGTGCGGCTCGTGCAGCGGAATGGGCCAAGTGAAGGTCAGGAAGTCCGTCCAGGTCGATATTCCCGCAGGTGAGCAGCGCAGCGGTGATAGTTCGTACTGGTGCCTAACATGCGACCTTGCCTCCGACAGGTGTGGAGGATGGGATGACCGTGAAGGTTTCCGAGCTGGGCGACTCGCCCATTGGCGGCCGCGGTCGTCCAGGCGATTTGCTCGTCCGTGTTAATGTCGCCGCGTCGAAGACTTTCAAGCGCCAGGGTGCAAACCTCTACCACGAAGCTCGGATTCCGGTGCATACGGCCCTTCTGGGCGGCAGGGTCAGGGTGCCGACACTTGACGGGGAAGTCGACGTGCGGATTCCATCGGGGACTCAGCCCGGCGAACAAATGGTGCTGAAGGGGCACGGTATAGCCCCGGCGTTCCGACCAGGAAAGGGCGACATGTTCGTGACCTTCAATGTGCAACTTCCAAGGTTCGTGATGCGCTCTCTGTTCGTCTACTCTCATGTCAATCAGACGTGCTCTATTCCTGCAGGGCGCTGACAACGCGACAACGCGAACTCTTACAACAATACGCTGATGACGTGGAGGGTAGGACCGCGACCTCTTCACGTCAGGAGTCACGTCAAGAACCACAACGCACCACGCCTAGCGATGGAGCACCGTCTTCAGACAGCCGAGGCTCGACGGAATCAGAGAACCATGCAAACGGTACGGTTTCCTCTACATCTACACCACCCAGTGGCTGGGTGTCTCGTACCTTGGGTGGACTTAGGAGACTCATCGGGTTTTGATTTTTTCATGTGGCGTTCAATCCGATTGCTTCCGTTGAACGTTCGCATGTGCTTTCCAGACTCATCCCTAGACTCTTCAGCAACTTCCGACGACAGCGACGGTGACCGTCAACGGAAACGAGACCAAGAGCGGAAAATGAGGGCAACGGCATAGAACCACGGAAGCTGGTCGTTGGACCTTCTCTCGAGGCTTGCCGTCAGTGCGCAGAGGTTGTCATTTATCAAGTAGACTACATTTCCGTGGAACTAATCACTAGTACGTACTCTACTGACCACGAAACGAGAGTCGAAGGGCTGGCCATGTGCGAGCCTTGAGGCGAAGGAGGTGCCGAACGCAGGAGCGCGGCAATTTGGATGATTGGTTCACGGCCGAACGTCTGGTATGGACTTTGCTCCATTAGGCACGGCTGGGGGAGCTTATTCCCAAATATAGGGGGCGCTGGCTCGACCGGTCCTCGGGGTGGACGGAGAGGGGGCCTGGGGGAGGCGCTCCGTGATTGAGGATTCGGATTCTGATGTCTTCCACGGTGCTTGAGCTGGTTCTCCATCGCCTGGCGTGCGCATCGTGTTCGATGCCTATGTCGGTCTGTCCACGCGAGGCGATCGCCAAAGTCGAATATGAGCACCGAGTTCCCTCGCTTTGGAACCGATAGCAGGGGCACACGAGACCTGCTCGCGCGCGCAAAAGAGGCCGATAAGGAAGACGCGGCCGTGTATGGAACGCGGTGAGAAAGGTGAGAGTCATCGTGTTTCCTCGAACGCAATGCCCATCCCGAGCTCACGCACGCCCCAGCCAGTGACACACCGCTCGCCCTGTCACGTTTCTCCCGCGCCGAGCGGGCTGTTCGAGACGTCTGTCCAGATGTCTGTCCGCAGGATCAGCCAGATGCTGCCAGATGGCGCTACGTAAACGCTGCAAGGACTCGGGCGGAGCGTCCATATTCCCTCTCCTGCTTCTCCTCGCCCCTAGGCGGCCCCATGCGTGCGATCATATCCGTCCACTACATGACTTGTTCCTGGAGTCCACGCCGAGCCAGATCCACTCTCCCGGACAAAGGAGCGTTTCTGCCCCCAAATGCGGCGCCCCTTCAGATCTCTACTGCACCAGATCTCCGACAAACAGGGTTCGAAGGCTCTCCCAAGCATCCAGTACGTTTTCAATTAAACGGCCTCCACCTCTTTCACACACCGATTTTCCGACGACCTCCTAGACTCTGGCAATATTTCGCCAATTTGCATCGTGGGCGGGCAAACCTCCTTGTCTGCACACAGCACACAAATTACATAGTTGACACGTCAAGCTCGACGCACTTCCTCGTATAAAGATGGCTCCTGAGGTCCATACCGCTCCCCGACACATATCCAGCTCATCCTGTCCCGAGCAACCAAAACACTCATGCCAATGGCGTCGAGCTCTACCCCCTCTTCATCGCTCTTCGAAAAGGACGCAGTGGTGTCCGAGATCCCTCATCCCTCGTTCTCGTCAATACCCCCCTCTCCCCAGCTGTCGCCATCGCGGCCGTCCTGCGAGTCGTCACACTCCAGCCAATGTTCTACCCCCACCGTCCCGCCGACCCCGGGGAGCGCGTCGAGCGACACGCTTGTCTCGTATGACGCCCACAAATCTTTCCAGCCGTCGACTCTGCGGCTCGTCATCACGCATGCAGGGTGTGTCCCTGACCGCACTGCGTCCGCTGGAGCTCGCTGACCCGGATGCATTCAGCGCTGCGTTAACTCTATTTCTCGCCACAACGGACGCGGTGAGATCTGTCCTGTCCATCCAGATCTTGCATCCCGGCTGACCCGGGCCGACAGACGATCGTGTCCACTGCGCTGCCCACAATTACGGACGAGTTCAACGCCAATCAGGCGGAATACACTTGGGTCTCGGTGACGTACATGCTCACCCAGACCGCATTCCAACCCCTCTATGGGAAGCTTTCCGACCTCGTTGGTCGAACCGTGCGTGTTCTCCATAGACCGTCCTGATCTCTGAGCCTCTTCTGATCTGACCGGCTTTTAGGCGGTTCTATACGCCAGTATCTTTATTTTTGCCCTGGGTTCTGCGCTCTGTGGGGCGGCACAGGTACGCTCGAGCGCTGCTCGATTCAGGCGACCAGTCACCTAACATGCCCACTTGTTGGACCCGCGCAGAGCATCTCATGGTTAATTCTTGCGCGAGCGATCGCTGGTGTCGGCGGCGGCGGTATTGTGTCCTTGGTCTGGACCATTACGTCAGAGATCGTCGACGTGCACAATCAGGCAAAGTGGTCCCAGGCGCTCAGCGTCACTTGGGCTGCCTCGGCCGTCGCGGGACCGCTGCTGGGCGGAGTCTTCAGTCGTGAGTTCAAACCGCGCGCATCTCCTCGGTTTCACCACAGCGCGCTCACCACCCTCTTACAGAGCAAAGCGGGCCTTTCAACTGGAGATGGGCATGTGCGTATCCACATTCACTCACACGTGTACACCATCTCACCATCTCGACGGAAATGCAGTCTACATGAATCTCCCGATATGCGCGGTAGCGACCGTGGTCCTATGGCTCTGCCTTCGTCATATGTATGTTGCGCGGCCCTCTGACCTCTCGTGGAGCCGCTTCGCACGTACATTCGACTTCATTGGGCTGTGAGTAGCTCCCAGACATCCCACTCCATCGCAGCTGACCAAGTCTTACGCGACATAGACTGCTCTTTATGGGCGGAAGTAGCTGCATTGTGATCGGCTTTAATTTCGCGACCCAAAACGGCTGTATGTCCCGCTTCCGATTCTCGTGATTCGACCTTGATTGACCCATATTCCAGGGGCATGTGCTTCGACACTCTCGCTGATCGTGACTGGCATCGTGGTTCTGCTTCTCGGGGTCATTTACGAAGTCCGTACGAAACGCGATGCGCTCTTTCCCCCGATTGCATTCAAGGATCGTACGATCGGTACGCGCGCCCGCCCCGCTTCTCTGGAAACATCTCCTCACTTTGGCATCTAGTGATTACGCTGGCGGTAACCTTCCTGCACAACTTTGCATTCAATGCAGGGACGTTCTATCTGGCGCTGTACCTGCAGGTCAGATACTTCTGCTCGACCGCCACCTCGTCTGATCGCTGATCGCTGAGCAGGCCGTAAACGGTCTCTCTCCATTCGAAGCTGGGATTGCCATGCTGCCATACTCGCTAGGCTCCTCGCTTGCGTCCATGCCGAGTGAGATGAGCTCGTCTCTCACGTCTTTTTACTTAATGCTGACGCCGACCTGCGACTGTTCGCAGCGGCCTGGCTCATCGGCTACTGGGCGAAACGCAGGTCGGACACTGCATGCCAGAAGTACCTCATTTGCGCGGGCCTCGCCATCTCGTCGGTCGGCTTCGGTGCGGGGTTTCATGAACGCGTCTTCTCGGAGGCTGATGATCCGCCAGGCCTGATGATGCTCATGGCTGACCACAGTCCGAGGAGCACTCAGATCCTATTCCCACTGATTGCCGGCGTGGGTTTGGGCATGCTCTTCCATGCGCCATATCAGGTTTTTACGCGCGCGTTACGGCGTCAAGAGGTCGCGTCAGGGACGAGTGCGTTCTTCCTCGTTCGCTTCACAGGCGCGACGGTTGGCCTGGTGCGTCCTTTTTTTCCACCCGCCCGCTCTGCGTGGAACGTCTCCCGTCGCTCACGCGTGCGCACGACGCAACCCTCGGCACACAGGCCGTCGCGGGCGCCGTGTTTCTGGGCCAGCTTTCGGAAACGCTCCCTGCTGGCGTCGACCCGTCCGTGATTCTCGAATCACTTGACAGCCTCAAGTCGGACGCCAACTGGCCAGAGATTGTGCACGCAATGTCGCTCGCAGTCAAGGTGCGGATTCCGGCCTTCCGTGGGATCCCGTGCGCAGATGTGTGTGTGTGTGCTGATACGCAAAATTTTGCGCGCACAGGCGATATGGGCCGTCTGCTGCCCATGCCTTGGCGTGGCCCTCCTGGTCGGTGTCTATACTCGCATCCGTCTGGAGGGCGAACGGTGCTGACTGCTCTGCGCGCACAGATATCAATGTTTACACGTAAGATCACCGTCGACGACGGTGCTGTCGCTGTCGCGCCTCGGGAGCAGGAGAAGGCGCCAGGGGGCGCCGCAGCGCCGTTGGAAACAGTGTGAACGTTGCCTGGTCGCAACGGGTTAGTGCGCCTCGTGGGGCCCCCTTCAATTGGACTTCGTGCATCTTCTCGGTATCCTTATTGCCCCTCTTCCTGTGCTTTGACGGACACTTCCAGATCCATCCAATACGTGTAGAGTTTTGTGTGCAATATAGATACCATGTAAACGCAATACATCCGGGCTCGGTTCTCCACTCTCACACACAGCGCGCGGGAAGGGCGTCCTTGCGGAAGAGAGGGGAAGGGTAAATCGCGGAAGATGGGCGAGCTTGGAGCTACCGGAGCAACGTCAGTAGATGCATCAGCGATCGCCTTAGCCGGTACTGTCGCGAATGCAGGGTCAGGAGGAGACGGGGAGAGCGCAGCAGGAGCGTCGAGCACGGGGGGACCGGGAGAGCGGGAGCGAGGTGGGGAGACAGACACGTTGGGAGCTCGCGCAGGGGCCACGAGGCTACTGTCAAACTATCGCCTACGAAGCTTTAGGCATATTCGTCGGGTAGGCTTCCGCGAAAGTGTGCCGCATGGGACGGGCAGGCGCCCTGTCTTCGGTCGGCGAGGCGACGACTGGCCGCGAATGCAAACTGGGGCCGGAGGATGCGCCGGGGCCTGGATCAGCCCAACGGGCGCAAGACGGATTGGTTGTGGTTCTCGAGATTGGCAGTGAGATAAGGTTTCAAAAGAGTAAGAGAGGAGATGCACCGTGTATTCAATGGGCTCGGGGGCGGCGTGCGTGACGCATCACGTACGAGCAGGGGAGTGAGACGGCCTGAGTCCGGGCGTGGGCTGCGATTCGACGGCGGGCGGGCGACCCTTCTTCGGGGGCTTTTGGAGAGGACAGCAGAAGGGGTCATTTGGGCTTCGGAGACGGCGGGTCGTGGCCTGGGCGACAAGGGAAGAAGGACTACATTGATGGCAGGCGAAAACCAGGGGGAACTGGGGAGAAACATGACGTGCGGGCTGATCGCCTCTCGGAACAGCCGCCGTGGTCTGGCGCACTGAACGGTTCAAGGAAAGCCCGCTACCGACCTACGCCAGCCTCATGTTGGTAAAGGAGAGGGTGGGCGGTCTGGGCTCTGGAGAAGCGTGCAGGAACGTCGGTCGAGTCGAGGGGACCTTGTGGAGAGACGGATGTTACGGGACGCAGATGCGACGCGCTTACGACATCGCAACGTACAAGGGCCTGTCGGACATTGTCGAAAGGCCGGGGAAGACGTCGTTCTGTTGGATAGCAGTGTGCGGACATCAAGCGAGAAGAGAGTGCTAAACTGGCGCGAAACCAATCCGGCGGGGCCGAGACGCCTTGCGGGGAAGAGTGCGGTGGTGCGGAGTGAGAACGCAAGTCCAGCGAAGGCTTCGGGTGTGATACCCATCTTACACCCCATTTCGACGAGGGAGAAGAGGGCTTCCAGAACGGTCGACTGCTGCCGGGTGCGGAGAGTGGTTCATATGATGACTGGGAAGGAGCATGAGCCTGAGGGAGCAATTTGAAGGAGGGCCGTCCGCACTACACTCCTGGAGATGGGACGGACGCTCCGGAGCAGCTGGTCTCAGAGATGGCCGCTTAGGGGGGCGTGGTATGGTAGGCTGACCTATGCTGGAGGTGCGAGAAGCAGGGAATGACGCATGCTGCGGGGATACGGAGGCGGTCAGTTGTCGTCCGTGGAGGTCCACGCTGGCCGTGGACAGACTCGACCAAGGCGCGGCGTGCGTTGAGGGGACAGCACAAGATCCGGGTCGCGACATATGACCATGCCATGGCAGAATGGATGCAGACGTTCGTGCAGCGACAAGGTTTCTTCCTTGCCAAAAGCCTGCACTGGCAGCAGGCATCCAAGGCAGCAGTTGGCCATGGTGAGAGCTTTCAAGTGGTCAAATATCGGTCAGCGCTAAGTCGCAATGGTGGCCGAGCGCGCCAAGCGGAGATAAGTGAGATAAGTGGCCGATAAGTGCCGTGATAAGTGGGAAATTGATAGGCGAGGAGGCTTGTGATAGTATGATCGCATGTTCTTCCCACGGGTCATTGTGGCTCGAGGACGAGCAACTCCACCTTGATCGTGCTGCTTGTCGCTCGTGTGACTCTCTGCACCAGCACCGCTCTCTCCTCCTCCCCTCGCATCGCCCGCGCAACGCAGAGCTCGCTGCCGCAGACACGGTACATGAACAGACTCTCGTCCATGGCCCGTTCGCCCTCTAAATCCCGCTCGACGATCTCCGTTTACAGCAAACTTGTACACCTCCTTCGCGAAGCAGGCATCGTGCCCCGGTCCAACCAGAAATCAATGTCTCCAACTCTCGGTCCTGACCTCGCTCCATCCTTGGGCCCACTTCGGCCTCCCGGTGCCCCGTTTTCCAGGTCGTCCACGAGCTCCTCGCATACCGTCCCCGATCAAGCCTCGGTCGGCACCTCTCCCGCATACTCCTCGTCCTCGCTATCGATCCCCTTCGACAATGGTGATGTTGACGTCGTCAGGGTGGAGGGCCTCCGTCACGCCGCGTTTAGGCTAGAAGCTAGGTGAGCATCATACACTAGCACTGACACACCACTATGGCATGTCCCGCCGACAAGCTGATCACCAGTGGGACAGGACGGCGTAGTCTATCCTGGTCTGACCTTCGCATGCTTCGTAGTCTTCGTAAACGCTGACTGTTTGCATTACAGACGCTACAAGGCAGCTCCCTTCGTAGACCAGCTACTCGAGATCCTCCGCACTCTCCGCGTTCCTACTTGGACCAAGCCGGAGATCACCCCAGACCTTACCACAATTCAAAAGGTATCGGGATCTTTGACCAATGCCGTATTCTTCGTTTCTTGCCCCTCGGTGCCGAAGACCCGCACCCTCCTGTTGCGCATCTATGGCCCGTCCTCTGGCTCCCTCATTTCCCGACCCCGCGAGCTGCACACCCTCCACGTGTTGTCCTCCAAGTACAACATCGGGCCTCGTGTCTATGGCACATTCGAGAACGGCCGCGTAGAGGAGTACTTCGATTCTGAGGCCTTGACAGCAGCAGATATCCGCGACCCTGAAGTGAGCTCATGGATTGGCGCGCGCATGGCGGAATTGCATGGGGTGGACATTGACGCGGTCGACTACGACGCGCAGTCGCAGTCCCCGGACGGGCCTGAGAGAGGTGTCGAACTTGGCGCGAAGAAGAACACTCGCACTTGGCTCCCCGTGGCGCGAGAAGTGCTAGCCCTGCCTGGTGCCCCTGCAGAAGTCCGGCAAAGTCTTGACCTGGACAGGTTCGAGCACGAGTGGCATTTGTACATGCAGTGGCTACATCAGAAGGAGAAGACCGAAGGCGCCAGTAGGCGAGTATTTTCGCACAATGACACGCAGTACGGCAACCTCTTGCGTCTGCGAACGCACAAGGAAGGCGAGGCGGCCCATCGTCAGGTAAGCCGTTTTTGTCTCCATACACCGCGAAGCAAATTTCTGACACGCTGTACCCCCTTCTTTCATTCTCCACACTGTCGCGTCATTGCGCCTCATCCGCGCGTCCCTGCTTCTGAACCGTCTCCTCGTAACACCGAACACCTCATCCCTCGCGCTCGGCAGATTATCGTCGTCGACTTCGAGTACGCCTCTCCAAACCCTGCGCCCTTTGACATCGCGAACCACTTCCACGAGTGGACGGCCAACTACCATGGTCCCACCCCGCACATCCTTGATTCCGCCCGCTACCCGACGCTCGAGCAGCGCCAGAACTTTTACCGCGCGTATCTCACCCATACCGGGTGCCACATTGACGCG
The DNA here is from genome assembly GCA_022605405.1 of Earliella scabrosa. Taxonomy (NCBI): domain Eukaryota; kingdom Fungi; phylum Basidiomycota; class Agaricomycetes; order Polyporales; family Polyporaceae; genus Earliella; species Earliella scabrosa. The sequence goes on along the minus strand of JABYQQ010000003.1, from coordinate 1,160,265 downwards.
CCCGACCCCGCGATCGCGCCCGCCCTGTCCCCGGACGCGCTCGCGGCGGAGATGGCCAAGCTCGAGGGCCAGGTCCGCGTCTGGAGCCCGGCCTCGCACGGCATGTGGGCCGTCTGGGGCGTCGTGCAGGCTCGCGAGTTCGTGGAGGGCATGGACGGCGAGCCCGAATTCGACTACCTCGGCTACGCCGTCTGCCGCATGGACGCCTTCCGTTGCGAGCTCCGCGCCCTGGGCATCCCTGGGCTCCCCGTTCCGTAAGGCAGCTCTCAGCCTACCGGGCCACGCGCCCCCACCCCCTTCGCCCCATATACGCAATTCCATTCCACGCATCCCGCTTCCCGACATCGATCTGCTTCTCCCTCTCTCCCCTTCCCCCTTGTTCTCTTCTTGCCGACGATGCGCGCTCGGTGCGTCCATGCGTCCGTAAAGCCGGGCGTGTGCGTGCGCTGAACGAACCGCGGTGCGATCGCACCAATAGGTGCCGCGGTGGGTTCGCGGTTCTCCAAGCTCTATCTCGATCCTTCGCCCTCTTTTCTACATAGACGTGTGCTCTATGCGCCGAACGCGTGCTTGCTTATGGCTTAGCGTAATTCGTCTATACCCGTGCTTCTCCTCTCCCATCTCTAAAGGGCCTCCTCCCATCCCTTCCCAACCGCTCTCGTCGCTACACGCGTAACCGCGCGTAATGTAATCTGCCGGGCTGTCGTTCGTATACATGGGGTAGATAGACGTCACGACTCACGTATTTGCTGTCCTACGAGCCACATGTAGCGTATATTACACTTTGGGTACCTGAATGATGCACAGTGCGATAATGATATCTACATACCGTTCTCCCCACACGTCGCGTGCCAGCACCGGAAAGCGGCGTCGGACGTCCCCGCGTGTGCATTGCGACGTACGCGCTCGGTGCGTGACACAAGGTTCGGAGCACAGGAAGTGGAAGAGCGAGGGAAGGCAGGCATAAGCGTGATGTATTAATGTCATAAGATAACATGTGCGGACGTCGACGATGGGTGTTGGTCGTGGCGATGTGGAGGAGAGAGGGAAAGATGAGAGAGAGAGGGAGAGAGAGAGATGTGGGTGAGCGATCCGGATTGTCAAGAGAGGAATAAGTCAAACGTTGCTTCGACGAGATGCGCGGACGAGAGAAGCTGAGCGACGAGAGGAGCACAAATGGGGGGAGGACTGGAAAACAGGGAAGACGACGGAAAACATAAGCAAAGAGACGAGACGTAGGAGGAGTAAGCAAGGCAAGGCTAAGGCAAGGTGGGGGGACAGCAAAGGAAGGGACGGGTGGAGGGGATATAGCGGTGCGCTGGTGTGTCCGGGCGGGTAACGTTTGCTTGCATCTAGGATATGATCGTCGGAGCATCCCTGTCGATCCCAACTACACCTTCACGGTCCGTGCAAGGGCGCGCGCCAGGCTACGGCGAGCGCGGGCGGGGAACACGACGCTTGCCTGCACCGCAGCAGCCGCCTCCAGAGACGGACAACGAGTCCCTCCGCCGCTCCCGCTCGCACGGCCGCCTGCCACCGCTGCTGCTGCTGCTGCTTAGGCCCAGTTTTTCTCCGCCAGACGCGACGAGCCGACGTTGTAGTCCGCCCACGGCGAGTTGGTCTTGAGCTCCCCGCCGGGGATGGACGAGAGCGGGTACGCCGTGAGGTGGCTCGCCGTCCGCGTCGCCGTCGCCCAGTTGCCCGCGCTGCCCGAGCGCACATGGCCGTTGATCCGCGCGACCTTTGGCGGCTCCGGGGACGCGTTCAGCTGCGAGCTCGGGTTCGCGGCCGTCGGCGTCGTCGTGACGCTGCTCAGGTCGAGCTGGATCTCGCTCCCATTGAACGAGTGCCGCACGGACGGGTTCACGGCTGTCTTCGGGCCGCCGCGCTGCACGGACGAGAAAGAGAAGGAGGAGGACGTTCTCAGCGGGGTGTTATCGCGAGCCAACGTGTACGGCACGGCACGTACCTGCGAGCCCACGATGTCCAGCCTAGAACTCGCGTGCCGTCCAAAGTCAGGACCGGCGGTCACAGGACCGGGCGAGCGCGCTGTCGCGTCCTCGCCAGAAGCCATGAGGATGCCGTTGTGTGCGTGCGCGAACGTCGGGTACGCAGACTTGTTTTGCTTCGAAATCGACGGGTCCGCGACGTCCGTGTTGACGCGCAGCTGCCCGGGCCGCGCCGTGTTGGGCACGGTTGCGGACGGCGGCGTCGTGCTCACGCTGCCGGGCCCCGAGTTTATCGCGTCTTGCGTACGCTTCGCGGAGATGCGCGCGAGAAGCGAGCTCGACACTTCGTTCGGGTCGCTGTTTGTGCTCGACGAGCGCGCACGGCCGTCTGGGTTGGCAGGCGGGGGTGCACCGTCAGCGCCAGGGGGCCCACCAGAAGCAGGAAGCTCGGTGTGGATGAAGCAGCATCTCTTTCCATAGGGACAGGAGCCGGACACCCAGAATGTCTACATAAGAAGAAGCAGAAGTCAGCCGTGACGGCAGCGCTGCGGTAGACGACACGTACCCTGCAAATTTCGGTCTTGTACTGTGGGGACCGGAGAAAGAGGTCAGAACATCAGCCAGCCAGAACGTCAAATGAGGCGCCAGAGAGACAAGACAGGCACGAACCTTGGGATGCCGCTGAACTTTCCGCAACTCTTCTTCACCATGCGCGAACTGACACTTGGCGCCGTACCGGCAGGTCCCCTTCTCCTCCCAGCTCCTGCAGAGCTCCGTCTTGTACAGCCCCAGCTTGCGGTTGTTTGCGCTCGGACCGTTACCGCCGTTCACGTTCGTGTGGGACGAGCCCGTGTTGTTCATGGTCATACTTTGCGCGGTAAGCGGGACGCCGTACGAGCCTGTGTACTGCGCCTGGAGCTGAGCCATCATCTGCGCTGCTGCAATCTCGGGCGAAGGATATGGCTCGGCGCCCGGAGCACCGTAGAACTGGTTAGAAAACATGCTCAGTGCGGGCGGCGCCATCGCCGGCGCGTACATCTGCCCGGCCGCAAACGCGTTGTTCAGCATAGCAAGGGTAGCAGGGTCGCGCAGAGAAGCAGGATCCGAAGCAGAATGCTGGTGAGTACGTTGGAAGACACCAGATTGTTGTTGAAGACGTGCCATGGTAGGATTGTCGAGCGGTGGCGTGGGTAGCATCATGTTGTACAGCTCCTGCTGCGGGTTGGCCACTGGCATCGCGCCCGGGTGGACCGGGGCCGGGTATGCACCGAAGTTGGTCGGGCTTGGAACGACGGGCGGTATCGCGGGGTTAAAGGCCCGATGCGGAGGCTGGCGATACGGAATGTTCGTGGCCACATTCGGTGGCCGACCGTGCACGAAGGCGGGAGGTGCGCCAGCCGGGGTCACGTTGACTGGTGCTGGATATTGACGCTGCTGGGTCTGGAAGTCTCCGGCTATCTCCTCTTGTGACCGTGAGAGCGCATTGCCTTGCAGCTGCTGCTCAGGAAGACGCGTTCCGGAGCCGTTGTGCGAAGCCAGGAGCGAAGGGTACGTTGGCTGGTCGGCCTGCTGCTGCCTCTCGGGCGTGCCGTGTGGCGAGGTCCAAGTGTCCGTGTTTCCAGGACTCCCACCCGCTTGTTGCAGTCGGACGAGATCGGTACTGGACAGGCCTCCGCTGTACGAATGGGGTCGGTTTCTCGACTCGCCCACGGCGCCTACTTTGAGTGGGGTTACGGGCGGGGCGCGCAGGGTCTGACTAGCAGAGGATAACGCGGAGCCATGCGAGCCCGTGGTGTCTGCAGAGGATTCGCGCGAATGAGAAGCCATATTTGCGGCCGCCTGAGCCAGAGGATTAGTTGATGTGGAGTCAAGGCTCGTCTGCGACGCTGTGTCTAACGGAGATGCTTCCTGAAGAGACACAGCTGCGGGACACGCATTGCTGCAATGCAGGAAAAGTGCGTACCTGCGTCTCGGCACCATCACCGCCGATCTGGAGCTTGACCATCTCGTCTGCCAGTTCCCAACCTTCATTGTCCCCAAATTGACCGTTTGAATTGAGCCGCCAGGGGCCGGAGCCGTTGGGTGCGGGCATGACATCTGACGGGAGACACGGGTGAGTCGATGGACGGACGCGAGACAGGGCACGTCATGACGAGGCCGAGGACACATACCTTTGGCGAGAGCCGAGTTCGGAGTGCGACGAGCAGACATATTGGTTGGTAACATGTACAGAGAGCTAGGACGAGGGATAGGCTTTTTGAGGGTAGGGAAGCGGAAGTCGTGAATGGAGAAGTTCGTTGCGTCGAGGAGGGGAGTCGTAACTGTTTCGTACATCATGGTGGGCCGCGGAGAGAGATGGGGTGAGGAGACGGAGGGTATATGAAGGGGAGGAGGAGGGGAGCTTACGAATTAAGGATAAGTTGCCGGATCGACGGAGTTAGTTCTTGAGGGATAAAAAGTGGCGAGGACGAGGGATGCGTGAGTCGTGCGGCGCGGGAGTTGTTGGGGGCAAGAGGCTACCAGCCTTGGTCTAGGATGGAATAACCGCTGAGAAGCGAGGCCAGCCAGGTGGACAAGGCAAGTAGAGTATGAAGGGTGGAAAGGTATAAACAGATGGAATACCGCGCGGGCTTGAGTCGTGATGGATGCGTCGAGAGAAGATGCGAGATAGATAGGATGGATTGATGCAAGATGGAGTTGGATTTGTGTGAGAGGAGAAGACGGGCGACCTCTTGGATGGTGGCAGAGGAGAGGGAGCAAGGACGCGGACGAGGTGGGGTGGGCCTTGCGCCTGCCTTACGGAAGAAGGTCAGGGTCTGATTGCAACGTGCCCCTCTCGCGGCGGCGATTGCCAACACAAGCTCCTCACGCCTCCTCATAAATTCGCGCTGCACGCTCGAACGTCGTGTATCTACAGCTCATCGATCCACACTCCCTTGTTCTCTCCGAATCGATCCTCGAGCTCTCCTCGACCCGTCTCTTCTCTCGCCGTGCCAGTCCACCATTGCAAGTCCCCATCTCACTTGCGCCACGTGGGGCAGTGCTGCACAGACGCACACTAGACGCCCATAAGTGGTTCCGCGACGCGAGCCTGCCGCTCCGTGCCCGCCCCAGTCGACGACGGATGCCGTGGGCGTGCTCGAGGGTGGCCTGCTCGCCTGCACAGTCCCCGCGGCGGCAGAGCACGGCGACGCAGGGCACGACCCGCGCCGAGCTCGTCGGAGTGCAGCCGGCGCTTGCCGTGCTGTGTCGGGTGGCGGGGTGCCATATGCGGACGGCTTTCATAACAATGATTGCCTTTTAGGAGGAGAGACTCTCGCAGTCGCACTGGAAGAGGCATCCGCGAGCCTGCGTCCGTCGTCGCGCGCATCGTTTCGTTTCACGCTCGTCGCCGCTCGATGCGCGGGCTCGCGGTCTTCCCAAATGTCGCCCGCTCCGTGCACTAGCAATTTTATGATGTTCTCCGTCGCCCTGGCTTTGGCAGCGCTTGTCCCCAAATAAGATGGCGAGAAGCCCGAGCGAAAGTCCGAGGCCGACATATGCTGGACCTATGCCCGAACAGGCCCGGTGAGTCACCATCTCAGTCCCACGACACGGCCCATGTCTGTTCTCCTCCTCCTTTTACGTCCCAGCAGCCCGCCCCTGCCCCGGCGAGGAGTGCGCATCGCTTCGTCTACTGTCTCGCATCGACCACAGCAGACCAAGCTCCGTCCACTTCCGCTCTGTCCATCGCGCGCGCGGTGCTTTCAATTGTCTCAGCGCCGCCTGCTTCTTGCGTGTTGATACGCGGCCTTCTATTCCGGGGCGCGATGTCACCCAGACTCGAGTGCCCACAGTTGGGACCACTAGCGTGCCCACAATTGCGTATATCCCCTCCCCCAATCCACCCATGATCAGCATGACTCGCACATAAGCATCCGCGAACATTGTCGATGTGAAATCCGTCGGCTGTGCGCTCCTCCGTCGCTCCGTCGTCGCATCCACACCGCTCATCACCAGTTCAAGTCACCGCAGTTTACCTCTTCGGACCTGCGTCCTTGCCAATGCCTGCGTTGACGTCCTCCACACTCGCCCGCGTCACCGCCCAGTTCCACCGCTGTCCCACCGTCGTGATCTGCGCCGACGGCCTCGTCGTGCCAAACGCAACGCATATGACTGCCTCGAGTCCGCCTCATGCCCCCTCCTTCTGATCTCTGAGGCGCTCCATGCACGTGTCCGCCCTCTGCCCCCTTCTCAGCACCGTCAGCCTCCGGGCGCGGTCGAGTCGAAAGATAGGCGGGAGCGTGCAAGGGCCGCATTTTTCGCGAACCCGAATCCGTCCGGACCTCCCTCCTCTGACTCGCCCCTTGACCGACACGGTTCGCAGGCTTCTTCTTCGCACGTCCTCCAGACCCCGCCCAATGACGCCTTTTCCAGCCCCCAGCTCAATCTGCGCAAGCTCGTCTTGTTCCGGTCATACGGACTCCTCAAGCCACCTTTGGACATGCAGGGCCGCCGACACCGTCGATCGGCGTCAGGATGTCTGCTGTGGTCTCGATGCATCCGTGGTCAACGCAAGCGGGGCGGGGGCGGCGAAGACGACGGCCCAAGGTTGGACGTTGCACGTCGAACGTCGAACGATGGAATCTGAGACGGCGCGAATATTCCAATCGCTAGTGCGCCACAAAGACACTTCGCCGCATGCGCCAATTTGGCTCGTGTGTAAGTATACGTGTTACGCCAGCACAGGCAGGGACGCACTGCAGGGAATGCGGAGAAGCTGCAACGGGCGTGCCTGCTGGAACGTGCTCGAACCGGCGGGCGAGAAGGACGACGGGGACAGCAAGGACAGCGGTGACAGCCTTCGCTGCATGTGCAGATCCGACTGCAGCCCACAGCACGGAGCGTCGAACATTCCACCCCCGTCCCGTAACCGTCCTAGACAGCCACGCCGCCTGGCTTCTCTGGATACCACCATCCTGGCCGCCGGTGCTCGTGACTCATCCGTCGCGCGAACGGGCTGCTGGCGTTCCGTGCGCGAAGACGCATACGTGAATAACCAGGTGCTTACGCGCGCGCACCCGAACGGAGGTAAGACTCGCAGAGGCGGAGACGGTACGCGTCCGCGGGAGGCTCGACCGCCCGGGAGCACTCGTCACGCCCTTCCGACCCCCACCCCTTGAACTCTGCTTAAACCTATAGCCTGCGCTCTCTATTGCAATCCCACGAGCGTTCTCTCGCCTTTCTCGTCGAAGCCCACAATGATGCGCCCGCGTCCTAGGAAAAATGGGAACGATGTCACTCGGCATCGGGTTCGGGTCAGGGTTCCAATTGGGTTGGGTCTGACGTAGCGCCTGCGCTTCAAGCTTTACGGTTCACAGGGTTCGAACGTTCAAGCCTCAAGCCTTAGGCCTCGGGCCTAGGCGATGCGGGCAATACAAGCGGTGGGCGGCCGTACGCGTGCGCCGGACGCTCGCAGACCGAACTTGCGGACGACTGAAGAAGGTACAGGGCGGCGCCACAGGAAAGAAGACGAAGGACGGAGGCGTAGACAGACGATTCGCGATTTGCTCAGTACACCGTGTACGTCTTTACAGGACCCTGCTGGTGCGGCGGGCCTACCATAGACCACTTTATTTGAAGAACTTGCTCGAAACGCTCGCTCGCCACTCGACGCCCGACGCTCACGAACCGTGCACGTCACTCTCAGCTTGGCGACGGCATGTAACAGCCTGGTATTAGCAGCTCGCCGCGGCAGTCGTACGTTCCCCTCCAGCTTCGCGAGCCACGGTCTTCGCAATACATACCGTACGCGTTATCCGCCGTCCGCCATTTGCTGCTCCTCTTGCAATTGACTTTGACCACAACTGAACCACCGAGCCCTCGAGGCTCGCGCCCTGAACGTTCTCGGAACGGACTGCACCCGCTCACCCTCGAGCTCCGTGGCCAGCCAGCGACTCGGAGAGACCGCGACGCTCGGACTGGGTCGGTGTCCGAGGCCAGCGTGCTAATGACGCTTATGCACACGCGCACCTCATGTCGCCCGCCCGGAAACGACATTCGCCTTTCCTGCGCCCCAGGTCCCCCGTACTAAGTGCGCCGCGAAGCGAGCCTGCTTGCAAGCCATTCACCCACCCACCCCCGCGGCGCCCTTCCCCTGGTGCGACGCGGCGCCGGGCGAGGCGAGGTGCGAGCCGCCGCGGCGACGGTCGAGAAGAGGAAGTCGAAGCCCGGGGAGAGATGATCGCAATTGCAATGAGAGAAGGCGGCGTGTCGGTGTGTACACGCTGCTGAAGTGCTCGCTGCTTTTCGGAACCACGACACACGTCTTCTCGCGTGCATGCGTCCCGCGCCGAGATGGGATCAGGTGCTACTGAACGCCTGCACGCTCTGCGCACCGAGTCTCGACACCCATGGCACTCGAGACCAGGCCGGTGGCAGACCCGCCAGCTGTGGTCCGTAGTACGTACTGCACGCCGGTCACGCGTGCCAGAGATTGGGACTAGGACTAGTGCTGTTACGGTGCACAGTCGCAGAGGGAGGCAGATCCGCCGACCGCAGTCTAGGTTAGGCTCTCGAGGTCACATCGATAGCACTTTCTGTCAGAGTACCTCATGCAGCTGCAGATCCTCTGCCCTGCGGCACGCCTGGGGAAGATCACCCTGCCCGAACAGCAGCCGTTGTGGCGTACGCTATCGATAGCGCCTCCGTCTCGGTTGGTGCACGATGGTCGCACTCGACCTTCGTGCCGGGCTAGCGCTCCTCAACGCCGGCCACATGGGACCTTCCTGAGCTCGTGTTTTCACAGGAGAGGCACGGAGAAGGTGGTACACGTCGATTCTTGTGTTGATAGTATGATACAGGGTGACAGTGCGAGCGCGAGATGATACACGGAGATGAACGGCGCTGATACAAAGCGATCGAAGGTGCGAATCACGCATCTAGGACAGAATGGCGTCAGCGAGGCCCAGCCAGCACGCCGGAATACGTACAGTATGAGGTGCCCACGAGCATGGTCGACAAACTCTGTAACTGGTCTTCGTTGAAGGCGAGCTGATCCTTGTGCCAGGTGTCCTATGGAATCGCCGGTCAGAACGCTTCACCTGTGGGATTTGTCACTAGTTGTGAGACATACCTGATGGGTCTATAAGAGGGGAGACATAAGTGGTAAGCACGCGGAACGCGAGCTGTAAGCGTTACGTAGACACGCACCTTCTTGAACTCTGATGCACACTTCCGGATGGTGGTCGATATCGGCACCGGATCGGTCGCATGGTTTGCGATCACTGTAGTCAATCCGGGTAAACGGCTGCAAAGACTCGCAAGGACTGAACCTCACCTTCGGTCAGAGAAGGCATCCAAGGTTCTACCGAGTACGGGAAACTCTCGATCAAGGCGCAGAGACCCAGAATGGCGGAATGCAACGATCGCAGAGAATCTGCATATGTCGGGTCCCGACGATTCGGCAGCCTCGTTCTCCGCAACATATCCACGAACCGGTCCTGCCATGAAAACCTTAAGTGTGTCAGCAATTACGGCAGTACTGCGCCCCGTACCTTCAGCGGGATGATGCTCTGGCGTTGCGAGCATCTAACAACCCCCGAGAGCATCTTGGACGCCATCTCACGGACCTCGATGTTCTCATCAGACAGGCACTCTTGCAGAACGTGCATGAGCCTGGAGACAAGGCCGGTAGACATGCTCAACAAGTTCCGATAGAAGAACACAATTAGGGTGGGGAGAGCGTTGACCCGTATCCTCCACGACTGTCCCGGTATCAGTAAAAGAATCGACCCCTCTGTCACGGCAGAACACGCACCGTCGAAGACTTGATTGCATTGATGAAGTTATCCGCGATAACCTCAATATACTCCGGAGGAGGCGTCACTGCAGACAACACGTAAAGAACAGCCGAGCTGTACGTCTGGAGCTCGGAGCTATCGTTCAATTCCGACATGCGTATGATCTCAGGGCTGGAACAGCATAAGTGACTAAAGGAGACAAGTTGACATAGAAGAGGCCGCTCACAGTAGAACAATGATGTATGGGAAGATCAGAGGCGCCTGGGGACCATGGGCGAAGTCCCAGACCCATTGTAGCACTGTAGCGGCGTAAACAACGCAGAAGGCACAGCATGAGGTATAGTCTTTACACACCTGTTAGACCGACCTTATCGTATTGTGACTGGCTAACTCGAGGTGGGGGTAGTCGCTGTTCCTTCCATGCCGGCAGCTGGCTCACGATCTGGGAGATGCGCCCGATATAACGCGCCTCACTTTGGCAACATTAGAGTCCAGACGGTCATCAGGGTTAGGGGCACAAACCGAATACGGAGAGGGTCTGCTTGAGTTGCGCAAGCAGACACGAAGTCAAGGGCTGAAGGGTATATTGGGCGCCACTGGATGGTGATGATTGCGTACACATTCTGCGCGATCTGAGAGCGAATCTAAGGAAATAGCGGTTCAGCCATGCGGTCTTTCTGTCACAAAATGGGGCATACCTCTGCGTATCCGGTGTTGGCGTTATCCAAGAATAGATTGATATACTGATCGGCCAAAGGGAGGAACCGTAGATCGAGGCAATCGACCAAGATGTTGAAGATGGACAACGACTTGCTCACTTCGGACAGGCTTGGTCAAAGTAGCGCGTAACCAGAGAGAGGATAACGTACTAGCGAAAGCGGAATCGCCGTGGAACTCTAAAGGTAGAGATAGAATCCACTTCACCAAGGGCTCAGTTCGCCGTGGATCCCGATCGACCAATTGCTCCTGTAACCCTATGTCAGATAGTGGCCCAGGCCGACTTCATGTCCGACGTACGCTGAGTAGGTTTTCCCAAAATGAGATCGTGTCCGGCTTCATTTGAGCAAAGATACGGTCCAACCGCGCCGTGATCCACGACCACAAGCGGTCCGCGTGCTGCTGAGGCCAATGCTTGGACCCTAGCAGAGTGTCCTTGTGAGACTGGCATCACGTCAGCTACTGAATACACTCACCTCGCGACAAGCCAGCCAGAAGCTCGGCCCCAGATCTCTGCTTGTAGCGATCCCCATCGGACAGAAGGGGGTCGATGGTGTCCAGTATAGCGTCAAGCTTCTCGTGTTCGAACATCTTGGCTATCTCGCGATCAGTACCGGCACTACGTCAGGTTCTAGACCGCATACCTATTGACTTGATGAACGTGACGTTCTCCGCTCGCAGCTCAGGTGTCGTGGTATTCTTCATCGACTCCTGACCCCATAGAAGGGCTAGTACAGTGAAGAAGTTGTCTTGGTTCATCACCTCGCTCATGGCACGAAGGATCGGTCTAGACACTTCTTCCCATTGGAACGCGGAATCACCAGCAGGTACTGCCTGATACCCCTTCACCGTTGGAGTCCAGACCAAGAAGCCCGTCTCGAACTTATCGACACGAAGATCACTAGACGGGGAGGTAACTCTATCAGTGATGATCTAGACATGCGCATGGAAGTCGGATACTGCACCCTCTCTGATTTGGAGGATACCCAGGCTGGCCGTGGTGGCGCAAGAACTCAACAGCATCGTGCGTGGGAATGTCCCGACGAAGGGGGTTCTCCCACTCATCTAGCCAAAGTTGCTCGCTGGAATTGGAGAATGTGCGGATCTTGATGTGTGCGCAAACTTTAACAACGGCCCTGTCGATCATGCGTCAATGACAGCCCCTCTCTCTATGTCGCGGAGATTGAAGCTACTCACTTCTGTGCAGTTACCCGAATCGTCGTGTGGGGGCTAACACTTTGCCGAAGGAAGAACGCAGCCAACGCCGGCGTGGTCGGCCAATCTCTGCGCAGTAGTCCATATAGAAAACGGATGGCAAATTGAACGTATCTCCACTGCAAGACGTCAGTATGGGACATGCACTCGTCATGCGCAGGCTCACATGAGTGGTTGGCCGCTCAGCGATCTCCAGAATAGCATCCACCTGCGCCGCATTACAGTCAGAATGACGAATGAGCGGCGAACGCAAGAATCATGTGTACCGTCTCAGTGTAGCGCTGGTTCTTCAATGCTACTCTCGCACCACACTTCGTTACAGATGCCTGTAAGATTGCTTGATCGACAATCGTAGGAGGAAACTCCAGCTTCAGATCCTCCAAGGCCTGAAGGACACCTGGAATCTCTTCTATGAACGCGTCTGTATGGCAGGATTCTTCGCTGAGATACACAAGCGCATCTTGTGCCACACTGGCGACCAGCTTCTGCACCGAAGGCTAACCTCGGCGTCAGCGCCGCATCTTCAAAACCACCATTAGGTCACATACCTTCTCTTGATGCTGGCAGTCCAATAGCGATAGGAGGTACTGTCCGTGGAAATTGATGTCTGCAGCAGTTCCTCAACCGAAAGAGCGGACCGCAGAATACTACTATGTCTTACCGGCAAGGGCATATGCAGCGGTCCCCTTGTTCCACAAAATGTAAAGGGCACCCTTGATGCGGTCAGGGTCGGTCTTCCTCTCCTCGAGCGTGCGGAAAAGGTGTGGGAGCGTGAACCGTGTGGATCTGACGAAGTACTGCAATCCAATCAGTTTATGCGACACGGCAAAAGGAAGAGCCAGCCTACCCCACACGCATTGTGGAGGATCGCCTGAGCATGTCTCCGCACTCTTGTGTACTGCGAGAGAGACATCTCGATCAAGTCCTCCAGGAGCTGGTCATCTAGTGCGTCACGCCGACGATACAGCGCATGCATGTACAGCCTACCGGCGTTGTACACCTGGGCACGCTTCAGGAACACAACACGGGAGTTCTCCTTCTGCTTGGGCCAGATGCGATTCGAACTGGAAGAGGCGCAATCAGAATACGCACGTCAGACTGCTGGTAGACAAGCTTACTCGCGTGATTGCCTGTAAGCCTTCGTCAGGCTCTCGAAGTTGCTGCGCGTCATCGCGTACTCGAGGAGATAGACGTCGATAGCGCGTGATACCCCAATGACGGCGTCGATGTGATCCTCTCCTTCACTCTCTTGTCCGAGCACTTTTGCTGCCCTGTGTACTAGCGCGCCAAAGCGCGCGCGATGGGTGATCGCCCGTTGGTACTGCGGCGAGTTAGGATCAGTGAGCACGAAGCCCGCGTTGACATCCAGCGGTGTAACGAGTAGCTCGGGAACTTCGACGTCCTCGTTCAAACACGGGTTGACCACCTCCTTGTTCTCTAGCAGGAGGAATGTGGGAAGAGCCCCCCAGACGGAGCGCGCCGCGTGCAGGTACCTGTATTGCAGGCAATTTAGCTCCCCTCAGACAACATGAAGCAAGACAACACGTACCGACAAAAGTCATTGCGGGCGACATTGTCCCATTTCCCAGCGGTCTCGAGAAGAGCTTCCACCTTGTCAAGTGCCGGCGCAGCAATCTTGTCAAGAATCTCAAGCACGAACTCAATCTCATCGTGGTTGGGCACTGCGGACAGTCAGCATCAAACAGTGTTCCAGTATGGTAGAGACCCACCGTGCCATGTGACATCGACATCGTCAGGGTTGTACATCTTGCCCCATTGCGTGGTCAAGTTCCGGTTGAACTCTGTGCCGGATCGTCAATACGAGTGTAATGGGGCGTATGCGCGTCTGTCTCAGCTCACCGGGAGAGTCCCATTCGTCCGGATTGACGAAGCGAGAGTTGACGCTGTAGATGGTTGCGGCGGAGTGGAGGATGCGGTTTATCAGACGGCCCGTGCCGGTGTAGCCACGCTCGCTCTTCGTCTTCTCAACGAGGAGTGAGACAAGGCCGAGCAGCTGGTCCCTGTACTTGAGAATCTGTAGAAATGTGTCAGCCAGTGAAATGGACGCTGAACGCCCCTCGGACACGTACCGTTGCTCCACCATAGCCGAAGCAACCTCGCAGAATGGACATGTCTGGCACATAGGTCAACATGCAGTTCCGAACATCATAGAGCACGCATACATACTCCAGTGCAAAGTCGTGTCCGACGGGACGGCCTCGTGCGTCGACGTTGTCCGAATACTCGATGCGCCATGCTTCAGCTCTTCCTGAATCTGCCCGATGCAGAACGGCAGGAACTTGTCGACCGTCTTCTCCGGGCGCACGCGCGCCAGACACGAAACGAGCTGCCCGAACGCGCGCACCGCATTCGACTTGGCATTCGTGCTCGCGTAGTCGAACACGAGCTTCAGCACCAAGTCGAAGAGTGGCTCGGACAGGTGCAGGCACACCGTGTCGAGCGCGCCCTTGATCGCCTTCAGCACGGCTTCCTCCATCTTCCCGCCCGTCGTGCCCTTCTTCCCGCCCTCCTCGGGCAGATTCTCGAACAACGCGAGCACGCGTCGGAAGAGCGAAGTCACCCAGTCCGCGAAGCCTGCAGTGCTCTCGCGCGTGAGGGCGCGCTCTTCTTCCCGGCTGAGCGTGGGCATGCCTGGGGCGTCTACGCCTGCGGGGAGCTCCTCGCCGTCGACGTCCATGACGTCCTCGGCGGGGGCGTCGCTGGTCAAGTGGACGCCGACTTGATGCATTGACACATCTGCAATCTTGATGTGCTGAACGACAGACGAAATAAACATCGTGGCGCAGATCGTCTTGACAGGATCGTTCTATCGCACAGGCGATGTCAGCCCCGTGGAAATGTCACACGCGCGGTTTTGATGACATACCAGGTCAATGCCAGGGATGCACAGTTCCAATAGTGGAACCACGTGCTTCTGTCCGCCGAGGTATATCTTCTCAGTCACAAGAGGAAGGGCGACAGCAGACAGCATTGTCATCACTGCTGTCGTGCGGTGGGTCTCGTTGACTACTTCGAGGCCACTGTATGACCGCTCCAGGATCTCTGGCATGACAAGATTGGGTTCAAGCAATGCCATAGAGCGCATGGCTGCCTGGGAGTAGCTGATAGTGAACGGATCTTTGGAGAACATGGAGAGCAGCACGGGCGTGCGAAGGATTAGAATGAAGTTCCGGCGGATTTCGGGTGTCAAGCGTCGCGTCTGATATTAAACGGTGAGGGAGGTGAATTATGAAGGTAGAAGCGTAGTCCACTTACTACGGGCGTCTTGCAATGTGGTTGCTGTTCATCCTTCCACCGCTTCGCGAACTCTGCCATCAGGCGTTGGACAAAGTGAGTGAGCTAGAATATAGCTGATCAATAACTTTCAGGGACGTTAACCACGAAAATGCATACGTTCAAGCTCCAGATGCCGTAGTTGGAGGGATGGAAGAACGATTCGACGCTCGTGACCAGCTTGTCGAGTGAATCAAGAGCTCTGGAACCTGCGACATATCCTTCCGAAGAAGGAGTTCCGGGGTTGCTAGTAGAATCCGGGCGGACCGGTCCGTCCAGAGATAGCGAGTAGACTATGAGCTTAGCGAGCGCGCCTGAAGATACGAGAATGAGGAACTGTCGCCATGATGACTCTCGAGTGGTGTACATACTGCTTCGGTTGATCAATTTCTTGATTCTGAGGGATTGTTTGTCGGCCATGGTGTCGGCATGTCCGGCCGTAGTGCTAGCACCCTATAATCAACAAGTTAGAACCGTACACCGACCATCCTCTGTATCAAAGATAGCTAGCTACCCTTGTCGCGCCGACGGGGACGTCTAAGAGAACGAGTTGAGAGGGGATATATGCAACGCGATAGGTCTCGACTCACTCATGGATCCCAAAGCCTTACCAGTCAAGAACGTCCATTCGCTCTCGGTCCATATGCCAACGGACTTCCATTCTGCTGCGCCTTCTGGTCCGGCTTCTCCGAGCGGACCGGCAATGTGTTCCTCCGCGAGCTCACCACAGAGCTCAATGAATCTGTCATCGATCAATGATGAATTGAATGCTTCCCAGAGTTTGAAGACCATGGGAAGGTAGGTGTGAGTATGAGTGGGGGGCAGGAATGACGTCAGTACAGGGACCATGGTGAGTACGGTCTGCAGCATTGCGCGTGAGCTTCAGACGTTGTTGAACAACTGTCGTAAGCACATACATCCTTGGTGAGCATCGGCAAAAATGTCGAGAGCATGTCGGGGATCTCGCTTGGCGGGTAATATCGCTTGCATTGCTCTGCGACGAACAGGAGGATATTAACGACGTTCCGTCTACGATACATGGTGAGCGTCGCATAAGATGGATGCGTCGAGTAGACATACGAGGAGTCGTGCATTCTCTTCTTGGGCCACAGCTCCTTCTGGAGAACACGCCAGAGCGGACGCCAAGGAAGGGTGAGGTCTCCGGTGTCGAGTTTGCGTCGACTATCGGGCTTGTTGCAGATGAGGCGGGAAAGCATGTCTGCCCAGCTGCGCATCACGCGGGGCTCTATGCCGGGGACGAGACATAACTCGTAGTAAAGACGGGTAAGCTTCGCGCGGGTAGCCTTGTTCATCGGGTAGCGCATGAGAAGCCAGCTTCGCGCGAGGTCAATCACACGATAAGAGCCACTGCGCGAAGGGGCGTACCATTGCAGCATGCCATCCCATGTAGTGAGCACGAGCCAGTTCTTGGTCTCGGCGCAGATGCAGATACGTCCAACGATGTACTCGAGCTTCGCCTGCATGTCCTCGACGGACTCGCATTCGTACGGGAGGGCATCGAGATAGGTCTGAAGAGAAGCGCGCTGCCGCTCGAGGGCGTCCGGGGAGAGAAGACCAGACTCGGACGAGGGCGAGTCGGGGACCGAGACGTCGTCTTCGTCCATTCCGAGGGTGGCAGCGGGGAGCGAAGAGAGATCGAGATCACCGAGCGTAAACAAGCTGTTCATTGCGGCAATGTGAGTGCGGGAATGAGATGTGGGCGGGTCTGGGAGAAAGCTGACCTTTTCGCGGTGGTTATATGTGTCCAGGACGGCTTACGAGGCTCTGGGTGACGCGTACAGGGCGCGACGGGTCGACGGTGGCTGCGTCTGCGCGAGAGGGGCGACGCGTACTCCCACCGCAGGCGCCCGTACTTACCCCGCGTCACATATCACGTGGCTCCCGCCGTCCGCGCGCCGCGGTACGCAAACCCGACCGGCGCGTCGCGACTTTGGCTAGACCGCGTCTCTCTCAGTCAGACTCTCACTGACCTCTTCTCTCCGACGACCATGAGCTGGCTTCACGCAAGATTCGTGCGCAGTCTTGTGCAGGGCTGTCGCTCCTTCTCCTCGTCGGCATCCTCGCGTACGCCGACAGGCGCAAATGTCCTCGCCAGGACTCTGGTAGCCCGACCGAGGGCGTATAGTAGCCATGCACTCTTCTGGGGGTCCGCCTTCGCTGTAGCTGCCGCATTCACCATGGGCACTGTGCATCTCGACGCGGAGGTACCACCATCGCCGGAGGAAACGCGCGGTACGTGTTACACTCGATACTTGGGGCTCTCCATGCTTATTCGGTATGCGTCCGTTGTAGTTGACCCCGCTACGTCCATTGCGTTTCCTACCACTCTCAAGATACAGTCCAAGACCCCCTTGCCCACCTTCACTCTCATGGGCGTCGGCGTGAGGACTGTGTCCTTCTTGGGTATCAAAGTCTACTCCGTCGGTTTCTACGCCGACCTCAGTAGCCCTAATCTTGCGGTACGTATGCCACGCGGGAAGAGGTCTTAACAACTGAACTTGCCAGAAGATTCCGAAGGACGCAACGCCGGAAGAGAAGATTGAATACATCGTGAAGAACTCTGCCTGTGTCTTGCGCATTAGTGGGTGCTCTCCTCGACTGTCGCGTCGTATTCCCGTTTATGTTGTCTACAGTCCCCACCCGATCAACATCATATAGTCATCTGAGGGACGGTTTCATGCGTGCTCTGCAGGCCCGTCAGGTTCTGGGTAAACAACGTGGTCAGCTGTCTCCGGAAGACGAGCTTGCAATCCAGTCACCCCTCCGGAAGCTCAAGTCCATGTTCCCGAACACACCCTTGGCAAAGCACACTCCGCTGGACATCTTGACTACGGCACCATCTCCGAAGCAGCCTAGGACACTGATTGTACGTGACCTGGGTTCGGTTCAGAGTGAATGGCTTGCGCGCGAGTTTGTCCTCGCGTATTTCGAGGGGCAGGGCCTCAGTCCGCCTGTAAGTTCTCCGCTGTCATGTGAGGCCCGACTTCTGCCAAAGACTGACTCATTTCCCAGCTCAAGAAGTCGGTGGTGGAGTATGTTGAGAAGCACTTGTAATTGTTGCGTCTTTGGGCAAACATGTAGAGCCAGTACAGTAACTCTACTCCCTAATAACCGCTTAGCTTATTACGCCGAGTGGGTACCACGTAGAATACCGATGCACTTTGCGCTACCGTCAGCTGTGATATACCGACTGAACCGGACGCGTTCGTGACGCGTACGCGTCGCGGCCGACGGCGCAGTCCACTACGCGCGCGTCGGGAGCACGTGGAACCTTTCCCCGCGTAATCGACTCAACCTTCCTTTCGACCGGTTCGCCGTGTCTCCCGCGCCTCTAACCTCATATTCCGACGCTTCTCACCTTCACCAAGACCATTGCGCTTGCCTTCCTCCTTCATGTATCTGCGCCTACGATGAATCTGTCACGAACACGAAACCTATTCCACCACGCACGCAGACTGTGCCGATCGACGCCGCCGACGTATTCGATTTCGCCGAGGATCAGCGTCGTGGTCCTTCCTCGTCCAGGCTGCCAGTCGTATGCGACCCATGCGGACTTGAAGGCGGGCGCGGGTGCGAGTGGAAGCAAACCCACAGCTCAGTCATTGCTTTCCCATGCACTCGACCAGAGACAGCGCGCGGCGCGTCGTGAAGACAGTGCGGGACCGTTCACGCTGGGGATCACCCCACCGCGGCCAGACGAGGTCAAGCCGGAGAAGAAGTGGTCAGAACTTAGTGTCGGGGGCAAAGGTGCGTCACCTATCTGTTCTCGGTGATCTAGTCGCAGCCGACTGATGCTGCACACACCAAGTTGTGAGGACCGCCGGACGCACGACGAACCTCGTGGTCATCCTCGCCGGCGCCGGCCTCTCCATCGTGCTCATATACGCGCTCACGTCCGAGCTCTTCTCGCGCAACTCGCCCACGGTACTCTACAACAAGGCCTGCGAGCTCATCAAGACCTCGCCGCAGGTGCGCGCACCCATCTTGCTACTTGAATGTGAGATTTGTTCTCATTTCTCTGCGTCACAGGTACACCAGTACCTCCAGGACCCGCTCGTCTTCCACAACCATCCCCCGTCTGTCTCCCGTCCCCGGCATCGCAACCACTATGTCTCTTCGCAGATATTCGTCGACTCGACTGGGCGCGAGCACATGCTGCTGAACTTCTACGTCCAAGGCAGACCACCTGGTTCCACAGGCCCGTACTACGCGCCGGAAGAGGAGTCAGGCAGGCTTGCGCGATTATCGCGCACCGTGCAAGAGACCGTACATTCATTGCAGGAGATGTCGTTCGATGAGGTGAGGGAGGAGGCGGCCAAGCGCGGGCAGTTGTTCGTGGACTGGACGAAGGGGCTCTTCCGATTCTTGACTGGGGAGGAGGTCGCGAGGAGTCCATCACAGCCTACACCGGTGCAAGAACACAAACCGGAGAAGGAGGAGAAGGGGTGGATGTCGTCGGTGACTGGGATGTTCTCTGGCATCAAGGGTGGCTCGAAGTCAGGCGGATCGTCCGGTGAGACGTGGAATGGGTCAATGTTCATTGAGGGGGAGGTACACGCAGACCTTGTCATGGTACGTGCATTTGCTCTGTCGAATACAGACTCTGTTGACGGTGTCCGTCGCAGAATGATCAGGGAGTCTACGAGTTCCGTTACCTGCTCATCGACATGCCGAGTGAGTTATGCTGCACTCTCGTGTTTTAATGGTGCTGACATGAGGTGTAGATTCAAACACCAGGAATCCCCGGCGCGTATTCATCCAGCGACAGAACGGTGTCCAAGAAACGGAGCCGATAGTTCGATGGCATCGGTAGCACCAGCGTTGCATGGGACCAATGCACATCGTCCGTGTGTTGCAGTAGCTTGCACCCACCACTCACCCTATCGCGCTCCGGGTATCATCTTGTACATGTATCTGAATGCTAATTACAATACAGATGTGAAGTGTCCTGGACTGGTGTGAGCCGACTGTATCGAGTGTTCATTCGCCAAAAAGCTTCTGGACGCGCTTCAGTACTGAATCTTTGCTCGGGTCTGTGAACGCAAACGAGTTGAGTGGGTGAATGCTGAGAGCGAGTGAGGTACACGGACCGTATGGATGATCCTTGGAGGGAATCTCCAGCAATGCGGGAAAGGCTTGCTGGTACTTGTCCACCATGGGCCGAATCTTCTCCGCAATCTAATGCGCGTGTTGTCGGCATGCACATGGTGATAATCATAGGAGGACATACGTGTTGGTTGATCAGTAGAATGGCAATGTCCTTCCGTGTAGTGAACTCCTCAAACGCCGCCTCGATGACTGGTATTTGGGTCTCTGAGAGTAGCAAGCTGGTGCTCAGTTGTGCCAGCGAGTAGAACAGTTCATGAACGCACTTGAGTCCACGACAAGAAAGTTCTTCTTCTGGTCCTGTCCGACATTGCCTATGCCGGCTAGGAGCAACCCAGTTACAGAGTCCTGGTGCATTCAGTACCCACGCTGCAGATGCTTTCGCGCACACATACCTCATCACCAATTACCGCGAGCAGATTCCTGTCCTGGTGGGCTGCCATCGTGCGTAAGGAGGAGGTCGTTGCAGCTCCAAGTCGCGCTCGCCGACTGCCTCGACGCCGCCACCCCGCCAGGAATGGCAGATACGTCTCACCACGTGACTCTTCCCATGACGCGTTTATGATCGAGATCTGATTTTGGGCTTACTGAATCGTCTCGACTCTCGAGTCTGTCTTGCCTTGTCCTTACCGCCATCCTCACAGGCCTCATCTTTGGCCCCCACCGATCCCCGGCCTGCTAGCTATGGTCACTGTAAACGACATTTTTAACCGACCACCTACCGTATCCGAAGACACACTACAATATATCCTCTATCTTCCTCCTGACCAGTCCGATCGTGTTTCCGCTACCGCTCTCGCCGCACTGCTCACCGAAGAGGCGCATGCTCTGCTACCTGGTCATGTCTGGCACAAGGATGCATTTGAGCTCAAAGTGGCGTCCGATCCAGAGAGGGTCAAGGACAAGTGGGTGCTTGAAGGGAGAATGCGAGTCGGGGACTGCATAGACGACGAATGGGCTACGGTGTGGCTTCTACGCGAAATTAGTGGAAAATGGGATGTCGTTGTCAGGTATGTAGCTATCTCTATACTACTCGCTCGCTGCTCAATTCTCTCACCAGCGTCTTCGACTCTGATGGAGAGTTCTTGCTCATCGAGGCTGCAGAAGAGCTTCCGTCGTGGGTGACCCCAACCAATGCAGAGAATAGGGCACGTAGTCGATGGCACTTCCACCCGTATGGTTTACTGACCCGAGTGTCGATAGGTCTGGATCCATAACTCGCGCCTCCATCTCGTCCCGCTCTCACACGTCTCCCCACCATCTAGCAAACTTCGCCGCAGGAAGTATATCCCAGACCGGGACAGTGTCGATGAAGACAATGTGAACGGCGCGGGGCAGGAGGACGAGTTCATCACCGCCGAAGACGCGGTCAAGCTTGTGCGGGATCCTTTGGTTGACACCACTGCGCCTGAAAGCGCACAGAACGTTGTCTGGAAGCGGATCGCAGGGCACGTTCTCCTTTTTTTTGAATCGCTGTATGCGCGTACTGACGTTCTGGGCAGCTACCCCTCTGCCTCGCGTCAGCACATGCACGTCACGAAGGCATACCTCCCGCTCGACGTCGCCAAAGCCCTCGCAGTCAATCCGTTGCTCGTTCAAAAAGCCGTAGAGACGTTCTACACCAGGGACGCTCTCCAGCTCAGAGTTCGTATCTCATGCGTTAAAGTCGAGGAAATGTTGTATCCTGACGTCGTTTTTTGCCTAGGCCGCCCAGAAGATGGCGCGGTTTCCCCCTCAACCGGACGTCCTGACCTCTGTCAAGATGACTCGCACAGCATATGCGCAACTGGTTGGTCAGAAGTTCCACCCTCCCAAAGTCTTCGGTCGGTGGACAGAGCGCGAAGGGACGAGGGAATGGAGATGGAGAGACGTTGGCATGAAGATTGTAAGTTGATGGTTCCTCGTCGGGACCTACCTGCGTTACTAACCCGCGCTTGCACGCAGGCTTGTGGCTTCGAGATGCTCTATCAAGAGAGCAAGAATCGCAAGGAGACGTTGTCTGCAAGCTTTGATGGTTCTCCCGCGTCGGTACGTGCGATGACTCAGCCATAACCTTCGTAGAATTCTGACCAAGCCCCTAGCTAGAGGCGCTCAAGGATAGTCTTCGTCGCAATCCTGAGTACGGGCAGTACATACAGCGCCTAGTCTCTGCCGGATACTTCAAAAGCGAGATCGAGGGATCGCAGCTATGGACCAAGCTCGAGAGCCAAGCAGCAGCAGCGTTCGTCGCAGCACGTAAAGACGAGTACGCCCCTTTCATACCCTACTTTCACACGCCCAGTCCACTGACAGACCCTCTCAGTGACGCCTCGCGTCCGTCGTTTGCAAATGCCATTCAAGCCGCACTTGCACAGTACACAGACGAGCGCGGCTTGCCTCAGGAGGAAGAGGACTCGGACGACTGGCTGAATGTGGACGCTGCCGATTTTGACGCGATGTTGGAGAAGACGATGGGCGGCGGCAATGGCAAAGAAAAGGCAGCGGACGCCATGGAGGTTGACGACCCTGAGGACGACGAAGACCGCATGGCAAAGGCGCAAGCGGCCCGTTTGCACGACCTCGCCAAGAAGGTGGAGGAGTTCGTAGAAGGCAAGGGCGACGTTGAGGGTGCCCGGTTCGCAGAGTAAGTGTACTTCCTACATTCTCAGCAGCCGGTCGCTTATGTGCGGTATAGCGAGACTTTCTCTGACGAGGATGACGGAGACAGTAATGACAGTGAGGGCGATCTGGGGTTGAGCGATACTGACATGGACGAGGACGAAGAGACTACCCAAGAGCCAGCCCGCCCTCAAAGGGAGCTCACCCAGGAGCAGCGTGCAGCACGCCAGGCAGCGATGGACAAGCTCGTCCCAGGGATCGACCCGTCAGAGTACGGGAAAATGCCGCCGTCGTTTCATAGCAACTCGCAGAGGGTCGCGCCGGTCACGCTCGAGACAGAATTGAGGGACGAGATTTCATCGGATAGTGCCGCACATCCACCCTCGAAGTCAGAATCAAGCTCGCGTCCCATCAGGCCTCCCATCCTGCCGCGCGACAAGTACGATGGAGTGGACTCAGACGACGAGACCGACGAAGAGGATGCCGCCGGTGATGAGGATGAAGAGGATCATCCACAGGTCGTCGGAGAAGTCGAGATTGACATGGCTGAGGAGGAGGACGAGTTCATCGAGTTTGCCCGCCAGGCACTGGGCGTCTCTGACGAGCAGTGGCATGCCATCCTAAGCGAACGACGGGATCGCGGAGGTATGTGCTTGATGTGACCATTGCCCCCAGGTTTATCCCTAATGCACTCTTGCAGCTTTCGTACCAAGTCGCATCACTATGGACAACAAGCACTCGATATCGAGAACGCAACAAACCAGCTCTACACCCTCGTCGAGTAGACAAGAGCCTGGTGGGGCCACTCTAGATTCTTTTGAGGCTGTCATGAAGGCGATGGACGCTGAACTTGCCCGCGCCCGCAGCGGACAGCCAGCAACCGCAGACAACCGACCGCGACAACAGAGTGAGCCCACACCGAGTGATAAGGGCAAGGGTAGAGCTCAAAACATCGATCCCGTCGGCATTGAGGGTGCAATGGAGGCTGAATTGCAGAATATGATGGAGCGAGACGACGACGACGACGACATGAGCGAGCAGGCGGATTATCAACTGATCAAGAATTTCTTGGAGAGTTACAAGAGTCAAGGCGGATCGTCTGGTCCTGTGGGCAATCTTGTTGGGAGGCTTCAAGGAGGCTGGACGCTGCCAAGGGATGATTCTTGATCATGTAGGAGTCATATGCATGTGTCGCAATGCATGTCTCTTGTTCAGTAAACCCGTGTGACCGATGAAGACACTCTCGATTCATCCAACGGTTTTGGAGTCTGTTGTGGAGCTCAGCTCAATTCAGGACAACCTCTGCCCGGTCTCCACAAACGGGGCTGGGAGGGCATGCCATACGAGCCAGATATATAATTGGGCGAGTAGGGTTCGCACTATATAGTGGGGAGTAAGCCACCCAGACGCTCATCTCATACCTTCACGCTGCAACTCGGACCGCACGATGACTCACCTCGTGACTTCATACCGCAGCTTGGATCGCACGATGATGATGGAGGAAAGAGAACGTGTGTATAGTCTGTTAACCACCTGATAGATACTACTCGTGAAGCGCCGTGAAGATCCTCTGCGACATAATACTATCCCTAAGCCCTTCCACCGTTAGCGTCGCCAGTCTGGCTGACACCACCGCCACCAGCAGTGTCTAGGCGCAACGTCAGCATACAGCGAGGTAAGAAGGGATGCCAGCGACTTACTGGAGTCCGCCGCGTTGTTGACGGTTCCGCCGTAGTTGTAGATACCACCACCGACTGCAGGGCCAGATGCGCCGCTGTATGCGTTACCACCCGGCCCAAAGCCGTTGCCGTCACCACCATCGGCGTCACCAGAGAACGTCGTGCCCGCGCCACCAGCGGTGTCTATGCGGGTGTGGTGAGTGGGCGTACATCGCTAGGGTGGGAGAGGACTTACTGCCACCGTCGTTCGTAATGGTGCCCTGTTCGTCGGCCGAGTTGACGACCGAACCACCAGAGACATCCGAGGTTGCACCACTGTACGCGTTACCACCAGCAGTACCGCTGTCGCTCGCACGACGCTGGACGCCAGCGGGAAGCGGCGGGCGAGCAGCGTTGCCACCCATGGCGGTGCCGCTCTCCGACAGACCTCCACCACCAGCGGTGTCTAGAGCCCATATGTCAGTGACCCAGGCCAGCATACGCATGCGGACACTACTCACTGGCCGTGGTGTTGTCGATGTCCGAGCCGCCGGCACCTCCGCCCTCAGAGGTGTTGACGACGTTGCCGCCGCGGGAAGCACCGGTTGCGCCAGAGTAGGCGTTACCACCGGGGCCGTGGCCACCGCCGTTGCCTCCGAACGAGAAACCGCTGAAGGAGGAGCCGGCACCGCCAGCGTTGTCTACAACGACCGTGAGCTCACACCCATGCGACAATAGCAGCAGACTTACTCGAGCCGTCGTCGTTAGTCATGCCACCGAGGCTGGAGTCGTTCTGGATGTCACCACCAGAGGAGTCGCTCGCAGCACCCGAGTAGGAGTTACCGCCGGCAGTGTACATGTCGGAGGCACGCTTCGACTTCTTCGCCGCAACGGGCGGCGCGGCAGCCTGGACGTTGGGCTGGGGCTGCGATGCGGCCTCCTTGGCCTTCTTCATGGCCGCCGTGCGGTGTACCGGGTCGTTCTGCTCCGCAGCAACAGCAGGAGTGTCAGGCTTCTTGTCGCCGATCGCACCAGTGACAGTACCGACGGCGCCTGCGACGGGCGCGGGAACGCCGGGAGTGCCGTCAACACCCCGAATGTGGTGACGAGTGGCGGCGGCCTCCGTGGTGTGCATAAGAGCGTTGGGGTTATCGATATTGGGCGACGACGTGGGGGCACCAGAAACGAGAGCAGGGCTGACCGCAGCGGCGGCGAGGATAGAGAAGGCGATGACGGGGCTACGCATCTTGCTGGCGACGACGGCGGGGGCTTGAGCGACGATTAGACGAACCTAGACTAGGGGAGAAAGAGAGAGAAGGTGGGATGGGGACGAGGAGCATCTTGAAGGGGCTTATATACTTGCTGAGGGTCGAATTCGCCCTCCGCCGCGTCTTCTCGAGCGTACGGGTCTGAATCGAGCGAACGTACACACATACCCGATTTGGGCGCAACATTACTCAATGTGTCGAACGGCGGGCAAGCGCCCTCCTTCACCTTGGGCACCAGGACGACGTCGGAGATGAGTTGATGACGTTGCCGGGGTTGCTGTCGTGCGGATGGGAGCAAGATATACGCCGTGCATGCTAGTGATTCTCCGAACACTAGCTTCTCAGCCTCTCACCGTTAGTGATTCTACCCGCCCCCGGCGTGCCTCTCGCAGCTGGGGCAGCACCACTCTGACCTGGAACACGAGCGAGAAGACCAGCAGTGTGTTTTTGAGTCATAACAGTGATGTGCGTCCAGACTTCTCTGTGGGTGGTTCCGATGCAGGTTTGACCTGGGTTCGACCGACTGTGGCAGTGGCGCTCACGCGCTCACGGACCATATTTGGGGACGTGAGAACAGAACAGGCGCCGGAACTCCTTCCTTCAACAACGGCGCCTAGCAGTGGTTAAGGACGATGCTCACTGCTAAAGCGTATCTCGCTGCGCCTGACTTCGGTTTCGATCTCCTCATATCTGCTGACTCTATAATTTGACTTGCACTCTCTGTATGTCGCAGGCAGGAAGTCCTGGCCAACGCCACTCTCAGGACTCAGATGAATTTGCGAACCTGCCGGATGTCGTCGACTTCGCTGCGATCCCACCCATGGTCGCGAGCACCGGAGATTCAGACGAACGGGACGAATTTGCCGAATACGAGCACTACAATGAAGCAGACCCATTCGTCGGTATCGATTTCGATGCCATCCCAGAGCTTGGTGTCGCACCGTCGCTGCAGGTTGCAGTGCCTCCGGGCCAGCAAACACAGTCGAATGACACCGCGATGACACAGGGCGCGTCGGACGCATCATCGCAGTACGAATTTGACGAGCTCGACGCCTCTGTCTGGGACGAAGTCGATACCATCGTGCGCAATGCCATGGCAGAGCCTGAAGGTATGTACAATACTCAAACCATCACGTTGAACTTTGCTCATCCGGCTTCCTGTATGCGTCTAGCTATACCACAGACCCAAGTGGAACCACCAGGTTTGTTTGCGCACGCATATCTTTCTACTTATGCAGTCTAATTGATCCTGCAGCCCCGACGCAAGCTCAGCATCATGTCCAACCAGCTCCAGATACGGGGAGTCTGTCTGCGTCACGAGACGGTACGATCTTCTGCGTGTGCACCTGGACAGATCTCTTGACCGGTTCTTCTATAGTCAGCGTATCGATTCCTCAAACACAACTCTCCACTCGATCGTCGCTCAAGCGGGCGCGATCGAACAGTAGCGTCAATTCCAACTATTCCATGTACAAGAAGAGCAAAGGGAAGGGCAAGGCGAGGGCGGATCCTCATGCCTCCGTCCGTAAGGTCCTTGCCGGACTGGAGGAGAGCCTCATTTGCTCAATGTGAGTCTTCGCTGACACTTGGCGACGAGATGCTCACTGATTCCATGCAGTTGTTTTCATATCTTGTGAGTCCGCTTCACTTCCTCGGATTGGCACCCACTCAATAAGCTGTAGTTCTGAACCCCATGCCGCGTCCCCGTGCGGGCACACCTTCTGTGGCGACTGCATTGTCAGCTGGATGAAGCAGAACGTATGTCTCGCATCGCTTCTATCCTCCCGCGCGTTTTCCTGACCCGGTTCTCACTCAGATTCGGGACGCCCCGAGATGTCCTGTATGCCGAGCAGCTCTTACCCAAGGGTCGCTCGTAGTCCCCAACTACGCACTGAAATACGTCATTGAGAAGCATCTCGCTGCCCAAGCGGAAGCCGGTGTCGTTGATTGGCAACCGCAAGGCCGGCTGTATCTGGAGTGGACGCAACGGAATGCGTGAGTGCCCGCCTCCTCTCTGATTTGCTTCGCATAGGCAGGTATATTGATCCGGGCTCGTCCCCAGGGACTGGTTACAACGTGCGGACGAGCTACTGGTCTTTCAAGGTAGACGATGGGGCCCACAGAATGGCGTTGCTGCTCAGCAGGCGGCGGTTCCCAATCCTCAACCTCTGATTGAAGATCCGAGCAGCAGCGACGAATCGTCTGGCGATGAAGATGACATCTTCTGGGCGCCGACTCCCTCAGCCCACAACACATAGACAGGATGCCGTGCTGGAAGTGTTTGGACTTGTACCATCATACGTTGTATCATCACATGCGCATGTAGCATATAGTGCGAGATGTTATCATCACTGATGTCATTGTCTAAGAAAGCGTGGTACATGGTCGATGCGGGTCGTAGGGTTACAGTCATGGAATCGTTACACGTAGGAGCTACGGAGGGTGTCACAAGGAGATGAATCGATACAGTCGGTTGGAACGTCGAGCCGTGTCTAGGAGGAGAGTGAGTACAAATGGGAAAGATATGACGGCGTCGGTTGCGAATCAGGTTAGAGATCGAAGAATACCTCCAACCGACCCTCGCCCGGAAGGTCCGCAAACTCGAGCAGCAGGCGCTCTTCGCCGTCGATGGACAGGATCGACGGAACCTGCAACGTCCTGCCATTGCATACCGCGCGAACCTTTGGCGTGTGGCCAGGACTGCGCAGGACAAGAATGGGTGGTGCATGGCCCTCTTTCAGGATGGCGGAGAAGACGAGGGTAGACTTTGCCGAAGATGACACCGGCTGTGTCGCGGCGCTGGAGGATGGGCGTTGTGGTTGGGGGGCCGGAACGTCGTGATGAACTGCGGAAGCCGAGGCCCGACCAACACTGGTGGTTTCAACCGCATTCGAAGGATTCCTGGTGGCTTCTGGAGCCTCTGGAAGTCGGCGCTCTTCGCGAGGTTGTGGCCGACCGGCGCGCCCGGCGGGGCTCCGTGGCTTCACCGAAGTCATCGACAGGGCGAGCATGAAGAAGCTGGTGACGCGACGGGGAATCCCTTCGCCCACCAGACGCGTAGCGAAGGCTCTGAAGAAGACATTCCAGAACCAGAAGACTAGGTTGAAGATGGCATGCAGATATGCGCGCAGAAGGCGAGCAGGGAGGTTGCGTGCGACAGTCAAAGATGGTTTGTAGCGATGTTGAGAACGACGGGGCCGATCGGGTACAAGGGAACGAGGTGCTTCTTGGGGTTGCACTGGGACGAACGTCGCAGCGCGCTGGGATTCGCGTGGAGCATTGTCCAGATCCGATGGCACGAGTATCGGAGGAGAGGGAGGAGGGGTCGGGAGCGGCTGATTGGGCAGAGGCGTCTCGATTCTTGCACCAGCATCCATGTGAGGAGCGAGAAGGGCAAACTGCCACACTTTATCGTTCTCGCGAACAAAGTGGAGTGAAGAAACGATGGCCTCGGCCCCTGTAGAGCCTATTTCGAGAGTTGAGTCGTCTTGGGGTGAGACAGCGTTCAACAAAGTGATCCTGCGCGGCTGTGGGGCGAACAGGAGCAGTCCCTCGGGTGTGGATGGCGTAAACATGGCGTGCAGGCTGGGGACGGGTCTGGATAGCGAGTCGACGCCTCCTAAGGGCAGAAGAAGAACATGAATGGGAAGCACAGCGTCCGAGAGGCGACTCGCGATCACGACAGAGGTAGAGTCGTGGGCAACGATCGATCCGTTGCAGATGGACGCGGCCGCTTCAAGGAGGTCATGCGAATACTCTAGGAGGCCCAACATAGCTTGCCCCTGGCCAGCGGCAGAAGACAGAGACACCATCCCCTTTGGCGTCAATGTGAACGTCCAAGAGCCCTGAGCCACCATGATCAGGGGTTTCCGGGTCTCGGGAAGGGACAGTAGGGGTAAGAAGACCAGAGCTCGCGCGTCAGTGGCCGCCGAACGGTCGAACTGGACTGGAAAGCTGTAGGGCTATGGTGTTGGCAAACCCTCGATGGGTGCGTGAGAATGGGGCGTACCTCGATTTGTTCCACACCCATACGGTCCAGTCCTCAAGGTCCTCGACACGAACTATGGCGTCGTGTGGAAGGGCGGGAAGGTGGTACTTCCCATCTTCGTGAACCTGCCATTGCTGGGACAAGTGGATTCCAGGAATGCCCGCTTCGACTTGGATCATGCCGTTTCCGTCCTGGGTGCCGAGCCATTGAATATAGCCGGACGGGTGAACCAGTCGATATGTGAACTGGAAACGCGAACCAACGTGCTCTTGTAGGGCTACACGGACGGACAGGTTAAATGCATTGCCGTCAGCTCCAGCATCTGCATTCGTGTCAGCCCGATCGACTAATAGCGACGAGGACACATGAACTCACCATGGCTTTGGGAGGGGAGAACTGACTTGCAATTGGTGAACTCTACGGCGCCCCATTCTCCGCGAGGCCTTTCCGGCATCGGCAGGTCTGTCCATACCTCGACTCTGACACCTTCTGATAAGACTTCGAGGTCGCGAGAGCCAACAGTAGCCTTGAAGGTGACTGAACTGTCGGGTGTGAGATGGGAAGGACTAGGAGGGACTTTGAGGGTTGTAGTATGCCCCAGCGGGGGCTGAAAAACGACCTGCATAGTTGGGATGGTCCGCCAGCGGGGAGAGTAGCGCAAGATGGGTGACGCGAAGAAGAGACCCGGGGCACGAAGTGAAAACGCGAGCAAGTCAGAGTAGAACCTGAGTAAAACCGGGTGAGAACTGGAACGCTTGTCCAACTAGCCGCCGCCTGGCTGATCAGCTGAAGCAACGAGGTGCGCGACAGAAGCGGTCATGACGGCATGTCAGTGCGAGCGCCTGGATCGAGATGATGTACCAGTACAATACACAACCTATGTACTCAGATTGAACACATATGAGAACACTATATCGTACACGCAGGCACAGACGCAAGCCCCAATGACTTCGCGGTCACAGGTCGTCTTCCATGTCGTATTCCCTATCTCTGGCTCTCTTGCGCCTGGAGTCATCCCCATACCCACTCGCGTCTGCGGCATGTAAGACCGTCTGGGCAACAAGATCGTCCAACATCTCAGGTGGGAGGTCGAATTCCGATGTGCGCACGGCAATCGTGTAGGCAGCTACCATGGCTCATCAGATCGGGAGATCCAGAGACCATGACCGTACATACCGTCCTCGATCTTTTGAAGAGACTGACTCGTGACATGCTGCTTTTTGCGCAGCTCTTTGAAGTGCGGTGTCAATGTTTCAAAGTCTAACGACCGCTAAACATCAAATGCAACTGCATAACGTCTGAAGGACTCGCCTGCTTTGCAGCTCCGCACGAAGCCACAAACCTCACTTGCTTTCTGACGGCCACCCCGGCTAGATATTGCCGCGATGGCGAATCGCATGAGTTCACCAGTAAGATCGGATAGCCCGAGCAGATAATCTTCGAGCGGAAGGGGAAAGTACTGCAGGTCATTGAGTTAGCATGTCGATTCCATGGACATGCAGTGACTTACCGGTACACCGTCGTCGTCGCAGAGGGAGCGCTGGACCTGGTCATACGAGATCAAAGACTTATGTTCTAGGTAGTGAGCGAAGCTGAGGGCTTCGATGTACTCCTGTAGTCCCGGAGATACGTTTCGCTGGTATCGCGCGGAACACTCGCCGGTCAGCTCCCGGCGCATGCCCTCAAAGAGAGTGCGGATTTCTTTCAGCTTAGGCTCCGCACGCGCAGCGGCGCGGCGCCCAAGGGCCTGATCGTCGGATTCATCGACATCTTCTGTAACGATGCGGTGGAGGAGAAAGATGACCTTCTTCGAGAGGTTTGTCACATCGCGGCTTGACTGGCAACAGGTGTCGTCAGACATGAGTCGGAGGGAGACTCAGTCCAGCAGACGCCAGGCCCGGGAGAGACCGACCTTGATGAGGCGCTCCCGTCTGTCATTGTGGTCGTCGAGATCCTCCCTGAAACCGTCAAAGACAGAGAGGATGGCGTCTTTGGAGTCGAGTATCGGCGGGGAGGCCATGGTTATCAGCTGAAACGCGAGGAGTCGGCTTGGCCGCGTGCGTCCGTCACGACGTGCGTCGTGGGACTGAATGCGATCAGAGACACGGTTCGCCGCGTGCTGTGATGCTTGCGACAGAGTTCTACGCGGCCGTGCAAGATATGCCAGCGCAGAGGGTCCGACGCAGGATGCCCTGGCCTGGAGAGCGCGACTGGTGGCGGAGAGGACACCGTTAGCGGGCGAGGCGGGGGACACGCCAACAGAATAGACGCACAGCCACCTGCGCGCGGCTGCTGCTGGGCGTCTCCTTCAGGGCAGCTTCGGCGGCGTTGCCGGGACCAATGGCAGCAGGCGGCAAGGAGGAGGTCTGGTCCGCCGTTGCCTGCTGCGCTCCTTCGGTCTCTCAGTGAGACTCTCAGTTTGTCTTCTCTCCTCGTCTTACTCCGGCCGCTCGCTCTCTTCTCCACCTCTCGCGCCCGCCGCGTCTCGATCTCCTACGCCATGGCCTTCGCCCCGAAGCCCGGCTGTCCAATGTGCAGCATCGTCTCTGCAGCGACCGCCGCCGCCGTAGGCTCTCCCATGTCACCTACATCCGCAAACGCCCCAAAACAGCCCGAGATCCTCTGGAGAGACGATAACTTCACTGTCTATCGCGAGTCCGTCAACCCGGTTTCCAGCAAGGGTCACATTGTTGTGGTCTTCAAGTGCGTACCACTAGTGCCCATGCTCTCTTCAATCATGCTAAGTCAACCCACGTAGCCTCCATGTCCCTTCAATATATACCCTGGTCAGTCTAAACTCTACCCTGCGGCTCCGGCGTCGATCCTCATGCACAGGTACTTATGACACTTCCGCAGTCATCGAGCGACCTCCCTCTCCTTGTCTCTCTCCGTGACGTATCTCATCGCGTCCTCCAATCCCTCCAAGCCCCCTCATCACCCTCAGCATCTCCCCTTTCAACTGCACAACCCCAGCAACCCCTGAACGACCCCTCACAGCTGCGCAGCACACGCGAGACCTTCCGCATTGGGTTCATCACCCCTCCTTGGAAGGACAACAAGATCCCCGTCACAGACCACCTCCACGCGCACGGCTACATCCTCCCTGCAGACCTCCTGGGCTGGTGGAGAGGCGTGGCATATAGCGCTGTCGCCTGGTATGATATTGATGACCTGATTGCGGAGATTCGGTGCGCCCATTTGTTTTCAATCATTGGTTACCCCTCTCTTAGCGCTCGTTTTCCTCCTCGTCTCCTCTGTGCTATCCACTTCGCACCACAACACATGCAGGGAAGAGACCTCGAACAATCGGGTGCGGTCTGGCCTCAACCCACGACCGATCGACTTCATTCCAGATGCCGGAGCGCGTAGAGGCACTGCGGACGGCATAGAGACTACCGACGCTGGTCTAGGGATTATAGATCCTGAGCGAGGAGAGGGCAGCCCCGCGCTGCTTCCGCCAACGCCAGGGACCGCTCGAGCTCGGCAAGACACACTATCTCCTCCCGTGGACTCCTCGATACCCCACCTGCAAGTCTGATGACTGCTCGGTTGATACCTGTCTGCTAGTTGTATCCTCTGCGTAATGGTCGCACTATCCCGGTCTAAAGTCATTCTCCTGCTTGCGGGTCTGCATCATAATATTTGGACGGGTTCCTGAGAAACATTACGAGTTCGTGTTCCACTTGTACATAGCAATTACGATGTTATAGGCTACATTGTGAGCGGGGGCTATTATCGCAAAATGTCCGAATAGATGGCGATCTAATATGGTTGGTCAAGCATCTGGGGGTAGTTGTCCATGAGCGCAAGGAAATAGATGCATGACGGGGTATACGCACAGTACGAGGAGCCGGAAAGGAGGGTGGAAAGCGCCGCGAGCTGATCTTCGGTGAACTTCTTGGAGTCCTCGTGCCAGGTGTCCTGATGTGTCTTCCTGAACGTGCTAGCGCACTTCCTCACTGTGGTGGATATGGGAATCTTGGCAGTTGTCAGTACTCCATAGCAAGCGGATCGACACGACCTTGGACACACCGGATCATAGGTATGGTCCGCCAGCACATTTGTCAACAAGTCGGGCATCCATCGCTCGATGGTGTAGGGGTAGCTGTCCACCAATGCACAGACTCCCAGAATCGCAGCATGCAGCTGACGAATCGCAGTGTTATAGGTAGGTGACTTCCTGTCTTGCGGGAGCTTGCTGTTCTTGATGAGGCGAACGAACCGGTCCTAGATACCGACGTTAGGCATAGAATATGAGCGGAGCAATGAGGAACATACCCTGAGAGCGATGACGCTCCTCCGAGGGGAAAGACGGAGGATCCCTGATAGCGTCCTGCATAGGAAGTTGTGATGATTGCTCTAGATCTCAGACGGAGAAACGTACGTCGCAGCCATCTCTCGAACTTCTACCACCTCATCATCTAAACATCTGCAGATGACCTGGAGAATCATTTCATCAGAACGTCCAACCAGTTAGCGGACTGCTCATATACAAACCTCAACCATCTCGATAATCTTCACATCGCTGATAAGCGATGATTGACGGAAGTAGAACACTATGCAAAGTCAGTCTACTCAGCACACAGCTCATTTTGAGTCGTCACGAACCTTGTACGAGCGGCAGGATCTTCAGGCGCACTTTCCAGGACTGGCGACATTCCGTGAGAACACGCGCGTGAATGTTCGACAAGTACTTACGGGGAAGGACTGGATTGCACTGAAGAGTTCGTCCAACAACGGATTGATGAATTGTCGGGGTATGATTACCCCGCACATCCGCACCATGAGGAGCTTTGCACGGTACGCAAGCTCATCGTTGTCATTCACTATACGCGTCGTCAGGCCGCCAGCACGACATACAAGGGATAAATCCGGACTGACCTTCCGTGAAACGAATCAGCTCGGGCTAATACGAGAAACACCAGGATATTAGTGATGTTACTAGGTGAAGGGGACGTATCACACACCATCAGTGGGAGGATGCAATCGAAAGCCGAGACGGCGTTGGTGTCGTGGATGAGCTGGAACAACCATTTGCAAACGAGTATCCCAACCCTGTTGCAATTCGAGTGAGCTTTGAACAGGAGCATTGGAGTATACCAGCGCACCTATCGTAGGTCGACTGGAAGGCACGAACGCCCGGCAACCTCTCCTTGCGCCAGATGGGGAACTGTTCGACAAGCTCCATGACGCGTTCCTCGTAGAAGACGCCGCGGATTCCCATGATGTCCACTACAGCAGGTAGAGTTCTGCACTCTCGAACGAACGTCTCCGCGGTGAGCAAGGAAGGGTTTGGTCGCCACTGCTCCAGAGTCAGACTACGTTGACGGTCATGAAACAGCACACTGACCATGATCTTGCCGCAGAAAGCCAGGATTTCGCTGAAGTACGCTAGTACCTGGTGGAATGCAACGTCAGCAACGGATGTCGGACAGGGCGAATTGCAACGTACATCCTCATGCTCGCACTTCAGTTCCGCCCAGCACCGGCTGAGTGTCTCTTCAACCCAAGCTGTGAACTTGATCCCAAGTTGTTCGTAGAATGCTCGGAAGAAGTATAGGACTTGGATCATGTCGAATGTAGACTCGCCATGGAAATCAATGGTCTTGAATTCTTCCACTATTGCGTCTACAAGTGGCTGGAGACGGCGAGGATCTTTGTTGTAAAAGACATGCTTTGAAGGTGTCAACACCCACGCTGACGCTGGCTACGAGCATAGAAGTACCCACCTCGAAGAACGACGCCCAGACCGGTAAAGTGTCATTACTCTTCTGACTGAAGATGGCCTTGATGTATGGCGTGAACCACTGCCACAGCTTGGCTTGCGAGTCAGTCGGCCAATGTTTCGACCCTAGTCGGAATGTCAGAGGCCGTCATATTCCGACCGGGGACCACTGCGCGAGACTTACCCGCGACAACACCAGCAATAAACTCCGCGGCAGCACGTTGCTTGTTCTTGTCCTTGTTTGCGAGTAATTCCTCGAGCAATGGCCGTAGTGCTTCCCAGGGCTCATCGTCGAGGAGCTGAACTGTTTGGACAACATCAAGAGCGTGGAAAACAGGGTTACACTATTTGCTCACATATGGACTTGACGAAGCAGAGATTGTCTTGCACGATCACGTCAGAGTTGTTTTCGGCTGAATAATGAGTGGATAGCTTCTTCCAGAAGGACGGGTCCTTGGTGGTTGAGCGCAGAGTGGTGAGCACCTCATCGCTACTGGCATCCCATGGTTGGAATGTAGACTTCGTTGGATGCGGTGCCAGGAAGCCGTCTATCGTGCTGCCCCACGCAATCCACCCCGAGTCGAGCTTGTCGCGTATCAAACTGACCAGGCTGCTGAGCGCGTGTCAATGAACAGATGATGAGGCTTGACTCACGGCTCTTGACGCGCACGCTCGATATCCAGTGGGCTCTTGTATTCACTGAGCAGACGTTCAGCGAACTCCCTGGTACATTCAGGCACGGGGATCTTCCGGCGGAGAGGATTGTGGTTCTGCTCCAGCGCGACGTCGACAGGTCCATGGGCCAGTGACCGCAATTTCACGTAGCGAGAGACCTTCATGATACCTCTTTGAGCATACTATGATAGTGTTAGGTTCACGTCCATATGATAGGTCAATGCTGATTCGCTTACGTAGCGCTGCACGTATAGTTAGCAGAGGATACCATGTCAGACAGGCAGGACGCACCATGCTGGCATTGGAGTCATGAGTCTTTCCGAGGAGATACTCGACATGAGCGCTCTTCAGTGGTGCGTCCCGTCGAATCAGCGCACGGAGACATCGAACTGCTACGATTGCGTAGCGCCAGTGAGTGCGGGAATCGTTGGCGATCTCTAGAACCATGTCCGTCTAATAGATGCCATCAAGACGCCGTTTGTGGATGATAGATGAGCTTCTCACCGTCTGCAGAATTGCCTGGTCCATCAGGGCGATGCGTTCGATCCGTTGTTGTGTGCACCTTGTCAGGATCTTATCCTCTGAGCTATTCTCCCTCGACACCAGGGACTTCAGGTTGTGGATAGCGATTGTCAAATCCTTGTTCTCCACATCGTAAACAACGTGGCAAGGCTCGGCAAAGTTGCTTAGACCTATGATCCATGCATTCGTGAAGGTCAGCAGGTTCGGAGACCTAAGCGAGAGGCCTAAGCTTACACGTCTCAGCGAGCGATGCAACGCAGTCCTGGATCGAAGACTGATGACAAGACATGTGAGAAGCGCCCACTGAACGTTTTAGTGAATCCCCACCTTCTCGTTGTGCTGACATCCAAAGATTCTCTTCACGAACTCTGTGGCAAGAACAGGCTCTACAGTACGTTGAGATCGTCTCTCCTGTCGTCAATCCTATAAGGCTCACCTCCACTGGCATACTTGGCTACGCAGTAGGGATGTCCATGAGATCCGGCTGAAGGATGCGCAATGGTCTACACGTACCGAACACCGATAGGTTGAGCGTCCAGAGGGCGCCTTTCATGCGATCATCTTCCGTCCCAGGTTCCAGGGATTTGTAGAGAGCAGGAAGACAACGACGCCTGACACCGTCAAAGCTCTACGAACACGTTGTCAGATATTGTAGGGAAGGGAGACTCATCGCTCACGTTGCAGAGACTCTCGAGCAGCGCTTGACTTGACCTAGACAACTATGAGCACAACTGGTGAATAACTATCAGGGTTCACGCACTCTCTGACTAGAAAAAGGTCAATATCATTCGCAAGGGGCGATGTCGACGCACGCACCGGTGGTGTAGTTCCACATGGACCATTGGGTGACATCGTCAACGAGGCTATCTTCCAAGGAGCCGCGTCGACGCTCAATTGAGTTCCAGCGAAGACGAGCTGCGTGATACAACCTGGTGCGTGATTTTTGAGCATGATTGGCCATCCAACACGCACGCCTTCTCCTACCTGGCCCGCCTGACGTAAAGTGCTCGAGGCCACACCTTCTGGCCCGCGTAGTGACGAGCTATGTTGATCTCACTCTGGTACCGGTCGGACTGCAGATAGTAACTGATCGAGGTATTAGGTAGGACTAGACCTATGCAGAGACATGAGAAACCTACCTATCTCTGCTGTCCCCGTATTCAAGAAGATATGTTCGTATAGAGCGCACCTGGAAGATGTCAATGTAAGTGAAAGGAAACGGCACCGTCTGCGATTACTCACAAGTCCATGTACGGCGTCAACAGTATTCTCCTCTCCTTGTTGCTGGAGTGACACTGAAGCCTTGTGCAAGAATTCACCAAATTTGCGTCGCAAACCAGTGATATACTGGTGTCTGGGATCTTCGGGATCCGACAAGGCGAAACCAGAGCTGAGAGGGTCCACGCAGGCGATCATCTCGGGTATCTCGTGCCTGAAAGAACATGTCAATCGAAGCCAGAAGCTGGGCATTACGGTCAACTCACAAGATGTCGCTCGAGTCCAGGGCTGCTTGCTGGTCCTCTGGTGAGATGACTTCTTTCGCAAGCGTGGGTATGCCCGAAAACGCGTTCCGGACAAAGCTCAGGTGTCTGTCATAAAGTCAACGGCGTCTCAGCATTGAAGACAGAGAGGATAGTACCGGCAGAAGTCATTGCGCCAGATCTCGTCACGAACGACACCTTCAAACAACGTGAGCAAGCTTTGGGAATTCGGATGACGTGAACTGACCTGGTTCGAGCAAGCAGTGCAGAGTGTCTAGGATGGGCTCAACGAACTCTCGGAAGATCTGTAGGACAAAATCAATCTCCTCGCTGTTCGGAACATGCCAGGTGAGCTTTTGAGCATACGATCAGCATACGACACCGATATGTTGGTCATCTAAGCGCACCTTGACGTCTTCAGGCTTGTACAGCTTCCCCCAGTACTTGTGATGACTTGACTTGAACTCTGCGTCATGGTTGTTAAGCAGACTAATTTGTTTGCCATCCGCGAGTCTAATCACCTGGAGAATTCCACTCGTCCGGATTGACGAATTTGTTCTCGAGAGGGTAGGTGTGGCTGAGGGTGAGGAGAGTGCTGGAAAGCAGCTTCCCGCTTGACGAGTATCCGCGTTTGGAAAAGGTCTTCTCGTGGAGCATTTTGAGCAGCGATATTAGTTGCTCGCGATACTTCAAAGTCTAAATGGAAAGACTATTAGCCGCAGTCATTACGAGAAATGATCGTATGCTTACCACACGCCCGTCACTGCGTTCACATCGTCATGAGATCAGAGCACAGCCCAAGGGGAGGTAACTGTAACTTACTTGTACATAGCGCCTCTTAAGATAGCTAGGTCTACGGCACCTATAAGTATCACCTCGAGCTGACGGGAATCCTGAACTCACTCCAGTGGAGGGTGGCATCAGACGGAAGCGGCGTCGAACCAGACGACGTTATTCTCAAGGAGCTGGCGCCGTGCTCAAGCTCGGTTCTGATGCTGCGATCACAGAAGGGGAAGAATCTGTCGAGGGTTTTCGCCGGGTTCGCATTGGCTACGCATTCCACGAGCTGGTGAATGGCGCGAACGGCGTTCGAGCGCACGTTCTGGGTAGCATAGTCGAACACAAGCCCCAGTACCATGTCGTAGAGCGGTTCCGACAGATGCACGCATATCTGGCTGAAAGCGCCGGACACGGCATCCACCAGTTGCACTGCGGACAAGTCAGTGAACGAGTGGTAACTTTGAGCTATTGTTGCTGACCTTCCGTCGCCCCGCCCGCAGCTCCATTCGGACCCTCCTCGGGGAGATTCTCGAAAAGGAGGATCACGCGGCGCAAGAATGCAGCCACCCAATCCGCGAAGGTACCCGACGTATCCCTCAAGATCGCATCTTCCTCGTCTCTGGTCAGCTCTACTCCGGTGCCTGACTCTACGCCCTCCGGGAAGGGTTCGATCTCAAGCATGGGCGCATCGGCCGAGCGTGGCGGTGCTGAATCTATCCCATTGCCGATAGGCGCTTCAGGAGCAGTCAACTCGCCGAACTTGATGTACTGCGCAACTTCTGACACAAAAGACGTAGTACAGAACTACAGAGTGCGGTAAATCGACTGGAGTGGGTGAAATAGCAGAGCCACAACATACCGTCTTAGGCGGGTCGTTCTGAGGATACGGTTAGAAAGACGACCGAGTTGGGCGAACACGAGGCTTACCAGGTCGATTCCTGGGAGAAGTAAATCGAGGATGGGAAATATGTGCTTTGCACCAGGATAGTACACATCGCGGCAAACCAGCGCAGGAGCTACAGCGCCAAGAGCTTTGATCACCGCTGTTGTGCGATGGGTCTGCTGAAGGTTAGCACGAACCGGATGTCAGCTCATCTGAACGAACTAACCTCAACTAGCGCCTCGAGAGCAGGTTCTGCTCGCTCGAGAATTGGGTGGAGGATGAGGTCTGGTTCCATGATGCTCATCGACTTCAGACAACTCTGAATGTTCGAGACCGTGGAGCTGTCCTGAGAGAACATGGCAAGGAGCGCCACTGTCCTAAGAGACTTGACCAGCTCCCGGCGGATCTCCCGGGTGAGACGACGGTGCTGCACAACCAAGTGAGTGAACCGAGAAACGCCCGATACAATGTGCTACATACTGTGGGTGTCTTGCAGTCAGGCCGCTGCTCCTCATACCAGCCTGCAGAAGAGATCAATGAAACGAAAAATGGAAGTATAGATTCGAACTTACGCTTGTTGAAATCATAGACGATGTACTTGATGAAGGCGCTGAGCTGGACGACGACGAATATTGGTCACCTAATCCCGAGACGTGGAGATAGGAACGTACATCGCTGGTCCAGTTCCCTGAGTTCGTTGGGTGGAAAAAGCTCTCAGTGGACGCAATGAGCTTGGCAAGAGCGTCCAAAGCTTTGCATCCCGCGAGATACGTCTTGACCTTCAGGTGACCACCCTTGCCTAGCGGAGCAGAGAGGTAGTCACCAAGGCCTCCGTTCTGGTGAGGTAAAGGTGTGCTCGTCCCTGAAGGAAGAGGTGTGAAGAATGGCGTAGGTGCATTGGACGCAGGACTGGGCATGGCGTCTGGTGCCATAGAGTAGACGATGATCCTGGCCAGAGAAGCTGGAGAAGATGTGAATTTGTGACCGGTGATTACAAAGAAGCACATACGAATACGCCAACTGGGTTTCGGAAGCCGGTTCATCTCGAAGGTTGCTTGACCATCGGCATTGGGTCCGGTAGTCAAAGACCCTGCGTCTGCGAGCGGGATTTCTACAACAGGCGACTTAGACACAAGCAACACTCGCATGACAGGGTACATACCCATGGATGCCATGCATTTTGCCATGATGAAGCTCCAGTCGGCTTCAGAGAACATTCCAACATCAGAGTATAACCCTGACCACTTCCACTTGCTCTCGAGGTCGTCCTTCGGCCAGTTCGGTCGACCTTCGTCCTCAGAGACGGCATCGTCCGGGATTGTGTGGACTCTCTGCGGGTCACTTACAGTGGGATCGACGTGCATTTCCGCCAACCGGGCCAGGAACTGCAACATGCGATCATCGAACATGTAGGAGTTAACAGATTCCCAGAGCCGGAAGAGCATTGGAAGGTATGATTGGGGGTGCGAGAGCGGCAAGAACGTGAGCATGTAGTATTGCGATGCTAAGATACTCTGTTGCGGGTAGGTGAATACTACGGGACTTTATGATCGATGACGCTCATTGCGCACTCACGTTCAGGCTGTTACTATTCATGTGCGGTAGGAAGGTGGACAGCATTTCGTCAATTGCGGCGGGGTGGAAGAATCGGCGAACGTTCTCAGCGATGTAGCCCATATACCACGAGGTCTGACTGTTTCCGCGCCACTCATGAGTACATTCCATACCTTCAGATTTCCGAGTAACCACTCGCCTAATCTCAAACTGACGCCTCGTGAGGAACAAGTCCTTGCTCAATATCTTGAATATGGGCTTCCAAGGAATTCGTATGTCATCTATGGACAGCTTCTTCTTCGAACGGGAAAGGACCTGTAGCGCATCGGAGGAGGACGCTACGACATGGTTGGGCATGCCAGGGGTCGTGCACACATGGAAGTAGATCTTGACGAGGGCAATGCGCTTCTCTTTCGGTATTGGGTACTTGAGCATGCACCAGCTTAGAGAAAGCGGACTGTGAGCGGAAAGGGGCAACGATCATTCTCGGAGGGTACGCACTAAGTGAGCATGCTATCCCACTGCAGCAGGCCTGGGTCGTAGTCCTTGGCTTCCACACACTGCGCGAGGCGTAGTAAGATAAAGTCAAGCATCTCCTGCATCTTGGAGTTTGGCTCGATAGAATACGGCAGTGACTTGGCGTAATTCCTGAGCTTGACCATGTAGTGGTCCGTCGCGTGCATGATGTCGTCAGGGATGTGTGGGGAAGGCGGGGGTGGCGGAGGACCTGTGTCCTGGAGGTTAAGCTTAGCGATGTCCGGTATGTTCATTGCGTGTATGCGGTATGAGGCAAGCAGGTTGTTCGTGAGTCGCAAGGACGAGCTTGCGAGTCCGACGTCAGGGTCTAAATGCAAGAGCGGAAGAGTAGTGGCGCGCGCTCTTGCCTTTGTGGCGCCGGTCAGCGCTACATAGTGCTCGATGCGCGCGATCGAGCTGGGCGGTCGCGTCCAACTACACGCGCGTTCCTCTCCATGACTCCTCTTTTCACTCGCGCCGAATGAACGCGTTCACGCATTCGAGGGCGTAGCGGCCACTTTCCATAATCCAGAAGCGCCGTCATCCTGGTGTCACCACAAGCTGTGATCCAAGAACACGTATCAGAAGCGTACATGGACGTCTCGCGCCAGTCAGGACACTGCAGCCGCAGATGCAGCAACCTCCTGTAACTCCTGTATCGCTTTCTTTCGTACCAGCTCCCAAACCCCGTCTCTCTGCGACCGCGCTTCTCCAAGCCCTTCGCGAATCTCCTCCAAGCGTTCCACATACTCCCGCCCGTCGTCTTGCAGTTCACGAAGGGTAGCGAGCGACTTCTCCAATGTGTCGCGCTGCATCTCCGCTCGCGAGAACTGAGTGTTCTCAAATATCGACTCCTGATTCGGGGACAGGAACAGCTTGTGAACCGCAGGGGTAAGATCCGGTGCCCTCGCGAAACGGCTCTCATCATGTTCGTCTTCTTCTCGTTTGGGCACCAGAGACGCCCCGACTCCGGCATCATCGGGGTCCTCACTTATGACCTGCCAGAGTCTTCCCAGTGCTCTACGCAGCACGCTTTCGCCTTCGATTAGTGTATTGGTGGAGTCTTCAAGTTCGTCGAAGACACGGGAACGGAAGGAGTGTGTAGTCGCCTTATCCATCACGAAGGAGGTGTAAGAGAGATGTTGTGTATTGGGGTGGGGGTATGGCGCCATGAGAGGAGGGGACGGCGACCGTAGGTGGGGGAGAGTGAGGGGCTGATCCTGGTCTTCCTCTGAGGGCAGAAGCTGTCGTATGCGCTTTCGCGCTCGGTCTTCCGCCTGTCATGGGTATCAATGGACGACTCTAGAGCAGTGGAAGGTCTGCGTACGCACCTCCCAATCCTCCATCCACGGTCCCCAAGCTGTCATTTTCCCTTTCCGAACCCACTTCGCCTCATTGTATGTCTTGATACCCCAGTTCCCTCTGAAAGAAGAAGCCGGGAGCCCCTCGTCGTTCGGCTCAAATCCATAGGAAGGATAGTACCATGCGTCATTGTCGTTGGAGGGAAGGCTCATTAGACTGCAGACGGTCAGAGCGAGGTCAACGTCAAGAGATGGCGACGACTTGCCTGGGATCCTCGTATCTCCCCTCGTCAAGATGAGTGAATGACCTCTTCACGCCGTTTACTTGAGGTGCCATATGTTGGCCGCTGGTGGAGGGACGCGAGCTGGGATTCGGAAGGTCTGGCGCGTGGGTGTCCGGGGCCGTAGTGCTAGTCGTGTTCATCGCTTCGGTGGGATGTCGGTGGGTCCGTGTGCGGGAGGCAGAAGCTGAGGATGGACGGACGCCTGGACGCGTGCGGACTTGGTTGTGGCACGAAGCGTTGAGTGGGATCGAGGAGTGGTATGTAGCTCTCGGGAGTTGCCGTGCAGCTGCGATTGGCCGAGTTGGGACTTGGACTGGACGGTGACTGGCATTCGCGAGCCCCTTCCTGAGCTCGTCTGCACTCGACTCGGCCGTGTACGCCCTGTATATTCCGCGGCTGGTCCTGTCTATAGCTTCACGCTCTTCTTCTTGCCACTGCCTTGTTGCTCGTATCTCCCTCTTCCTGCGTCTCTAGACGCGTCTATGGCCAGTACCGACCTCAATCCGCCGCAGCGTTCCGAGAAGGAGGACACATTCAATGCGCATCCCGCTCCTCCAAACCCCAGCTTGGACGTGAACTCTGGTGCTGATGGAGCCTCTGATGCGAGAAAGAGCTCAGCTGAACGCTCCCGCGATGCCAGCCCGGCCTCGCAGTCTTCAACTTCTGGTCTGTCTTCAGCCAAGGGTAGCACCCAATCTCCGGCCCCCACTGGCTCGACCATTGGTCCTCCGCTCAGCATGCCACACCCCAAGAAGTTCAGCCATGTTAACATCAGCAAGAAGTTCCTGGAGAAGACCTCTGCGTCTACCCCCACCCACACACTCTCCACCTCGCCGGTCGTGAAGACAGCCAACACTGCTCGTGCGTTCTATTGCTCGTCCTCGCTTCCCTATGTAACTCATTCTCTCTGACTCTATTAGAGAAAACCACTCCTCAGACCGCTAGCGCTCATCCGCGTTTAGTGACTGCGAAGCTAACGGCGACTCCCCAACCAAGTAGCATTGGCGGGTGGTCCCGTCCATCTTCCGCTGTTCCATCAAGCACGCCCACGCCGCTTCCCGCCACCGGTTCAA
Source organism: Earliella scabrosa (assembly GCA_022605405.1). Lineage (NCBI taxonomy): Eukaryota > Fungi > Basidiomycota > Agaricomycetes > Polyporales > Polyporaceae > Earliella > Earliella scabrosa. Next base: position 1,115,876 of record JABYQQ010000003.1, on the reverse strand, counting down.
AACCACCGCCCTCGTCCGGGCACACTCCAGGTGGTGCACCATTACCTCCTCCTGCCGGCAAGATCATACAGCCACAACCTCGTAGCAGTCAAGATGCCATGTCAATTCGGAGGGACATATCAGGGAGACCCGTATGGAACAATGCCAAGGGAGGAGGTACTATGGCGCCACCAGACAGAGTACATGCCGACTTTCCTACCGCAGCTGAGGTCGCGCAAGGTGTGTGGTGTGTTTCCACGGCATACGATACGTTATAACCTTCCACGATCCAACTCCAGGGCGTATCATGAGAGCGTCCGACAAGAACTCTGGCTCAGATGCTGCTGCTGCGCACAAACAAGCTGTCATGGCTGAACTCATGGCGGAGGAAGATACCTTTCGTGGCGTTCATCTGGATCCTAACGCACATCATTGGGACGAGGTCAGTGCAATAAGTCGTCCAAAGGGATTATGGGCATTATTCTCATCAACTCCATAGATGGAGGAAGATGATGACAATTTCTTGGGAGGTGTGATCGAATTTGGGGATGGCCGCCAGTACAAGGTTCAACCTAGCGACGCGCCGCGACAGTCGTCACCACCGCGGGACGCTTTGAAACCACTCATTCCAACTGATGGAGACTCTGCCGAACCTCATACCATCACAGACCGACCCGTCAGTAAAGAGGAACGATTCGAGGACGACTTCGACAGGAGTTGGCCACGTTCGCGCCCGGGTGCTCACCATCCCCCAGGCCCGCCTCGTGATCGCTCGGGGGGATCTGCAACTTCTCCCTCATCGACCTCAGTGCATTCTCCACAGGAGTCGTCCAGGGTGCTGTTCAATGAACGCTCGAACAGACTGGAACCGTACTCTCAGCAACGACATGGGGGTCCAGGAGCTCCGACTTCCTTCAATCGCAGAACCAGTCGTTCCGAATACTCAACTTCCCCGACGGAACCGCGACGAGACGCTCCTCCTCATACTCAACTGCAAGGCGTCCAACTCTTGCAGAAGAGCCGGAGTGGCAGTTCACCACACGCAGAGACTTTCTCTCGAGCGCCAGGCGATCGCTCACCCATGTCCCCACCAGACCCTTCTCGCTTCCACAATCGACAATCGGTGCGCCGTGACCACCCGCCGTGGCCGACCAACAGCCCGCCTGATTCCAGCCGTCAGGCTCCCTTTGACAACTCTGGGCGGCCACCGCGCGACACCTCGAACGAGCGAGCACGTCGCTCTTCGACACACGAGTCCGTCGGCGGTGAGACGGGAAGGCAGCTTCCGCCACATCTTTCGGCTCCCGGATCGCGACATGTTCCTCCAATACGAACTGATGCTGGCGTACCTCCATCTCCGAGACCACATCCAGGCGTCCCTGCACAGTCCGAACCATCTGCTCCGTCCGCAAGTTCACAAGCTGGCGAGTCTCCTGCGACGTCTGTATCCGCGCTACCGGGCACAGACATGGAGGAAGTACGCAAGGCTGCAATGCATACCGCAGCCGAACGTGCTAGGTTGCGGCGCCAACAAGAGGAAGAGGAACGTGAGAAGAAGAAGGAGCGTGCACGCTTGAAGGCCGCGGAGATCGAGGCTCGGATGAAGGCAATGGAAGACGCAAAAGCTCGTGAGCGGGAAAAGGTCGAAGCAGAGAAGCAGCAGACCGAAACTCAGGTGGAGTACCCTTACATATGAAGTCTGTTATTGAAGCTGATTTGTGTGCTAGGTGCTCGGCATCATCGAAGAAGCTGTAGCTTCTGTCGCACCGTCGGCGAAACGCGAAGCTGTTGACGCTACGCGACCCGCGCTGGGTCGCGCACTTTCTTCAAGAGGCACAGCTCGCCCCTTCTCAACACGACGACCATCTGCAGCTGGTGCGACAGGACCTCCTACCCCATCTGACGTCGACACGTGGAGGCGGAAGAACCCTCCTGCCATACCCGCCACATCCAAGCCGGTGGAATACGAACAACCGACACCTCCCACTCTGCCTCCGCCAGTCCTGGCGCATGCCGATCTTGAGGTGAAAGAGGGCGAGGCTGTAGATGTGGTAGATTTCGCCGACCTCGGCAAACTGGTTGGCTCGGATTCCACCTCTCAGCAATCAGTTCGTCCACCAAGAGCTCTTGCATCTGACTACTTTGGTGACGAAGCACCTACTCCTCACCGCCCTCCTCCGCCTTCGAAAGCAGATGAAGGACCATGGAGACGACGCTCGTCTCTCGTCAATACTCAGAGCCAGTCTGAGAAACCTGAGACCTCGGCTGCTGTCGCTGCAACACCGGACGTCAGACCCACAGCCCCTCCATCGCAAGTGGAACCGTCTCGCACGAGTACAGTTGCAAGCCCTGCGGTAATTGCTCAGTCGCAGGCTCCCGACGAACACCATCGGCGAGTCTCTGGACACTATCCGAACGGGGCACACAAGCCACCGCCTGGACCGCATTATCGTGAAGCTCCCATGTCGACGTTGAATGACGTGATGGCACGCATCAAGGGCGCTATTGATGGGATGCATAACGAGGCAGAGGCTCCTAAAGAGGCCGCTAAGGAGGTTCCAAAAGAGGCCCCCAAGCCGCAGAAGTGGCTCCCACCTGCTCTTCGGGATAAACCGCTACACACCGACTTCGCTCACCCAACAGAGGTCTTCGATGTCACTTCCGTCGAGCCCCCAAAGTCTCCCAAGAAGGCCTGGAACATATTCACGGTGAAGATTGCTCATGATCTGCGCCCGGTCCCTCCTCCTCTGCAGACTGAGCTTGTGTGGCCCCGAGGTCAGAGGCACGTCCGACTGGACATCCACTCGTGGAACCCTCCTATCGATGTGATTGCTCGTCGCGATATCGCATTCAACGACTATCTGTTCGGTGGCCCTCGCTACATCAAAGGGAAGCCGAAGTACTTCGTTGTGATCCCGAGGAAGCGGATATCACGTCGCCCCATGGTTGCGACAACACCAGCATCCCCAGTTGTCAACCTGCCAACCACGCCGCCTCGAGAGCGGCCCGGAAGCACAAAGGAGTCAGTTGCGTCGACCTGGCGGAAGGCACCCACCTCCCCCACTGCGTCTTGGCGTCCTCTGCCCAAGGAGTCGATCCCAGAGATCGGACTGGACACCGTCAGTCGTTCTCCTCCGCCCGAGGCTCCATCGGCTTCGACGAAGGCACCCGCTCCTGCACCGACCGCAGCAAGCTCGGTTGTTCCACCCTTGAATAACCCTGCGGCGAAATCGAGATTGCCTCTAAGTTCCGATGTCGCCTTCTCGCAACCTGCGCGCTCCCAAACGATCGAACCTGTCAAGTTCACCGTATCTAGCGAATTGGAAGGTGAATTCAAGTTGAGACCATCGGGTCCGGTCTCCTCGGTGGCGGCGCCTGTAGGCCCGACGTTGGGTTCATCCGTTCCTGTACAAGCGATGCACGCCGAGACAAAATTGGATGGGGTATCCCACCTCACGGTGAGAATTGTTTTACCACTCGCACCACATTGTCCCACTGATATCCCGCCGCCGACAGAACGGCACATCAAATCCGCCATCGCAGTCACAGGCTCAATGGACAAAGTCCCCGAAGGCGTTTGCAAAGGATATCCCTTCAAGGGCACCTGACCCCGAACATCTCAAGGCGCTCTGGTCACAGCCCTCGGATAAGGCGCAAATCCAACCGGTGAATTCCCTGAAGGGGATAGCGGACGATCTCTCTGGCGTACCCTTCTCAATACAGGACGTCAAGTCGGACGAGGGCGCGACACCACCTCCTTCCAGTTCAGGACCATGGACCAGGATGACTGCATCCGATGTCACCCGTGCCTTCCAGCAAGTACCGACTCCTTCGTCCAGCTCAACACAACGTCCTCCACCCGTCGCACCACCACCAAGTTCTTCCACTGTTGCGAACGGGTCCGCGCCGCGAAATCCTACTTTTGCCTTCTCGCCACCGCCTCATATGGGTCAACCAGGGATCCGACCGGCGTACCCTTACTCGCCGATGATGAGCGCGCCGAGTCCGGTCATGTATCCGCACACAAGTCCCGTCCCAAGACCAATGGTCGTGAACGGGAACGCGGCTGCATATGGCCAGCCCATGTGGATGCCTGCCATGCCTGGTCCTCCTCCGCCTCAGTCCGCTGGGCTCATGCGCTCTCCGTATCCCGCGCAGCTTGTTCCTTATCCTTCACCAGGCGGCTCAGTGCCGATGTACCCGACACAAATGCCTGGCATGCAAAACCCACCACCTCAGCAGAACGGCGCGCAGGGCCGCCCACCAGGCATGCCCCTAGTTAGTCCAGTGATGCAGCCTGCGCTTCCCCAGATGTATGCGGGCAGCCCTATGCTTGTCCATGCTAGTCCCGTGATGACACCAGGTCAGCCCTACCCCGGTCAACCAAACCGGGGCCCCATGCGTCCATACGAGCAGAACCCTGGTGCTCCGCATATGCACTCTCCGATGCGCCAGCCTCCGCAGAACGGTTACAACCCCATTCAGTCGGGCTACGCGCGTCCTCCTTGGTAATCTATTGTACACTGTTTGTTGTCGCACTGTATCCTACTTCACTTGCACTTGCTGTCTTCGAGTACGTTCACGTAATTATACCTCCCGGAACATTCGGCTCTCAAGCGATCCGGCGATGATTATCTGCTCATTGAATACATCTAGTGAAACAGAAAGTCCAGTAGATTAGTCTACGAGGGATAGCTCAGACAGCAAGCTTGACAGCGTTGTGTGCTGCCTCGTCGAGATCGTCGAAGGGTATAATCTTGAGGCCGGATTGACGGATCATCCTGGGGCACATGGTCAGTGATGATGAATGACTGAATGCAAGTAGACTCACTCCTTCGCCTCCGCCTCCTTGGTACCCTTGAGACGTACAATGAGAGGAACTGTGAGCGACAGCTCCTTCGCCGCGTTGATGACACCCTCAGCGATGTAATCACAGCGCATGATACCTGCCAACGAGTTTGAGACACTCATTGTGACGAGTTCTGTATGCATCACATACCACCGAAGATGTTGATGAAGATACTCTTCACCTTGGGGTCGGAGACGAGGATCTCAAATGCTTTCTTGACAGTCTCCGGAGTTGCACCTCTACAGCAGAACTTGAGACACGGGGGAATAGCATGCAATAACGAGAACACTGACCCTCCAACGTCCAGGAAGTTTGCAGGGTTGCCTCCGTGAAGCGCGAGCACGTCCATCGTGGCCATCGCCAGACCGGCGCCATTTACTAGGCAGCCGATGCTGCCGTCCAACTTGATGAAGTTTAGGTTGTACTTCTGCGCCTCAACTTCCGAGGGCTCCTCTTGTGAGATGTCTCGGAGCGCGAAAACGTCCTTCTGGCGGAAGTCGGCATTGTCGTCAAAGCCGAACTTGGCATCCATGCTGGATTGTACAAAGTCAGAGAGTTGGACGGCAGGGCCCACGGCATGTAGACATACCAGAGAACGTGACCATCAGACGTCTCGCCCAGAGGGTTAATCTCAATCTGTGTCGCGTCCTTGTCCTTGAAGATCTGGTACAGGCGAATGAAGATATCTGCTGCCTCGCTCTGCGCACCCTCGCTCTTGAAACCGAGCTTCTTCGCAAGGTCAAGGGCCTCGGATTTACTGAGACCCTTCTCGAAGTTGATCGGGGTGGTGATGATGGCATTTGGGTCCTTCGCAGCGACCTCCTCGATGTTCATGCCACCTTGTGCGGACGCAACCAGGACCGGGCCGCCAACACCACGGTCATTAAGCACCGCAACATAGTACTCGTGCGAAGGGTCCCGACGCTCGGCCAACATCACCTATCCGAGGAACGTGCGTCAGACGGTACCAACAGAAGGACATATGAGTACTCATACCGCGTTGCAGACGCGTCCGGCAGCACCAGTCTGCTTGGTAATGAGCTTCGCACCAATCATCTTGCTTGCATAGTCCTTGGCTTGCTCGGGACTTGTGGAATATTTTGAGAGGAGAACGACCGACAGCAAACCGATGGGACTCACGACTCAACAATATGCACGCCACCCTGCAAGCCATTGTCGAAGTGTCCCTTTCCGCGACCCCCAGCGAGCACCTGCGCCTTGATCACGCATCCCGTGGAACCTGCGGAACGCGTCAACGGCTAGACAGCAAGCGAGAGCTCCGACACGCACTGAATTGCTTCGCGACCTCGTATGCCTCCTGCGGTGTCTTTGCAGCGATGCTTTTGGGGGTGGGTATGCCATACTGTACAGAGGACGTCTATACGTTGCTCAGCGGGGGCACAGGAAGGGGTGAAGTACCGAGTTGAGCAAGTTGACGGATTGGTATTCATGAATAGAGAGGAAGCGCCTCTGACCCGCAGATGCGGCCTGGTAGTTGCGCAACTTGAGCAAAGCGCAGTGAGACGCGTGACAAGGACGTACGCGAGCGAGCGAACCGGCTTTCCTCAGCGATGCAAGCATTGGAAGAGGTAGGGAGCGGAGAACGGCAGAGTTGGATTGCTGGCAGTCGCGGAGGGCAGTGACGGACGTGATAGTGAGGGCGGCTTAGTCAGCAGCGTTCCGGCTTCAAGCTTCAAGCCCGCGCGCTGCCGAGGACATCTCCATCCAGGACGACGACGACGGTTGATTTGTCTGCGTATAGTCTACCTGTCTCTCTCCGCTTTGGTCTTCACGATCATCTTCCTGCGGCGTGGTCCTGGCAGAGGGAAGCCATCCTCGCTTTGAGTTCGGGTTGCTTATGTATTGGCCATCCGAAATTCTGCGGAGGAACAGACCTTTTATATTCACCGCTGCGTTCCCATGTACGCCTTATCGACCATCTCTCCAATTTATGCCAACTTCTCCAGCTGCGCTGCTCGATACCATGTCCGTCCTCGCCGAGTGCGGTGTTCTCGCGAGGCCCGCCTCGTGGGACCCGCGCACCCACCTGACGTCGTGCGCTGCGCTAGTGGAGTGCTTGGACACTTGCCAGCGACCACCATGTCTTCTCTTTCGTCTCCCAGTGCTGCAGCTGCGTCCTATGAGCAGAGCATCGTCGAGGATGAATCAACCGCGCTCGCACGGCTCTTGGAAGTCTCCACAGCCATCCTCCGTCAAGCTGTTGATCTAGTCGAGAATGGTCTCACTTCTGATGAACAGCTCACGACACACTCGAACTACATTCCTGGTTCCACCATCGGTATGTTCCTTCGACCTTCCTGACCACTTACCCTTACATTTCTCCATCAGGCAAACATCTCAGACATGCCAGAGATCACTTTGCATTGCTCCTAGATGTCGTGTCCAGTCCGCCGCCGCATGTGCTGAGCTACGACAAGAGAGCGCGAAACACCCCTATGGAAAGCAAACGGGGCGCTGCCCGAGATGCCTTACACGAATGTATCGCACAATTGCAAGCTGTGGTTCCCACTGCGAAAATGGCGGAACCCATCACTCTTCATGCGGTCACGCCGTATCCACAAGTGCTGCAAACGACATTTGGACGGGAGGTGCGTCTGCGGTGACTGCTCTCGCTCTCAAGGGAAGGTTTTGATTTCTTCCTGCAGCTTTGGTTTGCCGGCCTGCATGCTATCCATCATTGGAGTATGGTGAGTAGGAACTTCCCCCGCCTCCAAGTACGATCCCTCATTCAAGAGTCCCCTTCATCAGGTTCGTGTCATCGCAGGGGAGCTTGTGAGTCTAGCATGGGTATATGACGCAGCACAGTGCCACTCATCCGGCACTCCGCGGCTCAGGGTATCAAGCTGGAAGAATCATTTGGTTTCGCGCCGTCAACACTGGTCCATATGGAATCCAAGGCGGCATCCCTCAGTAAACCCAAGATGTAGTAGTGCATCGCCTTTTGCGGTGGTGAGCTTGGTCGGGGAAGGTGTAGATACTGGTGTCTCTCAGGGCTATCCGTTGTATGCTAGGCACTCTATAATTACACACAGCACATTCGTGCCCAGTGATTCTTATGGTCATCGTGCAGTCCAGGATTTGTTCTCGGCTGTATGTCATGGGCGTCAGACACTCAAGCGCCGCAGATTGATCGGGACATTCTCCTGTCAGTGTGTGGGTGGCGCAAGTGTCTCTAACTTGACCTCATCCCAGTGCAGGCGTTTCCCGACATCAGCGACGAATTGCTCCCTCGCATCCACTGGGCCTCGACATGCCACCAGAAATGATTCCCGTCGATGGGGAGGGGCAGCGTAAGCGTGTGGTATGTCCATCTATGTTCGGATGCTCCTCCTTGATGCGCTCACCATTGGACAACATCAGTGTTACTTCTTCGACTCGGACGTTAGTGGCTTCCACTATGGGCCAGGGCATCCGTAAGTGCCCTCCTGGACATTGTGTTGTATTTTTTGACTCTAGAGCTGTAATTTCAGGATGAAGCCGACGCGTATACGGATGTGTCACTCCCTTGTCATGAACTATGGCTTGTATAAGCGCATGGAGATCTTCGTATGCATCCATCCAACCCTACGCGACTGTTTAAACACTGCTGACATTGACTTCCAACAGCGAGCCAAACCGGCAACTAAGCGCGAGATGACCCAATTCCACTCGGACGAGTACGTGGAATTTCTCAGCAAGATCACCCCGTCAAACATGAATTCCTTTATCAAGGAACAGCACAAATGTACGCCACACCCTCCAAGTGGCGTTGCCACGAGGGCTAGCTATGGGCGTTGTGCTGACATACATCTTAGATAACGTCGGTGACGACTGCCCCGTATTCGACGGCCTGTTCGACTACTGTGCTATCTCAGCCGGAGGCTCTATGGGTACGTCAGCGTTCAAATGTCCCGGACGGAGCGTCGATCTCACCGCCAATCAGAGGGGGCTGCTCGACTGAGCCGAGACAAATGCGATATTGCTGTGAACTGGGCTGGAGGCTTGCACCACGCGAAGAAAAGCGAAGCAAGCGGTTTCTGTTACGTCAATGGTACACGAATTATCGTTTTCGTTTCAAACCTATAGCTGACCTAGACGTTGACAGACATCGTACTGGGCATTCTCGAACTGCTGAGGTGAGTCAACTGGTTTTGGAACTCGGATGCAAGTCAAGAACTCCCTGTTACCTTAGGTACCATACTCGTGTGCTGTATATCGACATCGATGTGCATCACGGTGATGGGGTTGAAGAGGCATTCTACACCACGGATCGTGTCATGACGGTCAGTTTCCACAAGTACGGAGAATACTTCCCTGGTACAGGCGAACTACGGGTACGTCCGTTTGCCTTGCGATCACGGAGTTCCTCTGTAACGTGCCATTCAGGATGTTGGCATAGGCAAGGGAAAGTACTACGCATTGAACTTTCCTCTCCGGGATGGCGTCACGAACGAGAACTACAAGAGCATATTTGAGCCAGTGAGTAGTGGGAGCGTGCAGCACGTCCACCCGAAGCCGACGTGGTCGCTTGCAGGTCATCCGGCAGGTCATGGAATCGTACGACCCGGGGGCAATCGTACTACAATGTGGAACAGATTCACTGTCTGGTGATAAGTTGGGCTGCTTCAACCTATCTATGAAAGGTCATTGCATTTGTGAACGTGTAGTTCATTGAGCACTCACTTTTCCGCGTAGGTCACGCGAACTGCGTCAAGTTCGTGAAGTCTTTCAACAAACCACTTCTCCTGTTGGGCGGAGGAGGGTACACCATGCGGAACGTGAGCCGGTGTTGGGCATACGAAACCGGTTTGGCTGCTGGCGTCGAGCTCGGCAAGGGTATGTCGTTCATCTCTGCTGTCTGAACTCAGCGTTTACCTTGTGCACAGAGATTCCCATGAACGAATATTACGAGTATTTCGGCCCGGACTACGAGTTGGATGTGAAAGCGTCGAATATGGACGACATGAACTCTCCCGAATACCTGGAGCGCGTGAAGGGTATCGTCCTGGAGCATCTGCGACACGTCGGCGGCCCGCCCAGCGTTCAGATGTCAGGTATGATATCTTCGAGGACTTCGTTATCAAGCCCCCACTGACCCTCATTAGATATCCCTCGCCTGCCGGTTGACGAGATCATCGAGGACGACCCTGACGAGGACATGGCAGACCCCAACGAACGCCGACCTATGCGTCTACTAGACTCCCGCAGACAAGCCGAAGGCGAGTTCTCGGACTCGGACGACGAAGGTGAAGGTGGCAGACGGAACCATGCGAGCCATAAAGAACGTGATTCGGTCGCGACTGGGCGGAGGTTCGGCGCTGCAGTGGGCATCATGAGCACTGGTACAACGCACGGCGTAGGGCCTAGTGTGGCTCCTGCCGTCGCTAGTGGCTCAGGAGCCGGGCAGGCCGCCTCCGCCGACCAGTCCGACATGGACGTCGACGATGGGATCCCTCTTGCGCAACTGGCGAAGGCGAAAGCCACCACAAACGGCGCGACGCCGTCTACTGGGGATTCTTGATCAATCGGGCACATGACACTTTCCTGGCCGTTTCACTCGTGTTGTTATGTTGTCTTTATTGTTGTACTGCGCTGCTTTGTACGTTCCAAGTTCCAATGTATCTGCAAGTCGTATGTAACCGGGCCGAGGCCGCCGCGTGACGTCACGCGAACCTTCTGACTCAGAGTCAGACACAGTGTATCGCGACGGACTCCTTCCTTCCTACTACCAACCACTAACTTGCCCTCGAATATATCCCCGCCCTATATTGAGTTGCGCAATGGAACCCACAGCATCTACCTCCCGATACACCACGCCTCCCCCGAGGGAACTACCGAAGATGGACTTGACTCCTGAACAAGTGAAACGCATTGAGCTAAACCGGCTGAAGGGTGAGCGAAATGTGTCGCCTCTAAGCGGAACCTGCTCATGACGCCTCAGCAAAGGCTCGACAGCGTGAACGCGAAGAACAGGCCTCCTCGTCCTCATCCACGAACGTGAACGGCAAAAGGCCACTCGGCGTCGTACCAGCAACCTCTACGTCTCCTACCGCCCCAAAGCCTCCTCCTAAGCTGAAGCGCGACTCGCGTCTTGGGAAGTACTTTGAATATGATCTATCTAAGATGGTCAATTCCAAAGGAGGCTTCCTCGTCGAAGATGGCAAGGAGGTAGACGAGGAGCTGCGTGCGAAGGAGAAGGAGCGGGAACGGCAGAGGGCGATGCAGAGTCTGGAACCTCGTACGTTCGTCGCCGCTCAACACGGAACTATGCCAATTGACCTCTTGAGCAGCTATCTTTCTGGATCCCAAACTGAATCCTCGCTGCCAGGAATGCAATTCGATGGATATCGACCCAACCTTCAGGAGAGTGTTCCGTTGCCTCGTCTGCAATAAATGCAAAAACGAGAAGCCTGAGAAGTACAGTCTGCTCACAAAGACTGAATGCAAGGAGGTGAGTAGCTCTTCTACATGGGGTTGATGCAGCTTTACGGACTGGTTGATTTTTGCTAGGATTACCTCTTGACGGATCGTCAGTGCATAGTACTGCTCTGCCTGATACCTCCTAACCATTCCCCTTTAGCTGAATTGCGAGACCAAGAGCTCATGCCCCATCTACTGAAAGCCAACCCGCACAAATCGACGTTCGCGAACATGATGCTGTTCCTTCGCTGTCAAGTCGAGGACTTCGCGTGGAAGAAATGGGGATCGCCTGAGGCGTTGGACGCCGAGTGGCAGCGTCGAGTTGACGAGAAGAAAAAGAAGAAGAACAAGAAGTTTGAGGAGGGGTTGAAGGAGCTCCGGCGTCGAACGAGGGAGACTGTATGGCAGAAGAGGAAGGATCAAGAACACCAGCATGAATTCGGCGTCGTAGAGAAGGGACCGGATGGTGTCGGTAAACAGGTCTGTCACGAGTGTGGGTTTACGGTAGAAGTCGAAGAATTCTAAGAACATGAAGCGGCTTCTCTCGCACAAGTGTGCACCATATCCACCGTCTACTTGTTTTACTGGTGCATGTACGTATGGATTGACTGGTGATTGATGATCTGCAGTAAGCTCGTCCGAGCCTCGTCGCCCGCACTGACAGTCATGCTGGGGAAAGCCTCCGGCATTCGGCCATACTCATTACCGGTCCGTTCCGCACGGAACACTCATCCGCGTCCTCCGAGTCTCGACACCCAATCCACAATCATACTGACCTACTCGACCGGCTTTGACTGCTACCGACCTTTCGCTGATGACGACCAGACGCTAGTATATCAGTCTTGTATTGCAACTGCTACTCTTTTCCTTGACCCCCCTCTGGGCCTCCTGTGATGTCCGACTCTCAGTCTCAGCTCGACCATGAACAGATCACCGAGGCCTTGGAAGTGGAACAACTCGATGTGAGCCTGTACAGATCCAAGACACTGTACTTGCCAGCGCGAGGCAGGGGTGTGTTTGGCGGCCAGGTCATCTCCCAAGCGTTGGTCTCCGCTACCAACTGTGTAGACCCCGTGTACAGTCTGCACGTACGTTCACCATTTCAGCTCCTCTTAATCCTTCTGAACTTAGTCTCCGCACCCATTCTTGGCGGAATATAGTCTCTACACGTACGTGTATCAACTTCAACCGTGTCGAGCTTATTTGCTCATTTACTACAGTGCTACTTCATACTCAGTGCATCCGATGCTGTCCCCATCCTCTACCACGTCGACCGGATCCGCGATGGCCGTTCGTATGTGACCAGGGCCGTGCGAGCTGTGCAGCGCGGACGAACCGTCTTCATGATGATGTGCTCGTTTCAGCTGCCCGAACCGCGGCAGCCGTCCTACCAGTACCCCATGCCCCCCGACGTTCCCGCACCGGAAGCATGTGAAGGCATCGAGGTTATCTACGAGAAGCTCCTGAGGGATACGACGGACGAGAAGGTCAAGGGCTTCTGCCGTACCATGCTGGAGGTACGTTCAAGCATGCGTACACAACACCGCGGGTACTCAGTCATCACTCTTCTTAGGAGCGTCGTCGAAGTCCTATCCATGTGAGACTGGCAGGTGTGAGGGAACCCAAGGATGGGATGCCCATCTTCATGTATTGGCATAAGGCGAAGAATACGCCCGTGCGGTACGATGCCGCATTCCAGAAGGTCAGAAATTGGGCAGCGGAACAGCACATCCACTCACTCGTGCTATTACAGTGCATCCTCAGCTACATGTCCGACTCGCAGTTGTGAGTGACATGTATCCCTACGCCGTACGAAAGTACTCAGTAATGCTGGTGCAGTATCGGAGCTGCTCGTCGCACGCTCAGTATGGTCTGCCAGGGAGACAGGGGTACCACCAAGGTCGTAATGCAGGTATGCACCGACTCCGCATGATGACCGTTGTCACAGTATCTCATAGAGTGCACAGACATCGTTGGACCACAACATCACCTTCTACGAGTAAGGACTGCACGCACCTCTCTTGACATCCTGCGCCGTACTCACATAGTCTTAGTGACAACTTTGACTGCGGTGATTGGCTCCTCTATGTCGTACGTGTGTCGTCATGCTTTGTCATTTTCACATATCTAACCGTTCACAATAGATCGTAAGTGAGCGTGCATCCAGCGGAAGAGCATCAGTGCACGGTCGTGTGAGTTTTTCTGGCCTTGTCCACATGCTTTCGAGCTAACTCCCCTCAGATGTACACACCTAGCGGATCTCTGGTCGCTGTGTGCAACCAGGAAGGCGTTCTACGAGTTGATACCAGGGATGCATCGGGGTCTGTAGCGAAGTTGTAGACGTTACTAAAGACGGCCCGATCGCAGACATACCCGTTGTGTTGCCCCCGTCGATATTCGCATACGCGTGGATTGCATATGAATACCATACAGAGTACTGTACTGATAACAGCATAATACCATGGGTCACCTGCTGCACGAGCACGAGTAATGTGAACAACCGGCGTCGCGCAAGGTGTGCGGGAGATATGTGGGGTGATAGATTGCGTATGAATACACTACCCGCGACGAAGAGCTTTTCGAGCATGACAGAAAGCGTGATAAGACATCGATGCAATAATCCGTGCGGCTGAGCTACTGCATGGAAAGCGAGAGACGAAGACCAGAGACCCCAAGCGAGACCCTTAGTTCTTCCGACGGTACGAGCTCCCTGCGAAGTAACGACGAAATCAGCACATGATAGGGGGACATACCAGAATCCCGACGTACCCTCCGTCAGTCTTGCCTTGCCACCGGTGGGTTGGCAAAGAACGCTACCGCATGCCGCGCAAAGGACGACGGTTTGAGCGTGCGAGAAGACGGTCGTGATGGCGAAACAGCCTATATAGAGAGGCATTGACTATGAAACCGAGATTCTTTGACGAGATACTGCGGACATACCAGGGCACTTCACGTCCATGAAGTAGGAGTTGGGGGATTGCACAAGACGCTTGAGCTTGTGGCTGCGCTTCTCGTGCTCAGCGGAGGGGTTGAGGAGGTCGATGGCAAGAGGCTACGGCGTAAGATCAGTATACCGCTGAAATTCTGCACGACCGAGGATAATAGCAAAGAGATCGCGCACCATTTTGAGATTGGCGAAGTGGGCTTGAAGAACTTGAGGTCAGCGACGAAGGGAGTGGTCTTTTGCGCGAGGGCCGAGGTCGTCCTGCGTGGATGGAGAGACAAAATAAGGTTTGGCCGGCAACGCTGACTAGCTGTCGGGGCTTCAATCTTTCGCTGCCGGGTGGCTGAACCGGCGCTTTGATACGCCCCATCGACTCGACCACTCGGTTGCGACCTGGTTGCGACCTCGGAGCGACTGATCCGCTTTCATCCCGGGTCCGCACCAACTCCTATGCTTCAGTGCTCGTGAGAGCAATGCCGCAGACCCTGTCGACGTTCAACCAAGCTTGACTTACCGATGCCAGTCTTGTTCGCAATGATCAACCTCCCTCACCTCGATGTGGAACGTCAAAGCAAGAACTGGACACCTTCATAGCGCATGAAGCACACGCGGAGGCCGTCGAACAAGGTGCCTACAAAGTTGTACGTAGCGAGCAAATGTGTTACGTCTCCTGGGCGCGTCTTGTACGCATGCGCACAGTTACGCGTCAAAGTCAGTTTAGGTGCGGAAGTACGCCCTCTCAGCCCGACTCCCACCATCACCGATCTTCATTACTCGGCGTCGCATGTACGGGCCACCTGTATGCTACGCGGGAATGCAAGGACCTCGGAAGGGCACTATGGAAGTTTCATTATGGCGTTTACATCCGAATGCTATTGTGTACAAGCGGAAGCAAATACAGCGCGCCAGATTCGCGGTCTGTGCGCAAACATACCGGGCGGGCGGCGGCGACAGACGAAGCAGCAGAACAATGGGAGTGGGCTGTGCAGAACGTAAGACGAGGCACAGAGAAGGCCACCCAGAGGCCACCCAGGCAAGGACCACGCTCTTGCAATTGTTCTCCATCCAGCGCAGGCGCTTCCCAGCGCTCGCGGCCACGTGCCGATTGAAACGCCGGCCTTGTGTCCAAATTAGGCAGCCGTTGAGGAAGGCTTTTGTTGCGTGCCCGCCTTTTGTTCTCGCTTCGTTACCGAGTCTTCTCCTTCACGCATTACCCGTCCCCATTGTCTAGACAAGCGCGCCTTCGTGCACTCATGCGTATAAGTACTCCGTGTTCAATCCGGCTTAGTGTTTCCTCACCCCGGACATTAGTTCCACTCAGCCTCTCTCCTCACGTTCCCTTCCGGACCAGCCTCTTGTTAGGTGCGCTCAATTACCCTTCTAATTCTCGCACTGCCACTGACGTGTAGTCTTAGACTTCTGTTATAGGTCGTTCATCGATTCAGACTCGATTGCTACACGGCTACACGCTACACACGACCCGTTCGATCACCTCATACGCAGCTGCATCTCAGTCTCCTTCGCATCTCATTCAGCGAGCCACCACCGCGCCTTCCTATCGCAGGTCGATTACAGCCTTAACGACGATCATCGCATCTCTCTGCACCAGCTCATACCACCAATCCTTTAATCGAAACATCCCTTCATACGCAATGGCCTCCTCCACTTCCTTCGGCTCCCTTTCCCTTGCTCTCGCCCAGGCGATCACGTACCTCACGCGTCCGCTCATCGCTCGCTACTCGGCCACGGCCATCATCAAGCTCCAGGTTGCCCTTGAGCACAACCTCACGAAGTCCTTCACCCCTTCGTGGAACCCATCCGAGCCCCTCCGCGGCTCGGGCCGTCGCTGCCTCACCCTTTCCCCCTCCGGTCTGCCTCCTCGCGCCGTCTACGACGCGTGCAAGACCGCTGGCATCGAATGGTCCCAGTGGGTCTCCCTCCTGGGTGGCGTCGAGTTCGACCTCTTCATCGACCCCGGCTGCGTCTCTGTTCGCTTCGGCAGCTGGGAGTCCGGCAAGGTTGGCAAGTTCTTCACCATCTGGTCGGAGGACACCATCGACTTGGTCGAGAAAAAGAACGCTGCTGCGGAGAAGCAGGCGCGCCTCGACGCCGAGCTCAAGGCTCAGGCTGCAGCCCGTGCGGCGACGATCAAGCCAACCAAGACGTACGCCCAGCAGCTGCTCGAGGCGGACCAGGACGACGAGCTCTTTGCTCTGATCGCCGACGAGGTCCGCGAGCCGACCTGGCTCACGCCCATCCTTTGCGAGTTCCCCACCGTCCCTGCCCCCGAGCGTTCCATCACGTCCTCGCCCATGTCCACGATCTCCACCCTTTCTTCTCATTCGCGTTCTAGCTCCTCCAGCTCCAGCTCGGGCTTCACCTTCTCGTCCGTCGAGACCGGTGACTCCTACAGCTCTTCGTCGTCGACCATTTCCCAGTCCTCGTGCGCCGCCTCCCCTTCGGAGCCCTCGAAGGTCAAGCTCTCTCGCCGCGAGCGTGCCCGTCAGGCCCGCGTCTTCGTCGACTCCTCGAAGAACGCGGTGACCAACTACGACGGCGGGAAGACGACCGTCCTCACCGGCGGCGTCATGCTCGGCGCCGGCCCCAAGGCTGCTGCGAAGCCGGCCGCCCCAGCTGCCTCGCCCAAGAAGGTGACCAGCTCCAACTCGAACTGGCGCTCTTTCCGCGCCTAAGCGCGATTTCCTGTCCTTTCGGCCTCATACTCTTGCTCTGGACGAGATCCACGACCCCCGACGTGCTTCAGCCACGCGAAGAACACATGTCCCCCTCACGAAAACCCCACGAAAAGCATCAAGGCCCCACATCCATCCATACCCTACATCGCGCGCCTCGCGCTGTATTCGGCTCATCTCCCTCTCTCTCTCCCACACTGTTTCCATCATTGCTGGTCGAATGTGTAGCATGAACTCCCCCGCTGTGTCGAACACTGGACTTTCGGTATATCCCTAGGCATTCCTTTGTAATCTGTCCCTTCTGCATTCGCCTCTGTCTTCATATTGCACCCTGCATTTGGCCCCGGCCCTTCTTTGTATATTCGTATCTTTATGTAGCCCTCTGTCTGTCGTCGCTGTAGTATAACAACGCTGGTTTGGAACATCATCATCATCGCATCTCTGACGTGTGCGGCTTCTGCAATACAAATTCCGAGTCCTGACGTCAACTGGCATGGGAAAGTGGATCAACGAAAAGAGCTGTCAGGCGACGAAGCGGCGGGTGGAATTGGTGGGGTATCTGGATCTCTGGCTAGCGCAACTTGGAGACGCAGCGGTGGACCCGCATCTGCGGAGACTCGGCGTATGGCAGGGTAATCCAGGCTCATTGTCGACCCCCCGACTCGTCGGAGCGAGCCCCTCCTCTGATGGGGTGTCGGTGCAAAGTTGCGCACTGCAGTTTCGCATGTCACGGGAGACGGTGGCGCAACGATAGCAAGAACGGTGCACGGCGATGCACGGCGAGTCGCCGTTTCATCTGGCTGGCACCAGCTTGCATCTCGAGACTAACTGCGCACATACGATAGAAGTCGCACTCGCGAGCCTCGTGTGCACCCCAAATCGCTGTGAGTGGCAACTCTACTTAGAGTGAGAAGGGCGTCGAAGGCCAGCGACGCAAGGAGGGTGGAGGGAAAGTGTGACACGCTGATCGGGAATGGCCGATCCACTTCCAACTTGCGAACTTGCCATATATGGAGCATGTCGTCATTCGGCGTCCACACCCGTAGTGGTGCATCGGTGTGGATTCGAAGGAGTTGGTGGCCAAATAACATCATGCTCTCCTCGCTCGCCCGCCCTATATATTCGCCCGTAGCGGACGTCCTGCCTCTGCAAGAATCCAGTCGCAGCATCTATTCCTCGTAGCCTTCCTCCTCCTCCTCGCTATACCCCCTCCTCCCACACAAGATCAAGATGACTGCTTACCACGACGCCCAGTCCATCGAGGCCCGCAAGGCACGGTACTCGAGGGAGCTAGCGGCCTACACGCTCAAGCAATGGGACCTCGTCCGCCAGGCGATGGAGGAGGGGCAGCGCGACGAAAAGTCTGCGAGCCCGCCCTCGCGACAGGACAGGTCCGGCTCGGTCTCCAGAGACACTGAAAAGTCCGCCAGAACGCGACAAGGTGCGTCGGTCAGCTGCACGTCGTTGGGCACGCTCACCGACATCAATATTGGGCACGCCCTTTTCGGCAGGCATCCAAGCACACGACTACGCACAGAGCCCCCACAGGCACGTGAACGGTCACAGCCGTACCGTCGCTCCCGTCGGAAAAGCTTAGCCTCCAGTCCGAGGAGGTGCGCACCCGTTCTCTCCGCTACTTTGCGCCAGGAGTCCCAATGCAGTTTTAGGCCTCCACGGTATCCTTCACTCTACGTCACCGTCTTTATATACGGGCGCGCCTTGGACATTGGTGTTGTTCCCCAAGTTGGTTTCCATATCATAGCATGTCTCCACACGAACGTTAGAGCCGTGTCAGCATCTGTAACAGTATCCGCATTGTATAGTGTACTCACTAACATATATATTCTTTTATGACCGATGCCTCCAACCAATCGCGGCCACGATCATGATCTGCGGTTAGAATGAGATCACTCACGGAAGAGGCATTCTAGGTGAGATCTTGTGATGTCTGGATATCTGCGTAGGCCTGTCCGTTGCGGGCGGGAGCGGCTACGGTTGAACCTCAGGTGTGGGAGGGGGTTGGCGCCGACGTCATCATTGGGTCGCGGCGGTGCAGCGAAACCTTTCGAAGTGCGTCCCTGGAGCCAAGGATTGCGTGTATAGTAATGCCCCGCTCCTGCTCAGCAAAAGGCGTATCTCCGGGTTCGTGTGATGTCTTTGGAGCTCAAGGCGTCCACCGTGGTCGAGATGCAGCCTGCCAGCCTGACGGGTGTACATGTGTTCAGCCCATTTAGCGGGACCATAGGAAGCACGTACCTACAGTACGTCGGAGCTGCAGTGCTTAATCAACTCAGTACTCAGAGTCAACGTTCGTTTCGGCGTTGGTCGAGGTCGGTGACGACACGACTTGAAATCGGGCGTCGCTCACTCGATCGCGTAGCGTCACGTGCTCCGCCTAGATTAGATCTGAGATAGTGGCGCAAAAGGCTTGCGCGCCCCAAGGCCTTCCCCAACGTTTATGCTCACGTCGGTTTTCCGGGCACCCGCACGTCCACTCAATCCCCACCGACCAACGACGACGCATCCGCCGCTGGTCCGAAGCAAAAGTCGTCGTCTATAACAGCCCGTGCCCTCTGACACCACCTGCGCGCGCGATGTTCCGAGCAGGGCCCTCGATGCGCATTTCTGCGCACCTCAGGCGCACACTAGCGACCCATGCGTCTCCCTCGCCGCCCCCTCCTCCGACGCGGCACTCGTGGACGAAACACGAGATCCAGACGATATACGACGCGCCGCTGCTCGACCTGGTGTTCCGTGCCGCCTCCGTGCACCGCCAGTACCACGATCCGAGCAAGATCCAGCTCTGCACGCTCATGAACATCAAGAGTGAGTCTCGCCCGCACGTCCCTGCATCATCATCTGTCGCCCTCTCACACACACATTTTTTCTACCGTGACTGACCACCCGCGGCGTGCGTTTCAGCCGGCGGCTGCTCTGAAGACTGTAGGTCGGATTCGTGAGCGGATGCGTGCCACCGTCTTTTAACTCCGGCCGGCTGCAGGCTCGTACTGTTCGCAGTCCTCGCGGTACTCGACCCCGACCAAGGCGTCTCGCCTGCTGGACATCGAGCCCGTCCTGGAGGCGGCGCGGAAAGCCAAGGCGAACGGCAGCACGCGGTTCTGCATGGGTGCGGCCTGGCGTGATCTCGCCGGGCGGAAGCGCGGGTTCGAGCGCATCCTGACGATGGTGCGCGAGATTCGGGGGATGGGCATGGAGGTGTGCACGACGCTGGGGATGTTGACACCCGAGCAGGCGCGGCAGCTCAAAGAAGCGTAAGCAAAGGTGCCTGTGCCAGCCGTCACTCAGTACGCTCATGCGGTTCGTTAATATCACAGGGGTCTGACTGCGTACAACCACAACCTCGACACCTCACGCGAGTACTATCCCGAGGTGGGCCAATCCGTGCTGTCAGTCAGCTGTCGGTGTGGAATGAACGGACAATCTTCCAGGTCATTACCACGCGGTCCTACGACGAGCGGCTGGACACGATCTCGGCTGTTCGTGACGCTGGGATCAGCGTTTGCTCCGGTGGCATCCTAGGACTGGGAGAGTCGGACAAGGACCGTGTTGGCCTCATATGGGAGGTTTCGAAGTGAGTGTTTGATCGTACGCCTGTTTCCCGAGCACCTGGGCGCTCAGAGGGCGTCAGTATGCCAGAGCACCCGGAGTCGTTCCCGGTGAACGCGCTGGTTCCTATCCAGGGGACGCCGCTTGAGAACAACGAGGTACAGCGATTCATTCATATGGCCGAGATGTCCGTGTTGACATGCGCTATTACGACCAGCCGGTGCCGTACCAGACCATCCTGCGTACAATCGCCACTGCACGCATTGTGCTGCCGGGGACGATCATCCGGCTCGCAGCCGGTCGACAAACGCTGGACGAGAGCGAGCAGGCCATGTGTTTCCTGGCTGGCGCCAACGCGGTGTTTACAGGGGAACAGATGCTGACCACGCCGTGTACGTGCGGACGCAAATTTCGCGGGCTGGACGCTGACTGGGACGTGTCACACAGGCTCGCCGTGGGACGAAGACAAGGCGATGATGGGAAGGTGGGGGCTGGAGGGCATGGCGAGCTTCGAACAGGCGAATGTCGCACGGAAGGAAGGGGCTCGCCTGGAAGCCGAGGCGGACGTGCGACGAGTCGGTGCAGCGCCCGCGGAGACTTCCACGGAAGCGCAGGCCCGCGTCTGAGCAGGCTTCGTGCAGGAAGAGAGAGCGTCCGTCGAGAGCGTCCGCCAAGGGCTGGGGGTGCGTTCTGCGGTGTGTGGGCTGCTGTCAGAGGCGGCGAAGGGCGTCGGACGTGCATTGGCGTCGGCCGCACAGTGTATCGCTAGCGAGTTTGGATAGATTGCAACGGCGGGGGCGACTGGCAGATTTGCACTCAGATCTCGGCCCCGTTCTCATCTCGATTGCGTCCCGCGATGTCTCGACACTGTGCCTTGGATCTTCCTCCGACTTGGATTGGCCGACAGTGGTTGACAGTCGCACAGACGCCCACACCTGCCTATTCGGGCGACGGACGTTCAGCCGCAACGTCCGAGGCCCGCCAATCGAGGCTGCGCACCGTTCCTCACGCCCGCCGCCGGCAACAGTCCTCATACACAGGCAGATTTTCAGGAACGCCAACCGTGTGCGCTGCCTGCACACGGCGTGCTCTGGCCAGCGACTGCACCCCAGGCGAGGTCTACGACTGAATGCAGGGCGATGGCTCGAGGCCGTGGAAGCTGGGTGCGCATCTGACTCGGACTGCCAATATAGCCTGCGAAGGAAGGGTGGAGCTCCGACTCGGACTGGAGGGTGCCCCGCAGTGGCCCGCCTGACGGATCGCAACAATCTCCGGGGCGAGCGTGCGGAGATGGGAACGAGATAGTCTTGCGAGGAACCCGGAGGATGTCAGTCAGCCGTACGCTCGAGCTCGCGGTCTGAGTAAGGGTGAGCACCGCTTTCTCTGTCCCCATCCAAAGCTATTTCGACTGATTCGCCCACGGACGCTGCAGACCAGACCGGGCGATGCCTGCCGCTGTCCGCTCGCATTGGCCAGAGTCTGCCTCCGATGGCATGTGCCCACCGCTGCACGAACCTGGCCCTGAAATCTGCGACACGGCGGGGACGGGGCTTGCACGGCCCATCACTTGTCCACGGCACACAGAGCAAGCTTGCACAGCTTCTGTGCTTCCTCCTTTGCGGCTCGGGAGCGCCTCCGTCTCCGAGCCCGTCCAGCGGCCACAGACAGCGTCAAGCCCTCCGACCGAAGGCCACTCGCCCTTGATCCAGCCTGATGGATGCCCTCCCTGCAAGTCTGTCGCAGCCGCCAACGGCTGGTCCGAGACGGCCACGCCCGCTCGGACCAATCGTCGCCCTGGCCCCGCACTCGCTTCGCAGACGAATGGCCTCCTACTTCGGCCCTTATCGCGTCTGGAGCAGTCGACCAAAGTCATGTAGGCATACCGTATGCCACCGCCGTAAGCATCACGTCCCTCGCGACTCGACAGCTCCCGGCCACTCCCTCTTCCTCCCCTTTGCGCTAAACTAAACTTCACAAGCTCCCTGCCTCGCCATCCACCCGGCGGTTCGTGCCCAGGTTCCATAGAAAAGGCGGCGCTTCGCCTCGTCCGTCCACCACGATTTTTGCCTCTATGGCGCTTCACCCCCTGCACGCCCCATGTCTGTTTCAGCTCCCTTTGTTCGCGGCGCTAGGAATGGCTTCCTCTTCCAACACCCCAACTTACCCCGCAACCGCCGCTCCCCAGGCCCCTCCCGTTCCTCCCGTTCCTCGTCCTGCCCGCTTCTTCCCTCCTGACAGGTTCGTCCCGCCGACGGCCAGCTAATATCCCTCCCATCGCTCACCCATCTTTTATCAGATACGTCGCCGCCCAGGCCCAGCATGTCTACTACGGCATCGTGTCCAGGTTACCCATGGTGGCGTGGGTCTTCTCGCATCTTCTCCCGTCCCTCCAGCTGAGCTTACGGCCCACCCAGCCGCGTTACACTGACCGACTACAGAGGCCGCGTCCTGCTCGACACCTATGTCCGCCCGACGTGAGCGTGCTCGCACCGTTCCGCCCCGGTCGATGCTGACCAAATCCCCCTCCGAAGCCAGCCGGTCGCCGACTACAGAACGGCGGAGACGGGGCTGCAGGCACATCACCTCAACGACGGTGCGCATGCTTACCTCTCCCGAGCTCGGCCTTCGAGAAGGCGGGGGTTCCTGACTCCATCTTGTTCCAGCGCCCGTCTTCATCGACGTCCAGCGCCAAGTGGCTTCCATCATCCGCGACAAAATTCTGGTGGGCTACGCACTATGGGACTTCCTCTCCGTACGTCCGTCCCTGTCACCCGACGACTTCTGGGGTGCTTACCACCGCTCCGTTCCAGGTCATGAACCTCGTCCACCCCGCCCTCATGACGCGCGACGCCGCCCTCTTCCTCTCCTTCCGCCGCTCCCTCGCGGTCCAGCCCAACGTCCGCGTCCCGCTCAAGACCCTCGTCAAGCGGTTCATGGGCCGGGACATCGAGGAGAACGGCGACATTCCGGTGAGTTGCGTTCACCGCAGCGAGCGACACAACGCGCCTGACACAGTCTCGAGCAGGTGGAGCGGGCTCGAGCCGCTCTGGATCTCTTCCGTTCGTGCGAGCAGGTTTGGGAGGGCATCATTGCCACAGGGGCGTGGCCGTGCGCCCTACCTCCAATCGAGTATCGCGCCTACTTTACATGACCACCACTCGCTTCCCCCTCGCTTCCCATCCCTTACGCCCCCTGCAATCCCACATAGCCTAATGCAGTATCGACCGCACGGCTCCGAGGCTAGATGTACGACTCTAATTCCTACTGACGCAGACGTGGACGGCGTGCCCTCGTGGCCGTGTATCACTACATCCGTGTAATTCTCGACCTCACGTTCCTGCGGATCCCTACCTAGCATAATCGCTAATACACTGGCTGGTCCTCCCTATTTCCCTCCGATGCTGCGGTGGAAAACACGCTATATATGGGCTAGTAATACACGTCGGGGCAGCAAGGCGGGACGGCCGCAGATCACAGCGCCGCGGCGAGTTCCACCTCTCGCTTGTTCAGCCGGTCGATCTCAACCTCGAGCGCCACGTTCGCCATCTCAATCTGGAGGATGCTCGATATTAACTCCGTCCAGCGTGTCTCCAGAGAAGTCAGCTGCGTCCCAAGCCGCGTCTGTGCACAAACGCCTGTAAGTCGGATGCGCACGCCGGTCCCACCACATAACGCTCACCTGGTAGTTCTTCCGGTCCCGATTGACCTCAGTCGTCAGGTTCTTCAGGTCCTCCAGGGCCTTCTCGATGTTCTGTGCAGTAGCCTCATTCAGA
Source organism: Earliella scabrosa (assembly GCA_022605405.1). Lineage (NCBI taxonomy): Eukaryota > Fungi > Basidiomycota > Agaricomycetes > Polyporales > Polyporaceae > Earliella > Earliella scabrosa. The sequence goes on along the minus strand of JABYQQ010000003.1, from coordinate 1,091,651 downwards.
TAGTTGTGTATCCGCCAGGCGTTGGACCCGTATTGCTGTAATAGGGCGAGGTTTACGTGACTGCGACGCTTGCGTAAATGGGGGGATGCTGAGATATGAGATATGGGCTGCGTCTGACTTACCGAGTCTTTTGGTGCTCCAGCTGCGCTCTCGCGTTCTTCAGAGATTCTTGCCACTCCTCCTCGTTCTCCGGCGCAGAGGGAGCAGGCAACTGGTACCGCGTTGTGTCTAGTGGAGGCAGCAAGCGGTGATTTGTTATCCGGTCAAGCTCGGCTTGCAGCATGGGGTTATTCTGGCACGTCGGTCAATACGCCTGTCAAGAACCACGAGAGACACGGAACGGTGCGCACGAACAGCAAACAATGTCGGCTCGGGCGGCACACTCGGATGCAAGGCCTGTGGCGGTTTCCCCTCGCGCGCAAGCTCCCGCTCGACCTTCTCCTTCAATATGGGGTACTGCTCCAGTTCGTTGTCATAGTACGGCAGAGAGTCAAAGATCATAGCGGGCTGAGCGGTGCCGTTTGTCCCAGAAGACATTTTGGGTGGAGGTGGTTGGAAGCGAGAGAGAGCGGATGCAGGACAGGCGCCCGCGCAGCGCGTCAGGATGTGTGAACGGCGGCGGTGAGCGTGTTTGCGCACTCCGCCTATTCCTCGACGTCGACAACCATGTCTCTCCGGCTGGCTCGCTCTACGGGCCAGCTCCTACGCCATGTCTCTCTTCGCCCCTCAGCAGCGGGCGCAGTGCACCTGAGCCGCGCTCTCCACTCCTCCAAGCCGTCGCAGGGTACGCCGTTCGTCACGCCCGCGTCTCTACTGGACTGACGGTCGGACTACCCCCTTCCCTCCCTCCAGCATCGACGTCCCCCTTCACGGAGCCCACGTCTCCGAACCCGACGCTGACCAAGTACGCCGACGCCGCGGAGAAGCTGCACTCGTACGGGTCCTACCTCGTGCAGTGCCTGCCCAAGTACATCCAGCAGTTCTCCGTGCTCAAGGACGAGCTCACGCTCTACGTGCCGCCCGCGGGCGTCGTGCCCGTGCTCACCTTCCTCCGCGACCACTCGCAGTGCCAGTACAAGGCGTGCATGGACATCAGCGGCGCCGACTACCCCGAGCGCGACAAGCGGTTCGAGGTCGTCTACCACCTCCTCAGCGTGAAGTACGGCGGCCGGATCCGGGTCAAGACGTACGCGGGCGAGGCGGACGCCGTGCCCAGCGCGGTGGGCGTGTTCAGGGGCGCGGACTGGTGCGTTTTCTTTTGCGTTCGCGTCTCGTTGGCCGTGCCGTTACGGGCTTCTTTGTGTGTGTGTGCCCCATCAGCTGACGGGCTCTGTTGCGCAGGTACGAGCGCGAGGTCTGGGACCTGTACGGCGTTTTCTTCGAGGGCCACCCCGACCTGTGCGTGTTGTCCCTAATTGCGACCATATGTGACATCTGACCGACCGAATCGCAGCCGCCGTATCCTCACTGATTACGGTATGTGTACCGAGCTGCCCGGCTGATTGCGTTCTAATCCTGTTATCGCAGGCTTTGAGGGACACCCGCTTCGGAAAGACTTCCCGCTGACCGTAAGGCGTCGATCATCGTCCGTCCAGAACAACGAAGTGGCTCATGCTCTTGTCTGTCTGTGTAGGGTTACACTGAGTTACGCTACGACGAGGAGAGGAAGCGGGTCGTCTACGAGCCGCTCCAGCTCACTCAAGCTTTCCGGTGCGTGTACTGTCACTGTCGAAACGAACGAACGGTGTTGAACCTTCATCCTCTCTGCACAGGAACTTCGACGCTCTATCGCCCTGGGAGCAAGTCGGTGACGGTACTGCCCCGAAGCGGCCGGACGAGCTCAAGCCCGTACCACCTCCGCCACCTCCTCCTGAGGAGAAGAAGTAGATGTAGTACTCCCGAGCGTATAATACATAGGGTCTCGTCCTCCATGCGCTACTGTACAACGTCGCGTCGCGTCCGTGACTCCAGTACTAGCCAGCAACATACACTTGATCAGGATGCAGCCTTCTCATCATCGGTATCCTGTTCGACTGCCTTCTCCGAAGCCTTCTTGTCCCAACCCATTCTTGAGCCGATGTATTCTTGCCCAACAACTTCGGCGCCGAGTCGGATAGACTCCACAACGAGATCTTCTACCCAGTCATAGTCGTCCCAAAGCTCTAGCCATTTGGCGGGGATAGCTTGAGTGACCGTGGAGTGAATGAGGTTATGGTGGGGATCGGAGAGGCAGAGGAGGAACTGTAGGGACGACTGCGAGGCAGGGACTTGGGGAGCGGCGTCCGCGGATGCAGGGAGCTGCGGTAGCGCGAACGTCGTCGTGTAGGGCTGCACCCGGAGGTACACGTAGGAGTACGTGGTAGGATTCTGTGTGGAAGAAGCGGGGGCTTGCTCAGGCTTGACATTGCGTTTCATCAATTCTTCAAGGTTGGCCTGCAAGACGCTCACTATGACTGTGTACGCTCCAATATGCACACATACATACCTGTGCAAGCTTGAGAGCGGCATCATAGCCGTCGACCGCATTGAGGTCCCTCTTGCCATCCTCAGCATCCTTTGGACGAGACTCGTCCCCACGGTTTACAACAAGGTCCCCACCCTCGACTTGTTCCATGATCTAGACGGGCAACGTCAGTGTCCGCAGGCCGTGAGAGCGGGCGTTGACCTTACTCGCGAAAGTGCACGGTAGACGAGGCTCTCAATGCCGTCATATCCTTGCATGTCATGGCTGAGCCATACCTGGATGACTTCGTGCTCCGAGATGGGGGGCGCCACGACGTTCAAGATGTCCGTAAGGGTCGATAAGCCGACTCGCTTGAAGTCCTGACCTGAACACGGAATGAACATCTCGAGTGCGTGTGATAGCCCAACCTACGCACTGAGTTTATCCAGTTGTGCCGTCTTCGCGTACTCGAGCACGCCCTCTCCCCACTTGCGTGCCTGCTCGTTCTTCGGGAGATTCTTCACCTGCTCGTCCACCACGGACTTCGCCTGCTGCAAGGCCGTGGTCGCGGTCGACCAAACGCTTCCCCATCCCCACCCTCCTGCTGGAGCAGCAGCAGCCTGCGCCTCTTGAGGAGTAGGCTCGGACTTCGAGGGTGCGACGCTGACGCGAGAGCTGGAGGATTCCGTGCGGGAAAGCGGGACCGCGCCGGGAAGTAGGGGTGCGGGAGTGCCGACCTTGACTCGCTCCGTGCTCTTGCGTACGGTGGGCGTGCCGGCTCTGGAGAGCGGTCGGTCTATGTGCACCGAGGGCCGCGGGGGTTCAGAGCTCTTCTGCGTGATCTCGTCGATGAATGCGAACACCTCCGCTTCGCCTTCCGTGGGGGGTTGCGCGCCTTGTCCAGGAGGAGGTGCGCCTGGAGCTTCCGGAGGGGCGAGGTTGTCAAGGTCGTCAAGGAACTGGAGAGCTTCCTGATGCTTTGACTTGGATTTCGTAGACATGGTGGGTGGGTGAGGACAGAACAAGGCAAGGTACCGGCGGCGAAGCAACAGACTGAGAGAGCGCCTGGAAGCGGACTTGGTCAAGTGGCGCCCATGTGATCGAACTGACTCGGAGTACTGGATTCGTTTCGTGGTTTGTTCTTGCGTGCAAGAACCTGGCAGTTAACATTGCAAGGCCAGCGCTTGATTGTGAGTGAGCGTCCAGTGCTACTCTTTGCGTCTCTGATCACCTCCTTCCTATCAGGTATAGGCCACAGGTTGCTCAACAACTTCCCCAACGTGGGTCTTTGCTTATCACCAGGCCACTGCGCGTCCACGGCGAGTGTTCGAACAAGCACCCGAAGGGGCTCAGTATGGCTGGCCATGATGACTCGGACTCTGAAGACGAGCAGCAGTTCGTCGTCGGTAAGGCAGCACTGCTGTTGTATAGACAATCTAGTGGTACTGACGCTCGCTTCCAGAGGTAATCAAGGCTGCGAGAGTACATAAAGGCCGATGGGTACGTCCTGTGTATTGATCTGACACTAGTATCTTCGATGCCCAATCTGACCGACTTATGTAGGAATACCGCGTAAAGGTAACCATACCACCACCATGACGATGGATGACCATCCTAATGTCATTGCACCTGCGGCATCTTCACCATAACAGTGGGCCAATTATGACTCTTCGGATGACACGTCGGTCTCGTTCCTCTGATACGGTGATGATACTCACATGACACTGCAGATGGGAGCCGGCAAAGAATCTCACCAACTGTAAGCGCCTCTTGAAGAGCTTCTGGGAGGACGTCGGGATGGACGACGAGGATTACTACGAAGGTTATGAAGTTATGGCTACCCCGACATGGATCAGTTCGTAATTTCTGTGCATGCTGTATGCGCAGCCTTTACTGACCAGCCATTGTAGAAAGAGAGAAGGCACATTTCCTGAAGAGTCTGAACAAACGTGAGACAGAAGAGGATGAGAGTGAGGACGACGCCACAGGACCGTCGAGCTTTGTGGCAAAGATCGGCGAACCATCAGTCAAGAAGGAAAAGGTCAGCGGTAGGTTTACTCTTCTAGCTGAACAGATACAGATGGATGACGTACTCCGCAGACTACCAAGAAGCGAGGCCGGCCACCCAAAATCAAGCCCAAGCCAGAACCCGTACGTTGTCATCGATATCGAGATACTACCGCCCCGTTAAACCCACACGATAGGGTGGTGCATATGACTCTGACAATGCTACTTTGTCCGCCACTCGGAAGAAAGGAAAGAAGCGCGCCAAAGCACTTGTCTCCTCTGTCAGTACTCTCTTCAGTACAACAGAGCGGCTGACTGATTACGATCTAGTCTGAGGATGAGGATGACGACAAGCCTCTTTCCAGCGTCGTCAAACCTACCAGACCGACCATCAAGATTCCAGCACAGGTACATGATGCTGCAACCTATCGTCGTGTCTTCACGATCGCTGATGCTTCGAGTAGCGTAAGAAGCCATCGCCCAGTCCGGACAGTGGCTCTGCCGGTTCTCTGTTCTCCGATAAGGACCAAGTCTCTTCCCCAGAGGTAGCCCTCGGCTCAGCATCCGGCACCCAAACAGCGAACAAGCCTCCCAACATTCCGATGAAGCGACCGAGTGGAGACAACGTGGGGTCCGGTCAGCGCAAGCGGCAAGTCATGGAAATGCCCATGCCAATCACTGGGACTGCTGGAAACGCCACGAAAGCCCGGCTAGCCCAACGAATCCCGCAGCCGGTCTCTCAGTCAACCGCTTCGACCAGCACCAAGCTCGCCTTATCGCAACTGAAGTTCAAGAAGAACTCTGCCACGACATCTGCGATATCCCCAGTTCAGACGAACAGCCCCACTAATGTAGCGCCGGCTATTCCACCCCTACCCAGACGATCTGGGTCAACATCGAGCCACGGACAATCTCCTGCACCTCCTGCACAGGATAGTCCGATGCTTGAGTCATATACACCCGTCGCCGTAGCTCAGCCGTCCCAGTCCACCGAGCAACGGTGACTACTCTTTACATTGCAATCGTGTTGGCATACTGATGAAGCACTCAGGCGGGTGACTCTTCCACTACCTCGACGCAACGTCGTGAGACAACAGCTCCAGTCGCCAGTCACCGACCCAATGGCGGCTGCCGACAAGTTCTTGTCCCAGGTTATGCCCGCTGAGTAAGTGTTTTAGTACTGGAAGGAAGTGTGTTGCTAATGCACGCAACGCAGGATGGCATCTTCTATGCAGTGAGTTCTAGGTAGACCCTATTGTTTGATCAAGGTCTCGAATTGAACGTCGTGGTTTAGGGAGGAGGCCGTGTCAGATATGCCGCCACCCCCGGTCCCCGCCCGAGCGACGCAAGTCAAACCCGGAGCGCTTCCACGGTGAGCATGTTTCGTCTGATCGAGCGCACCTTCTAATTCTCCTCCAGAATACCCAAGAAGTGGAAGTGGACTGGCGAGCTGTTCATGGACGTCAGCCGCAACAGAGCAGAACGATTATGCGAAGTCACGCTTTCCAAACCCTCTGAGCCTCTCCCCAATGGCCTCCGCTTCAGCATTTGTCTCACCAGCGACAGTATTCGTCTATCCGCCTTCCAGTCTCTTGCGAGCCTGCCTCTGTTTCTCCTCGCCTCTACGCGGCCACAACAGTTCACTAAGATTGGGCCCATGGAGGACAAGGACGCCGATGCGGTCAAGCAGCTAGGAACGTATATGAGGAACAAGTCTTTGGTGAGGCAATCGTCATGTCCGACTGCGAGGCACCTGACCTGATCCATCATAGTTCTGCTTCGCCCATCTGTACATGGACGACACATCGGTTGCTCTACTGATCGTCTATCCTACGGACCATCCCATCGCGAACAAGGTGCTCCAAGTCCCAATAACACTTGCCAAGGATACCCATCTCCAGGCCGCGCTGGTTCCCTGGGAACTGACGAGCAAAGAATTCGGTTCGACGAACTGGAAACAGAGAGTGCCGACGATCGAGACAGCGCTCGATCCCAAACTCGTCCCCGTACTCGACGCTCGTGGTCGCGAGGTAGTCACGAAACGTCGCTTCCATCAGGCACTCCACATTCTACGGATCCCCCGAGCAGTCTTCGACTATGTGTCCCTGATCTCCAGACCGTACTGCATATGGACTGGCCCAACCGACACGACGTCTACGTCTGCGAGCTACGAAACATCTTTGCTCAAGGAAGTTCTCTCCACATGCAAGGGAAAGGACATGGGTCACAAGGCAGACGTCCGCGTCATCTTCGTCCATGTGGGCGGGCTGGCTACTCTCCACCTGCTTCCCGCACTGGCCGAGCGGCGGATGAAGACAGCAGTGCGGTTCTTGACGTACGGAACGCATCCGAGTGTGCCCCGTGAACGATGGGGCGTGCGGGAGATCTATCCACTCGGTTCGTTCCCGCGATGGTTGCTCCTCGACGTCCTTCTGACATTTTCTGACGTCCTGCACAGGCGGCGTCGTTACGTTCACGCCCGGTGCTATCATCGAAGGCCACCTTCGGCTCTTCAGCCGCATCAAGCAGATCGCGGAGCACCCGACGTGGGAGTGCTATGTGTTGCCATCGGTCGTGGCGATGGTCGCAAAACTCACCTGTCAAGGACAACATCCGTTACGTGTTTATGACGAGTAAGTTCGTACTGTCTTTCTTCCCATTCACCATACTGATCCTTGCTCAGCGGCAATTTCGTCTACGAAGAGCTGCTCAAGCTAATTGAGCAAGGCACCGTTGCCTTGCTACAAGCCCCCCAGGTGGGGCGGGACTCCCTATCGAAGGGCGACCCGTCTTTGGTGTGGACGCGGTGGACACTGCGCCTGCCGGCCATGAACGCGCGACAGATATTGGAGGAGTGCCTTTCAGTAGCGGCAGATACGTTTGCGAACACGTCGGAGGCTGACCTGCCCCGGGCCATCGAGAAGGAGATCGCTCGTGACCTCTGGCGAATGCAGAACCAACCTGCCATTATGGACGACCATCGACGGTTTGTAGTCATACATACCAGGGCCGACGCGAACCTTCCCAAGGAGGCGAAAGGGGTAAGTCCCGCACCACATACGATGTCGTCCCACTCACGTTCCCCGAATTGACAGTTCGAGTGTACCACCCTCTCGAACTTTGACTTCAGAGACGACTTCTACGCAGACAAGAAGCAGTAATTTCGAAGCGACGCTCGTGCCTTAGCTAGGCTGTGACGACTCTCTTTTGCCGGCCCCATATCATCATGTAACATGCTCTATGTACTCCACGATTCCATTTCATACAATTATCGTTCCCCAGTATGTCGTGGATGCATGCGAGTTTGACCGCGAAACTCATAGAGCGCAGTGACTGGTTCAAGCATGTGATTGTATGGGCGTCTATATGGTCGGCTTCTAGCAGCCAGCTCGATAGCGGTGCGGCTGCAATAACGGCCGTCATATACGTCCGGGGCTGCTCGCGGACAACCTCGACGCCGTCCACATCCCCTCTCCAACCTGGCAACATGTCCGGCATCGACGCCATTCTGTCAAACCCCGCCTACCATGACTATCTGGCTATCCTGAAGGGTGCGCGGAATGGTCTCGTCTATGGAGTGAAGGTCCGCTTCCCCCATGCGCTTATTATGGCTATCCTCTTTGGCCGCGGAGAGTGAGCATTCGTCAATTTACGCGATTCGTGCATCGCTGACATTACCGTGTGTAGCTGGATGACTCGTCTAAAGACGATCTACCGGGCCACGAGGCAGCACGCTCTGAACCTGGCCAAGTTCGTCTCCCTGTACAAGACGCTGCTGCTTGTACAAAAGAAGATAAATGGAGGCAAGGAACGGAGCATGGACACGTTTATCGCCGGGTTGATTGGTGGTTATGTGGTGTTTGGCGAGCGGAACGCTGTCAACGAGCAGGTGCGTCCTACTTAATTGCATTTGTTACGTGAACGCGCCCCTCAGCCAAGCCGCTACAGATCGTGTTGTACGTATGCTCCCGCGTCGTAGCATCGTTCATTGCTCGCGCAAAGACCTCGTACTCCGGCGCCGCCCCCGCCTCGGGGAGACCCTTGCCTCCAGACGCCAAGCAGTTCTCTATCTTCGCGGCTCTCTGCTGGGGTGCGGTGATGTGGCTCTTCCAGGAGAGGGGAGAGACGATCCAGCCCGGCATGTTCAACTCCATGACGTACCTCTACCGGGATTCAGAGCACTGGAACAGCTTGAAGACGCTTTTTTGGCACAACAAGTGATCCCAAGCTCGCTTACGGGGACGATACCACGGACGCACGCGTACATTGGTTAGATGTATACCCACCGTAGGTCGTCCATTGTACATGAGACAGCCACGTAATACGATGCATGCCGGTGTACTGTACAGCATGACGAAGCAGTCGAGTCTTGTTACGACCCCATCCGAGCAGCGTTTTGGACCCCCGCAGACGTCATTTGCCCGCGAGCCCCCCGCTATTCTAGGACGCCGAATGCTGGCCTTGTTGGGTTTAGACTTCGTGTGAATGAACAAGACTAGCATCGACGATTCTACGACAGGGTGCAACGGGAGCAATTTGCTGCATTAGCCCGCCCCTGTGTCCGTTGTAGTGCTCCCGCAATTGTATCTGATACCGCGTCCAAGACAATACAGCAGCCGTACTATAGCTACTTGTAGATCATCCGCGCCGCACCGGTGCCCGCTGCGGTCCGCGAGTCAGTCCAGCTTCTGACATGGACTCGGATGCCGTCTCTATATCGTGACGTTCCGCCACGACGCCGGCCAGAAGAGGTCAAGTGCAGCGTGCTCCGCCTGCAATGATGGCGGCTTCCCGCCAGCCGCGGACCGACGCCGACGTGGCGGCTCAACGCGCCCCGTTCAGGCCACATCCGAGCGGAACCTTCTAGTGGCGGCAGTGTCGGGGAGAATGGAGAACTGCAGTGAAACCGTTGGCAGAACTGCGTAGCATGCGGTCTCGACTCGCGTGGACGCGCAGCTCAGCACGGTGCACAAGCAAAATTCCAGTCCTCACACTCCCGAGGTCCCCTCCCAGCGACGGGCGACACTACGTCGCATTTCCGCGCGAGACGGACACCGCGCTGGGAGCTCCGCTCGGGGAACCTTCACCGGTACGACGGATGCTGGACGTCAGCGTGGGTTTCTTCGGGGGCTTGGGACAGCGCGGTTCTGCACATCCTTACCCGCGCGGCGCGGGCATCGTGCGCGTCTGATTCTGGCGCAGCGGTCAGCACAACGCCAGGCGAACATTCGAAGTGCTCGTCTGGCCGGTGGCTTAGCGCGGCTGATCGTAAACGCCGACCACCGGATCCTCGTGCGCACGTCGCCCATCCATCGTCACGATGTCGGATGGGGCATGACGAATCTAGACAAGGGGCGGGTTGGTCATCGTGTCAGAGTTGGGAATGGTGTTCCACGTCAAACGAAAACGCACGGCATCGCTGAGAGCAGGCCGTATGGCTGCAGAAATTGCGAGGCGATGACTGTTTGCACAAGCGGCTGCGCAGAGTACACGGATAGGACCACGGTTGTTGTCGAATAGCAAATCTGTCAATGTCAGTGTCAGACGCAGCGGTTTGCCACTACAATGCCTTGCAAGCAGAGTGAGTGCACACGGAGCATTTGGATAGGAGAGACGATCACCTCCGAGGTGTAGTCATACATTCTCGCAAGCACAGTCGCAAAACATCGTCAGGAAAGGAGACGTCCAGAGCACAATGTACAGCCACTTAACGTGAGGGGGGATATATGTACATTGAGAAGCAAGTGAGAAGATCGTTGACAGGGGCAGATGCAGATGCCCCCCGACAGGGACCCGGAAGACGTAATAAACCCAACGAGAAAGTAGGTGGAAGACGTGGTATCATAGAACGAGGTAAGTAGGCGGGAAGATGGGTCAGTTCTATATAGTCCTGAAGTTGCCCTACATGATAATACACTTGCGCTTCTTCTCCTTCTCCGGTGACCGTACGGGACCCTGCACACCGTGCTCCTGGTTCTTCGTGTTTCGAAGTTCCCGGACGAGGTTCATGAAGAGGCGTTCCACGTTGTGCGCGGTTTTTGCTGATGTTTCCAGAAAATCGCAGCCAAACGACCGCGCCAGCGCCGCACCCTCGTCTCTCGAGACCTCCCGCTCGTACTGTTTGTCGCACTTGTTCCCGACAAGCATGAAGACCGGCTTCTGTCGCTTGACTTTCAACATGGCCTGTCGGAAGACGTCGAGTCGCTCGAATGTCGCCCTTGATGCGATCGAGTAGACCAGGATAAATCCCTGGCCTTCCCTGCAAAGGAGGTCGGATCGGAAGCTCATGCCGGTGATGGAAAGGGACCATACCTGACCCATTGGTCTCGGAGCGTCGCGTACTCCTCTGGTGTGACACATGATCAGCGGAAGCCGGCAAGGGGGTCGGCGGGAAGTAGACACACCTTGTCCTGCCGTATCGATCACTTCCACGAAGCACATGCGATTGTCGACTACGAGTTGCTTGCGATACGCATCTTCTATCGTCGGATCGTACGTCTGAAGACAAATGGATATTTCGCCACAGGACGAGAGCGCGAACATAACATACCTCTACGAGGGGGCGAGTCACGGGTGACGGCGTTGAGAGGATGGAGGCGGAACACGCGAACAGAGGTGCTTACCAACAAAGCAATTGAGCGTGAACTGGGGGCATGCAATGAGCGCGCCGGCCGAGTAGAAGAGCAGGACGGACACACCTGTACAGCCAATGCAGTCTTTCCTACACCTCCATCACCAAGAACGGCTACTCTCCAGCTATCCATGTCTGACGCGGGGCACGCATGCTCAGGACACTGGGGAGAGTGTGTGAGTGAGAAGAGAGACACACCTCAAGTGGTGGTGGGAAACGAGAGTGTAGAATGTGGATCTGGGGGGATGGTAAGCGGGGGTCGGGCGGGGCGGGCTGGAGGGACGTGCCTCAAGTGAAGGATCGGGGCAGGGGGTCGTAAGGCGAAGAGGAGAGAGGCGAAGGAGACGATAAAAGATAATAAGGAGATATACGTCGTGCAAGTTCGTGCAGGTCGTAACGAAAGCCGGGGAGGGGGAGGAGGGCCTCGGACGGGGTCGCTGGTGGACGTAGACAGAGTACAGATTTGTCCTTGCACGCGCGGAGGAGCGCCCCCGGGTATTTCTACTCAATCACAAACACAGCCAACTCGCCGCTTTTTCGTACAATCGCCCCAAATCGGGCAGATGGCCTTCCTCCTAATCTGGCCGGTCCACGCCTCCGCGCCCCGTGCCCCCGGCCGCCCAGCCACGCCCGTCCCCTCGTCTTCGCCCCGGCTTCTCCAGCGAGCACCGCGCGGCCATCCTCGTCCCACTGCGGCCCCCCCGGACCCCGGCGCTCGAGCCGACGTCGAGGCACAAAGCAGGGCGCACCGGCCATCGCCGACTGTCCGGGGGCGTATCAGCACAGTAACTGCCACATCTCAGGCACGCTCCTACGCCTACGCTCATCCAACCATATTCGACGCCTCGCCCCATATCGCCATGTGCTCTCCTACGAACCTATTATTCACTCTCTGTTCCAAGCTTGCATCCTCCATTCTACATCCATCGCACCATTGTTTCCCCGCCCTATTGTGTTTCTCATACGCGTTCATCTCCTCGTCTCCATCCGACCTGTCTAACGGTCCACCAGCGTCCACCCCTCCAGCCGCGAACCGCGTGCGAGTCTCTATTCCGTTCATTCTCACCGCGCATGTGTCCCAGTACGTAACATTACGGGGAGGCTCCTCCCAGTCTATCCCTGGCTCGCTCATCAACGCTCAAACTATCTTCGGCCCGAGCGGAACACACCTCGCCGACCCACACGTCCACCCCGGCTCTACACGGACATTCTGTGGATGGGTTGCAATCACCCTACTCAACTTCACATCGCGGTGCCACCAAGAAGAGCTGTGCCGCAGACTCAGAATATACGCCGCCAGGCAGATGACCCAGAACGCGCGCAGAACACCCTCTTCTCCAGCCTCTCCCAGCCTCCGAGCCCAGAAATCCATCTGCCTTGAGGCCGGCCTGATCACCAAAGTACACATCACCAGATGACCCCGCGTGTCCCTGAATGGCCTTGCAAGTCCCATAAATCCTAAACTCTGTCAAGTTATGGCATCTAAACTAGATGCCGTCATCGTACGTCCGTTTGTGCGGCCGTCTGTCTGGTTAGTGGTAAGAGAATGCGCCTTACCTGATAACGGTAGCATGATCGACTATCTGGCATGCACAGTGTTCAGGAGCGGCCTAACACTGGCATCACAAATCACTAGAACGGCTGGAATGAGATAATCACGAGTGTCATTCCGAATTCCATTGCTCGTTCCACACACGTTGTGAGATGCATCCCAGGCTCCATCGCCGCTCCGAGCACTATTGCATGTCGTTCGCATAAGCGACCCTGGGCGAACCTAGGGTGTGGGCGGGTAACTGATTCACCTTTCCCCTTCAGGTCATGGATATGTGCAAAGTCAATGCAGTCATGTAATAGCGGCCGACAACGATAGTAGACTCACTGTTAGCAATTGCAAGTTGGGGGAGGGACGTCGACGCTCATGATGAACACTTACTTATTGCCTTGGACAGCGTCGACGGCGAGGCCGGAGACCGGGAGAAACTGGACGGCGAGACCCGCAGTCCGAACGGCGGTCACATCTCAGTTGAGCCCCGTGGTCGGGGGCGACGCCGGGGCGAGCTGCAGCAGGCGAGCACTGTGGCACAATCGTAGCACGTCGCGACCGGCGCAGAGGAAAGTCGTGATTTATGTAAGACTACGGGGTACACGTTCAGTGTCCTAGTACGCCAGCCGCGCGCGACGTGCGACTTACACGACCCGTTTACAGCCGCCGTCTCGGGCCGATGATGGCGCATTTCTCGCTTTTGCCAGCGATTGAGGGTCAATTCGAAAGTGGAGAAGTTTGCAGTAGGCGACGGTGAGGTGAGTCTTGCGCTCGGGGGGATGACTCGAGCGCTGAATTCATTATAGCTGTCAGATCCGTCCCGATAGAAGAGAGCCTCCTGCAGGAAGACTGTTCGAAGCGTAAGTTCCGGTGTGCTCGTGGAAAAAGAGAGGGGTTCAGGCGCGCCGTGTGCGGCAATGCTGAGCAAGATTGCATCCAAATTAACCATGAGCGCATGGGTGTAGGCCATCCGGATCCGACAGGTCGTTGAAAGGCAGCGGAGGCTCTGCAAGGTGCGCGAGGTCGACGCGGTGGCCCTGATGAGTCCAATTCTGGGTGTGCGCAAGTTGCCGAGCGAGTGAGGGAAGGAGACGTAAGGTGAGGACGGGACCTGTTTGTGAACCTGACCACGGCCTAGGCTGCATGGGTGCACTACCACAAGACCGGCACTTTTTCACTCCAACTGCCATCGACGTACCGTTGTGGGCTCCTGTAGGCCATCCGCTGACCCTCTTGACCGGTAGGTAACCGGTCGGCGCCGGCGGGGCTCCGCAAGCTCAGTACCCCCATCCTTACACTTGCGGCGTTGGCTCAAGTTGAGCGGTACGTGTCCAGCGTTCGTATCTCACTCGTGATCCTTCGTATGTTCTGTCGATGCCATTAATGTAGGATCTGCTTCCAGTGGTGTTCAGCTTCTCTCTGCCACCGAATGTGGCGCGGCCTGGGTCGTGCGACCATGCGCGAAGATTTTGAGCTTCTCAGGCCCGGTCTCAGGGACCTCTCCTCTCTCTCATGCACCCCGTGCCAATATTGCCTGAGATAGTGCGTGCATCCCTCGCTTACGCGTTATGCTCGCAAGTGGCGGTGCATCACCCTCTATCCGATCCTCTAACTCTGACCTGGGACATGCATGTAGTCACCATCAGTGGTGCGTCACCATCCGGAGTTCTATGGTATTCCATGTTGAAGATGCTTACTTTGCAGTGCAGATAGAGTGCTACTCGTACACGCCCACCGCCCTAGTGGCCTCGTAACCGGATGTCCACACTCCGCCCGTGTCGTGGCGCCCACGTAGCAAGTGACCTCCACGCTCTGCGTCCTTGTTCTCTCCAAGTCCCTTAGAATGTTCCCAAATAGACCGCCTGTGCTTCAGCGGCGATTCCCAGTTGATAACCGGAGCGACCGGCTCTCCAGAGCGCACGATCCACGGTGCACCAACGCATCCTCCCCTCTGCCCTCTGTGCTCTCTCGACTCTGCCGTGCGCCACAAGGTCAGAAGCCGGAAGCTTTTTGCCACTTCGTGCGTGTTCTACGGATATGGGATGACCTCCGCATGCACTCATCCCCTCCCAGTTAGGAAGCATCTCTCTACCAGCGGAACGCTCTGTCCGGCGTATGTAGTCTTGTGAGTGGCACCGAGAACTTTCACGCCGACCCGAATGCTAACTGACAACAAGACTAAGTTATGGGGTGCCTCATTCTGCTCGGACCGTGTCCAATGCCCCGAACCCTCGCCCCCACAACAGCGCCCGTTCCATGAGAGCCTCTCCCCCGCTACTTCCTGTCCAACCCATCGCGGTGCGTTCCAAGTTGGCATCAATATGTGGATACCAACTGACTGACTGGCAGTCACACTGGTCCTGCCACCTGTCCCTGTCCCCATTGACCGGACCAGACCGGTATGATTGGTCCGGACTCAAGTGCCCTAACCGAAATCCCTTCTTCTCCCGGTCATTAGACGGCGATCAACTGGCGGTCAGCTCAACCTCCACCCCCCTAGGTACGTCCGCGATTCTAGCTTGCTTTTCATGCCACCCTGTGCCCGCATATTGTGCGATGTTTCTACGCGCTGCAGCGACCGTGGAGTCTCGAGCAATCGCTCCCTGAGCGATCCCACGCTAGCGGTTGGCGAGCAGGGGATCAGTGCAAGCGAGGCGCACCGCGTTCCCTGGCACTATCGACGCTGATATCGCTGATTGCGCCAATAAAATGCACCTCTTGATCCTCACCATGCACGGTATCGACCGGTCTGCGAGGGCCCCATCGCGCTCAGAGACTGCATCTGGGTGGGTCATCCATGACACTGGCGCGGAAATGCTCATCGTCGTGGACGCCCCGAGGAAAACGACCGCGGCATTGGTACACTCCGCGGGCCGGTGTCTTGGCTGGCCTCCGAGCTTGGAGAGACGGCGCATCGTACCAGTCTAAGAAATTCGATTCCCATCTCGCGTCGTACGGTCGCGCATTGCTCGATCACGCCATTGAAGGCTCTCTTGCCGTGAAAATACTGATGGTCGTCGATATATATTCCTCTCGTCCATAGGGCATGCCCGGGAGCCATTTGGGCGTCATGCGAGCCTATCCCTCCGTTGCTCGTGTCATACGTGATGAACTGACTGTGCTTCTTCCCATCGCCGCGCGCACAGACGCTATCAACTGCAGTGGTGCTGCCATATTCAACCTATCTCGCGGCGAATCGCGGCGACGTGGCCAGGATACACCTTCAGCCCTTCTCTCTTAGCCCCCAACCAGCATCGTGAGTGCTATCTTAGAGCCCTGGCCGCCTCGTGTTCGCTCAATGTATCACCGCGCCCTCAGCTTCTGCCCCAATGGTTACGGTAATCTTCTCACGGACACCCACAACGCACCAGCAAAATTCTTCCTTTTGCGAATTCACCCGCACTTGCACAATTATGGCGTATTCATCACATGCTGTGATTGCTTGACTAGGACGATCCCGAACATTCGCGGATCTTCGGCTACCTGAGCCTCCCAGCAGGCAGGATGTCCGATGCCGCATCCACGATGGCCGTGAGCGAGAGGAAGGATGAACACCCAGACGAACACAAGAGGTGAGCATTTTACCCGTCTCGCCTCCGTAAAATACAAATTCTCAGAGTCTGGCCCGCTGAGACCCCGGTACTGGGACAGACCGCGCCTGGGGACGACACGGCTGCTTCTCCAGTGTTCTACGCATACAGATGCGCTCCGCAGCTGGTATGCCGTGTCTCTGTTAATTCCGCATAGGGCTGACTGCTCTTCTCAGCCGGGGGTGACGTGTCTCTGCAGCCCTTCCTGGTCGAAGCTCACTTCGCCGTTTCGATCGAATCTGCCTGAAGCCTGCGGTGAGCATCTTGCGCCGCCTTGACGCAGCCCTGTGAGTCGGACGGAAATTACGAACGCGCGATTCCCACCTCTGGACGTATGCTCCGAAATTCTCGTGTCAACGGTGATTGAGTAAGTAGGAAAGACTTTTTGCCTCGCTCTCAGATCACAGTTTTACTTTCTTCTACAGATCTTCGCGGGCTTCTGGCCATACGAAAACGGTCGAGAATGCACACGTAGCCGTCGGAACCCGGATGGGGGAATGCAATACGTGAGGACGGCTTACAGTGGTGGGCACTGCCACTGCGCAGAAGACGCACTTTTGACGCTTTCGGAGCCTCAACGCGCACTTGATCTCAATCAGCCGTCTCGCTCAGGCAAGCTCGGTGTCATCTTCGGGGCGGGTTCGGGGGCCGACGCGGAATGGCCGGCAGAGGCCTCCTCCATGCGCTATTGCGTACAACAGCAACGGTCATCGAACGATGGATTGCTCAACAATCTGACCTCTCGCTGCCGCAGAAGTGTTGCCGTAATTACTGTGCGTGCAGGTCTGGATCGCCTGTCCACTTGTCTACGGCCTCTGGGTGGGGTCAGGTACGTCCTGTCGTCGTTGCCGATATTCCAACGCGCGCGAGCTGACGAACTGGCAGGTGTCAACGTCGACAACACGTCGCGCCTGAATATCCCAGATGTCACCCATCGACCCCTTGCTGCGTCCTAGCTGCGGCGTGCTACAATCCCCGAGGAACCCAGATCTGGCGTATGGGGAATATCCGTCCCCTTTGTCTCCGGCACCGCGACCCTGACTCAGATCGCCCCCGGAGACCGCGGTCACATCTCCATGTCCGTACAACCTCAGCGCTTCCCCGCCGTCCCTCCGCCGTCTTTCGTCCACGGATTAATAGTGCACGTGGTTGCAACGATCGTCGTATTCGACCCAAAGTCGTCCACGAGGGGAATGCGCGCCGGGGCGCTCCAGAAGGCCGGAATGACGGGTCTCTTCATCACCTGTCCCTGTCAACCCCGCGAACCCATCACATCCGTGCGCACACACCGCGACGAACCCCCCGGTCGTGTGGCACACTTCCACCTTCTCGTCTCCACTGCCAGTGCGGTCTGCTACGCGCTCGCCGACTGCCTCGGTGTGCCCTCGGTGTGCCCTCAGTGTGCGATCTCTGAGCACGATTTTGGCGAGAAGGTGCACTGCGGCCGACCACATCGCGATCCCCACCTCCACAGCCTCCTTGTACTTTTGGATTCTCGACCACCCGTCGAGCTTCGACAGGCGCCATGGACACCAGCCTAACGTAATAACATCACTCGCATGACGAGCGCAGCGCCGCACACGACGACTTCCCTTCGATTTCCGTCGTTGGACCTACTTTCGGTCAAGATGTGGCGGAGGCCTCCCGACCACACACCGCACAGTCCGCGCCGACCCTGCGACCCTGCCTAATCGGCGCACTTACGACAACTTCCTCGCGAGCGCGGACGGGAGCAACGGGTCCTAGACGACGTTCATCTTCCATCCGAGTCGGATGCAAAGTCCGAGCATGAAGGAGACGAACATCGCACTCGCCACTTCCCTCGCCACAGACGCGTCCTCGGGCGGCTTCTTCCCCGAGCGCACTCACTCGGAGGGTCCAGATCCCGCAATTGGTGTGCACGGCTCGCGACACTGGCTGTGGCACGCTATGCAGATACGTGTGCCAAATCCTACCAAACTCGTTCCTCCGAGACCCCGGGCTACGGCGTATCGTCTGTGATCGACCAACTCCAAGTCCAGCACAATGGGGAGACCCTCCTGACGCTGCACTGGGGCGAAAGCAGCAAAACGGCCCGTTCTGCCTGGTACGTCATGCAATCCACCGCGCCCAAATATAACGTCGTCTATGTTTAATCTAGAACGTCGACCACCCCCATTCGCGACCCTCCCAAGTTTCAACACCCGGCGGCCAGACTCTTATCGTCGTTCAATCTTCAACGCTTGAAAACCGTATACGCCAGCTCGAACTTTGTACTCTCGCTCCCACGCGGACCACAGTGACGGCTTTAAAGTCTCGTCCTTATCGACCGCAACTGCACCCATTGGCACTCTACCGGCGCGACCCCAGACGTATACGACTCTAGGTGCTTAACACGTAAGGAAAGTGTCGCTCCGAGACCAAGGGCAGCAGCAAACAGTCGAACACAATTCATTCCGTCAAGATCAACTCGCCTGCGCTCAAAGCCTAGGTCGGAGCAGGACCTGGCCCGTTCGACGCGCCTCCTCCGGCACCGCGCAGTATGGAATTATGTAACGTCATAGTCTCCATTCCCCAGACTTAGACTAGCACTAAGCAACTGACACTGACTGATGTCAGATGCGGGGCATTCATAACGGTTGTCCGAGTCGCGCGAGCAGCCCCGCCGGGACCCCGCATCGAAGTCCAGTCCTCCGCACCGTGCAATTCACGCTGTTCCGATCCCATCCCGTCTCTCTCTCTCCCCCGCCCCCAGCCCTGGTCTCGTCCAGGCTTTCAAGCTGCGATTATTCAATAGCAGGCCAAACCCATCACGCCTCCATGCTACAGCCTGCATCTACATCAGCATATGTGCGCACCCCTACTAGTCCAGCCCGTAGGCTCTAGCCCAACGTTCAAGGCTCCGAAACAGTCCAACACAACCCCTTCAAGCGGCATCTTCAGTTGAGTCCACAGTCGGCTTCCTTACATCGGAATAGTGTTCTAGGACCGCTCAGCACCTCCGAGCCTCAAAATCAATGCAACTCCCGGTCGCTGGCGCGCGCTTGCTCAACATTGAACTGCTCATGCAATGCAGCCTCAATTGGCGTGCTATCCCAGTCGAGTATAGCCTGAGCTTGCTCGACATCTCCCTAGTACTACTAGTCATGCCATGCCGAGTCGACTCGCGGGAGTCGCCGCACCCGCACCTAGTCCTAATTGGACTCGGCCATTCAAGCTTCAAGACTACTTACGCTTAGTACCCTCTCACTGCTTCTGCCGCGTGCCGGTACTCGTAGCTCGTCTTCGCTGACGTCAAATCGAAATCATCACTACTGACTCCGGCTCAGCGCAAGCGGTCAGCTCTGACGTGTGCTCGTCCAGTCACCAGTGGGCCTCTTCCAGGACGTGCCGGCCGAACTTCGGTCAACGTCGACGCGGAAGCAGAGGACGATTATACCTGTCTCTGACGGCACTCCGACGACAGGTACTCGCAGTGGCAATGTCGATGTACCTCGAGTAGTCGTTCTCAATACGAATACACCAGTGCTCCAAGTTGAGAACGACCAAGTACGCCTATCGGACAGATTCGGAAGACATGTCGGACCGTTCCTCCGGTACCAACCACAACCACAACGCAACATTCAAGTCAAACACGGATGTCTCGACCATTAATTGCGGTTATCGAGTACGCTCCAATCCGTCATCTCTCCACACACCGAGAGCTTCTGCGAACCTGCATGCTATACAACAACAGACGAGGTCCTACGACATTACGGGTAATAAAGCGAGCCGTCGTAGCTACGTATACGGCGCAAGGTTCCGTCGCGCCCAAGGTGGAATAGGTTCTGTCGCAACCTCTGATTGATGCAGAAGCGCGAGAGGTGCTAGTCGTAACTCGGTATACCGATACTACGAGCATGAGCATGGCGGCATAGGGAGGCCAGGGCGGGGAGGAGGAGGGTCTGTGTACACGGGAGAAGAAAGAGGAATAAACACGTGGTAACGGATACTTTCTATTCTACAGCGGTGCGTGTTTGAAGACCCACGGGCGCAGAAAGGCGGGCGTGGAGGTCGGGAATGATAATGCAAGGAGAGGGCCACACGAAGCCCAGGGTATGGTGGTGACAAGTCATGACCATGCGCGACATTACAAGACTGCACGCACGCCCAACTTCGTCAGCCACATGCACATGCGCACGAAGGAGAACAGAACGCACCTGTATACATCCCTAGAGACCGACAGACAACAATCCCAAAGAGGCAGGGAAAACCGGGACGCGAGCGGGGCAGGCGGCTCAGTCTTGCCTGCTGAGCTCCGCTTGGGTGAGGTTGAGGACGAACGCGCCCTTGAAGTTCGCTGGAGGCTCGATGATTTTGACTGGTTTCCGCGCCGAGGATGCGGGGGCGATGGAGAGTGAAGGGAATGGGCGGAGAGGGCGAGAGGTGGGGAACGAGTGTGTGCGACCCGGCGCAGGTCGTGGCTGCGCAGAGGCGGCGAGCGGTGACGATACGCGAGGGCGGGAGGTAATGGGGTTGAAGGGGGAGGGCGCGGGGACGGTGACGGTCATGACAGCTGTTGGGGTTGGTGTCAGAGACGCGTCGGAGGAGAGGCGGGTCGATTGCGCGCAGTCGGAGGAGACTTACTCATGGTGGATTTGTGGTTGCGGGAAGAGTCGGAGGGAGGCAAAGTCTTTTGGTGGAACGGTGCGCGGGGCAGACGGTCGTGGTGGGTCGTGTGGCGGAGAAGGGGCGGAGGGGATGAGGGTGAGCGAGCGGGGATAGGCTGGGGTATATATTGCAGCGGTGGCCGGCTGGAGGACATCCCCAACGAGTTGAGAGGTGTATACCGCCTGCCTATTCCGGTATGTCGCGACGCGTCCCGACAGCCGAGATTGGCGAGTGGGCGCCAACGGCGGTTCCCCAACCGTTCTTGGCCGCTCGTTTGGTCTGTGGTCGACGTCACCTCCTCCGCAAAGCCTCCAAGGTGGCCTATCTCGCGCACACCGCGCCGCAATCGCTCCTGTCTCCTCCCCAACGTCCTCTTGGGTTGCCCTCAGCCCGGCCGCGGATGGCACAGCGCGGAGGACCATGACAGATGCTCACACGAGTGTGTCATCAGCTTGATGTTGCTAGCCCTCAGAGTTCCCGAACTCTCCTTCCCCAACACTTTCCGGGCAGCAACAGCCACGCTCGCCGCGCAGACGCGCCCGACTGTGCCGCATCGCGATTCGCGCGCCCGTCACCGTCGGGCGTGCATTCCCGATGCCTCTGCGCCAGAGTCCTCCTGCTCAGCTCAGCCTGTTCACCCACCTCTCCGTCCAGTCCCCGTCTGTCCTCCGAGCCTAACGCACACGCCGCGGCCACGCTCTCCGTTTCCGCCTGCCCAACCGTCACTTCCGGCCGGCCCTCCTTTGTCTCGCCAACCCCATAACTTCTCAATGCTCCCGAAACATCCTCCTCCCGATCGCCTCCCGGGTGCCCGCCTCGGTCCTACCAGCTCAGTGCCAGCACTGACTTATCTCTATCTCGGCTGCCCGCTGACGCCTGCCATCGACGCTCGACGTGCTGCTTCTCCCGCTCGTTATCTCAGCTCCATGGGGCTCGCGGTTCCCGTCGGCCGTCCACCCGAATTCGAAGTCGCCGCCTGCCCGCCGATGGTCTTTGTGTCTTTGTTGTCTTACAACCCTCTGGGTTGCCTCTCCTCGCACGTACCCCTCCACCCGCCGCCCTGTAGTACTTCGATTGTCTTGTCCGTCTCCTGTACATGTACAACCATGCGTTCCATCTCAATTGCATTCAACTTCCACCGAACGCCCTTCCCAATCAACCGCGCGTCACCCACTCGTCTTCTCCAACAGATGAGGTGAATCCACCGTTGACCCGCCCGCAATCTTCATCACGCAAGTCTTGCGCACGCTCGTCCTTGTTGGCATGCGCGCGTGTGCCCGGTCCCGCTTGCGCTTGCGCTGCGGTCAAGCAGGATGTCTCCTTGCTTCTGCACCGACACGGTGCCATTGGCACGGCGGTACGGACGCGACGGTGGAATACAGTCGCGTTCTAGCCCAGGTCCGACATATACAACCTCTCCACCACCCAGGCCTCTACCTACCTATTTCGACTTTGAGTTCTGTCCTCGGTGACTTCTTTGATCTCCACATCCATCCAGACATCCAGAGTATAGTTCCCCTCTAGCTGCTGGATATCGGATCCGGGTCGATCGCGTCATAACGTAGTAGCATGTAACCTAATTCATTCTGGTACCTCGACAATGTACAGATACGTCATTCGTCGACATCTACATGGACTGCTGCTCTCCGCGCTGTATATACGCTATCATACATCCTAGTCGGATCAACAAGAAGGGGTGAGTGCGCCTGTTCTGACCTATATACGTGTGTCAGCGCACGCAAACACGATATTAGTGGAGGTCGGGTGGGAGCAAGTTCGGCAGGGTCACGGAGATGGTTGTAAAAAGAACGATATAGACAGATAGATATCGAGTCGGCGGAACGAACTCTAGGATTGCAGAGCTATCCTCGTGAGGACGCGCTCAGGAACCGCGGAGAGGGTAGACGGAGTGGAGGTGAGGGATAGGCGGTAAAGGTACAGGGGGGATGTCGGTGGGGTTACAACGATCGTCATCTCGTGTGTAGATGTCGATGCGTAAAGTACAGCTGCAACTGCAGCAACTTCCACGCCAGGTATATGCATGCCGAGACCCGCAGCGTCTGTTGACAGGCTGCCAGTGAGCTCCGTCTGTGGGTAGACTCGCTGTGGCGCGGACATGCGGCACATGCGTACATGTGGATGGCCCCTCGTCCTGGCACTAACGCGTTGGGCGATACGGTGCGCTGGAGGAGGCGATTACGGCGGGAATGGGTGTTGAGGGTAGGGGTATGCGATTAGTGTGACGACGCAAGATTGAGGTGGTAGTGTGACCGACGACCGACAACCGTGGATGGCCGTGCGCCCGAGGAACAAGGCGAGGGAGGACATGGAGGATTCCACTGGACGGAGGTCCGCCTCGCCAGGTCCGTAGGGGTGCAGGCGGCGGGAAGGTGCGGCGCACGGGCCGCCGCGCGCCGATCACTGGACGTCGACGAGGAGGTTACGCTCGAGAATGTACTTGCCCTCCTTGTATTTCTGCGAAGGCTCGTACGCATAGTCCTATGAGTAGTAACAGACACCGATCAGCGCTCCGAGTCGGAAATACTTTGGACGAGGCCTAGTCTAGGAAGAGAGGCGAACGTACGTATTTCCAGCCGAGCGTGGTCCCGCATTTGCAGCAATAGATGTCGCGGACGGTGTGGTTCCCGGTCGTCATTTGCCTGTCATTTGGCTCACCCTCGATCACGTTCACACTGTTGGTGTGGCGTGGTGCAGCGGGAGCAAAAGCACAAGGTCGTCGTACGAGGAGTGGTACCCAAAAATAGCATATTCAGGTGCCGGAAGAAGTCCAGAGAGCAGGGATTATAGATGGATGATCAGTTCGTGAATAGGCGAAAACCTGCAGAGCAGACTCACACTCCGTCGAACAAGTACGCCCTCCCATGCTGCCCGTTGAACGCCTGTCAGGCAGAGGAATGTTTGTAAGCATTGCGACACTGGGAGAGTGGAGAGCGAGGATCGGGGAAACAAGGGAACGTACTCGGGAGATCATGGAATGGATAGTAGCCAAGTGGGTCTTGCACGTCGAGCACCCATAGATGCGGGCACCCGAAAGGTAGCGGCGATAGCTCATACCCATCTTGTCTGCAAGCTCGGAGGGTAACGGGGGAGCTGCGGCGGAAGTTGGGAGGTCGACTCAAAGAGCTGGGGGAAGGTCTTGAGGAGTGCGGAAGGGTTCCTCGATTGTTCGCAAAAAACTCGGCAGGCAGGAGGAGGCAGACAGAATGCGAGAGAGATGTCGGTCGACTGAGGCGGCGCACGCAAAGGTGTACGTACGAAGCGATGAGCAGACAAGGCTAATAAGAGCTCAGATGCCCGGAGCGCTGCAGAGCTGCACTGGAACTTGTCAGGGGTGTGCGGGCGGGGCTGGACGCACTGGGGCAGTTATTGCGATGGATGAAGCGGAGAGAGGACAGAGTGGGCGAGGAGGGGGTTATATAGGATGGAGGACGTGTGAAGGGGTGATAAGCACGGGCAAGGCGCGTCGGGTGCGACAGGGCAGACAGAGTGGACCGAGTTTGGTCAGTCGGCTCCCTCGAGTCACCTGCGCAGTCCTCTCGTCCCCCCGTCCCCAGTCCCGCGCTGCTCTTGTTCTCAAGTTCTGTTCGCATTCCACCCTGTGGCGAGAGCCCCGGACTCGCGATCGTGTACATTCCTCGCAGTACGAATGGGAATCTCACAAACGAAGCACCGAGCTCATCCCCTTCGGCGCAGCTCCGCCCGTCACGGTACCGCTTCCAGCATCGATCCCGACCACAATCAGCACCCTCCCAGACGCAATCGCGCTGCGTGCATTTCGTGCGCGATCAGATAGCCCTGCCTCGCCCCTCTGATAGCCAGCACGTCCAGGGTATAGCACGCCACGACGGGGGCGCCGTAAGTCATGCCTTGTGTAAGAACGGCATCCTCGCGCTCAGCCATATGTGCACGGAAGAATGCCTTGCATTGACACGCAGATGACGCCCGGCACGGCGGATATCCGCCCTCTCGAGCATGTCATGTCTGTGGCATGATTCATGCGCGTACATGTGCACGTCTCCATGACCGTGGTCACATCGCCCTTGCGCCGTGCGCACCCAGAAACGTGACAATCGCACCCACCCCATGCGCAGGAGCCACCGTCGCTAGCCTTTCGTATTCGTGAGCACCCCTTCCCTCTCCGTTTCGCGTGGCGCGCTGATCGCTTGTCCCAACGTCCAGGTGCTCTCCCCTGTGTTCTCGGACGTCCATTTCCACGGTCCTTGGCAGCGCGACAACTCCCCCGGCCGGCATCATCCTGGATCCTGGTCGCGTTCTCTTCGGCGCGCGAGCGTTTTCCCGCGTCGCGCGAACGGCAGCGTATTTACGCCTTAACGCCATCTGCGAAGCACTGGCGGGCGTGTGGACGCCGACACCGCCCGTATCTCGAAACGACGCGAACCAGTCTTCGCTGACCAATGTCCCGCGGCGATATGGGAGCAGACGGTCGATTAGTGCGGCTTCTTCGTGACAGCTTCCGCCACTTCTGGTAGACTCTTGTCGGCTGCGGTATGTTGTGCGAGCCCGACTCCGTCCGAGTCGTGAACATGGCTGCGTGTGGTCGGTCGCCCACGGTGCATGATTCTCCCCTCCCTGGACTTGGTGAGTGTCACTCCCCACTCGTCCTGACCAGGCTGCCAAAGGCTAAAGCGTAATTTCTACAGGGACCGTGACCGGAGCTAGGGTGAACTGTCAGACATATGACCACCAAGATGCCTGGGATCCGGACGCCGGGCTGTGTGGCGGCCTACTCATGTGCAGGTAGTATATCTCACTCTAGTGATCATAGACTCTGACCCTTGAATGTATCGTTCGCGTACGGACTCCGGCCGTGAACTATAGCTAGGTGAACAACATTCCTGTGGCACAATGCCCGAGATGTCACGCATGTCAGCACACTTCGGCTGTCCAAGCAAAGGTTTTGGCTTGAGAACCAGCATAGCGTGCACATGCTTCCTGCTCGCCGTGTCAAGCTCACGATTCATCTTGCAACGGCAGTGGGGCTGGTAAGTGGTACGAGTTATAGCTGATGCTCTCAGAGTCCGACACTAAGCGTAGAAGCTCCGGCGGACCTTCCTCCTTACACCTATCGCCGCGGCGTTTCACCCTAACTCCGTCGCATGCTCCACCAGGCTCGATCGCGAATCCGCCCTTCACATACGTGATGGCTGACGACGGATGAGTACATCTCTTCACGTGCGTACGGTATGCTTTTCCCCTCTGCCACTAAGCCTACCACTCAGAATCCACTCTCTATATGTAGAGCATTGACTCAGGATCCCGCCCTCTCTGAGTGTCGTCGGGGGGGTCACCCCATGCCCGGATCAGGGTGCAGGTGAGCATCACAACGGCGTATTCGGAGACCATGTCATCCGAGCCACGGGTATCGCAAACTGGACCGACACACGAGCCCCTACGTGCCCGGATTCTCTCGGATATCCGTCCTACGCCTATAATGCCTGTGCAGTACGTGCAGTCAGCCCATCTCGTTCCTGGCGAACGCTGGCCCCTCCCACTCGCCCGCCTAACTAGCTTGACCATTCTACCCTCCACATCTCCTCACTATGCCAGGCGCATCCGACACCTTGCGGGACTTTCAGGACTGCGTCATCGACGATCGGTACTACCTGGGTCAGGTGCTGGGCACCGGCTCCTACGGCGTCGTCTACCAAGCCGTCGACCTCCACGACCGCACCGACTTACAGGCCTTCCACCGCGCCATCAAGATCGTCAGCAAGGTGGACCGGAAGCCGTCCGAGCTCGAAGCCGTACGCCGGGAGGTCGCGTTGCACAGCATGGTCTCCGGCCACCCGAACATCGTGCCCATCTACGACGCGGTTGAGGACGAGGAGCACTTCTACATCATCCTCGGGCTGTGCGAGGGCGGCGACCTGTATGACCAGATCTGCGAGAAGGAGGTCTACGCGAACGACGACAACCGACTCCGCAAGGCATTCTTGTCGCTAGTCGAGGCCGTGCAGGCTTGTCATAGGGCGCGGATCTTCCATCGGGACCTCAAGCCGGAGAATATTCTCACCAACGAGGATGCGACCCAGGTCTACCTCGCGGACTTCGGCCTCGCCACGGAGAAGACCATCGTCAACGAACACGGGTGTGGCACAGAGTACTACATGAGTCCAGGTGAGTCGCGTTCTCCTTGCTGTCTTTGCACAAGCTGGTACGAACTGACTGGATGAATAGAGTGCGTCGGCAACATCAACGGGTTCAAGCCCTACTGCACCCGCTTCAGCGACATCTGGGCTCTGGGGGTCATCCTCGTCAACATGATATGCGGCCGCCACCCCTGGGCGATCGCGGCCCCGAGCGACGAGTGCTTCGCGCAGTTCCTCAAGGACCGGAACTTCTTCCAGCACATGCTCCCCATCTCGGACGGCGCGAACACGATCCTGCGGCGCATCTTCAGGATGAACCCCCTCCAGCGGATCACGCTCACCGAGCTCCACCGCGCCGTGCGCGAGCTGGACACGTTCTTCATGTCCCCTGAGGAGCTTGCGGGCGCGAGCGAGTACGCGCGGATGGTCGCTGCAGAGTTCAAGCCGCGCAGGGTGTCGACGGGCGAACTCAGCCTCGCCTCGGACGACTCGGAGAGCTCAGAGGACTCGGAGGGGGAGATCGACGGAGCCGAGTGTCACCGTGGGGGCCCGCCGTCGCGCCGTCGTCCGGCTGCGATGTTCAGAACCTCCAGCCCGAATGCCGTGATCTCCATCAGAAAGCCGAGTCTTTGCTCTACCTCGCCCCCGTCTTCGGTGTCCAGCAGTATGTCGACGAGCTCCGACTCAGGCTCCGAGGTCTGCGGGTGGGCTTGTGACAAGCAGGACATGGGAGATGCTCTTCGGGAGCAGGTACATCATGCCGGGCTTGCGGATCCGTAGTATGTTGTTCAAGCAGCATGAATCGGCGGAGATGGGAACTGGTTGTAACTTTGCCTTATAGTAGTAGTAGCCTGTAGCACGACATCTGCGCCGGGCAACGTCGTTTCAACACCGATCAGGATATCAATGACAACCATTGAGCGATAAACTCACTTGTGCCCTGCGGCCGTAATGCCTTCTTTGAGTGTGTGAACACGCGAGACGGCACTCTGGACCGCGTCTACACTTCTTTAGCCACAAGACGTCGGATCGACCATGTTTCATTTCGGGAACAAGCACCATGCCACAGCCACCTAATCGGGAAATAGACGCACAAACGCGTCTTCGCTAACGGGCGTCTGAGGGTGGTGGCCTTGCCACGGACTTTCTTCTCCAACATCGTCTCCGATCCCGTCGACGCCGTCTCCTCTCCTCCTCGTCCTCCTCTGATCGCCCCAGCCGAGCCGTCTCGTTTGCTGCGCACTCTTAGCATCTCTCGCGACGCGCCCTCACCGACGACTCCGCGCAATCTGAACGTGTAAGTCGACCACAGCCAAGAGGACACCCGCTCGTCCCCCCGCCCCCGCCTGGTTACATCGTGCCTCCATGGTCGGACTCAAGAGACGAGCCTCAGACACCCTCCTCCCGCTACGCGCTCCGAAACAACCGAGAACCACCACACACCATCCGTTAGGTGGGAACAGCACTCCCTCCCAGAACGAGGCGTTGCTCGCGCGGTGGAAGAAGCTATCCGTGGAATTCTGCCGGGTTGTCGCTGACACGGTGGCTTGTGTCGCCCGCTGTGAGTGTCGCCGTCTCTGCTACCCCCTTCACGTCGTTCATGGTGTCGCCCTGCAGCATTCACCGGAGGCGCCAGACACGAAGCCTTGCCCAGACACAATTCGGAACCTGCAGTGTCCGTGAGCATAGCAGAAGAATACGGTTCGATGCCCTCTCCTCCACCGTCGCCCCCATTAGCTCCGCCCCCGCCAGCGACGAACGCTGCGCGCAAGCTACCAACGCGTCAACCCATACCCGTTTTCCCAGCCCTGCCCTCCCAGCAGCATATCCTACCGCCCCCGCCAAGACCAGCTACAGCACACCACGGACACGACCGTGCCCAGGCAGATCACGAGAAGAGCAGAGCAGCCCACGGTCCGTACCTCAGCACGTACGCGAACATGCAGACGAACGCCGTGGCGTCGACGTCCAAGCACACCTTGTCTGGCCCGCAGGATCCAAAGGTGTCTCGGTTGCCACGGGACACGAATACCACTGGGCTTATGTCCCCGCCATCTTCGCAGGAGTCGGCCTACTCAATACGTTCCGCCGTCGTTCAGACTTACCCGGAGGTTGCGGAGGCGCTGCAGCAGAATCCGCCGCGACGTCGGAGGAAGTCGGGCAAGCAGTATATCGAGCGGGAGCACATACACGCGAAAGCTGTGAGTGGGCTATTACTGTGAGTGGATGTGCCATGGTACTGAGAACAGCTGTAGCACAAGGCGCGAGTTCAGGAAGAGACCAAGCGCACTCGAGAGCAAATGGAGAAGGATTTGAAGACGCTGTATGACATGAAGCGTTCCACAGGCGAGTTCTGTCTGGAAAGGACGAGTCTTCAGTACCTGACAGATAGTCCTTACTGCAGGCTATCGCTCAGACTTTGATGCCTTCCAAAGTACGTTGTCATTCAACGAATACGTGATGACAATACCTAAACTATCCACCTCCCCAGGCCTCATTGATTATCAAGCGCGGCTGGAGCAGCTTGACAAGACGGGAGCGCTGTCACGTATGTCTATCTTCCCATGGCTATCGCTCCTGCGATGTCTGAGCTATAGTTGCAGCGTCCCCCTCCTTGGGCGACCTTCGTTCCAAAGCGCGACAAGATGAGAACAGGAGACACTCGTTCCCTGACGTGAGTACTGTCTGGCCCACAGCACCTACCACGAGATGAGATTGACACTTCCGCCTAGCATGTCGACTCCGATTTCCTACAACGAGCCATACGTAAGGCTCAAGCCACTTTGCAAGGCCCCAAACCTCCCAAACCATTCATACCCACCCTTGACCAACTGCAAAAACTGCGCCTGGACAAGGACAAGGCGATCGAGGAACGCCTTCGACCGAAACGCAAGCCGTTGCCCGCCTCGCTTCCCCCGGAGGTGGAGGCAGAGGTGGACGCGCTGTTCCGCAGAAGGGGTGTGATCGCCAAGTGCGTCAAAGAGCAAGTGGCCGACGAGGACATCGTCCGGTTACGGCCGAATCAGTG
Source organism: Earliella scabrosa (assembly GCA_022605405.1). Classification (NCBI taxonomy): domain Eukaryota; kingdom Fungi; phylum Basidiomycota; class Agaricomycetes; order Polyporales; family Polyporaceae; genus Earliella; species Earliella scabrosa. The sequence continues at coordinate 1,061,649 of JABYQQ010000003.1, read as the reverse complement.
GCTGAACGACGAGATCATCAACTTCTACGGCCAGTTGATCTTGTCGCGTTCGGAGGAGTCGAAGGAGAACCCGGGGTCGGATGGAAAGAAGCCGTTGAATGTGCACTACTTCAGTACGTTCTTCTGGTCAAAGCTCAAAGGTCAAGGGTACGAGAAGGCAAGGTTGGCCAAGTGGACAAAGAAGGTACGTCTGTCTGAATATCTGTCGTGGAAAATGCCCATCGACCCCCGTTCCCTGCTCCTAGATCGATATCTTCTCAAAGGATGTGATCCTTATTCCCGTCAACCACAACAACGCTCACTGGACCGCTGCTGCTATCAACTTCCGGAAGAAGCGGATAGAGTCGTACGACAGCATGAACATGGACAGGAGCTCGGTCTTCAAGGTATGTCGTACCCCTCCGCCATATCTCTACCATGTCTAATCCTGCGCACAGCTTCTCCGTCATTACCTAGACGAGGAGCATCGCAACAAGAAAAAGAAGCCATTCGACTTCACTGGCTGGGAAGATTACATACTTTCCGTAGGTCACCTCTATGTGCTGCGTCAGGCGTTGTCCAATGAACCCCTTCGCAGGACACCCCACAACAAGAGAACGGCTTCGACTGCGGCGTGTTCACCTGCCAGTTCCTCGAGACCTTGTCCCGAGGCGAAGAATGCTTCCGGTTCACCCAGGCAAATATGCCGTACCTCCGGCGGAAGATGGTCTGGGAAATCGCACACACAAAGCTCAGGGACGACCCATAGCACCCAGTCTGGACGGACGTTTTCCACCTATTCAGGGCTCTCGCGTTGGTTTCGTCTTGGCGTCGCGCATCTTGTTTTGTACCTTATTCGTTTCGTGCTCACCTATCGTATCCTCCGGCCATAAGAGCCTTTCGGTTTTCCGCCTTGGAGCCGCGCCTCTCCCACGAACGTGTGCACACGAGTGAAGCGTTAGGAAATGCGCATAGCGAGAGTCATCTCCGAAACCACCATACAACGATGAAGAACCAGAAGACGATGAGGAGGAAGATTATGTACCACAGCCAGCGGCACCCTTGTCGGGCTGCCATGTTGTTCATGCGGCGGAAGGTGCCGGCAAGGATACCAGACGTTTCAGAGAACGCATCGTTCTGTGTCACGACAGTTGAGCACGGGACTGGGTGCGCAGGAAGTGGTGAGCGCAAACGTACCATTTGACTGAGCTGGACGGTGGACTCGCGGACTTCATTCCCGATGCCAATCGTGATCTAACGCATACGTGTGCGCCATGGATGAACGAGACTATTGTGGGGATCAGGAGCGAAGACTCACGTCCTTCAGTAGCTTGACCTTCGCCGTCAAACCCTCTAGGTGCTCGTCGTTCTGGCTCTCCAGGTCATCCGCGTACCGCTGGCCCATGGGCTGGAAAGGGTTTGCGCCGCCATTCGAGACGGCGCCGCCAAAGGGCGAGGACCGTCCGGAAGAGGGCGGGGTGCTGTAGTCGTTTGTGCCCAAGAGCTGGGAGCGGTCTCGGAGAGTTGTTCTATACCTGCAGTTGTGGCACGGCTTGTGAGCACGTCATGGGGACTACACAGGCCGGTGCTGAACGCACCGTTGTGACATGGAGAAGGAGAAGGAGTAGACCTGCTATGCTCAGAGTGTCGGTTTCATGAAGGTCGTGGGTAGAGAGAAGGAGTGTCCAACTCCTTAGGCCAGATGCATATGAGGAGAGCGTCCAAAGTCCACGGCCCCACGCGACGTGTCGAGAGCAGCGAGCGCTTGTGCCATATGAGACCACTAGCGCTCATGCATCATGGACGGCTTGCCGATGTACAACCTCCACCAGCCACCACTGGCATCCAATTGATGTCATTGGTCCGGTGTACGGCATAGGCATGACGCGCCATCGAAACAGAAGTCCTCTTCCTGGCTCATGACCTATACCCGGCATTTACGGCCCCGCCTACGGTAGCTCCCTGTCGATACCGCCTCAACTTCTTCAGTAAAACATCCAGGTATGACCAGTCAGATGTCTGGTGGTGAAGGGGGATGGCCGTGGTACGTATTGACCATGTGAGCGTGGTCTGGTCAACAGAAGTTTGCTGACCACTGGCTTCAACTAGTTAAAAGGCCTGATCTGCGACGGCTGGGTCATTGCAACGTTATTCGCCCAACTCCCCGCGAGAAAGGATGCGTTGCCTTTCCATACTTGCAGCCGTCGCTGCGACGGTCACTGCGGTACCTTACCAGCAGTATATTCTCGCACCCTCCTCCCGATCGGTCCGTCCGACAGCAGTCTTTCGGCAGCATGGCGCCGTGACGTCGCCCAATGCTCTCCTGGACGCCAAAACGCCGTCTGGTCGAGGCCTGGTCCTAGGCGGCTTCAACTCCTCCGTCACGTATGACTTTGGCAAGAACATCGCTGGGCTAGTCAATCTCGACATCCGCTCTCGCAAGGGAAGCGTTGGTGTCACATTCTCGGAGAGCTCTCTTTGGGTCTCTTCCGCAGCGTGCGATGCCACCGCCGACGCCGGATTGGACGCACCCCTGGTCTTCAATATCACCCGTCCAGGGATCTACGAAGCTCCTCCGGACAAGGAGCGCGGGGCCTTCCGTTACCTCACGGTGGTGAACACAGGGACAGAAAGGATGACCATACGAGATCTCTGGGTTCATTACACGGCCATGCCTCATTGGAAGGATGATGAACTGCGAGCCTACACAGGCTGGTTCCATTCCAGTGACGAAAAACTCAACCGGTGTGCCATCATTTCTCCTCTTTGCTATGAAACCCAGCTGATGATGCCCCAGTGTCTGGTACGCAGGTACGCAGGTGTTCCTGAGCATGCATAGCAGAGCGTGCTGCTCACAGACGTGCAGGAGCGTACACGAATCAACTCGTGACAATCAACCCCAAGCGAGGGGACGCTCTCAACTTCATCAACATAACCAACAACTCGACCGTAAACGGCACCCTCGACTGGTGGCTCAACACCACCATCACCGAAGGTAGCTCAGTATTGACCGATGGGGCCAAGAGAGATAGGCTCGTATGGAGCGGTGATATGGCCATCGCGGTCCCCGGCATCGCAGTCACAACATTCGACCTCATCTCCATCCGCAACGCCCTCGACTCCCTCTTCAAGCTGCAAAACGCCAACGGACAACTCCCCTACGCCGGAGTCCCCTTCAACGAGCGCGGCATCGTCTCCTTCACGTACCATCTCTACGCCCTCATCGGCGTCGCGAACTTCTACCACTGGAGCGGCGACCAATCCTACCTCGACGCCAAATGGGCCGCCTGGAAGGCCGGCATGGAGTGGGCCGCGCAGCAGATCGACGCGACCGGGCTCGCGAACATCACCGCGCCCGCCGACTGGCTCCGCTTCGGCATGGGCGGGCACAACATCGAGGCCAACTCCATCCTCTTCTACACCCTCAACCTCGGCGTCACCCTCGCGCAGATCGAAGGCGACCCTGCCTCCGCCTCTCGCTGGGCGCAGCTTGCGAGTGGCATCCAGGCCGCCGCGGTCCCGCTCCTCTGGCAGCCCGACGCGGGCCTCTTCCGCGACAACGAGACGACGACGCTCGCGCCGCAGGACGGGAACGCGTGGGCGGTCAAGTCCGGACTCGTCTCCTCGCCCGCGCAGGTCACACAAATCTCTACAGCGCTGCAGGCGCGTTGGGGTCCGTACGGCGCACCCGCGCCCGAGGCTGCGGACGCGGTGTCGCCCTTCAGCTCCGGGTTCGAGCTCGAGGCGCACTTCCTCGCGAACCGCACCGGCGCCGCGCTTGCGCTCGTGCGACGCATGTGGGCGGACTTCATGCTCGACGACCCGCGGATGACGAACAGCACGTTCATCGAGGGCTACTCGATCACCGGCGAGCTGCACTACGCGCCGTACGCGAACGACCCGCGCATCTCCCATGCGCACGGCTGGGCGACGGGCCCCACGAGCTCTCTCACGGTGAGTTCTCCTGCATAGTGCGTACTACCAACATATGTATTACCATATAGTGCTACCTGACTGGGGGCTTGGAAGCCGTCCGGTCGAACTATGAGGGGGCAAAGGGGGGCTTGGAAGCCCACTCCTATGCTACCCTGCATCCGCGCGAAGTCCCTCTGCTTCAGTTCTCTTCATCTCTAACTGTCAAACAGCGCTGATTCGCCGCCCACACAGACGTTCATCGGCGGCATCCAGCTGCTCAGCTCCGCCGGGCGTACATGGAGCATCGCGCCCCAGCTCGGCGACCTCGCGCACGCCGACGCTGGCTTCTCGACGAGCATCGGCCAATTCTCGTCCAAGTGGTCCACAGATGGGACCGTCTTCCGGCTGCAGATCAGCACCCCAAAGGGCACGACGGGCTCCGTCGCCGTTCCCCTCCCCGGCAGTGTCAGTGGCAGTGGTGAATCTGGTGATAACGGTGGAGCTCGCGTTGCGGCCAAGTTGACCGTCGCCGGTGCCAGCGCGTTGCGGGGGACGGAGACGACGGAGGTGCGGGGCGATGCTGCGGGCAGGTACTGGCTGAACGGATTAGAGGGTGGAGAGTACGAGTTCGTCGCCGTCGCGATGTGAGAAGAGTGGTGCGCCGAGCTCGCGAGTCGCGAGACCAGAGTTCGCGATGGGGTTTGGTGTATGTACTGCCCAGCACGGGTACCTCGCTGCACTTCGTATGTCGCTGTGTGCGAGTCGTCAGTAGGGGTGCTCAATTCTCGCCGCACAACTCGTCTGCACGGCGCTTGCAGAGCGTCTCCCCAAGCGGTTCAGACTCCGCCTCACAGCCACAGGACCGCGACTCGCGAGAGAGAGAACTTCAGGACACGGAGAGAGGTGCGCTTCGCCAGCGCAGGTTAACTAGCAGGCAGAGCAGTAAATCACAGCGATATTGTCGAGTGTATGTCTCGGTGATGACTTTCATGACACCAGGACCCGGCGTCGGAGGGGGCACAATGGCAACAGGCGCTCTGAGCCAAACTACCCGTCAGCACATCGGTCGGACAATCATCGACATTCCAGCTTGTAGCTACATTCCGGCCTCTACTGTACCATTTCGATCTATTCGACCAGTCACGCGTCACAGGCCGTGAATTTGGTCGAATTTTGCCCCCGTGTCACCGGTCACAGGAGGGATGGTCGAATGCGCCCTCCGGGCGCCTATCGGCCCTGGTGGCGGCGCGCTGTCGCGCGCCCTCAGCTGGCCAGATTCGACCGCCATACGGTCACAGGTCACCGGCCGGTTGGTCGAATCGGGCCATCCATTTGGCCGTGTCACGCGTCACAGGCCTGGTCGAATAGATCGAAATGGTACAGTAGTATCATCCCCGCGTATCTTAACAAGTTGCTCTCGTTTACCATGTCGCCATGAAGGCTCCATGGGCCGTCTGCTCCCTCTGCCCCGTTGGTGGCTGTGAGGCGGAGTCTGAACCGTTTGGGGAGACGCTCTGCAAGCGCCGTGCAGACGAGTTGTGCGGCGAGAATTGAGCACCCCTAGTATTCACGATGACATCTGCCAAGTCCGCGAAGTGTGTCCCCAAACTGCGCGCAGTCAGGGGTAGAACTCGCTTCCAGTCGTGAAACTCCCGACTAACCTTCGCGGATCCTGACATGGACATCCAGTCGGACCTTCCTTCCCCTCCGTACGACTGCACATGGGATGCAGGGAACGTGATCAAACGTGAACGTTTGCATTGGGCTAGCAATACAATATCTGCGGGTGCCCCATCGGCATGCGCGCGGTCGTGGACGGCGCGTCTCGTGGGGAGAAATACTAGAGCGAATAAGACAAAGCGAAGCGAATATCTAGCTGCTGAACGAGGAGTACGAGGGTACGAGGAAACGCGTAGAGATCGAGCTGACGACTAGCGAAAACGAATGCGAAAGGGGATCGATGTACCGAAGCGTAGAGAGGCTCGCGGGCAGGCAGACGGTAGAGGTAGTGAGGATCCTAGGTAATATTGAACGCCGCCTGATTGGAAATCCAGCAACAGGCGTGGAGATATATGGTACGCGGGAGGTCGTGAGCGGGGGGTCAGCCGCTGAAAGGTGTCATTGAGAAGATGATGCGAGAGATGCGGATGACAATGGCGACAAGGGGAAGAGGATACTAGTGCAGGAGGGTGAGAATGAAGCAAGAGAGTATGTCCGTGGATGAGCAGCAATCAGAGTAGGGACCGTCATGCGCGGTCAGTGCCTGAGTGTAGGGCAATGGAGAAGGAAATGATACAACTGAGGGGGTCATCGTACAAGTCCGATTCGTGCTTGGACACAACACTATACATCACTCGATACTCATCCGGTTTGGATGAGTACTCATGGGGCCTCGATGCACGTGTTGTGACTTTCCTCGCGACAGACCCTTCTTGTGCTTGTTCTTCGTGACTGTAACTCACGTGCATCAGCATTCGACTCGAAGTTTCATGCATAAGAAAACGTACTCTGCTCCTTGAGACCTCGACCGAAATTGTTCATCACCAAGAGGGCGAAGACAAAGGTAATGACCAAAAGGATGATAGCGATCACGGCTGCGAGAGAGAGAGTCAGTCAGCCGTTACTCGTGGAAGACGCGACTATACGTACAGAACGTAGTCAGCGTCTGCCAGACCTCGGCAAACGTGACCGTGTCGCGGAACCGCAGCACTTTGACGAGCTGAGACGGAGAAGTCAGCCCGATGTCTCGGCATATGAAACGCTCTTCACCCACTTTGTACACGAAGTAAACCATGGCACCACCGCAGCCAGCCATGAATGCAAGCATCATGTACTTGCTCTCATGCCGTGCCGCAAGATGTCCTTCAACGAGGACGACCAACGACAAGGGGAGAGCAGCGCATGTGAGGTAGAACTCTGCATCATGACGGGCGAGAACGAGGAAGATGAACTGCACGGAGAAGCCGACCCAGAAGAAGAGGTCGAACTTGACGAGACAGAGGAAGATCTGGTGGTGGGCGAACATGGTCTTGATCCTACGGTCGGCACCAAGGAACTTGTAGACTTTCCAGCCGAACTCAGTATAGATTTTCCACCCCAGAGCAATATAGGCGACTTCGGCGACGGAGATAACGATTGGAATGATGATGGCCAGGGTGCCGATTGAGACGTGTGAGATACCGCTCACCGGGGCGAGGGCGACAGCGTTGATCTCGGTGATTTGGATGATGGCGTAGAGGAGGAAGAGGGCGTTGAAGATACTGTGAAAGTGTACTGTCATGCTAGGGTGGTCTAGGCGAAGGACGGTGGACGTACGCGAGAAGGATGAACTGCAGTACGTTTCGGGCCCATACTGCGTCCAAGGCCATGACGAACTGGAAGACGCTGGAAGAAGAGGACTGTTAGGAGAGGGTATGGAGATAAGGTGGACCACGTACTGGGCCAAGGCGAATATGCTGAGGTAGACGGGCATACGCCGGGTGGCCATGTCCTCGCTGTCGGAAGAGTTTGCTTCATGGAAGCGCAAGATGATGTCTCCCTCGATAGCGAGATCAATGGCGGTCTCGACGAGGACGGTGAGGAGATAGAGTCGACATGCTAGTGAGTCAGGGATATACTACGAGCGGAGGGTCATGGAACTGGTCGTACGAGGGAAGACAATAGTACTCACCCGTGCCCACTTGCTCTTCTCCTCCTTGGACGACTCCTCCTTCGCTAGCGGCGGTGGATACTCCCAGTCCGGGGGGTCCTGGGCATGCATGTCAAGACTCTTGAAGTCTTTCGAGGTCTCGTAGGAGTGCTTGGACATTGAGTGTGAAGGCTGGCGACCGAGGCCGGATAGAGAAGCGGGGTCTACCGCGTAGGTCTTATGCGGCTGGTTGCCGTACGGAGAAGCATATTGGTCGATGAGTTCGTCGTAGTTTGCCTTTGGTTCGTCGTCGCGCGGGGAGGAGGGGTGTACGGGTGCGGGATACTGGGGCCAGTTGGAGTGTGATGGGTAGGTGGACATGGTGCAAGGAGTGACAGAGGTTGGATTGTTCGGCCTGCGAGCAGAGGGAACGAGCGAGTCCAAGTCCAAGCCGCAAGCGCACGCCGCGACCCAGTCTCGGTCCCCAAACGCCGGCCCACCCACGCTCGTTCCCGTAGTGACAGCCACCCGCCCTGTTTGCCTCTGTTTGTCGCCCTCTAACCGCCCTCGGGCCGCAGCGATCTATGCTTGTGCCCACTGTGCGCTCGGTGGCCTTGCCCGAGGTCAACACCGCTCAACGCTCACTTGGTTTCTACGCGCAACGCATGCAGCAATTATAGCACTCGAAGCCACCTCATCCCCAGCTGGCCATAGCGAATTCCAGGTCGTCTAGCGTCCCGCTTGTGTGGCGCGCGCAGCACGTTTCGAAACTGCTCAACGTACATCGCTCGCCAAGCGTGCTCCTGACCACCCCCAATCTCCAATAGTTTTTAGCAAACGCGCGGGGAGTCGACGGTCTCGAGCATTGCAGCCCCGACAGCCGCAACTCGCTGTCGTCACGCAGTCTAGGTCCACGGCCTGAGGCAAGTGGCCCTGGACTATGATCCCGCTATTATGTCCGTCAATGACACGTCAACTTTCGTCAACTGATCCACGTTCTCCGTTACATCTTCAGGAATTGTCTTCTCCCCAGACCCGTGTTCACGCTCAGCAGCGCGTTCGACCGTTTCGCCTCACTAGAAGACGTCAGGGTCCGACCTTGTGTCCGCCATGCTTCGCCTCTCCGCCCTCTCGCCCAATAAAGTCGCTGCCGTCGCCGCGCTCTTATGCGTAACTCTGCTCATCCGAGCACGTTTTGTACGTAGCTGTCGCCTGCCGAATACAGCGAAGTTGGAAAGACTCAGAGCCGCCATCGCGCTCTTGCCTTCCCTGACTGTATAAATTTCTCTGCCCTTCCGTGGGCAATGTCTCCTGAGTGTTCTGTCTCTGCTCAGTATGCCTCTCTCCCCGCTGTCTGCACCTGAGCCCTGCTTGACGTCGAAGTCCAAGCGTTCGACGATGCCATTCTCTCTAGATGCCTCTCGAAGCGAGAAGTGCCCCGCGTTGCAGGTCGCGCCGTCCCCGTCCAACACCATACCTGATGCCTTGCAGCACGAACAGTGGAAGTTGCGCTTGACATCAGCCTTTTGCGCGCTTTTCGTCCTAGGCTGGGGAGACGGAGGTGAGCGACTCTCCACCGTCGGGCTATTGCTTTAATTGACCTCATTTCTCCAGTGACGGGCACATTATTGCCATGTTAGTGTGTCTGTAGCACTGCCGATGGTGTACTCACGGCCTTCGTCAGACTTCAAGAATGACTTCAACCTGAGTTTCATGACGTCGTCCCTACTATTCGTGACAAGTGCAATGGGGTTCGTGCAGGTCCTCATTACGTGTGTGGAGCTTACAGACTCAACGTCGACAACAGATACGCACTCGGCACGATATCTATCGAGTTCATCACGCGCTTCCTAGGCAGAGGCCGTTTCTCAGCGAGCAGAACTCCAACCGTGTTTTCCCTGCCATGGTCACCTGCTCGTTCACCGAAGTCTCATCTCCGGGAAGAGGATTCATCGATCATCGGCTTCTCGACATCCCGCTGCAGATTCTTTACCCTGGTGCTTGCAAGCATTCTGCACTCGACGTTCTTCATGATCATGGGGAGCAGGAGCGGGTTCCCTAGCATGCTGGTAGCCTACGCCGTCTCAGCCTTCTCAAGATCGTTCATCCTAGGTATGTCAATGGACCCACCATGCATCCATGCCATTCATTGTATCGCTGACTCTCCTCCAATAGCCACGCTGTGGGTATATCCCATTTATACCCTCGCCGCTCATTCTTAATACTTCATACAGCAACGTCTACGTATCAATGGTATCCAAACGTGGCCTCGGATACATGTACGGTTCCTGGGGTAGGGTCCTATCTCCTTCTGCCGCTCGTATAGACTGCTTACTTGACCACCATCAGCTCTCGGTGCGTTCTGTGCGCCTCTCGTGTGCCAGAGCATCGTAGCCACAGGCATTCGTTGGGCGAACTTCTACTTTGGCTCCCTAGTGATCGCGTCACTCAACATATCCTTCCTCATCTACGCCTTCAAGCCCACACTGAGCGAGCTTCAGCGCGATGCAGACTTCGCGTGGAGCCTGCTCCGGTCCTCCCCTCCCACCCCCGACGTCGCCAGCGCTGTGACACCGACATCTCCCACTCATAGCATCGCGCCGGTCTTGCAGAGGAAGGACTCCATTGGCCCTCGCAGTACGCTGCCTCCTTTCCTAGTGGTGGTTCGGTAATTGCACAGGTTGACGTATGTGATATGACGATTGCAGCATACTCCGTAGCACTGAGGAAGCCCAAGCTGTGGGCTTCTGCCATCTTCTCGATGCTTTACACTGGCAGGTGCGTGCACGCTCACTGTGGCCCCCATCCATCATTCGGATTCTGACCGATATCTCCAGCGAGAGTTCCACGCAAGGTTTTGTGCGTAGTCGGACACTCCCACTCTCGCTCGGGATTGACAGCTGACCTGCCCTGCAGATTGTCATCTACCTCTTGAACATCCGAGTACGTCTTTCGTCTCCTTTCCTTGGTAAAGGTCTGACCTGTTGATCGACCAGGGCGCAAACCCCAACACTGTAGGGTATGTTACTAGCGGTTTCTGGGCCGGAATGGCCATAAGCCGCTTCCTATGGGGCTACCTGGGAAGCATGTACGTTCCCCCGGTTCGCTCTTGACGCATCCGTCGCTCACACCGTGCCGAACAGCGTCACCTTCCGTCAGCGCAAGTGGATAATTCAGGGATGCATGTACGTAACTCCTGTCATCTGCTCTGACCCCTGGCAGGCGGTGTCGGCAGCTCGCTCACATTCCTTCCTAACCACGCTTCCGCGCTCTTGTTCAGCTGTAAGTCTCCACTCGGACTCATGGCACAGGAGATTCAGGATGGCTAATGGATGTTATCTCTAGTTATCGCGTTCTGCATGCACCTCCTGATCTGGTTCGTGCCCTCCTTCATCGAGAACGCCGTCTCGGCCGCGGTGGTCGGCCTGGTGTACGGCCCCATATACCCCGCAAACATCGGCATCGCTCGGGACCTTCTCCCCGCCGAAGTCCACCTGGTATCTCTCGCCATCGTGTACGTCCATCAGCCCTTCCGCATCACAAGAAATGTCACTGACGTCCACTGGCAATCATTTGCAGCGCTGCATTTGGAAGCTTCGGTGCTGGTGCGTGCCTGTCCAAAACCGTTCTACGCACACGCACACGCTGATCCTGTATCCTAGCTCTCTTCCCGTTCATCACCGGCACGCTTTCGACCGCGGTCGGCCCTCATACCCTTCCTTACATCACTGTGTCCCAGTGCGTCGTCATGTTCGGCCTCTGGACTCTATTCCCGTCGCAGCTCCCCGAACAGCTATGACCGTCACGCGTCATGATCATGAACATTGACCATAGATCGCTTCACGCACCTCTACGCTACTCACGTCCCGCCTACGCCTATCACTCTCTTGCTCTCCTCATCGCCATCACGTCGTGTCACTGTAGAATAACGTACTCTGTTGTTGTAGACTAATCTGTCTGTCTCTTGGGGCTCCAATCGGATGTGCTGCTACTGGTAGCAGATTGTGCCATGTGCACCTGTCCCTTGTGTCGGAAGTGTGCGTTGACACAAAGGAGACCGCGTGGTCCTGAGCTTTTCACTCCAACATCACAAAAAACCGATCTGCGCAAGTCCAGTCCGGGATGAGATACATATATGAAAGTACACGAGCCGACAGATGCGTGAGATCCTACCCCGAGCAGCAAAACTAGTAGAGCTTAAAAGATATGCAGTACAAATCGAGGGGTCCATAGCAAGAAAGACGTGCCCATCCAAGGCGAGACGAGGCTCGCCGTCTGTTAGTCGCTGTCAGTGTCAGTAGAAGATCCGGTCTCTTCGCCCTCCACGTCTGCCGGTGCGATCGTCAGAGGTCGGTCGCGGACGCGAGAAAGTGGTCCAAACTCACCGACAAGGTAGTCTGTTTCAGGCATTCTAATGATAGGCACTGGCGGTGGGGGGCGCGGCGGACTTGGTATCCGGGGCGGGGCTGGCGCGCCGCGACCCTTGCCATTCGCTTGCTTCGACTTGAGAGTCGCGTTCGAGATGGCAGGACTTCGGAGGACCGTTGACGCTTGGGTAGAGATGGAGCGCGCCGGTGAGGATAACCGCGGTGAGTCGGGAGACGATGAGCGCTCTCGGGCATGGAGAGACGAGACGGTGGAGGATGCTCGCAGCTTCGAGGGTACGCGGGAAGCATTCGAAGCAACTGGCAACAACTACACGGCCATGACAGGTTAGCCTCATTGTACGTGCACACGCAGCTTCGCGACTTACGTTGCTGGATGCTGGAGAGTCGGGATCGGCTTTGACGCGAGCCGCAGGAGAGCCTGGACAAATCATCAGTAGCCCGAAAAGGTACAATAATAGTGGGTGGCTACCTGCGGTCTTCTGCTTCTTCGACGGTTTCTTCGTGGGAGATACAGATGGCGACCCGTTCTAGATAAGCGGACGTCATCAGCAAACACAACACAAGCGAATGTTACCAAGGGCGATACTGACCCGTTTACCATTGGCGTTAAGGGCGGAGTCTGCTAGGCGAATCACTGAGAAGCAATCGAGGAGGACTCGTGTTTCACGACATACCTGACTTCTTCGTCTTGGCCTTCCCTTTCCCTTTCGCAGGAGCAGGCTTCGGGTCATCGAACGCATCGAAAGAGTCGGCTTTCCCGAGTTCGTTCCCGAGCCTAAACTCAGGCAGTGACATGAGGGGTTAAGCCGGCACGAGACGAAAGAACACGCACTTTGACTTGACTGACGCATTGCGTGCAGCGCCTCTTCTACTGCCCAGTCCCATACATGAACTCAAATGGGGTGCGTAGCGATTGGAAGCAATCTGCACAGGGGCGTCCGTCGTCTCGTTCGAAGCAGCCGCGAACGTGAAGCATTACTCACCGAGCGCTTGCACTCAAGACAATCGAAATACGTCGTTCCATCCTTTCCATTGACAGGAGTATTGACCCCAGTGCCAGAGGGGCTGTTCCCGTTCAGCTCGCCCGTTGGAGTGGGTATCCTCGAGCCACTAGCAGTCGCGTTCGACGGGCCGGGTACGTGCACTGGTCGCACCAGCATGATTCAACGCCCTACAGCGCACATTGACCAGGATACACACCTGCACCACACCTACACAAACGAATGAGCGTCCGAGCTCGCCCAATAGCTTCACATCACGCACCGAGTATGACAGACGTCGCACACCGCCCTAGCGCGCGCAATCTCCTTGTGCGACTGCTGCACGACGTCCATTAGGATCTCCTCCAGCATCGTCGCGAAGACGGTCGAACTCTGCGCGCACACACGACTCGTGAGCACGACTCCGGGGTGCGCGGAACGACAGAGGGCAAGGCGGGGTCGGTGCAACACTCACGAGCTCGGCGACCGCCTCATCGCGCTCTCGTTTTGGCATCGGTGGGCCGAGCGCAGTCGACGAACATGTACCCTTGTCGTTCGCAGCTGCCGACGCGTGTTGAGAGGGGCGGGGGCGGCGGTGAGAAGAGGCGGAGGAGGTTGTGGCGGCCAAGTGGCGGCAGACTAGAGCGTGACGGCGCGTACCCGATCGTGCTTCGGACGCGTTCAGCCACGTGGGGCTATTTCCCATAAGCGCACTCCACAATGCCTTTCCTTTCCTCGCTGCCACAGCCCCTCCTCGCCAGAGCCTCACCCCCACGGACGGTCCCCGGTTAGGGCGAGTCTAAGCATGCATTCTATGTCGTTACGCGTGAACAGTCGTGAGACATCGGCGAGGTCGTAATGTGAACGTTGCAAAGCACTATGAATAGGTCTCATATAGCAGGCGACAAGATGGAAACCAAAACTAAGGTATTCGGGATTTCGCATTTCAACCCCCAATGGTTCCATCCGACCATCCTCTTCACGTGTCGAGGACAATGGCCCTCTCCCTATCGTGTGAGACGAGAAATGGTGAAGACACCGAGAATGACTGCAGCCAGCGCGCCGATACTTGCAGGAAGGAGCAGGTCCTTCGGGATGCCCATGACCAACTCGGGCTGAGCGGGTGGAACAGGCTGGGAGTAGGGTGGGGGAGCATACGGAGTGGGAATCGGTAGCACAGGCGGCGGAGGCGGCGTCATCACAGACTCAGTCTTCTCCACCTCCTTCATCTCCTGGGCTGCCGCCGCGGCCACTGCCTCAGCCTGCTGAGCACTCTTCTTCTCCATCACGTCGGACCAGCCTCTGCCACCCTGGATAAACAGGACAACACGGTCAGTCTTCGTGGACCGCGCGATCTTGACAGCATCGGTGACGTCCGAGTCGGAGGTGATAAGCACGATGTCGCCGTCCGCATCCGTGTACGACAGGGTGAAATCGTTGGGGTCCGGCGGAGGCTCAGATGGATCTGTGGACTTGTAGCCCGTGAAGAAGGGATCAGTCGCGAGCTTGCCACCGACGATCTCGCGAAGAGTCTCCACGTTGTCGTGACGGGCCTGGAAACGGTGCGTACGGCCACTGGGGGTGCGGAACTTGAAGACATACGTGCCGTCGTCAACGGGAGGGATCGACGCGGGAGGACCGACGATCGACGGAACACCTTCCCCGCCAGCGTGTTTGCCATAGCCCGCCAAAGCGGACTCTTGGTCATCGTCGACGACGGATGCAGAGTCGTTGGGGTGGACTTCAGAATGCGGGGACTGGATGAGGTGGGACATGCTTCGCGAGAACCGGTGCTGGGAGGCGCTGTCCGTCTGATAATGTGAACCAGACACCATCGACTCCGTATCCTCGTTCGCGCCAAGGGACTCGAAGAAGCGTCCCCACATCGGGCCACCCTCAGCTTCGTTCTCCCCGCCCCCTTCGGAGGACATAGCATTCATCTATGTTGTTGTCAGATTGACCCAGCCTGCTAGTACCAAAGTTATGCGCACCTGCTCGAGCGTAGCATACGTCAATTTCAAGACGTCTACGATAGCGACCAGACGACCGTCAGCCTCCACGACGGGCAAGTTGAGGTAGTGACCGACTGAAGGTACATATAGTGTCAGTACCGTTGCATGCACGACGAAGTGGTGGTGCTCACTGTGCATCTTCTTCAGCGCATCGTGAATCGTCATCGTGGGCGGGGCGGTGTCCGGGTGAGGAGTCATAACCCGGACGACACTACACCTGGTCGCGTCCAAACCAGCCGCGATGACACGCAAGACGATGTCCTTGCTCGTGAAGATACCCGCAATCTTCGGGGTTGCCGACTGGCCAGGAGCAGCAGGTTCCATGACGCAAACAGCAGTCGTGCGGCGCTCCTTCATGAGCTTGGCTACCTCCTTCACAGTGGTCTTCGGGCCGACGGTCGCGGGCTGAGTGCGAGAGTCCATAACCGTCGTCAGATCGGGGAGCGCGGTCTTCTCCCTGAGGGCCTCGACATAGGACAGCATGGCGGCGGCCTGAGGATTGGAGCCCAGGCCCGCGCCGAGTTCAGACTGGACTCCAGCAAGAGCGCTGTAGAGCTTCTCCGAGGCGGAGGAGCTACGCTCGACCTTGTCCAAGGCTTCGTGGAAGACTTTGGTGATATCGAGCAGACCGACAACATTGCCCTCTTCGTTGCAAACAGGCTGACACACAGCATCAGCCTCTTCCACTGAGCTGCACCAGAGGTGCTTCACGCACCAGATGCCTGAAGTGCTTCTGAACCATCAGCTGGAGTGCCTCGGTAGCACTAGTGGTATCGCGAGTGACCATCGGGTTGCGGGTCATGATCTGGTTAACGGGGGTGATGTGTGGGTCCAAGCCTTCCGCCGTAACCTATCGCCCCTGTCAGTGTGAGCAGCACATAGCATAGGTTGAGAGACGCACCCTGTAAGCCAAATCTTTGGCGGTAAAGATCCCGCTGAGACCCTCATCGTCATCCACGACGAGCACGCAGTCCGTCCTCTTCGCCGCGCACAGCTGACTAGCCTCCGATACCGTGATGTTCTCCGGGACAGTCAGTGCAGGACTGGGCTTCAACGCGGCGACAGTGCCCTTCTGCACATTGGCCTTGGTCCCGCGGCGGCGGCCACCAGGCGCATGCTGGTTCGTGGTCGATATCGTGCGCTTGCGCGCAAGCTCGCCCTCGATCTTCTTGCGGATGGCCTGCACATACGGGCCATCAGCACGGGTCGCCTTGCGGACAGGGGTGCGGCGCAAGGAGATGGCATTCGTCGGAGAGACGACGCGTTCTGGCGAGGACGTGGGTGTCTCGGACATGGAACCGCATACACGTGTATTCCGCCCGCTGCGCCCGTGTACGCCATTTTACGACACGTCCACGCCGACCATACCGCATGCAGCAAGAAGAGAGGAAGAATGAACAGGTGACACGTACCTCGTCCCTCTTGTTCTGCTTCTTCCTGGTCTCGGCGACGGAGCCGGAGAGGGTCGACATGGACGCGGATGACTGCTGGCGGTTGGGAAAAGGGAGAGGAGAGACGGCGCGTTCTGGCGGAAAGGGAATGGGAGATAGAGCACGAGGAGCGCCTGCGCTACGGTTGTAGGAGGGAGAGCTGGATGGCACAGGAATTCGTGACATCGACTCGAGCTCGCGCGGGCTCTTTGAGGACGTGAACGTTCTTCTCTCCTCCGCCGGCGCCTGTTATTCCCTGTTTGGCCCGAGCGGCTACTCTCGGCCTCCCTCCTCGGCCCGGCCTCCCTCGCCATGGCTAACGGCATCGGTGGCTAACCAGTGACGCGCTGGAATTACTATGGTACAACAGATAGAGTACTACTACACGGCAGCTTCGAGGACATCGTGCGTATGTGGGTACGTTAACGGCTAAGGTGAATCCACGTCTGCCCAACGTCAGTCCTCGGAGCATGCGAAGCCACAAACTCCATGCTACTCACACAAGTATAAGGACCAGGGTGACGGGTCAGCTTCGCAATTTCGCCTATCAAGCGACCCGCTTCCGAGACTTGCTCCTGCCTTGTCCGTTCCGATGGGTGTACCAATAATACACCCCTCCGACCAGCAAGATACCGAAGAAGTTGGCTGCAAAACACATAGACGCGAAGTTAGCAGCGGGCATACGGAGGATGTTGCATGTGCCTACCCATAACGAAACCAACGACTCCTTGGAATAGGTCGGCGCAGAAGGCGACGAATGCTTGGACGAGCTGGAGCAGGCTACCGACGAAGTCTTGGAGGAGCGCGACTATCGCTGTGATGACAGCGAAGAATGAGTTGAGTAGGGATGCGCCAATGGACGCGAGTGATTGGAGCAAATTGCCCAGGGCAGAGGAGACGGAGGCAGTCATGGTGGTGGTATGACTAGGAGGACGTCAGAGGGGTACTTCGAGATGAGCCGCTTGCCTTCAGTCGAAGTTGTCTTATACAGGTTGGGCGCGTGACGTCATGGCATACGAAACTGTGGACTGGCGTGGACTCTAGTGGAGAAGAGGAGCAAATAATGGATTTACACACGGGTGCGCAAATGACCGAAAGTATAGACATCATAAATTGCAGTTAATCTATCGTCCTACCGAAACCAGAGTTCGAGCAGAAGTCAAGACAGTCGTTACAAGAGAGATAGTATTCATCACGTAGCTCACTGCCTCCGAGCCCCCGCACCCGCCGCGGCGCCGTTCGGAGCACCCAACGATGACCCTGCAAACCTGCTCGCCAAACCCGCGGCCTGGTTGTAGACCTGCGCCAGCACAGGCGGCTTGCCCGGGCTGTTGACGAAGGCCGAAATGCGACCGTGGACATGAGCGAAGGCCTCACGCGTGAACTTCGACTGGTACCAGCGCTGACGGAGGAAGTGCACGTAGAGGACAGGCGAGATGAGAGAGGTGCGGAACGTCAACGCTCCAAGGACGACGCGGATCATGATCGCGATCTCGGTGAATGCGACAGCCCTCATGGCGTTGTCGTAGTTCGCTGTTGACAAGTCATTAGCGCGATGCATTGGCTCTGACGTGAAGCACACGCACCCTTCACCCAGACCTGGAGCTTCTTGGCGAGAGGATGGGGAGTAGGAGCGGCGCCCTGTTGAGGAGGGGGCCCCGGAGGCAGGAACTGGGGCATGAGGGTCGTACGCGTGAAGGTCAACGCGTGGAAGAGGGAGAAGATGGCATAGGGCAGCAGCGCGACTGTTCGAGGCGCCTCAGCCCGGATGATGAGATTGCATATTGTAGCTTGAACCACGTACGCGTAACGGGCCTTGAAGACCACCAGAAGAACGCAAGGAGGAAGTATTGCACGTTCTAAACTTATGTCAGATCGTGAGGGTGTGCTGCGCAAACATGCAGCGTACCTCATCAAGCAAGGCGCGCCTTATCCAAGCGGCATTCGGTTGGGGCACCTTATGTATGACATGGCCGTTGTAGAGCGTGAACGTTTGAAGATATGGAACAGACGTACCCCGAGGGATTTTCTGCGCGGGCATATGTATAAATGGAGCGTCCACAACATACACACAGAGAAGTGGTTACTCACTGACAGACAATGGCATAACTGACGAGCGCCCCCGTGAAGCTCGCTAACCCAACCACGTCTCAGAACCATCCGCGCGGACCGCCAGACAAGCCTATACGCACCTCTGTACCAGAACGAAGATACAGCCTTGAACATGAGCTTCGCGAGGAAAAACCGAAGCGAGCACAGAAGCAAGATAAAGTGGCCGGCGGCCCACAGGTAGTGCTGTACCCCGCATTCCCGGTTAGCATCTTCTCCAGAGCCCGCCCGGACTTGTAGCAGAGAATATGCTGACCTGCGTCGTAGCCATTGCGCTAGGAGATGCTGTCGAGGGGAGAAACGGTGAGTAGAGAGCGGGACGTGGACGAGTGACAGAAGGCACCGCGGTGACGCACACGAGGTTCAGCTTTAGGGCCGGCGCGCGATGCCCATCCCCGAATGGAGCGCCGACAGCCCAGTGGCATCACCGGCTCCTTGCCACACGACGCCCACGCCGCAGACGTCGTGTACCGCGTGCCTTGGGCTCATCGCGGCGTGGTGGCTCGCGGGGGTCACGATCCCGGACGTTTACAGCATGATAGCAATATACCTGATGCATAACTAACCTACGCGAGAGCACACGACAGGGAGAACAACACGAGGACGCGAACGGACGAAGATAGTAGGCTGAAGGCGAGAAAGCAATGGCGAGTATACGGCGCGCGAGGGTCGAGGCTATCGACTCCACTGCTGCCCACTTGCCTTCATCTTCTTCCTCTCCATTCCCTTTTTGTACACCTCCTTCTCCAGCGTTTTGCGCCCGAGGGTCTCCTTCCGTCTTGATCTTGACTGCTCGCGCATGCTAAACCGCGGCTGCGGCTCGCCCTCGCCCTCGCCTTCCTCCTCGTCGCCCTCCTCCTTGTCAACTGCGTCAATCTCTTCCCACTCTTCCTCGCCGTCTTCGTCCAGCTTCCGCTTCTTGCCGGAACGTCCAGTACCACCCTTGCCGCCGCCGATATTGACATTTACACGCGGGGGTACAGCGAACCCGAACGCCTTGCCGACCTTCGCCAGGTCAAGCTGGTTCACGTCGAAGATCTTCTTCAAGGAGTATGAGGCGTATGCTTGCAGATACGACCGGTACCCATCGCGCGCGGACTGGTGCAGGAAGTAATTCTTCTGAAGCAGCGTCTCAAGCTGCGGGTATATGTGACGATAAGTCCAGCTTGTGGTCATGAGTCCTGATGGGAAACGCACCTGAGACTGCACATTGGCCACCTTGTTGGCCGGGAAGCTGAACTCGTTTAATGGAACCTTCGCCTCCTTGAGATAGCGAAGGAAGCCGAGCTCGCTTGGTAGAAGGAACATCAGACTCTTCCCGACCTTCCCAGCACGGGCTGTCCGACCGACTCGATGGATGTAATCTCGAGGGTCATCTGGTGGGTCATACTGGATAATCCAATCCACGCGAGGGATGTCGAGACCTCGGGCCGCAACGTCCGTGCAGAGAAGCGTCCCCGACTCCGCGTTGCAGAACTCGAAGAAGGTGGTTGTCCGCTTTTGCTGCTTTTGTTTGCCCTGTAGACACACGATGTCAGCAAGATCTGGACGTACTGACAGTATGAGGGAACGCACGTGAAGGTCAAGTACTGGTACATCAATGTAGTTGAGAAGTTCGGCGTGATACTTTACAGAGTTACAACTTGAGAAGAATACAATCATTTTCTTCTTCATATTGTGCTTCAGGAATGTGAAGAGGAGTAGGAATCTGCGGTCGGAGGGGCATACGACGTAGCCCTGTGAGAGTGTGGTGACCGTGCTCGTAGCCTCGGTCTTGTCTACATCGACGTAGAGAGGGCCTGGTCGTAGTGATATTCGAGCCAGGTCGGTGACCTTGGTTGTTTGTGTTGCGGAGAACAACATGGACTGTCTTCCCTCTGCAACGAGACAAATGAGAATGTAGAGCATACAAGGGGAGGAGGCGTGAGCGTACCACTAGGAAGGATAGCGATGATTTTCTTCATCTGCTCCTCGAACCCCACCTCCAATATCCTATCAGCTTCGTCAATCACCAAGCCCTTCAGGTTTCGGAAGACGAAACCCTTGGTCCCCTGAGGAGACGAAGTGTCAACTCGCAGTCATTCCAGAGTAAGAGAGTGCGCACCTCGAGGTGGTCGATTAACCGTCCAGGCGTCGCAATCAATAGATTAACACCCTTGACCAGCTTCACCTCCTCCGCCTTACGGTTCGCACCCCCCATGATGATACCAAATGTTTGCGAGTGATGGGCCATGAGCTCCTTGGCTACACCAAAGATTTGCAATGCAAGCTCTCGTGTTGGGGAGATAATGATGATGCCGGTGCCTAACAATTCAAGTAGTTGATGTAGTTGAGAACATGCCGCAGAGTTAATACGACTAAGGACGCACCATTCCTAGGCTTGAACTTGAGCCTATGCAAGAGCTCAACTGCAGGAATGAGGAACGCCAGGGTCTTGCCAGATCCCGTCCTCGCAGCACCAAGCACATCCTTTCCCGCAAGTAGCGGAGGTATGGCTTTCTCCTGCACCGGTGTCATGGTCTTGAAGCCCATCTCGTCAAGTGCTTTCATGGTGTTCTCCGAGAGACCGAGTTCCGAGAACGGCTTGCGTTCAGGCGCGCCTTCTGGGGGTGCCTGAGGCACAGGCGCAGGTACATGGGCCTCATCCATAGTCATCCCAGTGCGTGGGCTAGTATTCACAGAAGACAGCGTCCCGAGCTGGGAAGGAGGGGAGGAAGGAAGGCAGCACCAATGTCGGAGGTCGGAAGAAGAGCGTTCGAGAAGCGCTGGGCAAAAAGTCGCAGAACGGGAAGCGTATTGGCTCGGCGGTTGCCGACACACCATGTCTTCACTTTCTACTGGTCAGAGCGGTCTGTACGCGTTTCACGTCTTCGAACTCGCTCTGGTCTGACACGCTCTTCAGTCGTCTTTGCGATCTCTCTGCTTGCTTCACTCAGTGCTGGGTATGCTCTCGGGACGTGGTCAAGCCAAAGCAAGACGGGAACCAATGAGCCACAGGCGAAGCCGACCAAAGACTCTCATGTAGAAAGTGACAGCGAAGAGGAGGATGTCGCCGACGGAGACCTATCTGCTGTTAAGCCTGGGCTACTGGAGCCGTGCAAGCTGGTCAGCCACTACTAGTACGCTCATGGATTCATGGACTCAGTGGACTCAACCTCCTTCCAGGTGCTCGTCGTTCGGACTGACCTAGGCATGTCCACCGGTAAAATTGCTGCACAGTGAGTGACGATGTCGCGTCTTGGGAGACCTACTTTGTGACCTGTCGTCAGATGCGGGTAAGCCGCATTCAACCTTCAATCCAGGCAAGGTTCCTAACTTCTCAAAGACACGCCACCCTTGCCTGTTACAAGGCGCTGCAGAACACAAACCCCAGTGTGAGCATCCATCCAAGAGTATGACAAATCAATCCTGAATCCGGGTTGTTACAGCTGTTGAGACATTGGGAACGAACAGGGTATGACACAGGATAGTCCGACGCGTTGGGCTCAAGTTGACCTCACCTCTGTGTGCAGTCAGGCCAAGATAGCACTGAAAGCAAATTCGGAGGATGAGCTGCTTGAACTCGAAGCTGTGGCCAAGAGTCTGAATCTCGCGGCGCGCTCAATACTTGATGCGTGAGTGTCGTCGTTGAAAGGTTCGGTATGGTCGCTGATGTCAGGGTAGTGGGCGCACCCAAATAGCGGCGGGATCGCGCACCGTGCTAGGTATCGGTCCAGGTGCGTTCGACGATATACCTCCTGTATGTCGTGACTCATGTGGCTGCATCGTATAGCACCGGTGGAGTTGGTGAACAAGGTGACAGGCAAGCTACGACTGCTGTAATCTGAAGTGCTGCGATTCGTGTGTTGCTCTCGCTTGCTCTCTTTCTTGTCTGGTGACTGTGACTAGCTACATAGTTGTTGCTATGACAATGGAACATTCGTGATCGCTGTTGCAGGTACGCGAGACGTTCTGGAGAGGCCAGCCAAGGGGCCTGGAAAGTTCTGAGTCGGGCGTTCGGTATGTGGTGACGTCAGCGGGGTGAGGGCGTGGGAGAGGCGCCGGGCGGGGAACGAAGTGGGGAGGACGCGCCGCGCGAGGAGCTCGGTGGAGTCGTCTCTGGATTCTTATGAGCACCGACGCGCTGCACAGTCCCTACTCTACTCTTATGACCCCACGCTGAAAATTCACCATGGCCAACGTCGCACTTGCTCGCGTCTACCAACAATCCTTTGAATCTCATCCATATTACACCCTTGCCTTCACGAATGGTGTCCTCAGTGCTTTCGGCGATGCCGTCGCTCAAGCAACACAGAGATTCGTGAGTTTCCTGTATTTTCTTCCTATTTTTCTCTCCTTAACTCGCGCAGATTGAGCGACAGCACGAGAACCGCCGACACGCGACGCGATATGACATACCCCGGACGATGCGCTTCTTTGCATTTGGGTTCGGAATGGGTGAGTGATCCTCGCTCGACTCGGCGAGGCAACGACACCCGAACTGAACCACAAATAGGTCCATTGATAGGCAGATGGAATTTCTTCCTTGAACGCAATTTCCCCTTGCGTTCCTTGGGAGGCAGCAATCCTGGCAAGGTCAGCCTCCGTGCGCTCGCAAGACGCGTCGGCGCTGACCAACTCTTCATGTGAGTCGGTCGTTTTGTATTATCCTCTTGCTCATCTGCTGACACGCGCTCGCCCAGGGCACCCATTGGTGTATGTATTAACCCGTTCTGGAACACGGAAACTACGTCTGACAGTCTTATTCACAGCTCGTCTTGTTCATCGGGTCGATGGGTATGATGGAAGGCCGCGACTCGAGGCACATCGCGCAACGGTATAAAGACCTTTACAAACCTGCTCTGTTAGCGAATTGGCAGGTCTGGCCGTTGGCGCAGGTGAGCTATGCTTTTGAAGATGATATCCTCGACATGTCTAACTTGCGTTCTAGTTGATTAACTTCCGCTATATGCCATTGCCGTATCGTGTTCCATTCCAGTCAACGTGCGGCGTTTTCTGGACCTTGTACCTTTCCTTGCTGAATGCAAAGTACGTATCCCCACCCCTTCAACATCGTGCATTGTACTAACAAAATGATCAGGGAGTCTGAGGTGCAAGAGCGGAACGATCAACTTAGTCGCACTCTGAAGTAAACATCATCCCGTCCGAGGGTACTTCTTGCTGTTCTTCTGGCGGTCTTTGGGAACCTGGTTTAGACAATCTCCTTCTCACAACCATGTAGCCATAGCACATTCACTGTCTTCACATCCCACTACACGAGTACATAGTCTACTTTTATGTCGCTGCAGCTGTACATAGATCGAGCACTAGTAGCGCACATCATGTCTATAATGCCTGTAGACGATAGCAGTAATACACGCCAGTCTTGCACTGTACTCTCTCCTATCATGTCGCGCCATACTTGGGCTTGAAGTACGCCGGTGGCAGCTTGGCAAGAACGTCCACAAGCGGCCGTTCCACGACGACGAGCTCTCCGGGGGCAACAAAGTCCACAAACAAGAGCGGGCGGTAGTGGGTGACAAGCTTGAAGTTGCGCTGCTGCCCCTCCTGCTGCCCATCGTCCACGCTGACCTCGACCCGTCCGTTCGCGTTCGCGCCGACCTGGTCAGCCTTCCGCTTCCCTCTCCTCCTCTTCTCGAAACCCCCATACCCCGTTCGCTCCGCAAGCATCACCTTGCATATCCACGTCGCGCCCCAGAACAGCGCCGTCCTGGGCGGGAGCGCCGCCTCGCCCGCCTCCGCGCCCCCCGCACGCGCGCCGGGGTCGAACGTCACGCCGAGCACGGGGTCGTGCAGGTGCTTGAACCGCTGCGGGAGGAAGTTGACGAGCGCGCGCGCCCAGCGGGGGAACTGGCGCGCCTCGACGTCGTACACCTCGAGCTGGTTGTCCGCGAAGCCGAGCACGAGCGTGCTCGGCGCGGCCGGGTCGAACGCGAGCGCGTGCACGGCGTGTGGGAACGTCGGGAGCGTGCAGTGGTGCTGGACCGCGTCGAGGTTGAAGACGTGCGTGCGCCGCCGGTCGTCGGACGTCGCGAGCCACTGGCCGTCTGGGCTGACCGCTGTGCGCGTGATGGTGGTGTGCACGAGCTTCGAGTCCTCGACGTCGCTGTCGGAGGATGAGGAGGACTCCGCGTCGTTCTGATCGTCTTCACCCCCTTGTGGGTCGTCGTCTTCTTTGTCAGACGCCATATCGACGTCGCCGTTGACGGAGGTTGAGGTCTGTCGACCCTTGACTACACGACCCTTGACAAAGCCCTCGCGTATGCGATGCTGTTCGAACTTGCGCAACACTTGCGGTGCACGTTCCGCCAAACCGAGGTCGATGATGAGGAGGGCAGCGGACTCTGCCGCCGCGAGGACCAATTTTGACGAGTCTGGCGTGAAGGTAAGTGAGGATGCGCCTGTAGAGGCGTTCGCGAGGGAGCCTTGCAAGGTCGCGGCGAAGTCACGTATTCGCTTAGGCTTGAGGTCGCCATTTGGCTGAAGCACGGTATTAGACGGAATGAGTGGGCATGAACACCGATCAGAGCGCACCTCTTCCGCAAGCTGAAACAGCTTCGTCTCGTACCAGTCGGCGACCGCTATCCACTTGCCATCATCCGAGATGGCGCCAGCGACGACGTTCGTCTGCACGTTCAAATCCATGTCCAACACGCGCTCCCATCCACCGTCCTGTCCCAGAGCTTCCACGTCATCGATGTCCTCGTCCCTTTGCTTTCTCTTCGCCACCCGCCAGACAGTCAAACCCGCCTCCCTGGTGCACATCACCAACCTCGCCTTCCTCGCGAGATGAACAGCAGACGCGCTCGCCATGCCGCTAGCATACGCGAGTCGACGGTGATACGCGTCCTCGAAGGTGGCCTGCGTGCTTGTCGAGAGCGGGTTAAGAACCTTGCCCGCGAGTGTCGCTGTGGGGAGTGCTGCTGGAGTGACGACGACTGACATGTCGAGGCCGCCCGAGGCGAGAATGGGAGCGATGTCACTAGGGAAGTGCCTCTGGTGCGAGGGAGGAAGTGGAGTGTGCGGCGGCCAGATGGCCAACGTGCGTACGTCGTGCGAATGGAGCCGGCGGGAACAAGATTGCACCCACCGACCGGGCGCACGAGAAACGAGAGGCGAAGGGTTCGTGGAGGTGCGGGAAGTCTTGACATAGGAGAATTGGGTGACTTTCTGGTCCACGCCGGACGTGTAGACTGCGGCGCCATCCTGTCGTCCGAGTCAGCGTTCAATTTGTAGAGGGCTCCCGTAGACCAACTCACAGGACTGATAGTCAAGCAGAGGACATCGGCCGCGTGTCCCTGGAAGCTTTGTAGTTGTGTGCACGTCCTTGAGTCCCAGAACTTCACGATGCCCATGGAGTCCCCAGATACAATTGTACCATCCCTGGATAACTAGTGAGACATGAACGCTTTCCGTGCGGAGCGATATACTCACCCAAGAACACCGACGGCCCATACCAACGTACGTTCGCCACGGATCTTATCTGTGCCCATGCGTTCCAACGCGCGCCCAGATGTAAAGTCCCACTTCCTCAGGCTGCTATCCGAGCATCCAGTGACAAGCCACGAGTCGGTCCAGTCATCATCATCGTCGTCAGATTCCGAGTCGGCATCCGCGGGCTGTGTCTTCGTTTGGCGGGGTACTGGTGGTCCCCAAGCGATGCTGAGAATCCGGCTCTTCACCCGGTCCAGTCGGTGTAGATGGTTGAGCTCGTCATATTGCAATGTGACAAGCCGGACAGAGCCGTCTTCGCAACCGAGTGCAAGGATGGTCGACGCGGGGTTGGGTGAGATAGACCAGATGGTGCCGCCTTGCGAACTTAGTGTACGCTGATAAACTGTTAGTGACGAAGCTTGCATCCACTCTCCAATTTCATACCTTGATGCAGCCCTTCTCAATGTCCCACTCCACCAATTCGCTGCCTCCACCGGCACTGAACAGTCTGAGATTCGACCATGAGGGCACGTCCTCCTGCGCGGCCCGTCTGGGTGATCGAAAGGTGAGAGCAAGGGACTCTACTTTTGAGGGGTACGGTCCGACCAGAGTCTGCGGCGTCACCCAGTCAATACGCCACGCACGAGATGCTCGTAGAGGGGAGTGCGTACCTTGCGGACAACCCACGCCTGCGGAGCCTGGCCGAGAGGATTTGAGCCTGTCCACTCGCACAGCTCTATGTTTCCATTCGCGCGCCCAATAACAAACGGTCCAAAGCCCGGAAAGTTCTTGTTCGTGGCTGCCTTCTTGCCCTTGACAGAAGGGAGAGGTAGTGGAGGGAAGCAGAGTGCAGTGACTGCCGCGGGTGTATAGTCGACAAAGCGGCACCGATGCACGGCAAGCGTCGATGAGCCTTCAACCATGGATAACTTGCAGATACTAGATTTCCGTGGTAGAATGCGAATGGTCGGCCACAGAACCAGACGCGAGACGTTGAGCACGAGAAGGTCTCTCGCGCAAATATTCGATCGACGCGAAAGTCACGGGCAAACTTTTCCCTTCCCAATAGGGGAGTTCAGAGTAGGCGATTCTGGGCGATTCTGAGGCGGATTCTTGACAAGAATCGGATCCTCGAGAATCGAGCGCTTAGGGCGATTCTGACAAGAATCGCCCAAAATCGCGGATGCAAGTGAAGCGACTCCGGAGTCGCTTTTCCAACAAGAATCCGCGATTCTTGTCTCTGATTCTTGTTGACGCCCTAGCAGGGTTGTCAACACGGGCGTCCGCTCTAGAATCCAAAGACAGAATCCGCACGAAAATCCACTGGAGAAACGGGGCGGTCAAACCTGACCCGGATTTTCTGCCCTCGATTCTGTCGAGAAACACAGCAGCATCGGCGCAGAATCGGGCGCAAAATCGCCTACTCTGAACTCCCCTAATATAGCAGGAGGGCCATGACGCGCTGTATTCGCGGCGCCTTCGTCTCTCGGCTTGTCCAGCGACCACCTCGACTCCAAGCAGCAAGTCCTTCTCGCTGTCTTGACTTCCTAACACACTCTTGCACCCTCCCCATCTTCTTCACCAAAGCTCCATTATGTCTTTCCTCGGACGCGGCGCGGGACCCAGCGCGGGTGGTATCAATCAGGAGCGCGTAGACATGGCCACTTCAGAGTGAGTATCCAGTTCTACGTGTCATGATGCTATGTCCTAACATGTGCGCGCCAGACTGGACATGATCACAGACATTTTCAACCGCCTGGTCTCGTTAGTCCCTCATGATTGACGCGTCCTGCCCGTGTGCGTACTCACCAAACGGCAGGTCATGTCACGCAAAATGCATCAGCACACGATACGCCGAGGGTGACCTGAACAAGGGCGAGAGCGTCTGCATAGACCGCTGTGTGGCCAAGTTCTTCGAGGTGAACAAGAAGGTCGGAGAGAAGATGCAAGCGGTCGGAGCGGCAGCAGGAGGCGGCCCAGGCGCGTTCACTTCGCTATGACGAGCACGCGAGGCAGCGCGCTGGGACGAACGCAGGGTGTTCGAACCAATCTATGCGATGACTTGCATGCTATAGCTGTATCCGTATAATTCCTCTAATGCACTACACGCCCAGACCCTTCTACTCGCGAAAGCCCGCTGGATACAGGTGCAAACCGAGACAGACGATATACATGCCCAGGACCCGAGAAAGAAGCAGGAGAACGAGACATGAAGGGCGGAGGATTACTTCCCGTAAGTAGGGAAGCATTCTGCCATGCTCTTGCTGTGCTTGTTTTGCGCGTGTTCCTCCAAGCTGGCAAGACGTCAAAATTCAATCAGGGTGGTGAACCGCATGGGGGACTCACGCGGGGGCACGGGTGGTCAAGAGCTGGATAGATGCGGTCAGGGCACAGACGGCAGAGCTCGGTGAGTATGAGTGTACTCACAAAGGCTTGCTTGCATGTCTGGCAGACGATGTTCATGGCGGCCTGGTTCACTTTGGTCTGGCTCTTCGCAGTGGCGCCCGCCTTGGCGGCGTTCCTCTCCCTCTTCTGCGCTGCCTTAGCACCCTGGAAATTTGAGCAGCGGACGAGGTGAGCTGGTGCCGGCTGGTATCGGGGGAAGAAGGTATACATTGCCCATCGTGGAAGAGTCGGAACTGATATACAAGACAGGGAAACAGAGAGACCAAGAGCAGAGCCCGAAGACGGGAGAAAGGAGACGGGAGATGGAGGGCGAAGACTAAAGAAGACGAGAGAAAAGCAGAGCCTCAGCCTGCAGCTGCCGGCGTTGTTGCAGACGGCGTCGAGGCTCGAATCAGGCGCCGGAACGCCGGACGCACGTGGTCGGCGTCGGACGCCGGAAGCGGAGACCGCAGATCCGTGCATTTTGGATTTTGAGTGTCGGTCGGCAGAGAGTCGATGCTGACTGGCTCCGCGGCCGCCAGCTGCTGACTGTCGCGATCCTCACGTTCTCGCCAGCCACGGACCAGGCTCCCACATGCTCTCGCGTGGCCGGATCTACAAATAAACCACCAATATTAACGCTCTCTCATGTCTCTTCCTCTCGTCCACTCTCTTGGCCTCGCCCTCCGCTCCAGCTTCCTCAGAGTCCCGCTCTTTGTCGCGCGAAGTTCATCAAACATGTCCGGCATCGATTTGGATGAGGCACGCAGACGCGTCGCCGAGCAGATCAAGGTTGACATCCTCTCCTTGACGCAAGATGAGGTCAGTCTTATCCGCACACCAAGCACACCGTGTGACTCACGATAACGCGCCATAGGACAACAAGAGAGGCATGAAGGAGATCTCCAGAAGCTTCATATGTAAGCTGCTGCTTGACGAGTGTGCACACATCGCTCACACTCATGTCGCGAATTAGCCGACACCATTACGGGTTAGTCGGCTCTCGTCGATCATTGTGGCGCGAATTCACCTTGCAGTATCCCAGCCCCCACTCCGGAAATGTATGCTTATGCTACCAGAGCGTCGGTCGGTGACGATGTCTACCATGAGCCTTGCACATTAGCTCTGGAGGCACACATGGCCAAGGTTACTGGCAAGGAGGCTGCGCTGTTTGTGCCGTCTGGCACAATGTCCAACCAACTTGGTTTGAGGACACACCTTCAACAACCTCCTCATGCTGTCCTATGTGATCACCGCTCGCATATCGTGCGGTAGGTGTCAATGACTCGACTTTCAGATGTGAAGTTTGACATGGCGAAACAGATATGAGGCCGGCGGTCTTGCACAACATTCTGGTGCGCATGCCCAAATGGTCGTCCCCTCCAACGGTACAGTATTATTCCACCAAGCTATCCGCAGGTAGCTCACGCCGGAATATAGGACACCATATCACCTTAGAGGACGTGCAGGAGCACGTCGTCCTCGGGGAGGAAATCCACTGGTACAACTACATTTCATTTGATCCTACATCCGCTTACCCCATCCACAGCTGTCCCACCAAGGTTATTTCCCTCGAGAACACGCTTAACGGCACCATCTTCCCTCAGGACGAGATCATCCGCATCGCGGAATACGCTCACAGCAACGGCCTCAAGATGCACCTCGACGGCGCACGCATCTGGCACGTTGCTGCTGAGACCGGCACCTCGCTCGATGTGCTCTTGGCCCCCTTCGACTCCGTCAGCCTGTGCTTCAGCAAGGGCCTCGGTCAGTCGTCTCTCACTTCACATTCACCCCGTCACCCGTGATCCGGGTCAGCTGTCTGCCTACGATTCGACTGACTTGTTCTCTGCACCAGGCGCGCCAATCGGATCTTGCCTCGTCGGTCCCAAGGACTACATCCAGAAGGCGCGCTGGTTCAGGAAAATGTTTGGCGGCGGTATGCGCCAGACGGGCTTCATGGCCGCAGCCGCCGGCTACGCCCTCACGCACAACTACCCTCTCCTGCCATCTGTCCATGAGCTCACGCGCAAGCTCGAGACCGGCCTCGTTGAGATCGGCGTTGATATCACCAGTGCGGCGGAGACCTGCATGGTGAGCCATTCCCGTGCAACGTTTTTGCGCGATCATCCATCTAACTTGCAATCATGTCAGGTGTTCTTTGACCCGTCCCCCATCGGTGTTACCTATGCGGAGATCGTGGAGAGGGCGAGCCAACTCCCAGACCCGATCGCGCTCAGTAGCTCGCGGCTCGTTGTGCACCTGCAGACCTCGCCACAGGCCGTAGAAGACCTCCTCGCTGTGGTTCGCCAGCTCGCGGAGGAGAAGAAGGCCGCTGGCTTCGTACCACCGGAAAAGAAGACGTACCCGAACGGACGCCCATACAGCAGCATTTACGTCCGTGGCGTCAAGCGCCCCAAGGCGGAGGGCGAGTCGCGTTGAGAGTATGGATCAGATCGTAGTGGACCGATAGACTGTGCCCCCGCACGTTTTCGACGTGTCTGGCTTCCAGCAGTGGGATAGAGGTGTATAGGTTTTACGTACGAGATAGACAAGGTTAACACATCGCCGGTGACGTTCTCCCGCATAACGCTCTAGAGTCTAGACCCTAGCCCTTGCCGACGTACCGCTGCTTCTCATACTCCTTCCACAGCGCCTTCATTGTCGCCTTCCCGCCCGTGTCCAGCGCAGAAACCATGATAGCGTCCCGATTGTGTTCGCCCAGCATATCGCATAGCGCGAACAGCCCCGGCATGAGCTCCCGCCTGACTGCAGCTGAGATCACGCAGAGCGGGTCGTTGACCGCGGCGACGTACGCGGTGAGCACGTACGCCGCGTGCTTCGAGAACGGGCGCACGAGCGACTCGGGCTTCTGCGCCTCCGCCGCGGGCCCGTGCGTACGCACCATCGTCTTCGTCGTGAGCGTAGTGAGGAGCCGCGCGAGTGCCTTGCTCTCTGCGCTCGAGAGCGGGTGCGCGCCGTTGATCCAGCGCGGGAGCGTGTCCATGACGAGGCGGCTCTGCTTCCCGCCGAGCTGAGGGCGTGGACTTCTTAGGCAGGAGATGAGCTGCCGAAGAACGAAGCCGAGGTGGGGCAGGGTGTTCAGGATGAGGTCTCTGCGGAGGCGGACTAGGGCGCTGAGGACGTTCACGATGCTGTGGAAGATGGGAGCGTCTGTGCTTGGTTCGTGCTCCTGCGAGCCGACTAGGAGGGCACGGAGGATTGACCACAAGCTTGAGAGGTCGACCGTCCTGAGGGAAGCAGGCTAATGTACAAGTCAGCCCTGATGAAGACTACAATGCATCTGGGAGGCGAAACACTCACTCTGTCATTGCATTGGCGGGCGACGAAGTCAAGCACCGCGCTGCGCAGTGCAGGTGCTGTGGTGAACTGCTCGTGGTCCGCGAAGAGATTCAAGCATTTTGTAGTATGCGCTTGGCATATTTTGGACGTGCCTGGTAATACTTCAGCAAATCCCCCAACCCTCCATTGTCCATCGACTCACCCTCGGGTGCGTCACGCAGTAAGGTCGAAGAGAAACGGACCAGATTGGCGATGTCAGAGGTTGACAATCCCCGGTTCAATGGGAGCCCGTCGTAGACCAGATCCAGCACCAGTGAGAATGTTTCTGGCGTCAGTGAGCGACATGCGCTTGTCAACTTGGACTCCAGGCTATTAGCTGCCACATTCGGTCAGTAAGCTTAGCCGAAACACACATACTCGGGTACTCACCACCAGCCCCGAGATTACGAGCGAGGGCCAGGTAGGTCACCACCATGTACTCCACTTGTTCCTTCCCCCCACTGCTTTGTAGTTCCCCGAGTAAGATGGAAAGCACGGCTGGGGCCAGAGTCGTCAATTCCTGTTCGCTGCCTGTCCACTGCAACAAAGCCTTCGACAGACGACGCCCGATGCTCGGAACCGTTCCATCTATGTACCGTCAGCATCAGTCATGAGGTGGCTGTTTGTGGATGCAAGAAACCATACCTCCGATCTTCAACCACCGCTCGAGAGTTTGCAGGTGAGCCCAGACATCCAAAAGCAGACGTTCTAGCCCAGTATCTTCACCGAACGTTTCGAGTGACAAATGCGATCTGCAGAACGCGTGCATGTGTTCGTGGAGGTCACGCAAAGCATCGACACATTCACTAGAGAAACTGAAAGGGCATAACGAGTTAGAACCCCATCGTCCATGTTCCATGAGAAACCACATTAAACCCACTTCTCCGGGACGTGACTTTGCACAAAGGTATCAACGATGAGAAGGGACGCCTGCACGGCAGCACGGGGCCGATCCTTCACGTAGGTTTCGCCATAGCGGCGAGCGAGGGCGACCACTGGGTTAACGTTACCGTTCCTCGCGGCGCGTACAAGTGATCTGGACTGCCATATGAGAATACACCATAGAAGAAAGTTTGGGGATGACAGACCCTTGGTACATGTCGATCAGATCCATCGTAACCATACTGAGGTCCTGGCTCGCTGAGGCCGAGTTTCCATTCGGAGTTGCTGACCCGGGCCCCAGAAGGTAGTCCAAGAACTCCCTCTGAACCTAAGTCGCATAGCCATGAGCAACACACAACCAAAGGGTGAACGGCTACTGGAACATACATGGCTTTCAACTACTCCAAGGTAGGAAATCGTCCGTCGCAATACCTCGCGGATAACCAGGAGATGGCGTTCAGAAACATGCCCTGTTTTGTCGTAGAGCAGCGAGAGCAAGACGGCGACGTCCGCAGCAAAACCCCGCTTTAACAGCTCGATATGCAGCGACCGAGGGAGATACTCGGGAGGAGTAACGAGGAGGACCCTGTATGCAGACGTGATCAACAGCAGTTCGTCGCGCGTTAGCCGCGGAGCTGTTGCTGTCAAGTCCGTAAGGGTCGCTGAGAGATCAACGCTGTCAAGTGACGCGGTCTGCTTCTGCAGCTGCGCAAGGAATGCGTCTAGATCGAGATAGGAGTATGAGCATGGGCAACATCTCTGACAGATAGGGAGAGACAATCTACCCCGTATGTTGAGCGATTCCCATAACTGCGCGGAGCGCAACATTCTGGACACGATCGTATGCACGGTCAGGCCTAGAGTCTGTTGAACGCCAACACGCTCTCGACTCGCGTTAACGAGGATCGAGGCTAGACGCTCCAGTTGTGTCGAGGTGGCCCACGCACTGCGGGCTCATATTGAGCATAATGAAGGGACATGGGACACGGGGTCTGCAATGCACTCACTCGAAGTCTGGTAGCCATCTGTCCACCAGCAGGTGCAATACGGCAATGCTACCAGCGCTATGTCCGCTTAAGGAATGGGCCTTCCCTGTCCAAGAGACGCCATCGTCGCCAAGATGTGACTCAAGGTAGCTCAACAAGCCGTCAAGCACAACGTCTGGCTCCATCGCACCAATGCTACATTGATGCATCAATGTCCGCAGCTGCGTCATCGTATTAAGTGATGACTACAAGGGACACGATTCGAATGCACTCACCATCTCTACAATTAGCTCGGGCGTTGTGCCATCGGAAGACAAGCAAGACAGTATAGCAGATGAGATGCTACCATGAACTTGACCCTGTACCCGCGAGGCAGGTGCAAGTGCGAGACCATAGTGGAGATGCAGCGCCCCGGTTAGGACTAACTGCCATGGCCACGACTCTGTCCGGACCGTCTTGCCAAAGCCTTCTTCGAGTGCGCGACTGGCGACCATGGCATGCCCTTCAACTATTAATTGCTCTGCCTCCGCGCGCACGGCATCCGTCAGGGTGTGCAGTGGCAATGATCGCAATACAACCACCATGACCTTCGCAACAAGTGCGAAGGCCACAGCGTGGTACTCAAGCTCCGAGGGACCCTCCGACGGTAGCGGGGTGTCCTTTCTGCGTTTCTTCCTCGGGCCGTCTCCGTGGTCGGCCATTACCTTCGCCCCGCGCTCGCTGAAGCGCTCGTATACGTCTTTGAGGGTGCGCACGACCTCGCGGGCAGTGTCAACAACCTGCCCCGGAGTGAGGAAGTTGTGCACGGCTCTGGACAGTTCATCCAGGAACGGGAGGCTTGTCAGCGGACCGGCGGACGCGAGACGATACACCGCAGGGGGGCCTCCGGGTATCCGTTCAAGGTGGTGTACGGAGACTGCCTCGGAGAGGTGCGCTATCGTGGATGGCAAGTTCCTGGTCTTTGAGTCGTATTCCAGAAGTATCTCGAGGTATTGCAGCGCTGAGGAAATTTCGGGCGGAATCTGGCAGGGTCCGGACGTGAGTCTAGGTGAATCCATCCTCGGAGGCTGTCTTTCTTACCACGATCAGTCGTGGGAAGACCAACTGGAAGGACTGAGACATGAGGTCGTAATCTATGCGAGTGAGTATTGCCAGTATCCTGACGGCACTCTCGGTGCGTGTAGCAGCTTCTTCTAACGTCGATGGAATTGAGTGTGGCTGCGCTAATACAGGCAACTGTAGGTACGAACCATCCCACGTACTGGCAAGTCCCTCCAACGCCAGGTTCCGGTCCTCTCTCAGCAATGCCTTCGCCCCTTCGTCGTTCCCGTTCAGCAAGTTCTCCTTCTCGACCACATCAAGCAAAGCAACGCGGCATGTCCAAGAGCTGGTATCGCCTTCTATCCGTGCCAAGGCATTGCACGAGGCGTAGAATACCATAGCGGTACGTTGTACTTGTTCGGTGAATTGGCCCGGTGCTTGATTGGAGCCTTGGCTGAATAGCGAACCCTTGTAACGTTTGACACTTTGAACGTATGACTCAAATAGACGGGGAAGACACCGGAGCAAGACCTCCGACGACTCAGCGGATGCGACTTCAAGGGCCTCCGACAGAATCGTATCTTGCTTGAGGTCTACGGCTTGCTTGATGATGTCGAGTCCAAACATAGTCTCGATGCCGGCATCGTAAATGTCGGATATAAGCGACGGCAAAGTATCTCCTCGTCCGCAGCTCCATGCCACAAGTCGGAGCCAGTAGGGCAAGTACCGCTTGAGAAAGAGCGCATACAGCTGGGAGGCAGGTGACAAGAGATTAGTGGCTTGTCCGGGAAGAGAAGCCACCTGCTGCGTACCTTCTTCTTCGCCGCCGAATTGGACAGTGATGTCCGGTACGACGAAACGATCATTGACAGCGCACGGGGGTCATGGAACGCCTGCAGCTTGCCGCATGACGCGTCTGAAACATCGATTGGCACGCCCAACTTGACAACTGCGCCGAAGCAGTCAAGCAACGTTTCGGGGTTGATTTTAGGAACGGCTAGCGACCATAGAATAAATATGCACCGAAAGACGATATCGCACTGGGCGGGATCGACGTATGCGGAGGTAGAGAGGATGTCCAAGTAGGCGAGGAAGATAGGCGCAACAGGGATTCGGTTCAACAGCGGAACGAGCCACGCCCTTGTTGCACGGGCACGATCGCCAGCCTTCGCAGTAATAGACGGGGATAGGATGTCAAGGAGAAGTTGCCAGTAGCGCGTGTCGTATACAGGGTTCTCTTGCCTGCGACGTTCAGGTTATTTATCTGGTCAGCGGACATGAGAGAAGATCGCACTGTTCCCTGGATTTGTCTCTTAACAGGCGCGAGAGCAGCCAGTCCACGATAGCCTCAGCCTTGTTGGGCACGTATAGATAGGTGTTATCCCATGCTTGCCGTGCGATGTCAATTTTCAAGGGTCCGCCGACATGTGGTGGGTCCGAGGGGGCCTTGAGAGCGCGTATGAAGTCCTGCGCATTCTGCGGTGCCTGCATGCCACAGGATGCTAGCAGAATCGAGGTAGGTTGAGCAGGGTCGCAGACAGTCTGGATGGGCCTCAGATGTGCAGGAGTGGTCGGCAGAGGTTACAAGCAAGCGGAGGGGTCGGGTGCGAGGTGCGAGCAACTCGGAGCAGGTGCCGTGAGAGTGAGAGAAAGTTTAGCGTTCATGTCCAAGTTAGGCAGCTCTAGAGCCACGTGGCCCTCGCGGAACAGGAACTGGTGTAGCGTCGACTGTTGAGTGCATTCGTTTTCTCCGTGAGGACTCCAGATGTGCTTCGCTCGGAAGGGCGGATGTGCTAGTGCTCTCCTCTGCTGATCCGGCGTAGTGGCCTCTGTTTATATATTACTTTCTCCCAGACGTCAAGAGCCACGCCTCTCCATGCTCCCGCCTTAGATCGCCGCATGCTCTCCTCCGGCATCCGTCCAAAGCTAGTCGACTCCCTTTCTCATGTGCTATAGAAACCATAACCATCCTTCATAGTATATGAAAGGACATCCCGGCGCTGCTTGCTACCAGTACATATACTGCCGCAAGCACACCGTTGTCTTTGTGAGCTTCCTCACCTCTCCGCTCTCCAAGCTGCATCTCACGCGCCTCTTCCCTGCCCATTCGTCAGTATGGCAGCATATCTATGGCTCATTTGGTATGATGCCGCCACCAAAGCTGCTCCAAAGCACTGGACGCTTGCCATCAGCTACGAGGCCCACGATCGCGCATATGCGACCGTCTACGAGGTGAGTCCAGTCGCAGGCGCATCCGTCGATGCGCCGCTTACACATGAACTCACAAGTTTTCGCTTAGGTGACAGATGGCACTGGCCGCTACCAGTCGCGGGTGATACGACGCGTCCATTTGACGAGTAATCACCCACTGGGCGCGTACGGGGGCAAGATCCTCCTTGGGGAGGTCAACGACAAAGTGCTGAGTGCCCTCGAAGCCTACAGTGACACAGCCGCCGACCTTGTGAACGCCCACATCCGTAAACACGGCCCGGGAAGCTCGAACTGCCATGACTGGGCGACCATCATCGTCCGCAGCTTAGAGGATGCCATGCTATTACCTCAGGTGCGCCCTCCCCCATCCAACTCCGCCATCCTGTATGACTGAACCTTCGTCACTAAGGGCTCTCTCTCCCGGGCGGAGAAGTGTCCACGCACCGGCTGAGTCCTTCACATCTACACAACACGACGATCCCGGAATTCCGCTCCGCAACTCATCATATCTGACTGACTGTATTTGTATCCCCTACCTCTTGTTCTTTGGGTATCTGTTGTCATTCCTCCTCTGGGTTTCATGTGGGTATTATGTTGCTGCATCAGGAGCGCGACTGGATGAATATCCTTGTTCTAGTACCATCATGCCTCACTACGATACATGGACTATGTACTGGTACATCAAGTTACTTGCTGACTCTTGCACGTTGCTCTCAAACTTCACACCACCGAAATCGCCCGAGGATCCCGAGTCGTACGCACCCATTGCTTGGATCCATCCGCAATCGACATCGGCGGAGGTGCATGTAACGATAACCCTAGCCTCGATCACAGACTGAGGTGATGGTGATGATGCTTCTACAGCATAACTGACCCAATGTTGTAGAAGCCAGACTAGTCCACCTAACCGACGGAATCTTCGCAGGTGCAGGTTGTGAGCTCTTGCTAGCCAATCCGGATCAGGATTGGAGCCAGGAGGTTTATCTCTTTAAGTTTCAGCGCCCCGATTGCGATCGTCACGTTGCATGAGATGTGACATGCCGTCGGCACGGTCGCGGATGAGCTCATCCACGCTGTCTTGAGCGCTTCTACTCCCTCCGAGGTTCTAATGCCCTTTGTTATGTCGCCCTAACCTCGACACCGAGCCGGCAGCTCAACTCCATGCTCTTCAACAATCGATCGACCTCCATGTCGCTCGGAGCATGTTAGAGACCGTGTGCCCCTCTATGCACCAACATTGGCCCGAACGCACTCACCCTGACTCAGCATCCTCACCAATCATTTGTCTCCGTTACTGCAGCAGCTAGTCAGACAGACAGCTTCTCGCGCGAATTATCTTGCATACAGTGACCTCCATCATGAACGGGTCCCTCGCGCAAGATGATTTGGAGACCTGTGCTGCGCTGCAAAAGGAAGAGTGGGAGGTGCTCGAGGTGAGTTTCCCTGATGCCTGCTCGCAACGGAAACAGTACAATATAACGGGTGACGACGTACAGTCAATCCACCCGGAATGTCTATCATCTACTCCCTCCGACGGCCGCATCAAGCTAGAAATACCTGTGGACCTACCGGAGTCGACTGTTGTCTCAGTACGTACCGAGCACCCCATGGACCATGCAACGTCCGCAGGACCAAGTACCGGAACCTCCCTCTCATTATCCACATTACCTCCCATACTCCTAGAGATATCTCTTCCACCCAGCTACCCATTCACGGCGCCGCTCATTCGCGCCACGCACGCCACCTATTCCTGGCTTCCACCGAATGACCCCAATTTACGCTCTTGTTTGGCAAATAAGTGGGAACAAGGTGAAGGCGTGTTGTATACCTGGGTAGAGTGGATACGCAGCGGTGACTTCTTGGAGGAGCTGAATCTGGTTTCGGTGATCAAGGGACAAAGAACCATCCAGTACGTCGTCAATCTTACTATCTGGATATCGACCTAACGCATTGCTTAGCATCAGCCATCCCACGCCGGGATCATTGTTGCCTGAGCTCGAGAAGTTCGACAAATCCACACAAGCCACACGGTTCTCGCAAAACTCATATGAGTGTGAAGTGTGCCTGACGTCTATCAAGGGCGCGCGGTGTATCATGCTCTCATGCTCGCACGTCTTCTGTCGATCGTGTCTGGAAGACTTTTGGAAGTTGTGCATCAAGGAGGGTGATGTTGGGCGGGTGGGCTGTCCGGATCCAAGTTGCGTCAAGGGTCATCGAGAAGCGAGCGAAGAAGAGGTGCGGCGTGTGGTCACCGAAGAGGAGGTCCTCCGGTGGAAGTGGTTGCGTATGAAGCGCGCTCTCGAGAAAGGCAAGGCGAGCTCCCTTAGCAAGTGCTGTCAGATAGGCTGACTTGTGCCTGCAGATCCCACCCTGGTTCACTGTCCCATGCCTCTCTGCCAGACACCAGTTCCAAAAGCGCAGAATGTAGAAGAGGGTTCGTCTTGGGAGCGCCTTCGAATATGTTCTACATGTGGCTACTCGTTCTGTGCATACTGCAAGAGAAGCTGGTACGTACTTCAGTATGGACGTCATACATGTTGCTGAACGCTTTGTGCTCGCAGGCATGGTCCCGTGTCCCATTGTCCGATCTCAGCCACGAAGGCGATTTTAGCCGAGTATATGTCTCTGCAGGAGGATTCACCGGAGCGAAGGAGGATGGAGGTGCGCTACGGGCGTAGCATGCTGAAGAAGCTGGTCGACGAGTATGAGCAGGAGCGGGCGTTCCACGAGTGGCTAGACGAGAAGGCCGGCATGCCTTGTCCCGGATGCGAGCTGCGCGTTGAGAAACATTCGGGGTGCAACCATGTACGTTCTGCCGACTGTCTCAGGCCGAGGGTTACTGTGCTGACAAGCGCCGACAGATGACGTGCATCAAATGCGGAGTGCACTACTGCTATCGCTGCGGGGCGAAGCTCGACCCGCAGAACCCATACAGGCATTTTTCGACGCCTGGTCTGCGGTGCTTCTCGAAGCTGTTTGACTTTGTGGCCCCAGACGACGGATGGCAGCCGGTGGAGGGGTTCAACCTACTTTGACCGCGACGTGGTAGCACATGCTAGGGAGCGTTATGATCATTGTCTGACATAGCTAGCGGTGTCGGAATGCAGACTCGATCGCAGAACAGGGGCTGCGGTGCCCGGGGAGCGTAAAATTTAGGAAGTGAGCAGGTGCTCGAGACGGAGCACGAGATGGGCGTCTACCGCGGGCGCTGGAGAGGGCGCGGAGGGACTGGCGGATATTTCATCGGACTCCTCTTTCGCTGCTCCTATACGTTCTCTCGGCTTTTCGTCCTTCTTTCGCGACGACGACCAGCCTCCTTCTCTTCTTCGAGGCTGCGCGGGGCCCTCTCCTCGGATACCACTTTGTCCATACCCCCCATCATCCGCATACCCTCCTGTCTCCCTAACACCCATCCGCACTCTCTGCTCGCTGTATTACACTCTCGCATCTATCCACATACGAACGACCCAGGCTATGGAAATCTACACAACATCTTTCACTTATCCTCGTCGTCTGCGACACGCTCATTCTCCTACCAACTCGCTTGAATTCAACCCGCGCTCAGAGCTACGCCGTGCAAGCTCCTACTCGCAGATCCAGCAGCCCAACGGACTCGGGGATCCTCAGGGAACCGCGTCTCCCACCGATTACGATGCCCTCCAAAAGCTGGCCATGATGGCCATGAGCATCCACGGCGTCCACATCTCCTTTGTCCCCGCCGACCAGGGCCGCGCTTGGAATTTCCAGGTCTCGGGAGCGTACCAGCAGGTTATGTCGGCTAGGGGTATGATTCTCAAGGGGTGTCCCATCCCGGTACGTCGCTTGCCATTGTTGTGTCAAGCCCTCCCCAGCCCGCTCACCGAGGGGCGTCGCAGAATCGTGCCTCCATCAAAGTCGCGCGTTCTGAGATTCTCGACTCGCCGTCCTCGAAGCCCACGTTGAAGCCAGAGGTCCGCCGTCGGCTGGACGACATCGCTTCCCAAACGTATGCCCACATTGCCGTCGTCAACAGCCCGCTGTCGCTTTCCACGCGCACTCTCCCCGACGGCATCACAAGTAGCGCTGGATGGACCGGTCTCGAGTCGGAACGGGTCTGCGAGCTCGTCATCACCGGTCATGGGGATTCCGTCGATCTCGCCCGCGTCCGGTTGCTCGTCATGCTCGATGAACTGGTGAGCAATAACTCAGCTCAGTTGCCTCGCTACGTCATGTGCGCGTCTAACGTCCGTATAGAGCGGTCTGCATGCCGAGTCGTGCGAGATTGACAACACCCTCCATGCCATCATCGCAGGCCGGAAGCGCTGCATGTTGCAGAACATACAGGAAGAGACGGCGACGAACATCTACTTCCCGTCCCCGCTGCAAGGCATTCTTGGCGCCGATTTCAGCCAATCACCCTCGAACTCGTCGCCCACTGGTCCGAATAAGGCGAACATGAACACGATTTGGATCACTGGAGAGTTCTTCGGAGTGCAGCGGGCTCGTGATATGCTCTATCAGATGTCGCTCAGCAAGGTTAGATAGTTTGCGCCTTATCACCCCGAAGAGATGTTCTAACAGTAGCGCAGGGTAAACAGCTCATCTCGAGAGACAGCGCCATCCTTCCTCGCAAGATGGATTGGATGGTCACCGAGCGCGCCGAAGACCTCAAGTCCTTGATGCACGACAATGCCACCTTCATTCAGTTCCCTCCTATCGGTAGTTCTACCAGTTTAATCACGGTTATCGGCGACAACCGAGTCAATGTTCAGCGGACTATCAGGTCCATCATGCAACTGGTATGTTCGCCAGGCCTGCCATTGCTTTCGCAGCACCACTGACGCTGCTCCAGGCTTGCCAATTCTACGTTGCATCCTTGTGGTTGCTACCGGCGCAGTTTAACGTTCTCATGCCATCCAACAGCCTCAATCCTTCGCAGGTCTCCGGAATCCTCAAGCAGGTATCCTTCGCTTCCGGCGCCGAGGTCGTATTCAAGGGCATGTGTTTCGAGATGCATGGTCTCGAGCATGAAGTTCGTGCCGCGGTCACTATGCTCCTTGACTTGGATATCGTCAAGGTAACTACTTTGGCCGCCATCTCCCCGAATGTACATTGGCGCTCATCACCCCTCACACAGACTTTCCATCACGAGATCCGCTTCCAAATTGAGCTCGCGAACGAGCATAGAGAGTTTATCAGCGGGAAGAAGAACGGCAAGATTAACAAGATCATGCAGACGACAAACGTCAAGATCAAGTTCGAGACATTCAACGAGCACAACTTCCTCATCGACATCGCGGGAAGCGACATGTCCGTTCTCCAGGGGCTGACGCTACTCCAGGAGGAGCTTCCCGCGGAAATCTCGTTCCACGTTCCCGAGTCGTACCACAAGCGCATCATCGGCGTCGGCGGCCGCAGCATTCAGCGAATCATGAAGAAGTACGGTGTATACGTCAAGTTCTCCAACGCGGAGGAGTTCGCCGCCATGGGTGGGTACAACGACAACGAGGACAACGTCATCGCCCGCACGCCTGCGAAGAATGCGATGAACCTTGACAACCTCAAGCAGGCTGTCATGGAGCTGGTCAACCCGAAGGTATGTTGAGACTGTTCTTCTCCTGCCTTGCTTCCTATCTGACGGGCTCTGTAGGACAAGGACTACATCAACGAGACCGTGTCCATTCCTCGGCGGTACCACCGCACGCTGCTTGGGGAGAAGAGTATTTTCATTCACGACATCGAGGCGAAGACGAACTGCGCTGTTCGCTTCCCAGACAAGGAAACGGCCTCGGACCTGGTCACCATCTTCGGTCCCGAGAGTCAGGTCCAGATTGCTGCAACCATGCTCTTCGTGCGTTCCCATGGTTGCCTTCCGTAATCATCGCTAACCCCTAGTAGGACCATGTTCCGTTCGAAGCAGATATGGCAGTCCCGTTGCATCCCGACCTCGGAAGGATCTGCGCATCTCCCGATTTCGCCAGCTTCGCTGACCGGGTCAAGCGCGAGCTACAGGTTGTCGTGTCTCCCAACGTCAAGGCGGCCGCCGCGAACGGCTCCATGGCGGAAGGCCCCACGGAATGTTCCTTCAAGTTCCGATGCCAACGCAGCAACAGCGATTTACTGGTCACCGCTCGCGAGATGCTGGAGCAGTTCTTGATCGAGCACAATGTCCACGTCTACCCGTCTGCGACCGCACGCACTCATCAACGAGGGGACTCCTTCACAGACGCATTCCCTCACTTCGACAGCAAGGTTCTTTCCACTGCACGGACGCGTCATCAGAGTATGTCCATCTTCCAACGTTCCTGAGAGGTACTGACACAGGTTGCAGACTCTGCCGACCTCGGCCGCCCGTCAGAGTCTATGATTGACCGGAGGCTGCGTCTTGCCAGCTCGTCACCAGATGTCAAGGCTCTCTTCAACAACTCTCCTTCATACATCTACCATCTTGAAGAAGAGGACGATTTCGACCCTCAAGCCAACTATGTACCTGGATCGTCGAACGACTACTGGCCCCCGATGCCTCCGATCGTCAGTGCTTCTGACTTCTACCTGATTTCTGTTCCTGACGTTCTTGCAGGGCTCGAATGTTCCCCATCGTACCCATCACACTGCGGAGGATGCGTTGAAGCGAGGATCTGATTCACTACTCGAGGCCAAGCTCAAGGATCAACTCACCAAGCCTCGCTCCCTCACGAACCGTGCGCAGTCTCTCGACTTGACGTTCTCCCTGACCCGCATCAGCGAAGCCCCTCGTGGCTCCGGACTGTCGCGTCCGGAGTCTCCCGACACCTCTGTGACCGGCACAGGTACTGGTGGAACCTCGAGCCCCACTTCAGCGACTGCGCCGTTGTTCCCGAGCGTATACGGCCCACCTGGTGGCTCTCGGGGCGCCGTCGCTGGGGCATCGGGCTCTGGCTACGGCGCCGGGCACCCTATGGGTCGCTCTGGCTTGGGACTTGACGAAGACCAGGTGGACGACGTGTCCCGCGTCATCTCCAACCTGGGTCTGTGATGTGCAACGACATAACACGTGCCACGATGCGCTATAGAAAGTACAAGGCCCGAACGGTTGTCTCAAAAGCGCGAATCCCAGCAATGGACCTCGGACCGTGTGCGGTGCTGGTTGTACATATCTCTCTCCATTTTCGCTGTCTTCGTTCTCAATTTGCTTCCCTGTGTCCGATGTCGGTACTCGTTCACGCTTCCGCCACACGCCCAACTGCAGAGTCCAGTCCCGCGCGCATCATCGCTACGTTACAAGCTTCTAGACCTCGAAACCTGTTCGTCCGCTCTCTCCACTCGCTCTTCTCAGAATCTAGTCTCTCCCTCTCTCTCCCTTCCCATCTGTCTCTCATCTGTCGTACCCATCTTACTGCTGTGCCAGTTTGTCATAACCTCGTACTTAACTCCCCTGCTTGCATCGTGTAACATAGCAGCAGCAACAGCAGCAGCCAAAAGATGTGCC
Source organism: Earliella scabrosa (assembly GCA_022605405.1). Lineage (NCBI taxonomy): Eukaryota > Fungi > Basidiomycota > Agaricomycetes > Polyporales > Polyporaceae > Earliella > Earliella scabrosa. The sequence continues at coordinate 1,017,480 of JABYQQ010000003.1, read as the reverse complement.
GATACGATTCTACCTTAGCTAGCCACTAGTAAGTAGGGACTGGGGCTGGTCGACCGTCCGAATTATTCGTATCATATCACACGCATCGAATCCACTGCTTCTCGTCTTGGAAATGTCTCTGCCTGCCGGTGTGCTTCGATGTCCTTCCCCAAGCCGCTTCGATGGCACCGAACTCTCCGATGTCATCCTGTGTGAGAGGGTCTTATCTTCTCGATACATCGGCGGACATGGGTGTGAACGACGAAATGACACGCATGCTCATAGGGGGTAACGCGGTGGGGTATGTGGATGTAGTATTGAAAAAGGCAAGGGCACGCAGTATTGTAGTACAGGCATAAGTCCGTGGTGAGCTGCTGGTGTGGTGCTCACCCATGTTTGCGTCTGTCGTTCGTCTCCGCTCTGCTTCCGCCGAGTCCGTGCATCCGTCGACTGCTCAAAGAATGATCCAGGGAATCTCGAACAGCACGAAATCGAAGAACTCCTGATCGAGCAGGTTCTGATACTCGCCGCCAATCTCTTCGGTGCCCCCAGACTTGGCTTTCGCTCGGTCGGGGTTTGCGCGTCGCCCGAGATATGCGAACTGTGATTGCAGCGTTGTCAGTGTCCTCTTGGTCGTCTTCGGCTCCGGCTATGTATACGGACGTCAGTCACACGGTTGGACTGTCGATAACGAGACCAGACCTTGATGAAGAAACCGGTATAATGTGCAGGCAGACCATATCTCAGAACGCTCTCGATGAAGAGTTGAACCACTTTCAGGTGTACAAGAATCTGGAATGCTTCTGAGAAGTTCGTTCGCGAGAGTTGAAGCAGTTCTGTCTGTGTGGCGAACATGACATCGTGTCAGTAAGTACCACGAAAGGTTAACGAGATGGGGCTACCAACCCAGAGTTCCTTCTCTGTTGTGTCTGCTGCTTGCAACTCCTCTCGCTGTTTCGCGATCGCGTCTTCTGAGAAGACAAAGTCTCGGATGATGAACCTATCGAAGCACGACCTCAGTTCACGTCAATTCTCTCGATGGTGAGAGACCATACTTGTTGTCTCGGCACTTCTGCACGAAGTCATCGTGTACACGCTTGAATATTACCACAGCAAACAGGCTGTACTCGTCATCTGCAGCGATAAGACTTCACATCATCAGGGCATGAGTTGAAGCGACCGTGCTTTCCAGACACTTACGTCGATGACCGAGGAACAACCATAGGTGTTAGCCGTTCATACTTCGCGTTCCATTCCTTCACCAGATTCCTATACGGCATCCTTCAGGGTGATCCATCTTCCAGGAGCAACGTTGGAAACCTACTTGGGGACAGCTACTAGGAGGGTCTGCATGTACTCGGAGTCTCCGATGAAATGCTCCTGGCGAACAATGTCCACCAGTGACCGCACGGATAGGTTTCCGCTGATGAGATGGTGGTATGTCAGAATGGGGGGCAGATGGTGTAGAAGTTGAAGCCGTACGTCTTCTTGCGCTGCATTTGTACCAACGAGCCCTTGGCCAAGTTATAGTTGTTAAGCTTGGATTTCATCACGTTATCGATAGAGGTCATCTCCTATAAGGGCATATCTTATTGAGGAGGGTCTATCGAGGTCACACTTGTCTGGGAGTACGCACCTTGCTCAGAATATCCACCATGTCCCGAAGCGACCTCTGTACTCCGTAGCGCCCTTCATTCCATGACCATCCTCGGAGAAGATAAGAATCCACAGGCTGTTCATTGACCAGTACGTGCTGAGACAATTTAGACGGGTCGTTGTTCAGGAGGTTGCGGAGAGTGTCCACGGTTTTGGCGACGGTGGCTGTAAAGAAAGAGTCGTGCTTTGGGAGTTCTTCGGACAGGGTAACGAGCGACTCTAGCGTTCCTGTCTTTGGTGAGACGTATCAGATCAATCGGCGTATTCTGGCTACTAATGCCACCAACCTTGAAGGACGGGATGGAGAGTTGCGCAAAGTTGGATGGCGAGCCGGACTTGGAGCTTGAGCTGAGCTTGGAGGAGAGCTCTTCATAAAGGCCTTCTGTGTCGCCTGACTCTGGTACGGAGATGAGCCAAGTGCTCTGGTCGGACGGCATCGTAACAGACGGTGAGGGCAAACGGGAGTGAGCAGGATGGCGAGCACGGCAAGTAGCCCTAATCGGTCGCCGTAAACATAGCCGCCCATGATGGCATACTCATTGGGGTTAGGGTTGGTTGCGTCACGTTACTCCCACCCTTGACATGAAGTTCCAGGAGAGACCCTGATCGTCTTACCACACGATCGCAAGCGTCCTTCACTGCGTGATATACTCTGAACTCGTGTACCTCAGCTCTCCGGGATACGCTCCAGGAGAGTACTTGCTCTGCTCGGAGATATCTCAGCAGGTTTCACACGTGCCATTGACGTAAAGCTAAGCGAGCGCCTAGGTGAATCCGCCAACTTCTCCGACGGCGACAAGTCATAAGTTGCTCTACGTAGGTATCCCAATGCCTTGCTCTTGCCTTCTTCCCTCATGTTTGCCCGTGTCCTTGGTCGCTGCTGTCTGTACTCTGGCCGTAGGACCGGGCTGAGGTCCTACTCGACAATGTTTGGCGATAACTGCCCGCTGGTTATCACACCAGCTCAGCTGCACAACATGAAGACTTCCTCCTCCGACCTGGTGGTCGTGGATGCGTCCTGGCATATGCCAAACTCCCCACGCAACCCGGGAAAAGACTACATCGCCTGTCGCATCCCGTCGGCCCGTGGCCTTGAAATCGACGCGGTCGCGTCGTCCCACCCGCTAGGGCTTCCGCACATGATGCCCGACCCGAAGACCTTCGCGGAGTTCTGCTGTGAGGCCTACTCGTTTGGTTACTTTCATGTGAGTTGCTCAGATCGCGTCCCATAGCCAAAGCCGGCATCTCTCCGTCAAGCCATGTCGTCTTGTATGTTCCACACACCGCGCCTGAATTTTGTGTTGTCTGATCATAGCCCTGCTAGCTATGACACCCACGGCGTTTTCTCATCTCCCAGAGCACTCTACATGTTCCGCTCTTTTGGTCATGAACGTTCTAGTATCCTTGATGGGGGTCTTCCTGGGTGGCAAGCACACGGCGGACAGACTGAGAGTGGGTCCCCGGAGGATGTCGCCCCTGCAGAATATCCCCCTCCAACCTTGAAGCAAGATGTCATCAAAGGTTTGTGGCCCTTCCGCGCTGAACGGTACACAGGGCTCACGCAAAAGTCAGACTACAACCAGGTATCAGCGAACGCTGAACTCGATCCGTCCAATGACTCGAACGCCTTCTACGTTCTTGATGCGCGTCCCAAGGGCCGGTACGTAATGTTGGGTTCCTGGAAGCTTACTCATATCGAACATTCCTTCACAGTTTCCTTGGAATCGATCCGGAGCCGCGCCCTGGTCTTTCTTCAGGCCATATGCCCCACTCCGTGTCTCTCCCCTTCAACGTATTTGTGGAGAATCAGACGGTCCCGGAACACATCGCTTCCAAGCTGACGGACAAACTGCCTATGACATATACTCGTCTCCGTTCAACGCAGGGTATGCTGTCGGCGCTTGAGGAGGCCTTAGGCAGTGAGCGTGCCAAGGAGGTGCTCGAAGGCAAGCGACAGGTTGTAACTAGCTGCGGGAGCGGGATGACGGCTGCCATCCTTTGGCTAGGATTGCAACTTCTGGGAGTGAGACGTGTGGCCATATATGATGAGGTATGTGGTTTGTGAGCACCTACACGAGTCGTAAAGAGATTAACTGTCGCATAGTCCTGGACCGGGTACGCTGCGCGTCCGGAAAGCAAAATCGTCAAAGGCGAATGAGTCTCGTCATGACAATGATCCTGCCTGATTGTGTAGGCAGAAAGGCAAGGGAATAAGAATACACATACTATACAAGCGTGACATTACATCATTACACCCAGTCTGAAAAGAGAACGCGCCTATGCTGACAAGACCCGAATCGACTCGTGAACGTCCACACGGCTACATGCCAACCCGATCGTCGAGCATCGCGAGGAATGGAGGCATTCGCGGCTGTGAAGGCTTCACTGTAGTAAATGCAGGACGCCCCCAATATCGCACCTCGGCGCGCTGTTGCTTGCCCTTCCGCAGGTGCGTCACCTTCCATCTAATGGTGAGGATCGGTGGCGTGAGCTTAAGAGTAATCGGTGACAGGAAAGCGAGGCTGACGCACCCCTCGGTGAGGAAGATGTTGTACCCCTTCGCACTAGCATCCTGAAGCAACCTTTGCCGCGCGAAGATGACTGCGTCGCGAAGATTTGAGAGTTTCTTCATCTCGAACAGGTAAACCCCACACATTGTCGCGTCATACACGTCAGTGATATCGAGATCTACATAACAGGGACAGCCACATGCGTGTCAGAGGCCAGAGATTCAGTGGGGTACTGACGCAGGTGAGACGTACTATCACGTTCGTCGGCGGTGAACGTTGCGACCGGCTCGACAGTCTTCTGTTCCACAACCTCCCAGGCGTCCATCTTCCGGCGGAACAGCTTCATTATTGGAATAGGTCTGAGGAATACGGGGTAGGGGGGTGTACGCGGAGTGAGTGGCCGGCAGGTGGTGACTGCACAAGAGAGCAGGAAACAGTGCGGTCGTGTGGCTGAAGAGGTGAGGCAGAAAGGCGGAAGTGTACAGCCACAGCAGTAGCTCCTGCGGCGCCTGGATAGGTTAGGTGGTTTCCGCCGACTAGGATATGAGATAAGGTATGGTCTGGCAGGTAAGCACAAGGATGCAACTAGAAGGGGGCGGAACCGGGGGCGGCCTACTTATTAAACACACTGAGGCGCTGCGCCGCGACATCCCGAGCGATCCTGTTACGGACTTGTTCCAGAGTGTGTAAGTGTTCCGAACGATCGATATCGTCGTCTAAGTCGCAGCACCCAATCATTTCGCATTCAAGGCGGGGCGGTACGAGAGGATTCCTCGCCGGTGACATACATAGCCATCCCCTGTGCAGCCGGAGGCCATGCGTCATCCTGTGTCAGTAAGCAGTCAGTTTCATCGGACGTCGGCTTGGCATATAGGAGCGCAGTCATTCGGCGTCGGTGCGCGCGACAAGCTGCGTAACTGGATTCTGTCATGCACAATCCGTGATCGGTAGACGTCTCCGAGCGATTCGTCTAGAGCGATCAGTAGAAGGAGGCAAGGTACCAGGTCCGGGAGAGGCCACCGCTGGTGAAGTGCGGTGCGATAAGTAAGTAGAATCGAGCCGCGACAAGGTAAGTAACACAGGACCGTCGGCGGTGGTTTCGGAATGCCTAATCCTTACCAATGATGGCCGAGCGGAAACTGGGCGTTCAGTACATGCGCGCAATCACATGTCCGACGCCATCGGACTTCGCCAGCATCCCAAACTTGCCATGAGTCACACCGTCGCGGCCCGCCGTCTGCAGCGAGTCAACGCTTGGTGCGGCCTAGTTCAGACAGCTATAACCCAAACGATGAAGTCAGAAGTTCTATGTCTCTGTCGGACTGTGTTCGGTGCTTCGCAACCTCGATCTGAACACCCGAGCTCCATACCGGCAAATCACTGTACATACATCATTTACTATCCCTCTCCAGCCAATTTTCACTATTCGCTATCATCCGTTCGACGCGTCCAGCCATGTTTGCGTCATACGAAAGCAGGAAGATATCAGGCTCAGTATGCCATCCTGTCTTTCACTACATATTCACAGCATGTTGAAGAACCGTCCATCCCCCTCAGTAGGTCTCATCGTCTGCCTAGAGGAGATAATCATAGCATGAACCTAAGATGCAGCTCAAATGCTGGCTCGGTCCTCTCAGCGGCTTGCAGGGGCTACAACTCTACATTTTCCCAAACAGGATAACGCACGTAAGTGAACAAACCAGCGTTTGTGTAGAGATCGCCGGGATAGTTGTGTGTATATGCTCCAAAATTGGGCAACGCGGTGATAGTCATAAGGATAGAGACGTCGTAAACAATAAGTACATTATCTAACACGTCCCACTCGACCAATCACAATGCACGGGAACCGTCTCAGAGCAGGGCGAAGATGGCGCCGACGAGAGTAGCGATGCCGGACGCGCCAATGGCAGCATTCCGGAGTGCAGAGTTCTCGTCGTCATGGTCATGGTCATGGTCGTGGTCGTCGTGGTCGTGGCCATCGTCGCCGTGGTCGTGGCCGTCCCCAGTAGCCGTAGGCGCGACGTCGGTAGCGACCGGAGTCACAACAACATTGGCGGTCGAGTTCCTGCAGGACACGCTTTCCGGGATGGTGGCATTGTCCGAAAGGGTGAGGTCGGCGCACTACCAAGGCAATCTGCATCAGAGCACAAGCCAAGACTTGACTGGATAGACGCGATCACAAACCTGGTAGAGCTGACCATCGCCGCCGTCGAAGACGAGCTGAATGGTGACGTTCGCGCCATCTCGAATGCCCTCCACGCCGGACGCCGTAAGGTTGACGTTCACGCAGAAGTCGCCCACGTCGGACGTCTTAAAGAACGGCAGGAACTGTTGAAATTCATCGTCGTCATCCCGGAAGGTGTCGAAGCTATTCGCATTTTCAGCGGTCGAAATAATGCCACCGACTGTTGAAAGAACGTAAGCACAGATACCAACTCGCTTTAATGGCAAAAGTACGTACGGGTCCAATCAGGATGTTTGGCAATGATGGAAACGAAGCCGCCGGAGGTGGGGAAGACTGTGCGGTTTGCAGCCGAGTTGGCATATCCGTCTGAGAGTATTGTGTATTAGCTACATAGCGAAGCGTTGCTTCGAACGGACGAACCGCAAAATGTGACTTGGTTGTCCGTGTTGGTTTCACCACGAGGAGGAGGGAACTGGAGCTCGAAGTGTGCGGAGACAACGGTCATCAGACCGGCCATGAAGGTCGCGGTGGTGAAGCGCATATTGACCGAGGAGTGCAGCGAGTCAGAAGGAGTAGTTCTGGGTGGTCGTGAACTGGAGATGGCTGCAAAAGGAGGTCGTCAATTTATATGCTGCTCCTGGTGCAGAAGGCTTGGAGCGCTAAGGAGTGAGAGGATTTTTTCACGCTATTTGTGAGTGTTTGAAAATGATCTGTGACCGATCTACATGGACGGCGCGGCGGTCTGTGGTGTTCATGAGTGCCGATAATTACCCCAATTGTCAGGTCATGGACCACCAACGTGGGAGCCAAGCCCAGACTCAAGAGATCGTACGAGGACCGCACCAAACACTGCACCGCGTTGAGGTGGTAGGTACGTGATCACACATCTACTGCAATGTGGCGAAGTAAATGGCACATAAGAGTTTGCTCTACAAGTGGACACTACAAGAGTAAACGTACGGGCAGAGAAATACAAGACCGCACCGACCCAATCCTCCCTTGGCGCTGCCAAGCCGCCCGTGAGTACCACCCCAATGGCCAGCCCAACGACGATCGAAACGAAATTTGCCGCCCGGAAGGTCCTCTTATTCTGAAATCACAGCCCAATCCATCAGCAGAGGGGCGACAGGGTACGCACATGATGGCCGACATCAAGATACGATACAGGACAGTCTGGTTGGCGAACAGTGCGCCGCGTGGTACATCGTGAGAAGCAATGACAGGGGACCGTTCGAAGACCGAGGGGGACAAAAAGCTAGTCCTCTACAGCATCGACATACAACGTTGATCCACAGCGTCGGACTCTGAGTGAGGAGTGGCCTAGTCACTGGTCAGTCGTACATACCCGCCGAAGGCGTAATCACCGTGCATACCTTTGCGGAGTTCACCCAATGTGAAGTACGTCGCACGCCATCCTGTGGGATACAGGCACGGGCGATTGTGCCTGAAGGGTACAGACGTCAAGCGTGTAGGGAGTCCTGGACTATCATTGGACAGTTCGAACCTGACATACCTATTGGTAGTCTGATCGTATGTGTAGTGGGGAGTATAGGGGGGAGCGTCGGAGAAAGGAGGCCCCAGCGGGAGCAACGAGTCTCGACGACATCTTGACAGCGCGTACGCACAAACGCTCCGACCCCTGCTTCACACAAGTCAAGATGACTGTAAGTAATGGCCCCAGTCCGCCCGACTTGGAGTCCAGGACCCGTGACTGAAATCCAGGTCTTGACCACGCGCAGGAGGGAAACTCAACGGCAGCGCCTTGTGTGGCGAGGCTGAGCAAACACCGAAGTCTGGACAGGTCAGTTGGGCTGGGAGCACCTATCCCAACCCCGCCATCTATGCGCTTGAGAGGAGTCAGCACTCAATGCGGAGCTGGATCTACCAGGATATCAACTCACTCTAATCCGTGAGCATCTGAGGATGGGACCCATGCATTTGCGTTGTGCATTACAACACTGTGGCCTTACCTTACCAACGACGAGGACGGATTCGGAGAACTACGCTCGCACGTCCTCGTCGTCCATCTCAACTGTAGGACGCACCTTCGTCCGTATACCAACAATTGGCCAGCAAATCCTCTGCGTCTTGCGAAATCCAGTGGTGGCCGTGAGGACTGAGGAACAAGGAAGATTGGCGGGCAAGGATGGGAAGAACGCGCGAGGGTGATAAGGGTACGTCAAACGAGCTTGTTGAGGACTACGCTCCCACTCGTTTGACAAGAACAGGCATAGCACAGCAGAGTCCAAGTCGTCGCAGGACAGGCTGGTAGAGGAGTCGGACGTGAGGGGAGATGCGGGATAATGAGTGGGAGGCGAGGGCAGAGGTGGAGGCGAGGGAGAAGGCAGCGTGAGGCAATTGTGCCCAGCCAATGGCAAAATGCCGCTGGAGAAAGCCCTCTGACACCAGATCATGTGAGCTCCATTATGCGAGACTCCTGGCACTTCTTCCTGGGTGACTGTATCACGCTCACGCCATAACGTCGTCAGTTTCGAATTACTGTTCATTCCGAATAGCCGTCTCAGGTCTGTGCTGAAATCCCGTCTAGCCCGCTTGCGAGTATAGACAAGAGCAGTAAGAGTAGGACTCGCTTAGCGATGTGGTCAGATGATCGCTAAGGTCCCCACTCCTATGTTATCAGCCAAAATACTAATTTCCAGCCCGTGCGCGAAGAGGACCCGCCATTCGCGCTCCCTCCCCTCCCTCGCTGCGCTCGGGGGGTCCCCCAAGCCGGTCGCGCTCAGGCGGGCACCCTAAAGCCTCGTTCGCGCGATTTCAATAGACCGGCTCCCTTCTTGGGGTTCATTAGGGGCGGGGGGTCCCTAACCCTAACAACCTAACCCTAACCGAACCAAAACCCGAACCCTAACGGATAACGGCACGCAGGCCTAAATCCGAGTTTATTGGAGCGCTTATCCTGTCCGAATTTGGCAGGCGATCTGTTTAGCCGAGTCCTACTCTTACTGGTCTTGTCACCCCTCCCCGCTTGCTCTGAGCTCTTAAAGGATTGCTTCTACCCACACGCACCACACCATCCAACGCGACTTTTGGCCTCTGCTGTCATGCTGCGTCTAGCTCTGTCCAGATCTGTTCATGTCGCTCGAGCCACCGCACTTCCACGACCGGCTCTTATCTCGTCTCGCACTGCGCTTCAACATGTTCGCTTTGAGTCATCGAAAGTCTCTGATGAGCGGAAGAAGGTGTTGGAAGCACAGAATGACCTTCAACGCGATTGGGATGCAAAGGTGATCACCTACGAGGAGTTGAAACCGAAGACGGTGCAACCCAGTCCCGTAAGTTTCCATAGTCATAGGCGTTCATACATCTTCTTGACATACCGCAGGACAAATACTTAATCGATGTACGGGAGCCCAACGAAGTGCTCCAGGGCTCGATTCCATCAGCGGTCAACCTTCCACTGTCGGTCTTACCCAATGCCCTCCATCTCCCTGCTGCCGAATTCAAGGAAAAGTTTGGCTTCGAGAAGCCCCGACCCGACCAGGAGGTTACATTCTACTGCCGCAGCGGCGTAAGGTCCACGACCGCATCTGATGTAGCCAAACGGAATGGCTACACCAAGTGAGTGTCTCCTTGCGTTGTCGCGTATTGCTGGGAGTCTGAACGCTTTTCTTCCTACAGCATTCTCAACTACAAGGGTTCTTGGCTCGAGTGGACGGAGCGGGAAGGGAAGAAGACAGCCTAATGCAAGCCTCTGTATGATGTCTTTGCTAGCGCGTAAAGTAATGCGGAGGTTCACATGTTCGACTTCGGAGTCGCCTCGATGCACAAGACGGTCTCTTGCTGTCTGGGGCTCCGTGTCATGTACCATCGCATTCTGGTACTGTAGCTCGAGTTCTGTACTGTGAATGGCATGCGTTGCCAGATGTGGCCGTTGACCCTAACCCTAGTCCACAAGTACTTGGTAGTTCATGCTCGTAGCTCTCTTTCGTCATCTCATCTTACTCCGCCTCCGCTTACTGGTCTACCATCCATTTGCTGACTTTGGCCCGCTATAACATGTCGACCCGTCAAGTCGTCCGCATGGCGACGCGTTCGCGCCCTTTCACAGCCGTACGCGCGCCGTCTAGTGTTGCTCGTGCCATCCATTCCCTCTCTCAGACGCACCACGCACGGTTATCACCCACATGGGGTGGATGTTCACGTCGGTTTTACGCAACACCTCCCCCGCAAGTGAAGCACAGGTCTGCTGACATCGCAGGCGATGGTTACGGTGTACTGTGGACGCGACTAATATGCGCTGTGTCCGGGCAGTGACCTTCCCGTCCATCAATACCACCAATATTCGGATGCGACCATGGACCGTATGCTCGAATCCTTGGAGAACCTTCTGGACGAGATCGCGGACCCGGAGTATGAGGTCGAATACGGGGTACGTCTTTACATCCTGTTCCTACGCGCTACGCACCCGTGCCGAGCCTTACGCCCATGCTGTCAGAGCGGGGTTTTGACACTGAAGTTGGGCAGCAAGGGGACGTATGTCATCAATAAGCAGCCACCAAACAAACAGATATGGCTGTCCTCTCCATTCAGGTGTGTCCTCTTGCACCCACTGTCGCAACCCAGCTCTCGGTCGCGCTGACACCATCCAGTGGCCCTAAGAGATATGATTATGTGCCAGAAGAGGACGAGTGGATCTACTCCCGTGATGGACGCTCCCTTAACGATCTCCTCAATCAAGAGTTGAGCGATGCGCTCGGACGCGAGGTGGACTTGGGTTTGGAGAAGGTATCGACACAAGTGGGCTGACACTCCAAATGACGGCTTGTCGTTTGAATGGTACGCCCGCCCACCATCTACTCCTGCTTAGCTGCGTTCTGTGCTTCTACGATACAAGGTTCGGGGAATGCTGTCCGTGATAACTCAGCGAGGCAATAGAAGCTTTGCGAGGACCGGTGAAGGGCCATAGTATAGGTGAGTCTCCAGCATACTATACAGGTACGACTGCGATGCAATAGCGACGATGAACGGGTGAGGATGCATGTCATCGATAACGTGTGGACGCATTGGAACGGAAGGTTGCGGCGAGGCAAGGGTACAGATGGAAACGGGGAGGGAAAGATGCGGGTGGATTGAACCTAATTGCAGCTGTCTTGGTCGCTGCATTGCCTCCTGCGCTCCAGGAATAGAGCACCGAGCAGTCTGCCAGCAGTGACAGTCAGGCATAGGATGTCACAGAACAGTGCGGATGAGGCGCACCTATTCGTATTCTCGTATTCCCTTGTCACGCGCTGCACCTCGACATGATCGACCACAGAGGCATCCTTGGTTGGTATCGATATTGTGAATGCGGGCATGTGTCTTTGCGGTCCGTGAGGGAACGCGGCATGTGGCCCATGGGCCGGAAGTTTTGCGGCGGATTTATGGAGGGGAGAAAAGGGGTGGTCTGGCTCAGGGCCAGCTGGTGCATGCTCGTGGGCGAAGGGCATATGCGCAGGGAGCGACGAAGTTGAGAATAGTAGACGATGTCGCTGCTCTGCATGGAGGTCGTGCAGAAGAGTGTTGACATTCTTGTACTCGCCTGCCTGCTCAATCCGTTGGGCTTGCTCTGAGGACGCCAAGCGACCAGCCTGCTCGTCCTTCTCGACGTCCTCCTCCCCGTCGCTCTCTCCGCCTCTCCAGGGTGCCTTGCCTTTGTCCACGGATTGAATGTGGGGTGGGGCAAATTGTCGCCTACGTTTCGCCACTCTTTCCTCGAACATATCGATCGCCGGGTCCGCCGTCGGGTAGGGATCTGGGACAGGGACAAACGACGGGATTGAACGCTGGCGTTTGAGCATGTCGTATGGTGAGCAGACGGTGGTATCACCGTGGAAAGTGGGGGTGTAAATGGGTTCTGTGATTCGTAACCAGTTGCGGACCTGGTGGCTGTTGGTCTGAAGGAGGCTCAGGAAGAGCGCCAAAGGCTCTCAAATGAGGCGCGTCTCGGTAAAACGCGTACGTAAGCGCTTAAGCGCGCACTGAGTTGCCCCACGAGCACACTGCAGTCACCACCGGCAAACCACCGTACTACACTGCTCGAACTCTCATCCCGTCCTCTTTCCACGCGCTCTTCTGCTTTCTACTGCTGGAGAGCATGGCCGACATGGACGTGTTTGCCGCTATGGGCATAGCGGGTTTTGGCAAGAAAACCAAACAGCGCCAACTAGATCCCAAACGGTTCGAGAAGAATAAGAGAGAAGAGGTGAGGCACATGTCTGCAATGTCTAGTTGGACGACGTTGAATTGTCTTGGTAGGGTATTATGGGCTCTTCCTCTGCTGCCCTGGCAACGCCACACGACGATCCTCGTCCCGGTGTCGTTTCGGCTGCAACCACTGCACAACCAAAGAGGGAGGAGCCTGAATTTGACCCGGACGACGTCGGACCTCCTCCTCCGCCAGTGGACAGGGCACAATCAGACGGAGAGCCCGAGTTTGACGTATCTGAAGATGAGCCCGAGGAGGCGCAGTTCCCTATCTCCCATGAACTCCTCCTCAAGGATCACACCAAAGTCGTATCGGCACTGACTATGGACCCTTCGGGCGCGCGGGTGGTGTCCGGCTCCCACGATTATGACTGCAAACTGTGGGACTTTGGTGGAATGGATTGGAGGTGTAAGCCATTCAAGACTTGGGAACCTGCCGGCTCTTACTATGTGCGCATTACTTCTAGCTCCCTTGGATCGAACGGGAAGTTGATGAACGTACCATGGCCATAACAGATACACGACCTCAAGTTCTCAAACGACGGGCAACAATTCTTGGTTATTTCCGGCACGACGCAGGCTAAGATGTACGACCGAGATGGAGAGGAGCTGTGCGTACCCCACTACGTGTTCATAGAGCGGGCAGTCTGACCTGACTGGCAGGGCCACGTACATCAAGGGCGACCAATACATCCGCGACATGAAGAATACTGCGTACGTGGAAAATTTGTGCTTGTCTGGTTGCGAGCTGATCCAGGTCCACTCCCTAGCGGCCACGTCGCCGAGTTGACGTCTTGCGCATGGCATCCCAAGGACTCACAAACATTCATTACGAGCTCGGTTGACTCGACAATTCGGTACGATTCTCAGTCATGCGACAACGACCGGGTTGCTGACGTAAATGGTAGGATATGGGACGTCGAGAATAAACGCAAACAGAAGACCGTGATTGTCGTCAAGTCCAAAGAGAGGGGTGCCCGCACAAAAGTCAACGCATGCGCATACTCTCCCGATGGCAGCTTGATTGGCGGTGGTACGTTTTCACCTTCCCTGCACAATGCAGAGGCGTCTCTGAATATGTCCATTCAGCTTGCTTGGACGGCGCTCTGCACATGTGGCAAACGAAATCAAATTTCGTGCGACCGAGTATGACCATTGAGGGCGCGCATGTGAAGGGCTCGGAGACGGGTTCTTTGGTCTTCTCCGTCGACGGCCAGACCGTCCTCACTCGTGGAGGCGACGATACCGTGAAACGTGAGTTCCGATCTGGTTGAGAATGCATGAGCGCGCTGATTAAGTGGTGCGTAGTATGGGATCTGCGGTCTTTCAAGAAACCTCTGGTCGTTCGCTCAGGGTTGGCCACACTCTACCCGAACACGAATGCGATTTTCAGCCCGGATAACAAGTATGTTGTAACCGGGGCAGGCGCGACCGCAAAGGGCGGCAAGGGTCATCTGCTGTTTATGCGGAAGGATTCCTTGGAAACAGTCAAAGACCTCGAAGTTGACACGACGCCCGTCAAGGTATTTTGGCATTCGAAGATCAACCAGGTCTGTCTCCGTGCAAAGCGATTCCAGTTGTTTTGACCAAATCGATGCATAGATCGTCACCGGCCTGTCTAACGGACAAATATGCGTGCTCTATTCGCCGGATATGTCGGTCAACGGCGCGAAACTCCCTCTGAACAAAGGGCCACCTCGGAAGGCCACCATCGAAGACATGTCGGACGCAGTTGCCGCACCGACTATCATCACACCGCACGCGCTGCCTATGTTCCGCGACAGTGAGATTGGTCGGAGCACGAAGCGCAAGCGAGAGAAGGAGCGGATGGACCCACGCAAGAGCCGCCGCCCGGAGCTTCCGGTCACAGGTCCTGGTCGCGGCGGGCGAGTGGGAGCAAGCGCGACGCAACATGTTGTACAAAATCTGGTCCGAGACACAACAAGAGACGAAGACGTACGTGCCAAAGCTCTTCCTTGTATGGTTTTGGCCTTGTCGTCTATCTCGACATCGCACGCTTCCCTCATCGCTGACATCAGTGGCCAATTCTTCATCTATCCATCCGATAGCGTTGTCAGCGTTGTCGGTTCTGTGCGCTGGCGCATTTCAGTGGGCTCTGCCGCCGTGTCGTTTGGCCTGCTCATCGAGCAGCGCGTCGAGGGGAGCGATAGTGTGAATTGGCTCGATGATTGGAGTGCTAGAATGCCCAATCAGAGCGAGTTTGGCGGTTGCCGTTGTGACACGCCGAACGCGCGTTGCCACCCGGAACAGGCCCGGGCGTCCTATTCTGGCCGAGCCTCCCCTTGGCTCCTGTCTTCCCATCTTCCTTCCCCCCACGACGTCCCCCTCCCCAACCGTGTAGAGTGAGTGCGGATGTGCTGACGAGTCTGTGTTTTTGTAGCCGCGCGAGGCTCTGCTCAAGCTTGCTGCGTCGGCGGACGAGAACCCGGTCTGGACAGCAGGTGAGTTCGCCAAATTTGCGCCCTGATGGAGTGGGCGGTGTTTGGTCTTGTTTTGGGGCGGGCTGTGATGCTGACGTGTGAACCCAAATATTGAAACTCAGCTTGGCGCGCGAACCAGCCCAAGCCCGTCTTTGCTGCCGTCGAGGACGAGGACGACGGCGAGGAGAAGAAGTAGGGCGACGGCGGGGCGACGGGGCTGGACACGGGCTGCGAGAGCGGGCGAGGGAGGGGAAGGGAGCGAGCGAAAGCGGAATAGGGAGGATAGGGAGGACGCAGGAGATCGAACCTTATTTCGTTGCGCGTATAAAGACCTACAGCCCAACTTCGGATCTCCTGTCCCCCCAAATCTCACCTGCTCTCTTTGCCCTCCCGTCACTCCTGCGTGACTGTCACGCGCCGCCCGGCCGTATACGATGCACGACGCGCTGTCCACAAACCTCAACGGCGTCCATCTCGACTCCGTCTCTGCCCCGGATTCCCCTGCCGTCGACTCTGTTGCCACTCCCGTCAACAACTCTCTCGTCCCCGACATCAAGATCGACGTTGACTACACCGAGGACAGTGACGTCCGCCACGAGCCTGCCCCCCTCAAGGTCGAGAAGTTGGAGAACGCGTCGGTCATCCCCCAGATCAGTACCCCCATAGATCCCGGTACGTGTCAAACCAGTTCCTACGCGTCGACGCGCGCTCAATACCCCGAAGACTCGATCCCCATCGCGCCCCCTCATGGTACGCCCCCTCCGCCGCCGGGGGAGCTTCTGGAGGACGTGAAGATGGCCGAAGAAAACCCTTCCGCTATTGGCGGGGACGTGGAGATGTCAGAATCTAGTGGCAAGGCGAACGGTCTCCCTAACGGACAAACGCACGAGTCGCCCGTTGCCACCCCGGTCTCTCCCTCCCTACCTCCCGCTGTATCATCGAGTGAAACTGCTGTCGACTCTCATGCTGCGTCGTCCCCATACGCTAATAATACGAATGCTAATAACGATGATGATCATGATGATAAGCCCCCGCCCGCTAAGAGAGCGAGGAAGTACTCGGACGCAGAGAGAGCATCGCTCGCCAACGTAAGCACCTTCCTTCTCCTTGTGCGCCATTATGGGCGTACTAATCTGTCTTCCCTCATCGCGTTCTGAAGACCGGTACTCCACCTCCAGCCTCCGTGTCCCCGCCGCCGACGAATGGCCAAGTCGTCCCCGAGTACACTGGTCCGACAACTCTCTCGATGGGCCAACACCGTTTCTGCCTGTCGACGGTCCGTACTCTCAAGCGGCTGAAGGACGCGTCACCTTTCATCCAACCCGTCGATCCCATCGCTCTCGGCATTCCCCACTATCCGAGTATCATCAAGCGTCCCATGGATTTCTCCACCATCGAGCGCAAGCTCAACGCTTCCAACCCCTCCAAGCCCGATCCCAATCCTGCCAATCCCCGTTACCACACCGCCGAGCAGTTTGTCCAAGACGTTCGCTTGATCTTCACGAACTGCGTCACGTTCAATGGCCCCGACCATCCCGTCACCCAGATGGGTAAGCGGGTCGAGGCCGTCTTTGACAAGCAGATCAAGCAGATGCCTCCCCCGGAAGAGGTGTGTCCGAAAGTCCGTCGATATAGTATGCTGTTCTGACGTCCCGTAGCCTAAGGCTCCTGCGCCTAAAAAGGTTGCGTCGCCTCCGCCCCCACCTCCTGCACCGCCGAAGAAGCAGGTTCGACGTGCTTCGACCAACGTTCCGGTGATCCGCCGTAACGACGAATCCGCTGTTGCTGGTCGTCCGAAGCGCGAAATCCACCCACCGCCTCCGAAGGACCTGCCTTACGCAGAGGCGCCGCGCAAGCCCAGGAAGGCGAAAGCTCCGAAAAACGCAGCTATCGCAGAGCAGCTGAAGTTTTGCGAGAAGGTGTGGAAGGACTTGCATCAGAAGCAACATTACAGCATTGCGCATCCGTTCTACGAGCCAGTCGGTACGTCACCGTCTCTGCGACTTGTCATTCTATGTGCTCATCAATCACAGATCCGCTCAGGATGGGTATCCCCGAGTATCCAAAGGTGGTCAAGAAGCCTATGGACCTGTCGACGATGAAGAAGAAGTTGGACGCGGGCGAATACCCCACACCCGAGAAATTCCGCGACGACTTCAGGCTCATGATCAAGAACTGCTTGCTGTTCAACCCTCCCGGCAATCCCGTCCACGAGGCCGGCAAAGCACTTCAACTCCTCTTTGACGAGAAGTGGAAGAATATGCCGGTACCCCGTTCCCACGATCCGAGCGAGGACGAGGATGACGAGGACGAGGACGCGAGCGATGATGAGCGAGCGCGTGAGTGTCTTCGGTCTAACCCACAAGACTTGGCTAATTCGATCTTGCACAGGCATGGAGGGCATGATCGCGGACATGGAGAACCAGATCGCGAACATGAAGGCGTCGCTGAAGCGGAATGGGAAGGACAAGCACCAACCCAAGAAGGAGAAGGAGAAGCGTGAGAAGCCGACTCCGCCTGTCGCCTCCTCGTCGAAGTCCGCGCCGAAGCAGTCGAAAGCTCCCCCTGCGCCTAAGGGGAAGAAGAGCAAGAAGCCTGTGACGGACGACGATGTCTTGACCTTCGAGCAGAAGAAGGACCTGAGCGACACCATCAGCAAGCTCGATGGAGCGAAGCTGGAGAAGGTCATCCAGATCATCCATGAGGGCGTGCCTGAGATTCGCGAGGTGCGTATCGTGCCCCCTACGTGTGTTCGTTCGCGCATACTTACACAGTCCCATACAGAGCAACGAGGAGATCGAGCTTGAGATCGACCAGCTACCAGCAGCTGTCTTGACGAAGCTCTACAACTTCGTGATCAGACCGCTGAAACCACCAGTCAAGCGACCACGCACGGGCAAGGGCACCGGTACTGGTGGGCTGAAGCGGAAGAGCATGGACGAGGACGTCGAGACGAAGAAGATACGCGCGCTCGAGGAGAAGCTCAAGTCGTTCGAGCAGGGCGGCCGTGCATCCAACGGCGGTACGAACGGCGCTGCGACGGCCTACATGAGCGAGCACTCCTCTGCGGAGTCCAGCTCAGATGAGAGCTCAGCGAGTGATTCGGAGTAGGGTGCCGGCGATCTTTTCTCTCGGACTACGTATACGTCGTTGTAATCCTTCGTTTTCTGCCGCATTCGTCAACCTCCTGCTCGGTGACCTCGTTGAATGGGTGTCTGTGTATTCCCCGCTGTCTCGTTCGTCGTCAACTTATACTCTTTGTGATCATCAGCGTACATAGTAAAATTACAGAAGTCAACTTGTAGCTAGTTAGTATCATACGTTCACTCTCATCTTTCCAATTGCTCCACCGCTTTGTGCGAGTGCGTAAGAGCGACGTTCCATGTTATCAATCAACCACTGCGTACGTGGCTCCCTACATACAACAACGAAAAACCACGTCAACGGCGGCGACCAGGCGCGCCTGCCCGGAACTTCTGCCAGCCGGACCGCGAAGGCTCCTGGCGTGGAGGCTCCTGCTGAATCGGGGCTGGCGATGGCACAATAGTTGGCTTTGCCGAAGATGCTGTACCGAACGAGGATGGGGTAGGTGGGACTGCGCGCCAACTTCCGGTATCGGCTTGCTTGGGCACACTTGTCCACCCTTGCCGAGGTTCCGGAGGTGGGGGTGCGAGAGCCGTGTCCGGCGGGGGAGGCGGGGGTGCGAATTGCGATGACATGTGAGGGGGAGGGGCACTGCTAGTCTCGAGCGATGTCCAGCCGCCCGTTCGGAAGGACGGGGGAGCGGAGTAGTTCCCGCGACCGCCAACCGCGTCACGATCGGATGGTGCTGGAGGGGGCGGCGCAGCGACTGGCGGGGGTGGAGGGGCTGACACCGGCGCCCAGCCGCCTCTGTTCGGAGCTGACGAGGGAGGGGGTTGACTGGGACTTGCCCCTACGGTAGCCCAACCGGACCGATTTGGAGGTTCACTGGGAGTAGCCGAGGAGCCTCCGGGAGGTGTCGCGAGAGTGGCCCATCCGCTCTTCTTGAAGCCACTTCCGGAGTTAGAAGACTCGCCTGCTGGTGGTACGGCAGAGAGAGGAGCGGCGGGCTTTGTCATCTTGACACCCGCAGCTTTCGCGATCTTGCGAAGTTCCTTCTCCTCCCGTTTGCGCTCCTTCTCCTTGCGCTTGTTGACCTCTTCCTCGGTGTTGCGGCTCGCGCGCTGGGCAGCCTGCATGTCGCGGAATCGGACCTTGTGGTGGTGCGCATAGGAGTTCGTGTGCTCGTCGTACTGCGCGACGTTCTGGAACTGCTTCTCGCACACCTCGCAATAGAAGGGCCGCAGAACGCTCGAGATTTCAGACTTCACTGCCTCGCGGCGCGCAACGGCATCCTGGAACATAGGTGAATTCAATTGCTTCACGATGAGAACAATTCGCCGCACGCACCTCACGCTGCCTGCGTTGTTCCTCTGTCTCTTTTGTCTGCCGCTCTGAATCCAACTCCCGCCGTTGCGAAACCGTCGTTTCGACTGCAGCGGACTCGTTGAGAACAATAACGCGACAAAGTCGGCATGCACTCACTCATGCGGACATCTTGGTTGGCTTTGCCCAAACCCGTCAAGTCGTTCTTGACGTAGAAGGGCACAGGGTCCACACGGCCTGGCCATTCATGAGCATGGTTCAATGAGCCGCGGACGCTAGTTGTCACGTACCCTCGCCTGAGAGCCCCAAAGGGGACCCTTCCACCCAGCCCATCTTGGCGAGCATAGAAAACCCAATGTTTGTGCTCTTGATCTTTGTCTCCACGGTGACGACCTCACGATGGGGTTTGTTCGTGTAGTATTCATCATACTTGTCTATGTCCATGGCATCTGGCGGTGGTGGGGAGGGCGTGCGGGAGACGATCGAAATATCATCGTCGCTGTCGCCATTGTCGCCCTCGTCCTCATTTCTGTGCCGCTGGTAGAAGTTGGAAAGGGAAAAGAATATGCAGAGTGTGCTCCAGGTGCGAAGAATGCACAACGAATACCTTCAAGGACGGTGCGGCCGACTGGTCCGGTTCTGGGCGGTTGAGAGGAATCGAATTCCAGCGGGCGATTGTCTCTGCAGACATTGTCTATGAGAGCACGAGAGATATGATGATGCGAGTCGAGAACAGCAAGAGGAGTCGCAACGAGGTGGCGGAGAACAAGGCTGCGGCAGGCTGAGGTACCACTGGCGGTGAGATCATCGACCCAGATACACGTGACACAGACGCGTTATCTCCGACGCGTCGCGTCCAGTCGGCGTCTCTCTCCTTCTGCCACAACCACTCTCGCGCGTGTCATCCCGCTTCCACTGCAGCTCTCCTGCCAGCATGAGCTCTGATGAATACTTTGATGATGAACTGGACTCAGCGTTTCTGAACGAAGTTGACGCGATCGAGGCTGCTCATGTTGCCGCTGCTGCTGCGGCAAGTCGTCCTTCCAACGGCTCAGGTCCATCTACCTTCAAGCCCGCCCCTGCACACACCGAGAGTACTAGTTCCAGATACAGCTCTACACTCAATCAAGGGAGAGGAGCTACGCCTCCGGATGTCATCGAAATTCAGGACTCCTCTAGTGACTACGGCTTCGAAGACTTTCCCGTGGACCATGCCGCTTTCGCAGCGATTGATCAAGCATGTGAACGTGAACTCGCCGAGTTCGAGCGGACGAAGGGCCAGCGGCCTCCACCAGTGGCAGGCCCCTCAAATCACAATCTGGTCCGTAGACCTTCGAAGGGTGCCCAGCTGACGCTCTTCGGAGAGGTCGCGCAAGAAGCAGACTCGTCCAGGTCGGCAGAGCCCAGTAAGCGCACTTTCCAGAGGACGAAGTCGTCTCTTCGACAGATGCCACTGCCTGGTCAGGCCAAGAAGACGAAACAATGGGATTGCACGGCGTATGCGAAGAGTGGTTGGAAAAAGGCGAAGCCCCGGGACGTGGAACACGGTGAGAAGGATGAACCGGCCCCGGAGTTTGAGCAGTATCCTGCTCCAGACAATCAGAACGCAGTGGGGTGAGTGCATGCACTCCAGTCGCCTCCTGTACGTCTTCTCAGCTGCATTTACAATCCATCAGACCGGTATGTGCATTGAAACGTTCCACGGCCTATCAATAACATTCTGCGTAACTTGTAAGGTGACGGTCCTCCCTATGAAGCTCTCTGCAGACAGGCTTGCGGCGAAGTCGTGGATATATCCCTTGAACAGACCTAAACGAGACTACCAGTATAATATCGTCAAGAGCTGTTTGCTCGAGAACACGCTGGTCGCTCTCCCAACGGGCCTTGGCAAGACGTTCATTGCGGGCGTGGTGATGCTCAACTGTGCATAGTCTCATGGGCATGTCAAATGGGCGATACTAATGCTTATGCTCAGATTGGCGTTGGTTTCCTCAAGGAAAGGTTGTCTTCGTGGCCCCCACAAGACCTCTGGTCGGTCAGCAGATCGATGCTTGTCACAAGACTTGCGGTATCCCTGGGAGTGATGCTGTCGAGCTCACAGGCAACGTCACTCCGGAGAATCGTATGCATGCAGTATGTTTTTTTCACTCCCGCGCCCACCCATGCAACTGACCCGCTGTAGTGGAACACGAAGCGTGTATTCTATGCCACCCCACAGACCCTAGTGAATGACCTCGAGAAAAGCCTCGTCGACCCTCGCGATATTGTATTAATCGTCATCGGTTCGTCGTCGCACTGTTTGATGTTAGTATTGCTGATGAGAGAGTGTATTTGCAGATGAGGCTCACCACGGCACGGGCGACTACGCATACACACAGATAGTCCGATATATGATGCTGTACAACCCTCACTTCCGCATTCTCGCTCTAACAGCTACCCCGGGAAGCAAGCCGGAAGCTGTTCAGCAACTCGTGGACGCATTGCACATCAGCCACATCGAAATCCGGAGCGAGAACGACCCTGACCTCAAGAAATATCTGCACACTAAAGTCGAGGAGGAACACTTTGTTCACATGACGGAAGAGATAGCCACCCTCCGGGATGCTATGGCGGCAATGATGAATGTATGGTCACGAATAGATATCGGACTTGTCGTTCAACTGACGGCTAGATTTCAGCCCCTTATCAAAACAATTCAGGGTGCCGGCTACCTGAAGAATGGCAATGTGATGCCGACAGTCATACACCCATATCGATGTACAGCTACACTTGCTGAAATGCGTAATGGCAAAGCCCCACAATACGCGACGTCCGCTGCGGCTCAGCTTGGAGTACTTGCTAGAGCCATGGGATACCTGGTATGGTGTCGTCGTCCCTGATTGATACATGTCTGACCCGTTCCTCAGCTGGAGAACAGCATCAACATGTGCTACGGGTACCTCAAGGGCGTCCTAGCTGCCGATGATGGCGACAGCGTAGCGAAGAAGTCACTCTCCAAGAATGGATCATTCCAAAACGTCATGAAGGCCTTTGAGGAACAGGCAGCCCGGGGATTCGCCATGCATCCGAAGATGGACGTTCTACGTACTCTATTGATCCACCACTTTGCCAAGCAACTACCCGACGACGAGGGTTCCGACGCGCCGTCCAAGCAGTCCCGGGCCATGGTATTCGTGTCGTTCCGAGAGTGCGTCGAAGAGATCGTCGAGCTTCTGAACAAGGAGTCTCCGATCATTCGTGCAAAGCCGTTCATTGGACAGGGTACAGATAAGCAGGGTAAGAAGGGGTACGCTCAAAAGCAGCAGCTTGAGGTGAGTATGCGACAGTCGCCCGTCACTCCGACCAAGTTGATGTCGGATTCGTGCTAGGTTATCGAGAAATTCAAGGCTGGGACGTACAATGTGCTGGTCTCCACATCCATTGGCGAAGAAGGTCTCGATATCGGCGAAGTAGACGTGATCGTTTGCTATGACGCTCAGAAGACACCAATCCGTATGGTGAGTAACAATACAATGTTCTCCCGCGTTGCCATGCCCACGCTCCTGTCATAGCTCCAACGCATAGGCCGTACGGGTCGAAAGTCCTCCGGCATGGTGCACATTCTACTTGCCCAGGGGCGAGAAGAGCACAATTGGAAGAAGGCCCAGTCGAATTACGCTGAAGTCCAGCATTTCATCGTCCGTGCATCCGACCTCGAAGTCTACGGAGACGTCGAAAGGCTTCTTCCCGACGACATTGACCCGGAATGCGTCGAGATGGAGATGGAAATCGAGGAGTACGTCCGCGAGGAGCGCACGTCACGGAAGGGATCTCTCGCCACTGAAGGGGGGAAGGGCAAGAAGCGCAAACGCAGTGTCGACCCGACGAGGAACATGCCTGCCGGTGCTGTAAGCGGTTTTACAAGCGCGAAGAACCTGGTCGTCAAGAGTAGTGCGAAGCGCAAGAAGGAGCTAGCGCAGATGAACCTCGAGCATGCCGACGAGGACGACTCAGATGACGTAGATATCGAGACCGGTATCTATGGTGCTCGTAGGACCAAGTCTGCGTCCGCCGCGTCCAAGTCTGCGAAGAGAAAGAAACCGCTGGCACGGAGCGCGACTACTGCTGGCACCTCGAAGACGAAGAAGCGGTTGAAGCAGACAACCCTGACTCAGCGGATAGAGATCACATCGCAAAGCGATTCTGAAGACGAGATCATCGAGAACGGTCTATCCACGGCGATACAACCTGCGCCTGGTCGTGCCGAGTCCTCGCCTGACGCCTTCGAATATGCAGCTGGCTTTCGCTCTGCCAAAGAACTCCCTTTGCGATCGCGCTCCCCAGACCGTCCACAGGAAGCATCTGTTATAGACATTTCCTCCTCTCCGGATCCTCCGTTCAGTCGTTCCGAGCAGGCAATCCTCTCCTCTTCCCCCGACCGGCCGCTCAAACACCGTCGCTTGAAGCGCAAAACGTCCTCCTCTCCAGATCGTCCACTTAAAGAAATGGCCAGGACTCACAGTAGGCGCAGCCAAGGCAAGAAGCTGTCGCAGTTGTCGCGGTCATCAGAGACACCTGAACGATCTGCCTCCCCCGCGTCTCGTAGCGTCTCTGCAGACAAGCCAGCTGCTGGAGACGACAGCATGGCCTGGCTTATCGAGGATGACGACGACGATATGCCTATTACAACAGACCAACCTCCCACACCCCCACGAGCGTCGACCAGCGCGCAGGTTCACGAACCCCTTTTCCTTGACTCGTCGCCCCCCCGCGCGACGTCCCCGCCGCTCGTGCCTTCAGACGATGACGAACCAGTCTTTCTGGACAGTCCTACCAGACGGTCCCCGCGCCGGTCGCCAGGTCAGACCGACAAGTTGCTCAATCGGTCGGGACCCTCCTTCAAATCGGACATGGGCCCTCCTGCGCTGCCTGCCAGGCTCGTCATTGCGTCCCCGTCGTTCTCCGACGAGCTCGCGCCAGAACCCACCTTTGCCGTCCGGGCGCCAGGCAAAGCAGGCCGGAAGCGCATCGCCGCAGAAGCCCTCGACCTCGAGTCCTCCCCTCTCGCCCCACCGCCGCTCTCCCAGCGGCGGCTGCAGCGCGACCGGCCGCTCTCTCCCTCCCCTCCCGCGGCCGCGTCGACCCCGCCGCGAAGGAAGAAGAAGCGCAAGTTCAAGGACACGTCGGACGCACAGCGGCACAACCCGTGGATCGACGTCGAGGCGACGCACTCGGGCGACGAGCTCAGCGCGGGCGGCTCGTCCGAGCAGGAGACGGTGCTCGACAGCGACGACAGGATGTTCGTCGACGAGCCGGGGGAGACGCAGGTGTCGCCGTCGTACGACCAGGACGCGGTCTACCGCCAGAGCCTCCTCACGCAGGTCCCCGGCGGGGCAGGCCCGATGTTCGCGAATCGCCCTGTGAGGCGGGGCCGGGCTGCGTTTGGGCCGAGCAGGGAGCAGGGGAGGTACGGACGGGCGGTGACGAGCTCGCCTGGGGGTGGGGACGAGGGGGAGGACGAGTATGTGTATGGGAGCTTCGTGGTGGATGATGATGCGGAGATCTCGTATGAGGCTGAGCGGTCGAGCGATCTCTAGGCTTGCACCTACACGCATGGACGTGGCAAAACCAGATGTGGATGAACTGAAAGCATTGTGTATATTAGGGTACGCTATCAGGGTAACGTTCTAGACTCTAGCGCGTAAGTGGTGCGGTGGTGGTAGGGTACAAGCAGACTCTCTACTGCTTGGCCAGGAATTGCCAGACCTGGGATGCAGCACCTGCCATGGTGTCCAGCCACTGTTTTCCACCACGATGCTGCGCTTCGCCATCATCTTTGAGATACAGCGCATAGGCTATGCCAGCGTCGCTCGCCCGGCTTACCCCGGGCACCAGGGGAAGCTCACCCAACACATCAACGCCGAAGCGCGCGGCGGTCGCACGGAACGAGGCCGGGGATCCGAACAGTTCGTGCGGTGACGAGCAAGACGGGCAGATGAAGTGCGACTGGTTCAGCATGAGACCGACGATCTGCCCGGAACATACGTCAGGCCATCGTCAGGAAGAGCTGGGCTGCGCAGCCACGAAGGAGGAGGAAGCTCACCGGCACGGACACCTTCTGGAACATCGAGACCCCCTTGCGGACATCTGTCAGGGCGACGTCCTGTGGTGTCGAAACAATCACAGCACCTATTCACGTCCCCGCGTCGCATCATGCATCAACACACACGCAATCAGCTTCTCTCCCCACCGCCGCGGCGCGCCACGATCCGAGAGGCTGCTTACCGTCCACGTTCACGAGCTGGCCGAGCGTCAGCGGCACGTCGCCGGTGCCCGGCGGCATGTCGATGACGAGCACGTCGAGCTCGGTGCCAGACGCGGGGTCGCGCCAGTCGACGTCAAACAGGAGCTGCTGCACGGCCTTTTGGACCATCAGCCCGCGCCAGACGACGGGCGTGTCTGCGGAGGAGTCCGTGCCCGGCGCTTTGGGCAGGAGGAAGCCCATGGACATGCACGGCAGGCCGTGGCCGACGAGGGGCCGAATGGCTCCTGCTGCAGAAGAGTACGCGTTCAGCGGACGTGCTTGAGAGTTGAGAAAAGGTGCGGCTACCTTCGGTGAGCTCGGGCTCGTCTGCGTTCTCGAGAGCCATGAGTTTCGGGATCGAGGGCCCGAAAATGTCAAGGTCCAGCACGCCGACGCGTGGTCGGGGATGGGGCGCATTTTTTGCGTTCAGCGCGAGCGAGAACGCGAGGTTAACTGAAAGTTCAGGCGATGAGTGGGCGCATGGTGTTTGGGAGAGCGGCTCAGCGACTTGCCCGCGACAGTGCTCTTGCCTACGCCGCCCTTGCCGCTGGCGACCGCGAGCACGTTCTTCACGTATGGGAGCGATCGTTTCTGCGGAGGGCCGCCTTTGCGCGGCATTTGGGGCGGCGGCCCCGGTCGTCTTGGGAGGCCCTGCCTAAGTCAACGTGCGGCACCCTCTGAAAACCACTGAGACGTACTAGAGGATTCTCATGTCTCGCAAGTGCAGACGAGGTGAAGGGTCTTGCATTGCAGATATGTCTTGACTTGGAGAGGTTCGAGATGACCTGGCTCATGGTGCATGGGCAGGGGAAGCAGCCAATCGCCATGACGCAACGCTGGCGGCGCGGGCGTCTGTATGCCCGGATTCGGCAAGTGTCCAAGAAATTGGGTGCCTGGCGCGAGGCTGCGCATGCTCCAATACAATGTGCAAACCCTCTGTCGTGGTCAGATCCGCGCGCAGAAGATTCCGGCCGTCTGAATTCAAGGGCCTGCAGAGCTCATCACCGGGCTGTGAGCGAGACATGATATGTCGCCAGTTGGGGATGCGCGGTCGCACAAGTAAAATCCGCGCAAGGTCGGGTGGGTGCAAGGAGCCGCTTGCAGGCTTCTGGGCTTGTTCTGGTGGCTGAATATTAGTCGAGGAGTGACTGCCGGGGATGGAGCGTCGGTCGCCAAGGTTATCAGAAGGCGGCAAGGCTGGGAGGGAGCCGGCCGAATGGGAAGACGAGGGTGCCCCAATTTGAATCTGCACGGTCCTCGCTACCCACCGCCAAGCCCCTCCGACAGGCGCTCAATATCATCAAAGCCGGACGCAGCGCTCTGATCCCGCACCTTTCCTCCTCCTCCCACCAGCCTCCCTGAACGACGCCCCCGACGACCACAGCGGATCCCCTCCAGCTTCGTCCTTCCTTCCTGCCCTCTGAGCAACTACACTCGTTACTTTGCTTTCGTGCATCCTAGAAGCCATGTTCGCCCGCTCTGTCGTCGCAGCTTTCGTTGCTGTCCCCTTCCTTGCCCGCAGTACGTGTCCCTTTCCGCGATATACGCTCTGGGAACCTCTTCTCACCCGTCTTTTTTCCAGCTGCCTTTGCTGCGGACTGCACTCGCACGTACACCGTGAAGGAGGGCGACTGGTGCGACACCATCTCTGCCGCAAACAATGTCTCCACGTACGTCCCATTCGCGATCTATGTCCCCCTCCCGGCCTTCATGTAACCCTTCTGTTTCCGCAGCTACCAGCTTGCCGCTGTGAACCCTGACATTGATGACCTCTGCCACAACCTGGCCATCGACCAGGTTCTTTGCCTCGGTACTGAGGGCGAGGACTGCACGACCACCCACGTTGTTGTCCCCAACGACAGCTGCGAGCTCCTCACGAGCACGTACGGTGTCAACTCGACCATCCTCTACCAGAACAACCCCCAGCTTGATGCGGAGTGCAGCAACCTCTACGTCGGCGAGGTACGTTATGTATCGCTCCGGCCTTTGCTCAATGTTGACCCGCAACCCAATCCCAGGTTATCTGTGTTGCCGGTAGCGTCCTCGCTCCCGCCCCCGTCGAGGGTCTGATTGTTGGTCCTGCGGCGACTCTCCAGTCTGTGCCTACCCCGACCCCCACCCCGAGCCCCACCCCGACCCCTGACGCCCCCGCGGAGGAAGAGGAGGAGGATGACGACGACCTCCCCTTCTGCGATGAGCTCTAAAATCTCAAGAGCTCCTCCCACGATACGCTCGAGTCGCGTTCAAGTCCCTTGACGCAGCCGTATCGCAGGGTGTCCGCGTCATCTTCCTCAAGATAGGACACCAACATCCACATTTATAATCTACACTCCGTTTGTTCCTGCCCTTCACTACTACTCCGCATACCCGCGCGACATAGTTGTGCATTTGCTTGTTACCACGTGTGAATGTGTGCACCGCGTAGATAGCTCTGTCGGTCTATCGGGCCCGCGTGTCTCACAATGTCGAGGATCTTCAGGGTTCGGTGAACCCTGGCTTGCCGATATCCACTGTTGTGCGAGATCGATCGAGAGGACGAATGTATGCAAGTTTCACTACGTCCAGGCAAGGTCTACGAGAGCAACGACAGCAGGATGAACGAATTATGTACCACAGCGAAAAGACAACATGCCACCTTCCCAGAACGCTACGACTCCTCCAAATATCCCTGCACGATGAGATGCTCGATGTCAGACCGCCGCACCAAGAACCGATGGCCCCGCTTGAAGTCGATCGCGCCCAGCTCAGTATGAACGATCCCGCAGTCGCGCACGACGCGGACGTGCACCTGCAGGTCCTTGGGCGGGTGCGCGATCGGCGCGAGCAGGTCGATGTCCTCCGTCACCCCGTGCCCCGCCCCGCCCCCAGCCCCGCCCACCGCGGACGAGAACGCGTCGGCGCGCAGCTGGAGGAGCGACGCCGCGTACGAGCGCAGGAAGTCGACCTCGTGCGGGGAGAGCTTCGACCGGATGTCCTGCGGGGCTGCTGCCGCCGCCGCTGCGCCCTGGAGCGCGGCCGGCGGTGCGGGACCTCCCTGGGCGGCGTCGGCGGGCGCTTGGGCGGGGGCGGGCGGGAGGGAGAGGAGGAGGGGGAGGGCGCCGCCGACGGACCAGTAGAGGTCCTTGAGGAACTCGATGCGGTGGTGGTGGTACGCGAGCAGGCAGCGCTTGTTGCGGAGGATCGCGGTCTGGTAGAGGAGGATCGTGGGCATGTACCGCTCGCTCTCTTTCTTCTTTGCGCCGTCGAGCGTCGCGTCTGGGTCTGCCTCGTCGTCGTCGTTGTTGGGTGCGGACTGCGCGAGGGCGGCCTCGATGCGCGCCTCGAGGTCGCGCTGCTCGCGGATGATGGACCGCACGAGGACGTCGTTGTATTTGAGGAGCGTGTTGGTTGCGGTGGACCGTCGGGACTCGGTGAGGAGCTGCGTGGCGAGGTCGCCGTACTGGTTTGCGGTGTTCATTGTGTGGTTTCGGGGTCGCGGGCTGCCTGTTTGTCGGAGGGGATCCGACGTGAGGGTGAGCGGAGAACACGCGTGGTGTGACGCGTTTACGCGTGCGAGCCGGGGTTTGACGCGTCTGGTCACGGATAAGCGCCGGATTGTCACGAAGGAACTTCCTTGTGCCACGCGCCACAACACGAGTTACGACCGTGTCCTGCAGCATGTTAGCCTGTCGCGGAGAGGATTTAGGGATGACCCTCCTGGAGAATTGAATATGGTGAGGAACCGCCGCATACACTAGTAGTACATAGTCCATACGACATGAGCTGATACACACGGCGCAAACACTAGCAGCACCAGGACACGACTCGCTATATAGACGACGACAAGGACATACCCCATAGAGCACGCCGAGCCACCAAGCTTCGCGGCGGCGAATGCCGTTCAAGCATCCGGGACGTCGTCGAACAGCGGACACTCACACGTCTTCCACTTCGCCCCACAGCTGTAGCAAAACTCCTTCGCGCAACGACACTTGATGTGGTAGCATCCCTCCGTGAGCTCCACGACGTACTTGCAGTCCGGGCACCGCTTCCACCCATGCTCCTTCGCGATTGCGAGCAGCGCCTCGTCCCTGCCCTCCTCTGTGTTCAAGCACGGCGTGCCGTTCAGGTGCGCCGCCTCCTTGCAGCACCCGCACGTCTCCGTGCTACAACCCGCGCACCCGAACGCGGTCGGGGCGGTCGTCGCGCCTCCGAGGAAGGCCGAGCAGACGGGGTTACAGCAGTACACCCTGTCCTTGGTGCCGAACTCGCGCGCCTTGCTCTGGTACAACGCCACGAGGGGCTCCTCGAGATGCCCACGCGCGAGTTCGAGCTCGATGACGGTCTGGCAGCATTTCGGTGGAAAGAGCGACTCGTCCTTGGCGGCGTTCTCGAACATGATCCGGAGGCAGGATGCGTCGAGGAGGTGCCCGCAGCTGAGGGAGATGACGGCGCCGTGCTCGATCTCGTCCTGGCACACCGTGCACTTTGGCACTGGCTGTGGAGGACCTGGTTCCGGAGAACCTGATCGAGCCCCCGGAAATGGAGACGGAGAGGCGGAACGCAGCACCGAAGACCTTCATATGGGACCACATGCGTCAGTCATGCGTGTGTTCTGTCATCGCAGTACGACGTCACTTACTTTTCATTGGAGGTCTCCGACTTGCTTGCTGCAGGTGAGCTTCTGGAACCACAATATGGATCGATTAGAACGTCGTCGATGATCATTGACCCGTCAGGGACACCTACCTATCCAGTCTACCCCCGCGCGTTGTCGGTCCTGGACGTGGGGGAGGGTCTATGCCCTGCGAGAGTGCGATGGCTACCGCGTGGTCATACTCCTCGTCCTCGTCCTCCCGCAGCAGCTTGTCCAGCAAGCTGTCGGGTTGTTCGCCGTCGTTCCCCAGCGTGAGAGCGAGGGCAATCGCGTGGTCGCGCTGCGCGTCCTGCTCCAGCTGCAGCAACTCCTCCAGTAAGACGTCCGTCTTCGCGGCGTCGTCCAATCCTTGAGTGGTGTGGTCCTTGGCGATGTGCAGGAGCCCCTCCGCCTCCTGGGCGAAAAGCGCTATAGCGAGCTCCTCGTCGCTTAGAATGGTGCCATTGGGACTGGCGCACTTGGCAAGCATGGCGTCGAGCCCGGCGAGGTCCAATCGTGATATGTGCGCTATGAGCGCGGTGAAGTCGTCAATAGGAAAGGGCCCGGGAGAGCGCTTCTCGAAACCGCCCGCTGAAAATGACAGAGACCTGGATGGGGAGATCTGAAGTTGCATGGTGGGGACGTATCCGTTCTCGAAGCTGTGGGGAGGTGGGGGGAGGTGCCTGGCCCATGTTGGAGGGCTGACACATCTTATAAGCCTCGACACCTGGCAAACATGCAGAGAGGTCATGTCGCAGCAGAACAACCTGTGACATTCCTTCGGTGGTAGAGTGAACTCTCAGCCATGGCAGAGTACATCGTTGTTCTCACGTGTGCATTGCTTTGCGATGCGGCGCGAGGGAGTAGATCCAGAGAGCTATCCAGAGAGGCACCTCAAGCGGCACCGTGGAGCCCCACCCAGCCCAGTATGGAGTCTATGGAGTCGCGTGGACGGAAGAGACCCATTCATGTCTAAGCACAAAATCGGTATGTGTGTTCTATGGTACGCTGGCCTCATTGCGTTACGAGGGACGCCCCCACGGACAGCTAGACTGGATCTTTGTGTAGGAATTCCTCAATTCATAGAGCGTGCCGCGAGGTTCAACAGAGGACAGACTCCAGTAGGTGGCGGTGTGGGAGACATAGTAGTGGTGACCTTAGTCATATTCGTTGCTCAATTTGGTATAGAACGCGACTCGGGTACTACTCGGGATATTACAGCTTGGCAACATGACAGTAAGGGAGTCTGAAGGGAGTAGAATGGAAGCTGGGCTCAATGTTCTGGCGCGACCGGGGTGAGATCCTCATTCCCTTCAATAGTCCGACATATCTGATACCTCGTCCTCCGATGCCTCGTATGCCTCCACCGATGCTTCCGAGTACGCCTCCTCCGACTCAGATGCCGAGTATGCCTCTTCTAATGCCTCGAAAGCCTCCTCCGATGCTGCCTCCAGTGACATCTCCGATGCCTCAGCCTCATCCGATATCTCCGTTGTTTCATCCAATGCCTCCTCCTGGCCCGTTACCTCATCCGAAGCCTCCCCCTCATCCAAAGCCTCCCCTTCATCCAAAGCCTCCCCTTCATCCGAAGCCTCCCCCTCGTCTGCCGGAGGTTCTCCCTCGTCCGACGCCTCCCCGTCATCTGGCAGATGGTCTCCTTGAGCCAGGACAGGCTCAAGCATGATCAACCCCGGCCTGCCGTCCTCACCGTCGGGGACATCGTCAAAGCACGGGCACGGGCACGTTTTCCATGTGGCCGCGCAGAGGTAACAGAACTGCTTGTTGCACTGGCAGGTCATATGGTAGCACCCCTCCGTGTGCTCCACGACATACCGGCACGTCGGACAGCGCTGCCAGCCCTGTGCCTGCGCGAGCTCCAGCATCGCCTCGTCCTCTTTGATGCTGCAGGCGCGCCCGGCATGCGCCTCCTGCTTGCAGCTCCGGCACGTCCTCGCGCGACAGTTGCCGCACAGGATCGAGGTTGGGACAGCTGTGGCGGCGTCCAAAAAGGCGGAGCATGCGAGATTATAGCAATAGACCCTGTCACTGGTCCCGAACTCCCTGGCTTTGAGCTGGTACAAGTTGACTAAGGGTGCGCTGAGGTAGTTACGGACGGCGTCGAATTCAATGGGTGATTGGCGGCACTTGGGAGGAAAGAGAGATTCGTCTCTTGTGGCGTTTTCAAAGATCGTCTGAAGACATGATATATCGAGGAAATGTCCGCATTCCAGGCTAACAGTTGGACCCTCGATCTCATCACGGCATATGGTGCAATGTGGCAGTGGGGTGAAGGCGCGAATTCCATTGGGAGAAGATGAGGCGGCAGACGTAGGGGTAGAAGATGCACATGCGAAGATCGGCGAAGGACCGCACGGAGTTGGAGCCTGGGTGGGTGTAGGTCTCGGACGAGGGAATGGAAAATTCGAATGAGAACGCGAGGGACCTTGCATGCTATTCTGCTGCTCAGTCGGCGAAAGTGACGGAGACGAGGCAGGGTTTCCCGGTGAACTATGTCAAATGAGGTTATATGAGCTAGGCATAGCGGACAAATGGCAGCGACACTTGCCTACTGTCTCGATGATGCCCGCGTCTCCTTGGACGATTGCGACGTGCGGAACGTGGAGGAGGGGCTCTGCCCTGCGAGAGTGCCAGAGCAACGGCCCTGTCGTACTCCGCTGTCTCCTCCATATCCAGTAGCTCGTCGAGGAGATTGTCGGAGTCGTGTCCGTCATCGACATCGAGGATATGATCCTTGGCAACGTGCAAGAGGCCTTGAGCTTCTTGAGCGAAGAGAGTCAGGGCTAGCTCCTCGTCGCTATGCGCGGAGCTACCAGCTCCAGCTCCAGCACTGTCGCACTTTGCGAGATCTGGTCCAGGTCGGATGCGCCTAGATGAGATATGTGCGCCATGAGTGCAGTCAAACCATCAATGCTAGGAGAGGGAGATCGTCTCGAAGAGCCCGAGGACAAGGAGGAACTGGAAGCTATGAGAGCCATATTGAAGGTGTTGGCGGGGTAAATACCTTGCAGTGAAGCTGGGACTTATAAGCCACAGGCTTGAGTGCCGCAGCAGTCCGTCATACGTAGCGACATGACTATGCACTGACCGATGAAGCTCCTAGTTCGAGCAGATGCTGCGGTATGTGCCAGCGCGGATTCCGTTCAAGTATGGACTCCAGTGAAGACTGGCATCATGGGGTGCGTGCTGCGTTACCGCAGTCGAGCGCTGACTTTCGAGCATAGCAATGCGCCTTCCACATTTCAAAGAGCCTGAGGCATCTAGTCGAAGTCGGATTCAGAGAACGAGTCTAGTAAGGTTGGCAGCAATGTAGGGTCCAACTTGAGCATTGGCTTTGGTAAAAATTCGAATTACTGACCATGCTAGCTGTGGATTGACAGGTCTACACAAGAGATTTGTTGATGCTGACCATTGTGGTGGCCAGTTCCATGAGGTTCCATGCCAACAGGCCGGAGGGATGCCGGCCCGGGAGTGTGTAAGCGGACTCGGATGCGCAAAGGCGCCCTTGCCATATGGGGTTCAGCCTAAGCCCAGGCTGCCGCGCAAACATGGTTCCTCAGGTCATCATGTACTTAATGCCGCACAGTCTAACATGCCCGATTCCAAAACCAACACAGTGAGGAGCTAAGTACTGGCAAGACTCTGGCGACAGGAATAATAGTTTGTTATAGATCTGCTACGGGCAGTGTCTAGGGTTGCCGATACTCAACCCACACCAATGATTCCTTGTAAGCTACCAGGCTTACCAAATTGTCCGATGTATACACATGCACTGGAAGTACTGCTGCACGAGCCCAAGTGGCCACCGCAATCCCTAAGCATCCTCGAAGCGCGGGCACTCACACGTCTTCCACGTCGCCGTGCAAAGGTAGCAAAACTCCTTCGCGCACCGACACGTCATGTGGAAGCACCCATCCGTGCGTTCCACAACGTATCGGCAGTCCGGGCATCGCTGCCACCCCTGCTCTCTCGCGAACGCAAGCAGCGCTTCGTCCCTGCTTTCCTCCTCTGAGTTCAAGCATCGGGTACGGTCCGGGTGCGCCGCTTCCTTGCAGCTCCCGCACGTCTCCGCGCGGCAGTACGCGCACCGGAGGGCGGTCGCGGCCGCAGTCGCGCCACCGAGAAAGGCCGAACATACGGGATTGTAGCAGTACACCCTGTCCTTGGTGCCGAACTCGCGCGCCTTGCTCTGGTACAGCGCCATGAGGGGTACGTCGAGATAGTCGCGCGCGAGTCCGAGCTCGATGACGGTCTGGCAGCACTTGGGCGGGAACAGCGACTCGTCCCTCGTTGCGCGCTCGAACATGGTCCGGAGGCAGGATGCGTCGAGGAGGTGTCCGCATGCTAGGGAGATGATGGCGTACTCGATCTCGTCCTGGCATACGATGCACGTAGGTACTGCTCGTCGAGAACCGGATGCGTGGGCAGTCGATGTGGAAGGCATGTGTTGGGAGATTCGCGGTACGTGGCTGATATGACCAGGAGATTGAGCTCTGTCCCTGTAAGGCGGATGTGCGCGCGTGACAGTAGGCACCCCAAGGATTGCAAGGGCTCCGGGCAGGGGGAACCCTCTGGCTGCAGCGGTTGAGCTTGAGAGTTGTGCAGAACCCAAAGAATTCGATCGGCTCCTCGCAGATCCGCTCGGAGATGGACTCGGAGACTCAGAGCGCGGTAGCGAAGGGCTGTAGAATGCGAGGGCAGAGATCAGTCATGAGTGGCATTCTTCACAGACATCACTTACAGCGGTTTCGATATCTGCGACTCGATCGTCGGAGGTGGATGCGGAGCAAGATTAGAGCGACCAACAGAGCTTCTGGAAATACGTATGAACATCATCAACGGTCATCAGCGAATCCAGGAGACCTACCTGACCGGTCGACGTGTTCTCGGACGACCTCGAGGAACATGAAGTGGAGGAGGGTTCAACCCCTGCGAGAGGGCCAAGGCCACCGCGTGGTCATACTCCGCGTCCTCCTCTATCCGCAGCAGCTCGTCCAGCAAGCTGTCAGGTTCTTCGTCGTCTTCATACCTGAGCGCGCGATCCTTGGCGATGTGCAGGAGCCCTTCCGCCTCTTGGGCGAAGAGTGCGAGTGCGAGCTCCTCGTCACTCAGGGTGGATCCGCTGGGGCCGTCGCATTTGGCGAGCATGTTGTCGAGTTCGGCGAGGCCCAAGCGTGATATGTGTGTCATGAGCGCGGTGAAGCCGTCTACAGGGGAGGGAGAGTGCCTCCCCGATTGGGACGAGGAGGACGAGGATGATGATGACAGAGATCTAGCTGGAGAGAGCCTAAGCTGCATGATGGGGACGTGTCCGTTCTTCAGGCAGTTGGTAGGGGTGGGGAGTTGTGGAGGTTTTCTGCCCCATGTCGTTGAACAGACGCGGATTATAAGTCTCGACGGCTGTACAACATGCAGTAGGGTCAAGGCTCGCAGCAGGACAGCCTGTGACTTCCCTTGGGCGGTAGAATAAGCTTTCAGCCACGACAGTGGACATCGTGACTGCCACAACTGGAAATGAGTATACCGGTGCGCCTTGCTTTACGATATGGTGCGACTCACGCCTCATGTACCGAGCCAGAGTTGCTTGGAGAGGTCTATGCTTGGGACTACATAGTAGATGGCACTCCTGAGATCGGGAGAGATCCATCGTGAACTCAACGGTTTCGCGTCGCTCCACCCAGTGAGCCTACTGAGCATCAACGTCTAGTTCGTATGAAGCGTGAGATATAATATATACTCACTTGATGCCAGGGTTCGTGCGCGCGATCGATATCCGAGTCGAATAGTAAGGTTCGCTGCCACCGTGCGTTGTGAGGCGTGGCAGTGCCACCCGTCAACGGCACCAGTACCTGATAATCGTGGGCATGCCTCAGCACAGACGGTATTGACTGTGTCTGTCTACCGCGAGGTTGACCGGTGTCTTCAAAACAGGTGGCAGGCTCGAGGCGGCGGCACTGTGGCAAGATAGTGGTACCCTCACTGCCAACCGACATGATGGTCACTGGCAGGTAAGAAGTGAGGAAGCGCCCATGGGGTGTCCGGCGACTGCCTGAAGAAACTTGTTTGATGAACTCGTCGGGATGACGTGGGACAAGTACAATTCTGCTCAAAATCGTCTGAACTTTCAGCTACCCTGCAAATTTTCCCATCACTCATACTAAAGAAATTTGACCGAGGCTAACTGCACGCAACGGCGCTGAAATTTCAAGTATGCGAACTGTCCAAGACTCAGAAAGAGACGGAACATTATTCGATTCTTATGAAGCTACTAGGATACATTACTTGGATCTTGGCTACGCATTAACCGAGATCTAAGCACGGACCGAGGATGAGAAATAGACAAGATTATAGTGGTGATAGGTTCGGATTATGCGGTTGTAAGTTTGTCGAACGATCGTTCGCCAGTGTTCATCGTTAGTGCCAAACGAAGCGCCGCGTGTTGACTAACTGTTCCCTCCAGCATTGTTGCCACTCTGTCCTTGCGGAGTCGTTGGCATCTTCCTCGCCGCACTATGCATTATGGCGTGGCCGTTCTTTGGCTTCGCTGTAATTCAGTCAACATCAGGGCTTGACACACAATACACTTCCACTGGCATAGATGAAGACTCACGCTTCTGGGAAGCACCAGCGTTGGTGTTGGTGCTCTGCGCCTGCGCCTGCTGCGTTTGGCTACATCGACCACCGTTAGCCATGAAGTCTCTTACTTCCCGAAAGGGAGCGTACCCCGTCTGTCCGGCGTTCTGGTTGTTGTTCGAAGACATGGCGACTCAATCGGCAGTAGGCTGAAAAGGAGTAGTGGGCAGTGAGCTGCTCGAAGGGTAGACTGAGTCTGAGGGTTTGCAAGGAGCACCATGCAGATTTTATACTCGGGGCATGCATGGCTATCGTATGAGATCGACTATGTGTCTAGCCACATTGCCGTCCGTGAGGTATCTACTAGCTTCGCGTTAGCAGCTGAGTTGAGCAGGAATGGTGAAAAGAGAAACCATTCAAGTGCGCACGACTTACGGTAGGCTGAGCATGAGGCAATGTCCTCAGGCAAGAACAAGGCTCCAGGTTGGAAATTGTGGTTACGCCCCAACCGCATCGTGCGATGAGGGGGGCGGAATTGAGGTCGCATGTTGTAGGCCGGATGAGATGTAGTCGCCGTCCATTGGGTTGAGTCGGACTTGGGATGGGAGCTAGAGACTCTGTGTGGTATTAGCCGATGCGTCGGAGGCCTGGGTGGTTGAGCACCAGCGGAGGCTGCGCACACAAACGACGGAAGGCTCCAGAGACTGCATGAAGCTCAGGGACTCCGATTGCTGGTGCCAGTGGCAGGACATCATCGGATTGCCGCGAGGACACACTGTGCAAGCCCGTCAGTAGATGCGCCTCTCAACAATGCTCTGATTGGCAAATATGGCATTGATATCGTGATGAAGCGCTGCTGATCTGTCCGTGTCGCCCACTGTCATGGCGACCCAAACGGTCACGGATACACGAGAGGCAGCGTGCTAGAATGAATCATCCGAGTCAGCAGAAAATCAGCAGAAAAGAATGTGTTGAGAGGCGAACTGACGAACCCAACTTGAAAGGCATGGAGGGCGGGGGGGTCGCGGTGCCACTCAGGCTGCAGCGGAAGCGAGATGCGGCGAGCGGGAACTTCAAACTGGGAGCGCAATTGAACGTCCGAGCACGGAGACGAGATAAAGGCGTGAGGCGGAGTCTGCTAACAGAGTACTGCTCGTCTGAGATACTCGGACGGTCAACGCGTCCACTGCCAGCAAAAGAGAATCGGACGTGCCGGTGTGACGTCAAACCACATTCGATCTCCGATCGCTTACGGTGGTGGTGGCAGTGGTCTGCCAAAATGGGACTGGGTTGACCACTGCGGCCGCCTGAGCCGCACAGCGACTCTCGATCCGGTCGAAGAGCCTGAGATGGCGCGATGAGCTGTCAAAGCGTAGGTATGTCATGGGCAGGACTGACATATCATAATTTTGCGGTACTAAATGTAAACCTTCTATTTACTAATAACATCGCAGTCTTCAAGCTCTTCTTTGCGGCACTACGTAACTGGCATGATATATCTACTGAAGAGCTTTTGAGAGCGGCACTCTCACAACTCTTTACGTGGGCACGGCGAAACCCCATGCCTGAGGAGCTTCAAGGGGCTGGAGCGCTCAACATGCCAGCCTTGCTATGGGCACGCATTCCACCGGCGTGACTTCTCAGTGAAGACTTGAAGTATCACTGGTACCCTTGTTTCAAGAAAATCTTATCACTTACGTAGCTTACACTTTCACGCTGATAAGCTTGTAGGCTCATGTGAGGCGGGCCGTCTGGAAGTAAGTCACGATGCTGATTGCATTGTGATTTGCGACTTGCAAGACTCCGAGGCAGGCGAATTTTCCAGAGTTATAATGAATACGAATCGATGTTTGGAACCCAGAATGGGTCGAAGTATGATACAAGTCTATTACTAGGCTACATTACTTGGGTCGTGGCTAGGTGTAAACCGAGACCCAAGTACGGACCGATGATAATGACAAGAAGACGCGATTATATGGGTCGGGACAGTATAGAATTATGTGGGTGTAAGCTTGTCGTCCGGTTACCGGACAATGGGTCGATTGGGCCTCAATATCCTCACTGGCCACTCGGAGCACCCTGTCCTTGAGGGTTACTTTGGCCTTGAGGGTTACTTTGGCCTTGGGGGTTACTTTGGCCTTGAGCACTCGAAGTTGGAGTGCCATGCCTGGCAAAGTACGCCATCGGCGACGGGGCATTCTTTGCCTTCGCTGTGGTCAAATTCCCTTAAAGATACATCCAATGCAACATATAGTAGGAGGACTTACTGTGAGGCTGGGAAGTTCCCCCAGAGGTGTTGGTGGTGTTCTGGGTCGCCGGCTGGCCTTGGCTACACGACTTCGCGTTAGCCATTGAATCGGCTTGCCCTACTTCCGAGAGCAGACGTACCCCGTTTGTCCAGCGTTCTGGTCGTTCGAAGACATGCCGTTCAACGCGAAGAGGGAGAGGAAAAGTACGACGAGTATTCTGTAGGCTGATAGTCTGAGGGATTGCGGAGAGTACCGTGCAGAATTTATACTCGAGCATCCTGCAGAGAGACTGTACAAGTGCAACGCTGCGTCTTGCCACATTGCTGTCTGTGCGGTAGTCAGCTTCCGGTATCAGCTGAGTTGAGGAGGCACGGTGACTAGACAGCTGGTTTGGTACGTAGAGCTTACGGAACACTCGACATGCGGCAATGTCCTCAAGTAAGAACACTGCCCCAGGCTGGAGATTGCGGTTGCGCCCCAAGCCGCAAAATGGGAAGAGGAATTGAGCCGACAGGTGAGCCGGGTGAGATGCAGTCGCCTGCCGTAAGGCTTGGAATAGGAGCTAGTAGAGACCCTGTGTGGCAGAATGCCGATGTGTCGGAGACAGGATTGAGTGAGCATTCGGGGGTAACATATACGAACAACAGAGATGGTGGAGAACCTTTCCGAGTCGATCGCTGGCCCCAGTAGTACGTAGTGTTACTGCCACGTGAGCGCACTGGGCAAGCCCGTCAGGAGAATTGCTCGACTACGCCCCGTAAACCTTGCTAATGCTGCCGTTTAGCGGCCGCCTGACCGGCTCATCTCGTATTGTGTTGAAGCGGCACAAAGCCACTCGTAAGTTGCCCTGCTCCGAGTCGCGTCGTTATGACAAGTCCGATGCCGAAACTTGGGAAACCAACATGGAGCTCATGCATGGAGGTGGGAACGCGGCGCCAGACGGACAGGCAGCGGAAGCGAGATACGGCGAGCGGGAACTTAGAGCTGGCAGCTGAGAGCGCATGGATGGACCGGGGGCGAGAGCGAGAGGCGAGAGACGGAGAGTGTACTGTCTGCGACCAGTAACCGCCCGGACGCGTCCACGTAGAGACGGCGTCCAGCGAGAGTGAACGACGCGTGACGTCAAACCACACCGTCGGATCTCCGATCGCTGACGCTGGGTGGCAGTGCACTTCCGAAACGGGGAGGCTTGGAGGCATGGGCGCTCGCAACCCTGCCCGAGGCGCGCAGAGACACTGAGCGACCAACTGACAATGTCACGCAGACGGTGCTCGCCGCCGCTCCTAGGCCACTGTCGCGTCCAGCGCCCGTTCGAGACGGCCCGGCGCATCCTCCAGCTCAATTGGAGCGGCTTCGAGGATCACGTTCAGTGCGTCGGCATCGTCATCTGACCCCCGCATATGCACGGGCATCCCTGGGGCAACCCCTTCTGTCTCTCCCATCACGTCCACCTCGGCTGTCTGACCTCCTCTTCTCGCCTTCGACGTCTTCCGAGTCCTCTTTCAAAGGCCCATCACATCTGCACCGCGCCCAAGGCCGCCCCCACTCTCGCCATGGCCCGCGCTCTCCTCTCCTTCCTCTCCGCTCTCCCGGCCGTGATGGCCCTCAACAACGGTCTAGCCCTCACACCGCAGATGGGGTGGAACACATGGAACCGGTTCGGATGTG
This sequence comes from Earliella scabrosa, assembly GCA_022605405.1. NCBI lineage: Eukaryota > Fungi > Basidiomycota > Agaricomycetes > Polyporales > Polyporaceae > Earliella > Earliella scabrosa. The sequence continues at coordinate 976,692 of JABYQQ010000003.1, read as the reverse complement.
GTATTGACGAGGACCTCATCCTCAACTCTGCCAGGGCCCTTATTGACAATGGCTTGGACGCACTGGGGTACAACTGTGAGTTCTCCATTTCGCGCACATGTGTTCTTGCGTTCACATCTATCCCCTCTATAGACGTGCTCGTGGACGACTGTATGTCCATCTACCCACCCTATATGTTTCAGTACGTACCTCATGTGTCATTCTAGGCTGGCAAGCGGACGCTCGCGACCCCGACACCGGTGCGCCCATCGCCCACACCGGCAAATTCCCGAATGGGATTCAGGACCTTGCAGACAAGGTTCATGACATGGGTCTCAAGGTCCGTGCATTCCTGTATGTGGCCGTCAAGGGCCCCACTGAACATTCCTCAGCTTGGAATATACAGCAGCGCTGGAACGTAAGTCTCTACTCAAAAACTAAGCGGAGCGTGCGCAGACCTGAACATGGTTCGACCTCAGGTACACCTGCGGTGGCAAGTTTGGATCGCTCGACTTCGAAGAGATCGATGCCCAGGCGTACGCGTCGTGGGGTGTTGACTATCTCAAGTACGATAACTGCAACAATGAAGGTCGTGCGGGAACCCCTCAGATATCCTTTGAGCGTTACAACAACATGTCGCGCGCGCTTAATGCTACCGGGCGTCCGATTCTGTACTCCATGTGCAACTGGGGAGAGGATGGCCCTTGGAACTTCGCTGTGGTATGTATGCGCATGATCCGACGTCGGGATGTCTGCTGACAATTCTTTCTCTTCAGAACATTGCCAACAGCTGGCGTATTTCGGGCGACATTTACGATGTACGTACATGGACTTGTCATCGTTCCTTCGCGAGCTTAGCCGATGTGGATAGAATTTCGACCGCTATGACGACAGGTGCCCATGCGCCGACATGCTCGACTGCAAGCTCCCCGGCTTCCGTAGGCGTTCCAGCTGTCAACTGTGGTTCGACCCCTGATTGCCCCGGTAGACTGCGCTGTGACGCGGATTCTCGATTATGCTGCGCCTCTTGGTCAGAAGGCTGGCCGTGGCCACTGGAACGACCTCGATATGCTGGAAGTAGGCAATGGAGGGATGACATTCGACGAATATGGTCGGTGTGACCTATCTTCGCAGCTCATCTATGATGCTAAAGCTGTGAATGCCCACCAGTCACGCACTTCTCGATGTGGGCCCTCGTCAAAAGCCCGCTCATCCTTGGCAACGACATCACGAACATGGTGAGTAATGCGCGTCATTCTTCGTCTCCAACGTTGCTTGACACGACACAATAGTCGGACGAAACCAAGATGATAATCACGAACGACGCCATCATCGGGGCGAACCAAGACCCGAGCGGCCCTGCGAACCGCGTCTGGAAGCGCACGGTCCCTGAGGGCGGTGACCTCCAGCTATGGTCCGGCAGCCTCTCCAACAAGTACGCGCTCTCGGATCACACATACCCTCACCTCCTCACATCGCCTCTCTCTTGTCTAGCGTATTCGTGTTCGCGGTGGTGAACACCTCGCCGGCGAACCAGACCGTCGACGTCTCGCTGCTCGACGTGTTCGTCGACCAGGGCCGCCAGTTCGGCTCGGGCACGTTCACGCTCTTCGACCTCTGGCAGAAGGACTCGGCGGGGCGGTGGGGCAAGAGCCTCGGCGAGTTCTCGGGCTCGGTCACGGTCGAGCTCGCGCGGCACCAGACAAAGGTGTACCGCGCGACGCCGGTGTCGAACCTCGTGAGGGAGTTATGACTCGCTGCGGTGTCGGTCGTGGGCGTTGCTGTGGGGTTGGCGCTCGCTGTGTACTATGTGAGGCAGAAGGCGAGGGGAGGGCGGGAGGCGCTGCAGTTGCATAGGAAGAAGGTTGCGTGAGGCTTGCGAGGACTGTTGACCGTTTGACATGAAGGCGGACCATTCGCACGTGAAGTTGTGCTGGAAGTGCTGTTGTACGCTTTGTTCGGTTCCAGATGATTAAGAAGGAATGTGTACCGCTCTGGAGCTTGGAAGAAGACATGGACTCGATGTGGACGCTTTGACAAGGCCTTGACATGTACGCTGTGGATGCTAATCTTGCTATCTTTTGGACGTTCCTGTGCTCATAATATTTACCCACAGCCTGAGGGTGGCATGTTTGCCTGTTGGCGCACGTACGTCCCGTGCGACCTATGGCCCTGCTTGGAACACCGCCCCACCATATGCATACGTCGGGAGCTCGGCCCTTGTTGTCGGACAGTGGAACCGCGCACGGAAACATTAACTTAGATTGACGGCGGTCCTAAAACAACACAACCAGTGCTACGGTCTCAACAAGCCCGCATAGGATGTACAGTATATCTAGCGATGTGAACGGTGCGCTATCAAGGGAATGTGGGTTCTATTCAAGATGTCTCTAGAGAGCGATGTGAGTAGTATGTATATGTTTGGAATCGGAACCGAGCAGATCTAGGGGGCGGATCTAAGAGTGCACGTCTAGTGCTGGTATACAACATCTAGCGCGGAACCGTCAAACTCAAGCGATGTTAGGGAGGGAGCAGAATCCGGGAAGGACGAATGCCGCGTGCTCACAGCGGGCGGTACCTGAGCTACTTTGTGTCCATAGCCGCGCTTCACTGCTTCTTCGCAACGAGCTCCTGGACTCTGTTCCAGATCCAAGCTGCCGCGACGTCCCTGCCCTCGCGGGCCTCGCGCACGACGCGGGGCGCGACCTCGACCCGGGCTGTCGTCTTGTTGTACACGGCGTCGCGCCTGCCGACGGCTACTTCCGCAAGTTCGCGGGCGCGGGCGCGGGTCTGCATCGCCTCGGGCGCATCAGGCGTCTCGCCAACAACAGCGAGAAGAGCTGGAGTGAGATCGCTCTCGTGGTGCCCAGGACTGTCGGCGGAAGATGGATCAGCATAGAGAACATCAGGAGAAGGTGAGATGACGGCATACGCATGGTTCCTGTTGCCCCATTTCCCGATCCCGAGCCATTCGACCCTGTTTGCGAAGTCGTGGCAGTCCCACCAGGGCGAGAGGATGACTTGTGGGGTGCCGGTACTGTAACAATTCAGGTATTCAGTGAGCCCTGAAAGCAAGACGGAGACCGGGCAGGACGGGCAGAGAACACTCACGACAGCGCCTCGTGGTAGGAGTTGCTCCCACCGTGGTTGACGAAGCAGACGATGTTGCCCGTCTTCAGAATGGAGATCGGATCCGGCTTCAACCAATCGACAGTCCTGATCCGGTCACCGTACGACTCCAGGCCCGGGAGCTCGTACTTAGTCCGTTTCTGGAGTTTCCAGAGCACCTGCACGTCCTCGCGCGCATCGAGAAGGCGCTGACAGGATCTGTAGATGTGCCCAGCGGCCTCTTCGTATAGACGAACGTGGGAGCCAAGCACGATAAGGACGGTGGGCCGCTTGTTCACCCACGCGTAGAGCTCAGGGTCGACTTCCTCCAGGGGAGACGAGGCCTGGAGGATGGGTCCGCAGCAGATCAAGTCGTTGGGGATGACACCGGGGTAGTCGGTGCCCGGGGTGGACATGCAGAGCACGGGCGACTCGCGGGCAGCCATGAGAGGCATTTGATCGGTGTACCCGGCGGCGGCGCGAGCTTCCTTGAGAGCCTTGTACCGCTTGTCGAAGAACAAGATATAGATGGGGATCAAGAGTAGGAATACTGCGTTGGGAACGACGAGGTACCATGGCAGGGGGAATGGATAGCCAGTCGCGGTGCTAGATGGGCGTGCTGGCGGTCAGCGTCGTGAGCTACAGCGTACCATGTACATGAGCGTCTTACCAGGGCCAGGAGAACACGCCTCCACCTTGGTCGCCCGAGGCGACGTCCTTGAGGGTGTTGGGGCTTAGCATGACGCTCGCCTGCTTCTTGGCCTTAAGGGCGTCGCGGGCCGCTTCCATGAGGTTGTCAACAGCCACAAGGGTTGGCTTGACTTCGTCGATCACTTGCTCAACTGATTTGGCGGTGGCGACATAGTCTGCTGGAGACTCGGGATGCAGAGTGTTCATCATCTTGAGCATGGCGCGGATGGCGTTGAAGAAGCCCGGCGCTGTGTTGACATATTCCCACCGACCTGGCAAAAGTCATGTTGTGAAGACCAGGGGTAGTATTCCTCACGTTCGAAATACCTTCAAAGTAGTGGTTCAGCCCTTTCCCGACGAGAGGCTTGAATGTGACGCCGGCTGGTACTCGCGGCCGAAATGACTCGTAGGATGACATATAGATGTCCAGCTCGTCGCCGTGGTGTTTCTTCAAGGAAGCAATCACGGCGAGCTGCACGTTGGCCTGACCATGTTCGGGACTAGTGGGTGATCGCTACTCGTCAGGCTGCGTGTTCGTATGTTGGGAGGAGGTACTGACCAGGTCACGAACAGAATCTTCGTCTTGGCCATCTTACACCGGATAGGAGGAGACAGCGATGATCACCGAAGGAGCGCGGAGGAGATGGACTAAGAGCGAGAGTACGGGGAGGTAAGTAATTGGCACTGGCAGTCCGCGCGTATATGTATCTACCAGTCCCGGGACTGCCGGACTAGAATTCGTGGGCCCTCCAAGAAGTTGAAAAAGATTTCGCAGCGGATACCGATCGCTAACGGCACCACAGGGCTGGCTTGATGGCAGCCCGGCCATATGGGAATCTGGGGGAACAGTATAAATATTGTCGACCGACGACGGTCAGGGCAGCTGTGAAGAGCCGTGATGATCTGGCTCGGCCTCACAGTAAACGCGCGAGCGTATCAAATTGGCACCGATATCGCGGCTTGTCAACCATGGTCCATGTTTGCATACTTTATAACACAAAGGACGGCACTGTCATATGTAATTAGCAGCGACCTATCATGATAAGCAATCACCCTCGGCGGGCATACCATGGGTAAATCAGAGTTCAAGACAAACGTTTCATGTTGCGCCACCCCAAGCATTCCCTCGTCATGGGGCGTGTCCCTGCAGCGCAGATCATGACAAGTAAATGATTCCAACGAGTGCAAGATCGACGGATGAGTTGCGCAGGAGGTGGTTTAAACGAGTGGATCAGAGTCGTGTCGTAAGGCGGCACGAGAAAGGCAGCGCGCACGGCGAAAAGGGAAGTTTGCGCGTGCGAGCAGCGCCACCGTCTGGACGCCGGGCGCGTTCAGACGAGAGCGCGCTTCCGCATTCCTCCTCCTCCACTACAGCTGTGTGTGTGCGCACTGCTCTGTTCCTGGCCGACGATGCTCTACGACCCTTCCACGGCCAACGACCTGAAGCCATGGCTGATCAGAACTCTTGAACCCATGTTCGTGTTCCCGCCTTCCGTTGCTTCTCGGACTTGCCCTGATATGTCATTGGTTTGTCTTCAGATGCGACGCGGAGCCAGGTGCGCTCGCGGAGTATATTCTAGCCCTCCTCAAGCACAACGCGCCCGAGTCGGACCTACGAAAAGAGCTGAACGTGCAGCTGGAGGAGTTCTTGGAAAAAGGTGCGTACCCCCGTCTTCTCGCCACCTCCTGCAGCCGTTCACGTCGTGTTTCGTGCACTGCTGGACAGAGTGTCCACCCTTTGTCGACACGCTATTCACCGCGCTACGAACAAAGTCATACCTGCCCTATTCCGCCACGCCGTCCTCCTCATCTGCACCAAACTACCCTTCCTCCAGCACATCCGCCGATGGCGGCATCCCTATTCCTCTCGATGGTCTCCTCAACTCGTCACAAACTTCTCCCGACCGCGGACGGAAACGCGGCATGGAACAGGACGACAACGACACGCACGTTCCCTCGAAAGGTGCCCGGCTAAACCAGGATGGCCAATTCTCAAGATATGGCGGTCGTGGAGATGGCCGGTCTTCGTGGGGCGGAAGGGGCGATCGCAATGGGGCGAGGATGGACATGAACGGAGCGAGGGCAGACTTTATGGATGGTGGGATGGACAGCGTCAATATGGGCATGAACGGACGGGGAGGGCAGAACTACCGGCCACCAGAACAGCGACGTGGTATATGCCGTGACTATCACAGTGCGTATTTCTCTACTGGACGCGATATGAAGCCGTGAGCTGATCGCAGGTGTACGATGGCAGACAACGGATATTGCGCACGAGGAGCGTACTGCAAGTACAGCCACGGTGAGGATGCAGTCATTCCCGCCCAACTATTCCCCATGGGAGGTAGTGCCATGCCTTTTATGCCTATGATGGGAGCAGGTGGTATGCCTTTCCCCATGGGTGGTGCCCCTGGCGGCGGGTACGACCCTCACGAGCGTATGGACATGCGACCAATGGGCGGAGTCGGAGGCGGACGGATTAACGCGGGGCCAGCAGCAATACCGAGAACGGACGGTGCGGAGGGTTCTATGGGGAAACCTGGTGAGCTGCCTGTCATCCAGGACCTCACGCCCCAAGTGCCCATCGAAGATGTTTCGCCACATAACACGGGCGAAGGCTTCCGAACACATCAACGTCCTCCGATGGACGGTGTCCCTACCAGTGACATGAACGGGATGAATGGTATGAATGGGGCGATGCTACCCCAGCAATTCCCTCAACCGTTCCCTGGACCCGAAGGAAATGCCGGCAACGCTCCTTCGAGACCTTATCCCACGAATGGCCGCGGTGGCGCTACCCGTGGCCGTGGACGCGGAACTTTTGGCGGTGACGCTCAGAGCTTCCGTCCCGAGAGACGAAACGACAAGACGCTCGTGGTGGAGAAGATACCCGAAGACAAGCTCACGCTTGGGGCCGTCAACGACTGGTTCAGCAAGTTCGGCACTGTCACCAACGTCGCTGTCGACGCCGCTAGTGCGAAAGCATTGGTCAGTTTTTCCAACCACGAAGACGCGCACAAGGCATGGAAGTCGGAGGAGGCTGTCTTTGGCAATCGCTTCGTCAAAGTATTCTGGCATCGCCCTATGGAAGGGCACGGTCAGGTCGGTCAGCGGATGCTCGCAGCGTCCGCGCCCATCGTCGCTCAGCGAGGGTCAGGCCCCGCATCATCTACTCCCGCCCCCGAGGGGTCTCCCGCTCCCCAAACCCCTACAACAGCCACACCCGCCAAACGTACTCCTTCCGCATCGTCAGCTGCTGCTACGCTTGCTGCGAAGCAGAAACTGCTTGAGCAGCAAATAGCGGAGCAGAAGTCGCTGATGGCCTTGCTGTCTAGTGCTTCTCCCGAGGAGAAGAAGCAGATCATGGCCCGTCTCCGGAAGCTCGGCGAGGAGATGAAGCCGTCGGCCCCGGCCATGTCCTCTCAGTCTCCGCCGCCTGTCGCTTCCTCGTCCGCCTCGACCATACCGGCGAAGCGCTCTGCCGGTCCAACGCCACGGACCGAAGAGCAAGAGCGTTTGGAACGCGAGCGACTGGACAAGGAGCTCGAGCTGCATCATGGCGACTCCGGAACCGGCGATGGTGAAGAGGAGAGCACCGAAGAGCTCAAAGCGAAGCTCGAGAAGCTCCAGGCGGAGGTGCGCATTGTTGACATTTCGAGCACTCGCGCATATACTGATCGTTTGAATCGTCACAGGCTGCGAGCCTTGGCATACCCGTCTCGTCGGAGCCAGCATACGGCAGCACAACGTATCGCCCATACCGTGGCCGTGCACGGGGTGCGCGCGGCGGATACTACCGCGGTGCGATGCGTGGCGGACCCCCACGCGGGAGCATGAAACTCGACAACCGCCCAAAGAAGCTCCTCGTGAAGGGCGCCTCTGCGGAGTCCCTACAGGCCGTGCGCGACTGGTACGAGGTGCGTACAGTCGTTTGCCATTTCTCTGATAGTGAATGGGATGGGAGCTCTGACGATGGTTGGTGTGTGTAGACGACCGGTCAGGTCGAGACGGTCGAGACGACGGACAGCGGCGACATCCTCGTCTCCTTCCGGAGTCGCAGTGCAGCAGAACAGGTGTGTGTCGTTGATGTGCGGTGTTGATGTTCTGGGTCTGATGCGCTGCATGCGCTGCGTCGTGCGTTGTAGGGATTTGCGAAGGGTTCGCACATCGCGCTGGTGGGCCCTGTGCAAGTATCGTGGTATACCGGCCAGGCCATCGGCACTCTCACGCAGGCCCCGTCAGCCTCGCCCGCACCATCATCCTCCGACGTGCAGAAGGACTCCATTGTGGATGCCGTGTCCACGTCCCTTGATGGCGAGGACTCGCAAATGCCGGACGAGGTGGAAGCCGGCGGTGGATGGGGCGGAGATGATGACGGCTTTGGGATGATGTGATCGTCGTCTCAAGCCGTCCGACTTCCAACGCCTCCTCCCCCCTTCTCGACTGTGGACATTACGGCCCTGGTGCCGTGAGCACACCTAGGAGTTCTGAGCGGGAGGATGTGATGATGACGTACGTTCGTGAGGACGCGTCGTTCAGCGGCCGCAGCTGCGGCATTGACTCTTTCCCCTGTGCATTCCTGTAACACTTATACCGTACCGCGCTCAGCTACGATTGAGACTCACGGCGGCCCCAAAGCAAGGGTCGCCGCACGCCTTCTGGCGCAACCCATCTCTCACTGTGTGACCTCCGACATGCCCGCATCGCGCAGCATACTACCGCTCCTAACATCTCTCAGCACCTCCCAGCCGACAGCCGGCAGTCTTACAACAAGCGTGTTTCTAATGTCGATCGGCGTGCAAAGCCACTGATCCTGATAGTAATGCAAGAATGGCCGTCGCTCGATATATGCAAATGTATCGTAGATGCGGTATATGCGTAATAATGCTGCTCGTCTCAATATATGCCAATTTCCAACGTCAACGTCTATGATCGAGACGAAGTCCCTGCCCGCCCGACGCCCTGCTCGGTACTCGACGCATAAGGTAACTATTCGCAATGTCGCCCACGGAGCGCTGTCCCGTGCCGAGGTGTCAAAATTGAAAGCGGGAGAGGACTCATGATAACGCCACTAATGCTATGAATGGTTCGTCCGCCCGTCTTGCGTGCTCGCCCTGTTCTTCCGCAGCTTTCCCGAGCCCGAGGGGACGCGATCCGGCGTGGCCCGGCCGTACGACGACGAGGACGACGGCACAGGCGGGAACGTCGGCGGCGTCGGGTTGGAAACGCCGACAGGGCCAGGGAGGGGGAGGCCAGGGACAGGGGTGGGAGCTGCTGCGAGTGCGTGTGCCACAGGCGCAGGCGCGGGATCTCGCCCTCTCGGATGCGATGGTTCCCGGGGCGGACGCGCACGGGCAGGATGACTAGTGGGACTGTTGGCGTTCTCGAGGCTCGCGCGGCCGTACACCGAAGGGATGCGGGGCACGGGCGGTAACGGTGACCCCGGTTGTGCGAACGACATCGATGGGCGGGACGGCCCGGGCGACGGCGTGCGTGCTCGCGCAGGGGCGTGGACAGCGGGCGCGGATGGTGCGTGTGGGACCGGCGGCTGCGACTGGGAGCGTCGCGCCTTCATGCTCTCGCTGTCGCTGTCGCGCAGCGAGGACGTGGACGCGACTTTGGAAAGCCGGCTCCTCTGACGGGACACGGATGGCCTTGGTCCGCCTGGGAGCGCGGAAAAAAGAGGAAGAGGATCGGGCGCGTTAGCTGGACAGATGGAGATGGACGTAAGAAGGATGCACTCACTCGACGACAGTCGCGAGCTGCTGCCGCTCGCTTCCCTCTCAAAGCGCGCGACGCTCGGTGGACGGGAGCCCGCAAGCACCCAGGGATCCGCCACGCTCTTCCTGTCTCCGCCGCTGCTGTAGAAGGAACTTGTTCGCTCGAAGCCTCCTGCGGGGTTGGAGTATACCTGCGGTGCAAGCGGCGCGGGAAGTACGATCTGAATGTTGCTGTGTATGGAGTGGGCCGGACCTCGAAGCGTGTTCGTGGAATGAGACGTGTGGATGGAATGCGAGGTGCCCGAAGTCGACACGATTGACATGGGACGCGAACGGGAGCGTGATGCACGCGGAGGGCGGGGGCGCGCTGGAGATCCGTAGGCGCTGCTGTGGGCCAGTGATACGGACGACTCGACGGAGTGATTGAGTTCGGAAGGCGTAGGGGGTCCATTGGGGAGCATCTCTGATACCACATCGCTGGAAGAACTCGCGACACTAGCCATGCTGTTGTGGCCGAGAGGACCCACACCGGGAACGAAGGATGGGTTCGGGGGCATGAGATTCTCCTCGGAGAGCGGGGTGGGATACGGCGAGCTTTCGGCGGAAGTGGCGTCTTCGACGGCCCAACTGCTCTCTCGGGTAGGACCGCGGCTGGCGGTGAAGTCGGGACTGCTACGAATGAGGGAGGCACTGCTTCCACTGGCGGAGAGGAAGTGGGAGGAGTAGAGTCGGGGATGAGGCTGGGCGAGGGCAGAGTCGGCCCATGTTGTTGGGCGAGCGGCGGCCTTGCGCTCGAAGGCGGACAGTTGCTGTTCGCGATGGTGTGCGAGGTCTTGGACGGGGGGGAGGGGAACGGACCTGGAGGAACGACAGTAGCGGGCGAGAAGTCGCCAAGCGAAGAGGGCGAAGACGAGTACAACGACCGAGCCGGAGACGACGGCTATGATGAGGATGGTGGTGGTGGACAGCTTGCCCCCCGAGTCGGCACTCCGGCGGACGACGTACAAGACATCGGGCATAGTCTTGCAGGGTAGTCTGTGGATGGTCGTGACCGGGGGGAGTAGGATGGCAGAATGAGCGTGCTGGAGAAAGGATGGGAGAGGAGATGGGAATATTAATACATGAACAGGGGGGTCCGCTCTTGTCGGCTGCGCCTGTCAACAGTCAGGCCGAGGATGGGTGGCGCGGTCGGTGTTGCGAGGACGGAGAGAGCGTGCCGGGGGTTGCGCCGGGAAGAGGAGGAGGAGGCGGGCGGGAGGAGGAGGAGGAGGCTGGCGGCGGGCGGGATGAGGCTGGGCTGGGTGGTCGCGATGTTGTGCTTCAAGACAGTCGCAACGATCTCGAGGCGGGATCCAGATGGGCGCTTCCGACGACGACGGAGATCAGCTCGATGCGCAGGTCGCTCGCCGGTCCGCTCTCGTCCGCTGCCGTCAGCCAGCGTCAGCCAGGTCCGTCCTGTGCTCCTCCTTCTTTCCCCAGGGCCCAGGCACACCCGGAGCGCCCCTCCGTCGTCGTCGTCCCGCCCGACGCGCTCGCGTACGGCGACGATGGCCACCGTCCCGCCCTCTGCCCGCCGCGTCGGCCCCCGCTCAATCCAGTCCTTCGCTTCTTCCACTGCCGACAAGGCCTCCTCCAACAGGCCTCCCCCAGCCAAGCCCGTCACCCTCGCAAAGCGCATACTCTTCCCCAACCTACCTCCTGATGCCGACCTCCCGCCCCTGCTCCTCCATCCTGGCGCAGCCCTAGAACTCAATGCCGAGCTCTACGACTTCATCGCTCTCGCCCTACGCGCATACGTCAACACCTGGTGGACAAAGATAACACGTTATGACAAGGAGTTCCTCCCAGAGATTACACGGATCCTCACCGTAGTCATCCGCACTCTCGAAGTCCGCCTCCTCGCGACAGATCTCTCCCCGCTCGTCCTCCGTGACCTGCCAACATTGCTCACCCAACACTGGATCGACTACCGCAATGCACAGGCCAAGCTGCATACATCCTATGCAACTGGCGGCGCGGCCTCTCTGTCCCAGCTATTCCACCAGGCGCAGCCCCATATGGCCGTTTCCGCGGACGGTGTCATAGATCCCGTGTACGTTCGCCAGGCTGTCGACCATATACTCAAGACTTGCTTGCCGCCAGAGGACTACGAGCCAGAGACGGAGCGGTATATCGTGCGCGAGATCATAGTGAAGGTCCTGGCGGGGAGCGTGCTGCCGCGAGTAACCCAGCCATGGTTCATCCACAAGATCATCCTGGACCAGCTGGGTCCCGAGCAGCCTGCGGGGAAGCCGTCAGAGGTGTGTGTCCAGCCTCATACCTGTGTTCCAACCGTTTGGACAACTTCGTCGGCCAGGGCACGCCAGCAGAACTAAATATACTTGCCTTGTACATACATCGCATAAGACACCAATATATACCCTCTCTGCCATCCGTGCTTGCCCTGTCCGACAGCGGTCATCGCTGAGCAGACGTGGTGACGGTTACTAACTCCTCTCTTGCTCCCCCCAGCCTCCAGATCATGTCGATCTGTTGTCCCCGTCCGACCGTCCGGCATTGCAACGCCGTTCGTCGCAGCATTTCTCCTTCCAAGCCCTCGCGATCTTCGTACTCTCCGCAGTTCAGTCTGTATCGGGCGTATGCTTGGCCATTCTGCACGCATACAAGCAGGCAAGAGACACAATCAAACGGGTCAACCAGAGCAACATCACGCAAACTCCGGACGGGCATAGCAGTCATCTAAATGGTGACAGCGCAGACCACCCCGTCGCCCACACACGAGGCGAGGGGAGCCTGTATGCACCTGCACTTCCAGGAGCACTCAACGTGCCATCAACAACACCAATACCTCCTCCCCTACCTCCATCCCCGGCCTCAGAATCCACTTCCTTTCTCCGCGCACCATCTCAAACCTCAAGCACGACCCAACCGCCCGGTATATCGCCCTCTCCCTCACCCGCACCCGCACCATCCTCCCCACCTCCCCCGCCAATCCCGAACTACACCCACCCACCGCTCCAATTCATCCTGACCGTCCTCACACCACCCTCCGCCTCTGCCTCCGCCTCCGCCTCCGCGCCGCACTCATCGCTTACGACGACCCGCGCACTCAGCCACCTCCTCACGCTCCTCGGCTCGCTCGCCGCGCCCTTCCTCGCCCGCCTGCTCCCCTACCTCCTCTACACGCACCTCTTCTCGCCCCCGATGCTCGCCAACATCGTCCGCAGCGCGCGCCGCGCCCTCTTCCCCGAGGGCTGGCCCGGGCCCCCGCCCGTCGACCCGACGCCCGAGGAGCAGGTCGAGATGCGCGCGGCGGTCCGCAGGCGGCTCCTCGAGCGTGTGCCAGGTAAGGTTCCGCCTCCGTCTCCTACCGGTGCTGTGGACGAGCTGCTGATTGTCGACTTCGACTTCCAGGTGCCGTGACTCCCCTGCTTGGACCGACACCGGCCGCACGGGCTGCCGCGATCGACGCCGCGCTTGCGCCGCTGGACGACGCGGCGTGCAATGCTCACCTCGCGGTGTTCATCCTCGACCTCGTCCTGTTGACTGTGTTCCCCGAGATGGGCGTCAGCGACGAGATTTGAAGTTGAGGTTGGTCATTACTCTTGACTCTTATGTTCTGTGGACTGGCGCGGCATGGTGGGCATTGCGGTATACCCTGGTGCGATTAACACCACGAATGCTAATGAACGTTCACGAGATACACATCAGCGAGGCATGTCGGAGGGGTACATGCAGATTAGTGGTCGGAAAGGATTACATGGAATCTTGGGCTCGGCATAAGGATACAAAGCGAAAGAGCTTCTTCAGCGTACACACAATCCCTGGTGAACTCGATATGATGGCTCCGCCTACAGCTTGAACGGTGTTCGCGGGTACTGGATCTTCGCCGCAGCAGCCTCGTCCACGAACCAGTAGAGGTGTCCGGGGTGTACTGGACGGACGCGGCTCGCGGGTAGGCCCTGCTCCGGTTCGTCCAGAACGGTGTGGAGCGTGTCCTGCTTGCCCGCGCCGCTCGCCACGAACGCGACGCGCGCGGCATGGTTGAGGACGGGATAGGTGAACGTGATGCGCCTCGGGGGCGGCTTGGGGCTGTCCTCGATGTACGCGACCCAGCGGTCCTCTTCGCTGAGGAGCTCGTGCCCGGGGAAGAGGGAGCAGGTGTGGCCGTCGGGGCCGATACCGAGGAGGATGAGGTCAAAGACGGGGAAGCGCGCGGCGTCCTTCATGGCGAACTCCTGGATGAGCTCCTTCTCGTACGCGTCCGCGAGCTCCTCGAGGTCGTCGGCGAGCTCGGGGTTGATCGTGTGGATCTGGTGCGGGGGGACCCCGGGGCTGAGCTTGGAGAAGAGCTCGCGCACGCAGAGGCCGTGGTTCGAGTCTTCGTGGTCGAGCGGGACGACGCGCTCGTCGGCGTAGAAGACGTGCCTGTGGTCGATCGGCGATCGCTTGAGCGTTCGGTCGCGGAGGCATTGCGAGAGCGAGAGAGCGAGGAGGCGCACCATTTATCCCACTTGACGGCGGGGTTGTCGATGAGGCCGCTGAGCTGCTTGGGGAGCGAGCCACCGGAGAGGGCGATGGTGAAGCGGCCCTTCTTCTCGATGGACTCTTTCTGTGCTTTGACGATGAACTGCGCGAGGCTCTCGACGAGCTCGGCGGACGTAGGGAACGCGCACAGCACCGGTGCGCTCGGTGCGGTGGTGGGCATCGCGACGATGGATGTGCGCGCGAGAGGGGAAACGGGCTGGAAGAGAAGGTGGGAGCGGGAGGCAAAGTATGATAGTGCTCGATATCTGCAAGCCTAACTTATGCTCGCAGTTTACGCGTACATAATCAGCTCTGATGTCATGGACTGACTCCCAGCGCTTCCTATGTAGTCTCGTACATAGCCAGAGCGAGCGCAAGGCTGCAGCCAACGGAGCTCAACTGAGGCAAGCTACGTCCGCGAGCGAGCGGAGTCGGGTACGATGTCCGCGCTCTTCTTCTCGACGTTCGACGTCTCGCGCCAGGCGTTCTATCGCTCTCGCCTCGCCGCCGCCATCGTCAACCTCAAGCCCATCGTCCCAGGCCGTCAGTCCTCCCACTCGAGCCTGGCCTCGGGCTGGTCCTCACGGTCTCACGTCCGCTACAGATGTCCTCGTAATACCCACCCGCGTCGTCCCGCGGCTGTCCGACCTCAAGCAGGACGAGCTCGCGTCGCTCATGGCCTCCGTACAGCACGTCGGGCGCGTCATCGAGCGTGTTTACGCCGCTGACGGCCTCACGATCGCCTGTCAGGTATGTTCTCTCCGTACCTCATCTCAGACACAGAACCACATTCTATCCCCGAGTACACCCGCACTCGCACATCGACGTTCTTCCCCCTGTGCGCGAACCGCCTCCGTTCTATGCACGATGGCTCATGCCACTGTCATGATGTGCCTACACACTCTCAACCCTCTTCTCCCGCCGTGACAGGATGGGAAAGCTGCGGGCCAGACCGTGCCTCACGTCCACTTCCACCTCCTCCCCCGCAAGCTCCAGGGCGACCACTTTGCCAGGAACGACGATGTCTACCCCGCTCTAGAGCGCTCCGAGGGCGGCCTCTCGGACGCGCTCCGCCAGGCACCTCAGCCGCTACAGGTGGACGCGGACGAGGACCGCAAACCACGCACGTTGGAAGATATGGAGAACGAGGCGAGATGGCTCAAGACTTTCTTTGAGCCATCCACCGATAACGATTCTGCCAGTGACACCGCTCAGGCCATGGATGGGCTCGAGCCTCACAGCCGTGCTGTAGATTAGATACAAATAGAATACCAAGTTCCTTCCGAAACCCTTGCTACAGATGCTACGTGGGGTATACTCGTCATCGTGCTCGTAAGGGGGGCGTAACGTCGTGATACGTGACCAGAGAGTCCAAGAAATCAAAATCATACCGGCTCATGACTTGGGATGCGCCAATCTTTCAGATGACCGACGGTCCATTGGGCGGGAGGGGATCGGTCGTCGGGGAAGTAGGAGGTGCAGGTTCAGGTGCAGGCGCAGGCGCAGGCGGACAAGTAGGAGGCGAGGTTGGAGGGGTAGACGGATCAGAGCTTGGAGGGGGAGTTGGGTTGACAGGCGGCTCTGGTGGGTCCCCAGCAGGAGGATCCGGAGTAGGCACGGGCGGCTCACTCGGGGGAGGCGCAGGCTTTGGGACATCCTTCTCCTCCCAAGTGCCGGGAATGAGTGCAATGGGCAACAGCCACGTCGCGGTGAGCGTGACGCCGAACCCAACATCGAAGCTCTTGATCCCTTCCCATGACCAGGCGACAAAACCGCCGATGTAGCCCAGGTACGGAACCAAGCTCTTCACGAGCATGAGCGCAGGGCGAAGCGTAGGCGGAAGAGCACCCTCGGGCACGTTGTTGAGCAGCCACTGCAGCGCGGTCGTGACCATCGCGGCGAGCTTGGCAGCTTCGATCTGCTTGTCGTTCAGCTTCGCGAGCACGGGCGGCGGGAGCCAGCTGGACAGAAGTGTCAGGAATGACGACAGACGCTGTATGGACAAGGTCACCTACAGCCTGTAGCCCCACCACATCACCTGAAGCGATAGCTTCTCTGTTGACGGGACCCATACCCGCTTCTCGACCGTCTTGGGCTTCGGCGGCGGAGAGGGAGTGGGGCGTTTCCACGGCCAGTGCCACTTCCAGGCTTCAGTGTGCATGTCCGTCGCAGACATGGGCGGCATGGGCGGCGGAGCATTCTCCATCAGCACTTCGACAACGGCGCCGTTCTCGTCCACTGAGACAATCTCCGAACGAGCAAGCTCGACGGCGGAAGCTTCGTCGGGTACCAGGGGGATGTAGAACATGATGCTGTCGTTGTCCTCCAGGACGGCTTCCGTGCGCTTTTCGTCGGGCGCAATCCCTGCGCTAGCATTTGACTGTAGGGACTTGAGGCGGAGGTTGTCGAGCATCGCCCAGACGCTCTGCCGGCCACGCGAGAGCGAGCCGTTCATGAACTTTGGGGAGGAAAGCAGAGAGAAAAGGCGCGAGTCTGGGATGACCGGGGGCGCATCCGGCGTAGTCGACGGGCCCTTGGTTGTATCGTCGCCCTTGTTCTGTTCACCTCCATTAGGGTCCTTGGGCGGATCGACGGTCGAGAGGAACGGGGGAAGGGACGAGAGGAGAGAGTGGATCTTGCGAGCGAGAGGGAGGGCTTCCTTGTCCGCTGGGGCTACATCTGCCTCCTCTGCTGCTACCGGAGTGGCAGCCTCGGTCTCTGGGATAGCGGGAAGGACCTGTGTACCCTCCGGCTCTGTCGAAGCGGACGAGGTAGAGGGGACAGGGTCGAGTGCGACTGCGACGGGTGCGGCGTCCGTGTCCTTGGCCTTCTTCCCACCCTTCTTGCCCCCGAGCCTGCCGCTGAGCAGCCGCTCCAAAGGATTGTATTTGGTCTCGCGGGTCGGAGAGGCGACTGGACTGACCTCATCCTGCTCGGAGGTGGGAGAGAGCAGCGTCGGCGACGAGAGTGAAGGATGCTTGGTGCTGAACGAGCGACGGAGCGCGATGCGATCGCGGAGAGCGCGTAGACCCTTGCCTTTGGCGGCCTTCTCCACGGCGGGAGCGGGAGGAGGGCTTGGGGTACGTTCTTCCGCCACGGAAACCCGAGGTTGGGCTTCCGTCGTCGTCGTATCAGCGGCTTTCGCTACGTCGGCCATGGAATGCGGGACCGTCGCGAGGACGTGGGTGGAGGTGGGAGAGGGCGGGATGGGAGAAGGAGAAGAGACATATACGAAGGAGAAAAGGCGGGAGGCGGGGCGGAAGAAGTCTAACGGAGAGACGGCGCACGTTCCTGGTCCCCGACACGGCCACGGGACCTTCCGTGTTTGCGGGCGGCGCGTGGTTCCTGGCACGGCTTGTCTCCTGCCTTCATCTGCCGCACGCGGCGACCATCCTTCTCGTGTCTTCGACTCTCATAGTATGACTAGTTGGCATCCCTCAACGCGCCAGAAGAAGCTTGAGATCAATTTGACCCTCACAACGCGGTGAAAGCTAAAGGAGCATGAGAAGATCATTCCTTAGTCCACACACCAGAACGAACGGCCAAGAATAAGTCATGGCATAGGTCATACATAGATCAAGCTCAACCCTAGGCATAGCACACGATACCAGGTATACATGGTAAATCGGCATGTTGGAAACGCATAGGTTGTTCGCTGATCGTTCATGCTGTATAGACTGCCACCCTCATACTCATACTGCCACTGCACTGGGACAACGCGGTGAACCTGCATTGAGTGCAGACACGTGTCGCGCATTGAGTGCAAACCTACGATTCGGACCAAATGTGAGTGCTCGAGTGGTCAGAAAGAGAAGAACCAGCATGGGTAGATTGTACTCACCCAGACGTCGACTCGCAAGGTGGCACAATTAGTGCAGAGCCTTGATATGCCTTCCGTGTACCCGGGATGTAACCTTGTCCAATGGTTGTGAGCGCACTGATGGTGCGCGCTCAGTGTCTGTCTCCATGCTGTTGCTCGGTCACCGTGGGACATCGCTGACGGTTCGACGTCAGACGGGCCAGCGACCGGGGCGACGGAGAACCCCGTCGGAGGACGTTTGGGTATTGGTGCAAGGATGGGAAGAGGCCGCGGCTCCTGTACTAGCTCGGCCTGGGAAGCATTTGCCGGAAGATCCGCGCCTTCTGGGTGTGGTGTCGGTGGACGCCACCGACGAGGTTCAGTGCGCTCCTCAGGCAGCTCCAGCTCCTCTGGACCCGCAGGTCTGAGACGAGAAGCGGGTTTCTGCGGCCAATCGTCCGCCGTCTCGTACACATGAATTCGAGCGATCGGCTGTTCCTCGAAATGAGGATGAGGAGTGGGGGTTCTCTGCGGCCAATCCATCTCTATGTTGTACTCATCGACTCGAGCAATCGCCTGCTCCAGGAGTTCCATGTCGTTCGCAGCGACGGCGAGGTTTCGCTCATCCCATAGCGGGCAACTGCAAGTCCTCCAGGTCCTCGTGCAGACGAAGCAGAACTGGTGCTTGCATCTGCACGTCATGTGGTTGCAGCCGTAGACGAGCTTGACGATCTGACCGCACACCGGACAGCGCTTCCAGCCGTTGTCCTCTGCCATCGTCAGTACCGCGTGATCTTGAGCCTCGGTGCACTGGATGGCGAGGTCATGCGCTCTGCGTTCGCAGTGGCCGTACGTCTGGATATCCGCCAAAGTCAGACGAGCCGCCAACGGGAGAGACGCCATTTTCTTCTCGTCACGACGCGGATATGGATTCTCGTGACGGCGGCCCTCGTCGGGGTAACAGGCGTCGTGGTGGCGGCCCATGACTGCTGATATCGCAGAAGGCAGTAAAAGACAGGAGGAAGACAGAGGACGCAAGGCTGGCTCGACACAACCGCTGCGCTCGTGCTTATATGCGCAAGATAGAGCTGCGGCGCGAAGGTTCCAACTGTGGCAGCCCGTTCATACCACGCGCATCTATTAGCGCTTCAGGCTCCCCGAGAGTGAGTTCTTTCCTGATCAACCGTTTCCTCGTTTGCGTCTGATCCATGTGCTTCGCGTGTCATATCGACCAGGCAGGCTTCGAAGAAGATCCAACAAACACCGTCATCTACATTGCCAGGCGGTCCGCGAGGCGATGGCGTGGGGTAAGCGTTTCTCTGTCACACCTGGTGCGAGATGGCATCTCGTTCCTCCGCCATGGGCGACACTAGCCTGGTAAGTCATCGCTTAGCCGAGGTTCTTGCAGGATCAAGTCGTGCTTCCCCTACACGTTTTGCCACGAGGTGCTGGACGGGCCCGAGCTTCTGCAACTATCCCGGTTTCGCTGAGGATGCGGAGCGCCGTAGACGCTACGGAGAACAAGCATGCCCATGAAAGGCCTTGTGCGTGGAGCGCTGGGCAAACGGGGCCCATGATGCACGATGCCTCAGTGGCACAACTGCTCCGACCTCCGCCGGCAGACCGCTAGCAGGAGGCCAGAGCAGTTGAGCGAGGGCGAGGGCAGATTCCCAGGACGCGTTTTAACAAACTCAGCCTATTGTTGTCAGGGCGAGAGCAACGTCAGACATGGATGGATACGCTTTTGTGTTTGGAGTTGTTAAGAGCAACGACTTCACATTGGTGGCGCAGGTGCGCGTTGTTGGGTATTTATATAATTTCATACAAGTTACATTCATACAAGCATCATTCTTCACAGGGACTATGGAATGATATCGAAAGTTTTGCGCAGCAACGACGGCGATGTCCTCTTCCTAAGCATCGAACCGCAATACCGCCACTTGATCGCTCATACGACTATCACCAGAGCCATCGGTTGCGTCTGCAGCGAGCACAGGCCCAGATCTGGCAACCAGTGCAATTCTGTTCGTAGATGAGTGGCGCAACTATGTGGAAAAGGGTTGATCGCACTCACGAATAAGAACAGGCGCAAGTAGTGTCCACAGCCGTCGCAGTTTCCGCCGCCCGACACATACCGCCAGCGATGCACGCAATCGTGGTTGTTTCTCAATCTCGCCACCTCCTGCTCCACCACCCGCCTGTACTCAGCAGGGCGAACAGCTGGCCCGGCTCCAGCGACTTGGACACGCTGCTGGCGCTCAACCCTATCCTGCGCGGCATGGACGAGCCGGTCCTCGTCCCACTGGTCGCAGCGGCACGTCTTCCAGGTTGCGGTGCAAAGGTAGCAAAATTGGTGTCTACACCGGCAGGTCATGTGGTAGCACCCGATGGTGAGTTCGACGAGATGCCCGCACCCGGGGCAGCGCTTCCATCCTGATTCCTCGGCCAGCGCGACTACCGCCGCATCTTCCTCACTCTCGCAACGTGTCAGGATGGAGTGCGCGGCCTTCTTGCAGTGGCCGCATGTTTGGGCCCAGCACTCGACACAGTAGAGATTGGACGCGGAGGTCGTGGCTTCGCCGAGAAAGGTGGAGCATGTGGGACGATGGCAATACACCCTGTTCTTCGTTCGGAACTCGACTGCCTTCTTGTCATAGAGCGCCGACAGGTCCCTGCTCAGGTAGGGGCGAACCGTGGCGATGTCGAATTGCTGGCGACAGCACGCCGGCGGGAAGAGGGACTCGTCCACCATCGCAGCACGGAAGAGGTCCACGAGGCATTCGATGTCGTACGCGTCCCCGCATGGTGCGTGAATTACTGGACCCTGAATGTCGTCCCGGCAAATGACACAGGACTCCAACCTACGCGAACGCATGGGCCAACTGAGACGACGACTTCTCCAGGATAGCGAATCAGCTGCACTCACCGCACCCGGGACTTGTTGGGAAGCTTCTTTGAAGATGAAGAGGGCCCCATGAACAAAATCGAACTGGTGACGGAGCTGTACCAATGTACGGTCTTTCCAGCAATGCGCAGCAACGATTATGAAGCGTACGCACGATCTGTTCGAGGACGAGGTTGTGGCAGTCACATTCGCGAATGCTGCTGCAGGTGCCGCCGCCTCAGGACTGACAGTCTGAACAGGAGTAGCTGTCCGAGTTGGAGGTGGTCGGCCCTCGGCGATCGCCCTCGCAATCTCTCTATCACTTCTCTCCATCTCCTCCGTTCGCGCATACGCGTCTAGTAACACCACGTCCTCCCTGATTGCCCGGTCGATGCTTCGTGCCAGCAACATATCCTGCGCCAGGATCTCCAAGGTGCGTGCCTCTTCGGCGAAGAGCTCAAGAGCGAGCTCTTCATCTGAAAGAGGACCTCCTCTGGCCTTGCCCTTGCGGCGTCCGCGGATGTCATCCGCATCCTCCAAGCTGCAGGCCGCCAGTAGAGACAGCAAGGAGATGTCGTCGACGCTTTCGCCTGCGAACATTTGCAGCGAGATGGTGATCGAGAGGTGAGATTCGAACTGCAAGCTCAGAATGTTCCTCGAACGATTCGCGCTACCGCAGCAACCAACAGAGTAAACGCTACTACCGTATTCGCACATGTCAATGATATGATGCTTGCGGGCAATGATGGTGTTCAACGTGCAGGTGGTACGTCATCCCAGTGGTCTACGGGTTGGATCACGGTGTGCGATACAGTTCTGCCATGTGCCTACCACGGGTACCTCAGTACTCACTCAGGCTGCAACTTGAATTCCCCATTCTATTCAGCATTGCGACGTGTCAGGTTAGATTTGTTACTCACCCACTCTTCTGCCCGCGCTGTATCAAAGTCATCATGTGTTGCTGAGTATATGTGAGCATCCGTCTCGGTGAAGTCGTGCTGAGAACTTGCTGAGAACAACTTGAGAACAACACCTAGAAGGCAGTGCATCGGACCCCCGGGCCGAACAGCACGAGGCGCGCTAAAGTGCTATAAGTATGATCTTCTCGTTCACGACTGAAAACAACGTAGAACAACGTCTGCAAGTACATGCATATGGCAAGGCTACATCTCCGAGGTCGGTACCCTTCAGAGCGCATTCCGTGACGAAAATTGACCGTAGTTCTCCGGTGTTTCAGCATCCCGCGCCATCATCAATTCAACTTCCGACATGAATGCCGCCCAAATGTACACCGCATAGCGGGGCACAGGCGGAGCAGTGCTCAACAACTGCAGTCATGCACTGTCTCCTTCAGGGACTTCTATCCGTGCCGTGGACAAAAAACCGTGAACCATCACACCAAGGTACAGCACAGGGGGACAAGGTCTGACTTTGGTTCAACCAGCGGAGCCTGAGTACCCTTACAGTGACACGCACGAACAGGGTAGGAGCTGTTCCTGCGGTCGGAACGGAATATTGGTAATCTGAACTCTTCGTATTGCGAGACGATCAACGTCGCGCTCACACTTGCGGCGCTCGAACTTGGTTGAAAGACCGAGCGAGCTCGCAAGATCCACAACGCTTCCCATCACCACCGCAATCTCTACTGTAACGACGCCTAGCAGCTATCCCAAAGATATGGTACACCGAGCGTCACTCCCCGCCGACTCCGAGGCACAGGCTGGTTGTTGGTCGGGCCTTCTGGGATTTCGTAAGCAAGGCAAGAAACCGTCCACGTCCCCAAACGGCATACCAGCTCTGCGCTGTCGTCTGGAAGACGAGGCTAGCCCACTGGTGCGTGGCGGAAGCTTTCTTCACCCTTGTACATGGTTACCTCATCGTGCTCTCACCCGACAGCCCTCGTACGTGCATTTTGCGCACGATTGGTATGGCTGTTACGATGCGCCCAGTCCTCTGCCAGCTAAGCATTCGTCGGACACGCTACCCGCGTACGTCGAGAAGGAAGGTGTTATGTCCGAGGTCGCCGAGACCGTCCAGGAGAAGCTGAAGGAGTTATCACCTGAGCTACGCAAGCTCAGTATGGATCTCTGGCGTGCGTTGCTTGCTAGTCTCTATCCACCCGTCAACTGAAGACGGACGGCTCACCATTCACACAGGTCACCCTGAGGTCATGTACGAAGAGCGGTAGGTCGTCCGTTTTCTCCCGACGGCTTACACACTCAGCTGAATTCGGGTGACGTACAGATATGCGCATGACAGGCTGACAGAATTCATGTCCTCTCACGGCTTCACCGTAACACCGCATTATCTTGGGCTCGAAACAGCGTGGCGCGCAATATACACGCACCCTGTATCAGGCGCGAGCTGCAAGAGGACGCGCCAACTGAGGGTTATTGGCGTCAACTCTGAAATGGACGCCCTGCCCGCCATAGGGCACGCATGCGGACATAACCTCATCGCAATGTCGGGTGCAGCGGTCGCCATAGCGATAAAGACGGCGCTGCAGAAGCACGACGTGGCAGGAACTGTTGTGTTACTTGGAACGCCCGCTGAAGAGGCGGGAGGAGGCAAGATAACCCTCCTCGAAAGAGGCGCGTACAAGGAGATGGACGCGTGTATCATGTGAGATTGCCATGTCGTCATGGTCCATATTGACCCGCTCATTCGACCGCTCAGGAGCCATCCCTCGGCCGGACCAGACAACTTCAGTGCGCTGTGGCCAGGGGTAGCTTGCCAACACATCGACGTGGAGTTCTTCGGTCACGGGTACAGTCTTCCCGCCCGCTCTGTTTCCAAGTAGACCTCTTGATGGCGTTCTTTCAGGGCACATGCGGCGGCCGCGCCCTGGGAGGCACAAAACGCATTGGACGCCGCATTCGTAGCCTATGCAGGCATATCGGCCTTGCGCCAACAAATCAAGCCGGACCATCGTGTCAATGGTATCATCGTTGGTCGTGATTGGGTGCCGAACAGTACGCCGGTCATAACAACGTCGTCGGCGTTCGTACCTGATATTTCTGGCCTGCTATAGTTATTCCCGACTATGCCAAGCTGCGATACATCGTCCGCGCACCTACGTGGCCAGAACTGGAAGTCCTGAGAGAGCGCGTTAAAGCGTGCTTTGAGTGGGTGCTCCGTCACGCATGGATCATCCGCGAATCAGTGTGATTGACCGCGAGTTCTTCTCTCACAGCGCTGCAGCGCTTGCGACAGCCTGCAAAATTCAAGTCACCGCTGATGCGGGCTACTATGAAGTCCGGAACAACGACGTCCTAGGTAATGTGCGTTAAACTTTACCGGACGTTTCTCTGATAGGGTCCTGTTTGCGCAGGCCGGGAATATGCCAGTGTGGTAGGCAGCATGTACGGCATGCGAACAGACACCGGAGACGGCACCAAGTACTCCACAGATTTCGTGAGTGTACCCGGACCTCAGGGACGAATCCGCGCTAATTTTGTATCTGTCGCTGCAGGGAAACGTAACTCATGGTGAAGGCAACGACCCGAATTCGAAACTACCAACCACTGACCAAAGTACGATATCTTTGCAGCGCTACCCGCATTGCATCCGGTGTACTCGATTCCCACCGAGCCCAACGGGGCAAACCACACGCCACAATTCGCGAAGTCCGCTGCGACACAGGAGGCGCATGAAGCGACGCTCAAGATTGCTGCAGGTCTGGCAGCTATCGGCTACAAGGTGCTTCAAGACGCAGCCTTTGCCGACGAAGTAAGTGTCTAGAAATCGCGTTCAATGCCACGAGTTCTTCCTGATTGCGCGGCAAGGTCAAGAGATCCTTCGAGGAAGGAAAGACTGATTCAAGCAGATAGGCGACGGCAGCCAGTGGAAGGAGATCGGAGGGAGAGGTACTATGGACTTCCAGGCGAACCATTGTCCCATCCCTGCGATCACAGTCCGCCGAGAGATGAGCTTCCGATGTCCGCATCCCATAACGTTTGAGGCTGGCTATCGTAGCACTACAAGCGTCACTCCATTCAAGGTGTACTTGTTATCTTGCTTCGATACTTCCGCACCCGCTCGTGGTGCAAAGTGCCCCAAAGCGCGTGCAGAGGATCTCGACTATAACGGGAACACGTCGCAGGCTGTCCCCGGGCAAGGTAGACCCTGCTCGTGTGCAGTCGTTTGCATGCCACACGACGCTATTGAAGCTGGGCGGGTTAACCAGTAATCCCTCTCGCAGAACCCGTAACATCGTTCGAGGGATGCATGCGATTAAAGGACAGTTCCAGTCATGGCAAGTGTCGCAAAGGCAGGGGTGTCACCATCGCCAGCTTCAGATCACCAGAAAATGCTACACAACACACGTAGACATACACGTAGATGGCATCTAGACGTCGCTAATCGCCTTCCTGCGCCTCTTGCTCTCGGATCTCGCGCTCCAGGCGCGCTCTTTCCGCCTGTCGCATACGCATCAGCGTGAGCGATTCGTAATCCAAACCGGGAACATCAGTCGGCGCGTTGGGCTTGGGAGGCAGAGGCGCTGCGTTCAGGTCCGGCTGAGAAGAGACGAAGTGAGCCAATATGACGAAACAAATAGCAAATGTACGTACGAAGGTTGACGGGAAGGATGAGAATGACGATTCTGATTGAGGTGGCACAACCGTTGGCGATGAAGTTGATGGCTTAGAATCCACCGAAGTGGTTGGCGTTGCTGTCGGTCTGACGTTTGCGCCACTCCCACGTTCTTGACCGCCCAATTGGCCCATCTTCTTTAGCCAACCGATGAGCTCCGGCTCCTTGCCTTCCGCCCAGTCAACCTCGATGTCCCCGAGTCCGCTTTCTGCTCGCCCACTGGCGCATACAGCAGCAAATGCACCTCCGATTTGCTTGAATGGCACTAACGCAGTTCCACGTTTTGGCTTCTTTGGTGGAACAGGCTTCAATGAGAGCACGATCGATGAGTCGTCCAATGGACCAAACGGGGCGAGCAACTTGCTGATGCTGGACGCATCTGTAAGAGTAGGATGTGCGGCAAGAGTGTACTTGACGCGGACAGTGGTGTCCAAGAGACCTGGTTCGGGCCGTCAGAATCGCTCGCCGCGCGCAATTGTAAGGGACTAACCAAGCGATGGTGGTTCTATGCCAGCGTTCGCCGCTTGCTGGGTCTTCTTCTCCAGCTCCTCGCGCTCGCGTTCCTTCCTCTGTAGCTCTCGCTCTCGCTCTTCCCTCAGCCGTCTCCCTTCCTCCATGATCCGTTCGTTCTCGCGCCACCGCTCCTTCTTCTCCGCCTCTTTTTCCACACGAGCTTTCTTCAAGGTGCGCTCCCTCTCTTCGAGCTCCTCCACCAGTCCCTTCCGCTTCGCGTCGTAGGTTGCGAACCTGGCTTTCCTGGCTTCCTTCAAGCGGAGCTTGGCGTCGAGTGCCATCCGCCGAAGCGGGTCAAGTAGGAGCTCTTGCGCCTGATGTAGTTCATGGAACTTGCGTGCTGATGAAATGACCAAGTCAGTTAGCTGCATGAGGCCGCGTTCAGTCCTAATGCTTACCTGCATCCGGATTGTTGGGATTCTTTATGTGTTCTTTGTCAGGGTTGGCGTTCAAGTTTGACCAGATAGAGAACTGCAGATACTCACCCTGTCCGGGTGAACTTTGAGCGACCGCTGACGGTATGTGGTCTTGATCTCTTGCTCTGTGGCTTCCAGAGTGAGTCCAAGGAGCTCATATGGGTTGACCTCTTCTTCGGTCGACATAGTGGCACAGTATAGAGCAGCTAAGCAAGCGCGGTCGTGGGGGTGGGTACGAAGACCAGGTGAGAGGTGGATGGGGCGCAGGCGAAGTTGACTGGATACTGAGAGGGACAGAACGCCACACACCCAGACCTACATAGAGGCGCTGGAATACGGTCCGGGCGCTCCGGTTTCTCACCTTGGGCGCCAACTGCATGCTCTTGCACTCAACCCACCACCCATGGCATCTACCGCTCCCATCCCGGACAACTTTGTGCTTGACGTGCACGATCTTGCGGCAATTATCTTGCACGAGCACGCTCGCACAGAAACCCTCCTCCCCAATGCCCGGCTCATGGAGATCAATCGAGGGACGACTGATCTCGTCACTCTTCCATCGCACATCCTTCCACCCGACTGGCACATCGCGCCCACGATGGGACAGAAACGTGTTGCGTACATCGTGAAGACGGACTCCACGGCCGCGCAGCGCACCACCATCGAGACCTTTGCATCTCCAACAGGCGTCAAGACACCCGACGGACGCGAGCCCACGCGTCGCGAGCTCGAGGACGCGTTCTGGCGCTGCAAGACTTACAACGCCGGGTACGTCCTCGGATACGTCGCTCAGCGGGTCTTCGATAGTCTGCCCGCGACTGCCAAGTTGCGCGCGAGGACGTCGGCGAAACACGAGGTGGTGTGCAAGCCCAGTGATGTGGCCGTGGCGGAGATAGACATCGTCCCGAAGGAGGCTTGTGTCATCGTTGACTACGAACCACGTCCCGATCTTGGGCAGTTGAGGGTTAACATGTCGCAGCACATGTCTGGCTTTGGCGGCAGCATGCCGTGGGTGTTCCTCCTCATCGGCGTGCCCCAGTCAGAGGACATGGAGTCAGACCCTCGCGTCGTGTTCGATCTGGTTACCTCTCAAATCGGCGGCAGAGGTGGAGGTGGCGAGGTTTTCTCGTTGGAACGCGCGTTCGATTACCACCGGAAGGTCTTGCCGAAGGTGGCTCACGAACTGGAGAAGTATGTTCTATCGGGAAAGTTGCGCCTCTCCGAGGATACACTCCGTGCTCACGGTGATGCGCTGGTGGAGCTGGTCATGGGAAGGCTACGCAAGATCGCAAGCGGGCAGGACACGTTCTGCAGGTACTGCGGGAAGGATGAGGTGACGGCGCGGTGCTCCAAATGCAAACGAGCCAATTTCTGCGCGGATTGTCATGTATTGGGTTGGAAGTATCACAAGGTCTGGTGTGCTTAGACCAGTAGTAGGTTCAGCACCCTCTGCCTTCCATTAGTCCTTGGTCTGAATTGATTTGTTGAGAAGTCCACTCAATCGCGTGACGTCACGCGTGCAATCTTGAATTGCCCGGAAACGAAGTCTCACTGAAGCTGTCCGTCCGCTCGACAGCTTTTCGTGGGGAGTGATCGCTGGTGACTACCCTCTAGACCAGATGGCCATCTCCGCAAGACATTCGACCCGTCGCATACGTCGTTGGTCACTACGTTGACAGTCCCATTGACAGCTATCGTGAATAACCACGATGTTTGCGATGCACTGGGCCCGGAGCTCGCAGTGAGTCCAATGACGCCCTCCCCTGCCAGCCCGAATATTCGACATGACTCCTTGCCGCTGACCCCTTCGAAGTTTACCTGGAACGACCTGGCCACGCACATTGCCGCAGCAAACTATAACTTCGCAGTCTTCTTGGGCTCCGGATGTTCCTGCTCCCACTTATCAGCGAGGAGCTTGGACTGGGCCGCCCTCGCGGAGAGGGCCTTGTACAACGCCTCGTAGACGCCACCAGCCTGGAGCAGACTGACAGGCTTGCCAACGCGGTAGTCGTAAAAGACTGTCCAGCCGGACGACTCGGCAACGATAGCCTGTTGCCGCAGCGACCAGACGGAGGTGGTGGAGAAGTATCGGTCGGGCTTGACATCCTTCAGCCGGATGGCCACGATGAGCTGCAAATCGTGTCGGTCGTGAGCAATCCACAATCCACGGGAGCGCTGTAATGTCTCTTTACTCACCGAGTCGGGGTAGGACACGGGGCGTTTCAGCTCGAGGTTGAAGCTCCTGATGATGATGCCGATGCCACGAGCTTTGAGCAGATCCTCGTACTTGTCGCCGAGCTGCTCCTCAAAGCTCTCGAACAACCGGAAGTTGCACGCCGATATGTGGGGCGAATAGCCGTGGTTCTTGATGTGCGCGAACGGGTCCTGGTCGTCTGCCCACACGACGCCGTGCTCGAGCATCGTCGCGGTGTCGTAGCCCATCGCGGTCGCGGTCGCGACGACGGCTTCCCGGAGAGGCTTGTATGCCTCGCCGCCACCGGGAGCATGATAGGAGGATGCCTCCAGCTGCGTCTTGAACTTGGCAAAGGGTGGCATATGTGATGTCCCGCGTGTGGGTGTGGACGCGGGTGTTGGACGCCGTTGGGGAGATGAGTACGTCATGTTGATGGCCCTACATACTTATAAAGGCTGGCCGAGAAACACGATGGCAGAGTGAACCTGTCCACGCCGGCCCTCAGGATGACCGGAGATCCCGACAAATGAGCTTTGGGCGGCGTTGGGCCGCAGTCAGTCACATCATCCTGGCTAAGGAATCCCATAGGTTGCGGCCCGGCGATTATTAGGCAAACCCGACAAGCACCATGACCCCTGTTGCAATTGAGCCTTTGGGAAGTACGAGCTCAAGAATCCGAAGGATCGAACTCCGAGCCTCGATGCCTATGTGTAGAGGCTAGATACCGGGTTTTCATACTCGAAGACGAGGGACCAGACGAGCTGGACAAGGCTGGACATGATGCAGTTGAAGGCATGATGCATGAGAGCTTAGCGCCGAGACACCGACAGGCTCGGAGCGGATGGACGTCGATTGTACCCGAGCGGATGACCAGATCGATGCAAGTAACCTATAGAATACCTACGTCATGCGTGCAGCACTGTCATATTCAAGGCCGACGGCCCTATGAGCTTGATATTCAGCCATTCATTCACCCCTCTTCCCCAAGTTGTGCAGTCGCGAGAATGCCCATCCTACCAGACAACCTCATGCTCGACGTTCACGACTTCGCAGCCATCGTACTCGACGCTCATGCGCGCATAGACCCGCCGTTCCGCACCGACAAGCTCGTCGAGGTTAACCGCGGAGACAGTCCCGTACAGCTCTTCCAGCGCTATCCTGGATACATGCCTCCAGAGTGGGAGGCCTTCCAGGACGACAAACGAGTCGCATACATCTTAAACCCACTGTGTGCCTCGCCAACGACTGTGGACATTAACACCTTCGCCGCCCCACGCGGGGTCATCACCCCGGGAGGAACGCACCTGACACGCCAAGAGCTCGAGGACGCATTCTGGCGCTGCAAGACGTTCGACAACGGCTTCCTCCTCGCCGACCTCGCGAAATGCGTCCTCGAGAGCCTCCCGCGCACCACCCGCCTCCGCGCGCGGACCTCGACCGGGTACGAGCTCATCTGCCGCCCTCAAGACGTGCGCGTCCAAGAGCTGCTCATATCCCCGCACGAGTCCTGCTATATCTCCGAGTACTCCCAACATACGACCCAATACAAGGAGCACTTCTCCGGGTTCGGCGAGAAGATCCGGTGGGCTGCGCTCCTGCTGGGCGACCCGCTGAAGGCCGAGGAACGTGTTGTACTCGACCTCGCCATCACTCAGATAGGCGGGCGCGGGCTGGGCGGTGAACTCTTCGCGCTGGAGCGCAAGCAGGAATACTTGGACAAACTGCTCCCAGCGTATGCAACGCGCGACGCGCAGCACGACAAGGAGACGTATATGTTCAACCCGCTCAGCTACAGCGAGACGCGGATGAAGCGCCAAGGCCCGCTCACAGATCACGTCGCGGACAGACTGGACAAGCTCGCCCAAGGAGAGGTCGAATTCTGCGGGTACTGCGGGAAGGATGATGTCCAGACGCGCTGTTCCAAGTGCGAGCAGGCCTACTTCTGCGAGTCGTGCGTGAGGCAGGGCTGGAAGTACCACAAGGCCTGGTGTTCGTAGCGGTGCCGATGTATCCTACATCGGCCTAATATTGTGTGATAAATGTACACGGTTCGATCGGTAGCATACCTAGTCACGGACGGCTCTGTGGAGAGACAAACAAGGTCATGTTCATTGTTGACTCTTCAACTTGAGGCCCGGTAGGCTAAACATCTGCATCATGAGATTCGGCGAACGTTAGCAAGGCTAGATCTACATGTACACGCTGGCAGACTCACCTCAAAGATCATCTCAGCGGGGACGCCCCACCCGCGCACGCCTTCCACCTGGTTGACGAGCTGGGTGCCGAGGATGACGCCAATGACAGACCCGCTCTCCTCGTCAATGATAGGGCCACCGCTCGAGCCGGGCGTCGGGGGAGGCATGAAGTGCAGGTGAGCCAAAGAGTCGTACGTGCCCGGCTGGACGATAACAAGAATCCAAGAGGAATGAACGTCACAGACCATTTTGAATGTCAAGGCACCATTGACGCACCTTCGCTTCTCTCCCAGCATAGTCCCTGTATCCCACCACCGTGCCCTTGGCCCATTTCCGCCACGTCCCGCCTACCCACGGCGTCCACCCCTCACGATCTTGAACGGGGCCCGTTTCGGGCGGTTTGTCCGCAACGAAATGCGCACGGATCCGTGTCCCCGGATGCACCGGATACGGGTTTACAGGAAGCGAATGTAGCGGACCGGGCCCGCTGGACGTTGGTTCGGGGGGCGAGTCGGAGGATAACAGGAGGACGTCACCGCGATGCATTGCAGAGAGCACGGAGTTGACAGGGCGGAAGGTCGGCGTGGCAGACGGGCCGGAGATTATGAAGGACCCGGAGAGGAGCTGGTCGTCCTCGACGGCAGGCCCGGTGGGCCTCGCGAGACGCATGAGAGGATGGTGTCGGATCTCCACGTACAGGATCGACAGATAGCATCAGGACAAGCGGGGGCAGTCCGATGTGAACAACAGTGTCAGAACCGGGCCTTGCCCGCCAGATCGGTTCTGCATCGATGTCTAGTGGGACTCACCTCCTCCAGGGTGTGCGCGCATGTCACGAAGACACTCTGGCCCTCAGGCATCCCAGGGGCATGTACAGCGAATCCTGTGCTGTACGCCACTTTGTGCTTCCCCGTGCGGTCGTGCACGGCATGTGCGACCATGACGAGCGCACCGTCGTCCGTGTCCGTCTCCGTCGCGAACTGCGCGCGTCGCTCGACAGTCGGGCGGGACTCGTACGGAAGAGAAGACCCAAGGACATGGCCAGCGCGCTTCATGTATTGTTCTACCAGTTCGGTGAGGGGTGTGGGTGATACAACTTGGGCTGAGGAGGCGCCATGGGAAGTGAATGTGTGGTTTCTTGCTGCAGCCTTCTGCAGCTCTGAGAGAACTTGCGCATCGAATGGCCTCACGGAACCGGATGGTTCTGGGTGTGATGAAGACGCGGTTGCGCGAGAGTTGGAGGTAAGACCGGGGGCTGGTGGTGGGCCTCCGAGGTACGTAGTCGAACCCACTTGGGCGTACCATCGTGTGGGACCCTGAGGAGAGCGCTTAAAAGCGACAACAGACTTCGTGCTCGTACTCAGAGCGAGCGAGCGTGTGCGAGAAGCTAGGAGGGAACTAGTGCGATATGGGCAGGTCATGGTAGTAGAGCACACGAGAGCGGGTTTTCCCCTGACGCCGTGCCATCAGTACGAAACTATTGCTTATTGCTTGAATTACTGGAATGACGTCACCAATTGATTCCGACATGATCAGCTCACTTTCAGAGGACGCCCGACTGTTACTTCGCAGACTCGCACCGAGGTCAAGTAACTTTCGCGTATGATGAAGCATCCAATTACACCTCGAGCAATAAGCTAACTAATCCCTCACACCCTCTACGCCCTCTGCCTACACCTCAACACTCCAAGGATGAGGGATCGTGCCCGTCTGGATGCCAGTCAATTGCTTCCACAACGGGCGCGACACAGGGCCCATGCCATCCGGTCCGGTGGGGATTACAATGTCCTCACCCAAGTACCCGACCCTGTCAACGGGGCTGATGACCGCGGCGGTGCCAGAGCCGAAGAACTCGACGAGGCTGCCATTGCGTGCTGCCTCCTTGACCTCACCCATCGTCACAGGGCGCTCAGACACGACGAATTTGTCCGTGAGCTCTGGGATCTTTATCAGACCCGCAGCGTGCTCCTTGGCGAGCGTGAGCACGGAGTCGCGCGTCACGCCGGGAAGGATCATGCCGTCCAGCGGGGGCGTAACGAGCTCAGTGACTGAGGAAACGGGGTATCGTTAGTAACGCGTTTATGAGAGAGCTGTTTCGAATAACGCACCACCATCTGCATGCTTGAACACGACAAACGCGTTCATGGTGCCGACCTCAGTGATATAATGCTCAGGGCCGTGCAGCCAAAGGTTCTGCACGTAGCCCTTTGCAGCAGCAGCTTTTTGCGCGGCCACGCCGGCCGCGTAGTTCGCGCCAAGCTTGTACGCACCGATACCTGTCACAACGATGTTTCATATGCAGGATCACATGGAGGTCTGGTGGTCCTCACCTCCTGGCGCAGCGCGCACAAACTCAGTCGTGCCATACAACGCGACAGGCTTGAAGCCCTGTGGGTAATATGGTCCGACAGGGCTGCAAATGACGAATAGAAGAGCCTCCTTCGGTGGTGCGATACCCAGCGCAGCCTGAGTACCGACTTATATATTCATGAGTGTCTGGTAGCCAATCATGTGACGGGGGTGAGACGTACTCATGGTGGGACGGATGTACAGACTGTAACCTGGCTGGTCAGGGATCCAGTGCTTGTCCATCCGGATGAGCTGCTTCATGAGCTCGATTACGGCCTCGCCATTGAACGTCTAAACGAGGGTAAGGTCACCTGCCTTACGGCTCTAAAATCCGAGGAGTCATCACGTACAGGCATCGCAACACGCGCGGCCGTGTTGTTCATGCGTTTCATGTTCATGTCCGGCCGGAACAAGGTCACCTTCCCGTTCTGATCACGGTACGCCTTCAGACCCTCGAAGAGACAGTGTGCATAGTGGAAGACGGTAGCACTGGGGGGAAGAGACAAATTACTGACTGTGTGAAGGGGGTCAATCTCGGACAATCGTCCTCCACCAAGCGGCGAACTCACATGGCTGGATCTTGGGTGCTCCCCAACCCTCCAATATGTGCCAGGGGATGGTCAACATGTGGTCCGTCTTGAATGACCGTGAGGAGAATGCAGCATATCGAGTGTTCGAGCTACTCACGAAGGTGTGTCCGAAGACGAGGTTGGACGGTTGGGGAACCTGCTTTGGTTCTGTGGTCTTGGTGATCTGGACCAATGAAGGCTACACGAACGCGTTAATGATATAGTGAGCGTATATGCAAGGGTGTGTGCTCTGACATACGTCGACGTCTGGAAGTTTTGCAAGCTCTCCGGTCATTGGGTCCTGCGCGATCGAGGAGTTGTATCGCGCATTGAGGAGCTTGGTTGCGTGCGAAGGGCGTATGCTCAGGAATCTTCGCGGGGCGGTGGTGAGAAACATGGCGCGGAGACCGGACGACATCGCTGCTCCTCGTCGTATGGGGGTGGTCAAGACGAGAAGTCGCAGAAAGCCGAGTCAACCAGGACGAACGACCGAGTCGAGTCAAGAGAGGTCTGAGGTGTGTGCGCCTGAGACATTTGGCGAAGGGGCCAATTGGGCGGCCGTGGTTCGGCATTGCCCGACCGCGCCGGTGGTCCGGTGACATGGCCAGTAGGGGTTGCAGTGGTTCACCATTCCGCACGGAGTCGAGGAGGGCGACGTCTTGCAGCTCGCAAGATCGAAGTAGAAAGAAGGCCTATTGCAACGGGATCAGAGAGGGTAGGGGTTACGTACGGTGCGCATATACGCACATGGTGTGTTGTCACAGACGCGGGAGGTCACAGAAGAGAGCACCGTGACCGCAGCCCTCGCGACGCGTCTGCGCGCGGTGTCACTCCTGTTATCGATGGGCGAGGACGGCTGCCCAGTGGGCTGCGAGCTGTTGCGGTCGTTGGATATTCGCGGGCGTGCAGCTGGATGCGCGCGGCCTGTGTGAGACTCGGGCTACCTACAGCACTGGCCATGGGATGCAGCGCACGGCGGACGATAGGGTGGCCCATGGCCAGTGTGAGATGCCGGGGAAAGTGGCTCGCACGGTCATGCTCTCCGGACCGGCGTGACAAAGACGTCAGTCCGTGGGCTTACATATCTCATCGCCATCACTCTCCCCAAAGTTCTGCGCGATCTTTGCGATCCTTTCCCTCTACCACCACCATCTCCTCCTCCTCCCTCAATTCAAACACAATGGCTCAGCCCGTGTACGTTCCTACTCCTACGCTGTCTTGATTGTCAAGGAATGACCGACATGCGCTGCAGCGGCGACATTGGCCTCATCGGTTTGGCCGTCATGGTGCGTACCATCTTCCTCGAAGTATCCGCTCGCCTACAATAGCATACATTCAGGGCCAAAACCTTATCCTCAACATGAACGACAAGGGCTTCACTGTCGTCGCATACAACCGTACGACGAGCAAAGTCGACAACTTCCTTGCTAATGAAGCAAAGGGTGCGCAATCCATAATCTAGCCGATGACATCGTTAACGCTTACCCTTCTTCGAAAAGGCACCAAGATCGTCGGCGCCTGGTCCATTGAGGAGCTCTGCGCTAAGCTCAAGCGTCCTCGCAAGATCATCCTCCTCGTGAAGGCCGGTCCTGCCGTCGACCAGTTCATCCAGCAGCTCATCCCTCACCTCGAGCCTGGAGACATTATCATCGATGGCGGTAACTCCCACTACCCTGATTCCATCCGCCGCACCCAGGAGCTCGAGGCCAAGGGTCTTCTCTTCGTCGGCTCTGGTGTGTCCGGTGGTGAGGAGGGCGCTCGTCATGGTCCCTCACTCATGCCTGGTGGTTCACCCGCTGCGTGGCCTCACATCAAGGAGATCTTCCAGAAGACCGCTGCTCAGGTCAATGGCGAGCCGTGCTGTGACTGGGTCGGTGAGACTGGTGCTGGTCACTACGTGAAGATGGTCCACAACGGTGAGAGCATTCACACGTGCATTTCCGGTTGTGTACATTTCGTGACATACACGCACCCAAGGTATCGAGTACGGTGACATGCAGCTGATTGCTGAGGCGTACGACATTCTCAAGCGTGGCCTTGGTCTCCACGAGGACGAGATTGCGGACATTTTCAACACCTGGAACAAGGGTGTCCTTGACTCCTTCCTCATCGAGATCACTGCCAACATCCTCAAGTTCAAGGACGACGATGGCGAGCCGCTCGTAACCAAGATTCTTGACAAGGCTGGTCAGAAGGGTACCGGCAAGTGGACTGCCATCGCTGCTCTCGACGCTGGCATGCCTGGTGCGTATGAATGACATCATGTTGCGCGATCGAGAGTATTCAGAATTGACTGCAGTGACGCTGATCGGCGAGGCCGTGTTCGCACGTTGCTTGTCTGGCCTCAAGGAAGAGCGTGTCCGTGCTAGCAAGCAGATCGCTGGTCCCCAAAAGGAGCCGTTCAAGGGCGACAAGAAGCAGTTCATCGACGACCTTGAGCAGGCTCTCTACGCCTCCAAGATCATCTCGTACGCTCAGGGCTTCATGCTCATGCGTGAGACCGCTAAGGAGGTCAGTCCCTTACCTGGAACAGCAGCAAATAGGCAACTCATCCATGATGTTGCACAATAGCTCAACTGGAACCTCAACTACGCCGGTATTGCGCAGATGTGGCGTGGAGGTTGCATCATCAAGTCGGTCTTCCTTGGTGACATCACTGCGGCGTATCAGAAGAACGATAAGCTCGAGTCATTGCTCTTTGATGACTTCTTCAACAAGGCCGTCCACAAGGCTCAGCCAGGCTGGCGTCGTATCGTTGCGCAGGCGGTGCTCTGGGGTATTCCGACACCGGCGTTCTCGACCGCGCTTGCCTTCTTCGACGGTTACCGCAGCGAGATCGTTCCCGCAAACATCCTCCAGGCGCAGGTTGGTGGACTGATATCTCAACAAAGCGTTAGAATGGCTGACATTCTCTTCTAGCGTGACTACTTCGGTGCTCACACCTTCAAGGTGCTCCCTGGCAAGGAGAACTCCAAGCTCAAGGCCGGCGAGGACATCCGTATGTGCTTCGTCTCTCATTGACATATATGCAACTCATCATTCTTATGTTGCAGACATCAACTGGACCGGCCGTGGCGGTTCCGTGTCTGCATCTACCTACTCCGCCTAAACGTGCCCTGTATACTGGGTGCCACGTACGACGACATCACGAGAAGCTGGTCCGTGTTGACTATAGACGTTGTATTCTGTACTGAGCAGCAGCGCCCGGATCTCGCTGTGGTGTATCATGCTGGGCGTGATGGGGTGGAAGGTAATGGCTCCAACATCGTGTATCGTGTAGCGTGTAGATCAAAGTGATATACAGCAGTCTTCACTTGTGTACGCAAGATTGTTACATGTCGTATGAAGTAGATCGTCATGTACTAGCGAGAACAGCGTGAGCATGGCATGATATTTGTGAAGGTAAGCAATCATACATGTGTACTCGAGAGATGTTCATAGACCCGTCACTTCTGATCCTCCTTAATTGGCGGAAGTTCCCATCCCTGAGGACCGAAGTGAGGTATGACCATGGACTGCCCTTCTTTGCTCTTGAATGGCTTCGAATACGTGCAGAGCGACTTGCCCAAAGTCGACAGCCACGCCCCGTTCACGATTGTCAGACCTGCAACGCATCCTATGAGGACGAAAACGACTCCTGTCTGCCAGAATGGTGTACCGACCTTTGATATACACGCGCGATGTGCGAACAATCTCGAGATAAACGATATACTCGGGAGGGGGTTGGTTTGCGAGGACCGACGACGGGTGGATGAACACGTCCTCGTCGGGAATGCCTAGTGCCTGGTACGCGACTCCGCGCGAAGTCGTGTACTGCGTGCCCGCGCCCTCGGTGCGGCCCTTCTGCGCGATGTCTTTGCGGACGGCAACCTGGTCGATGAATCCGGCTGCGATGAGTTGTCGGAGGACCTTCAGCTGTGATGGAAGCGTGAGCGGGGAGGGCGCAACGAGCAGACGTAAACGGGAAGCACCTGAAGAGCGCTGGGTGGCCGGAGGTTCGCCTCGAAGCCAGTCTGGACGTCAGGGAAGTTCGTTTGCACGATGCTGCTGATCTGCGCGCGCAGCTTGTGGATCTCCTCCATAGCCTGAGAGTGTCCACTCCTATTAGCGAGCTGCGTGCGACAGGAATTGGCGACCCACTGACCTTTGGTCTCACAAAGTGCTCCTCGCAGAACTTGTGTCCCCCTCCCGCATATTCGTACGCGCCCACGACGGATAGGATGCGCAGAACGTCGCTAGTCGAGTTCCCTAGTGCGGCGTGCAGTTGCTGCGACTGGAAGTAGGCCTTCCGGCGCAACCTACGAGCCGCCTTCGCGCGAACGGCCTCGCTGGTTAAGTGGCTTACTTCCTCGTCTTCTTCCTCGTCCTCGTCAGACTCCTTGTCTTGCTCCAGCGCCTCCTCGCGCAGGAACGGGTCCCCGACAGAGAGCGCAGAGACGATCGTGATGACGTACGGAAGACAGCCGTGCTGCCGGCCGCTCACGAGCATCCGGGAAAACCGCGGCGAGAGTGGGAAGAGGGACATCGTCCGGCCAATGTCCGTTATCGCGCCCCCAAGCGTCGAGTTGCCCTTGGCAGTCGCGGTGGGAGACGAAAGGGCCCCAAGGTGGGTGAGGACTTTCTCGGCCTTCTGAAGGCTGGCACGGTCGGGTGGAGTTGGGAAGGGAAAGTTGACGACGGCATCGATATGCATGCTCTTCATCTGCAGGACGACGCCCTCGATAGGCATGCGCAGGATCTCGGGTTGGGAGAATGCGTCGAAGTAGCTCTCGAAGAGGGCAGAAGAGTACAGGCGGTAGCAGTGCCCTGGCCCTGTTCGGCCTGCGCGGCCAGCACGCTGTGCGGCGGAGGCCTTGGAAATCCAGCTAACTTGGAAGGCTTGGATACCGTTGGCAACGTCGTATCGCCGCTGTGGGTTTAATGAGCGGAAGGGTCTCAAGCCATGCATTGCACCCTTACCTCTTTTGCACGACCGCAATCAACCACATACCGGATGCCAGGTATTGTGAGCGATGTCTCCGCAACGTTGGTAGACACGACCACCAGCCGCGTGCCAGGAGGTGGCGGCTGGAATACCTGCATCTGTTTCTCGCTTGGAAGAAGCGCATATAATGGGACAATATGCATGGGGACTAGAGAACAGATCATGAACTTTCGGAGATGAAGCAGGCGACTGGTAGCCACTCACCATCAGACTCCTCTGCATCGATACCAAGTTCATCATCGCCTTCGTTTTCATCGTCAGAGTCCAGTGCTTCGGCGTCGGCATCAGCATCTCCGTCAACGTCGAGCGCTAAAGACTCGTCTGCTCGTTGCACGTGTCCGAGCTCGACATCCTCAGCTTCAACATCAGCTGTGTTGACCGGTTAGCACATGTTCTACAGATGTAGATACCACTGACCATGGGCTGGGGCTACGGCGCGACTAGGAGTATCTTCCCCGAGGGAAGCTGCAAGGTTGCTGAGACGAGACTGGAGAGGACGTCGTGCTTTGCGTCGCTCTTCCAACGCCTTCTTGCCATACCTCGCCTCCAACTTCCTGCAAACGCCAGTGATCTCGTTCTGACCAGTCAGGAAGATGAGAATGCCCCCGGGAGGCAGTCGGGCGTGGATCTTGCTGGCCTTCTTGATGGCTTCTCCAATGTAGTCGGATGATGTGCGGCGGCTGAAGTGGATGGTCACAGGATGTTGCCGCGCAGGGACGTTGATGATGGGAGGAGGTGAGGAGAACAACGTCTTGTTCTCGGCGAAGTCAGCTACTCGGAGGGTCGCTGACATGATGATCAGTCGCAATGGCTATGGAGGGTCAGTGTAAGCGGAGCCCGCATGGATGAGCGCAGAGCATGCAGACCTTGATATCATCCTTCCCGTCTTTCCACATCTCTTCTCGTAGCTTGACGACTCGACTGAGGACGCCGATGAGGATGTCCGTGTTCATGCTGCGTTCGTGTGCCTCATCGATGATGATGACAGAGTATTTCTTCAGCAAGAAGTCGGTCGCCAACTCGCGCAACAAGACTCCATCGGTCATGAACTTGATCGCTGTTGACGGAGACACGGTCGCGTCGTACCGAATCTGGTACGAGACACGAGTGGAAGTCAATGACAACTCGTGCGCAACTCGTGATGCCATTGACATTGCCGCGACTCGTCTGGGTTGAGTGACACCGATCATGCCAGGATTGTCTGTGCTTTTGATGAGCAACATTGTTGACAGCGTCGTGTGTGAGAACTGAATCTCTCACCACTGCCAGCAGCTCCAAAACCTGCTTCGTACAGGAACTGAGGGACCTGCGTCGTTTTCCCGCTACCCGTTTCACCACATATGATGACTACGCTGTTCAGAAGGATCGCCTCCATTATTGGCTGCTCTTCTGAGACGATGGGCAGTAGGAGTCGAGCCTCTTCTACTTCTGATGGTCGCGTGACAATAACCACCTTCCGGGTCCTTGAAGATGGCCCTACCGGTCCTTGTTTAGAGGCGTCTTGCAACTGCTTGGCGAACGAGGTCTGCAGTAGTTGCAAATCCTCTCCAAGGGGTCCGCGCATCTCCCTCGGTCCATCGTCATGCGCTGTCTTCCGCTTCTTGGGTGGCGGAGCGACAGCGTCGGGTTCCCCTGGTGTTGGCGGAAGGTCGCTGGAGGAGTCGGGTGGGGCTGCAACATATCCTTTCGCGGCGCTGAGCTGCTTCATAGCCCAATCTTTGAAACCTAGTCGTTTCCTTTTCGTTCCCGTATCCGTCTCGGGAACGCGCTCCTCCTGCGCTCCGTCTATTGACGAGTCGTCGTCGGAAGTCCTTCCTTTCTCATTCTCGTTTCCCTCCTCGTCCTCGGTTTCGCCTTCAGTTCCTTCGTTCGAGTCGTACGCTGAGTCAGAACTATCGAAAGATGAGTCTGAGCTATTCTCAATGGATTGTACCCGCGCGTTCAAACGTCTATCCTTCCAGGACGAGAACGCTCCCTAGAACAGATAAGTCCTGAGTAGGATATCGCGCAACGGACGCTTGTCCTCACCTTCGCCCCCTTCGGC
Organism: Earliella scabrosa; assembly: GCA_022605405.1. Classification (NCBI taxonomy): domain Eukaryota; kingdom Fungi; phylum Basidiomycota; class Agaricomycetes; order Polyporales; family Polyporaceae; genus Earliella; species Earliella scabrosa. Next base: position 936,128 of record JABYQQ010000003.1, on the reverse strand, counting down.
TTCCGTTTCGATATTCGAGGTGCAGCAACGGAACCATCGGCATTGCGCTTGAGTGCGCTTCCGACAGCCGCAGGGGTGGGCAGGACAGTAAGATCATCCTCGTGAGACTGGATCGTGGTGGAGAACCCGGAGTCCACGATCACGACAGGGTTGGAACGCGACATGCCCTCTGACGCGCGATGTTCCTCGTCGCTGGTCTCTTGAGGACGTTCAACCTCCATTTGTTCGGCATCTCCTTCATCGCTATCACTAGTTTCAGCCAGCAAGTGGTCGTTACGGCGGCGACGCTTAGAACTGCCGGCACGTCCATCCATTGCACGTCGAACATCCTTGTCTTCTAGCCGTTCAAGTCTTTGCTGATGCGTGGTCACCTTGCCAGTTCCAAGGGTCGCAGAAGACTGCAGCTCGAGTGCGGTAGATGCCTGAGCTTGACTCTTCCTTGGGCAACAGTTGAGACACGGTGGAACCGTCGCTGAAGAGCACGTACGATAGTTTCTCAAAGAGCACAAGCCTCTCTTCTTGCTTCAACTTCTTCTCCTACAGAGACCATGAGACAGTTGCTCCATATCATCTGAACATATGATGTACGGACAATGTACTTGTCCAACCTCTTCTTCTTCTTGCTGCTTGCCTTCGAGTTCAACTCGGCCAGCATCTATCAGCATATGCCGTGTCAGCATGGGGCGTGACAAGCGTATCGGACTGCGACGCACCTCTTCCCTCATCTTGGCTTTCCTCTCCTGCTCCCTTTCAGCCTCGCTCTTGGGCACGACAATGGGTGCATTCGGGTCTGCCTCTTCCGGAGGGGCATTGTCTCTCTCCTTCGCTCGTTTCGCCTTCTTCTTGTGCGACCCGCCCTGCCTGGCCCTGGCGTTGAATCTCACCCGAGGCTGCATAGCATGAGGTGTCACGGGTCGAACAGAGCCAACGATACGAAGAAGACGTCGATGAACAGAGAGTGAGTGGGGAACCGGTCCCCTTGCCGGCTCTCCTCAAAATTCAGATCTCGATCGCATGCGCACGTGGGGATCTTCGATCTCTTTCATAAGCGCTCTAATTCCAAGATCATGAAAAGTTCAACCCTTAGAATAGGAAGACGCGCTCTTCCATCGCTAATAATCTCCCTACGTTCCCAAAGATCAAATATGTGTGGTATACTCTTCTCTCTGCGGAGAAGAACGATTGACAACCAGGGCGATACGCCGAGTCAACTCGATGTGCTTTTCCCGAAACTGAAAGCCGCAATCAACCTCAGAGGTGTGTCAAGGGAGCCAGAAGATTAGGGAGGCGATATCATATTTATGCATATGACAGGTCCAGATGCTCAGAATACGATTGAATGCGATCTTCAACAATGGCACCTAGCGTTCTGCGCGTCGGAGCTACGACTGAGAGGAGATGAGACAATTACTCAGCCCCATACAGATGCACAGGGCAATATCTTGTGCTGGAACGGAGAGGTGAAGCTTGATCGTGGCCCCCTTTTTGTGTCTGAGCTGACCGACCCATACAGGTGTTTGAGGGTTTGGACGTCAGTCTGTACCGGAGCTTGACCGACGACGGGCAGCTTATGGCATATCTAGGTCGGGGCGAGTGAAAATGACGGAAGCAAATTGTTCGCTGCGCTGCAGGCGTGTTTGAATGCCGATGACATCGTGCACGTCCTTGGAAACATCGAGGGACCGTAAGTGATCATAACGGGCGCCACCCAACACCTACTAACTGCTAGACATACTAGCTATGCAGTTCTATTCTATCATGTTCGGGATCCCTTTCACTCGCACATTGAGCCCGCACTCACTCGTTGTCTTCAGCATCGGTCCAAACATGTATACTTCTCCCGAGATCCTCTCGGTAGACGCTCTCTCTTAGTCCATTATCCTGATGCCAACCGCCCATACTTCTTGCTCACGTCTGTGTCCGCGGGAGCAGATCCAGGGCATGCCCTCGAGGAGTTGTCCACGGAGAGCATCTACGCTATTGATATGGACCGGCTAGCTGCAATCGATGTAAGTCTCTTCGTTGCGAATGACATCGCGACAATCACATAGTACCCTTCCCATGATAGTTGCTAAAAATGCGGTCTTGCATCACCTCATTCACTCGTCTTTCTACAGGGGATGGCCTGCCCTTTGTAAGCCGCTTTCGCTGACGTATCGATATTAGCCTCACACAATGATTGCTTACAGGCGAATCCGGCGACAGTGAACCGAACTATCCCCGATGACCCTCCCAGAGTGAACTCCCTCGACTGCATCCCACCTCACTTGTCTACAGCGGTCGATGAACTGATAACGCAACTGGACCATAGCATCATGCTGCGAGTACGGAACATACCTCGCAGAGAGTAAGCCACGCTGTCATCGTAGCAGCATAATACTGACAGGGATTTACAGGACTGCTGTGGGTGAAGCTAGAGTGGCAGTCTTCTTCAGTGGTGGCATTGACTCCACCATGATCGCTTTCTTAGCCGATAGGTTGGCGACCTCTGCATACTCTAAGAGGGTTGCTAACGAAGGCATCAGACACGTCGATCCCGATGAGCCGATAGACCTGCTCAATGTCGCGTTTGAAAATCCTCGTAAACTCGCGGTGAAAGTGGAAGGCAATATCTATGCACTTCCCAAGCGCGAAAAGAAGCAGAAGCTACAGAATCCCCTAGATTACTCGACTGTCAAGGTAACCTACGACGTGCCTGATCGCCTCACTGGTCTACAAGAGGTCGAGGAGCTCAGAAGACTGCGTCCAAATCGTAAATGGAACTTCCTCGAGATCAACGTACCCTTTGAGGTGGGCGACATGAATGCCTGTTCGCTCGTCGTATTGATGACCCTTGTAAACAGGAGTCGCAGAGGGCACGCGCTACTGTGGAGGCCCTCATGTACCCATCGAGGACCGTAATGGACCTTGTACGTTACGTCCTTTCGATGTCATATCATGCTCTGATCAATTCATCATCAGAGTCTCGCGATCGCACTCTACTTCGCCGCACGAGGTATTGGGCAAATCCGATCTGACCCCGAAGCAGAGCCGCAGGACTACACGAGTCAAGCGCGCGTCCTGCTCAACGGGCTAGGTTCCGACGAATTGCTTGGAGGTTATGGACGCCATCGAACCGCGTTCAAAGCGGCCGGCTGGGAAGCCGTGATCAATGAAGTATGTTTCGCAATCCTTCTCTAGGCCGCTCACGACTCACCTCTATGCAAGCTTCAACTAGAGATAGACCGCATACCGAGGAGAAATCTAGGCAGAGATGATCGCGTGATTTCATCCTGGGGCAAGGAAACGAGACATCCGTTCCTGTCGCTTTCGGTTGTCAACTTCCTGGCGCAACTGCCGGTACATCTCAAGACGGATCCACGTTTAGAGTTGGGGATGGGAGAGAAGCTGCTGTTACGACTGGCGGCACGGAAACTCGGTCTCGTAGAAGCAAGCCAGAGGAAGAAAAGAGCAATGCAATTTGGAAGCCATTCGGCCAGGATGGCTCCAGGAGACGGGGATAGAAAGGGCGATTTGTTCCTATCTGACAGAGATTAACAACGTTGGTGTAACTCTCCTTCAGCTGCCCTGGCGTGCAATCGAAGATGTAGACGCTATGATAACTCGTCTGTTGGCAACATGGCACATAGTCCCGGGGTTTACGACTTCAAGTTCAAAGGTGGCTTGGCGCCGAGTTCGGACTTTGCCAGATCCAAATCGGGTCCACGTGGGAGATGCCGAGACGTGACGCGCCGTCCCGCGTTTGCGTTCTCGAGCTCGCTCCTGGCTCGCTCCTTGCTGACCTCTTTCGTTCCCTCATGTCTTTCGCGCAGCTGGCCAACCGCGTTATAGGTTAGCAACTCCAGTGTTAACGTCCTTGTGCTAGAATGGCTCTGATGAGATCCTCGCAGTGCCGGTCGCTGTCGCGGCAGCGGCCTTCCAGGCCAGCATTTACGACGTTCCGGGAGGTTACAGAGCAGTGATGTTTGACCGGTTCTCTGGGGTGAAGGACAAGGTGCGTGGTCTCTGACTGTCTCATTTGCCACCAGCTTATACTTGACGCGTGAAGGCTACTCCGGAGGGCACTCACTTCCTCGTTCCTTGGCTTCAAAAGGCCATCCTCTATGACTGCCGCATCAAGCCTAGGGTGAGCCCCGAACCCGTTGCTAGAGTCTTGAGGTGCTCAGGACCCGTGTAGAATATTTCCACCACGACAGGATCCAAGGACTTGCAAATGGTATCCATTACCCTCCGTGTGCTCTCACGACCGGACATCGAGCACCTCCCACGAATCTACAAGAGCCTCGGTCTGGACTACGACGAGAGGGTGTTGCCTTCGATTGGAAACGAAGTGCTGAAGAGCATTGTTGCTCAGTTTGACGCAGCGGAGCTGATCACGCAGCGTGAAGTGGTGCGTCTAATCCCGTGTGTGCCCGAAGGCCAGTGCTTGACTGCGCGGACAGGTGTCATCCCGCATCCGTGAAGACCTTCTTCAACGTGCAGGAGAGTTCAACATCATGTTGGAAGATGTGTCTATCACCCATCTCACGTTCGGCAAGGTTGGTGCCCAGTTGAATTTCGTCATGTTTGTATGTCGCTGATCGTGGAATCACGTACAGGAATTCACTCAGGTACGCTCTCCGGTTTGAGGTTGGCCGACCACGAGTTGATGTGTATTGTGCACCGCGTGCAGGCTGTGGAGGCGAAGCAGATCGCCCAGCAAGGTACGTGTGTCTGACGAATACCGAGTTTGTCCCATTGACGGAAGCGTCCATTTAGATGCCGAGCGGGCAAAATTCATTGTCGAAAAGGTGCGTTTGAGGGTGCTGCCGGAGTGTGAACCTTAGCTGATGTCGCTTCAGGCGGAGCAAGAACGTCAGGCTGCCGTCATCCGTGCGGAAGGCGAGGCGGAGGCTGCTGCGACGATCTCGAGGGCACTGGACAAGGCCGGCGATGGGTTCATCGCATTCCGGAAAATCGAGGCGAGCAAGGCGATCGTGCAGTCGTTGGTGTCGAATCCGAATGTAACCTACATCCCGAGCGGAGGGGGGAACGTGCTGCTGAACGTGCCCACCCCGCCCAACTTCCCTCGCAAGTAGTATTAGTGTCGGTCTAATGCAGTCGCTTTCCCCGCTCGGTGTCTGTGTAGGTGTGCATGTGTGGGATTTGCGAGCGCAGGGCAGGGATTGGCAGTGGCACGGACTGCAGCTGATTACGGGGTGGCCGGAGATATCCGAGGGGAGGGACGCGGGCGGCTTGGGAGATGCGCATCTTTGCAACGGTCCACTGTCTCCTGAAAGGCTCTCTCGTCTGTCCGTTTCGTCTCTCTTCCTCTCCGTTTCTCTCTCTCTCCTCTCTCTGCTCCTCTCTCTCCTCTCTGTCTCATATCTCCTCTGTCGCTCACGGACTTGTCTCCTTCTCCGTTCTCTGTCAATTTTCCCGCTGTGCCTATCACCGCGTCGTTCCCTGGCCCCGATCCAGCACCCATCGGCCGTCACTTTAGGACTCACGATTTCATTATCAGTCTGTCGTCATGAACCCCATGAGTCCAATGTCAGCGGCTGAGGCACCCGTAAGTAGACTCACTGATCGCCCTCCTGCTGTTGCTAATTGCCTACGCCTCCCCTCGATCACCTCCTTCTCCTTGGCCATTTGAATCCTCCGTTCCGTCCTTCACCTCCGTCCTATGCCATCCACCAACGCTTCCCCGCTATGACAGAGGAGGGCCCACCTCTACGTTGGCAACCTCAGTCCCCGTGTGACCGAGTATATGCTCACGGAGATCTTCGCCGTTGCGGGTCCGGTCCAGCATGTGAAGATCATCCCGGACCGCAACTACCAGCACGGTGGCCTCAACTATGGTTTCGTCGAGTACATGGACATGCGCGCGGCGGAGACGGCGCTCCAGACTCTCAACGGCCGCAAGATCTTCGACACCGAGATCCGTGTCAACTGGGCGTACCAGGGCCAGCAGAACAAGGAAGACACGAGCAACCACTACCACGTCTTCGTCGGCGACCTTAGCCCCGAAGTCAACGACGATGTACTCGCGAAGGCGTTCAGCGCGTTCGGCACCCTCTCCGATGCCCGCGTTATGTGGGACATGAACTCGGGCAAGTCTCGCGGTTACGGCTTCCTCGCGTTCCGAGACAAGACCGACGCGGAGCAGGCCATTGCCACCATGAACGGCGAATGGCTCGGTTCCCGCGCTATCCGCGTCAACTGGGCGAACCAGAAGACCCAGGGTGCTCCCCCCGGGGGTGTGCCCCCTCGCGGCGGCATGGGTGGCGGCGCGCCTGCCCCCATGAACTTCCAGGGCGGCCCGCTCTCGTACGAGTCCGTCGTGCAGCAGACCCCGGCATACAACACCACCGTCTACGTCGGCAACCTCGTCCCGTACGCGACCCAGGCCGACCTCATCCCGCTCTTCCAGTCGATCGGCTACCTCTCCGAGATCCGCATGCAGGCCGACCGCGGCTTCGCGTTCGTCAAGCTCGACACGCACGAGCATGCCGCGATGGCCATCGTGCAGCTGCAGGGCCAGATGGTGCACGGTCGGCCGATCAAGTGCAGCTGGGGCAAGGACAGGGCGGACGCTGGGGCCGCGCTCAGCTCGGGTTCGTTGAGCCCGACGCCCGCGGCGGCGCCGTATGGTGGTGTGGTGAGTTTTTAGCAGCCGTCGTTGTGTCTGGACTCCTCCTTATCTGGGTCGTCGAACAGCCCATGTACGGCATGCCCCAACCGAACACGTACGGCCAGTACGGTTTCGGTGCTTACGGCGGGTTCCCGAACCAAGCTCCTGCTGCCGGGGCTCCTGGCGCCGCGGCACCTGGCATGCCTAGCCCTGTCGCACCTACCGCCGCCATGGGCCTAGGTGCCGGAAGTCCGGCTGACGCTGCCGCTAGTCAGGCTGCGCAAGGACAATGGGCAGGCGCTGATCCTAGTTCTTATTACTCGAATTATTGGGGAGGTACGTCCACATCGCAGTACAGAGAGCGTGAACGTTTGATTGATCGCGTGGTGCAGGTTATTATGGCCAGCAGGCTCCCGGAGCGGGTGGGCCTGATGCTCAAGGCCAAGCTTAACGATTTATCTCGACTATACTCTCGACATGGCTGTAGCATCACAATCTGTGTTTCGTTAAAGTGTGCTATTACGACTTTATGTGTCATCGTTGACTCTAATGTTTGTGGCAGACGGCTCGGACTCGTTCTTGCTCTCGTTCGCCGGTATCCTCAAGCCAATCATCGTCCGGGGTCGTCCCTCTCTGACGGCACCGCCGGTGCGCCGTCTGTAACGGTTTCTTACGTCTACTTCCTGTGTTTGTGCCACGCAGGCGTCTCTGTCTCATGTTCTAACTATCATTCAATGCGCCATGTGCTTCACCACTCTCTGATACAAGTGTTCCGAGCCAGCGACCGTACATAGTGCAACCGGTCACAACATCGACCATATACGAGCCACAACGTCCGGCGCCTGTCCCGAGTGCTCCCTTCCAGTGAGTGTGTCGTCAGTTACCGCTTGTCGGTGTATCCGTGCCAACTCACCGCTTTCAGACGGGCGGGAGGGCTTCCGTCATGTCCGACGCGTCCGTGTTTCCGGAGTCCTCGTTGTCGTCGCCGTTAGTCTGCTCGGCTTCTCCAGCGCCCGTTGCGTCGCCGCCCGTCTCCCCAGCCCCCTCTTGCTCGCCTGCCGAGTCTCCAGCGGGAGCCGTGCTCTCGTTCCCAGAAGAGCTGTTGTCGTCGCTCGAGTCACCAGGCTCGGTGACACCGTTCATAGCGTCACCCGCCTCGCCGGTGGCTCCGTCCAACCCGTCGTCTGTGCCAGAGTCCGTGCCCGTGCCCGTGCCCGTCTCGCCTGTGCCAGTCCCCGTGTCGCCGTTGTTGGGCCGTGGTCCGCTGCTGGGCGGTCTCCCGGTGCTGGGCTCCCGTTCGGGATACGTCGGCGCGTCAGGGACCTTGACTGGTCTAGAAGGTACGCCAGCCTCGCGAGCAGGGTTTCCTTCGCTAGGCGTGTATGGTACTCTGACTGGGCGCTCAGGTCGTTCACCGGCAGGGCGACGAGTGGCATCTTCCTGCAAAGCGGCTCCCTGGAACTGGGTGTTGTCTTCAGTGATGGCGGACAAGGGCTGTGTAGCACCAGTGAAGGCAGCGGTCTTGACGAGCCTGTCCGGACGGGCCGCAGCTCCAACGGGCCTGGAGACAGCGGCATTGTTGATGCCCAGTCCGGTCAGGGGATCCTCGGAGCGGGGAACGGCGAAACGTTGAGGGAGCTTGACCTCGGTGTTTCTGGGCTGCGCAAACCCATCGTTGTTGAACCTCGGAGACTGGGGCGCCGCGGCAACGATGGTCGGGCTGACTGCGGCGAAGAGAGACATGGCGATGAGTGGGCTGCGCATGTTGGTGAGGTAGGCTGTGAATCAAACGGATATTAGAGGATTATAAAGTAAGTGTAAGGAAGCGAGGGTGGGGATGGCTCATGAGCGTCGGACGGTCCGCCTCTATATGTGCAGGTTCGGAGTCCGCCATGGCTTCTCAATCTCAGCACCTACCAAATGTGGCTTCTTGACTGCCATTTTGGACGAGGGTACGTTGCCTGCGTTCAGTATATGCATACGTCTCTTGTCCGATGTCGAAAGGCGAGTCCCACAATATTATCGAGCATGGTGCGCGCTGACTATGGTTTTCCATATGGCGTGCCGGGGGAAAGAGCAAAACGACGGCCAGCCACCTGCAGCGCTGGAAATTGTGACTGTCAGCCTCTAGCCAAATCGAGGAGCTCAAACTCGTCGCACTACCTAGCACACTCCACCTTACCTTCCTGCCCCGACCTCTTCCTACCTTACCCAAAATGCGAAGCCCCTCCCTCCTCCTAGTCCTCGTAACGGCAGCCATTACGACTCCGGCATTCGCCCAGGAACTATTCCAGCATGCCCAACGACAGACCCCGGCAGTGCATGGAGGTGTGGGCTCTTTCCATGTCGAGTCCCCTCGTCAGTACGCCTCCGAGCGCGTTCCAAGGCCTGAGGAGGAGAGCAGACGAATCGACAGGGAGAGGCAACAGGCCGAAAGGGACCGCATGGAGGCCCTCCGGGACCACCGTCCTGAGCCCCAGCATCTCGCAGACGACCCGAATGTCGTCCCGGCAAAGGGTGAGTTCGTACACATATTTCCATAGGGTATTTATCAGTTTATACGGTGGCAGGCAAAGGCGAGAACGGCGGTGTGTCGGTGAGCCCGCCCGCACTGGGCGCTGACGCCGACGACGGAGGGAGCAATGACCGCACCGGAGATGGGAGCTCTGCCTCCGGCTTTGGTGTCGATTATATCGTCGAAAAGGTCGCCAACAGTGAGTACTTCAGTAATTTTATTGAGATCGGACTGAGCACGCTCGCGGGGAAAGTGTCAGCCTACCAGCCAGACATCCCCCAGAACAACTCGTCCTACGAATTCCAGCCACAAGGTCACGCGTCTGGCGATCGCGTCAAGCGTTCCCCAAAGATCACCACGTACGTGTCCTCCCGCAAGCGCCAGGATATCTCCGACATCGTGGGGGTTGGTGATGACGAAGAAGAGGATGACGGTTCGACGGACGAGAATTCCGGTAGGAGCGGTTCAGACAGCGTCCTGAAGCTTAGAAGTCTTACTTATCGTAATAGGTCAAGATGGAGCAGACGGGCAAAGTATCAGGGGAACCGAGACCGACGGCCCTGGACCCTACGGCGGGCACGCGCATGCCGGATACCCTGGATCGTCGGAGGGCGGTCATGTCTACAACTACCCAGACGGGTCTGACGAGCAGTAACGGAGGAGCGCAGTACACACATCTCTATACAGTCTTCCGCGTCCATCGTCTGTATCTTCTCTAGATGTGCGGCTTCGTCGGATAGATTGAATCGATCGGATACAGAGCTATACAGGGTATGCTACGGAGACATGGTGTCAGAACTTGACACTCTTCAGTTAGTGATAGAGCCCTTCAGCCTCAGGTCCCTGCTGCTCGCGCCGATAGAGATGCCAGTTGCACCCTTCGGGATCTGCCAGCTCTGGGAGACGACGTCCCACACGGAAAAGTCGAGGCGGGAGAGCGTCATGGTCACAGTCGTCGACTGGCCGGGGGCGAGGAACACGCTGTCGAAGCCCTTCAGGTTGAACGGCGCAGACTTCGCGGAAGCCGGCGGAGACGTGTAGAGCTGCGGGACCTATGGCAGGATGTGATCGTGAGCGCATATAGCCAGGCAAGTTGGCTGAGACATACCTCTGCACCAGCAACGGACCCGTTGTTCGTCAGGGTGAAGGAGACAGTGACGACGGGGTCGTGCAACCAAGGGTCCAATGCAGCGCCGGGACCGTTGGGTTGGCGGGTGCCGCCAGCAGTCGATCCGGTGATCTTGAGGTTCGAGTAGTCGAACGTTGTATACGAAAGACCGAAACCGAACTCGAAGCGAGGCGCGATGTTCGCCTATATACGCGCCAGTGAGAAACGAGCAAAGATATTCGGTGAAGGGGATAGGGTACTCACGTTATCGAAATGACGGTAGTCAATAAAGATGCCCTCATTGTAGGGGATCGGGACGATGCCTGAACCACTGAAGAGCACCTGTGCAGAGTAGTCACTGGCCTTCTTGGCAATAGTGTATGGGAGGCGACCGCTGTGTGATGCAGGCAATAAGCTTGAGTGCTGTAGATAGCAATCCAAGCGTGAGGTTGACTCTACCTAGGGTTGTATGCGCCGTAGAGGACGTCGACAAGAGAGTTGCCTGCCTCCTGTCCAGGAAGGCCTGCCCACACCTGCAACCTCGTTAGCGATCTGTATCAGCACCATCCTTGAACAAACTCACCAATGCAGTGACTGTATGCAATGTCGTTAATCATCGCTCACGCCAATCGGAGAAAAGTCGCCGTCACTCACCATTCGGGTGGTCGATCCACTGCTCCACGAGAATTGGACCGACTGTGTTGACTACAACAATAGTGTTCTTGTTCACGCTAGCCACTTGCTTGACTAAGGCGTCCTATATATCCAATGTAAGCGATCTGGAACATACAACGAACTATCGCTACATACTCCCCCATGCCAGGCGTTCAAGTCGTTGCGGTCGCCGGCGTTACCTTCGACAGTCAGGTAACCCTCACTAGGAGTAGGTCAGTACTTGCACCTGGACAGTCAAGCAGGGACACACTGACCCGCTGTCCGAGGTTATGAATACAAAGGCGACGTCCTTGCCAGATGCCGTGCGTGCAGCAGTCGTGAGATCAGTGTCGCTCAACGAAGACGACACCGTCGCTCCGTCGGCCTTCGCCCGAGTAGTGATGGCGTCAAGAGGCTGGTGATACGATCTATGAGATGAGTGGTATCTTTACGCAGTCCAGGGATACTCACAGCAATCAGATAGGGGAAGTCAGCAGTCCTATTAAGAAATGAGTGGATTAATAGACTTCATGGGCCAGGATACTTACCCGCTGCCCCAGCCCATAGCCAGAACACCGTCATTACCCGCACGGTCCTCATATCCATTCGGACCCCTAGAGGAGTTCCCAGCGCCATTTCCGATGACAGCGATCGATTTGGGAGCTTTGAGGGGAAGCGCTCCGTTGGTGTTCTTGAGCAGTACAGTCGACGCAGCGCCGATGGTGCGGATGAGCCTGTCAAAAGCGATTAGCTTAACAGAGACTGTAAGCTTCGCGAGGTAACCTTACTCCTTGTGGTTGCCCTGGACATTGATATGTGAACCTTGGCCCTTGTTCCAGGAATTGAAGTTCACTGCAGGGAAACCAGAGTCTTGTTTCAGGAGGTACCTAATCGCATGGGTGAGCTCGATGTCCGGTACGACTGAGGAGGACTGACCATGCAGCGAGGATACGGGTGGCCATATCCTAGCAACGTAACAATAAGTGCGTGTCACTAGAAGCGCAGGTGTGCGACATACATCGATGCGTGCTTGTGACACTTGACCGCTTTGAACGGCGTTCACGAGGTTCTGCCCAAAGTACCTGAACGGTTTGTGAGCTGCCTGGAAGGGACCATGTGAACACGATGAACATACGACTGTCCAGAGCCAAGGGTAGTGTCTCCGGGCATTGTCATCTAAGAACTCCGGTTAGGCGAAAGCGTGGTTGTGATCGCAGAGACTTCATCACTTACATCCAGACCGGCGTTGACCGCCTTAGCACCAGAGTGAGTGGCCCACCAGTCGGACATCACATCTGCACGTTTCGTCAGTCATGTCTCACTATACGCACAGAAACGATACCAACATCCTTGGAATCCAAACTCTCCCTTGAGGATTCCGTTGAGTGTCTTGTCGTTCTCGCAAGCGAATGATCCGTTGACTGCCATGATAGTCAGCTTGTCCCTCGGAGGGCATGGAATCCCTTACTCTGGTCTGCGAATAGTTCAGCAACTACAACTCCATGAGCACTCGCTACAAGTACTTACTGTAGCTGCACATCACGGAGGCGACGTTTGCTTGGACGCTACGGAGGAACTGCAGCTCCGTCAGCAATTAACGCAAAATGTGAACCTGGCGTACTCACCGGTAGAGCGTAAAGTTCATGTTGCTGCGCAATGAGGGACGGTTAGCGAAGGATACAGGCCTCCAACATCAAGGAAGCTCACAGTACGATCATCGACCCTAGAGTCACTGCTGTCGCGGAAATGTTCTTGCTCGCTACGGTAAATCAATCAGGATGCTGGCAGTCCTCGGAAGGCGCGAGGATTTACTTATTGATGTAATGCTTCGCGCATGCTTGGACTCCCTCAGCCTGGATACCAATGATCGTCTCGTATGCCACTTCTCCGGACAAGAAGGGATCTCCACCAGCTCTACAACCCGACATGAGCATTCGTTGCGAGTTGGTGGTTATGCCCGAATTGATTGCAAGCTACGCACCCTTCCCAGTTACGGCCACCCTGGGACGTGCGCATCAGGTTCCTAACAAGGGGTGTGAGCTCCGTCGCACGGTGGTCATCGGTAGGATCAAGCAAGCTCACATCATGGGGCCAAGGGCGACATGGGCACCCTTGCCCTTGAACTCAGCGCCCATTGCAGCTCCGCGTTCCCGGATGAGAGTACGGTTGAACCTGCGACAATCTTGTTAGCGGAGGAAGAGAGTCTGTATCACGATGGTATTCACGTAGCTGCGACATTGATCTCCCTAAGGTGCCTTGTGATGAGCACAACTCAAACCACGCGGAGATGCGCACTCACGGAGGGAATGCAGAGACAAGGTCGGCATAGCGCGCACCGAGGGGACCGTCTACAAGCTGTCGTTCAGCTCACCAGTATCAAGCCCGAGCAGGTATAGAGCTTACCCTGAATGCAAAGGCCACCAAAGCCTGGGATAGCTGAGATCGCCGGAGTGTTACCGACACATGGACCTGGAGGACTTCATGAACACCAGGAAGACAATGCAAGAGCGTGGCAATGCTGCACCTTTTTGCCACTGAACACCAGTAGCGAGATTGACCTTGTCAGTGAGCGAGAGTTTTGCAACCGCTGTCCTAGCCTGAATAACAGCTCAGTCAGGACTTTCCAAGCACAACCAGTGAAGCCTCAGACCTTTGAGAGAGCAGCCGTCCATTCCGGGGAGATGTTCGCGACATCACTCGTCTGAGCCGGCGGTGGTGGTGCGGCAGTGGTGGTGGGCGGTGGGGATCCCGGGTCGGTCGTCGGGCCCGCTGATCCAGGCAAGCACTGAGAGTAATCTACGGCACAAGCCCCCGTCAGCATCTTCTTCACGCAGAGAAGAGTGTCGAAAGAATGCATACAGTCATTGATTTTCGTGCAGGCAGCTCCCGACACACACGTGGTGGCACCAGTCCTGCAAACCCGGCTCGATGGTCAACAACTGTCCGTCACGCAGTAGGAAACACTTGCCATCCAATGCCACCACATTGTTGGTACATGCCCTGCTGGCCGAGCACGCCGGCAACCAAGAGCAGAAGACTCGCAGTCAGACGGAAAGCCATTGCGCGGAGCTGTGTCTGTACAGTGCGCGCAGCGGGTGACCAGCGTCGAGCGAACCGTCCGACCTACCTCCCCCCAGGTCTTTATACCCGGCAAGCGTCGCACGCAATCGCACCCTCGCGACGGATGGAGTGCAGGGTGTCGGATGATGCGTTGGCAGCATGGCGAGCTGCCAGACGGAAAAGGCGCGGATAATTGGCGGATGAGTCCGTCGACGCTTCGGGCGGCGCGAGTACTCAGCCAAGGACGCCACGATGGGTCAGAAGCTGCCCGTTCAATTGTCGGCCTTCGCTGCTCGCGCTCGCTGACCCGAGAAAGAGATGGCGTATGGCCAACAAGCGACGTCGCGGTCACGGGTTGCACTCACTCGCACTCTGTTCAACGCGGGGCATTTAGGCGTGACCTTCCCGTTCAGGCTCTCGCGCTTCTTCGATAACTCGAAGGGAGCAAGTGGTGCATCCTTCCTGCTATAAGCGTAAGTAAGATAGTCGGGTAAGATAAGTATATCACCAGAGCGGCTCAACGTCTGTCCATCCTCGTTGCCTCTGCTCCCAATAACCGCCCGTGTATATCCACTCGTCCCCGACCTGCTTGAACCATCGCGGGCTGCGCTCCTGGCCTCTGTTGCGCCGCTCGCGCTGCATCTCCTCCACTCTCTGCTTCTCCAGCTCTGCCGTGTCTAGATCGCCCATCTCCAGCGCGCGTACGTCCGGCCGGTATCGCGAGTCCGTCGGTGGCAAGCGGCCTTCCAGGTCGGGTGTAATCTCGTTCAGCGTGATCCCGAAGAACGTGAAGCCATAGTACTGCATCGCGTTCTTCGGGAAGGGCGTGATACGCCAGAGCACATGGAGGTGTGAAGAGTCGAGCTTGCGCGCCATCTGCTCGTCCCACTTGCCCTCCAGGTGGGCAACGACATCTCCCGAGCCGGAGCTCACTGTCCCTGCGACCACGTTGGTCGGGCCCCAGTACCCGCCTTCCTTGAACTCGAGGGTACATGAGTCACCATCGGTCGTGTTCTTGATGACCATCTTCCCGCAATGCTCAAGGTACTTGGTACCCATCATAAGGTTACGGATGAATGACGAGGGCCGGTTCCTGTAGTCGTGTCAATCTTAACGCTCGGAGACGTATTGCGCCAATACTGCATACCATTCATAGTGGTCATCCCCAAGCTTGAGGTGAATTGTACCCTGAGGGATGATCTCCATGCTCTTCCCTGACAAGCGAAGCTCGGTCAATCTTCGGCAAGGACAAGGACGAGGAGAGAACGGTGTCGTACCCCAGAACTTGGTTTTTCCGGAAGACGTAGCATAGAGCTCCCATCCTTCGCCCTCGGCATGCCATGCCAGGATGACAGGATTGTGGCAAACCTTCTCGGCGATGAAGTGCATCCGCACGTCCTCGAAGGTCTCGGCGAGTAGAGGATTACTATGCAGAACGACTCAGGGTTTCAGAAGCAAGCGCGAATGTATGAAGACTCACAATCCTTTCCGACCTGTTCTATGTCTAGTGTTCGCATATGTAGAGACCGCAAACGCCGCAACGTAGCACATCCGTTCTATGCTGTCCGTGGCCTTAGCGGCCTGGGACAACAAATCATAATACTCAAGCTCCTCCGCAGCCTTCTGCAGCATCGTCAGAGGCTCGTTGAAAGTGACCGGCAGGGCGACCTTCGAGAGATCCTGCGGAACAAAAATAAACAAAAGCGCGTTAGAACACCGGACTGACGTGCATTGTCGGTCAATCTCCATGCCTACCTTTCCGACGTTCTTCTTCAGGACCGCGAACAAACTGCCCTCGTCCCCTACTGGTCCTGAGGGCAGCGCCGTCCTGCGCTGAACGACCGCAGGTTCTTCCGGCGCCGCCGGCTTCTCGACTTCGTCCTCGGTCTCGGAGTCTGTATCCATTCCTGTACTGGACCCTACATCCGTAGTTTCGGTCATGTCCGTGCGCTCGGTCATCCGGGAGTCCGTGGCATACAGCTTGTCCTGCCCCTCCTCCGCAGGGGTGACATCCAGGACGAACTCCTCGGGGCCGTCGTACTCAGGAGCATCGAACCACTCGCTCCCATCTCCGCTATGCGAGCTAAAGAAGGACATGCGCTTCTGCGCTGTTGTGGTCGAGGGGGTATGCACTTCATCTTCTTCCTCGGTCGTGGTAGGTAATGGGGAGCTGACAAGGGAAGCAGACAGACTGGTATCGATAGTCGGGTATGTTTGGAACGTCTTCGTGAGTGCGGAGTGCTGGTTCTTGAGCTGGCTCACTGCGGTGGACATGCGCTTCACAAGCTCGGACGGTGACGCGGGCGACGCAGAGGGTGAATCGGGAACGGCAAGATGTGGGTCATGGTGGTGGCCTGGACTTCGTCACTACCGCCATCATAACGAGCACACTGCAGCCTTGAACGCACCTTTCTTCAGGAACCCCAGGACCCCGTGCTCCCTCCCGCTCTCCGACTTGCGCATCCCACTGTTGCGTTTGCGTTTATGCTCTTCGTCTCGATACGCAGCTAGCGCGGTCTCGAGCTCCGCGATGGTCTGTTGGCAATGACACCCGGGTCAGTCCCTCCCTACGGTAACAATGCTCCAGCAGGGCCGCCGTACATTGCCGATCTCCTCAATCAATATATTCGCTCGGTTGAACTGGAGCCCCCCTCGCGCTGCCGACCGCGCGAGCGACGACCGCCGTGACTTGGGAATTTCCTGCGCGAGGATCTTGCTGCCGGTACGTAGCCGGTTGCCAATGTCATTGAGCACCCTTTTACGCAGCACCCAACCCGCGCTCGGACGGCAGCGACTCACCGGAACGCCCCCATCCACATCTCAAAGTCCTCCGTGCTCAGGCATTTGATATGAAACGTGGCCGTGTTCGAGTCGATGTGGATGTCCTTCCGCCCCGGCGCAGTCGAAATCGCCGCCTGGCTCAGCAGCACTTGGTCGCGGGGCGGCTGTCCCGGCTCGAACGAGTACGAGAGCAAACCGGAGGCATGGAGAGTAAAGTAGCGGCGCGCGAACCCTGCGCGGGGGTCAGGACGGATCGATGGGATCTCGAACGACGCGGGTCCGCCACACACCTTGCATCCTCTTCCTCCGCTTCTTGAGCACCCACCCCTCGCAAATCACAGAGCCCATCGTGCCCACGGGGGACATGGGTCGGCCGGGGGCGGTCGTGACAAGAGAGGCGTTTACGAGGCGTGTCGTGCTGCTGTTTCTGTGCATGGTGCGCGAAGGAAGAGAAGTGGAAGTATTAAAGTGGGTAGCTCGTGTGTTCGCGGGAATTCTGTTGGCGGGGACGTCTTGCTGAGAAGCAGCGAGGAATCACGTAACGATTGTCGGGTCTGGGTTCTCTACCACATCGAATGAGGGCTGTATGGATAGGACGTAAGCGGCGCAGGGCAGGGCACTGGCTGGCGCAGTGAGGGAGGAGTGCACGGATACAGCCATCTGTGTCCGAGTGCGCGCATGCTGTCCATTGCGACAACGTACGGAGCGCCCGCGGACGCCCATGACCTCACTTTCTTCTCGCCGCCAAGGGCTGTTGCCCAGGCTCAGGCCTCCGTCCCGGCCCACCCGGCGAAATGCATGCATATTGGGCCACCTCGGTACAACATCTGCATCGTCATCGGCATGCTATTCCAACACCAATACTGATTCAGATAGCTGCGTATGCGGATGTACAAGTGCGAAAACGAAACAGCGACGAATAGAAGCAGTAAATTACGGTAAACGGAGGCTTGCGCACAAATCCGACATGCGTCGAGAAGTGGGTAACCAGGTGTCCTCAAGTGTCATGAACACGAACAATGGCAACTATACGTCCTCGCGAGGGAGAGGAATCGCTCAGCAGTTGCAGCCCATGTTCTGGGTGCTCTCCGAGTCAATCCGAATAGGGTCCGGGTAGTCCACGTACCTGACGATGCATCAGCCGACAATTCCACTTAAACGGTTGAGGAGCAGCCGACTCACAGTTGGTCATCCTGCTCTTGCTGCAGCGCGTTCTTGGCCACCGTCTGGAACGCCTGCTCGACGTTGATCGCCTCCTTCGCAGAAGTCTCGAAGTAGGGGATGTTGCCCTTCGACTGGCACCAGGTCATTGCCCGCTTCTGCGTGACCTATGGCATGAAAGGAGCTGCGCATCAACACCAGAACGGATGCGGGTGGCTCGGCATGTCGTACCTGACGCTTGCTCTCCTCCATATCAATCTTGTTCCCCAGCACGACGAAGGGGAAGTTCTCGGGGTCGTGTGGGCTCGCCTGGATAAGGAACTCGTCCCGCCAGCTGTCGAGAGTCTCAAAAGACTTGGCGCTGTTCACGTCGTAGACGAGAACGCAGCAGTCCGCGCCACGGTAGAAAGCCACACCCAACGACTGGAATCGCTCCTGACCTGCTGTGTCCCAGAGCTGCACGCCACCTAAGACCGTGCATAGCAAAGGAGTGGGGGAGATAAACACACCTGCATCGTCACAACTCTGTCGTCCACCATGACCTCCTTCGTAAGGCTTGACGTTGGTTAGTGGAGCTGACCCCGGACGAGTCGGACGACGACCGGACTCACAAGTCTGCACCAATGGTGGCCTTGTACTGGTTGCTGAACCGCTTGTTCACATACTGGTTCATGAGCGAAGTCTTGCCGACTCTGCCACCCGAAGCACGAGGATACCCAACAATTCAGACAGGATGGCCCGGTCGAACATCCGGACGACATACCCGCTATCACCCAAGATGATAACCTGTTTGGTTCGTCAGCTCGCGGGTGTGGCAGAGGTCGAACGTCCGAGCGCACCTTGAGAAGAACGCGACCCATGGTGAGCGGAGTGATGGTACAGAGGCGGGGTTATGGACCGAGGAAGTGAGAGTCAGGTTCAGCGATATGTGGACGTAACCGCCGTGGCCGTGGACGACCCGGGCGCCTACCGGGATGATCTCAGATGCGGAAGCGCCCACTTGCCATTTTGAGCTCCGTCCAAACGCCCTCGCTCGTCTTCGTGCATCCTCTGCCCAGTGCCCTTGCCACGATCACCCTATCCGCTTCCCTGTCCTCTCCGGCCCAGTCTCTGCCCCGCCCTCGTCATGGCAGAGCCGACCTGGCAAGAAACGCTGCGTCTGCGGCTCGTCGAGCGCAACGCGAGGGAGTCCGCGTACGCCCCCATCATCGAACAATGTATGTACATCCGATACACTCGCCCTTCCTGCGCGATGCGCGCCGTACCCCCACCAAGTTCTTCTTCTACCACCCTTGACGCGGCTCCAATATGAACGCTGAAAAGATCGCAGATTGGCGCAACAGACGAAGCTCCTGAAGGAGCGCAACGCGTCTCTTCTCCGCGCGATGGGCACTGCTCGTCCAAATCCGAGCAGCTCGACCGTATTTGTCCCTGGTACCGGTGACGAGTACGTCCAAGTCTAGTTCACTGCATGCTCTCCAGTTTTGACCGTGTGCATGTGAAGCAACCCGGTACGCGCCGCGTACATCGCCTCGCTCGAATCGCAAATATCGTCATTACGAGACGAGCTGGCGACCGTGTACAAGACACAGGGACAGAATGCGCAGAGGCTACTTGCTATGAACGAGACGCTTCGGGAGAAGGAGGAGCTCTCGCGAGTAGATGCCGAGAACCTGCGGAAATACAGAGATGAGATCGCTATCCTCCGCAAGAAGGTCGACCAGCACAACGAGCTGATGGCGGAGAAGGATCGGACCGCCCAGGTGAGTCTGGCCATCTGGTTCGACTCGGGACGTGTGTCGAACGTTGCACCGCAGATCCTGCACGACGAGATCAACACGCTACAGCTGGAGCTGAGTCAGATCGAGGAGCGCAATCAGAACCTGGTGAAGGACAATGCAAAGCTCTTGCAGCGTTGGCTGGACGCGAAACAAGCGGAAGCCAACCGTATGAACGAGGCGAACGAGTTCTACGAAGACATGCAGTCGCGCCGGCAAGCGGTCCTGAATTGGCAGGCTGGGCAGAAGAGCGAGAACGGGGACGCGGCAGCGGCGAACACGGCGGTGTCGGGAAACGGGGAGGAGAAGAAGGAGACGGGGGCAACGACGACGAAGGATGGGACACCATCTCACGCGGAGACGGACGTGAATCTGACACCGAATGGCTAATGGTGGATGACGAGTGAGATGTGTGTAACTTATCCTGCGTATCCCGTGGCTGTCGTTTGAGTTCCTCTTCACTTCGTTGGATACCCAGCCCTACAGATATCCCTTGCGCCGTTGCGTACCGTCGTGCCCTTGTAATTCCTTACATCCCGGTCTGTGGTCCTCTGCTAATTGCTCTGCTCTGGACAAATGTACTGCTGCTGTGCGTTATACACTTGCTTTCTCCGGCTCACTTGTGCGCGGGCACGCAGCTCCAGGTTCTCCCCAGGGACTCGAGCTCCCGGCCGAAGCGTGCACCGTCCGACGGAGGCCGGCAGGCAGCTCGGCATCCGATGCCGCTACGCCCGGTCACGTCGGGCGCTCGCTGGAGGGAGCCTGGAATGGTTATTCGGAGGCCAGATATGGCAAATGTTGGGGCTGGCAGGGTTGTCGGTGGCTGGCAGCGCGGTGGCAGCCCCCTCGAAAGACGAACATAAGATCGCCCCGGGCGTGCAGGCGGCCCTCCTCACCGTCGACGCTCTTGCACTCTCCCCGCCAGGTCAAGTCCTCTCCTTCGCCTCAAGCTCCTTTCCCGACCTCTGGCTTTGTCCATCTCTCGTTCTAGTCAACCACCCACAGCCTATCTTCAAGTCTATCCTCGTCTTCCAACACCAACATGCGCACTCCTACTCTCGCCCTTGTTGCCGTCGCCGCTCTCAGCTCCGGCATCGCTACCGCCTCCCCTCTCCCCAAGCCGGGCAGCTACAACTCGCACGTCTACGCAGTCTCAGGCCCCGAATCAGCTGCGTCCGAGTCGTCGCCCAGGCCACATCTCCACCCCATCGTAGGAACCAAGGTCGCGCGTGAGGCCGTTCCGGACCATGCTCCATCCCTCAACACTCTTGCCAAGTATGTCACGCTAGAGCTGCTCGTTCCCTTTGGCTCACGACGAGTGTTAGGATCGCTCCCAGAGAGTTGCTGAAGAAGGCGTTGGATGCATTCACTGCGGGCGGGAACGCCTACTCTGGTTCCACTGGCAGTGTCTCCGGCGGCTCGGTTGCTAAGTACGTCTACCCTGCTGTTCGTTTGCTCTCCAGTACTTACACCCTAGCGGCCGTACGACTAGCCACGCGAAGCGCACAGACGACAACGGAACTATGGGCGGCAACGCATATACCGGGAACTCTGGCGATGTCAACGGAGGCGATGTTGTCAATCAGGGCGATAACTACGGCATGCCGACGCTCATGAACATGAACTCCAACAACGCCGGGACGGGAGGCAACTCCATTGCTGGTTGCGCCAATGGTGGGCACGGAAATGGGCGTGGTTCGGGCGGTAACGCGTACTCCGGAAGTTCCGGCAATGCCCAGGGAGGAAACGTCTGGAACTCGGGTGGCGTCATGAACATCGATTCGAGTGAGTCCTCCTGCTGGTCCGGCTGTGCCGTTGCTGACCATCTCGTAGACAACGCGGGCGGGGCCGGTCTCTCCCAGACTGGGTGCGCCACTGGTGGAGACGTGTCAGACAACCCCACGACTGCATGAATTATCTACTACCTCAGTAATTCTTCTGTATATTCTTGCACTAAGTATCGTGTCGCGCGATTCGTGCCCTACATTGATCACATAAACGGATTTCAGACGGCGTGACAGCCAGCGGTGATGGTCTGGGACTATGCTCAAATTCAGCATTTCTAGGGGTGATCAACAAGTTCGTGAAGCTTTACCCTGATACGAGGTCGCTCTGTACGATGATCTTGCCATTCTCTCCTCTTCTCAGTTGCAGGACTCTTGTTCCACCGTTGCGTGGGCCTTCTACTTCAATCTTTGCACTCTTCAGAGTATGTACACCTTCGAAAACCCATCGGATATATTCGAGAGGATCGAATCCCTCAAGCAGTGTGCGCTCTACAGGTAGAAGCGGAACCGGGGTCGGGGGTCGATCGCATATCCAAAATTGATCGGGGCTGTCGGAGTAGACGAAGTGCGACCGTGCTAATCCTGTGGGATCTAGGTCCCCGGATGGACGCAGACTGAGCTCGAATGTCTCAAGAAGAGGCAGATGCTTCATAGTGACAAGGAGGTTATCCTGAAGGCGGTGTTTAGGTTAGCGCACATGTAACCACAGTTCCAGGGCGGCCACCGGACATACCAACGCTTGAACAACGTCCTTGTGTCTGTCTTTATTGCATATGTCTAGATTAAGCCTCAGCGCTGTGAGCGACGCGCATCCGTCCTGGCGTAAAGAATCTAATATGCTCTTTGGCGCGTCCAAGTCAAGGAGCAAACCCCGGACCCGCATGTTGAGTTCAGTCGGCTTTGCATCGGTCAGAATAGGGTCCAGGAGCGGCAAGTGCTCCTCCTCGACCAGCCAAAGCTTCACCCTGGGTATCCTGCACGGCAGACCAGCCAGGTAGAGCCCAATGACCGCGCCGTCGTACTCCTCGAGGTGGTGCCACTGCGCGTTCACGAGCTGATCCTCCATGTTCACCTGCCGGTTCTCGTCGAACCAGTCCGCCATGCTCGCAAGGTCCTCGCCGTACTCCTCGCGATTCGAGCGGATCGTGAGGCGCACCAGGTTCGGGAACGCGCGGATGTACGGCCGCATCAGCGGCCACTCGTCCTGCAGCTCGAGGGTCCGCATCCGCGGGTACACCACTGGCGCGGCAGGCCCCCACATCTCCGTGCCCGCCGTGTTGCAGTACGCGACAGAGAGGCGCTCGAGTGTCGACGCCGCGGCGGCGCACAGCGCGACGGGGTGGAAGTCCGGGAGGTCGTCCGGGTCGATCGTCTCGTAGAATATCTCCATGCCCTCGCCGACGTACCCGAACTCGAGCCGGAGCGCCGTGAGACGCGTCGCGCCCGGCGACAGCGCGCGGAGGAGCTCGCACGCGCGGCGGTCCGCGTTCGCGATGCTGAGGGTGCGGAGCGCGGGGAGGCCTGCGAGGGCGTCGGGGAGGTCGCGCGCGGAGCGGAGGAGGTCCTGGGCGTTCGCGAGGGAGAGCGCGGTGAGGTGCGCCATGCGGCGGAGGATGACGACGAGTCCGCGCGCGGCGGACTCGTGCAGGAGGCCGGTGTCAAGCGTGAGGGCGCGGAGGTAGCGGAAGCGGGCGCGCTTTTCGGCGAGCATGAAGAAGCAGAAGGAGATGACGGCGCCGTCGGTCGCGAGCTGCACGGGCTCGCTCAGGAGGAGCTTGGCGCCGCCGTGGTAGAGGGTGGAGCAGGTGCGCATCATGCGTGCGATCCCGGGGTTGTGGGCAAAGGACATGATCGTGAACAGGATGTCGAAGTTGAGCTCTGGGGCTCGGGGGAGCGGTGGTGGTGGTACCGTGTCCACTTCCATCGGTATGGGCAGCGTCCTGTGTATTGTGCACCGTTAGTTACGTGGAGCTCGGCTGATCAGAGGTTAGGGAGCATATATATGCTGAGCTTCGATGGGAGGAGTGCTCCTGGTGGGGACCCAGAGGGGTGAATCTTATGACTATGCTCTTAGGCGTTTAGGCGGATCCGGGCGTAGGTTCAATCGGTCTTTGATACTACTACCCCCGTCAGGCCGTTGCCAATGAACACGTTATCTGTGCATCGGTATGGACGTTCTCAGCGCAGAATCATCGTTACCGTAAGTTGGACTCACCGTGATGATGGTTGGGAGACACGCAGCCTCAAGTCGTGCTCGATATCGCGACACGAAGCAGGGGCAGTCCGAGATCTTTAGCACCTACTTTCAGAGTCCGACAGCCGACGCGTTCAGCACCGTCCGCTGCCAGACTCCGTCCCGGAACAACTTCTACAATTCATCGAACGCAAAGGACAGCACTAATTGGTCACAGGCATGGTATCCAAGGTACGCGGCACAATGATCTTTGAACCTAGGCCGAACGCATTTCAACATCCTCGCTCCTGGTCCATCTCGCAGTCGATCTCCTGTCGCGTGGCCCGTTAACATCGATTGACACCTCCTTCAACGTCGCGATTGCATCGGAAAGTCTTTGCGTGTATCCCGAAGGATCGAATCTGGCGAGCGAGCGTTCCACGGGCAGCAGAGGGGCGGGCGGGCCAGTAGAGGGAATCACCACGACTCCGTCGGGAGCGTCTGGATCTACTCTAACATCGTACGTTCGACGAGTCCGAGCGAGATCGGACATGGCTACGAGCTTGACCTCCAGGCTCTCGATCGATAGTGTGATCAGCGATTCGCGGAGATTGTCCTATAACATGCCCAATGCAAGGCGCACAATCAGCACTAAGCGAACAATAATTGGGTACAATGAGAGCTACCATGGAATTGCTGATGTTGACGTTTCGTGCCTCGAGTCCGATGTCAACAGTGATCTGGACCTTCTTGAGAGTCGCACAACAGGGTAGGCGAAGAATCGCAGGGAGTTCTTTGTCCGATGGACCGAAGATGTCGGCGTGGACAACGGACAGCTGGAGAACCTCAGGCTTTGCCGAGTCCAAGATGGACTCTAGTAGTTGTAAGTTGTCGCGTCGGATGGGGTGCAAGGAGACACGGGGAATCCGGCAGGTAAGACCGATGAGGAAGAGCCCCAGTTGTCCGCCATCGTATTCCCGGAGTTTGAGCCAGGTTCCGCGATCCATCTGCTTCTGCATACTGACCTGTCGGTGTTGCATGTATTCGACCATGAGGTCGTCGGAGAAGGGCTCCGTGTCGTACAAGGACCGTATGGACAGGTGTGTCACATTGGGAAAGGTACAGACATAGGGATGGGCCCACGGGAGCTCTTCATAGACACGGAGTTTCCACAACTTCGGGTACACGAGGGCGTCACTGTGTGGCTGCTCTTCGTGCGGATCGTCGTATGCAGTCACCATCTCTTCTAATGTCGACCTGAATGCCTGGCATAGGAAAGCCGGATGGTGGCGAAGTCTTTCCACGTCGTCGAGCGACTCGAGGAACGTGCCGTCATCAACAGCGCCGTAGTCGATGTGGAAAGTGATCAGCTTGGAGCGTATGCGCCGCACCATTTGAGTAGAGCGCGCGCACGCGTTATGGAGGGTGAGATGGCGGAGACCGGGGAGC
This sequence comes from Earliella scabrosa, assembly GCA_022605405.1. Lineage (NCBI taxonomy): Eukaryota > Fungi > Basidiomycota > Agaricomycetes > Polyporales > Polyporaceae > Earliella > Earliella scabrosa. The sequence continues at coordinate 911,049 of JABYQQ010000003.1, read as the reverse complement.
CGCACGATGTGTTTCGAAAGCTTCAAGTGAGACGCGAGGAGATTTTCGGAATCCATCATCTTGAGCGATTCGAGATGGTCCATCTTGAGTATAACCTTCAAGAGCATGGGGATCGCCTTCTTAGGGACGGATCCGGTAGCAAGTGTGAGCTCACGGAGGAGGCGGAAGCGGGTCCCATCTTCTGCCAGCATAAAGTGACAGAAGGAGTCGATGAGTCCGGGGTTCCACAGGAGGACGTTGCCGTCGAGTACATGCTTCGCCCCGGCATGGTACATGGTGGAGCAAGTACGCATGAGAGACGCGACCGAGGACTTGTCGCATTGTGACATTACGGCGAGGAGGACATCATAGTCGAGAACCTGAGACGACGGGGTATCGAGGACCATACGCATGTTTTCCTGAGGAGGTTCTGTCTCAGCACGCACGTCTAGTCGCAGTTGTGGGCGCGGTGAGTACTAAGTAGTGCATACCATCATGATGACGATGTTTCTGTTGGGACGTCGTTGTGCTCGTCTCCAGAATCTGTGCCACGAATGGCGCAGGACCGAGACTGGCTCGAAGCACCCAGCTGGGTGCAGGTGCCAAACCGCGTCGACGTGCAGTTTTTGCGAGATGATGTCGAGCGAATGAGAGCGCCATGATTGGTGGACGCGGTCTGTCACGACGACGCGTTCTGTGACCGGCCCGGTGTGTCCGTCAATTTCTTTCCCGGCGAGTGACTCGGCTCACTTATCTGCCTGTGGCTGCTGACCGTGTCCTGACAAACATCCTTTGCGGGCCTCTGGACTGCTGGTCTGTCCTTAGACTTGCCATGCGACAAGCCCCTCTTGCTCCCCGCGGTCTCGTCCGCAACCTCCGTTCCTCCAGGGCACCAGCCATCTCTGTCCAGCGCAGGACCCTCGCGACCCCTACTTCCCTTCCAGAGAAGGATTGCACTTCGATCACGCCGCCTTACCCAAAGCTCCAAGAAACACTTGCGACAGTCCGCGACTTGCTTGGAAACAGGCCCTTGACTCTCGCGGAAAAGATTCTCTACAGTCATATCTATGAGCCGGAGCAGACACTGGCCAATGGCGGAATCACACGAGGAGAGACGTACCTGCAGCTCAGCCCCGAGCGAGTAGCCATGCAGGATGCATCCGCTCAGATGGCTTTGTGAGTCTGTCTCAGTGTCTGCCTCTCTGTTCTCACTATGATTGATTGCCTGAAGACTCCAGTTCATGAGTGCTGGAATGACAAGATGTGCTGTTCCTGCCAGCATTCACTGCGACCATCTCATTCAAGCGGCGGAAGGTGCAGAGAAGGACCTACAAGTACGTTCTGCGCTTCTCCCTTATCTCCCCATATCAATGCGACGTACGCCTGTAGAGGTCTATTGTGACCAATCAAGAGGTCTTCGACTTCCTTGAGAGCGCGGCTCGCAAGTATGGCATCGAGTTCTGGAAGCCTGGCTCGGGCATCATCCACCAAATTGTGCTCGAGAATTATGCTGCTCCTGGAATGCTCATGTTAGTGCCCTTCCTGCTCCAGTATGGTCGTGCTGGCTAACTCTGGCGTAGGCTCGGCACAGGTTCGAGCTTGAACCCGCCTCCGTCTAATTTAAGACTAATGAGGTTATCCAGACTCGCATACACCCAATGCCGGGGGTCTGGGTATGCTCGCCATTGGTGTAGGCGGTGCTGACGCCGTCGATGCTTTGACTGGCACTCCATGGGAACTGAAAGCACCCAAGATAATCGGTTGGTTTTCCCCATAGCATGTCACAACAATTACGCCAGGGTTGACAGGACTACCAAGGTATCCGCCTAACTGGACAAATGAACGGATGGACTACTCCGAAGGATCTAATTCTCCACGTCGCTGGAAAGCTGACCGTCAGGGTGCGCGGTTTTGATTGGTTCCCTTGCAAACTGATGAACTGATATAATTCTCTCGGTCACAGGGCGGCACCGGTGCTATTCTCGAGTACTTTGGTCCCGGCGTGTTCAATCAGTCCTGTACTGGTATGTCCGTTGCAGCACCACCTTGAACCAGGTTCTGTGATCGTTGACATCCGCAGGCTTGGCTACGGTTGCAAACATGGGTGCTGAGGTCGGTGCTACAACATCTACGTTCCCGTACACACCTCGCATGCGAGCGTACCTGGAAGCAACCGGCCGTGCTCCTGTTGCCCGGGCTGCAGACGAGGCAGCAGCGAATGGGTACCTTGCGGCCGACGAGGGCGCGGAGTACGACGAGGTTATTGAGATTGTGAGTATGATCCGATTTGCAGGGTGGGAACATGCTCACTTATAAGCCGCAAATGTGTAACAGAACCTCTCAGAACTGGAACCAACGATCAACGGGCCTTTCACGCCGGACTTAGCTACCCCGTTGTCGAAGTTCGGCTCATTTATCAAGGAACAGGGCTGGAAGGATGAGCTATCTGCTGCGCTCATCGGTTCTTGTACCAACAGCTCCTACGAGGACATGACTAGTGTGGCCGACCTCGCCCGACAAGCGAAACAGGCAGGGTTGAAGACCAAGGTTGGTTACAAGCATACCTACTATCCTCGCGTGTGGGACCATAGCTAATGCGTCATCAAAGGTCCCTTTCCTCTGCACCCCAGGCTCTGAGCAAATCCGAGCAACCATCGAGCGTGACCAGATCGCCAGCGAACTCGAGGGCGTCGGCGCAACGGTTCTCGCCAATGCCTGCGGACCCTGCATCGGACAAGTGCGGTCTACCTTCTATCGTGTGCGAACATCGCTGACCCCTTATCACGTACCTACAGTGGAAGCGCGAGGACAAGCAAGGCGAGGAGAACGCGATCCTCACCTCCTTCAACCGCAACTTCAAGTCCCGCAACGACGGCAACCGGCTCACCATGAACTTCCTCGCCTCACCCACCGTGGTCACCGCCATGGCCTTCTCCGGCAAGCTCTCCTTCAACCCGATGACGGACTCCATTCCATTGCCTTCCGGGGAGCCTTTCCGCTTCACACCCCCTCGTGGTCAAGACCTACCTGAGGCAGGCTTCACCCCGGGAGAGACACGATACTATCCCGCGCCGATGCCCGCGCCGCAGCCAGAGACGGACGTGGTAATCCGCCCAGACTCGCAGAGGCTGGAGATCTTGCAGCCGTTCCCGAGCCATTTCGGTGAAGGTTCGGGCAACCCGAGGGGCTTGGAGCTCCCGCCGCTCAAGGTGTTGATGCGCGTCAGGGGCAAGTGCACCACGGACCATATTTCTGCTGCAGTACGTGTCGCTTGTACTGTTCCAATCTATGTGGATGAAGCTGAAGGGATTGGGTAGGGTCCATGGCTCAAGTACAAGGGCCACTTGACGAACATCTCTGAAAACCTCCGTGAGTCGCACGACTTAGTCACGGCGCACTATCTCACTGAGTTCATACCGGATTAGTCATCACTGCTGTCAACGACGAGGGCGGCGAGGTGAACGTCGCGTTCGACCACGAACATGCTCCTTCGGAGTCCGAGACCGACACCATCCCTGCAGTGGCGAAGCGGTTCAAGGCGCGCAACCAGCCGTGGGCGCTCGTCGTTGACGACAACTACGGTGAGGGCAGTGCGCGCGAACATGCTGCTCTGCAGCCGCGCTTCTATGGTATGCATATATGCGTTGATCTTCGACGGGTCCCGTACTGACGCAATGGCAGGATGCGCGGCCATCGTGGCACGCTCCTTTGCCCGGATTCATGAGACGAACCTAAAGGTACACGCCATTCCTCTACTTCATGCTCGTCTTCGCACTCACAACAACCCTTCGCCGGTCACAGAAACAAGGCATCCTCCCGCTCTGGTTCGCGGACAAGAATGACTACACGCGCATCGGCGCGGGCGACGTTGTCGAGACGCTCGGGCTCGCGGACCTGCTTGAGGGCAAGGCGGACGCGACTATCCGCCTTCGTGTGACGCGGAGGAGCGGCGAGACGTTCGAGGTGCCCGTGCGCCACACCATGTCCGCCGACCAGCTCAAGTGGCTTCGCGCGGGCTCTGCGCTCAACCATATTCGCGCGCAGATTACTGGCGCTGCGAACTGAGTTGAGGCTTAGTCGCATCGAAAAGTATCTACTGTACGATCTAGAATGGTTATTGGGTGTGACGACTTTAGCTGGAGGCTCATTTTATGGCCCCAGGGGCCGGAGCTCGCGTGGCGCGAATTCACACAGAAAACCACGGCGTGCATCGCAGCGGATTAAGATGAAGCGGTATGCTACGATGGGGATCATCGGCAAGTTGCCAAAGCCTGGCCTAGCGTCCGCAAATCAAGGTTGCTGGTGTCTCTTTCTGCCGAACGTTTCTTCAGCCATGCTAGGGCCGAGCGTGCCACGTCGATGGCCGAGTCTGGCATGCCAGCCAGCTGTGCGACCTTCAGTCCGTGGCTGTCTCGGTTCACGCCGGGCGCGAGACGGTGCGAGTAGGTGAAGAAGCCGTTCTGTAGTCCGATCAGAGTAGTCCTCGCTGCCCCGTGAACAAAGCTCACCTCAATCTCGTCAACGTCGGTGCAGAAGAACGCGACCTTTGAGAACGCGCCGACCCCTGTGTGGTTCTGGGAGTCGTGACCAAGCATGTCGGCGAGCTCGTGGAAATGGGTGGCAAACATCGCCCGACAGCCATTCACGGAGACGAGGTGGTGGACAGTAGCAAATGCAATCGCCAGTCCATCCTCGACCGTCGTTCCACGGCCGACCTCGTCCATGATGACCTAGCATGATTGGATGCTTCGCTTTAACACGTCAGTCGAGGGGTCGATAGGGAGTAAGAACCTACCAAGCTGTTCGGCGTAGCCCGCCGCAAGATGTCGCTCGCCTCCAACATCTCGACCATGAACGTGCTCCGATCGCGGAACAGATCGTCTTTCGCGCCCACACGGGAGAATACTTTGTCCACTATACCCAGCTCCGCCGAGTCCGCGGGGACGAAGGACCCCGTCTGCGCGAGAATAGCGATGAGCGCGGTTTGCCGGAGAAGCGTGGACTTGCCCGCCATGTTGGGGCCAGTGATGACATGGAGCTGCGAGTCCGGGGTGAAGGTGACGGTATTCGGTGTGAAGCCACGCCCCGAGGTGAGAAGGCCAAGCTCGACTGTGGGATGGCGACCGTTAACGACGTGATAAGAAGTTCTGTCAAAGGTCATGTGTGGTCAGTCGATGCACTTGGTAGTTACGTAGAGAGGAAAGACACCGACCCTTCCGTCACGACCGGCCGCACAAATCGCATCTCCACGGCGAGGTTGGCAAAGGCCAAAGTTACGTCGAGCTCGTCGACGATGCGAGCATTGCGCCTGAGTTCTACGGAATAACTGATGACCTGAAGAGAACATGAGATGACTTGGTTCAGGATGATTGGGAGTGACTGACGTCTTTCCGTAGCATTTCGAATGCCTCCCTCTCGGCGATGTTGATTGCAAGGGCAGTGTCACTGATCTGAGCACCGAGCTGCGACCAGGGCTACGGCACCAAGGCTGTCAGAGCCGTCGAGAGGAGAGTTGAGATTGAAGGATACCTTGTGAAAGAAGGTGCACGTCGAACCAGTCTCCATGAGGCTAACAAAGTCACTGTCTTCTCGGATTTTGAGGGCATCTCGCTTGCGCGCTAGGTGGATATGCATGCCCTGTCCAGGCGATGCACGCAAAGTCAACGACGGCGCGTCTAAGCCTACGTCAGAGAGAGTAGATGCTACGAGGGCCCATTGCTTTACCATATGCACGCTGCAGATGTCTCTCAAGGCTATCCTTCTCCGTTAGGAGGGACTGCAAGGTAGTATGCAGCTTCGTCAACTCTTCCGAGAACCTGAAGAGGCTGTTCATAACGAGCAATCGCGCGAAAGACTAGCACTCACTCAGGCTTGATGATCCATTCGGTGATACCCAGAGGGTTGCGAGGGTCGCGCACAGGTACGGGAGTGATGGGTGGAAGTTCGCTTTCAATGTCGACATCGCCTTCGGATACAGTGGTCTCCCTTTGCGAGAGAGACATTCGGATCCGCCTGGCCAGGCTATCGAGGTCGCTCAACCTGTCCATGAGAGCCTCAATGCTTGCCCACTCCGCGTCGTCGATGTGTTCGACATCTTGTCCTTCCATACTCTTCTCCATGAGGATCCGTTCCTTGATAGACGTCCATATATCGATCGTCGTGCAGATGGCGGTGAGGTCGTGATAGCTACCGCGTCCGAGGAGGAACTTCTGCACAATGCGAGTAGCATCTTCGGCGTCACGGAGGCTTTGCACCAGATCCTGTCGCAAGAAAGGCCGAGAGTGGAAGAAGGCAACAAGCGACTGTCGTGCATTTATCTCAGCGACGGACGTGCTGGGAGAACCTACGACGATGCATGTAAGAAAGGACTCTCCGACATGTGCAAATGGTGGCGTTGACTCACATAACCAGCGTGCCAGTAGGCGGGTACCACTCGTGGTCACCGTCCGCTTGATGACGCTGAGGAGACTGCCGGTGGTTCCCCCTTCCCGCATCCCTTCGCGGATTTCGAGGGCTTTCACTGTATGCGAGTCAATCTGCATCCGGCCGCTGGACAACTCCCTGTTTGGGGTGCTGAGCGAGGGCATGTGCTCCATCAAGTTTGCGTGCATGAAAGCTGTCAGGAGCGCAACTGCACCACCTTCCTCATTGGTGAGCTGAGCAGGAAGCACCTCCTTCGACATCTCTATCTGGGAGGTGAGGTCATCTGGACTGAGCTCGACGGCAGCAGACGCCGCCTGGGGTTCATGCGACGAGCTTTCGGGTGGAGCGAGGTAGGATACGAGCAAGCCTTCTTCGACCACAGCTCTCCGAACTGGATTGTCATCGTCGTCCCGAAGCTGCTCGTCCAAGACGACCTCTTTGGGATTGATGCGAACCAGCTCGTCTCGTAATGCTCCACTCGCAATGGTTTTCGTGTAGAACTCTCCGGTAGAGATGTCTATCCAAGCAAGGCCAACCACTGCAGAGGTCGACGTTGAGTCCGCAGAACTCTTGGACGAGACGCCTGGCTGGCGAGAGACCACTGACAAGAGGTAGTTGTTCTCATAAGGGTTGAGGAATGGTTCGTCTATGAGGGTGCCGGGCGTGACGATTCGCGCCACGCGTCTGTCAAAACCACCTTTCGCACCCAAAATGGGATCGCGAGGAAACTCTTCACACAGCGCGACGAAGCGACCATGGTCTTGGACGAGGACCTTGAGGTATTTGTTCAAGTGCATAAGCGGGAAACCGCACATATTGATTCGTTGGCCGCTCCATGTCCTCTTCGCTAGCTTGATGTTGAGTAGGCGGGAGACCTCCGCCGCCTGATCAAAGTAGGACTATAGCCCGCGTGAGATGGTAATATTTGCAAGGTTAACTACAACCTACCTCATAGAACTGTCCCACCCGGGTGAGCAATATGCAGTGTGGGTATCTACTCAAGTTTTCGAGGATTTCTGCCGCTAACGGAGTGCTCGGTGGTGGGGCTTCTGCCTCTGAGAGTCGAAGGCATGAGCTTCCCTTTGTGGTCACATTCACCATGCAAGTACCTTCTGCTTGCGGAACAGTCTTGCGCCTTCGCCGCCTCACAGGCACCGATGGATCTACAGGAGCATTTCCAAGTACCTCCGCCTCTGGTGGACTCTGTACAGACTTGACGCGTCTTTTCCTCGGTTTGGCTGGCAAGACATGGCCTGCTTGCGATGTTCTCAGACTCAGGTCACCTTCTGGGAACTCAATTGGTTGTTCAGAGGCAGCCCGACGCGTCCCATCCTCTGATACGACGCGACCATGGTAGAGTGGTATTAGAACGATAGTTTATTAACATGCATGGAATGATGCGCACGCATGGAAGAGGAAACATTCTCGTACGCGACAACCGTCTCCCGAAGTCCACCAATCCACTCCCCCAAGGGTTGTACGGGGCTACCGTCCGGCAGAACGCGTGCAGTCGGGAGCTCAGCATACTTCTTTCTGGTTACTTTTGGTTTCTTGAGCGAGATGCCCTCGTCTACGAGTGAAGATGCATGGGCCGAGGATGAAGCAAAGGGCCGGGTAAAATGCAGCGCAACCGCTCTTCGTGCGCAGGCTGCGATGGAAGAGGACGGAGGGGAGAGCATGTACGCAGGGAAGTGGATTCTGGCTGAGTGGCCGAATGGAACGAGCCCCGAGCGCCAAACAGGAAAGGTCCGCAGAGACGAGCGCCCGCTAGGCGGAGTTTGAACTGGCCAACGACCCAACTTGCCTTCGTGTTCCACGACGAAAAAGCGGTCGCCGTCGTCCAGGTCGTCTCTCTCGCATCCCAACTCACACTCTCGCCATCATGTCGTTCGCCGGAAGACGCAGGGGTAACAAGGTCAAGAAGGGTGTCCAGTTCACCGTCATGGTCGTCGGTAAGTCTCGGACGCCCAATTTCATCTGCCAACGCGCACGGACGCCCCCCGTTGCGGTCGCGTCTGCATATCCTCGCCCCCCTCTCCGCATGTGTGCTAACTGTAGCCTGACTTGCAGGTGCTTCTGGTACCGGACGTACCACCTTCGTGAACACTCTCTGTGAGTCTGAGGTGCTGGCGCACAAGGTGTGCGACAGCCCTGAGACTGCCCATGTCGAGGAGGGTATCAGGATTAAGCCAGTCAACGTCGGTGAGTTGCACCTCTCCCCGCGTTTCTAGGGCGTATCTGATACGGCCATGCAGAGCTCGAGGAGGACGGTGTTCGCATCGCTCTGACTATTGTCGACACTCCCGGATTCGGCGACAACATCGACAACGAGTTCGCGTGAGCATGCCTTCACTGTCCGTGTCTTGACGCGCCAACTCACAGACCCCCTCCTCTCAGCTTCCAGGAGATCGTCGGCTACCTCGAGCGCCAGTACGACGACATTCTTGCTGAGGAGTCTCGTATCAAGCGTAACCCGCGTTTCCGCGACAACCGAGTCCACGCTCTCCTCTACTTTATCTCCCCTACCGGCCATGCGTACGTATAACCCCGTTCATCACGAGAGACCGGCATTCAATGAGACATTCTACAGCCTGCGCGAGATTGATATTGAGCTCATGCGTCGCCTCTCCCCCCGCGTCAATGTCATCCCTGTCATTGGCAAGGCCGACTCGTTGACCCCAAGCGAGCTTCGCGGCTTCAAGAAGCGGGTGAGTTATCGGCGACTGCCTAGTAACTCCATGAACCTGCTGACATTGACTCCGGCATTCCAGATTATGGAGGACATCGAGTACTATGACATCCCGGTGTACAACTTCCCGTACGACATTGAGGAGGATGACGAGGACACGATCCAGGACAACAGCGAGCTCCGCGTTCGTCACGAACCATCATTCCTTTCCGTGCAATTTGAACTGACATTCGTAACAGGCCATGATGCCGTTCTCGATCATTGGCTCTGAGGAGGAGATCGAGATCGACGGCCAGCCTGTCCGTGCCAGGATCTACCCCTGGGGTGTCGCCGAGGTCGACAACCCCAAGCACTGCGACTTCAGCCGTCTGCGTGGTGCTCTGCTCAAGTACGTGAAGTGACTTGACGGATTCACTCTTCATAAACGCTGATCATTTCGTAGCACCCACTTGGCAGACTTGAAGGCGCTCACTCACGACGTGCTGTACGAGACGTACCGTACTGAGAAGCTTTCCAGGACCGTCCACTCCGACACCCAGTACGTCTATTCCGTCGTCCTCTCGCGAACGTACCTAACCGTTGTTTTTTCAGGGACTCCTCGATCCTTCCGGAGGAGCTTGCGAGCCAGAGTGTTCGCCTCAAGGAGGAGCAGCTTCGCAAGGAGGAAGAGAAGGTTCGTCGATGCAAACACCTGTGTAGCGCGCGTTGGTCGTCTAATCTCATCCACAGCTCCGCGAGATCGAGCTTCGCGTCCAGCGCGAGATCAACGAGAAGAGGCAGGAGCTGCTCGCCAAGGAGGAGTCGCTCAGGTTAGTCCTCTAGTCAATCGCAGACGCAAGCGAATGCTGATACAGTCTTCAATCAGAAATCTCGAGAGCCGACTTGCTGCACAAGGCTCCCATTCGGAGTTCCGCGAGTGATCATCTGCTGCCTTCCGGTGGCATCCACGAAAATGGTTCCAAGTTTCCGGTATACCCTACGTGTCCGACTCGCCCACGTTGTTGTCCCACTGGTTGTGGGTTCTCGTTCTCGCTGCGGATGATATACTATAACCAATTCTATTGCTCCCTCCCTGCGATACTTGTCTTAGCACACTGTTGCCGCTTCTCGCACCGCTCTTTTGACTACGAGTGTTCTGTAGACCCGCCTTGGTAGTACGACGTCCTTCCGCTCCTTTGGCCCGCGTAATCGTTCTGTGTGTTCGCAAAGATGTTAATGCCGTGACATATGCTCCAGTCGGCCCGCGTTAACATTGACTAGTGACTGTTTGACATATATGAACTCCGGCCTTAAGGAGCCACCTGGAAGGACTCTATATGGAAGGCCTGGCCAGCTGATGGACGGGGAAGGCCGCGAGGAGATGGATGATGATCAGAAGGAGATGTGAGCACCTGCTAATCCGCGACTCATTGGTTGAGAGCAATCCGCAGAAGTTGATTGCCCCGCTCCGTTTCTCAGGACGTCGGGTCCGCGACGACGTCCCACCAACGTCTAAGTATCCTGGTCGCCGGCCTGCTGCTGCGGTCTTGGGGCAGCACGCAGCATGCGGCGGCGCCGGCAAGAACGATGAGGAGGCCAGAGTGGCCGAGGTGGCGGGAGGAACGAAAAGACACGGATTGTATGGACGGCGGGCGTGTACCTTAGCCAGCCGACAACGCCAAGTTGCGAGCGGGATAATTGCATGCGCAGGCGAGAGTGCATTTCCTAGTACTTCGCGGCTATACGGCGCACCTGGTCCAGAACTATTGCCGATCCCTCTCTGTCCTCCCCCGCCCACTCTCGTCCTCGCCGCCAGCACCGTCAAGCCCGTCGCGCCCGTCGCGCCCGCCCCGCTGCCGCCGTGTATGTGCTGAAGGAAGTGCGCTCGATCGATCTCCTGTAGGGCTGCTATCTCGCCATATAGTGGTTGTGGCGCGCCCTGTTGGTAACCGATATAGCCAGTCCCGCATCCCCGGAACGACGACGAACGCGCTCCAGTCTAGAGTGCGCCTCTGCTGCTGTTCATCCCGTCCTCGCTGCTTGCCCTCTTCTGCTTCTCTTGTGCTCCAACAATAGCGGCCGGCACCCGTCTCTAGCCGCATACGGGCTTTTGTTTGCTCGACAAGCGACTTGCCCTGTTTAGGACTCTGACGGTCTGCCTGCTCGGACGAGAACGAGGACGGGACGGCTGCGCACGGCGTCCGCTACACGTCCCGCACGACCACGATGGAACTCGACTACGACAGCCGGCCGGTGTCTGTAATGCATAGAGGGAGAGAATGGGGAGCAACGGCGCTTAATGGGTCTTCAACCTCACCGGTAGCTACCTCGTCCAACTTCGCGTCGCGTCGTCGCTCAACGGCCGGACACACTCCCCCTCCCCCTCCTGGTCCGCCGCCTGCGCAGCCCATTCCCAATTTGCCCCCCGCCATGGGCCTATCACGCTATGAAGCATATGATGGGATGCCAGATACATCAGGATCAGGCCCAGATGTTCCCAGCATGAACGCAGCGTACTCGCGCCCATCGCCTTCGCCGGGGCTGGCTGCAGTAACAGCTTTCTCTCAAGCTCGATACGCATCCATCTCCAACTCCGGCTACACCTCCCCCACCCTGAGCGGTGCCTCCTCCGACAATCTCGCCGACTCGCCCCCTCCTTCAATCCTCCGAAACCCCCCAGCACAGCCGCCCGCGGTCGCCCAAGAGCTCTCCGCGGATCGTCTCCTGCTGCCTCCCATGGAGCAACGGTCCTCCGGCCAGTCAAGGCCGTCCTCGCGACGAGCGTTGACGAAAGCGTTGGAGCTCGCGCGCGAAGCGGTACGCCTTGATTCCACAAACGACGATCCATATGGTGCGGTCATGGCGTACGCGAAGAGCGTGGCGTTGCTCAGTGAAGTGATGGAACGGGTGATGAGAGGAGAGGATAGCACGGAGAGCACGCGAAGGCGGAACGGTAGGCGGCGGAGCGTGGTTGCTCAGGAGGAGGAAGTACGACGGTTGAAATCCATTGTGAGTGGCATGTTCATGTTGAGCATTTCAAGCTGTTCTGAGTGGGGGTCAACGTCCCTACGTAGCATGATACGTACGCGGATCGCATGAACATCCTGAGCGTCGTGTACGACATCCCCTTACCACCGCACTCGCCCCCATCCGTCTCTTCCGTATCTGTGTCCAGCGACTCGACTCGACCCTCTTCCCCTTCGTCAATATCGCCAACTTCAGAGGCGTCCGATATCAGTGCCCCCCATCGCTCTCCCTCAAGGTCACAAGAAAGAGAGGGCAGATACTCATCAGAGACTGCCCGAGGCGACAACTTCACAGACGACGAGGGTCCTCCGCTCAGCCGCGATAGCAGCTACACAAGTCTCTCGCCACTATCGTCTTCTCGTTCTCTCCACTCCGCTGCCCCCTCTGTACACCCATACGCTGCTGCTGCGGCTGTTACACCAATCGCTCCAGCTCCGGGATCGCGGACATCAGTAATCCGTTCCAGACCGCGCGCCTCATCACAGCTTCCGCCGCCCGCCCCTCCACCAACTACCCTTCCTCCTCCTGCGCCTTCACCCACTCGACCGGAGTATCCAGAGCTCACACCAACCCAAACTTTACGTCCTGGAGATGCTCTACATGGTCGCTCCCGAGGCAACTCGGTAAGCCACACCAATGCCGGAGGCCGATTGACTGCTCTTCGCGAGGAGTCGACGGATAGCGGTGCCTCTCATGAGACGATTCACCATGTTGAGGAGGCACCTCGTCCAAGGTCTCGCCTGAATATTCATAGCACCCACACACATGGCCACTCCCCTCCCCTACCCCCACTACCCTCTCCGTCTGTGGACTCTGTTACACCCAAGAACCCTGGCGCGGCTTCATTAGAGCCAGTATCACCTCCGCCCCCGGTTAGCCCGGGTAATTTTATGACACCGCGACCTAGAGGCGGGTCCACGCTCTCGGTTCGCTCGGAGGTGACTCCGACAAGTAAGCCGCCGCTAATCAACACCTCACCGGCAATGGGGACTATCTCCCAGCGCAGAACGAAGACTTCTGCTCCTCCCACCTCAGGCTCGGATGCGCCCTCCCCGACCGACTCGACGATGTCAGCAGCCTCCGTGCCCAACATGGGCTCCAGGATGGCCTCAGCGCTGCCCCCAAGCACCGTGAGCGGTCTAGGGATCGGCGGTCGGAATCGTGCATCGTCCCAGCCTGGGAGACGTCCCTCTGTGACAACTGCTAATTCATACCCATCTCCTTATCCTTCGCAAGGCGGGTCCCCAGCACCTCGCAAGGTATCGATACCCTCACGTCTCAACCCTGCCGCACCTCCACAAATCACGGTCAATACGGCAATTCTGTCACCACCACTGACGCTGTCAGCATTGTCCATCACCTCCCCGCCTCTAGTTCCTCCGCCTCCGATACCCTACGCGAATATACCCGCTGCGCCGCTCTCGCCCCTCCCTACCTCCGCGCCACCAGATCCGCAACGCAAACCTTACCACATGATGTACCTCCTCCGACAGACGATGACGTCTAGGACTGGCGGCTACATCACGCGTCGACTGCATGTCCCACAGGAAGTATGGTCCCAAGGCGGCGCGAAGCTCACAAACGTCCCCGAAAAGATCCGTGTCGTGGAGGTCCTCTGCTCCGCGCTCGAGGAGCTGCAGCACTGGAGCGCGGAGTACTTTGGCGCGGGGAACGTGAGCAGTGGGATGGCGCTGGGCATTGGCAGCATCGGGCGAAAGGAGGGCGAGCTGTGGGCGGCGAAGCTGGAGGACTTTTCGAGCGTGTGCGATGGCGTCGTTGGTCAGTTCGGGAAGAAGCTGGGTGTGGGAGAGGGCTTCGTGACCAAGAAGAGCAGCGGGGTGAGTGTTCGTTCTCTCGTGGCAGATGGTGCTCGCGCCGACGGGGTCTTCCTTCGCAGATGACTTCCTGGGGAGGGCGTCTCACCCGACAGTTCGACAAAATCACGAACGGGAAGAAGTGCGTATCACCCGTAGATGCTGTGCGGGGTGTTTGGGCTGACTGTGTGCTTCTCCAGCTTGGACTCTCCTGCGCTCTACGTGCAAGGGCTGTCGAAGTTGTTCCTCGCCGCGCAGATCCTCGACGAGCACAGCAAGGCTGTCTCCCCCGGCGCCGTCGCGCCCCTCTACGCCGCGTTCCCGCCCGACACGCGCGCCAGCATCGAGACGAAGCTCCGGCACGCGTCCGAGTTCTTCGCAAAGGTCGTGCTCACGTTCGTCATCCGCGACATGGCGCTCCTGCTCGACAAGTACGTGAAGAAGTGCGAGAAGTGGCTCGCGGAGTAGTCCGCCCATCGCGCGCAGACGCATTGAATAGCACACCGCGGACTCTGGTGGTAGCGGACGGACAGACGGACCAAGGCGACGAACCGTGACACAGCAGCACAGATTAGGAATGAACATCATGAAAGAGCGGGGCGGGCGGTCGTTTTCCAGCGTGTACTCTTTTTATCTTCTAACCCAACTCACCCCTCCCCCCTCCCTTTCCCTACCCACACAGTCACCAGACACAGGCACAGACGCAAACACACTTACCGTACATACATCCGGCAGACACACACACAGCACACACATGCACACATACGAGCATCCCGTCTCACGCACGCACGCACGCACGCCCGGGGAGTTGGTGGCGGTTGACATCTGAGCGGGGGGCGCACCGTGTAAAACTACCACATGCTTGGGGGTATATCGACAGTAGATGGCTTCTTCTTTTCTTTTCTCCTTATTCCTCTTCGCGCCGTCCGACGCCTTCGCCATGGCCTCGTATATAGTTATGTTGTTTTCTGCCCCCTTTCGACCGCTTCCCGGATCTCTCTCTCTCTCTTCCTCCCTGTTTTGGTTTGCGACTCGGCCGTCTCCTGTACATATATCATTCACTTAGTCACAAATCATGCATCCCGTCTAACTCACTCTCAACTTCTCAAGCCTGTTGTTCCCCATGCCGCCGGCAGCGAGCCACACCTCGCTCGCGCATCCATGGGAAACAGACGCAAATTCTATACACGTGCAAGGGTGTCAAGTACATATATGCATGAATGGAAACGACATAGCCACAAGCCAAATTGCAGATGGATGCTGATCCGGGCATTCGAAATACAGTGGATGAGAGAGTGAGAGCGGAGACGGGGGTGTGCATGGGTGCAAGCGAAGAGAGCGAGAAATGCGGTGGTGATACATGGAGAGGAAAGACTGATAAATACGAGGGTATGACCGACGCGGCGCCCCGCCGCTAGGTGAAGTGACATACACGCGAGATGGGCAGATCCAGGTTGACCGATTTTGGGGAAACAGGGTTGGGGATGGACATGAAATGGAACTGTTGTGACATGAGTTACGGAATGTGCCATGAAATGGAGTGGTCCAGATGCATGCTGAATGATTCACGAAGGCGAGACGAGATGGATGGAATGATGCTAGATGGATATGACCGCGAGCGGGGTGTTCGCGGAGACGCGATACGCCGCCCCTAGAAGAAACGCCGGGGTGCCGGACGCGAGCATTTACGGATGACGCCGCTCACCGCGCACCGAGTGCGATCATTGGGTTGACAGCATTCATGTTGTAGGAGCCGGGGTCTCTCGGCGGCGGGGTGGGTTCCTTGCCACGGAGGCGGCTGATGATACGTAAACGGAGAACTGTGAGAAGAATGAGAAACGGTGTGACTGGAAAGCGAGGCACTAGAAGACGAAGACAAACCGTAGTCGAGACGGGTGTTCTCATCGGCGTACATCTCGTCATCGGAGTCCATCAGGGGGTCAGTAGTCATCGAGACGTGCCAAGCCTCTGGGGGGAAGACCATTTCAGCATTGGGTGCGGTGCAGAAGGGCAGGGACTACTTACGCTCAAGCATGGTCCGTTTGGGAGTCTCGGGAGACGTTGGCGCATACCGCTGTGCGGCATACACCGGCCGCGAATAAGGGGGTATACTAGAAGGGAACGCGTACGGCTCGTGGACAAAAAGGGGAGTCTGTGAAGCATGCCTGGACTTCCGCGACTGGGTCCGTACTGGTTTCCCATTAGTGTGTTGCAACAATTCAATGTTCGGGCTCAGCGGTCGACGAGGATAGGGATCGGCAACTGTGCGGGGAGGCGCCGCTGTCTCGGATAGGTGACCCTGTCGAGCTTGTCGACGATGTGGTGGAGGGGTGGGCCGACGATCAACGAATTGGTGAGGTCGAGGCGATGGGGCACGGCGCAATGGCGGCCGTCCAGGTCCTGTGAGAAGGCTTAATGGACGTAATTGGCCGCTAACGGCAGACATACCCTCCAGCATGTCTTCTTCCTTGTATGAGGGCGGCATCGAATAGTGACTATCGGCGGGGGAGGCTTCCCTGAGCCTGAACACGGAGCCAATTTCGGCATGATCCTTGCCCTTCCCCCGGCCACGGCCCTTCGAGCCGCTGGCCTGGGGTCTTGAGAGTTCGCCCTCCGACTCCTTCGCATAGTCTTCCTTGGCCTTCGTTTCGAGGAACCGCTTCCGGACGGTGGTCATGTCGAGGCCCCGCTGGTGTTCCTCCGCGGTGTCAACGTTCTCGGCTTCAACCTCCTCCTTGGTGAGCATTACGAAGGATGGCACTCGGTCCGAAGTACTGTCATCTGGGTCGGAGAAGGGGTTGGGTGAGGCGGCCTCGTGATAGTGATAGCAGAGCCATAGGAAGGCTCGTGCTCGTGATCGAGAGGAGACGTTCACCGGAGTGAACAGATCCAAGAACTCGACCGGTGCACGGGGTGCAAAGTGGGTTCGTGCGATGGCCTGCGAGCGTCACCAAGTTGGAGCCCTGTCAGTCACATGGGTGCGGCCGGAGCACATTCGCGCAGCTTACCGAAGAGTGGCTAGCAAACACGAAGATGAGGTTGACTATGCTTGTCGGCGGCACCGTGCCAGAGCGCTCGAGAACGAAGGTGAACGTCGGCTAGGGTCACAAGACGAGAAATAAGGGTCAAGACTTACAGACCGTGCGAGCACGTCGCTTGGGGTGGTGACCATGCCCTGTGCCTCCTCGGGCAGAAAACACGTCTTGAGGATATTCTTTATGCGCGGCGCGTCCTGGAGGTTCCCGTTCGTGCGCTGCAGCGCGGGGACAGGGTGATAGGTCCTGAGAGCGGTCTTCATCTCTGGGAAGACTAAAAACGGGTAGTGAGTTAGCTTGTGTTCTCCGCTGGTTGATTTGTACGTGTGCGAGACGCGGACGAAATGTAGTTGTCGGAGTGGGTATATGCGCGGGGTTTCACACTGCTCGATACATGAAGCAGGACTTACAGGCCATGGTTGTGTTGATCCGTCCGACATTTGAGAGGAGGGAGATCATGGCGAACTCGTTACCGAACTCGGGGGACTCCCTGATTTTATCTCGCGAGGCCTTGGAGCATCGGGGGGAGTGGATTAAGGCGTTCACATAGAGGTCGCGAAAGGTGACCCTTGTACCGGCGGGATCGCCGCGAATGGTTGTGTATGGATCTGTGAAGACCGCGTGCTTGTCGGAGAAGATGGCGTGGAGGAGGTCGTACTGGAGGTCGACGCGAGTGAGGGGTTCGCCGTCATGGCGCTTGACGGCGAGGTTCTTCTTGTGGGAGGCGCTGTGGGGAAGACGGTGAGCGACGGTGCGGGGAGGAGGCGGGGGCGGGGACAGACCCTGAGGGCGGCATGGGTGGGCGGCTGAGGATGTGGTGGAGGAGGGAGAAGACGGAGGGGATGATGGCCTCTGCGCACTCTGCAGCCAAACGTTGTTTCCGCCACATTTACGGCAGGAATGCCCGATTGCATCTCATAGCTGCAGCCTACGGCCGATCCCCTCAGTCCCCGCCGATTACCTAATCCGTACCCAGATAATTAATCGGAATCCGGCGCGGGACATCTCTTCACACTCGACGCAGACCGAGCCCCGTCCAAATCAGCCCCGCCAGCCCTTCTGATTTCCGACGCCAGCCACGGCCACCCATCCAACCTATCTCCACCACAGACACCAGCGGGCCCTCTGCAGAACTCGCATGCCCATGCCCGAACGAACGCCCGCCTAACGTCATACCAGCAGCAGTCTCCACCTCAACAAGACTTATATTCTGCCACAGCCAGCATGCCCCGCACACGCACATCACCCGTCTTGTTCTCGCACGCAGCCCGGACAGATTGTTATCAAACACGCAGCTCATCGTCTTGAGCAAAGTCCGCCTCGCGTCCGCGTGCAACATGGTCGCTGAATCAATCAGAGAAAAAGACCTCCTCGGGGCACACGCCCACCGGCTCACCTACGCTCCTTCCTCATATGACCCGCTCGTCACTGCTATCGGTAACTCGCTCCCTCGTGTTTCTTCCCGCGAAACAACCCGCCGCTCACTAGCCTTTCCCGACAGGTGACGCCCAAGTCGTCTTGATTGGTGACGGCTCCCATGGGACCTACGAATTCTACACTCACCGCGCCAACATCACCAAACGCCTGATCGAGGACAAGGGCTTCACAGCGGTCGCGGTCGAAGCCGACTGGCCTGACGCGTTCAGAATTAACAGGTGACGTGAAGAGTCGCCGCTCCGCGTGTTCGCTACTCACTCGCTCATCTCTCGACCTTCTAGATACATCCGCAGTGTAGATTCCCGCTCAGGCAGCATCAACGATGCCCGTGGTTCCCTCTCTGAATTTCAGAGGTCTGTCTTGATCCATCCTCGGGCTGGCGATGACCCGACATTTTACGTCCAACAGGTTCCCAAAATGGATGTGGAAGAACGAGGTGATGCCACCGTTCATTGAATGGCTTAAGCAACACAATCAGAAGATCGTCGAGTCCACCAACGACCCTGCGCAGGCCGTCTCTTTTTACGGCATGGACCTCTATTCGCTGCACCGGTCCGCGCAGCAAGTCATTGAGTACCTCCAGCGAGTCGATCCAGAAGGCGCGAAGGCCGCTCGCAAAAAGTGCGCAACGGTCCATAAGGATGCATATTCTTTGCTAACCTCGTGATACCAGGTACAACTGCTTTGAGCGTTTCGGAGACGATACGATGCGGTACGCTTATGAGACGCAGTTCGGCTTGAAAAAGGTCTCTGTCAATCTAACTCAGACATTGATGTGCACACGCTCATACAACGTCCGCAGGACTGCCATCGGGAGGTCGTCGACAACCTGAAAACGCTGCTCGCGACCCGTCACAAGATTCTTGCGCAAGAGCTGCCGAAGAGCGACAACGGGCATCCGCGGGAAGAACAGTTCGTCGCGGAGATGAACGCTCTTGTTGTGAAGGATGCGGAAGAGTACTACCGCACGATGATGACGGAAGACGTGCGGAGCTGGAACCTTCGGTTCGTCGGCAGCGCTCGTCTGACCCCTCGCCGTTCTGACGGGGTTTCGATCTTGCAGGGACAATCATTTTGCACGGACGGTCTCTGCCATAAACCAATACTTGGGCTCTGAAGCCAACTCCGGACGAGCCAAGATCGTAGTATGGGCCCACAACTCGCACGTCGATGATGCGAGGGCAACCGACATGGGTAAGAGACGACGTAAGCTGACGTATCTCTGGCTGCCAGGACGAGCTCGCACTCACACGGAGTCCGCAGACGAAATCAATGTTGGTCAACGTTGCCGCGAGATCTTCGGCGACGACCAAGTGTTCAACATCGGCTTCTTGACCACCCGGGGTACTGGTAAATGAGATGAGCCCTCCGCTGTGAATCGTTCTCACTCCATACCTCCGCTCCAGTGACTGCGTCCTACAATTGGGACGAGCCGCCCTACTTTCAGACGATGAATTCGCCAATTGATGGTTCCATTGAGGACATCTTTGACAAGCGGACAGACAAGGACTGCTACGTTGTCACGCACAAAATCACGAAGGACGGAGACGGCAGGCCGAGGAAGGTGCAAGTCTCGGAAGATCTGTCCGAGTATGTGGTTGTTCCGTTCCAGCGATGAACCGTTGTGGTTGACACACGATGCCCGAGGTAGCTTCTTAAACCGCCCTCGCTACCAACGGTTCATCGGCGTTATATATAGACGGATGACCGAGATCCCGTCACACTACTCTAAGTGCAGCGTGGCCGAGCAATACGACGCTGTGGCGCATATACGGGAAACAAGAGGCATACAGCCACTGGAGGCCGAAGACACTTGGAAGGGCCCCAAAGCCGAGGTCGACGAGACCTTCCCGTTCGGTGAGTGATGCGGCCGTTCATCAATATTGCGCGAGCCGCCAGGAGGAGGCTCCATTCTCCCGACATACATCTCGCTGTCGTTGTACATGCATCATCGTTGTATGTCATCCTTCTGTATCTCTAGTGTCTCTCTCATCTACTTCGCAATGCATGTGTATTCTTAGCTCTCGACTTCTAAGCAAACAATGCATACTCGAACATAGCCTATGCACAGCCATGGGTGGAGGTAACGATCAAGGAGCATCTCGGGTGATGATCAACTGTGGGCGCACGCCATTGGCGGAGATTAAGATATCGTGCGCGTCTGTGGCGGGTTTAGAGCTGTTCAGAGCAGCTGCTGGGGCGGTCAGGGAGGCAACAAGTCGACAGAACTGATGACGACGACGCGGCGAACACCAGAGAGCCCAGGATAGTCGCGCACGACTGCCCCCTCGCAGCCTGCGAGTCCTTCTTGGACGCGCTCGCCATCCCGAGCCCCCGCCCCCTCCCTTTCCCCTTCGCTTTCGTCCGTGCTCCCCGCGCGGGATGCTGGGCATCCCTGCCGTTTTTTATCCATGACTTTCGCTGTACTTATTCCTCTTCGTGCACTCCCTTTCGTCATTCTTCAGCTCCTCTTCGCAGTCGTTCTCTACATCCCCCATGCCGCTGGCGCGCTCAATACGACCCTCCGCCTCGACGCCCCCGAGGTCTCGTTCTCGCCCGGATGGAGGGCCGCACAGTTCGAGGGGATCACATTTGCGTTCGCGACGGACCCGAACGAGCGCATGCAGGTCGCGCTCCCAGGTGAGTCGCATGCTCCTTTTGTCTCGATCGGGGGCTCATGGCATTCGGGCGCTAGCCAACACCTCCGCGGTCTTCTACCAGGGCTACAAGTCGTCCGGTGGGGCACTCTTCCGGGCCTGCGTGGACACAGCCTGCGACGTCTCCATCGAGTCGGACGAGAATGTTGTGGTGGTGGACGCACATGATGATACCGAGGATGGGACACGGCCACCGGTGAGCACCCTACACACCCTGCTGCTGCGTACGACGTTTGCTCAAGCAGGATCCTGGTATCAGGAGGACCTATTCTCCTTTGTCGGACTGGACACGTCCACGCCCCATGTCTTGACCGTCGTCAATCTCCAGGATGAGAGGTTTGGCAACACCAGTCAGATAACGTTCGACTCCCTGATCGTCACTACGGGCGCCCTCGGTGAGTCTCGCTCTGCTAGCATAACTCCTTGCTCCTCTCCTCGGCCCTCCCGTGTTCATTCAGTACGCTGCAGACGACAACTCTCCTCAGCCTGAGCCCATACCCCGCATCGATGGCACGATTGTGGTCACTGCGATCGAGCCGCCTGCCACCACGACCACCTCCAGCTCAGTCAGTGTAACCACCGACACCGCAACGCCGTCCCCCACGGACAGCGGAACGACAGACCCAGCCGCAGGGAGCACTGTTACAGCGCCCGCTGCTACGACAGATACGCCCGTGTCGCAGCCCGGTCAAGGCGCGTCCTCGACGCCTACCGTTTCGCCAGGCTCCTCTCCGACAAACCCGGCCACGGATGGAAACAGCGGCAATGCCGGCGACGGGTCAACCAGCGCTGACGACCGCAATGGTGCCGGTGGAGATACCAGCACTAACAGTGCCAACGGAGGCGGCCAGACAACGAGCCCCTCCGGCACCAATACCGTCCCACCCAACGGCACGTCTCCCACCTCCACTCCCGGTGCAACTGCCGGCGATGGCTCTCCCACAGCCACCCAGACCGGCACCAACGGAGCCACCGTCCCCGGTGGCCAGGACCCCCAGCCGACCTCGACCGACGGATCCGACGGAGGAAGCGGGAACGGAGAGGGAGAGGGAGGGGGCGGAGGAGATTCGGCGCAGTCGAACAACAACACGGGCGCGTCCGGCGGCGTCTCGCGCACGGTCATCATCATCGTCGCCGTCGTCGCCTCCCTCGTCGTGCTCGCCCTCCTCGGCGCGATCATCTGGCTCCTCGTGCGCTCGCAGCCGCCCGCGCGCGACCCCGAGGGTGCAGCGGGCCTCATGCGCGAGGCGGCCCCGACCGCGATCATCTCCGGGCCCGTCGCCACTGCGCCGTCGCGCCCACAGAACCCGTTCGCGGACAGCGTTGCGCCCGACGTCCCGCTGGAGGAGCCCTCGGCTGCGCGAGTAGTCGCATTGTCCTCACCTCGACCGCCGCGTGAGTGATTCTGCCACTTCAGTCAGGTAGTTGACAGGCTGACTTGAGCGCTTTGGTTTGCATTTCAGCACCCCCAATCCCGGTCAGGAGTCCGTTGAGGTCGACCTTCAACAAGACTCCTGCGTGGATCAACCGTGTGCCACGCACACCGTCGCCGACCTCTCCGACTTGAACGATAGATACCACTGCTGGACATTGATGACTCGCTATCATGTATCGATTACCTTTGGGGCTAATTATTGGACACGACCTCCTTTGCGCACGGCAAAGACCTCGAAAGAGAGCAGTGAGTGCAAACAACGCGTCAACATTTTGGGGTGAGGTATATGCAGGTATGCATCGGGCTAACTAGCTAACTAATGGGGGGCGGGAGGCGTGGCGGGAATGCGAACGAAACTATACAGCGAATCTGTGCCAAATGGCGGTTCCACCCTCCGATCCTACAAAGATTACGAGCTAACGATAGAAGGTGATGTTTAGGGCCATTATTCCTGATCGTGAGGTGACGCATAACGTAGTGTGTACTTGAGTGAAGATGAGGTGGGGACGCGTGCAACTATATGGGATACAGCGAACGTGGAGAACGATTAGACAGCGACGGGAACGGCGAAAATGATGGTATCTGCACGAAACGGTATGTAATCCAACAACCACGAAGTGAAGATCAGCGACGAGCAAGCAAGAAATAAGATAGGATCATTCCCCTGTGCGGCCAACCGTCCCTGTCAGCTCCCACGCAGTCTACCATATCGCTTCAACCGACGACTCACAATCGCGCCAGTACTGGGCTAAGTGCTCCAGCACCTCTACGACCACGCCGCCCCTGTACATGAGCGCGTGCTCAGCACCCTTGACGACCTTCACTTGACACTTGTCCGGGCCCATAGCGTTCTCCATCCATCGCACGGCGTTCTCTGCAATCTTCTCGTCCT
Source organism: Earliella scabrosa (assembly GCA_022605405.1). Taxonomy (NCBI): domain Eukaryota; kingdom Fungi; phylum Basidiomycota; class Agaricomycetes; order Polyporales; family Polyporaceae; genus Earliella; species Earliella scabrosa. Next base: position 887,682 of record JABYQQ010000003.1, on the reverse strand, counting down.
TGTCGCCGTACCACACTCGGACGTTGTGGGGATACGCGGTGTACGAGAAGCCCATCGGTAGTCGGTCATGGTTGAGAATCTGCAGTAGATCACTGTGGGTGCCCTTCGCAGACTCTGCATGTGAAGCGGCGATGAGTGCATTGCCCAGTGCCGCTTGGAAACTCTGAGCGGAAGTTGGAGTCGGCGTCGGCGACGGTGTCGGTGTCTTGGATCCTGCGGTCAGCGGCGACTGGACGAAGTTGAAGGAGGGAGAGGAGGGGCTGGCAGCGCCGAATGAAATCGACCGCCGGCCGTTTGCGCGGGGAGAATGGAGGGATCCGTCGTTTGCCAGGTCCAGGGGAGGAAGATCCTTATGCTTCAGCATGGTCGATGGAGACGGGGAACGTGCTTCAAGGAGCGCCGGATCTGTCCAGTCGAACGAGTCCAACCCCAGACCGACCTCAGATGTCTCTTGCGTTGTGGGCGGAGGAATCCAGGAGGGAGTAGGCACAGGAGGATCGGACATCTTTGGAGCCTGCTGTCGTGAGCGACCCTTGAGTGAACCCATGGACCGTAACGCCTTGAGCTTCTTGCCAGGACCATTACCAGGCTTCTCGTTGGTCGGACTCTGGTTACTCGACCCTGTCTTGAAGCGACCAAGGAAACCTTTGGAAGGTTTGCGCATCGAGTTGCCTTGCTTGCTTTCGCTGACAGTCCGATTCCTGTATGAACTGGAACTGTTCCGTCCGATAGTGCTCATGCTATCGAAGCGCCCTTCGAAGTCACGCAGATCGTCATACTCGGACATAGCAATGGACGACAGACTTGGTCGTGGTTCACTCTCCTGCTGCGCGGCCATGCTTTGGGTAATGGTGGACCCAGTGTGAGGCGGTGAACGGGGCGTGTTCAGCGCAGATGATGAGGACGCTGCTGACGGGACTGGCGACGGCGAGGCGGACTTGACGTCGTATCCAATGCCTTCGAAAGCAATGGTTGGAGGCTTGCCAAGCATCCAAGCTTGTACTTTCCATTCGGCAGCCTGCGCGGTCTTGAGCAATCCGCTGGGCACGTATTTCAACCACTTGTACCCGCCTGGGAACGAACATGAGTGTGACGGTCTGAAGTGCGAGAAGCTCTTGGTACTTACCACCCTCACCCCCGGCTACCCAGGGTGCCAGCAGACACACCTCGCCTCTAATGCGTTCAGGGTACTTGTTCGCAAAGGCCATTGCATATGGTGCACCAGCAGAGTGCGCCATGATGCTGCACTGGTCGATCCCAAGATGGTCAAGTACTTCTTCGACAACAGAAGACCATTCTGGGATGCCTCTTGCGGACTTCGACTTCGGTACCTCGGTGCGGCCGAGACCCCACCTACAACGACTGGTCAGCATGGCATGGGTACTAGGGGGTCTCGAGTATGAACTAACCGGTCAATCGTAATAAGTCGTATGCCCATACATTCAGCCATCTCGTCGTACAGCCCCATAATGTGTCGTACACATCCCAGGCCCAGGAAGACCACAATAGGGAAACCACTTGGGCTCCCAAGGTCGGATAAGCTCACAGTGAGTGGGGCACCGCGCGACGCATGCGGCGAGCGGGTCAGGCGAAGGAGAGTCGTCAAGCGAGTGGAACGCAGGTACTGCGCGATGGTCTGCGAAGGCGAATTTACAGGGACCTTGGTGAGGCCCATGAGGTCGAGAGGAGGGAGAGGAGGTTGGTCGGATATGGTAGTCGAGTAGGAGTAGATGGAAGACTGGCGACGACTGTCAGGGCGAGGGGATGACAATGAACGGGCCAGCTCGGGTGCGGCGGGTTGCTGGAATGAGCGTGCCTTGTGCACAGTACGAGGAACAACTGAGCGTTCTTGAACCTTCAAGGTCTGCTGTATCTCCTCCGCCAATGTGTCGACTGAAGACCTTGACACGAGGTCCGCTTCGTCTTCAGCGGGATGGGTTGCCAACTTGTGCTCCGGCTCGCGGTGCTTCGCGTGAGAACTGTGCGTGTGCGCCACGCTATCATGCCCGTTGCTGGTGGCATACGAAGTTTTTCGTGAGCGAACCTGCTGTTCAGGCGGTGCATGTGCACGGATGATCTCGGATATGGAGGGCGCAACAGTCTTTGGAGGCAGAGGCGGCGACTTGGGAAATTCAGTCGTCGAAGGACTCGGTGAAGGACTACTGGAGGGTCGGCGGGGGGATGTCGTAGTCACCGTTGCAGAAGAGGGCATACGCGTCGGAGTACGGTGCGAACCCTTCTTCGTTCGAGGAGGAGGAGAACGCGTTCGTGATGTGTCTTCGTCATCTTCATCCGCGTCAGAGTCGCGAGACCGCCTGGATTGCTTCCGAGGTAGTGCGCCGCCGAGCGTCACGCCAGGAGGGGGAGTAGGGAGGGGCGGATGATAGAGCGGGTGGTGGAAGGCGGCTTTAGTGTACTTCGCTGTCCTTGCGGACATGCCACCCATTCCCATAAAGTGATCATCTCCTCCGAACCCATTCATCCCATCCACCAGCGCATCCATGGTCTCCACCCCCGCAATAGGCGCAGCGACTACGACAGGGGCTCCAAACACCGGGTCACGGAAGAACGAGTCGTCAATAGGAGTCTGAGGCGTGTCTTCGAAGTGACTGAGCGACGAGGAGTTCGAGTCGCGTATGGGGTAGCTGTAGGGATCGCCGCTGCCACGACCAGGGAAGCTCCGCTTCGTGGATGGTCCGGATCGTGCCCGCGACCGTGTCTTGTTACTCTCGCCGCCCCTCGAGTACGGCGACCGCTGGTCCACAGCCGGGAAGTCGAGGAAGCTCTCCTGAGCGTCGTCGTCGCGCACCAACTCTCTGTCCTCCTCCCGTTCCCTCCCCCAGGTTCCTTTGGGAAAACTCTGCTCGTGCCTCAGACTGGCGGTCTTAGAGGGTCGACGGTTGTGGCTCCGCCCGCTACCGAGGTCCTGTGGGCGGGAAATCACCGGGCGAGACACGTCCTGGAACGCATGGAACGAGGAGGGCGATGTCGATTTCTCAGCGTGGGATCGCCCTCCACCAGTGGGTGATGACGGCTCTGGAGAGGCAGGAGACCGTGGCTCGCGCCGCAGCGAGAGAAAGGATGATTTCTTCTGCGGTTTCCGTGAACCGCTTGGGTTCGGAGACGGAAAATCGTGGGCGAGGACGCGGGTCGACATTTGCCGTGAATCGAGACTAAGGGAGAGAGCGTGGCGGAGAAAGAGCGGGGGAGAGTGACAGGAAGGGAAAGCTGGAACGCGCGACAGACGGGAGCGTGCAACGCTGGCGGTCGCGGGCCTGCGTCGCTGTCACCGACGACGACGACGAGGTCGGGCGGGGTATCTGGCGGTGATAGAACGAGAGACAGCCGGGGCGCGCTTCGGCACCCAAAACAAACGAGTCGGGCGCCTGTCGCATGATATGGGCCGCTAACGGGGAAGCTAGTCTCGCGGTCGGCGGCCGGCAACCAAGGCACTCCAGGGACCGACTGTTCGATCTAGTGGGCAACGGGAACTTGGCTGCGCTCACAACATACGGTAGAATTACACTGATTGTACATCACGTACTACAACAATTCACAGGGAAGCTGTCACTACTTACAAGTACACTGATTGTGCGACTAGATACATAGCAAGATTGAAAACACGTCCACTGAGAACAATGCAACAAAGCACCACAAGCCGACGAGAGGTAGATGGAGTGGAGAATGATGACTGGGCAGATGTCACTGCTTAATGCGAGCACACGGCGTATGTCGCCGTTCCAGGGGTATCATCGATCTTGACATGCACAAATCAGCCACTGGATCAGTAGGAAGTTGAAGATTATAACACACACCTCGAGATCAAAAATCAATAAGGCCGTCCTTCATGAAGGCCCCGCTCGCCAAGATGACGCTCCGAGACTTGCAGGCAGCTCGGAGGTCATCCTGCTGACTTGGGGACCAGAAGGTGAATGGAGGTCTATTCGTACCGGCAGGTGCGACCAGTCGTTGCAGACATGGTAGGGCGCCGGACTGCACGAATGAAGTCCACTCCTCCGGGGGCATGCGGATGATTCGTCCGAGCACAGCAAGCTCCATGAGCTGCGGACATGTCTGTGCAATGGCTCGCAGCGTCCCGGGATTGACATCGAAGCCTGCGATGAAGAGCTTACGCAAGCTCTCGCAAGGTATGGGCTCCTCGTCGTCGAAGATGGAGGGGTGGCTCGACATGTCGACAGCCTCGTAATGGAACTCCTCGAGGTTCTCGCAGACCTCCAGCATCGCGCGCATGTGCTCGTCCATTTCGGCGGTCGACCTCCCAACCACCTTGAGGACGCGGAGTGTCTCCCAGGACCCCTGACTAAGCTCGTGCAGCAGTCCGTCGACTACTTCCACGTTATTGAGGACGAGGTGGGACAACTGGCCGGGCCGGTCCATGGATGGCGGGTGAACGGTAAGCGCGACGTTGCTCAGGGTAAGGGTGCGGAGATATGGAAACCTGAACGCTACCACGTCATCCCACTCTAGCGAAGGAAGCCTGTGTGTCGTGGAGGAGGCGTGGTCATTGGAGGAGGAAAATCCATTGATATGCAGCGTCGTGATCGTGCGAGTGTCGACCATATAGTGGAGGAAACGCTCGGCTGAGAAGGAGAGGTCGCCGCCCAACGTGATGTCCTTCAAGCCTTTGAGACCGAGGATGTATCTCAGGCTCTGCATTTCCTGTTCATCAAGAACGCGTCGGCTGTCTGTGACAGGGCGAAGTTCGAGGCCCCGCAGATAGGCCAGGAGCTCGGGGTTCTCGAGGAGGCTTCTCGCAAACAGCTTGCAGGCGCGAAATGAACGTAGCGACGGGTGGGCGTACAGCCGCTTCCTGACGGGCGTAACCCATGCTGGGGAAATGAGCGCGAGCCGCTGGAAGTCTCTTGGCCACCAGTGGTCGTCGCTCTCGAGGATGATTGGAATGAGGTCGTCGACGAGGACTGGGGGAGAGGGGCTGGGATGCATGGGGAGGGGGCGCAAAACGCGAGAGATGCTAGTGGTTGGAAGTCAAGGTGCGACGAGGCGTTTGTCCGGTGACAGTGCGTGCACACGGGGCCATGCCGCAGCCAGAAGCGACGCGGTGGAGGAGGAAGTGAGCTAGTGTGTGACAGACCGTGGGCGGCATGCGCGTCTGTGGCTCTCCGCATCGCCCGGTCCGGTGCCCCGTGAGTCCCGTCCATGGTGGCTGAGGCCAACTCTGGCAAACTTCGGTGAACCTTCACGTCTTCTGTCCTACCAACCTTCTCGACTCCCATGATCAAACACCAAAACAGGTCTCTCTGCACCCATGAGCCGTCATGAACTTATGCAAGGGACGAGTAGTCCGCTCTTCAGACAGGCACATATTTGCAATGGACGTCGTCGGTGGGAAAACACACCGTCAGGCCGCCTCTGCAGGGAACGCCGTCGGATGATCCAGCTCCAACAGTAGCACTAGTTAGAGATAACGGTCGTGTGCTTCTACACAAAACCCACGCTCAGTGCGAGCGACGATGCGCCGAAGGCTAGGTCGTACTTTCTTCGTTGACGATTAACCAGCATGGTGACCAACTCTGAACATACCAAGGCCGAAGTCGTAGTGGAAGCAGGACAGGCCGAGAAAGTACAGGAAGATGTCTTTGGCGATGAGGAGCACCACGACATACGCTACAAAACTCTCAGCTGGCAGGTGGGTGGCCTTTTGCTTTCCGTTTCACCTGCCTGACCGCCAAGTTCAGTTTGTCAGTGCGATAATGATAGCAGAGATTGTCAGTAATGGCATGTTGACTCTCCCCAATGCGATGGCAGCAGTTGGTCTGTGAGGTCATATCATCTATATGCTCTGATTACTAACGGAAACGTCTCTCTAGGACTTGTACCATCGCTCGTCCTCACAATCTTTCTGGGGGTATTCGCGTTGTACACGTCAAAGCTACTCATAGACTTCAAGCTTAACCATCCGGAAGTGCATAACATGGGTAAGCCCATGATCACTGTCACAAAATTGCGGCTGACTTCATGGGGCGTCAATCTACCCAGGCGACGCTGGCTTCATCCTGTTCGGTCCGATAGGTCGTGAGATACTCTCGATAGGCACCATTATCTTCGCAATCTTTGGGACGGTGAGTAGAGTAGTCGAGGCTCTTGTCCTTGATCACCCACAAACGGACTGATTATGTGCAAGGGCTCGGAGCTCTTATCTGGGCAGCAAGCGTTGACGACGTTGTCCAACAATGGTCTATGCGCGACTATACTGCTGGTTATATTTTCCGTGGTGACATTCATGATATCCATACCTCGTACGCTAGGCCGTCTCAGCTGGTTAGGCCTCTTCAGTGCTATTTTCATCACCATATGCGGGTTATTGGCCATGGTGGGCGCAGGAGCGAATCCAGTGCCTGACCGTGTCGTTGTGGCGACTATTCCGACGAACTTTTATGAAGCCTTCCTCGCCATCACTGGACCGGTGCGCTCGAGTATCTAACTTGTGATATGACCACTAATATGAGTGTATACAGGTGTTTGCCTACGCAGGTGGGTCGACTATACTGGTACCAGGTCGCAAGATGCGATGACTTGGTGGAATACAGGGCATTTCATGTACGGCGTTACGGAATTTCTGACCTCACTGATCCGAACACCGTGTCATCAGGTTCTTCATCCTTATATCAGAGATGCGAAGGCCTCAGGACGCCATGAAGGTGACAACCAGAGTCCACTCGCCTCCAATGTATACTGACGGTTGTCTAGGCCGCTTGGGTGTTACAAGGTTTTGCAACCACATATTACGCTGTCTTCAGCGTGGTGCTATATGCCCACATTGGAAGCACGGTGGCATCCCCGGCCTTGTTCTCCCTGCCTCCAGTATGGTCAAAGATCACATTTGCTATTGGGATGGCTAACTTCCTAATGTATGTCCTGCCATCCGCTCTCCGATCTGTGCCATCTCACCGAGCCTTCACAGTGCTGGAGCACTCTATTCCCACACCGCGGCCAAACTCGTGTTCATGCGCTTTTTCCGACACACGCGTCATGTGTACTCGCACACAGTCCTTGGCTGGTCCGTCTGGGTGACCCTCTGCTTTGCCGCCACGGCGATTGCGTTTGTGCTCGCGAGCGCGGTCCCCATTTTCTCCTACCTCACCGGGATCACTGCGTCACTCTTTGCATCGTGGTATACGTATGGCATCGCGGGCTTCTTCTGGCTCTACGACACCTTTTACCTGCGGGGTGGGGCGGACGCTTTAAGGCGGCGATGGTTCGGAACGACCCTGGCAACACTGACTGTGCTCGCCGGGGCGTTCATCTGCGTCGCAGGAACATATGTCTCGATTAAGGCATGTTCGCATTTGTGCTCGGTGATTACATCCATGATGACATGCCCTTCGTCACCTCAAGCTAATAGTAGACGCCTATGAAAGAGGTCTTGTCGGAAAGCCATTCACATGTTGAGGGACATATGGCCCTTGGTCCGCGCACGCACATCTTGCGCGCATCCGGCCGTTGTAACACAATAGCACTCGTACATGTATGTCGATCGGCGGACATACACCTGCCGGATTTGTCTTGGTCCATATACATCGTCACTCCCGTCGTATGTACGATCCAGATCTCTTGTATCCGATAGCCAGCGGTCACGTTCGCGAGAATCCTTTACCCCGATCAGATACGGTGCGCAAGCGGTGACTGGAGAGAGTTGTGTGCACACAAACTCGCGGGTCGCGGCAGAAGGCCCAGCTGGCCGACGGTGGGCCGTCACACGACATGGACGACGTTCGCATTCAAGCATGCATGGCACAAGACGCATGCCCGACGGACCCGGAAGGCTCGGGACGTCGTCCGCGTATGCCCGTGCGAGGTCGGACCATCGCGCGACGCGCGCAGGCGCCAGGCGCCGTACATATGCTAACGCGTGGCGGCCACACGCCGCCGCACTCGGACTTGACCTCAGACATCTGATTGCAGCTGATTCTACATGCCGCCTGGCGGACGCTGACGAACGCGTCGCACGCACAGCTGCCGCACCGCAACCGCCCGGCCAAACACAGAGTCAAATCTCAAGCCCGCCCCGAGCACAGGGGTCTCCCAGAACCAGACCCAGCCCGCCCAGCAGTGCGTCGACACCCTCCTGTCCGCATCCAGCAGCACACGGCGCACCCCGCACGACGCGCAGCACGCAGCACACAGTCTAGCACCCGCTCCGGCCCTGCCTGCACAGTGTACATACGACCTACCCCGTGGGCATGACGGCGAGCTCGGAGAACTCGAGGCTGCATGCGATCCCCATTCCGTCGCGCCCCAAGCGGACGTGGGCGCAGGCCGTGCACGGGCTGCTATTCCTGCTCGTCTTCACCGCGGCATGTGTTATGATCAATGGCTCGCAGTTCGTGCTCCTCCTGCCGCTGCAGCTTGTCCCGCTCCGCCGGGCCCGCAAGCTGTACTATGAGGGGATCCGGTACACGAAGGGAGCGTTCGGCGCGCTGCTAGGTGCGTACTTGATCGCTTTGGCCGCAGGAGGTGCAGGGATGTTGAGGCGGATCGGGGATGTCCATATCAGTGCTGTCCAGCCAGTGGTTCGCGCCGACGGAGCTTGTGATTTCTTTCGAGACGGAGGGGCAGGGCAAGTTCACCCCAGAGGAGATCGATGGGCTCGTCGAGAGGGACAACAGCGGGAGAGTGATCGCACTGAACTTGCCGAAGAAGACGGTGCTCATAGGGAACCACCAGGTGCGTCTTATGCTTGTGTCTCGTAGCCCCGCGCGGACTGGAGAACATGCGCCCGCCATATAGATTTACGCCGACTGGTGGTACGCCTGGACGCTCACGTACCTCATGGGCACACACAAAGACGTGTTTATTGTGCTGAAGAAGAGTCTTAAATGGCTTCCGATACTCGGCTGGGTGCGCTGCGTTCCTCGATTGAGGCCATGCCGCAGGCCCGCTCATCGCAATTGAATTTCCGCAGGGCATGCAGTTCTTCAACTTCATCTTTTTGGCCCGTTCCTGGGCTTCCGACCGTTTGGATCTCTCCAGGAGTCTTTCGTGGCTGGCGCGCCGTGCTGAGAAGGAGGACTCGCCCCTGACGTTCATACTTTACCCTGAAGGTACGCTCGTCAGCAAGGACACGCGCCCCGTTAGCAAGAAGTACGCAGACAAACTTGGCATCGTGCGTAAAGCAACCCGCTGCATGCGTCCGTGCTCACATTGCTATTCCGTTTAGCCCGACATGACAAACCTGTTGCTTCCGCGCTCGACCGGCTTGCACTATTCACTTCGGTCTCTCGCACCCCGTATTCCGAGCCTGCAGCTCCTTGACATCACCACGGCGTACCCAGGCGAGCACCGCTGTAATGCGCCGTGTGGCAACTGACTAACGCCAATGTATAGGCATCCCATATCTTGGCTACGGACAGTCATACTACACACTCCGCTCGATCTTCTGTGACCGGGTTCCGCCGCCTGCGGTGCACATGCACATACGCAAATTCGACGTCAATCGCGATATCCCGATCGGCAACGTCTCTGCCACCAACCCAGCGGTGCTCCCGAACGGGTCTGCCAAGGACGCCGTCGAGGTCGACATTCCAGAAACCGAACGCGAGGCGTTCGAGCTCTGGCTGCGTGATCTCTGGCGCGAGAAGGACAAGACGATGGACAAATTCCTCGAGACCGGACACCTCAGTACATCCGCGGAGTCCGCGTCTGCGGCAGGACGCGCGAGCGTCGTTGTCCCGGTGCGGTTGAAACACAGCTACGAAGTCTTGGACGCGTTCTGCTTCTTCGTGCCGGCAGTCGTCGGCTGGGCTTGGTCGAAAGTCCGGTGGTAGTACCGGAGAACATGGGGCAGACACACACGCACACGGACGATCGCTTATGACATACCATTGGATGGAGGGACGAACGGACTCCTGTGACATTCTTGTATTAACGCCAGCATGCATGTTGTTCTTCTATTGCGCGAACGGCAGACTGCGTGTTCATTACGGAGGACGGGGTTCTAAATGTACTTGATGACGATGATGCACGAGACGCGAGAGCAATGCGACGGGGAACATGAGGCGAGTGCGGGGATGCAGGGAGAGAAAAAGTGGGGATCAGCCAGCAATTGGGCCCGCTGGGTGCTACGGGGTCATACGATGACGGGCAGGGTGAGCACCGGGGATCTTCACGGCGCGCCCGCCATGGCGCGTTTCTCCTCGACCCTGCGGACCAAGAACGAACTCGTGTCGAAGAAGCGGTCGACGCAGTTGGCGAGGCAGCTCTGCTCCTTTCCAGAGAAGCCCGACGAGATCGAGCCGACGCATCTAGACGGGGAGCGGGGGGCGGAAATGGGAATCGAGACAGAGCCAGAAGGAGCGGTGAGAAGACGCACTTGTCCCAGCAGAGGCTGGTGAGGTTGTGGATCTGGGTCTGCACCCTGGCCTGCGCCTGCTCCGTCTCGATAAACTGCTCGAGCTCTTTCTGCATACGATGGACGTGGCACGACGGCGGTCAGCACGGTGCGTCAACAGGCCCGCGCGCCGACGATCACGTACTTGGGAAGCAGCGTCGAGCTTGAGCCCTGCGGTGTCGGCCATGTCGTGTGCGAACGGGACGGAGGATTATGGGGAGAGCGAAGCCGGTGCGCGGTGGTGGAAACTTCAAGCAGCTGCAGCACGCGTACGGACTCCGGTCATCCGTTCCTGGCAGTGTGTCTGGCACGTGGCGTAAATGAATGTATTAGGAAGGCACGCTAGACGCCGGATCGTGTGGGAGTAAGAAGGAAAGAACGGTGCAAGAACGAACGCAAAAGGCGCCCCTGTACTACGTCCCATGCTATCATCGCTCGATGCTCATGGTCGGCTCGGAAGCCAGCACTCGCGTACGTGAGGCTTGCGTGTGTCGGCGACCGATGGCGGTATTATGTGGGTGAGAGTCTCGTCCTCGTCGAGACTAGAAGATCCTGGCGCATCGCGCATGCCCCATTCAGTGCCACGGACCCTGAAATCTTCTATGATCATGAGCACAGTGAGTCGAGTTATCGGAGTCGGAGATATATTGGAACGAGCTCAGGTGGGCATGGGTTGTGGGCAGAGCCGGGCGGGCGATACGTGCCGTGAAGCCTATTCCGGAGCCGAGCGTTGAGAAAGAGAGACAGAAGGTTATTTCGGCGGTCGAGGAAGTAGTCCCGAGTCGATGATTGCGGGCCGGAGGAATTCATGGCTGCATTTGAACACAGACGGTGCACCAATTCAGTGCGAAGAGAGCCAGGGAAAGGGGACCGGAGAAGAACGGGCAGCTTCGTCAGACAACACGAGATGGGGCCCAAGGGATCGGCTGGAAAGCAATGAAGGCGAGGATAATCAGCTGCTGGGCGTTAGCGCGGTCAGAAAATCCTTTCGAAGAGCGATGGGGACGAGCAGGAGGGGCTGATTTGCGCTGCTGGGACCGATGAACCGCGTTGAGGGTCGGGCTGGCGGCACGCTCTGCAGCGTAGGTTCATGTCCGTGAAGGGAGGCATGGAACATACCATCAAGGTTGACATGTCTTGTACGTACTGAGATCTGGACTCGGGACAAGTATGCGGGGAGCCTTCTGGATGCAGAAGAGAGCGCAAGAATAGGCGACATATGACACCATGGAGGCTTTAGATGCAGCGGGTCATCGATGGGGGTGCAGCATGGAGTGCATGTTTCGCCTGAAATGTTTCCCGCGACGCAGGCACGGCTATCGGGCGATCATGTCTGTCGGGGCAGGCGTGTCAATTGGAGAAGGCGGTCAGTACTGGACCCGAGGACATTGTGGATGAGACCGTCGGCGGACGGGGGGGCAGGCGGGGCCGCGACGCGCGAAGACACGCGGGGGCCCGGGGAGCGGTCGACAATTGGAGAGCGAAGGAGGATGATGGCCCAGAGGGGGAGGGGCAGGCGAGGGTTACCGGCGGGTGGTTGCCAAAAGCGGAAGGGTGGTCTGTGGGAGATGCCGAGGATGGCTCGGTAGAACATGCGTTTGGGAATCGGCGAGGAGACAAGGGCACAATAAACTCGCATTTGCATCCGCGAACATGGACGACGGTGACAGGCGAGGACGCTGGGCGGCTCGTGCGAAGATCTGGGCGCGATCGCCTGGGTGATGGGCGCCTGGGCAACGGGACGGGCGTCTGCTGGCTGGCGCGGGCCTGCACCGTCAGTGACCCACTGACCTAGTGACTCTCCCCGCTCAGACTCGCTCACGCCTCCTCTCGCCCGGCTTTTTTTCATTCGTCCCGGCCCGCGCAGGCGAAGAGCGAGTGTCCGTCTGCCAGGAGCCCCAGCCAGCTCTGCCTCCGTCCGCCTGCGCACAGGCCGCGTCCTCTTCTCCTCCTCTTCAGTTCCATGCCCCCCGGCTCGTGCCTCGCCTCCTAGGATTTTCCGCCTCGTCGCCTCCTCCACGCACGCACGCATCGATCGTCGACCGCGCTGATGAATATCGGAATCCCAGTCTTCTCGTCCTCTTGTTTACACGTGAGATCCTCTCCAGATTCGAGAAGTCTCATCTCAGGCCTACGGACACCGATAAAAGGCGCATCCACAACCGCAAATCGACTTGACGCCTCGTGCTGTGAGGGTCAGTACTTCCGTAATTGCCTCGTGCACCGCTCTTTCTCCTCTTCATGGCGTCATCCAGCTCAACAGACCGCTACTCTTCTTCCGTCCAAAACATCCAGGGCTGGAACATCCACCAGGTCAACACTCCGTCAGTCCCCCTCCCCGCTCCCTCTCTCCCGCCCCGCTCACTCCACCCACAGCGCCCAGTACCTGGGTAGGAAAACCCTCCCAATCAAGCGTGCCGATGCAGAGCCCTTGACGAGGGAGGACCTCCAATATGACCTCCTCTACTACATCTTCACCGATCGCACAAAGTGCTTCATCGACTTCCTCGCTCCCGACCAGCCCGTCGTAAATTTCTGTGACCTCTACGTCAATGCTCTCTACAACTCTCCCAAGTGTTCCAAGGTCCTCAAGGACAAGATGGTCGAGACACCTGCCTTTGCGATCGAGTTCGCCAAGATCGCTCTTCTCACCAACGTTGGCCGCATCAATACCACCATGGCGTGTGAGTGCGCATACGTCAAAGCCCGCTTCGTCCAACGGTCCTAACGGCCTTCGTCTTGCCCTAGTCTTCCCAGAGATGAAAACTGCCCTGCGAAGCTACCATCCGGTTCCGTCGCTCCAGAAGACCGATGGGAACCTCCAAGACGCTCCTCGGATCAAGAACTGCCTGAAGGCCGCTCTCTTGCCTTTTGAGTTCAAGACGCCTCCTCCGTCCTCCCCGCTTGAGATCATTGAAAAGACAGTGAGTGCTGGCTCCTGCGCCCGTTGAAAAATTTTAACCATCTTCTCCAGAGGGCAGGTCATCTCCCACCTACGAGCGTAGTCAACCTCATTTTCGTGTTGGCCAATTCCAATCACGCGATGGTGAGAAGCTGCGCCTTACAGCATGTTGAATAGCCTTCTGACAGCGCGTGAACTCGGCAGACGGTCGCTCAAAGGCACTTCGATCCGCCCGTGGAGTTCCTGGATCTGTTTCTCCCTATCAATCTCTCCTCAGCCTCGCGCGCCCGCGTCTTTCTGTGGCTCATGTACCACTACCTCCAAGGACCCGATAAACCGAACCCCTTCGACGACGACTACTCCAGGGCGAACCCGCCGAAGGTGCCACGGATGCGCAGCCTCACCCGCGAGGAACAGGCACAGGAGAACGTAGACCCGCCGGACGAGGTCGAGTGGGGCAAGCACATGAGCGCGCTCAGGAGCAAGTTCCTCAAGGAGCTCGTTGATGAGATGGAGATGGAGAAGCGACGGAAGAAAAATCCACCGCCCCCGCCACCGCCTCCCCCGTCGACCTCTTACTCTCGTAAGTCTCCGTTGCGAAAGATATCCCGCCGCCGCCGAGGCAGTGCGCTGACTCCATCTCGCAGTTCAGGAGATGGCAGCATTCCGACAGGCACGGGCACAACGGCACGCAACGTCTGAGGGAGGTGGTACGGGGACCGGCAGTCGCGGCTCGTCTCATTCCCACGAGTCGCGCCCGCACGGTCATTCTGGCCTAGGCGAATCGAGTGCGCGACCTCAGTTTCCGATGGAGGAGTTCAAGGGTTAGTGTTCGGCTATCTGCTTGAGGCGCAGGATGCTGACATTGGTAACTAGGTGACACGACTGGCGAGGACCCCAGCAAGGAGCGGAGCATGGTGGAACGTGAGTTTAATCATACCTTGACACGCGCGCACCCCAATCGCTCAACGTGCGGACCTACAGAGGCCTGGCACGTCATCAACGCGACTGATCCGTTGGAGGACTCTGACAAGGAGGAGGACGAGCACGTTCGACTCGAGTACAGTACGTCACCTTTCCGCGTTCCCGCGGCTGTCAACACGCTGTGTTTCACCGACCACTCGATCATCATGTCCGCGCATACTCACACGATCCTTGTCTCACTAGACCGTCGCCTGCGTGTCCTGGCGCGTCTGCGTGGCAAGGAGCCGACTCCGGAACCTGAACCGCAGCCTCAGCAGCAACCGCGTCCGCCTCAGCCACCTCCTGGTGGTCAAGGCGAGCCGTCGACCTCCACCGGACGCCTTCAGCAGGTCCAGTCGTGGCGGTGATCGATGCTGCACACCTGCACGCGCATCTCATCTGGTACGGACACGCTTTCTTCTTGTCGCTGTCTCACTCCGTACTAACTCCCCCCCTGAAGGCCATCGAGCGCACCACCTAGCGTGGCGGCGCGAACTCAATCTCGAATCTTGATCTCGCGAAATATCATCCTCCCAAAGGCTCGAAGCCCGAACCGCCGTGGTGTCCCGAACAAGTCGTCTCTCCTTTTTTGCATTCCTCCCCACCTACCCGCTACCCGCGCTTGCACCACCTTCGCTCCAGCAGTATCGTAGGTAATGTTTATATGCGCCCTAATCGCTTGCTGTGTATATGCTTGTTTGCCGCTGAGTATGAAAGAAGTGTATGTATGGAGATGTGTGTACTCACGCTACGGTACCCCTCGTGCTTCCACATCGAAATCGTCGACAGCAATATATCACTATCTACCTCGTCTATCTTCGCACTGCGCCCCCGGTGCGGCCTCTCCGCCCGCACCTTTGCGCTCCCGGGCCTCGGGCAGGTGTTCGTTCCATACTCTTTTTATTAGCTCTGGTGGGTGGGGTTTGTGTGGGTAGGGGAGCGATGCGGGCACAGCCCTTCCATCTTCCCAGGATGCGGGTGGGTAGTGGTGCGAGTACATCTGGTAGGTAATGATGGCAAGGAGTGTTGGGAGGTGCGGTACGGATGAGTGCTGGGAGATCCTGCTCCCGAGACGGCGGCAACACGACACGGCACACGCGCACAGCCAGGCTGGCTGGACCCTGCACGATGGGTGGCGATGTGTTTGTACGTAGGCAGCTGGAGGCGAGGTTCACCCGGACGGGATCAACCCGCCTCGAGCTCCCCACCGCCCCAGAGAACACCAGCTTCATCGTACAACACCCCCAGAAAGGCAAGTCCCAAACCAGCACGGCAGGAACGAAAAAAATGGCGAGAAGGTGTGAAGGAAGACTAGGGTCTCTATGCAAGGCAGAGAAGGCGAAGACGGTAAGGTAAAGGTTTGTAGCGACACACAAGGCGGGAAGTTCGCGAGAATAAGAATACAAGCAGCATCCGTTGCCAATGCCTCGACCGTCCACGAGACGTAACCATTATGACGAGTCTTTCATGATTGAAGGGCGCAGAGAAAAGGAGAGGAAACCGGGCCGGTCGTTTGGGATGTGTGATGTCTAGCGCGTTAGAATGCTCCGGGGAGTTCCAAGACGGGGTGCGAGAATCCGATCCGCTCTCGCTGCGGCAGCTCGGGAGGAGCGCTGTGACGCCGGCTCTTGCGTTCGACTTCGTCTTCCTGGTCGATCTCGCCAGGGGCCGGGACCGCAATCTGGGAAGGAAGGGTGCGGCGACGAAGACGCGTGAGCATGTTGTGCGCGGTGCGCTCACGGGTGCAAGCCGTGAAAGCGAGAAGGTTTGATTCCGTGAGCTCCACGGGGGACGAGGACTGGGTGCGGGGAACGACCGTCGTCCTGATCTCCAGACGCGGGGCCAATGGGGAGCGAGGAGAGACGGGAGGGAGGCAGGGAGTAGGTTGAGCGATCTCGACTTTGGGCGCCTCGGGGGCCTCCCGAGTCGGGAAGCGCAGGCGACCGACGCCATTCGGCAGGGTAGGCCGCGGCCTCGAGGCGGGCACTTGAGCGGGCTTCTGAGGAGCGGGCTGCTCTGCACGCGCTGACGTACGGAGGAACGACGGGAGACGCATGGGTGGGCGCGCAGATCCCTCGTGTGCAGGTGCGGCGACGTGTCCGTTCGTGCTCAGACGAGCAGTGATCTGATCGAGAGAAGGGAGCACCTTCCGTTTCGTGACGAGGAAGGCCGGCGCAGACTTCAGGGGCGCCTTGGAGTGCACATCTCCAGGAAGGCGGAAGTCGACCTGCTCGACCCAGGGCTCGCAGCTGGGCGCGATCGCATGGCCATGGGACAAGGCCTCGAAGACACCGAGCGGAGACTCGAGTCCCGGGGAGGGGAGAGAGTAGTGGAACACTGCGGGGCTCTCGGGGGGAGTGACCGGGATGAGGGTCGCAGACGGGGAGGGAGGAGCTTGCACCTTGGACAGGAACAGCGCACGGCGTTCCACTGAAGCAGGACGCGAGGGTTCGATAAGCTCATGAGAAGGCGGCGTTAAGCATGTCACTCACTCTGCTTGCTCTTGTGGACCTTCAACGCAATCTCCTTGCGGAGATCCGTCGTTTTCTTACTTCCCAGCGCTGCGTTCCTCTCGCGGGAAGCCTGGAGCAGGGCTTCGAACCTCTCCCTCTCCAGACCTTTGCCAGTCACCGGCGAGTCCTTTGGCCGCAGGGGCGACAGCTGCCGTGGGGAGACCGCATTGGGGGGAGGCGAAAGCAGCGTGGGGCGGAAGCTGTCGGAGTCGTCGCTGAGGAAGGAGCACTCGGACGCGAAGGGCGAGAAAGGCTCCGGAGCAGGTTCCTCGGGCGAGGCGAGAGAGATGGAAATCTCGGGGACAGGAGAGAGCGCAAGAGGCATGTTGACGCGGCGGAGGATGGCGGGGACAGAGGTAGACTTGCTTGCTTGCTTGTAGAAAGAATGAGGAGCAGGGGCGACCAGCACCAGTGAACACTTGTGCAAGAATGTTGCACCGGTAAGAAGGCCGGGAGCAAGAAAGTTAGAGTAAGGAAAGGAAGAGAAAACAGCCCAAAAGCTGGCACCACACGACCCAGGAAGAGGAGGAAAAGAGAGGGATGAAGAAAGTGTGAGTGTGGATGGGAGGAAGATCAGGCCAGCTTCATCTCTTGTGAGCAACTGCCCAGCCCCGTCTCAGTCCAGTCCCGCTCGGCACAGGTCCGAAACCCATCATCTCCTCATCCCCCCTCCTCCCGCCACATCATGGCAACGCAGTAACGCCCCCTTCCGAGCCTCGCATCCGCCCCTCCTCCACGGCCCCGACGCGACCCGGCCTCCTCGAGGGCCCCCTTGGCACCCGCCCTCGCCCTCGCTGCCATCATCCCCACCGTCGCAGCCTCTGACGTGGCCAGCGCGTCCCTGGCCGCCCCCGCATCACGCCCGGAGATACACCCCGTCCGCCAAACGTGGCGTGCGCGCAGATGCGTCCGCGGCTCTCGACGCCGTCCGTCATACAGTCCTCCATCAGGTCCGTGATGACCCAGCTCTGATCCTATGGTGATGGCTTGGTTACTTCCTTGTATTCTCATGCCTATCGTGGACGTAAGCAGCCCGCGCACCGCCCGTGCTTTGTTGCAAATGTATTATTCACGAGGCACGGAGCGTAGCAGGCCCATCGAGACGCCGTCACACGGATGACCACAACGCACTCGAGAATGTCGCAACGCAACGCTTCACGCAGTGCAATTACTCCCATGTATGGCCTACTCAGATTCTATGATTACATTGCTGCGCTTCTGCGGATTCTTCGTTCACAGACCCTCCACCTTGACTGCCTCTCCCAGCTTGGACTGGAACAGCTTTTCCGCCTCAACCCACACCCGAGCGCTCTGTCGGTTGGGCAGCTCAAGCAGTGAGGGCAACAAGTTCGCACTGAACTGCTCAGAGGCTTCCCTCGGAAGTAATGTCGGGAGATGGTCAATGGAAACCATGGCTAGCGGTGGGTTGCCCTCGCTGTGAAGAGATACGCGACCTTAACGTCATTCTCCCCGCCTAGAACGGACTAGGCCGACTCACCCAACGTCCACGGGAACGGTCGGCTTCGCGAAGGTTGTGTTAATCGAGTAGATGGGGATGGGATTGTGAGGATTCGTCGTGTCGCAACTGACGTCGACGACGACGCGCAGACGCCTGTCCTTGCCCGCAGCCGCTATCTGTTCCTTAGTCAAGAAGGGCGGTATGGGGGAGCTGAGGTAGATGCAGTTGACGAATATGTCAGCATCGAGGATCTCCTGGAAGGGACCGCCCTTCGCAGTCTCTGCCATATCCCACTTCATGATATCGTCCCTGCTCATATGTCAGCACCATGACGCGACCGAGGAACACTATTATTGACGCACTCTTCAAGCCCGATCTTGCGGAACAGGTCAACAGCACCTCGTCCACAGCGACCTAGCGCTCCGATGACGATAGCCTTCAAGCCCTTTCCACTCCCTCCGAGCACCTTCTTCACGTCATCGACCATCGCCTCCTCGTTTTCATATGGCTCCAATTGGCCCAGCGGGTGACCCGCCTTTTCTGCGGCGAACGCGAGGGCCCCAGCAGCAGCGCCCGCGAAACCCGCATGGTATCCGAACGCAGCAACTCGGCGGCCTTGATCATCTGTCAGGAACTCGAGGTCGTACAGGGTTCCCTTGCCCTTGTGGAAGCGAGCGAGGACCTTCGACCAGCCGCCTTGCTGCTTGTAGCAATGCGCGAACTGGATGTGGGTGTGGGGAAGAGGTTCATCGGATTCGGGTAGCTCCTTGAGACCAATAATGGGAATGTCCTTCGGCGCGTTCGGCCAGGAGTTGTTTTCGACTAGCTTGCATCCTACCCTGTACATGCTTGTCAGAAGGTGTCAATGTCGAGATGCACCGTACTCACGCCTCGTACTCCTCGTCCCTGAAGATCCTCTGCGAGTCCCTCTCGACAAAGATCTCGAAACCCGCATCGATCAGCTGCTTGGCGGTGGTCGGCGTGATGGCGGTCCGACGCTCGAATTCCTTCTTTTCGCAGCGGAGCCAGAGGGATTGGACGGCCATGCTGGGTGAAGAGAGGGTGGTGGGGGTAATGGAACGGGCTTTCCAAACGGTTTTCGATTGAAGACCCTCCAGAGTCAAAGTGACTCTGTCGATAATTCTCGGTGCACGTGAAGAGATTAGATTAGATCGAGCGCTCCCCGATCCTCTGGACTCGGTCGGCAACTTAAACTTGGACCTCGAGACTCGAGAGTCACTCCAGCCACATTTCAGCGGTCCAACAATGCCTGGAAGAGTCCGCAAGCGTTCCCCACTGAAAGCTCCTGGTAAGACGCCCCACCTGCTCCGAACGAAACCAAAGAGCTAAGGCTACAATAGAAAGGCCTTACATCGCCCTCGGGCTCGAGGGATCGGCCAACAAGCTCGGGGCAGGTATCATCAAGCACTCCCCCGACGGCTCAACCGATGTTCTGTCGAACGTCAGGCACACCTACATTACACCTCCAGGAGAAGGGTTTCTTCCGCGGGATACCGCCCAACATCACCGGGAATGGGCGTTGACCGTCATAAACGATGCACTGGCTAAAGCAAACGTATCGATGCACGACGTCGACTGCATCTGCTTTACGAAGGGTACGCAATGATTGTGATCATAGTGGTACTGAACTCATCATCGATAAACAGGCCCAGGGATGGGCGCACCACTTGTATCGGTTGCTTTAGTGGCACGTACACTGTCCCTGCTGTATAGCAAGCCTCTAGTTGGCGTCAACCATTGTGTTGGGCGTAAGTACGGATATTATGCTCCGGTTCCGTCATCTAACGTGTTCCTTAGACATTGAGATGGGTCGCCAAGTTACAGGGGCGCAGAACCCCGTTGTTCTGTATGTCTCTGGCGGGAACACCCAGGTCATTGCCTACTCACAACAATGTTATCGGATCTTTGGGGAGACACTCGATATCGCCGTTGGGAACTGCCTCGACCGCTTCGCCCGCGTGATCAATCTGAGCAACGATCCCAGTCCGGGATACAACATCGAACAGGAAGCCAAAAAGTTCGTTCCCAGTGGCGCCTTGATGAACACTAATTTTGACTGATATCTGTGTAGGGGCAAGCGACTGCTCCCACTGCCTTACACCACAAAGGGCATGGACATCAGCTTGTCGGGCATCCTGACGTCCACGGAGGCATACACGCTCGACAAACGTTTCCGTACGAATGGCCCATCCGCTGATGACGGTGAAGACATCATCACACCGCAAGATCTCTGCTTCTCCCTGCAGGAGACTGTATTCGCGATGCTGGTCGAGATCACCGAGCGTGCGATGGCTCACATCGGCAGCAAGGAGGTGCTGATCGTAGGCGGTGTGGGATGTGAGTGCTTCTCCGAACCTTGTTGCGCCACCGCTGTGCGCTGATCAAAGTTTCGCGCTGCGGTAATGTGCATGTGGTTCTCACTTCCCGTCCGCTTCCGTTCATCGACCACGTAACGCAGGCAATGAGCGACTGCAGGAAATGATGGGCGTCATGGCAAGAGAGCGTGGTGGCAACGTCTTCGCCACCGACGAGCGGTATGTAGCCCATCTGCCAATAAGGCTTGCTTCTCTATTCATTTCCGAGGCCGTTCACGTTCACAGGTTCTGCATCGACAACGGTATCATGATAGCGCAAGCCGGTCTTTTGAGCTTCCGTATGGGCTTCGAAACTCCGCTAGCGAAGAGCACCTGCACTCAGAGGTGCGTATATAGTCGGATGTAGCGAGCCAACTGCTAATCTTATCGCTCACAGGTTCAGGACGGATCAGGTACATGTAGCTTGGAGGGCTTGAGAAGATCCAGTGTATCCGGCCACAGCATTCACCCGTGTATCAGTACGTAACACTCGTGTATCGACATATAGATATATCTACTAGCTCTAGGTATCGGCGCAGCCGAGTCCAGAATGGAAATCCAATGGAGAGGTACACACTAAATTACGCAGACAGTTCGAGTCAATGGCCACCATAAGTTACACGGACATATCAATGCGTCCTCGGGGGCCTGGTGAGTCGTTCTACAGCAATTCTAGAGCATGATTAGGCGTGCGCGACGTAATTGTCAACAAGGGCGAAGCCTTCGGGATCGGTCTGCTGCAGCTCCTTCGCCAACACCTCGTATCGGTCCCACCACCAGCCATTGACCTCCTCGGAGTCGCCTCCAGTTCCGCGCGGCTGCTTCCACGGCTTGTCGTGCAGGATGTAATGGAGGCACCGTACCTCATCATCGCGCCACAGGTGGGTGTGGATGGTGCGCAGTGTCTTGAGGGCATTATAACGCCACGACAGCGGGACCCAGCGACCTCGGAAGTAGTCCGCGAGGAAGTCTTGGTCGGGGAAGAGATAGGTCGCGACGAGCGGAGACGTCGCGAGCATGTGGACGATGTCCTTGAGGATGTCGAGGGACGGGTTGAGCACTACGAGCCCGCTGTTGAGCAGGCCATACGGACGGGGGCTGCTGTCCGTAATCTGGGGCGGGTCTGCATCGGGGTGTTCCACGACAGTGTGCGCGCAGTTGGCGGGGATCCTGAAGCAGGTGGCGTCAGCCTACAGGTTTTGTGCTGCCGTTGTAGCCGAGACATACCAGTCCTTGGGGTAATGTGCGAGCTTGCGAGGGTTGCATGCACAGGCGTGTGCGGCCGCAATCCAGTCTTCCTTGAGTTCAAGGTCCAGAAGCTCGTCCATGTTGCGCATCACTATCATGTCCGCATCCAGAAGAACGACCCGCTAGACACCGCCACTAGTGGTTAGCGTATGGTCTCACATTGCCGAAACACGGATGACTTGCATCATACTCGACCAACTCGAATGCCCTATAGGAAAGATATCTTTAGATTGCCGACGGTCTAGCCGCACAGGGGCAAGACACGCACCGCAATTTCGTCCAGGTGTCTCGGAACCGCGCATCGTGCTCTGCTAGCTTGCATGTTCCTTCTGTGGGGTAGAGATGATCTATATCTCGGATGACGATGCCCCGTTTGGCTACCACAGCCCGTACTTCCGGCGATAAGCTGGGAGTGGCCATTGCTACTAGTGGATACCGAGCGCCGACAGACTGCAGACATTCGTGCAGAACAAGGACACCAGGGAGATACGCTGGCGCGGTGAGAAGGGTAACGTATGCCGCTTTGTGGGAGGACATGGCGCAAGAGGGATATGGACAAAATTCGGTCCCTATTCGGACACCATCTTATACGCTGACTCAGGACGAGCCTGCAAGGGACGGCGAGATGGCTGGAAGTACTATTGAGAGCGGACTGGGCACCATACCTGCCGGAACAGGTATCGTGTGCATCGATCACGGTTACTCCCATACCCACCGCAGCGTGAGCGCGGTGATGGAGCGCCGACATACGTCGACGCACACACAAAGGACGGTGGCCAACCGCCAAGTGGTAATGTCGGACTCTCGGAGGAGTGAGAGCAGCATGGGGAGGCGTAGGTCAACGCCACGTACCCTGCACAGAAGCACTTGGACGCTCATAGTCAGGGTGTTTCGGAGCTTCACAGGGCGCCTAAGGTTTTGCGAAGCGTTTGAAATGATACAGGAACCAATCGGGCACGACGGCTTGGAGAGCGCTCACACAAGACTCTAGAGGGTGTGTTCCGGCATGGAACTCATGCGCATAAGTAGCATTGGCATGGGTGATCATACAGATGCATCGTGCGGTGAAAGGAAAAAACTAGTAGTGGAACAACGGATGACGAGCCAATGGCATTCTACCGCAGACGGCTGGGATAACGGGTCCGTTTCAAAAACATGCTCATGAGCGGAATGTAAAGGCGCTACGTACCGAGCCTCACGCTCACTCTCCAGGAGAGCCAAGATGTCCTTCTCGCGGACGGGGCCCTTCACGTTACGGATGATCGTCCGGGTGTGGTCGTCCATGAACTCCACACGGACTTGCGTAACACCACCACGGGAGCCAGTGCGCCCAAGGACCTGTGTATAAGGGTCAAGGGTCAGAGGGGGCCATCGGATGGATGTAGGAGGATGGTAGATGGACCTTGACGACGGTAGCGAGCTTGACGGGGGCTTTTGACGAATCCTGGTCGCAGAATGAGTCCCGAGCATCATCTAAACCGGTGTACAGAGAGTGCTCACCATTTTGTTGCGAGGGGCAAGGCCGAGGACGAGGCTGGCGGTGAGTTTTGGGTCGGTGTACTGGCAGAAAAATAAGGTTCACAGCGTCAGTTCCATACGACCCCGACCGGTATTTGCCGAAGGCGGAGTTTCACCAGGCTCGGAGCCAGACTCCAGTCTCCAATCCAGAAAGGGAGAGCGCTTAGGACGCCAACTTCACCTCCAGTCTGCCTCAATTGTTGCGAGATGGCGCGTATTATGACGAGGCGAGCTACAAGTATACGAACTAGAAAGAGCTATACAATAGTAGGATCTATGCCAAGGTCTGATCGTTTGCCTTCGCCTCCAAGACCTGCTCTGCTACCAACCTCTTTGAGCGCTTCTCTGTACCCTTGCCTTTCAGCACGTTCTCGATGAAGTACTCTCCTGCCTGGAGACGATGTAGGTCAGGACGACTGTTATGCTGTGATTATATGGGGTATATGACTTGCCTTATAGCTACTCCGCACGAGCGGGCCGCTGGCAACGTATAGGAAGCCCATATCTTCCGCAACTTGCTTCCAGCGATCAAACTCTGCTGGCTCAACGTACCGATCGACCTTCATATGACGCTTCGTCGGCCGCATGTATTGACCAAACGTGACCACGTCAACATCGACTTTGCGGAGTTCTGAAGATATAGGGGCTTGTGATCAACAACGCGAGAAAGGCAAGGACAACCTCCGGACTAACCTCGTAGGGCATCCATGATCTGTTCCTCATTCTCACCAACACCGAGCATGATGCTCGTCTTCGTCACACGTACACCCTGCTTCTTCGCGTGTTCAAGAACTCGGAGACTCTGCCTGAACGTCGCGCGCCGGTCCCGGACGAACGGCGTGAGGGCCTCGACGGTCTCGATGTTGTGTGCGTATACGTCAAGTCCGGACTTCGCGACCACGGCGACATGGTCGAGGTTGCCTGCGAAGTCGCCAGTCAATGCCTCAACCAAGATTTGAGGGGCCCTAGGCATGAACGTAAGCATGAGAAGGGGTAGAGATGCTGTCATCGCATACTTCTGCTTGATCTTCATGATGGTCTCAGCGAAGTGATGCGCACCACCGTCCGCAAGGTCTGTGAGCATAGTGTCAGAACGGGCCACGGCGACTTGTAAGGTTCATCCCACCGTCTCGGTCGACAGTCGTTAACACGATGTATCCCAAACCCCATCGGCTGATTGCTTCCGCAGTGTTTTCTGGTTCGTGAGGATCTAGAGGAGGGGGCGTCCTAGATGTCTTCACGGCACAGAACCTGCACCCTCTTGTGCATGTGTCTCCCATGAGCTACCCATGCCGTTAGCAATATGAAACGAAAGTTCAGGACTACGAGCGCACCATGATAGTGGCAGTTGCGGCATTCCGGCCCTCCGCCTCGGTAGCACCCTCCTTTCCACCCCAGCAGTCGCCAATATTTGGACACCGCGCTTCCTCGCAAACGGTGTGCAGGTTCAGGCCCCGTAGATCGTTCTTAATCTTAGCGAAGGAAGCGCCTTTAGGTATGCTCGTCTTGAGGTATGACGGCAGCCTAGGACTATACGCAAGGTGGCCTGTCAACGCGATGTCGTTTCAAGCAGTGATCGCCCCACTCACGTCTTTGCATTGCCCAACACAACGCGGTCGGGGACCCTGTCCGCGATGAAGTCGTCAAACGAAGGCCCCTCGGCCAGAGTCTGACTGAAGGTAGTCTTGGATGAGGACGGCGTAGCCAGACACCGCACTTGTGGCCGGAGTGTGCGCGCGACACGAGCCGCAGTCGAGAGCTGAGACATTGCAAGAGGCATGCCAGACAACCTCAAAGCAAAGAGGAGGCAAGTCGAACAGTCGAAAGAGATGGGTCGAGGCAGACCAAACGGCCTCAGCCTGTGGCAATGGGGAGCTCTGTCATGACTTTGCCGGCGGCATATCCATTACAGGCAAGGCGCGCGCTCGATCACGTCCAATCGCGTCGGCGCGGAGAGCCGTCATGCCATCCTCCCCTTCCTCCTGCCCGTCGTGCTCCGAGATCTGGTGCTGGCTTGTCATGAATACGCTCTCGCGTCGCGAAGAGGAAACGCTTCTCAAGAAAACAAAAGAGAGCGCTCTGAGAGAATGCGACCCCATTGTGAAAGGTGAACGTACTCCTTTTCCTCCATACCATAGTTCTGACACTCTTGGCCTGCCAGAGTTCGCGCAGTGCGCAGAAGGACGAACATTCTCTGTAGCGTGGGAGTGCAGGGGAAAGTTCAAAGCAGTACAAGACTGCATGCACCAGTTGTCAGTCGCGTGCACTTGCTGCAGAATGGAGTCCGTTATGTTGACAAGTCTATCATTTTCAGCACAGGGCCTGAGGCAATGGCAGCCGTTCGCGCCGAATACCTGCGGCTACGGGACGAACAGCAAAAGAACGCCGCTTCTACTTCATCATCATGACATATGTATGGTCCGTTTCATCCTGGCCATACTGCACTCGCGCAAGTTATGACCCTACAGCTACAGTGTCTCGTTTGCTCACGAGTACACGTCTCGTTTGACTTGCCAGCGTTGTAGAATAAGAGTAGAACATAATGGTAATATATCCGTAGTAAATGCTAACACGCCACCATTTCTGCTTACTTCTTTCCGGCAGCAGCAAGCCATTGTTGACGAAGAGCCATAACAGATGTGATGAGACTATCGCAGCTACGGTCAGCAAACAACCACGCCTCCATGAATGAACAACTTACCCGAAGATACCGAGAATCCCATCGTTGAGGTTGACTAGACCAATGTTAGTCGCCGGAATCCAGACGTCCAGGAGGTCCATGATGAACTGGTAGCGAACGGCTTCGCGAGCGACCTGGAGACTCTGAAGCTTGACGTCGCGCTCCGCCTCAAGACTCTTCTCTGCCCACGTCTGGTTCTGAAGCTGCTTGACCTCGTTTGCAAGTCTCCCAGCCTGACAAATCGTGAGGGAGAATAGCATATACCAGTGTGAAAGAACATACCTTGAGGAGACCGTGCACGATGCTAAACACGATGCCAGAGAACCAGAACTGCATGGCCCGCTTGTTGATTTTCTGCGCGGTCGACGGCTTCAAGTTGTAGAACTTGATAGCATGGGCCTAATATCGAGAGGGTTGGGCGAGATGCGAGAAGTAGGTGCAAAGTATCGTACCCAAGCAATGTTGTCCAGAGACAAGTAGCCGAAGTAGCCGATCTGTCTACCAATGGTAGTGATGCGCTCTCCTGTTTCTCCAGGCGTGGCAATTGCTCTGAGAACGGCCTGAGCGTTCTCCATGAACTTGCCAATACGCATGACTAGGGAAGTATGCTGAGGGGAAGTCTCTTGCTGGAGATAGATCGGCACTTACGCTTCCGCCCAAGAGCAAGGTGCGACTTCAGCGCGTCCCATCGCGCTGCCTGGATCTTGTAGCCTCGAGAGAGCAGCAACCAAGCGAAGAAACGCGCGAAGTATTGGATTCCTCGGTAGAGCTTCACGAAGCCTTGAGCTGGTCGGCTACGAGTGTCAGGAAGTATGAGGTCATACCTTGTCCCTCCCGAGGGTCGTGCTGAGAACCTTCAGCGACTGGGAGGTGACCGGATGGAGAACGACTTGAGACGCGACGCTAGCCATGACTATGCGCGAAGCTGAGAAGAGTGAGGTGGGAGAGTGCAAGAAAGGTGTGGTAGGGCGATTGCTTCCGGTTCGGCCGTGCGTGCATCTGGGGAATCATGCACGTCACCGACCCGGTCACGTGAGCCGATGATTATTGCCCTGTGATTGTCCAAAGCGACATGTCTTGCGACTCGAGTCGAGAGCCGGTGTCGGGCGAGGTCACTGTTCAAACGTTCACCATCTGCCTCTCCAAGCACCTTCGCCGAGACACTCTCCTAGCCGTTCGACACCGTCGCAATACCATCGGAAATGGAGAAGACGGGATTTGGTCGAAAATGGCGCGTCTACGGGAGAATTCGGGAAACGGATCGGGACTAGGCGGCAACCCCGCCAGCGAAAGGTCTCGCATATATCGCCAACGCCTGCCTCCACTCGTCCCTCGCACATCGCTTCGCACACACTACTAGAGCTCTGAGAGCAACCCGTTACCCTTTCGCCCTACATTATTCTCTTCTATAAAATGGCCGGAATCCGCCTCGCACGCGCTACTCTGGTGAGTTTGTCAATAAGGCTCAGTCTAGACGTGTACTCATGTGATTACCCCGCGCGGCCTACCCCGATCCATGACGGTAGCTCGAATCCGCCCGGGTTCCCTCAACTCGTTTGTTCTCGACCTCATCTACCCTAATGGTTCGCTCTTCTCATATCGTGGCGGAGGGAGAACGAAGCGGTAACACTTGACTGCAGGAGCAGAAGTACCGTATCGAACGCGACACCTTCGGTGAGCTCCAGGTTCCCGCAGATCGTTACTGGGGGGCACAAACACAACGGTGCGTCGAACGAATTCTTCCTTAGTTTGCCAATCCTCATGTAGGATCGTGCAGTTCTCTGCAGAACTTCGACATCGGTGGTCCTGCTGAGCGTTTGCCGGAACCTCTGATCAAGGCTTTCGGTGTGCTGAAGAAGGCGGCCTCGATCGTGAACGTTGGCTATGGCTTGGACCCAAAGGTTGGCGAGGCTATTCAGAAGGCGGCTGATGAGGTGCGCTGCGTAGTTCTCTTCAACTGTATGAGCAGACCGTTGACATCATCCGGTAGGTGATCTCTGGCAAGTTGATCGACGAGTTCCCGCTGGTGGTCTTCCAGACTGGTAGCGGCACTCAGAGCAACATGAACGCGAATGAGGTGAGGAAGCTTGCCATCGCAATCGCCGTCCGTCGCCTCGTCCCTAACCCCACATGAACAGGTCATCTCGAACCGTGCCATTGAGATCCTCGGTGGAGAGCGCGGTTCCAAGAAGCCAGTTCACCCTAATGACCACGTCAACATGAGCCAGAGCAGCAACGACACGTACGTGCACTGACAGTATATCGTGGGTATTGGCTCACCCCCATGTAGCTTCCCCACCGCAATGCACGTTGCTGCTGTCACTGAGATTCACCGCTCACTCATCCCCGCCCTTACTGAGTTGAGGGATGCTCTCGATGCGAAGGCAAAGGAGTTCGAGCACATCATCAAGATTGGCCGTACTCACTTGCAGGTGCGGTCGATGTATATGAATGCATATCGGGCGCTAGCTGACACTATGTATAGGATGCGACACCTCTGACCCTCGGCCAAGAGTTTAGTGGCTACGTCCAGCAATTGACCAACGGCATTGAGCGCGTCAAGGATGTCTTGCCTCGTCTCAGCCTCCTCGCTCAGGGTGGTACTGCTGTCGGCACTGTAAGTG
Organism: Earliella scabrosa; assembly: GCA_022605405.1. Classification (NCBI taxonomy): domain Eukaryota; kingdom Fungi; phylum Basidiomycota; class Agaricomycetes; order Polyporales; family Polyporaceae; genus Earliella; species Earliella scabrosa. The sequence goes on along the minus strand of JABYQQ010000003.1, from coordinate 859,031 downwards.
CTCGAACACTTCTTGTCTACGATCAGGGCTGACTTGCCACCAGGGTCTGAACACGAAGAAGGGCTTCGACGTAAAGGTCGCAGCCGAGATCTCGAAACTTACTGGGATCGAGTTCAAGACGGCGCCCAATAAGGCAAGTCCGCATGGTCCGCAATAGGTGTAGATCACATCTCACTCATCGTCTCCAGTTTGAGGCACTTGCGTCTCACGATGCGCTGGTGGAAGCGCACGGCGCCCTGAACACCGTGGCAGTTTCGTTGATGAAGATTGCTAACGACATCCGGTACCTTGGCTCCGGGCCTCGTTGTGGTTTGGGCGAACTTCAGCTCCCGGAGAATGAGCCTGGAAGCAGCATCATGCCGGGGAAGGTCAACCCCACGCAGTGTGAGGCGATGACCATGGTGGCTGCTCAGGTCATGGGCAACAACACGGTCGTCAGCATCGCTGGCTCCAACGGCCAATTTGAGGTGCGTGGAAGACTCTGGACTACAATCACGGGGCGGTGCTGACAATTGTTTTAGTTGAACGTGTTCAAGCCGGTCATCATCAAGAATGTGCTGCAGAGCATCCGGCTTCTGTCGGATGGTGCGTTCCTTTGTGTGATTGCCCACGTTGTGTAATAACGCCTTCAACAGCCTCGCGCTCGTTCACAAAGAACTGCGTCGTGGGTATCCAGGCGAACGAGAAGCGCATCAGCACCCTTCTACACGAGTCGCTTATGCTTGCGACGATCCTCAACAGTCATCTTGGATACGACAGTGCGTTCTTGCCGTTCTTTGTGTACGAAGCAACGGAGACTAATTGTCTTGGGCAGATGTTGCGAAGTGCGCGAAGAAGGCCCACAAGGAGGGCACAACGCTGAAGGAAGCGACCGTTGCTCTTGGCTTCCTGACCCCAGAGGAGTTTGACCAGAAAGTCCGTCCGGAGTTGATGTTGTACCCGGATGAGGCGTGAGATGCTATGTCATATCATTTTGGGTCATAGTGCGGACGTATATGATGTGACAATGACAACTCGGCGACGATCTGACGAGTGGACGAGATCGCGCGCGATGGCGCGGGCGACGTTGCATGGTCTGCTGGCGGGCGAGCGGCGGCACTGAATGTGTATGTAGACTGACAGCCTGTAGGGCGTCGTGGGCAGACGCGGGCAGCATTCGGGGGTGGGGGTGGGGGTGTGACAGGGGCGGCGAGTGTGACACGGTGGAGGAGAGAAGGGGCGGCATGGGGGACCCAAAAAGGGATATGGACATATTTGTAGCAAGACGAAATCCTATGAGACTGCTCGCTGGGCAAATTGCGGGATAGCCGTGGCTCTTCGGGCCCGGCCCCTCATCATTCCTGCCTAGCCTTTCTCCCCGTCTCCTCCTCGTCTGCCCCGACCGTCGTGCGCCGCGAGCGACACCCGCGACACACCCGCACTCGCACACTCCGCCCGATTCGTCAACTCGTCCACGGGGCTGTCTGGGCTTGTTGTTCAGTGTGTCATCCTTGGGCGCTTCACAGCCTGTCCAGCAGTCCACGGAAGCAAACCTATTTATTCAAGCCCATCTTTGCACGCACCACGTCGCCCGCCCCTCCCCCCGACAATGTCGCTCAAGCATATCCTCAACGACGATCCCCCCGTCCACTCCCCCGCTCCCCCCTCGCAGCCCCCAGCGACCAATGGCGGCCCAATCTTGGTCGTCGCTCCCCAGCCGGCTGCGCCAATGGTGTCCGTCTCTCCCCAGCCTTCACTCCATCGGGAGCCTCGTTCACATTCCGCCGGACACGAAGTCGAACCGGCGCCTGGCGCACGCGAGTACCCATACCAGCACCAGTCGGGCTCATATCATAGTCCAGCTCAGTGGGAGCACCACAACGGCGACAGGCTCCAGGCCGACGACATCCCGTCTGGCCCGAGCAGCACGTACTATGCAGAGCAAGAGGAAAGTGCGACGCCTTCGCCGCGTATATCGAATGGAACTCCGGTCGGTGCAAGGCAGAAGGAGGACGCGGTGGAGGGGAATGGAAGGGTGCTACGAAAGAGGAAGCTGCCAGATGACGATGAGGACTACCAGCCTCCGGGACAGAAACGCGTAAGTGTCGTGTTCGACTTCCTCCGCCGTACCATGTGTCATTGAGCCATGTCACTTCAGCAATTGCGTCGTACTCCCCGGACGCGCCAGCAGCACCGGAACGCGACACCCGCCTCGGAGGTGGTGGAGGATACGCCCACGGAGGAACCACCAGAGTCTGCGGATGAAGAGACGAGACCTTCGTCTGATCTGGAGGATTGCCCGGACCTCTGGTGGTCGGAGCTCGGTAACTATATCATAGAGACCCACAAAAGGCAGAAGCAAGTCGATGCCTGGTTTTCTCGCTGGATCATAGTGAGTTGCCAGCACAGTGCTGATGGCCTGCATGCTCATTACATGACTACTCAAAGGAACGCGACTCCATCACGGCCTACCGGATGTCCCACCACTACAGGGATAGACTTGCGCGGATTCCTCCACCCCCACCTCCATTGCCGCCTCCGCCTCCCATCGAAGACGAGCCATTGCTGCTCAAGATGCGTGCCCCCTCCCCATCGTCTGACGTGTATGAGGTTGGACATCCTGACTTCCACTCCGATGTCATGTACATGGGAGATGAGGGCGGCCGTGACTTTGACGACGTCGCTCCGAGTGGTCGGCGGAAAGGCAAGGGGAAGGAAGTCGCTAAACGGCCTCCTGTCGCTACTTCGGACGGCGATAGCGATTCGGATGTACCAATCAGCGCCATGCGTCCCCCGCAGAAGAAGAGACGGGTCGAGAGGGACAACGGAGATCTCGCTGACGATCAGCGGTCTGTCATTGACGAGCCTATCTCAATGATCGGTGTGTCGCCCGCGCACAAGCTGGTCACGAACGCGAAAGGTCGAGGCAAAGGAAAGCAACGCGAACAGAGCGCAGACAGTGTGTCCGCCACACCAAAACAACGCAAGAAGCCTGGTCCTCGGAAGAAGCTGGACAATCTGCCACCGGCGACACAGGAACTCCTTGGTGTTGGCTCTGCTGCACCATCCGTCTCCGGAGACGCTACCCCCGTTGGTTCTCGACCTCCGTCCCCCACACCCACTAACATCTCTGCGATGTACGAGTTGGACGAGGCCATTCCACCTTTGAAGAGAGCAAGGAAGGTCGACGACGCGGCGATGATGAAGCGGGTCAAGAACCTGGAGGAGGCTCAGCGCAAGGTCTGGATGAACATTGCACGCCGCGACGTCGCGAAGGTACATTTATCAACTCTCGTTGATCTATCCCCCACTGAGCATTACACCGTCGTAGGTCTACAAGTATCATGTCACCGGTTATCAGATCCGTCGGTCCCAGATGAGCCGTCTTGCGACGTTATCCTCTATACAGGCACGGCGGCCATTCGTGAAGACAGCCAAGGCAACAAAGGACGTGCAGGCCAAGGCGAAGCGACTCATGCGCGAGATGCTTGTCTTCTGGAAGAAGAACGAGAAGGAGGAACGCGATGTGCGCAAGCGTGAGCAGAAAGAGGCCATCGACCGTGCCAAGGTCGAGGAAGAGAAACGCGAGGCGGCGAGGCAGGCGAGGAAGCTGGAGTTCCTTATCAGCCAGACCGAGCTGTACAGTCACTTCGTCGGGAACAAGCTCAAGAGTATGTACACTTCGTTCAATATCTCTGGATGAGCAACATCTGACGACCGTCATTAGCTGCTGAACTGGAGGGTGGCGACGCGCAGGCCCACGTCCCTGCTGGTGCTAGTGTTGCTGATGTCGAGCCTGACAAGCTGCAGGATATCGACTTCGATGATGGTGAGTGGCCCTCCAGCCATAGCCCTACAGTATCTCATTGCTCACAATATTCTCCAGAGGACGAGACGAACATGCACCGACACGCCCGTAACAATGCGCAGGCTGCAATTGCCTTGGCCAAGAAGAGGGCGCAAGAGTTCGATACCCAAGCAGCTCTGGAGCGCAAGACGAACGAGGCTCTTAAGCTCGCGAAGCGTCAAGCGCACATCCGGGCCGACGAGGATGTAGATACGGGTGTTCCCTCGGGGACCCCGCTTGTCGATCGTATGTATCGCACTCTCTGTGCCAACGTTCGGCTCCTGACTCCCGATTAGTGGACTCCGACGAGCTCAACTTCCAGAACCCGACGTCACTCACTGGCGAGCTCACTATCGCTCAGCCGAAGATGTTGATGGCGACGCTCAAGGAGTATCAGCTGAAGGGTCTCAACTGGCTTGCAACTCTGTACGAGCAGGGTATCAACGGTATCCTCGCAGACGAGATGGGTCTTGGGAAGGTGAGTGGAAGAACTATATACATATTCGTGAATAGCATATTGAGAGCTCGCGCAGACCGTTCAATCCATCTCGCTATTGGCATACCTTGCGGAGGCTCATGACATATGGGGGCCGTTCCTTGTCGTTTCGCCCGCCTCCACGTTGCACAATTGGCAGCAGGAGATCACGCGTTTCGTGCCCAAGCTGAAGGCCTTGCCTTACTGGGGCAATCCGAAGGATCGTGCGACGCTACGCAAGTTCTGGAGCAAGAAGGAGATCAGCTACGACCAGGATGCGCCGTTCCATGTGCTCATCACAAGTTATCAGCTCGTGAGTTGGGTTCGAATACTACCGGATCAGCTGCTAATTGTCCTGGACAGGTTCTGCAAGACCAGCAGTACTTCCAGCGTGTGAAGTGGCAATACATGATTCTGGACGAGGCGCAGAACATCAAGAACTCGTCCAGTGCTCGTTGGAAGACGTTGCTTGGTTTCCAATGCAGGAACCGGCTCCTCCTGACTGGTACCCCGATCCAGAATTCCATGCAAGGTGCGTCGCGTCCCGCCCATGTTCAGTACCAAGTATACTCAATGGAACCTCAGAGCTGTGGGCCCTGCTGCACTTCATCATGCCCAGCCTGTTCGACTCTCATGACGAGTTCAATGAGTGGTTCTCGAAGGACATCGAGAATGCTGCGGAGAACAAGGGCAGTCGATTGAACGAGCATCAGTTAAGGCGTCTGCACATGATCCTGAAACCGTTCATGCTGCGTCGTGTGAAGCGACATGTGCAGAACGAACTCAGCGACAAGGTACGATCCAATTGGAGACCTACATCGCAATGCTGATGTTTACTGCCAATACAGATCGAGAAGGACATCTATGTGGAGCTCAGCGCACGCCAGCGCGGTCTGTACAAGGCACTCCTGGCCAACGTGTCTGTACAGGACCTGTTGGAGAAGGCTGCGAACCTGGGCGATGCCGACTCCGCTCGGTCACTGATGAACCTCGTCATGCAGTTCCGCAAGGTGTGCAATCACCCGGAGCTGTTCGAGCGCGCCGATGTTGTCGCGCCATTTTCCTTTTCCGAGTTCGGCAGGTCTGGCCCGTTGAACCGCGAAGGCGACTTTGTCCAACTACCCTACTCCACCCGCAACCCGATCGAGTACACGATACCCACATTGTTTTTGCAAGATGGCGGCCTTGTCAACGTCCCTCAGGAGAACTCGCTCATGCGGACCGGAGACGGGCCTTTGGCGAGGATGATGAACATCTGGTCCACCGACGCTATCTACCGCTCACTTCAGGAAGATTGTGAGATATTAATCACAGTGATCTTTTGTGTTCAGCTGCTGAATTTGTCTTGCAGCTTCTGCTTTCGCCTTCTTGAAGTTTGTTGATATTGCCCCTGGCGAAGTGCACGCCTTCCACTCATTACCAACCTTCGCGCGGCAAATCCGTGCTCTGCAACTGGAGCGCCGAAGGATTCCAACGGACATGCTGACCGAGTATGTTCACTTTATGCCCTGTCGAGACTCCAGTGCCCTATGCTAACTACGATGATAGCGACCTCGACTCTGTGACTCGCGCAACGAGTCCGTATGCGCTCTCTCCGTTGGATCACCTCCGTAATGTCCAGGTTGGTGACGAGCTGCCCAGCCCGTTGGAGATAGCATCGTCAAGATGGGCAACATCATGCTTATCCAGAGCGGAGTTGCGGTGGTTCATTCCTCCGGTCGTCGCCCCTCCCATTTCGGTGTATAGTGCCGACCGTACCTTCGTCGAACGTCAAGCTCAGATTGTTGAGGCACCGGAAGAGTCCCTTGCTCTGTATGGTATGCCTCAGCACATGTGGGACTCGGAGCTTGCGTGCTCCAGGTACCGCCAGGAAGTCGGTGACATCCCTGTCTCCGGCCTGTTTGGCAGTTCCCCCTTGGATCAGCTTCCTCTGTCACCGATGCAAGTACCGGAAGCGAAGAGACTTATCTACGACTCCGGCAAGCTCGCAAAACTAGACGCTCTCCTCCAGGAACTCAAAGCAGGGGACCATCGTTGCTTGATCTACTTCCAGATGACACGCATGATGGACCTTATGGAGGAGTATCTCATCTTCCGTCAGTACAAGTATCTGCGTCTCGATGGTTCGTCCAAGCTGGAAGATCGTCGCGACATGGTTATGGAGTGGCAAACGAGGTGCGTTTACCTCAACCATGCGGACGCGAGCGCCATTGTTGATGATCGTCTCCAGGCCCGACATCTTCATCTTCATCCTGAGTACCCGTGCTGGTGGTCTGGGTATCAACCTGACGGCTGCCGACACCGTTATATTCTACGACCACGACTGGAACCCCTCCAACGACGCACAGGCTATGGATCGTGCCCACCGTCTCGGCCAAACGCGCCAGGTCACGGTATACAGGTTGATCACGAAGGGGACGATAGATGAACGGATCGTGCAACTCGCCAGGGTGAAGAAGGATGTAAGTGTCTGGTATCGAGTCCACTTTTGATTTGATACTGACTTCGCGTTCAGGTCCAAGACATCGTCGTCGGGAACAAGACCTTCACCGATGTCGCGAAGCCAAACGAGATTGTACAGCTCCTGCTCAACGACGACCAGCTTGCCAATGCAAACCTCGGTTCTGGCGGGGCCATGTCCGCAAAAGCAGCAGGCAAGAGGCCAGCAGGTACCGATGCCGCAGTCGACTTGTGGAACGAGGAGGGCGACGAGTTCTTCGGGGGACAACCGTCGACGGCGCAGGCTGGGTTCGGCGGTGATGGTGACGACGACCCCCCGCCTGTGGTCACGTCTACCCGTGGAAGGAAACGAGGCGGACGCGGCGGTGGCGGAGAGTCGACCCCTCGTGGGCGGAGAGGAGGCCGCGGTCGGAAAAAGGTTGCCGCAGCAGACGTGGACTCATGATCGCTGGTGTGCCTCATGCACCTTGACTTTATTCTCTGCGTCTCGTATTCACTTACAGGTAGTGTATGTTGTTGCTCTAAGCTCCCTGCTCTCGTTGCTCGCTACTGTACTCCGACCTAGATTCACTGCGTTCCATGTACCCGTACATTATGGCATCTTATGATTTTTGTATTATTGTGTACTGCATGTTACACGTGCATCACAAACCTCTAGTCTGTCCATATCGCGCGACGCGCAGACTGCAATGTGGGCACGCAACTGGTTCACGATTGCAACATTGGATCAAGTGCCCAGTTACGTCAGCTGCCGCTAGTGAGATCTATGCGAGATCCACGATCAGATTTTGCGAAAGACGAAGCGAACCGGCGAGCCGTCCGAGTCCCATCCACCAGTCGACCATCTACATGACTCTGCATACTCCTCCTCAACCCCCCATATTTATCTGCACGAGCAGCTCGCCGACGTTCAGCTCTTGGGTCTAAACACAAATCTTGTACGCACAAACGCCGGTATACGACTCGATCTGACTCTTCAAGAGCGTCTCTCATCCAAGAAGAAATCCCGAGTCGCTGGCCTTTCGCGATATTCTTCTAGTGACAAGTGCAGGCGGTTTGCGCCTTGACTGCTGAGCCTTTCGATGGCGCCAAAGAAGAAGAAGACCCAGCTCAAGCCGGTCGCCCGGGGCTTTGCGACAACGTCGGTACCCAAGAAAGTGGTGGAAGTCCCCAAGGAACCAGAGACACCTGACCCCAAGGACACACCGAGTTCGCATGATGAGAAGGCTGGCGACTCGGTCACTGAGCATCCTACGGGAACGCCGGCGACGGACGTCAACACTTTGAGCGAAGCCGACCAAGTCCTACAAACGTTCATCGACAAGTTTCAGGACAAGGTGGAGAAGGAGATCGTCAGGACAGTGAAGGTGAGACCTGCGTTGCTAGAGTGTGAATGGGGCATGCATGAACAGCCGTACATACAGGCTATTGAACAAGAGCGGCGTTTCTCTGAAACCCTCCTGCGCCTCGAGCTAGACCCCCGCTTCGTTGACCGCATCGTAGAACTTGGGCTGGAATACGAGAACTCAGAATGTATGTATCTGTACGGTCCTAATCGAAACCATCTTGACGATATATGTAGCCACCAAGTCGATTGATGAACCTGAAGACAAAGCCATCGTGCGACTAGCCATAACTTATGGTGTGCTGCGACGCCTCGGCTTCTCAGAGGCCCGGGTGGAAGAATGCTTGCGGGCCATAAGTGGAGTAGACATGGATGAAGCATTTGAATGGGTATGTCAGCATACTGCATTTTCATAACGGACTGCCGATACTGTAGACAGCTCCATCTCCATTGCGACGAGGAAGAGTTAGGTGTTCATCAAGGCGAGTATACCGTATTTGCGTTCTTCCTGGACTGAAGGCTACAACAAACCTAGTTATACAGTAGAGCAATTCGAGCCAAGGACGCCAATGACACCTAGAACGCCGCGAACGCCTCGACCTACGCATTTGCGGTCAGATACAGGATCAGCCTCATCTAGGTCCACGCCATCAAGCCCCAGCATCAGGTCCTCTTTAGACGTCAATGCCCCCGTATTCGTTCCAGGCAGGAAGCATCTAGACGCAACCCCCCAGCACAATCGCACACGTTCAGAGACCACAGATGGCACCTCCACCCCGGCTTCCGATCCAGCGCTGGTAGAGACAGATAGCAGCGCTCACGAGTCCCTCCGCTGGTCACCGGTAGAGGACCCAAATAGCGAGTTCGTTAGACTGAAGCTACGTATCATGGACCTTACGACTCATCGGCGGGCGGACGAGAAGGCCGACGCGGCGTTTCTCCAGGACCTTCAACGCCGACTCAAGAACGTACAGGACGATTATCTCTTCGATAAGCGGGAAGCGGACGCACTATACAAAGAAGAGCGGAGCAAGGTCGAGGCCGCAGCCCTACAGGCCAAGCTGCGCGGTCTAGACGACTCGACTCCCATGAAGCCCTCCCGTGCTTCCAAGAAGGTGAAAGAACCGCCTTCCCGCGCCGAAAGCACGGCGACCACATCTGATGTCTTCGACGGCGATGAGCCTGCTGGCGGCATGTTCGAACTACTGGAGCAGATGCCCGAGACGGAGACAACTGAGGCGGGAACGACGGTCCAGGTCCGAGACTTGGCTCTACCGAAGCATTGGTCCGGTCGCACCCCCAAGCTCCTCCTTTCCGAAATTGTTCGCAAGACGGACAAGTATGCGGTCATCTCGTACAGCTGTATCTCTGGGTCTAGCCGCGCGAAGAGATCCTTAGTTGACATACGCTGGGACGGAGGCAAGACGCAGAGCTGGTCCATGGACGACGTTGCTTGCTACGATCAGACGCAGGCCGAGCAGTATATCTCAACTGTTGCATTGCATGCCTTGTCTTTCCCCCAGTCGGATGGCTTTTCCGTCGGCGGCACCGCGACTGCAAGCAGTCAAACCTCGTTCCGTCTCCTTCCACCAGTTTTCCGGGACTTGTGGGACGAGCTGGAGCAGAAACGTCGTCTGAGTGACGATAGTACCAACCGCGCCATATGGAGCAAACTGCGCACCATCCTGGAACCTAAATTGACGCCATCTGGCAAGGTCAGTCCATCTGAAGGCATAGCTGGATGCAATATGTTCACATGAATGTACATTAGGCTGGAAGCCGACCCTCGAAGCTTGCCGCGGAGTCCAAAGAGTACAATTATGGTCGCCAGTTCGACCATGGCAGCGACATAGCGCCGGAGCAGATCATTGCAGACTTCCAGGCACGACAAGCCAGTCCGGCATATCAGGAGATGCTCGTGAGTTGGCCTCGAGTGCATCGTACTTGCATCTGCTGATGCTGGTATCTGGACTAGAAACAACGGAACATGCTCCCTATGGCTCAGTACAAACAGGACCTGTTGTCTCTGCTGGAAATGTCTCAAATCGTGGTTCTCAGCGGTGAGACTGGATGGTAAGTTATGCTGCTCCACCGTGTCTATCGTGTTCCGACATCGCTTGTAGTGGCAAATCAACACAAGTCCCAGCATTCATCCTCGAGGATCAACTCCTGAAAGGTCGGCATTGCAAGATCTATTGCACCGAGCCTCGACGTATATCGGCCATCTCTCTTGCGCAACGCGTTTCACGAGAGCTGGGCGAACCTGCGGGTGTCGTGGGTACCGGCAACTCACTCGTGGGTTACGCCATACGACTCGAGAGCAACATCAATCGTCGCACTCGTCTGGCGTATGTCACGAACGGTATCGCTCTCCGCATGCTGGAGGGCGGATCTGGGCAAGGCGGTCAGGGAACTGCGTTCGATGAGATCACAGTATGTCCAATCTATCATGCAAAGGAGATGTGCTTAGTTGTGTCTGCAGCATATCATAATTGACGAGGTGCACGAGCGCACCATCGAGTCAGACTTCCTTCTCATCGTCTTGAAGTCGCTCTTGCTCCAGCGACCTGAGTTGAAGTAAGTTTAGTCAGACTGGTGATAGCTAGTCCAAACAGACTGACAGTCACGCTGTAAAGGATCGTTTTGATGTCTGCGACCCTGGAAGCAGATAAGATCTCAAACTACTTTGGCGGTTGTCCTGTGTTGTCAGTTCCTGGACGTACCTTCCCAGTGGATGTGCGCTTCCTGGAGGACGCGGTTGAATTCACTGGTTGGAAAGTCACCGAAAGCTCGCCCTACGCCCGGAGAGGTAGGACATAACCAATGCATGCGTCGCGTCGACTTAGCAATGCGATCTTAGGCAAGGACAAGTTCCACCGCAACAAGTCTCGCGAATGGACCGAAGACACCGCTGCAGGGGAGGATGACGATGATGAACAGGGTCAGCAAGAGAACGTCACCTTGGAGAAGCGGTACTCGCCCGAGACTATCTCAACAGTCAATCTCCTCGACGAACGACTCATTCCCTACGATCTCATCATCCGATTGCTGGAGCGAGTATGCTTCGACGACCCTGCATACACCACGTATTCGGCTGCCATTCTGATCTTCATGCCGGGCATGGGCGAGATCCGGCGCCTGAACGACATATTGACGGAACATCGTGCTTTCAGCGCTGAGGATCAGTTCCGCATCTACCCTCTGCACTCGACCATCTCCAGTGACCAGCAAGGGGCCGTCTTTGATATCCCACCTCCGGGTGTCAGGAAGATCGTCATTGGTACGCCACTGCAACCCATTGCACCGTATAGGATTTGCTCCATACCTGACTGATGCGCCTTTAGCTACCAACATCGCTGAGACTGGTATCACAATCCCTGACATCACATGTGTCATCGACACTGGCAAGCATCGTGAGATGCGCTTTGACGAGAAGAGACAGATCAGCCGGCTCGTCGAGACGTTCATCGCGAAGAGCAATGCCGCTCAGAGGCGAGGCCGTGCAGGTCGTGTACAGAGCGGTCTATGCTTCCATCTGTTCACGAAGGCCCGGCACGACACCAAGATGGCGGCACATCCGGACCCTGAAATTATGCGTCTCAGCCTCAGCGACCTGGCGTTGCGCATCAAGATCATGAAGGTGAACCTCGGGTCTTCAATCGAGGATGTGCTATCGCGAGCGTTGGATCCTCCGCTTGCTATCAACGTGCAAAGAGCCGTGTCCGCCTTAGTCGAGGTACTTCCTTGGTGTTTGATCATAGACGGTCGAATCTCATCGCTTTCGCAGGTCCGTGCATTGACCTCAAGCGAGGAAATCACACCCATGGGACGGCTGCTCAGCCAGCTCCCTACCGATGTTCACCTGGGGAAGTTCCTGCTGGTAGCCACGCTTTTCCGCTGTCTGGATCCTGCCCTCACCATCGCAGCGACCCTTAACTCGAAGTCGCCGTTCCTCACACCTATGGGCTTAGAGGCGGAAGCGGAGAAGGCGAAGCTTTCTTTCCGCGTTGGTGCGTACGCGTGGGTGTATGGAGAAATACGGGACCTCTAATACTGCACCCTAGAGAACTCTGACTTCCTGACGCTTCACAACGCCTTTGCGAGTTGGAGACGCGCCAGCGGCAACAGTTTTGCGCGGAAGTTCTGCAAGGCCAACTATATGAGCCACCAGAACTTGCAACAAATCGAGGAACTGAGACAGCAGTTTTTGAGGCAAGTGTCGTCAGTGGCTCTGCGCGTTTTGCAACTGACCATATGCTAGTTACTTGGTGGACTCGTCTTTCATTCACGTCGACCGAGCGTTTGTGAAGGAGCTCAGCAGGTGGGTATCACGATATACTCCATCGTATCAGGATGGCTCATGGTCGTGCAGAGCCCGCTATGGTCGAAGTAAGACTCGCTTCGTGACGGTTCCCTCGGATCTGGATGCGAACGCGGGTAATGCTGCTATCGTTCATGCTGCCCTAGCGGCGGGGCTGTATCCCAAGATACTCTCTGTCGACCCGATCAAAGGAGAGATGCGGACCATCACGAACAACCAGCCTGCCTCGTTCCATCCCTCCTCGGTCAACTTCAAGAGACGTCTGGGGGAGTTCGGGGTGAACCACCTGTGCTACTTTACCCTCATGTAGGTGCATTACCATCGTCGGAGTTACCTCAACTCACGACTTCCCTAACCCTACCCCAGGCACTCCAAGAAGTTGTATGCGTGGGAGACAGGCCCTGTCGAGGATATGGCGTTGCTCTTGCTTTGCGGAGATGCGGAGTTCAAGGTGAGCGAGATCCTGGTTTCTAGCCCAACAAACTGATGTGAACGCGAACATAGCTCATGGCCGACTCAGCGGCGATCGACCGCAAGGTCCGCTTCCGCATTCCGCCCAAGACCAGTATCGCTCTCAAGCTACTTCGAAGCCACCTCGGTTCCATCTTGTCTACGCAGTTCCGCACGCGGCCACTCACCGAGTCGCAAGTGCGCTGGAACGAGATTGCGATGATGATACTGGGGAAGGTGAAGCTGGAAGGGCCACCGCAACTCCAGGACGGTGTTACATTGGTCGTCAACAGTCGGCCGTAGTAAGACTGTCTATCCTGTACGATCTGACACTCATTTGTAGCCATCTTATCTATTCCTGCTCTGGCGTGCGAGGTAGAAGCAAGAAAGAGATGCATTGGAAAGCGAGTGCAGAGCATGCGAGCCATAAGGATAATGCGATAGTCATGCTAGGGTAGCCTACAACATATGCGTACGTCATGATAGAAGGATAGGTTTAGTCTTCCTCCTCGTCGTCACCCGCCTGGATGTTGTAGAAGCGGAGCTGGTACACGTCCTTGGAAGAGGCAACAACGCTGTGATGCGGATGAGTATCGACTTCAGGGGCATAGAAGTGAGACGACATACCGAATCCAGTCACGCAGAGAGTTCTTCTTGAGGAACTTTTTGGTGAGGTACTTGAGGTACCGCTTGGACAGGGGGATGTTAGAGGTCACGGTGACCTGCTTGTCGCCTGAAGAATGCGAGATCAATTTCGGCGCGAGACGGAAGTGATATTGTAGGGCGTACCATCCCGGTGAATCTTGACGCTCTCGCCAAGCTGACCAGTCTTGCCGTCGACCTTGATACGGTCGTGCAAGAACTTCTCGAAAGCCGCACCGTCGAAGACACCGTCACCCGCAGGGCGGGAGTAGTCAATGACAAACTTGTGCTTAGCAGCAGCGGTCTTTCCGGTGGCGGCCTTGGGCTAGAGGACACAGAGAGAGCAGAGGGAAACCCAGAGTTAGCCTACTGAGAAGATAACTCAGCAAAGCAGTACTGGGAGCTAACTAACCATCTTGACGAAGGGCAGGCGTGGACGTCGAGTCTTGAGGCGTTAAGGATGTCTTCCACAATACTCAGCACACAAATTCCGTAGCGGGCAGCAACTGTACAGTTCCTCGCGCATCTTCACACGCCTCGGCCATGACCGAGCGCCGTCTCGATCGTTCCCACGAAGGCGCATCACGCAAGCCCTAACCCCGAGTCTGATCGTGGGAGTGCAAAAGTTGAGAGGCGTGTTGCGGGCGGGAGTCGGCGACTTGGACCGATCCCTCAAAAACGCTCTGCACGATGGCCTCCAGCAGCAAGCTCTCGCGCGGTCAGGTCGCGTCGGCTCAGGTCAGCGGTGACTACGCCATCAAGCCCGAGAGCTCCCAGCCGACGCTGGACACGTCCCAATGGCCGCTGCTCCTCAAAAACTACGACAAGCTGCTTGTTCGCTCTGCCCACTTCACACCCATTCCCTCTGGCTGTAGCCCGTTGAAGCGCGACATAACAACCTATGTCAAGTGCGCAGCCATGTTCATCGTCACTCTCGTAGTGCTGACCGGATGTCGGAAACCAGGTCTGGCGTTATTAACCTCGACAAACCCTCCAATCCTTCGTCTCACGAAGTTGTCGCATGGCTTCGGAGGATATTGCGCGTGGAGAAGACAGGGCACAGTGGCACCCTTGACCCCAAGGTTACCGGCTGTCTGATCGTCTGTATCGACCGCGCGACGCGTCTGGTCAAGTCGCAACAGGGTGCAGGTGCGTGTGAGTACTCTGCTACCGCAGTAACTGCAATGAACGCGGTCGTACAGGAAAGGAGTACGTTGCTGTCCTCCGACTACACTCTGCCCTCCCCAACCCAACCGCCCTCCCTCGCGCCATCCAGACCCTCACTGGCGCGCTATTCCAACGACCCCCACTCATCTCCGCCGTGAAGCGTCAACTCCGCATTCGTACCATCTACGAATCAAAACTCCTCGAGTTCGATGAGAAGCGCAACCTCGCTGTCTTCTGGGTATCATGTGAAGCCGGCACTTACATTCGGACGCTCTGCGTGCACCTCGGGCTTCTGCTTGGCGTGGGCGGACACATGCAGGAACTTCGGAGAGTGCGGAGCGGTGCGCTGAGCGAGAACGATGACATGGTGACCATGCACGACGTCCTCGACGCGCAGTGGATGTACGACAACACTCGCGATGGTGCGTCATCTGCACATAATTCATGTGAGTCGCTGACTGTGGCGCACAGAGTCGTACCTGCGCCGTGTCATTCGTCCCCTCGAGTCTCTGCTTGTGGGCTACAAGCGCATAGTCGTGAAGGATAGCGCAGTCAACGCCGTTTGCTACGGCGCAAAACTGATGATCCCCGGTCTGCTCCGTTACGAGGCCGACATCTCATTAAACGAGGAGGTCGTGCTTATGACGACAAAAGGTCCGTTCGTGCTTCGCCTTCCATATCTTCTCGTGTCTCATCTCGATGCATCTAGGTGAGGCAATCGCTCTCGCCATCGCGCAAATGTCTACCGTCGAGCTCGCAACATGCGACCACGGCGTCGTCGCAAAAGTCAAGCGGTGCATCATGGAGCGTGATACCTACCCGCGCCGATGGGGTCTCGGGCCCAAGGCGCTGGAGAAAAAGAAGCTCATCAAGGAGGGCAAGCTGGGCAAGTACGGCGAGAAGACGGACGCAACCCCGGCGGAGTGGAGCAGGGACTACGTCGACTACAACCGCGAGGTGCGTCCCCATCCACTCTCATGCGTCCTAGGGCAGCCTGTTCATACGTCTGAATGTCAATGAAGCCCGCCGCGAGCACGTCCGCCCCCGCCCCCGCGCCTGCTGCGCCCGAGCCCGCAGCGCCCGAGCCGGAGGCGAGCCCGTCGAAAGACAAGGAGAAGGAGAAGAAGCGCAAGCGCAAGTCGGAGGTGCCCGATGCGGACGGCGATGTCTCCATGGCGGTCGACGAGGAGGACGAGGCGGCGCGCGCAGAACGCAAGAGGCTGAAGAAGGAGAAGAAAGCGGCGGAGAAGGCGGAGAAAGCGGCGGCCAAGGGCGGGGACGAGGAGGACGAGGAGGCGCGGCGCGAGCGCAAGCGGCTCAAGAAGGAGAAGAAGGCGCGGGAGAGCATGGGCGGCGAGTCATAGACCCCACTGCGGTTCAAACGTTCACTTGTTGCTCACTCACTCTAGTCTCTCGGGCGTGGGTGCTTGGTGGCGTGCCGGGGGATGGATGTGTACTGGTATGCTCGTACATAGGATGGCTCTCGCCAGTCGCTGTTGTGCTGCTGTGTATGGTGCCCCTCGTTGGGTGCGCGAGGCGTCGGCTCGCCTCGGTGTGCAATATACTTACGGTCGTGTCGTGGACCCTGCTGTCGTGAGCGTGTTCGGCCGTGTGTTCTTCATTGCAATTATCTTTGGCTTCCGCAGTTCCATGTGGCACGTACGTTTCGGTTCCACCGTGCGTCCTGCGTGCCTTCATATGTAGTTCAGGTTCGCCATGGCGACAGAGTGACTGGAGTCGCGAGTCGCAACTTAACCTCAGGTCCGGGTTCTCAGATCTCAGGGGGCTGGATCCCACACCCACGCAGCCCGTCCACTCGAATTGCAATACAAAAACGTCTGATCCGCACGGGTTGTTATATTAGGGTGATTGAGTCCATCTTGTAATTCTTGTCCAAGATTAGATCCATTTGTTGGACATGAACGGAACTGACGACTACCAGCCGTCACAACGCCGTCAGTGCCAGTGAAACTTAGAGCACAACACCTCACCGCAAACACGCACACGTCCAAGCCAAAGTTCCGTAGCAAGAGCAGAAATAGATTCGTCCCACACAGTAAAGCTACACAACCCATCCCGGGGCACCCCCCAGAGCCGCAGCGCGCACGCACGCCCGAGCTCAAGTAAGGGGGGGGGACCCCGACTACGATGTACTACTCCCATGGCGAACATGAATATGGAACGAGGAAGAATGCTACACTAGGTAACTAAGCGGCGTAAGAGTATATATGATCAAGAGCTCGGCAAGTCCGTGACATGTCCGTGGGTGTCGTTAGAAGATAGCAAAGAAACAGAAACAGAAAGGTCGGAACAAAGGGGTAATCGGGACAGCCGAGACCGGGGGTAACAGGGCATTACGTTGCGTACGTGCGTGCGTCGAGGGAGCGGACTGGCTGCAAGCAGCGGCCCTGTATGTAGAATAGTGAGCAGCGTTCGGGGGTTGGTGTCGCATCTATCTATCCAGTCCACCGCGTGAAGAGAGAGAGGGTCCGATCAAGCCCCAAGCCCGTTCCCAACCCCCTCAGAAGCCTCAGGCTTAGAGGAGGAGGGCAGCAGCAGCCGCGAGCGCACCGAGCGAGAGCGCAGCGCTGAACGCAGAGCCCGCGCTCGCGCCGTTGTCGCCGCCCGCGCTCGTGCCGTCGTCCGAGCCGGAGCCCGAGGCGGCGCCGGTGACGTTCGTGCCGTTGAGGACGGTGGCGAGCGTCTTGAACGCGGTGAAGTTGCGGGGCGAGTCCTCGACGGCGTTGACGGCGAAGACCATGCCGGCGCCGCAGTGCGAGGCGCCGTCGGGCTTGCGCTGGCGGCAGTAGAACCAGAGCGGCGCGGTGTCGTTCACGGTGACGTTCCAGACGGGGAACTCTGTTGCCGCGGCGTCGACGGGCATGCTGTTTGGCAGACGCAGGCAGGGCACGGGGGCGGCGGCAGGACGGAGGAGGGGGGGGGGGGGCGATGACATTGTCAGAAGGGAAAGAGACAGGAGGGCGCGCGTCAGTCATGCTTGGACAGAATGAAGGATCTGTGGGAAAGGCACGCACAAGCCAGAGTCAAGGCCGATCGGCTCGCCGGTGTTGGCATCCTTGAGGCGCAGGCAAGGCGAGCCGAATGAGGACTGGGTCGCGGTGTGGTTCCGTGCGTGGCTGCCATGGCGAGAGCGCCGTCAGCGAGCTGTATTGAAAAAGATTGACGGCGAACACGATGAAGATGGGACGTACAACTCGAACGAGATGATGTCGCGGGGCGCAGCCTGGACGCTTTCGGGCGAGAAGACGAGCTCGCCGTTGTCACCGCCGACCTGGACCCTGATCACGTTGCCAGTGAGCGAGGACGGGGTCGGGTCGGGCGAGCCAGGGTACGAAGAGTAGGTCGTGGTCCAGACAGCGGTCTCGAGAGAGACAGTCTCGGTGACGATGGTGCCAGTGGGCTCGGCGGGGATGGTCGCAGTGCCGTAGTCCGCGGTCGTCCAAGGGCCGTCGTAGCCGCCGTAGCCGCCGCCGTAGCCACCACCGTAGCCACCACCGTAGGGAGCCGAGTCGGTAGCCTGAGGAGGTGGGGGAGCCTCGGCAGACGCCTGGAGCTGCGCGCCGATGTCGAGGGCAGACTGCTTGAAGTTCTGGAACGAGTTGGGGGCACCGTCCGGCCCACAGTTGATGGCGAAGACCATGCCCTTGCCGCAGTGGCTGTTGGGAGTGTTCGCGGCCTGACGGCAGTAGAACCACATCGGCTTGGTCTGGGGGTGGCAATATAAATATCAGTTCATCTCGTTCGCGCTGGGGCGCAGCGGTGGACCCACATCCATCACGTGTACGGTCCAGGTTGGGAAGTGGTCGGTTTGGTTGTCGGGGACGGGCATGCTAGAGGCAAGGTCAGTCTCCCCCTCGATGAAGGTGCAACGGAAACTCACAATCCGGAGTCAAGACCACCGTACAAGGGCGCGCATGGCTCAGGAAGGGACGACTGGGTCGCGGTGTGGTTCTTCTGGTGGAAAGTAAAGACAACCTGATCGCCGACATCGGCGAACTAGTAGACAGGAAAAAAACAAGTCAGTGAGGATGGTCTGGGACGACGCCTTTAAAGGGAAAGAAGACGTACAACTGCCTCGGGCGAGTAGAGAAGCTGACCCTCGGCACCGACTTGAACGTCGATGATCTTGGCCGCGGCGGAAGAAGCGAGAGCGAGACCGAAAGCTGCAGAGAAGAACATGGCTGCCAGAGGACGAAGTGGGAAGAAAATGAAGAAGTAAGGAGGGACGCCTAGCTCTGCCAGGAGAGGGGAGGTATAAGTAGGGAGACGGGAAGAGGCGGTGGGGGTATGAAGTGAGACAGGACGGGACAGGGACAGGGTTTTGTGTGGGCGGACAGGCGGCGTCCCGAGGGAGTGGTAGAGCCGCGAAGATGTCGATTGGATCAGACCGAGGATGGGGCCAAAGTTGGACAATAGACAACCTCGATCAGAACTGGCATGGGCAGGAACTTGGCCGCCCGACGCCCATTGGCCCCGCGAAAACAACGCTTGGGGCACATGTCCATTTCGGCCAATTCCCGTCCTTGTTCCTCTCTGCATTGCACTTGGAGACGGCAGTCAGTCTGGGTGCTGCACCCGCATTGCGCGAGCGTACGCTGCGCGACTCTCAGAGGTGACGGTTCGTGCGTGCATGATGCGGTGAACTGACGCGCTGCTCGACAGGAGTGGCACTGCAGCCAGCTGGAGACAGAAGACAGAGTGACCAGGAAGGACCTGGGAAGGACACATTCTCAACAGCATGGTTACCGGCGTGCCCGGAATCGCCGAAGGCCCGGCGACGCGAGCAATTTGATAGCTCTTGGGAGCCCCAAGTATTGCGCACGCACACGAGAAGAAGACGGAAAATTGGCGACTGGCGGTGCGCCAGAGTGCGCCAGGCCGCATTGGCCAAAATCGCTGCGGGCGTTGTGTATTGTCTTTGCGCTGGTGAGCACCGCTTCCGGCGAGGCATTTGCGCCAAATTTGCGCAGCCAATCCCTGCCTGCCCCCGAGACCCCCGAACGCGCTGCTCTCTTCGGGCGGCAAGGCGTCGGTAAACGCCGTCCCGGATCAAGAGCGGGGCGGACGGACCGAGAGCCGGCGTACTCCGAGGCGGTGCGAATTGATCTGCACGCTCGCGTGGCACAGACGCCCGCCAGGACCAATGACAAGGGGCCTGCCGGATATGGAAGGGGGCGGGGGTGTTTCGATGGTGTCATCGGAGGCTCGTCGGAGGCTCTGCCCTGGACGACGCTCGTCGCGGCCTCGTCGCCAGGCCCGCCCTCGGCATCTGTCCCACCCTCCGCGCTCGGTCCTCTTCCCGGTCCTCCCATCTGCTCCATGTGTTGTCTCGTCTACCGCAGCGAATACAGAACAGATTCGTTGAGCTGCCTGTTTGTTTGGGAGTGAGCTGGCTCTGCACGATCTGCCACCGCGGCCCCGGTCTTGCGCTCGTATCACAGCATGGTCGCAATCCATCATGTCGCGCTCGCTGATCCACATCAGAACTGCTCAATCCAATTATGCGGCTCTCCCCTCGCCGCCGCCTTTGACTACTTAGTCCTCCGCTCTCCACCTGACCCCGCCCATATCTTTCTTCTTCCTCTCGTCTTAATACGCTCTTTGATATTCCCTCCTTCTTCTTCTACTCTACATACCTTCGCCTTTCCGCTCTTACTCTTCGCCATCCTTCGTAATGTCTCGCAAGGCCCAGAAGCCCCTTCCTCCCTTCCACATCGGTATGTCTTCTTTCCATCCAATCTGTCCGTATGTCTGTCTCCACCCAACCGTGATTGACGTCCCTTCTTCCATGACATCTCAACTCTCCAGGTGATGACTACAAACTCCTCCATGGTCTCGGCGAAGGCGCATACGGAACCGTCGTCGCCGCTCTCCACAAGCCCTCCAACAGAGAGGTCGCTATCAAGAAAGTCCTCCCCTTCGAGCACACTCTCTTCTGCCTCCGCACTCTCCGTGAGCTCAAGCTCTTGAAGTTCTTCTCCGACTCCTGCGTCAATGAAAACGTACGTCTGCCATCTCCGTGCATCAGTCGGCAGTCCGTCGTAACCCTGCGCCTCGCATCGTCCAGATCATCTCCATCCTCGACATCATCAAACCCCCATCCTACGATGACTTCAAGGAGATCTACTGTGCGTGCCCTGCTTCTAGCATCCCCTCGCTCGCCTGTTCATCGCGTCTGCTCCACCACCATGCAGTCATTCAGGAGCTCATGCAGACCGATCTGCACCGCGTCATCCGTACCCAGCAGTTGACGGATGATCACTGCCAGGTCCGTCTCTCTCCGTCCGTCTCCCTCCACACAGCCATCTCACTGATGTCCCCATCGTTCCTGCACTCCGCCGCCGCGTTCGTGTCTGCGCTTACTGACGGCATCCTGATCGATCCGTATCGCCTGGACTGAACGCCGCACATCAACTCCGATCCCGCTTCCTGGATCACGCGCGAACAGTACTTCGTGTACCAGACGCTCCGTGCGCTCAAGACGATGCACAGCGCGGACATCGTCCACCGCGACCTCAAGCCCGCCAACCTCCTCCTGAACGCCAACTGCGACCTCAAGGTCTGCGACTTTGGTCTCGCGCGCAGCACGCGCTCGACGAACCCCGGCGGGAAGGAGGCGGGTCTGATGACCGAGTACGTCGCGACGCGGTGGTACCGCGCGCCCGAGATCATGCTCTCCTTCAAGATGTACACCAAGGTACGTCCGTCCTCCCACACACACGCACCCCCCACGCGCTCCCGCGCGGAGCCGTACAATCTCCCAAACTCTCCCTCCCCTCCCTTCCTTCCCACCACCTCGCAATCTCATCTATCTCATATCCCATATCTCTGCTCACCCACGCGTCCCGTCCGCTCCCACACACACACAGGCGATCGACATCTGGGCGGTGGGCTGCATCCTCGCCGAGCTGCTCAACGGGCGGCCGCTCTTCCCCGGGCGGGACTACGGGCACCAGCTCGACCTGATCCTGGACGTGATCGGCACGCCGACGCTCGAGGAGTTCTACGGGATCACCTCGCGCCGCTCGCGCGACTACATCCGCGCGCTGCCCATCCGCAAGCGCCGCCCGTTCACCGCGCTCTTCCCCAAGGCGTCCCCCGAGGCGATCGACTTTTTGCAGAAGACGCTGGTGAGTTTGGCGTGCGGTTTCGCCCCGCCTCGTCGTTTTTGTTTGTTTCAGCTTTTGGTCGGTTTCGGTGTCCGAGGTGCTTCGGAAGCACCGGGTTCTCTTTTTCGCGCGTCCCTGCACCAGCGCAGTCGCCTGTGACTCTTGGGTGCTCGGTCCTGGGCAGATTGATGCCACCGTCAACGCCGTCGCTGGACTATGTGTCAATGATCGCGCACCAATCACCGGTGCATCTTCCCTCGCTCGCGCCTCACCTCGCGCTTCTCTCCGCGCGCCGCTCTCCTCTTGCTCCCCCAGACGAACACGTCGCTGATACACTCCCATCCTCCCTCCCACACAGACATTCGACCCGAAGAAGAGGCTCACCGTCGACCAGGCGCTCGACCACCCATACCTCTCCGCATACGTAAGTCCATCACGTCCCCTCCCGCTCGCGCACAAGTCTCATCACGCCGCCCGCCCTCGCCGCTACCTATTCTCCGAACCTCCGCGTCGGACCTGCTGTCGCGCCCGAATAGCACGACCCTGAAGACGAGCCCGCCGTGCCCTCACTGGACCCGGAGTACTTCGAGTTCGACTGTGAGTGTTTCTTCTCGTCTGCGCGCAGCCCTGCGTCTCCCCATCGCATCGCATTGCATCGGATCGCGCTTCGCCGGAGCTGTGAGCTGACCTGCGCGCGCAGACCAAGAGCTGAGCAAGGAAGAGCTCAAGAAGCTCCTCTACGACGAGGTCATGTCCTTCCAGTCGTTAATCTAAAGGGCTCCGGAGCCGGGACGACGAGCACACCAGACAGTCTAAAGTCTTCAAAAGCCTTGCGACGACCGCTTACGAGACACCTCCCGCCCCGACACCAGCTGCTGTCGGTCGTGGCGATTTATACCGGCAGGACACCCATACCTTTCCTCTCTCTTCCGTCCTGCCCGCCCGCTCGTTCTTCCGACCTCCGAAATGCCCAACAACCAACGACCAACGCTTCTCTGCTGTATCGCTGGAACTGAAACTCACGCTGCTATATTATGTCGCATATTTATGGAGGGAATAATATTTCGGGGATGCGTTTTTGGTTTCGCTGTACTTTTCCTGCGTCTGCGTGCCCCCCCTCCCTGCCCTCCCCAAAGTGTCGGCTTGGAGATTTCAAGCAATGCAGGGAGCAAGGGGTACAATGGGGAGAACGAGCGGCACGCCAGCAAGATTGGGATCACCGACCGAACACAAAAAAGAGACAATAATGGTATGTAGCTAAAACACAGCTTAAACTTCGTACAGTGCGTCAAAAGTGGTCAAGTCACGTCCGTCATCGTCCATCCAAGAGCAGCACAGCAAGCACAAGGCGTTGCGACGGTGGGTCGCGCGTTGAGTGGGGTGTGGGGGATGGGGAGTGGAAGGGTGGAGGGGTGGAGAGGTTTCGCAAGAGATGGAGGTGCAAGAGATGGGTCGCACAGCGTCAAGCCACACAAGGGGACAAGAATGAGGGAGGCGGAGGTGTCGCAGGGGGGAGAGCGGTGTCCACTGACCATCAACATCACGTCCGCCGCGCGAGCCCTGCCCAAAATCCCGACGCGACGCCCTCCACGCCGAAGTCACCGAACCGCGTATCGCCCTCGAGCTCCGTCCCGTACATCGTCCGCTTCATCGGCGCGGCCGGGGTCTCGGGCGGGAGTGGAATCACACTGCTCATCCCGAGCTGGAGCCCGACCTCTGTGCTCGAGACTGTGCGCCTCGGGAAGTTCAGGAAACCAGAGCCGTTCGCCATCGTCACGCTCGGACCGGGGTCGGCTTCCTGCGGTGCACCAGATGCGCGGGGTAGTGCTGACGTCGCCATAAGCATGCTCGGGTCAACGGTAGTGCTACTTGCAGCGCCAGCTCGCGAGTGTGATGGGCCTGCGGGAGCCGGGGTCCGGGTGGGCGTGCGATCGATGGCTGACTGTGGCCGAGACGGCGTCAGCGACGGTCCTTGAGCAGGAGTCATCCGTCGTAGCGGCTGAAACAAGTCGTTGCGTTCGATACGCCCACCTGCGCGTTCAACGAAACCCCCGGAAGGTGCTGCAGGGGAAGGAGATGCGGGAGGTTCGGGATACGTGAATGGTGGAAGGTTCATGTCGAACGGCGTGGAAGTGATGGGATCGAACAAGGAGGTATTGAAGCTGAAGTGGAAGTTCGGCGGTAGCTGATTCGGTGCATTCTCATCTGCTCCAGGGGGTCGAGGGATGGCGCCTCCAATGCCATTGGGTGGTGTGATCTGACCTCCTTCGGGATCGAAAGGGAAGAGGTCAGATAGGTGCGTTGTGGGAGGAGGGGGGTCGATGTAAGATTCAGGTGGCTCTTCAGGACCCTGGAAGATGGTGAACCTAGTTCCTCGAGGTCCCGACTGAGTGTCCCCGGTGACATATGTCCCCGCGGGTTCGCTGCTGGAGGAAGGTCCCAGTTGCCCTTCATCCTGATCCGAGAGTTTGGGACGCTTCTTGGTTGGTCTCACTACTCGCTTCTCCAAGTCCTCTCGGTTGTAGTGGTCCACCTGCCCTGCCTCGACGACGTCCGTTACGTGACTATCGTTCGAATCTCGCTGACGCTTGCCAAGCAAGGACGGAGCGATACCAGGAAAACCTTGCTCTGGGGGCATGGCGGGTGTTACGTGGGAAGTGTCAACTCCAATGGTAGTTCCAGAGCTGCCTTCGTCCCTACATGCAGTTAGTGGACCCATGCCTAGACAGCGTGTTGATGAGCTGACGTACGATGCGCGAGCTTTTCCAAGACTCTTCTCCGAAGGTGCAGCTGCAGGTGCTTGCGCGAGGGCTGCGACAGCCTGCTTCAACAAGTTGATCTCGACTTGCAACTGAGGAACCATGGCGGCTTGCGGTCGCAGTGACGCTACCTCTGCTTGAAGTGAGCGCACTTGGGCGGTGAGCGTGTTCAAGTCAGCCGCCTGTGTCGATCGTTGTTGCAGTTCGGCCTGCAACAACTGGACCTGAGTCTGGAGCGGCGCCACCTGTAGGGGAAATATACTAGTTGGTATTGCAATGGGGCTATTCGTGGCAAGCATCGTACCAAGTTGGTGATGTATGTCTTCAAATGCTCAGATGTGTCGGGCGGAGGTACAGACATGATCCCCAAGTCAGCAAGAGGGTCTGGGATTGGTGCAGACGGGACTGGAAGTGGGTGCACGAGTGGTTCAGGTTCCGGTGGTTCATGTGCAGTACCAGATGGGCCCGCTTCAGGCACTTCAGGTGTAGTGAGCATTGGCCCAACGTGAGGAATTCCTGGAGACGTACTGTCGGTCTGCATAGGATCTGGTTCTACACCAACATCGAATAGTGAGCCACCGAGTACGTGAGTGGTGTGGGAAGCAAGGGGGTAACCAACCTTCTTCTTCCTGGATGGCGGCTTCTGTAGGCTTGACGCTCTTACTCCCTTTGCCTCGCTTCCCTTTCTGCGACAGACTGCCGGAGCGGGTGACTGTGCGCGCCCCTGTTCCACCAGCGGCGGTCGGCCTGCCAACACCAAGTTTGTATTGGGTGTCCTTCGCTCTTCGGGTGCGCGGAGGGGGTACGGGGGGAAATTCAGGTTCTGAGGGGGCCGCAGACTGTCGGTCGGTACCAGGGTCCTCCGTAAGTGCACTCTCCTCGTCTGTGTCATGTATGATCACCGATGAGCTTGAAGTCCCTCTTAACCGGGTGCCGACACCAGAGCGTGAAGCATATCTGGTAGAAGGTGCGCGCTGTGGGGGAGGGGGAGGGGTGGGACGGGCAGCTTGTGTTGTATCGACGAGGAGCTCAATCAACGCCTCTGTCTTCAGGTTGGCCTTAATGCCGTAATCCTGAGTACTGGGGTGAGTGTAAGAACGAATTGGTTGCGGATGGATTCGTACGCACTTTGCATATTCGTTGGAGATCGGCGCGCTTCATGGCCTTGAGTGCTTCGCGATCAAGAGGCGGAGGCATGGTGTGAGGAGAGGGTCTGGGCCCTCGAAGGCGAGATAGAGGCAATCGGGTGAGGAGGAGCGGGAGAGCGCAGGAGGAGGTTGTGGTTTGGGGTGAGGTTGAACGACCAGACCAAACAACGCCCAAACAACGCGAACTCCTTCATCACATGACTCCCATCACACACGCGCGCTTCCGGACGGCGCGCCGCTCCGAATACCCGCGCCGCCTCTACTCAGCGAGCGTCGATGACAAAAGGGTAGGATGTGATTTGTTCCCATGTTGTTCTCGAGTCTCGACTTGAAATGTCCGAGTCCTGCTGAAATCCTCCCAGCCTGACAATTACGAGTCGTCTCGGACGGAAAGGAGCGATACGCCCGAGGCTTCGAAGCCACGCCTGCGCCTTGACAATATAAACGCGGGCGTGCTTGATTTACCTTCGTGATAGGAGTGCAGTCTATCTGCCTTCATAATTCGAGCAGGCGGTACATCGTTCATCCGTCGAGGTTCAGGAGCGCGATATTGACCAGAGAGGAACCGCGCCGGCGGTCCGGATGCCCGAGAGAGAAGTATCGCGCCTCCCGTCGCTTGAAGCGCACGCCGGACTCGGACGCAGGCACCGGGCGATCACCTGGAGGCTCCCTTCAGCGGTGTCCCATGCTCGTATAAATAATGACACGCGTTCGCAGCCATCTCTTCTCTACCACCGTCTGGCTTAGCCGACCTCACGCCTTCTGTTCACGGTCTATTCCCCAGTCCGACCTCCAGCATGCCCCGGACATTCTCACTTGACGAAGTCTCGACGCACAACTCCCCAAGGTGCGCATCTAGTCCTCTGCAGGCTCAGGCTCACATCTAACACGAGTCGCGGTGCAGTTCGTGCTGGGTAATCATCAATAACAGGGTTTATGACGTGACAGAGTTCCTCCCGGTAAGTGGGTATGCATTCATGTCCGAAGCACAAGATATCCTCACAAGAGGATCCCGCAGGACCACCCAGGAGGAGCCAAGATCATTCTGAAGTACGGGGGAAAGGACGCCACATCTGCCTACGAGCCCATCCACCCACCAGATGCCTTGGACAAGAACCTTCCAGCAGAAAAGCATCTCGGCGCACTGGACAGCGCCGCAGCGAGTGCTGTCAAACAGGCCGCCCAGAACAGGCGCAAGACTCAGGACGAATTGCGGGTTGAGGCGGCCCAGGCGTCCAAGCTTCCGCTGAACAGGGTATTGAGTCTATGGGATATCGAGGTGTGTCGTCCATGTGCCTGTGCGACTTGCTCCGTCAAGCAAACCTCCGCGCTATCCAGAACGTCGCCCGGAAAGTGCTCTCGTACAAGGCGCTCGCCTATTACTCTTCCGCCTCGGACGAAGAGATTGGTGAGTTCATCTATAAATGCCTTGCCAGTGTCCGGTCGTTCTGACAGGAATGGCCAGCCTACCAAGAGAACACCCGAGCATTCTCCCGCTTCTTCTTCCATCCCCGTGTCATGCGGCCGGTATCCGAGTGTGACCCCTCGACCACAATTCTCGGCTTCAAGTCGTCAATACCTATCTTCGTCAGCGGTGCGGCTCTAGCGCGTCTGGGCCATCCCCTCGGTAAGCACTGTGGCACCACAGAAACCCCGCTACCTCCCTGCAACACGCCAAACGCTAATTCAGTCGCTCACAGGCGAGGCCAACATCACACGCGGGGCGGGGCGGACGGGCATCATCCAGATGGTCTCCTCGAACGCGTCGCTATCGTACGCCCAGATCGCCGAGGCGCGCATCAGTCCCTCCCAGCCACTTTTCTTCCAGCTCTACAAGCACCGGGACGACAAGATTGCGGAGCAGCGCGTACGCGAAGTCATCGCGCTAGGCTACAACGCCATATTCCTCACCGTGGACGCGATCTGTGCGGGCAACCGCGAGCGCGACATCCGTGCGCCGTTCGAGCTTGAGGAGCAGGAACGCGAGGCAGAGAAGGCCTCAGCGGGTGCGGAGAAGGCCAAGAGCTCGCCGGACATGCCGGCGAAGCAGAAGAAGGATGACAAGGGGAACGTTAACTTGCTCGGGACTGCGGGCGCTTTGATTGCGAACGACGACATGGATATGACCTGGGAAAAGACAATTCCGTGGTTGCGGTCGGTTACCAAGCTGCCGATTGTGATCAAGGGAATTCAGTGCGTAGAGGTGGGTACATTGCGTCTCAGTTGATTGGGTTCCGGGGCTGATCGCTTCATAGGACGCTGTGTTGGCCGCGGAAGCTGGCGTAGACGGAATCCTTATTTCCAACCACGGTGGTCGACAGTTGGAATAGTGAGTATTTGACTGATGATCTCGAGATAACTTCTACTCAACGCAGTGCGCAGCGCGCTTCCATGCATTGAAGTTCTCTACAAGCTTCGTAAGCAACGGCCAGATGTCTTTGATAAGATGGAAGGTCAGTGTAGACAGCATTTCAGGTGGGCTGTTGACACTGAGAACCTGACCACAGTGTACATCGACGGTGGCGTCCGTAGAGGTACAGGTTAGTGAGATGTCGCGCGGTAACGTTGTCAATCACATGCTAACTTGTTCTGACCAGATGTTCTCAAGGCATTGTGTCTCGGTGCCACAGCGGTGGGATTGGGCAGGCCGTTCCTGTATGCGCAAAGTGTGAGTATCAACGCTGCGGCGGTAGAGGAGGTAGACGAGCTTTGACTGATTGCGCGCTACTTCTAGGCATACGGCGAAGAGGGAGTCGTGACCGCCGTGGAGATCCTCCAGCGCGAGATTGTGAGGGGCATGCGGCTGCTCGGTGTGAGCAACGTTAAGCAGCTAGTACCAGAAATGGTGAGCATCTCGTCTTTTCTTTGCCCGTGGAGGGTCGCCTCATGATTATTGCGCAGGTCGAACGGGTCGATTGGCAACCTATCACACCGAAGCTGTGATCTATGAGTTGTAGACACTTTTGTATCTTCTTGTGTTATCGCGGCCCTGACCCTGTGAACACATACTAGGCCTCCGTGCTGTTTTGGTCACTGTGGGATCCCGGTGTTTGGTAGCCAGAGTGGCACTTCACATTGTACATCGTCACACAGATACAGATACGTACACCAGATGCTATGATACAGACTGTATGGAGATTCAGTTCAAAGTGCCACAAGAACAGGCACGTCCTCCACTAACCTTGACCGGTGCCACTTCATCGAGGACCTTGGCAGTGGCCTCAACGATGATCTTCCATTCCACGCTGTGTAGTCGTTCTTCGAACGCCTCGATCGGCTCCCCAGGTAGTATCTCCACCTCGCGCACGAGCACTGGCTCGCCGCGGTCGACCTCCTTCACGACTCGGTGCACCATCACTCCCGAGTGCTTGATCTCGCCCTTTTGGAACGCCTCGTACGCCCGTTCAATCGCGTGCGCGCCGTCGAATGCGCCAGGCAGAGCAGGGTGCAAGTTGATGACAGGTATCGGCGTCTTGACGCGCTCTTCGCCGTCGTACGGCTCGTCCCCGTTCACGATGTCGAGAAAGCCGTTCCCCATGATGTGCATCCAGCCCGCGAGGACGACGAGGTCCGGGCTCTCTTTCACCACGATGCGCGCGACCTCGCGATCGTAGTCGTCGCGCGTCTTGCCCGGGTTTGCTT
The DNA here is from genome assembly GCA_022605405.1 of Earliella scabrosa. Taxonomy (NCBI): domain Eukaryota; kingdom Fungi; phylum Basidiomycota; class Agaricomycetes; order Polyporales; family Polyporaceae; genus Earliella; species Earliella scabrosa. The sequence goes on along the minus strand of JABYQQ010000003.1, from coordinate 829,666 downwards.
TTAGATAGGGCTGCAGGCCAAGGTACACAGTGGGGATGGGCGGGGTCGCCTGCGCGGCGCGGGTGAGGCCATAGGCCGCTTTTCTGTTGGAGAGGACGAGGGTGATGCGCGCCGATGGGAGTGCAGGCGTGTTTTGAGCATCGATCAGGGCCTGCAGGTTAGTTCCTGTAAATGAAGGAGGGTTTTCAGTGGTATGAGTTGCCTCGACACATTGACAAATACCTGAGCCTGAGATGAGGACGACTATGCGTCGCTCTCGTGCTTCGATTGAGGCTGCCTCAGACATTGGTGCTGGTCTGAGTCGGGATCTATGTAACCGCCAGACAAACTTCTGCAAGATCGTGTTTCCTAATCGGTACCTTGAGATTTCGCGGATCTGGAGCAGGGTTAGGGAGGGTTAGGGTTCTTTCGTCCCTTCCCTAAGCTCGCCATTTCACGAAGGCCGCGGTCAGTCCAAGTGCCAGTCATCCATCATTCGAGGAGGCACAGTGTATGGGAGCGCATCATTGGTGTGCAACACCGGGATCAGTCGCTGTGGCGCAATGCACAGGAAAGCGTGAATACCAATGATTATGAAGTTTCGTCAAGGACAGCCATGTATGGAACCCGTATCAGGCTCGCGATTGGATGATCTCACGATGTGCCCGGAGCAGCTCTCCGACGGGACACGGCCTCTCTGATCTGTCGGGTTGTAACTTGGGATGTTTGGTGGAGGCGCGACTGCACGACGACAGTGGGTGTGCCTTGGTGTGCCGGCCCATGCGGGTGCGCACCCTTTGGACGAGCATAGAAATTCGGTGGAGAGCGATCGGATATATGTAGCCATGCCACTCTGCTGGTTCCTGGGCGACGAGGGGGACCGGTGCGGGGATCGTGGCGGACAGACTCGGACAGAATGCGTCAGATGGGCCGAGATTGGCGCGCGTGGTGGAATCGCTGGAGGCGAGAGCAACACCTCCATCTGCTCGTCGCTAAGGGCGAACGCACCGGGGCAGCCGACCTCAAAGACGGGCGACCCAGCGCTGCGCGCGCCCAACCTCTTCAACCCCATCCTCGAGGTTCTTGTCTCCCCTTGGCCGCCGTGCAGCGTCAAGTCCTCCTGTTGGGTGCTTTCCACACAGGACCGGGTCGCCTTTCTTCTGGGATTGCATCTCAGCTCCTCTGGTTCTTGTAGCGCTTCTCAGCCGGACTGACGCTACGTGCGTACATTGACCAGCTGGTTTTCTAAATTATTTCTTTGCTTTCCATCTTGCTCGCCACGTTCCTTCCACACCCCGTTCCTTGCCTGGGCAACTACCTACCCGTCTACTTCAACACACATCCTAATCGGTGACCTATGGTTTCCCAGACTGCCGCACCCGGGGCTGCCTTCAGAAGCTTGAGTTCAAACGATGCGGTGAGCACACACGCCCTCTATTCCATATGTTCTCCTCACGCGTGCGGCTGCGTAGATCCAATTCATCCTCGGAGACATTCCCATTCTGACCGTGGGCATCCTCGCCTTCGGAACCCTGACGTTCTTCTTCCTCATGAAGCGCGTTGACCGGTGCGTGATACCCATTGCCCAATCAGCACACACCTTCACATCCTTGTCCAGATGGATCTTCTGCCTCCACATGTCTGTCGTGCTCTCTTTTCTCGCCGCCCTTCTCGACATCTCGCAACTTCTTATCCGAGGACGCGACCAGACGGCGCAGACTGATGAGGAAGCGGGCGTCATGGGCCTCATTCAGGCACGCGAGATCTTCTACTCCTTTGCGGCCGGTCTTCGCTTTCTCTTCTACTGGGGCTTTGTTGCCATGATTCCGCTGGGAGAGACAATCCCCGAGGGCAACACGTTGCACAGTGGAAGCTGGAGGCGATGGGGTGTCACTGGCATGATCCTTAAGTGGTCTACCCTGCTGCTCACGGTTGTCATGACCATTCTCCAGATTGTCTACCGCGATGTCCCGTCTTTGGCGCAGATTGGTCCCGTATACGAGGCCGAGGCCGCGCTCGAGATAATCCTGTCGGCAGTCTTCATCCTGAAGATTCTTCTCAACACCTGGGCTCGCTACCCGGCCGGCTCCACTACCCAGACCAAGGGCAAGATGCTTGTTCAGTATGCGCCCATGATCGTGGCGCTTCTGTTCAGTCTCTGGATCGCCGTCGGCAACGCGATTCTCTGTGAGTAGTTTTGTACTTACATACCATGCGTACTGACATGGTGGTGACAGTCGAGTTCACGGAAACTGCGCTCGGACGTTTCATGCGTGCGATAGAGTTGTATGTGGTTCTCGTCTACATGCTCACGATCTCCTTCCACCACCTGCGCCACCTCTCGTTCTTCCCGATTTACCGTCCGGCCACGAAGGGTCCATCTCGCTCCAATACCTTCGAGCGGAATTCTATGGATAAGAGCGGCGAGTTCATCACTCCCAAAGAGTTCCCTGACCCTCCGAAGGTCAACAACCTCATGGAGGTCCTCGAAGAGCAGTACCGTGCTGCCCAGGCGGTCCAGACGGTGGAGAGGAACAGCGCTCGGTCCGCCACTGTCCAGAATGCCCACCAGCACCAGTCCATGGCTGTTCGTCTCTCGACCTGGTTGGGTGTATCGCGTCCTCAGACTCGCCTCCAGCAACCTCAGCCGCAACCATGGGACGTCGACACTGAGCGCGGCCCCTCGCCAGTTGCCCAGACTACCATCGAGCCTTGGTACGCAGAGGAGAGGCCTCAGCTTCAGACGCTCGCGATCCCACCTCAGCCCGAGATCGACGAGGACGAGCAGCGCGGCGTGTCTCCCCTCCCCGACTTCCCTCCCCGGTCTCTTCCAGAGTATGAGGCAGCTTCTCCCGCTTCCAGTGTCCATCGTCGGTCGTACGCTGCTCCATCTATCGCCGTCACCGAGGCCGAGTCCGTCAAGACTGCCCTTCCAACCCGTGACTGGCAGGAGATCGAGTACTCGAACGCTGTTCGATACTCTGGCGTAGGCGAGGATGTCGTCGCGGAGGCTCTCAAGCAGACGCACTACGAGCAGCCCGCTGAGTCTCCGATGTCGACGAACATCCAGGTCGTTGCGCCTTCCAGTGATGATGGCAGCTCGCGTCCGAACAGCATGAACAGCATGCGTAGTGCGAAGACCGCAAGCGGTGGACAGTACCTTACGTCCCCCTACCCCATGTCGCCTCTCGCATCCGCTGCCGCCACGCCACTCCCGCGTAGCCGTCCACTGCCACCCATGCCCGTCCCGCGCCGTGTTTCAGTCCTTGCGTCGCCCATGTCGCCGCTCCAGCCCGACTCCGCACGCTCGTCGAACATGTCCGTCCTGCTTCGTGAGCAGAACGAGCTCGACCAGTCGATCGAGGCGCTCAGACACCTCTCGCCCACGAAGCAGGGATTCGACGCAAACGCCGCCACGCAGACGGTGTACTACGAGCAGTACGCACAGGAGGCTCCCGAGCAGTCTGCGCGGTACTCTCCCGCTCCCAGTGCTCCCAGCCCGGACTTGACGCTCGCTACCCCCCGCCCGGACCGTGATGCACCCCAGTCTTCTACGCAGAGCGAGTTCTACTACGATAGCAAGCCGCCCCTGAACAGGTCGAGCATGGACTCGGGTGTCATTCCTGCTATGCCCGCTCGTGAGGCAGACGTGGAGGACTCGCCTCGGCTTGCCCCACCGGTCATGCCTATCTCGCGCTTCTCGGACTCGTCCAGCGTTCGTCGCGAGCGCAAGGGAATCGACTCCATGGGCACACAGTACGACATCACGTCCTTCGTCGGCAGTGAGTTGCCCGTCTCCTGAACTCTTCGCTCACACTGACGCGTTCGCTCTTCAGACCTGACTGTCCCGGCGAACCCGAAGGACAGCATGATCTCCTCGTCTTCTGCCGTGTTCTCAGAGGACGGAACGGTCGGCGTGGCAACGATTGCGCGCCCCGGCTTTGCCCAATTCGCCCGCCCGACGCTCCTCACGCAGAACCTCCGCGTCGAAGGGGCCCAGTCGTCCCCGGTCCGCTCTCCCAACGCGCCCCGCGCCCTGCCCGCCATCCCGCAGCCGGCCACCCAAGCTCATTCGCAGTCCCCGCAGTCTGCAAACCCCCCTCGCTTCCGCCGCCCCGTCGGTCTCCCCGCGCGCCCCCGCCTGTCGGTGAGGAACCTGACTCCGGTCGAAGAGAAGGTGACGTCGCCGAGTGACACCGCCACGCTTGTGACCTCCCCGTACAGTGGGTCTGGCACCCCTATGACGGGGAAGGCGTGGTAAGGCTCGCATCCCCCCACGGTGTCACTGAAGAAGGATGAGACGACGTAGAAGTCGTCTTTGGTGAGTTTCCCTCCTCCTCCCACTCTCACACACTCCGCACCCTCACTCCCGCATACCATCGCTGCCATCCCGCAACGCCCATACCTTGTCCGATATCTCACTATACATATGTACAGGCACATGTTGTCGTCGGTTACTCGCATCTCGGATCCTCGCACGCTCTGTTATGTACCAGTGATGTGACACTGACCATCGGTGCTCTCGTGTATAGAGAGATTGGACTCTTATCCTTATATCCCTGTCATGTATGATTAGTAGCACGTTCTCGGATTGCATGCATCGCCAATCCCTTGTTCGCGCTCGCGACTGAGCCCAGTCGCTCTGGAGACGCGTCGACTTCTTCGCCACGTTTGCAGTTGAGGGGAACACGATCACGTGGGGCGTGTATGTGACGTCAGTGTCCGTGGGCGGAGCTACATAAGCCGCGAGGGGCCGTGCTGCGACGGCAATTGCGCGCACTATGTCCTCGTTCCCCGACTACTACAAGCTGCTGGGCGTTCAGCAGAATGCCACCATTGAAGAGATCAGGACCGCATACAAGAAGGAGTCTCTGAAGTGAGTCTACGATGTGCGTGCTGTGAGGTCAATCCACTCATGCCCACAGCCACCAGGACACATCCAGATAGACTGGCAACTGCTACCCCAGCAGAGAAGAGGGCTGCGACGGAGAAGTTCCAGGTGCGTTCATTCACAACTAATCAACCATGTGCGTGCGTCAAACCTCCGATGCAGGCAGTAGCGGACGCGTACTACGTGCTGTCGGACACGACCCGTCGCAAAGAATACGACATGCTCTACTCCAGTCGGCGCCCTCAAGAGAGGACGACGGAGCCCAACGCCTCCTCCAACTTCTTCTCCGCCTTCACGAACATGTTCGGCAGCCAGGGCGCGTCCGGAGCCCAGTCCGCCACGGGTGCCACTGCCGCGGACCGACCAGACGCAGAGCACGTCTTTGCCGACGTCTTTGAAGAGGTACGTGTGATTTTCGTCCGGAGCGGACGTCTCACTTATACGACGACTGGCAGCTTCTCCGTCCGGAAGTCGAGCGGCATGCCCCATGGTGGTCGTGGCTCGGTGCCGTTTGCGGAGCTGGCCTCGGGTTCATCATCGCCAACGTCCCTGGGCTCATGGTGGGGGTGTACGCCGGTAATCGCTTGGGTGCAATCCGCGACGCGAAGGGCAAGAGCGTCGCTGCCGTGTTCTCGCAGCTCGGAGGCAACCAGAAAGCAGAGGTGCGTGGACGTGTTTCGTGTGGTTCCGGAGTCGGTTCAACTGATGTTGCCTACATATACAGATTTTGCGGGCGTTGGCGGCCAAGGTACTTGGAGCTACCTTGTGATTTGTCGACCTGCTCTGTTTGTTGTAGGATTCTTCTATACCTTTCGCTGGACTTGTATCCTTATATGTCTTCCTGTACAACTGCTATGGACATCTGTAATGTGGCCAACGATATAATGAAGGCGGGAGTCTCCGGAGTCCGAATCGTGCGCGGGGAATGGTGTGTCGATCAAATCTTGAGCGCCCGGATCTGGACGATCGCGTATTGCTCGAGGAACGGCGGACGCGACTCTGGAGCGAATTTCTTCCTGTCCATCGATGCTGGCCCTGCTTATCTTTCGACTCTCTCACTCCCGCACAGCTCGTGCTGCTTTGTTCTCGCAGTTCCCCAACTAGTCGACATGGTGCAGACGCGATCACGCTCTCGCACTCGCACTCGGGCGCGTACTAATGCCGAACAAGGACAGGGTATGTATACATCAGCGGTAGCGAGGGGATTAGTGCGTGTGTTGCTGACGCGTTGTGTGCGGTAATAGCGGTCGTTCGTCGGGCGAGCAGCGTACCAGTGGGCGGGAGGATCTTTGGTGCGTACTCTCTTCAGTGAGAGCAGACATCCTGAGACGAGACTGACTTATCTGTGTCTAGACTGTGTGCTGATGATGCCTCGGAAGCGAAGTACGCTACTCTTTCAATTTGTAGATATACTGAGAGGGTTGACCTCACCTTGCAGAACGAACCAGCATATACGAAGAGTCGCTGCCAAATGGGGAATCCGAAGTTCAGGACTCCTCACGTACCGGTGTGTCTTGACTGACACATCTCCTTCGTACACCTAGGCTCACGACTGCATGATACAGCGAGAACCCAGCGTAGAGAACTCAAGAAGCTACCTGCACGGATCTCCCGGTCTCAGACGCGTTCCGTCGTGGGCGACCGGATTATTCCTTCTACGCCTGAGCCTGGCCCGAGTTCGCGAAGCAGGACACGAGCAACGTCTTCGGCGCATACACCGAGGCGTCGAGCGGCCTCTACGGTCCGTACCAGCAGTGAGGAGCATACAACCCAAGCCCGACGTCCATCTGCGCGTATCCGCACCGTATCTACGGATGTGTCGCGGACCCCCGGTGCTTCGTCCCGCAACTCACGACGATCACGAGCGCGCGACAAGGGCAAAGGCAAAGGCAGGGCTGAGCCCGAGGACTACGATATGGCAACGTCCATCTCCACCTCCGTCTCGGTGGGTGACTCCTCCGGCTGGGACGCTGACTCGTCAATGAGCGGCGAACCGTCACAAAATGCGAAGCGGCGGCGAAGACACTCTCCTCTGCGCCTGTCGCTGTCACTGGATCAAGCTGACGCCGCGCAGGATGGCGAGGAGGACAGCCAGAAGACCGCCGTTGAAGCCGACTTCCATATGCTGGAAGGGCCGGACGCCCTCCCCTGGATTCCGGTCGACCCAGACTCGCAAGACTCCGAGTACGTCCCGCCGGGGCTCAACGCTCTAATAGAGGGTACGTCGTCCGTTCGCGCCTCGCGACACGCTTCCCAGAACGAGCTGACTGGCATACCATGCACCTCTCTCACCTTGTAGACATGAAACGCGCGTTGGTCGTGCAGATGTCCGCGCGCGAGAAAGCCGAGCTCCTATACGCAGAGGAGCAGGAACGCCGCCTCGCGCTCGAGCAGGAGGCCGCGCGCCTCGCCGCCGCGAACCGTGCACTCGAGGCCGAGCGGTCCGCGTGGACCGCCGGTGCAGTGGAGACCCTCGCGTCTTCGCTCGAGAACGCACTCGTGTCGGACATTGCGCGGCGGGTCACCGCGGGCATCTTCGCGAGCTCTGACGCGCCTCGAGATGCTCAAGGTTCCGGTTCCGACTCCCCGCCGATCGCCCACGGTCAGAATCCCTGTGACGCCTCCCCGTCTCCACCGCCGCTGCCGTCACCGTCTGGCCTGGAGCAGGGGCAGGGGTGTCCTGTGGTCGCACCAGATGTCGAGATGTCGGATGCAAACCATGGTGCGGATGCGGGCGCGAATGACAGCTCGAGCTTAGGGGCAAGCGACGCTGACGGCCCGCACACCACGTCCAATACGCTCCCACTAACGTACGACAAGCCGCAGGCACAGGGCGGCTCGATACCAATGGAGGCCTGACGCGCCCACCCCGACACGGTGCACGGTCTCAAGCATGTTGCGCCCACACCCGCCCCAAATCTCAGCGTTTTCTTGGTCCGTTCTATTCAAGATCTCTTGACAGCAATCGACGTCAACGCGGGCTTCGCGCGACCCACGCCGCCGGTGAGTGTGAGAGCGCCACAGAGCCTCTTCCAAGCCACAGGCCCCTTCTCGCCCTTCGCGTCTCTCCTCGCCGCGTCTGGGAAGGCAATGCTGATCCTCGTGATCTTCTAGCGCGACATCACTCTCTCCATCGTGCCAAACCTTGGGGGCGGTCGTGGTTCGCGCGGGTGACGACAGCGCGCACCTTCCCCTCACCTTCGCGCGCTTCTAGCCACAAAGCTTCAGGCCACGCGCCCCGCGCTCAGGGGCGCACGCCAATACAGTGCACGGTCTCTGGACGGCGCAGTGTGAACGGAGCTTAGAGCTTGCCGCGCGAGGACGCGGGGACGCGGACGGATCCTTGGATTGACGTACGTGCTACGCGCGGGTGCGGGGCCCCGCCCCTGGGCTGGAAGCGTGCTGGACGATTCAGACGGGAGGCACGGAGCAAGGCGCGCTGTGTACGTTACGGCCACGAACGTGTGATTGCTTCTACTCGAAGAGGGCGAGAGGGTCTAGTAATAGTACATTGTGCGCGGACGCGTGGAGTGATAGGCTGCTTCTGAATCTGCTAGACTGTTCGCTCGCCGCCGCTCGGGAGCGTGGGCGTGAGCTGTAGGATGGGGGATGCGATGCGACAGGACGGGGATGGATTACAGACGATAAGATAGCTACTTCAAACGATAGCCATGAGACCAATGCGACCGGAACAAGGGGAGAGAACATCTGCGCTCTCGGAAACAAGAAGAGTTCAAGAAACTACTCAAGTCCGAAGAGCTACACACGTATAGACCAACGAAACGCGCGTGGGTTACCAAGAGGGACGGGGAGACGATTAGGTATACAGTGTCTGAGGGTGATCATGGATATAGCAACTTTTGAGCTCTGCGAGGTATTATATGCACAGGTTGGAGGGATGGATAGCAGTGTTTGTGTTGATGCGATGGAATTGAGGATGCATAATTTGAGAGGAAGGCGAATAAAATATTGGACCAAGCTATCATGGGCGGATGAGGGTTTCCGTTTGTTCAGTTCCACAGTTCACCCGCATGGGTCTCGTCCAGGGTGGTAAGCTCCTCCGTCATGCGGAGAGCATCGTAGTCGTTGATGCCTGCGGCACCATTCGCCATGGCGAGAGTCAAGGCTGCGATCGCCTTCTCCGAGCGCGACGCGGTGGACGGGAGATAGGGCGCAGAAGGTGACGCGTAGCAGGTGTGAACTGTGGTAGACGAGGTGGACGCCTTAATCGCCGTGGTGGCGCCCTCGCCTCCTTGAAGCGAGAGAGGGAGTGACACGAGGGAGGAGTTCGTTGACACGGAGTATGTATGCGATAACGCCGGTGTGGAGAATACGCCGGATGAGGACAGGTCCGTGTCCATGTCAGCCTGTCCCTCGTCGTCGGATGAACAGGCCGAAGGGCCTGAGGAATGGTCGATGGGAGAGGAACTCCGCTCGCTCCCACCAAGACTGGCGAATGGAGAAGGGAGAGCCTCCGTTTCGGGATGGTCGACGTCCATCATGCTCAACGAGAGAGCCCTTTTCTTGTGCGCCGGGCTGCGGGCCATTGGCAACGAACAGGTCTCTCCAACGATGAAGAGATCATCTTCGTCGTCCTCTGACTGCTCCGCAACCATGGCTGCTGCCTGCGGAGTGCCGTAGTAGGACGTGGGACGCCGCCCAGGTTTCCGGAGCTGATGAGGCGCGTCAAGCGCAGAAGGCGATCCCAGGGCCTGTCTCTCGGAGCGGGCGGACATGCGACGCGAACGCTCCCAGTCCCGCATACGACGGACAAGGCCCTCGCTACTCTCCGCCACGCTGCGGTGCAGGTCTGCGAGCGCGTTTGTGCGCAGGCGGCGCGCCTCATCCGGGGAGATACGTTCGCCGTCGCGGGGTGAAGCGTCCCGAGCGAGACGTGCGCGCGCAGACCGAGAGCCGGAGAGGGATTGGCGACGCGGACTTTTCTGTGGGAAGAACTGGAACGCGGCAGAGGAGCATGGGAGGCGGGAGGTGGATGGGAAGCCGAGGGTGGGCGTTTGCTCGGTGGGCAAGATGGGATCGGACGATGGGACGCTATAGCCAAAGCCGGACGCCTCGTCGGAGGACTCTTCAGTCTGAGAGCGATAGATAGGGAGTTCCATGAGCACACATGGGGACGGCGGACGCGTGTAGAGAGGATCGGAACTTACGTTGGAGTCTCTGCGAGCACGCTTTCCTCTCCTCCACTGGTCTACGTCCCACTTCTCTGGGGGCTGATCACGGGCGAGCTCCTTGTAGGAAGGGCTCCGGATAGAGCTGGGCCGGGAGCGTTTGGCTGAGATGCGCCATTTGACGTCGTCTGGCTGCCGGCGGGGGATGGGAGACGAAGCGGAGTGAGATCGGCGACGATGGGCGAGACGGTTAGGCGACGACATGGACAGAGGCGGCGGCGTGTGGGTCGAGGACACGCGAGGCGGCCGTGCAGAGGTGGATGGGTGCGGCGAGGGCAGGAGATGGGGGCAGAAGGTAAGAACCGGGCGTGCACTGCGAGAGTGACGGTAGGCTCAGCTCGAGACTGGCAGAGTGGAGGTCGCTCCTCCTTCTATACATACAGTACCCTCGGCATCGCCCGGCACTCAATGACCCCCATTTCCATATCGGGCGAGCCAGGCCTTCTCTCTATCCGCGCGCTGCCAACCCTCGTCGTCCCATTCAGTCCGCATTTTCCCATCCTCTTTCGTTCCGGCCACTATGTCATCCCCGTCCGTCTCTCCTCTACTGCCCCCGCCGCCCGCCTCGAGCTCCAGACGCCCTCGCGCCACTCCATTGCTGTGTGCATGCTCGCAGAGACCGTTCCGTATCGTGTACATCGCACGGAATGCACCAGGGCATCATTCTCGTCCTGAGCGCACCATGTCACCGTCCAGGGCGAATCTCCGGTCGCACCGTCACTCCGCGCGCACATCCTCCGCGAATGCGAGGGGGAAGAATTCCAGACAGCTCCTCGGGCCGAGATTGTTCGTCCCTACGTCGCGGCCGGAGCGCATCTAAAAGCTTGAGTTTCGCATCTTCGCGACCAGCTCCGTCATGCCTTCTGCCCAAATGGACCCGCGCGAGAACGGGCGACGAGGCCCGCTGAGGTACCATCTCCGGCCCCCCAGCTGGCTTTGTCCTCCCAGCATCTGCCAACCTAGACGTGCCGCTCGCGCTAACGTTAAGCTAGAACGCAGGCTCTACCCCGTCATCCAGAGCCCGACTCGCATCGCCGTACACACCTGCCCACGCAGCTTGAAGAACTCCGGATGCCCGGCAGCTGTTGCTCTGTTCACAATAGGAACGCATTCAGAGGTGCGCCGCCCCAATCTGGGGAAGAACGAAGCTAATAGTCATCTGCTTGCACGACGACCAGCCCAGTGACTGCGCCCCGCGGAGGCATACCATAGACCACACTCCACCCCGCATTCATCGCTCGAGCCTCATCACGAGCGCCGCCGTCCGTATGACACGCCTGTCCCAGCCTTTCGCCGACCCCGCACGGATCGACGTTGGTCCGAGCTTTAGCCCGCCGCGCATCCCCCGTCTCGTGGGGCGCGACGGGCGATCGTCGGTTCAGCCCCGCCTCCGCGCGCGCGACGTACTTAAAACCGTCCGAACATGGCCTGTGCGAGCTCCCGACCATCTTGCGCCCTCCGCGTCAGGCATCAACACCAGTTTGCAAGCTTCGGCACCTCCGCTGCCTCAGAACTTCAAGCCCAGCCGCAAGCTAAGAGTTCCGCGCCGCGATGAAGGGCTTTGCATCGCTCCTCCTGTCCGTCACGGCTGCCTCGGCTGCTATTGTCTGGGATGGCAGGTTCAATGACTACACGTACGTGATGGCCAGCTCGAGCGCGCGCACGCCACCGGGGATGGATATTTCAGTGGTTTTGGGGACGATCCGAGCGACGGGGCTCCACGCGTCCGAGCGTGAAACGCATTACTTTGTAGACCCTGAACGCTGTTTATGCCGGTGCCCGTGCGCGCGAAGCAGTCGAGCAGGAGGCTCATTCGGAGGTCCGACAGAACTGCCGCCGACTTCGATAACTGGAGCTGGAGCAACCAGGTCGGGACTTACCAGACGTACATCTACGTAGGTGTCCGATTGGCTCACCGACCCGTCGAGGCCTTTGCTCATCATTCCGCTTCTACCAGGGGAACCTGCATGTATGACGCGCGCACCTGCTAAACATGGGCATCGACTTACCCCGACATCCTAGGGCGAGAAAGCGTCCTCGTGGCTCACGTTGGGAAGCGGGTACAAGAACCCTGCCAGTGCGTTCGATCCCCGATCCAGCGCCGACCCCTGCGGTACTCACTAACACCGGCCTGCAGCGAGCGGCGCAAAGCAGGGTGTCAAAGTCAAGATCAACGGGCAGTCGACCTGGAACGGGGGGCCGATGCTGAGGACGGAGCTCATCCCGCAGACGACCAAGTCGCTCTCCGGCCACCTCTTCTTCCACGTCTCGCTGCAGATTCCCACCGTGAACGCGCCAGGTGCGCAGCCCTCGCTTTGTTTAGACCCTCTCGGTCCCCTGTGCTGTCATCCGTGTCCTGCGCTGACGTCGGAGTGTCCGCGTTCGCAGATCCCGCGTACGAACATCAGGTATGGGAGCATCAGTGATGCCATTTGTCGCGCCGGCCGCGGACTTGGAGGACGTGACGCTGAGGGGACGCACACACGCACGCACAGATCGTCTTCTGGGAAGGACACTTCGCCGACATTAAGTACGGACAATTGAGCGGTGAGCGCCGGTCTATCCCCCCCCGTCCGTCCCCCCAATTACTCGCGTCACTCATGTGATTGTGGTGTGGTGTGGTGTTTCCAGGACAGAACGGCGTCGCGGACACGCTGCAGGTCATCACCGGAGGGAAGAGCATCTGGTCGGTGCAGCCCGTGAAGGGCACTTGGGTGCGTTGCTTCTGTTCCGTATCATTCTGCCCCTGGGACGGGATGAGCTGACTGCGCTCGTGTGACGGCGACGGACAGTACAACTTCATCCTCGAGACGGGCTCGCCTGGCGGGCTGTGGGTGTCGACTGGCAGCAGCCCGCTGCAGAAGGTGTACTCGGGCTCGCTGAACGGGAACGGCGGGACGGACTGGCACATCGGTGAGCGCCGTTCATGTCCAAGCAATGGCTCCCCGTTTGGTCCATCGTATACTGAATGTGTTATCGCTCGCTGCAGGTGCGCTGAGGCTGCCGATCAACGGGCAGCCGCAGGTTATCAACGAGACGAACATCTTCTACAGCGGCATCTACGTCGAGGACTCTGGGCCGACGACGCAGCCGTGAGAGGAGAGCGAGCTTGATTGAGCGCGAAGGGAGAGAGAGGTGTGGACAGGAACGTTGAACGTCGAACCGTTGAGCGTATATGCCCTATGCCGTGCCGATGCTTATGAGGTACCAGTATGTGTATGCCCATGATAACTACGCGTCATGCAAACCCCATGCATTGGAGGCTACAAGATCAAGCGCCCGACGTCCCTTCGCCGCTTGGGCCTCCGCGATGATGTCGATCGAGTCGACTCTTCTGATGTCACTTGCGCTGCCGCCGGCCCGCGGGGGGGAAGTGATGGGAAGGTGCGCATGTGGCCACTGCAGTGCTCGGCGTTCAAAGGCCCGGAAGGAGGACTCGCAACTCGGGCAGGGGAGGGACCTGGGACGGACTGCGAAGGACTGACGAGGGCAGCTTGGCTTCCTGGCGGAAACATTCTAGCTCGCGCCGTCGCGATGGGGGACGTCGTGGGCGGTCGATGTCGTGGCGAACAATCGAATGGCAACGCTGACCGGTGACCTCGCTCGCGTCCATGTACTTCTCCCGTTCCTCAACGACTGCATTCACAACGTCGGGTTACCCGACAGTGCGCGTTCCCATTCGCGCGCGCGAACCACAGGCACGACGGACGAAGGAAGACGGACCGCGTGCACATGCCACACGCAAGTATTTTTCCTGGCCATGCGAAGGAAGAGAGAGCGCAGGCGGGAGAGGGAGCCACATCCGATGTGACGCGAATGTGTCCCTGTGCGTGTGCCAGGTGATGATGGACTTCTTCCATCTACGCGCACGGCCTGCCTATCTGCGACCCTTGGCCTCCAGCCTCGACTTATCCGTACTCCCGCTATCCGGCCCATTCCCCGCGCCCTCATAAAGCGCGCCTCGCAGTCCATGTCGCCGCTTCCCGTCCCCGGCCTCCGCCTCCGTCAGTGTGCGCCATGGCTGTCGTCGCCCTCGCCCCCGCCATCGTCGCCCTCGCGTACGCGCTCGCCCTCGGCTCCGCCGTTCACGCCGATCCCGCCTCGTCCTCCGACGCGTGCACCACTGGCAGCGGGTGCGCCCCACCTACCTAGCTTGTCGTTTAGAGTGCGGTGGTTTGTGCTGACGCGGTGTGGCGCTGATCAGGTCGAACCTCACGACGTGCTCGCCGGGATACGCCTGCGTGGCCCTAAATGACAGTGAGTTGTGCTGCTGCTCGGACGCACGCCCGGCCTACTGTCGTCTGTCTCGCTGACCGCTCCGCGTTGCTGCGCGCAGCTTCTGTCTGCGTCCCGGACCCCGCGCAGGCCTCCCTCTCGGCCTCGTTGAGCGCGCCTGCGAGCACGGGCACCGCCACTGCGCGTAAGAAAGTCGCGAACGTCTCGCCCCTCTGGCAGGCAGCATACGCAAAGGTGCGTGCGTTCGGCTCTCATGCTCAGCTCTTCGCGCGGGATGCTCACCGTGCACGACGCGCGGGCAGGCGCGGCCGATTGTCGCGAACCTGACGAACGAGGACAAGGCCAGTCTCGGAACCGGTGCGCCTCTCTCTTTGCCGGTCGCGTGACAGCTGATTTCGAGAGCTGAACCGGACTGCGCCGCAGGCCTCGGGCTGCTCGGCGGACCGTGCATCGGCACCACCGCCGCGCTCAAGGCGATTCCTGGCTTCCCTGGCTTCTGCTTGCAAGGCGAGTTCAGTCCGAGTGCTCGCCCGTCGTTGGGTGGACGCCGCTGACCTGTCATTGCTTCGCGACTGCAGACAGCCCGGTCGGCGTGCGTTATGCAGACCACGTCTCCGTGTTTCCTGCGTGAGTGTTTCCAGGTATGCCATCGGACGTCAGCGCACATTGTTGACATGCTCTGGGAAACATGCACAAATAGGGAGATCAATGTGGCCGCTACGTACGTACTCTGCCTTCACGTCGTTCAGGTCCATGCATTGACAGCGCGCAGGTGGAACCGCACGCTCATCCGAGCGCGAGGAGAAGCCATGGGCGCAGAGTTCCGTGGCAAGGGCATCCATGTGGCCCTCACGCCTATGATGTGAGCATGCAGAGCAGCTGGCCATGTGGTGAAGCCCCAGCTGAACGTAATGTGTGCAGGAACCTCATGCGCGCCCCCGCGGCGGGAAGAAACTGGGAAGGGTGAGGGGTTAGACCGCTGCTTGCGCTCCACTGTTGCTAAGGTCGATGCGGCTTTCTCAGCGCTGGCGGCGATCCGTACCTCACTGGAGAGGTCGCGTACGAGTCTATTATTGGCGTCCAGTCGCAGGGCGTCCAGGCGTGCGCGAAGCACTTTTTGGACAAGTGAGTCTCGTGCTCATTGTGAACGCGAACAGCTCTTCATGTGTGTTGGGCAGCGAGCAAGAGCATTTCCGCGAGAGCAGCTCGTCCATTGTCGACGATAGGTACGTTCGTCACTTTTGGCTTGAGTATATGCGCCTCATATATCGTTTACAGGACGGTATGGCCGAGATCGTTGGTCTCTTATGGATGTATGCTGAGTACTTTTGCAGCAACATGAGATCTACTTGCATCCCGTGAGTGGTCTGGCATGCAAACTGCGGCGTATGCACTTACAACTTCACCAGTTCCTTCGCAGTATGCAGGCAAACGTTGCATCCGTGATGTGCAGCTACAGTGAGTCTGAGTAAAATGTGGAGCCCTCGATCGCACCGCTGACACCCTGTCTCTCACTTTTTGCAGACCTGAGTAAGCTCTTTGATTCTCGAAAGTCACTCATCCTGACCTGGTACGGTCTAGTCAACGGCACGTACGCCTGTGAGCACGACGGTGCCATCAACGGCCTCCTCAAGGGAGAGTTGGGTTTCCAGGGCTGTGAGTCCACCAGTCCGAATCATTCCTCGAAGATTGACTCATATTTTGTGTAGACGTGATGTCTGGTACTAATCTTCTCGCGATTCTCACAATCGCCCTCTGATCACTGGTCGCAGATTGGTATGCTACCCACACGACTAGTCCTGCGGCAAATGGCGGCTTGGACGTGAGTGGAACGCCTGGCTCATACCTGATCTGTGCTTACCCCCCGCTCCGAATCCAGATGACGATGCCTGGCGACAAGTGGTTCGCCTCGTTCAGCTCGTGCGTGCCTTGTGACACCTGCGGATGCGAGACGGTGCCCCTGACCCGCCCGTTTACAGTTACTTCGGCGGCAGCCTGGTGAATGCAGTGAAGAAAGAGGAAGTCCCACAGGAGCGTCTCGACGTGAGTGCTGCAAGCGTCTACGCTCTAGGAAACATCTCGTCTGACGATGCCTCCAGGACATGGCTACCCGTATCCTGGCTGCATGGTACGTGCATTTTCACACAGCACCGCGTATCTATGTGTTCACATGCGTCGCACAGGTACATGCTCGGCCAGGACGAAGGGTACCCCAAGGTCAACTTCAACTCTTGGCTCCCTCTGTTCGGAAGCCATGTCAACGTCCAGGGTGACCACGCAAGGCGCGTTGATATTTCCCCGTCCTCCTTGGTGTCGACTCATCCGGAGGCGCCACTGCAGCTTGATTCGTACCATCGGCGCCGCGTCCACAGTCCTGCTCAAGAACGAGGGCAGCGTGCTGCCGCTCGCTGCGCCGAAGACGATGGCCATCGTCGGCACGGGCGCGCGCTCTGGGATCTTTGGCCCGAACCAGTGCCTCGACCATAGCTGCAACGACGGCGTGCTCGCCGTCGGCTGGGGCAGCGGGTATGTTCCAGGCCCACCTCGTGCACACCATGTGGGCGTCTCGTTCTGACCCGACCCGACCTGCAGGACTGCTACCTTCCCGTACCTAGTGTCGGTGAGTCAAGAATGAGTCTGACGATGCCGGATGCAGCAGCCTGACGTTGAGTTTCCAGCCCCAAGATGCGATTACGAAGCGTGCTGAATCAGAGGGCACCAAAGTCTCCTCGTGGACGTTCAGCGACGACGTGAACCTGGCAGGGAACGCGGCCAAGAACAAGGACGTCGCGCTCGTTTTCATCACCGCGGATAGCGGGTACGTCCTCGCATGCGGCTTCCCCCACTTGTTGGTGAGATGTGACTGACATGGAGCTCAACGCTCTGCCAGGGAGGCGCAGTACACCGTCGAGGGCAACCAGGGTGACAGGAACGACCTGTTCGCGTGGCACAATGGCGTATGTCGCTCGATCTGGAGGGCTCTCTCAGAACCTGCTAACGCTCTTATATAGGATAACATGGTCAAGAGGGTTGCGAGTGTGAACAACAACACGATCGTCGTCGTGAACGCAGTCGGGCCGATCATCATGGAGGCTTGGGTGGAGAACCCGAATGGTGCGCATCTGACAGTGTCTTTCTCTGGACATGCACTGATCCCAAGCCCGCCGCATGTAGTCACTGCTGTGGTAAGTGCTCTTGGTTCCCCTGCTGGCCCGTGGTACCGATCGCATTTGGACAGGTCTGGGCTGGCCTTCCAGGACAGGAAGCAGGCAACTCGCTCGTGGACATCCTTTATGGTGACGTGAACCCCAGGTGAGACGCCCCAGACACGGATCGTCATTCGGCCGAGGTCTGAACCTCTGCAGCGGCCGGCTGCCCTACACGATCGCGAAGAGCGAGCCCGACTACTCTGCGCGTGTCATCTACAAGGGCTCCGGCACCGTGCAAATCCCGTACACGGAGGGCCTCTTCATCGACTACCGCCACTTTGATGCCGTGCGTGTGCCTCTCTCGTCGTATGCGCTCAACAGCAGGGACTCATTACGTCTTCGGCTGGCTATACAGAAAGGGATTGAGCCTCGATTCCCCTTCGGCCATGGCTTGTCGTACACCACCTTCTCGTACTCCAACCTGAAGGTGAGCGGCTCCACCGCGGGTGGCTCTCGCCAGGCCCCTGGCCCCGGTTCCTCGCTCGACCCCTGGTGCGTCCACAATTCTGCACTTTCAAGAACTCCTACCTATATAATTGACCAAACCCAACCAGGCTGCACGAGCCCGTCGTCACCGTGTCCTTCACGCTCAAGAACACCGGTGCAAGGGCCGGAACGGAGGTACGTCCCACCCCCTCGCTCCTAGGTCACCACCGCCCGCCTCACCTCGTCTGACGTCCGCCAGGTCCCTCAACTGTACACCACCCCGCCCGCCTCGGCGCAGTCGGCGCCGCTCAACCTCAAGGGCTTCGACGCCGTCTACCTCGGCCCGGGCGAGTCCAAGACGGTCTCCTTCGAGCTTTCCCGGTACGACTTCTCCGTCTGGGACGTCGTCTCCCAGAGCTGGCAGATCCCGGCCGGCACGACCGGCATCTCCGTCGGCGCAAGCAGCAGGGACTT
Source organism: Earliella scabrosa (assembly GCA_022605405.1). Lineage (NCBI taxonomy): Eukaryota > Fungi > Basidiomycota > Agaricomycetes > Polyporales > Polyporaceae > Earliella > Earliella scabrosa. The sequence continues at coordinate 811,262 of JABYQQ010000003.1, read as the reverse complement.
GAAGCTCAAGGGCTCGATCAACAACTGAGGTATGAGGGTTCGGAACACGTGCGCACACCGAGTCCTGGTACCGAACTTTGAACTTTCTTGCTTTTGACATTGTAATCATAGTGTGCGTATAAGAACCTGTATCTCTTTCGTTCATTCGGGTTTCTCGTTCCTTCATCCTCACTTAGTCAACCCGTACACGGACCGTCGCACTTCACGCCTAGTACGCTACGTACTGTATTACATTCATTCGAATCGTCTTCAATCCTAATACGATCCGGCCTTCAATCGCCTCGTGCAAGGCCCAATGCCACTGCCTTCATCGAACCTTCCGCACTCCAAAATCCGAGAGAATTGATAACGCAAACTACGCAGCTAGAGAAAGCGTCGAGCACAGCCAGTCAAAACATCAACAATCTGAGACCCGGAACGTCGACAACACAGAGCCAGTCCGCAGTCCGTCCGCCAGTTAGCACGTTGTCTGTACAGTCCATGAGAACCATGCTCTTCGAGATCGCCTCCCCGTCAAAATCACTCCTCCGCCTCACCGAGTGTGGACTAGACCTCCTTGTTCTTCCCGCCCGTCAGCTGCCTAACCAAGAACATCCCGCGCCCCTCCCCGCCCTCGCTCTTCGTTCTGGCCGCATACCCTATCGCCGACTTCGGGCGCGGGTACCTCGACGCCCCAGGCCGCGGTCCGTCGTACATCTTCGTCGGGCTCGACGTCAGCTGCCTCGTGGGACTGAGGCCGCCCCCAGTGAGCTGCCGCATGAGCGCAGGGTCCGAACCGCCTATCCCCGTGAACTGACGCGCGAGCGTCGTCGTGCCCGTGTTCTGGGGCATGACACCACCGATCGCGCTCTTGCTGCCTGTGTACGAGGGCACGAGGGGAGTGCTGCGCGTGGGCGAGGGCGAGCCGCGCCGCGCCGAGGGCAGAATGAGCTGTACCATGTCATTGTCAGTGTGAGCAGCGCTGTTCTATACGTGAGTATTTCGAAGATCGCGCACCAGGCATTCGCGGCACCACACGCCGCCGTCCCTGTCCGTCTTCGCCGCGCTGTCGAGCTTCTTGCCGCATCCGGGTTTGCCGTCCTCCTTCCTGCGCCCCTTCGCGTCCTTCCCACCGCAAATGAGACAGGTCGCGTGCCAGCGGGAGCCCTGCGGTCCGGGCACGACACCACGCTCCATAGGGGAGACAGACTTGTGGCAGCCTGGGCACGCCGACGAGCTGCCGAAGCGCGGAGCAGGGAACACGAACGATTGCTGCGTGGGCGGCGCGGTCTTCGGCGGGGCTTCGTATCGGCTCGAAGACGTATGGTACGTCGCGGTCATCGTCTTCGGTGAGGAATACGCCGCTGTATGTGACCCTGGTGCGCTCCTGGGGATCTGAGTCGGATACGAGCGGACGATAGTCTTCTCGGGTGGAGCACACTGCGATGTCATGTAGGTGAGTATATGTGTCTGCGAGACACGATACGAAGGTGGAACCTCACTTCAACATGACAGACGCCAGAGGGGCCGCGAACAAACACAGCCCTGCCACCATCCTTGTCCTCGAACAACCCATTGCAGACTGTGCACCGGAAACAAGACGTATGGTACGTCTTCGGCGGCACCCCGCTAGCCGACGGCTGTTCTGGAACGGTTACGAACTTGCCGCCATCTCGCCGGCTGAAGAGGGGTAGGTTGCACTTCGCACATCGCGAATCCGGGGGCAGAGGCGCAGGGATGGTGATATCGTGCGGCAAAAGGGTACGTGACTTGGGCGTAGGGGTTGTTGTTGCCAATTTCGCTGCGCCGATACCATTTCCAGTGTGCTGCGAGGCGATGGCTTTCTCTGCCCCCGCACGCTCTCGCCGAGAAGGTGGGCTAAGCGAGGGAGGAGTAGATGGCCCGCTTGACTGCGTAGCTACATCGGAGAAGTCGGTTGCGAGGTCAGGGGTTGGTGGGATGGAGGGTGCCGTGGCATAATCAGTTGAGTCTGAAAGCGGGGTACTGGACATGTTCTTCCGCAGACCCATGCTAATACCAAGACCTACACGACCGTTATCAAGAGATGCGAGGTCGCGGATGGGTCGAGGGATGCGCGACAATGCGCTGTTGCCAGTGGATTGCGAGGCGATGCTGCTCATGGACGTGTCGGAACTAAGATCGATGAGGTCGCCTGTAGGGACCTTGGGGAAGGATCCTAGCAGAGACTCCACTTCCGCGTCGCCTGTGCGGTCAGCTTTTAAGGTATAGTCTGTATTGCCAGTGATGTCCCCCCGAACATAGTTTGTGTTTCCAGTTGTGTCCCGCCGCACATAGCTTGAAGTTCCGGTAGTATCGCGACGGACGTAGTCCGTGGTTCCTGTGTTGTCACGACGCACATAGTCACTAGTGCCGGTGGTATTCCTGCGTACATACTCTGCGCCTCCCGTGTGATCACGTCGCACTGGACGAAGTGGTTGCGTTGATGATTCTGATGTTGAGTACGCCTCCATCGACGAGGAATCGTCGAAGACCGAGGCGGAAGATGACATAGCTCCACTGGAACGTGGGCGTGACCTCGACCTGCGTTCCCGACGCGTGGGCGTTGTCGTGGCTGAGGTAGAAGAGGATTGACCGGGGGCAGAGGGAGGTCCGGGGGATGCTTGTCTGAGGAAACGTTGCTTCATCTCCTCAATTGCATCCGCGGTTGGCTGTCTTGCCACCGGACTTCCGTACCGTGGGCTACCAGAACCAGTCAGCCTGGAGGATATAGGCGATCCATCGTTGCTGTCCAGGTCCGGTGATCGCAACCTTGTGTACGTTCGGCGCGAGATAGGGCTACCATCACCTGACTGCGGGAGCTCGGGGCTCTGATACCTGGACAAGGCATCGCGCAATGCAGGGGAACCGGAACTGGCTGCAGAATGGGCCCTCGCTCTGGCAGCTAGGCGCTCAGAAGATGGACTCGAATCTCCGGCCAATGTCGTAGAGTAACGTTTTGACATGGGACTTTGCGTACCGTGGGGAGAGGTAGGGGTTATGGAGGGACTGTGATTGATGAAACGTGCACCTCCTCGATTCTCGGCCACCGGCGTGCTGTCACGACTTCGGATCCCTAGCCTCATCTCAAGCTCCTCCAACGCAGGACTGCCCTCCCGACTCTTGCTAGTCCGCTTCGTGCCACCAAGGTTGCTCCGCTCGTCGAAGACATCAGGATCTCTTGCCTTTCGGGGTGTGTTCCCGGAAGGCCTCTTGAGACAGCTCTCAAAGCAGTCCGGGCAACTTGGCCGTCCAAGAAGGTCCACCACAGGGCGGTCGCCGATATTCTTGAAACAGCCTTCGCAGCAGAAACACTTCTTGTGCCAGACCTTGCCGCTCGCTTCCACGAAACCTCCCTCGCTCTTCAGAATGAGCACAGGCTTGTTGCACGCAGGGCAGTCGCCCTTCGAACCGCCGTTGGCAGTGAAGCAGGGGCGGCAGAGGAACCGTGATCCAGAGCCTACATCTTCGATGGGCAGTCCGGGACGAATGGAGGTAGGATCAGGGTATATAGTAGCATCGGGGGGGAAGGGAGCCGAACATAGGGCGCAGATGAATGTTGAGAGGGTTTCCGTAGGTTGTAGAACAGACCCGTAGACTTTGGCCAGCCTAGATCCACTGTTCAAATTGGGCAAGATGCCTTCTTCTGGGTTCGCATCGGAGGCTATACTCTCGTCGTACGACGCTGTTGTCGAATGTTTCAGCGGAGAGGGGGGACGCGGGATAGATGTGGACGTAGCGATGTGTTCGGATACGCGTTGGTCAAGAGATATGGCAATAGGTTTCTGATTCGTGGGACGGGGGAAGCGCTTGATTGGTGATCCGGATGGAGACGAGGAGGTAGTACTGGTGCTGGCGTGGAAATCCTGGCCAGTGGTGTTCCTTTGGACAGCTTTGGAAGGGGATTTATCGCGAGTAACGTATGTCTTGGACCAGGAGTCTTGAGGCTGCTGGCCGTCATTCTGCGTCCACTTTACAACAGGTGCTGCGCACGTGTTGAGAGCTTGTAGAGAGCGCTGTTCGCAGTAGGCACTCACCGACAGAGGTGCCGCCACATTTACAACGGGGACCGACGACGATGTCTCCGCATCTCCTGCAGAATCCCATGGGCTATAATCCAGACGGGTGGTATAGAGAGCAGCAAGCAACGCGAGAGCAGGACGAAAGAAACGAGTGCGCAGAAGTACGAGCAGAGGGTTCAGAAGCAGCGAAAGCGACCCGAGCAAATCAGGCAACTCCTTTCGAACCGAACTGCGTCGCGATCACGTGGCAAGCGCGTTTTACGTGCGGCGCCGCCATAATAAGCGCGGAGGGGCACCGGACCGTGCAGGTAACCCCTATCTCAGTCTGACCATTGGAAACATCAGACAACTCCTCGCAAAGCACAATATGCCTCAGTTCCGCCAACATCCCCTACGAGGTTCGTAGTTCTGGCGCCACGGGTCGGTCGGACACGTCCGTCGTCTCGCCATGATTCAGCGTCAAGCTTTGCTGGTCATGTGCGGTGCGATGCGCTCTACATCCACGGACGCCATGCAAGCTCATGCGAACCTCCTACCGTTTGACCTGCTGATCGACAAACTCTGCCATCGCGCCGCGGTCCGCCTCTGCACCCTCCCGGTTACGCACCCACTTGCGGCTCATGTCAAGCGCGCAGGGCGGCGTTTTGTCCGCAAACATCGCTCGTCGTTACATGAACTGATGGATGCCTATGCCCCGTTCTTAGATTACCAGCACACGGAGCGCATTCGTCACGCCCGGCTGCACCCCGCCTGGCAGCCAGCACACCGTATCCGTATTCTCAAGGACAGGGACCGCGCAATTGCGGATGATGCGCAGTGGGCACGGTATGGGGCCTACCGTGTCTACTCGGACGGCTCCGACATCGATGGTAAAGTAGGAGCAGCGGCAGTCCTCTATGCCCCTGGACGCCGGAGACCGCGAACACTCTATTACCACCTAGGACCCTCTACACGCCACACGGTCTACGAGGCGGAAATAGTCGGAACGATACTCGCCATGGAGCTACTCCGGACAGAGCGGCAGCGGATCAGAAAAGCGTCCATCGCAATTGACAACACGGCGACAATCCAGGCCTCCACGCTGCGTTCGTCTGCGCCCGGTCGCTATCTCACCGACCTCTTCCACAGTGCGGTACTAGCCTTCCAGAAGGCGCACCGTGGAGCACGTCTTACCCTGCGCTGGGTACCCGGGCACGAGGGCATCCAGGGCAACGAAGCGGCTGACGTTGCCGCAAAAGAGGCAGCTGCCGGACGGACCAGCGCGACCAAGGACCTGCCCAAGACACTCAGGAAGCCTCTTCCCCTTAGCGCATCCCGAGCCCGACAAACCTTCCGGGCACACCTGGAGAAGATCGCAGCGGAACGCTGGACGACGTCACCTCGTGGGATCCGCCTGGCACACATCGACAGACGACTTCCCTCAAAGAAATATGCGACTTTGGTGGAGGCACTGCCCCGTCGACATGCTAACCTTCTCCTACAGCTTCGCACAGGACATGCCCCGCTCTACAAGCACTTGGCGTGGCTCGGAAAGGTCCCATCTGCGACGTGCCCTGCCTGTGGTGAAGCACCGGAATCAACTGCGCACTTTCTCCTCTCCTGCGATGCCTACGCACTCCACCGGGCTGTTCACTTCTCCTCATTGGGTCGCTCCGGGCGGTCCCTGTCCGTGCTCCTCAACTCCAAGGATGCCCTGTCCCCCCTTTTCCAGTACATCAACGCCACCGGACGTTTTCGTGGAGCCTTCGGAGCCTTCGCGGACTTGAAGCTGGGCGAACTAGATGACCGCTGAGCCCGATCTCTCTCTCTCTCTCATCCTCTTAGCACCAACTAATCACCTCTTCCAGGCATTTCTGTACATATCCCCTAGTCTCTTCGCTTTCTATGATACCACCTCGAGACCAGCCTGTGTAGTATTCTGACGGCGACGCGGCATGCAGACCTCACGCTCCGGGAGTGGGGGAGTTCCGACGGATGGCGAGGACATCGTCATCCGGACCCCTGACTGCGGCAAGAGGCAAAGACCCGGAGGCGCATCCGCCATCCTTAAGGGCAGCAGGTTTAGAACCCACAAGCCCTACCACCTGATGGTCAGGAGCGGCGAGGTCTGCATGTTGCGCCCGCCCCATCTTCTCTGTATTATACCTCGTGCCTCTTACGACCCACCGCCAATGTACTACTACCGCTAACCCGCTCTCACTCACAGATTCCACTCACGGCGGTGCACACCCTATTCACTACCTACCCATGATCATTGAGACCCCACCCGTACTGTACACTACGCTAGCCTACCACGTAGCATATTGCCTACCATAGGGCGTAGCCCTCCAGGGCAATAAACGAGGATCGCAAAAAAAAAAAAAAAAAGGTTCGTAGTTCTGTCACATCTGTCCACATTCAGTCTAGGCTAATCGTTTCACTACTCAGGGCGGACACTCCACGATTGCACTCCTCCGAGTGGAATCAGAATATCCACCGTGGAACTGAGCTTGCAACGTAGTATTTTCCAACAAGATGGATGACGATATGTTGCGGATGGATGACATGGAAGCATACCTCTCTCACTACATGTCGTTTCGCAAACAGATCAAGACGACGGACGTGAAAACCGACAGGGACAGCCTAGAGACGGCGGGGATGATAGAGGATGGGAAATGGGTGTTTGGCGATGGGGATGAAGCAGCCACGTACTCGTTCCTCGCCAAGGCTTCAAAACATCTGAAGGACTCCGCCCGCGCAGAGTCCACAGGAGGCTTGGGGCCGCCCACTCACCAGGTCGTCGACTGTCCGAATAAACCCATCCGATCTTCCAAAGCGCGCTCGAGCTACAAGATCGATGCTTGTCTCGTCTCTCTGACGGACGGAGTGGCACCCGAGAAGCTTACTCACGCACAGATGGCCGTTACCGCTGAGTACAGAAAGAACGTCTCTGATCGGTCACAGGTGATTGATCACTTTTCGCTGCATGTCCCGCTCTCATTCCCCATAGAACTGGAGGCAGCTGCTCAGCGGCGTCATCTACACCAAGAACCTGGACCCTCGGCGCAAGCACATGTTTAGCGTCCGTTTCCACACGTCCTAATTTGACCGACATACTTACGAATGTACTCAGCTCTCGATCGAAAACGACGAGATGACCCTCTGGTACTTCAGCCCATCCCACTCGTGTGTGTCGCCAACGTTCAACATCAAAGAGGTATGCGTCATCTCCACTGTCGTCTCTCCCGACTGACATGGTTGGTGCACAGAAGCTCGAACTCACCATCAGAATCATTCTCATGTTCATGTACGCGTCTTTGGATGAGCTCGGGATTGACCCCACCATCGTGGAACGCACCGATCCTGAACAGAGGAATCGAGTCTGCTACGTGTACCGAGCCGGCGAGAAACATTACAAGACGGTGCGCTCCATCTTCGAGTATGGTGGGATCCGCTATACTGGACGAGCAACTCGCGTTTGGGAGGTTGTCGAGGTGCAAGACGCCGACAATCTGACATCAATCAGCCCGGATCACTTTGTCCTCAAGGATTGCTGGCTCGATGACGCAGCCTCGTCCGAGCAGAAAGTCCAAGAGCAGCTCTTCGACGACATCGAGAAAGGGCTAGGACGTATTCGAGAGTCGAAGGAGACAGGACGGTTGGACGTACCCTACCTCGAAGATTTACCTGTGGAGCTGTTGCAGAAAGTTGACGAATGCATCAGCAACCCCACACGCTACAAGGACTACTTCTTGACCGTCGTCAACGACTGGCAAGGGGAACCCGCGCTTGCACGCGCACCAGGCGCGAAAGCTGTTCGCAGCCTTTTCGATGACTTACCCAGAGGGCCTGTCCCCGCTCCCCAGGTAGGCACCGATCAGTCTCGTTTGCAGCAAAACCCGCTAGCAACCCAGCTGTCCGGCTCCGGCTCTCTCATTCCGAGGACTCAACATCGCGCTGTCTTCAAAGAGGTCGGTACGGCGCTGCACCACGTCGACGAGCTCAAGACCATCTTGGACGCGCTACCAGACTTCCTGTTTGGTGAGCAGTTTGCCCAGAATGATCTCACACAGTCACTGACTCATCACATGCAGCCTTGTGGCTTCTGTATGTCGCTGGCTGGGTGCATCGAGATATCAGCACCGGCAATCTCCTTTGCTACTCTGGTCGTGGTATTCTTGCAGACTTCGAATACGCGAAGAAGTTCGATCCCAAGCCCACAAAGGAGGCCAGTTCGAATCGAAAAACGGTCAGTTGATTGTTCATGCTTCCTCGCTGTTGCAATGCTGATCCACTAGATCAGGGTACGGCATTTTTCATGGCCGTTGAGATTCAGGCACAGCAATGGTTATACCAACCAGAAGAGCCCGACGTTCTGGGCGCGAAGCGAATCCCTATACCGCCCATCATTCACAATTACCAGCATGACGGCGAATCGCTTCTCTGGCTCGTATTGTGGACGTACTTAGTCCGCTTGATCACCGCTCCTCCTTCCGATGTACCGGACGCCACTCCCCAGCGTTCGCCCAGCGCGCTTGAGCTGGCTACAGCGAACATCTTCCGGAGTGACGACGGGCGATATGAACTAGAACGCCTCAATGCTCTGTTGAATCCCGCCGTGTTTGCACATAACGTCCTGGATGTCGCTTTCCCCCCAAAGGACTGGGACGTACATGGTACGGAGACCCTTCTGGACCCGTCCGAAATCCTCCGCTCTGCACTCGTACAATCCCGGAAGGCGTACATGAAGCGCGAGTACGCTACCGACAATATTTCCAGCTACTGCCCAGTATACAAGACCCTCGCAGACACCTTCGCACTCCTGCGCAACCATTACGGCGCATGTTCGAACGAATACCCCTCCCTTCGTTCGTTCGTATCACACGTCCCGCCAAGTAGCCTTCCTGTCTCTGTGAGGCGCATCAGTTCACAGCAGCCGAAGGACGACGCTCAGGCGCCACCCAGCCTCCCTGTCCGTAAACGTTCACGGCAGCCGAAGAACGACGAGGACTACCAAGGCGAGGCTCAGGAGCCCGCTTCCAAGAAGCGTCGGTGGGCGGGCCCGTTGCTTCGCAGATGAACATCAGCGTTTCGGCGCATCCTCCGCGAGGTCGGGCTTGGCCTGTACATAGTAGTACCCCCATGCAGTCCCTCAGGCCGATCGCTCCGACCATACGACCTCGGTGCCCTCGTTACAGATGATCCAGGGCAACTGCTTCACACACCCCGTACCAACACGCCCTCGTCCTCTATGATCGCACGCTAGGCCGGGGAGTGTGGCGTTGCCAGACGGCTCCATCGATGAGAACAAATGCATGGTCCTCCAGGAGATGGGGCAGATGTATGCGCACGCGCGTGAGACCCAAGTAAACGCCAGCTGTTGTCCTACTGTCGAGGGGAACACCAAGCCATGTTTATTCAGATTTGCACATGAACAGGGAAGAAGAAAGACTGATAATCGTATCCATCGTGCACTCATTCTGTGCCAGTGCGGGCCTAGCCACTGCTCCGAGTCGTGTACGGGGCGGTATAACCACAGACGTCCTGCTTGTGGGAATAACTGGCCCCGGGTGAGCGCTGAGCCGGGACCGGCTACCGACTGCATCGATCCTTCCCGTACAAAGTAAGTCATTAGATACACGGGGTATCATGTACGCAACTTCTCATCATAGGTCCCACAATCACCACGCCACTTTGGCCAGGATGCTCTTCGGATACTGTCTCACAAGTAGTTTCCTCGCTTCATCGAGTCTTAACACAGGCGTCGACTTCAGCTCTTCCTGACTTGCATGACCATACAGAGATGACTTACAAGAGCAGACCGAGGCCAAACGTGATCGGGATGAAGAAGAACTCGACAGGGATGGGGCGCGTCTGGAATACGTTCTGGCTGTAGACAGGTTACTGCTTTCAGCAATCCATTCATCACGATGTGGATAGAGCCTGAACTCACAACCAAGGCACGTAGTGGAAGAATATGCCTATGCAAAGAGCCACAGCGGCCGCAGCAAAGGTGTACGGATTAGACAGCGGCGTATGCTGGACGATGCTAAGTTTGCGCCCGCGAGTCGCAAACAAGTTCCTGAGACATCGCGTGAGCAATAGTTGAGACTCATGGTTTAGCATGACACACGCACCCCCATTGCATCAGCACGAGTGTGAAGAAAAACACGCTTTGTGCTCTGAAAAGGAGCTCGTCGTCCAAACCAGGCCAGTCTCCGAATCCCAGAGCGAGGTTTGTGAACGGGACGCCGTTACGTTGGAGATACCAGAATGACCTAAAAGCACATTTAGAGATAAATGGAGGATAAGACTGATCAAGAATTTGCAACATACATGGACATCGCGCATAATGACTCCAGGACGCCGAGGAAGCCATACGCTTGCAGAAGCAACCTCCAGTCAGCCAGTCTTTCCGTCTTGACATTCCGGGGAGGTCGTTCCAACAGTCCGGATTCGGGCTTCTCAAGGCAAAGACTGAGCGCGGGAAGAACGTCGGTCTACTTGCCATTAGCCAGAGTCAGACAAGCCTGTGGGAACACGCACTGCGACGCAGATCAGAATCATCCTGGTCAGAGACAGATGGTGAGCGATATTCCAGGGTTCGGTCATATTCCAGTACGTACTGGATGTTGCTGAGCATCTGAGGGACGCCGATGAGGATGTTCAATAGAATAGGCATCAGCTCCGAGAAGCTGGTGAGATATGGTGCATCAGTTATCATGGTGCCTAGCAGAAAGAGGGGCCGCTGACCTGCCAGCCGGGAGCAAGTATAGGACGGTCTTCTTCAGATTGTCAAACACAAGCCGACCTAAGCAACTAGTGAGCAAATATGTTCTTGCCAAACAACAGTAGGAATCTTCTCACCGTACTCGAGCGCGACGACGATAGCAGAGAAGTCATCCAAGAGTACCATGTCGGCAGCTTCGCGCGCAACATCTGAGCCTTCGCCCATAGCGATACCGCCTGCACCTCGAAGTCAGACCCCGCCCGAGCGTTGACGAATTGGATGAACGAACAGTCTGCAGCTTTGAGCGAAGGGGCGTCGTTAACTCCATCCCCGGTCATCGCGACGACGCATGATCTCCGCTTGAACTCGTGCACGATCCTGAGCTTCTGCTCCGGAGTCGTACGCGCGAACACGATCTCCTCATACTTGCACAGTTGATCGACCTGAATGCTGTTCAGCTGATCGAGCTCAGAGCCGGTGATCACAATGCTCTGTCTGGATGCCTCTTCGTTTCCGAGCAGCCTTTCCTTTGAACCGGGCAAGTCGGCGAAACGATGTATACGGTCGACATTGGTGACGATTCCCGCCTGAGCAGCGATCGCGACGGAGGTAGTAGGATGGTCGCCTAGCAGGCTTTCTGATTAGCATGCCTCTCAACGCCCAGAAAGGCATGAACGCGACGGACCTGTGACGACGAAGAAGCGAATGCCGGCCTTCCGACACGACTTGACAACGTCCGGTATGCTCGGCTTCAGGGGATCCATGAGTCCGACCAGACCCACGATGATGAGTTCCTCGCGCAAGAGCTCTACCAGGTTCGCGAAAGCTTCATCCTGAGGGTCCGCATTGCTGGGGATCTCTTTAGCACGAACGACTCTCCGTGCCAGAAGCAAGACGCGTTGCCCGTCTCTCGACCACTGCTCTTGCACGGCCGCGATGCGCTCGAGGACTGGAGGTGTCAGAGGGGTCGGTTCACCGCCAGCCGGGTCGAGGACGAAACTGCATCGAGGCAGGAGGACGTCTGGTGCACCTTTGACGAGAAGGAGGAAGTCTGACGGTGAGAAGCGGTCCCAAGTTGTGATTGGTGCCGCGGGTGTTGTTGGTGTCGAGGGCTTGCATAACTTCAACATGTACTTGTTCTACGAGAAATCTTGTTTCGATCCTGTCCCGTAGACGAGGTGGTTTGAATCTGAGTTGCTCACCTTGTAGTTGAAATTGACATTGTAAATCTCCTTCCACTCATCCCGCAACGGAGTAACCGGGCTGATGCTATCAGAGAACCGCAATATCGCAGCGTCTGCGATGCACACATCAAGAACGTGAAGGCCACAAGTACGATGCTACGTACCTGTTGCATCACCGACAATAGATTTCTCTTGCCCGCCGTCGCTGTCCACTCCGAAGACGGCGGCGTTGCATATGCCGCCAACCGCGACCAATTGGGAGAGGTTGGACTTGACTGCCGGCGTAGAGTCGGAAAGAACCGACTCAAAGGCAGAGGACTCGAACACCATGTCGTCTACCGCAACGTTGACTACATGCATCTTGTTCTGCGTCAATGTCCCCGTCTTGTCCTGAACAGCGCCGTTAGAGACCTGACAGGTTCAGCGCAACGAGCTGCTCACCGAACACAAAACGTTGACCGATCCAAGTGTCTCGACAATGGATAGAGACCTGTAGACGGGTGAGCCCATTTGCGAGGGAATGGATGAGTGCCACTCGCTTGCAAAGGACTTTGTGCTTGCTGAGCGTGTTCGCGACCTTGGCGAGGGAAAGCGTGACAGCGACGGGTCTAGATACACATATCAGCATGAATCATAGCCATGCCGGGATGCATAGATACATACAGCCCTTCGGGAATGAATGCGACTAGAGAGTGTTACGATCAGCTTCGGTTCGGTGTTGGAACAAATCAGATACAGACCCATGACAGACACGACGTCGATGAGGAGAATCGGCACATTGATGTAGTCTGGATAAGACCTTCGCAACCTACGGATATGCTGTCCATCAACCGTCTTTGCGAAGTGTATGAAGAATCATAACTGACCATGCAGCCCACAAGATAACGATCAGCACTGCTACGGCCGTCGCCAGGCTCGCGATGATGAGAACGAAGTACAGAATCTCCCGTTGTAGACTGGTCATGCGCGAAGCTTCCATAGACGAAAGTTTCGCTATACGTCCGCTACGATGATTTGTTGAGATCAAAGTCCAGACGTACGATAACGGATGTTTGCTTACAAAACCGTGTTGTCTCCTGTCAGGATCACAACACCCATGCCAGAGCCGCTTACACAATGCGTGCCTTGTAATGCGATGTTCTTGGTCTGTATACCTCGTCAGCTATACCCAGGCATCGATGCGAAGTCCCATGTCCTCACCTCGAGGAAGTTCCTGTCCGTAGAATCGACCCTGCCTGCGACAGGCTCACTCTAGCGAAGCGAAGGCTAAGCTGCGCAATGCCGATTGAGCACGAGAAGGAGCGCACCTCTCCGGTCAAGATGCTTCGGTCAAACCTCAGATCCCCACTGACTTGGATGAGCCTCAAGTCCGCAGGAACCTTCTCGCCAAGACCGACGTAGATGAGATCGCCATTAACAAGCTCAGACGCAGGCAGCTTGACCTGGTTGCCGTCGCGGAGGACCAGGACGTCAGACGGCAGCATACCCTTGATAGACGACATCACTCTCGAGGTGGAGAAATCCTGCCAGGCATTGAATCCCGCTTGCAGTAGAAGGACGATGAGCAGCACCACAGCCAGAGCCAGGTTCGAAGCTTGGGGATTGGGCTCGCCGAGAGGTCTCCTGTACAATGTCGCCGGTGAGCAGGGCATGACGCAAGCAGCCGTATACACGCACCAAGCAACGAAGCATACGATGCTCGCGGCAAGCAAGAGACTGCCGAACCCGCCCAGGAACCATTCGATGACCTTCCGCCACATGTTGTTCTTCGGGGGGCTGATAGCGTTCTTGCCGTACGCATGGAGACGACGTTGCGCCTGGGCGGTATCCAGCCCCGTCTGTGGCGACACGCTAAGCCGTTGCAGAGTTTCATCCACACTTATCGTGTGCCAGTCAAGGGAGATCAGGTCTGTGGCCGACATGTGAGCGCAGGTATTCACCGTGAGCAATGACATGTACGAACCCTTCACGGCAGTCTTGCGAGGCACAACAGCGTCCCCATCGACGGGCGACGTGCGTGTCTCGATGTGGATGCTGAGCGTGCGGAACTCGGAGGTCAAGCGAGGGGCTGTCTCGATAGAAAGATGACGGTCAGGGATGCCAGGACGACTCGGAGATGAGGGCTGCCGGTCCTCTATTGTGACATGTCGAGGAAAGCGGGTGAGCTTCTCAGCTTGAGCCTCGAAGTCGAAGGACGCAGAGGGGGGTGACATCGTTCGCGAGTTGCAGCGGGGAGTCCTCCCCCTCCAGATAAGCTGCTTTAAGGCTGACGGCGAGCCACTAGCGCCAACGCCAAGGGGCGCCCCGTATCGATAGAACGACCATTCGAGAAAGAGGGCGGGAGGAGGTGAGGGATTTAGCCATTGGTTGCACGTCGCAGCAAGCGACCGAGGGAGTTGGGCTATTGGTCCGTCAGGACTGTGCGAACCTGTGCGCTTACCATATTTGACTGAACACTCTTCCGCGCGTCTAAAGGGGAAGCAACCCCCACAAGAGCGGGCACACTCGCACCGGTCCATCCGCAAGATGACATCAAGTTTGAGACAAAATGACACAGGGCAGAGAGCGGATCCAGCAGAACACCGCTTCCGTCATGGTCGGCTGAACCTGTACGGGGGATAGCTGTCAGTATACCCAATCTCGACAGACGACTCGGACCGACGTGCGCACCTCGCGATCAAGGCCTCCTAAGGTGTGAGTACTGCTGCCCAACTGCGGATGAGAATTTCTCAGTACCTGTGCGGCGAGAATGCGCCATTTACAGTGATCACGCACATGCTCGCATAGCAGTTCCGCTGTTGGCGCGATCCGCTCCCGGAGAATGGCGACGGATTCCCCTTCCGTCTGGCTACCCTCGGTGCTTCTGAGATCCTTCAGGTACTTCACCAGGCAGGTAGTCCAGGGAGACGAGACATAGTATCTTTCTGTGCACTTTTTCAGAAGGCCGAGTGCGCGGATGGTGTGGTAGAGACGTACTGGTAGATGCGTCGCTATGCCGAAGCAACGTCTGCATAGCCCCGCAGATGAATGGTGCGACGAGCAGCGAAAGTGGCTCCTCTGGACCTTCAAACTCGCTTGTCAAGATCAGCAACAGTACGTCCTGAAAGTACCCCCAAGCTTCCGCGAAGAGTAACGGATCGCGCTTGCGCAGGTGTGCCGTGGCGTTCACATACGCTGCCAACGATGCTACCAAACGGAAACGGTCAGTAAGTGAGCCCACCCGTCAAGAAAAACGGCGCTCACATGCAAGAGGCAAGTCACTGGGATCGGCATCCCTGACCAAGTTCCACACAAATGCGTCATACCCTGATTCCTTCAACATGCTGAGGACACAATCTCCGCGATGTTGCTCCAAGGTCGCCAGCACCCCGACGAGCGCATATCCCAAAGCTGCCCTGATCGGAGAGTCCGCAGATGCGTTCTTCATACACTTGATGCTGGCGGCAAGAAATGGGTGGACCAGCGGGGAAACTGTGCGTAACGAGGCGCCGTTTGTCCACATGAGTGTGATCAGCTGGATAACCTGTCTTGCTGCCCGGAGCTCCATCGACGTCGGAGCGTCGCTTGTCTGTTCGCTAGGGATCGCTCTATTATCGTATATTGAGCGGGCAAGGCAAGAACAAACGAGTGAATGCCACACTTACTTGCATAGACGTTCTAGTGCTGTGTCGATACTTTTAAGCTTGGTACCCATCAGGAAGCACAACGAACCCACCATAGTCGAATTGAAGAGAGAATTCAGATTTTGGAGCTGATACGGTCTTGATGGCCTCTTGCAAACCAGCCGCCGAAAGAGTGAGCGTCTCAATGATAAGATCCTTGACTGGGTACAATGAACAAACAAAAACACTGCGAAGTTCAATTCGGCGACTTACTCCCGAGTTCGAGCTCGTCTTCGGAAAGCAAAGCGAACATATTGCACAACATGCTGAACAGAGCAACGGTAGATGCATGATCGACATCCACAATTCGCATAAGATAGCGTGTGCTCCAGCAAACCTTCAGTAGGACGTCAAGGACAGTCGTCGAAGGCGATGTCGAGTGCGATTCCCTCAACATGGATAGGCCGGCAAACAGCAAGCGCTGTAGCAGCACATTCAGGATCTCAGCCTGTCGTCACCACAGGCAAATCACTCACGGCCATCATGGAGAGTGCTGCACGAGGTCGACTTTCCAGGGCAGAGACAAGATCTTCATCCCAGTATTCCACAGAATGTGCCAAGGGTATCTCGCCTGCGCTATCCAAGGTGTGTAACCAGGCGGCAGTCTAGTACAGAATGAGTTCGCCATCGGCAAGGTGTAAGAGCCCACTTACTAGGTAGTCCACCAGCTCGGAGTTATAGGTACGACCGTCTTCCCATGTTACCCAGGTCCACGGCAAAGTTGCACCCCAACGCGTCAAAACCACCAATGGGACATCGATAGAATTAGGAGGCGAAATAACCGACGAGGGTGAAAGCGTGGAATTCGGTTGTAGGATGGCTTGGACCATTTCGAGTAAGATCGCGTATGTTTGCGGCTTATAGATCGTTTCTGTGTCTGCATCTGCACCGAACGTCGTCTGGGAGCAGTGAGCAATGCGACGCGCATGCAATTAATCAACTCGTCGTACCGCATATAGTGACACAAACATAGCGTATGCCAACCGTTCATGCTCTCTGGCATCTACAGAGTTCAGCGGAATGCCCTCACTCCGCTTTGCAGCAATCTTCTTGAGTCGGGCGTCGAGCGCGTGAGCTAAATGGTTGCCACGAACTCTGCGCGGGTTGAGATCGTGTTTGTAATGCGTACGGAAGACGAATCAGACCAACCTGTCCCCAACCATGGGTTCCGTGGTGAGCTGAGGTGCCATGACGTGCACGCCGAACGTGAGGGCCAACGCAAGTCGGTATGCTGCAGGAGACACGTATTCTGAACACAAGACGTGCACGACGTCCGCCCATTTCTCTGCGTTGAGCTATGTATCAGAGGCTGTTGTATGTACTGAAAGACACATGACGCGACTTACCGGGTAATTGCACTGCAGCATGGAGCATGTCGTCCTCTCTTTGAGTGCGGACACTGTGCGGCTCGTCCTGGGCAATAGGGAGCACATCAAATAGGGCTCCGGTGGCAAAGGTGATTGCGTGGCCGAGCTTCGCCAGGATGACATCTACCCAGGACACCACTATAGACGTATGGCCGCCCTCAGCGTTGTACGCTGCGATGCGATGAAACACAGCCCTGAACTGAAAGAGGAGCGTCATGAACGGCGTATTGACTGCAACGAGTCACATAGTCAGTCTTTATGCGCAACTGGACGGGGAAAGACATACGCAGCGAAGTCAAAGTGAGTCCTCGTCGAGCAGAGATGTCGAGATTTGAAACTTGCTGAAGGTTGACTAGGATCGTACTCGAGACGCGTCGAATCGTGTCGTGACAACCCTGGTCCTGTGAGCCAGTGGTCCCGTGAGCTAGTGATATCCTGGTTGCCATAACGTACTCACATGTTCTACGGCGCATATATCGAGGTTCTGTAGGATGCAAAGGGCTTCGTGAAGCTCGAGAGTCTCCGAGTCTTCAAGGAGTGGAGAGAGCTGTCCAATACCGGTCTCTGCAGTTATTTCGACGAAAGTATCGCCGCCAGCGGAATCGCCGGATTCAGACTCTGTCTGGCTTGACTGCGACATTGAAGGTGACCAGTTGCGACAGACACAGTCCAGCGAAAGGAGAGGTCGTGACTGAGTCGACACGCCGTTGGGTGTGATCAGCTGCCGGTGTACGTGCGGGCAACGTTCGGGGCCGAATAAGGAGTACCCCCATTCCCGATTCGATCTCAAACATCACGCCGCAATACTCAACCGCATCGTGGGCTGACTTGGAAGAAGGAACAGGCCGTCGGAGTCCAGGATGCATGACCAAAAGGTGTTCTACATACAGACGCCCATGACACGACATCTTCACCTTGGGCGCCTAGATCTCCTCAGGATCATTCCAGCATCATTGACAAGTCCGGCTCTCAATCCATATCCTTTCTCATCTGAATTTACTACGCTCCGTACTTAGGACGCTATAAACACATGCGTGTTCCTGGACACGAAAGTGAGCCAGGTCTCGAGACGAGTAAAGATGAGTCCGTCTGGGGTAGGGTCCACGTGGGCTCATGTTTCAGGTCGCCGTGTTGAGAAGGTATCGCCCACGGACCCTCTGACACCCCTGACGTCAGTTGTCGTCGGTCACGAGCTTCAAGTAATCAAGTAACCCAAATTTTCTCTTCTCTGCTCACCATGTCAACACGGATGAATGTGCATTGGTGGCCTGGCTCGAGCTCGTCGGCGACGGTCCTGACCGACCCGTTGTGCCTATAGTATGTGCATAGTCAAGCCTGAGTTCAGAGGCAACGGTCGCACAGGCTATCGACCTGATCTCAACTCACTAGCATTGGGCAATGTCATCGTCCGCACGCTGTGGGCCGAGAGGGTGTGGCAAGTACTACGACGGTACCTACTCTGATGGCACTGGTTAGCTGCGATGATCTACCAGAACGTCTTGTTCGTCCAATGACAGGTTTTTTCATGTTCAGATCCCAGCCACTAGTGATTGCTAGTACTACGTATCACCATGACATGGATTTCACATGTGCGTTTACTCGCATGGGGCTCTCATACCGATACCTGTTTCGCAGGATATGTACATGTTCACAAAGTTGCCTAGGGCGCGCGAGGGCGGGCGTCAGCCCGCCCGACGTGCGCCCAGCAGCAGAACCATATGCACGTACTGCAGTGCTTGTCAGTCGCTCGAGCCTCGCACGGCTTGTCCACATTGGCGCATAGTGATCCCGAATCGTGTCCAGGTCTGCCCCGGAGGGCCCGTTCCTATACACAGGTGTAGACTCAATTTAACGTGCTACTACTTGTGCATGTGGCCAACTTGGACTCGAGGTCGCTTTGCGCTGTTGCCAAAGACCCCCATGAAGTGGGGTATGCCTCAAGCACCGCAGCGCTGACATACTCGCCCCGCAATGCCAGCGCCAGCAGTGGTCTGTAATGAAGGACATGCTACGACTTCACGTATACCGCGCCGTCAGGGCATGCCGCTGCTCAACGGGAGCTTTATAGGTGCTGGCGACCTGGGGAAGCTGACTCAATCACACAGCTACCACCATGACGGTCCGCTCTTCTTTTGAACCCGCCCGGTATCCACCCAGCTTCACCGAGAACGGCACACCGCCCTTTCCTGTCCCGCACCCTGACTACTACTTCGAAGATGGCAACCTTGTCATACTCGTAAGCCGTGTCAACCCTTGCCTGGAATGACGCTCCTGACACTTGCCATTAGGTTGAGAATACGTTGTTCAGAGTCTTCCGTTCAACGTTCATCAGGCACTCAGCAGTCTTTCGGGACCTCTTCAGCCTTCCTGGTCCGGTAGGAGGGCCGACCGAAGGGCAAGACGATGATTGCCCGCTTCACTTCTCCGGTATATCTGCGGTCGAATTCGAGCGACTGCTCTGGGTGCTCTATCCACCGTATGTTTCTCAACGTATCCTCCTTCACTACTCCTACTAAATGACCATGATCCTGTGGTATCGGTGACCCAGGCACCTCGGCACCTGGAAAGCGAGCACCCCAGACGAATGGACCTCCATCCTCAGCCTCGCGACCCGCTGGGATTTCAACGACGTCCGCGCGCTCGCCATCAAGCAGCTCCAGACGCTCGACATGAGTCCCACCGACAAGATCGTCATCGCGCGTGAGTACGACGTCGGCGGCCGCTGGGTCCTGAACGCGTACACCGCGCTCTGCGAGCGTCCGGAGCCGCTCTCCCTCCCGGAGGCCTCGCGGCTCGGCCTCGAGACGGCCATGCGCATCGCGCAGCTCCGCGAGCAGCTGCGGGCAGGCGGCCGCAAGTCGTCGCGGATCGGCGGCTACCATGCGCTCACCCGGAGCGCGGCGGTGCGACACGGGACGGCCTCTGCAGCGACGTCGGGGCGGCCGGCGAGATCGGAGAGGCTCCAATGGGGGATCGGAAAGAGCTTCCTGGACCAACACGACATTCCTCCACCGGTGCGCATCGCACCTCAGAGAGCGAGCACGAGGAAGGGTGCCGCAGCGATCCCAGGGACTGCTCGTCTCGTCGCGGAGGCGTTCGGGCTCGACTTGTCGTGCTGACCACAGGCTTTCTTCCCTTCGTTCTACTCCGTCCGCCCATCGGTTCCTCTATGTATGCATATTTATGGCTCATGAATTCACGCATTTCTCAGGCTGCT
Source organism: Earliella scabrosa (assembly GCA_022605405.1). NCBI lineage: Eukaryota > Fungi > Basidiomycota > Agaricomycetes > Polyporales > Polyporaceae > Earliella > Earliella scabrosa. The sequence goes on along the minus strand of JABYQQ010000003.1, from coordinate 791,104 downwards.
GTCGACGTGGAAGACGGACGAACGAGAGATCTGAGTCTAACGGATCCGAGATGCATTCGTGACAATAGGAAGAGGGTATGTACAATGTTGGCGTGCTTACAGATGTTCGTACAACAGGTGTTCGTGGCGCTCGTGAAGTGGTACAGGTACAACAACCGCGGATGGCCCAGCGAGCACACAACACCAAGAGCCCAATGGATATATAGTATGGTATCCGAGAGATTCGACGAGACGCACAGTCAGTCGAGACCACCGAGGCTGTCTTCGAAGCCCCACGCATCTTCATCCGCCTTCGACTTTGGCTTGGAACCTGGCCCGTTCTTGCTAGAGGTTCGAACGACAGGGGACGCAGGCTTGTCAGAGAGAGTCTCCTGGATAGTGTCGGAGAGCTTGTTCCACAGGCCCCATGCAGAAGTGGAAGGGGTAGTAGGCTTTGGAGTCGCGGGGGTCTGCGGTTTACCCCAAGCGGAGGTGGGAGCGGGCTTGGGGGTAGCTGGCGTCTGTACTTTACCCGAAGCCGGAGACTTCGTGGTAGGGGAGGCTGGCGTCTGTGCCTTGCCCCAAGCTGGAGACTTCGTGACGGGTGTAGCAGGCTTGCTGGGGGTCGAAGAGAGTTTGACTGTCTGGATGGGCGTCGGATTCGCACCCTGACCTTTGACCTGCCGGCGTATCTTCTCCGCGAGGGGCGTTGCTGGACGGACGGGCTGCGTGGAAGGCTTGGGCGAGGGTGGAAGGGAGACGTCGCTCTCACTGGGAGTGGGCGGGAAGGCACCAGGTATGTCCTCCTCGTCCTTGCGCTTCTTCTTTTTCTTCTGCGAGGATTCGGCGGAGGCTTGGTCGCCCGATGCTGGCTTCTCGACCGGGTCGTCGAGCTGTATGAGAGGTTCCTCAGGCGCAGCGGCGTCACTACTGGGTCTGTCACCTGGCTTGGGAGTCGTTGAGCGGTCCTCACCAAGCTCCGTTGCCGATGGCTCCATCGCCGGGGAATCAGAGGAAACAGGTGCAGCGTCTCCGTTCGAGGCCATGGTGGTGGACTTAGCATCGGCGGATACGGCATCCGACGCCTTAGACTCCGTAGCTGCAGGTGTCTGAGTGTCGGACGGGACAATATGGGCGACATCCTCGTTAGACGAAGGCAGAAGTGGGTCTTTCACAGAGGACTGAGTGCTCTTGGGCGTAGAAGCGGGAAGCTCAGCAGGAGCGGCGCTCGTATTCTTGGTTGGTGTCGCGTCGCCGGGAGTGATCTTGGCTGCGGGAGGAGTAGACGTGTCCTGACCATTCAGCGGGGTAGCCTCAGGCTGCTTTGGAGGAACCGACGGCTCGTCCGCGGCCTGGTCCACGGCGGTCTCTGTCTTGAGCGCATCGCTGTCCTTCGCAGGCTCCGTCGCTACGGGGACCTCGTCCTTGACCGGGTCCGCGAGAGCGCCGTCGGGCTTCGAGGCGGGTTCGGAGGGCGGCGCGTCCTTGTCTTGCGCGTCCTCGTCCTGATCATCACCCGCGTCCGCCTCCTGCTCGGCCTTGCCCTTCTTGCCCTTCTTCGCCTTCTTCTTGGACTTCTTTATAGGCGTCGCCGGCGGTTCCTCGGCGTCGACCTTCGGAGTCGGCTCTGGTGTGGGCGCAGCCTCCTTGTCTTGAGCCTTGTCCTGCGCCTGTGTCTGAGCCTGCTCCTCGTCCTGCTCCTCGTCAGCCTCCTGCACGTCCTTCGCTTTCTTTCCCTTCTTTCCCTTCTTCGCCTTCTTCTTCGCCGTCGGAGCCTCCTCGACAGCAGCCTCCTTGACATCCTCAGCGGCCGGATCCTTGACGTCCTCTGCCGCAGGGCCCTTCGCCGTGACCTCATCGACCACAGCTTCCTTCTCCTTCTCCTTGACTTCCTCTACCGCAGCATCCCTCGCCTCCTCTTTCACCTCCTTCTCCCCTGCCTCGTTCCCGCCTGCCTCCTGCGTCGTGGCCGGCTGGCTGCCCGAACCGCTGCCATCCGGCTTGTCCGCGTCTGCCTTCGGCGGCTCGACGATCGTAATCGCAGGCGTGTCCGTCTTCACCTCGACGATCGGGGGCACATCTGCCTTGGATTCGACCGCCTTGGCTCCGTCTACACCTCCTGCCTTCGGCTCGTCCGTGCCGGCCTGGGTCTCGGTCTTCACCTCGGGCCTCGTCGTGGGACTAGGAATCGTCGTGGGAGTAGGGGTAGGGGTTGTGGTCGTGGTTGTGGTCGTCTTCACCTCGGTGCCTGCATCCGTGGGCTGCTGCTGCTGGGTCGTAGCGCTCGTACTGTCGTCGTGCGTGTCCGAGGCGCCTGCCCCGTTCGAACTGGTGGTAGTGGTAGTGGATGTATCGCCAACGCCGGTGCCCGCACCGTGAATAGCATTCGTCATGATGTCCGTAGAGTCCGTAGTGTCGTGCATCTCCGTCTTCTTCTGCTCCTCACCCGTCTTCTCCTCAGCCCCTCCGCTCCCACCCGCCGCCTCCTTCACCTCCACCGCCGTCGCCAAAGGCTCAGGCTTTCCCGCCGCGTTTCGACTTCTTGGGTCTGCGGCCGGGACCGGTGCCCTCGTCTCCGGTTTCGGCCCCTTCGTCGCCCTTGTTGTCACCGGACTTGAGGGCTGCGAGGGGGTCCTTGTCTGGGCCGGCGCCTGCTGCTGTGTCCTTGGAATCGGACCCGGCCACGGCTGAGGAGTCTTTGGCGTCTTTTCCGTCTTTTCCTCCGAGGGCTCCGCCTTTGCCGTCCCCTGCGAGTCAAAAAGGGCCATCAGTCGGTTTGGGAACTTGGGCGCGGAAGAACTGGACTGCGATTGACCTTGGGTCGTCACAGCAGGAGCGGTGTTCGAGCTCGCGTTTGCGTTCCCGTTCGCGTTCCCGGTGGTGTTCGTGGTAGTCCCTGACGAGGCGGCAGCGGGATTCGGCGACGTAGGAGCGGCGGTTGGCGAGGCGGAGGACCCAATGAACTCGTTTACGGCACTCCCGAGGAGCGTACCGACGCTAGAGGTCCACGTCAGCCCTCCGTTGGCAGAAGGCTGTCGTGTGTGGGGAGGGGCAGTAGTGGATGGCGGGGTGGGCTTGGAAATGGATGGAATCGAGGGCGTGGACGAAGACTCGTTCGTCGTCGGCTTGTTCACGGCCGTGGTCGCCTTGAGCGAGACGACCTCAGCCGGAGGATGCCTGGCTGCTTCCAGTTGTTTGCGGGGTGAGGTAGTAGGAGTGGGGGTGGTACCCGTGAACGTAGCGACGCCGGTGCCTCTCTCTAGCGGGGTCAACGAGGGAGAAGGGGGACCGGCGCTCAGCCCAAAAATCTCCTTGATGATGGAGACCATGTCGTCCTCCTCCAGGTCCGCCGCGGTCGGGCTCCGCGCGCCGTTGTGAGCGGGCTTGCCGCGTGCGCACTCGCGCGCCGTCGCAACGAGAAGGGCCGTCTCGAGACCGATCTGGCGACCTTCTTTGAGCGAGAGCGGCTCGGCACGCATGCAGAGGTAGAGGAAGGAGGGGATGAGGAGCTTCTTGTCGAGCTCGTACGTCTGGTAGAGCTCAATCTTGGGGACCGGCGGGATGATGAACTTCTCAATCTCGCGTGTGCAGAGCTTCTTGATCTCGCCGAACCTCCAGTCAAATGCAAGCTTCAGGATGGCTGTCCAATCCTCCAGCGTGGCATCGTATATTGAGTATTTCCTGTGCCACGTCAGAGGTCCGGACCGACAGCTAATGCGATGGTGGTCACTCACGGGTTGTAGAACACCCATAGGAACTTCGAGAAATCGTCAGCGGACACGTCGTCGAGGGGGAAGGGGTGAGCATCCGACGAGCCCTTCGACGGTTGTCCTGCTGGGGAGGGTGCGCCCAGCTTCTCGCGGAACCATGCCGACTCGCGTTCAAAGAAGTACCGGTGAACGCGGTAGATGTAGTTCTCCACCTGCGTCATGTATCATATCAGCACACGAGCCCACGACGACGAGCAGGATATGATTATCATGACTGACCAGGAAGTGAACGTCGCCACCGTTCAAGTAGTACTTTGGATGCCGCTTGATCTGCTCGACCGCGGACTGTGGTGGGAAGAATGTATGGGACATGGTGGGGGAGTAGGGGAACAGAACTCAAGGGTTGTCAGAGCAGGCCCGGCCAGAGATATAGGCAGCAGATTTTCCATCGCCCGACACCGCGCTCGGCTAGCTACACGTGTTGGCCTCATGTCGGATGGCCAGGTTTTGCCAGAGAATAGAAGGGGTAGACACGCTCAGCACGTTGTCGGACATGTTGGCCCTTACGTATCGACGCCGGGAACCCAGCGATGTCTAAATTTCATTGTGCGAGCTTGTGCTGTGGTTGTGCGATGGAACAAACATGGAGGTTAGAACAGGGTTAGAAGTAGAATCACCCAAGGAGCTGCAGAAGCGCTGGCGACAACTTTGAATTCGTACCCTCATTGCCCGACCCCAGCTCGACCCGGAACCTCTGTTCCCAGCATGCATGGCCCCCAATCTGCTCAACTTCCGATGCCATCAAGCTTCGGACATCAACAGTCGCATGCTTCGTGACTCAGGATCTTGTCATACCGGACGAAACCCACCACGCGTTGCTGCCGTTGTACAAACAATGGCCAACGCGCCCAGGGGAACGCTCAACACCGTACGGCTCCCATGCTCTGGTTCGACTATGTAACGTGGAGAGGACTGTTGTTGAATGACCACCAATTGTGACCGGATACCCTGTGACTCTGAGAGCCCGAGGTACGCAACTTACGCCATCTTCCACCCTCTCCCGACACGCAGGCAACATCCCCCAATCCGCCGGATCCTTCAGCATCTCGTTTGCGCCCCCGGGAAGAGCGGCGCCGACCGTATGTGCATCGTGTTTCTGGTGGTATGTGTTCTGTGGGTAGCGTGCATATATCCTCTTAACTCTAGTACATGCGTTCGTTACAGGTATGCTACAATCCGCCTATCTTTCCTGAGTCGCGAATAAATACCCTTATGGACATCCTCATCATCAAAGGCCCCTCATCTACTATCTTACACTACGATCACGGTAACGTCGTCGCTCGCATGGACAACCTGACCTCGCTGTGCCATCCCAGAACTGCTTTCCGTATGGCGACTCTCGTCCTTCGTGTCCTTCGCCCACAGATGGTGCGTTGCCTCCCGAAGCCCCTCCAAAGCCCGGTGTAGATGCGAGTCGTGGTGCTCGGAGCCGTTGGACTCGACCCGATCTTCCCCAGCCAGCACTGCACTCGCCCGGCGCCCGCGGCGGCGTGTCCGCGGGGTCACGGGCGAGGATGGAGGCACTACCGTCGCGCTGTCGACGGACGCACGGCGCGTTGCGGATGCGCTTAGCGGGGTCGCCAAGCTCGATCGCGCTGAGCCGTCGCGGAGGTCGATGATGATGCGGAGGTTTCGGGGACGTGAATCGTGAGGGAGGCCGGTGGGAGGCTTGAAGGATGACGGCTCCTCGCTGAGCCCAGCGTTAGTCGGCTCTGGGATGGGGGTAGGAGCGTCGTCATCCGGCTCGGTACGGTCATTGGAGCCCATCGTAGCGCCACTGGTGGCCGGCGGGACCATCACGATGATGTTGAGAGCATGAAGATGAGTTATGGAGAAGGACATGGCGCGGATGATGGGATTTGCGAGTTGTGGTGAGTACGAGAGAGAGGTGTGTATGGCGGGACGGACCAGACAGAGCAATGAAGGCAAATGAGATAGGTGAATGGTACGTATCGGATGTCTTGCACCCTTGTAGAAGGTGACTCCAGAGTCAACTAGTGAGTACCTGGATTGCCTTGTGGACGTTCCTGCTCCTCTTATATACGTATACGGGATTGACCTATAGCGATGCGGGCTTCGGGCAACCAACTTCGGTGCTGCTCATTCGCACTCCGCGCCTAGCAACCAACGTTATCGCTGCTGCGACCTCAAGGAACTGTCTGAATTCAGAACGCCACGGAAGCTCTTCAACATGGAAGTGACGTTACCGATGGAGTCTCGCGCTGAGAGTCCTCTCAGGGGGATGTGCGCAGTCACGCCGCCATGCCAGTGCAGGCCAGTGTTCATCACCCATCGTGCAGATGATCATGCACGCCGTTATCCCACACATATCCTCAAGCTGTTCTGCGAGTGCTTCTCCTTGTCTCCGCTATTCTTCGATGTCATCGACGAGGCTGGGATCCATGTTCACATCACTTGCGAATATTGTTACCCCATCCATCCGTCAATCTCGAGCAGGAGAAGCCTCACAGCATCACCGCTGTCAGCATGCCGAACACCTTTACGCTCTTCCTCGACCCCGGTAGACATGGCTATCAAGTACCCCGATTCCCGTATGCAAACGGGCCACGGCCGGAGCACACTATCCAGGAACCTGCCACGCCTGGCCCCACGAGCAACGGCCCTCTTGATGTCAGTATGTACCTTGCCACTTTTTCAGTGGTTAAGTGGTCCGGGCGGCGGTTCCAACAGGTATCGCCTCAAGGGGTGTCCGATGGTCCACCCCTACGGTGCCCGCGACGCAGGAAACAATGTTATCAATTGAATGTTTTGGGCACAGTCATCCACGCAACCCTGGCAAAACCTGGTTGTGCGAAGCTGTCCAGCTAGGTCAAATTGAGGAGCTCAGCGTCCCATTCGACATCTCGACCTTCACGTAGCATAGGACCCTTCGTCCTTATCTTTCTGCTCTTCAAGTTCACCCCGGGCCGGCGCCCACCCGACGTATCCATACTACACCATACTACTTCGCTCACCATCTGTCCCTGACCAGGATGATTCTAATATGCGTCGCAGTGCGTGTTTCCACAATGATACCCCATGTTATCTAATGACTTACTTTGTACGGGAAGGAGTCAGTAGTGGGTCCCGGCTCACCTGAGGCCAGTTATCCCCACAAGCAGGACGTCTGGAGTTATACAGTACACGAGCAGCGGCCAGGCCCGCGTTGGCCAAGAATGAGTGCGCGATGAATACAATTATTTATCAGTCTTTCTTTTTCCTTGTTCACGTGCAAACCTGAATATACATAGCTTGGTGTTCCCCTCGAGAGTAGGACAACAGCCATTCCTGGCGTTTACCAGGCGCGTGCGCATGCGCACGAGAACGCGAATGTGGTATCATTGGGAAAGCATCTCGTGATACACAACCAAGAAGGCACGAGTTGTGGCATACATCTCCATCTCCTGGAGGACCATTCGATTGTTTTCATCGATGGAGGCATTTCGCAACGCCGCACGCCGCGTCCCACTGTGCGATCGTCGATGTCCACGTTGGTCAGACAAGTGAAGGGCCAATCCCGGTGACCGAGAAGACGGGGACGATAGACGAGGCACAGAATGAGGACTAGGACGTGTTGGTACGTGCAGGGGTGTGAAGCAGTTGCCCTTGATCATCTGTAACGACGCCGGCGGCACCGAGGTCGTATGGTCGGAGCGATCGGCATGTACAGGCCAAGCCGGAGACCGGTACCTCGCGAAGGATGCGCCGAAACTTCGTTGATGTTCATATGCGAAGCAATGGGCCCGCCGACCGACGCTTCTTGAAAGCGGGCTCCTGAGCCTCGCCCTGGCTCTCAGGTTGGTAATCCTCGTCGTCCTTCGGCTGCCGTGAACATTTACGGACAGAGATGCTGCGTGGAGCCTGAGCGTGGTCCTTCGGCTGCTGTGAACGTACGCGTTTCACACGGACAGGAAGGCTGCTTGGCGGGACGTGCGATATGAACGAACGAAGGGAGGGATATTGGTCTGCACATGCGCCGTGATGGTTGCGCAGGAGTGCGAAGGTGTCGGCGAGGGTGTTGTATACTGGGGAGTAGCTGGAAATACTGCCAGTATCGTACTTGCGGTTCTGGTACGCCTCCCGAAATTGTACGAGTGCAGAGCGGAGGATTTCGGACGGGTCCAGAAGGGTCTCCGTACCATGTACGTCCCAGTCCTTTGGGGGGAAAGCGACATCCAGGACGTTCTGTGCAAAAAAGTCTGGACGTAAAAGAGCATCTTCGCGTGCTCGTTCACACCGGCCGTCGTTCCGGAAGATGTTCGCTATGGCCAGCTCAAGGACGCTGGGCCAACGCTGGGGAGGGGCGTCCGGTACATCGGAAGGAGGAGCGGTGACCAAGCGGACTAAGTACGTCCACAATACGACCCAGAGGAGCGATTCGCCGTCATGCTGGTAATTGTGAATGATGGGCGGGATAGGGATTTGTTTCGGGCTTCGAACCTTCTCAGGCTTTGGTTGGTACAACCATTGCTGTGTCTGAATCTCAACGGGCATAAAGAATGCCGTACCCTGATATAGTGGATCAGTATCGCAACAGCGAGGGAGCGTGGTCATTCAACTGACCGTCTTTTCCGAACTTGCCTCCACTGTGGGCTTGGGATCGAACTTCTTCGCGTATTCGAAGTCTGCAAGAATACCACGACCAGAGTAGCAAAGGAGATTGCCGGTGCTGATGTCTCGATGCACCCAGCCAGCGACATACAGAAGCCACAAGGCTGCATGTAACGAGTGAGTGACTGCGTGAGATCATTCTGGGAAAACTGCTCACCAAACAGGAAGTCTGGTAGCGCGTCCAAGATGGTCTTCAGCTCGTCGACGTGGTGCAGCGCCGTACCGACCTCTTTGAAGACAGCGCGATGTTGAGTCCTCGGAGTGAATGACTGGGAGGCGGACGACCGGGTTTCCACAGCTAGTGGGTTTTGCTGCAAGCGAGACTGATCGGAGCCTACCTGGGTGGTGTGAACAGGCTCTCTGGGTAAGTCATCGAAAAGGCTGCGAACAGCTTTCGCGCCTGGTGCGCGTGCAAGCGCGGGTTCCCCTTGCCAGTCGTTGACGACGGTCAAGAAGTAGTCCTTGTACCGTGTGGGGTTGCTGATGCATTCGTCAACTTTCTGCAACAGCTCCGCAGGTAAATCTTCGAGGTGGGGTACGTCCGACCGTCCTGTCTCCTTCGACTCTCGAATACGTCCTAGTCCCTTCTCGATGTCGTCAAAGAGCTGCTCTTGGACTTTCTGCTCGGACGACGCTGCGTCATCGAGCCAGCAATCCTTGAGGACAAAGTGCTCCTGGCTGATGGGTGTCAGATTGTCGGCGTCTTGCACCTCGACAACCTCCCAAACGCGAGTTGCTCGTCCAGTATAGCGGATCCCGCCATGCTCGAACATGGAGCGCACCGTCTTGTAATATTTCTCGCCGGCTCGGTACACGTAGCAAACTCGATTCCTCTGTTCAGGATCCGTGCGCGCCACGATGGTAGGGTCAAATCCGAGCTCATCCAAAGACGCGTACATGAACATGAGGATGATTCTGATGGTGAGTTCGAGCTTCTGTGCACCAACCATGTCAGTCGGGAGAGACGACAGTGGAGATGACGCATACCTCGTTAATGTTGAACTTGGGCGACACACAAGAGTGGGATGGGCTGAAGTACCAGAGGGTCATCTCCTCGTCTTCGATCGAGAGCTGAGCACATTCGTGAGTATGTCGGTCAGATTAGGACGTGTGGAAACGCACGCTAAACATGTGCTTGCGCCGAGGGTCCACGTTCTTGGTGTAGATGACGCCGCTGAGCAGCTGCCTCCAGTTCTATGGGAATGAGAGCAGGACATGCGGCGAAAAGTGATAAATTACCTGTGGCCGATCAGAGACGTTCTTTGTGTACTCAGCGGTAACGGCCATCTGTGCGTGAGTTAGCTTCTTGGGTGCCACTCCGTCCGTCAGAGAGACGAGACAAGCGTCGATCTTGTAGCTCGAGCGCGCTTTGGAAGATCGGATGGGTTTATTCGGACAGTCGACGAGCAGGTGAGTGGGTGGCCCCAAGCCGCCTCCTGTGGACTCTGCCCAGGCGGAGTCATTCAGATGTTTTGAAGCCTTGGCGAGGAACGAGTACGTGGCTGCTTCATCGCCATCGCCAAAGACCCATTTCCCGTCCTCTATCATCCCCGCCGTCTCTAGGCTGTTCCTGGCGATTTTCACGTCCGTGGTCGTGATTTGTTTGCCAAACGACATGTAGTGCGAGAGGTATGCTTCCATGTCATCCATCCGCGACATATCGTCATCCATCTTGTTGTGGAGTGTCTGCCAGTGGAACGAAGTGAGAGAGCCGTGGGTGGTCTGAGCTCTATAGAAATGGGAATCAACGTCTGAATGTGGACAGATGTGCCAGAACTACGAACTTCGAAGGGGTTGTAGGCGGATGTGAGGCATATTTTGCTTTGCGAGGAGTTGTCTCCAATGGTCAGACTGAGATAGGGGTTACCAGCGCTCCTTGACCCTTTACCACCACCATCTGCTTAGACGCCCGCTGCCTGGCTTCTCAACTTCCTGTGATAGTCGTACAGCACTCCCACTTCCCACCCCCTTCCGTCCCATCCGAGGGTCAAATGGCACCTGACCGTGTCTTTCAAGCCGTCGGAGGCAGCAGGCCAAGTCCGCTGGGGAGCAACCGCTCGCGGTCGCGGTCCAGCAGTCGCTCCGCTGGCAGTCGCAGCCCTCTGCGACGCACCAGTTCTCTCCCTCCCAGGGTTGTAGAGCGGTCGCACGACCGCTCCGACCCCGATGCAGAGGACATTGTGGACTATGGAGGCTCCGACCTCGATGAACAGCCCGGGGAAGACCCCGACATGGACGTCGACGACACCATCCGCGTCTCGACATTCCAGAGCGCCGCAACACCGGCCCCAACGCCTGAGCCCTCTGTGAGCTCGGCCTACAACGAGGACACCGGGGACCATGACCATGGTGCGTCCTCTAGTGACTACGACGTACGCTCGCAGCAGCTGCGTCTATCCCCCCTCGACTCTTGGCCCATTGTCACGCAGGTGACGGCGGACGCCATCCACGACATTCGTATGCTATTCCGCGCGGCCCGTTCAGACCTCCTGGCGATGGCCGACGCAGAAAATGCTCTACGAGCCACCTACAACCCGATTGCGAACGAGCTCGACGCGCTCAACGCAGAGCTAGATGAAATTTTCGTCGGCCTGCTGGGCTTCGAGCCGCGACACTGCATGTCGGTGCTGCGAGGCTTGGGCATCTCCGAGGGATACCCCAGGCCTCAGCGTCCCCAACTCACGCCCCCCGGGCCCCCAACGTCGACCCAAACGTCGAACCCAACCGCAGCCGGCGCCAACACGCAGCCGCCGAATGTTCTCGAACGCGAGGACGTCGAGATGGACCAGCCCCGGCCCACCTCGCCTCTCAGCGACCTCACCTCCCTCCAATCGGCCGCGCCCTCCCGCGCGGCCACTCCATCGTCTGGCAGGAAGGACAAGGGCAAGGGCAAAGCCCGTGCCAGGTCCGTCACGCCGCCGCCCCCGACGCTGGCTCAGCCCATGCGCAAGCGAGGACGCTCCAACACCGCGTCCTCCGACGAACGACGTGCGCCTACCCCGGCGCCGAACCTACCCAACCCGGAGACGGTTGAGCTACTGATGCGGCGGTACCCTAACGCGACGTTTGAGGAGATACTCAGCGTCAGCGATGCGTACGCCAGCTCGTCCTCCCGTCGCGCCTACTCATATGCTGACGCCGTGCGCGCAGCAACCCCCCCTTCGAGTGGAGGCTCCGCGTGTGCCCCATCTCGGGCGACCTCTCGTGCTAGCTCCAGACTCGAGGCCGAAGTCCGACGCAAGCAGGGCAAGAGGCGGCGTGTACGCGGCCCTCCTGGTGCGTCTAGACGCATCTACGTGCGCTTCCCCAGCCCGCCCCCAGCCGAGGTGCGGGCGGGCCCACTGACGATTGTCAGCGCCGTCAACAACGCGCTCGCCACACACGCCGACGAGCAACTCCGTATACGCGCGTCGTCGGCAGACTGGACAACATCAGGCCAGATGTTCATCCAGTTTGTCGACGCCCCACCCCAGGGCATTGAGGATACGATCCGCGAGATTGCCCGCTCCAACAACTGGGGCGGCGACGTGAACAACTCCGCTGCGGCAGTAGTTGAGCGGTACGCTCACACGTCGCAGCTGTGCTTCCGCGCGGTGGCCTGTATCGACGACAACGGACGGCCGCTCGACGCTCAACAAGTCGCACAGGCGGCGCTCCAAAATTCGCCTGAATGGCGGGAGGTACTCCCGGCCAGACGGGTGAGCTTCATGCCACCACGCAACGGTGCCTCGACGACGACCCTCGTCGTGGAGATCACTGACACGTCTACGCTAGCCCGGCAACGTGCGTTGGCGGGCACGCAGGTCCCCTTCCCGAACGGGGTGCGGACTGCGCAGCCCCTCGAGAATAGGCGGCAAGTCCCACAGTGCCCGCAGTGTCTTCGCTATGGACACGTGCGGAGCCTCTGTCGCGCAAACTCTGCGACATGCGAGCGCTGCGGCGAGCCTCACGAGGTGCGCCATCATCGCGCCCTTGCGAGCTGCTGCCGCGGCTCGACCGCCACGACATGCGAGCACCCGGCCCGGTGCATCAACTGTGGACAGGCACACCGCGCGACCTCGCGTGAGTGCCCCTACTACCTGCACCGGAACGATCACGCCTGGCACCAGGCTCACCCGCCTTCAACTGCGCGAAACCGGTCAGCGAGGACAGCGGCGACAACGCCGGCTTCTCAGGCAGCCCGTGCGGGCCCATCAGTGCGTTTCGCATCTCGCGTAGAGTACATCACGCCGGATGCTGATAACCTTCTCTCACAACAGCGGCAGCAGCAGCAGCCTCAGGAGGGCAGCAGCAGCAGGCAGCGTGGGGGGACGAAGAGGCGACGGACGGAGGACCACGAGGAGGGCTCCGGGGCGCCACGTAGTGAGGGAGAGGGCGACGCATAATGCGCCGCTTACGCATCGTGTCTAATAATGTGAACCACACACCGAACCAATTGCATTTCCTGCTCGAGACATTGGTTCGGACGTGTGACATACTGTTGGTACAGGAGCCGTATTATGGCCCCATCAAAACTGTGGCCTCCAACACTGACCCGGCGGGGGAAGTCTTGGTAGGCACACAAGTACATCCAGCCTGGCTACTCTTGGAGACGCGCACGCCTGCGAGGGTGTGTGCGTATGTGAATCGCGAACTGGTCGACTTGCGCCCGCAGCTATGCGCGCACATCGTGAATCATCGGGACATGATCCTGATATCGCTGACGATCGACGGGGAGATCCACTACTATCTCAACGTGTACAATGACGAACGCTGCACTGCGCTAACCTGGCTCCAGGACCATGCGGCAGAGCTGCCACCGCTTGACCTGGTAGTTGGGGATTTCAATCTCCACTCAACAGTATGGGAACCAGATGCGCCCCATGAGAGCCCGCGAGCAGCGGATCTGATGAATCTCATGGCAGGTCTCGGACTTAGTCTCGTCAACACCGACGGGGCTCCAACGCACCGTCCGCACAACCGGACGCTGCGCAGCACAGTCCCTGACCTCGTGTGGGCACCGTCTGACTGTGCTGCCTCAGGAGAGGTCCGCACACACATTGACCTTACAGGGCGTGGGCTGACCGACCACGCGCTCATAACAACCACAGTGCGGGTGGGCTGGTGGGAGAAGATCCTGCCGCCTAACATCAAGCGCAAGTCAGCTGCAGAGCGAGCCTTTCTAAAGGACCTGGTAGACGGCGTGGCTGCAGTCGCTGTTGATCTTGATACCATCTACGGTATCCAGAGAACGTGCGATGCGATTCTATTGGCGGTGCGCACAGCATGGGAAGCACATGCGGAGGCTCCGAAGGTGTCATCCCGTTCGAAGCGGTGGTGGAATGAGGAGTGCGCAACTGCGCTCACCGCATTCCGTGCAGAGCGGACGCGCGAGACGCGGCGGGCATTCAAACGTGCAGTAAAGGCTGCCAAGGCCCAATTCTATGAGGAGCGCATCGCGGCAGCGTGCGAGAAAGGGAAACGTGTATGGGACGTGGTCTCCTGGACCAAGCCCAGATCGCTCCCCATGTACAAGTCCCTAATTCATCAGGGACGGCCACTCGTGGAGCTTGACGAGTTGTGGGAAGCCGTCAACACCACCTACAACTCGGCAGCTGACCGCGAGGTTGACATGTCATTCCTGAATGACATACCCCAGCTGGATGAGCGAGACTTCCCTCCCATCTCGATGCAGGAACTGCGGGATGCAGTGTCAAATGTTTCAGGCCGGTCAGCGCCCGGCGCGGACCACCTGCGATGGCCGTATGTGGCTGCACTGGTGAAGCACGAGGCATGCGGAGAGATACTCCGCCGCCTCTTCAACGCGTGCATTGAGCGGGCATATTGGCCGACTCAATTCAAGGAGGCGGTGTCTGCCGTCATTCCCAAACCGAAGAAGGACGACTATTCACGCCTCAAGTCGTACCGCCCAATCGTGCTGCTTAGCTGCTTGGGCAAGTTATGTGAGAAGGTGCTCGCTGCGCGGCTGCACTACGAGGGACAAAAGTGGGGCGCGTTCCATCCGGCACAGTTCGGGGGTACGAAGCAACACTCAACGGTGGATGCGGGACTGATCCTGGTGCACCGCATAAGACAAGGGTGGGCGCGCGGGCTGGACACTTCGGTGCTAGCATTTGATGTCGCGCAGTTCTATCCCTCCGTGAATCACGAGATGCTGCTGGGTATACTGCAGAAACAGGGCTTCAACTCGAAGCTTGTTAAGTTTCTCAAGCATTATCTGAGCGGACGGTCTACAGTGTACAGGTGGGACGTCTTTACATCCCCCTCCTTTGAAGCAGTCGGAGTGGGTGTCGTGCAGGGCTCGTCCTTGTCTCCTCCTCTGGCCAACCTATACATTGCGCCGGTCATACACCGACTGTGCCCAATCAATCAGGATGGAGCCGGGGGACACCCGTGGCTCCAGTTCTTCGTGGACGACGCGTTGTTGTCAGTATCTGGATTCACCCTAGAAGGGAACGTCCGGGTGCTCGAGGAGCAGTACCGTCGTGCGGTGACAGAACTTGATCGGGTTGGCCTCCGGGTTGAACACGAGAAGACCGAAGCGTGTCACTTCACGTGGAAGCGAGGGAACCCTCCTATCGACCTTGGTGAGGCACCCTTTACAGGACAGACGCCGCTAGAACCGGTGTCAGTATGGAGGCATCTGGGCTTCTACCTGGACAGGAAGCTGACGTTCCGAGCGCACGTCAGATTTTACGGCTCACGGGCGGCCAGCACAGCACAGTCGCTGCTGATGCTGGGAAACTCGATCAGAGGGATGCCGCCGGCGCAGCGACGCGTACTGTACAAGTCGTGCGTTGTCCCACTTATGACCTACGGCTGCCAACTCTGGTACCGCCGCAAGGGGACCAAGTGGCACATCGACTTCCTGCGCAAGGCGCAGAACACCGCTGCGCGCTGGATCACTGGCGCATTCCGTACGTCTCCGGTCGGCGGCATGGAAGTCTTAGCCGGGCTGCCGCCGATTCGACTGCACATCGAGAAGCTGGTCAACAGGACCGGCCTCCGAGCTAACACGCTCATGGCGTCGCATCCGCTGCTCGCGGCACTGCCAAACCCATGGGTATGCAATCATTTGGCTCCAGATGTCGCGTTCCCCATGGGAACGGGATATCCGGACTCAAGGGACACGCCCTTAGTGGCGCTCGACTTCGCAGGCCGAGTCTGCACAGAGGAGTTTGCTCCATTGCATGCAGAAGCGCGCCCGGGAAAGCGCGTACTCGACATGTACGGGGATCGACTCACCTGGCACCTTGAACACCCGAAGAAGGACTCCGACGCGCTGGCAGAGTGGATGAGGTCGACACTCATGCCACGGCTGGATGACGCGATGAACGACCGGCGGGCGGTGACTGTCTTCTGTGATGGGTCACTACAGCCTAAGCCGCACTGTCGAACAGGCGCGGCATTCCGGGCATATCGTGCGGGGCGGCTCCTGTTCAAGCGCGGCATTGCGTGTGGACGCGCCACCTCGTACGACGCCGAAATGATCGCGGGAGGAATGGGCCTCGCCTTCGCCACCAAACAGGAGTGCGAGACGATACATGTGGTAGCCGACAACGAGTCGGCGCTCCGAACGCTGCTTGATCCGGGGATGCACGGACAGCAGTTGGTGTCGATCGTGGCGTGCCGCAACGTCCGCGAATGGCTGGAGAAGGACAACCGGCGACGGGTTGTCTTTCACTGGTGCCCGTCCCACGAAGGCGTGGAGTGGAACGAGCTGGTGGACGAGGACGCCAAGCAAGCGGCAGCCCTCCCAACGGATCGCGACGAGTGCTCGTTGGCACACGCTCATCACCTGCTCGCGGTACAGCTGAAGTCAGACTGGCGTGACGAGTATCGATCGTCACCGACTTACAGCGGCCGTCACTTTCTTCGATTGGCGGCCTTCGACCCGCCAAGTCATCTCTCGAGTCCGGCGCTCAAAGCGTTCGGGGACTCGAGATCGTGCATGGCACGATTCTGCCGGGCGGTCCTGGACCACGCACCAATAGGATCGTTCCGGCGCCGCTTCTTCCCCAACGAATCGACAACCTGCCCGGAATGCGGAGTGTTCCAGGACAGGGAGCATGTACTGCTCAAGTGCAGGAAGTACCGCCGCTGGTGGAATTGCCGCGGTGAGTACGAATTCCTGCAGCGGGTGAGCTCTTACCGTGACGTCACCACGTTCATTACGTCGAATGAGAGCGCGTTCAGCTTCGCGGACGCGCCCGAACCTATTGATTGACGAGAGACTCCGGTCCTCGCTTGGCGACTATGGCGCTGCCTGTCAGCGCATACGAAGCCCTTAGATGTAGGCAACATTGGCTGAGAACACTCGCCCGCCACCGTGAGACGTACCAGTAAACAGCCGCACCTGTACTCCGTACGAGCGGGATATAAAAGCGTGAATTAAAAAAAAAAAAAAAAAAAAAAAGAGATAGGGGTTACCTGCACGGTCCGGTGCGCCTCCGCGCTTGTTTCGGCACGTAAAACGCGCTTGCCACGTGATCGCGACGCGGTTCGGTTCGAAAGGAGTTGCCTGATTTGCTCGGGTCGCTTTCGCTGCTTCTGAACCCTCTGCTTGTACCTCTGCGCACTCATTTCTTTCGTCCTACTCTCGCGTTGCTTGCTGCTCTCTATACCACCCGTCTGGATTGTAGCCCATGGGATTCTGCAGGAGATGCGGAGACATCGTCGTCGGTCCCCGTTGTAAATGTGGCGGCACCTCTGTCGGTGAGTGCCTACTGCGAACAGCGCTCTCTACAAGCTCTCAACATGTGTGCAGCACCTGTTGTAAAGTGGACGCAGAATGATGGCCAACAGGCTCAAGACTCCTGGTCCAAGACATACGTTACTCGCGATAAATCCCCTTCCAAAGTTGTCCAGAGGAACACCACTGGCCAGGATTTCCACGCCAGCACCAGCACTACCTCCTCGTCTCCGTCCGGATCACCAGTAAAGCGCTTCCCCCGTCCTACGAACCAGAAGCCTATTGTCGTATCTCTTGACCAACGCGTATCCGAACACATCGCTACGTTCACATCTATCCCGCGTCCCCCCTCTCCGCTGAAACATTCGACAACAGCGTCGAACAGCTTTACTGACGCCTTTCAGATTGCCATGGGATCCTTTACATCGAATACTGGAGCAAGCTGTCGAGTGATAGCCACTCTCAATCATATGAGGCTCTCTGTCAGCCATGCCTATGTTTGCCGCACTTGTACTCGTAGGTAGAGCAACACTAAATATTATCTTCCTGTGACATAGAACAACACCAGGGTAGGTACCTTGTCAGAGAGTGCCCGGGGATGTGCCCGCAGTCTTCATCACAATCGTGGGCGATAGTCTACGACAACATGAGGCCCTGTATTCTCCATCCTGGCAGTGGAGTTGACCTCAGCACGAGCACTACCCAAATGAATGTCGTCTCCTCAGAAATTAGAATCAAGGTTGAAGGACCGTCTATCCCCCCCTCAGTAGGTCCCATCGTCTGCCTAGGGGAGACAAGGTCCAAGGGTCAAAATATCACCACCAGTGAACATGGAATCTACCAACATCATGCCAGCATAAGTTAAGGCCACATAGTAGCGGATTGGGGATGTCAGGCCTGTACGTGCTTTAAAATTTGGCCTGAGGATATCAGGTCGAATGCATCATCTGCCTTGAGAGGATTCGGCCTTTGTCATAGTAGCCAGAGTATGCGTTAGTGATATGCGCAATGCACACTGACTTGGTAGATATCACAGGCCCGGTACACCTTTCAATAGACTAGTGATGTCCGTGTTACATTCCAGCTGTTCGTACGACGTCGAGAAAACCGACTCAAAAGCTTCATTGGCCTCTTCTGTCTGCAAGGGAACGACATATGAGCACTCGGATGTAGGCTGAGATGGCTACACTCAACCTACCTCCCCTCCACAGTATCCGTAGTCGTCCCACCGTTCGTCCTCCTCCGCATGCATTAGCGTCAGCATATCCCGCCGTATTTGCGTCATGCCGCCCTGAAACTGAAGACCCTGGCTCTCGCCAGTTTTGCGCACAGCAACCTGCACCTCCTTCGCCTCACCAGCAAGCTTTTTCTCCTTCTTTGGCAATGGAGCAGGAGCTGGCTCGTCTGGATCGGGAGGAGGGCCATCGTCTTCGTCCGAGTCGTCGCCGCCTCTTGTTCGCCTGCTTTTCCGCATGTGCGTGTCCATGTAGGTGAGTGTTGGGCGGAACTGATGTGTTTCGCTGATTGGGTGCAGATGCAACCGCCCTATCGCTCCGTGTCAGCACGGTCAAGGATAAGATGAAGAATCAATAGGCGAACCGTTACGGAGTATGCCCAAGACATAAGAACCAATCTGCGGCACTTCCTCACTGCGTAGCCGAACCTCCGACAACCTAGCTTCATCCCCCTCCCTCTGCTTGACTTTCGGAAGCTCCTGGTTCTTCTCCTTGTCGTCCTCCACCCTTGCTGATCCCAGTTCCTTCGATCTCTCCGCATTCCATACTTCCGGTCGCGTGTCGACAGGGATGTGGACCTCAAGCCGCTTGGCCTTGGACTTTCGCCTTGCGCGAATACGTTTCCCGCTTGCGGACGCGGACGGTGGCACCTCTAGTGGTCGAGTAAGAAGCGGAAATTGATGGAGTTGTATGTTTGGGTGTAGCGCATTGGAAAAGTGGACGGGAATGATGCTAACGAGCCTGTCCTCGGCCTCCATCGGGTCCATGACTGAGTTGTACTCGCAGACGCCCATGGACGCAGCGAGCATTTGGGCGCGTAAATTTCCTCCTTCCCCGGCACTCCCTCCAAGCTGAAGCATACTCATAAGTTCGACTCAGAAGTTGCGACCTGATGGCTACGGTACTGGACCCATCGTCCTCTACGGCGACTGTCACTTTGCGCAAACGGAGACACCGCGATTCCTTGGTTATCCATCTGTCTTCTCCATCTCCAAGCTGCGACAATGACCTTAGCTATACTGAGTCTGACGTTGAAGCCGGTCGAGGGTCGGATGCGCCTGCAACCCGGAGGTCGCGATCACCCAAAACGAAGAAACGCTACGCGTGCACGTTCGAGGGATGTACTAAGTCGTATACCAAACCATCCAGATTAACGGAACACGAACGATCACACACGGGAGATGTACGTCAGCACACCAGCGAGTACCCCTCACTTATTCATCCATACCATCTGCCTACAGCGTCCATATGTCTGTGCTACCTGCAGCAAATCCTACCTTCGCGAGACCCATCTCCAAGCTCACGTCCGCACGCATCTCCCGAGTTCTGCCAAGCCATTCGTCTGCGATGACCCGGGTTGCGGTAAACGATTCTGGACATCGCAGCACCTTCGCGTGCATACGGAGTTGCATCGTGGAGAGAAGCCGCACAGGGTGCGTTGAATCCTGTCAGAGGAGTGCCTCGATACTCACTTCCTCTCGTAGTGCACCGAGTCCAATTGTGAAGCAGCTTTCTCCAAGCACCATCAATTGCGTGAACATATCTGCACGGCACATTCGCCCCCGGGCACCAAACCGTATCGTTGCGAGCACCCTGGGTGCACGAAGTCCTTCGCAACGAATCAAAAGCTGACTGCCCACACGAAAACTCACGATGGTAAGCCACAGTCTGTATGGTTGTACACATGAATCCTCATCCATCACGCATCCCTACGTTCAGACAAGCGTTACACCTGCGTACACCGGTCTTGTCTGCCTGTTGAGGGCGCACCGCCGACCTACTATTCAACTTGGTCAGCCTTGCAGCATCACACGCGCACCGCACACCCTCCAACGTGCCCCTACCCGTCATGCAAGGGCAAGACCTTCACGCAACAGAAAGGTCTCCGCGCTCACCTGAAGATACATGCCCAGCGTGACCAAGAAGCTGAGTTGGATGATGTCCCTGCGTCTGGCTCCGAGGACGAACGTCCGCGCAAACGACGGCGCGGTGGAGAGGTCGGCCGCGATTGGGTCTGCGAAGTCGAGGGGTGCAGCAAAGACTTCAAATCGGTTCGTCCCGCTTCTCTGTGGATAGCGAACAATCATTGAGGCATCCACCCTGTAGAAGAAAGCTCTAGCTACGCATCACAACATCGCCCATCTAGGACGGCGCGACTTCGTCTGCCCCCACGAGCACTGCAAACGCGCGTTTGGATACAAGCACCTGCTCCAACGCCATCTCGCAAAGTTGCACGCACCCTCGGGGTCCGAATCCGGCTCTGACAACGAAGGCGAGCACACTGATACCGAGCCTGAGTCCCCTCATATGTCCACCATGGACATCGACCTCATCACCGGTAAAGCGTACGCCACAAGAGCGAAGGACGCTGTCAAACAGGCGAGCAAGTTACAGTGTCCTTACCCCGAGCTTCCGCCGCTGCTCTCTACCGACTCGTCCGAGGCCACATCTACGAGCACTAGCAGCAAGCGCGTGCACGCCTGCCAATACGTCTTCAGTCGCGCATATGACCTTCGGCGCCATTTGCAAGCAGAGCACGGTGTTGAGGTGGATCGGGAGAAGGTCGATGAGTGGGTACGCGGCGAAAAGGACGCCAGGACGACAGCGCAATAGACTAGAGTCTGTAGTTCTCCATACAGTGGCATACACCTGTTCTTCATACTCTTGTCCCTCATGCACGAATACATCCTTTCGTTCATATCCAGGTGCTTGCATTGATGCTCAATAGCTAGGAGACATGCTAAGCTAGTAGGCGAGGCGGTGCCAAATAATAGTAGTAAGTGTAATGGCGGATATATGGTACCCGATGCGCGCGAATGCGTGATAGTCTCTACGAACCCTTGCAACGTCCGAGCAACCGCTAGAAAATACAGCAGGGGGTGGGGTGATGGTGGGATTGCGGGACAGGTCCATCGTCAACAGCATCAGAACGGATGTCGTCACCGTGATAGTCGTGTTCGTGACCGATGCGAGCCAGCAGCAAGGCGCACTGCTATTGAGAGACTGCTGGTGCCAGCTTCAGTATCCTGAACGTCGTGCTTGACTTCTCGCACAGGTACATCTCGTCGTCCTTGCGCCCCAAGAAGAGCACCTCCTCGTCGAGCTCGCCATCGCCATCGCCCAGCATGAACTCAGCACGCCCAGGCGACTTCGACGGCCCGGTGCTCTGCTTCTTGCGTGGTACCACGCCACCTCGTGTCACGGTAGGCAAAGTCACCGGTGCTGCGGGCATCTTCGAGTTGTCGAGCGGCGAGCCGATCTTCCAGACGAAGGGCCCCCGACGGTTCGTGCTGGACAGTGGCGGGTTGAAGTGTGGCAGGAGCGTGCGTGAGTGGTCGGCAGGCTTCAACAACGCGTCACCAAAGTCCACCGCTTCGAGACCACCTTGTCGCATGGCGACGAGTACGGCACGGTCCTTGACGTCGAACGCCTCAAGGCGCTTCACGTCCCCGAGGCGACTTGATGGGCGCGATTCCTCCCCGTTGTCGTCTGTGCTCCACATGAAGCGACCCTTGAGAACAGATCGGCCACGGGAATCGACGATGGTAGTGCTATGACCCCCGCGGGAAGAATAGAACAGCGCCGGGGGACCGAAGTGCTTGGGTTGGATGAGCAGGGACTGAGGAGCGAGGAGGGGTTTTGTGGAGTCAGGAATGGGCATAGGAGGCGAGGGCGTAGGAGGGGAAGAACGGAAAGGGTGTGTGGGATCTACGCATTGCAAGCGAAGGTCTTTCAGGAGTATGTACTCGATGTCCTCTTCCCTCCTGACTGGTAGGTCTGGAGGCAGCAGGCCGTCACGGTACCATGCTTGCATCAGAGACGCTTTCCAAGGCCCTGACCCTAACTTCAGCACATGCCCAGAGACAAGAATGTATGCGGGCTCACCATGGATGAGACCCTTCGGGTCACGGTAGAACCACTTCGATGGAGGCGCCGGCGTGGGTACAGGCAAACCCGGAGGAGAGAACTGGACCTGCGACAAGTCCACGCTCGCCGTGCCATCGCCCTCAGGTTCGTACTGGCTGCGATACTCCAGGAACGACCGGTATGTAGGCGGAATGATGTACTCGTCCGCGATCGTGGCCAATGGGAAGTTTGGCGAAAATGTGAGCTGCTGGAATGTCGTGTACGGGCTCATCTGCGCTGCCGCGAGGGTTACCAGTTCATCCGTCGAGGTACCAGTGGCGTTCCCGGTGTCCATGTTGAGCTGAGTAGTGGACTCCGAGGGCGGTGAAGCAATGCCCGATGAAGAAGTCTGCTGAGGCTCGTCCGTTGCCGGAGGAGTGGCGGCGACACCAATGGTAACATTGACCGTCACGTCTTCCTCGCCGATGGCGGCACCCGGGTCAGTGTCGACATCAGGCGACTGCCCAGACTGAGTCTCGCGGGCACGTCGGCGGGCCGCCCTACGTTCCGCGCGTCCGATCCTGACCTCGCGGACGCGAACGGTCGCGGGCTCCAGGCCGAATACGTTCTGGGAGAAGACCAAGAACACCTCCACGAGGTCGTCGCCTTGCAACTGCAGCTCCAGGGAACGCGGCGAGTCAGGCAATATGAACGTACGCGACAGACCCAGCGCAGTTCGGTACGTGCCAGCGAATAGCTCAACCTTCTCTCCGTTATCGCCGCAAAGAATGGCAAGGAAGCTGGTGACGTTGTTAGCTCTACGATTGTTCTCTTTCAGATAAAGTGGAATGGAAGAATACCTCTTCTTTGCAGTTTCCACCGCCTTCACTGCAACCGCGCCCTTCGTGCCTGGAAGCTTCACGTACTCAAGTTTGGGGGCAGGCGCGTGAGGCGGTGGTGGGAGGTTGATGATGGATTTGTCTGACCCAGGGCCCACTATGCGAGGGAGCGGCGGGATGTCATCGGACCGCCGTCCTAGAGCATTGGTTAGAAGACGCGGGAGGAAGCGCGAATGCGTTGACGGTGCAGAGGGTGGATACGGTATTGGAGGCGCGGGCGCGACCATGGAAGGGTTGGTGACAGGCGCAGTACTCGGACCAGGAGACGTAGACGGACGCCGTACCGTTCGTGCCGGCGTCACAGTCGCGTTGGATGCAGAAGGCGGAACGCGACCGGAAGCTGAGCGAGTAAGGACGTTCGGCCGCCGTTCCCGCATCTCGACAGGATTGGTCGATTCGGCGGGTGGAGCTTGTGTCAGCTCGGAGAGCGATGGAATGGAAGACTGCGACTGCCCGGACGGGTTGGAGAAGACGCCACCGAGGACCGACCATCGCCGCCGCCGCCTATTCGATTGCTCGCCAGTGCTCGCCCTTGTGAAGGTGGAGTGAGACTCCGAAGTGCGAGGACTCGCAGGCACATCGCCTTCTTGGTAGCTCTGCGAATTGATGAGTATGGGTTCCTGGTCCCGGCGGCTTCCTACCGGGGGAATGTCAGGGAGACGGCTCTCGAACAAAGCCTCGGCGAGGGTAATGCGTTCACGAGTTGGGGTAGTGGGCGACGAGGGGTTAGGCTCGCCCTCCTCGTCCTCTTCGCCGTCAGCATCGCCATCCATTTCTGGGGACAACGCGCTATCCTCATCCCTCGGAGGCGCGTTCATGGTGAGCGCTTGGCGAAGGGTCAGGAGTGTTGGAGTCGGAGACGGTGGCGGAACTGGAATGACGTTGGTGGTATTCGACCTGGTCAGGGAGAGATCCAGGTTCGCCGGTCTACTTCGCCGGTTCGGACGTGAGCTCAACGACGGTGTGGTCTGCGACCGGCCCATTTCGAGGCGACTGCTGCTACTTGCCGAAGTAGCGGCTGCAGAGGCAGCAGCCATTGCGCTCGTCCGTTCGTCCAGAAGCTGACTGCCACTTGGCGCTGCCATGACGTTGATGGCCTCGTCGTCACTGGATGCCCAATCTCCCTTGGTGTCCTCCTGAGGCTCAGTCTCGCCGTTGACGTTCGTCATGGTGTGACGTCGGGAGATGGTACCAGCCAGAACCTCACTGACGGATGTAGCCCTCGACCGAGCACGAGGCGGCGGCGGCGGTGCAAGGGGCGGTTGTTCGCGTTCTCGCGGTGGAGAACTTGAGTAAGCTGGGGGAGGGCCTATGGGTTCGGGCGGTGGCGTCGGACGTGCAGGCGGCGTCTTCGGTTTGGGGGCTCGGACAACTGGCGGACGAGGCTGTCCGGGTGGAACGACCGACACGGAACTCCTGCGGACCTGCATAGGCTTCTTGTCGTTCGTGCTGTCGGGCACGATAGCTGGCTGCTTTTCCGTGGATCCCCTCTTCTCCGACTCGTCGTGGTGAATGATGGCTATGGCAGTCATGGGTCGTTTCGTTTCCTCCCGGCGAGCCCGCTCCCGTTCCCTTCGAACCTCAACCTCCATACGCCATTCGATCATCCTCCGGATTTCTTCCAGAGCATACACCCTTACACCATCCCTCCGCCCCGCGATCGCGACCAGGACTCCACGATGCTCCATTACGACGACGCTTTTGAACGGCGCCCTCCGTACCAGCGCATACGGCTGGGGTGTCGGAGGCGAGACGAGAGGAAGCACATCTAGACCTTGAGCATGGCATAGCAACAGGTAGTGTGGCGCCAGGAACGCTCCACTTATTGGTGGATTGCTGAAGTGAGCAGGGGAGAGATGGGTTGTAATGGGCGAAAGGTTGAGACCGAGATCATCCAGCGATGGGGCCGGTAATGGTGGGGGCGGAGTCGATGGTCGAGGGGGAACGGGAGACGAAGCACGGGATGACTGATTAACAGATGAAGTGGATGGAGGATTCGGCTCGGGGGCAGGATTTGGCGGATGGTCACGGCGATGTATGAGATTCGATAGGAACCCGGAGAAGCGATTGGATGCACGTTGCTGTTGAAGTCAGAAGCTGACATTTGAGGAAACGAACAGCAGCGACTTACATCGAGTGTAGAGCGATGTCGCCGCCGTCGGTCGTGACTTGAGTTCGTAGGAGGAGCCAGAGTGGTATGAGAGGTATTCGTCGTGGAAGGCTGATGAGAATGGACGCTGCGAGGTGTCGCAGGAAGGGTGGGGCTGGTGGGCTCCGTGACCTGCACGACGGGCATGCTATGTACACTCGTGGCATCCACATCGGAAGCACGTTCCTGCGCGTTGCTGGAGTCCAAATTGGTAGGGGAAGGCGTCTCAATCTCGTGGGTCTCTGTTTTGTCCGTGGATACCTTGGGTCCTTGGACAGTCAGATCCTCGGTAGTCTCGTCGACCTCCTCGATGGCATCTCGCTCATAGTCCGTCTCAGCGGTATCGTGTGCATCGCTCCATTGGTCTTCCTGTGTCGGAGGGGGCGAGCTGGCCGAGGCTAGGTTGAGTTCAAGACTGTCGGTGGAGAGGCCGGCGGGGTAGGAGGTCATGGTCCAACGGGTCCAAGTTGGTCGTGAGAGAGGAAGAAGAGAGGAAAGAGACAGCAGCAGCAGGCCTGAGGCGGCCGAGAAGAGAGAACCTGAGTCGCAGCGGGGTGAAGAGGAACGGAGGAAGGAGGAAGAGAAGAGAGGCTGGCTCTGGAGGCCGTGACGGGGGGAGCGCGCCGCTCGCAAATCGAGCCGCGGGTGGGTCGCCGCGGTCTCACTTCTCACGCATCAAGCCACACGCGAAACCGTTCCTGTCATCCTCATCTTCCAATCCAATCCCATCCATGCCGGTCCATGACAACTCCTGCGGCTCCTGCCAGCACCGCAGTCAGAATTCACACTTGTGCGTCCGATGTCGACAGGATCAGGCTCCCGACAACGTGTATGGCACCGTTTCAGCGACACGCCCTCACATAAGTCAGTCCACTCGCTTCACACCGCTAACGTACTACATCATCGCAATTGCAAAGTCCATCTTGTTCGTTACCTCGTCCTCGTGCAATAACAAGGCTTCCTAGTGGCGGTGAACGAGACGCCGACGCGCGGTGACATTCCGAACTTTTTGACAGCTTCGCCGTGCCCGGAGATAGCCCGTGCGTCCGCAACATAACCTTACGCCCAGCTTGCGGTCAGTCGTCGTCGTCATCATCGTCGTCGTCGTCGAGCCCTTGTGCGGCCTTCCTCGCCAGCTCAGTACCAAACGGATCTCCCTCTTCCATCGCGATTCGAGCCGCCTCTGCTTTCCGTTTCCGCTTTTCCTCGGCCTTTCTCTCCTTCTCCTGTTGCTTCTTGTTGTATGCATTCGTTCCCACGATCTTCTCCGGGTTCTTGCACAGGCGGAGTCTTCGGTCAACCTCTCGCACCGCCTCGACATTGGGCACCGACCCGTCCCGGAGGATGATCGCTTTGATGGGTTCGAGAACATCAAGCACCGACGGGTGAGGCGACGAGGGGAATTTGGCGCGTGCCCATGCGGACGCCAGCACAGGCGATGCGAGGGAGAAGCATGCGAGAGCGATCTGGGAAGGTGTATAGATGAACTCGGCATCCGTCAGTCGAGATGTTTTGACATGCCCCATTGCGGCTTCGTAGACTGTACTGAGCTCCTCGACCGAGACGTCCGGAAGTGTCTAGTTGGATGAAAGTCAATCAGTTGTCGGAAAGTGGAATCTATGGCACCCACCTGGACGTCTAACCAGATACCCCACAAAGCTCTATGTGGGTGCCAGACGGCGAAGTCGAAGCCGAGACTCTGTGCGACTAAGAATTCCAAGTCGAGGACATCTGACGGGGCCGTCTTTGGGATATGAGATGCATACGCCTCAAGGGATATTGGGTGGTTGCTAGTCTTGGTCGCCAGGAACAACGCCGTGAGCCTGTGGACCAGGTTGGAGACGGGTGCTTGGGACAAGATAAATGCACTCACATGACGTTCTTTGGATGCCAGTCCATCACGGTGTTCTTGAGATAGAAACGTTTCAGATACGTGACGGCCGTGGCCTCCACTTCTTCTGGGAAGCGGAAGTGGCCACAGAGCTGAGAGATTTTGCCGACGTATAGCTTGACGAGGAGATGCTCCTCCTCTGCATTGAGGAAGGAGACACTGGACGACGATCCTGGCTACACCACTCCGACGTGAGTACAAATCCAGGGACAATTGGGATCGACTTGCAGAATCAGCCTCGAACGCATTTCGGATCGCAGAGACAGCGTCTTCATTCAAGGTCGTCCGCATATGTGCGAGGTCCTCGGGAGAGAAGCGCCAATGGCGAAACTGTGTGCTGGCCTCATAGATAGACTGCTGCGAAGACTGAGACGTGGATGCAGCTGGCTGTGGCTCTGGGACGAGTGAAGCGGTCATGCTGGGAGTGGTTGCAAGAGCAGGTGACGATCGCAGTGTGCGTTCATTTAGATCGAGATTTGCCCCGCAATGAGTTCGGCGCTGGCGGGCCGGTGCATAGCGACAGAGAGGACGACAATCAGGCAGCGAGCTCAAGCCTCAAGCAGCACGGAGCCCATCATCGCGTCGACGCTCGCCCTCTCTGCTCGGACGAGCCTTTGCCCTTCTTCCTCGTTCTAGGCCGCTGGAAGTCCATCGCCCACCTATGTGAAGCGATGCTCATGGTGCTGGTCCACCCTCACGGCGCCCTTTCTCCAGGGCTTTCTCGTCCTCTCATCCAACTACTCCCTCGGCTCCTGCTGTCCTGTCTTTTCTGTCTACTTGCTGCATCTTTTCCTGCTGCCAATGCTCAAGACCCTCCCGCTGGTCTCACCGTCTTGGCTTCGCCTGCACCCAACACGTATGTGGTCATCGATCCTGATGTGATCCAATTGGTCGCGCTGACGGAAAGTTACGCAAATCTCCAGCGTTCTCAAGGCCGGTGACTTCTTGAACCTTGCCATCGACGTGAGTACTGTCAATCTTCTGCGCTTCGATTTCATTCATCCTGCTGCGCAAGGTCAACGCGGGAAACAGTCAAGGGTGGGCGTACAACTCGGTGGAGATATACATCGTATCAGACCGCACCAACACCAATGTCTCCGTGGCGGGCGGTCCACAGCTCCTGGCTCAGGAGCCTGGCAGCACCGTCAAGCACGTCCAATGGCCGATCGCCACTTGCTTGGTAACGGGGGACTACAACGTACGTGATAATCCACACGCTCTGCTCGTACAGGCAACATCCAACTCCTCACGTCTGTCAGTTGACAATATACGAGTCAACTACCTTTGACGGCACCGGATACTTTGCGATCATGCCCATCCCCGTGCAAGTCCAGAACGACCGCAGGGTCGATCCCTTTTGCAGTTCACGGGTGAACCCACTCCAGACGCAACCTCAGCCCTCCAACCCACCTCCCGCCTCACTCATTCCACAACCATTCAATTCACCAGGCCCCTCGGAGTCCGTCTCGCCTTCCGAGCCTGCGGCTAGTGGCGACCCCGGAGCCACCGAGTCCGAGCCTGCCGCAAGCACTCTCGACGCCTCCGCCTCCGCAACGCCACCTCCCGACAGCTCGCTCACGTCGTCCGCGCCCGAGCAGACAGGTGGTGGGATCATCACGGTCACTGCGGGCGACGGAGACATCACGATCCCCCTCTCCGAGCTACCCGGGACGATCGTCGTCGAGCCCTCCGGCGGTCTGCCGGCCGACCCGAGTGCGACGGAAGAGCGGACGTCCGGGTTCATCACCATAACCAGGACGGTTGCCCCCACGGCGACGCTCACCGAGGTCATCTCGGAGCCGGTGACCATCACCGTCGAGGAGACGTTCGTGAGCACGATCACTGCACCCGAGGAGACGCGCGAGATCACAGTAACGTACGAGTCGTTTCCATTAGTTCGCACCTTGCGCTGAAGCTGATATCTTCTGTGTTGACCCGACGAATCTACAGCCAGACTTTGTTGTCCACGATTCAGCTCGTCGCGTCGCAGCCCGCGAGCCCCCAACAGGCGGGGCTGCTCCCTGTCAACGCGGCGGTCTCCGCGACGCCCTTATTCGCCGTTTCCATGTTCTGGGCGCTGTCGGCATCGACAGTTCTTTATGTTCTCCGACCCGTTTTGGCGCTGTAGGATTTTGGAGGTTCGTTGTTTGTCAATTTACGAGGACTCGGCGAGGAATGAAAGACATCACGCTATACCAGGGCCCCCTCCGTCGGGATGTTAAAGTATTCCTATTTATGACCATCGCGCGTTCTGTACGCATCATCGTTTCACTACGCATCTTCAGAGTATGTTGCACGCATGTTTGTAATTCTATCAAGTAGGTTCAGCAGTTCGTGCCTCTGCTAACAAAGGCTGCAGCCGATGGCGGAAATGAAACTCAGTAGTATCAGTACAACACAGCAGGGATAGCAGATACATGACGTCGTATACGCAGTGGAAGCACATGAACAGGAGAAGCGGAGGCTGCTCACGCATATTACCCATCACGCAAGCTGGCCCTCAAGCAGCTTGAGATGGTTCATCCCGCATGCGCCCCTCTGGAAGTCTCGAACCAGGCGATATTTCCTGAATGAGTTGCACCCCTGCACGTCGCATGTCGGCGGTTTTGATGGAGGCAACCGCGGTGGTGGCGGCATCGCGGCAGCGCCATCCACGTTCATGGTACTCTCGTCGCCTGCTGGCTTCTGTGGCAGCACGCTAACGGGGACCGAGAAGGAGAGTGACATGACACGCTCTGCAGGAGCGTCGCCCTCTCCGTCTACCTTCGGCTGAGCTCGGGCACTCGAGACCCATCTGTACATCGTGGGTGGAGGTGCAGGGGCCTCAGTTATGTCTTCCTCTTCCCCTTCGCCTGGTGGGTTCTCTCCGGGACCCGGCTTGTCCTCTGCAGTGGAGAGTGCATTACGCTTCCCTCTGGCGCGGGATTGCTTCTTGAGTAGACGGTTGATAGTCTCAGCCTGAAATGGAGGACCAAGTGAGAACAACATGACATAGACGCATGCAGGCAGATATGACTTGCCTTTTCGTCTTCAAGCTTCTTCTCAGTCAGATTGCGCCGCTTCCTCGCAGTCTCTTCGCGCTTCAGCGCTATCTCAATCTCGGTGAGGGGTTTCTTCTTGCGCGGATTTGGTGGTTCCGCTGTATGCGGTGTACGGTCGTAAGGACGCGTCGAGGAAGGCTCCTTGGGTGATGACGCACCTAATGAGACGTGCGATGAGTCCACCACGTTCGCAAGAACCGCCTGCCGTGCAGTCAACGCTCTGCCACTCGCGCCTCCTGCGGCCACGGATCCTGAGCGCGTAGAATCTCCTCCGTCGTCTTCATCCTCATCCTCGTCCTCCGACTCGATATCGCTCGCTACTTCGCGCACTAACGCAAGCACAAGCCTCAGCCATGGTTGAGTGAGTTGTTGGTATGTAGTAACGCACCTCGAGCAGCGGCTTGTCGACGGGCGCGAGGAGGAGTATCATGGGCTTGCGGGAGCTTGAGCTTGATTTTGAGTCTGGGATGGGAAGGGCCTGCTGGTGCCGGTGCTGGAGAGGATAGCCCGTCTGCTTCTGAGCCGTCCTATACAAGACCGTCGTATGACACGCAACAAACTTTTGAGAGGAAGAGAAACACGAACGTCAATCAACTCATCCTCTATGTCCTCTTCTACGACATCCTTGTCGTCCACGATTCCTTCGTCATCATGCGTCCCGTCTCCCACAATGTCGACGTCGTCTCCGTCCTCACCCTCCCCATCGCCGTCTGCGTCGCCATCAGCGTCCTCGTCTACGTCCATTTCCAGCTCGTCGTCCTCGATTGGTTCCGACTGCGGCTCTACATGGCATTCAGGTACGCGCGTAGTCAGTGTTTTGTGGAGCATCAAGAGAGCGATAGGCAACGAACCGCTCGCCGCATCCTCGGACTCTTCCTCGTAGACCTTTCTTCTCGGGGGCATGGGCAGAAGCCAGACAGAATGGACGGAGCACACGGAGTGCGGAAGAGAAGGTGAATGTGGCTGAAGGAGCGTGGCGCACAGACGCCGAGCGGGACTCCGATCACGGTAGACGCCGGGGTTGGATACATAGATCTGAATCTTTCGGATGAAGTGGTTGCATCCCACGCGCACGCCCAGAGGCATATGCCCTGGTCACTGGTTCCCCGGTCAGAACATCCCCGATGTTGCTGTGTGACCCTCGACGTCACCAAACGGCCCGTTATCGCTACATGGAAGAAATATTCGTGTTGCAAGCGAGGTCTTGTGCCTCTCTTGAGGACGGTTGCCAGCAAGTTGACTTTCTCTCAACTTTCATCCTCATCCTCTTGATCGTCGGACGCCTACCAGGCACTGTCCGCGATGCGGTACCTTTCCTTGTCCGTTTCTTTTCTAGTGGGCCTGCTCGCGCAGGTCCAGGCGCAACCAGACCCTGAAGAGTTGGCACCACTATATCAGGCGCTCGCTGAAGGTCCAACAGAGTACGAGACCCGGAGTCTCGAGCGACGCGTGCCTCTTTCCACGAACGACGACACCGTGTCGCCTCTGGTGGACCTCCAGGTTTACGCGCCACCCGTTGTGCCGCGTACAGGGCCGAAGTGTACGGTGGAACTTCTGCGCCACGAGTTCGGCGACGGCAGTTATAACAATCCGGCGATAGTCCCATACAGTCCACCTACTGGCCAGGATTGTGGGACGCCTGGGGCTTGGGCTGCTGTCACACTTAACCTCACTGTATACTCGTGAGTTGCTTGCGATTATGTGAATGGTTCACACAAACTTATTATTCATGGGATTGTAGCAACGGGACTCAATACGACCGTTTAAGCGTAAGTTGCCGGTTGGAATCGTTGCGGCGCCCCCACTGAAAAGTTACCCATCCAGTCTTTGTATTTGTCTCATGTCGAGAGTGAGTAGCAATGAACGGGTCGCTGATACCAAATATATACTGATGGGCCACAGTTTGGCGACATTCAAGCGCGGAACCAACCAAGACTGGAACCATTTGGACGTGAGTCTGCTTCACTTTTCTCTCCTATTCGCCGTGAGACTGATCACTGAACATTTGTGCAGCATGTATGTGATTCGCACTCACCCAGTTGTACTCTGGCTCACGAATTGCCAGTGTCAAAGATGTCACTCATTACACCTCTCTCTTCTCAAAACCCGGAAATCTTCTCATGGACTTCAGCAATATAATCTCGGCAGATCTGTGCGCATGTTTCATCTGCTTCTGCGTACACACCGACTGATGCTCGGCACAGAGCATTAGACGGCGTCTTTCATGGTACGTCGCAACCCGTCATTGCATTGTTGATTGAAGCCTTAGCCATCACCAGTGACGTTAACGGGAACGTTCCATGCGCCAACTCCCTCCTTCCCCAAACCAGCGACTTCCGACCTGATTCTACCCATCACGAACTTGTCTCCCAACCAGTCCAACTTCTTCACCATCGCCGACGACACAGGCGGCAGCGCCACTGTGACCGTCCCGCGGACCGCGCAGCAAGCTTTCCTCGAGATCTACGCATCAGGGAACTCGGCAGAGGAGTTCTGGTACCTAAACACACCCGACGAGTTCTTGTCGTATTTCCCGGCTTCAACGGGTCTCATCGGTAAAGGCCCCTTCCGCGAAGTCCAGGCGCTGGTCGACGGCAAGCTAGCGGGCGTGGTATGGCCCCATGCGGTGATATACACCGGAGGGATCACTCCCACGAACTGGCGGCCCCTCACCGCGTTTGGGGCGTACGACCAGCCGACGTACTTCATCGATGTCACGCCCTTCCTCCCGCTGCTCGCCGACGGCGCGGAACACACCGTCACCCTCCGCGTGCGCGGCCAGGGCGAGAGCCCGACGATCAACTCGAACTGGTTCGTCTCGGGCTCGCTGCACGTGTGGCTTGGCGAGAGCGAGGTGTCGGGCGAGATGACAAAGTACGAGGCGCAAGCGGAGCCGCTGCCGGAGACGACGGGACAGGCCTCGGAAGATAAGGCGACGGTTCGGACGTCTGTCGCGGTCACCCGCGCGATTGTGATCGAGTCGGTGCTGCATGGCGACAAGGGGAGGAAGGTTGTGCGGTTTGAGCAGCAGCTTGACTACACCAATGAGCAGAAATATGTCAGTGATGGCTGGGTCCAAGTGAGCCGCACAGTTTCCCTCCTCGTGGTCCGGCTTGGTTTGATTCATTGAACCGTGTCTGGCTGGCAGTGGGGCGTGCAGGTCACCGAAGGAACCACCAAGTCCACGCATGATGGCGACGTCGTCCTGAGGGACGCCTTCTCCTACCCGCTCTCCGTATTCTCAAACTACTCGCTCTACGAGATGCAGTTCGGTGCGTCATCACCTATCCGTTCCATCACGTCTCTTCCCTACTAACTACTGGCATCACAGGCGCGTACGGCTCTGCGATCAACCAAACCTACACCCGTGTGCTCAAGACCCCCCTCTTCCCGCACGGAGGCGCTCGGACCATCGTCTCCTCGCAGCGTGCGCAGGGCACGGTTGGGATGGACGACTGGCCCGGGCTGCGCCACGCTATCAACGGCACGGGGGAAACCGAGCAGCAGTTCGCGTTCACGACGTCGACGGGAGAGACCTACTACAGGAACGTCGCTGCGAAGAACGACGCGTGGGTGCGAGACGTCGTGTGGGGCTCCCTGCGCGACGCGGAGCCTCCTGTACCGAAGGAGCAGATCTTCCCTGGAGGCGGGCCTGGGTTCCGGAGGATGCTGAGTCCCGGCCTCGGACGGCGTGCGTGGTGAATCTGACGAGAAGGAGAGCGGTCGGGTTGACCGGGTAGGCGTGCTGTGATGTGCTTGTTGCCCGATGAACACGGACTCTCGGACTACTGTTTGAATATAATCTGCTCCAGATAGAGTGGGCATGCGCCCTACGTCCTCTTTGTACTCAGTACTACTTTGCTATCCTGCGACCCGGGCCGTGACCCAGCTTGCTTCAGTAATTCATTCCTTCAGAGTTCAGCCCATTGTTGCCATTCGCGGGAGAACGCGTGCACAGCCGTTATGCTGCATGTGGTGCACACTTGACCGCTTTACTCGACCCGCTTTCGTTGCATCGTCCCTGTGGTTGCGCTCCAATTGCGCTCACACAGAGCGACTCTGTCACGCAACGCGTGACGTCACGCGAGCAGACACGGTCACCGGACGACAGGCACCTTAGACCAGCGCTCAATTTCACTCGCCTATCGAGTCTCCGCCCCAGACAATTCTCCAGCCTTCTCCCAGGTCCATACCACGACGTAAAGTTCGACTGACCCTGCACACTTGTTAGACCGCACTCCCCCATTTTCGCTTCTCTTCCCCATCTCTACATCTTCCTTACAACTCGACTACCGTTATGCCGCCGAAGCGCAAGTCAGACGTACTCGAGCCCGTCATCGACCTCACGGCGGAGCAGCCGGAGAAAGAGAACGGCGCGGTCGCCTCTCTCGCATCCGCAGGCTCTGCTGCGAAGAAGGCACGCGTCTCGGACGCCGGTGAGGCGTCTTCGTCGACCTCAGGAGCGAAGAAAGGGAAAGCTGCTGCTGCCAGCGCGCCCAAGCACTGGAGCGAGGTCGTCCTCGAGGGCGAAGAAGAGGTGCGTGTGCGCGTGTCCGTCGCATTCAAGTCCGACTCGGCTCACATATTCATATTGTCGCGTGAACACTGACTGGTAGGGCGAAGTGCCAATCTAGTAAGACGCGTCTTCTTTCTCGCGTTTGTCGGGATGTTGACATCCTGACCGCAGCGACGACTGCAACGAGGTTCGCAGGAAGATCCGTCTCTTGCAGAAGGAGCCAGGCTTCAAGGTGCGTCGACGCGCTCTGCTGTGGGCGGGGGTCGCTGATGCTGACCCTCGGACATGCGTAGATCACCCACTGGCTCAAGGAGATCGGCAACATCAACAGCAACTCCTTCCAGCGTTTCAGTACGTGAACGCGGTTCTTGCTTCATCGCTTGTGCTTACGTCCACATAGTGAAGGCATCTGGCCCAACTGGAGGCGCCACTAACGGCACCTACTACGCCGCGTAAGTAGCCGTGATTTTCCCTTTCCTGAGCATAATTGAAGACATCGGTGACAGATACGTGTACTTCGAGAAGGTCAGGATTGCAGAAGGGAAGAAGAAAACCGCAAAGCGTCTGCGCAACGAGGCAGATCACATGAACGGCATGCCGCTTGAAGACCGCAGGCGTATGTGGGTCTTCACTGGGTAGGAGGCTAGTAGCCCACTGCGGAAATCGCTAGGAGCTGGAGGTGGGGCGGACTCTTGCCGTAACTTCCTTATAATACACTTCTGTTAATTGGTCGTGCTTGGCGATACACCTACGAGTCTGTTGATTGCCTGTCCTTCTTCCACGCTTCGATCCACTGCACGATGCGTGCAACATTCGACTCGAGGTCTTCTGTCGATTCGCTCTGGAGCTCCACCACGATCTCTTTGGCATATGACGACCGAGCCTCGTCCAGGACGACCTCCATTATCTCGGCTTCGTTGTTCTCCTGTATCTTCTTGAGAGGATACCCTCTGAGTACATGCGCGGCCGGTCAGCGGTCAAGAGAACGAAGAAGCGGGATCGCTAACACACCTCTGCTCCAGGCGATCCCAGAGTTTTGTATGGTCGCAACGGAGGACGACAACGAGATCCGCCCATCGCTCGGGGAAGATTTCACATGTGTGCCAGTCCAGAACGATGCCACCTTCTGCCGCGAGGGGTTCGAGCTCGTCTAGGAGCTAGACAAACTGTATAGATCAAACACGGCGTTCGTGCGAACATGGAGGGGCTAGAAGGGCGTACCTTGTCTTCGTCAACGGTGTAGCTCTGCCATTCCTCATCAAACTCCTCATAGAAGCCCTTCTCTTTGACCATCTCGCCGACATTGATGTGTTTCAATGGGACTGGGGATTCCTGGACGAGAAGCTGGGCATGGGTCGTTTTGCCGGTGCCGGGCGTCCCGGTGATGATAATGACGGGTGACTGTCTGGAAGTAGACATCGTTAGGCGGCACCGAGGGCGATGGCGAGTAGGCAAAAGGAAGATGTCGGGCGCAGGTGGAGGAGGACTGCGGGCGGGCAGAGTGCGTAAAAAGGTTGCAAAAACGATCGCGATCTGGACGAGTGTAATCGGTGTTTGCCGATGCGATCGAGTGATCGAGCGCTGGTCGAGGATGACGATGCTCGCTTGGAGGAGGGTTTGGGCGGAATTGCAGGTGCTGTCCGTCGCGGAGACAGGGCAGCAGCCTTCCTGCGCTCGAGGCTATGGCAGGCGGCCGCGGCGATGGACGGCTGGACGGACAGGCGACGACGGGGCATATATGGGAGGAATGAGGTGGCGGATAGGGCTTAATTATGCCAGGAAGGGCAGGAGCGCGTGTATGGCGGACCGTTTGTACATTTATTATCCCACGCACTAATCGGCCGCACCGCCACACTTATCGGTCTGCCGCACTTCGCGCGCACCGTCGCACTTCGACTCGGCTAAGTTTCGTGGCCTCCAGGCTGGAGTTGTGAGTACATACTGCGAGCAAAAACACATAGACGTATTCCCCAGCAAGAACTACCCTAGAATCGGACTTCTCGACACGATGGGAGCACGACACGTGACCCTCCCAGATCATGTGATCGTCCTTTCCGACTCGGATTTTCCTTGGAGATTGATCCTGTTCATTAAGTGTGTTTGGAAAAACATCTCAAAAGCATGCATGCCTTCATATACAGAGCCTACAATGTTGGGCTTGAACTACTTATGTCTATCCTTCAATCAAGTTATTCGAACGCCTCGAGCGCTTATGGTTCCGGGCAGTACCCGGGCGGAGTTTGAATTGGAGTGCTCTCGTTTTCCCCCATTGGCGGTCTGTAAGTCTATTCTGGTAGCCCCAAAGTTATGTCTCGTAGTACAGGAAGGATGCAAAATAACTTTGTGAACCTACGGAAGAGCTCTGACTAAGTCGCTGTCGGAGTGCAGGTGCGAGACAGGTGCGAGAAGTGACTGCATGGGGCGTGGGAGTGGTGCGCGGCGCTCGGCGCCCCTTGATAATAAATGTACAAACGGCACTTCATACGCGTGAGTTTAAATTCTGTCCACCGTCACGACCATTCATTCGAGGCAGACGACGCTTGCGGGAGAAGCGTCCTGGGCGGAGGCCGTTGCCTGGCACGTCCTGTCTGCCTCCTCGGGCTCGCCTTGCCCACCCACCTCCGCGGCACCCTCCCGTCCGCCGACGCCCTCTTGATGTCCCTCCTCCGTTTGGGACGCACACCCACCACCCCCGCCGCCTTCTCCAGCCTTGCTCGCTTGCCTTGCGACATATGTCCTCCTCCCGGTGAGGCCTCTTGCCCCCTCCCCTCATCTCCTCCCCCTCTTTCCCCCATCCGCCGTCGGTCATGAGCTCGGGCCCTCTCTCCGACTCCCTCTCACCCACCGCCCTCTCTAGGTCCCACCATCCCGCCCATACGTCCCCCTCTACGCTCTCCACGCCCACGCGGACCTCCCAAGTGGTGTCCGACACAGCGCCCTTCGCAGACCCCTTCGCAAATGGCGTCTCCGCGTACGTGACTGCCTGCCCTGATCGCCCCGGGACGCCCAATATCGTCCATGTTGTAATTCATACCACCGTCACGATCCCCGACTATGCACGCTACTACAACACCCCCATATCCTCCTTCCAACCCACCTATACCGCTCTCAGCGATGGCTCTCTCGTCAGCTCCATATACACGCCTCATCTCCGCATATCTGAGGGCTGGCTCGTAATGGGCGGCGCTCTCTTCGTACTCTTCCTCCGAAATACATACCGGGCCGTTCAGTACACCCAGACAGTGAACGTCAAGAACAAAACCCTCTTCTATATGCTCGTGGCCAGTCAGATGATTGGCATAATGGTTTCCATCTTCCTGGTCGTCGCAGAATTCTCCGGGTCCTTCGATTGTACTATGTGAGTTGTCTTTGACGCTGCCTGCCCACCGGTACTCATGTCTGATATCCCAGTGCAGGTATGCTCAGGAAAGGAGGAATCTACGTCTCAAATACTTTGCTGGTACGAGTGCATATATGCGTCCTAGAGTCGCAAATTAACCACCCCACGCGTTACAGGTAACTGGAATCTTGGGAACGAAGGCGTACCGATGTCTCAGCAACGCCGGCTTCGTCATC
Source organism: Earliella scabrosa (assembly GCA_022605405.1). Taxonomy (NCBI): domain Eukaryota; kingdom Fungi; phylum Basidiomycota; class Agaricomycetes; order Polyporales; family Polyporaceae; genus Earliella; species Earliella scabrosa. Next base: position 752,899 of record JABYQQ010000003.1, on the reverse strand, counting down.
GTCGTTCTAGCACTCCTCCGTGCAGCCATTATTGCGATTGCTGGAGTGATCGTGGTTGAGTACAGGAGTACAAGAATGTTCACCGGTGAGCTTTTCTACTAACCCTATTATCGAGCTCTTTCCCTGACAGATGGAAAGGTATATGTGGCACGATCTCTGAATCGCCCTTACTCCCTGTATCCATCATCATGCAGTTCTTGGAAGCCTTATTTATCTCCTTGTGCTGTATGTGGTTTCACTGTGTTGATGTGCAGCTCGCTCTGACTTGGCCAAGTCATGTGGGCCGTCTATAGGTCATATCGCAGTCCAGCAGATCATGCCAGACTGTCTCTCCCTTTGGACGAGGACGATGAAACAAGTTCGGTGGACTCGCATGAGAAGGACGACTATTCTCAAATGGGCACCACCCGCAGGGGCTGGTGGGATTATGTACCCAATGGAGACCCGGAACGACCGGTCCACACCGTTCCTTCTTCTGGCCGAAGTACACCCAAAGACATGGTCGGTCGGTTCCGTAGGTGGTGGTCAGGCGAGCCTATGCTCCCCCCGACAGTGTTCCAACGCAAGTCATCAATACCAGGAGATGTACCTCTGCCCCAACCACCCCGCATGTCGACCGTGTCTAATGTTGCGTCGGTAAGAAGGTCAAACACACGCGAGACGGAAAGACCCAGAGCAAGCTCCCCTCCCCCTCCATCTGTCATGGAGCGTATCATACGTTACGTCCCGCGTGCAGAACTGTTACGCAACATGCTCAGGAACGAGGTATGGTCTATTTGCTTCTATTGTTCGATCTGCTCTGACTTGCCGATCTTCTAGCTATTATACACAACATTCATCACGGCCTTCCTACTAGTAATCGCCGTCGTCATGTTGGTGGGAGTGACCCGTGAACTCCTACTAGGACCAAGCAGCTGGATTATCCTCAACTGTGAGTGTCCCCATCACCCCTCGATCTGATGATGAACTCAGTCGGATTTGTAGGGGTCGTTATCTCGATGTGTACCATGCACAGTTTCAGTCGAGTCGCGCGCCGACATGAACGCGAAACATGGCTACAGGATCCTGCCAACTGGAAATCGATGCACCATGCTGAGGTGGAGGACCACCAGATGACTCTCCGTCCGAGGAACCCGCGTCGCTCCTGGTCTCCTGTCAGCGTCGCATCGGACTGGCGACATCGACAGCGCGGAGACGAGTCGGATACGCCCAGCGTCTTCGGCCGACGCTACCGCTCAGCAGAATACTCCATCGCAGAGCCATTCACACCATCGCGTCCCTCCCGCGTGCGGTCCACGTCGTCGCCCCGCTCCCCGGAGCTGCCCGTCGTCTCCAGGTCAACGTCGATCGCCTCGTCGCCCGTCGCATCCATGGACTTCAGGCCACCCGTGCCGCGGCACGCGGCGTGCGGCACTCCCACCATCCTCCCTTCCCCCGATTATCCCCCGACGAACGCGAGCGGCAGCCCGCACTGGGAGGCGCACTCCCACACGACGTCGCCACGCCTGTCGCTATCTGCGATAACCCCGACGACGCCTTTGCACGCATATACTCCGCGGCGTGGCGGCGGCGGCGGCTCCCCGGGCGCCCCACGATCCCAGCCGTCGCGACGCACGCCGAGAATGGGGCATCCAGAAGATCCGGAACCGCCTGATCCGGACCCGGGCTCGAGTGGACCGAGATGAGCGTTCTGACTTCTGTCCCATTGCACTTTCTCTGGTGCGCGTGCGGCGTGCGGAGTTCTTGCCACGCTTGCGGAACGTTGGGTCGTGGGTGCCGCTGTCCACCTTTGGACTGTTCGTCGTTGCCGATGTCGTCGAGGGAACGCTGCCTGTATACTGTTGTACTGCTATATTGCTAATGCTGCTTGCTGCTACCTTAGCCTGCGCGACGTGCCCCTTCGGAGTCGTTGACGGACTCGTCGGACGCGGGACGCGCCTAGGCTTATTAGTGATGCCGCTCTTTTGCTTTCGTTCGTGTACGTTATGTTCTGCTCTCGCCCCGCCTATCGCATCGCTTTGTGCCGCATTCGAACGAGTCTGCGCATGTTTGTTGACATTGTGCGTGGGCTTCATTGTGGTTCGCGGTGGTGAGTGTTTGGGGGTTACTGACTGCGTGTTGTGGGTGCGTGACTTGTGACACGCTACTGCTCGGTTACCGTTCAGCAAGGGGGCCACTTGTCCGCCGCGATTAGATTTTTGTCCATATCGATTACATTGATGCCCATGTGTGGAAACATACTTGCCCGCCGTTGTATGTGATTTGTGCCCGCACAATTTTCGAAATACAGTCCGTATACCTGAGAATAAGCGTCCGCCCATTACGAAGTTTTTACCCGCCTGCCAGCGCTTTCCTGTCCGCTGATTATTGCATTTCTGTCCGCCTGAGCTAGAACTCCTCTTCCACAGCGCCGTTTGCCTGGAATAAGGTGCCAGTCGAAGCATGCTGTCCGGAACAAACCCATAAAATCATTCAAAGAAGGATCCGGCTCTGATCGAGTCTTCTGTCCCAACGCAAAGTACCAGAGCCCATGTGAGGTCCCGGGCGCTAAGCCCCGTCAGCATAACGGCGGGATTCTGGGCGAGATGAGCGCAGGAGGCGCCGTTGATCGGGTAAGGAGGGGATACCGTATATGGAGAGAGAAGCGCCGGGAGACCTTGGAAACGTTGCACCACACTCCTGCTCAAGAGAAGAACTTTCATGACATATAGATAATTTTCCCCAGATCAGAGCCGTACATAGTGCTAGCCTGCAACGTTCGAGGGGAAACGGCCGACAGGGGAGGGCACTGTAGGTGCTCCGGACAGATGGTCAATCGCCAGGGACAGAAATCTAATAGCCGCGGACATATGTCCATTTTGCTACCGTTCAAGCGACTCGAGAGCGCCGGCGTCCTGAACGAGCCCTCCTTTCTCTCTCACTATGACCTTCCGCATACATGTAAGATCAACCCTGCAGGTCGATGAACGGGTGGTGCGCAAGAGCAGTGGATGGTTTCACCCCGCACGGCCGCCTCGCTCGTGACGCATTCCATCCCAGAGACAGGGATGGGCTAAAGGCAAACTGCAATGCACAACTTCAATGATCACGGGCGCTGTAAGACCCAAACACGAGAAGTCCTGTATATCCGCGGTCTGCGCGTTATCCGTTTACGGAGCGGTCAGGCCAGTTTCGAATGGGAGGGCGCGATCGACTCGGGAGACTCAACAGTGTCAGCCTCGCAGCGCGATCCATAAAGGCCCGCCGAGCGTATTTCCTCCTCCTTGTCCTGCCTCTCCTTTTCCAGCCTTCTGTGAAGCTGGTCTTTGTGTTCACGACCGCACGACCGCACTGGGTGCTCGCTTCGTCTCACCTTCGCTAGCTCTTCCAGAGCCTCTCAGCCTCGAGCATGGCACGGTCGCGCACCCTCCCCTGCTCGCTTCTCGCGTTGATCCTCGTGGCGACAGCTGGTCTGGTCGCCGGTGCGTTCACTGTTCACTTGCATATCTGCGCGCGGGCTGACAGACGCATGGGGCAGCGGATCCCAACGACTGGGTCAGCCCTGATTATGTCCTCAAGCAGGCGAACGCTGGCAACACCGCCGGGGCGAGGAAGTCAATCGTGGGCAAGGCAGGCACTTCTGCGGTGTCGGGTCCATGGAGTCAGCCACCTCTCCGATGCTCGCTCTTTCCGGGGTCTGACATGCTCTTGTCCATGCAGGTGTCGCGAGCAAGGACAAGGAGAAGGCGCCTGGCGGGGACGTGCGCGAATACCTCAGCTGGGCTCCATAGTAAGTATACCTGCTCTAAACGGGGACTCTAAGAGGCTGACTGCGATGTGCGCCTGGTCAGTCACTGGCCGAACTGCAACTGGTGCTCGAAGGGGACGAACCATCTGTCGAGCCCCTCCCAGGGCAACAGTACCGACGACGACGACGATGGCGGAGACGACTACGGCGACGACCTCGGAGACGCACCGTACGAGGACGGCGGGTCCGACGGCGACGACTACGCGCTTTTCGCAGCGGCAAACGTCGCCCTCGCCGCCAGAAGTGACGCCGCCTCTCTTGGCGGGCATCATCCTCGACATGCACATCGGCGCATGCTACGCAGGCGGCGTGACCTTCTTAGTCATGGAGGATCCGACCATGCTCTCCAGCGCAGACAAGAAGTCCCCCCAGCGCCAGTTGATACCGCGTACCCGTCCTACCCGACGGACGATGACTTGGGATCGCCCACCGACGACATTGGACCGGCTCCCACCGACGACATCCCTACGGTGCCTACGACTCCACCGGATATTGGCGACCTGTTGACAGATAGCTCTACGAGCTCTTCTTCGACTACGGCGAGGACAATCACCGGTACGCCCGCTCCTGCCCAAGCTCCAGCCAAAACCCAGAAGGGAAGCACGAAGTGTACTCCTTCTCCTTCGAAGTCATTACCGCCTTCAGCCAGTACGTATCATCGACGTCGCCAGTACTGCATTCCGAACTGACCCTTGTCCGGTAGCTTGGACGACCTGTCCTTACGTCGTCCGTGACGGCAAGGTGAACCCCGATGTGCGCACGCTGCCAGACTCTCCCGCAGCCGTGGCCATGTCCCAGGCGGTGCTCTACAATGCGCTCGGGTACGCGATGCAGAAGACCAAGTCGTACTCTCAGAATGCGGTCAAATTCATCCAAACGTTCTTCCTCGCGGACGCTACCGCGATGAACCCGAACATGAACTTCGGTCAGGTCGTCCGCGGACCCGGTAGGGACCACCGGCAGGGGACATACACCGGCATCTTGGACATGCGCGGACTCGTCAAGGTCGTGAACGGCATCCAGGTCCTGCAGGCCGCCAAGAGTCCGGACTGGACGAGCGACCTGAACAAGCAGATGACGACCTGGGTGAGCATTTATGCTAACTGGCTTCAAGAGAGTGCCATTGGCAGGCAGGCTGCGATGTCGCCCAAGTAAGCATCACAGGTAGCTTCATTGTGGAAGGTGACTGACGCAGCCGCGCAGCAATCACTACACCTTCTACGTCAGTCAACTCGCCGCGGCGAAGATGTACATCGGGGATGCGCAGGGCGCTCGGAACGTGCTCAAGACCTACTTCTCGAAGCAGTTCAAGGATCAGATCGCGAAGTCCGGAGAGCAGCCATTCGAGGCGAAACGCACGCGTCCGTACCACTACCGCGCCTTCAATTTGGAGGCCATGATCGTGAGTACGCAGCTATATGAGATCGAACGACCCTCTGACGTCTTCCGTCAGACAAACGCGAAGCTGGGAGACCAACTCGGGATGGACTTCTGGACGGCGAAGTCTCAGTATGGCGCGACGATTCAGACGGCTCTCGACTACGCCATGGCCCAGGATCCGAAGAACGAGGACCCGTCGGATCTCTACCCCCACGTCGCTGCGGTGGCTGCTGCGTATGGAGACCCGAAGGGCAAGTACGCGGCTTTCTTGAAGAAGAAAGACAGCAAATACGGCAGCCAGCCTTTCTACTTCTACGACCAGAGCGCAGCACTCCCCAACTCTCCGGCTGGTCGTGCCACGAAGGCTCATCGAAGGGAGCTGGAGATCAACACTACGGGCGCAAACGAGGCCATCGGTGCCGCCTTCGAGACGGCGGAGAGGATGGCGGGCAACACGACCGACGCTGTTGAGCAGGGAGAGATTCCGTTCGCATGTCCCGCAGTGTTTGACCATGCGCAGGAGGTGGAGCTGGAGGACGGCCTCTATGTTACCTGCGAGGAGTTGAAGCCGCTATACGAGCTGCCGCCATTGCCTGTCGATACAGATGTCGTGTAGTTGGTAGTAGGCAACAATCCAGTGCTCAGTTTCCAGGCTCGGGCTAGAGCGACTTGTAGGTCGGAAAGGGACAAGCGTGGACCAAGTTTGGGCCTGGCGCGAGCCACAGTGGCTGCAGATGGCCAGAGGCGCCGGAATCGGGACAAACAAGGGTGTGACTGAGGGCCGTGTGCCTCTGCGCTGTTCCTCGTTACGCCATCACCCACTCCCTCCCCTCCGTGTATTGTATTTTCTCCTCCGCCCCGAAACGACATAGACATGGCCGACGCTGCTTCCGGCTCGACAGAGAGGTCCGTCCAGGTGAAGTTGGTGCTGCTTGGTGAGTCTTCCTCTGGCTTTTCTCCACCCGACGATCTGCTCGCCGTCCCCGGCTCCCCGCGCAAATGGGCGTGAGGCCGGTGGATCTCGCTGCACATGGTCGTGTGTGTGGCTACAAGTCGGGGTTGCTTGCCACAGCCAGCTTGCTCACGGGCATGCCCGCCAACAGGTGAGGCCGCAGTCGGAAAGTCATCAATCGTGCTCCGATTCGTGCGTAATCTCCACACCTGTCTCTCGCACATCTACCCAACGTGCATCCACAGGTCTCGAATGAGTTCCAGCCGAACAAGGAGCCCACAATTGGAGCTGCCTTCCTCACGCAGAAGTGTCGCCTGGAGGACCGCGTGCTGCGATATGAGATTTGGGACACGGCCGGCCAGGAACGCTTCCACTCGCTCGCGGTACGTGCCACCCTGCTGGACCTCCGCATCCCGCATCCTCATCGCTTTGGTTCTGGCATAGCCTATGTACTACCGTAACGCACAGGCCGCCGTGGTCGTCTACGACGTCACGAAGGCATCCAGTCTCGAGAAGGCAAAGACATGGGTGAAGGAGCTCCAGCGGCAGGCCAACCCGAACATCGTCATCGCCCTCGCAGGCAACAAGATCGATCTCGTCACCCCATCTGCTTCCTCGTCGACGGCACCCGAGTCCGAAGACGAGGCTGACGACGCAACTGCCACCCCGGGAGAGACGGCCGCTTCGGGCGAGCCCGAGAGCCTCAGGCAGGTGCCTAGGGACGAGGCCGAGGCGTACGCGTCGGAGGCGGGTCTGCTGTTCTTCGAGACGTCCGCAAAGACCGGCGAGGGTGTGGTGGAGATCTTCACTGAGATTGGTAAGAGGCTTCCCCATCTGCGCCGTTGCGATGCACTGCGCTCACCATGTCTCATCGCTCCTCCCGTACAGCCAAGAAGATCCCCATCGACCAGATTCTGGCTTCAACTCGCGGCGGTCAGCGCCCCGGTGCCGCGTCTGGACGTGCTGCGCAGGAGGGTGGGGTCAACTTGGAGGAGAACAACGCCAAGGGCAAGGATGCGTGCAATTGTTAATCTCGCATACCCTCTCCCTGATATACGATTCCCTCCGACGCGTTACGACCCTAATGCCTGCGTACAGTATTACTTACCCTCGCCTCTTCCTGTTCCTACCCTTGTTTGATCTATATGGCCATTCCCCGTACATGTACATGCTGTCGTATTGGAGCGGTATCGGACTGACATATCATATCGTGATATTGTCTACGCATCTTCGCGCAGGCTTCTCTATCTTGTTCTGCGTGTCAGGCCACACAGCATGGGGGCTTGTGATTGAGGTTACATTCTGGTACATATGCGTGCGTGATAATAGGTTGATACAACGATGCACTGACTTCTTCCATCTACTAATGTTCATCTATTGAGACAGTTCAGCGATTGAAGGGACGAGCGTCACTGCGCATCATGGACGAGGTCCATATACGGCGGCGGGTGCACAACCCGCTCGTGGTCGTCGTGCTCATGGTCATGGTCCGGAACGCGGTACGGCGGCGGCGCATGTCCATGGTTTTCTCCTTCATCATCATGCGGAGGGGGCGGAATCGCACCATGCGGCGGGCTCTGCGCTCTCGGCGGGCTGTCGTGCGCAGCACCCCCGGGAGCCCTGAACTCAGCCGAGTCGATCGACGGCGGGGGGTCCGATGGGTCGTCCATCGGCGGCGGCGGAGGCGGTGGGAGGAGGTGGTCCTCGACGCCAACGCTGCTCCCCTCGGCGCTCATCGCATTCAGGCTGATGTTCTGTTGCTCGAGCGCGAGGCCGAGCGCCTCCATCGCTGCGGGCTGGTCGAGATCCATGTTCGCGAGCCCGGTCACGTTCGCATCGTGCGTCGCCATCTCGAGCGTGGGCGGGGGCGTGAACTGGCGCTGGGGAAGCACGTCTGCGTATCCATCGAACTGGTCGGAGGGGAGGAAGCCGAACAGCGTGCCCTCGCCCTCGAACACGGGCTCGGTGGGCGGCGGTAGGGACGACTCAACTGAGGGATCCTCGCTCGGCGGCACGTAGATCTCCCGCTCGGACTCGAGGAAGGTGGGGAGTCGGGAGGTGGACGCTTCCGACTCGAGGAAGGTGGGCAGGCGCGAGGAAGTTGATGCCTCCGCTTCGGCGGACCAGAATGGAGGTGGAGCCTCTCGTTCCTCGAACGGCGGAGGAGCGCCCGGGGCGCCGCTGGGCCCTGCCTCGTACTGCGGCACATCGACATCGTCCAGTCGAACTGTCCGTGTGGGCGGTCTGTCATGTTTCTTGATATATGCGGCGTCCACGGACGGCTCGACCTCTGGGAGCGGTGCGGAAGGAGGGAGGATCAGGAGCGGTATCCGTAATGTGGACATCCGCTCTGTGTGGTTCGACATGTTCATGAAGGTTGCATGGATGAGGAGCCGGAATGACACCGAGTGCAACAATGTGGACTGCGTGATGGACGCGCATTCTACGTCGGACTCCGTGAAGTACTCTTCTGAGGGGTCCTCTTGATGGGGAGAACTCGGGCGAGACGACTCTGCGGGCTGATGCAGCACGAGACGAACCTTGAGTGGACGCGATGGGTGTAGTCGGCAAGACGCGCCTGATAGGGCTATCACTTTGCGTTCGCCATGCGCACCTATTCGCGGAGTGAACTCTGGGGCCTGGCGGGAAGTGGAGGGCACTGGCTGAGTTTTCTGCGACGGCGAGGTCGGTAGCTTCGAGTCCGAGTCTTCGCAATCCGAGTCACTGTACTCGCTCTGCTCCGTCTCACCCGTCTTGACGTTGACGACCCGCACGAGCTCAGCGCGTAAATTCCGTAGACGGAGACCCTGTTCGACGACGAGGTCCGCAGACGGAGCGGGCACAGTGAAGTAGATGGGGATAGATTCTCCTGCTTTGTACGTCGTGCGCGGTAGCTGCACCTCGACCTTGCTTGGCTCCGCAATCACCCAAGTCTCCGGGGACGGATGCAGATCGTGAGTGTGAGCGGTATACCGCCGCGTGTGAACGAGGAAGGACCGACGCAGTGGGGGCAAGTCATCTTCGAGCGGCCACACACTCGCAGTCAACGCGTGCGCCAGGGACGACCGCGATGTATGCAGACATTGCGGGGTGTCCGGAGGGAGTGGGATGGAGAACGGGAAGCTCGATCGCTGCTGTGGGCTCGGGTCTGGGGCGCTCGCGAGGACAATCTCGGTGTTCGCCAGCTCGATTTCGCGTCCATGCGCCTTTTCGGTCGAACGCAGGACCACCGACCTGCGCCCACGGAGTTCAGAGTACGCCCTCTCCAAGACTTGATAATGTGCTAACAAAGAGGGTACTCACACTTTGCGCCACCTGAAGTCTGCCTCAGCACTTTTGATCTGCAGCTCGCCCTCGATCGCGGCTCGCTCGTTGTCCGCGCCCAGATAGCCCTTCTGAAAACGTACGCTGCCGTCTGCGATGGGTATGACCAGAATCTGGGGACCCGCACCGGGGGCTACAGCCGAGTCTGCGTCGGTGTACCCTTCAGAGCCTTCGGGAGCGGAGACGAAGCTGTGGTCCGAGTCGTCCGAGACGTCCGAGACCTGGACGTCTGTCTCGGACGGTTCCTGGGTGTAGATAGGCGGGAGGTCTGCAGACATGGTCGGATGATGAGTTTGGCGGTGAGGTTATGGGTGCGAGTTAGCGTTCAAGAGACGTTGGGGCGAACATGACCGGGAGAGGAGCTCGTTGCAGTGCGCTTAGCTGTAGACGGAGCTGAGGCCGTTCTGGTGGCGTAACGCGATGCAAAGTCTCGAGCTTGTTCCGATCCATCTCGGCTGCGCCGTACCCCACGCTTACTACTCCTTACTGCGCCGCACCTAGGCAGGGCTAGTGAGCACTAGTGAGCGTGCACAATGACCCGCTGATGATTTGCAGGGCTCCTAAGTTGCCGGATCTCTTTAGCATGTGGTAGAACAGAGCGGCAAACTGTCATTCGAACAATGCGAGGGTGGCATCTACGGACGTCATGATCACAGAAGCCCTTACATCGCACCGTGCTAACGTTCAGATCTTGTCATGTGTGTCTCGGTGAGAGGTACAGGTGCATGCACCAGGACATGTGTAGGGAGTGTGTAGAACATCTGGTAGTATTGCGATCCCACCGCATGAGAGTTCGGGAGTTTGGTCGACGCTTCGTCTGGCCATGGCTTGCCTTGGCAACATGTTCGAACTCTCCGTCACCCGTGCCATTCCCTCCAGCCCGTCTTGCCCGAGTGCGGCATTACCGATGCCTATGGACGCTCCTGCAGAGATCTCTCTATCGCCTCCCAAAACGTCGCAGAAGGCACGACAGTCCTCCCTATCACAGCGGTGGTGGCACCTGCACCTGTCTGCGAAGCAACGAGGAAGCCTTGCATGAACCAGCGAGGTGGACAAAGCAATTGGAGCTCGTTTGGCCTCTGGTCCTGCGCTTTCGATGAGCTCTCCTGGCGAACGACCGCCAGAATGCGCCCGAAAGGCGTCGAGAGTACACGAGGGGAGGCGTGCGCAAGGATGAGGTCCGCACTTGATAGAGATGTGCCGCAGGTCATGCAGACCAGGTATCGGAGGAGCTCCTTGGTGAACACCGGTTCTGCCACGTTCTTCACCGCGTCGAAGGACACAACGCCGGTGGACCTGAGTTGTAGCAAATCGAGCTGCGAAGCCGAGAGGTGCTGGGAGACAGCGATGGGCGCGAACTGGTGCACCAGGTATTGCTGGACGAGGCCTTGGTCCGTCTGGACGTCCCTCGACGTTCCGACGCACGGCCCGGTGGGAGAGACGAGTGCCATCTGCTTCGGACCGTCCATCGTCTCCGCACACAGCTCCAATATACGCGGGAGGTCCCCCGCGCTAAACTGTGTATCTTCAAGCGTGGTCTGCCTGCATACGAGATGGAGCTTGTCTTCGACCGCGTCGGACGGGTCTGATCGCAGGACAACCGTGAAGCTGTCGTACGCTTCACTGATGTTGTTTGGCTGGTCGAACACCCACGGCAACATGCTATCCCTCGGTGACTTGGGCTCTGTCATCATGCCACGGGGTACCTTTGGGACGACATGACAGTGCCGCTTGATGGGATCCTGACCGAGTGCATTTGCCAGTAGCTCGGTGAAGCTCAGCTTGCGCGTGTTAGGGGGTGCGACGTAGCCGCGCACGTCGGGGAACACAGCGAGGACGTAGTCGCGTTTCTTGGTTGTGATCCTTCCGCTTCTCCAAGCCGCCAACAGCGGCAAGTATGTAGCAGCGGGACCAGCTTCGCCCCCGTAGTGCGACATATCGACGTGCCGCCTATTGGCTGTAGGTAAGCCCCCGGAATGTACAGAGCGTCTTGTGAGACACGTACCGGTAGACAAAGTCGACATACAGCTCGAACTGGCGTCGCTCCGACTGATCCGTCTCTAGACCATGGTACGCAAGCTTGTCAGAAAGGAACAGCTCCGCGGCCGACCTCTTCGCGAGGGACACGCCCTCGTTGATCCAGCCTGACACTTTGTTAGACGACGGGTTTTCCAGTCGGCGGCACGGGACGATGACCAAGGGAACGACGTCAAGTACATACAACCCCTCCTGACGGGTCCACAGGCGCTCGAACCAGGGATCGAAGAAGGACAGGTGCGGACAGCGCCGGCTATGCGCGAGCTCCTCCTCGCGGAAGGTCTCCTCCAAGCTCTCCAGATCCGACCGGTTGCTCCGCATCAGGACCTCCATGGCTTTGGCGTGCCAAAGATCGCACACGGGGTGCTCCAGGAGGACCTTGACGCAGCGGCTCGACTTGTAGACGCGTGGGATCGACATAAGCTGGTCGCTGATGCTGATCGACGCGGACTCGGTCTGGTCGATGCAGAACAGGTCCATCCAGAACCAGTCGAAGCCGCAGATGTCTGGACGGCTGAGGATGGAGAGGATGTCCTTCTTCCCGGGGCTCAGCTGCACAATACCTGGCAAAGGGTCAGATCAGGATGGTCAGCTTCGTCGTCGTGTGGCTGAAGGCAATCGATAGTCCACGCACCGGCACCGTCGACCTCCGTCGGCATGATCGTTTCCGGCGTGCCCCACACATGGGATATGGCGATGTAATCGTCGTCGGTGGTCGCCTTGGGCTTGCGTTCGAGAAACAGTGAGTTGTCTGCTCTCTGACAGACACGGACAAGATAGATATCCATATCGGCGTGATGCGTTCAGAGTGGACGTCCTCAAGATGGACGCTGCCGGCAGGGATTGCTTCGTATGGCCGCACATTGTCCTCTGCGTGCGGCGGGTGCTGTCGGGTGCACTTCTTGATGGACACGGGACTCCAGAGTTAGACTTCCGGAAAGGGTGTGAATGCATTTACGAGCTCTCTCTCTTCGGGCGGAAGGTCTCAACAAGACACTGATCAGACAGTTCGAGAGGTCTATGAGGATACCACAGCATTCATTCGGGGACCATACAAGTCTACATATGACTCACAGCGTTTCGCCGAATGTACCGTAAATGTCGAGGGGCACCCACAACCGCGAATATGGATGCCTTGATTGGATCCCGGATCGCGAACGACAATCTTGGCTGCGATTTGACCTCACGTTGTCGTGGAGCGTGACGACAACGAAGGATACCTTGGCAGCCAGCAAACATGACCAGCGAGGACATAACATCCGACAGATACTTCATGATAGCATTTGCCCGTATATAATACATTGTGACATCTGCAGTGTCGGAATGTCAGTTGGTGGAACATGACCGGAGAAGGCAGACGTACGTGAGGTAAATACAGCGTGACAGCTGCATGGACAGAAGGAATGTCATTCCCTGAGTGTAGCACGCCGTCAGTTAATGGAAAGTGAAGGCGCAGCTTCGTATACTAGGAATCAGGATGTCGATCTTGGCTACACATTGACCTCGATCTACCATTGCCGGAGCGGTAGGCGAGGCTTCGATAGAGCCGGGGAGTCGCGAAGGGATAACGTAGGTGGAGACACACGGGTTGGAGGGGTATCTTCGATAGGCTACAGAGTGTGTTGTATGGATACAGTTAGAAACCTGCGATGTGCGTGAGCAGAGGGACACAGACAGGAGATGATAGGACATACAGCATTGGCAGTCAAATGGACATAGAGGCGTATCTGCAGAGGAGATGAGACAGATGATTGAACGGATGACGTTCTTACTGACCGCCGCCTTCAGTCGAGATGCCCAGTTCGTCTTCCTTGTAGATCGCAAAACCTTCCTCAGTCTTTCGCCCTGCGAAAGAGATCAGATCTTGGAACATGGACAGGCATGCGAGACACATACGAGGACCAGTGCCCCGGGAGTCCTTGAAGCGTTGCTCCTCCTCCCGGTCCTTTTTCGGTTTCTTGACTTTCGTCACAGCAGCGGACTTGTCCGCTTTCAGAGGCTTGCTCTTCTTTGCAGAAGGCAGGGACGCGGACGGATCGAAGACGGTTTCTGGCACTTGCCGTTTGGGAGGTCTGCTGGGTGCAGCATCCTGCTCGTCATCGTCGTCGCGTTTGCGCTTCGCCGACTTTTCCGAGTCTTTTTCCTTTCCCTTTCCCTTGTCTTTGTCCTTTTTCTTTTTCTTCTTCTTCTCGGACAGGAGAGAGGAAGACGATGATGCTTTTGGAGTCGGAGCGACAGAGGGCTTGCCTTTGGAGGCAAAGATGGCGTCGATTTCTGAGACGGGCATGGACAGGGAGGAAAAAAGCGAAGGCAAGGAGCGCGCGCCTATGTTCGGAGATCACGCGTGGGACGGGAGGCGAGGTTGAGCGCAGGCTGAGGAAGCGACGAGACGGGGTCGCCACACACATCGGGCTGCAATTGCGCTCGGACGAAGAAGGCCCAGGGCGACGAGAGATCAGCCGATGTACGTGTTCCGTGCCTGCATGCCGCGATCCTGCACGAGCTGACCACTGCGGCGGGCGCAGGCAGCAGAACGTGCACCTCGCGGGGCTAGGGATGGGCGGGGCGGGGGGCGACGGCGGGGGCGGGGGCGGGCTGGGGTTCGCGCTGGACCCGTTCACGGCGAAGCAGATGGCGGCGCTGCAGGCGACGAGTCTGGCAAAGGCGGGGAACCGGTCTGCGCCTGGGGGAACCTCGGCGCCTTACCTCGGAGGAATGTCGACGAACCAGTCGCTGGCGCATTCCCGCCCAGACGAGGGCCATGCCTTTTCTCCCCTCCTTGATCTCCAGGCGCCAAATCTGCCCATGAACGTCCGTCCCTTTCCTCCTCCCGACCCCCTCCGCCCCGACTCACCCCCTCCCCTCTTTCTCCAACAGCCCCCACAGCCCTCCAATGGCCCCATGCAGCCAGACGTCTTCCGCCAGCGCAAACGCAGCTGGCTCCAGGGCCTCGCCTCCCTCATGACACAGCGGGGCACGCCTCTCCCCCCAATGCTCACCGGCGTCCCCTTCCCCCCCAACTATGACCCCGCACACATGCCCTGGAAGTCCCTCGAGGTCTCGCAAACAGACATCGGCGTTATCCGCCTCGCCGGCAAGGACGTCGACTTGTACAGGTTATGGGGCATCGTAGTCAACTACGGAGGCGGCCAAGCAGTACGTACACTCTGTTTTCATGCGCGTACAGCTCGTTCTTCAACAACCTTCTCTCTTTCCTCCCGCTCCTTATGATCGTCGCCACGTGTAGACCTCGCAAAAGGGCATGTGGCCCTCCGTCCGTGACACTCTTGGACTACCCGAGACCATGTCCTCGCCCGCGAACCCTGCCGACATCCAGCATGTCGTCAACGTCCTCGAAAGGTACTACACCGCGCTGCTCGGCCCCTTTGAGGAGGCATATCGCAAGAATGCCGTCGAACAGCGCGCTATTGCTGCTGGACGCCCAGTGAACGCGCAGCCCCGCCCGGGCATGGTCGGCGGCAACCCTGCTGCAGGAATGATGTCGCGACCGAATGCGCCTACCATGGATGGTCCCCTACCTGGTCAGTTCCTCTCTGCGCTGGGCAGCGCGCCGCAACTCCAACCACCTAACATCATGGGCGTAGGCGCGGGACTACCGGTGAACGGCGCGACCATGAACGGCAACGGTGTTCTGCCGATAAACAAGATGCTACCTGGAGGGCTCGCGAACGGGTCGGCTGACTCTGAGCTAGACCTTGAGACACGGAAGCGAAAGATGCAGGAAGTCGTCGAATCGGACGCAAAGCGGGTTCGACAGAAGACAGGTTTGTTCATGTGAACACTGCCGCGGTAGCATTGCTGATGTCCTATCTAGGAGGGTCGGATGTATCGGACTCACGCGCTGTAAGTTCCAGTCTGTATGCAGACATGGTTTCTCACTCATACTCTTCCGACAGTCGGTCGCGCCTGGCCAATCAGTGGACGGAGTTGTCGCACCAACCATCACACGAACCATTCGCCAACCGTCACGACGCAAGATTGAATACGTCCCTCTCGCTCCGGAGCTCGACACTGCTGGCGGACGGAATCTGGACTTCATTCAGAGCGAATGGGCCCGCATTGCCGCACGACCGCTCCGTCACAGCGACGAGTGGGGCCATGTTGATATCGACGCACTCACGCTGTCGCTCCGCTCCCGGATATCTACCGAGCTGTCATATTCCCTCACGACTTTCGCACTGCTCACATTGACTCGCCATCAGCACCCCTCTCAGCATCCTCGGGACCGCGAACGTGAGAGTGGCTTCCCCATTGCGCAAGCTCCGGATCTTCTAGACGAAGCGGTGGATCTTGTGGAGGATCTCGCTTTCGACGGTGCAGAGGATGACGGACCCATCGAGGGAGACTCGCCCTTCATGACTCACAAGGAGCTGGTGAACTCACTACTGGATGAAAACACGAAACCATTCGCTGGGCTCCGACCCGGACCGGGGGTTAGGGATCCAAACCACGGACCCCGAATGCGACCAGCAGACGTCATCCTCACGGTTGTGAACATCATCCGCAACATATCCCAAGGCGACGAGCAAAGTGCGATATACCTCGCCAAGCACGAGAAGCTTGTCCACGTCATGCTTCGATTGTGCAGTCTCGCGCCTCACAATGATGCCTCACCGCCGGTTCCCCTCTCTCCAGTGCTGGCCCTTCAAGACCTCCTCAGCATCCGGAAAGACGTCGTCCACATGATGGTGAACTTCGGCGCGTTTGTCAATCTGTTGCCAGAGGCCAATCCTTCAAAGCAGCTGCGCCGCACCATCCGACGCGCATATGAGGTTCTCGCGTCCTTCCTCGTTGATCCCTCCGAGGCTATCTCTCCCTTCCAGTACGTCGTGCAAACCGGGATCCACATCTCGGGCCATCAGCCAAAACCTCCCGCGCCCCCATCCCTTGCCAACCAGGCCCTCGAGGCATTCGCCCGCTTCGCGCTGCCCGATGACAACCGCAGAGCCATCTCATTCACCGTCCCCCAATCGTGGATCTGGACCACGTTCGAGGCCCTCGTCCACCGCCTCCCGGTCACGGACCACGACTTCCACGCGATCATGCGCGAGCCCTGGATCGGGTACGTCGAGCGGCTCGTCCTCTGCCTCTACTCGCTCGCCTTCCTCTCCCCGCCGGAGCTCAAGTACCGCGCGAAGCGCGACGCGGCGCTCGGGCTGTCCAAGGTCGTGCTCCGCCTCCTCCGCAAGCTCACGCTGCACACGCCGATGGACTCGCGGCAGACGTTTGCCGGCCTCATCCGCCGCGCGATCGAGCTCCTCAAGGTCGTCGACGACGCCGAGGACTCGTTCGACCCGAGCCGGTCCGCGATGCCCACGCTCACGTTTGGGGTGGGGTATGGCGAGCATGGAGATAATAGGGTCGAGCGCGGGCTGGGGATGCTTTGCGCGTATCAGGAGGACGTGACGCTCGGGCTGATGATGCACCCCGAGGTCGTGGACCCGATGATGTTCTCGGAGCTGGAGAGCCTGGTGCGGGTCGGGCGGTGAACGGCCTGCCCCTGCGGGCTCGCGCTGGTCGTTGTGATGGGTATGCCCTGGACTGTGTTGCGCTGCTATCGATTGGTCTTTGCTAGTGTTATGTTATACCTGTATCTGTATGATTGTATACTCGCCTCGCGCTATTGTTCTCATTATGCTCGTTCCCTGAATGAACATCCTGTGTCCGATTGTGCGAGAGCGAACAAGTTGCCAAGTATATGCTACGTGTACATGGAGTCAGATTGTGAGATTGCGTACAAGAAAGAGTCTGTGGTCCAGCACTAGTAGTCTTCGCGTGGTCCGAAACCGAATGTAGTCACCTTCCCAGACCGTTCCCCTCTGTAGAAAGGCGACGTTAGGTTGATCAGCAACATTCTCCAAGTTGACACGCACACGACCAGTGGGGCCTCGTCAGAGTAGATGTCGCCCAGCGTGAACGTCGCGATGTCATAGTCGCATCGCACGAGGGCCCTCCCGTTGTAGGGGTCATCATCAGACAACCTCATGTCCCAAAGGCGGACACAGCCTGCCGAGCCCAATCAGCATCCCAGCCCGCTCGTCTAGAATGATGATAACGCACCGTCAACTCCGCCCGAGACGAAGCCCGTCCCGAACGGGTACCCTTCGACCCACTGCGCCTTGACGACGCCGAAGGTGTCTCCGCCGCCGCCCTCGTGGGCGAACTTGTAGAGCGGTCCACGGGAGAGCATGCGAGTGTCGTAGACGTCGAGCCAGTTGTCTGTGCGCGCTGCGGCGACGTAGATCCCGTCGGAGCTGAGGGTGAGGCCGTTGATGTCCGTGAGAGATCGGTCTGAGTTGCCTGCGAAGGGCTCGAGCGCAACTTGCTGAACGGCCTTCGGGGAGCCGCGCTCTTCATTGTCGCCTGGAACTCGCACGTCGTACCGCCGAAGAATGTACGGAGAGTCGGGTCCTTCGGTGGCAATGTAGAGGCTCATTCCTATGTCGTCAATGTTAGTACACTCCATAGTCCGAGTAAGTCAATGTCGGTACCCACCATGACGATCGACGGTGAGCGTGCTGCATGCTTGACTGTCAGCTTCATACTTCATCACGCACGCCATTTTCTCAATGTCGAATTGCTTGTGGAAGCCCTTGCCGGCTGCGCATGCCGATGAAGCAAAGAGATGGTTGCTCGTTGGCCCGGCCCCCCAATGGATGTCTGCGGTGATATGCTTTAGCATTGCAGGAGCGACCTGCAGGGCATTGCTGAGTTGGTTGTTATGCAGGATGTATACGTCGCTGTAACTGCATCAGCGTGTGCCAGAAGCAGAGATACGTTCCGGACCTACCCGTTGTTGCATTGAATCGCAAGGGTGGACGTGCCAGGTCGGTACTTCACCACTTCAGGGTTGTCGTCACATTTCACTACAATATTTGGTTACTTGCTGGACACGACATAGCGGCTGTCATCTTACCTCTCAGAACTGGCTGCAGTTCCTGCTTTTTCCGTGCTTGTTCACCTTGGGGTTGGTCTACAGGCTCGGGGGGTGGTTTATACTCCCAGAGAAGAACTTGATTGTCTCGCCCCGCCGAGGCAAACCCAATCGGACTGTGGAGAGGCACATCCCACATCAATACGCAACCAGGCTGGGCCAGTGAATGGGGAGACCTATAACGTACTTGGTGGGATCAATTGCAACATCATTCACCGTGAAGCTGTGCCGCTGCAGAAGCACTGGATAATCGTCAATGTCTATCGTTGACACCACCCAGTCAACCGACCTGGATTTCTGTCTGCTTTCACACTATGTCCCTTCAAGATCCGTTCTATGCATCATCATGTCATTGACGTATTCATTACCGGCCAGAACGGACATGCTTACTGCGTGTCCCATCCCACACACCTAACGAACCCTCGTCGTTGTACGCGCCAGGAACATCTGCACTTGGACTATAAGCCGGTGAACAGCTTGACATTTGCAACCTTACCGTCCAGGGCGCCGTCGGCCACAGCACTAGCGATGACAACCATGCTGCCGCGCTGTACCACGGTATTGATGTCTGCCCGCACATTAGTTGGGATCATAATCTCATTACGGAGAATTCACCTCCCGGCGCTTCGTAGACAAGTTGCAGCCTATGCAAATCCCGGAAGATGGGTCTGAATCCCGTATATTGATGGATCGGTCGGGGAGACGGATCAGCAAATAGAACCGGTCGACGTGAACGAGAACGAGAACAGTAATATTGGTCCGCTAGTTGGAGCTACAGCCAAGTAAGCATACCCGTACAAATACCAAGACCACACCGAACGCATCACCTGGACAAATATGGCGCTAGGGTCCTCGGGCCTATGGGACGTAACTCCTTGCCTTTGAAGCCTTGCAGTACGATCCAGCAGTCGACTAGACACTTCTTCATCAAAGGCTAAAGAAGCCATGCTGATCGCAAGTTCGTCGTCGTCTTCCTCAGCGAGCATGTCGACATCCTCTTCCTCTGAACGCAGGCTGAGCCCTGCTGGTTTGGTCGGCGAGGGGACCCACTTGACAGAGGACATTCAGCATTGATCTGACGATTAGGCAATGAGGAGGTTAGACTGACACCCACGTTCTGTGCGCGGTCAAGTTCTAATGCCGAAGTGTATACATCCTCCGCGTCTTCATCGTGGCATCGCACTGTGTTGATGTTGATTGCCTGGACCATGATGGAATAAGCGACATTACAGAAGTACACGGATGAGCACCGACCTGCAGAGTCTGCTGTGCACTAGCCTGCTGCGCGGACTTGTGTTTGCGACTCGATTTGCAGGAGGAATCAATGTCGACGATGGGGACAGGGACAAACTTCGTCGCAGAAGTCTTTTGCTTCTACTCAGATACATGAGCATCCAACCGGGGTTGACGTCGAAATAAGCATTAGGCACCTTTCGAGGAGGGCCCTCTGTTCGAAATCCTCCAGAATGAGATGGCGGGTCGTCCTCATCGTCGAGAATCTCGATGGCGGTAGCTATTGAATCACCCTCACTAGTTTTGGGTCTCGCGGGTTGTATGTTTTGGCCTTGCAAATGCGAATTTACTCGACGGATGCTCTTCCCGTCGGCGAAGCCCATGTACGTGAAGCCATTTGTATCGAAATCCGCTTGTTTGTGTGTGGACATTACCTGTCGACGAAAGCCTTCGAACACGACCTCATCGTCCGAGTCACTACCGGACACTCCTCGCGATGGACCTGTGGTTGGTGCGGGAGCCCGCCTCGGGTTGGGTTGTTGCGCTGCGGAGAATTCGTCCACGTCGATAAATATCACTTCTGCTGCAGATGCTGCGAGAGAGGAGGGCATCACGGGACTGGGGAGGTGGGAAGGACGATGGATGTTGCGGTAGAACCAGGAAAGGGGTGAATCTGGGTGAATGGGCACGGTCGAAGGCATCGCAACTCGCGACGCGTTCGTGAATGACCTCACGTGCCGAAGAATCCCGACTCATAGCGCGCGAAGCTCAAGGGGCCGTGGTGAGAGCCTTGTGCTGGGTTCCCTCTGTACGCCCTCTTCGACCAGGTCAGGATGCTGCTCTCTCGCCAGCTGGCCCGGCGTGCATTCCAACGCGTTCCCCGTCGATGGACACACTCCCCTGCTGGTCTTGCGGGACTAAACTCGGTCACCGAAGAGGACTTGGCTCACTTCGCCACCATCCTGCCTGCGTCTTCCATCCTCTCCACTCTACCTTCCAGCGCGACCCCGTCGTCTGAGCTCGAGCCCTTCAATAATGACTGGATGAATAAGTACCACGGCCAATCGACCACCGTGCTGAAGCCTCGAAATGTCCAGGAAGTGAGCGAGATCGTCAAGTGGTGCAACCAGAGGCGTATTGGGATTGTGCCCCAGGGTGGCAACACTGGTCTGGTGGGTGGGGGTGTCCCCGTGAGGGACGAGGTCATCGTCAGTCTTGCAAACATGTCCAAAGTTCGTTCGTTTGACGACGTCTCCGGTGCGTATGGTAATCCCCTGACGGTTCGGCTTCTTATTACAACCTTTCCACTGTCCAGGTATCTTGGTTGCGGACGCAGGGTGCATACTGCAGTCGCTCACAGACTTTCTCGCGCCACATCATCATATTGTTCCACTCGACCTCGGGGCGAAGGGCAGGTGCGACAATACAACCTCTAAGGCGACACTGACTAACCCTATCCCCAGTTGTCAGATTGGCGGGAACGTGTCGACTAATGCCGGAGGCCTTCGGCTCCTGCGTTACGGCTCTTTGCATGGTTCAGTCCTCGGTCTCGAAGTGGTTCTGCCCGATGGAACGATCCTTGACCAGTTAACGTCGTTGCGGAAAGACAATACCGGTGAGAAGCACCGAGCCGGAGCATGATTGCGCAACCCCAAACTCATGCGTTCCCAGGCTATGACCTGAAGCAACTCTTTATTGGTGCCGAAGGAACCCTTGGTATCGTCACTGGAGTTTCCATCCTCGCCGCCCCTGCCCCGCAGGCTTCGAATAACGTCATGCTTGCGCTCCCAAAATTTGAGAATGTGCAGCCGCTCTACAAGGAAGCGAAGCGGCAATTGTCAGAGATTCTCTCCGCGTTCGAATACATGGACAGGACCGTGTATGACCTTGCGGTCAAGCACGGTCAAGGACGCGCACTTGACCCGCAGGATGTTGAAGGCGCCGAGTGCTTCGTACTGGTGGAAACCAGCGGAGGCAATCGGGAACACGACGAGGTGGTGAGTCGCATCTGTGCATGCAAAAGACATCAACCACTCAAAAAATCTTGTTCAGAAACTTAACAGTCTTCTCGAGAGTCTTATGGACGCGGAGCAGCCGTTGATCAACACCGGTGTATTGGCGACATCACCTGCCCAATTCTCTGCGCTGTGGGCTATTCGCGAGGGGTTGACCGAGGCAGTATCCAAGGAGGGGAAAGCGTATAAATACGACATCTCTGTCCCGCTGAACAAGTTCCAGGAAGTGGTCAATAAGACCCGGGAACACCTTCGGCAAAAGGGACTCATGCGAGAAGATGCCGTCAAGTACGTTGTCGGGTATGGGCATGTAGGAGATGGTGAGTCTTACCTTACGCACATGAGATGGCTATTGATATTTTATAGGTAATCTACATCTGAATGTCGTCGCTGCTGCCTACACGCCGGAGATCGAGGCTGCTCTTGAACCATTCGTCTACGAACTAGTTGGTGAGTACTTCTAAGGCTTCAAGAAGCATGGCAGTGACTCACTGTCTTCTAGCTTCGTATAAGGGATCGGTATCCGCCGAACATGGGATTGGTCTCATGAAGACGCATGCCCTACAATATTCGAAGAACCCTACAAGTATCGAGTGGATGAAGAAGATCAAGGCCTTGTTTGACCCAAACGGGATCATGAATCCCGGCAAGGTCCTGCCATGATACATCCTGTCTTAGATTTGCTCTCATGTACATACCGCATGCATGTATCCATACCTTGCTTTCTTCCGCCATACTGGAATCCCAACACTTGCAATGCTTTCCAGTGAATTTCAAAGGTCCCCAGGAGTGTCACGTGAATGTAGCGCCTACCTAACCTAACCCTATTCGTAAGGCGCCTCTGGGGTTCAAAAACCCTAACCCCGACGTTCATAACCAAACTCTAACCCTTGCACAAGGTTACCCTCCCTCCGCCGACCCTTCTCGTTGTTTACCCCTCCTTGCTGCAAGATGGTACTTGTTCCTCCCATTGTATGCCGGAAGGCGATGAGGCTGACGTGTGCAAACGGCCCAGCCGATCTTCCAAGATGCCAACGGGATGGCGGTCAAGTTCTTCATCCAAAGGGACATTCCGCAGGAGACACAGGCAGAAGTATGCGAGACCATTGCTGTGGGTATCCAATTCCCTGCTCTCTACCCTTTCGGAAGCTCGCAAGAGGCAAAGAACAGTCCATCGCTCATCATAGTTCGCCTCCGACGTGCAGGCGCTAGGCGGGCGCGTTGAACCGAAGGTTCCGCGCGCAGGATTCGTCCTCACGCAGCCCGGGACGGCGGAGGAGGAGCGCCTCCGCCAATGCTGGGCGACATTCGACCGTCCGGAGAGGTATTTCGTGCCGTATACCTATGTTGAGGCGTGCAAGATCTCTGGAATGCTGCTCAAGCAAATATTCGTGCACGAGGGGCAGCCCATCCGGATGCACATAGACTCGAGCATCGCGAACGTGAACGTCCGGGCCGCGCTCGCTACGCGCATCATGGTGAGTCTACAGTCTGCTTGGTTCGCGTCGGGAGGGGTAGGGGTGGTTTGGCTGCTGCGGTAGGGTGTGGGTCTGCTTTCGCGGACGTGCAGAGGCTTCATATGACAAGGGCGCGTGCTCATCGTGCATGGCAGCATTCCGGAGGGGATCCCACGGCAAGCGCTCAGTCGGCGCGCGTCATTCTCGCAGACCCCAACACAGAAATATTCCAGCACCTCGTCAAGACCTACCAAGGCGAGCCTGACAAATACGTGGAGTCGTATCTGTGGGTCAAGAAGTGCATCGAGAAAGGACAAGTCATCTATACCCCTGTCGTTTACAAGAATCCCGGAGGCCGCAGACCTGGAGAAGAGTTTGTGCATTGGTTCGTCTCAAGTGTGGCTCACTGGCTGACACGCAGCGTAGGCGAACACAGTTCACCGAGCAAGATGAGGAGCACCTCTGCAATTGGATCGCTGCCAAGATTCCATACAAGGAAACCGGCGGCCGGACAGGCAACAGGCTATACCAGCAGTTGTGCGAAATGGTGAGGCAGTCGCAACACGCGTGGCAGCTCTATTCGTGACCTCCATTCCAGGCGCATGATCCAGAGTACGCCTGGGTGTCACGGCATACTTGGCAATCGTGGCGCGAACGTTACAAGAAGAACGCAACAAGACTGGACGCTAAAATCGCCCAGATTGTCGAGCAGAAGAAGCCTGCACATGGAGAGAAGGGGCAGTACGGGTATGTTCGCAAACCTGAAGACAAGCCGAAGCGTGTGAGGAGGAAACGCAACGCCAACGGCGACATGGAGTCGCCCATCGCCGGCCCCTCGGGTGTGCATTCGATGGAGACCTACTCAGTGCCGATGCCGGTGCCATTGCCCGCCCTCACTGGAGTGCTGGGTCCTGTCACTGGATCCAACGACGCATTCAACGCTGTTGTGTACCCACCCTCGGCAACCCCTGTGTTCCAGCATATCTCCGTTCCCACTTCTGGGCCGGCACCAGCACCTGCGACTACCCCCGGACCGGCCCCTACGCCGACAAATGGTCAGATGGATCCTGCGACAGCGCGTCAGAACGCTCGGGAAGAGGAGATGGAAGATGAAGAAGACTGGCAGATCCGCGAAGGAAACGCGCCGACGCCAGCATGGGCAAAACGCACACTCGATGAGGAAGAAGCCTCCGGATCGAACAAGAGGTTACGGACAAGGTACGTTCCTTCCATCAAAGGACGGATTGCTGTGTTCATGCTCTGGTACAAGCCCACCGCCGGACAACTTACCACAACCAGCACCTTTGCATCCCATCGACCAGGCCGTGCGCGACATCGCAAAGGACTTCAGATTCACGCTCGAAGAAGTGCAAGAGTACTACGACAAATGCGGAGATGCAGAACGGACGAGGAATCGGTTTAAGAAAATGCGCGATGTACTGAATGCACTGAAGGATGAAGATAATGGGCCTTCAGGCTCTACTGCCGCTACTGTGGCTCCTTCAACTTGACACGTCTGCTGTTGTACTTCCACACTGTCTTGTGTCTGTATTCCGACCGTGTCGCAATGTACTATACATAGTTGTACACATTGTCAGTAGGAGTCGTCCGCACTTTCAGTCGAACTCTGTAAGAAGCTTGTAGTCTGCAGCTCTCACAGGAGCCGACGGGCTATCGGGCTTCCTACGTCTGGATCGCGTCGTCAGTACAATTTAGGGATGGGATATAGTGTGAAGGTAGCAAACTGACTTCTCGCCTGCGGCAGCGGATGGGAATGAGCCAAAGAGGTCTGGGTGTTTTGGCAGCGGGGATTCGCTGCGAACCGTCAGCAAGAATGAACGTCGCAAATATGATTTTCGTCATACCTGAAGTATGGGTGCTTTAATGCTTCTTCGGCGGTGATCCTCATTTCGGGATCGTAGGTCAGCAAGCTAGAGAGCAGGTCTAGTCCGGCCGCAGTGATGTAGGGGAACTTCTGTCGTAGCTGTGGCGGGTGGGGGGCCGGAAGCGTGATTGTCTTCGACAGAGGCATGGAGTGATAGTCCGGCCATGTCTGAGTTGTTGGCGGACCGAGCAATTTGAAGATCATGGAGATCATCTCTATCTCTCCCTTCGCTTGGAAGAGCGGTTCATTCAACAGCAGTTCGGCGAAGATGCAGCCCACCGACCACATGTCGACTGCTGTGGAGTAGGTTGTTGCACCCAGGAGAATCTCTGGGGCACTGTGCGGAGGTACGGTATGGATTGAAAGTGTGGACTTCGTAATACATAGACAATACCGTACATACCGATACCACAGGGTGACCACGAGTTGTGTGAGCCCGCCTACGCCAACTGGATCTCCATAACGCCGTGCAAGTCCGAAGTCCGCGACTTTGATGGTGCCACGGTTGTTCATGAGTAAGTTACTCGTCTTCAGATCGCGGTGGAGAATCCAACGTTCATGACAGTAGGCGACAGCGGATAGCAACTGCAACATAAGTGTCTTGACCTCAGACTGTAGGAAGGGTGACGGCATGACGCTCAGTAGGGTCTTGAGGTCATGTTCTATGAAGTCCATGACGATGAACACCCTGAGATCCTGTTAGGAGTGAACGGAGAACAACCAGCATGGAACGCACTGGGTCAATGTATCCCCGACCACCACCTCCCGTATACCGACTACATTCTCGTGCTTGCAGACCATCAGGGCATTGATCTCCCGCAACGCTGTGATTGGGAAGCCATGCTTCTCCTCCTCCAGCTTCAGCTTCTTCAGCGCGACGATGTCACCTGTCTCCTTATCCCGCGCACGGAAGACGACACCATACGAGCCTTCCTCTATAGAGTTCAGTCTTTCGTAGCAGTAGACCGAGCGGGAGGGTAACAGGGGAGGATGGGCCGTCCTCGGAGGGACGAACAAGCTGTGCGATGGTCGCGGACGAGTAGACGTGGTCTGCGGGCGCACTGGAGCTTGCGGAGACGTCGACACAAGCTCCGGCGTACCAGTCTCGTCAGGTGTTGGTTTGAGTTTCGTCCGCCGTTTCTGCACGGACTTCTCGACCGGAGTCGTGTTGTCTTCGTCGACGTCCCATCTTGATCGCTTGCGAGAGGGCGTCGATGGTCCAGCAACGTCGGCCATAACGAGGACAATAGTGACGAGTTCGACACGGAGGACAAGGTCGAGCGAGAAGCGCGCGTGGTCGCGCGAAGAGAGGAGACAAAAAGTCGCGCGCGCGTATGACGCGTGATCGGTGCCGCTCTTGTTCAAGTCTTCCTCCTCTACTCCGCCACCTTACCTCTCGCTCTCCATGGCTTTCCGGTCGAGCCTCGCTCTCCAGCAGAATCGCGCGTCGACCTCCTCTCCAGGTCCGCTCATCACCTCTGTCAATGGCAGCAAGTTCAGGCAGGCGCAGGCCGCGTCGAAACCCGCACCGGTCCTTGACCTCCCCGCTCTGCAGGCAGCGAGTCGTGTCCTGCAGGACCAACTGGTCAAGGATTCCCAGGCAGTGCCGGACTTGGGTGACATGATATGTGCGTCCCATTCATACTGAAGGATACACCAATTGCTAACCCGTACATGCGCACCAGCGGGGATGCCCTCGTCCGCCTCCTACACCGTATTTCCGGATGACTACCGCGCGCCCTTCCAGAAAAGAAGGCATATTGGGATTCCGGAGAGTTTGTGGCAATACTACACCTGTGAGCCTCGTCCACACGATACGTTCCGCACGCATTCATGAGGGGTGTCTCAGCCACCAACCTCGCAACGCATATGGGGCTGCTGCCCGAGATTGAGCGTGTATGGATCGCGATTGACCATAACCTCTTCCTTTGGGATTATGTGGACGGGTGAGTCACATGTTTGTATGAGGCATTCCGTTCGTTCGTTTATCCGTCCGCTCGGATGTAGTCAAGAGCTGAGCTCTTTCGTCGACCAACCCGATGTCATCACGAACGTCGCGCTTGTGAAGCCCAAGAGTGGTGTTTTCATTGACGAGATCACGTCTCTCCTGGTGATTTGCACGCCCGTCACCGTCCTTCTACTGGGTGTCTCAACGCACCCAGTCCCGGGACCGAATAACCAGACACGCATGGACATCAAGCTATACGCAACAGACATGTCGATTGCTTGTGACGTCGAAATGTCTGCAGTCATCGGCACACCAGACGGGCGCATATTCATGTGTGGCTCTCAGGACGGTAACCTGTACGAGCTGCATTACCAGGAGAAGGAGGGTTGGTTCGGCAAGAGAGTGCAACTCATCAACCACTCTGTCGGCGGCATGTCAAGTCTGTTGCCTCGACTCAGTACATCGAATACAGAAGGTTTGTCCCGACATGTTTATGAATGCTTGTCGTTTCTATCAATCTCATTTGCGTGGTAGACAGGATAATCACCCTTGTCTCGGACCCCGCAAGGAATTGCTTCTACTCGCTGACGGCAAACAACACGATCTCGGTCTGGCGAACAAACGGTGACAAACACGTGCAACATCTTCAGACCATCCCGAACCTCTACAAGGCCGCCCAGGACAAGGTGCCAGGTTCACCCGCAATTACACCCCAGAACTTCAACATCATAGCATTGCACGTGATTCACCCCAGCGAATCTCGCAATGGTGTTCAGCTTGTTGCGGTCACAGCAAATGGCGTTCGCTTGTACTTCTCGCCGTCTTCTTATGGCTATGGCTGGAGTTCTGCCCCAGCACCTGGTGTCCGCCCATTGTCTCTCGCGCACGTGCGCCTACCGCCGCCGAACTTGATCCATCCTGATGAACAAGGTCGACAGTTTGGTGAAGCTGGCGTTGGGTATGGGATGGGCCAGGCGCAGCAAGCTCCCCCTCGTCCATATATACTCTCTGGTCTAGTCCATTCCTGCTACGACCTCGGTATCACCATTGCGGCTCAAGCAGCCGACGTCGCCGACACGGACTATATCTTGTGCATGGCCCCCGATCTCACTCAAATCGGATCCTGGGGACAGCTGAGAGCACCTCAAGTGCAGCAAAGTACTGCGAACTATACGAACCCCTCCTATGGCACACCTACAGGACCCAGCCGGCCTCCACTCACCGAGCGTGCGACGCTCATCTCTATACCTGGGCTTACCTGGGGCATTGCTCCGGTTCCTCGGTCAAAGTATTCTTTGACGACTTCTGCGCCGGCCAACACCCCCGCTCCGCTGATCACCAATGAATTGGCCACTCAGCTCTCCGAGCCTGCGAGACAATACATCATACTGAACAACGGCGGTCTACACTGGATTGTCAAACGGAGAGCTATCGACGCCCTCAAGGAGGTCATCGAAGAGTTCCAGGTCGAGGGCAATGCCCAGCCATTAATCGAGTTCCGTGACAGGTACTTGACTTCCTTCGTCTTTGGAGCAGAGCCATCTGTTGACATGTGGCAGCTATGGCCGGGACCAGACGTGTGCAATGCTGCTGGCGATTGCAAGTGGAAACACGTTCCTCGACCCGATGGAGCAATCGCCTGTTGGTTCTATGAGCCATGTGAGCAATGACCTAGCAGCCGTCGCTAGACAAGCTTTCTACGACTTTGGCGAGCGACCGACGTGGGCAGAACGAGTGACGTATGGTACAAGTGAGTCACTCGTTCATCTTTAGTCAAATTGACGCTCAATCGTTGCAGGTGAAGGCTCGGGTACCGCGACATTCAGTGGCAGGCGTGAAGGCTTCGCTCTGTACTTCGCTCGTCTTGTACGGCCATTCTGGAAGATCCCAATCACTAAAGCCGGGTGTGTACATACGTGCTGCGATAGGCTAATATCGATGTTCATGATATTTCTCAGGGCGAACGGCCTGCAGGAGCTCAATGTACCCGACGACGTGCTCGTCACCGCGCAGAAGAACCTATTTGCGCTTAAGGAGCTGCTGGACACCAACCCGTACTTGTTCCACTCTGCGCCGGGCGACCACACAGGGGCGCGGTCTGCAGTCGCCAGTGAGCAGGAAGCGTGGAAGGTCGGTCATGCGAGCTATGCGGTAGTGGTGTCGCCTACTCATATAGTTACTATTCTAGGCAGAGCAAAGCTCCGTATCTCAGCTGCTTAGTCTTCTCGGGCGAGCTATCGAAGCGATCTCTTTCATTCTGCTCCTCAGCGACCACAAGCTGGGCGAATTGATTGCACAGTGAGTTCCAGATTACGATTGGTTGGGCAGTATTGACCGGTCTATCTCAGGTGCGAGCCTGACATCCAGAAGCTTGTCAGTTCGCTGACGTTCGAAGACTTCATAACCGCGGATAAGGGCGTCACAGCATCTCGTTCCCTTGTCAATGTCATCATCAACCAGCAGATTGGTCAACAGATCAGTGTGCGTACTTGGAGTAATGTTCTAGGGAGCGCGTTCCTCATCCACGCATAGGTGGACACGATTAGCGAGGTGCTACAGCAGCGGTGTGGGTCATTCTGCAGCACGGACGACGTCATGCTCTACAAGGTGAGCATGTTCGCGACCTGGGATTTTCGAGCTATGCTGATGGGATTCATACTATACAGGCGAGAGAGAACGTGCGCCGAGCCGTGGAAACACGCAATCCTGTCGAGCGCCAAACGTGGTTGGGAGAGTCGCTGAGGTGTGTGAATCATGTTGTCGACCTGGCTGCGCTGTATTCAATGATGCGTAGGCTGTTCATGAAGGGCGCGCGTAATCTGGAGTTTGATAAATTGAGGGAGATCTGTGGAGACTATCAACAGCTCAGCTATGCTAAAGGTAATCTCTCCCGTATTTGCTATGACTCAGTCCGCTCACCTTGAATAGGAGCGGTCGAATTGCCCTTGTACTGCGCGCAAGTCTTTGATACGGATCTCCAGGGTCAAGAGTATTGGATCGCAGGATGCCCCGCCAATGATACTCGTGCGCAGTTCTGGGAGCGGCGTAAACACTGCTATGAACTGGTCCTCGACTCCCTCTCCGTATTCGAGGAACGATGCGTACCTGGCAAGCAAAACCCTACTCAGATCGATGACCCTGAGACTGTTCGTGGCCACGCGTACGAATTGGCGTTCGCTAGTGAAGACGAGATGTTCCACTCGACGCTCTACGAGTGGTTGATCGGTCGGGGGATGGCTGATGAGCTGCTGGAGGTGCGCTTCGAATTGAATAACTTCATCTTTCTCAACCTGACGGCATAACTGCGACAGATGCGCCCGGCGTATCTTGAAGCCCACCTCAGACGGGAGCCAGTCTCTGTCGAGAAGTTCCAGCTTCTATGGCAGTTCTACGTCAAAGATGGTCAGCCACTCCGCGCTGCCGAAGTGCTTGCCATTTTGGCAGAATCCACTGAGTGAGTTCATTAGACCACACCAAGATAACTAATCGACTGAAGTGCCTTAGGTTCAACCTCACTCTGGATACTCGCCTGGAGTACTTGACACTTGCTGTCGGCAATGCGAAGTCACACCCGGTCTCGGTGGGAGGCAGACACGAGACAGCCATCGCATTCCTAACCGACCTGGAGGAGAAGCTCGAAGTTGCACAAGTGCAACTAGAGTTATACAACACGCTCTTACCTCGTCAACACGATCCGGAAGTCGTAGACAGGTTCAAGGCCTTGTCACAACGGTTGTACAACATCACCGAGGTTCGTTCCTTCGCACCATTCGGTGGACAGTTGCTGATCATCTCATAGTTGTATCAAATATATGCGGACCCTCTTGACCTGCCGCTGATCAAGCTCCTGATCTTCCATGTTGCGGAACATCGCGATGAGAGCGTTGTCCGTCCCATCTGGAACCGGATCTTTGAGGAAGGCATGCATCACTTTACTTCGGGGTGCATGCAGGGCAACTAACATACAACATTACAGCTATTGAGGGTGTCGATGCGAAGGTTGCTGCAGACCGTATCATGGCCAGGGTCGTCCCCCTCGGCCAGCGGTTCTACCCGTCTGAGAGTGCCTTCCCTCTTCGTGAGTCCATAACACATATTGAAAGCCTGGTCGCTGACTCCGCGTGTCAGAACACGTTGCCTCGCTACTGGTTCGATTTGCCCTCGCACACAAGGGGGAGATACCGTACGGGTGGGCGCCTCGGATTCTCACTCAGTGCGGTGTCCCTTACCCGGAAGTTTGGGACATCCTGCACGAGATGTACGAATCTCAGGTATGTGGGTCCTGCGTTCTACCATGACATCATGCTGATAATGCATCCCAGGTCCCGCCATTCAACGAGCAACCAAACGTGCAAGCGATATCGTCCGACATTGCTGTCCTTCTGACGGACTGGATCGAAGAAGCGAAACGACCACAATCTGCTGCCGCCCGCAGCGAGTTCCCTGTCTTCCGGATAGATCAAGCGGTCGAACAATATCTCGTCGAGCTCGAACCGGGTCGCTCAGAAACAAAAGCTGCGTACGAAGCAATCAAGCGGCAACTCAGACGTCATTGGTAGTGCTGTACACCAATGTGTTTCCTCCATCATGCTATGTATCATTAAGTCCATGCCTGTCTCATCGCAATACCATCCACATGACCATGCTGTATTCCACCGAACATCTACCTCTTCCAGGCCTTCAGGGTCAACTCAGGGTCGTGCATACAGTATTCCGTTGACGGCGTCTAGCTACGTATAAGGACCGTACCTATGCTGCGGGTGAGTTTTACGGCTTGCTCTCATTCTTCGACGGTTTGCGCTACGCCAATGGACTCGATTGCCCATAACTCTGAGCTTGCTCAGGAAATGGCGCGGTTGCTATACAACGAACTACAGAAGGCACGCAGGGAGCTCGACGAACTTCGATCCAGACGAACGATATCGGTATGTACTCAGAATCAGTACTCAGTACTCTCACAGGCCTTCTGATGCTTCATTAGTTGACGAACCAACAGCATGTTGCGCGTGAGGGTCTACTGGTGGACAGCTCCACCCTCCGGGAAGAGAACGAACGTCTGAAAGAAAGTCTTGCGGACCTGGATCTGCAGTTGAGTACGGCGCTGGACAACGAAGACAGCAAAACATCCGTGATGGTAACGTGTCCAGATTGACTACTGAATGTGATGCTATACCGATCACGATCTCACAGGAGGATTTGACCCAGGAAGCGCTGCTTAAGGATGTCATTGAGAACATTAGCCGACTGGAAGAAGAACAGGTATGTGCCGGTATGTTCCCAGTGTATAGCTGGGCCCAACTTTCGTCGCAGAACGCAGAAGTTCAAAAGCTGGCCGAGAAATCTGAAGCATATCAGAAGAAGTACAAGAAGCTTAAGTCCGAGAGGTCAGAGCTTGAGAAAGTTCGTGCCGCCACTGTTGTCAATTCCACCATTGAGCTGAATAGGTATCACTATGCCAGAGCTTGTCTGCGCTACGGGAGCAACTCAATCAGGCAAACGCAGATGCTGAAGCAACGAACAAGAAAGCTGCCGAGATTGAGCGCAAAATGGTGGGTTAGAGCGAGCATTCTCCCACAACGTACCTTGAGTATCATTTCAGGTAGAACCTCCCGCCAGTAACGAGGAGAACTTCAGCATAGTCCAATTCATGTCAACCCGTTGCGAAATCAATGCGAATTGTCCTGAGGCTCACTTGATGAAACCCGTGGCTACGCGACTTCCATTCGTCCATCTACAAGAGGTGCGCTTGTGATCATGATGACGACCATGAATCTTGCTCATCTACTGCACAGGTTATTCGTCGGAAATTGTGAGCGACGCGTCTTGACGTCAGTGCATATGGAAACTTACTACATACCACTGCCTTAGCTCTCGGCACGTCTTGCTTGTACTCGTGAATGAGGCAGCATGGCACCACAACCTCAACCGAGGAGTCCTGATTGCCCCTGCTGTGACCTACGACGGAAGGAACGGTAACGGGGTTTGGAAGGGGTCTCAACTGCGTACACGACTGCGTCTCGACGTCACGGATATTAGCGAAGTCATCTGCGAGATAGGGGAAGAGTACTACTACTACGGCGCGTACAAGTTTGTCCGATCTTCGACGATTTCACCTGCGCAAGCTCAGGAAGTCAACCCTTATGTGAGTGCCACGGCGATAGTCATGGTTACTCTGCATTCCTGAGACCCGATCATAATATTCTGACGCACTGCTTGTTCCTTCAGGCAATTCAGTTCTTGCAAGACAAGATTGTTTCGTCCCGCGAACAAGTCGCCCCTGTGGTTGTCCGTTTCATAGAAGACATGGTCAGCAGCGGAATGCTCTCGGTCGAATGCGTTGCGCTCCAGCGAGTAGGCTTCAGCTTAGAGCTTGATGGCTTCCTCCATGCGCTCCTTTGACACCTGACAGAGGAGGTAAAGATATGTATAATTCTTCCTTCACCTCACCGTCCTGGGACTACCAAGTTCAGGCCTTCTGGCATGGCCAATCAAACTGTTGTGTAACTTGAATCAATGGGTAGTTTGTCACGATCATTCGATCATACTACCTTGCATTTCAAGGTACATAGTAGACGAAGCCCTGAGACACGTCAAGGTATGTGGTCTGGCACAATGCGGGACTGGTGACAAACTCCAACACCTGATATGGAAATCCTCCTGCCTTTCCTGGGCAGGCTGGAGGCGGGCCGCGGCCGGCCACCCTGCCTCACCAGGGGCCGTGGCTGCACTGGTTGTGCAGACACTGGCAATACTCTTTTCGAACTCAGTCTTCGTGCTCTCATCATGTCGAGTCCTCCTGCGTTTCCTGGTCTTGTTGACTACGGTGACCAACGATCTGGTGCATCCGACGGGATGATTGAACTGGGAGAAGAGCTGAAGCGAGTTCGGGGCGAGATTCAGAAGGTACAGTGGTACTCATGATATTTCAGTCGTCATGCAAGCAATCGTTGAGGCCAGATACTCATAGGAGCGGGGGCTCTCTGTTGGCCTGATCGCTTCCCCGGCGGATGTATATGTGATACAAGAAGAGAACACTCGGCTGAAGCGAGATATCGAAGATAAACGGCGTAAGCTCCTAAACCTACAAGCCGCAAGGTCCAAGGAATCAGGAGGTGCAGATATCACAGTAAGGCTGGAGTTGCCTGGGCGTGTCCGAGAGAGCTCATGACATCGCAGCGCCAGACATCAGAGGTCCAAGCCACACGGGAGCAAATCGCGGCAGAGTTTGTATGCGGCAGTCACTCACCCAATCTCAACCAGAACTAATCGTTGATACTCCCGATTTTCATAGGGAAAGGCCATAGAGGAGATGAACATCAGTAATTCCCAAAAAGTCTGAGCGTCTGGCGGTCTGACTGGACGCGAATTACGGGCGCTTACAGCGATGTACCTCATGCAAAGCTCATTGTGCATGGCCCGGAACACATACGGGAGAGGAAACGAACTCAAACGTGAATTCATACATACCAGTAGCCACCGACCGATTCTCGTCTGTCACGGGCTTGAGGATCCGTCGATACAGCTGGATAATGGTGGGGTCTTGTCCCGGACCAATACCGGAATTTTCTGGTTTGCTGTGGGCTGGCGAGGACGACGGAAACAATCAGGATTTATTGGAAATAGATGAGTCTATATATTCACGAAGTTTGGTGGTGATCCGTCCAGCGGGAGGGGAGTTATCGAGGGAGGAGTGGCGGATCCGAGAATGTCTGAACGGCCCGAAGCGGATGTCTGAACTCTGAGCGTCTGACGGGTCTGATTGCATCATTTCGCGTATCTGAACGTATCTGAACATGTCTGAAAAGTCTGGATCAGACGATTCAGACTTTTTGGTAATTACTGATGAAGAGTCAACTTGTAGCTCAATGAGGGAAGTATAAGGCAGCGAAGGCACAGAACGTCGCCCTGCAAGAGGTAGTACATCAGGGAACAGGCGGGTAGATGATCATAAGTGATCATCTACATCTGCATTTAATGATGTGGCCCGTGGGTCAGCGTATATCTCCAGGTAAAGGCAGACGGTCGAGGACCGTATGGCCAGTTCACCAGTGATCATCTCGGGGCGCGCAGAAGTCCGGCCCAGATCTCGCGCGTGCGGCAAAATGATCAGGCGTGGACAGGTCCGACGCGCGAGACGGTCGGGAGTGAGCATACATGAGCGGTGCCGACGCGCGCGGTGTCCATACGTGGTCTTGGTGCACGCGCGGGATGACTACGTGTGTGCATAGGTGTTCGTGGTGGGGCGGCTGAACGTTCGGCAGTGAGCGGCGGGCGCGGGGGGTATGAGCATTGGTGCTCGTCGGCGAGGGTGCAATGGGCATTTCGCGCGATCCGTGGTCACTCGCATAGCGTCGCGTAGCAAAAATGAGGCAAAATACACGTTTTTATTCGAATCCTAGGGGTACACGTAGGGCTACACAGGGCGCGAGGCCGAAACATCAGACGCGCGCGGGGGCGCGCGCCATGGAGCTGCAGATGGGAAGCGAGGGGAAACAGAACGAGTACGGGAGACACAGCAGGTTAGCGCGAGCACAGCAAACAGAGCATCAAGATAGCGAGCAGGAGAGAGAGCGAACGGAACGCGCGCGAGCGAAGAGGGCGAGAAGAAATGAGCATTGGCGGGTTGCCGCGAGCACGGGAGGCTGGTAGAGACGGGAGCTGCGGAGGCGTGGTCAGCAACGTGCGCGGGGACTGATGGGTCGCTGGGCGTACCAGAGCCCCTTCACTCGTCGCCCAACTCCTCCTCGGGCTCGTCCTCTGGCAGGTCGGCCTCGTCTTCATCAGTAGATCCCGGAATCCCTTATGTCGCTTACGTCTACTTATGCCCACTTATTCCACTTATGCACCATTTCGGGGGTCTTACGGTTTTGTAAACAGCTTCCCAACGACTTGATGAAATCCACCCAAATTCTAACCAGACGTTCCTCATACTCTGAGCTACCATCGTACAACTTTTCATATGAAACGGTGGTGATTGGAAGGTGCTATAAACCGAGCGCGAGTGGGTCTCAAACGACCCAAAAAGCTGTGCTAAAGCGCCCATTAGCCGCCCACTTACGTGCGCTTATGTGCCCAAATAAGGGCGCATAAGTGGACATAAGGGATTCGGGGATCTACTGATGTTGCTCCTCTGGGTCGCCGTCTGCCTCGTCGTCGGATCCCACGGGTGTCGCGGCGCCAGGGAAGCGACGACGGCCAGTGCTTTCGTTCATGGCGAGGACGAAGGAGCTCCTGGCGATCTCCTCGGCGTCATCTTCATCGTCGCCTGACCCAAGGATCTGGCTGCAAAGATGGAATGGATTAGCGTGGCGCCACCTGGCATGCAATCCGAGACTCACGCGGTCCACCAGGCCTCTATTTCATCAACCCAGTCAGCGCTGCCATGGGCGAAGGTGAGGACCTTCCTTGCCCAGGCATCGCAGTTGTAGCCGCCGTCTGTGTCGCACCATGCGTGCTGGGAGTTCATGACAAAACACG
Source organism: Earliella scabrosa (assembly GCA_022605405.1). Lineage (NCBI taxonomy): Eukaryota > Fungi > Basidiomycota > Agaricomycetes > Polyporales > Polyporaceae > Earliella > Earliella scabrosa. Next base: position 716,449 of record JABYQQ010000003.1, on the reverse strand, counting down.
CCTGCAGGGAACGATGTCAGCAACGCTTACAGCGATGAGGGGAATACGTACGAGGATGGTGACGTAAAGGATGAGGTTCAATGAGATCTTCTTCATGTTCCACGTCTTCGCGATAGGCGGCTGACCCTTGCCCGAAGCGGTCCCGTTCTCCATTCCGGCGTCCGTCGACGAGTAGTGTTGCAGGGTCCGGTCAAGTTCGGTTTTTTGACCTCTCCGGAGATAACCGGACTTTTAACCGAACTTGACCAGTCCGATTTGAGAGAACCGGACCAAATGTTCGGTTCTACCATAACCGAACCGAACCTCGGTCCGGTTCTCGGTTATGACCGGTCCTTGACTGGTTGAAAAGCGGCTGTGCTGAAATTTCAACTTTTGCTGAAAACGTAGCCCAGAGCCGTGGGAATCTAACGGTATATATAACTATATGTTTTGGATCAAAACTGAACGTCCTATGTTCAAAATAAACTTGCCCATATTGGGACAGATGGTTTGTTTTCGGAGTTTTCCGCGGGCAGTTAGGCGCTAGACCCGGCGCCTAGGCTACCAGATTGGGTGTGTTGGCATTTGTCAAGCCCGAAAGACAGCCCATCTGTCCCAAAATGGGCAAGTTTATTTCTATTCTAGCACACTCAGTTCCCATTCAAAGTATTTAGTGTTATATACCGTTGAAATCGTAGAATTATTGGCTACAATATGAGGTACTATTTGTACCAGTTCATGACCGGTCGGAACCGGTTATGGACCGGTTCTGACATACGGCTGAAAAAAATAACTGGAACTGAACCGATAACTTGACTGATAATTTTCCGGTTCTGGTCCGGTTCTTTTCAGTTCTGGTCAGGTCATTTTGCAGTTCTCGACCGGTCGTAGGACTGGACCCTGCAACACTATCGACGAGAAGCTTGTCAGGAGACACTTGCCAATCTGGGAAGGAATGTCAGTATACATCGTCATCTAAGATGAACGTTTGCACCTCGACGAGGATCCTGTTCTTGAAGAGGCCCGGCTTCTGCAACCCAGGCGCGCGGAGGGCCATGTCGTACATGAGCGGGAACCAGTCTTCGGAGTAGATCTTGAGGGCCTGCCCGGCTGGAAGGTTCTTCTTGAGCATGGTGCGGCAGAACCTGTCAAAGCGCGACATCAGCACACGAGGGGACATGGCATGAAGGCACGATGACGACGTACTCCTGGGGGTTCTCTCGGAACTTGGCAAGGAGCCGAATAGGCGTGATGAGCTCCGCACTCTCGACGCTGTGAATCCGCGGTTGGTCTTGTTCGCGAGTTTCAGGTCCGAGAACTTCGCGATCTGGAACGCGCGGCCCTTGATGCGACCGAGATCGTTGGTGCGGATACGTCTGGCGAGCGCGGTGAACTGGAAACATGGTTAGCGCGAGGTCCAAGGAGAGAAGAGGCACATACAAAGGTCGCAAGGTGCACGATGACATCGGGGTTGTCTGCGAGATAGTCGATGTGCTCCTCGAGCAAAGGGAAGTGCTCGAGGAGGACAGGGAAGAGAGTGGCGGCCTCGACGTCTTTGTTGTAGGTAGTCGCTTTCCTGTAGCATCAAATGGGTTAGCAAAAGGTGCATATATGCTAAGGCTGAGCATGGATCCAGGTCAAGCACAGGTAGATCTGGATCCGATCTGAAATTTGACCTGTAGGTTCAGGTCAAAACAGATCCAGATCAAACAGATCCAGGTCATTGCGGATCCAGGTCAGAGATTCTGTTTTACATTCAGGTCACAGGTCAAAACTTTTGAGCAATATATCACTTGTTTTCATAAATTTTATCTATTTATACATGAAACATATTGCTGATCCACAGATCAATCCATGATCTGACCTGTAGGTTCAGGTCAGAACAGATCCAGGTCACAATGGATTATGATCCGTGCAGATCCAGTTCGAGCATTTTTTGACTGCTTGACCTGTAGGTACAGATCCAGATCATCCGTGGATCGATCCGTGCTCAGCCTTAATATATGCACATGTGTGCGTGTGCGCTCACCAGTATGGGTGACGCGCCTCGTTGGCCTTGTCGCATCCAGCGTACCGGATGCCTTCGGTGAGGATCACCGAGTAGTCCGCGCCTGGTCCGCACAGGCGCGTACAGTGCCCGGCGGCTTCGTAGTACGTTTGCGTACCCTTGTTGACCCTGTCGACAGCGCTATGCAACGCATATAGTTAGTACACTATATGCGTGAGATCTGTACTCACCTGTCCTTGAGGTTGAGCTCTTCGATGGCCTCTGCCCACCGCGCACAGTAGGGCTCGACAGCCTCGCGAAAGCGCTTCGTGGGTGGCGGGGCCTCTTCGTCGACTGGCGCCTCCGGAGCGGGCTGAGGAGGAGGCGGCGGGGGAGGAGGCGGGGGAGGCGGCGGGGGAGGAGGCGGTGGCGGAGGGACAAGGGCAGGCTGCTGCCTTCTTCCTGGGGGCACGCGACGTACGAGACCGTTCTTGGTCTTTTGATGAAACATCTTGGGCGATGAAGAGGCGGGCGGCGAGAGGCGTCGAGGGAGGAGGGAGTGGGGATGGTGGTGGGCGGGGGAAGAGATGGATGAGGGCGGGAGCACGAAGGAAGGGCCCTTATAAGGACGGGCGGGCCCAGAACCCCAAAAATGCCAGAGGATGGCAGGGGAGAGAGGGAGAGAGAACGAGGGCGAGAGGGCGCATACAGGGAAAGGTGGGTGTATGCGCTGTGCGCTCGAGGCGCCCAAAAAAGGTGGCCTGCGCCGCGACGCGACGATCACGTGATGAGTGCGCAACGCGATCGGCAGGATCGACGGCGCGATCGGTACTTCTGCGCGCCGACTTGCTGGCGCCTCTGAGTTTTTCTGCCAGCACGCACCTCGCTCCTCGTCGCTCCCGCCACGCTGTCTCGTCGCTCCCGCCCCGCTGTCTCGTCGCTCCCGTCCCACTCGCTCCGCCTCTGCCCTCACCATGGCCGACAATCCCACTCTCAGATGTACAACGGACGGCTGCAACGCGACATTCAAGAGTACGATGTCGAAAGCGAAGCACAAGTGCAAGCACTTGCTCGCTGCCGTCACCAGGACCGTCGCGAAACGCAGGCGCGAGCAACGCGAACTCGAATGGTCAGCAGTAAAGCGGCCTCGCACGGAACCCGAGCCGTCACAGGTATGTCTAGCAGTGTCTGCTCTCGTATGTATGTTACTGACCGCATATATGCAGTCCTCAGGCATAGGTGCCCGCGCGTGCTCCCCTCACCGCACTCTCTCTCCTCCGCTTCCACCACCTCCGCCACCGCCCATGGGTCCGCCTCCACTTTCCACGCGGTCCGGTCGACAAATCCGCTTTCGCAGCGGATATGAAGACTTCCTCCCCTCCGGACGCAGCACCGTGCTCTCGCAGTGGACGACCGTCAAGGGACCGTCCGGACCCATCGCGCCCACGCCCGAGCCTTCACCACCCTCTTCACCAGAGGGCACGCCCGCTCCAGGCTCCGCGCGCAACTCGCAGAGCCCGCGCAGACGCACGACCGTCGAGGACGATGAAGACTCGGAGGATGAGGATTGGTTCACGGAGCCAGATGCATTCGGCGTCTTCCGTCGCTTCCGCCGCCTCCCGAAACACGATCCCGAGACGAACTTCACGCTCGGGTCGGTCGCCGACTCCCCAGGCCTTGAGAAGGATGCAGGCCCACCACGCAAGGATCCCAAGGGGGCGCGCAAGGGGTCATTGCTGCATTCCGTGCACTGGCTCAAGCGCGCCCTCTCCGCGCGCCGTCCGATGGATGCCCCTTGCACGGACGACTCCCACAAGCCCAGGTTTGGGCCGTTTGGTGACAGCGCGACGTGCTTCCGGCTCATGGACTGGTTTTACGGTCGTGGGTCGGAAGTGCTCAGCCACCAGCGGTTCGACGACCTCCTCGGGATTCAGCGCACACAAGGCGGAGGAGATGCTGAAGAAATGGGTGGCCGAAGCCAAGGTTTTCCACCCCCAACATGGGTGGCACGAGTCCGCCGTCCACGTCCCCATGCCGCGCACGCGTGCGCGGTACAAGTCGGTCGACGACACACCCACGTACGAGGTCCGCGGCGTCCATCACCGCGATATTGTCGACCTCATCACCGGGGTCGTCTCCGACAAGCACTCGCGCTTCGCGAGGGACTACCACTGGGTGCCGAACAAGATGTACTGGGATCCTCCGCGGACAGCTTCCGGCCCAGCACCCGCCGCGCCGTCCCCTCCTCCTGAGTCCTCAAGTCCGCGAATGCCGTCTGCCACCCCCGAGGACGGTGCACCGCCCCCGCTCCGCGTGTACACGGACACGTACAACCCGGACGCCATGCTGGAAGAAGAGGAGAAGGTTCGCAACATGCCTCGTGTGGACGGTGACGACCCAGATATGGAGTACGCGGTCCTCGCGATGCTCCTCTGGTCCGACGAAACGGTCCTGTCACAGTTTGGCTACGCCAAACTGTGGCCAATATATTTGTACTTTGGCAACCTGTCGAAGTACATCCGCGGACATCCGACAGAGTTCGCGGCGCATCACCTCGCCTACATACCAGATGTACGCACCCCATCTTACACAGGCACCGCCGTTACTGACCTTCGCATCATTCTGCAGCTTGGCGATCACTTTTGCAATGAGTACGAGCGCGAGTACGGCAAGCAGCCCACCGAGGAGACGCGCCGATTCTGTCGGCGCGAACTCTTTTGCCGCATCTGGCTCCTGCTCATGAACGACAAGTTCATGAAGGCATACACCGAGGGCATCGTGGTGATGTGCAGGGACGGCATCAAGCGCCGGCTCTTCTTGCGCATCTTCACCTACTCCGCCGACTACATGGAGAAGTGCGTCGCTTCTGACCCTTCTGTGTGATTACTGACTTAGCCGCCCCACTATGACAGGGTCAAGATCGCTGCCCTCAAGCCGAACTCCCTCCATCGCTGTGTACGCTGCCGCATACACAGCGACGACATATGCGAGGCTGGTTCGCCTGCAGATGCGGCCCGGCGCGCCAACATACGGACCGACGATCGCGACACCAAGTGGACGATCAATAACGCGCGCAGGCTCGTGTTCCAGAAGGCGATTGCATCAAAGACTTGCTCAAGGAGCAGTCTCTGACCCCCATCCAGGTACGCCCATCGCTCTCCTCCCTGCAACTAGTGTTGCAGGGTCCGGTCCTAGGACTGATCAAGGACCGGAAAAAGACTGGGACCGGACTGATTTAGGACTGGTCAGGACCGGACTGATCATCAGTCCAGTCCCGGTCCCAGTCCCGGTCCCGGTCCTGGCAGAAGTCCCGGGCCATGTAGGACCGGTCAGGACTGGTCCGGACCGGTCCTGGACTGCTCTGATATAGTGCTATATACAGTAATTTTTTGGTGATTTTTGAGATTTTTTCCGAATTTATATGGGCCATTTTTGTAGTGTCCATCAATAGAGCCCATAATGAGGCTCATATCGAGCTTAGGTAACGCGTTTATCTCTACATCTGATCTGATCTAATCTTATCTAAGAGCCGCCCTATCAAGCTGCCTCTGACTGACAGCCTAATAATGTCCTGTTGGCTCAGCTGGTAGAGCACTCGTGTTTCTATGGCCTTTTTGTGAGGCCCCGAGTTCAATTCCCGCTGGTGCCGACTTCACTGGGGGCAAGGGCCTATGTGATCTCTAGTGAAATCCTCGTCTCATTTTGACCATATGACCAATGTCGATGGTGTGAACGACATTTGCCATACGTTGATTACACGCTTGTTTCATGCACCTGACAGGCATGTAATCAGCGTGTAACGAGTTTTTGCCAAAGGCGTCTCAACTAAAGGACATGGGTCATGACTTCAAGATAAGATCAAAATGTGACGAACTGTTCCATCAGCCCATGCCCCCAGTGCTTGTTTCTAGTGGGCCACCCCGGTTGGACCGGTCCTGGACCGGTTCAGGACCAGTCCGGACTGGCATCGGTCCAGGACCGGTCCCGGACTGGGACCGGACCGCGGTCCTGTGCAGGACCGCTAGGACTGGACCGTCAGTCCGGTCCTCAGCTACTGGGTGCGGTCCTGTCCGGTCCTGGTCCTCGGTCCTGCCTCGGAGGGGTCAAAAGACCGGACCGGACCGGACCCTGCAACAATTTCGAATAATTTTCACAGAACGCCTTCTCAATCCGCCTCTCCGAGCACGGGCTCAACTCGTATCAGATCCTTGCACCGGATCTGATGCACGAGTTTGAGCTCGGAGTTTGGAAGAAAGTATTTGAGCACCTGATCCGTCTCATCCACGCTCAAGGCGAAGACAAGATCAAGGAGTTCAACCGCCGGTAAGCGAATTCTTGTGTTGCTCTGCCTGCTGCTGACAGTCTCTTGCAGGATGCGCCTCATGCCTACATGGGGACGCGACCACATCCGTCGCTTCTACCAGGACGCGTCAACACGCAAGCGGATGGCCGCTCACGACTACGAAGCATATTTGACGGTATGTCGTCATTGTCTACTGACCGAGCGGTACTCACGACTGGTTCATAGGTTATGATGCCTGTCATCGAGGGACTCTTGCCCCTCGAAGACGACCACACCGTCGCGGACCTGCTTTTCGAGCTCTCGAACTGGCATGCGCTTGCGAAACTGCGCATGCACCACACAGTCACACTCGAGAACCTCGCCCACACAACACGCCACATGTACGCGGCGATCGCGTTGTTCTCGGACACCACAGCACGCGACCCGATCCCCGAGCTGCCCGCGGAGACAGACAAGCGATTGCGGGCTGCTCAGGCAAAGGCCGGCGGCGCTCAGCCGGGTGACGGGGCGAGGCGCGACGTCAAGTTCAACGTCAAGGACACGTACAAGTTCCATAGTCTCGGCGACTATGTCGAGTACATCAAGCGCTCAGGCCCCTCGGACAATTTCACATCGGAAGTGGTAAGTTTTGGTCTTCCATTCAATCCAATCCAATGCCATGCTGAGATATCTTACAGGGTGAGCTCGAGCACGGTCATGTCAAAGGCATCTACGACCGCACCAACAAAGTCAACTACGAGCGACAAATCGCGCTCCAGCAACAGCACCGCGAACTCGTCGCGGGCCTGCGCGCGGCGGACGACTACGTGCCGCTCTCACTTAGGCGACAGGAGGCCAAGCGCGCCGCGATCGCGGAGGCGGAGGCGCTTGAACGCTCAGGCATTGCACCTGAGAAGGCGACCGTCTCAGCCTCGCGCACAACCGGCAAGAAGGCCAGCCGCACGCCCGTCATCCCCACCTCCCCAGCCGACCACTACTATATCTCGCAGTCGAAGCGCTCGCCGATCAACATCGGCAACTGGGTCGACAAGAACGAGGCCGATCCGGCGATCCGGGTGAGTGCGCGCCGACTCGGATTACATTCCCTCACTAACGCGCATTCAGGGATTCATTCCCCGGCTGTACGAGCACCTTGCAGCACGCATATTTGGCGGTAACATGTTCACAGAGCCCGAGGAGTTCTCGGAAGACCAACTCAACGGGATTCGTATATTCGAAGACCGTATGTACAAGCACAAGTACATACGCGTTAACTACACTACATACGACATGCGACGCGAGCAAGACGTCGTCAGCCCACGCAACCACGCCGACATCATGGTGCCAGCGCCGGAATGGGATGCGGCCTACCCATACTGGTACGGCCGCGTCATCGGGATCTTCACCGTCAAGGCGTCCTACCACGGGCCCGAGGCCACCCGTCAGTCCCGGCAGTGGCGCAATTACCCCGTGCTCTGGGTACGGTGGTTCACGCGCGACGACACCTCCTCTTTCGGGTTCCAGCACCGCCGCCAACCATGTCTGTCGTTCGTGGATGCAACCGAGCCGGACAACGACCCCTTCAGTTTCATCGACCCGGACGACGTCATCCGCGCCGCCTACATTCTCCCGCGCCCAGCGCGCGAGCTCAACGACGAGCTTCTGCCGCCATCCAAGTTGGCGCGTCAGATCGGCGTCGAGCCCGGAGTCCCAGACGAGGTCTGGGACTACGACTCATATCTCGTCTCCATGTACGTAGCGGCCGCCCGCGCGTGATCTTCGCTAACAAATCTTCTAGGTTCGCGGACCGCGACATGTTCATGCGGCACCACGGCGATGGTATCGGCCATCGCGAACAGGGCGTGACCGTCGAGGCGTCACGCAAACACGGTCTTCGCGACGGCGATCCGGCTCTCGCGCCCCACCCAGTCCCTCCTGCTGCCGACCCGGCGCGCGCGACCAATGCCGTCCCTCCAGCTGCTGGCGAGGCCCTCGCACCCCGTGCGGTCTCTCCTGGCGACGAGCCGATGAACCTGGATGACCCCGAACGGATGAACGAGGAGCGCGTAGAGGATGACGATGTGGAAGGGGACGACGATCCGGATGCAGTCGCACGGGATGCAGCAGCTGCGGATGAGAACGCAGAAGAGCACGACCCGGAAGATCTGGACTACGAGCGGCCGGATGAAGACGCTGACGAGGACGACGAGGCCGGTGAAGAGGACGGCGATGAAGGAGGCGGTGCTTGGGACTCGGGCGAGGACGGCGGTAGTGGTGACGAGGACGGGGATGAGGACGGGGACTCGGGCGAGGACGAGCACAATATCGACGACATGTATGCTGACTACTAGCTAATTCACAACAGCTTCCCGACGCTGCGCCGTACCGCTCAGTGTGAGGCCGCCTGGGATTGCGCCTGGTCAAAGGTACGTGTATTCGCTAATGATCATCTATGTACATATTCGTCTGCTCGGACGTATTATGTCTACTACTGATGACTGTCCATCCGCGCAGACGTATGGTGTTCACGGTCCGTCCGCGCGGACGAACTACGAACACGCCCGTTCATCTCCCCGCGCCGCTGAGCATACCTGCCAGGAGCTGTCCACCGTCCGTCCCGTCCGTTCACGCATGAACAGGAGGACGCCTTTTCCCTGATGTAGCAGTCACTCGCAAGGGAATCAGTACTGCCGGAACTCACTCGTTTACTCTGCAGTCGATCTCTCACGCACAGCAGCACTTTTGCGAGGTCAAGTTGCAACGAGAGACTGCATCCCGTCGTCTTACCAAGGCTAAGTCAGAGCATGTCAGTGTAAACTTGCTACCAACTTGCTGCTATATTCGCAGTTGCATTCGTATTGATGGTTGATATCTCTAGCAATGGCTTTCAAGGCTCCAAGCATTCGATCCGAAGCAATTCCTCAAAGAACACTCGCAGGGATTCGGTGCAGGATTCACCCCGATCAACATTCCGTGCGGGGGCAAGCTCGAGCTTCCAGAGGTATATTACATCGCTTTGTTGTCATGATGATGATTCCGCTGACCAAGGTGGTACTACTGGCAGGATATTGGAAGGGCACGTCGGTGCGCCACTCATGCATTGGATATGTTCGAAACATCGCTGATACTGCGCCACAGCCTGAGAATCGCCGGTCGACTGATATCGAAGAACGCAAAAGAGGTTGTTTGGGCGTATGACAGCCCGGGTCCACTGGGCTGTGTCACCTTGTCGCCGACACACCGTTTCAATCCGAAGCTGGACAGAGGAAGAGGAGGCTGGGAGGCCACGTTCGACACGGACCGAGAAGTGAAAGAAGACATGGAGTTCTTCTATAGGACCCATAGCACTTGGCGGTACCTTGGCACGTATCAGTGCGTTGGAAAGGCGAACCTCCCCTTGCAGCAAGTACGTGAATTCGCTGACGAGGTGCGTAACCTCGTGTCTGCCTATTCCTTAGGGGATGCTGACCTCCATTGAGCAGCAACGCCTTCACTACTTATTCGAAAGGACCGTGGTCTTCCATCAGCAAAATCCCGAAACGCTTGCGCAATTGCGAAGCGCCCCGCCGCTCGCGGGCGCTTACAAGCGCTCGCAATCGCGGGCCAACCGAATACGATCGGGCGAGCGATTTACAATCGCCCACATTCGGACACTATCGCTCGCGGCATCTCCTTTGCGCTCGTCGCCGCTTGCAAAGGGAAGGGCTGAGACCTGTCCGCCAAAGAGGAATGTGGCAGATATGGCTGAGTACTGAGTACTGGGGGCCCAAGGACAGGCTGCTAGCGTTGTAGCAACTGACGTATTGTGAGTTCGTTGTCTCGAGGTACTCGCTGCCGCAGCCAGCCTCGCACTGTCGTCAGGGGAGCGAGCTGGCAGGAGGGAAAAGGCGCGATGAAGGAAGACGGTCAGTCGACGCGATCACATGACCAGCGTGGGGCTACGAATCTGACGTGCGTCTCCACGCCGCGGCGGCCCCAGCCCTCCTCTGCTGTCAAACGCGACGTGGGCAAACGGTCGCCTATAAGAGGCCTGCAGAAACCGAACCTGCTCCTGCCCTCAGACCACCACCATCCCCAACTCCTCTCACTCATCATCGCTCTTATCGACAAGACTCACGTCACTTTCAATGCATCTTGCTCAGTTGGTCTCCTGCAAGTCAGTCAAGCGCGCGGCGCCCGAACTCAACCCCGGTAAGTCCTCGATCCTCAATATATGCGCGTATATGCGCATATAATGACCGTCCCTTCAGTCTTCAGGCGAGGGCTTCACTCAATTTCACGTACCTGCACATACAATGCTCACACTATCTTTTGCCTTCTCGCCTTCGTCACGCCCTTCTACCCGAGCGAGCCCTGCGGCACACAGTCTCCCGGATGATATCAATCTGGTGAGAACCCACACACCGCTTCTGCCCCTCTGTGTTATGTATGACACCATGATAGACGAGACGACGACCACATCATGAGGATCGCCACTGACACGACAAACCCCGGTGTGGCGGCGGAGGACTCTATGTTATGTGCGCCCCAAGGTACGTCTGGTATCTGCCGCAACGATCGCCGTCTTGGCGAACTGTGCGCCGACATACATTACTCTGGAAGGAACACAGTCAGGCGTCCTTTTCTCGCAACGAGAACGTATCACGCGGGGGGTCTTGGTAAGTGCCTAGTTTTCCGATTATTTGCTACCATTTGAAGCACTTTCTCATGTTGATGCTCTACCGAACTCGACGCGCCTTCAGCTCCTTCCATAAGTAGCATGCAATCGACCACACCGTCATTGGCAAGTGCGCTCTTCAAGTTGTACGCTAAAAACATAGTATGGGCGACGAAGAGGCTCGCTTGTAAGCACGTGGTGTTTCCGTTTCTCTCACCCGCACACAATGACACATGCGCTGACGCTTGTCGCCGTCTTGTTACTTGTAGGTGCGTTCATGGCATGCGCATGATCGGCCCTGCTTACGGTGACCCCCTACAACGCGTCGACGCCCGGATATGTCACGCTTTTCCAATCCAAGCCGAGCAGCGCGCCGCCGGATTCGATGCGACTGTCACCAACGAGGAGATACTGCTTCGGACGACGCCTGGCCATCTGCTTACTGCAAGCTCTCGTTTGCGACTCTGCACGTTATTTGGAGGTCCGGTCTGCCTGTCTGGGCTGCTGCCTGCGTCCATACGCCTGCTGCACTCGCACGGTTCGAGTCTTGCACTCTCTTACCCCCCATTTTCCTGGTAATCCCGCGTCTTATGACCCTCCTGTATTGCCTCCATAGATATACATGACCAATATACTTTATGCTCATTATTCTCTGGTGTGATCCAAATGCGTCATTTGAGTGTCCCGAGTGCCCCCATATCGCCCGCGAAAGAGGTGCGCCCCACCTATCGCTCGACAAGCGTTCCGGCGCGGACGACCCTTGGCAAGAGCGCATTCGAAAACAAGCGATGCAATCGCGCGCGAGAGCCTCCTGCACGCGCAGCGATTGCAAGCGGGTCGCGGGCCGATTGCGCGATTATACTCGAGTGGAAAATGATAACACTCGAATCCGCGCGCTCGCCCCCAATTGGGAGCGATTGCGTCGCTCGCCGGCGCTTGGGGCCGAGTAGAAGCGTTTCGGGCTTTTGCTGATGTCAGACCAGAGATTTCTGCTCTCATCAAGGAAATGATCGAACCGATGTACAGACAGAAGGTCTTGATGGTGGTATGCTTAGGTTGGAAAAGAGTCGGACACGACGAAAACCTCGCGCGAGCGTTGAGGGCGATGGAGGATCCTCATCTCACAGTTGGACCATCGCATGCCGGGGCGACGGGCAAGAGAGACAGCGATGAGCATGACCTGAGTGGAAGACGTGAGAAGAAGCCTAAAACAGCTTGATGAATATTGAAGACGTCGTCCTCTGGTAGGCGGCAGACGTAAACTCCTGTGGATGCATGATATGGCGTTCAGCATTAGTACAACAGGTTGCTACTATAGTATTACATAGTATAATATACTCTAGCACTGCGACCATCGCTCGTCCAGATATATGGGGGCAAGAGCTCACTCATGCAATCATGACTGTCGTGAAGGTCGACGTCCGGCCAAGCCTTGGACGTTTGAACCACTAGCTAAAGGACTGTTCTGCGGCCGCGCGCTCCATTTTGACGTCTTCCTTGACCTCGCTCACGCTGGCAAGGCCGGGCAGCACCACTTTCCACGTGCCCTTTTCCATAATCACCCTCCGTATCTAAGGGAACAAGACAGTCAGAATCACAGGCTCGGAGCAACCGTCAGCGACAGACCCACCTGATGCTGAATCAGTTCGTGGACTTTCGGTACATCTTCCAGCTTCGCGCGACTCCCCATAAGAGAGGTCGTTTTGATGTCGAGCGTGAAGTCGGAGTGGGGTGCGGGAAGAGTAAATGTGATTGTTGGGTGTGGAGAATTGGGATGTGGAGGGGTCAACCGGACCTAAGTTAACAGGAAGGTTCTGTGGTCAGACTCATTTCGGTCAAATGAATGATTAGGGAGACTTACGGACGACGCAAACAGTGATAGGGAAATGGTGAGTGAGACGGGCAGTCGTGCGAAGGAGGGAAATGGGTAGTTGAAGAGCACGGACGTGGATATAGAGATGGAGACAGAGTCGATGTAGCTCATGTCATACTCGATTTCCTGCTCCCTGCAGTCAGCTCCTGCACCAATCACACAAACATTCATACACACTGGTTCAGCCCCTGGTGACAATTCGCGTCGCACGCGTGCGCGCGATAGTCGTGGTGCTGACGAGCCCATGTCAACAGAATGCACCTTGATGTAGTCCTGCGGCCGACGTCAGAGTGCGGCCAAGCCTGGCAGGTGTCTATGTCTGTCACGCACGAAGAGCCCTTTTGGCCGCATCTTGTTGGCGAAGTCTTCGACGCGTTGGCGTGCTACCTCCTCTCCTTCGGGACCGGACAGGCCATTTCTTAGCTTGACGCGGTAGGCCTCCAAGACCTATGGCCAGCGGGGTTAAGGCCGCACTATGTGCGACATGAGCGACAGACATACCTGCTGCAGGAACACATTCAGCCACTCTGAGCTCTCCGAGTCTCCCTCCCGCTTGGACGACTCAAAATCACTGAGGTTTATGCGCGCGGCAGTCAAGTCTTCGTCACTGCTATCTAGCTCAACCTTCGGCGGGTAAGAAGCCTTCCTGTACGGCCGGTCGGGGTCCGTGTCGAAGAAGAGGTATTTCAGGACGAGGAACAGAAGGAAGAGGATGGAGGCTTGTCCGAGGATGAGACCCTGCGTGAACGTGGGCTGCAGCGTGAAGATGTATGCCGACGCCATAGCGAGCGACGGCTAGGAGAGGGGAGAAGTGGTCGGGAGGGGAAATGAATCCGGGGAGACTACAGGTGCATGCGGGGGCCGAGCTACCGCGCGACAAGCGGCGACGACGAGATAGCCGCCCGTGTCTCCCACCGTCATAGATCACGTGTGGCGCGTATACCCGCGACGCGTTCGGCGTCTAGATCTGTTTCCTGTCTCCAGCGAGCATGGCCGGATTCACTGCGTTTGTCTCCTGGCCGTCCGCATCGCTCACGAATCGTCTCGTGCACGACGCTTTGAACTCCCTTGCCTCTCCGCCGCGTATTGTGGACACGCTTTCTCAGGACATCAGCGCCGCGCCAGGTCGGCTTCTTCAGTGGGCGACATATGATTCTCTCGATCACGATCTCACCTTCTCCCATGATCCCAATTCCAAGGTCCTCTCGTCCTCCTATGTGATCCGCAAAGCCCTGATACGCAAGCACTTCCTGTCTCGCTGCGTGCACAACTACCTCACCAAACATCCGGAGTCAGTCCTCGCGCGAGGCGTGCCGAGAACATGGGAGTTGGAGCTCAGCTTCGCGGATGAACTGGACGAGTTGTGGGGAGACGACTTGTACGACCTTTCCGAGGAGATCGAGAAAGGAGATCCTTCCAAGTGGTGGATTCTCAAGCCTGGAATGGCTGACCGCGGCATGGGCCTGCGCTTGTTTCACACAAAGGCAGACCTGGAGGCCATCTTCCAGGAGTTCGAACAGGACGAATCTGGGTCTGAGGACGAAGAAGTGACCAAAGATGGTCGCGATACCGCCGTTGTGACTTCACAACTGCGACACTTCGTGATACAGGCGAGTGCATTCCCTCTCACTGCACTCTCCCGCCCATCCTGACATCGCCGTAGGAGTACCTCCCAAAGCCGTTGCTCCTAGACCCAGCTGAGATTCCCTTGGACGGCGCCGTCAAACCCGCCGTGAAAGACCTACATGGACACAAAGTCAGCCAGTCCTTACTCTCGACCTTCACCACCTGATTCAACCGATAATCAGTTCCACCTTCGCGTCTACTGCGTTGCATCTGGCGCCATCAAGGTGTATATGTATGAGCGCATCCTCGCACTATTCTCTGCCGTGCCCTACTCTCCGCCCGCGAAGCAGGACTCGGATGGCGCGGAGATGGACCTGGCCGCGCATCTGACGAACACTTCCCTGCAAACGGAGCGCGGAGAGGCGGGCGTTCGGCTGCTCGACGAGCTCGTCGGGTGCCATGTTCTCTCTTCTCCCCAACAGTCACCCCGCAAGCAACAGCCGCGGCCGCCGCGCGCAATGGGAATCGTTATGGACCCTGAGGCGCTGCGTCTCGAGCGGAGACAGCTGGCAGCCCAAGCTCGGGAGTCGCAGTATCCCACTCTCACTGCCGAGGACGTCAAGGGACTGAAGAAGCAGGTATGCGAAGTCCTTGCGGACACATTCAAAGCTGCTGTCGAGATGAGTGTGCACTTCCAGGTGAGCACGACCGAACGCGCGACTGCGCTGAGCAGCTCGCGATGAGAACTTGCATTCATATGTATCGGATGAACAGCCGCTTCCGAATGCCTTCGAGCTGTACGGGATCGACTTTGTCGTAGTACACGAACCCTCCACAGACGCGCCACGGAAGTTCCAGGTCAAGCTCCTCGAAGTCAACTCCGAACCTGCCATCGAGTTAACCGGACCTCGGCTCACGTGGATCCTTGAGGACCTGTTCAAAGCAATCGCGAGGACGTGCGTGGTGCCCTTCTTCAGCGAGGAGGATGGAACATCGACGGACTGGAATGTTGGCGAAACGAAGGAAAATCTGAGGATGTGCCTTGATATGCAGCTTAGGGGAGCGCGAGGGTGGTGATTACACGAGACGCAGCCAGCCCGTAACAGTACCTAGTACCTATTCGTGTTGTACGTTTGAGCAAGTAGTGCCAGTGGTGTAGGGACGCCCAAATCAGGCAATTCGGCAAAATCCAGAGCAGTTGTGGCGGACGCGCCGCTTGTTCGCGCCTCAGTCTTGTACTCACCGGCTTGTCCCATTGGAATCCTGGTTCGACGAGGTCCACACCAAAATGTCGTCAAACACGTCCAACGTCCTTTTCGATGACATGTTCACGATCAGCGACATAGACAAAGAGGGCAAGAAATTTGACCGAGGTGCGCGCTCTCAGCCTGGCCGTCCGTTCCGCGGTCGAAGCTGAAGCTAACCCTGCGTCGCGTGTCGCAGTGTCGCGTCTCTACGCCCGCTCGAAAAACTACGACATGGAGCTGACGCTGGACTACAACGTCGAGCTCTTCCCGCTGCAAAAGGACCAGTCGTTCGCGCTCGCGCTCGCATCGTCACTGTCGCGCGTACCACAGGGCGCAGGGGGGGCTGCTGACGACGAGGAGAAGGACAAGGACGTGTGGAGGCCGGACATGAAGCGGCGGGGGCTGGATGACGACTATGATTATGTGATGTATGGGAAGGTGAGCATCGTTTCGTGACTTCCTGCACGCTTGCATCCTCCTGTTATCCCGTCCGCTGCTGCGTGTTCGACCAACAAACACGTCGTACGTAGGGCACACGGTATATGCGTGTCCCTGCTTTGTTGAGCGTTGGCATTCGTTCGCTCCTCCGCTCTCCGTTATGTTGACCCGCTCATACGAGGTTGAAGGTGTACAGGTTCGACGGCGGGTCAGCAGAAGTTGTGTGAGTGGACCCCTCTCTTCCCGCGTCCTCCTACCTGGACTCCTGCTGATCTTTGCTTAGGACGGCCTATGCGTCGTTTGGTGGGCTCTTGATGTCTCTCACCGGATCGCACAGGCATATGACAAATATCGTACTCGGAGACCCTGTATTCATACTCTTGCGCCGATAATGCTATTGCGCACTCGTTCCGCACTTGTTGTATTCATATACCGGTGACGTCTGCACCAGTGAACCCGCGCAAGTCCAACCGCAGCCTATTCGGACGGTCCTAGTCTTGTCAGAGGCCCATGCGAGGTATGTCAGCTTGTCAGTGCTGACGCAAGACCGATGGCGGGGCTCGCTCGTCGGCAGAGGGGCTAGCCAATCTGCGAAGGTGGTTCATCGTAGTTCACGGGGTGAAAGGATTCATAGACCGGCCTGTTTGTGAGGGGTCATGTAGTCAATCATCAATTGCAATATGCGAGGTGGTACAGTTACGACGACGAACACCCAAGAAATCTTCCCAGTCGCTGGTACATAGTGACAGACAAGCAGTGGATATAACGAGATTCGATGGAGGGAACACGAGCAGAATACAGATCACGAGCCTCAACCCGTACTCCGAGGTATGGGTTTACACTTGAGAATACGACTGCGCCGGCTGGCCAAACCCGCCTGTCTGTTGGGCGTACGGCTGCTGGTACCCAGTCGACTGGGGGGAAATCAGCGTGCCCGTCGACTGAGGCGACATCGTGTTCTGGGGCGGGTACGCGTACGGTACCTGGCCCTGGCCGTCGACGGGCTTCTGCTCAGACCCGTACAGGCCGGGCGTGGTGGTAGCGGCGGGGGGGATGGAAGAGCCGGCCTTGGACTCCATCTCCTTGACGGACGACTGCCAGATGTAGTCGCCGCGCTGTGCGTGGATGATGAGGACGACGAGGAGGGTCCCGGTGTATGCCCAGACTGCAGGGGGCTCCGTCAGCTCACGACAAGACGCGATAGGGGGCGGGGGTGTGATCGGGTGCCCACGGTTAGAAGACGGAGGACTCACTCGCGACCCATCCGAGGAACCCGAACGCCGCTGCAGCGGAGGTCTCGTTGCAGACGGTGCGGATGGCCGCGTGGGCCGCGCCACACTGAACCCAGAAGCCCGAGGCATTGGACGCGGCGGCAGCTCCCGTGGCGAGCAGCATAACGCCGAGGAAACCTGTCAGCGCCGACGTCAGCGATGACAGGACGGTTAGGAGATGACGGCAGTGAACGCACCCAGCCAAGCCAGCTCGACGACGATCATCGACGTGAAAGCGCCGGTCCGGATCGTGTCAACGATCAGCCTGACGACGCGGGCGATGAGCATACACAGAGAGAGTAGTCGGGGATGCGGATGGGGGGATGGGGAGACGTACATGGCGGGGAGGGACGCGAGTGCGAGGATGGCCGTGGCGACAGCGAGCCCCGCCCACGCGAAGACAGGCAACCCCAGGTCACCGGCGGCATCCAGCGTGTGGGCACCCACTCCTAGCATGATGAGGGCGCATAGGCATGTCCAGCCTGTAAGAGTCCATATGAGTACCAAGGCAGTATCTCGAACCGTGGAACGGAGAGACATACCCAGGGCAGCGAGGCGCAGGATGAGGAGAACGCGGAAGACCGACATCGTAATTAGGAGCTTGAGCTGGTACTGTAGGCAACGTCGGGGATAGCTGTGGCCCTTGAAAGAGATGTCAGCTGGCAGACGAGGGAAGAAGCAAGCAATGACATACCTAGACAGAGTGCGGAGTATGACCAGGGAAAAGGGGGAAGACTCGTTTATAACGTCGGACGGGCGTGTCGAAGGACGCCTGAGGGCGTCCCGGGCGTATTTGAGGATTTGCGACCGTCCATGGATGCCGGAGTACGCTGGGTTGGAGACGTGCACAGCCCCGACAATGCGGTGGCTGAATCAGTGGATATGGATAAAGTAGACGGACGGGGCGCGCATGATTGAGGTAGAAGACGTCCCTAGCCCACCGCATCTGGCAGTCCTGTCAGCCTGGCAGATCGAAGGCTTGCCCAACCCCGGCGCTTGTGTCCTCACCCTTAATTGCGTTCAGACAAACACGGTTAGTGCGCGGACCATGGGTCCCCTTCCTCGCCTAGATTGCTCTTCAAGCTTCAAGCTTGAAGTCCTTGCCTCGCCTCTACTCCGCGCACTGCATCTGGGTGCGGTCCCGTACAGCATCGTGGCCTTTCGGTGAGGGGCACGTCGCTGGTTCTGGCAGAACCTTACATCGCCTTCAAGTTGTAGATCCTCCTGGGTTGGCGTGGGATGTCTAGCGCGCGCGCGAAGCCACTGGATATCGACGTGGATGCAACTACGAATCACGATGGATTACAGCCCCAGTCGAGCAGCGGCGTCCATCCATCCAGGATCCATATCGCGCTGTCAATTGCTGGGGACATAGAACCGAGAAGAGCCTTCCACGTTCGTCAGATCGGCGTAGGAACAACTGTAGGTCAACCCCACTCACCGTGCCAGTGGGCATGCATGCTAGGCGACGGTGTCGCGCTCAAGTCCACATACACATATGAGGTGGCAAGCTCCGACGAATACGTACTCATCACTAGAATCGCTGTCCATCGCTCGCTACGATCTCGAAGACACCAGACACTCAGTACTCAGGCTCGGAAGGAGGATGCGACCGTAATGCGTGGGAACAGTGCTGACGTCCGAGAGCTTCACGTCAACACAACGCGCGTCAACGCTCCGTCCCCTTCATTTTTGGCAACCTCTTGCCCAATTATGGAAAGCGGGTGAAGGGAGCCTCGTCGCTGCGTCGACGATTGCTGCCAGAAACCATATAAAACGCCTGGATTGTCGGCTCGTTCTCCCTCAACACGCCTTTCTTACCCCCACTCGTATCGTCGTATATTCTCCCTGCCGCTCGCAATGCCTGCTAACCCCGGAAATGTGGGTACCCTCAGCCATTCGGCAGAGGCCATAGTGCTAACGTATACCATCTCTACGCATATAGGTCGCTCGTGGCCTGAGTGAGTGGCTATCGCCAAGAGGCCTGTGTCCGGATCCCTCACCGTTTGACAGAGGGCGCTATCTCGAACCAGAACAACTCGGAGGAGACACGCGCCGACGCTCAGCGCCGTCTTGACGAGATGTACGAGAGGGGCGAGGTCGACAGCAAGGAGGCCCACAACGCTCAGGTCATCCAAGGGCACAAGGTACGTGCTCCGCCATCGGCCTGTATCATGCGCTCTCATGAGGTTGACCACCTTTACTCAGGCGAACCTGAACAACCCCAACACCAGCGAGGAGGCCAAGGAGAGGTCCGCAAACGCGATCGAGGAGCTGCAGGACGACATGTGAAGGGTTGGGATACTCGCGGGCTGTGTACGAATATGTTTGGGGCATTGTAGGAGTCTCTGTATGTGATAATGAACGCGCCGTGAATCCCCAGCGTCAACAACCATGTTCATCATGAGTGCAAAGTCTCACCAGTCGCTGTATGCGAACGAGCCATGACCGTGTCGTTTGTGCATCCCGCTGAAGAGTATTGACTCCGCCGAACTTGCGCGTTGGGATTGGCTCCTCCCGAAGCGGCATGCGCGGAAACGATCGCGGAAGACGAGGGAAGACGTCACGATCCTACCAACCTTCCGATGACGTCACGCGTCATGACGCGTGCTGACGGTCAAACACGGTTGCAACCGCCCTCAACATGCAAGGTAGCACACCAGCCACGATGCCCTCCGAGTGCGTATATATACCTACAGAAAGTATGAAATCCCTCACAACAACTCATCCTTTTTTACACCGCATACCATCGATATCTCCCCACCACCACATCACATCGCCATGCCCAACCCTGGTAACGTAGGTGCAACGTCTCATTCGGGAAGTGACAGGCTCGCTAACCCCTTTCTTCACAGGTTGCTCGCGGCTTGAGTGAGTGATTCCAAGTTGTCCTCGAACTACTTCCTGACTTTCTTGCAGAGGGTGCCATGCACAACCCCAACAACTCTGAGGAGACTCGCGCAGATGCCGAGCGCCGCCTCAACGAGATGTATGAGAACGGCGAAGTTGACAGCCAGCTCGCGCACGACGGTCAGGTCCTGCGCGGACACAAGGTGCGTCTCGCCCGGCGGGATTGACGGGACGCATTCGTGACGCCTATTCTTTAGGCTGCCGTCTCCAACCCCAATAACTCCGAGGAGACCAAGCAGCAATCCCAGAAGATCGTCGAGGAGATGGAGGAGCAAGGCATCTAGTTGCTTCTGCCTCGAGACGTCGTATATGACTAGCATGTATCAGCCTTCGAATGAATCATTATAATGAATCAACAACGTCCGAACGGATTGTCTGACCATTGGCGCGATCCAAGTGCACGTCACCGTCGCCTCATTAGAACACTAATGATTACTGGATTACTGGGTGGTTCCAAGCGTTACAAACGTGATGCGGCTCGCGCGAAGTACTGCTAACGGCTAACAAACACGACCGCAATCCAAGAGACAAGTGGGGACTATGTAGCGTATGTATGCAACGAGATCAAACAAACAATAAGTAAATGCGAGTGTATGAGCTATGGACATCAGATATGGGGTAGCAGACAGGCCGGAGTCGTAACGCGTAACAGGGGGCGTGGTATGCAGGTGTGCAGTAAGGGTACTAGGGAGGTATGCGGGGGAAATCGGCAAGAGAGGAAGCGCGAAGCATATGGTACGGATGAACAAACGAGAGCTATAAGATATGCAAAATAACAGGATGGGTCATCAAGGTGGCGGAGCCCCGCGGTGCGCAGACACACACACGATCCTCGCTCCATCCACCACGTCGTCGTCGTCATCGTTCACTTGATCTTCCGGAGCTGCTTGATCGCAGCCTGCATCTCGAGCTCGCGCGTCATCCTATTCGCCCGCCGGTTCTCGAGGAAGAAGTACTTGCCCCGCGACTCGGCCGCGACCTCGACCGTCGTCGAGCACGTCCGCCCGTGCGCTGGCACGTCCGGCTCGCTGTTCGACCGGTTCCGGTCCTTTGCGGACGTCGAGATCGGCGTAGGGGTCGAACTTGCCGTCGGGGACTGCGGCGCCGGCCCACCCCGGCGCGCCGCAGCACGCGACGCGCTTTGGCTGCGCCGCGTCCCGCTGGACGAGCTTTTGCGCGAATGCCGGGAGTGCCGCGAGGACGAGGACGAGTCGCGCTCCTCGGCCGCGGCACTCGACGGGGGCACGCCCGAGCTCGCGAACGGGCGCACGAGCGTCGGGGACGAGGGCGTCGCGACCGTCTCTGCCGAGTCGGACCGCTGGGAGCCGTACAGCGACGGCACGGGCGGGACAGGCGGGACCGGAGGCACAGGGTACACAGCGAGCGGCGGGGCGGTGGTCGGGGCGGTGAGGGAGGGCGTCGAGCCGTTGTCGTGCGCGAGCATGCCCGTGATGTCGTGCATGCCGACGCCGAAGAAGCGGGAGAGCTTCGCCGCGCGGAGGCGGCGTGTGCGGAAGTCTGGTTCGGGCGGGCTCGGCTCGATCGCGCTCGCTGGCGCGGAGGGGGGCAGCGGGAGCGGCTTGCTCATCGTTGGGGGCGAGGTCGGCGCGGACGCGGAGCCCCAGTGGAACATGCTCGCAAAGGGCGGCGGGCTGGCGCGGAGGTTCGTCGTCCGGATGGGCGTCGTCAGTGGGACCTGCGAGTGGTAAGAGGCAGGTTGTGAGGGCGTTACTGAGACTGTTGTGACCATCGAGACTGCAATGGAATGTTGACTGGGTGAAGTGAGCGGAGGGATCGAATAGCCCGGAGGCGTGGGGAATTCGCTGAGGGATGGTTGACTGGGGTTGAGGTAGGGCAACTGCACAGAGCCTGCGTACTCCTCAGCTGGTGTCCCTGGGCGTGGTGTATGCGGCGCCGTAGGGGGAACAGACTCGGCTTCGGCAAATACCAAGGGTGACAGGTTCTCCCCAGTGGAGTCCCGACTGTTCCGCCGCCCGCCATCCAGCTCTGGTGCTGAGAACGTACTTGCTGTGACAGACACGAACGTCGAACGCGAGTCGCGTCTGCGATCCGAGATTTCGAGCGCGACGGACACCGTCTCGTCCGCGGC
Organism: Earliella scabrosa; assembly: GCA_022605405.1. Classification (NCBI taxonomy): domain Eukaryota; kingdom Fungi; phylum Basidiomycota; class Agaricomycetes; order Polyporales; family Polyporaceae; genus Earliella; species Earliella scabrosa. The sequence continues at coordinate 694,129 of JABYQQ010000003.1, read as the reverse complement.
GCTCGGGGACAGGTTCGTTATCTGGAACAGCGCCGGCGGAGGGTCATTTCCGAACACCTGCGGAGACAAAACATACGGTCAGCCGCCGCTCGACGCACACAGTCTCAAACATGTGCCCACTGATACATGACAAAACGCGACTGACCTGGTTCATCTTGCGCGCCCGCCGCACATTCAGCGCGCGCTGTTTCTCCACCGCGAGTGCCAGTTCGGGGTCGTCCTCGAGGTCAGAGTCCACATCCGAGCTCTGGGCCATGGGAGGATGCCGCTTCGGGCTCTCCATCGTCGCGCCCGCCGTGTTCGGGCGACGGAGCTTGCTTGTCTTCTTCAGCACACGGTGCTTTAGGGTCTCGGAGAGGAACGGCACGTCGGCACGCAGGTTAGGCTCGCGCATGAACGTCTTGACGTCCAGGCTCAGGCGGCGCTTCTTGGGCCGCGTCTGTTCGGCACGCCTCGTCGACGAGCTCCTTCGCACGGCGGGTCCCTTGAGTTCCATCGACGCTTCTGCAAACGACATGATCGACGGAGACGCAGGAGGGGGAGACGTCGCACGCAGGAGCACCTCTGGCGGTATGTTCTCTCCGAGCTGGCGAGCGAGCTTAGCCGCACGGGCGCGCTGCACCTGCTCCGGGGTCCGCTCAAAGAGAAGAGACGAGATGGAAGTACGACGCGAGGTGACGGAGGTTAATGAATCACGACGCGTCGGACCAATCGTCCCCTTTGCGGAGTCACGCGACGGGCTGGTAGGCGAGACGGAGACGGGCGAAGCGGGGAGAGGCGCCAGGCCGTGCGGCCAGGCACCCTCGACTGGTGAGAGTTGTGGTGAGCGCGTTGGTGAGAGAGGGATTGATAGCGAAGGGCGAAGTGAGGCGAGAGAGCGGGCGCGCTGGATCTCCCTTTGCTGCGCGAACCTGTTGTGACTGACCGTGGCGCTGCGCTTGAGGGGAATCTGTTGCTCGATGCCCGGCGGCGGCTTCCCTGGTGAGGACGACGCAGATGTTGACGGGGACGTCGCGGTAAGGGGTTCCTCCAGGAGGCCCGTGTAACCCGTGTAACGCAGGTCATGGACGTCGTCTACGGAGACGGGGATGGGGACCTCTCCGAGGATGCGGCTCAATTTCCGCGTCTTCTTCAGCAACTTCATCTTCTCCGCTGGGTCGAGACTTTCGGTGAGCGGTATGGAAAGAATGGGCTGCTCGAGCTTGAGGTGGGAAGGGACGAGCGGACTGTGTGGCGCAGAGAATTTGTCGCGTGAGGGGGAGCGGGGGGACTTGTGGTGCAACTTGTGCAGGGGGCTGCTGCCGTCCTTGGATGGTCGCCCGGACGAGGACCTGGTCAAGGGAATATTAAGGCTGAGCGAGAAGCTCTTCCTGTTAGGGTTTGACAGAAGCATGGCTGGGGCGTGGCGGCGACAGAGGGCGCAGCGGTGGTGGTGTGAACGCTGATGGGCGACTCAGAAAACGACTGATGGGCAGGTGAGAGGACTGAGAGGTGTCAACTGGCTGAACATGTGCAGGAGAAGGGAAAGCAAGTGGCAGACAAGAGAACGACTGTAGCTCAGGAGCGGACGACGGGAGACATGGGCGACGCAACTCGTACTCGCTCTCGCTGGATGGGCGGAGGAGAGAAGAAGGCGCGAGAAAAAGTGAGTCTGCTGGCCCATACATGGACATGATGGCTGATTGGAGCGAGCGAGGCGAGGACAACAAACCGCGTCCGACCCATGGATACGCGAGCCAATCTCGAGATTCGCCCATTCCTACCTCGCCCGATTAGGCAGCTGCACCCGCCACAGGAACCCTGCTGATCCCCATCACCGCGAAAACCCACACGCGGCCCGCATCGGCCATCGGGCTACCCTTTGCGGCCGCCTCCGCCCCCTCCCATTGGCTCTCCCCACCGAGCCCCGCCCTCCCCCGGCGGCATTCCCTTGGACGCCGGACTAAAAGTCACCGCCAGCTGCGCCTAGCTGCCGTGGTGGCACTCTGACGCACTAGTACTGGTAGTACCTGTACCACTAGTATGAGGACTACGTTCTTCCATGAGAATTCCACAGTCGAGTGAGTAACCGCCAGCAAATGCGAGTGCGACGGGTGAATTGAAGAAGACTAAGTAACATCTAACTGTGCATCGTGCTGAGAAGATGAGAAAAATGCAGAGAGGCGATGTAGTGCGGCGAACACCAAACGGACGCGATCTGACCGAGACAGTGTGAGATTGTGAGACTGAGCGAACGACGACAATAAACAAAAAAGGGCGTGTAGCGATGCCGGTCCAACGACAGTCGACGAAACCAACAAGAGTGCGGAAATGCGATGTGCAGAAATGTACAGAGATGCAGATGCGACACAACAACACGCGAACAAGACACCTTCCCATCCCATCCCCATCACCTCACCGCTCCAGGCCGGTGCCCAGCCAGTCCACCTACATGTCAAGCATCGACACGGTGGCGCCGGGCTGTCGATCATATGGACTGATGCTGTTCCGCCTCCCCGACGTCGACGTTGGCGTCGCAGCAACGTCCTCCGCGAGCTCGGGCGTGCTCGTGTCCTCCCTGGCGTGTTTCCCAAACAGCATGGAGATGCGCAGGTCCGAGGGCAGCTTCACCAGTGATACCCGCTTCGCAGCTCGCGTCTTGTTCCACTCCTCAGCCTGCTCTTCCGGCATCTCGGGTGCAGTGTAGTACTTCTCGTGCGACGCGCCGTCGTCCGTGCTCGCCGTGCTGTCCAGTGAGACCTGCGCCACAAGAGGGACTGCGCGATGACGCTCCGGAGAGTCGGGTGTGCGGAGGGAGCGGTCGGATGCCATAGAGCTGCCCTCGCGAGGTGACGAGTCGTACGCCTTCGATGAGCTGTGTGTCAACGTTGCACTCCGCTGACGGCCGTGCCACGACGAGTTGCTCGACAAAGCCGAACGGAAGGAGTCCGACACTGACGAGTCCTGTGCAATTGCATGCACCGAACCAGGGGGTGCCGAGCGAGGAATCGGCACCGGAGAGGAGATGGTGGGCGGCTCGGTCTGGTCGACGTAAGCGGACAAGGTCAGTTTCGGGAACCGCTCCCTCTGAGCCTTCAGCTCCCGCTCCCGCTCGGCCTCCCGCTCCCGCTCGGCCTCCCGCTCCCGTTCCCGCTCCATCGCGGCTTCCCGCTCTAGGGCGCGGTCAGCCTCGCGCTGAGTCGCGAGCTTCTGCGTTGCCGCACGCATCGCCAGCTTCTTGGTACGCTGCCAGTCGCGCTCCTCGGCCGCGAGGTCCGCGGTGAGCACGTCCCGGTAGCAAACGAGCTTCTCGATGTCGAGCCGGACCTGCATCACCCGCTTCGCAACGTTCTGCACCGCAGCCTGCAACCTGTCGCGCGTCGCGCGTTGAAACGGCGTCAGCACGGCGAGATTCCGCACGAAGCGCATGTCCGTGTCAAGCTGCGTGCGCGCAAGCGAGATCTTCGCGTCGAGGTCCTCCACCTTGGACTTGATGATCTCCGGGCGAGACGACAGCCGTGGTCCAGAGTTCGCCTCGCCATTGGCACGCGAGGTGGGAGAGAACAGGGGCGAGCCAAGCACAGACTCCAAGCTGTACGCACGCTTCCGGGAGGACCGGATGCTCATCTCGTCTAGCGAACGCCCCCTGCCCGCCGCGAGCTCGATTTTGACCTCGTCGAACGTGGCCTTGAACAGCCGGGACGAGTTCTCAAACGGAGGCGTGCTGGGGTCCGAGCCAACCGAGCCAATAGAACCAGGGCGCTTCCGAGAGCCCACGGCGCTAGGGCGGTGGTTGGCAGGCAACGTCGGCTCCGACTCTGTGGCACCTCGGGAAAGCATATCGAGATCCTCCGACAGCCTGCCGTTCCACGTGCGCACGACAGGCGAGGGCGCATCACCCAGGTTGTGCTTGATGTCCTTGAGGTGAGACGCCGCGGCAGCAATCCCAGTCAGTTCGATGTCCCTACGGGACAGGCCCAGGGAGCGCATGCGCACGCCGGCCGTCCTGAAGGCGCTGGCGTAGTTGATACGCGCGATCCACTCGTTCATCTCCTTCTCGTCGGGCGCTTGGAGGAGGAACTGGCGACCATCAGGCATTACGAGACGCAAGGTGTTCGGGTACTGCGCGCGTATGCGTCAGATGTTTCACTTGGCGAGATAAATGACAATAAGAGTGTACGCACCTTGGTGTACGATTTGTCGAAGACGGCGACCGTGTCCCGAACTGAATACATCTCGTCCGGCTGAGGCAAGGACGTGTGTGGGACGAGTACGTGACCGTTTGCTTCGTTACTCTGGTTGTGCATATTGCTCGCCCAAGTCGCGTCCCGGAAGAAAAGCAGCTGCGATCCTGTGAGTAGGACGCACCACTCGCGCCATTTCCTGCTCAGCGCTCGTCGGCCACCTTCGCTCATGTCTTCCTTACGGAGGAGGACCCCAACTTTGGTGACCTTGATGATCCACACCCCAGCACTCGTGGGCGTGAGCGGGGGAAGTGAGCCGAGGGAGTTCTGAAACATAGGCCCAGGACCGCCAGACACGCTGAGGCTGAACCAGGGTGCCGCGAGGTAACGGTTCTCCAAGCCAGCGACTTCAACTACAGTGGCCAACGCGAACGCACGTTGTAGCTCGTCTTCGTTCCAAGAGTCAGTCGTGCCCCGGTAGAAGTAGGGGCTCTCGGGGGGAACAAAGGTATGCACATCGACCCGAAGGTCGTCGAGCAGATTCTGTGATGCCATTCAATACTTGAGAGAATCCGGGACCACGAGGACTTACCCGGGTGATGAGATAGTATGGGTCGATCTTGTTGCTCTTCCCGAGCAGGGTCGAACCGGAGCCGTTCAGACCGCCAGGAGAAGGCGCGTTGATGGTCGACATTCGGCGTGAGATCGCTTCGGGCACCAGGCCTCGCTGCCCGTTCACGTCTAAGGGGTCCTCGATGAAAATGAAAGGCGCGAATACAATGTTATCGTAGAAGCACTGAAGATGTCGTCAGCGCCTCAATTCGGCCCTTTGTCATGCCAGGATACGTACGTCGAGGACCTCCGGGGCCACGCCTGGTAAACGCGTGTTCTTGATGTAATCCGGTTTGGTCATCTTACGTTTATTGGACTTGTTGAACGCGTCCGTGTGCAGCATTATAAGGCTAAATGCTAGAATATAAGGATGGTCTGTGGGTGCATACTGTGAGTGGACGGGGTTTGACGAGATTTTGGCTGACTTACCGTCGGAGGAGAATAAGTTAGGATTACATTGAACATATCGTGCAGCGAAAGCTTCAATTACACGGTCGATCTGTTGCGTCTCGCGAGGAAGGCCAACATCCATGAGTAGCTTCCGTACGGCAACATCGAGCGGGTCTCCGACGAAGTTGAAGCGCTCGATATAAACGCGGAGCGCCCGAGCGTGGAAGGCATCCGCACTAGCAACGGAAAGTTAGACCAATCACCGATAGGCACAATCTGTCAGCTTACCTCGATGCTAAAACGGTTGCTACTTCTGCCTTGCTAACCGCCTCAACCAACCTCTGCAAGTAAACCTCCGGAGACTCCTCGTCAGACCTTGGTCTCGGGATTTCAACGGAAGGCTTCAACGAGAGAGAAGGACGAGAAGACCCGAGGCTGGAAGGTGGTGACGTCAGACCCTGTCCATCAAGGATATTCGGCGAACTCGTCGAAGTCGGGGTATGGGTATTGCTCGATGAGGAACCGCCAAATAGGTTCACGGATAAACGGTGGAGGAGAGGGGGGTTCGTTTGAGCACGACTGCGATCAGGAGCCCCTGGCGGAGGCGCGGGTTGTTCTAGAGGGGTAGGGAGCGGCGAGGACGCGGGGGAGGCAACGAAGGGTCGTGTTTCGGAGAAGAAAGATAAACGGGGACTGGGATTTGTAGCAGAATCGGCCGTTTGGGGTCGCTGAGAACCACGTCTTCTGCGTGCATGAATAGAATTGGTGGACAATCGAGGGGACGCTTCGGGGGGAGGTTTCTCATCATCTTTTCTTGGAGAGTGTCTGCGCATGCGTTCCGAGTGTCGTCGTTGAAGTTCCGTAGGCTGGTCCACGGTCAAACCGGATGATGGTACAGGGGTACTGACATTGAAAGGAGATATCGGCGGGAACGCAGGGAGGGTGGGTTGAGGCGTGGGTGAAGGCGGTACCACTGGGGTATTTGGTCGCGAATTGACCCTCTTGCGAGACCAGAATGAGCCCTTGCGACTCAAGGGTTTGGTTTCCGGTGGAACACCGTCGCTGTCTACCTGCCGCTGTTTCCCTTTTGTATCTGAAGACAGCAGATTGAGAGGGCCTAATGAGAGGCCTCGAGTGCGTCGACGTTCGCGGGAGGCAGATTGAGATGCTGGTTCAGCGGATGTCTCTGGTTGTCTGTGAAAGCTCTTGGCGTGTCGAAGCATGGGGTTTGGAGGTCGAAGGTCGGTCATGCTCGGTGAATGAGGAAAGAACGTGACCGTGTTGATTTCCGTGGATGACGACGGAGAGACGGATGCTGGTGCAGCATAGGGAAGGCCAAGACCTATTCCAGCACGAGCGAGGACAACAGTTGGTTGAGTCGGGTTCGGGGAATCACTGGGCGCACACGAAGAACGAGAGACGGGCTGCAGAGAAGACGCACGGGATGAGGCCGCAGAGGCGGGACCGGACCTGGAAGTGCTCTTAGACCTCGCAATGCGCGTCGCGTCGTCGCGTTCTTGCTGGGAAGGCGGGTCGGGAGAGAGACGAGGCGGTGTGAGGGTCCCAAGCTCAGGAGTTGGCGGGAGATCCTTGTCTCTGGGATGCAATGTGGATGAAGTGGATGATGGACCGGGATGGGGTGGCATTAGTCCGAGCTCGTCTGTAGACCGCGCAGCTTTATCTCTGGGTGAATAAGCGGGTGCGGCGCGTCGTCTCCACAAGGGAAGGGAAAAGAAATGAGTGGTGGTCTGGGTGGTGGTCATTACAAGGTGGGTAGTGGTGGTAGTGGTCGTCTCAGTCGCGTACATAGCGGGGTCGGGGTTGTCCTGCGAGTAGGGCGGGGGCGGGTTGGCGGAATCCGAGTTGCGGGATGTCCTGGCGGGAGAGCCCTTCGTCGATAGGCCAAAGAGGCCAACCATGCCGCATGCGCGGAGGGCGGGAGGAAAGAAAAGGCTAGGGGGGCTGGCGGAGGAGCTCCAGGGTTGCGGGAGGTGGGGAGGTCGTCGTCGGTCTCGTCCAACTCGTCGCGAATCCGTCGCATGCACTTGGGCGACAGTCGATCGCCTGCCTTTTCGGGCGGGGCGACCTGGGCGGCACGTGCCAGGGCGTCATTTTGATGCGCAGCGAGAGTTTCCGGGCCGTGGGCGTCTGGGGCTGGTCCGTTCCGCGAAGAGATGGATGCTTGATGGATGTGTCTCTTCGGAGTCTCTGCTCCCGCTCTTGCTTTGTTCCCAGCTCTGAGCTCTCTCTCCAGTCTAGGCCGCCATGCTCCGCTCCCAGTCTCTCTCGTGCTCTCACCTCGCCAGCTGCCTCAGAGCCGCCCCCACCTCGTCTCATACCCAGCCCAGCCGAGAACACCAGTTCTCACCCATCTTCATCTATCTTCATATAAGCTTTCTATCCCACACACCACCACTTCTCGATAGGACATCTGTCTGACCCCACAATCCAGAGTTTGTGGCATCTTCGCTCCCAGCATGCTGTATCTCTAACACCCATTCGACCCTAGTTGCTCTACCCTCGATGGCCGAACCGGGACACATCCCCCACATCGTCCTACAAGTCTCTCAATGGTGGCGAGGCAGGGACTTTCAAGGAAGCTTGATGCCCCTCCACTGGGCGCTCACATACCAGACCTCCGGCAGCGACGACCGCCCGGTAGGCAACGTCTACAACGCTGCCGGCAACATCGACACCTTCTGCTATGAGGCATCCAAGGACGTTCCCATCCGCCACGACGGCTGGCGCGGCTCTCTCACTGTCGGCCGCATACCCGTCGACGCCCTCGACCAGTTCGAGCGCATACTCGCCGAGATCCCCATCACTCGCCATGACCCGGAGTGGAATTGTCAGAACTGGGTCTGGTATGGCCTTCGCGAGCTCAGGCAGACAGGTTTCGCTATCGACCCGGACCTTACCTTCGCACGCCTGAAGACTCAGATGCTTGAGCTCCTGGAAGCATGGGAGAACGGGGACATATAGCCATCTGGTATTGCCCGTCGAGTCATGCAGTCATCTTCTCCAAGGTGCTGAGTCGATCGCATCTGCGTTACGGCCTGCGAATCTCATCACATTCTCGCAGCGGCTCCGTATTTCACTTCACCTGCTCAGGTTACAGATCACGTAGACCGGTGAAAGGTCGTGCACGTTGTGTATGTAGTGTTGATAGGCCATGTAGGATGTACGCTGCGTAGGAAACTCAGCACAATCCAATCATCGAAATATGATCTTTGCTGGCAATACTTAGCTGTGAAGCTTGTGATCACGTCGAGCGTTGGCCTGTATATCAGCTCGGCTCTCGGAATTACAGCCTCTGCATCCATCGCCTTAAGTGACGAACCGGTCATTGCGCACATACTGGAAGAGAATCCGATGGAATGTATGCGATGGGTGGGTCGCGAGTACCTCTGACCGCAGCGCGAGTAGCAGCCTCGTAGACAAGCACAACGACTGTATGCACGGATGGTCCACACTAACAAGACAGCAAAGTACAGAGCACGAAGATCGCAAATCGGACCACTATGCCTTGGTTCTGCGTTTCTTCTCCTTCTCTATCGCCCGCTTCTTCTGCTCGAGCTGTTGACGCTAAAGGGCACGGCGAATCAGCCACAAGACAGGCATAAGGACGAACGCTGCTCACCTCGGCAGTGCGCTTCTTCTCGCCATGCTTCATGCGCTCGTACAGTTTCCGCTGCTTGTTGCTCATCATCATCTTGTTCATGTCCTGCTCCGCCGCGTCCTCCTCCGGGGCCGCCGCCTTCTTCGCCTTTTTCTGGGCCTTCTTCGTCTCCTTCTCGAACGTCCCGAAGTCGACCCCCGCAGCCTCCGCCTCGAGCTCCGCGGCACGCAGCGCCGCCGCATCCTCTGCTGCAGCCGCAGCCTTCAGCGCCGCCTTCGCCGGACGTGCAACCGATTCTTCGTCCTCGCTGCCCTCCACCTCCGCGTCCTCTTCCTCGCCCTCAACAACCGCCTCTTCGTCCTCCATCTCCTCATCCTCCTCCCCACCAACAAGCCCTGCCGTCGGGTCGTACGCGTCCGCCCGCTCGCCGAACGGACTCAAGTGTGGCGGGAGCGTCTTGCCTTGCGCGTACAAGTCCTCCAGCAGGATTTTGCCCGCGTTGACGCAGTCGACGACCCACTGCGGCTGCACGTACTTGCGCCTCCGCCGGCGCTCACGCTCCTCCTCGCTCTCGTTTGGCCGCTGCACCGCCGGACGATCGATGATGACGTGCGTGATCGAGTCGTCGTTCTCGTCAAACGGCGAGCCGCTCCCCGACGTCGCCGGCCAGCCAATCCGCCCGCCGAACGCGCGCACGATGAACTCGAATATCGGCCGCGACGTCTCGCGCGAGAGCCAGAATGTATATGGGGCGAAGAGTTTGGAGGCGCTGGACTGGGGTAGGGTCGAGAGCGTCTTGAGGGTGGGGAGGGTGGCGGTGGTGAGTGCGGGGGCGGATGGGGCGTCTTCCGTGTTCTCCTCTGTTGTGTCCTCGACAAACTCCTCGTCGTCGTCATTCGCGGGGGTAGCGTCCACCGCAGACATGTCTACATCCCCGTCCTCGGCATTTGAGGCGGTGATGCTTTTGATAGTCTGCCGCACGTCTTTGCTGGAGACGCGCTTGCCGTCGACTTCGACAACCTTTGGCTTTCCTGTTGCGGCGGGCCGGGCGTCCTTGGCCTCCTGCAAGCTGAACGCACCAACGCCTGCGGCACCTTCGTCCTTTTTCGTGTCAAGAGGTGGAGGGTAGACGAGACCAGCGTCCGTGTAGAGCTTGAAGAAGACGAAACCGAGCAGCGTCTGATACAACTCGAGGAACGTGAGCATGACGCGCACGTCGACGTCAACGGGAATCTACGGCGAGGGTCAAACATTGCAGATGTTGGATAGAAACGGTCCATACGGTTTGGGTGAATTGGTACGGGACTAGCCAGGTGACGGTTTGGTCGAACACTTCGGCTTGATAGTATACGCCCTTTATTGAGAGGAACACCTTCCGAAGCGCGTGCGTATGCATGATATATAACTGCCATTCTGCTGCAAGGCGTGCACAATTTTCGATGAGAGTAGGGGAGACTTTGGAGTCGGAGGGTAGGGAGGCGAAGAGGAAGATCATGCAAAGGGCATCATCGATGTCTCGAACCGCGTCAACAAAAGTGGGATATCTGCCGGGGGACGTCTCTCTCAGCACTCCTCCGGCAGCTGAAGACAGGAGCAAACGCACCTCTCCTTGATGATATGGTCAAGCCTATACACCGGCTTGTTCTCCTCCAGACTCTTCGCACTACTCCACTCGCCCCTCCCAAGTGCCCGCGCAAGCTTCTTCGCGAAGGCCTTGTGTTCTCGGAGTTTGCGGAGGACAGGCTCGTGCGCAAGGTAGGCAATGTCCTTCGCATAGTAGAAGTTCGTGGGTGCGGAGGATCCCTTGTTCGCTTTCTTCCTATTGCGAGGCTCCCGAGGATAGATACCTACAAAAACGCCAAAAGCATGTCAATTTTGAGGTACAAAGGGATGTAGTCGACGTACCCTTCAAAATACATAGACGGCGGAAGTCCGCGAGCGAGCACTGCAGCTTCTTGACCGCGGCGGAGCGGGTCATGTACGCCTTTGCCGCACCAGCCTTTCCCTTCTGCTTTAAGCGACCCATTCTGTGTCAGCTTGCAAGTGAAGGCCTTGAATCGAGATGGTCCCGGTGGACGAGAACGGGAGGGGAGAGAAGAAGTAGGACTTGCGTCCAATCAGGAAGCGCCCTCCAAACTTTTCGACCTCCAGATGAAGGTTGGGCGCCTGCAGCCCGAGCCACACGCGCGATCTCCAGTTCGCCGCGAGTCCAGCGCTGTTCACCTTCCTCGCCTTCCACCATGAGGTGCGCCCTCCTCTCGCTATACTCACATTGCTGTTGCTCACCTACTCCTTCAGTCAATACGTACACGTTCCCAAGTCCGAGCTCGACGAGGCTCAGCTCCGTGCGCTTGAGGAGCACGAGATCAGCCAGGGCCCCTTGTCGGTTCTCCAGCAGGCGGTCAGGAATCATACGCAAGTCCTCATTTCCCTACGAAACAACAAAAAACTGCTAGCACGTGTGAAGGCGTTTGACAGACACAGTAACATGGTGTGTGCCCTTGTCCTGGTGTGTTGCCCTTGTCTGATCTGCCCACTCTGAAGGTGCTGGAGAACGTGAAGGAGGCATGTCGCGCTGCCCGTGTCAGGTATTTCTCAGTCGCTGACTGATATCCAGATGTGGACGGAGCTACCGAAGGGAAAGAACAAGAAGCCGGTGAACAAGGACAGGTTCATTAGCAAGATGTTCCTCAGGTGAGTTCAACGCGCATCCGCAGGTTTGTTCGCTGCTGAAGACGCGTGATTACCCTCCACGTAGAGGTGACTCTGTCATTCTTGGTGAGTGCTCTGGTATCGCCTGTACGATTATCGATTCACGTCCGGCTCTAGTACTGCGTAACACTGCATGAGGACCACTTGACTATTCGCTCCGGTGGCGACTCCTCGAAAACCTACCCTCAGTGTCTCACACCGCAAACACATGTTGTCCAGCAATGTTACACACGAGTATGCCATGTATCACGTATTGTACAATGTCCTGTTGTCTCCTTCCACTGCTATCTTCTCGATCTGATCCAAGAGCTCGAAGCTTCCTTCTTCCCTTCCGCCCGTGTGGTCGTCAAGCCCTGACACTACAAGTCTTTGTGAGCACTGGCCAATCAACGCAGAGCAATACCGTACCATGAAGACAGCGTACGCTCGGCCTCCTCATTCTCCTTTTCGATCTCCTTGATTGCTTCGAAAATACAGCCCAGAGCAATCCACGCGAAACTTTGCGCTCCAAAGGCGTCGCCTTCGATGCAGGCCAGGCGGTACGCTGTCCACGCGCGCTGCAGCGACACCTCCAGAGGTACCGTATCATTGCCGAGAATTTCGTCCCTCACGCTGCCCACGAGGCTCGCAGTCTGCTCCCTCATCTGCGACATGAGGTCCTTCCTCTTGCGTGGCTGAGAGCATTTCGCGACGATGGTACCGACCTGCCTCATCGACATCAGTGGTTGTATTCGCGAACCAAACGCGTTCACTCACCACCGCCTCCGCCTCAGTGAGCATTGCCGAGCGCGATTGCGAGAGCGTGTAGTCGGCACAAATGGAACGCAACGCGGAAACATACGTCCCAAAACGCTCCCAGACCACGGTGATCATCTCGTCGTCCGGTTCTTCTGTCACGATGAAGGCAGCGACGCGCTCCCTAACGGCCTCCGCGACCTCGTCATCTTCGTCCAGAATGTTTTCGTAGAAAGCCTCGAAGATGTCGCCAAGCTCCTCGTCCCGGGTAGCATTCTGCAACCGTCTGCGCTGCCGGCGACCGGCTCGCTCCGCCTCTCTCAAGGCGGGAAGGTCAATGGAGCGGAAGAGCTTCCCGATCGCTCTGGAGCTTTCGTAGTACAGCTCATTGTTCAATTTGGTTGTCTCCGGTGCGTTCCAGTCGGGCCTTTGCTTGTACTTTGTTTTGGGGATCTCTTTGACAGGGACGGGCTGCCCGCTCTTCGGATAGTCGACGGCGTTGCTGTGAAGAGCGGCGAGTGCCAGACAGTCTTTGTCGAAGATACCCTCCGTACTCTGGTCCGCGATGATGAGCCACGTTGTGGCGATGATCCCGAGAGTCTACGCAGGGAGGTTTGTGAGTTGATTTATGGTCTCAACCTGAAGTACACTCACATCGCTGCTGATGTATTCTGCGACAAATTCGGCGACATCCGCCATCGTACTCTCGTGGTCGACGGTCTTCCGTTTGGCGGGCTCATATGACGCGGGCTCGTAGTTGTTGGGAGGTAAGAGGTCTGCCTTCGTCGTCACATTGTATAAGTCACCATCCAGATCGCCTCCCCCCAAGCAAGAAGGGAGTGGTCGTTTGCCTGCAACGAGTCTCGTCAATTAGAGCGGTGAAAGCAGGCTGTCAAGAGCATACCCCGAATCGAGAAGACAACTGTGTTCGGGAGTGGTTCCTCGGCATAGGGCGAATGTGGCGGCGGTCGGCCGATGGCATGCACGACCTGGACGTCACCAGGATGGATCGTAGGCGAGCGCGAGATTAGGATGGGACCTTGAAGAAATATGGGCTCGGACTCATCGGGGGAGTCTACGCATGCAAGCACTTCGCCTTCGTCGAGATACTCGTGGACGTCGGCTACACCAACCAAAGTCCAGCTCTCCTGGCCTGGTACTGGGATCCTCGCATGGTGCTTCAGCTCCCGGAGTACGTGATTGATTGCGTAGTCCATCATCTGCCTCCAAAACGCATCTTCCAACGATCCGACGCCAAGTTTATGTAGGGAGAGCATGACTGAGGTCAAACGAAAAGACGTCCCCAGGCCGTGGCCTTCCAGCAGCCTACCAGACCGTTCGAGCGACTGCACGGACTGTTTGGCATCGCGAACGGCATCGTCCTGGAGGGACTGGAAGACGGCATAGGGAACTCCGAGTCCTTCGAGCAGCATGATCAGAGGGCGGTTAAGGTAGTAGGGGGCGGGTCTATCGAAAGCTCGTGCGATCTCAATGGTGTTTGAATGGGGGGCTTCGAACTTGATCATGGATGGCCGAAGGAGAATCGTTCGGCCGGGAAGGGTGTAGTCGACGCTGAGCATTCCTTTCGAGCCTTGGAAGCGAATCTGGTAGGCACGGGGATATTGTCTGTCCTGACGTCCCCGGCGCCGTCGTTCCTTCAACGCGCGCCATATCTCCTTCGCGAGCTGAGGCGATATGGTCCCAACCCCATCCGTGAAGGCGTACGTCCCAGTTGCGTCTTTGATGTCCTCGCCTTGAATGACATCGCTGACTTCGACAGAAATGGATGCATCTGTCGCGGTGAATGCTTGGGAAAGCCTGGCGGCATATCGTGCGGGGCAGTAGATCAACTGGCGATCAAAAGGGAGGTCACGGAAATTGCCTATGTCCGCGATAATGGACGACGCGTTGACATTGCGACTGATGCCGTTCTCGTCAACGTGCTCGAACGGGGTGACAAACCAGACGGCGTGCTCCTTCAGGGCTGATTGGGAATAGGCTAGGAAGTCGAAATGCGCACCCGCAATGGTGAACCCGTCCAAAAGAATACGCTTGACCCGGCGATCGATGAAGCTTCGTCCGTCGACTTCGCGATCGAACCGAAACTGAAGTCGGTTTTCGTCCTGGAACATCACCCGGAGGAAGCATTGCTGGTTCCGGTGGTAGGTCCTCATGACACGATTGGAACGCTCGGGAAAGGGGCCTTCGAGGATAAATGTGGTCGGCGTAACTATGACATGAAGACAATCGAAGGGATTGTCTGGAGAGTCTTCGCCCCGCGGGTTGCCCTGGACGAAGTTGGCACAGACTTGATTAAAGAGCCTCGTCACTATGTCAGAGGATGTGGAGGAACCATTGGGCACATTGCGGTCGTCTAGATCTTCGTGCGACTCTCCGTACCAAAACAGCGCCTTCGCCCATGAGTAGAAGTCCCGCAGCAAGGCAGCCGTATACTCGGTGCCTTTGTCGTGCAGGACCTGTTCAATAGCAATACGTAGTAGGAGGATCTCTGTGATGTCAACTAGCCATGACCTCAACAATGCCTCGACCTGGAAAGCGACGGTCCAGGGAAGCTGTGCCAGCCATCTAGCATACTCCTCGCGTCGTGGCCGGGAGAAGAGTCCACGGTGTTCAATGAGATAGTCCGAATCGCCGACCTATAAGTCTGCGTCACAGGCAAACCGTTTGAAGGTATAGAGATCCTCGGAGGATCTGCACACCAAACGGATGGCAAGAGAGGTGAACGCTGCCGTCGGTACATGGTCATCAGAAAACGAGGACCAGCGTTGACGTTGCGGTGCGTCTCCAAAGAGGCTGGTGAGGTCATCGGTGGTTTGGGACTGGAAGGATGGAGGATAGATGAGAGAGAAGAATATCATGGGTTGCTGCGACGGTCCATGCTCGCTCGCAGATACCCAGCAGATCTGGTTGACGCGAATGACGACTAGTCGGGTTTTCCTGCCACCGTTCTGTATGGAAAGGGAAAGGAAGTCGAAGTTGAGCAGGGAGGTGTCGAACAGAGGACTATCCTCCCTGACGGGATCCTCGACGACGATGTGGTCGGGAGGCTCTTCCACCTCGACGTGGAACTCCCTGCGTTCGCCATCGAACACCAACCGACCATCGCAGGCCGTCTCCCACTCGACAGAGTAAACCTGGTCGCGGCACTCCCAACCGAATTGAATGGTCGATACGTGCACTTGAAGAGCTCTGAGCTCCTCTAGACGCTGTTCTCTCGCGTGAGCCTCTCTGGGATCTTGGAAAGCGGCCGATCGTATACGATCTACGACTTCTGGACGGGCGGGCCTGTCGCTCTCGCGAAATTGGACGCGTGTCGTACCGATGACGAGGGCGCGCTGTGGTAGCAAACCCCCGTAGCTCTGTAGAAACCGATGTCCGTGCTCGCGGTCAGGGAATGTAAGGGCTCCAGATCGTAATCCCCTGTTCTTCCTCTTCTGGAAGATGAAGACCTCAAAGTTAACCGGAGGTTCGGGAGGAACACGGAAGGGCGGGATGTGTAGGATATTTGCAAGTTCGAGCTTGAGCCGGTTGTTAGAGACCTCGTTTGGGATGTTCGTCATGAACACCTCCATGTTGTGGATGGGCAGAGCGGGGTGAGCGGGAGATGGTCCAAATGCAAGTATCGCCTGTGTTATTTATCCCTGGAGATACAGTAAGGTTCAACGCAGCACCAGGGGGTGAGTATAGAAGCTTACTGGCAGGGACATGAGATACTGCGAGAAGTCCACCAATCACAGCTTCAGTCCTTCTACCAGTCACGATTGTGTGCGGCATGTACACGGCAGTGTACCGCATGCCGTGTCTATCCATTTCGCGAAGCTGGTCGCAGGTTACCGCAGCACAAGTTTGCTCGATCCGTCGACAGCCTGTCCCCATGATGGACATCACCTGAGGGGATAAGTGACTTCAGAATGTGGACACCATGCACAAGAGAACGCGACTGAGCACACGGCAACGGGTATGCTGGTGAGCGTCAATCTACATGACAACTTTGACAAGATCACCCCTTAAGCAAGGACGAGAACTTCGCCTGGCCGCACTGAACACTGTCTCGGTGATACAAGGCTATCGCAGCTGTTCCATTGAGAATGTGAGAGATACTCCTACAAGTGTTCAGTGACAAAACTGCGCAATGTCTGTTCTCTTCTTCGCCCATCTTCCCGGACTGATAGTAGGGATTCTATCTCCTGTATGTGACTTCAGGGAACCTGACAATGTGTGTGGCCTGCAGAAGAATGCTTACCTCCGCGCGAGGGAGCGCTCCTCTTCCTCAATCTCCTTGATAGCATCGAAGATCGCCCCAAGCGCGATCCACCCGAAGCTCCGTGCACCAAAGATATCACCTTCCAGATCCGCAACACGATACGCGATCCACGCCCGACGAAGAGACTCTTCAGAAGGTACACCGTCGTCGCCAGATATCTCGTCTTTGACGTTACCGACCAGAGTGGCAGTCTGCTCCCTCATTTGCGACATGAGGTCCTTCCGCTTCCGAGGTTGAGAACATTTGGCAACAATGGTTCCCACCTACGACAAGTCGCATGTGGATCCATCACATCCTCGTATACAGAAATGGTGTCACTCACCACTGCTTCCTCCTCTGTGAGCATGGCGGAGCGGGTATGCGAGAGGGTGTGATCCGCGCAGATGGCACGCAGCTGGGAGACGTAGGTGTTATAGAGTTCCCATATGCCGATAATGGTATCGTCATCGTAGTCGTCCGTCTGGATGAAGTCTGCGACCCGATCTTGCACCGCATTCGTGACCCCATTCTCCGCAGTTGGCTCGTCAGCGTAGAAGTGGTCGAGCATGTCGTTCACTTGTTCGTCGTGGTTCGCGTCCGGCATGTGGCGTCGTTGAAAATTAACGGCGCGTGCGGCAATGCGGACGGCGGGAAGCTCGATGGATCGGAAAAGCTTGCCAATTGCCCTTGAGCTCTCGTAGTACTTGGTGCTATCCTTATTGATAGTTTCCGGCGCGTTCCAGTCCGGCTTAACCTTGAGATGCGGTCGAGGGATGTGCTCTATGGGTACCGGCTGTCCACTCTTGGGGTAGTCGACGGCATCACTGTGGAGGCTGGCGAGCTTGAGACAGTCCGGATCGAGGATTCCTTGCGGGCTCTGATCCGCAATGACTAGCCATGTTATGGCGATGATGCCAAGGGTCTGCAGCGTTATGTTAGGAAGTTCGCGCAGGATAATGCATGAGAGGTCTCACGTCGCTGTTAATGTACTCCGCAACAAATTCGGCCACATCTTGCATAGTGCTTTCGTGGTCGACAAGTCTCTTGCGAGCAGGCTCATACGAAGCGGCATAGTAGGTTCGCTGGGGCCGCAAGTCAGGCCTCGTGGTGACATTGTACACGTCACCATCAAGGTCGCCGCCCCCCAAGCAAGAAGGAAGTGGTCGCACGCCTGTGTAGTGTTTGTTATTGTGGACGACCATAGAAGAGAAATTGCGCACCTTTGATAGAGAAGACAATGGTATTCCGCAACGACTCGCGCGCAAACGGAGAACCTGGAGGGGGTCTTCCGATGGCGTTGACTACTTGAACATCTCCGGGATGTATCGTCGGTGATCGAGATACCAGGGTGCGACCCTCCAGATAGATGAGGCCCGACTCGTGCGGAGAATCGACGCAGGCAAAAATTTCTCCCTCCTTCAGGTACCCGTGAACATCCGCAACGCCGACGAGCGTCCAACTGTCCGTCCCAGGGACCGGGATTCTCGCGTGATGCTTCAGCTCTCGCAAGACGTGGTTAACGGCGAAGGCCATCATCTGCCGCCAGAAGATATCGTTGTTGGGAGACTCGAGACCGAGCTTGTGCAAGGCAAGCATGACAGACGGGAGGCGGAAAGACGCTCCGAGACCATGGCCCTCCAGCAACTGGGCTGAGGAGTCGAGAGCCTGGACGGAGCGCTTTGCAGCACGAACCGCATTGTCCTGAAGGGTTTGGAACACTGCATGTGCTACTCCGAGACCCTCGAGAAGCATAATGAGGGGTCTGTTAAGATAGTACAGACCAGGCCTGTCAAACGCTCGCGCAATCTCGATTGTGGTGGACTGGGGAGCATCGAATTTGATCATCGAGGGGCGCAAGAGGATGGATCTGCCGGGAAGGGTGTGGTCAACACTGAGCATTCCTTTCGAGCCTTGGAAACGTATTTGGTAGGCACGGGGATATGTCCTGTCTTGACGTCCACGACGACGTCTTGCCTGCAACGCCCGCCAAATCTCCATTGCGAGCTGGGGTGAGATGGTACCAACCCCGTCCGTGAAAGCGTACTGCCCGGTCGCGTCTTTGATATCGCGACTTTGCATGACCTGTCCAACCTCCATGGATATAGAGGCGTCCGTGGCAGTGAATGCCTGCGATATCCTGGCGGCATATCGGGCGGGGCAGTAGATCAACTGCCGGTCGTAGGCCAGGTTGCGGAAGTTGCCCAGGCTCTCGATGATGGATGCCGCGTCGATAATGTGAGTGTTACCACGCTCATCGATATGGCGAAAGGGCTTGACGAACCACACCGCGTGCTCCTTCAAAGCAGATTGAGAGTATGCCAGGAAATCGAAGTGAGCGCCCGCGATAGTAATCCCTTCAAGGAGGACACGCTTGACCCTGCGATCGATGAAGCTGCGCCCGTCTACGTCACGGTCGAAGCGGAACTGCAGTCGGTTCTCGTCCTGGAAGCTCACCCGCAGGAAGCAGTCCTGATTGCGATAGTAGGTGCGCATCACGCGATTGGAGCGTTCGGGGTAAGGGCCTTCGAGGATCATAGTGGATGGGGTGACGGTGAGGTGAAGACATTGGAAAGGAGCAGTGCTATCCCCGAGGGCCGAAGGTGTGTCCAGCGGCTTGTAGACGAAGCGGTCGCGAACCTGGCAAAAAAGCTCGAATACGGCGTCCGAATACTTCGCCTGCTTCCGAGTGGCGTCGTTGAAGTAGTCCACTCCATACCAGTAGAGAGCCTTCGCCTGAGCAGCGAAGTCCCGGAGGAGAGCTGACGTGTAGTCGCGTTTGTGTTGTCGCAACACCTTGTCGATAGGGTTGCGTAGGGAAAGGACTTCTCGTAAGTCAACCAGCCACGAACGAAGCAGTGCCTCGACGTGAAACGCCACAATCCAAGGCAGGCCGCGTACCCATAGGTCGTACTGGTCGCGTAAATCCTGCGAGAAGAGGTTCCGACGTTCAATGGGGTAAGAGAAATTATTGTCGACTGGTATATGCGCAACTCGCGCGACATCTCGAAATGCATCAAGGTCTCGCAAGGAGGAACACTCCAACCGGATGGCCAAGGAAGTGTACGGCGCAACGAATTCGTGAGTTGGATCGAAGGAGGACCACCGTTGCCTTTGGGAGGTATTGTTCTGTCCTTTAGGCCCCAAATGCAAACTTGCGAATGGAGATTCCGACTCGAAGCTAGGAGGATGGTTGAGGGAGAAGAATATAACGGGGCGCATGGTTGGTTGATGAACGTTCGCGGAGACCCAATCTACCTGGTTGACACGTATGACGATGATGCGCGAGTCCTCCGACACTTCGACGACCTTGACGCGGAATTCGCGTCGATCGCCATCAAAGAGGAGATACGCTACGCCGTAGGTCTTCTCCCATTCGACCGAATACACGTTGTCGCGGCATTGCCACCCAAACTGAATAGTGGAGATCCGGGCATGGTTGGCCTGAAGCTCAGCAGCCTGTCGTTCACGTGCTTCCGTCTCGCGAGGGTCTTCGTAGGGGAGTCGTCGCACGCGTTCCAGTGTCTCACGACGCGGTTCCTTCCGGCTCTTCTCAAACTGGACCCGCATTGTTCCAAGGATGAGATGGTGCGAAGGATTCGGCCCACCGTACCAATTGAGCAGCTTCTGGGCGATCACCACCGTAGGTAGTGTGAGCGCGGCGCTCCTCCAAGCGCCCTGTCGTCTCTGTGGAATCAGGCTGACCTCGAAGTTGAACGGAGGTTCCGAAGGGGACAGGAAGAGGGGGCCGTGAAGGATATTGGATAGCTCTAGTTTGAGCTTGTGGACTGACGTCGCGAATGCGACATGGGAGAGATGGACCTCCATTCGGCCGTGGTGTGATCAGGAGTATTTGGTATAGGACTGGTACGCGATCTATGGTTACATCAGTATCGTGAGCACACACTACAGCACAGAGAGAGTACTACATAGGGAGAATATGTGGACGATGAATTGTGGAGAAGGGTGTTTATGATCTTACGTAGCAGTCACGTAACATGTGAGGACGTACTTACTGGCAGGTGGTTGCGACGATTCCAACCCAGAGGTCGACGCGACCAACAAGTCGCGTTCGGCAGGGCACACTTGCAGACCCGATGGGTTGACAGAAGTCGGCCGAGAGGTAGTATGCTCGAAAGCTCGAGATACTAGACCGGCTTTATGGGCTACCTGTTACCGCAGCACGAACAAGACAAGATCTCACGCAGGCGTGAGTACTAAGATCGCCGCATCACACCAAAGCGTTCGAACTAACAGAGTTGAACGCGGTGCACGACGTATCGAGGTCACTCACAGTGGTTATGGTGCTCGAGTTGGGATCGGTCGAGCGGGATCGGTCAGGAGGACGCGAGGGTCGTCGCTGACAGCCAATCGATTGAAACGGTACTCGTGTTTACGGTGGGAGGTATGACCCGGGAAAGAGCTGTTTCAGTTCTCTGCGCCCCGAGGCTATCTTGTCCTCGATAACCGTCTGAACAGTCGAGGGCTCAGTATACGGGTGTATGTCGTGAAGAATGGTGGGCTCACAACGTCACTGATATATCTGTTACGTTCGAACTCACTGCGAATCCAGCCAATGGTCTCCAACCTGACGGTCCTATCCGGGAGTGCTGGAGTCCCTTTCAGAACGACACAGGAGGATGGAATGGAGTTGACTGCGTACATCTTGTCGCCCTGATGGCCTGGCGGTAGAGGTTCAGAGCTCGCTGTTGGAGTATGAAATGCTTCAGGGTCAGATGACGCATAAGACAGACGTGCGTGCGTTCCGAAGGAGAACAAAGACAGGGACAGCCAGGGGCACGAAGGGTAGCGAAGGTGTTAGAGAACGGCGGAGGTCAAGTGCGGGCGCCTCTCGCGTAGAGGGCTTCCAGCAACACGGAAAAGGTCAAACTCGTCTGCACTGCAGATCCTCCCTTTCTCTCTCGTATCCTCGCACTCGTTCTCCGGCATGGCCTCACAAGATCTTGACACTGCTTCCTCCGTCGCCAACGCGCAATCAGCCTCCCCGCCCAAATCCAACCCTCTTGAAGATGTTGTAGCAGCCGTGGCCACAGTCTCCTTGCAGGACCAAGTGGCGACAAACGTCAACGAGAAAACCCCCAGTGCACCACCTCGTCCCCTCAAAGTCTACAGCCGCTATGGACTCCTTCATATTTCCAAGTCTCCACTGGTTGGCCTACCAGCGGGTATGCCCGCCTTCAAGGATTGGTTCGGGTACGTATTTCGCAGACAATCTTCTGGTCGCGCACAACATAATATGCCATGCGCGTAGTGATTGGAATGAGCAAATGGGGACCAAGAAGGAATCTGAGTCGTCTGCGACGACAGGTGCTAATCGTCGGTGCGTCCGCTTGATATTCGCTTTGTCAATGCCATTCCCCTTATTATACTCTTCAGCTTCCGCCGAGACGCGGAGGACGGTGGTATGGGCTCTCTCAACAGTCTCAAGCACACAAAACTCATCCCACCCTTTGCAGATTCTGCCCGCCCTTCCTTTCGTTCGGGGCTGTCCCAGCCCTCACAAATGGGCAATTTCCGACATCAATCCATTCGCACAACTGACCGAACTGGAGACAAGGAGCTCGACCGTGAGCGTGAACGCGATCTCCGTGACCGTGAAGGTCAAGAACGCATTAGAAACGTCTGTGCTCGCGAGTTTCGTGTCGTTCCATGCACTCATTGTCACGATGCAGCTTTCCGACAAGTATGACCGTGATCGTCTCGCGCTCTCCTCAACATCAAACCTTCGCACAAAAGAACGTGATGCTGCTCCACATCTCTCCGGCACTTCGACCTCACGACTAGGCCAGTCTCAAGGAACAGGGCGTCGTGGAGAGGGCAGGGACCCTCCCAAGAGGAAGGCAGGTGAAAGCAGTGATGATTGGAGAAGAGGTTGGTTACTCCGTGTCTTCAAGTCATCATGTCATTAAACAAATCATCCAGGTGCAGAACCTAGCAAAGCAGGTCGCGAAGATAGTACGTGTTCTCCGCGATGATCTGATTTTGGTGATTTAACTGTTTGTGCAGGGACTGACTCCCGTCGAGACCGAGAGACTCGCGAGCGACCGCGATCGCGTGTCCGAGACACTTCCAGGTCAAGACGCGACCCGTCCACGACAAGGCGTGACCGTGAGGACAGGGATCGGCCTCGGGAACGACGTGGCGATGGGGACCGCGACGACCGAAAAGACAGGGAAGATCGTCGCGACAAAGACGACCACGGGCGCCGTGACTGGGACGATGATCGAGACCGCGACCGCGACCGTGACGATCACTACGGAAGGGATGGTCGAGACCGGTACGATTATGGCCGTCGCACCAGAGATCGCGATGCAGACCGCGACGTCGACGAAGACCCCAGACGGTGGCGAGATGACGGTCGAAGAGACGAACGGATGGCTGCTCGGCGAGACCGGGAAGCACGTGAGCGAGTATGGGATCGATTCGAAGATCGTGACCGGGAGAGGCCCTCTGGCGGCGACGATAGGGACGCGCGGAATCGTCGTGGCACTGGACGCGACAGGAGGCTGGGTGGCGGTAACGACGATGCCAAGGACCGCGAGGACCGACGGGACCGAGACAAGGACCGTGAAGCAGAGCCGGCATGGATGGAGACCTACATCCCGACGAGTGCCAGCGGTGGCATTCTTGGTGGTAAAAGTGCTGACGGGGAACTGGATGGTATCCAGGCATGGAAGAAGGGGATGAAAGAGAAGGAACGGAAGGAGAAGGGTGAGATCAGCACTGACGGTGGCAAGCCTACCAACAGTCCTTCCGATCAACCGAATTCCTCCGCCACACCTGCTGCGACCGGTGCTGACGGCACCATGGATGAGATCCAGATGTTCAGGCTGATGATGAAGCGAGAAGCGGAGAAGAAAGAGGGCGACAAGAGTCAGAACGGTCTCACCAATCACACATTGGTCGAAACCGGTCCGCCAGGCCTCTCAAGCAGCCCGTCTCTCCAGAGTCAGAAGAGTGAGGGTGGAAGCGTTGCGGGTGCGTTGTTGGCTATGCTGTTCACTGTGGCTGTCAGTATGTTGACGACAAGCCGCTAGACATTGCCGCGCAACGCGGTCCCGACTTGTCGCGAGCCCTGAACCAGGAAAGCAACAAGTCATCTCCCCGTCCAGATGCCACCAATGGCGCCCCTTCAGGTGGTCCGCAGTCTGCTTTGGGTTCATTACCCTTGGATTCGTCTCGTCCTCTCGATTCATCCAGTCCGTCGATCGATCGGCCCTCAGAGACATCGCGAGTCGTTGGACCACGGATGGGACAAGTCACACCCGGTATTCCCCCTTCTTCGCTCAACTCCCACGCACTTCCGCCCGTCGACCTTTCCTCTCCGCCCCCTCCCACTAACACGTTCAACCCGCCCCCTGGTTCCCGTGTTCTTGCGCTCAAATCACGTGTCCCTTCTGGCGGTTCCGGCGTACCTCCAGCCATGAGCCAATTGCCTCCCCCAGGCATTGCTGCACCTCACGCCCACGCATTGCCTCCTGGCGCCTCCGGCCTTCCGGCTCACCTCTCGGAGGTAGTACCAAGTGAAATGCAGTTTGGTGGCCCCCGCATGACGCCTTCGGACTCGTCCCGTGGGATCAGGAGTTTCTCTCCACTCAGTACTGGATCACAGCCTAATGTGCCTATTGAGGATCTGCGGGAGTCCCTACACCTGGGGCAGATGAACGAGGGGATCCGACGGACTTCCGGTTCCTCTGCTGCTGAACGTGCTATCCTCGGACTCCCCGGCGAAGCAGGTTCGCCGTTCGGGGAGCTTGGTGGACCGCAGGCCGGGGGCTTCGCTCCTGGAGGTGTTCCCCTCGAGGCGAATCTTCCCGGTGGCGGCAACTATGCTGCCAGCAAAGGCAGCCGGTTCGCGAAGTTCTTTGACACGAAGACGAGGGAGCTGCAGAATGCCGGCCCGCGTCTCAGTCAGCAGGTTCCTGGCATGCCGCCTGCCATTCCGCATCCGAGCCAGCGGCAGGATTCGATCTCCCTCGGTGGGATGGCAGCACCGCGAGGCGAGCGGACGATGGAAGATATCTTTGCCATGTTGCAGAGCTCGACCCAGGTATGTGTCGAGACCTTGTTATGTATGTTCATACAGCAATTGACGGGCATATAGAGTCATCGTGGTTCCCCCCAGATTCCCCAGTCGGGCCGTATGCATCAAGGCGGCGGTCAGTATGCTCAGTCCAACCTCGAGCTTCAACTCCTACAGCAGCAGCAGCAACAGCTCCATCAACAACAGCTTGCGCAAGCACAAAACCGTCTTGAGTCCCTATACGACAGCCGTCTAGATGACAGGAACTTTGTGCCTGACGGTCTTGTCCCTGGTCTTCGTCCAGCACCTCCCCGCTCACGCAGCCGAGAGTCTGGCGGAGTCCTCTTCAACGAGCAAATCGACGACCCCCTTCATTTCAACGTCCAGCGGCTCACCCAACAGCGGAACATGGAGCAGATGTACAACGCCCCAATGCCTTCGATGTACAATCAGCAGGCGGCCATGCTTCGCAACGGCGGCCTTCCGATCCAACAAGGCCAATTCCGTGGCGCCTCGCCCATCTCCAGTCAGAATCCCTTACAAGCTCCCTCGCAGCGTCTCCCCCCAGGGCTGGCGAACCTCGGCGGGCGTCCGCCTCACGATCCGTCGCAGTACCTCGGCTCGGGCGTCGGCATCCCTGGCGGTGGCTTGCACGGCGCGTCACCTGCGCAGCAGGTGTACAACACCTTCACACAGGGCGGGATCGGGTTTAACGGGAACGCGCCGGTGCGTGGACCACCAGGGCCTCCGAACCCGCTCTCCTTGAACGCGATGGGTGGTTTGGGCCCGTCCAGTCTCGAGCTGCGGGCGGCGAACCAAGCACAGCTGTTGGGTCTGGCGGCGCAAGCGAACCTCGGGGGTGGTGGTGGTGGTGGGATGCGCGGCTCGGGGCCCGGATACGGGCATCAGCACGGCCCTGGCCAGCTGTCGGCGTCGCACGTCGCGATGCGCCAGCAGTTGCAGCAGCAGCAGCACCAACAGCAACAGCACATCCCTCCACACATGCTGCCCCATCTCATCCCGTCGCATTTGCAGCAGCAGGGCCTCCCTGGCGGGAACGCACAGGCGACACAGGAGCTGATGGCGCTCTTGATGGGCGGTCCTCGGGAGTGAGCTGGCTGCTGGACGAGGTCGCCGCTAGAATGGACTCGAGGCTTTTGGGCACGCCTGAGCACGCCAATGAGCGGGCCACCGAACGTGTTATGATATTGTAGTGTGCATAGCCATAACCCCTCCTCTCGTTTCATGCATCCATATTTCGTTCGTTCTTCTCATGTCGCTACGGTTATCATCTCCCTCCTCTATACCTAATCTTGACACACGCGCATACCCGGAAAACGTACAGCCCCCACGGTCACCCTGCGCGCCCCGTTGTATTCTTGCGAAGAGAGAGAGAGACGACTGTTGACATCGGGCTTCGGGGACGTCTGTACAGGCGGGCGCATATCAATATTTCGAACTATCAGCTCAGGGCAGCTAACGCTCAATTTCGGCGATTGGCAGTTGCTACGTGGGCACGGTCTCCATTCCGGGCGTATCATTCGTGTGGTGCAACGCGGGGGGCAGCTTCCATCCTGTGGCTGCGTCTCACACCTGTCGCTGTCGCTCGGACAGACTCGAGCCGCACGACAGCATGGCGCCCGCCGCGCGCCTGCGCCCGACGTCATTGCTCCCAACTTGGCAGGTTCTGGCCAGGGCTGCCGCGTGCCGCGTTCCTGATCATATCCCGATGCTTTCCCGATCTACACCCACGCAGATCTCTCTACTGTCCGTGGCTGCCTCTTCCCGCCTTCCATCCCTCGCGTGCGGTCCTACACAGCTCCTGTGGTCGAGTTTGGGGCCACTGAGCACCTCAAATGCCGCGGAGGCACAGCTGCGAGCAAGTCAGCGACGTCGCCCGACTCCGACAATCATGGAGGGCAGCGTTGGCGGGGACGCGTGCACTTCCGAGTATCTTGCTGTGGATCTGATCCGTGTACCCGGGGTGTGGCTAAAGAGGCAGGAGCGGTCCCAGAACTCGGGCGGCGTGGGAGTGTCGGGTTTGTCAGCAGAAGGCGGGGACCTCTTGAGGCCCTTTGAGGCTGCCCAAGTTGGAGGCGGGTTTTGCACCCGCGACCGCACCTTGTTCTCGTCTTCGTGGTCTTGTGCACACGTCTTCATTGATAGCAGAGGCCTGATCGCGGTCTTCTCGACCCCCTTCGCATTACTACGTCCGAGACAGCGAGAGCTTATTCTATTTAAACAATCCCGGTCCCACATGCCACCGCGGCGTTCTCCTTGAGACAGCCGTTTAGTCTTGTCTTTCCCTTGTCCAGCTTCTGCCCACTGTTTGATCCCGCCTCCCGCCCCCGCCTACTGCTAGCCTCACCTCCCATCGCTGTGTCACTCGACGCGAGGGACACGCGAGACAATAAGTGCTAGTAGTAGTTGGTCCGAAGTTGCATAGCCCTGATCGCCCTGCCCGACTGCTCGTTGTCCACTTCGTCCGCGCTAGCCATCTGCAAAGTGCAGTACCGCCCTCGGCTTACCGGCACCCAAAAGCACCCAAAATCCTCACGGCTGCTTCGAAAGCCTGCGATCATGCTCCTCCCTTTCTCGCGCGAAGGTCGTGCGTTGCACGCTTGACAAGTTCTATTACTCCCAGCGCCCTTCCCGGACAACTGTAGGGCGGCCATTGGACGGCTTCTCGTCCGTCCGGTGTGAAAGCCCGTTATAACAGCTCTTATACCCGCGCGGATTTGTATCTGATAGCCAACGCATCTCCATTCCCATCTGCTGAGCGCAATAAACCCGCGTTGGCTACGAGCTCGGGCTAGAAGCTCCTGATGGACGTCCGCCCCGCGCCCGCAGAATTCATGTGTGGCGTGCTGTACGTACAGTACGAACCTCTGCCAGCGTCGAGACGTTCAGGGCGCTGCCTTTCTCCTGCCTTTGTTGGGAGCCGGCCTCACAGGATGAGGAGGGTGATTGCCAATTGCCTGGGCAAGTACGGGAGAACGTGCACGCTTGGCACCGTGCTGTACTCGAGTCGCGGAGCCTTGATCGTCCTTGCGTTACGAGCTTCCTGGTCCCAGGCTCGGAATAACGGGACGCTGCGTGCGATCAATTGGACCCCAGCGCGGCGTCCCGCGGTGCGCCGTCCGCGTTCGGAGGATGCGCCTTCGACGATTCCTGTGCAAGAAGGCGCGCGCGGAGCGTGTGCTGGCGTGTCGCGCGGCGGCGAAGGGGTCGCTGCGAGGCCCAAATCGAGCGCAGGAAGGCACAGGAAGGGATGGGGATGGGCACGTTGCCCGCTCGCGGACGCTAGCTCCGGGGCGCAGCGCGGGAGAGGAGCGTCGTTCCCCCGGGCCCGCCGCACGACGGGCGCGGGGATGGCAGGGTATCAGAATGCAGGCTGTCAGTCGGGAGGCGTTCAGTTCCTGCACAACGTCAGGAGTACGTCAACGGCGAGGGCGTCCGCACCGTCGTGCGCTCGAGCTCGTGCGGGAGGGCGCCTTGATTGATTCGATAAGGTGACTGATGGGAAGGGGAATCCTGCGGCGGCGTGAAGAGAAGCGTTCTCGCCTGAGATGATCCTTGTAAGTGTAATTTCCGCAGACGCTCTCGTCCTCGTCTTATGTACTCGTGTACTTGTCTGCCACTCGTTCGCCGGCCGAGAGCTCGAACTCGCCTGCATCGCGTCCGCATCTGGTCATTCGCGACCGGTCAGCCGCAAGCATCCTCCGAGGTCGGACGCACCGGTGGGGATCTGAGCATACTGACATGCTTGTGCCGTGCGACCCGGCCGCTGTTCAGATCTTCAATGGCCAAGAGGCCTGGGCTGGGTTATCCTGGAATACGCTGATTGCCTGAAGCAATGATGATCCCAGCCAGGTACTGCCGCTCGCCTGTGTCGTTTGTGACGCACCAGGGACGAGCGACGTAAAATGTAGAAATGCAAAAGACCACGCAATCGCAGGTCTGCAGGTCATGGATAAGTAAGTAAGCACGAGCCTTGCTGGACAGTCTCGCGAGAGGCGAACAGATTACTCGGGCGGGTGAGGCTGTCGGACGGAGAAGCAGGAGGCTTACCTAAATCATGAGATATGAGTCGGATCTGGATAGGCAAGCTGCCTGCAGGCAGACAACGTGTTCGGTGTTCTCGCAGCTCACGGGCAGATGTGGGCCAATTGGCAAAGGATCCGAGGAACCTTGCGTACAATTAGAGTCGGCGCGCGCAAAGACATCTAAGCGGACACGCCTTTTCTGCGTTGTTGATCGACCCATCCCGCCAGCTACGTTTCACCGGCACCTCCACCTCACCTTGAAGTACGCGGTCGTCGACAGTAGACGTAGCTCTCCTCTTCCTCCTGCGCACACCGACGAGCTTCCTCAGGCAGCTTCGTTGGTCATCGCTATCGAGTGCTGAATAGGTCACCTTCTCTGGTCACCGACTTCTCCGCTCACTACCTCCCCCCTCCTCCCTCCTGGCACCAGCCTCCGTGTGGTTTTCCGCTCGTCGTGGATTACCTCGTGTTGGTCGCCCCCTCCTCATAGAAGACGGCAGCTTTCGCCCGAAGTCCCTCCTTTGCATCTACAGTCACTCCTTCGGTCTCGATCGGGTCCCCCCTTCGACGCGCCATAATCAGCAAGAATTTTAATCACAAGGTCGGCCTTTAATTCCCTGGACCCCGCATCCGTTCGTTGTGTGGACGCGCAAGAAAGCTAAGTGGGCAACTGCGCATGTGAGTGGCCGGGCGGTGGAATGGGAGGCGGGGGATTGGACGGCGCTGACGGGGCTTGTTTATGCGACAGTTTTGCAGAGGCAAGACCGGTCGAATCGCAAGAGTCGATCGTCATCGACATCGATACAAGAGACTGGAAGGCGCACGGAGGGGATTTGCGATCACAGTGAGTGTTGTCAATATCGGCTTCTCTGCGGCGGCGTCGTGGAACGTGGGGCGTGGGAACGGGAGGGCGCTCGCCGATCGCGCGGACCCGCGGGCACAGGTCCGTGGCTGCAGCCATCCTGAGTGCTCGCATCCTGCGTGCGCGTGCGCTCTCTCGCTCTCGCACTGCTCCATTCTCTGCTAGTTCGGGGGCGCTCGGGGCACTCGGGGCTCGCGCGCCGCGACTGTCATCGGACGGACGGCGGCGGGGGCGAGGGCGATGACATGGCCAAGGTGAGCGGTGGAGAGACCTCACACGAGGCATCTGATGCTGTGACGAGGCCCTGGTCGATAACATCGGGATTAATCTTTGGCGGGGCTCGTTATTATCGGATTATTATCCCTCGTTTTAGGCCGCTGTAGTCGCCATTGTCCTTCCATCAACTTTCCGCGCCTATTGACACGCCCCGAGCCCCCGGGTCCCTTATATCTCTATTCGTTCTCCCTCCCTCGTCCTCCCCGCCCAGGTTCGACGTTTGCAACGTTCTCCTCCTCCTCCTCCCCGACGCCCCGCTTCCCTGCTCCCTGTACATCCGCCTTACGATTCACTCACGATCTTTATCACGCCCTTTACAGCTTCCTCGCTGACTTCTCCATCTCCGGCGTCTGCTCGACCACCACCACTCGCGACTTCCGCAGGATTTGCATGATCATTCCATCTCCCAGTGAGTTTTTCCTCGCCATATGCGCCCTTTGCTCTTTTCTCTGCCATTTGTTGGACCGTATTGTGATCTGGGGTCTGTTTCTGAGTGTGACGATCGGACGCGACGTCTCTTTCGCGTGGATTTCGCCCCCCGCCGTGAAATAGTACTCATGTTCAACCCGTACACTCCCTACCCCACGCTTATCTCTCCTCACGCCCCCATTCCTCTGCGTTGACCTCCTCAGCATACCGCCTTCTTGATTACTCGCAAAGCCCAGCACTTGTCACTCACAGCGGTCGACTATTTCGCGACATTCACTCGTTTAGTCTCAGCTCTCGGCTCGCGCGACTTTAGTTGGATCGTCCCCTTCATGATGCCTGTCGTACCGTCTCCTGTTGACTTGATTTCTCACATGACCTCTTCCTCGTCCAGCCATTCGGTAGCAGGTCCCAGCTTCCCCCGTTCAGTTCATCCGGATTCCACTATGAAGGACGTCTCGAACTCGTCTCGGGCTTCCCGCCCTTCCGCTTACCCCAGGAAGAAGCCGTCACCGTACGGCGTCTCCAAGTCCTCCCGGCGACAATCACCACTTTACCCCCCTTCATCTCTCGTAAGGAAGACTCCCCGCGCGGCGAAAGCGGAGTTGATGGCGCAGCGCCAGAGGTACGCACAGATCAGTGCACTCAGGCGAGAGGGCATCTACCTTGAAGAAGAGTACCATGAAGAGGTCCGCGCGTATATGCACGAGATGGAAGTGAGTTGCACGCGCGAACTTCTTCTGTGCGCCCCAATGCTGAGATGCGACACCCGTAGCGGTTAACGATGTCCTCCGTGTCGTCCATGGATCAGCAACCAGAGATCCGATGGCATATGCGTCCATGTCTCGTCGATTTCCTCGTCGAGCTCCACTTCATGTTCCGCCTGCGCCCTGAGACGCTGTATCTCACGCTCAACATCATTGACCGCTACGTCTCGAAGCGTGTCGTGTATGTGAAGCACTACCAGCTTGTCGGCTGCGCGTCGTTGTGGATCGCTGCAAAGTTCGAGGATGCGAAGGAGCGCGTTCCGACCGTGCATGACTTGGCGCAGATGTGCCAGGAGACTTACGACGAGTCGGCGTTCATCCAGATGGAGGGTCACGTTCTGTCGACCATCCAGTGGACGCTCGGTCATCCGACGGCCGAGTCGTGGTTGCGGATCCTGTGCTGTGGTCCTATCATCGAGGAGCAGAAGGTACAACACGTCGCGCGTTTCCTCATGGAGATCACGCTGTTCTACCGCGAGTTCGTGCAGTACCCTTCCTCCGCGATCGCACTGGGCGCACTCTCGCTCGCCCGTTACCTCTGTGGCAAGGGACGCCGTATCTTCGAGGAGACCGAGGAATGCCTGGAAATCGTGGACCACCTGGACAACCGGTTGGCCAAGCACGCGAACGACCTCTCTGAGACGCTCGTCAAGAAGTACTCGTACGCGTTCTACTCCAAGGCGGCAACCTTCGTGCTCCAGTTCTACCTCCAAGGCGGACGGTTCCAGCGTCAACCACTCGTCACCCTTCCGATGACGCCTGTACGGACCTACTCCCCCAAGGTCTGCACGCCCATGAGCGTCTCCACGACGGCATCAGACTTCTCTGATGACATGCCGGTGACGCCCTCGAGCCCGATACTTTCCAGCGACGCCTTCTCTGGCTCGTACATGTCGGACGACAAGGAGAACTTGCCTTCACCAAAGTTCGAGCCGGTGATCAACAAGTCTCTCATCGAGCAGGTTCCGGAGCAGTTCCTCCCACACGACTTCGTCGCGTACCAGAGGCAAGCTCTGCACAACCTCAACGTGTCATCACCGCGCCCTGCGATGGTCTCATGAGAATTGCTCTTCCGACATCCACGCCCACCCTCGCTCCCCGTCGTTTCGCCATCGTCACCGCCGCCTGGTGTATAGGTTGTAAAAAGCTTTCTGACGCTTTCCTCCATCCTGCATTCCTCTCGTCGCACAAAATGTATCACCACATCATACACGTCGTTCATCGGCATCCTCACAAGCATTCGGTCCCGACATCATCATCAACATCGACCCATCATCCATGCATTCATTCCCCTGCAGTTGTCTCTCGTGTTCCTCTGTGCCAGACGTTGTCGCCTATACGAGTACAAGAACGAAGTCGAATTGGACGGCTCCATCCAAGAAGCACCGTCGTGTACGCATCTTGTGTACGATTACGGACCCGCGCAGTCCTCGGTGTACCCGTCGTTCGTCTGGATTCTGGCACTGGCTTTCTCTTCCTCGCGAACACTGTTCCGAAGCCGTTCATACATATCCTACCCTATGCATTCCGCCCTTCCTTTGCGCACCTCCTCCGGATCGCATCGCGCGACGAACCAGGTTCCTTCATCGTTCCCGATCCAATTAAAGTCGCCGCCTTCGTTCTATCTTATTCTTCACGTTTATTGTACATTCTTCCCCGTCCGCGTCGTCAATCAGCACTCCCGATCCCGTTGCGCATTGTGTCATATCATCCGTTTAGTCACCCTTTCCCCGTCATTCTCGTCAATGTCGCAGCATCCGAACCCACAATCACTGTCGTAGTCTTGAGCCTGAAGGGCTCGCCGCACTGTTCCGCGCAACTCCTGTCGTTTACATTACGAAGTCAATCGTGCATCCAAATTATATTATTGTGTACAGCTCGTCGGCGGCGCAAGGAGGCCCCCCACAAGACGACGCCCAATATCGCCCGCGACACGCACGTTGTCGGACGACGTCAACGCCGCCACGGTTTCACCTTCACTAGTCCCGCCTGGTGCGTTATCTCCCTGCCTTAGCATCGATCTGCTCGGAAATTACAATTTACAGCCCCGTCCATTGCTCGCAGACAAAATGACACGCTGATCACGCTACACCGTGCTGCGGTGGAGGAGGTCGGTCCCAACACAGCACAAGGCAGCGTTCGCGATCGGGCGCGGACGTGTTCTGTTCTTTCCATGTAACCAGGGTGAGGTGAGAGATGCTCTGGGCTTCACACACGGAAGACCCGGCGAGAGCGCGTCGAAGGCCCGAAGGCCCGCGCGGTTTGTATTGCCCAGGCACGGGGACCACGGGAAGAATGATGCTGGGATGGCGTTCGCTGCTTCCCCGGCCGCTCGCGCTGTGATGTGCACGGGGGAGCGGTGCACGCTTTGTCCGCGAGCACAAGTGCACCCGTGCGCACTCGTTGGCGCGATGGAGAGCAGTGATGGGAGGGGTCGAGGATGGTCGAAGGGGGTCGAGAGGTCTTGTGCCGCCTCGTCAATCGTAAGTACACCGAGTCGAGTGTAGCTCCTTGTGTTTCTCCAGGCTTGATTCGGGATTACCCCAGGTCTCGGTTGAACATTCCGCGTCGGCCTTCCATGACGAATCACCCGGCCCACATTAGATCGCCCGGCCCAGGAGAGAGGAGCGTGGCCGGTGCACCGCTATCGTGTCGGCAAATGGGGAGGTTCGATCATGCACTTATCGGTCGACGGGGGAACTTGGCGTATGCACGTCGCATGTGCTCCGCCTGCTGCGTCCTCTCGCTACGTGCTCGCCGGAGAAGCTCACGCCTCGGGCTCGGTGCCACTCGCTACGCGGGAGGATGGACGTGCGGGCATGATGCCGTGGTGAGATGTCCGCTTGCGTTATTTCTGTCGCCGTGGCGGAGGAATGGTGAACCACAGTCTCGCAGCTGTTCTAGCCTGGCGGCGAGCCAGGTACCTTCTCGCGCCGATCGCGTTGCCACTGTTCGCGCAACGCGTGCATGGGAGTGGTGCGTCGCTGCGAGGGCACGCACGGAGAGATAGGTGCGAAGGGCGTGCCTGCAGGTACTCGGAGTTACTACTAACTCGTTGGTACAATACCCAGCAGGAACTGAGCATGAGGGACATCAAGCATCACGGTCCCGAGCAATCGTTGATCATTGGCATTGGTCACTGCGCACGACGTCGTCATAACCCCCTCATCAATGACGCGCACCCATACAGCCGCAGCGGCGGATGTGCGAAAGGGACGCTCATGCGGCGTCGTGGAGGCCGGCGCAGGTCTGATGTACACTTTTTAGCTCCTGGACGATCACTGAACCCAGTGTCTTGGAGCTCGTGGATTCTAACGCTTTCGCAAAGTTATTGTACATACAGAACATAACGGTACACATTCATCATATCTTCCCCCTTGTTTCCCCTGTGCCGACCAAACCGGCGCATATCTATACCCCCGGAGGCTCGAGCATGCTGCCCGACGTCGACAGCACGCCATTAATGATCCAAGGTAAGCACGATCCGGAGCGTACCCATCATGCCACCACCCTCATCATTCGAGGTCCACCGCTCGCGCCACCCGGCAAAACACACTGCGGATGGCGTTGTCGTCGATGTTGACATGCTCACTCGAGCACCCACTCGTTCTCGGTCCGCTTGATGGTCACGGGGCGCTTCTCGTCGAGACTGATACGACCGGCGTTGAGGATGGCGGTGGTGAGGATGGTGTTCGCGATGGTCGGGAACCCGTGTTTGTCGTACTCGCCGGGCTGGGTGAGGCCTGCGTTCACGCTGCGCGCTGCGTCGATGAACTTCTCGATCGAGATGTAGCCGTAGCCGCGCTGGCCGTCGAAGTGCCCGCTCTCAGACGGCGAGTACTTCATGCTGTCGGACGTAATGAGTAGGGTAACGAATTTCGAAACCCATCAGGAACCCGTCAAGTGCGATCGGTGAAATTGTTGCGGAAAATCGAGACATCGGTTGAACGGGTATGTGAAAGGCGGGAGGATGAAGGGATGCAAAGTTGGCAGAGCGTTTGCGCGATTCCAGGAGGAGATATATTCAGTCCGGGATGAGCGGGTGATATCACCGGTAAAGCACGCACTAGAATGGGTTGTACCATGCCTTCCCAGTCTCATCATTGACGATGTCGTAACCACGGTGGGCTTGGTCGACGTTGATCTCGCCCTGGGAAATTGCGGACAATTACCATTAGACGGACATGATCGCAGTGATGATTAACGCAAGCCCAGGGTTGCGCCCACGACGCAACACATCGCACAACTGATATGGTTTGTGTAACGCACCTTTTCGGCCATATAGTACCAGTGCTGCGCGGTGTGAATGCCCGCTTTGAGAGGCGCAGTCCACGACGCGGTATATACGGCGGTCCCCTTGTGCTTCGGACTTGTGAGGGACTGCCAGTCGACGAGGAGAGTAATGGTGTCCTCTGTCTGGGGGACGCAGTTGAACGGCTCGCTCGTGGCAATGCCGGTCGCAGCACTAGCAATGACACGCGTGGGGACGGCCCTATCTTGCATCATCCAGCAGTGGATGTCGATGTGGTGCGAAGACAAATAGTAGCTGATGGCGTTGCAATTCTTTGAGCATCGATATCAATATAACTTGTAGGCTAGACCACGCACCTGATGTCCGAGTCCTTACCGGCCCATGCACGGAAGGTCTCCAGCTGGCTCTTCGGCTGGCTCATCCATGCGCTGAAGAAGTTGAACTCGCCCAGAGAAGCCGCCCGCGCTTTGGCGTCGCTGTAGACGGGGTCGAAGCTAACCAGCGAGCTATTAGGCAAGTCAAAGGTGAGTGTCACGATGGGTCCTCACCGCTTGTGATGCTCGACGAAGCAAACCACCCCCTTCTTCTGAGCGGCAGCCACGAGTTCACTGTGGTGCTTGAGAAGTTGCACAGCGGGCTTCGTCACGAGCACGTGCAGACCACGCTCGATCGCATAGAGAGCAATCGGATAGTGAGTACCTAGACGGGGTGGTGTCAAACAAGTCCGTCATGCTGCGCGAGCATCCTCACTATCTGGCGTGAAGATGATGACAGCATCTCCGGGGGACAATTTGTCGATGGCAGATTTGTCTGTGGATTCAATGTTCGTGAGCTTCCCCAAACGCCAGGTAGATAGCCAGTGCTTACACGCTTCCGGGTTGACAGAATCACCTTCTGGGTATGCATCGAAGCTGTGAAGGGATACATACTGGGCTCTTGGATGAACGACACGAGACGTACGAGACATCCATGTCTTTGTAGACATTCGCGATGTTTTCCTGGAGATGCTTTCGGATTGCAGGGAACTTGCCACCGTTCACACCGACCATGCTCAAGCCACCGAGCTGCACAAGGCCTCCATAAGACATCGCAGAGTGGGAGCAGACGCAAACTGACCTTGCCCAGTCTCCGCAGATCGAAGCATGTCAGAGCGACGACCTTGTGTATGTGTCAGAAGCAAGATTGATCTACATGAATATGGCACCCTTACACCGATCTGCGAAGCTCGCTCAGCAGGTTATTCGGCTGCATGAGGTTGATGAAACTCACCTTCTTGTCCGATTTCGAGGCGCCTGCACCAGTCCATCCGGTTGTGTACTCCCCCTACGTAGGCTACATATCAGCCGCCACGACAACAAGAAGGCGAGCTGTTGACGCACAGTACCACCTAGAGATCAAGGTTGATCAGCTCGTGTTCCTGGTCAAAACGCAGTGCACTCACACATCAAGACATTAAGTTTCTTCAAGTCGGTCGACATCGTGAAGCGCCAATTGAGACAGCGAGGAGGGACAAGGATGGATGTGCCATCAAGGAGCAACGGAGACTGTATATAAATCCGACCGCTCCCGAGGTTTGTGCTTCGCGTTGAGTGCTCTGGAGTCTGGAGAGTCTGCTGGGGTAGGGGTCGGACCGACTCTCCCGGCGGGCCGGCAGGCCTGTCTCCTCTGCGTCCCGAGGTGAACGCCGCCACCACAGAATGAGACGGACTTGCCACTGCTTGACTTCTCTCCGCGATCACGCGTCTCGTCGTCCCAGAGCTCTCGTGGTCACTCATGCGGATCCACAATATCTTGCGCACGGCACTCAACTCGGAGCCTGTGTTCCCACCACGGTTGCGCCGAAAGTTCAGGTGATGGCCTCACCCGGTTGCCCTGGGTCTTCGCAGGACATTCTCGAAGCTCAAGTCGCACAACGTGCGCAAGGAAGACAAGAGGATCATAGCTATACTTATGTCGGTCCTCATGAGGCAGCAGACTCACTCGACCACCGTCTGGAAGGATTCTAGCGGAAGTAATCTGCCGCAGTCGCCGTGCGATCGAGGGGTTCGTGGGGACAGACATTGAGGTGAGCATAATTACTTTGAACCCTCCTGACCCCATGGCCCATGGTGTCTATCCATCCCTTTGGTGAAGCTCTGCTGAGCCCGCCGCTCCTTCCGCGCAGCGGTAGCTCCGACTATGTGACCTCCGAAATGCGATATCGTCGTCCCCTTATCCATGGCCTTCACCGTGTCCCGGTCGTCGGTAAGTGATATCTCGCCCTTTGACCTGCCCCATTCCGATACATGCGTGGCGTATATGACCGACCTCTGGTTTGATGATGAACGCGCATGGGCTCTCGGCTCCGTGGACAAAGGTAGGAACGCAGACGGGAGATCGAGGCTTCAGCGCCGAGCATGCACAGGAGGAGGTGACGACTGGGTCATGGTGGATGCCTGGAGGCGAGGGCAGGCGGAAGAGGGCAGGAGGAGGCGTGCTTGGACGTCGTGGCCAGAGTCTGCACAGCTGCACTACAGTGGACATCGCGACAGAGGTGAGCTCAGAGACGCCCTCCGGCCGGAATGGATCGAGCGCCGGCGTCCCCACGTGGCGGAGGCGCGTTTTAGGAAATAGTGACGTGCGGCGTGGGCCTCTCTGGAGTCGAGTCGTGCACTCTCAAAGGCCGTCCATGCTTGATATCACGACACTCAACTTCATGCACTCACCATGGCGCAGCCCGCCCCCTCCCCTACTCCCAACGTCCTCAAGCCTCCCATCACTCTATCTCCCCCCTCTCATGTCGCCAATCCCATCTTCTACCCTCGGAAGGAGTTTTTGCGCGACCAGCCACGCATAGTATCCTCCTTTGCTCTCCTCACCTTCGCCGGGCCCGGTCTCGTCAGACTGTACAGCTTCCCGGACAGCGTTGTCAATGCCCTCCGACGTCTTTTCGAGAACTCCAAGCTCATAGTCGGTTGCCGCGAGAACGTCGCCAACCACTTCTTCGAGTTCTCGCTCGAGCACAAGCCATGGGCCAACGTCAGGAGTCTGGTCGCCGAGAAGCTCATTGTTGCCATTCTTTCCGTGATCGTTCAATACGGATGGTCTTTCTTGTCCACCGTCGAATACGCGAGAGAGCAAGATGATCGCATTGCACTCGCGTTCTCGAAGCCTACCACCGCTCCCGTCAACTCGTCTATACCCGTCGTCCCCAACGGGTCTGTCAGTACGCTCCCGTCAAGTGGCCCTATGCTGTTCGCCATCTCCTTCCCCTCCACCGCTTTACTCCGTGTCATCGACCCACCGCTGCCATTGACTCCTGCCATCCTTCAGGCGGTCAGGAATGCGTGGCCGCGCGGGATTGCTTCTGAAAAGAAGATCGGAGAGTCATACGAGTTCAAGCTGAAGGGCTACAAATGTATGTGTATATGTCCATCGCACTGCAGTCGTCGTCTCATGGAAGCATTACCCCAGGGTTCCAAGAGAACACGTTCGCCGTAGACTCCTTGCAACAGATTCTATCTCTACTCAGTGCTCTGGACCGTCATTCGTTCTCCTTACTCACTTCGTTGACCTTGGGTAGTCGATCGAGGACACGAGATTTCTGGATCTTCACAGGTCCTCCCAACGAAGTTGCCTCGATTGAGTCTCCACCTGCAAGCCCTGCTGGCTCAAGTCTGGAGTTGAAGAGAGAAATTACCCCACTAGGGTAAGCCCTCTTCGTTTTCGAGCTGATATATACTTCAATCATTTCGCCAGGCCTCCGCCTGACGGGCAGCATGCCAGGGCCATCTCGCCTCTCATGTCTTCGCCTCTCAAGCAGGTGACACCCAGTCACAGCAACAGCAGCAACAGCAAGTTGAGGAAGCCGTTCCCAAAGGCTCAGCTGCCTCTGGCATTCCAGTCCGATAGCTCATTGAACGATGGTGGACGACTACCGAGCGAGGTTGGCAGTGTAGACATGACGGGTGTTGGCACAGCCCACCACAAAGTAGGCAGCCAACCTCATACACCCGATGTGTTCTATACCACTGCTCCGGTCAAACCTGGTAACGTCTATCAGCAAGAGTTCAATCCTTGGAATCGGTCCGCTGCCCCACCTGCCCTCACCGTCAATCTACCCGGTCCTCAATTCCTGTCTCCTTTTGGACGGACGCATTCAAGGCATTATTCCATGTCGTCCACGGATGATCCACTTCTTCGCGCGTCTGTGCAAGATTCACCATACGACATCGCTCGTCAGAGTTCAAGCTCAAACAACTCTCGGGCACGCCGAGCTTCGTCTCCACTCGCGGGTTCCCCTCTCAACGTCGTACCCCAATCTCTCGATGCTGCGGCTGCAGCCGCCGAGACCGGGCCCATCCAGCGTCACTCTGCGGATGGTGTTCGGCCTGATTCCCTGACCCCTCCTCTTCTCAGTCCGGGAGCGTTCCGCGACTCCGCCTTCTCTTCAAGCACCGGCTGGCGCTCAACCGAGATTCCTATCACCTGGACTGGGAAGGAGCCTGAAGATGCTCACCGGCCACCAACGCACACCTTTCCCTCGCGCATGGCCCCTCTTGGTCCGCGCGAACGGAAGGCGAGTGGTGGTGCACGCAACGAGCTGCAGGCCGTGTCGCCGCAGGCCCAGCTGGAGAGGCGCGGGTCCAACGGCCCGGCGATTCCTGGCGCCTGGGCTCCGACTCCAAAGGAGGAGAAGGGGCAGGATGACGTCGTCAGCAACGGTGGAACACCTCCACTGACCACCAGCTCTAGTAGTCCAAACAGTTCCACCATGATCCCGCCTACCATCAAGGAACAGCCGAGCCAAGAGGGCGACGAGCTCGCGAAGGATGGCTCGTTGCCGGTGAAGAACGTCAAGGTCGGGCAGCCACGGCATCATAAGGAGGCGGAGGGAGAGGGTGCGCGGAAGAGCGAGGCGGCGTGGGTCGGCAACACGTTGGATAGGCAGACGATCCCGCCGAATGGTACGGCGCACAAGGCACCTCCGTCGGGTACTCCCGCCCCATCTGCAGGTGCACCGGTGACCTCGGCAGCAAATGGGCACGCCCACCACAAACGTCCGGATGCACCTCGTTCGAACTCCATCTCGGAGGGATGGGTGCTTATCAATGTCGACGTCAAATCCAAGGCTGCTGGTACTAGTGCGAGAAACTCCGGTCAGAGCGGTCCCCATCCCCCGCCGCTCAAGCACCAACGGAGCCAGTCCGACTCGCGTATCCCGACGGTGCACTCGTTGGCACAGACGACCGCTGGCGCAGGCAAGTCGACAATGTCTCCCGCGGCCAAGGCGATCGTCATGGTCGACGCCATCGGGGTGAAGGAGACCGAACGGCAGAAGGCGCAGTCGGGAGGGAAGCTGAGGAGGCTGCTCGGCCGCTCAGGGGACAAGTCCACGAGTCATACTCCGGAGGCGAGTACCTCGAGCACGGCGCAGCAGCCGGCCAAGGGGCAGGCGGTGCAGACGCAGGGCAATGGTGCGGCGCAGGCTTCGGCGAAGGGCAAGCACGTCTCGCAGACGACGAAGGGTCGGAAATGAGGCCCGCGTTTCGCCATACCCCTCGAGCGGAGGCATCTAGACTCGTTTCTTTCGTTCATCTACGTTCTTGCATGGATCTTGCGTTCTTGTTTAGATGGTGAGTCTTGCGCACGTCCGGTGCTGTGCCAGGTTGTGTATCTGACAGGACTCAGTGTGTTCATCGCCGTGTTACGCAGTCGCTCCCTTACATGCTACATCTATTCACTCACAGTGACATTCTGCGCGAACACATACCCTAATATGCCTCTCCGTTGACGCCTCTTCATGACACTTACGACCTGTACTCTGTACTATACCTCGTGGATCGCTTGTATGAGTGCTCATCGAACTGTGCTTGTAAAGTACGCTCCGTTGTAATCCATCGTTCATTGTATGAGTACTAGGTTATCGCTGTGTATGGTTGTTGTTGGCGATCACGACAAGCCTGGCTAATGGCGAGGACAAGACGGTGGGTACCATGATCCCGTACACGCGCGTCTGAGACGATTCACGGGCGGTTCGACCACCATCATCTCTCCACCATACATAAGGTCCGAGCCAGCCTTCCTGTGTTCGCCTCGGTTGGAATGAGCGCGATTGAAGTGCTATCATTGTTTGCCCTCGCCCCACATGGGTCTACCTGGGACATGGTGGCGGCCCAATCCTGCACGTGACCGTTCCGACGCGTCAAGAACTGGTCCCCGTTTGTCGCAGCAGCATGTCCGCGCGGCCAGACCGGCCAGCGCAGATCAAATCCTCGGCACGACTCCATGCGTCCCTCGTAGGACGCTGCGCTCCCGAACACTTCCAACGAGCGCATTATGGTGGTTTTGTTCGGGATGGTCCAGGAAGTGAGACGCGGACTGAATTGATGACTTGCCTCTAATCCACCACCATGCCTCTCCGAGACCTTGTTCCTTGAGTCACCCGGATACGTTCAGGCGGTCACCGCGACAGCTTGCTTGACACAATGCATGTTTGGAGATCCTACGCCACTAATCGTGGTAACACCTGGTATAAATCGACCATGCCGCATACCCCCACATCTCCCGGAGCGCGTGTCAGGACATCGGCATGGATATGGAGCCCGCTTCTTGTCGCGCGGAGGTGTCGAGATGGATAGCCACGCCAGTCGTCCCATGCACCACCCGACTCAGTGAGGTGGACGCGGAGATGTGGGTGAGAGCCCGACGGGTAATCTGGGGTCGATCTGAAGTGAGCCTGGGTATCCGCCCGCCCTGGCGGGGGAACAATCGGATATGACGCCGGGCACCAGCACAGCGCAGCAGACAATGAGCAGGCGAGGACAGGCGACGCGCGAGCCGGGGAAAGAGGGCGGGGAGGTGATGGTTGTCGAGAGGAGAAAGAGGACGGGCTGAGTTGGAGGCGGCAAGAGGGGACAGGTGGCTGAGCGTGGAGGCCCTCGGGAGACGCACTGCTGCAAAAATGCGAAGGGGACCGCTTCACGCCTTCGGATTCCAACCTAGCCACCTGCCGCCCCCCTCCCTCCTCCCTTCCCCCGTCTCTTCCTCCCTCCCATCATCTCCCTCCTCCCCGCTCCCCGCCCGCTCCCGCCATGCCCACCTGCAGGCGCAAACGCGTGCTCCTTACCGAACCCTCCCCGGCCCTTCTGGATGCCCTCAAGAACGACCCAAACAGAGAGGTCTTCTACCTCGCGGACACCGGGGAGATCTTTGAGAATTACGAGTACGTCCACAACCCATGTGTTCCTCCCCGGCCCATGCCTGATTGCCTCTGCAATCCCTTAGTGCATATGCGGCCCGGATGTCCTTCTATAGACAGAAACAGTTCCAATGCGAGGTGACTGGAAAGAGCGGCCTGGACTACTTCCAGGCGTTGGAGAGCGAGCGGCAAGAGGCCCGTACGATGCACTCGAGGTTTCCCGACCAGCTGAAGGCTGCCGTTCTCAAAGCAGTTCAGTGGCGTAAGTACAACATGTTCTCGCCTGGTTTACGTGTCTTATGTACCGGCAACTATACACCAACCATTCAGAGGTTATGGGTCGCCTCGACCACCTCGTAGAAGCCGTATATGATCGGTTCAAAGACCGATACTACCCGGACGAGAGTACGTCACTCCTACTTGCTCGTCCATTCACGTCTCCGTTATGTCCGGGTTGTCTAACCTCCGCCTATCTATGCAGAGGTGTATGTAGACATCAAAGGAGAGAAGTACGTGCCTCTACTTCCCTAGCCATTCACTCCCCGCTCATGTTCGGTTGGTACGTAGGTTCCTTGCTCGGGTCCTCCAGGTGATTCCGCCCAAAACCTCTGCCCCTACACCACGAAGTCCCGTACCCGTGGCGTCAACGTCGACATCCTCTTCTCCTCTCTCAGACGCACCTGCAGCAATACACAAGGTTGCTGAGGACCTCAAGATTCCGGTCAAGGACTCGATAGTCATGGACGATCCAACCAAGTACGTCTATCATGTTCAGGTGCTGGACGAAGAGAAGCAACCGGGCTTCGCCCGGAACCACGAGAAGAGCAAAGGGAAGGAGACGAGTCGCGGCCAGTGGCCCGGCACCGTGATAGATGTCCAAAGTCAGATTATGAGGTATGGTCCTTTGTTCACCATCGTGAAATCCTGGTACTTATAACACTCTCTAATCAGTCGGGACCGGCTCGCGTTCTCGAAGTCAATCCTCCGCCGTTTCATCCGTGACTGCGTGGACCGTGACGCAGCTGTAGCGTCACCATGGACCGTCAAACCCGCTATCGCCGCACGCTACGGCGTGAGCAGTATCATGCCGGATGAGATCAGGAAAGGCGTTGAGACATTGAAGAAGGGTGAGAGTGACAAACGAAAGAAGGTATGGGAGGATAAGGAGGGCCCTGCTGCGAAGAAGCGCAAACAGATGGCAGAAGAGAAAGGTGCGTGAATTTGGGCCTGCGTATGACATGACACAATGTGCTCACTTGTGACCATGTGTAGCTGAGAAGGAGAAAGCGATCGCACTCGCCGTCGCAGAACAGCGGCAACGGGAAGAACGAGAGCGAGCTGAACAACAGCTCAAAGCTAAAGAAGAGAACGACCGTCTGACCGCGGAGAAGAAGAAGAAAAAGCCAGTACGATACCCAACAGAGGATCTGGACGTCGTTCTGAACGACAAGGACAAGCGAGCTGGTATGAAGGTCAAACGGCCAGTACCCAGTAAGCTTGCCATGCCGTTTGGGGAGGATCAAGAGACAAACGCGGCGTTCCTGATGTCATGGAATTTCCTCGTCGTTTATGGGTACGTGTCTGGCACGAGTAGCATGTGGCGGCGTTGTTGACGCACGATGCAGTCAACCATTACACATGTCTTCCTTCACTATGGATGATTTCGAGGGCGCCCTGCGGCACTCCGTCATCGAACCGCACTGCCAATTACTGGCCGAGATTCATGCTACTCTGATTTACAACCTGCGCACAGTCCCATTCAACCGACATAGCGCAATCATGTCCCTAATGAATCTCAAGGATGAGCAGGGCGACGACGAGTTCTTAGGCGTGACAATGGATCAACTAACGGACGCGATGGTGGACGTGGGCAACAACTGGGAGCGGGCACCTTTACGGCACGCGGAAGGACGCGAGGGCTGGGAAGAGTCTATGGTTGGCTGTCTGAAGGATGTGAGTACTGCAGTGTATTGTCAAGCCATTGTCGGTCCTCATGCCACATCGACTGCAGCACGCAACCATGGAGAACTTCGCTCGGCTGCGAGAGGTCCTGACGCGGCTGCTCTTTGCTCCGGAACAGTCCCAGCCCCCAGAACCGTCGAGCTCAGCGGCCCCTACACCTGCCGCGAGCCCTGCGCCTCTGCGTCTCTCCATACCTACGGCGCCTGGCCAGCTCTATCACAAACTTCCACCCAGGGACCGTGTCGCCATCATCTCATTCATGTGCAACCTTGCTGTCTCGAGCAAGGCCATCCACATGCACATGGAGACGTGCGAGGAACAGCTTACTGCGTTGCGGAAAGAGAAGATCGAGGTGAACCGCACGAAGAAGCAGTAGTACGTGTTCAGTCTCCGGTCCACCGCCTTCTATGCTCACCATTCTTTCCGTCATAGCCTCGAAGAGATGGCCGCTCTCCAGGGCGAGGCCAAAGCCAACGGGAACCCCGACGGAGACGTGACCATGCACGACTCGTCCGACCTCTCCGACGTGCCCAACTCGGA
Organism: Earliella scabrosa; assembly: GCA_022605405.1. Classification (NCBI taxonomy): domain Eukaryota; kingdom Fungi; phylum Basidiomycota; class Agaricomycetes; order Polyporales; family Polyporaceae; genus Earliella; species Earliella scabrosa. Next base: position 649,282 of record JABYQQ010000003.1, on the reverse strand, counting down.
GAACGAGACCGCCCCGCGCCCGGCCGCAACGCGCCGCACCGCTGCCAAGGAGCGCGAGGCCGCTCGTGCAAAGGCGTTGTCGGTCAAGCACGCTATCGCGGAGCACCGCCGACTGGACGAGGAAGTGAACAAGCTCGAGCGGCGGCTAGAGGGCATCGAACGCGAGTTCCGCAAGCTGCTGGGCTCTGTGCGCGTCAAGCCGCTCGGGCGCGACCGGTTCTACAACCGCGTGTGGTGGTTCGACGGCATGGGCGCGGCGTCGCTCATCGGCTCTGGGGGGACGGTGCAGTATGGGACGGGCAGGATCTTCGTGCAGGGTGCGAGCGAGTTTGACGTGGACCTGCTGAAGAGGCGCGAGGAGAATGTTGATGAGAGGAGGAAGATCGAGGAGGGCCCTGAGGGCATGCTGGGTGCGAACGAGTGGGCGGTGTTCAACGACCTTGAGGAGGTACGACACGACACTATCATGTTCATCCAGTTGCTGAGGTGGACTCACCGATCCTACCATAGGTGCAGGAGTTCCTAGCCTGGCTGAACCCGAAGGGCGTGCGCGAGCTCGCGCTCAAGAACGCGCTCACAAAGTGGTGGAACCATATCGCCCCAGGGATGCGGCGGCGCGCAGCGGTACGTGCCCCTCTCCTCCCGCCTCCGGACAGCGAGACCGATGGCGTGTTGTCGCAGGACCTGAACGCGAACGCGAAGATCCCAGAGGCGCGGCGCAGCACGCGCAAGCACGCCGGGGCGGAGCTGCTGCGCGAGCCGTACATGCAATGGACGAACCGCAAGGCGGTGAACGGCTCCTGAACGTTGGACACCTAGACGGTCCGCACCACCCTACTGTATGACTATGTATAATCAGCAACACCACCACCACGGCCCTCTCGACTCCATCTTTGCTTTGCAGCCCTCTTGCTTTGACTCCCTCCAAGTCCCCAACGCATTTATCCCTATACTGGCTTGGCCTCCCTCACGCTCCGGTCACCAACGAATCTTCTTGACATCATCTCTCCCTCTCATCGCATCCCTGGTCGCACGGTACACGCATACAGGTACATATATATTAGGTGTCGCCACCACCCGGCGGACACGGCGTACGTATGATACATACAGTAATCGGAACCAGACCCAGATCTCAGAACCCGCGGACGGTCTCTCGCTCACATGTCCAGCACGCAGTCCATAGAATCTTTGCACATATGTACTCCCCGTCGCTCGAGTCGCCGTGCAACTGCCACCATCGCAGTGCATTTGCTGCCAGCACAACCGCGGTGCGCTCGCCGTGGGCCGTGGCTGGGTATCCAGATGATGATCGATGATTACTCGAAAGCTATCGATTACAACGCCGCTATCCTATAGCTGCCCGTGCTTCTCCCCTAGACAGTCCGAGAATCCTCTACATCGTCCGCTTCCTGAGACGTGCGAGTGTCTGTAGACTGTGCGAGTTCCTGCAGCTCTACCGTACCGTACCATCCTGATCCCATGTTAGCCCGTGTATAGCCAACACATCTTGCGTGTGGTATCCCCGCCATCATGAATGAACGATGTCAGTTCTCGTAGCCCGAGAGGGTATCCGCGGGCGTGCTCGACGCCGTCGTATCGTCCTCGTCCGCCTGGAAGCCGTTCGTCATCTTGACCGCACGCTCAAGCCGTGCCGGCTCGACGCAGTACTCGCGAAGCGTGCTCACAACATGGGGAATAACGTCCTTATGTATATCATCGCCCCAAATCACGTCGAGGTGCTCGTACCCGTGCAGCCTGCGCGCGCGGACGTTCTTCTTGGGGAGCTCGCGGAGCATGACGTCGATGTCGACGAGCGAGTCGCGGTCGCCGTAGAGGAGGACGACGGGGGCGACGATGTTGCGCGTCGGGAAGCGGGCGGGGGCGTACGCGGTGACGCCCGAGGGGCGGCCGGGGGCGCGGCGGATGAGCATCACGGGCTGCACGTCGTCGTCGTACATCTGGAACTTTGCGTTGCGCATGATCTGGAACCAGTGCACGACGGACTTGACGGACGCGGCCGAGTAGAGGTGCGGGAAGGCGGCGAGCTGCTGGAGCGGGGAGATGTTCGCGCAGCGCCAGTTGAAGAGCCAGGTGAGGGAGGAGGTGATGACCGCGGAGAAGACGGGCGGGTAGAGGAGGGATTGCCAGGCGGGGACGGAGGACATGATGGACTTGCGGCCGAAGATGAGGAAGACGAGCGTGGGGCTGGAGGGTGGGTGGGGTGAGTGCTCCATACTAGGGTATGTGAGGATGGGAGACGTACGAGGCCTTCATGAGACTATCCACGACCGAGGCGTTGAGCCCCGGGGGACTCATGGCAGGTGCAAGGGCAATGAAGACGTTGATCTTCTCGTTCAGCGGCGGATGGATGCTGAGAGCGGCGAAGGCTTGGGCAGTGCCCTGGCTGAAGCCGACATAGCTGAGGCTGGGCTCCTTAGTGACCTGGAGAATGTACTCGATGGAGTCGGGGATGTCGTGCCAGGCAAAGTCGTCTATGCTGTAGTCCCAGAACTTGAGCGAGTTGGGATTGTGGTGGATGGACTTCTTGGAGTACTTGTTGCCGCGGTTGTTACCGAGCCAGACGTCGAAGCCGAGCTCGACGAGGGTGAAGGCGAGGGAACGCTCGGGGGAGGTGAGACAGACCCATACCTCGGAGTTCATGAGAAGACCATGGTGGAGGTAGACGACGGGCTTGCCGGTGGACGCGCCGGGGTGCTCTCTCTCCTCGCCCTTCTTTGCGGGGAGACGGTGGAGACCGAGGAGGTAGCCGTCCTTTGTAAGGACGACGTGCTCCTCGTGCTCGTAGCCAAAGATCTCGCAGAGCTTCTGGAAGTCCTCCGCGCGGCGGATGCGCTCTGTGAGGCGTTGCTCGTCGGATTTGGGGATGGGCGGGCCGACGATGAAGTGGAAGAGGTGGCGTGAGCGGTCGTAGAACCATTGAATGACAGACTTTGGGAGGAAGGAGATGACGAGGGTGAGGATGGCCTCGAAGAAGACGAGGGTGCCGCCAAAGACGAGGGCGGCGTAGTCCCTGGACGTGAGGCGGCCGATGAACGGGATTCGCGCCATGGCCGTCGCAAGCAGAGTGAATGCGAGCGACGCTGATCGCCCTGCGCGGGAGAGGCTCCCAACGCCTGTGATTGCCCGACGCCTGCGATGACGTCACGCGTCCGTCTTATCTCTCGATGCACTCTGCACCAAGGGCCAATCGGAGCGCAGGGCAGGGCCACGAGAGAGCGATGATTGCGTTCCCCGCGAGAGGCTTCGGACGGGCGAAGGGCCAGAAACGTCTGCAGCCTCTGCCTGCTTCGGACGAGCACTGGGAGCGATGGACGAGTCTAGCGCGGGGATGTGATCACTCGCTCGGACCTTGGCTGCTTCTCCCCGTCCGCCCTTCCACAAATCTTCGCCATGTCCTATCTCGCCCCAGCCACCCCGACATCAACGCCACCACCTCCATTATCTCCAGACCTCCTCCCCGTCCCCTCCAGGCTCCGCCGTCCTGTTACGACCCTCACGACCTCTTACGCCCTCCATGTCTTTGCCAGCCGCCATCCTATCTAGCTCATACCAGTCCGCGAGCAGTGTCATAGATGCCTTCGAGGCTTGTGCGTATACCTCTACCACCCCGCCCCGCCGGCTGAGATTTTGACTTGCTATACTCTACCAGACCGCCGCGCTCAGACACAACACTCCGACTTCGTCTCAGGTTCACTCTCGTCCTCTTCCGGTCGGAGCGCGCCCCAAGATACGGAAGCTGCCATCCAGGAGGAGTCAGAGGAAGAGGAGGAGGAGGACCTTGACGATGACTTTCGCCCCCATCCCGTTCGCGAGCGCGCCAGGAGTACCGGCGAGGACGCCCTCCTCGCCAACATCCAATGGGACGAAGATCTTACCCCTGCACCCTCTTCAGAGTCCCGTCGGTTCGACTTTCGCACCCCAACCCTCGGCAGTGCTCGATGGCCAGGTACCTCTCCGTTTGAAGACGAAGAAAATGTCCCCACCCCTCGCGCAGGTCCTGGAGAGCGCACCCCGCTCCTTGTCAGGCCCTCCCCGTCCCAGACGTCTTTTGGTCGCCCCGCTCCCACACAAGTCAATGACCAGGCCATGCATCATGCCGCCCTCCAGCGCAGGATATCCACCTCGAGCGTACGCTCAAAGGTCTCGCTCAAGACACCAAAGCACCATCACGTAGGTCACAGTACCTTCGCCCAAACGGTACGTACCAATGCCTTGAGGAGTGAACCTCTGAGGCCTGACTGTCCCTGTGGTCAGTTGCTCAACGCTGTCGCCGTCCTGTTCGGCATCGGCATGCTCTCGGAGCCTCTTGCCTTCGCATCCGCCGGATGGATTGGAGGGACGATCCTCATCATTGGCTACGGCTATATATCCTGCTACACGTGCGTTCCAACCTCTTCGCCTTGCCCCGACGCGCCCTGACGCACTCATGATAGCGCGAAGATCCTCGCGCGTATAGTACTGGAAGACCCTCGTATACGCTCGTATGCCGATATCGGACGCAAAGCATTTGGACCCCGTTCCATGCCGCTGATCAGTGCGATATTCGGTCTCGAGCTCTTCACTGTGACGTGAGTGCGCTTTGCGCGACTGTCTGCATCGTGTGCTGAATCTGAGTACATGTCAGTGTCGCTCTTGTGACGCTCTATGCAGACTCTCTGCACGCAGTCATACCCAAGTATTCCGCCGACACGTACAAGATCCTTGGCCTCGTTGTGTATGTCACTTTGAGAGTGTGGTGGTAATCCGGGTGCATGTGCTCATAGGCGGTCCACAGGCTTATACCCGCAGTTCTTATGCCTCTGTCCGTGCTATCTTATGCGTCCATTATGGGGATCTTCTCCCTCATGGCCATCATCGGCATCATCCTTTTCGACGGCTTCACCAAGTACGACAGCCCCGGTAGTCTGTGGAGCCCCGCCGACACCAGCCTCGGGATCGACAACTTCCAGGAGCTCGGGATCGCCTTCGGTCTCTTCATGGCAGGGGTGGGTGCTCTGAACTGTAACAGCGCTTTAGGAGCACACGAAGCTGAGAACATTCGCAGTTCTCTGGCCACGCTGTGATTCCGACACTCGCGAGGGACATGATGGACCCGACACAGTTCGACGAGATGATCAACTGGGCGTTCGCGATCGCCACTGGCATCTATGGTCTCCTCGGTGTCGCGGGCTACATCATGTTTGGCAACTCTGTCAGCGATGAGGTTGGTTATCAGCTCTTAGTTTCGTCCATCACACGTTCTCTAACCGGTGGTTGGGTGTAGTTCAGCGTTGACCTCATGAAGCACAACGTCCACCCCGCGCTGAACACGGTCGCGCTCTGGGGCCTTGTCATCACCCCTCTGTACGTGCACGTCCGCCTGACCTGTACGACTCGGTTCAGCCTGCTAACACCAGTTCGAACGTCCAGCACGAAATACGCCCTTACGACGAGACCAGTACGTCGTGTCATTCCCGTGGACATACCATCTGCTCACACCACCACAGCTCAGCGTAACCATCGAGATGCTCCTCGGGATCGACACCTCCGGGTCCGGCCCCAGCGAGCACGGGCACGGGCCCTCCACGACGCACACGCCCTCCCCATCCGCCCCCTCCACTCCCTCGAAACAGCACCAAGTAAAGACGCTCTTCGTCGCGGTCGAGCGCACGCTCCTCACGCTGCTCTCCGTCGCCGTCTCGATCCTCATCCCCGAGTTCGCGTCCGTGATGGCCGTGCTCGGCTCGACGTTCTCCTTCCTGCTGTGCATCATCGGGCCCGTGTCGGCCAAGGTCGCGCTCGCGGGCGGGTGCGGCGTGTGGGACGGGCTGCTGCTCGCGACGAGCTCCGCGATGGCGCTGTGGGGGACGGCGTGTGCGTTTATGAGCGCTGCGCCTGTGCCGTGAGCCGTGCCAAGCTTCAGGTTGTGGGCTGTGGGCTGTAGGTTGGGTCACCGGTGCGAGGTTGAGGGGAGGTTGTGTGGACTTTGATCTACGTAGATGCTTCTCATTTGTTGTTTCGAGACGGTTGTGTCTCAGGCAGGATAGACACATGTGTACGACGGTTTCCTCGCTTACGATGACAAACACGATCTTAAGCATGACGCAGCTCGGGGCGTAATGAGGCGGCGGCGGCAAAGGTGCAAGCGTGGCTTGCTGGTCTAGCGATACAGCACACTCACGACGAACTAGTTTACAGCAGGTACAACGGGCAGGGACGTCTGCGCGGCGTGCGCGATTACTTTTACCAGCTCTGCGGTTGATAAGCCACATCGTCAGCCGGTAAGATATTGTGAGAGCGGGCAAGAGGGACGCACGGGGCAGCTGGATGTTTTCTTGGACGACCGTCGACTCGATCTGGTTGTCCGGGTTTGGCGGGATGCTGACCACCGCCGTCGCCTCGTCGAGCGTCCAGCCGAGCTTGTCGACGTACGCCTTCAGCTCGGGCCCTGCAGCACCACGACATACGATCAGCATTCAGTTGTGCCAAGTCAAAAGGGCAGGAAGAGACGGCGTACCAGAGAGGTCGAGGTACGTCCCAAGGCGCTCACTGCCGATGCTTGTGAACGCAGCCTTGACGGCGCGAACAGCGACGTCCCTGACAGCGTCCTCGAAGCCGACGCACTCGACAGTGTAGTTGTCGCGGAGGGCCTCGACGGCGTCGGAGCGGTAGCGCGCCCAGAACGCGGGGAAGCGGCACTGCTGGAGGAGCGCGTGGAGGGCGTTGAGCTCGGGGAGGAGCGCGGGGAGCGGGTCGGGCTCGTCCGAGGAGGGCGGGTGCGCGGAGGCGGGGCGGTCGTCGAGGAGGGAGAGGCAGAGGGTGTAGTCCGGGAAGGGCGCGGAGGTGAGGGCTTTGATGAGGATGTTGATTATCACGTCTGGGTTGTAGAGGTCCGGGTTGAATTGGTACCTGGGGAGACGGGGACGGAGGAGGTGAGCGGGGGATTAGCTTCTTGCTCGAGGAGAGAAAGCGTGGGGAAGAGAGGAGGATGGGCGAAGGGGTGAGGTTAAGCGGGCAGTGTACGCACAGTTTTAGGATGGCGAGGTTCGCGAGGCAGTCGTACTCCTCGCTCCGGATCTGGTGGTAGAGGTAGTCCTCGAGGATGTTCACGTTCGAGGGGTTATAGCGATCTGAGGCGAGAGTGCCTATGTCTTAGCGAAAATGCATCTCCGGCAGACGAGCATGACGGACCGACGCCAGAGACAAGCGTCTCGATGAGAGGTGGGCGGGTCGGAGGAGAGGCCCAGTTTGCTGCTGAAGCCATGACCGGTCGTGAAGAGGCCCTTGGGGACGTTGGGTGAGGACGAGGAGGTGGCGGAGGACCCGGATTGTCGAGGCGGAAAGCAAGATGCAAAGGAGATCGCTAAGCGCCCATTAAAATCTCTAAGTACCGTGTTTGCTTCACGCGTTCATGCAGGTCCATGCCTTTGCTCCCGCCATCCGACCTTTGAATGCCCCTGATGAGCCTACATACTGGATCGCTTGAGACCTGCTTTCATGACTCAGTCCAAAGTTTGACAGTTAGAGATTACTTGGGTATAAATAAGCACACAAAGTTCCAACAGCCCATGGTAGTACTACGACATGCAGGTCATCATCGGACAAATTAATCGTCCTTCTTTACATGCACGAACTCATTCCTAGTCCATCCGTCCTCCTGGATGAACACCTCCTTCTTGAGCTTGTAGCCTCCCAGCCACGGCAGAAGCTTCGCCCACACGAGCCAGTACACACCGCCAGCGAGGATGACGCCGGTGCCGACGAGACAGTGGAGGTAGTACGGCAGGCTCTCGTACACGCTCTGTCCGTTCTCGGGCGGGATGTACGGCGCGATGACGAGGTAGATGTTGGAGAAGAGGAAGAAGAGCGTGACGGGTAGGGTTGCCTTGATGGGCGGGTTCCAGTTGTACGCTTCGCGATTGAAGTACAGGTGGACTAGTCCCGCGGCGACGAAGACGCTGTATCAGGGGAACCAAGAGTCAGTACTATGTCTCATTCAGAAGAAGAAGGTGCTGACTTGACAATGGCCAATGGGTAAGAGACAACGTTGAGGACTTCCAAGACAATCATTGGTCAGTACATAGTGAAAGACATGGGTAAGAACACGTACTGAAGTTGTACGCATCACCCGGAGGGGGCGCAAGCATGATGATCACTGACACAAGCCAGTGCTGGAAGAGACCCGCGAGCGGCGCGTTGAACGGCTTGTTGCTCGCCCAGAAGCGAGACCACGGGAGGATACCCTCGCGTCCGAGCTCCTGCACGAGACGCCCCTGGGAGAAGATGACAGAGAGCACGTTGCCGAAGGCGGACAGAGCAACGAATACACTGAGTGCGCGTTCAGCCCTGGGCCCGAACACATTGCGGAAGAAGGATGCGGCAAGGATCCGACCGCTAGTGGCAATCTCTTCACGGGACACAGCAGCAAAGTAGGCTGCGAGATACGATACGAGTCAGCCATGGAGACCAGTGGAGTATGTGAAATCGTACGCACCAATGTTGACAAGCATGTACAGAATGCCCACGGAGATGATCGCAATGGGAGCTGCCAACTTGAGGGTCCGCACGGGATTCTTCATCTCGCTCATCGCGTAGTTTGCGTTGGAGTACCCGATGTAGGACCAGATGACGTTGTACAATGCCGTCACCACTCCGTATGACGAGCCCGTGGTTCCTTCGAACGCATTGCTGAAGTTGTGAGGCTTCTCGACCTTGAGATGGCCTCCAAGAGCTGCCCAGCCGGAAACGATGATGATGACGATGATGAGGAGCTTAATGACACCGAGAAGATTTTGCAGACGCAGTCCCCACTACAGGGTGACCGTGAGCTCATCCATAATGCTTAAACTTGGTTTGATGCTTACCTTGAGCGCGACGCCATGCACGAGGAAGGCGGTGGTCAGGCATGCAAGCCCCACTGCTCGTTGGTTCCAACGGTTGACCTCGACCTAGAGCGAACGTGAGTGTTCGACATTTCTCGCAAACAGCCGCGGCGCTCACATTCGCGGCATGCAGGATGTACTCGCCGAAAATGACGCTGTTTCCTGCGCCCCAGCCTAGAATCATCAGAACGTCAGCATTTCAACGGCGGACTCAATAGTATGTGACAATACCTAGTAGAAGCACATAACCAGTCTACCGTCGGCATATCAGCGATCTATCGAGCTGACAGGGTAATGAGGAGTGGAGGCTTACGTAGAAACCCGTGGCTAGATGCTTGGGCCGGGTGAAGACGAACTCCAGATAGTTCTTCTCACCGCCATTCCTAGGCAGACCAGTTCCGAACTCGAGGTAGACGGCCATACCCGCCGCGGCAATGAGCATGCCCGCGACCCAGATGAAGAGTGCCAGCCCAACACTCCCGCTCAGTGCAAAGATGCTGCTTGGTGTCGCGAAAATACCAGTGCCGATCATCCTATTCGTTCGGATATATCAGAGCTTGCGCATCTCCGGACAGTAGTGGGTACACACCGGTTGAAAATGAGGAAAACCGCGCTGACGACCCCAATGGTTCTACGGGAGTCCGAGGTCTGGTACAGGTCGTCCCCGTCGGCGACATGGGTCGTTGCTTCGACGGAAGACGACTCGTCGTACTTTTTGCGGAGTTCACCTCCAACCGGAATGGCGCTCTTTTCCTTGAGGTCCGACATGCTTGTGGAGACGGAAGGCGATCGAACGAAAGCGGTGACCGGGATCGGGTCGTTGACCGGAGAGAAGCAGGCCTTCGAGCGACTGTGGAACGGTGGCAATGGAAAGCGAAGTCATGGGAGAACATAGCCGCGGTTTATGTACTTGTTCCCGAGGGCGAGAATGTGCAAACTTTTTGTGCAATTCGGGTCATCGGAAGGCGTCATTCGGCCAAGGCGCCTTCGGGGAGAGGTGTTCCACCGGTGTCCAGCATGGTCCAGGGGCACTGTTCTCCACATTTGGTCAGTGTCTGCTTCAAAACACCGACCCAAGCATCATCCATACCGTCCAAGAATGTCGCAATATTGGCTGGCAGTGCAGCACGAACTTGCTCGTCGTGGTAGTGGCTGAGACGCGCAGGGGCATGAGGCGCCCAACGATCACCCGGTTTCGGAATCAAGACGCGTTCAAACGCGTGCTACTTGCCTCCCTGCGCCACAGCCTGTGGCCTCCCCTCTCCTCGCATGGCTGTCACCATGGACGTCGACCGCGACGACTACAAGCCCCCCGACGATTTTCCAGTACACAATAGTCACGAAAATCACGTCCCGCAATCTCCACTCCCACCCGAAAGTCGCAATTCCCTGGCCCCGACGGCCCAGTCCCCGCCTCCGCCACCCGAGTCTTCAACTCAGACTCCAGCTCCAGTTCCAGAACCCAAACCACCAAAAGGGCCATACAGGCCGAACTACAAACCATACATCCTCCTACATGGACATTCCCGGTCCATTTCTTCTGTCAAGTTCAGTCCAGACGGAACCCTGCTCGCGTCGTGTGGTGAGTGCAGCGTGACCTGGCGTACTGGTGGTTGTGGCCGGGGTTGGCTCACAGGCTGGTGGAAGTAAGCTGCGGATAAGACTGTGAAGATATGGGACGCGTCCACGGGTGACATCATCCATACGTTCGAAGGGCATACCGAAGGAATCTCGGATGTCGCATGGTCAACGAACGGGGAGTTCCTTGCGTCTGCGTCGGACGACAAGACCGTGAGGCTGTGGGACATGAATGATGTGCGTCGCGATGATTCGTGGTTCACCCCTGGGCTCTATTCATACAAGCGCGTTTCTGCAGTACGTGGAAATGAAAGTCCTGTATGGCCACACCAACTTCGTCTTCTGCTTGAATTTCAGTCCGTCATCAAACCTCCTAGCCTCGGGTGGGTTTGATGAGTCTGTACGCGTCTGGGATGTTGCGCGAGGTACGCTGTGTCGTGGCTAGTGTGCTTGAGGCGAGAGCTAATGTGGTGTAGGGAAAACCCTGAAGACCCTTCCTGCGCACTCAGATCCAGTCACTGCAGTCACGTTCAACCATGATGGTACTCTCATTGGGTCATGTTCTATGGATGGTTTGATGTGAGTACAACGCTATCCGCAATGAACGCGCTCGATGTTGAAGCACGCACTTGCAGTCGAATATGGGACACCGAGTCTGGTCAGTGTCTCAAGACGCTGGCAGACGACGACAACCCTATATGGCATGTTACCCTCTTGAACTATGTCCCATATATGCATGTACTCAACTCCTTCACAGTTCTCATATCAAGTTTACTCCGAACTCCAGGTTCATCCTAGCGAGTACTCAAGACTCCACTATTCGTCTCTGGACGACCCAGACGTCGAAGTGCGTCAAGACCTACACCGGTCACACCAATCGGACGTACTGCATATTTGCCGACTTCGCTCCTGGGCGCAAGCATATCGTGAGCGGAAGCGAAGATATGAAGATATACTTTTGGGACCTCCAGACTCGAGAGATCGTGCAGGTACTCGAGGGGCATCGAGGTAGGTCTGCCTTCCTTGCCCACGTTTAAAACCCCGCACTGAATGATCTCCGCAGATGTCGTTATTGCGGTCGCAGTGCGTTGTGTGCGCTCACTGTCAGTCTTGCACGTACTGAATTGTCTCGGCTGATAGTCGCATCCCACGCGGCGAGTCATCGCGTCGGCCGCCATGGAGAAGGATTTGGCGATTCGTCTGTGGGTAGACGAGCCAATACAATAAAAGGTGCTGAGCCTAAGTACGCGCCAGCTCTCACGTCGCTCTGACACTGATTATCCCCGTAGGCACCGCATATGGGGCGAAGCATCTCTAAACGGAGCGCCAGCCAGCTGCTCACCTGCTAGATAGCATATCTGGTCAATCGTGCCTGCCCGCCCTATGGGTCGACGACCTGTTTGTATCATAGTCCAATGCACTCTGTACTCGTTTCTACTGTAAGTGTATTATTATTGTGTGATTGCCATGACGCGACATTCCAAAGATGTTATTGCGAGCGCTCCGATCTCGCATCGTTCGAGGGGACCGTCGTCCTGTTGCGTCCAATGACGTGCGTATATGAAAGCGCCGCCGAAAAGGGTATGGAAGACAGGTCAAAGTCTAGCCTTGTCGCCGCTGTCAAGCGTGTGAAGTCCTTGGGAGGACTGGAGGCTTTCGAAGCTTGGACTCCGACCGGTCTTTACAGGACGCCGTGGATCGACATATGCAAGTTGCTCCCGAACTCACTAACCTCCGCATGATCAGTTATGACCAGGGTGAGCGATTCTGTATGAATCCATGTTTCATGTCCGGTGGTGGTCGCCAGGACGATTTGACAAATTTGGACCAGAGTTGCGCTGTCTTAATCCGAACGATTGATAGTTGATGTACCCAACGTACAGCATAGCCGTATCAGGGAACGCCGCTCAGGGTCCGGGAGGCCTTCTCCCAAGTATGTAACCTCACAGTCCCACCTGTCAGCACAAATCTCACCACTTGTTCCACACTGCGCAGCACTTCAACTGAATTGGTATCATGGGCAATATGTATAGCAATCGCCTTCGGCAGACGTTAAGCCTGAGCGGCGACGTGAGCAGCTGTGTCGGAGAACGAACATTGCATCGCGGTGACACATAACACAGGAACGCCCCACCACATTCCTTGGAGCGCTCGTGCGTCTACACCCACTTGTAGGAAACGCTGTCCGGATCTGTGCGAACATTGCGTACAATGCTGGTGGCACGACACTGGCCTCACGAAGTCGTCTGATTCGACGTATTGTCGAGAGGTATATCAGGGTATATCTTCCCCGGCCTCATTGTTCAAGAGGATCTGCGCGTACGAGCCCATTCACTATGTCCCTAGATATTTCGCACCCCCTCTTGCTCACCGGTGTCATCGTGCTCATCGTCTGTTGGCATTATCAATGGTATCCATTCACCAAGTCACGCAGGAACCTACCCTATCCTCCAGGACCTAAGGGTTTGCCCCTCATTGGCAACGCTCTAGACATCCCCAAGGAAGCACCGTGGCTTGCCTTCCGCGACTACTGTGCAAAGTTCGGTGGGTAGTGATCCAGCTGTTCACCTCGCGCGAATCATACCACTGACTGTGACTATCTATGTAGGCGATGTCGTGCATCTGAAGCCGCTAGGGCAGCATATAATCATCCTCGGTTCGGCAAAGGCGGCGTTCGACCTCCTCGACAAGCGCTCCGCTATCTACTCGGACAGGCCGCGCTCGCCTATCGTCTCACTGTGAGTCGTACGTTTCTACGACTTTACGCCCGGATGTGCTAACCGATGCTTTGCTTCTCGATAGAACCGACTGGGAATGGAGTCTTGGGCTCATGCCATACGGCCAATGGTGGCGCAGGACGCGCAAGATGTTCCACCACCACTTCCACCAGGGCGTCGTGCCGAAGTACCATCACGTCCAACTGCGCGAGGCGCGCAAGCTCCTCTCACGGCTTCTTGCCAGCCCTGAGGAGTTCGAAGATCATATTCGGCTGTGTGTTGAACAGACCCTCCCTACATTGCCTGTACCTCTAATGGCCTTATTCCTTGCAGCTCATTCGGTGCAACGATCCTCAAGGCCGTATACGGAATGGAGGTCACGAGCTCGAAAGACAAGTTCATAGAGCTCGCGGAGAAGGCTGTCGGTGGTTCGGTCGAGGCGTTCACTCCCGGAAATTTCTGGGTCGAGTATCTGCCGATCCTGCGCTACGTTCCCGCATGGTTCCCTGGCGGAGGCTTCCAGAAGAAGTTCGCACAGTGGGCGAAGGAGTCGAGGGATCTGAAGCACCTTCCTTTCTCTGTCTCAAAGAAGGCCTTCGTGAGTGGCCACTCTCAAGATCTCGCGTTTGCGAAAAGAGGCTAATTGACTCCGAGCAGCAAAGCGGCAACGCCATCCCGTCCGTTGCGACAGAGATGCTCGAGGAACTGTCCCACTTGGACGGCGTGGCTCTCCAAGAGGAAGAAGATATCTCGAAGAATGTGGCCGCGATTGCGTATGCTGGTCAGTCGATGCATCCTGGCTCGAATGCGTGAAGAGATCCTAACTGTCTCCTTGTGGAATAGCTGGCGCCGATACGGTAAAGCTGCTGATTGCATGGCATCATTGACGGCGTACTCACCAGCTTGATTTCAGACCACGTCTACAATGCAAACGTTCCTCTTGGCAATGGCCCTGTATCCGGAAGTCCAAAAGAAGGCCCAGGCTGAACTGGATGCAGTGGTTGGACGCAATCGCCTTCCCGATTTCGACGACAGGGACTCGTTGCCGTACATCACAGCGATCACGAAGGAGTGCTTGCGGTGGCTGACTGTGGCGCCGTTCGGTGTTCCTCATTCATCGACAGAGGACGATGAGTATAACGGCTATCTCATCCCGAAGGGCTCTCTCATATTGCCGAACATTTGGTGAGCAGTCCTTGGCGTGTTCACGAACGAACTACTCACACCCGAGCTGCAGGGCGCTCCTCCACGACCCCGAGGTCTACCCTGAACCCCATGAGTTCCGTCCAGACCGGTTCATCAAGAACGGCCAATTGAGCAACGACGTCAGAGATCCCTCTATCGCTGCGTTCGGCTTCGGGCGACGGTGAGTCTCTTGTTCGTGTCGCGGAAGGGCCTGGATTATAGTTAAACTCCTCTGCAGGGTGTGCGCTGGGAAGCACTTTGCCGAGGCATCTTTCTTCATCAACGTCGCCTCACTTCTGCATGCGTTCAATATCACTCCACCTTTGGATGCGAATGGTCGCCCAGTTCAGTTGACCGCGGATGTTACCTCCGGTTTCGTCTGGTATGTTCCCAGGAATGCAACGAGGCCGGTATCTGACTAGATTTCCATTCATTTGTAGCTATCCTCTGCCATTCAAGTGCATCATCAAACCCCGATCTGCTGCTGCTGAGGCGCTGATTCGCAATGCGGAACGGGCCGTAGCATGACGTAGAGTGTTGAACCATTAGACCACATTGCAGAGCTAGTCGTCCCCAGTGCTGTTGTGATGATGTCACTACCATGTACCTGTAACTCTCAGTTTGTCGAATTTCCAGTTAACTGAACACGGATTCGTTGGGCCACCAAACGGAGGCTGAGTCACCGGATAAGCTTCGTTGAATCCTGCTGTGGCCAACAATAGCCCGTTGTTGTAATTGGCTTTGCACAGGGTGGACATGGGCGTTCTCGAACGTCCGATCAATTTCGCGATGGTCCCGAAAAAGGCAAGTCACATATGGGCCGTTGGCTGACTCACCGATTCAAACTCCGCGCGCATGGTGTATATAAGCACTCACCGCAGCGCTCTCGCCTCTTCACTATCTCTCCCACCACAGCTCACTCTCCACCCACATATCCTCCTCTCAACATGCAGATCTTCGTTAAGACTCTCACCGGAAAGACCATCACCCTCGAGGTCGAGTCTTCCGACACTATCGATAACGTGAAGGCCAAGATCCAGGACAAGGAGGGGTGAGTGGCGGGTCGTCTGGCTATGCTCCTTATCATACTGATCCACACACAGCATCCCGCCCGACCAGCAGCGCCTGATCTTCGCTGGCAAGCAGCTTGAGGATGGCCGCACCCTTTCGGACTACAACATCCAGAAGGAGTCCACTCTGCACCTTGTCCTCCGTCTCCGTGGCGGCATGCAGATCTTCGTCAAGACCCTCACGGGCAAGACGATCACGCTTGAGGTGGAGTCTTCGGACACTATTGACAACGTGAAGGCCAAGATCCAAGACAAGGAAGGCATCCCTCCCGACCAGCAACGCCTCATCTTCGCCGGCAAGCAGTTGGAGGACGGTCGTACCTTGTCCGACTACAACATTCAGAAGGAGTCCACCCTCCATCTCGTCCTTCGTCTCCGTGGTGGCATGCAAATCTTTGTTAAGACTCTGACCGGCAAGACCATCACGCTCGAGGTCGAGTCCTCTGACACGATCGATAATGTCAAGGCGAAGATCCAAGACAAGGAGGGCATTCCCCCGGACCAACAGCGTCTCATCTTCGCGGGCAAGCAGCTCGAGGACGGGCGCACGTTGTCGGACTACAACATCCAGAAGGAGTCTACCCTTCATCTTGGTGGGTACTGTCTCATTCTACAGATTCGAGTTGTATGTTGACTTGCTGTTGCAGTGCTCCGTCTCCGTGGTGGCATGCAGATCTTCGTGAAGACGCTCACCGGCAAGACCATCACGTTGGAGGTCGAGTCTTCCGACACGATTGATAACGTGAAGGCGAAGATCCAGGACAAGGAGGGTATCCCGCCTGACCAGCAGCGCCTCATCTTCGCTGGGAAGCAGTTGGAGGACGGTCGGACGCTCTCGGATTACAACATCCAGAAGGAGAGCACGCTTCACCTTGGTATGTAGTTTGCATATGCTATGCTGCTCATGCAGTTGCTGATCATCGTTCCAGTCCTGCGTCTCCGTGGAGGAAACTGAGTCGTCGGTTGTCATGTCCCGCGCGTCGTTCATGCATTGTACTAGTAGAGCATCATCATCGTCGTCGTCGCCATACACCGCCAGATAGCCTGGTGGTTGCAATGCAGTCTTTCATGTTGGCTTGACTTCGTTCGCATGTCTGCCAGTTACGCTCAGTTACGGTGTATCCCGTTCACGTTGACCACGAGCGCACAATCATGATTGGCGTGGAGGCGTAAGGATAAACAGTATACATAGATGTGTCATGAGGCATCCGGGAGCTGGTCTATGGAACTTCTTGTCCCATGTTTTCGTCGTCGTTTCCTCTTCTGACCCACGCCTTCTGACGCAGTGGTGGAGGGCTGGACATCGTCTTCATCGTCTCGCTTGCGCTTCTCTCCAACCGCCTTCATAACGTTGCTATCTTTCATCTTCGTAGCGCTATCGCTTGGCTTTGGTTTCTTCTTCTTCACACTGAGAGGATTGGGCCCTTTCGGACCTTTCTTCTTCTTTTTGGGGGGCTCTGAAGGTGCAGCAGTAGGAAGTTTAGCTGCCTCAGGCGCTGTAGGATGAAGGGCCTGCTCTTCCGCCTGGCGCACGGTGTAAGCACGGGAGGAACACCTGCAGGGTATGACAGACATACGAGGGCTTTCGCTCGGAGCGTGGCGTCACTCGGCGGCTCGAGGATCATGACAGAACGGTTCATGTGGACGATGGGTACAGCGGGGATCGCGCGGAGCTTCTGGCGCAGTTCTTGGGACTGGGTCGCGACGACGTACCGGTGCTTGTTCGTCTCACCTGAGAAGAGGCGCGATTGGTACTGAGCACTCGCACGGGAACCCGCAGCATAGGAGGGCAGACGTACCGATGACACTTGCGACGCAGTCGTCCCCGGGGATGGCCTCGCGGTGGTTGCACTTTCGCCGCTCAAACGTCTTTGCGAGGTCGATCGCGGGCTGGTGCGTCTTCCATTGGAGGTAGAGCTCGTGGATGCAGCATTGGGTGATCACTGAACGGCTTCGCCGGGCGGGCGGTCAGCGGGGGCTGGATGGGGCGGAGAGCGCAGGACGGTTGGGAGGGGAGGCGAGAGGAACACTCACTGGGCTTTACGGTGCCTTGCAGGACGACCCCGAGCTGCTTCGCGAGCTCGGTTTTGTGCGCGACGGCGTCCGTGCACATGTGGGAGTCCACTAATGTATGAGAGAGAAGAGTCAGCCGGTCGAGCGTCGAGCTACGGTACATGAAGATGATGAGGGCATACCGAGGACCTGGTAGGGCTGCCGGAAGCCGAAGGACATGGAATACAGGGACATCAGTTTGCGGTACGCCTTTGCTCGCTTTTGCCGCATCTTGGGGTGCTTGGGGTGGTGGCGGGACTAGATATGAGTTGTATTGAGGGAGCAGTGTTGAGGATGAAGGGCACAGGCCGCAAAGGAGACAGTTCAGAGCACAAGCAGGTGGAAGTCGGAGGAGTGGAGAGAATTGTTTTGACGCTCAAGCCGGACCGCGTCAAGCATCCGCCGCCGCGTCGTCGCCTGCGCCCGCGTCCGACCTCTACCACAACACCATGCGTATACCCTTGGCCTTGTTGGCACTCACTAGGTGAGGATACATTATGATGGATGTGACCGAGGGGTCTCTATGTTTGTTGACAAACATCAAATTGTCTCGGCAGTTCGTGCTTCTCCGCACTCGCACTCGACCTCAAGGGCCGCATACAGTGGAACGAGGCATGTCCGGGTGCGTGTACATAGCTATACCATCGTGGAACCTATCCGCGAGCAAGGTTTTGCTAGGAATTGGCGAGCTTGGACAGGCGAGCGTTGTGCTGGACAATGGGAAGCTGCGTGGAGGCGTGACACGGGACGGTTCCTTCGTTATGTGCGTTCTCAACCTTTGCATACCTGGTACTGTGCTCACGCGTATGTCATTCGTAGACCTGATGTACCCGCAGGAACATACGTTCTATCTGTGCTTGCCCACGATCATGCATTCGAGCAGGTCCGTTCGCCAGTCTGGTCATGCTCTAGTTCCTTCTGCTCACCCTTCCCCGTCCCTCCTTGCTCCCCGCATACCACTATCCCCTTGTAGGTGCGTGTTGACGTGTTCGACACCGAGACTCTCCCGGAGGTACGACCGTACTTCCCGGGGACGCCGCTATCCCCACCCTCGCCCGTAACGCTCCCGTACCCGATCCTGCTCTCCGCACGGCAGAGGCACGACTACTTCATCCCGCGCGAGAGCTTCAACGTGCTCGCGATGTTCAAGAACCCCATGATGATGATGATGCTCGGCGCCGGCGTGCTTGTCCTCTTCATGCCCACCATGATGGTGCGTCCCTCCCACTTCACATCCCTTCCTGTCCATGTCGTCGTCATCTCGCGTCTCTTTCCACGTGGGCATGGCTGATGCACGGTGGTCTGCAGAAAAACATGGACCCGGAGGTCATGGAGGAGTTCAAGGAACGCCAGGCCAAGATGGCGGGGGTGCAGAGCGCGTTGCAGAGTGGAGATCTCACCGGCGGGTACGTCGGCCTCAGGCACTCTTGCACGCTGTTCTGATCACGGTCTCCAGGTTCTCTCAATTGTTGTCTGGCATGGGCGAAGAGCCCAAGGCGGCTGCTTCGGGCACATCGAAGGGCACTGGTTCAGGAGGGGCGAAGCAACGCGGAGGCAAGAACAAAAGGCGATGAGGCTCACGCGGAGTGTAGAGGACGGTCATATAGATACAGGTACATGTCACATTACACATATTCTAGGACATACATCGTGCACTAAACGGGGCGTAGAGCGAGAGACACTAGGAAGTTGCTCATGTCTGTGGTGATACTGATGGCGGAGAATTCGCGCTGGGAAGAGCATTGCCGTCCGGACTGGTAGTAGTACCGTTCACAGTGGCGTTGGGATAGTCAAGGATGCGCCGGAGAACAGCGTTCCTACCCGAGGGCGGAACGCCGTAAGCCAGGAGCATGTGCAGAAAGTGTGTGATGACGGACCTCTGCTTGAACCGAGACAGCACCGCGTGGACGGGCTGTTCATCATCGTCGCCAGTCGGGCTGCGGACTCCGGTCAGGGTGGGGCCAAGGAGGGACGCACGAGAAGGTGAGACAAACATGTCCGTGGCAGGCTTGGTCATCGTCTCGATGATGTACATGCTGTTATTCCGGAGGGCGGGCTCCCCTGCGACGGCGGCGCCAGGCGCGTCGGTGACCTTGACGGCAGAGACGACGAGATCAGGAGAGAGGCTCTTCACGGTTGGCGGGCCGGGGCGGGCAGGGTCATAGTCGAGAACGAGGACGTGTTCGCCCGGTTGCTTGGGCAGGAGCGAGTCGGGCGGATCGTCAGCATAGTGGTACTCGATGAGCGGGTGGCTGAGGGAGGTGGAGGCGGGAGCGGAGGCGGTGAGGAGCGACTGGCTGTGCGCGACGAGGAGGTAGTAGGGAGGGTCTGTGGATGGAGATGCGGATGAGGATGCGGCAGCCATAGAGACCCCGGCGTGGAGAGTTGGTATGCAGCACCTCGATTGACTGTCTCCGGCAGGCGCAGACCTCGCGGAGGATCGCTGTGAGCGCCCAGTGAGCGCCGCAGCGAGTGATGCACTCAAGGAGCCAGGCACGCGGAACCGTCGGTCATTTCCCACGCCTACCGAAGCCCTCCACATCGTTATGTGGGCGTCTATCGGACGCGGACCGAGCCCGTGCCTCTCGATCTTGGAGTCCTCGTCTCCATCCCGGCCATGGCCAGACTCGCAGACAGCATGTCCGTGTCTTCTCCTACTATGCGCTGCCCTGCCGTCACACATCTGCCACATCGCATGGACGACGCGTTTGCCCGACAGAAGCTGCCCAAATAGCAGAGTGCGCCGCCTTGCACGCCTATTCACGCTCATCAACGCGTCCCCCTGGTGACCGACGAGTGCGTTCCCCATACTCGGGATGATCTGGCGTAACCACGAGTGCCGCCGCAGATACTTAAGCCCGTCTTCCGCGCGGAATGACTTCTTCCCTTCAACACCTCTCCGACGCAGTGCGCCGCCGCTACTGCGTTGTTTCTCGATCCGCCCCCCTTCCTCCTTCCGTCATTCTCCACCCCCTTCCTTTTCAATCCCATTCTTTAATTCCTGTAGCACTATATACTCGCTCGTCCACAGAGCTTTCGACAACTCACAATGAGTCGCCTGGTGTACTTCCTCTTCTCCCTTCCCCTTCTCCTCGCCTTCATCACCAGCGCCGACGCCGGCCCCGCATGCGCCCGCAGAAATGAAGCAACCGACGCGTGCATCGAGCTCTGCAAACAGAAGTGGGGCTGGCCGGGTTTTGCGATGAACACGGACAGATGGGGATCGGTGGTGACTGTGACCAAGACCAACGACATGGGTGCGCTCGTCACCAAGGCATGTCGCGTACGCCCGTACGTATATCATTCCTTCGCCTCGCTCTGCCAATCCTGATGAACGTGTCAGGTCGGGTGCCCTTGGATCTTTCCCCGTTCCAACTGCCAACACGAGCACTGCATCCACCGGCGACCGCGCTATCCCCAGCGACATCACTATCCCTCCAAAGAATGTCCAGGTATCGGCATCCGTCGGTACCATTTCCGCTGCTTCCTCCGCCTCCCTCGTCCAGTTCGCTTCCAACACAACCTCGTTCAGCATCAAGCTGCTCGCCACGAGCAGGCCGGTCAACTCCACGACGCTCTCATCGTCTCGCACCCCGAACGCGTTCGTCACGTCTACCAGGCCCAGCACGTCAAGCAAGCCCACATCCACCAGCACTCGTAGCACCACTACCACTCCCAAGACCAGTACTACCCCGAGGACGACTACTACACCGAAGACGACCACCACGCCGCCGCCGCCTCCTCCTCCCACCACCTCCACGAAGCCGAAGACTACTACGACCACCACGCCCAAGCCGCCCGCGACGACTCAGCAACCCCAGCAGCCTCAGCAGGGTGGCAGCGGCAACAGTGGCGCCACTCCGCAGAGCGACATCGACCAGTACCTGCAGGCGCACAACTCTGTGCGTTCGCAGCACGGTGCTGCTGCGCTGTCCTGGAGCGACGACCTTGCCGCCAAGGCCCAGGAATGGGCCAACAACTGTGTCTTCCAGCACTCTGGAGGCAAGCTCGGCAAGTTCGGTGGTACGCTGACTTTGCAATCTGCCCGTTATATTCGTGGTGACACGGCCTCCTTGCAGAGAACCTGGCTGCTGGTACCGGTAGCAGCTACGGTATCATCCCCGCGGTGAAGTCGTGGACGGATGAAGTTGGTGAGTAGCATATCTCCGGCGACTTCAATGCATTGACTGACGGCATGTGCAGTCGACTACAACCCTAGCAACCCGCAGGCGTCCCACTTCACGCAGGTGGTCTGGAAGGGTACCCAGCAGGTCGGCTGTGCCGTGCAGTCTTGCAACGGCATCTTCGCCGCCAGCTTCGGGGTGAGTCCTCAGAGCGGATTCAGCACGTCCGGAAGCTAATCACTAGCTGTACATAGCCCGCGAAGTACTTCGTATGCGAGTACTTCCCTCAGGGTAACATCATTGGCGCGTTCGGGTACGTGTTTCCCCGTCACTATCATTTGTTACAAACCTGATCGGCTGCTTTCAACCGAACAGCGAGAATGTGCAAAAGTGAGCGCAACGCGATGCACACATGAACTGAGGCGCCTCCCTCCTGCAGAGGCAAGGCCACGGCGGCCACCCGCGCCGCGCCCCTTGCGCACGAGCCGAGTATTCCCCCTTCTACCCTTTCTTCTTCTGTGCCGCCGGTGCATCAGGAATGTACGACGTGTCTTTCTAGAGTCTTCTTTGCCATTCTACTAGCACCTTCTTACCTTCCTGCTGTATCATTCTTGTCGATGCTCTCTCCAGTCGTTACTTACCTACGAGCAATCAATGTGTACTACCACCTGCCCGTCTGACGTGTGATTGTGTGCCCTGGGTCTGAGTAGTTGCGCCGATCGTTGATATTCATTTCCACCGTGGGGCCGTGGTCGCACACTATAGACGGAGATGCTGTAGAACAAGCGCCCGTGGAACTTTTTTGCCACGAGGCTCGCTCACTTCCGAACATCCACGATGACGTCTGCCCGTCCACACGTCGAGAGCATCCCTAGCGCTGCGGCACGGTTCAGTTCGGCTCCGTGCACTCTATTGCGATCGAGCCCAACACCCGTCGTCACTCGCTCCGGTGATCAGCTCCATGACTCTGCGGCACCGAACTGGTCCGGTATGAGAAGTTGACCTCCGTGTTATCGAAGACGTTATTGACACAGGTGAGAGGTCATTACTCTCATGCAACGGTGCATTGACTCTCGGTGCAGTCAACGGTGCGGGTGACTTCCACAGGCGAATCTGTTATTCCACAACACCTACTTACTCCACCACTATACACGCTACAAAGGTTTGCATAATCGTCGTACTACGTAAGTAGTAGTACAACACGGGAGGTTCGTGAATCATTCGGTCGTGAAACAGTAAAATTGGCGAGCCGAAGCTAACGCATGAATGGATGGACCAGGGTTTAGGCGAGGCCGTTGATGCGGGCCTTCTCGCGCATGATCGTGTCCTGGGTGTCCTGCGAGTGCACCGAGTGCTGGCCGTCGTCACCCACGGTCTTCGTCTTCCTCGCCTTCTTGCGCGCGGCGAGGAAGGCCGCGAGAGCACCGAGGAGCGCACCGCCGGTGAATCCGCCGACGGTGCCGCCAGCGATCGCGCCCGTGTTCGTGGTGCGGCCGGAGGTCGAGGCAACGGCGGGGGAGGGGGTCGTCGTGGCCTCACTCTTGACGTTGAAGACGGTGTCGGGGATCGCTATGCATACCGCCGATGAGGATCGCAATATGATGGCAAGCATGGAAGACGCGGACGTACCGAACAGGTTGTCGGCAGCGGCCCTCGCTGCGGTGGCATTGAAGGTGCCTCCGGTCGCCAGAGGGTCGGTGAATGCCCAGTTGGGGATCGGCGTATCGTAGGGCATGATGCTCGCGATGTAGCTGTGTGAACCGACCGGTAGAATGCGGTGAGTGGCTTGCCCCAAACTGAGAGAGGTGTCGCCCATGCTTCGATGCTTACCCGACGTTGCTCTGCGACCTGCAGTGCGAAGTCCACGAGTCCCAGCTGGCGAACTTGCGGTCAGTTCTTTCCCCCTTCCAGGCGATAAGGTCTCACTCACCTCGCCCACTTGCTCGTGGAGGTCTGGCAGGCAGCGCATCCGGAAACGAGGTTGTAGAAAATGATGTTGCAGCGCAGGTCGTCGGCCTCGTCGAGGGTCGGGATCGGGTACCTCTCCAAGCCCTGCGCCTCAAGATCGGGGAAGGGCGAGTCGGCGGGCATCGCTTGAGAAGGCGGGGGACCTCAGCTCTCCATCGGTGCAGTCGGACGACAACTGCTCACCTCCCTTGCCCACCATGAGCGAGGCGATCTCGCACGGGCTCAGGCCGTTGTCCGCCTTGAGCGAGAGGCCGTGGGCGCCGCACAGCGCGGTGTCGGCAGCGCTGACGGACGCTGCCCCGAGGACGGCGACAAGGGCGAGGGTCTTCAAGCTGAACATCGCTGTCGTTCTGCTGCCGATGAAAGCGAACGCAAGAATCACGGATGGCAAGGTGATCAAGGGTGTCAGGGACCCCGTCCACATCCCTTTAATGCTTCCCTCCCGCAAGCCCGCCTTGGCATTTGCCTGCCGTCCCACTACATTCCGTCAGCGCGGCCAGGTGCCTCGTTCTCTGCCTTCGGACTTGTCGCACGACGCCCAACGAGGCCCTTCTCGACCCGCCTGACGGTCGTTCATTGGACGAGGACGAGGTACGGCCGATGATAGAACCGGGCCTCAGTGCATCTTATCTGATTAGATTCGTGATTGGCACCAGGAACCGCATGGATATCAGATTAGATAAGGCGCCAAGGGTACCGAAGCGATTAGATTGGCATTCGCCACAGGCCCTCATCCGACCTGGAGTCTGAATCCTCCCTGGCCTTCGCGGTCTGGAGTCGTATGACTTCGGATCCGGAGCATTGGGAGACGAAGGGTACAAAAGGGTGGAGAAGATGGGGGCGAGAAGGCCGTCAGTCGCCGCTCGACGAGTCCCCCACCGCCCGCGCCCCATCTTCCGACCGAGTACCCAGCACGTCTTGCACAATGCGCTTCACTGCTGTCCTCCCCGTGCTCGCCCTCGCTGGCATCTCCCTTGCGGCTCCGGCTCCTGAGGCTCAGCCCACTGCTCTGTACGTTGCGCGCTGTCTGTCGTCGACAGTGTACCTGATCTGTTGCATCTGCATCCTACAGTTTGGCGGAGCGTGCCCTCCCTTCAGGTCAGTTGCACCCTGCGTATATAGCTACACCTCACTCATTACAGCCGTATGTCTACAGGACACCCGGTCATTGACAACTCGTTCTTGGTACGAGGTCTTTCCAGCCTCGTGATACGCTTGTACTGACCTCATTTATAGAGCGAGAACGGCCTCGCTACCGGCGTTCGTGAACTCTTATATGTATGAAGTAGAACCCAACTAACTTGCTCTGTTATGAACTACAGTACACGATCAAGGTAAGCTCCTCTGCGATGGTACAGTGCTTACAACGTGCTGATCAGTATCCGGTCTAGACGAACATCTACCCCTCCGGCTTCATCGCTCCCACCGAGCCGATCACTGCGTAAATTCCCTCCTCATTTTGTCGTCGATTCCCCTCTGATGTGCTCCCATTCCACCCGCAGCCTCCCCTCCGGCTACTCGGTCGCATTCAACGGCGTGTTCGACCCCGAAGGCGAGACCGTCTCCGTATTCCCCTCCTCGGTCCTCGCACCCGTCATCGCACAGGCGACGACGACGAGCGACCCCGGCGCGCCCAACTCGGAGGAGACTTCCTCCGCCGCGTCGCCTTCGCCCTCTGCCCCTGCGGCTGGCGCAGACGAGAACGGTGCAGCGCTTGCGAAGCCGTCCCTGGCTCTCGCTGCCGTTGCCATCGCCATCGCCTTCATGGCCTGATATGGTGCTCCTTGACATTTGCTAAGCTTACCATGTATGTACCAAATGTCGGCGAAGCCAGCTTGGAACGGGCTGTGTGGGGTTATGACTCTGTACTAGCCTGTACTTGAACGTTTCACGTGAATCACGATACACGCATATGATCTCTGTGACGAAAAATGCTAGGATGTGCGATCTCTCATATTTGCCTCTGTACTGTGTACAACCCTGCACCCCCACGTCAGGTGATGGACGGACTGGGTTCATTCAGTGCCTGCGTTGTACCCAACCAGACTTTTGAGAGCCTGATAACCTCAACGCCGGCGCCTAATCCCGGGCCGCCCCTGACGCAACGGAAGCGCCGAGGACGAGCCCTCTTCCCCCGACCAGCATCATGTCATGTTCCCCCGTCTGCTCCTGAGGACGACCGTCTCGCAGCTCTGCTATGTACTCATCGTGCTCATAACCGCGTTTTTTGTTACCATCTCCTGCGCGCTCCTCCTCTCCCAGGCTATCCGCAACGCGCCTAACAGCTCGTTCGTCAATAACGTCAATGCGGTCATCATCGGGGCCGCGTACTTCCTCGTGGTTCGTTCGCGGTCTGTTGTGCGTGCGACGCTCCTCAGGAGTCTAATGAGGGAACACGGTAGCTGGTGATCTCTTTGGCATTATGCTTGAAGCGCAGGATCGCGGTGCACAGGCGGCTGCAGCGCATATCCAAGACGTTCCACATCCTGGGCAAGAACGACGTCCCTGAGGTGCGTGCGCTCGCACTCTGAGTACTGCCAACGCTCCCTCTGAGATGCGCTGTGCGGGACACAGAAGGCGTTCCGGTACATCCAGCAAGAGTACACGCGCGCGTGCCTCATCGCGTACGAGTCGCGTCCGAAGGACGGCTTCCAGGACGGTTGGGGGCGGCCGGGAACAAGACTTGAAGGCGTTCACTTCCGCACCTCGTTGCTGGATACTGTGCGCGAAATAGGTGTGGAGACATGTCCTGAGTCTGAGTCTGAGCCTCCCCATGTTTACGTTCATCCCTCCCCCAATCCGCAGACAGCCTCGCGCACAAGGTCATTCCTCGTCACCCCCCCCTCCGGCCTCAGGCGCGCATGCTGCACCATTTCCGCTTCATCATTCCGCTCCTTGGCAAGGATGAGGATGGGCTCACGCCGCTGCACTACTACGACTCCGCCATCCAGCTTGTGCGGCACATGTCGAGGGAACCAACCGAGCAGGAGTACATCATCGGGATGAGGGCAGCGAAGGAGATCGAGACCACGTACGTGCTCACGGGTCGACCTACCCTGTGCGCTCCTGTACTGACTGCCGCCTCGTGTGTGTGTTGTAGCTTGCATGAATGCTACATGGAGATGCGGGAGGGATCCTCGACAGACATCAGTACCTGTATGTAGTGTGATCCATTCGCCCCGGTTAAGACTGACCTAACCCCTAGATGCTGCCGACAGAACATCAGAGTGACTCGGTCCAATCCGGTTGCAATGAATTCAATTTAAAGCATGATGATCGTCCATACTGTGTTTAAATCGTCCAAACAGCAGCTACTCGAATTGGTACAAGTCCTTCCACTTCTCATGTTCTGGTTGTTTACAAGCTCAGTGAAGGCCGGCAGCATACACCTTCTGGAAGCTGGGACGCTCAACCCAAGCCGCCCAGTACGCCGCGACCTTCGCTGGGACAGGCTTCTTGGTCTCGTTCTCGAGTGCCTTGTAGCCGTCCTTGTCGTTCTTGCCTCCAGCCAAGAACGTTAGGCGTGCCAGCCATGCTCCCAAGTGGAAGTCGTCCTCTCCAGGGACTTCACCGCCGAGGAAGCCGGACTCAGGAAGGATGGCGGGGAGATCCTCCAGGATGAAGGTCGTCAGGGCCTGCCAGTGCGCGGTGGCCGCCTTGAAGAAGCCCTGTTTGGCCTCGTCGGGGACTGCGCCCTTGTAGATCGCGAGGACGCCGCCATTGTGGGCCTTCTTGGTCTCGTAGAACTTGCTGAACGGCTCCGCCTCGGGAAGCGCGGAGTACTTGTCGAGCGCATTCTGGCCTGGATGGCGAGATAACGTGCAGTGTCAGCATGATGCGGTTCGGTGGCGGAATGTGGTCACACGCACGGTTCTGCGCGAAATGGAACGGGAAGCCGCTTGCCTTGCCCTTGAGCTCCTCGTCATTGCGCTAATGTGACAGTATCAGCATTCAGTCCGTGAATGATGAACAGCACGCCACCCGGATAGGGTTCGCGATGGCGGAGATGGAGGGCACGCACCGCGAGGAGAAGGGGTGAGTTGGGGTCGTAGTGGTCGTCGTGGACCTTGTCGATGAACGCGGTGCCTTTGGCGACCTTCTTGGGCGCAGTCTCGACGAGGTACGAGATGACGTCCTTGGTGGAGGTGTACGACTTGCCGTCCGCGACGAGGGTTGGGAGCGTGGCGTTCGGGTTCTGTTTGAGATACGCATTAGCTCCGGGCACGGGCGGCGGACGTGAGATGGACGGGAATGCTCACGATCTTGACGAAGTCGGGGGCGAAGTTGGCACCCTCGACGAGGTTGACGACCTTGACCTCGACGGCGTCTTCAAGGCCGAGATCAGCACTGGAGATGGGTTAGTGACTCTATCTGGGCGCGGTGAATGGTATGCACGCACATGGCGAGCTCGCCGGCAGCGGCCCATACGGAGTGGCCGAAGGTGTAGTATACGGGCTGGGGACACCGGTCAAAGAAATAACCGAAGACGATCACGTCCACGCACAGACCTTGGACATTGTGGGTATGTTTGACTGTTGAATCCGAGGGCTTGGCGGAAGAGGGAGTGCAGACGAGGTGGAGACTTGTGATGGAGACTCAGCGTGCTGAACTATGGTTTATATGTACGAGTCGGCGTCGATTTGACGCCGGGATGGCTGGGCGCGATAATCAGTTGCAAGGAGAGGCCTGACAGGAGCTGAGATGTGCGGTCACGTTGGCCGGAGATATTGGAGGCGGAGGATGCACAAAGCACACTCTGTCAGCGCAGAGTGGATATCCTGTTTTGCAACAGATTCCGACGCGACGGCGCCGGACGCGTGCTACGAGGAGCAATCACACGAAGGTGCCTGATGGACAGGCCTGCGAGTGTCCCACCCGGTGGCTCGCAGTCCGGACTGGGACTGTCCTAAGTGAACCTCGCCCGGCATAACAGCGGCACATTGGGAGGCTATCCCCATGGAGCTCACGGATTGGAAAGCAAGGGGGTACAGATCACGTGGTCGCGTTTCATGCGCGACGGGTATGTTTCTGCTTAGGTTTGGCTTAAGTTGTATGAATCAGTATGATCGACGTCCGTGACCTGGGGCTGTGTCCCACTGTCCGCGGATACTCGATGCCTGGGTATAGTCGCTTGGTGCGTGCTACATCTGGGTAATGGCGCTCAAGGTTACAAGCTGAGACTCATCTCAGAACACGAAGATCGCAGCCTACGTGGCGTGCTCCTATGGCCACTGCACAATCAATTCGTTAGTCAACGTAAGTCAATCGAGCACCTGACCAGTGTCCACGTACGTCGATCGTTTGAGGTAGAGCTGCCGCAACATTCCTCAAGTTCTCCAGCGTGCTCGCCCGGCTGTAGTACACCCTCGAGCATCGCTTACACCGGTCGTCCAGGAGCGCCTCCAGCTCCGGGATGCTGCTCGGCTGGATGAAGGTGGTCTCTCCGAGCGCGAGGAACCGCCACGGCTCCTTGTTCCACGCGAGCTTCAATGCCCACCACGCCGTAGGGTCGCGGAGCTCGTCGCAGGCCGTCCCATCGTCTTTGATACCCGCACATCGCACGCCACGCACGTTGGCACCAAACACACCGTTTCCCTCCAGTGCATCAATGGCCTCCCGTCGCCGTCGGTCGTGCAGCGAAAGCAGCTTCATGAGGTGCGAGGGCTCCAGGGTGCTGAGGTGCACCATGTTCTCGGGCGACATGATGTCGATCCCGAGCGTGCGAGTGGCGGCAGTCTTCGCCTCGGTCTCCCAAGACATCCTGCATGCCAAGCCGTATGCGCGGATGGGCGATGTGTCCAACAGGGGCGGGAGTGTGACGCGGATTAGGGACACGGGGAGGGGCATGTCATATTTGTCGGCAGCAAAGAGCAACGCGTCGACAAAATCGATATCGTTGAGTGGCGGGAGCGCGATCCCACTGGCTAACGAGAGGAGGCCGGCGAGCACGCTCGAGCTCTCGGTCATGGATATTGGCTCTGAAGCACCGCTTTTGTCACGTTGGGCGTTCTGGGGGAGGCTGAACATGGTGCGGAACCAGCCTGATGTGCGTCGAAGCGTCTCGGAGGACATGGGGAACAGGATGTTGTCCTTCGAAAGCAGCGTCACATCGGCATCGGGGAAGAGGCCCACGAACACAGGATGCATTGATCCAGGTTCGTCGTTGGGATCTGCAGATGCGTGACAGTTGGCTGTGATGGACGACATCTAGGACGTTTGTCAGACGATGTTCTTTGCAGGTGACGCAAGAGCACGACCAGTACCTGCATCGACGACTGTGACGGGACTGAATTACGACTGGAGTAGCAGCGACTCAACAGCGACTCGGTGGCAAGAAGGCGGGGTTGCGAAAGACAGTGTCACAAAGATCACCTGTGACGCGATCGTTTGTTGGAGGGTCACTCTGTGACACTGCTCGCTTCGGCCAGTTCCGCCCACCGGCTGGCATATTGACGAGGTGAACATTCCCTCGAAATCTGTCGAGTGGTAACTCATACTCCGAGGTCAAGTCGACCAACGGCCCCTGATATCCCGATGCAGCTATCCAGTTATCGCATTGTCAATCGCGTGTAGGCTGCTAAAGTCTTAAGACAATTCCTACCTAATCAGTAAGGCTATCGTTACGCATGATGATTCGTATATGCCGTTGACCCGGTTTTTATGAGCAGATTTGTTGTGACTGCTAAGGATGATGGCATTGTTGTCCTCCAGCCCCGTATCTCCGACTACCAGCGAAGCAGCCTCGGAATATCATGCCCTATTTTCTTCCCCAACTGCAAACCTTGTACTATGTTCAAAGGACAACATGCGCTTCCGCATCTCCTCGGATACAATGAGCCGCACGTCCGCCTGGTTTCATACAATGCTTTCCCTACCACAAAGCTCGCCAAACGACTCGCCTCACGTCTCAGAGACAATCCCCATGGACGAGAGCGCCGCAGTCATCGCAGGGCTGCTCTCTATTGCCGAGGGCTTGGAACCACCAAAGGCACTCGACGACATCGACTACCTGGAGCGCATCCTCTGGGCCGCAGACAAATACGAGATGCCTGCGGCGATCTCCACCATCCGCCTGGCACTCTTCTCGTCCTTGCTCGACGCCTCCCCCATCCGACTGTACGGCATTGCCTGCCGAATGTCCTGGGAGGCAGAAGCCAAGCAAGCCTCGACCCGCACGCTCACGCTCGACCTCTTCGCCCCCGCCGTCATGTCCGAACTCGTGTCGCTCGCGCCGGCGCACCGGGAGAAGCTGCTCGCGCTGCACCGGCGGCGGCGGGACGCGTTCCTGAAGGGGCTCGACGACAAGGTCGCGTTCTACGCGAACGACGGGACGAGCGTGTGCAACGAGGACGAGGACACGCAGTGCACGGCGCTGAATAGCCACCGGGTGTGGCTCGCGTTCAAGTACGCGCTGCTGAAGCGCATGGAGCGGGCGCCGCTGGGAGAGACGTTCGACGCCGCGTTCTACGAGATGCCGGAGTTTTTGGATCTGTATGGGGAGCGGTGCCATGCGTGCGGCAACACGCTGTATAACATGAAGAACACCCTGAGCAACCTGCAGGCTATCCTGCGGAGACTCCCTACCAGCGTTGAGGTGAGTGCCATTCCGGCCGTGTGCGCATGAGCTACTAGGTGCTTACTGTGTGCTTCAAGTTTTGACGGCAGACATGTCGTAGTTGCTACAGGCAACAATATGGTCTGCCCCTCTCATCGCGCATGTTGATCGTACATAGTATCTTCCATGTCGGCCCTGTCATGGCTGAACTTTGATATCACCTAATCGCTCGTGGTCTTCGACATCTTGCTAACGTTCACATACTATGAGATTTCATGATGATTCATCTCGTTGACCAACAGAACTCGCCCGTCTAATCCACCCTTCCGACACCTCATGCAACACCACTCTTCTACTCATACACGCATTGTCAGTCGAATCATCACGCATACCATCGCCTGGAAACCGTGTAGGAGAGTCTCGATCGTCGGAGGGATTGCTACCGGTAATCAAGACCACTATTTGTATGGCACGAAGTAAAGCAGTGAAGCAGTGTCGCCCAAAGCTCAGTGCACTGAAACAGCACTCACCTCAATACTATCGGGGAGCGCTTTCACAATCTCTTCCACATTCTTCAGTACAACTGTCGCGATGTACAGTTCTCGGCTGCACCCCGGGCAGCGTGCTTGGTGCAGCTTTTGGAGCTCCGGCAACTGGTAGAACGTCGACCCGAACCCCTGTCCATGAGGGGGGACGCCGCAGCGTTCCACCCGCTTCACCACCGCATACTTGAACGCGAACCACGCTCCATGTACGATCGTGGACTGGCATGTGCCGAGTCTGCATTTTGTCGTCAGGAGGTTCGCATAGAACAAAGTGTTGTTCTCGAGGCTCTCCAGGAACATATCCTTGCGCCGGCGATGGAGCGCCACCAGGCTCTCCCTGTGTCGCGGCTCTACTGCAACAAGCTCGGACATGGTCGCAGGAGCGAGCAGGTCCAAGGTGAGGGTCCGCGTCGACGCGTACTTCGCTTCTTTCTCCCAGGACATCCGGCACGCGATGCCGTACAGACGGACCGGGGACACGGCGCGCAAAGGTGAGAACAGAGCCAAACGCATGGTGGCAATCGCAGCGGGCATCTCGTACTTGTCGGCCGCGCCGAGGACGCGCTCGAGGTAGTTGACGCTGTCGTCGTCGTCGTTGAAGAGTGGGGACAGCTCTAGACCGCAGGTGATGCAGAGTAGGCCTGCAAGGGTTTCTGCGCTCTCGTCCATATGGATGGGTTCCAAGACGCGCTCGCCGGGCTCGGGAGAGGTTTGCGGCAGCGTGAGCATCGTCTGGAACCAGGCAGAGGCGCGGCTCATGGTTTCCGAGGAAACACGGAAATGCATGCCGTCTTTCGAACGGAGCACTAGGTCGGCACTGGGGGAACAGAATAGAGTATGATATTGTGCCGTTTCGCCTGGCGTATGGGGTTCCGGATTCGAAGATGCCATTGGTGTGTTTCTCACTAGGTGTATATCAGTGTCATTGCAGGATTGCGATATTTGGATGAACCGCACACCGCGAGTGTAGGGAACGAGTTGCGTGGGAAACGACCTGCCTGCAGTGCCAGTTTCAACGCTGTTCAACCTCGTGTCCCTTGTGGGATGCGTTAGAGCGGTTAAGGCAATGAGATCGCGGCAATACAAGAACAAAAATTTGACGGCGCTGTTACCTGTCTATGAAGCTTTCATTCATACCTCGTTCACTCGATCTTTCACGGCCCCATCAGACGGCATCATCCACCTCAGGAAAATGTGCATCGTGAGGTAGACCCGCTGGCAGCCAAGGTGCGTGTTTGAGCAACTCTATTTTACGGAAATTATGCCACACGAAGCAGACCGGGCTCTATGAAAGAGACCAAGCACGCAACAGCCTCTAGGATCCTCAGAAACAGAACACCTGGCTTCATTTCAGCCCACGGCCGCGACCGAAGCGAGCGGCAGCCACGTACCTGGTCCTCGAGCTTGCTGACCGTCCTGGGCGCGGGGTAGTTGAGCTCGGCGAGGTGCTTTCTGCAAGGGGGAGAGACAGCCGTCAGCACATCCGCATACAGCCAGGGCCACACCCCCCGGCAGGGACTCACTTCATGGCGGTGATCATGGGCGGAGGGCCTAGAAAGCACACACGTCCGGTCAGCACACACGCGCGATACTCACGAGCCAGAGCCGGGAGCCGAGAAGGGCCATGCACGCACCGCACAGCAGGATCTTGATGTTGCTGTCCGTCGGGGGCAAGTACTTCTCGATCTGCTCCTTGGACACGAACCCGACGCCGCCGTCCCAGCTGGGCGGCGGGTTGTTGAGCACGTAGTAGACCCTGAACCGGTGGCTGTGCTTGGACGCGAGCTCGTCGAGCTCCTTCTTGAGCAGGATGTCCTCCGGGTTCACGTTCGCGTAGATGAGCGAGAGCTTGGTGCGGTCGAGCGGGTTCTTGAGCGCCGCGCGGATGATCTGCAGCATGGGCGTGATGCCCGTCCCGCCCGCGATCATGCCGAGCTCGCGCGAGAGCGAAGGGTGGTACTTGAACTGGCCCTTTGGCCCCTTGATGCGCACCTTGTCGCCGATCTTGAGCAGGGAGATGTACCGCGAGATGTTGCCCTTTTCGTACGCCTGGTGCACGCGGCGGTCGAGCGCGACGCGAACATGAGGACGGTGCGGGAATGGGCGGAGGGTGGAAGGTGATAGGATGAGGGCTGGAACGGGCGGACGGACAGAGCGGGAAACGCACCTTCACGAGGAGGTCGAAATGTCCGCGGTCGTCGTCGCTGCTGGTGGGCGTGTAGCTACGCATGATGTCCTTGCCATTGATCTCTGCAGACACGGAGACGTGCTGGCCAATCGGGAGCCCAAGCACGTCGTCGGGGTGGGGAAGCGCGAAGCGGTAGCTTCATGACGCCCCGTAGGAATGGGAAAGGAATTCGAAGGGGTGAGATGAGCTCGCGGCGTCAGGCCGTTCCGGACATGGCGGGTTACTCACATAGCGGTGTTGGGAGAAATGACAATCTTCTCCTTGAGCGGGAACTCTTTCCACACCTGTGGGTCGAGCACCGGCTTCCGCTCTGTTCCAGCAAAGCAGGCGTCAATGCGACGGAGCCGGGCTGAGACATCGAGGCAAGCGCAGACACGTACTGCCCCGTCCGAACTTCAGGAACACCACCACGCTGGTGACCAGCGCGAGCGCGAGCGCGACGAGCTGTCCGTACTGGCTGCTGAGCAAGTCGACCATGTCTGCCTCAGGGTCGGGTTTTCTGGGTTCTACAGGGAGACCGAGGAGGATGAGGTCCGAGATGTAGATGCCCCGTGCGTGAAGCTTGGCCTTGACAAACTCGAGGGTGAGGTAGAGGATGGCGGAGGTGCCAGCGAATGAGGCGAGGAAGGCGACCTGGTAGAGGTTGGGCATCAGGTAAATCCTCGTGGAGGTCGAACGACACCGGCGAAGGCGCGTGCGCGACGCGTTACGCGGGGACGAGGCGCGCCGGGCGAAGCGGAGCCTGGGTCCGGCGAGGCCTCTCGTTCGGAGCGCTGGCATACGTGGCAGGCATTACGGAGAGCACATAGACCGCGTTCACATCGTTGTGAGGGGCCTAGGCAGACAATGGCCTGCACGTAGACACGGGGTCGAAGTCACTCTGAACACAGTTTGCAGGCCGCGCGACATTGACGCGACACAATTACGCAGAACGCGTTATTGAGTACCGAACAATTGGGGCAAGGCGGTGCGTACGGACTGGCATGGTTGAGTTGAACGTCCGCGTCATATCCCGTCAAGTCGGGAGCTCCGGTACCATGACGAAATGACTGCCGGCGTGGCCATAGAGCGTAACGTTGTAACGACACGAGTCCCGGTTGGCAAGCGGACACAGGTATGCACAGTGGATGTGAGTGACATTGGTAAGTACGTTCAGCGTGTCGAACTCTACTGTACATGGTACCTACGGAAGCCGGACCGATAGGAAGGAAGCTTAAACGCAAACAGGAGGTCCAATGAGACATTCCAAGGACAAACAGGTGATGGGTGACGAGAGTGGCTGCGGTTGGTAGTCAAGTCAGTGCACTCGGTGAGATCAGCGCTCATGGCCGAAATGTGTTTCAGGACGTGTGTGCACGGAGATAAAGGGACGGCTGAGAGAGTGATGGCGGCGGCATAGTGTCTTGAGAGTGCAGGAGGAGGAGAGGGAGAATGATGGGATGAAGTAGCCGGACAAGAAAGCGAAAGGGTGCCTGTAGATCGCGACTGATTGCAGACGAGGGATGCGCCCGGTCGGACGAGATGGTGCGAGGACGGCGCAGATCACTTGTGCTCGTGTGATGGCAGGGTGTCGCACGTCGTCGGGTGCGCTGGCGGCTGATTCATGCGGATGGCTGGTGGGAGGACACGGGAGAGATGGAGAGGTGTGGGCGGTGGAGGAGATTGATAGGCCTGGAGGCGACGGGCGGTACGAGCACGGAGACTAGCACTGCTGTGAGAGACTGAGCTCGAGGAGGAGGAGACGGGAGGGGCCGGGAGGAGAACGGAAGGCGAGGGACGCTGCGGGGGCTGCGGAGGCCAGGGCGGGACGCAGTCGAGTGGCCGGGGAGAGGCTGGGAGAGGACGTCGGTCGGGAGATGGATCGAGGCGGTCGATCGTTTGGGACGGGCCACATGGGACAAAGTCCCGCAAACAGCGTGTTGTGCGCCCACCAAGCGCCCGCGTTGGAGTTTATGGGCGACAGGCCCGGCCGTCGCTGTCCTCTTGTCCCTTGTCCTCTCCCTGTCCCTCCTCCTCCTCCTCCTCTCCGTCCTTGCTGGGCTCTCCTCTTCCCCGCCTTCCCTCTTTATTTTCTTCCCCGTCCATATTTCTTCTCTTCTCTTTCTTCTCCGGGCACACCACCCTCGCACCTTGATCTTCACCAAAACGCTATCTACACGCCGGCGTGTCGAACCAGCCATAAGCATGGACGCCGCGACTCCTCGACCGCAGTCTGCCCTCCCCCCACGCCGCAAGGGCCCTCCTACCCCCCTTCACATCGACACGCCCGTCCACAACCAAGGCATAGCGTTCTTCCCAAGCGACAGCTCCGCTTCCGCTTCCACCCTCTCTTCCACTACTTCCGACGCAGATTCTTTCATCCTCCCCTCCCCCAGCAAACCTCGATCCCTCCGCAACATGAAGAAGCTATCGATAACCCTCCCATCCGCCCAATCCTCCGCAACTTCCCTCGGTCTCTCCGCCGTGGAGCCTCATCCTCCTAGCAACATCTACGACCCCTCCGCGCTTGCAAAGCGGCGGCCGTCCGTCATCTCCCTCCCTAACACCTCCACTCACCTGCTCCGCAGAAAGGGCGAAGATGGCGATGGCTCCCCCACCGTTCCCTACGCAGACGGTCCCATACAGATTTTGCCGAGTATCTGGCTTGGTTCCGAGGACAATGTTCGAGATTGGAGAGGTCTCAGGGAGAGGGGCATCAAGTCCATTCTGAACGTCGCAAAGGAAGTTCAGACTGACTTTGACCACGCTGTTCAGCCCCTCCGTCCGTTCATGTCGACCCCCGACTTGAATGCGACTATCCCCGCGCCTACCCGCGAAGATACCACGTATCGCCCCGCTCATCTACCCACCGGCAGACCCGCCATGCACTATCTCAAGCTTCATTGGTCTCACGGCCAGGCTGATCTTGTCACGCAAGGGTTTCCTGCCGCGTTTTCCTACGTCGATCAGGCGCTTGAACGTGGAGATGGCGTGCTCATCCAGTGCGTATAACCCCATGACGACATACAATCTCTACAGAAACTTACGCCCTTGTGCTGCAGCTGCCAATGCGGTGTTTCACGCTCCGCGACATTGGTCATCGCGCTCGTAATGCGTGCGGCAGCACAGCGTTCACCCAATGTTCCGTCCGAAGTGTGGGCGCTCAAAGGAATGCAGGCTGCATACGCGTTTGTGAAAGACAAAAGCAAATGGGTTGGTCCCAACATGTCGTAAGTTGCATTGTGGTAGTCCACGATACCGAACGCCTTCTCACGGTCATTTCCCACCGCAGTCTGATTTATCAGCTGCTCGATTACGAACGAGCACTCAAAGGAGGCAACACTTCGCCGACCCCGTCTGAGGTCTCCGCGGAAGAGGAGTGGAGCCGTCGTCGTCAGGCGATGGAGGAGACAGATGTCGAGGATGACCGGGAAAGTGTCGAGGTCATGCAGGAAGCGAAGGCACTCGACCAGGCCATGGAGGACCGCATCATCGCCCGCAAGGCGTCGTCGTCATCCATCGGTTCCACCAGCACCGGAATCGGCATGGGCGCTGCCTGGCGGTCGAAGTATGGTAGCGGACGCAAGCGCAAAGGCTCCGCTGCAAGTGTGCTCACGACCAGCAGCGTCCTGACTGAAGACCTAGTCGAAGAGGACGAGGAGCCCGAGCTCTTGGGTGTTGCTCATGATTTCGATAACTTCAGCTTCGGCGCGAGCAGCTCTAGTGCAGAGCCGACAGAAGACGAGTCAAGCGCAGACTCGGCGACGGAGTTGAATCCTCCGTCCAGCGTCCTCAGCCCCCCTCCGTCGGCGTGTTTGACTGCACGTCCGAACCGTCGTCCTCCCGGTCTCTCACTGCCACCTTCGGCACCGGCACATAAGGCAAAGTTCACTCTTCCTCCCGTGCCCGCTACTGCTGTGAAGTCCTCATTTGATCTCCCCACACCTCGTGCGAACCGCATTGCGAAGCCTCGTCACCGGCCGCCCCCTCTCGGTATCCTTCCGGCGGTCCCAGCGTCACCCATTGTCCCTGTGAACGCTCCTATCGCACACCCGCGCCCGCGTACAGCGTCTCGCAAACCAGACACTCCGCCTGCGCAATTGCGGAACGCACTCAAAGCGACCCCTCCAAAATCTAAGTCTAGGTCCGGACTCGCGACACCCTCTCAGACCCTGTTCGTCTTCCCTCCATCTCCGACGCTCGCGGCAACACGCACCCCTTCGACACTCACCATCACGTCGAACGCCTCGTTTCCGTTCCCCACGATGTCGACACCACGTGTGTCCACGTTCAAGTCGGAGGGAGGTCGCAAGTCGTTCATCGGTCTCACCGCCCCCGCTACGCCCACCGTCGCCTCCTCGCGGGTGGATGTCCGCGGGTGGCTCGCATGATTTTCAGCTCTCGCTCACGCATCGGATGTTCCGCATGACACATGTCCATGTTTATGCCCCCGTCTCATGCCCGAGCACTTTCTCTGCTCTGTGACACTAGCGCGCATATCTTTCATCCGTGTCAAATTCCGGATCCCTCGCATTTTTCTTTTCCTCTTTATTCTTTTTATCTTCTTCCTTTCGCCTGCAGCCGCCCACGGACTGTATTCTGTTGCATTTTGTGTTTGTGGTCGGTCATCTCTTTATATGCGAGGTCTCCGGCACATCTGGCATATATCATTATCTCGGCGCGTTTGTTTCTCTGTTCTCAGCACATTTCACTGGTCATTCGTTCACGTTCTTACATACCGCACGCCCGACGTTCATTCATGTTGATAGATTGGACTCTGCATCGCACTCGCACTGCAATCGGTTTCCTTTGACTGTATATTATCATCTTTTCTTTCTCTCTCCCACATCTTTTCTTTCCTTTTCCATTCATCGGACCGCTGCATATCGTGACCGCAACTCCCACCCTCTCGTCCATCTCCGTCATCTCATCGTCCCCGCATTCCCCCCGCATTTGCATCTTCTCCGTCTCCTCGTTGTCACCATATCCGGCTTCGGTTCATGTTCGGCTTCTCACCACCCCATGTACTACAGCCCTCGTATATGCGCCGCTCCGCAGAGCGGACAAAGAAGCAATCGCAGAGGAAGTGTTTCAAACTCCCATCCTCCGACGCGGATCGGGCCGCGCACGAGCTTGAGTTGACCCGGGGCGAGTCATTGAATGAACTCAAAATGAACGGAACTGCGGAAATGGACAGGGAGCAATAAATTAGGTGCGTGCATAGGACTACCGGGGTTCCGCGGGCGCAGGGGGCAGTGAAGATGACGAAGTGCGATGTCGGACTGCGTGCGCGGGCTGCGTGCTGAGTGGATTGGGTCACGAGAAGACGCGGCCCACGCTGTTCTTGACCACGCCGGTGAGGATCTGGCCGCCGATGCCACCCATGCCCATGTTCCAGCCCGAGGATGCGAGGTTGTTTGCCCACTTCTGCTTGGCATCGCGGTCGCTGTGTGCATCGATCAGGGCACGTCAATCAGCCAAAGCGGTCGCGCAGGAGAGGAGGGGGGAGACCGTGGGTTCTGGGGTACGCACGCGTATGTGAAGCCGACAGCGTTCGTGACGTTGAACACGAGCGCGAGGACGACGATTGGCACGAAGCTGCTTTCGAGGACGGGCGTGCGGGCGCGTGTGTGGGACGGATATGTGGACGTGGGTGGGGGTGGCGGGTCAGATGACGGTGTGGCTTAGGGCGAGTGGGAGAACGCACGAGAGATTGAATTTGAGGATGGAGACGATAAGGAGGGCGAGCCATAGAAGCGGGAAGGTGTAGACCGCGATCTGGGGAGGTGGCACGAGGTGGCACGCAGATGCAGCTGCGAGTGAGCACTAGACCGTGCGCGGGCCGGGAAGGGCGCATGGGGACTAACCCAGAACATCCTGCGCGCGCGAAGAAGGTGAGTTCGGGACATGACCTCATGGTATGTGAAGGACGAGAAGGGCTAACCTCGAGTCAATTGGGTTTGCTGGACGAGATGGCTACATGGTCGTAGTGCGGGAAGTCGAGATGCTAAGGATAGATCGGATCGTGAGGGAAGATGTGGAGACTCACGTCACGACTTTCGAAGACCCAGTAACTCTCCCCGTCATCGTCGACCTAGTTACGGGCAGTGACGCGTCAAAAGGAGCAGCTCGAGAGCGGATCGAGGCCAAAGGCAAAGGCAAGGACGTACCTGATTCCAATAGCGCAGTCCGACTAGCCGCCGTCCTGCTACATTCTGCAACGTGATGTCAAGCATGGGAAGTATGAGAAACACGCGGGACGTACTCTGCAGTTCCAGAAGTCCATCGCGAGCAAGACGACAACAATCACAGACTGTCACCGGTGGACATGAAGGCTTTCAGCATGCTTGACGACTTGTAGTGTGGAGATGGACTGACAGACAGAACATAGTTGGAAATGAAGAATCCGCACAGGATGTAAACCGCGATGGCTGCTGTGCGGAAGAAGTACAGGCAGAAGAGGACGGCAGGATGTGCAGACTGTGAGGTGCCATGGTCAGTTTCCTGGCACGCGTTCGCGAGTCGCGCAGCACTCACCTGCCTCAGTATCCCCGCAATACCTAGCAGTGCACGAATCACCCTTCGTATTTGCGCGTGTCATCATACTGAAAGGAACGCACCCGACTCTGCA
The DNA here is from genome assembly GCA_022605405.1 of Earliella scabrosa. Lineage (NCBI taxonomy): Eukaryota > Fungi > Basidiomycota > Agaricomycetes > Polyporales > Polyporaceae > Earliella > Earliella scabrosa. The sequence continues at coordinate 608,808 of JABYQQ010000003.1, read as the reverse complement.
TCCCCGGGATTCGTCGCCATTGGTTGTGCTGCACGCGCATTTGGAGCTGCTTGAGTTGACGACGCGCTGGAGATGTTCCCTACAGCAGAGGTGCGCTGCTCATATGCTGGCTCGTCAGGCTCGATTGCATCAAAGAGAGGTGTCGAGGAGCTCATCGTGGTCGAGTACGGAAGTGCATACAACTTTCGCTCGGCTGCGTCACTGCTACACACAGACGCCCATATACTGGCTCCACGTGGCACAGAGATCGGGATCGTACCTGCGGAAGCAGCCACCGGGCCGTCCTTGGACTCGGACCACGACCACTCTTCGCGGACAAGATGGACCGCCTCCGCGCCCTTCGACACAACGTCGACTTGCCCACGGAAAGGACGCCTCTCCTGGCCGGAACCAGTCGTTCAATACGAGAGGTCTCTCCCGACCCTCCGCCCAGCCTACCCCATGTAGGCCCATTTGTGGCCGATATGAGACCTGAGGATCTGCACAAGTACACTGTGGACAACCTCTATCCGCCCACTCTACATCCTCGCCCACAACAGACGGCATTCGCTCTGTGTGCTCTTCTGTATTACCGGAGTTACCTTGAGGACTCCTCGACGCGTGGAAGGGACATTTGGGTGCGATGGCGGCAGGAGGAACGGAACACGACGGCTCTCAAGCAGGTGGATGCTCTCATTGAGCAGACATGGGCCGAATTTCTCGTGGAGGAGGGCTCACCCGAGGACGTGTTGGATGTGCTATGGACAGCATTCCCCCTCTATCCGGATTCGTGGGCGAAAATCCGAGGTGAGTGACACTGCTTGAACATGTCCTCTCGGAGTTGCACAACGCCATACAGTGCTCGACTTCCTGGCAAGCGGGGAAGTGCCTCAGTTCCTTCTCGTTCATCCACTCGTTCAATTGAGTCTGACCGACACATGGACTTACTGCTGTCATGGCGAATGCAACGATGAGAACATCTCCTCGCGGCTGTTTCACTTCATCGACGACACCGGTGCACCCCAGTGAGTGTATCCGTTGTAGGTCCGTTTAATCAGTAACTAACATTGTACAGTGTGCTGCACTTCATTGATCTCTCAGTATATCTCGCTTATCTCGCCATTCTGGTCAACTACTTGCTCAATCCACCACTCCGAGCGGAGGTCACTCTCAGTGACCCACGAGGTATCATGATCAATCTCTACTCACTATCCCGACTATGTCGCCCATGGTCATCAGCAACACTGCCGCTTGCGCTCGTCTTACTCACCTTTCTTGTCTCCTTTCCGTCAACCCCTCTGCCAGATTCCTTCAGCTACACGGTATTGCTGATGGCATTCTCGTGGCAGATCATAGTGCTTCACCTTCCCGTGCATCCTAGCCCATTATTCCTCGTACCCCCGGACCATTCCTTACCGCTAGCTGTACTAGTCTGGCGAGGGATCTCCCGGACGTTCGTCCCTGTCGTCGCGTTCTTCATACCCGGAATGCTCATCTCTCTCTTCCTCCTATCGCTCTCACTCTCTGACATATTCCCCTGGCTGTACGCCGATGCTGTGGGATATGCATCACCCATGGAAACCCGAGTCATCTTCCTCTCCCTATTCACCGTCATCTTCCTCTTCCTCGCTTGCGCCCTTGGCTCTAGTGTGCTCGTGCACCCATTCCTCGCCCCAACGGAAGGCCCCGCGCCTCTATCATGGGATCGCTATTCTCGATCCGTTGGATTGGAGGCGCGGCAAGCCTTTGTCCGCGCTGTTGCGACATACGCAGCTCCATACTACTTCCCCGCCCCTCTCAACCTTCTCCATGTGCTGCTCGTGCAGCTGCCGAGGGCAATTGACACGCTAGCCGGACAGAAGAGCTATACGAATGCGATAGGAACTGTGGAGAAGGGGCTTTGGCGACTCACGGTTGCGCCATTCACATTTGTCCTTTCGGCATTCTGGCTGTGGAATCTACCGAGGCGTTGGTAATAGGTGAGTCGATATCCACTTATCATTTACGACTCCAGCATGCTGAAAATTGGGCAGATGTATACCCATATTGTGGACCCTATGGCCAGGGGTCTCCCTTCGTCGAATCGTAGTCTCGACGGCGTAACTCACCAGAGGTGGACTCCTCATCACGAGATCTGTGAGTGCTATGTAGGTCAATCGAACTGAATCTACGCCGCCTAATTGACGGACATTCCCAGAGTCCGAGTAGCCTGCATGAACCGCTCCTTGTATGCCTGTACTCCACAGTACAGGTCTCGATGATTTTTGATTATCGTCGTGTAGGTTGTGAGTATCTTCTTTGCCCTACCTGCTGCTAGCTCTCTTGAGATGTCGAGATGCTGATGCGTATCGTTGGTCCTCCGAGTCGCAGGGGAAAGAAGCTCAAGTAGCGGGCTGACTGCATGAGGCACAATATTTATACGCGGCGAAGACGTAGCTAAGGTGTCATGGGGGTTTGGGTCATCGAGGAGTAGGTGAACCCCGTGTACCGATCTCGCTGTCACTTTAGTGAGTGGTGTATGTCAACCCCTTCTAGAGTATCTATTTGCTCTGATCACTCGAGCTCCTGATTAACCTCTTGCGCTCGGTTGGGCTGTAGTCTTCTCGTTCGTGCCGGCGGCACTCGGGCCTATGCCCGGATGCAAAGTCGCATCGCCTCAAATCTGCGCTTCGATGTCAGTGTGTCCGCAAGTGTTCCACGACTGTCGCAACGTGGTGGACGAGCGTCACATCCCCACCGCCCTTTCCCCGCCTGGCTCGTGTTAGCTCCCAGCCCCCCTTAGCTCGGATCCCAGCCCCCGTTTCTCTCTGCTACTTGCCTGAGCCTCTCACCACTAGCTATCGCAACAGCCACAGCCGTGCAATCGTCTTGCTTTCTACCATGCCTGTACCAGCGATCAAAGCGGTCGACGTCGACCGAGGGCCGAACATCCGCCCCACGCCCATCAGCGGTGACCTCGTGAATACGGCGTTGAACGGCACTGTCGCTGTTCTGGAGGTTACAGGCGACCTCGCCGACCTCGCACCCATCCCGGGATTGTCCGCGGTTGTAGGAATACTCGTGCAGATTGTGAAGAAAGTACAAGTAAGCGCGAATTCGTCCTGTGGGGTGTGATGATATCAACCCGCTGGATACTAGGCTGCAAGATCCAACTCCGATGCCTTGATAGGCCTGTGTCGGCAGGTCCAAGGAGAAAACGCAGCCATTCGCGGAGTTGCGGATGCGGTTCGTGCAAGAATCAGCGCACTGTCTGTCGGATCGCCGGATCGCCGGATCGCCGGACTGTCAGAGCAATCCTCAGCACAGACACAGAGTCGACACTCGCCAAACGCATCAAAAAGCTGACGCGGTACGTGATTGCAGCTGAACGTCAGTTTGTGTTTACCACCAATGTTAAATTTACTCGTCTAGGAGTCTCGAGGAAGTTCTGTCAGAAGCGGATGAGCTTTCCAAGCAATCTTCTTGGTACCGCTTCATCCACAGCGACCGGGTCGCAGAAAAGATTGCCAATATGACGAAGAACATCGACGAAGCACGTCAAAACTTCCAGGTATGAATCCGAACCAAGGTACACCAGCTATGTTGACATGTATTCATGCATAGCTGGAGGGAGGTATTGCTGTTGAGTCAGTCACACAACAGATACTGCGAGCGGTCATGGTACGTGCTCTATAGTATCTATTGGCACTCAAACACTTGCTAAATGTTACCATATAGAGCGAAGGTCAGCATGGCGGAGCATAAAAGCAGACATAACCCATATTAACTGGGGATCTTATATAGCCGACAAGGCGGTGTTGAAGGATCTCCTTCCTTTAGACAGCGCGTCATACCGCTCCGTGGCTAACGACGTGAAGGCGCAGTATCTGAAAGGGACTCGGGAGAACGTCATGAAGAATCTGTACGCCTGGGCCGAGGAAAGCAGCAAGTCCGGTGCCGAGAAACGGGTCCTTGCACTTATTGGGCATGCCGGAATGGGCAAATCGACCATCGCGTCGGAGTTCTGTCGATACCTCGACTCCTCCACTCCGCAACGCGGCCGACGCCTCGGAGCGTCATTCTTCTTTACTCGCGGTCTTGAGGGGCCCAACTCATACCGTTCCTTCTTCAACACCATCGCCGTGCAGCTCGCTACTCTGCAGCCAGACACTTGCCACAATTTCATCGTGTCTGCAGCCCGCAAACATCAGAACGACGGAGCTGGAGCAGCGCAACAGCATATGAAGCTGGCATGTGAAGACTTGGTGCGCGCTCCACTCCACGAGCTTGCACAATCCGGATCGTGCCCTCCAATATTCGTCGTCATTGACGCACTAGATGAGTGCGCTGCGGAAAACATTGACCCCATCTCCGATCTCCTAAAGCTTCTCCTTTCCTGCACCGCGGACCCCTCCTCTCCTCTCCGCATATTCCTCACCTCACGCCCCGAGCCAAACCCCGTTCGGGACATTCTGGACTCCCACAGTGCTGTCTCCAGACGGACGTTTGATGACATCGGCGAGTGGAAAACCATTAACCGCGACATCGAAGCCGTGATTCGTGACAGACTTTCCAAGGATTCTACAACTCGAGCATGGTCTGACGCGGACCCATCCATCATCGAGCGGCTTGTCACAAAATCCGCGGGAATATTCGTGTACGCGAGCACAGCTGCGGAGTTCCTCGTTGGGCAAGGCAACTTCGCAGCCACCACCCTCAATCAGAGCCTGTGCCGTCTTCTGTCAGATGACGGCAGGATGGGCCTTGCACTCCAACGACTTGACGCACTTTATCTCACCGTTCTCGAGACCGCCTTCCCGGAGAAGAGAATGTCTTCCGATTTGCGCGATAGAATACGCCTAGTACTCGGGCTTGCGTCGGTGTACCAAATTCATTGGATATCCCCACCACTGCTTGAGGTGCTGACTGGGATCTCCGCTGACGACTCCCGGAATATTCTGCACCAGCTCCGAGCTGTTGTTGAACGGGACCTAAACAATTCCGGTCAAGAGTTCCGCATCATGCACACCACCTTCCGCGACTTCCTCCTCGACCCCGCGAAGACGAAGGCACTTCCTCGGCCCGAGTTCCACGTTGATGCTGCCCAGGCGCACGCGACGCTCGCGCTCGGATGCATGCGTCTTGGGTTGTATTATGTGGAGAAATACATGCCGGAGCTGCTGGAAGAGAGCTCTGAGATGCTGGAACTACGCAAGCTTGGATATGAGGATTTACGGGACCGGCTGAGGGAGAAGCTGCAGGGAAAGAAAGTTGACGAACCTGTGCATTCTGTCTTTGCCCTGTACGACTATGTGCGCTATTGTTGTGCATACCATCGGGGGCTCTCGGCATCGGTGCAGTCTGCGGAGATGATTGAGACGGTGGAGAGATTTGATCAGATTCCAACCAATGTATTCAAGGCGTTCACTTGGACAATCGAGGAGGCTTGGGCCAACTCGTAGTCGTACAGTTGCAGGCTATAGTTGTATTTTCACTTACTGAATCATCAGCAAGACTTACTACTGACGGAGAATATACATCATTCACACATGGGCTACATATGTTAAAGGCAAAGTCACGTAAGGACGAATGGGTGTGAAATATGTGTTACGTCGCCAAGGGTCAGACGCCCCTAGTAAGTGGAGGAAGGTAGTTGTTCCACTGTAGCCACCTCATCTGAATTCTTTGGGCCAAGCTGTCTCCATGTGATTTCCACCAGGAACCATCCCGGAAGACGCCATTCCTATGGGAGATACGAACTATCCAGTCTTTTCGCAGAAGCTCCTCCATTCCATCCGATCGCTTCGCGATCGTACGATCGACGTCCTGAAACGAGTAGTAAGGGGCAAAGACGACGGGAAAATCTCTACACCCAAGATACTCGCGCATGTTGGAGGCGACAAGGTGATACCTCTTGGCGATGCTCGCCCTGTGTGGCACTGAAACAGGCTTTGCAAGCAAGAGAACGCGGAGGGACGGAAGATCCAGCCTTCTGCCGGTCAACTCTGCGGCCGCTTGGTAAGTCTTAGACTAGCATTCTACATGTAGACTGACTCGCCTTGCTGAATGTTGTCAAATCGATTGTGTCTACCCAGGTTTGAATTGTCGCAGGTTATGCGCAACTCGACGAGATTGGGCGCATTTTGCAACCATCGCTTGAGTTCCACCGGACAGGACGTCTCCGCGACCACATGGAGTCGCCTCAGGACAGGGAACATGCACCTTGCCTCTGTATGCGACAGTGGGGCGACAAAGGGCTCTCTTCCGATGAATGACAGCTCCCGGAGCTTCAGGAAACCACCGGGAACGTGAATGTCCGGGGAACTGCTCGATCCTTCCGCGCACCACTCCCTCGACCCGTATAGACAGAGCGTCTCGACATCGGACGCCAACCCAAAGATTGTTTGAACGGCCGTGCGGTATTCGCTTTCCGCTAAGCTATGCGTCAACCAGTAGTCTCGATTGCCGCACTGTTTGAGAAGGTCCAGGTCGAAGAAATCCAGCGGATCGATGTCGATTGAATCCCGTCTCGAACGCGAGCGCGGCCAGCATCCGCGCTCGGCGGCGATGGCGGCCGGCGCATACTGTGTCAGGGATAGGCAGAGGTGGCGAATCCTCGGGTTTGCGGCGCGTTCCTCCTCTGCCTCCTTGCGTGCGCTACGGAAACAGTTGAGAAATTGGAGGAGTTGCCGATGCGAGCCGGTAAGGAGGGAGATGGAATGGAATCGGACCGCGCGCGATGTGGCGCGGACGTGTTTGGAAACCAAGGAGAGGGTGCAGCCGGTGGGACCACCGTCAATGCAGGAGAGTCGAAAGATCTCTTCGAGGATCTCTGGTGGGAGATTTTCGAGGTTCACTATGGGACGAACGAAGGTGGGATGGTGTCGACATCGTGGCGAGCATCGCCAGTGAGCGTTGGGCTGTGAGCAGAGAAGGGATGGAGCAATACTGATGCGGCGGCGAGGAATATGTCTGTGCAGTGCAAGCACGCGATGGAAGATGGGGAGAATGGTGGCAAGAATGAGTGACGCGACAATGATGAAGCTGCGTCCGCATCGTCAGTCAGAATCCGGCGAGAGTGCCAGATCTAGGTCCGGATACCTACCTGGTCATGTTCAAGAGAGCCATGAGTCGCAGAGTGGTCTCACTTGAATAAGTACTCTATGATCCATGTAGGAGACAGGGCTGTCAGCTGAGTATACCCATGTGCGCCCTAACCTTGTGTTGGAGACGCGACCCTGTCGTTACGAATACCTCATGGTGGCGTTGAGAGCGCTGTTCAACCTGCTACAGCAACAACTTGGGCGAGTCAACGTGACGATTGATTCATATTGCCTATTCACGAGGGACGTATGCCTTTGCCAAACTCGGTCTTGAATATGGTGCGATACAAGGCGGGGCGCGCCGAAGTCGAGTCGAACCACTGGACGCCGCAGTCGCCGAGACGCGCGAACTACGATGATTTCCATTTTTGTCGAGCGGTACACTCCGAGAGCGAGCGCTGATCGGTGTTGAAACTTGAAACCATTCTCTCAGCCCGTCGAAACGGGTGCCTTCAAACTCCGTCGTCTTCTGCAGCGTTTGGTGGCCCGCACTGATGAGCACGGGTAAACGAGCGGGTCAATCGGGAGCACAGCCGCCTACCAAACGTCGCAGAACGGACAGGAAATTCGGAGGACACCAGCCTGATGACGACATACCCACGCCTCAGGCGCAGACCAATGCGCCCTCCGCGTCCGCTTTGTCTGTGCGCTCCCTCACGCCTGAACATCTGCCGTCGCTCTCCACAATCTGTGTGAGGGTGTTTGCCGATAACCTAAGAAAGCTTTCTGCTGACGAAGCAACGTGGGAGGACGTGCGATGGTCGTTGAAGCGACTCCCCGACGCTCTCGCACAGAAGGTTTTCACGGCACTAAGGCATACTTGCCCCACGGTACTGAACCATGGACTCATTGTTACAGTGAGTATTGATCACGTTCTCTGATTGCACCCACAACCTTACTCCGAGTCGAACGTTCATCATAGTACTTCCTGCGGGGCTACTCTGTAATCCTCAGCGACGAGCTTCCGGGAGTCAATAAGTCAACAATATTCGCAATCATGGACATGCCATCAAGGGAAAGGCTACGAGAGCTTGAGCTTACTGGTCTTGCGAAAATTGCCGACGCGGCCTTCGCCTCAATCATAGCCAAGCTTCCGTCGCTGCAGCAACTGAACCTGCGGTGAGTATGCAATGCTCGTCTGGCTGTAACTCAGACTTAATGGCACTGCAGTGGCTGTACCAATGTCGGCGCAAAGACCGTAGAAGCGGCCGCAAAGCATTGTCCCTCATTAGAGCTCGCCAACTTCAATTATACAGCTGTCCCAGCGATATCACTTGCGCCGTTGCTACAAAACTGCAAACAGCTCGCGGTTTTGAAGGTCGCAGGTATACCAAACTGGGTCCGTATTCCTTCATCCTGCATAAGCTAGTGATAGTCTTTTGACACGATTTGCATCAGACAGACACGACGTGCTCGAAGCTTTGGGCAGCGCTCGACGAAACGGAGAACTTTCAGTTACCAAACTTACACTCCCTCAAGCTGCGGCAGGCACCCCTCAGCGACCATGTCATCAATCCGGTGTTGGCGGCTTGTCCAAATCTACGACGACTCGATCTGTCATTCACTCAGGTCAAGCACCCCATCCTACCTACAGCCAACTTGCTGCAGAAGCTTGTCCTCACTTCCACCAAGATCCCGAGCCGGGAGCTTGTGACCATGATCAGCAGCCTACCGCAACTGAAGAGCCTTGCGATCGGCGCCATGGGCGGGGGACAAGGTTCCAGCGCCGCGATCTCCAACTCTAGCGCAATGACCATGACCGACGATACTCTGCGCTCGCTTGCCGAGATCCTGGAACGGCGTCCTGAAATGGAGCGTGTCAATCTAGTGGGCAACACTAAACTAGGAATGAGCGGACGGAGAGGGCCAGACGCAGCGCTTTCGTACTTCATCCGTCGAGTTGGACGCAAGTGCAAGGTTAGCGCAACGGCGATCGCAGACCACTACCAATGTTAAGAGCTGATGGGTCGTGATAGTATCTCAATCTCGCAGGAATCGCGTCGTTGCGGTCATTCCACTTGGAAGGTTTGGCGGATCCAGACGAGGCGGGCGAAGGGCCTCCGCGACTTACGCATCTCAATCTCAACAATACCTCCGTCGACGACACAGCCGCTCCGTACATCTCTGCCTGCACGCATTTGCAGACTCTCGAGCTGGCCGGAACCAAGTTCAGTAGTACGTGCTTCCCTCGATCAGGGCGGCCTGCGGCTTTCTTTCTTTGGTGACATCTTGTGGTATACAGGTGCTGGCTTGTTCCCTATCATCGATGCTTGTGAACGCCTCGAGAAACTTGACCTCACCAGCTGCAGAGGGGTGCGAGTGGGCGACCGGCGACGATTCTTCGAGGTGCGTATATCATCGCCAGGACTTGCCATGGTATCACACAGCTGAAAGTTGCGCACAGGTGTGGGAAGAAGAATGGAAAAACGGTTAATCCCAAAATGTGTGCTATCCCTACATATGCATCCGTACTACTGGAGGAACTCTCGATTTTAACGCCTCTCAACCTCACGAAGGAACGCACTGGGAGTACCCTGCATCAGACGTTAGCTCGGCTGCATGCTTTACGGTGAAGGCCAACACTCACAGTCGTTCTGCACAACGCACTTCGAGCCAGCTATGAGGGATTCAGTCAGTACCATGCCTTTCTCGGGAGGGTGCAGCCCGACATACCGACACAGGCCGTAGGACCCGTCCAGCCCACTCCGCCGCATTGGCCGTAGAGGGGAGCTGCGCCGGTCGGCGTCGTCGGCGGCGCTGTGGTGATGGTGGTTGAGCGGACGGTCGTCGTGGGCGCCGAAGTGGGTGCCGAGGTGGACGGAGCACTCGTAGGCACGGACGATGGGCCAGTGGCAGTCGGCTGAGGAGCGGCACCAGCGGTATCCCCGTAGAAGATTCCACGACCGTTTGTGCCGATATACACACTAGAGGAGGAAATGCACGCTCAGTCATCGTGGCTCAGCCAGAAGATCTGACTGAAAGGAAACGTACCGGCCATAGATCCTAGGGTCGGCAGCTATGCAGTTCGCGCTCGCGGCGCCAAAGCCGTGCGCAGCATCGTTGATTTTGACCCAGTTCACGCCCGCGTCGTCCGAGCGGAAGTAGCCAATGCCGTCGATGTTGGCAGCGGCGAAGAGCGCGGGGTATCCGCCCGTGGCCTTGGGCGCGCCGAGCGCGATGCCCCAGGCCTGCGAGACGCCAGAGATGGTGGTGAAGCTCGTGCCCGAATTAGTTGAGTGGAAGAGGCCCTTGTCGGTGGAGACCCAGACATCTCCAGAGACGTTCGGGTTCACGATCACCTTGAAGGGCGACGTAGACGAGCCGAGCGAGCCCTTGGCGGCGAACGTCTTGCCGCCGTCGGTGGAGAGGTAGAACTTGGAGCCCGCGGCACCGTAGAAGACAGAATTGTTCTTCTTATCGGAGGCGATCGCGGCGCTGGACGGGAGGGAGGAGACGGCGGAGAAGGGGTTCGTGTACTGGGAGACCATGATGCCGTTGTTGGACGTCTTCCAGAGGATTGTGTCGCCGTCGGCCGAAACAGCGATCTTGCCGCCTGCGACGCCGTCCGGGGCACCGTAGTCCTGGGACCAGGTAGCACCGCCATCGTTAGATATGGCAATCTGCTTGCCCTGCGAGCCATCCGTGTTGGTTCCGACACGAACAATCGTGGAAGGAGAGTTGCCGGCATAGTCGATGTCCGAAGAGCTGGAGTAGCTCGGGTTCGTGTAACGAACGGTAGGGGGCTTGTCGAGGTTGGTGTGCACGAAGCCTGACGCACGGTAGCATCAGTTTCGAACCCAGAAGTCAAACTGGATACAGCGCTCACCGTCAACGTCACCAATCGCGGAGATGAGGTGGGCACCAGTAGGAGGGGAAATGAGACCCTGGACCGAAGTCTCCTCGACACCGTCCGCGAGCGACTTGAGTGTGACATTGCGCGACGGGCCAGCATCCCAGTTGAGCAGATCGTGACCGCCGTAGATGGTCTCCCCAGTACCGTACAACCAGTGGTTGGAGTCGAAGGGATCGATGGAGAGACCCTCCATCATCCATCCGATCTGCATCACAATGTCGCTCGCCGTTTGGCTAGGGCCCATCCAAGGCGCCAGCGAGGAGTCGTACTTGTAGAAGCGGTTCATCGTTGGGTACGCCTGCCATGACCAGAGACCGGTCCAAGACTTGCCGCTATCGGTTGAGCGGAAGATCTGCCCATCCGGCCACCAGGAGTTGAGCGCTGCAACCATGATCGTGCCGGGGCGCTGAGCGTCGACGGCAACACCGCTAGAATGACACTGAGATTCTGTAGAGAAAGTCGCACGAGCCTAACGGACGCACCCAAAGCCGAAGTACAAGTCGCCACCGGATACCGGCGTGACGTCTGTCCAAGTACCAGCTGTTATGTCGTATCTCATGATGGCACCCTACAAAGAGTTCAGTGTTCTTCTTCATCAACAATCGTCGGTTACAACTTACCAAAGTGCCATCGTAGGGACCGGCACCATCGGAGTAGGAGATGTAGAGGGCCTTCTCTGCGACAGAGAGGACACCCTTGTGAGGAAGGTACGTGTTGTTCTGGCCAGCCACAGCACTCCCTATCAACGATATTCAGATCAGATCTCGTTAGCGTGTGACGAAAGACCGATACCCACATGTAGCACCGGCATCGTTGGACACGAAGACGTTGTTTGATCCTGCGTTTGCCACACCGACGAAGATGCGGGGTGTGGGCTTGCCAGATGACCCGGAAGTAGAGTCAAAAGTGACCCATGCGAGACCGATGATGTCGCTGTTGTAGCCAGACGTGTCAGAGGGATCCGCGATATATGTGCCTGTGCGAATGTGTCAAGATCACTCCACTAGCGACATGAGAACGCGCCTACTCACCAACGCTGGGGAAACTCTTCACTTGAGTCCAGGTAGCACCGAAGTCGGTCGACTTCCAGAGACCATTGCCACTGCGAGCACCGAAGAATAGGATGTTGTTGCTGTTCGGATCAATCACAAGACGCTGTGGTTCCACATTAACGAAGAGTACAAGATACGACATGATCACAGACACACCTCGCCCATTCCACGCCCCGGCATGTTGCCACCAATCTTGAACGGTAGGGGCGACGGTGTGAAGGTTTTGCCTTGGTCAGTGGATCGCAGAATTTGGCCCTTGTTGGGGTCCCACGAGTTCGTGTACATCCCAGTAGCCTGCATACATGAGTTAGAAACGATCAATTCCGAGTTGGCCGACATCTGAGCCTACCAGGTAGAGGCGGTCGGGGTCTACAGGATCAGTGGCAAGAGCATCAACACCCCAATAGTTCCAGCGAGCATCGTCGGCCCAGTCCAGCAGAGGCGTCCAGGAGTCGTCGGCGTTCAGCTTGTACGCGCCACCGATGTCCGTACGCGCGAACGCGAGGCCCTTCTTGGACGGGTTGAACACGATGTTCGGGACGAAGCCACCGCCACCGCCGATCTTCACATTCTTCCAGGTATAAGCCTGTGATGAGACCGCAGAGGCGATGGTCGCCACCGCCGAGATGGTGAGGGTCGCTAGGAGTGCTGAACGGAACATGGCTGATCAGTGCGTCCAGGACGCCTGGAGAGGAACGAGGGTCCGACGCTGGAGGCCAGCTATATGTACAACGACGACACAGGGTAGGCAGTGACGACAGAAGGGCGAGTTATTGCCCCCGAGTATTTGGCGAACGACTGCTCGCGGTAACCGAAGAATATGCGGGGTCAGCAGTCACGGAACGGGAGAGCGCGAGAGTCGAGAGGGCATTTTTGGCAACGAGTGGTAGCAACAAGGACGGATATGCCGAGATCATGAGCGATGTGTTAGGCCGAGGCTGAACCGATGGGCCTGTTCTTGCGGCGACATCAAGAGAGCATATGCATGCGTGCAATGTGAGCAATGAATAGGCTCATGGAGAACTCTCGTAGAGCGTACCGGAGGGAAGGTAGCCGGACACGAGCCTACGTTTGTGAATCTCGAGTTCACAATTACGTCTGACCAAGCCGACGCCCGAGTGCGTGACCTACACCATCACGGCTACTTGTTTAGAATCCTGATATTGAGGATCGGAACCGGGAAGTTCAAGACGGAATGAGCGAGACTCGGCACCTGTAGGGGGGTCAGACAACATCTGCAACTGAAGTAGCAGAGCCACTGAGCGATATCTTTAGCGTTCGCGAGAAGGAAGAATGGGCATCCCCATACGGGGGCAGTGAATAGCTTAACGTAGAGGTCCGCATGCGGTCCGACGGACATTGAGCATCTTCGACGGGACTGGGTGCAGTAGAACATCAGTCGCAAGCGCAAGATGTATGGTCAGTTGACTTGATGGAACAACGAGAAGGCGTGTGCCTGGGTTGAGTATCATCTGCAGTCGTCGTTTCCCGGAGAAACTAGACCACATGAGCTTGAGCACGAGCTGAAGTGACCTCTGGCGGACTGAGGTTACGAGGAAACGTACCTGAGCAGAGGAAGGAGCACGGCTGATGTTCATTTTAATTCCATGCGCAAACCAGAAAGGCAAAGAGGGGATAATTTGCACGATGGATGGTCCCCTGCTGATTCTTGGTAGTCCACACTGGTTGCTATGAGCCACGGTTAAACAGAATAGATTAGAGTGCCAATTGTCTGCCTCTCGGGCTCGCGGAGTAGATGGTTGGCAAGACGCAAGTCCAAGTCGCCACTGCCCACAGTCCGCCACGGCACTAAGCGCTCGTGTGATGACCGGGCCGCCGGGCCATGCCGATTTCACAATAACGGCGCCTATTACAGGCGGTGACGTTGGTGAAGGATTGCTTTTCTCGACACAAGGCCTTGTTCTTTCGTGGAGGCTCAGTGGGCGTGCAGAGGCCATGCTGGTCTCCGTCTTCACCTGCACGGCAAGAATGCTGCTTCTACTCCTCAGTCTTCACTCTCATACTGCAATTGCACGTTCACCACACCCGAACGACCCACCATGATGGACGATTTCGACGACTTGCAGGAAGTCCAGCACGAACCCTGCTACCATCCACCTTCAGACTGGTCTTGGGCTGCCGACGAGCCTATCACGCATGTCAAGCATCTGGAAGATTTGTATGGTGAGTGTTGTACCGAATCGTATAGCAGTGCGGAGGAACCTGACGTCGGCATGGACAGACGATGAGAGGTGCAATACAACACTTGAGCGTGGACTGCTGGGCTATAGACCAATAACGTTCCTACGTAGACGGTTCGTAGTGACTCTTTGCTAGCTCTTGGGGCGAGGCTAATGTCTATTCAGATGGAAGCGTCCGTCCAACGCTGCAGAGGGGGGTCTATTCGCCGAGGTATGTGCTGTATGATGAAGTGCCACCGCCGCAAGGAACTCACATCTTTGCGCCTCGGATAGCTCAAGCTGTTCACTTCCGACTTCGCTCTTCGCCCTCTGCAAGGTCTGGCAATCCCGAAGCTCATCAATGTCTACGACGACCACGAGACTGTCTCTTTGCTGTTCGAGCCCCCGCATCATTCTTTCTGGCAGCATGCTTCTGCGGGCATGCCTTACATTCTCAAATACCACATCATCCGCACCTATTACAACCTCCACAGCCAAGGGATCCTACACGGCTCGCCCGAGCTGCATAACATACTCGTCGGTGGCGACTGTCGAGTCACGCTCATTGATTTCTCGCGGGCTCGTGCCAAGGTCCCGATCGAGGCGCTCGGAATAGGCAAAGCACACAAGAGGGACTTTGAGTTTGAGCTCCGCGAGGTCATGTTCAAACTGGACTACGAAGGAGCTCGTAGGCGAGAGGGTGCGCGGATGGACAGGGTCGAGGAACAGCTCAAGCGAAACAAGGCGCGAGAGAAGTTACGGGTGCTGCAGACGCATGACGGTCCCGTGGAACCGGACGAATGGCTCTCGTTCGAGGACCATGCGGAACTGCCGCCCCATCCCGCAGAGTATAATCGATGGGTGAAGTCGCTAGAGGCCCCTCCGACCGGGCCCGTCATCATTCCTGGCCAGTCCGCACAACAGCTCGCCGCCGCAAATGAGGAGTATGCCACACGCCTAGAACTCCTTAAGGAAGCCTGGCGAAGTGACGTACAAACCCCGCCTCTCGTAATGTCGGATGACTACCCTCTCCCCTTACCCCTCAAAATCATGAAGCTCGAGGATCGTAGCCAGTCAGAGGCTGGTCGCAAGCGGAGGGCGTCATCTGCCGAGCTCGATCGTGACGACCGCTCTTCGAAGCGTCCACGAACTGAAGCATCGACACCAAGTCGGCGGATTGTGTATGAATGTAGGGGATCCTTCGTAATCTTTTGCTGTCGTCTGCTGACATCGGTACCAATGGCAGATACGTCAAGGTCATATTCAACTGGTACCTCCGACATCTTGCTTCCCGCTGCGCCCCCATCTTCCTCCGCTCCTGTGCCGCCACCGGTGAAGGTTCGAGATTTTGCAAGCGAAACCTATACAGGACCTCGCGGCTTCTACGTGCCTTACCCACCTTACGAGTACATGGTGACAGCCCATCGTACGGCTCACATACTCAATCAGAACGCCGTCCAATCCGGCCACCTCGGTCTGCCGTACTTCCGCGGCGATTGCGCGACACTCATGCCTCCGTACTACAAACGTCAGTCGCTCAAGTGCTTCAGTTGCTCTCTCGGGACCCTGAAGCGCAACAGGGCCGCTGCGGAGGGGCTCGCCCCTGCAACTTGCGAGGCCCAGCGCGCTGCAAAGCGACAACGGTACCTGGAGGAACGCGCAGCGAGTCTGGCGGAGGGGGAGAATAGGACCGTGCGCTTCAGCGAGCGGATCACCTACGCGGAGTACCCACAGTTCTCTGGCGACCAGCGGATCAGCCAGCCAGAGTGCGAGTACAACAGGTGGTTGCGTCCGTGGCGCAGCTGTCTGAAGAAGACGCGTCCTGTGAGGACCGTGTCATACGACCTGAACGCGTGGTTGTCGAGCGGCTGCTCTCGTTCAGAGCCAGGTCGGGCCAGCCTGACGTCAACATCGGAGGAGGGGGAGGCCGTCCGGAATCAGGTGTCCATTGACCCGCCCGACGCCGCAGCTGCCGGTAGTGCGCAAGACCAGCTGAGGTATGGTCCATACTGCCTGAGGCCCGCGCTTCACGGGCGGAAGACCGGGCTCCGAATAGCACCTGGACTGCTGCGAACACCTGACGATGCCGAAGAGTGGGAAGTGCGGAACATGCTCATCGACATACCGTCGTATCCTGGGGACCCGGAGGAGGCGGGCATGTGCAGAAAGAGCATGCTCGATAACGTCTGCCTGTGGCTGCAGAGGCGCGTTGAGCCGGACGGGAGCGATATCTGGGACGAGTGATTCGCTGGACGTTTGCCGTCGGGACCTGGGTTGTGTACACCGCACGGCCGCGCGGAGTTCCTGGAAACTGATACATGTCCAGTCGTATCCCGTTGTGTAGATCTTCGACCGCACGGCGAGAACCGATATCTCGGTGCCTGGTTGTACGCTAGCCCTGAACGGTTCATAACACACTGGTGATACCGGTCCCACAGTCCTCCGAGGCGGGAGGTTCGTGCGCCTAGTTACGCACAGCGCAGAGGCGTAGTTGACTTAGGGAATGCAGTGGGAGACATACGCCTGCTCTTGCTCACTTGACTTCCCGCAACTGTCATGAAACGTCGAGCAACGTCTGTGTTGTACCGGACAAGCCCGTACGTTTCGGAGCGCGAGAGCGAGGGCCAAGAGGAGTGATAGAAAGAGCCGCCCGAGTGAACGATCGAAGCGATCGGGAAGCCATGTGCATGGGACGGCAATTGCAAACTCTCGAATTGCCTCGCCCTTCTTTCCGCTCCACCCTCGACGTTGCGCCAGAGGCCCGACCGTGTCCGTCGCAGGAGGTCTGCCAGGTCGGGTCTGCTGCAGTCGCAAAAACGCGCGACGATAACAGTTCGCTGGGCAGCTGCGACCGGTGATGGCAGCCTCGTCTGCGGCCGGTAGAAACACCGTAACGTATCAGGCATCACACCAACATCTCTTGTCTGTTGTACGCTTAGCGCCACACGATCCTCGATATGGATACTGTGGGAAAATGTTCTGATCTACCCCACACCCGCTAACCTCCTGCGTCCAGCTGCTGCACACCACCCGGCGAATGTGTCCAGCCAAGCCCAAGAATCTCGTCGAATTTTCGCACAGGACACCACGCTCTCGCGCCCTCCAGAAAGCAAAGTAAGCAAGCTATGCCATAAACTGCAGACACGGCCGGACGGAGCCCGACCGAGGGGCTCCTGGACTCCGATGGAGCCCATCCGAGTCGCAGGCGGAGAGGGCACATATCGCGGGTAATTTTTCAGTCCGTGTATCGCCTCTGCTCTACCAAGCCCATCGCGGGCGCTCTGCCGTCAATGGCGCCAGGGGCACCACATGTCCGGCCTGGGAGTGGTATATAACTTCGCAACCGAGCGAGAATCAACGGCCAACGAGGAGATCCAACTCTTTTGCATCTTCCTTGCCACCCGACCCCCTCTCCGGCTTCTCGTCTTCCGTCTTTCCAGCTGACATCTTCCGTCATGGGCGTCGAGGACAAGCAGGCCTCCGACTCGCACTATGTGAGCGAGGCCGTCGTGGAGAAGCGTCTGGACTACGACTCGGAGTCGTTGGGCCACCAGGAGCCGGGCCTCAAGCGTCAGCTCAAGAACAGGCACATTGCTATGATCAGGTGCGTCCGACGCGCTCGTGCAAGTTGCTCGTGCGACCAGAAACTGACTTGGGCGTCTGCTTGCAGTATTGGTGGTACGTGCCCAGTTGCTGGTGTCAAAACGATAAGAGCGGGAAGCCGACGCGCGTCGCAATGCAGGTGTCATCGGTACCGGTCTGTTCTTGGGTTCGGCGGATGCTTTGGCAGCTGGCGGTCCCATTGGTCTCTTGCTCGGTTACATCTTCATCGGCACGGTTTGCTACAGCGTTATGGTGCGTCGCAGTTCTTTGGGTGGACTTGGGTTGCGCCTCACACATGGAATGTAGATTTCACTCGGAGAGATGATTGCGTACCTTCCTATTCCCGGCGGTCACATCAAGCTTGCGGAACGTTTCGTGGATCCCGCCTTCTCCTTCACCATGGTAAGTGCCGTTAAATGTCCGAGCCGCAGTCTCCCCACTGACTATTGATACCTCAATCAGGGTTGGAACTACTGTACGCAGCCCGTTAGCGCTACGAGATTGCGTCGTCTGACTCGCTATGCTCACAGGGTACAACTGGGTAATCATTCTTCCTGCGGAACTCGTCGCCTCGGCCGTCCTGATCAACTTCTGGATCGACACCGTGAACAACGCCGTCTGGATCACGATGTGTCTCATCGTGGTCGTGGTCATCAACCTGTTCGGTGCCGGCGTCTACGGTGAATGCGAGTTCGTCTTCGCATCCATCAAGGTCGTCACCATCGTCGGCCTTATCATCCTCGGTATCATCCTCGACCTTGGCGGCGGCCCCAACCACGACCGTATCGGATTCCGGTACTGGATCGACCCTGGTCCGTTCGTCCAGTTCCACGGGATCTCGGGCGCCAAGGGCCAGTTCCTCGGCTGGGTTTCCGTGCTCACGCGGTCCGCGTTCTCCTTCATTGGTACTGAGATTGTCGCCGTACGTGTCGCTGTCAGTCTCGTGGCCCTACCGCACGTATTCACACAGCTTCTATCTAGGTTGCCGCCGGTGAGGCCAAGAACCCCCGTCGCAACCTGCCGAAGGCCATCAAGCGGGTGTACATCCGTATCCTGCTCTTCTACATCTGCGGTGTCATCATCATCGGTCTCCTTGTCCCCTCCAACGAGCCCGACCTGCTCCTCACGACCTCCGATGCCGCAAAGTCGCCCTTCGTCATTGCCATCAAGCGCGCGGGTATCGCTGGCCTGCCTTCGGTACGATTTTGTAATTCGCACAGCCGGGGACGCACTGTCGCTCACCGTTGATGACAGGTCATCAACGCCGCGCTGCTCAGTTCTGCATGGTCGGCTGCCTCCAGTGACCTGTACACCAGTTCCCGTGCCCTCTACGGTCTCTCGATCTCGGGCAACGCGCCGAAGATCTTCTCGCGGCTCACGAAGAACGGTCTCCCGCTCATCTCGATCATCTTCAACACGCTCTTTGCCGCGCTCGCGTACATGGCCACCTCGAACGTCGCCGGCCGTGTGTTCGGCTGGTTCGTCAACAGTACGTGCTTGCATCCGCATGGGCTCGCGGGATCGCTTTGCTCACCGGCTTTGCAACAGTGACTGCCGTCGCCGGTCTGATGACCTGGTTCGGCATCTGCCTCACGTACATCCGGTTCTACAAGGGCTTCAAGGCGCAGGGCTTTGACCGCGCCACGCTCCCGTACAAGCACTGGCTCCAGCCCTACGCGGCGTACTACGCCATGTGCGCGTCGTTCCTGATCTGCTTCGTGCGTGTCTCTCCCGATCCTCTTTCGCGTCGACCGGCTTGACTCACCCATGGTTGTCTTATCGCGTGACATATGCAGTTCTCCGGATGGGCCGTGTTCCTCGAGGGCAACTGGAACGTGGAGTCGTTCGTGACAAACTACCTTCCGTTCGCACTGTTCCCGGTGCTGTACATCGGCGGGAAGCTCTGGCTCCGCGCGCCGCTCGTGAAGCTCGAGGAGATGGACCTCGTCAGCGGCCTGAAGGAGATCGAGGCCGAGTGCTACGACGAGCCCCCGCCGCGCAACTGGGTCGAGCGCTTCTGGGCTTGGTTGGTGAGTGATCTTTCCATTCCTTCCCAAATTTTCCTGGTCCTGCTTCCGCGAGGCTGACGTGTTGCGCTCACTGCAGATGTAAAACGTTCGCTTCTGCCGACGATGATACCACATGTGCACTGCTGTAATGCTGTTTTAGGGATGGGATGGGGATTGTTGTTGTAATGCTCTCACACGCACGACTCTGACCACACGCCGCACGACCGCTCTGTGCAGACCTGTCGCTTAATGTATTGTAGACGGAGTATTATTATAGAGACACGGAAAACTTCGATTTTGCTCATCTGCTTGGAGAAAGTTGGAGTGATCCTCGGCCCACCTGTTGTGGCGCTGGCAGTGGCAAGTCCGACACCCTCGTTGCAACCCCCTATCTGTATGTATCTATGTCGTTGAGGCTTTGAAGTCTGTCCCGAATAGTCAGTCAGGCGGTGGATATGCCACAACAACTGGGGTGAACGTCATCTCTGGCTTCTGCCGATATTGATTATCGCAGGAGGTCCATTCAGCTGTACACTCGGACCCACAACGCTGCGGCGATTCGCAGAGCCCTGTCGCCACCCCCGCGTGGTCTTTCCTCTTCTGCAATCGAGCTATCAAATAAGGAGTGCCGGAGTGGTTCTGCAGCTTGTTCAGTGCCCGAAACCCGCACCTTCGACGCGTGGTTGGACGTGCGCCCCGTCGTCCGGCTTCGGACTTCTCACGAAGAAGTCGGACAGGGCCCGGCGCCGGGAGAGCTGACGCCACGGAGCATGCAGAGGCCGTCTGGTATCGCAAGAAGAGAGGGAAGAATGTTCGTACGGCGCCACCAGCAGCTCGCTCCATGCCTCGCATATGCTTGGCGGATCTGGGGCGACTTCTGCTTGCACGACGCTGTGGTAAGCATGGCAGGCGAGGCGCGAGCTCGAGGGGGAGACGTGCGTGCAATCATGTATGTAACGTTAGCGTTTGACGGAGGAAGGGGTATGAGCTGTGCGGAGAGTGATTCGGAAGATTTGCGAGCAGTTGTTAGGCATGCGGCCTGTGACGCCTGTCCGCGGCTGCATTCTGCGACGCGTTCGCGCTCCATGGGGTGCCTTCTACGCCCGCCAACTGTCTATATGTCAATGCTCCCACTCAAGAGCATTCAGCCGGGGCCTGCGCCGCTCGATAATCGGATAGCGGACGTCGCACTCGGGCCACGTCCAGAACTTCCTCAACAGATATCGCTCCTCGCGCTGCACATGGACCTCTCCTCCCAGCGTTCCTTGCCCGCCTGTCCCCGCTTGGCACGCGCGCAAGTATTGGCTGTAAACGGCTAGAGCTGCGCAATTCATTATGTGCATTGCGCACAGTTGTCCGGACGCACGCAACGGCGTCCAGCCTCAGCGCGCGCCGCGTGCGAGCGGCCTTTGCGGGTATGATGCGCCGCCCCGCCGACCAGGCGAGTCGCAGATGGCTCGCATTCAAACGAGACATGAGCGGATGGCACAGTGCCTGTGTTCCTCTAGCGCACAGTGGGAGCTAGGGCGTGATCTGAGCCTGATCCTCCTATTGCCATTGGGCGCAGCCCCGCCTTCGCATGCCATAGGACGTGATTATCATGATGGCCTTCCTGATACTGCGAGGAACGTACTCGTAAGATGTATCCTCTCATGTGTCATGTCTGCAAACCCGCCCACCTTGAATGCACGCCTCCTGCTCGCGATGACGGCGGGTTTCCTGGCGGGTTCGCGCGCCTTGCCTCGAGCTGTTCACGGTGGCTCACGGCCGAGACACGGTCCCGCCTGAATGATTGCGGCGCAGCGCGCAGCCACAGTCAATGCTTGGAAGGGTTCGAGCGCGATGTCCACGGAGCCCTTCCAACATCCGGTGTACGGATATCGGTGGCCCGAGAAGGCTTTAGAGTGACCGAAGCAATCCCGCTGGATAGAATCTCGAGATAAATCGCTATCGTTGCGTTACATCCTGACATGAGATGGGGTCTCTCATGTGCTGATGTATGGGAGGGCTTCACAGCGATATGTCGGGCTTCTCTAACGTCTGCATCATGGAGACGGAGACGTCGGGAACGACGTCCAGGAGTTGCGGGGTGTCGCGTAGATGTGCAGGCCAGCGACAACTGGTGCTGGCACAGTTTCTATATGTACTGCGTTTGAGCGGGGGGATCAGTCTAAAAGGCATCAGTAGGGGGGGCTTTTAATTATGGAGGCGGGTAAGGCTGTACTTGCGTGATACAATCATGGCGAAACGGCGTGCTGTGATGGTTGATCTCGGCGAGGGATAAGCTGGGCATCGGAGCCTCATGGGGTCGCGAGCCGTTGTGGTAACTGCTGCTAGCGACGCCATCCCCGGTTTGAGTCTGCTGCTCTCCGTCTTCCTCGTTGTCCCTTTCTTCCTGTACATCGTTTTAGACGTCCTTCACGACCTCCGCGCAGACTCGCCCTCAGCCAGCCAGTCTCCGCCGAATGCCAGCAACAGACATCGAAGATGAACTCTACTTGTCGTACACGTCTCGCCCGGGGCCCCGCCTGCCCGAACCAGACGACATCGACGCCGACAGTCCAGTGCTGGGTCTTTGGGCGGACGTCGAGGACAAGCGGCTGAGGAACAGACGGTCTGGTGAGTGTCTGCTCGTCGACGCTGTGAATGATGGTCCCTAGGCCCATTATGGGCCACCCGGTAATTTGCGCCGCCCAGAGAAGCTGGCCCGTCACGGTAACCGCGGACGGCCAGTCCCTCTACCACCCACCCACCATTCATTCCTTCCTCCCGTCTTCCCTCGACGCCGACTCCGACGTGCTCTCCGCCGCACCGTCCACGGCACACGCTCCTTCCTCCTCCTCTCCTCCTCCCCCTTCGCTCTTTACAGCAGCTGATCCAGTTGTTGTTCTCCCCCAGAACTCGAGTACTACCACTTCTCGGCCCTCTCCCCGCCCTCTCCCTTCTCCCCCGGCAAAGCAGCGATGCTTGCAAGACCGCGCGCACCGACACCCTCCAAGGTCTCCGTGCCGCAAGACGACTGGAACTCGGACTACGACCCCTCGTCCCCCGGCGTCTCCCCCTCAAGTGCCTATGTAGTTGGTTCCCCGCCAAACATGCTCACCCCTCCGCCCGTCATCAACTCGCATTCCCTGTCCGCCCTCGGATACACCGCGTTCACCAGCAGCAACGACGAGGACGGCGAGGGTGCGCTCTCTGACTCTGGCTACTCCCATTCCTCTTCCCAGCGGTCGACCTCCGCCACCGCTCTCCCCGATCCGAATCAGTTCCCAGATCCACCTCCGTATCGGAGGCCGTCGCGGTGGCATGTAGGTACCCCCGCTCTCTCTTCCGCGGACTCCTCGTCGGCATCGACACGCTCCTCTGCGTACACGGGATCCGCCAAGTCAGGTGACTACGGCCATGTGCACGTCGCCCTGGGAGACGAGGAGTCGGGGAGGGGTGTGGGCGTGGGCATCACGACGGACGAAGTCGTGCAGCTTCTCTCGAAGGAGCCGGGCACGACCGCGACTACGCAGGGGAGGACGCCTGTCGATCAAACGCGCTGGTCGGATTTCTACCAGAACGGCCTCCGCTCGAGGTCCTCGTCCCTCGCTAACAGCAAGACCGAGTCCGTGCACGAGAAGCCGCTGCCGCCGCTTCGCGGCTCGCCTAGCTTCGACATGGGCTGGCAGCGCCCGGACGAGCGCGACGAAGCGGGCTTGAGCGGGGATGAGGACACGGACGAAGATCCGTCTTTCGATGATGTTGAGGAGGACGAGGAAGAGGACGCCGCTGAGGAAGAACCTACAAGTGCCGCTATCATCGCGGAGGAAGGGCGCGGAGTCATTGTCAGGGGCGATGATACACCCATTGTGAGGTTACAGGTTGTTCCAGGTGAGTCTCGTTCATTCCGTGCGCTCAGAGTGTTATGTTCTGACAGAGCCGTGGCGATTGACAGGGACCACCCATCTGCTCATTGGCTCGTCGCCAACTCCCAATGCGGTCCCCTCGTTCCTGGCAAACACGCTGCCTCTCATCAGCTCGTCTCTTCTCGCCCTCGACATTTCCGTAAACTTCCTCAGTGCGCTCCCACCGGCCCTGACTACCTGTGTCAACCTTGAGGAGCTTAACATTGCTTCCAATCCGCTCCGTGCTCTCCCGACCTTCCTGTCAACCTTGACCAATCTTCGCGTCCTCATTGTCGACTCCACTGGGATCAGCACCCTTCCCGCGAATCTCGCGTCACTCGAGAAGCTTCACACGTTAAGCATACGGAGGAACAAGATGCATTCGTTGCCCAGCTGGCTTTGCGTTCTTCCGGCTCTTGAAACGCTGCTTGTGGACGGGAATCCGTTCCAAGGTCCATGGAAAGCTCTCATGGAACCGCTTTCTCGTAACGGCCCGCTGTCCCCCAGTTTCCAGCCTTCCACCCCGATGTTCCCCCTCCACTCCGCTAGCATACAGAGCACCTTCACTACCACCACCGACGCGGACGATACGGAAGAATCCGTTACTTCCGGCGATCCTCACAGCCGCGATGACGAGGACATCACGGTCACTTCTCCGCGCGCTCCCAATCTTTCGCGCTCTATCACTGCGCCAACTACGCATTCTGGCAGCCAGCTCCCCTCTCCCAGTCTCTCTCGCACGAGGACCACTCCGAACCGCGCCTATTTCGAGAAAAGCCGTACTAGCAGCAACACGCCGCAGTCGATGTTTAGTGAAGCAGGTCCCTCTAAGTCCCCCAGGGCCACGCCCGATCTTGACAGGGAAGTTCGGAAGATGAAGAGCGCAGGGGAGTTGCGGAGGACTTACGGCAACTCGCTCAGGAACCCTTCTACGTCGGCGTCGTCATCCCCTCAGCGGCCCGCTCTAACGGAGTATGTTACGTCTGCGTCGAGCTCAAATCTGCTCAGCATGGGCAGCTCCGCCCAGGCTGACCAGTCTGTGCCACGCAGGTTTGCGAGCCTCGGTGTCGCGTCGGGCGCTATGTCGCCGACGACCAGCAGCCGGTCGCGAAGGACGGTCGATAGCAGCATTTGGGACGATCCTACCGAGGAGGAGCCCAACGAGCCCGTACCGCCGCTGCCGAACAACCGGATTGTGTTCCCGCAGGAGGGTGCGTACGCGATGGACCATGCTTTGCCTCCGCGGCCGC
The DNA here is from genome assembly GCA_022605405.1 of Earliella scabrosa. Lineage (NCBI taxonomy): Eukaryota > Fungi > Basidiomycota > Agaricomycetes > Polyporales > Polyporaceae > Earliella > Earliella scabrosa. The sequence goes on along the minus strand of JABYQQ010000003.1, from coordinate 583,910 downwards.
GCCCGAAGGACGACAAGAGCAGCCGGTGGGGGTTCCTCAAGAAAATGTCGATGGGCAAGATGCGTCCCGACCAGGCTCCGATGTCCCGTAACACTGTGCACGGGAGTCAGATCCGAAACCAGCACTACCCCACCCCCCGTGGACCAATGCACAAGTCTGCAGCGATACCCTCCATTGACGTGCGCATTTCTACGACTGGCACCCTGCTTCATCAACAACAACACCAACAAGACAACTCCGAGCACGCACCCGTGCCACCCAGCCTCTCACGCAAGACCTCCAGCGACCTCCTCAAGATCTCCCCTCTCGACCAGCTCAAGAAAGCCTCCAACGAGGCCGCGAAGCTGGCCCCCATTACCTCCCCCACCAACGGTCTCCTCGCGCCAGCGCCAGGGCCTACATCCCGCGCGACCAAGCGTAGGAGCTTCCTTCCCATCGACGTTTCCCCCATCCCCATCCCCAACGCCTCGCAGTTCGTACCGGGTGTCACCGCAACGAACAGCGAAGAGGCGGAAGAACTTGCTCAATCTGCGCCGAGCCCTGTTCAGGTCGAGTCGTATGACGAGATCCAGCGCCGCGAGGAGGAGCGGGCTAGAGAAGCTCGCATCCGGGCTTTGCGCTCCGTCATGTCCTATCTTCGCGACATGTATGACCTCAGCCTGTCCCAGTCGCAGACGATGTCGCTCTACGGTGGGCCGCCCGAGACCCCTCCCACACGGTCACGTAGGCCGACGATGGTGGACAGTGGCCGTCTCCCCTCGGAGGCCTCGTTGGCGTCGGCTGCATCTGGCGGCTCGTCCTCGTCGCGGCCCGAGTCTGTCAACTTGCGGACGACCGAGGGTCGCATCAACATTACGCGAAACGGCAGCACGACGCAGACCAACAGCGTGGCGACGACGGATAGCGCGGGCTCTGGAGGGGGCGAGGAGCGGAAGTATAAGGACGACAAGGCCAAGCGGGCAAGAGTCATCCGTGAGATCGTCGAGTGCGTCTTATATGCTCTCACCGAGTGGCCCATCACTTAGCATTCTGCCTGACAGAACCGAACGGACGTATGTCAAGGGGCTGCAGGAGCTTGTGGACATCTACATCAGGCCTGCTAGTGCCACCGTGAATGTGCTGAGCGGCGTCGGCCAGAGCAAGGACACGGTCGTCCCCTCGCAGGAGCGCAAGATCGTGTTTGGGGGAATCGAAGCCCTCTTCGTCTTCCATCAGCAGAGCTTCCTGCCCGCGCTCGAAAGGGCGTCTGCACCCATTCTGACCCCCAACCCGAACGACGACGGACAGTTGTCGCTTTCCGTGGCGCGGGACGTGGCAAATACGTTTGTTTCACATGCTGCGTTCATGAAGATGTACTCCACGTACATCAAGTAAGTGCCGCCACCGTCGTAGGACCATGCGGGTACCTGACCTCCTCCTGTAGCAACTTCGACAACTCCGTGCAGCGCATCAAGATGTGGGTGACTGACAGGCCGAGCACGCCCTCACCGGGCCAGGCGCTGTCGCCCTCGTCGAGCAGTGCACAGGTCGTGGGCCTGGGCTTGACGATGTCTGCCGGCTTGGGGAACGCCTCGGAGAGCGGATCGCCGGCTGCTAGTGTGAACCTCACGTCCGGCCAGCGGAAGCGGATCAAGCAGTATCTCAAGCGCTGCAGGATGAACCCTAGACACTCCCAGCTGAACCTGGAGGGATACTTGCTCCTTCCGGTTCAGCGTATTCCCCGTTATCGTTTGCTGGTGAGTGTCGAATCTTGGGTTCTCAATTGATGAACTATGCTCACGTGGCGTTGCAGCTCGAGGAGCTCGTTCGCAGCAGCCCGCCGCATGACTACATGGAGGACCCGATAGACCGCGCGTTGACCGAGATCGCTTCCCTTGCCACTAACATGAACGAGGGCAAGCGTGAGTCCGAGTCTCGTCGTCGACTGGTACAGTGGCAGTCGAGAATCCGCGGGAAGTTCCCCAGCCCGCTCGTACAGCCGCATCGGTACGTTCCAATCAGTGTGTCGTATACAATATGCCCGCTCACAACGCATCTAGGCGTCTCATCATGGACGGCTATTTACAGCTCACGCGTGTGGTACGGAAGGCGACGGTGGCTTTCGAGGTCATCGACGCGCAAGGCGACGCTTCGTCTGTCGAGGTTGAATGCTTGTCGCCAGAATTGACCCCCAGGTCCCTGATCGGCATCTTGTGCAACGATCTGCTGGTGCTTTGCAGGGACCCTTCAGACGGGCAGGACCCGAACTCCAGTGTTGATCTCTGGGCTGTGCTCCGGATGCAAACTCTTCCGCAGCCGGCGAGCATCGTGCACAGTAACAGTGAGTGACAATCCGGCAGGCTCGGACGCTCGATCACCTCGCTGACGATGTGATGCAGCTCTTCGTTTGGTTGACAACAAGGCGATCCTTTACTTCGAGGCCCCGTCAACTTCTGACGCCTTGACATGGTTCAGAGGTAAGTTGCCTATTCGCACGCGCTGTCCGCCTTCCCATACTCACTTGCTATGTTTCCAGCTATCAACCTCCACATACCTGCATCCAAGGCGTAATTCTGACCGCGTACACTTAGCATCCCATTATCTGACTCTCCCCCACTAACAACCCGCCCGATACTGTCTTATTACCACCTCCCCATGCCCCCCCCATCCTCCCCCCGCTCGTCCGGCACCATGCGCACGCTCGTTCTACTGTATCTCTCGCTCATTCTCCGCAGACCTGTGTTCCTACTGCCAGCTGTTCACTCCTTACCATCTCCTACCTTTATCCTCCTCATCTGCATCACGGGGTTGTCACTGCATCTTTTTATTCTAGACTGGTCTGTACTTAACCTGCCGGCTCTGTCGATAATCATCTAAGACTATACTCTCATGCCAACGATTTTCGAGGTGCCCAAGATGTGCCTGTGTATGTCTGACTCCATCCCAAAGCGCTTAGATTGGATAGTGTCACGTGACAGGAAAGTTATCAGATAAGCGGGAGTTTCATGACGCATCGACTCGGCGCGGGATTCTTTGACGCAGACATCCCGAGTCCCGACCACATCCGTACTCAAGCTCCCATCGGCCGTGCGAGTTGTTTGACTCGTTCCCAAAGCCATATTTCAGGCCTTCGTGCCTCGTCTCTTCCTTCCTCTTCCTGTGGTAACTAGCGGCCCAGCATGGAGCCATTCGAGGCCAAACTCGTCGCAGCTGCGACTGGGTCAACACTGACCGCACTGACAAGTGAGTCGCCAGACAGTCCACAACGCGGAAACTCCTGCTCATGAATGCACAGTGACCCCCTTTGACGTCGTAAAAACGCGGTTACAGACGCAGCCGCCTCCGCGTCCTCAGCTCTTGTTCCCCCGTCCCCCACCGAATACGTGCTGCCAGCCATCACCTGCATCGTGCGTCCGGAACATGTCTTCGCTCGTGAGCGCCGTGGAGGGGGAAGTCGTATGCATATGGGATCATGGGGTGTACAAAACGGAGAGGGTGAACGGTTTCTACGACGCTGTGAAGCACGTCTGGCGAGCAGAAGGCCTTGCGGGGCTGTGGAAAGGCGCAGGGACGTCATTGTGAGTTCACCTCCATTTCCCCCACCGTCTTCCTGCAACTCATGTTCGGGTTACTGCATAGATTGATAGGCATGCCTTCGTCAACATGCTACATGCTCACCTACGATCATTTACTCAACGTCGCTCTCCCACCACTATTGCCCGCCTCCGTCGTCCCCCTCTCCGCTGGTATCATCGCACGAACCACTATTACGTCTCTCATGTCTCCTCTCGAACTTGTCCGAACAAACCTGCAGTCAACACCACCCTCCCCCGACCACCCGCATACACTTCGTTCGGTGCTGTCCTCCATCCGCTCTCTTGCCCAATCCAAAGGCTGTCATTACCTCTGGCGCGGTCTCGGCCCCACCCTATGGCGTGACGTACCGTTCAGTGGGCTGTATTGGGCGGGCTACGAGGCTTGCAAGCACAGGCTAGGCAAACTCGGATACGAGGGAGCGGGCGTCGCGTTCGCGAGCGGCGCAGTCAGTGGGACCACGGCGGCACTCTTGACCTCACCTTTCGACGTCCTCAAGACCCGACGACAAGCGCTTCTCATGTGCGCAACGACTCGTACGACATCAACACTCGCGCTCACTGCGGAGATCCTGCGAAACGAGGGATTTGCTGCGCTATACGCAGGTATCGTCCCCCGAATAACGAAGATCGCGCCTGCGTGTGGCATGATGATTGCTTGTTTCGAGGTACGTCCTGATGTATTACTGTTCTCTTCCAGTCACTGACACAGTTTGCAGGGTGTTGGAGGGTTCTTGACAAAGGATGATTCTAGACGTATAGACTCATGATATATTCGTACGATACCTCTATATTGTGCACACTATCCTTATACATGCATCTAGTACCCAGGAGCAATATAGCGAATGTAATATCCAAAGCGACAGCATAGCGTACATGTGAAGTCAACCCAACCGATTCAACTGTCTCTTTGCACTTGTTAGCTTGCCTCCTACCCTGTCTACATCGGATGTGAGGGCATCGAGCTCCTCGTTCTGCTCCCGGATCTCCTGATTGATCGCAAGCCCCAGCTGCTTCTGTCGCTGCAGAATTGTCGACAGCTGAGCGAGTTGCGCGTCCTGTTGATCGATCTGAGTCTGCTGCAGCTGCACAAGTCCATGGTCATCCAATGGCCTCGTCTGCTCCGTCTCCCTCGGCTTAGCTGCTTGACCAAACACCCGCGCAACCGGTCTGTTGAAGCCCCCAGGCATACCGTTGCCCGACGATCCCCCAAGCAGAGCTTCGCGGTCCGCCGCAGGTGCAGGATTCCGCTCCGCCGCCGTGCCGATCCCCCGTGAGGTCATGCGTGCGACGGTGACGATCTTTGCGAGCTTCTCGCAGTCGTCCCGGAGGCGCGCGACCATATCCGTCCTCCTCTGCAGCTCTCCCTCGCTCATGCCCGCCAATCCGAGCCCCTGCAGCCCGCTCTCGAGTGCGCCGACGCGGGAGAGCACGCCGGCGAGCTTCTTCTTCGCCTGCACGTTCGTCTGGTGCGAGCCCGAGACGTCTCCGCTGTCCGCGAGTGCGTCGCGCCGGTTGATGTCCGCGCGGACGTCCCGCACGCGCGCCTGGACGTCCTGGTGCTCGTCGAGCCACGACGACGCGGTGAACTGCGCGGAGCCGCTCCCGCCTGGGTCCTGCTTGCCAACAGGGACGCCGAGGAAGTCGCGGAAGGCGAACGACTCGCGCCAAATTTCGTCCTTGGCGGAGAGGATCGCGCGGAGGTATTTCTCGAGCCCGGCACGGCGCTCCTCGAGGAGGGCGGGGTTCGAGGAGGAGCGGAACATCTTCAGGGAGTTCTTAGGCGGGAGGGGTGCGGGTGGGGGCGAGCCCGTCGACTTTGTGAGCTCGAGGTGCAGGTCTGCGAACTCGGAGTAGCGGCGCCACATCTGCCAGGAGCGGACGGAGGCTTGGATCTCAATGCGGAAGACGATATGTGGCTTGGGTTCGGGGCGGTCTTCCCAGCCCCGAACGTGTATGGCTTGAATGGCGGTCATGATGGGATGATATGGGTGCGGAGAAGACGAAGTCGTTGAGAGCACGGTGAGTGGGGGAGGAGGAGGTGGTCGAGTGCCAATGCCATATGGGAGCGTGCCGGCAGACGTACTGTCTTACCGAGGCGGGCGTCTAGATGAGACACTTCGTGCCAGGGACGTCCGGCCTCACTCATGCAGCATGTCAAGAATCTATAAATCTCGTATCGTCATTATACCCAGAGCATCAGAGAACAACAAGATAGTGGTACAGATGCGTCCAAAGCCAAGAGCAAGATCTGTAAGGCTACATCTACGGTAAACTGCGTGGTCAAGCTACATCTCTCAATCCGCCGGCTTCTCCTCCTCTGGGGGTGGGGGAGCAGCTTCTTCTACAGGCGCTGTATCTGGCGGCGGGGCCTCTGCAGGCACGGCTTCTTTGGGCGGAGGGGCTGCGTCAGTCGCAGGTGCTTCAGTGGGAGGCGCCTCAGTCTGAGGGTGCGAGTCGGGTGCTGCCGAGGGAGGTTCTGGCTGTCCTTCGCCAATAGAGACATCGCCTATGAGGTAGCGTAGCACGTCGCTGAGAGTGATGATACCCAGAAGTCGTCCCTTCTTGCCGCCCCTTCTTTCTTCCTCCTGGACGTCGTGCTAATGAGTGATTGGACAGAGACATACAGGAAGGGCACGTACATCGCCTTCAACTACCACAAGCCGATGTACTCGCCGCTTCTTGATGAGCTGCATGAGAGTAGCCAGAGAGTCCGACGCAGTGCAGATGACGACACCAGGGAAGTCCGGCGACCGTTGGTTCAGAGCTTCGGAGATTGTTAGGTCGAGTGACTGGTAGGCGCCAAGCCGTACGAGAGTCTGTAGGTAATAGGATTTAGCCTTGTTCCGCCCAACTGGAGTGCGAGAAATTGGAAATACGAATCACAGCAGAACTTACAATGACATCGACCGTTTCGTAGAGATTGACGACAATACCATCCTCGTCGACGATTGGCACGGCGGAAATGCCTCGTTCAGAGAACATGTGTACAACATCGAAGACGGTCGTGTCGAGCGTGGCAGTGGAGATGGGATGGTAAGGGTTGTACCCTTCTGGGCGTTCAGCATCCGGAGCCAGGGGTTGTGCGTTCACGTAGGTGCCTATCCCCAACTTGCGCAGAGGCAAATGAAGCTGTTGGATATCCCTTCCGCACTGCAATACGTTGGGGTTTGGGGAACGACGGTCAGCGTCAAGATGGACAGGATAGGCACTGAGACTGACGTTTATGGATATGAACTTGAGTAGGCGATATTGCGTGAGTATGGATACAATTACTTCGTGGCCGGTCTCAGTGTCTTCGTCGAGGAGGGGAACGCGTCGTGCATGAGTCTGTATCAAGAGTTTGGCGGCGTCAAGAAGGGTGGCAGACGGGTGCTCGCGAAGAAGAGGAGGGGGGTCGACGCCCAGTTGCTTCTCAATATCTGTATCGATGTGAGCTCGATCGCATGGGAAAAGGCGAGAAAACACACACACCTCGCAAAGACTCCAACCTGAAGGTCTCCAGATCCGCGGCAGCAGCGTCGTAGGAAGAACATTTGTAGTAATACTGGATGAGATGTATGATATCTGAGACGGTGAACATGCCCGCGAAGCGGGACTTTTCGCTGTTCCATAAAGGAGCCGAAACCACGCCTGCGAGAATGCAGATGGGGAAGTGAGAAGCGGGCCAAGCGAACATGGACCAGTGAGAATACCATTGAGGAGGAGGCACTGGAGAGCCTTCTTGACCTCTAGTTTAGAGTCGAGGACGATCAGCCTGAAGCTGACGGGGAAGGTGTCGTAAGACGTGCGTCCCTTGAGGTAGTTCCTGATAGCGTCGAGGGCAGCATTGTGGGCCTCCAGGCTAACATGGGGCGGGAGATGGGATGCGGCACGGGGCCTGCGCGTCGAGCCTCGTCTGCGGACTCTGGGCGAGTTGTTGGGGGTGAGTGTGTTGCTCATGAGGATCGCGTCGCCATGCGGAGGGCACTGGAGGCGAGACGAGATTAAGCAGGGACGGCCTTGACTGGAGTTAACTCAGCTACAACTCCGGCCCTTGAGATGGCCTCGAGGCTACAGCCGCCCGTGCCCCGCACCTGCTTAGTCATCACCTCTCCGGGCGTCCCCGCGCCGCCGGCCGGACAACTGCCGGACATTGACTGACGATGCGGCGCAGCGGGCGGTGCGGCCGACGCGTCTCCGTCATCGCCCAGAGTAGAACTGGGACTCGTGTGCTTCTTCCCACCAGCCTCTTGTCCGTCGCCCGTCCGTTCACGTTCTCGTCCCTTCGCTTTCCTCTTCCTCATCGTCTTCTGCTGCTACTCGTCTTCCTTGCTTTCTGCTTTCTCGCAAGGCCATGGGCCGGTCTCAGCAGCCCGCCACGGCGCAACATGCCTGGGACGACATCGCGGACGTCCTGTCAGCCAGCTACCAGGCGATCCAGGACAACATCCCCAATCCCCTCGCCACCGTCGCTGCTCGTCCTGGAGAACCGCCGCAGCGCTCTCCACCTCCAGGCTCTCGCGATGCTTTCTACATCATCCTCCCCATGCTCATTGTCCTCACCACCTTCCTCTTCCTGCTTCTGCTTTTCCTCATATGCGTCATCCTCCTACGCAGACGACGCGGCATCATGCTTCGCGACAATGATGGACCCATAGATATGAGCCGAGAGGACCTCATCGAGGGCGAGGGGGGCTTCGAGGGTGTAGAGTCGCGTTGGATGGAGTCCGCCAGCGATAATGAACGGCGGGCATACCTCCGGTCAAAGGGTGAATTTACAGTTTGTTCGCAACTCCGCGATCCTCGAAGCTTATGGCTATGCTCCAGAATACCAACTGCAATACCCGCCCAACTCCATGCCGACAGACATCACTCTGTCGCAGTTCTTGTCTATCCAGGAGAAGGGCGTATCAGCGTGGTCCTTCGAGCCTGACTTCGAGGCTTTGTCCTCGCTGTTGGTACACGCTCGCACGGAGCTTACCTTCCTTCCTGATCCGGCGTCGGCGTCATCAGTGCAGTCCAACCTCCCTCTCCCCAAGCTGAACGAGGTCTACTATTGGGAGGCGAAGATGTTCGATCTTCCGGAAACGACGAACGTGGCCATTGGGTTGGCTACCAAGCCGTATCCTCCTTTCCGTCTGCCTGGTCTCTGTCGGCATTCAGTGGCATATCACTCCAACGGCGATAAGTCCCACAACTTCCCTTTCACCGCGACTCCCTGCGGGTCCAGCCTCAAGGAAGGGGATGTGCTTGGCGTCGGCTATCGACCCCGCTCAGGTACCGTGTTCTTCACGAAGAATGGCCGGAAGATGGAGGATGCATACACCGGTCTGACCAACTGGAACCTATTCCCCACCGTCGGCGCCGATGGACCTTGCAGCATCCATATCAACCTCGGCCAATCCGGATTCGTCTTCATAGAGGCGAACGTGAAACGATGGGGACTTGCGCCCAGCGTTGGCACTCTCGCGCCGCCTCCCGCGTACGGCAGCGAGGTCGGCAGCATCCTGCTTGCTGCCGGAGGCGACATTACTCCCATCCAAAGTGGTGTTGGTTCTCCTGCCAGTCCTGCAGGCGGATCCACCCGCTCTCGCCGTTCCCATCGTTCCAGACGACCCCGATCCGGCCTTTCGTCTTCTGCACCCATCGAGTCTTCTCCCCTCCGAGGAAGTCCATTGACTTCCCCGTCACCTCCGGCGACGCCGCCGCCACCCATTACTCCAATCGAGGAGGAGCCAGAATCTGCGACCAGCATGGGACCCTCAGCTTCCCGGAGGTACATCTCACCCACTGACATGCCCTTCCACGCCCCTCCTAATGCTAACTTGCCTCCCTCGCCGACGGCAAGGGATGATGCATCTCGGGCAGACGACGATGGTTCTTCCGCGACCGGCTCCTCTCGGTCGCACTCTCGCGATCCTTCGGGCGCAGGTGCGAACCAGTTCAATATTCCCCGACCCCAGCCATTCACCATCACTCATGCGCGGTCGGGCTCCCGCTCCTCGGTTTCAGGTGCAGACCTCGCTATCACGGTGCATCCCCCTCCCGAGTCGCCCGTAATCACAGACCTCCCTTCCCCTGGTCTGCGGGACATCCATCTCCAGGCGTTAGCCCCCTCGAGTTCTTCTGCCGCCGGCTCCAGTGCTCATGTTTCTCCTAGTTCCGCGGCACACTTGGAGGCGCTCAACGTTGAACCGCCAGCGTACTCTCCTCTGGATGCGTATGCGTACCCGGATGGTGCACACATAGATCTTCCTGCCGAAGTCATCGCCGCCGCCTTGGAGCGGGGGTCTCTTCCTCCGAACGTTATCGGAACCGGCAATCCCTCGCGCTCAGACAGGCACAGGAGTAGACGGGACCGGCGATCATGAGGAGTCACGTAGAGAGAACAGGACGATGTTTATCACCTCGGGTTCGTCGTTGCTCGATTCAGATTGTAATTGTAGGAGGGTGCGCTGAGCCATGGACGTTCGCAGTTATTTGAAGCATGAGTCGCATCTAGTACGCACCTCGCATTGTATCCCCATCAGTCATGACATCTACCCCTCCCCATCTCCCCATTACGACTCGCCATCATCCATTCTGTCTGTTGTGTTATTGCTACCTATCATATCTTGTTCTCTTCGGTCCTCTCGTAGAACTCGAGCACACACCTCTAGCTGGATCTTATCGTACGCATTGCGCATTGCCCTTCTAGTTCCCTCCATTGACCCATGCAGTCAGACTTCTCCTGCACATAATCCCACCTTTCACGCGGAACGGTGTGTGATGCAGCACTCATCTCGACGACTAACGTTATCTCCCGCACTCCAAACAACTCACGCCATGAGGGTACCGCAGGTCGCATCGTCCTGAACAAATATCCAAAGGTAATAACAACAAAACACAAACCAACTGTCTGGCGTATGACCCTACGCAAAACGTACACGCGGAAGCGTCCTCTTCTTGGTCTCATCCGAGTCCTTCCCCAAGCCCTCGACCTCCAATTCGAGCGACGGTTGCGAACTCGGTGGGTTCGAGTCCGTGGGTGTCTCGATCTTCTCTTCGCTGCGCTCGCGCGAGGCGTGTGCGCGCGCACCGTCCGCCTCCAGGTGAGCAGCCTGGCCAGATCTCCTCCCCTCCGCGTGTGCTCCCGCGTTGCCCTCGCCCTTCGTCTCCGACTCGCCCTCGCCCTCGCCCCGCTTGGCAGAGTATCTCGCCCGCACCTTCCGCATCATCCTCCGCGGCCATGCTCCGAACGTGAGCCACAAGGCGAGGCCGAGGAGGGCGAGAAGCCCCAGGACGAGCAGCCCGACAAAGTTGCGCTTGCCGAAGTGCTGGATGTCTGCCGCGAGCGCGGCCTCGGGTATAGGTGTGAGTGTGGTGGTAGTGGGTGTAGTGGTGTCGCCGTCTGAGTACGGGCTCGCGCTGGTGGCTACGGGGACAGTGGCCGGGCCCGCGTCGTTGTTCGCGAGGGGAATGAGTGCAGGCCCGGGCCCGCCTGTGGGGTCGCACGACGGGTAGGTGTCTGGGCAGGCTCTGTTGAGGAGAGCGGTGGTGGTGTTGAAGACGGGCTTAGGCTTGATGTACATCGCCTGGGGGTGTCGCAGAGGGCGGGTGCGCGAGCGGGCGGGGGTGCGAGTGGTTCGCGAGAGGGAGGACGGGGGCTTGCTCGGGAGAGTCGACGAGGACGAGGGAGGCTCGCACGCGAAGGGCGGACCCAGTAGGCGGCGGCGTGAAACACTCGCGGCTGGCAGACAGGCACTGAGGCAGGCAGGCTCGCGCTTCGAATCCTGACGACGCCTGGAGCGAACACCGCGACCGCGAATGGAATGCGAGCACGCGACGCATGGAGAGCATTCTCTCTATTCCTGTTGTCACAGATGCTACATCGAATACACTGCTTGTCGGCGACGTCACCACGTCCCCTCTTCACATCCTCGCTGTGAGCATATCCTCCCTATATCGGACTCGCGCCTCCCGGATCCGCGACCGCAAACGAGGAATATTTGGGGCCGCCATCGGTGTCGGAACCGAGCCGCCTAAGGTTCTAGTCGCTTGGGGTCTCTGGGGAAGAGCGATGCCCGCCGGATGTTGTTCAGCTTCAAGAACAGCATCAGCACACGCTCGAGACCGATACCGCCTCCGCCGTGCGGCGGGCATCCGAGCTTGAAGGCATCCAGGTAGTAGCTCATCGACGCGGGGTCAATGCCCTTGCTACGCATGCCCTCTTCCAGCAGCTTCGGGTCGTGGATACGCTGGGCACCCGACAGGATCTCCTCCCCACGCATGAAGAAGTCGTACGAGTTCGAGAGGGTCTGCGAAGGGAAGACGCGATATGTTCAGTCATGCATGGAAGACGTCGCAGCAAAGCTTGAACTCACCGGGTCTTCGGGGTCAGGCATGGTGTAGAAGGGACGGAGGGCCATGGGGAACTTGTCGATGATGTAGTAATCAGTGTCGTACTTCGCACGGACGATGCGTCCGAGACGCTTCTCGTTGGCCGTGCTGCAAGTATAATTGTCAGAGGTTGCGGGTCTCGGTCATTCGGAGAGCACGTACTCGATGTCATCCAAGTCCTCCCTGGGCACGCCGTCTTCGACGAGGAGATCGACAGCCTCCTTGAAGGAGAGCTTGAGTGTGCCCTCGGGTCCCTCACGCCACTTGAACTCGTCGGCGGGGAACTGTTTCCGCACAGCATCGATTTCCTTGCCGTACTGCTGCTTCAGGCCGCGGAACATGTGTAGGAACAGCCCGTCGAGCATTTCCATGACTTCATGATAATGTTCCTCGATGGTCATCTCGAGATCGAGCCCGATGAACTCGGTCATGTGCCGGTGCGTATTTGAGTCCTCTGCACGGAACACAGGGCCGATCTCGTAGACCCGCTCGAAGTCAGCAGCAATGGCCATCTGCTTGGCTAGTTGTGGCGATTGTGCCAAGAACGCCTTGCCTGCGTGGGATTCAATGTAGATTAGGAGTTGCGTACATGGCCAATGGAGATCAAGACCTACCCTTGAAGTAGCCAACCTGGAAGACGGAAGCGCCAGACTCCGTAGCAGCGCCCTGGAGTTTGGGACTGTGGATTTCGGTGAAGCCCTGGCCATCCAAAAATTCCCTGAAGAGATGTCCTATTCCATGCTGCAGCCTGAACACGGCCTGGTTTGTTTGCGTCTGTGGAGCTCCGTTTAGTATGGCGACCCTTGGCATGCGCTCGTAGCCGACTCACCCTGAGATCGACAACTCGGTTGTTGAGACGCGTGTCAAGAAGCACGCGCTTGAACTGCACGTCCTCGGCCTCCGTTTCCGGTGGCTCCGGACGGTTGGCGTCGTCGACAGTGAAGGGCAAGACAGTCTCTAGTCCAGAGATCAAGTGAAGCTACAGTGGATGTCGCATGAGCGGCTGTGCCAAGGCGATATGATATTGTGAGAGGATGACTCACCTGTGTGAGGTGCAGCTCGACATCTCCAACCGTCGCGCTCTTGATGATCTCGGGCGCCTTCTTCACGATACCTTCCGCGAGCACGATGCTCTCGATCTGGAGGCCGGCTGCCCACTTGGCCATCTGCTTGCTGATCTTTCCAGGTGCGACAGTCATCAGGGCCTGTACGGAGTCGGTCCGCTGGCGCAGGTTGAGGAAAACCATCTTGCTGCCCTGCGCACGCGACGTCTGCACACGCGCACGCAGGAGGACGGTCTGACCGTCCATCTCGGGCGACAGGGATACGATCTGGACGCGGGTGCGCCTCGGACGCGTCTGGGACTGGTTCAAGGGGAGCTTGCCATAGAACTCCGTCGCATAGTCCTGCATAGACACAGGGTTCAGAGGCGTCCGATCATCCGTTCGCTCGCACAGTGCACTCACGACCTCTGCGGCAGCCTTCTGCGCCTCGAGCTCTGCCTGCCTCGCTGCCTTCTCTGCTGCCTTACGCGCTTTTTCCTCTTCCTTTGCGCGCTTCTTCAGCTCGCTCTTGGACGGGCCCTTGGGTGCCTCCGCGCCCTCTGCAGCACTGGGTGGACGCAATCAGGCGAGATATCGCATGGAAGATCGAGATCGCACGACTCACGGCGTCTCCGCGGGTGGTTGTTGGGCAGGTTGCTGGGTAGCCTCCGAGTCAGCCATGTTGTGGGTGTTACGGAGTGCAATCTGACTGGAGTCAAGGTGCTTTATAGCACAGGCGATGCTTGAGAATGTGTCGAGCAGATCTAGAGTTTATGGCGGTTATCTGATCTAGACACCTATTTTAGGGTTAGGAGTTGACGCACGGTTACGCTATGGTTTGCTCTAGAGCAAGCCGGGTTGTTCCGGAGCTCGGTCCCCGTTCTAACGCCGTGTGAAATCAGGCAGGTGGAGGTAGACAACTCCAGACTGGCTCGCGGCCTGTATATTATACCAGCTCATCGTCTTTCTTGGTCTCCTTCATCCTCTTTTTCTCGTCCTCGTCGCTCAAAATGCAGGCCATTGCCCGCCCTCTCGCTCGCGCTGCACCCAGGCATGTCCGCTACGCGGGCTCGCTCTCCGTTTGGTCTGCGGTTCCGGCGGGTCCTCCGGACCCCATCCTTGGTACGTGGCGGTCTCCACGGCTTGTATTGCGGAAATCTCCCGGAGGGCTGCAGCGAGATCGTGCCTGTGACTTCCTTGTGCGAGAAGTGCTGCTGCTCGGGCCTCGCTTGCCGCAGCCCTGCGTTCGCTATTCACTACTCGACCACGAGACCTTAAAGGAAGCATTCTGACGGAGGCATTTTTCCCGTGTACCAGGTGTCACTGAGGCTTTCAAGGCGGACAAGGACTCGCGCAAGATCAACCTTGGTGTCGGCGCATACCGTGACGAGAACGGCAAGCCGTACGTCTTGAACGCGGTGAAGAAGGCGGAGGAGCTCCTCGTCCAGCAGAACCCGGACAAGGAGTACCTCCCGATCACTGGTCTCCCCGAATTCACCCAGTCGGCGGCGAAGCTCGCGTACGGTGCGGACAGCGTCCCGCTGAAGGAGAGCCGAGTGCGTGTTCATTATCGCCCTGTGAGGTGGCACCGTCTTGACGCGTCGTATGGCCGCTGTGCAGGTTGCTGTGACGCAGTCTATTTCTGGGACCGGTGCCCTCCGCATTGGCGGTGCTTTCTTGGGTCGTTTCTTCCCCCACGTCAAGACTATTTACCTCCCCGTCCCTTCATGGGGCAACCACACCCCCGTCTTCCGTGACTCTGGTCTGGAGGTCAAGGGCTACCGGTACTTTGACAAGAAGACTGTTGGCCTCGACTTCGAGGGCATGAAGGAGGACCTGAAGGTGCGTCGGCAGCTTTCGGGTGGGAACCACTGGCTCACGCTCGATTTATGATGTGAAGAACATGCCGGAGCAGTCGATCGTGCTCCTTCACGCTTGCGCGCACAACCCCACCGGTGTGGACCCTACTCCGGAGCAGTGGAAGGAGATATCCGACATTGTCAAGGAGAAGTCGCTCTTCCCCTTCTTCGACATGGCTTACCAGGGCTTCGCGTCCGGGTCGACTTCTCGTGACGCGTTTGCCGTCAGGCACTTCGTCTCGGAGGGCCACCAGATTGCGCTCGCGCAGTCGTTTGCGAAGAACATGGGTCTCTACGGCGAGCGTGTTGGCGCGTTCTCGATGGTCACCGCGGACCCTGAGGAGCGCGCCCGCGTGGACAGCCAGCTCAAGATCGTCATCCGTCCGATGTACTCGAACCCGCCGCTGCACGGTGCACGCATTGCGAGCACGATTCTCCGCAACGACGAGCTGTACGGTCTGTGGGAGTCCGAGGTGAAGCACATGGCGAACCGCATCATCGAGATGCGCGACCGCCTGTACGACAACCTTGTGAGCTTGAACACGCCTGGCGAGTGGAGCCACATCAAGAAGCAGATCGGCATGTTCAGGTGCGCGCCTTCGTGCTTCTTTGCAACGCAGACCGTGCTGACGCCGTTCAACAGCTTCACCGGCCTTACGCAGCCGCAGACGAAGGCGTTGGCGGAGAAGGCCCACATCTACATGACCGCCGACGGGCGAATCTCGATGGCGGGGCTGAACGGCAACAACATCGACTACTTCTCGGAGAGCGTGAGCAAGGCGGTCAAGGGCGACCTCTGAGTGCGAGGGTCGGGCGAGAAGGTAGACTCTATAGATGCGTAGAGTGCACTTAGACGGAGGCTGCTGTCCTTTCTTACGATGCGACTAATAATGGATAGAGTTGCGCCGAGCACGGCGGGAGTCTCCTCGATGTGGCAGGCGGCACCGGTGGCGCCCCTGTGTGGCCTCCCGATCTGGAGCGTGGCGGGCCATTGTGCCCTGACTGGAAAGAGAAGAGCCGTCATAATTGACAGGCCCAGGTCCAAGCACGGCGTCTCGTCTCGTTCAGGTCGGCAATGGATCGACGACTCTGTCCCGAGATGGCAACTCTCGTGCGTAAGTCCTCCCGCTCAAGTCCCACCTCCGTCACGACCCCTCTCTCTCTCTCTCCTTCCTCCATCTCCCCCTCGTCCTCCGCCATGCCCTCCGCCGCCTCGCGCCGTCTCTCGACCATGCCCTACCCGCCCGGCGCGTGGCCTAGCTTCTCGCGCGACCACAACGACGACCAGGACGCCGACGTCTCCTCCATCTCCTCGCGAGGCAGCTTTTCCGTCCATCTCCGCGCCCGCAAGGACCCGCGCAAAGCGCGTCGGAGGTGGACATATGCGGGTCCTCCGCGGTCGTATGACCCGCCCACGCGGTCTGCCAGTCCAGACTGCCCCACGTCGGGTCCGCTAGGCCCGAGTGCGTCGCTCGAGGCAAAGATGTCTCCGCTTACGGACAAAACGGTTCGTATCCATGCGTGATCCGCACGAGTCACAATGTCGAGCTCACGGCCGTCCGACAGCTTTCAACGGCCAAGTCGAGTCCACTGAACACGCCAGACCTGGCGGACTGGCCGACCAGGCTCGGCGGAAGCCAGTCGCTCCTTCTAGACAACTTCGCACCTCCTTCAGACTCTCCATCGCCAGTCGCTCGTTACCGCAAGTCTTCCGCTGCTCGCCAATCCATCGCCGGTCCCATTCATCATCCGCGAACCTCGTCGCCCGCCTCCAGGAGTCCGCGCTTCGCAGCACACCACCTGGATCCTCCTCTTCTCAACTTCATTCCTGGTCTAGCTCACCTGGATCTGTCGTTTCCTGTTCCACCCACCGAAATCCCGTTCGACAGAGTATTCTCATCTCCATCGCCGCGTTCCTCTATCGACGGTCATGTTCCTGGCTCTCCCGTAGGAGACGTCGCTGCGCTGTCACCCTCATTCACGCCATCTTCCATTTCATCGTTCTTGCATCCTCCCAATAGCACCGACTCGCCAATCCTACCCTCACGCAACGTAGGTACTCCCTGTGACGACCAGGGAGGGCCCGGGCACCTTCCGCCCGCTCAAGAGATGGACGCGTTTGCCTTGGCAGCAGCCGTCGCAGCGTCCAACTCGCGGTCCTCGTTCTCACTCCCGCCCTCGGTCCAATCCGCAACAGTGGCGTTGCCTACTATGGCTTCGGAACCAATCACTTGCGAGGTGTCAGCGCCCCGTCCCCATGCATATAGGCAGGCCTCCACTGTCACAGCGGCTTCCACGGCACCTCATGTCCGAGACGTCGCTGCGCCTAGACAAGAGGCGAGTGAGGATGGACCTTTGGCGGGTTTGGAGATCCCAGGTCCAGAGTCTACTGCCCGCGCTCGTCGTTCCTCCGCTCCTCCGCCCACATCCTGGCAGAGCCCACGCATTCAACCCGTCCGAACTATCAGCAGTCGTGTGGACGTTGGCGATGCCGATGGAACTGGAAGGAAGACCAGGCATGATAGGCAACCCGTGTTGGGTAGAGTGCGGAAGTTCGGTCAACGCATTCGTGGGCTTTTCAAGAGCAAGGGGGAACATGCCGTCCACGCGAAGTTTGGGAGCTCAGGAGCCGCGCCCGAATATGGTCTGATGACGACAACCACAGCTGTTACGAACGTAGAATATGAATCGGTGAGAACAAGTTATCAACGCTTGCTACCGATCGTAGTTAATATGTCTCCAGGAACATCCCATACCCTTGCCCAGTCCTCGCGCCAGGTTGATGCGCAATCATCGGCGGTCCTTGCCTCTCCCCATGTTTCTCCCGTCTACCGAACGGGTGCATTCCGCTGTTCCTACTCGTCCTCGAAGTCCTACTCGCAACACTGTTTTGCGGCAAGTGTCACCCTCGTCTCCTCAAGCAGGGACCACAGATAACACAAACCAAACAGAATCTCATCAAGCTTTCCCGCCCGAATCCATCGATCCTCTTCATTCGCCCCATACTCCCAAGCCTAGACTGGAGCGTCAGCCCGCGGCCTCCCAGATCACTGAGAACGGAGCCAGCGCGACGAGTGAACGCAAGTCACGAAGGTTTTCACTCTCGTCGGTTCTCACGAAGTCGAAGCTCGATGCGCTGCGTGCCGCGGTCGTCCCTCCTCCATTGCCAGTGTCCTCACACCTTCCAGACGAGACAGCCGGCCGGTCGGAGCATCACTCTGCGTCCGTCGTCGACTTGGCATCCACGACTGCTAACAACGATACCCTTCCTGTGCCAGAAAGATTCTGGGGTGGAGAGCTTCCTGACGTTCAGCATCCTTGCGACATCCGCATAGAACGCTCTTCAATTGACGAACCACCTACCAGGTCGAGGACTCAGACGGCGCCAGGGCAGCATGCTGCATCCCCCGGCCTCGACGCAGGATTGCCAGGACCCAAGGACAAGCGATCTCGCCGCTTCTCGCTCTCTTCACTCATGGCCAGACGTGCGCCCCGTCCGGTAGCTTCTATTGCTGCAGACCACGTCGACACGGGTAGTCTGAAGAAGAGGCGGTTTAGTCGACGCCGCCCTCGCGGGGACACCGTGACCACCGTCACTCGTGATAGCTTCCGGCCTGAGGCGGTCACCTCACAACAGGAAGAGTACATCCCTCCCCTGCCGCCACCTGTCCTGCTACCAACGATCGAGACACGCGGTTCCCATCGATCCAGTCTGGTATCTTCCACCGTCAGTTCAGCAGCTGAGTCGATGTATTTCGACGCTCTGGAACACGTGAGCGAGGGTGACAACGTCTCTGGTTTCGGGAGGTCCTATTCGCCTCGACCGGAATCCGACCTCGACAGCATGAGCTTCGCGCGCACGCCAGACTACTCGAGCGGAACGTTTAGTTTCGGTTCGAGCACCGAGCGGGAGTACTATCTGCAGGACGCCAACGAGTTGTCCAACTCTGGGTCCTACTCGTTCCACCGCGATCGACTTGTCGGCAGCAGCAACATGGCCCACCTCGTCGGAGAGAGTTCAAGTACCCCGATTACGAAGACGCTCGACTTTAATCCGAGCCTCAATCTGTCGTTCGACTTCTCCGGGTCCGAGTTTGGAGACGACGACTCGTTCCGCAGGCTGGAGCGTGAAGAAGAGCTCGGCTTCATGCGAGCTCTCGGCTTCGAGTTCGACGAGATCGCGCGGAGGGTGCGTGAGGAACCACTGTGAGGGAGATGGTCTCTTCTTTTCTGGCAGCATAGACGGTATCGTAGAGTTCAGGGTAATTGGATCGCCACGGGTAGTACGGTCAGGACGGTTGTTCCTTGTCGAAATGTTGTGCAATCATGGTGTACTTGTGTTTTTGTCCTTATCATACGATGTTGTATCGCTACATGGAATCGCAACGTTCTCTAGGATGATACACCTGTGGTACAGATCGCGTGATCCTAAATGTCCAGATCCTCGTCCGGATCATCATCGTCGAGGTCGTCCGCAGAGTCAGGATCATACAGGATAGTGGCCGGCGCTGGATTTGGTTCGTTCGATTTGCCTGAAGGACTGTCAGGCTACCAGGCTTGCATGCAATGGGAAACCACGCACCTTCATGTGCATAGGGCAATGGGACCTGTGCGCGAGAACGCTGCTGCTCCGGCGTGAGGTTCAGATTGAATGAGAGATTTTGGGTCGGGTCTGCCGTGCTCTGAATCTGGGCAGATAGGCGATGCAGTATTCGCATGTTAGCAAACAGAGGACGAGGCACGGGAGTGGGACGAAGTCCTACCTCATGCACCGGCTTTTTCGCCCAGAGCGGCCTCAGGCCCTCCAGCTCGCGGAGCTCGCACACGCCCCCTACTACGGGCGACCATCCCTCGAGCACCCGCTCGGCCCCACGCCGCCTGCCAGACCCGTCGGCGCCCCCACGGACGAGGACCTCGACGACGAACTCTAGCTGGCCGCTGCCCTCGCCCCCTGGTCCGAACACGAGCTTCTCGGATTCATAGTGGCGCTCGGCGATGGGGATGAACACGCCCCAGAACTTCTCGGGCGGGGAGAGCGGGGGCGGGGGCGTGAGGTAGGCGGCTGCGATGTGTGTGAGGAGCGCGGTGGGGTGGGCGGTGAGGTGCGTCAGGGAGCTGGAGAAGCGGGTCTGGGTGAGGATCGGTAGGAGCGTGTTTGGAGCGAGGGCGTGCACGATGAGGCGCGAGGATCCTGCGCGCGTGGTCAGACGGATGGGTAGATCGGTAGGAGGATTTGCTCACCGCCTCGGCTACGGACGATGGAGAGCAGTTCGGTGAGGAGGCGGGTCGTCTCTGATGTTGATGCGAGATCTGACAAGATTGTGTCTGCAGAGTCGAGAATGACACTGACGGGACCTGTAGGAGCTGTGGCACAACGTTCTGGGTGAGCTGCTAGTATGGGACTTTCCAATCGGCACACGCACCGGAGCGAACGGCGTCGAGCACCTCAGTTATTAGGGTAGCGCTGAAGTCTGAGGTCGAACTCGAAGCGTCCTCGTAGCCCGGAACATTCGCTGTTCTGTCTACCACGCGTACACTGTCTGGTTGTGTGCTTGTCTCGTCCAAAAATCTTGACGGCGGGTACAAGAAGCAGAACAGTATTGTCGTCTCACGCGTACGTGCGCTGGCCTGTTTCACCAGCGCGCGGAGAACTGGGAGGCATGACTGTGCCGTTGACGACTGCAGGAGCACAAATGGCTGGTTGCGCGCGGTCTGCGCGAGAGTGGAAGAGAGAAGAGAGGTCATCTCTATCCAGATCTGGGCTTAGGCGCGTATGTGTCGTCACCGGGCTTCGGTCCGAGTCATCCGAGCTGCAGTAGCCATTCATACCATTGATAGCATGACTCCTCGGAATCATGGACAATGAATGTAGATTGACTGTCTACGCAAGACATCCGTACATCAGAGCTCGGTCTCGCTGATCAATGGTTGATGTCCGGTGAAGCTGCATTGATGGCAGCAAGCTGTTTGAAACGGAAAGTGTCCGGGATGAGGGAGCTCTTTGGAGTGGTGAACTGCATGACGATCTGTGATTGGAATGCGTCAGTATACTCTCAAAAGTGGGTCTTTCCAGCTATATGCGACGTACAGGATCAAACACACTGTACTGAGGCCAATGGAGACCTGGATGACGACGAGTCATTAGTTCACCATATCCAAGGCTGGCTGAATGCTACTAGTAAGGGCTCACGAGGCTCTCCACGACCGTCGTTCGGGTCGAGACTAGTTGCGAAGGAGATCCAGTAGTCCATCATTGGAACGTCCGAGAAGTCGACGTTTACGTGCGGAACGATGACTGATTGCCCGTATACGTTGAATAGTTCGGCAGCATGTGAGACTAGAACAACATTCAGTGACATCCTAGCGCATGCTGTGCCGAGTGATACCCACCACCAAGCATAGGCAGACCGACAGGGACAGCTTGCCGATCGTTGAAGAGATAGCTATACACCTTCACTCCTTGGAGGGTGGCGCTCTGTACCCACGCGCGACGAGGGGCCTGGAACATGATATCGCCAATGAGTGCGCTCGCCTGCTTGAAGGCAGGGGAGAGACCAAACGTCTCGTTCCCAGTGCCAAACGGAGAGCCCTCGGCAGGATCTGCAGGATAGAGTGCCATGAGCCGTTTGACAGTGGCAAGGACGTTCGGAGGAACATTCCCATCTTCAGTAGGATGAACACTCGTGAGCGCCGCGAAGAGGACCTGCTCCTCTGTGGAGGTAGACGTCGGAACGAACAGGGTCCCTGACACAGGTGCATGAGTATATGCCAGTGGTTGCGCGTATGTGCCATTGCTCACCTTCGTCCGTGTTGGTGCCCGCGATGAACGGAATGCGCGCGAAGTTCCCTGCGGCCAGAAGCCTGTATGGGCGATCCGGGATGAGACCACCGGGGCCGTCGATGACTGGTCCGAATGGATATGGGTTCTCGGGCGATACCGCTTCAACTGCGTTGTATGCCTGAAGGATGGTGCTTGTGTTCGCTGCACGAAGACACTCGAATGCTGCGTTCGGCTGGGCATCAACACACTCGGGCGTCGAACTGATCAAGTTCTGCCACTCGAACTCGCGCAGAGTCGCATTTCCCAGCGCGAACGAGGCCGGAGAGCCTGACTCCATGATCTGGACGTGCGTGAATTTCCCCGCATATCTATGACTTGCACCGTCATCACTCACAGCTGCTCGTACGAGTTCCCCCAGCCCAGAATTGAGGTACAGCAATGAGATGGATATGGCCCCAGCGCTTTCTCCGAAGACGGTAACCTTGTATCATGAGGTTAGAAAACCGTTTCTCCGTCATACCAACTCTGCCAAGAACCTATACCTTCGTCGGATCGCCCCCGAAGGCATGTATATTTGCCCGTATCCACTTGAGTGCAAGCAACTGGTCCTTCAGCCCGAGGTTGAGAGCGCCACGGGAAGCAGCTTCCTCTCCCTGCGGGAAACCGAAGGGCCCCAGCCGGTAGTTGAAGCTGACATACACGACAGGCATGCCCTATGAGCGTGCCCAGTCAACACACGCTAGATACGCACGAAGGGCGACAACCAACATACCCGCTCAACACTCCGCTGGACTATGTGACTTGCGTTGTAGATCGACGTGTTACCCACTGTGAGGTCAAGGGATGAGTCATGTACACTATGTTGTCCGATGGGAGGGCGCATACAGTTGAACCCACCGCCGAAAATCCAGGCCATCACTGGAATTGGGGCGCTGGGTTGGGGACCGGAGGGCCGCAGGACGTTCAATGTCAAGCAGTCCTCGGTTGCATCCAGAGGTGACTAGTAAACATATAACAACTTGTCAGCCGGGGCAGTGAGAAACCGAGTGGGGCACCGTCCTAACCCCGAACTGAGGACAAGCCGCCCCATAGGTAGAGGCGTCAAGGGAAGCTTCTGCCAATGTCTTTGGGATTGGTGGTGCGAACCTCAGGGGGCCGACTGGTGGCTCAGCGAAGGGTATGCCTGTATGAAGAGACTACACTATTAGTAGCCTACCGTCGTAGTATGGGGCATCTGCTCGCCTCCGAAGAAGTCCTGTTGGGATACGCCCTGAAAATTGAGGGTTTTTCCAAGGAGCGTCGTGTTGCCGAGTGTCACCTGCGGGCGATCGGCGAAGACCAAGGAAGGTAAAAAAGCAGCAAAAACAAGAGCTGAGAACATTGTAGCAGCAGATATTAGCGAAGAGTAGCAAAGAGAGTGTATGCGTCCCACTCACCGCAGGTCAGAATGCCTTTATACACGAACTTCGAGGACAAATGGCATGCGATTCGTCAGCGAGAGGAAGACGTATGCGCTCGGCCGACCACTCATGTTGCCGTGAGCAACGCTGAAGAAATGAAATAAGAGTGTGTAGATCTCGAGAGTGCTTCCTGAATGTGGTTTATTCATCTATAGACGCGTCGGTGGCGCTGAGCGGGATGTAGTACGTGAGCGTTCGAGCACAGCTCGGCACATCGAGACGCACAGCGCGCACTCACACACTGACCGTCTGAAGCCAGGGGAGAACATGGGCGGCATGATCGTCTACCGGACGAGGATGGTCGAATTCGACTCGGACTCTCCGTGAACCGTAGAGCTCGAAACGCGGGAGATCGGGATCGGCGGGCTGCCGAGACGCCCGAATGTTGTCCGGCCCGGCCGCCGTCTATGCTTGCCTCCCACCAACACATGCCGCTCCGAATGTATACGCAAGTCCTGTTGCACGCTCCGGCCCCAATGTAGCTTTGTCAGAAACGCCTTCGTCTGCAGGAGCAAGCGCATCCGGCCCTACGAGTCGCTACGACTACTAGTCCAATTCGGCGCGAACATAATGTCTGGTAACGCAACGGTGCGGTCCTGCCCTCGAGACCATTGAATCGCCTTAGTCAGTTGATAGCTGAGATCACGGTCTTGAAGTTCCCTGTCCCTGTGGATCATTCGATGGAGTCCCTCCCAGTAAACTCCCAGATCCGCAAGATTTACCCCGAGGACCTGTTCCCAAATGGCAGCACCTACCACTAATGATATGGATTGCTTACCATGTCTGACCCTCTGACCCTTCACGCAGGAAACTACGCCCCGCTTCCCTACGGCCGCGTCCGATATTGGGTCATCGGCCCAGAGGAAGGCACTAAGGTCCGCTCTGACCTTCATAATCTAGTGCAACTCCTTCTCATTAGCTCCTTCCCAGGTCGTCTTGATTCACGGCATATCCACGCCTAGCGTGACGTGGAGAGAGATTGGTCCTTACCTCGCAGAACGAGGATTCAGGGTGCTCATCTACGGTGAGTAATTAGCTCGCAATCCACCCTCCCCGTGCATTGACCCCTGCGCGACCCTCACATACAGACCTGTATGGCAAAGGATACTCTGAAGCCCCGAAGACCATCAGCGACCCCACGCTATTTGTCACCCAGCTCGCCCTTCTGATGCAGTACGTGCGTTGGGACACCGCGCACTTCGTTGGCTTCTCTATGGTGAGCTGAGTGTTGCCCTACCCTTACCTTGCTGACGAGATGACGGATGTTTGGTCAGGGCGGCGGGATCGCTGCTGCATTTACTGCGTCCTTGCCTCATCTTGTCACGGGAAAGACAGTATTGATAGCATCCGCGGGGCTACTTGAGGTATGTCCATCAGATGCTGCCCTCGACAAAGCATAGTGCTCAACATCTCCTGCAGAGATCACCCTCGGCCACGTCTGGTCCAGCCGTAAGTCCTTGGGAATCCCAGAAACGTTGAGGCGTTGAGGCATGGTCCACTCCTTCAGAAAGTCGCGATCAAAGAGTATCACCAGGTACGCTCCTCTCATCGCTGTACTGCCGGTTTCGACTTTGCAACTCAAATATCCAATGCCCACGCAGCTCCGCAATCTCCAAGCTAGCGAACTCCCTGGCTACAAACGCAGCTTGCAGTCGTGCTTCAACGACGGGCCCATTCGCGGCCTACAGAGCACGTTCGACAAGCTTGCCAGCCTCTCGGTCGGGCCCGAGAAGAAGGACCTGGAAGTCCTAGTCATCCATGTGAGCACCCGCAACCTACGTCCCTGATCTGTGTTGCCCGCTGACGCGTAATAGGGCACCGATGACGAGGTCGTTCCGTATGAGGAGGCCAACAAGATCAAGTCGCGCGTCCCGAAGGCCGAGGTCGTTACCGTTGAAGGTGCCTTCCACGATCTGGTCTTGCGGGAGGGGCACTGGAAGATCGTGGCGGATGCATTGGTTAACTTCCTGTCTTAAACGATGAACGCGCGCGAAGGTTATTGGACGGAGATGGAAGAGTCTAGTTGAAGCAAATGCTTTCACCCTGTATTATCTACTCATTTGCCCAATGTAAGCGACGATTACACCTCTCTCGTCGGACATGACGATGCTCAGTGGGCTTCAGCGGCCCAGCGACTTCGCTGGACAATCTTCACGCTGCTCTGCCATCGCAGTACCCCAAAGCTCTCCGTCTTCCTCTCCAGAACGAACCCATGCGAGCGCAGGGCATCACCAACATAAGCCTGCAGCGGCGAGTCGGTAGCGCGCACCGCCTCCAGCTTCGGGTCTGCTGTGAAGGCATGCTTGAGCGCGAACTCCAGCAGGTCATTCGCCATGCCGGCGGGCCGGTACTCCTCGTCGACGTAGAAGTGACGTATGGTTGCAACTTTTGCGGTGCCCTTGGACAGGACGACCTTGCCCGCCTTGTCTTTCCTGATCGTTTTGTCCGCGATGGCCTCGTCTGAGTCAGCGTCGACAGACGCGTCGAGGGCGATGTGACCAATGACCCTGTCTCCGTACTGCAGCACCCAGAACCCCGAGGAGGGAGAGCGCGAGTAGTACTTGGGTATGTCAACTAGGTCTGGGCGGCGGAGGACGTGTGCAGAGCGTTCCTCGAAGCCCCAGCGGTTGAGCCTAAGAGGACGACACGGTGAACATATGTCTGTGCACGCGAGGGTGGCGATCACATACCAGTCGATCGCGAACATGAACACGATGGACGTCGTCCCAAAGGCGGGGACAGGCGCGAGGTATCCCAAGAGCCCGTGCTCAGGATTCGGCCACCAATGCATGAGCTCGACGAATACGCTCGAGAGGCCTATCCATATTGCGAGCACGAGCGGATGGAAATACACTGCACGAGCGGGTCTGAGCAGAGCGAGAGAGGGCAAATCTTCACGCGACTCACACTTGTTGTTTGCAACCGCGATAGGCTCCATCCCCGCCTTCCCAATCGTGAACCTGAGGAGCTTCTCGTCTGCGGGCTCGACGAGGCGTATCCGTGCGCTGGGCTCAACCATATTGACCGCCGAGGTACTTGTGGGAGAGGAAGACGCGCCCCAGACAGATGCGAGGGGGTATAAGTAGCCCAGGAGGAGGACTTGACATGGCGATGGCGGGCGAACAGAGCCTGCGACGCGCTTTCATCCAAACCCTGGACGCACGTTCGTCCTGGCGCGCTTGCGCACCATAATGAGCGTCCGCCACGTGACCGACGCGTCGCGCGTACTTATGTGCTCTTGGCGCTCGCGCTCCTTGATCTCGGCGACCACCGTCCAGCTCCACCTCCGCGGCACCGATCTGTCAGAGAGAGACCAGACACGATGCTCATCACCAAGACACACCACGATGTCCCGACAAAGCTCGATCGCAACGGTCGGCCGATCAGGATCTTCGTCATCGCGCCCGCCGTCCCAGGCTATCCCAATGCCAAGTTTCCTGGTAAGTGCATCGGTCCTGCCCTCGAACGTTAACCTTGATGGATGTGCGAAACAGGTGTCGTCTGCTTCAGGTGGGGTGTCTCCTAGGACCTCCCGCTCCGCGAGCTGACCGGTATTTTTGAAGCGAGATCTACCAAGTGACTGGTCCCGTCGAACGCTTCGCGGGTCAGATCGCCAGTCAGGGATACGTTGTGGGTGAGTGAACTCAACGCAGACTGCATGGAGTGTGCTCATAGGGTCGCGATCTAGCATGTCCGTCTACCTATCACGAGTTCGAAGGCCCAGAGCCGATTCCGTACGATGTTGAAGGCGAGACTCACTTGCCTTGACCTCTCTGTGTACCCAACTCACTGCGATATGCAGGCACTGACAGAGGCAACAAGTACAAGGTCGGTGAAAGTCGTTAATCCTGCGACTGCGTGCGTTAATCCGGCCTGTAGATTGAAAAAGAGCTCGCCGCCTACGACGAGGTACGCGACTATTCCGTTGCCAAACCAGATGTGCACAAGTAACGAAGTTTGCATCTAGGACGCTACACTTGCGATCGATCTGCTGTGCTCCTTGAAGAACTGCAACGGACGCATCGCCGGTCGGTCGCATCAATTCTTGTCGTATGAATGCATGTTCATGCAGCGCATGTAGCCACCGGGATGTGCCTCGGAGGACACTTGGTACGCATCATGCTAACCATGGCCGTGCGCATCTGCGCTCACGCGAGCTTTGCCTCTTCATCTCTCAGGCCTTCAGAGTACGTTCTACTCCACCATCGATTTGAGCATGCCGTGAACACCAAGTCGATCCCCACTGACAGGCCTCATTCGACCCCCGCGTTCTCGCGTCCGTCTGCTTCTTCGCCACCGACATCCACAGCGCCACCCTTGGCAAAGGCAAGAACGACAACTCGCTCGTGCGAGTCCGCAATGGCGACCTGACAGGAAGAGGCGAGCTCGTGGTATGTACATAGTGCACAGTGCACAAGGCCCTTCTCGGATCTATCACTGACCTCTCGGTGTTTGGTGCAGATGATCTTTGGGAAGCAGGTGTGTTGCATCCTGTTGTGCACTGCAGTATGTCATATCAATGTTCATCGGCGCACAGGACACGCACGTTCCTCGCGAGGGGCGAGACCTGATCCGCAAGACACTTGAGGATGCGAACGTCACTGCTTCCGTGCGTCGAGGACTCTCGCATTCGTTGATCCGAGTGGCTCACGCGCGACATGTTCGTAGTTCCTGGAGGTACAAGCCCAGCACGCATTCATACGCGACGAGTCCTCCAAGGGCCGCTGGGATGCTGCGTTGACACGGTCTATGTTCACCTTCATGATGGAGGTCTTCGAGCGCACGGTAGGCAGGGACCTCGGCGAGAAGGTCGACGACGGAAGCAAGATCGAGCACGTCTGCTAGGTCGTTCATACGGACCCCAATTTCGGGCCTCAAGAAGTCAACACATCCACGTCCTTGCACCTCTATGGCTCGGGACGAGAAGAGAAAAAAAGACTACATTCAGCTTCTATTGCACATATTGCACAGGATTGGTTCTGACTACGCGGATACATGTCAAGAATGCAGTGTAGCGAGAAGAGATGGTGTTGGAACGAGTGTCGATGGATGCGATGGTGTCGATAACATTAATGTGTGTACAAAACGGTCATGAAAGAATGAAGATAAATATCGCGAACGATGGATGGCGGGGAAAGAGCGCCAGCCGAGACCAAGGCCGCGTTGGGGGCCCCGGCCTGCAGCACGCGAAGCCATCAGATAACATACCGTACCTGCAAAGACAACCTTGTCAGCTCTGCGGCTCTTCTGATCGTGTGGGGGGTTCTTCGCGCACCCTCGACCCGCACGCAGCCGACACGCGCTTCAAGAAGGCCGGGGGGTCATGAGTCCAAGCCCCAGCCCCCTTTTCCGCTCAAGAACCGGCTTTGCAGGATCGTTTGGAACGTCGGCCGCGCGTTCACGTCGACTCGCAGACACGCCCGGACCAGTGCTGCAGCGTCGCCCAATGCGCCTCCGCCGTCGGACTCTTCGCCATCTTTCTCCTTACCGTCCATGCAGCGTTCGTCGAGAGCGATCGATGCGCTAGCAAATGGGGACTCGAGCCCCTCCTGAGCTTCCGCTGCCGTGGTAAAGGGGCATTCCCCGACGAGCATCACGTAGGCAACAACGCCGAAAGCCCAGACGTCTTGCTCCTTGCCGTAGTAACGTTCGCCGCGCAAGATTTCGGGGCCTGCGTAGTCGAGCCTACATTGTCTCATGGATGAGAACCCAGGACCACCGATGGCGAATGAGATGCACTCACGTGCCGCTGAAGGTATCCCATCCGCCTTTTCTGACGAGGCCGGAGCTTCCAAAGTCGATGAGAACGCACTTCCCCGCCGGTCCTAGAACGACGTTTTCATCTTTGATATCGCGGTGAACTGCACGCGGCTTCTCAGCGTCACTTTATTACGTCCAGTATGGGCACGCTCACCGATACCCTTCGTGTGTAGGAAGGCGACAGCGTCTGCGATCTGTCCAAGATACGTTCGAATGAGATCTGGGGGTAGCCCGTTCGGAAAGCTCTCCACGAGGTCGAAAAGGTCCGAAGGCGGGGCGGGTTCGTCAGGTTGTGGCTCGGGTGTTGTGGAGGGTAGCACGAGGTAGTAGTAGTGATTGTCCTCGAAGAAATCGAGCAGAGGGCAGATGTTCGGGTGACCGCTCACCACTTTCCCTTCTATCCAGTCGTTGTGAACATTATCCTTGCCTCGAAGCGGGTCCCAGGGACGTGGTGGCGGCAAGACATAGTGCGTGGTCGATATCGCAGACATAACGTAGATCTCTATCGGAATGGTGCCAAACTTGGGATGTCGCTTCCAGCAATCTGCCAGGATGCGCGACTTGATGATCTGCTTAATGACGAGTGGCGGCTGACATCCGAATTAACGAGATATGTGGAAGAACGTGAGGTCTTTGGATACTTACCCCCAATGACCCATCTTCCATCATCTCTCTAGCACGCTTCACCAATCCGTATGCGCCGCGGCCAATTTCGCGTTCGATAACAAATTCGGATATGCTTCGATCGCCTACTGTCCTTGGCTTCTCTCCGGGGGTAGGAGGGCCAGTGCTGCTGGCCACACTAAGATAGCTCGCGGCACTATTCGTACGGACGAGCTTTTGAGGCCCCGCGGGCATCGGTGAGGGCGGTTCTACGGGAGCTATGGAGACACGGCCGGCCACGAGCGAGACGCGCTGTTGGGATGATCTCCGACGCATGCGGGGAAATTGACTGGAGCGCGGTGAGGATGGTGTGCTAGAGAGTGGACTTCGCAAAGAAGAGGCTGACGGCGGGGCCATAGATGTCGGATGGGGCGATGCGGGTCTAGATGACAATGGACGTGGAGAGGAAGGACGGGACTGTACCGGCGAACGAGTCAAAGGCCCTGAGATGAAACTGCCTGTCCGCGGTGAGAGCGGCTGGATGGACACAGGTGAAGTGATAGAGGTGGAAATCGTAGGAAGTCCGTTGGTGGCTGCAGACCTTGGCACTGCGGAAGTGCTCAGCCATGCTGGGCGGGTTGCGCATAGCAGACTTGTCCGTTCCTTGGACGCGCCAACGGTGTCTGGGGAGACCACGGAGTCCCTTTCGTGGTCGCTTTCGCTCTCCTCCTCCTGGTGATGGTTGTTCCACTGGAAGCCGCGGCCGATGGAGGTGACCCCCCAACTGTTACCCACACTAGCGGCGCGGTATAGTCGGGGGGCGGAGGACGGGGATGGCATCCAGTCGTCGTCATTGTCGAAGGTGAGGTCGACGGCCGGGGCAGCGAGCATGATGCCTTGCAAAGGAGGAAGGAGCCCTGCAGGGAGGGACTTGCGCGAGCGAGAGGGAGTGGATGATGGTGGTGCAGAGCGTGAACGAGAAGAGCGGAATGACGGCTGAGACCGCGGGTCTACGGCCTTGCACGTGAGCGATGCTTTGGCGGCGCACCGCGGCAGCCTGAGCCGGCTGGCTGCAGTCCACAAATACTCGAGCTCGTCGTCCTCTGAGCTCGAGTCGCGTCCGTCATCGTCGCAGTCGGTGGGCGCGGGAGGCAGCATCGTCGTGGCTCTATCTCCCCCGGCCCCAATTGGTCGCCCCCTCGATCCGGCGGGCTCTCCTTCTTATGCCAGCTGCCACACGGGCCCTCGTCGGGTGATAAGCCAACAGCCGCCCGCCATCTCCCCCAGATTCGGCAACCCCACGTGGCACAGACGCCCGCCGCCCCCACCGAAATCTCGCATCGCCCTCCAGCCTCAGTACGCCCCCCTCAACGCCCTCCTCAAGCCTCACGAGTCGTAAGTCCGTCATGCTGAACGTGCGATCAGACAGCCCAGTGTCCCTGCACTCCGTCGATGCCGCTCTTGCCCGTGGATTTCGCTCAGGAGGCAATGGATGCGAAGTCGACTCCGCGGATGACCCTGGGCTGCCTTGTCTTGTGCTGCTCTGTCCTCGCTCGTCCGCTCACCTCCTTCGCTTCAGTCCGCCATGGTCAAGGTCCCTATCGTTAAGAAGCGCACCAAGCACTTCAAGTGAGATCAGTGCACGCGTGTTTGTCTGGTCAGGCCTTGACTTGTATCTTGTAGGCGCCACCAGTCCGACCGCTACAAGAGCGTGAAGGAGGCATGGAGGAAACCGAAGGGTATTGACAACCGCGTACGGCGTCGGTTCAAGGGCCAGCTGCCCATGCCCAAGGTGCGTTTGAAGCACGGTCTAGTGTCCTCCACCATGCTCATTCCAAACATCCCTGTAGATCGGTTACGGCAGCAACAAGAAGGTGGGATAGGCTCCGCAGTCGAGGAGCTATGACCGGTACTCATCATGCGCATCACAGACCCGCCACCTCCTCCCTAACGGCCTCAAGAAGTTCTTGGTCAGCAACGTCCGGGAAGTTGATCTTCTCCTCATGCACAACAAAAGCTTTGCGGCGGAGATCGCACACAACGTGAGCAGCCGCAACCGGACACTCATTCTCGAGAGGTACGAGTTGTTGTCTCTGCTTGCCACCTACGCAGTGCTCACAAGTCCTACAGGGCGAAGGTTCTTGGTGTGAAGGTCACCAACCCCACGGCCCGTCTGCGGTCAGAGGAGTAAAAGGTCGTGTCGGTATCATCGTTGTTTCGTCTACTGCTCTCTACCCATGTATCCATTTGCCTATGCCGAAGACAATCGACATGCGACCATGACCCAGGCTAACGATCCACATAGCTACTCGTCCGTGCACCGTAGCTTCATGCTGTCGTCTATATGGAACACCGTTGACCCGTCTGTTGACCCGCGGTGGTCCTAAGGGGATCTATTGCGGTACTATGCCGGGCGCTATGTCGTACAAGTAACAATAGGCGTACACGTGTTATCGGGCAGATTTCCGGAGCGTCTTAGCTTGAAAGACGCGAGTTCTGCCGTCCAGTTGGCCCTTTCAAGAGTGCGCATCAAGTGGAGGGCACTGATTCCGATCTGTCTTCTGCTCTGAAGAGTCTGCATTGTACAACGATGGCATCCCGGTGCGTATATAGATGATCGACTTCGTTGCCAATCTGTAGTGATCAAGGAATCAGACAAGCGACGCATGCGGACTCCTGGTATACGGGAAACTCAAAGAAGTTGGACCAGGAATTATCCTCTTGGCTTCAAGCCGTGAGTCCCCCTCCAGAGGACGATTTCAGGCCGCCCGTCCCAGGTACCAAGGCTATCATCGCACCGTGAGCAGCTAGTCGCTCTGGACCAAGTTGTAGCTGATCGAACGCAGTCATGCGGGATACTCGTACTCCGGACGCGCAGCGGCTTGGGCATACAAGAGCATCGACACCACAGGAATGTGCGTCGTTCATCACGCCTGATGCGATACGCTCACTGAAGTTTTATCTAGCAAGAGAGTATTCGTTCTGGGCCCATCGCATCATGTCTACCTAGACGGCTGCGCTCTTTCCCGGTGTAAGCAATACGAGACGCCACTCGGTGTCTTGCCGATTGACCTGGAGAGTGAGTGACCCCGTCCCACCTGTGAACTTACGCTGTATTGACCCCGTATCAGCAACACAGGAGCTCAAACAAACAGGACACTTCAGCGAGATGACTCTCCAGACCGATGAGGACGAGCACAGCATCGAGATGCATCTTCCCTACATCAGGAAGGCATTCGAAGGGTGAGATGCACCACTGAGTATCCTCAAGTTATCAAACATGATCTAACTCTTCAACAGATTAGACATCAAGATAGTTCCCATCCTCGTCGGAGCAATTGACTACGACAAGGAGGTCTTTTATGGCGGTGTCCTTGCTCCATACCTGGCAAGAGAGGACACCATCTTCGTCGTCTCCAGCGACTTCTGTCACTGGTACGTCTACCATCGCGCGTCGATCGATCCATGCTCACGCCCTCCCCAGGGGCACCCGCTTCCAGTACACCTTCTATTATCCCAAGCCGCCTCCGAGTTCGACCCCTGCTATACGCTTGTCTCGCTCTGACCCATCTCCCGCTGCTCTCAAGGACCACCCCATCTATGCGTCCATATCTGCTCTGGACCACGAAGCCATGGAACTCCTCACGATGCCTCCCTTCACGGCTGCCCAGGCGCACCATGATTTCGCCGACTACCTAGCGAGGACGAAGAACACCATCTGCGGTCGTCATCCCATCGGCGTCCTCCTCGGTGCGCTTACCGTGTTGGAGAAGGACGGCAAGACGCCAAAGCTCAAGTGGGTGCGCTACGAGCAGAGCAGCCAGTGCATGACGATCAAGGACTCGAGCGTCAGTTATGCTAGTGCATTCGTGACCTTCTAGATCGAAGAAGAAAGAACGGACTCTACAGGAGGCGTGTAAGTGTGTACTGTGTAGATCATCTACGTAGATGTGTACGATAGCCAAGATCCGGTTCGCAAACGAGCCAACGATGAATGTATGCTCTATAGATCTACGGCGATGTTGTTCCTCTCGTCTATATATGCGCACGTATCTCGTGCGGGAGATGGTCAATTTGAAGCCCAACTGGGTGATCGACCTCGTTCTCGGTTCCGGGCTCTCCTGGGTGGCTGATCACCTAGGGCGTGTATGAATGAGCATCGCATGACAGGATAACGCTGAGCAACAAAACCACTAACCTTGCCATCGACGACAATGGCGTCCTCGAACCCCCAGTCTCGGGTAATACCCTCCTTCATGTGGCTGCCGTCCGCGAGCTTCTTCGCCTCCCAGCAGCCGACAGCCTTCGGGGAACCTTGCGTGCGCTGCAGATCAGTCAAGGTGCAACACCCAACGCGCAGGGCGAGGCTCCGGTCGCCTACAAGCTCGCGCGTGAGCGCGATGACCGTCGCGGCGTGGCTGACAAGGAGGATGCGCTTGTGCTTCCCGCCGAAACGATGCTCCACCGCGGGGACCAGCGCACGCATCAGGCCCCCAGCGCGGGCGTGGACCTCCTGGATGTCCTCTCCCTTGCGCGCGGGATAGTAGATCGATTTCCAGGAGTCGTCGATCTCGGGGAAGTAGGCACGGAGGTCGGTCGCGGATGCGGGACGTGGGTGAAGGCCTGTCCCAGGTACCGCAGGCGAGTACCACTCCGAGAGGCCTGAATGCACTCATCTCTGTCAGGGACATGCGTGATGGAGGAACAATCGTGCAGCTCACCGTGCTCTACGTAGAGCGGAAGCTTGAGCAGTTCCGCACTGGGTTTGGCGGTTTGCAGACAGCGATCTATGCATTTAGTACGGTTAGCTACCCAAGATGGTGTTGACTAGGTCAGCTGCTACGGGGTAGACAGTCTCACAGTATGGGGAGGAGAAGATGGCAGTCGGCCGCTCCTCCTCTGGGAAGGACAGGAAGAATCGCGCCAGTTCCTCTGCTTGAGTCAAGCCAAAATCCGCCAGAGGTGGATCGCGCGGAAGTCCTGTGTAACGGTGAGCATTCCTCAGTGCCCGGAAAGTTGTACTATGGGCATAGGCAAGCCTCACCTGTGACGCTTTCCCTGATACGTCCATGAAGCCCAGTTAGCACTGTGTTGTGGCAATGTAAGAGGATCATACCAGTCGTCTGTGACCCAATTCATGCGAAAGCCTGGTGGGTCTGTGGTCAATACCGCGTGCGTCAAGCTGTAGCAGATTGTATGCGCACCATGTCTGGCGATATAGACATACTCAATAGTCATCGTGTCTTGTCTTGTCGCTCAGAACAGTCCTAGACTAGGATTCAGTCTCAGCGCGAGTGGTGCTGCAAAAGTTCGACGCGTAATCAGATTTACAATGAACACACCGTGATCTAACTCACCGTAGACCTCTGTTTGCAGAGACAACGTACTAGATCAAGTCCAACGAATCGTCTTGGAGGAGACGAAGCAAACTGTACACGCGCATTCGAGCGTATCGCTTCACAACACGTTGCAACCTGCATCAAGTCGGCGAACTTGGATCGGGTCATGCCATTAAGAGCACACGGCGGCACACAGATTGGGTGTATTTACAGCACTGTTTCTGAGCGCGAACTGCATCGACGGTCTTACACCTCGTATACAACACGACTAAATATGGAGAGCCACAGAACATAAGATACCGAGCATAGTCTTGCTTCATACGTCATGTCAGGGATGGTAAGTGAACAGCTACTACTGAATCGAGAGTAGAGGCACATGGTACATGGACAGCAGTGAGAGACGGGGAAGAAATACGAGGTGAGAGGATGATGCAGAATATGCGCACAGATGTCAAGACAGACCAACAAACGGACGATCGGGAATGAGATGGGATGACTCCGTTTTTTTGTCAGAACCTCTCGTGGAGCAAGGAGTCAAGGGCTCAGTCGACAACGACCAAGACAGTGGATTTGTTTGCGTCTCAAGCGAGCGATGGGAACGCAGTCTCGTCGTCGACGTTGAGGGGCGCGGAGGCATTCGGAGCGTTGCCACCGCGGCCACGACCTCCACCACGACCACGGCCACGAGTACCGCGCTCGCCGCCACGGTCACCACCACGGCCGCGGCCACCACGAGAGGGACGCTCAAAGCGAGCGTCGATCTCAATGTAGACCTTCTCCTCCTTCTTGGCCTTCGCCTTAGGAGCATTTTTCGTCTGATAAGAACCATGTTAGACTCTTCGATCCTTGAGCAACAACAAACATACCTTGCCGACGAAGTATGCGGTCTCCTCCTCGTCCTTCTTGGTGACGACGACGGCGTCCTTGAAGGCAGAGTCATCGACCTTGCGTCCCTCAAGCTTGGGCACGATCTCAAGACTGCCCTGCTTCTTGCGGTACTCGTCAAGAGTGAGGGTGTTGTCCTCCTCCTCGGGCTCGCGAGGCTTACGCCCTTCGCGTTCGCCAGCCTTCTCGCCTTCAGCTGCCGCGCCCTCCGCGGGGGCTTCAGCAGGAGCGGCGGCACCCCACGCATCAGCATCGCCGGCTGTAGCGCCCCACTCGGTGTTCTCTGCGGCAGCATCGGTCGCAGCAGCGGTCTCGGCCTTGAGCTCAGAGGTGCCTTCGTCTCCGCCCCAGCCCTGGTGGACCTTCTTCTCAGAGTCGCTGTGAATCACATCCGGTAAGTGATGGGAAATAAGACAGGAGGAAAGACGACTAACGTCTTGCCGGTCGCACTGTGGCGGTCAAACTGACGACCCCGGCCCCGCCCACGGTCGCCACCACGACCCCTGCCCCGTCCGCGGCCACGGCCTTCACCGTCGGCTACATTGATCACCGGCGACGTGGAGTATGAGAAGGTGATTGAAGCAGTCACATCGGTCAGTCTTGATCTTGAGAGATCTTGAGAGCGAGGGAGGCGTACGTACCGCGTTTCTTAGGCTCAGCAGAGGCGTCCTCTCCAGCTACCTCCGCGTTCTCCTTGTCGCGAGGGGCAGTCTTCCCGCCACGCTGGTAGTAGCGACCGCCTCTTGAGGCGGGGCCACCGCGAGTCTTCTGCGTTCCACGCGTGGGTGCAGGGGCGGGCGCTGCCTGCTTCGCCGGGGCGGCAGGAGAGGGACTCGCCGGCCGCGAGGCGTCCTCTGCTCGTAATGAGAAGAAGATGGTCAGACTCGGTCTTTGGCCATAAAATCCGGGGAACTATTTGCAAAGCAAGCGACGAGGAGAAGGGATGGATGGACAAACACTCACCATCGAGGAGAGCAAACGGATTTCTGCTGGCCACCGACATGTTATGTGACGGGGCCCTCTTGTGCGATCAGTAGGGGAATAAGATCCCTGTGCAGCTGGGTACTGGCGAGTGGATTGACGGCGGGGGCAAGAGGGGTTCTCCGAGTCCTCTCAACGAATCCTGCTCTGGCCGAGGACCCCGTGACCGCTAAGCGGGGTCCGCCTCCAAGCCACCCGCCGATCGCTGTACAGTTCTTCACACCCTTATAAGCCTGCGCCGCCTAAGCCCGCACCTTAAACGCTTATACCACAGGTCAGTTCCCCGCAGGTTCCCCGCCGTCGTCCTCATCGTTCGCTTGTTGACCGTTTTTATCACAGCCCTCAAAAGCATCTCGACGATGACTCGCTCGCCGGCTTGCTGGACTTGAGTGGGTCGAGGACCTTGAGACCGTCACAATGGGCTGGAGATCGAGAAGGCTACGGTTGTGAACGATGGGACTTGGGTGCGGCGCACTCGTGCTGTGGAGATGGGACTTTTGTCTTAGCAGTTGGCTCTTCGCGGCCGCTGCATGAGCTGCGTCGCAATGTCTCGTTGTACATTTTCCCAACCAATCAAAGTTAATCACTTCGTCCAGACACTGCGTGACTCTGAGTGGACTTCACGGGATGGGCATCTCAACGAATTCATGGGGTTGCTTCTCGGTCGCTCCCACCGTCAACCGTCACCAACACACCCACGGAAGAACCGGGAGCATGCGCTGCATAGTTGGATAACTTGGATTGAGAGACATGGTCCGAACATTGCGATAGCGCGGGGATGGGATTTGTGACCTTGTCTTGTTCATTGTGACTTCGAGATGTGCGAGTGCCAGACGAAACCCTCCTCTCCCCGTTCTACAACCCTCGTCCCTCGTCCGTCACCTCTCATCGTGCCCACGTTACCTCTGCTTCCTCTATTGACGAATGGCTGGACGTCGACTGAAGATCTCCTCTCTACTCTGCGCTGACGACGAGGCTGCCGACCAATCACAACCCACTGCCACTCATCCCCACCCATCGCCACTCCCAGCCAATCTCTCTGGCCCTGGCGTTCCTCCTCCTGTGGATTTCGAGTTCAGAGAATCTCGGGTCCCCAACGACTTCCCGGAGTCATACTCCACCGCATATGACCGTAGAGGGAATTCGGATTATAACCGAGACAGTTACGATGCCGTGCCGCAATCCATCCTTCTTCCAAGATACAGTCCGTCCCCATATCCAGTCGACCACACATTAGCACAGCCCAGTCCTCGGAGAGATTACAGAGGCGACATTGTAGGTCGTCCGGAAGCCTCCACGAGTCAATTTCGGCCCCAGGTATCACCTGTGAGCCGTGAAGAAGATTTTGTATCGAACTACACATCCCATTATACTCCCCAGGCTGCCACGCGGTCACCCCCATCATCTAGGCGAAGTTCAGACCCCAATCGTCCAGAGTATCGTTTACGTGAGGGGTCCTCATACTTATCACCGCCCACGTCGTCGCATTCAGAGTACTTACCGCCTCCATCCACATATCCACCCCTTCCCTCTCTATCGCATCCTCGCTCGCATTCGCATTCACACTCGCCCCCGCAGCAATCTTCTCCACCATTCCCAAGTATCCGACGACCGTCGCATTCACCAGTACTTGGGTTGCATCACGTTTCGAACTCACCCACGACCAGGTTCCGGCGGATGTCGCAGTCTTCATCAACGAGCAACCCACAAGGGCCTCCGTACGCTCTGCAACCACCCTCCCACTCGTACAGTCCGCCCGGGCCTTCTCATGTAACCTCCCCAAGTCACGAAACCCCAGCCGCTCGCACTCCTGTTTATCACTCAGGACCGTATACGCACCCAGACGCAGCACCATTCACTACTCCAAGATCGTCGTCGGTGGCTGCGCTACTCAATGCGGAACCCGCAAGGTCTCCTGTTACAGGATTTGGAGTACGGGGTAGTCCCGGGGGTTTAGGAGGATTGGAGGCCCTCGTAGAGGCTGCCACGAAGGAGAGGCGCAGGTTGAGCGGTGAGCTTCCGACACCTCTCGAAATCCGAGAAACCGCGCGCAGAGCATCCTTGAGCCCGGTGCTGAATCGAATACCGCCGTCCCTTCCTCAACCATCAATGTCCCCTGTCATGCAGAGGAGTCCCATGCTTCCTTCACCTCGTGTGGATGCTCGGGTTAACTCTCTGGCTGTGATTCCCCTGGGCGGGATGGCCGGTCACGACAGCGAACCACCTACGAAGAGGCGCAGACGAACAGGCAGTTCTGGGACGGCTACTCTAGCCCATACGACAGTGCCCGTTCCTTCTACTCCCAGGAATCTACCCCGTCCGACACCAGCTATGGAGTCTCCTCCGGCATATTCTCCCGCGTTCCCTCCTCTGCCTACAACCGCTACGACTGCAGAGGCTACACCCTCTATTCCATCTTCTGCATTCTTCCAACCCGCCGTGTCCCATGAGCAACCCTCACGTCCTGCCACTCCGGTCAAGTCGACCCCTCGACCCACTAGCATCTCGCAACTCTTGTCACCTGAACCTCCGCGACCAGTTGGCCCTCCTGCGAGAAGCGCCCAAGATAGTCAAGGGGGTACTGCGACCTCTCCCCTGGTACATGCCAACGCCTCATCCGCGGACGACTCAGAACCTGCACAGGCGGTCGCTACTGAGCCTATGGATGAATCACAAGCTCCGCATACGGTCGCTCCTGGCAGAGAGGCGGAAGAGATGTCGGTTGTAGATGAACAGGTGGCTGCTATTGGCGAGGTGCATGAGGCGACAGATAAGAGAGACTCTACAGAGGCGAGGGGCATGACGGCGGAGAAGGAGGAGGTCGCTGAAGTGCAGGATGCAATGGAGCCGACGGGGTTGGTGGTCGTGGATGAGGCAAAGCCAATCACGACACTGGGAGAGGGAGATGCGATGGAGGTAGAAGGACCGAAGACGGAGGAGGGGGAGAGTGTCGGTATGTGGCCACCGTCGTCAACCATGGACGGGGAGGTGAACCAGCCTGAAGTCTCGACGGAGACGGAAGTCGGGGCTCCTCAGGCCATCGCAATGGAGGAAGAAGAGGACGTTCCAATGCCCGCGATCCCCGCAGAGGAGGAAGAATCTTTGCCAACAGCAGATCATGCGCAAGATCCGCCCCTGCCCTTAGAGGAGAACGAGACACATTCTCCGCCTCCTCCGACAAGGGTACCAGAGCCTGCCGTCTCACCCACAGTAGTCACCAAAGAGGAGGAGGCCCAACCGACCATACCGCCGCAAGACGTCTTCAACGCGCAATCAGTGCTGTTGAGCCCTACTGGTGGCGGAACGCATCCCGAACCAGCCTCACCACGCCATCCTCCAGATCGTACTCGCGAACAGGATCCTCACGAGTGGCTGTTGGAGCATTTCGCCGACGAGGAGGGCTCTCCGCAGCATGGATCGCGTCGGTCGTCCCTGGCGCCTGAGGAACCACCTCAAACTCCATACTTCTCGGATGCCTCTCCTCCTCCAGCCCCTGCCACATCGGTGGTGGAGCAGTTACTCAAATCCCGCACCCCGTCCCCAGTCCGCAAGCCCGAATCGAAGCGAGCGACCAAAAGACCTCCGAGCCGTTCTCAGTCTCGCTCCCCCGACCCTACCGCTCTCCTTGAGCAGGAACTGGACGGTATTCCTCCGGATGACTTCCCTCTTACCGCCGCTTCGCCTCGTTCTGAGGCTGGCACAGACTTCACTCTAGAGGACTTGGCCGCGAGTGCGACCCGAGAGGCGAGCGCCGACCCCGATGTCATGATGGGCAACGACCTCGATGACGAGTTACTCAGTCTGGTGGATGACAAGCCGCGCCACTCGCATTCACATCATGCGCCTTCCGCCAAAGCCTCCAGACATGAGAAGCCGACCACAGTCAAAGAGTCTGTGGCCCGGAAGGGGGTTGCAACGACCACTCCTCTCCAACACGCACCACCCTCTACACCCGCATCCTCCGAACGCGTCGTCATGCCCCCACCTCTTGCCCCGCCAGCGCAGGCCAGGACGAAGTCCGAGAAGTCGGACGTGAAGACGGACAGTCTCGACACCACGAGCGCATCGGCAAGCATGAAGAAGAAGGATGCTGTCGCAAAGGTGAGGGATCGAATTTCACGTTGGTTGTTTGCGATGCTGATCATGACTTAGCCGACTCGCAAGGAGAAGGAGAAGGTCACAGGGAAAGAGAAGGACAAGGAGAAAGATATAGACAAGGTGACGGAGAAGGAGAAGGACAGGGAGAAAGAAAAGGACAAGGACAAGGACCAGGAGAAGGTCAAACCCGCCAAACCTAAGCCGCGCCCCGTCGTGAAGCCCAGAGCGAAGCCTGCCGGGAAGGAGAAGGAAGCTACTGCCGGGTCTTCTGGACGTGTCACTCCCTCTGGTGGCGCCCCCATTACGAAGGGCAAGAAGACCACTGTGGCGAACGCCGCAGTGGCCTCGGCTGCAAAGCGTGGCGTGTCTGCGGTAGCCGGTCCTTCGCGCTCTCGTTCGACGTCGGAGATGCCCACGCCTGCGGAACCCGCGGCCAAACCCAAAGCTCAGCCTGAGGAAGAGGAGGAGCCTGAGGACGAGGCTGTCGATGACAAGTTGTACTGCATCTGCAAGACAAGCTACGACGAGGACCGAGTGATGATCGCTTGTGACCGGTAAGTGCACAATCACCATTCTTGTAGGAATGCACGCATATATATGACGCGGCCAGGTGCGACGAATGGTACCACACCCAATGCTTGAAGATGAACGACTTGGAGGTCGACCTAATCGACCAGTTCGTTTGTCCCCCATGCGTGAAAGGTGAGTAGACCTATACGGGCGCTTTTTCGACGATGTGGATATTGACGATGAAATTGTCAGCAAATCCCAACCTGCCGCTCAGGACGACGTACAAGCAACGGTGCATGACGGGTCTCAAGCATCCCAACCCCTCGTCCCCCTCTGCTTGTCATAAGCCTGCTCGTGGCGCGTTCTCGAAGTTCTGCTCAGACGAGTGCGGGATCGTCTACATGCAGCGTCGTATCGAGGGATGGGGCGGAGACCAGATCAAGCTGTGGGCGAGCGTCCGAGACGCGAAGCCTCGTGAGGGTGTCGTGGTCCAGGTCCAGGTCCTCGGCGGCCCCAACGGTGTGGCAGAGGGTGACACTCGTTCTGGTGCTACTTTCGGGGGCCTCGTCCAAGAAGCTCACGAGGTGCGGAAGCCAGTGCAGACGCAACGGGAGCGCACGATTGCCCGATTGCAGGCGCAGCTGGATGCGATTGCGCCAAAACGGGAGGAACTCAAGAAAGACCTTGAGATCGTTTTACTGCGACAGAAGCTTCTCCGGATGGCGGCCGAGCGAGCGGAACGGGTGGACGAGTGCGGCTGGGACCCTAGGCTGTGTTGGGACGATGACGAGTGTGCCGAGTTTGGCCCCAGCGTCCTGGAGAGCTACGAAGTGTCGCGAGCTCAGCCCAATGACACCGGCGAGGAAGGCATGCACGTAGATGGTACCAGTGAGGACGGCGACTGGTGGTGCAGAGGCAAGAAGAAATGTCATCGTCACGCTGGGTACGTGTTTTACTCAGAGCTGTTTATGTTGGTTCTCATCATCTCGGCTCCTTGCAGATGGCAGAAACTTCGCGCTCTTGAATTCGAGTTCGATCAAGAGCTGAAGGAGAAGTCCATCCTGAACCTGACCACCACCGAGCGCGAAGTCCGCAAGAAGCTGGAGGACGTGATGAGCGTCCCGCTCCGTGTGCCTACCATTGTCGGAGCTTTCCAGCCGGTGAACGGACACAAACCTAACGGTATCAAGGCGAAGCCGAATGGGACCTCGGGGAAGAAGGGCAAGCAGAAGAACTGATGCAGCGTTCGTTGCACTGTTTTCATCGCATCATCACACGTTGTCTTGCTATCGAATTGTTCTTGCTGTACATCCGCACACATTCACGGCTATACTGTCTTGTTCACACACATGGTATCTGATGCACGCATTGTGGCTTCCGAGGTTTCGGCCCCAATCGGCGGGAATGGACATGATAGCAAGGACACAAATACAATGGGGTAGGATGCCTCCTCGGCGTAATGAATCTGCCTGTGTATGGAGTGCATCGACGCAGTAGATGACGGAAAGGCGGGCCCGCGGAGTAGGTTCCAAGCGTACGTTAATAACCGTCTCCTTCTCC
Source organism: Earliella scabrosa (assembly GCA_022605405.1). Lineage (NCBI taxonomy): Eukaryota > Fungi > Basidiomycota > Agaricomycetes > Polyporales > Polyporaceae > Earliella > Earliella scabrosa. The sequence goes on along the minus strand of JABYQQ010000003.1, from coordinate 541,098 downwards.
GCCCTCTTTGCAGAAACCCTTCTGCTCGTATAGCACCTGGGACTTGATATCTTCTCGCTTCTTCTTGTTCGCAACATCTTGCTTGTGATATGACTCTAGGACGGTCCATTCTACCTGGCGAAGGGGAACCTCGTCTTCTTGATCCAAGTCCTGAGCGAGAGATATCCTCAGCTGTCCGCAAGCCGTCCGCAAGGTTCAAGACTCACTATCTCTCCAAGTAAAACGACGTTCTCTCCACGAATAAGAAACAGGCCGCGCCATACTTCAGCGAAGACGTCCCGATGGTATATTCGTTCCACAGTGTCCTCCAAAACGAGATTTGCTGGGAAGGGTATCTGTCAGACAATTATGCCTGTCTCGTGGCACGCACCAATGCACATGAGACTCACCGAATTGATCATAGGACCGGAGGACTCCTTGTAGCTTTCGACCATCTCGCAGGACCACAAGCATCTTCCCTAACCGGGGCGAAAGCGCGAGAACCGGAGCGGGGCAGACGGGGGTTGCAAGGTATATGGGCTCAGGGTGCACCTTGAGTAGGTGGACTTGGGATAGACGTACTATCGACGCAATCCACGAGAGATCCGGAAGTCGTGAAGGGGATTAGGGAGTCCATTGATCTCGACAGGACCCCGGTAAAGAGGGAGGACGAGCGAGTGCGATGGTTCCAAGCTCTAGGTTTGACGTTTGGAAATGAATACCAATAACAGCGCTAGTAGTAGTCGTGGTCTGCGAGGTCGAGTAGCAATGTAGGTCATAGCGGTACTGGTGTCAAATTTTCTCAAGCTGATATGGCCGAGTCGTTAAGGCGAGTGATTTGAATTCGTCTCAATATCACTTGGGCATTGCCCGCGTAGGTTCAAATCCTGCTGTCAGCGATCTATTTTGCTCGTCATCTCGTTGGTACACTACATAACGAGACACAATTCTTCGTCACAACCGTGGACCAGGCGAAGTACCTGCTGGCTAGAGTGTTGTACGTCGGTACAAATGACCATACGGATTGCACCTCGCACAATCTACGATGTTGCAAACAGCGCGTGTAGGGAGCGGAAAACACGGTACATTGCATGGTCACCCGTCACGATGATGTCGACGCAGTTGCCTCCTTCCCAAAGTACTGCCACTGTCCTGGTTCAGGCTTGTCCTCCAGAGGCTCCCATCTGTGCATACGTCAAGATATATCCCATACTGCAACATGGCATCGGGCACTCACGCTTTCCACTCCAGCATCTTGTTAGCCAAATTGAGTTCGTCCTGCGCAATGTCCAGTGACTCTTCAATCTGCCCCTCATCCAGCTCCTTCTCCGCCGCGGCAATGTCCCCATTCGCGCGCTCCAAGATCTTCAGCTTGTGCAGGGTGAGGGCCTCCGTGCCTTGCCGGTACACGGATGTCTGGGGAATGGCGGATAGCGTTTGGAGAGTGGCCTCGTAGGTCTTCCTCAACTCAGGGATGGGGTCATGGTGTACTTTCAGGCCAGTGAGGCCCGTCGACCGCTTGGTGACCGCGTTGAAGAGAGGGCGGGTTAAGCGGAACATCGCGGACGGTGGTGGTGGGTAAGGAAGTCTGGGCGCTCGGTGCGCAACGACAGCACGACTAGACGCCCTTCCATGACCCAGTTTCGTCTTGACCTGTCCTGACTGTCGCTTTGCTTCACTCACCATGGCGGCGGCTCTGGCTCTTCACCAGCCACGAACTTGGCTCTCTGCAGCACGCCTTCCTCTTGCGAGGATTGCTCTCACTGCAGCCGTTCTGCCAGCCTTCCTCGCTACGCCGAAGCCGTTTACTTGGGCCATCCCGTCATTGCCGTCCCTTCTGGAGCTATTGCCTCCATGGCTACTCGCGGTACCCAAGAAGAAGACGTCTCACTCACGGAAGGCGATGCGGAGCGCGAATAAGGGATTGAAGGACAAGCAAAGTATGTATCTCGAGGCGACGCTCCGTGATGTGCAGGGTAACTGAATTGTCTGTAGACCTGGTGCATTGTGAGGCGTGCGGTTCGCCAAAGCTGGCACATAATCTCTGTCCGAAGTGTTACCGGGAGCTCAACGTTGCATGGAAGGCGAGAAATCGTTCAGCAGAGGTCTGAGTGTCAACATGGTGGTTCGGTGTATGCGTGAGTTCGCATACTGTTCTGAATTTTGGGCCACTGTTCAACTTACGCACACCACGTCACAGTACTATAGACCCCTGTATAATCCTCTTGCTCCTCGTACATCATCTCAGCAACACTTCCTTTGCTTCGCCCCTACTGGCTTCATACGCTCCTATTGAGCAATACATACAAGAACAGACACATAGGAAGCGTGTCAAAGATCCTCCCAAAAAGATCCTCCCAAAATATGCGCTTGATCGAGTGAAGGACCAGTGGGCCAAGATAGTTTCAAGTACAGAGCTTCAAAAGGGCTTCGGCGTCGGCGTCGCGAGGGATTATGTCGCAATCGAATCGCTCTGGATAGCTGTTATACCGTCAGCTCGTATCCTAGTGTCCATGGACGAATTCACGAACGAAACTACGCCCGAGATCATATCTGGCTTGATGTCGACTGGATTACCGATCTTGTCTTGCTTCGGGCGGATGTTGAAGATGTGCAGGATGGATGCGACATATATGTAGATGGACGCTGCTGCAAAGTGACGGCCCGGGCAGATTCTACGGAGAGTTGAGCATTGCGCAGGTAATCATCCGTTCAGATACATACCTTCTCCCAAAGCCGAAGACGAAGTTCGCTGGGTCCTGGACCCTCTTGTCCCAAGAGCCGTCGGGCATGAAGTAGCGCTCGGGACTGAAAACCTCGGGATCTGGGTAGAGACGTGGGTCATGCGAGATTGCCCTGGGGACATTGCGTTGCGCGCGCGTGTGAGTGAGTCTTACTGGAAGTCATATGTGCTTCACTCACCAAATGTTGCCTAGTACGATTGAGCCCTTCGGAATACGATAACCATTATACTCATCGTCTTCCATGACGCGGTGCGGAAGCCCTAGCGTAAAAACATTCTGCCATCTCAAGCATTCTTTGACAATGGCATTGATGTAGGGCAACTTCTTCTGGTCTTCAAATTCGGGAAGGCGATGTTGTCCAACGACTGCCGCTAGTTCAGCTTGGGCCCTGCGTTGTACCTCCGGGTAAAGCGCCATGGCTAAGAAGAACGTCTGCAACGTTGAGAAGCTCTGCGAACGTCAGGCTTCTCAGCGAGACAGGTTGCGAGGGGGGTAGACCAACGTACTGTATCTGCACCCGCTAATTGTATGTCTTAGCAAGGCAGAACCACTTTTCTCGGTACTTGGCCGAACTCACCTCCATATGTCACAGCAGCCACGTTCTTGGCTAGCTCCTCTTTCTCGAATAAGGGGATGTTGCCGAGATGGTCCTCTCTGCTCATGATCTCGCTCGACAGAGACCAAACACCGGCGCCCTGATGCTATGATATAGGACCGGAACCGCTCAGCAAAGACGGGAGGACATCGATCATCGACGGCTCAACACTCACGAAGTCGGACATTGCTTTCTCAAAGGGCGTATGTTTCAGCGCCATTGCTGCTTGCCGCCATTTGGCCGCCTTCCTCTGATACGATGCGCCCGGAAACCAAGATGGGAGGTGTCGCAAAATGGGCAGAAACTCCACCCATAGGGCACCGAGTACCAGGGCATCAGTCGGCCCTTCCACAGCACGCTCTCCGATAGCTATGTATTCGTCGCCTGTGTCGGTGGCTTCGATGCCGTAAGATATCCTCAAGATCGTAGCACCCAGGTCACTGTAAGCCGAGACATGGTGAGCGTGAACCCAATGGTTATCAGCATCCCACTCACTACCGTAGGTCTTCAATGAATTTGTCAGGGTTTGCCAACAGCCGTGTAATATACTTTCGTGCACCAAACAGTTGGGCAGGTTGATAGCGCCGGACGGCAGCTTGGTGGAAATATTCGTGAAATGCACGCCTCGTTTGTCGCCACTTTGGCCCGTATCCCATGAGTGCAACGTTCCAGTCCCACCCTATCCTGGAACCTACATTGGGCATTCGCGACGGATCATGGATTCACGATGACTTACAGAGGAACAACAGTCGATCTGAATCGGTCCGAATAGATGCCGGAACGTCTGTCGAGAAGGTCCGAGGTCGCTTGGACGCTGTTCAGGACAACTACTGACTGTCCTAAGAGGCTGAGGTACACGACGTCGCCTGTAGACATGGAGTGAATTTGGCATGATGAATATGTCAATCGCTCAGACGAACGTACCATATGCTTGCGCCCATCTTTGAAAGGTCTCCCACTGCCTGGAAAGTGGAATGTCGAAGGCGTTCCCAATGAGCGGAAGACCTTTGGGTCCCGGAGGAAGAGGGAGAGCGCTGCGGCGTTCTACCCTAACACAGCGCAATAATACGATGGCGCAGAGTGTGGTCACTCCGAGGAGAACGAGGGATTCAAGCATCGTTACTTGGCGATCCTAGAGAAGGACATGGTATTTATCGTCCCACGGTGAGTACGATGAGTCCGACTGTGGACTACAGGATATCATCGTGTGGCGTCTGCGGCGCTGCATGATGAGGGCATGAACAATACGCGGGCTACCGTACTGGGGTTCGTTCGACGTGGTGGTGGGTGGCCTGACTTGCAGGTACCGATCTGATCCCAGAAAACGTACGTACGCGCAGCGAGGACTCCGCAAAGACCGGTCTTTCGCGGAAACGGGGTTAGCCTGCCAGAGGACGCACATGAAACACTGGGTTGTTAGCAGCTCAGCCCGTGGCGCGATATGACGGGACCTAATTCAGCGTGCTTCGGAAGCTATTTACAGGAGATAACACTCACACCAAGAGCGGAGCAGCGGTCTCTCAGACCATGCCTACCGCGCGTATCGGTGCTAGGTCCGAGTTGACACCCTTCTAGTACACATCCTCTACAATCAGTGAGGGAAAATACCTGGCCATATGAGGAAATTCTACCCGTCATCATTCACATACCATCAAGAAGAAACAGAGGAAGGCACGGCGAGATTGTTGCAGTGTTGTTCGAACGTTCAATTCTCGAAGTACTTACGCGGACGCGCGTAAGTATGATGTCAAGCCTTAGACCTCAGCGCTTAGCGCTAGACGCGGAATGGGACACAGTCACATGACCGACGCGCATTCAACCACCCGACGCGGCGGATCGCCACTTCTCGACACGACCCTCACCTTCAAGACCTCCCTGGCCCGACGCACCCCCTCCCTTCCCCTGTTTCCTTCCCGACTACCTGCCATGGATGGTTCAAGACCCGGAGAAGCTGGCGTGATCGCCTGGTGCAACTCTATACGCTTTGCCATGGCCAAGGATCCAGGACGGCAATTTCTACATGAGCAGATTCAGAAGGAAGGTTTTGACTTCCTCGACATGTACCTGGAGAACTTTTTGGAAGGGCCCAAGAAAGAGTACGTACCGCCTTACTTGCCTCCTTCAAACGTTGTGTCGATGTCCTGGTGTACAGACCAGTCATTGAACTCCTCAAGACCCCCGGCCGCAAGAAGAATGCGCCCGCTAAGACTCGTGCGGCCACCGCGGCGTCTGCAAAAGCACAAGCTGTGATATCGCTGTCTTTTGAGGTGAGTGGTTGCCATGTTTTTTGTCATGTCGTCTGAACTCTCGCAAGGATGGTGCCACGAAGGAGAACCGCGAGCCGATCAACGACTTTCACCAGACCCTGCTTCAAGCCAAGGAGAAGGATATTCCCCCGCAAGACGCACGTAAACCCCATGCTACACGTCAACATTCTGAAGACCGTCCACGACCTCAAGTATCTGGCGCATTTGCACACTTGAAGAACCAACGAATCGTGACTATCGCAGACAGCCCCGCTGTCAACATTCCGGACTCTATGGAGCTTGATGTCGCCCAGGAACCTCTCCCCGCGCTCAAGGTTGACCCGGTGCCCCCTGTGGCATCTTTCATCACTCATGAGGAAACACGCCTTGAAGTGAACGACCCTCCCAAGGAGCTCTCCATGATCGTGGAAGACGACGAGTTAGTAGAGAGAAGCCGAGCATCTCTCGGACTCCCGCCACATTCTCCGCAAGATCCCGTGGATACGCATATCGAGCCTACGAAGTCGAATGAAACGATTTTCCACGACGCCCATGACGTCGACATGGAGGAGGATGTAATGGCCGACAGCGAGGAGGTACGCGATGGCGAGGAGCCACCCGCCCATGACGACGTAACATCAATGTCGGCTACTACGTTTCATACGATTCCGCTCAGTCCCCGGGAATCCGATACAGAACCAACATCCGCTCGCACCGCCGAGTTCCATACGGCACCCCTTCCAAAGATCTCACTCCCGCCCATCCCGGTTGAAGAGGACGCATACTCCCATACTGCCCCACTTCCAACTGTCCCGTCTGCACATCATGAGGAGTACACCGCACCTCTTCGCGACGAACCCTCGGCTCCTGTCCCGGGTCTCTCCCGCAAACCGAGCATCTCACAGTTCGCTGGTCTGCCTGCCCCCTCTCCGCTGCGTAAATCCCTCCGCACGCCGGGAGAACCATTAGCTAGCGTCGTTGTCGGTGCATCCGCGCCGGCTCATGCCGTGAAACGGAGCTCTACCTCATGGCTATCCAAAGCGCGGGAGACAAAAGCTCTTGAGATCACCGCTAAACGGACCAGTACCCTGGGAGTTGCGGCGGCGACGCAAGGCGCTAACAAGAGGAAGAGTGGAGAAATGCTGGAGGCGGCTAAGGATCACCCGAAAGCGGCCTTGAAAGTGCAGGAAGAGGACGAGGAAGAACGAAGCGCCAAAGTTCCCAAACTCTCTGGCACTCAACCACCCTTCTCCAGTGACAAGGGCAGTAGGCAGGTTGCCAGTCAGGATTCGGTATGTCCCTTTTCCCATTGCATGAGTGTATCAACGCCTGAATTCTCGTCGATAGTCTCGAGATGCTCCACCATCTTCCAGCTCACCCCAGGGTTTCGCCACTGTAGCTGCCACACAGCCCACGACCGCACAGGAAGAAGATGACGGTGACATGCTCACCACTATCTTGAAGAAGAACTATGCTGCACGGGCGGGCAAGAGCATGGGCAAGTCCCTTGGAGGGAATGCTGCGGCCGCACTTGCTGAGGCAAGAGCACGAGCGGAGGCACGCGTAGCAGAACGGGCCAAGCTTGAACTTGGTATAGAGCCCGAAGACGTCGACATGGCCTCGGAGGAGAAACCCGCGCCGGCAGAACCGTCATCCACTCAGTCGATGGAGTCGAAGGAGTCCGAGCGCAGGCTCAGTGTCTCCGACTTGTTACCTGCTTCGCAACCGAACGAGAAGGCGAAGGAAACGAAGCGGATGGCGGAGCAGGAGGACACCGGGAAGGAGCAAATTGCTACAGCGGACACGAGTATCTCCACCACCCCGCCAAATACCCCGCCGCGCGCGCGCACCATCAGCTTCACAGGACCTCCAGGCCCCGTCTTTTCTAAGCCACCCGCTCCTACAGCGACTGCCCCATCTTCATCTCGCGATGCCACCGCGCCTGCGCCTGTTCGCGACTTCAAGCTGCCTACCACCAATCCTTTCTCGATGCCCGCCGCCATGGCGCTCGGCATGGGGCACAAGTTTATTCCTTTGTCTGCACAGAGCAGCAAAGCGAGCGTGTTCTCCGACATCGTCTTCGACAGGCAGGACGCGTCCCCCGCGTGGATGCCATCTACGCAAGACACGTCCTACTCCGCCGCGCAGTCGCAGTCGCAACCGAAGACTAGCGATGACAACGACGACTTGGACGATGACGACAGCTGGGGCGTCGACGAGAAGTTCGCCGGGCACCAAATGTGGACGCCGTTCGGGTTCACGAGCTCGAACCCGGATCAGCTCAAGGACGACACGTGGAGCACGATCCCAAGCCGGAGCACGAGCCAGAAGGGCGGCGATACGGGTGTCATGCAGACGACGCAGAGCTTGTTCGCGTCGCTGCCTCAGAGCGAGAAGCTGACAGAGGAGGAAGAGCCCGAGCCCGAGCGAGGCTTTGCGGAGCGCCTGGCTGAGGCAGCGCAACAGCCGGAAGATGGCGACGAGGCTATGGAGGAGGCGGACATAGCGATGGAAATCGACGAGGATGACGAGATGCAGCCAGAGGAGGAGCGCGACGCGACTGACATTGAAGATGCCATTCTCAACGGACCCTCGACCATCAAGCTCGTCCAGGTAAGCGGAACACATAGAACATCCTGACTGCCGTTATATACTCATCGTGCCAACAGCAAACCAAGGTCGATGCTTCTCAGCCGGTACGTAGTGATAGTCAACAGTCGATGGCGTCGACGTCGTCTTCGCAGTCCAACTTGGGCTTCTTCGGCCATGCGAGCAAGCTGGTGAGCAGCGTGCTGGGCGGAGGCAAGAAGGGGAAGCCCGAGGTCAAGAGCCTCCAGCTTGCGGCCGCTGCTGCGAAGAAGGTTCGTGCCTTTCGAACAAAGCCCGTGTGCTTGTATCTCACAGTTCACATGGTAGCAACAAGAGGAGTTGGAGAAGAAGGCGCAACGTCTCAAAGAGATGGAGGCGCGCCGGCAACAGGCTCTCCAACGCAAGGCAGAGGAGGAGAAGGCTCGGGCAGCAGAAGAGGAACGCAAGATCAAGGAAGAGGCAGAGCGCCGCAAGCGCGAGCGCGAAGAGCACACGGACAAGCGTCCCCTCCGAAGTACCACTGCGGCTGCGAAGAAGGTAGGATCAGTCCTATTGACAAGTTGCAACTTTCCCTGACAAATCCATGCAGAACGAAGACGACACGACCAAGCGCAAGCTTGGTACAACTACATCTCAGAAGCCGCCTTCGAAGGACAAGAAGGACAGCGCAGCTCCCCGTCAGGTCAAGCCCTCCACCGCCGGCGGAGCTGCGGCGACGTCCAAACCTCCTCTCAAGTCCGCCCTCAAGCAGCCCGCTGCAGGACCTTCAGGCTTGTCGAATCCCATCACACCTGGAGCTGGCAAAGTTGCGAAGACAGTCAAGCACGCGCCCTCGACGAGCAACCTCAAGGCTGCCGCCTCATCCACAGCCGCCAAAGGCAAGGAACGTGACGTTGCTGAGTCGCAACCACAGTATCCGCAGCCAACACGGAAAGCTCCAGGCCCGCCCACGCAAGAGCCGCGGATGGCGAGCGAGAACATTGAGCTGCCCGAGATCAACAGCGAGTATTCGGATTCGGAGGACGAGGACCGGCCGAAGCGCGACCTGCCAGACTGGGCGCGGAGCCCGGGCATTGCAGCGGCGCTTCAGCAGCAGAGCACGATCAACCCGGACGACATCTTTGGTCCCATCGGACCGCTGCGTATGGAGGAAATCTTCAGGACGCGGCACAGTCGATTCAGGGCGCGGACGAGTTCGGCGAACTGGGCGGGTACCGACGAACTCACTGCGGCGGAGGAGCGCGAGTACGCCAAGAGGATGGGCTTCAAGTGAGCTCAATTCCTCGGATTTGGTTGGAGGTTGGTGTGACGAGCCGCAGTACGTTCGCATGGCATTGGTTATGGACTTGGCATTATGCATCCACGCACGAGTATGACATTGAATATGAGCTAGGCAGGGTTGTAACCCAGTACCATTCTAGAACCATTCTGGCGCAACGAGCCGAGACTGATAGCATACATCCATTACGAAGGTGAGTCCGACGATACGTTCTCTACTGACCATATAGTGCTGTAGCGTAGCTGTATGGATATCCGGGGTATCTTCCGTCCACGGGGTCGTCTGTCTAGGACAACCCGATCCCACAATGTCTCTTGTGCCGTTCCCAGTCGTTCCTCTGCAGCTGTTGGTCAGCGAGCGCAAGTTTTGCCTGAACGAGGTGACTGACCTGACAATCGTGCGAGCAGTAGAAGGCACCCTATGGACGAGGTGAGCTTTGGAGAATTCTCGTAGACTGACAGCGTTGACTCACCTTGCAACCTCCGCATATACATAGATCAGGGGTTCTGAGGAGACCTCTTGTGCACTACATGCCCAAGGAAGGTCCAGTGAGTTCCACGGCCCTGGAGTGAAAGCAAGACATACCGAGTAGTTGTCGCAGCGCATGTCATCAGGTGCTCCAAGCATCTTGAGGGCCTTGGCCTTTAGCAGCTCACTCTTGGCACGCTGTACTCGAGCGAGGTTCTCCCGACTGGTTGCCATCGCCTTGAGGTCGCGGATGGACATGCTCAGGTCCAGAGCCTTGCCGAACCACTGCTCAGCGTCGTCGAACTTGCCCATGTGGAAGCACAGTTCGCCCATGCCATTCCAGAGTTCCGCAAGTGTAGAGTGGGTGGACGGGGCTGAGACGTCTACGAGCCCGAGAGCGCGGGTGTAGAGCAGTTCGGCTTCGTAATGGTTCCCGCGAGCGTCTGCTTGCCGTGCCTTCGCGGCCAGAGACACGGCCTCTGCGAGAGAGGAGTCGTTTGGCGATGAAGATAGACTGGAGGAGCCGGAAGAGCTGCCAGAATCCATGGCCGCTGGGGTGGACGTCGTGAAGGAAGGAGAGAGAGGGGGAGACTGGTATGGAGGCGCATCAGGCAGCCTGTAGCGAGGGGCTCGGAGCGGAAGCTAGTGTCGGACATGGGCGCTCCGAGGCCCGCCCTCCGTCGCTGACAGTGACGCGCCTCTTCCCCTAGGGAACGGTCACGTGGTCGTGTTCGGTCCTGTGTCGATCCGCGCAACCTCGGTGAGTTTCGAACCTGACCCGCGCCGGAACAGTGCTAACCTCCCCGTCCCATTCAGAATCCTTCCGGCGGCTATGCTCTGGTCCGAATCTTGACCTATCAACGCTCTGCAGGATGCAGGCAAGATCGCACCAGTCCGACTGTCGGATAACCATTGGTGAGTATCCCCATCCCGTTCCCGGATGCACGACGGGATTGCAGGCGCATACCTGCAGTGCACGACAGCATCCGACAAGAAATACAAGGGGGGTGCAGCGTATATAAACTGCCCGGGATGCGGTGCCAAGTCCCGTCCACATTCACTCAAACACCGCACCTTGCAAGCCCTTCTTATCAAGAGCATCTCGACTAGACAGCACCCGCACTAAGTGCCACTTGTCGACTAATCAATCCTCGATCCCCACGCGCAACATTACTCGACACCAACAGTCACATTGTGATTCATTGCTCCTGGAACTCAATCCTCAATATGTCGCTTTCCATCAAGGCTACTCTCATAACCCTCGCGCTTGTTCTATCTTGCACTGCTGGTCCAGTGCCGCAAGGACTTGGAGGTGGCGTCACCTCTCAACACCGGCGTACTCTCGCCAATGACGAGGGCTGGTTCGACTACGAGATGGCTGTCCGACAAGTCGTCCGCGACCATAAGTGAGCGCGTTGCCACTGCTTACATCCAGCGTATACTGACAGCAGCGGTAGCAAACATCGCGCTAACTTGATGAGCCTCGAGAGGAACGTCGGTCGCCACGCCTTCAACGAAGGCGCAGACGTGAGACCTTATATGGAATACACCCCGTTGCATAAGCGTCAGGCAGAGCCCCTCACCGACGAGTCTAATGACGTCTACTGGGCTGGAAATATCGCCATTGGCACCCCAGGACAACAGTTCCTGATAGACTTCGACAGTGAGGAAGTCCTTTGATCTGTTACCGACCATCAGCCCTGACCTGCTTTAGCCGGCTCGTCCGACCTATGGGTCCCCTCGGTCAACTGCACGGCGTATGGCTGTGCGAACAAACAAAAATACCAGCCTTCCTCCACCGGCGTGAGACGGAATGGGCAGTTCAACATCCACTATGGGGATGGCTCCACCGTCGCAGGAAACATCTGGACCGACACAGGTACGCGCCTCTCATGGACTATACGCCTATCGTATCTAAAGACTGACATTTCCTCGTCGCAGTCTCCGTGGCGGGAATCAAAGCGACCAACCAATACTTCTCTCCAGTGACCAACCTCACGGCCTCGCTCGCCGGCGAAGCTGCCGATGGCATTATGGGGCTTGCGTACCAATCCATCTCCAACATCCACCAAAGCCCGTTCATCAACACTGCGAAGGCGCAGGGCGCCATCAAAACCGCCACGTTCGGCATGAAGCTCGCAAAGAAAAACTCTGAACTCTACATCGGCGGAACCGACGCCTCACTCTACTCGGGCCCTATTGAGTGGCATCCCGTCTCTGGCAAGACGGGCTACTGGCAGATCGGCGGTGGGAAGCTCGTGATTGGGAACAACGTTCGTGGGCTCGCAACACTGGGACTGCGATATAGAGACTAACTGGACCTCCTGGAATAGCTCGTCGCGTCTGGCCTGCAGACCATCATCGACTCCGGCACGACGCTTGTGTACGGTCCCCCGGACCAGGTTGCGTCCCTGTACAAGAACATCCCAGGCTCAGCCGTCTACGACTCGAGCAACGGCTTCTACTCGTTCCCATGCGCCTCCACGCCATCGAACGTTGCGTTCAACTGGGGCGGCAAGAACTGGACGATTTCCGCTGCGAAGTGAGTGCTGCGTTCTGTCGACGGTACACGCATCTGACATGTCTTGTCTTCAGCTTCAATGTCGGGAGAGTCTCACTTACCACCTGTGTGGGTACCATTGCGGCGAAAGACCTCGGCCTCGGCAAGAACGTCTGGCTCATTGGTGACGGGTATGTTGCCAACACGTCCTACCAAGATCGCACTCATTGATTGTGCCCATACAGTTTCATGAAGAACGTATATTCAGCGTTCTCCTTCGATCAAAACGCTGTTGGCTTCGCCACACTGAAATAAGTGCTGGGTATATTTGCGACTCCGGCAGCGCATAAAACGTTCGTGCAGGTCACCTGAAATGCGATACGTGCCATATATACACTCCATGTATGACAATCCGAGTCCTCGTAGACCAAAAAATGACATCCGATAGCTAGCAACGTAGAGGGACACAACAGCGTCTCTTGTGCGCAAGGGTGAACGCAGACTACTTGATCCTGTTAAGCTATTCATATGATGTGTGAGCAACGACTCGTCTCGCAAGAAATATAATCTCACCCTCTGGGTGTTGGTGAAGAGGTGCTGGTCAAGACCATCAGTCTTGTTGGTGATGCGGTCAATGCGTGAGTTCTGGGAGTCAAGCTCGCTGCTCATCGCAGTGCCCAACGCCTTCAGACGCTTCGTCACATCCATGATCTCGTCCAGGTTGTCGTCAATCTCGTCCTCCAGTTGATCATCTTCCTCGTCCGCCTCGAACTGGTACCGCTTGCGCTGGTCCTTACGCGCCTGCAGCTGCGCGGCGGTGCGGAATCGCCCACTGCCACTAGAGATGCCCTCGCCGTCGTCGTGCATGCCGTACGTGGCAGCGCGGCCGAGGCGGTCCTGGGTCTCGCGGACATCGCGCATCGCCTTCTCGCGGTTGTTGCGTTCCTCGTCGTACCGGTCCTGGATCTTCTGCTGCTCCGCAGCGCGCTTCGCATCCTTGTTGCGCGTCCACGTCGGGACGAAGATCGACCGGTTGAGCTGCTTCAGCTCATCAGTCTTGTCCGACGCTTGCTGCGAGTAACCCTTAGAAACGTCCAGGTGGCGCTCGGTGTCCGCGAGTTTCTCTGTCCAGCCACGCCGCCGGGGTCAGCATCACTGCCCCTTGATATCCATGAGACACGCGAAACGCACCTGACTGCGACCCGAGCTTGTTGACCGTGTTGCGGGCGGTCTCCTCTGCCTCGCGCGCAAGACGGAGGGCGTTGCGCGTCGAGTTGACGGAGTCCTGCTTCAGGAAGCGCATGTCCTGCTTGATGCCCTCCACATCCTCGTCGTTCTCCTCGCCCGGGGGTGGCGTGCCGCGCCGCCCCGGACGGTTCTGGGGCCCGTCATCGAAGAATCTGCCAGAGCCTGCCTTCTTCGGGTCGTGCCCGGCGAAGAGCTCGTTGCGATCCCGGTCGATGTTGGATTGACCACGCGAATAGATGTCGCCGACGGCGTCCTGGCGTGCATAACGGTCTCCGTAGTTCCTCGGGGGCGGGGGAACAGAGCTGGGAGCATTGTACGGATCGCCGTCGCGGCTCGCGACGTACGTAGCGGAGCTCGAGCGAGAGAAGTTGGAGGGCGGGCGGGGGGAGGTGCTGTTTCCGCCACGAGATCCTAGCAGCTCCTGGCGCTTGGCGTCCTCGGACTGAACGGCGGGAATCTGGTTCTTGTCCTTGCGGAACCAAGACATATCGAATGGAAGTAAGACAAGAAAGAGAGAAGACGAGGATGAAGCTTGAAGACGGGAGAGAGAGGCGGAGAAGGCGATGGGCGGAGGGAAAGACTGGTTGCTGTGCGCGACTGCCACAGCTTCATTATGTACTCAACACCTGTCACGTGTAAGAGTGCTTCAGTCGCGGTACGCTCGTTAAAGGCTCTAGTGGCATTTTTGGAGGGGTTCTAGTCTCTCGAACGAAGCACGCGGCACACCAGCCGAGGACAGGACCAGCAACGCCAAAAATGAGGTAAAATGTATGATATGGATACAGCACGCTGCCCGATAGATCATGTCTTGCCTCGACCGCGCTTGCCCTCCTCTTTACTCTTCTTACCCACAACCGTGACGCCCTTCCCGCTCTTGACGAGAGTCTTGAGCGCGGCTTCCTTCTGCCGCTTCACATCGCCAACCCCCTTTGGTCGCCCGAACTTCTGCACGCTCTTATCCAGTGCGTCGCGCGCCTTCTTGTTCGCCTTCTTCTGTTTGTTGCGAAGCGCCCGCTTCTCCGCTGGCGTGAGCTCGCTGCGTGCACGCAGATCACTCGAGGCAGGCGCGTAGACCTCCTCCGGCGCAAGCATAGTGGTGGTTGCTTTGGTGGTGGGCAGTGCTGACTCCAGCGTAGCAGCGGCGACATTGGAAACAGTGGCGATGGTGGCTTTAGGCTGTAGGACCAACAGATGAGAGAGATATTCCTGGCGATGAGGGATAATACTGACCGCCTTGGGAGTGAAGTGAGCATTGCACAGAGCATCCAGTTTGCTACAGATGTTTTCCCATAGCTTCTCGATCTCTTGGTGCTCCTTCTTGAGCTTCCCGTCGCGATCATCTCCAACAGCACCGCCGGTCTGTGCTGCTGTGTACTCGTCCTCGTAGATCTCTGCAAGGGACTGCTTGGACTTCGTGTCCTGCAGCTCGAAGAAGCGCGAAGGCAGGAAGGGCTTGTCGTCCACAGGGCGTTTCCGGACCACGTCGTCGAACTGGTTTTCGAGGATACGCGCTTTGATGCGTTCTTCCAAGCTGTGAACGACCTCTTCCGTGATGACGGGCACGGACTTCATGACCCGTTCAAACTCCAGATCCTCCTCGAGCAGCGAGTTTTGTGGTCGTGATCGTGAAGTTGCCTCGCCTAGCAACGTCCAATCCTTCTTCGCCACATTCTCGGACTCCAGAGTTGCTATCTCTTCACGTAGAGCAGCCATGCGCTTCTCGTACGTGGATAGACCTAGAAGAGCGTTATAAGCTGGGTCATCAATGAATGTACAGTCAGATATTACACACCTTCCTGGGGTTTGTCGTCGTCATCGTCTGCGAACAGGTCATCCTTGAAACGCTCCATCGTCGCCAGCCCCGACTCCTCGTCGTCTTCCATGGAGACGTCGTCCTGACTCTCGTCGTCATCAACACCTGTCCTCAACATCTCATCGTCTTCGTCCTCGTCCATGCCCTCATCCTCCTCGTCATCATCAGACTCAACGCCCTCTTCGTCCTCATAAGCGTAGTCGTCGTCTTCATCTTCGTCATCCTCTTCATAGAACATAGTGGAAACCGGGAGGTTCTTCCCTTTTGCCTTGATTTTCCTGACTCGCACCTCTTCGTGGAAGCGAACTTTGCTGGTCGAGGGGGTGGTCTCATCCGCGACAGCTTTGGGCGGTTTCTTCGCTTTCGGAGCCTTGACCTTGCTAGGCGGTTCGAAGAAGTCTTTGTAGAACAAATCTGTAGCAACCGATATACTTAGCACGAAGCCATAAGCGTGGACAATGAGACGTACCACCACCGTTCTCAAGATCCTCCTCGTCGAACGTAGCATTGTCGTCTACAGGAGCGAACAAGTCCACGGACTCGTCGTCGTCGTCTTCCTCATCGTCATCCTTGCTCAGCCTTCCTCTCGACACATTCTTCGACTCGGCAGCCTCGATTTCTGCGTTGAACGCGGCCAGGTCGAAGAAACCGTCGTCCAACACGGGATGCCCCCCGCGCTTCGGTTTTAGCCTGAAGGTTCGCTTGCCACCGCTCAGGAACGATGGTTCTCCCGTCTCCAAGTCCTCCTCGTCCTCGTCTTCGTCCGACGACGGGTCTCGGAGCTCTTCCACGCCCTCCTCCAAGGCGGCACCCACATCCTCATCTCCCTCTTCACTCTCGTCCTCCTCCTCCTCCTCGCTATCATCGTCCTCTTCCTCATCCTCGTAGTCATCTCCATCAAGCTCCAGGCCCTCCAGCTCGGCGGGGTCAAAGCCCTCGTCAAGGAGTGCTTGGCGCATCTTCTTCAGCTCGCGCTCCTTCTCCTCGTCGTCCCCATCCTCTTCTTCCTCTCCGTCCTCCGCACTCTCACCCCCCGGGGTGGGCCCGTCCAAGGCGTAGTTGAGGAGGTTGCAGACATTCTCCGCGCGGAGCTCCAGCTCGGCCCAGATCTGCTCGTCGCTCATCCCATCCACGAAGAGCTCGGCGAGAGGAGTCTCTTTCATAAGTGGCACCACCCGTTCTGGAGGAGAGGAAGCCGAGCCGCGCTTGCGTTTGCGACTGTTCTCGGCAGCTTGGGAGCGTGTCTGGGGAGCATAGCTGGGGGAGATGGAAGTGAGGAGGTCGTTCACTTTGCTGCAGGCGGTCTTCTCGGTGCTCAATGCTACATGAGTTCGTGTTAGCTTCTGCACGCTACTGGAGGGTATAAGCAGCCATACCGAGATTGTAGATGAACCTTGTCGCGTCCAGAGCAGCTTTCCGAAGATCCTCGCTGCCGGTGGCTAGAGCCTCGGGCTTCTCGCTCACAAGCTTCGCTAGGTTATCCAGTTCGGAGGGGAGAGTAATCTCCTCCAAGGGCTTCGTTGTATCAGGGTTCTCCATCTCAACAGACATGTTGTCGCCAGACAAGAGTGGTAGGGAAGCAAAGGCTGAAACCAAGCACGCCTTGCAGAGTGTGAGGGAACACAAGCGCCCGTTCGATATTTTTGGTCGCTTGCCAGTTGGCGCGTTGTTTGTCCTTGTTATGCAACAGCTTCATCCCGCTACGCCTCCCTTTTAGGCAGTTCGTACAGATACATCATATCGTTCAACATGTCTTTAGCGATACCTCATGTCAAGCAGAGAATGCCTTGATTGCTGCGTCTACTATTCTTCCAACACCGAGGAGGGCCTCCTCTTGCAACGTAGGTCCGACAAGCTGCACTCCAACGGGAGCACCCTTGTAGAT
Organism: Earliella scabrosa; assembly: GCA_022605405.1. Taxonomy (NCBI): domain Eukaryota; kingdom Fungi; phylum Basidiomycota; class Agaricomycetes; order Polyporales; family Polyporaceae; genus Earliella; species Earliella scabrosa. The sequence continues at coordinate 523,752 of JABYQQ010000003.1, read as the reverse complement.
CTCTGGTTCGTCTGTGGACGGGCTCGTGAACTCGGAGGGTCTGCAAAGGAAGCAGTGCACCACTTACACATGTTATGTATATGTTCATCTTCGTCACTCCAGAACGTATCTCGATGGGACTTCACGTCAACAGTTGGGTCGACCTTTGTGACAGGCAAGATCAGACCCGGGTAGTCCGCCGTGTTCCAGATTATGGTGTAGATTGACGACCTTGTGATCGATCATAAGCAAGAATAGCGTACATCACGTATCATAGCATACCTGGTCTGCCCATGAGGGACTGCGGCGTAGGGAGCGACGGGGCAGATGAGCGCATCGATGGGACGGCCCGTGCCCGTCTGGGATGCCGTAGCTTGCCACCGGTCGAGCAGAGACTTGCGCAGCTCTCGGCGTTCCTTACTCAGTTGCCATATTTGGTATGCACTCAGCGGCTGGCGCGAGACTCTAAACGCAGGAATATCATTCGGGTCGGCCTCGGGATCCATTGAATGGATTAGAGGTTCTCCGGTTGTCAGGCATGAGTTGTAATCTTCGCTGCCGTCCGAGAGCCAGACAGAGCGCTGTCGCGATGTTAGACACGGCGGTCCTCCCAATGGATAGGAAACGATGCCTGCATACCGCAAGAGCGACATACTCCAAATGACGCAGCGACTTCCATTCGATGACTAGACTTCTAAATCAGCCACCCGGGAAGTCAGATGTGCCCTATCACTGACCGGAATGACCCGCCGCCTCAAGAGCTTTCTTGGTGGTTTCGAGAGCCCGTAGAATTGGAGGATGAGGCTTGATGGACCCTTCATCCCACATAAGACCCAGACAAAGTTTCTTGCCTCCATCGCGAGCCTTGAGCAAATAGTCGTCCTGCGCCCACGGCTTGGGTACAGTGTTCGGACAGTACCTCCACGGTTCCAGGTCCAGTATGCTGCGGAAGAACGTCGTGATTCCCGAGAACGATGTGCTCAGAGGGCCAAGAGCGGTCGGGATCGACTCTTGCCCGTCGAGCGAGTTGACAATGCCAAACGAAGGGATTCGGTGACTCGAGGGCTTGAAGCCGTACAAACCGCAGAAGTATGAGGGAACCCTAATAGAGCTATACGGAGAACATTGTCAGAGACCGACAGTAGAAGGTGAACAAGGTCAACCCGTACCCTCCGATGTCAGAACCGATCCCCAGTAGACTGCCGTGCATGGCGATGAGAGCGCTCTCTCCTCCCGAGGAGCCTCCTGGGGTGAGCTTGCGATTGTATGGATTCAAAGTACGACCGAATACGTTGTTATGGGTCTCCCCCCACTGGAGCAGTGTTTCATCTACAGAACTGACTTTGGATTGACATGCTCTTACCATCAACGTTTGTGGAACATTGGTGCGAACGTAGAGGACTGCCCCGGCTCGCAGAAGAAGTTGGACGAGGACGGCATCTTCTTCGGCGTATTTCCCTATCCATGCGGCGTATCCTGTCCAACATATGAGCAAGGGTCTGACTGCCATTCGTAAACAAAGGTTTACCCATCGTGGTCTCAAGACCCTTGATAGGGATCTGGTCCTTCAGGGAAATCGGCAAGCCATGGAGAGGGCCCATGACAGTTCCATGTTGCTTCATGTGTGCGTCGAGCTCAGCCGCTCGCTCCAGAGCCTTGTCGATAAATATCTCGGTGAGACAATTGGTCTGTCAATGTACCAAGTCAGTATAAGTTCCAGATCCTACACTTCTCGACGTAAGTACCAGTTGATGCGCGATGATAGCCCGCTTGCAGAACGCCGTAGTAACTTCCAGCGCGGACCATTCGGCTTTCGCAAGCTTGTCCAAGAGGATAGACACGTCCGACACGCCTGTGATCTCCAGCTCCTTCTCTGTGAGTAGTCCACATGTGCGCGGTACGTCCATGACGTTCGTCTGCTCTTCCGGAACGGGCGGTATCAACCATTCCGTAGGAATCGCTGCCTTCTGGCGTTGTCGCTTGTCAGCGACTTGGTCTTGCCAGGTGGTATGTTTGGTTGCCTCGGATGCCATGGTGTTGGGATCCAGTGGTTAAGGTAGAGACAAGCCCGTGCAACTGCCAGTGCGCAGGTAGCAGCCGTGATAAGGGATGAGAGGGGACCAAGTAGAGTTCGTCCAAACTTCAATTAGCAGCCATGCTGACGAGTCAGAGACGAAACATACCCTCGAGTTGCCTCAGGAGGAATGATCTTCACATGAGTCACAGTCCCATGGCTGATTAGGTCGCAGACACGGGACGCCGCTACCCGTCATGTTGATTTTGAGCGCCCCGCAAATGCAGGGTGCGGCTGGAAACTTACGTGCATTGGATCCGGACTTATACGTATCCTAAATACAAGGTGAGTGAGCTCGATATGACAGCGGCCAGTACGCTTATGAGATGGACGATAGGAGAGTCGAGAGGCGAGAACGCGGTCCTTGTTTGTGTGCTAGTAAGCGCCCATAGCGGCCGGATATGGAACAATGGGATGTGGGCACCCTCGTTACTCGAGTCTTTGTCGTCGACCGCTTCCATTCCCGCCGACGTTGTCCTCTATTGTTCTCCGCGGATTGTCCTGCACACTACTCGACATGGCCTCAGCGCAGCACCGGCAGGGCGCATACGCGACCCAGTACTTATATCCTGTCGCGCTCGCTGGACTTCCTCCATTGATCCAGGTCAACGACTCCGGACATCCTCAACCCATCCAACTTTCTCTGCCGGCAGGGTTCACGTTCTCTAGACTTCGCCATCCTTACGACTAGACAGCAAGCCTGCTTGACGCTTTTAGCCTCCTCCCTCGCATAAGCATATCTTCACGATGATCGCCGGACTCTCGAAAGCCATCAACCTCTACCTCGCGCCCTTGTTGTCTCTGACATCCTTCATCCTCATCCTCTTCTCCTACCTGGCGCCGACCATTCTCTTCCCGACACAAGTCGCGCTACTCAAAGTCTCGCCTTCCCTGGAGCTGACGCAATCCAGGTCGTCAGAGGGTGTTGATGGACCGTCAATATTCCTGGGCGCATTGGGTGCGTCTATCAACTCTCCTTCCACTGAATTCATGCTCAACTCGCTTTAGGCTCTTGCTCGCGTGCCAACGACGGTGCCGCTGTGACGTGCACACCTCCCACTGTGTCGCCTACCTATGGTGCGTTCAACGTCCATAGCTTCTTGGTGCAAATGCTGAAGTACCTCAGATCTCTCCGTGCTTCCAAGCAATGCTCCCGACTTGCTCACTGCCCCAACCGCGACTACCCCTGCGTTCATCGCGGTTTCGCTTGTCTTCTCTGTCATCTTTTTCATGCTCTTCACCCTTACATCTTTCCGCGGAAAGATGGGCAAGATGGGCAACGTCTTCGAGAAGCCGGGCTTGCAGCGGGCGACCGCCTGGATCGGCCTGCTGGGCTTCCTCATTGGTATGTCTGTTATGCGCTCAGGTGGCAGTGTGTTTATGGTATGCTCACACGTTGGTAGGCATCACCTCGTTCCTTGTCATCCGCATGTGGTTCGGCAAGGCCGTGGAGGATTTCAACCGTGCGATCTTCAAGGAGGGCTCCGACGCGCCTCAGCTTATCGCCTACACGAGCAACGGCTTCGTCAGTGAGTGCACTACCCTCGGCGCTCCGATTGTCTATGCATGTCTGACTTCATCCTTGTAGTGGTCTGGGTCGGCTTCGCATTCTACGCTGTGCCTGTCGTTTGCTCCCTGGCGAAGCTTCACGTCACTGCTGGCAAGGCGTGAGGAAGTTCCTGATGACCGACGCTCAAACGCCATACACGAGTCATGGACGCTCATCCGCGAGCTGCAGGTGCAGCTCCCATTCATTTGTATCATTGTATATTCGGACACCGTGAGATCATGAGTCGTTGGGCCTGTATCGTTAGCTGCAGCATATGCCGTACCCTAATTGGATTTCATTCGTGGAATATGTGATATTCGTTCCCGAAACCTAACGACTGTCCTAGAGCACGCAAGAACTCATATGACTCGAAGGCTCGGAGGTAGTTGTGGGCTGACGCTGCCGTAGAGGCTGGCGTTTGGTTGTCGTTGTGGCGCTCGAGTATAGTACGATCGTCGATCTACGAGAGGAGACCCAATCCAGGATTCTGGCGCCGGTGGCTGTGGGCTATGGCTTTGGCTGACTCCGTCTCGCTGGACTGTCGACACCTCTACTCAATCCTCTGCATCCACCTTGACCGAACTTGCCCGCTGCGACATCTGCGCGTGCCTGTATCTGTCACAAAGGCTCCCTGCTCTCAAGAATGCCTTCTGTCTCCGCGACATCTCGGCTATGCGCGAGGCTTGAGCAGCTACTAGTATTTGCATGAAATATCAATGTAGCATCCCGACCCGAGCAATTTCCCTCCGGAACACGTCGGCGACATGACACGGCTTGCCCGCTGCTCAGGCCGACGACCAGCAGAGCTCGAGCCCTTGACCTTCGCCGGATTGGAGCAGCTGTGTCACGGAGGGATGCCGAATGTTCCGGACCAACTCCGCCTATGTAGGAGCTCGAGTTTCTCCTTCGATGTGGGAAGACGATCCTATTTCTCCGCCGGGTGCATGCATGTGGTCGTTACCACTCACATCATTTCTCCCACTTCCTTCTCGAGATCGGGGAGATGGCCGCTCCAGAACCCAGCTCGACTCACCAGCGTCCTCGACATACAAACATGGCCCTCGTGGAAGCACATCCTAGTCATTGCGTCGGAGAAGAGGCGGGCACAACGACGCGCCCATCCTAAACAGGTCCCCGTGGTCTGCTAGCCTTCAAGAAAGTGACCGATGGTGTGCAGACAGGTTCCTGGCTGCTCGGCGCGGGCGGAGAACTCTGATGGCCATGCGAGCCACTTGGCTGACCTGCTTCAGACCCTCCAATTTTGGACCGCAGCCGCATTCTTTCATGTCGGCCTCCGAGGTATAAGAGCGTCGTGCGGTCTTGGGGTTTGCACCAGACCTACACAGGTCGTTTCCGCTCTCTTCCTCCTCGCTCGCGAACCATGCTCGGTACCCAAAGCCAGCGTGTCGCGAACATGGTCTTGCCCGTCGTCCTCTTGGCCTTGTCCGTCGCAACTCTGGGCACGGCGACGGCCATCCCGAGGGCGCATCTCAAGCACTCGTCGCGAGTGGGAGATGCGGAAGACATACAGACCGTCACCGAGCGGAGGTTCGCCACCATCGTCGGTGCCACCACTGGTGCCGCTTCCATTCCTACATGGTGAGTACGATCTTGCGCCGTGTAGCCTTTTTCGGCGTGACTAATGTCGTATATGCGGACTTTACAGGCTGGCAAACCTGCAGCCGAACGGGCAGTGGCCGGACGTAGACTACACTACCGGCTGCGACGCACCCACGGCAAACTGGAAGGCTCAGACGCATTGGTCGCGTATCCGTAGGTATCGCACGAGCTCCGTATGAGGCTTGCAACTGACTGTCTGACGCATATAGTTACGTTCGCGTCCGCCTGGCATGGCGGGTTCCGGAACGCTGAACAATGGGTGAAGAGCGACCAGGTCCGCACCGCGATCTCCTCCGCCATGGGCTTCTGGTTCGAGAACGACTTCCCCATCCCTGCCTGTTTGGACTCTGGTGGAGAAGACGCTTGTCCTTGCGGGACCCCCGGCCTGTGGAACACTAACTGGTTCCCAAACGTAGGCCTGTCATGTTGTTCGCTCCGGCATAGCTCTGACTCGACGTCTTTCTGATAGACAATCGGAGTGCCGACCTTTGTCGGAAAGGTGTGCCTGCTCCTGGGCGACTCCCTCACCGACTCAGAGCTCGGGAACTGCACAAAGATGACGGGCCGCAGCTTCAACACTTTCACCACTGGCATCAACGGTGTCAGCCGCATCACTGGCGCAAACGCACTGGACATTGCTAGCATTGGCATTGACCAGGGCCTCTTGACTCAAGACGCGTCGCTGATCGCTGCAGGCTTCGCCCGCGTTCACGCGGAAGCTGTCATCCAAAGTGGCATAAAGGTCGACGGGATTAGGGCAGACGGTTCATTCGGGCAACACGCTGGCATCATCTACAACGGCAACTATGGCAAGGACTAGTGAGTTCCCACAATCTTCACATGGTCGATCACTTAGACTCACGTCGGTTTACAGTGCTGACGATCTATTCGCGTTCGAGATCGAGGCCGGAGGCACCCAATTTCAGGCAAGCGGTGACGCCAGGACTGCTTTTGAGGTCTTCATGGCGGGGAACCAATGGATGATTTACCGCAATGTTCTGACCGATGTGCTCCACTGGGACTTCGTAAGGTGCCGCTCGTCGTCTGCGGACTTCCTCGCTGATATGCTATTTTCAGAGCGTTCTCGGAAGACTCATGACTGACCCCGTGATCGACAACCAGTGAGTCGCATGCGGCAGTAAACCTAGTATGAGCACTAATGCTCTCACAGCGCCTCCGCGAACATCAAGATGAACCTGACCCAACTGCAAGTTTTGGGTAACCTCTGGGACTCCGATGTACTCCTGGAGGTGTTCGATACACTCTCTCGCGAGTCGGACTCGGCAAACTCGGGCGACCTCGTCGGCAACCGCATGTTCTATGCAAATGACTTCGCTGTGAGCATTTCGGCTTTCTATTGTTGTCATGGGTTTTAACATAATGATCACAGGTCCAGCGAGGACCTGGCTACGTCACCACGCTCCGGATGTATTCCAAGCGTACCCAGAACACCGAGTGTACCGCACAGGCCAACAATTTCGGTTTCCACCTCGCAGACGGTACGGTCTACACCCACGTCACCGGCGACGAATACGAGGATATCGTCGCCGCATGGGACTGGAACCTCATCCCCGGAATCACCGTCGACTACGGCGCGACCGAGCTCAGCTGCAGCATGACCCGCAAGACCGGCACGCAACCCTTCGTCGGAGGCGCATCCGACGGTCGTGTCGGCGCCGTTGCGATGCGCTACCAGAACCCGATCACGAAGAGCCTTAACTGGCGCAAGACGTGGTTCTTCCTCGAGAACGATGTGCAGTTCGTGATGGTCGCCCGCATCACGTCTTCGACCGACGCGCCTGTCTTGTCCGTCCTGGACCAGCGCAAGCATGTCGGCGACGTGCTCGTAAATGGCGAGCCTGCGAGCAGCGGGAACTTCTCCCACGCGAGCACCCTCTGGCACGGCAGTGTCGGATACGTCTTCAACGTCACCGACCCCGTCACACTCTCGGTCGACGTCTCCACTAAGACGGGTGACTGGAGTGCCATCGGCGCGTCTTCTCAACCACCTGTTACAGTCGACATGTTCACCGCGTGGCTCAGCCACGACGACATTTCCGCGCCGATCTCGTACATGGTCTTCCCCGCGACGACGCCCGAGAGCTTCGAGGCGAAGGTCGCCGCGACCGACTTGCGCGTCATCCGCAACGACGGCTCGATCTCCGCGCTCCTGGACAAAGCCAACAACATGGTGTTCGGCGTGTTCTGGGAGACCAACGGAGGACAGTTCACTATCCCTGCCCTGACGCCCGGCGGCGCGACGATCAGAGTGCAGTCCACCGGGAGCTCGAACATCATCTTCCGCATGGACACCTGGTCGCTGACCGTCGCGGACCCGACCCAGCTTCTGTCCTCCATCACTTTCACGCTGACCTTGAGCTCTGGAACCGCGCCGCCCGGGTGGGGTTCTTCCAAGACCAAGACCGTCACGCTCACACTGCCCTCTGGTGCAGAGATCGGAGATAGCGTGTCGTGGACCTTCGCTGCGTTTGTATAGCGTTGTTGTGTCGATCCGTGCTTCGTCGTCTGACTGACCCAATCGTCGCAGACCGACCGAACTCCTACGATCCTTGACTGATCTCCTAGATGCCGCTCGTTATCTTCTCGCTTATTATTTTCCCTGGGTTCCTCTGTGATCTGTGCAACCGTGCGTGTGTATTGTATTACCGCTGATGTTCCAATGCTATAGCTATCGCCGTTCTCCAACAAATCCGAAGTCCAAACTAGTAAGTACTTGTGTCTTCGTGTCGCCCCGCACCAATCATGTGTGCCTGATTCCTGTGCACACTTGTTGACTTGATGCTACGAATCAAGTGCTCTGTCATGCCTTGTGGTAATCTATATGCCCGGCATCACGCCCGTGCCGTCGTGGCCACTGACGGCCACAAAGCAGGCGCTATCTCTGCATCATGGCTGATGATGGATGCAACATAAACCTGCTGTGCTCGGCAGTTGCTGTATCTTCTCTTTCTTCTTCCTCTTCGTCTTCAAGTTCGTCTTCGCCGTCTCTCACTTTCTCTTGCTGTCCTTTCTGCTTCACTTTCATTTTATACCTATCTATCTCTCTATTTTCTTCGCTGCGCGTAGTTGACGACGATGATGCTGTGCCCCACGCCGTGCACGATGCTCATGCTTGCATGGGGAACTTTGACTTGTCTCATCCCAAGCGCCCACACTGTGCCGCTCCCGCCTTTTGATCTCTTCGAATCCAGCGAGCTCCCGTTCTTGCCTTATTCTAGCTATCTGTCTGGCTTTTCACTTCAATCTTTTCCCACATTCGTTAACTCTACCACACCGTCGCCTGACGCGCACTTGCTCACCCCTGCTCCCGGGATTCTTTTGGGGCGGGCAGACGAAGGCGAATCCTCGGATGTAATCAAGACCATCCGAGACCGCCGCCTGCCCATCGTCGTGCAGGACTCCATAGTTGGCTCAGTATCCAACCTTCCGGACTGGTGCGCGAAATTTGAGACACGCACTGTAGTAACTACGTGACTTACCGTTCATGGCACTTCACGTAGGATCTCGACACTCGGCAAGGATGGAGAATGGCCTAGCTCAGAAGTCGACTACACAACAGGATGCGAGGGCCAGAAGGCGAATTGGTAAGGCAGGTAATCCCGATGCCACAGCATGTATCTAACCGTCCGCTCATGCAACAGGCCAGCCAAAGCGCACTGGCAACGCATCGGTAAGCAGACTGAAGAGCAGTGCGTCCACGCGCGAGCTCATGCTGTTGTATCTAGCTTTCATGGCCGCCGCCTGGCACGGGGGCGTCGATGGAGCGGACGAATTCGTGAACAGTCCGGAGCTCCTCGATGCGACTTTGCGAGCTATGGACTTCTGGTTCAGCAATGACTTTACGGATGAGTCTTGTCTCAATGGCGGTTGTGATTGCAGCTCGTCCGGTCTCTGGAGCACGAACTGGTTCTCAAACGTAGGTCACAGGCACCTTCCTGCGTATAGTCAAGAGTCACTCACCCAAGCCTCGACTGATAGGTGATCGGTGTGCCTGTGCTCGTCGGCCAGAGCTGCCTCCTCATAGGCGCGGACAACATGGCGCAGTCGCAGCGGGACGCTTGCACGCGCATGACGCAGCGCGCTGTCGGGGCCATGTTCTTTGGTGTGCCGGGCATGAACGCGATCTTCGGTGCAAACATGCTCGACGTCGCGCGGGTCACTATCGACAGCGGGTTGTTCACCAACAACCTGACCGAAATCGAGGAAGGGTACAAGCACCTTCATGACGAAGTCTTGATCCGCAACAAAACCCGGGAAGACGGCATCAGGGCCGATGGCAGTTTTAGTCAGCACTCTGGTCTCCTATACAACGGCAACTACGGCAAGGACTAGTAGGTGACGTTCTTGTAGCATAGTTGGCACTGTCTCATCGCTGTCTCAGTGCCAACGCTGTCCTGGGGTTGGAAATACCTGCCGGAGGAACCGAGTTCTCTGCTGTCCAGGCGAGCCCAGAGTCACGCGCAGCATTTGAGAAGCTATGGGACGCGGATCTGTGGATGATGTACCGCAACACCAAGACCAACGTCCTGCACTGGGACCTTGTGAGCATTCACCCTAGAGTCGCTAGCGAGCGGACTGGACTACTAACTGAGATATAGAGCGCATTGAACCGCATGATCAGCTTCCCCGTCGCTGACAACCAGTATGTCGTCTTACGGTTCGGTTCAGAGTTTTGTTCTCATGACAGCACTCAAGGGCTACTGGAGGCATTCAAATCGACCTCGACCGTGTCCAGCAGCTCGGAGATCTCTGGAGCTCTGACGTCCTGAAGTCCAGGGCCACCAGCTTGACACAGACCACCTCGGACGCAAACTCCGGTAATATCGTCGGAAACCGCATGTTCTACGCCAATGACTACATGGCAAGCTTCACTCCTCGACGATGGTCCCTGCTTTGTTTACTGACACTCATCGGGCCATATAGGTTCAACGTGGTCCGGGTTATGTAACAAGTCTGAAGATGTACTCGTCGAGAACGCCGGGCTCGGAATGCACGAACGCCCAAAACGTCAGCTTTCCATCAGTTTGAGGTGTGCTTTCCAACTTACAGCGGTATCTTCGTTTGCCAACAGCCATACGGTTTCCACCTGTCCGATGGTACGCTCTACACCTACCTGGACGGCACACAATACGAGGACATTGCGGGTGCATGGGACTGGAACAGTACGTTCTCGCGTACACTTTTAAATCCATCGCTGACCAGCAATCTACAGTGATCCCCGGGACCACGACAGACTACGATGCGACCCCGCTCACCTGCGCCAAGTCGAGGCTTAGCACCAAGGAGGACTTCGTTGGCGGTGCGTCCGATGGCAACATCGGCGCCGCCGCGATGCGCTACACAAACCCCGTCACCCGCGCGCTCACCTTCCAGAAGGCGTGGTTCTTCCTCCCCAACGACGTACAGCACATCATGGTCTCCCAAGTCAAGTCGCGTTCGCCCAAGAAGAACCCCGTCATCTCCGTGCTCGACCAGAAGCGGCTGAACGGCACCGTGCTCGTCGATGGCGAGCAGGTCGTCAAGGGCGGGAACTTCTCCCAGGCGACCTCGCTCTGGCACGACAGTGTCGGCTACACGTTCGAGCAGAATGCGCTCTCCGTCGACTTCGGCGCCCGCGAAAGCGACTGGAGCTCCATCGGCATCTCGACCGCACCCAAGAGCACCGTCGACCTGTTCTCCGCCTGGATCTCCCACGGCAGTGGTTCCGATCTCGACGACGTCCCGGTTGCTTACACCGCGTACCCCGCCGTTACTCCCGAGGCGTTCGAGCAGAAGAAGCAGGAGACCAAGTTGAAGACCATTCGCAACGATGAAGACGTCTCTGCCGTGTATGACGAGACGCATCGTATCGCGATGTTTGTCTTCTGGCAGCCAAAGGGTGGCAAAGTCACCTTCACGCCCGAAGGCACAGATGGGTTCCTCGTGATGGAGACGTCCGGCAACTGCGCAGTCATCTACAACCTTGAAGAGAACTCTGTGACTGTCTCCGACCCTTCTCAAACCCTAGAGGAGGTGCGCCTAACTGTTGGTCAAGGAGTCACAGAGATCAAGACCTTGGACGTAACACTGCCTACTGGAGGGGAGGCTGGCAAGAGTGTAACTCAGAAGCTGTGACTGGCGTTTCCTTTGCGGTACGGACTTCGATGCAGGCGGCAGCGATGCGTGCGCGTCCATGCTTTAGTTGACGATACTGTGATGCTCTATCTTACTTGCGTAAATTATTCGGCGCGAAGCCTTCAGACAGGGACATGATGACCACAAGAGAGCATTGTGATTGTGTGGCGGCACATAATACATGACATACAACATCGATAACGACATCAGAACGCAGCGGGCTGCTCGTAACCCTGCTGGAACGTCTCCTGAGGCGGGTACGCAGCAGCTTCCTCCGCCGCTGGCGCGGGGGCAGTAACAACAGTAGCAGGCTCGCGCTGCTCGGACGTGGGCTCGGCCACAATTTTGTCGAGAGGAGGCTCGAGGATCTGGACGGAGTCGGGGAGAGGCTTGCGGGGGCCGAGCTGACCCTCCGGATCCCAACCCTTCATGCTGTGGCATACAATGAGAACACATCTATTCGACCGTGGAAAAACACGTACATCTTGACCTTGATACCAAGGACACCCTGACGAAGCATGACGTGCCTGACGGCGTAGTCAACAAACTCAACGGCGGGCTGACCGGAGTGGATCATGAAGCCGTCGGTGAACTTCATCGACTTCGCGCGAGCAGCGCGGAGCTTGCCAGAGACGACGACCTCACAACCCTTCGCGCCAGACTCCATAACGAAACGGAGCACACCGTAGCAAGCCCTGTTGCATTTAGAGGTAAGACATTGTGGGACAGGCGTCAGTATGTATGTAGGACGCACCTGCGAACAGCAAGACCACCAAGGAGCTTGTAGCGCAAGCTCTCGCACTGAGCAATGGCGGAAAGACCACGGTACTGGACCTTCTCAGCGTAGAGCTCAAGGGAGTTGTCGGGGAACTTGAAGCGCTTCTGGACGAGCGCGGTGAGCTCACGGATGCGGCGACCCTTCTCACCCAGAACCTCCTGGGTATGGGTAGCGCGAATGATAATCTATGGCAAGTTCGAGGTTTGACGTAGTTCATGGGGTGTGGGGGTAATTAGCTCACCTCAGTACGAGCGTGGGTGACGCGGACGTCGCAGCCAGAGTAACCCTCCTCAGAAAGCTCGCGTGTGAAGAAGTCGTTCAACTCGGCGCGGAAGACACCGTCAGCGACGAACTTGCGCTTCTTGCTAATCTGGCCGGACATTTTGAGGATGAAGGAAGACCTGGGGGAAAGGGGGAGTCGCGATGAGCCTGGGTTCCAGCGTCATCCTGCATGACGATCGTCCATCCAGCCCAGTCGACTCATTCTTGCATCCAGATTCCGACATAGGCCCTTGAAACGACCGCCAGCATGGTCATATACTCACCTGAGGGGGTTGCTGGACGGTGGGTGCGCCGAGGATGGCTCTTGAGGCCTTGAGGCGTTGAGGACGGGGACGAAGGCTGAACCCAAATCTGCGATCGGGAATCGGCGCTGCATCAGGCAGGTAGCTCCCACGGTGCAATGGGCGTCAAAGTTCAGCCATAAATTTCGGGCGCGACGCGTCGACGCTCGCCATCGTCTTCGCTGTCGACCACGTCGCGACAGCGCAGCCAAGCTACCGAGTGAAGGGTGAGTTCTGTTCTTGTTTGATGTTTCTTTCTGCCCCTCCTTCGCTATGAAGAGTGTTGTGTTACAACCATACTGGCACCTCTTAGTCGATTTGATCCCTTGCGCTCGAGCTCTGCTCTGCTCGGTATCACTGACATGAATGACCTTCTGAGCTTTCCACTCCCAGACTTTGCCTCAACGCATGGCTGACGCCCTGTCTTGCTCTAGGTTTTGATCATTGCTCCCTATAACAAGACTATCTGTTCGAAGCATCATGCTAAGCGGTAGAAGGCTATGTAGTATGTAACTCGTTCTCAGCTCTACGCCCGCGCCCTCCTACTGCTGGTGTCAGCGTGAGAGCGGGGTCCTGAATACATATAGCTTCCTTCGCCCCAGATTGGAGGCGTTATCGTCGTCTTGCGTCTTACGCCAAACGTGCTGGCCTTCGTCATGGCGGCCAAAGGTACTTGGGAGAGCCTTGTCGCAGACAAGAAACGTCGCCAACAAGCCGCCGTACCGTCCGACTGGTTGCTCAAGTCGGCGCCGGCGGACACTGTACTCGACGTCCGGGCGATTCCCGAACAGTCAGGCTTATTATCCACTCACGAAACAGAAATCACCAACACCGACGTTGAGCTCCTTCTGCACAACCTTGCCTCGGGCACATGGTCTTCAGTCGAGGTAACCACTGCTTTCTACAAGCGAGCGATCATCGCACACCAACTTGTAAGTTGGGACCGGCTCCCACTGTTGAAACGGCACACTGATCGCCATATACAGGTCAACTGCCTCACCGAGATCTTCGTCGAACGTGCACTGCAGCGTGCGAGGGAGCTGGACGAACACCTGAAGAAGACCGGGGAAGTCGTTGGTCCCTTGCACGGCCTCCCCATCTCCCTGAAGGACCAGATCTGCATAAAAGGCCTCGAGGCCACCATGGGTGAGCTGAATAGCACTCGCCTCTATGGTATCGAGGCTTGAACATGGTCATCAGGCTACGCCTCCTACATCGGGAAGTATGCAGAGAACGATGCAGTCATTACTCAGATCCTCTATGCCTGCGGGGCTGTTCCGTTCGTCATGACAAACGTTCCCCAGACGCTTCTGGTGCGTATCCTATTACAATGCAGTCTAGCCCGAGCTCATGAGCTATTGCCGTTGGAAAGTGGGCTGAGACGTACAACCACGTTTACGGGCGCACTGTCAACCCCGCCAACCGGACCCTCACCTCGGGCGGTTCATCTGGAGGTGAAGGTGCCCTGATCGCCATGAAGGGCAGCCCTCTTGGCATAGGCTCTGATCTCGGAGGGTGAGTCGCCTCTCTCAGCGACTTCCTCCTGAGTCGTCACATATCGGTGTCTCGATCCTAGGTCCGTACGGTACCCCGCCTCCTTCAACGGCCTCTTCGGCCTGCGTCCCTCAGCCACGCGCATTCCCTACAGCGGATGCGTGAACAGCACCGAAGGCCAAGACTCCTCACCGTCCTGCCTTGGACCACTCTCGGGCAGCATCGGGGGAATCAAGGCCTTCATGAAGGCAGTCATCGGCCAGCAGCCGTGGCTCCTCGACCCGCTTTGCGTTCGCAAGAAGTGGGACGACGAGGCATACAGTCTCGCCGAGCACGGCGGCGGCTCCGAACTCTGCTTCGCGTTCATGTGGAACGACGGTCTCGTCGTGCCGCACCCACCGATCCAGCGCGCGATGCACTTCACCAAGGCCACGCTCGAGGCCGCTGGGCACAAAGGTGAGTTCACCGCGGTCTTCCCCCTACCTCCGACTTTAACAGTGTCTTCCGTGTAGTGGTCGACTGGCAGCCGCTCAAGCACACCGAGCTCTACCAGAACCTCGTAAGCACTCGACGCTCTCTTGTTGAACGTATCACCAACCAACTATCATTTACCTCCCTGCTCGTCCCATGTAGTCTCAAATCTGGATGTCCGGCGCGCTCGAGGACATCGACACTGTGCTCGCGACGACCGGCGAGCCGCGGCTGACGTCCATGGCCCTTGACGGCGCCCCGCCCGTCGACACCGGCGTGCCCTACACCGACGGCATCTCCGCGTACGCGCTCTGGCAGCTGCACAAGAAACGCACCGCGCTCCGCGAGGAGTACCTCGCGGCGTGGCGTGCGACGGCGAGCATCACGGGTACGGGACGGCCGATAGACGCGATCATTGCGCCTGTTGCGCCGTTCGCGGCGCCGCCGCATGGCAAGGCTGCGTGAGTCTCTGCGTTGTTGTGTGCTCTGGAGAGGTGCTGAGGTGCCGCGCTGTCTGCGCAGAATCTCGACCTATCCTATGGTGTGGAACGCGTTGAACTACACGGCCTGTGCTTTCCCTGTCACCGTGGTCGACCCGGCGCAAGACGTGCTCCAGCCCCGCACTGAGTTTTTGAGCAAGGCAGACAAGGAGAACTATGAAGCATGTGGGTCTCGCCGCTTTGACTTTGTTCCCGATGTACTGGGTATTCATATGCTTTACACGCTTCAGACACACCGGAGACGTACAAGAACGCGCCTGTCGGATTGCAGCTCGTTGGACAGACCTTGGAGGAAGAAGCGGTCATTGCCATGACGGAGATCGTCGACCTCTGCGTGAAGATGGGTCAGGCTGCTATGGCTATGGCAGCAGCTACGGCTTGAGTGACCCGGTGGTCAAGAATGTGATGTCGAGCATGAGTGTACGAATACGGGGTCTGAATCCTGTGTATGTACTAGTACATCGCGGATGCGCGCATTGTGACGAGAATGTTCACCAGCGACGACATGTAGGGAACAGCTCATCGACGTGCCTCGTTCACGAAGATGGCAGCGCCGCCCATGCCGCTTCCTATACACATGCTGGTGCAGAGGAATGGCGCGTTCCTGCGACGCAGTTCTGCAAGGCCGGTGACTATCTGACGAGTACCAGCTGGTGAAGATGTCAACACGTAGCCAACAATGAGTTGTTCACAGGACTCACTCATGCCCAATGGATGTGTCAACGCAATCGAGCCTCCGCTGTCGTGTCTGTGAGTAACACGCCCTTTGTCCAATCCTCGTGGAACTCACTTCGGGTTGATCTTCTCAATGGGCACCTGGAGCTGCTCCACACAATACGCGAATTGGGAGGCGAACGCCTCGTTGATCTGAAGCTACAGTTAGTATGGATGCCATCGCGGAAATGTAGTGAGAGTTTGACAAACCTCCCACACATCAATATCCTCTTTCGCCAGACCCGTCAGAGAGAGGACTTTCGGAATGGCAGCGACTGGCGCAATGCCCATATACCGCGGCTCTACACCTGCACCGGCCAAAGCAGTGAGTCCACAGGATGAGAGCGGAAACTTCGCGGCTAGGAAAACGTACCAACGAATGCACTAGCAACGTACTTGCCGGCGACGTCCCAGCCCTCCTGCTCTGCCCGCGCACGTGTAGTGAGTATACACAGCGCCGCACCGTCGCCCACGCCACTCGCATTTCCTGCGGTGGTTGACCCATCCTCTAGGAAGACGGGCTTGAGTTTCGCGAGCGATTCGAGAGTGACGCCAGGTCGGACGGTGTCATCCACCGAGATGACTGCACCACGAATCTCAACGGGCAGTATTTCCTCAGCAAAGATTCCCTCTGCGATCGACTACATGAATAACGTCATTTGCCTCGATGTTGGGACGTTGACCAGAACAGGGATTGCGCACCTTGGCAGCTCGTGTATGCGAGATGAGTGCGTACTCGTCTTGCTTCTCCCGAGAGACGTTATACGCCTTCGCGACGTTCTCGGATGTCCACCCCATTGGCTGCAGGCAAGCGTTTTAGAACAAAGTCCTCCCCGGCCGCATGTCAAGCACGTACCTGGACGCAATCGTGGGACTGAGGGTTCTGAGCAATTGCTGGAACGACCTCTGGTGTAGGACGTGGGCTGATAGTGTACGTCACAGCATATGAGTGGTCCCGCGTTGACCATGCAGAATCGATCCCGAACTCACTTCAGCGACATGCTCTCCACACCAACTGCCATGCCTAATCCAATCTGCCCGTGGCTGATCGAGCTGGCAATGTTGACAACTGATTGCAGTCCGGAAGAGCATAGCCTGTTCACGGTGGATATGGGCACGTCCACGGGTACTCCGGCAGCAATGGCAGCTGCTCTGGAGACATAGAGAGGAGATGGTGGATGACATGTTCCTGCAAGACTATGTCTGAATTCTCATCCTGGCTTGCGAGTAAGAGAGGCGAAGCGCACCCACGCAGATGTCCTCTAGCATGGCAGGGTTGAGCTTGGTCTTCTCAAAAGTGGCCTGATACCACGGTTAGCCCCAAGGTGTCGCTACACGACCAACTGGCATGGACGCACCCTGAAGAGTGCATGCAGCAGCTCATCTACCGGAACATCCTTCAATTGTCCCTTCTTGGCTCGTCCAAGAGCAGTCCGTTTCGCAAAAGTTATGACAACGTCGTCCGGTCGTTTGGTGAGGATATCCGCACGTCCCTTGACGAAGGTTGCATAACCGTGAGCGAGTCTGAGAGGCCGGGTGGCGCGTCGGGAAAGCAGTCTCGAGAGCATCGGTGGTGGCGACGAACAGAGGGCAATGCACCCAGGAGGCGCATGTCGGGATGCGTCGGGCGAGGGCGTATGTAAGGGCTTACTGGATTCCGACTGTCGTTCCCCACACTCGTCCAGCGGCCTCCACTCGCCAGTTTGTTCGCGCTAGATCCTGCCGCCCGATCACCATGACGCGGACACATGACCCGCGTCATCGTCTCACGGCGACGCGCCTCCAGGCCTCCTTGTCCGCTCACGATCACCTTGCATGAAGAGCACTACTACCACTCAGGCATTATGCTCTAACGGTGTGGGTAGAGAAGGTGCAGAACTTGGATCTATCCATCTGAGGAAGAGGCCAGCTGACAATCCGTGCAGAAATATTCATCCGTACCTTACTTCGCTATCCGCGTGCCGGTGCCATGCGGTCAGAAGCCTCTCGCGGACGGTTGTGTCGTGAATGGAGGATGCAAGTACATGTCGGACAAATCGAGGGGCATCTCCCGGGCCGTTCTCAGAATGTCTACGTAGAATGTGAGTACTTATCCGTTATCGAGTACTTAGCTCATCGACGCCATCTCTTTCGCCATCCCGTCGAGAAAGGCGCTAAGTCTGCTCCTTCTCTCAAACATGGTAGGGCTTCTATATCTCGTGGTCCGGACGAAGGCTTCTCGCGTATATAGCGGCCCGCAGGGGCATGCGTTGACTGTCAATTCGAGACTACGATGCACAAACGGTCGGCGGTTGCGTCTAATGACGTGACTGCTGAACACTCAGTATATGAGCGACGAAATCACTGAGAAGTCAAGGTCACTACCCATGGCACCCATCACTCAGCCACTCCGTGTAGTTACGCTGAGCTTCCTGCTCATCGCTGCTAATGCCGTCACCGTCAGCGAGTCAGCGAGCGCGTACACGCTTGCAAACGACCGCGTCTCCTTCAACGCTTTAAAGAAGAATGGTTACATTCAGCACCTCGCAATCGACCGTATATCGGTCTTAGGCACTCCATCTGGGAATGCGGGACAGTTATACACAGGTCAGCGGATGTGTTCTCGAGGGGGGTTTTCCAAGTGAATTTTTCTGACGGCACAGTACACTAGATTTCCCTTCGAAGGCCTTTGCGTTGACATCCAATCCGTCATTTGAGATAATCCAAGGAGACGATTTTCCGGGTCTTATAATAACTGACAACGATGCCGCCGGTTCTCTGTGAGTAAACTTGAAGGTGACCGATTGTCATGTCCTGATAACGTACCACACCACAGAGTGCAACGGTCGTGGTTTCTCCGAGATGGCGAGACAGGCCTCCACTCCTTTGTTCGGTTGGCATTTCAGAATGCCACCGCGGCTCCAAAAGGCGCGTTGGGCGAGGTCAGGACCATGTTCAGGCCCAATGGAGGACCATGGACGACGCTTGTGACCAACGCCGAACAATGGGTGCGCAGACAACGTATCGAGATGCCTGATACCAAAATAACCTCGCAACATCTAGGCCCCGATTCCTGGTGCTGAGGCTATTGCAAACCAGGTTCAGGTCCAGGATGCGTGAGTGGTGTGCGAACAGTTGAAGAGGTACAAGGCTCACGATGTGTTACAGGACTTGGTATCTAGGGCGGACACCAGATGATGCCTATGTGCAACAGGTAAACAGACCATTCACGCGAACAGTGTATGTCTGGTGCTCATCCTCATGTAGGAATCTGACTACTGGACCAAGGTGAGCCGAGCGTCAGTGAAGAAATTCAGAGGGTTTGACAGCGGTTTGCAGTACTCCTTCGCCGACAATCAGACGAACAAGGCACATGGCTTGTATGGACAAAGCTCCGATGGGACACCTATCGGCGCATGGTGGGTAGTCAACCAGAAGGACACATTCTTCGGCGGTCCTGTACGCGACGTCCGCCTAATCGAGAACAACAAAGCATTGACGCTGCTATCCAGTTTCACGTCGACCTCATGGTCGATGGAATCATCTACAACAAGCAGTCTACTAGGTTCGACCCATGCATTCGTGTGGCATTTGTAGTTCGCAACTAACGCTAGGGTTTATGTAGCCATGGCGGTGCTACGTACGTCACTTCCGTTATTCAGTCACCATTCTTCAGCTCATCGACATGACTGTAGGTCCCCGAACATCACGGATGGGTTTGACAGGACATTTGGCCCCCAGGTAATTCGAATGCACGATTTTACTACATTGAGCTCCTCACAATTCGCTACCTCAGTTCCTGTATCTCAACCGCGGCCAAGGCGCTAGGTATGCTTGCGGTATTGCCCTCGCAGACATACTTGTCTAACCATGCACCACTGGGGCCAAGTCTTCAAGACCTTCTGGCTGATGCAGAACAATACGCGGACCCGGCTTGGAATGCCGAGTTCTATGACAAGATTGCTCCTCATGTACGCTAATACTGACCTTTCATGGACGTAACGATTACGCTGATGTGTTATGCTATGAAATAGGTTGTCGGCTACGCACCCACCTCATCGCGTGGGTCATTTTCTGCTAACGTTCATGTTCCTCCCGGAGCGGAAGACGTGGTCGCCATCTTGAGCGCCAATGGGGTGCATTTCCAAGTCTGTTTCTTTCTCGTCTCGTGTGCCAGAGAACTATTCTGATCATACGACTTCGATCAAGGACAGCGCCAACGACCCTAGTGCATACCAGTACTGGCAGACTGACGTTCGCGATGGCGTAGTCAACATAGACAGGGTGAAGGAAGGGACGTACCGTTTGACGGTTGCCGCGAGTGGTGAGCCATTAGCTACGGGTTTCCCAAACGCTCGTATCCTCAAGTATTTTCTCTTCAGGTATCTTCGGAGACTACGTACAGGACGACATCGTTGTGCAAGCAGGAAAACAGACTTACATCAACGCTACCTGGGTTCCTGAGTCTGCTGGCACTGAGCTTTGGCGCATTGGCGTTCCGGACAAGAGTGCAGGTGGGGTGCAGTTTGTCCCATTCACGTCGAGAGCCTGACAGACTCTCCAACCCCCAACTCGCTCTCAGGCGAGTTCAAGAACGGTCTAGAACGCGACTTCACCCATCCGCGACAGCCTTCCAGTAAGCCTCCCTGCACGGCAGATGCTCTTGCTTGACCTGATGGCCAACAGAATACAGAATCTACTGGGGTGCCTGGGACTTCCCTAGCGAGTTTCCCGGCGGCGTCAACTTTACCATAGGGAAGAGCGTGGAGAGCCGTGACTGGGTAGGTGTCGTCTGCGCAGATGGCGCTATCTGCGCTCATAAATGCCTTGTCAAGAACTACGTCCATTGGTCTCAATATGGCCCGACCTACACAAGGAACGATACTGTCACCGGTGTGTGGATGTCGTTGCCTCCGCCGTTCATCGATTCTTACAGCTAGTCTGTAGACATTAATCGCTGGACGATCAACTTCCCCATCGGCGGGAACACAACGCCTCGGCTCACCGAGGATTCCGTGGCAACCCTGACCATACAGCTCGCAGCCGCCAAATCCACTGCTGGAAACACGGATGCGAATCAAGGTGCCTGGCCGACGTTCCCGGTACGCTCTCATTTCCCTCGATTGGGCCATATTCACGGAGTGGCTCATGCGCGCACTTCCCTAGATCAGCATCTACGTGAACGAGCAGGTTGCCCCACTGGTCTGGACCATACAAGCAAATGAAAGCAGTAGTTGCGGAGAGCGTTCAGGTACATGGACCATTTATGCATATGCAACCCTACACGACTCATTGCACCACGCATAGCCATCTCGTGCCACCTGCTCTCAAACAAGTTCCGTTTTCCCGGACGGTGGCTTCATGCAGGCAACAATCACCTTGATGTGCGTCTCCATTCCTATGTCATCCTCCCAGATTACTACTGAGTACTAAATACTCACCCGACGCAGTTGGCGTTGCCACACGCTGCACCCGTGGTGAGCCCGAGCTTCGGATGATAGCAATCTATGCATTCTAATCAGCAGATATTATGTCCAATACGATGCCCTGAGGCTCGAACTGCAGTCCTAGAGGACAACATGGGACAAGATGTGCAAGGTTTGATTGATGTGATGACGAGGCTATGTACAGATACAGCAGTATATGGGACAAGAACCCTATATGTATGGACAATTCCAGCAGATGCAGATAGCGAGATAGCAAGGTATACAGTACGACAAGACGACCGGAAACCGATGGTAAACAATCGGATACACGCCAAGAACGGAGTCACTCGGGAGATTATGACTTAATTTTTGCTGCGAAGTGTCGTCCAGCGTTGACTTCAAGCCGACGTCCTCTTGCGCTTCGAGGAGCGTTTGTTGTCGCTAACAGGAGACTCGACATAAGAAGCAACGCTTTCGCCGTCGTCATCGCCGGCGCAGGGTAGTGGAGGTTGCCCCGGGATGCGCTACCCAATATGTCAACACAGGGCCCAGAAAACAATATGCTCCAACGGACCTTGAAGGCGAACTTGCAGACTTTGTAGCCATGCCGGTTCAAACCCCTTTCCATCCAGGCCTGCATGCACAAGTGTTAGCATTGCTCATGCCATGGAAGCTATCCGTTCACCTTCTCGACCGTGTACAGGCCGTCGTACCTGTAGCCCTCCGAAGGAGCGTAGGGCGAATCCAACTTGTAGCCGCGAATCACTCTGACGGGATTCTTCGTCTCCGAAGAGTTCTGCCGTAACAGGTTCAATGGCGCGACTGAGCTTAAGGACTATGATACGTACAAGCAGCGCTTTGTTGAAGTTGTTCTCAAACGATTGGTGGCAGCTCTGAGGCGCTGTACGCAACTGGGTGGCACGAATAAGGCTGAGTCTCGGGTCGAGAAGGCACAACACTCACATTCTTCGGCTTGGCCTTTGTACCCTTTAGATCACGGCCGCCTGGCGAGGTGCGTTAGAACTCGTTCCCGTGAAATAAGTCTATAGCGAACCTGATCCAGTGAACGTGCTAGATTTGGGTCAATTACTATCCTTCGGATTAATCAGACGATAGATAACTCACAAGGCTTCTCCGAGGTCGACGTCATCCTCGTAACCACCAGAAAGCGCGATGGAGAAAGCCCCCATTTTGCCTGGCGAAATCCCAGCAACCCAAGGTCTGATAATGTATGAGTACAATCCTACTATAGGGCTTACGAAGACGACTCACGCGTGGATAGAGTCCTTGCTGCACGCCTCGCTGCTCTCCCGCTTCAGATACAGCTCTCTGCAGTAAAAGACAAGAACATACCGCGTCTCCCACCAGGATCCGATGGGAACACCAGGAATGGCACCATAGGTCTTCCTAATCAATCAAATGTCTACATGCTGCCGACAGCCAACCACAAGGAGGCCGCTCACGGATCGTATTTGCGAATGTTGATATCGCGAGGCGCCTTCTCCATCCCTGCGCGAGCACGGTCGGTGACGACGCGCGGAAGCTTGCGAGCGGCGAGGGCCGTGTTGTCACCGTCGTCCTTGTAGTTCAGTGACTTGCCCTTGTTCCTCGAGCTCCTGCGCACGGGGGACACGTTCCCATCGCCGTCCTCAACTTTGGACAGCTTCTGTGGACGCCCATCGGTCTCGTCTTCGCTCTCCGTGACGCTTTCGTGGCGCACGGCCCCGCGTTTCTTGGACTGGTCGGGCTTGGTCCGTTTCTTCGTCGCGGGCTTGAAGGCCTGTGGGGCGTTGCCGAGGCCAAGCGCCTCAAGCATCTGCCTGTTCTTCTCAATGTTTGCGAGACGCTGTACTTCGAAGTCGATGGCCATGATGTGATGTGGATTGGCGCGATGAGGAAAGGTGGTCAAGTCGCGTTTAGCGCCCAATCATTTAGCCGCATGTCAACTACTCTCTCACGTGACCGCGTCTACCACCAACTTCGGGTTCCATATCGAAAGCACAGGCCGGTCAACATTCGTCGTCGTAATGATGTGAGTGTAAGTACAATGAAGTGCGTCCTAACAGAGCAGATACATGAAGCATTCCCAGGAGTTCCGCCGCTTAGTACGAGCCAGACGGCGTGAACTCCTGGAAACCTAGAAAGTTGTGGCCGAGACCCGGCGGCGAGAATGGCCTGGCGTCGACACCTTCGTAAGTAGGGATCCGGAATGGATGCGCTTCAAACGGACTCGCGAGCGGAGACAACTGCTGCTCCGACAGAACCTGTGATAGCGGACTGCCATGCCCAAAGCTGGGACTCCCGATGATCGATGCATCCCTGCTGCCCCTCTCGTCGGGCCGTTCGTGCATGTACTCTACAGCGCAATGCATCAGCCATACTACGATGAACCAGGCAGTTGAGGTACATACTCCCAACAAACTTGCACTTGCCCTGCTTGCGGAATACACACTTCGGACCCTTTGGACAATAATGGTTCATGATGCAGTTCTCGCCAAGCGGGCATTTGTTTCCTGCGCCAACACATGTGAACACCATCGCCAGACATACAAGGAGTACATGGTCCAAGGCACATACCGTTGTTGATGGCAGGACACGGCCACTTCTTAGCGTTGACACGTAGTTCCCCCACTTGCTCGGGAGTCAGGGGATAGTTGTGCTCGTATTTGCAATGATCTCCGTTGTTGCACCGTGCTAGGTAGAAAAAGTTGCATGGAGGGGGTTTCTCTATAGGTATGTGAGTGAAGAGAACTGACATCACAGAGTCCACAACGTACGCTTGTGGAGAGGCTGTATGACAGTGACGTTCGTCCTGTGCATCAGTACAAATTCATGCACCATATGGTAGAAGACCTACCTGCTCGGGGTCAAGAGGCCGAACCTTCCTTACAGGCGTAGCAGGCTTTGTAATGTTGTTGGGGGTGCCCGCCTTTGATCTGTTACTGTCTTGAGCCTGCAGCTGAGGCTGTTTCGGCGGCTTAGGGGAGTTGGTTGCCGCAGCATTGGCCGCAGCAGCGGCAGCTTTCTGTTTGCCATTAGTCTGGAGCTTCTTCTGGATGAAGACGCCTTCAATATCGAGTTGGGGCAGGTTCAGGCTGTTGATCTCATGTGCGAGGTCTTTATAGCCTTTCAGTAGAACGACCTTGTCCAGCAAGCCCTCGTTCTGCAGCAAGTTCAGCGTCGAAGTGTACCCGTTGTCGTGTGCACCTGTTCGTCATGAGTACAAGCAACGACAGCAAGGCATACGTGATGGCTTACCGCCGAAGAACACTTTGGTCGTCTGAGGGAAACGAGTGAAGACTCGGAGATACTCTGTCCATGAAGCGTTAGCCACATTTGTGCACAAAGTTCAGAACAGCTCGAATACCTTTGATCTTCGAGTCCGCAGCCTCCTTGCCATTACCGACGTCGACAATGGAGAACAGTGGCGACGCTTGGTTGAACCCCAGCACGAACGCCTCGAATTCCTCCGGGGTGCATACGTGGTTGTTGGTCAGCGTTTCCACGAGACCGTTCTTGTTGCAATATATCGTCAACCAAAGTTGACCACGACTGGGTGCAGACGCGTCCGTGGGATCGACCGAGGCAAGGTAGTCGGTAAGACCCTTGGTGAGGAGCATAGCGGCCTGACGACCACCGAATTGGCCCTGCTTGATGAGGTCTGCCGAGAAGATGTTGCCATCACCGTCAATGAGACATAGGATCAAGGGGTTGTCTTCCTATATAGCCGGGTAGTGGTGTAGGGAGGCAGCAGAGGATGTAACATCGGATGTCGGTGCCGGAACGACTTGAATGGCAATGGACAAAGGACAGACGCACCTTCAGCGCCCCGATGTTTCGCTCCAGCTTGAGGACCGTCTTGTTGAGCACCTTTCTGTCGCCGTCTGCGGTTTTGAAGGCCTCTTTCCACACCAGCAGCTCCCGCTCGAGCTCCTCGACCCGTGCCTCAAGCTGCGCATTTTTGGTGAAGGTTCTCTCAAAGAGGGCTAATAGAACAGAGCAAACAGCACGCGCGGTCAGGGAAATGGAACGTGAGACACCAGAGAACGATAAGGGCGTACCAGTTTGGTCTTCGAGAAGTTGTTTCCTGCAGGATCAAAGGCGTGAGCACGAGAGCGACTAACTAGGAGAAGGAGCAGCCGCACCAGACCGAGAAGTCCGAGACTGTCGTTACGTTATCGTCATCCATGGCCTTCGGTCGGCCAGGGTTTAGGTTTAGATATGTTTGTTTAGTTTGTAGTGTGGGGGGAGTGCATGAACCCCGAGCGGCGAGCGAGCTTTAAGAGGGTGAGACTGACGCTGCGGCCGTGTAATACTCGCCAACACCACAATTGGATCGGGTAGGTGGATCTAGGCGCCCGCTTGCCGCACAAAAACACAGGATGATGCTCGGAGTCGATGACAACCTTCCGCGCATCGCTCTCAGCAAGTCGGCAGGGAGGCTCCCCGCGAAATACTATACCACCAAGGCAACCTTGCCATGACCTATGACAAGATGTCAAAAATACATGTACACGATCCCGGTGACGCTATAATACAATGCCAGGCAAACTACGTATGTAGAGCTCGTGTATGCGGGGTACCAGTACCTTCGCGCTTGCGATCTGCCCACCCTGCCAACTACGCCCTGTCCACCACATGCTGTGCTGTCCGCAAGAAGACGTCTCTTGCTTCACAACCTCCCATGTCGGCGGACGCAAGCTCCCTCCTCCGCGTCTTCTTCCACATTTTCCACACCCCCTCCAGGGCAGCACGGAGATCGGCTTCATCCTCATCTTCCTCACTGGGCGCACCGAGCGAGTCGATACCCATACCGACCAACGCAGACGGCATGCCGCGGGTACCGTCCATGAACGCTGAGAGCGCCGCGTTCTGAGTCAGCGGTTCGTTCACAGCTGTCGAAGCTGACATTCCTACGACGTCTGTTCCCTGGAGGCCAAGCGCGGGTGGAGACGACAGGTCTGAGTCGTCACTGCCCCCGATAGTTGGGGAACTCAAGTCTTCCTCGACGTCGAAAGACGCGCCCGGCGCAGGGCTTTCGGCTGGACTCTCCCGAGGAGAGATTGTGGACAGAAGATGCGCCAGCGCTCTCGGAGAAGCCGGGTCCCATCTCGAGTTGCTTCTAGGTCGAGGCATGATCGACGCGGGAATGGGCAGCGGCTCCGCATACGTATCCTCGGATGGAACGCGGACAGGGACGGGTAAGGGGACCGGAGAGTCGGTAATGTTGCTGTCTTCTTGCTGCATAGCGGGCAAGGCTTTACGGCGGCCTTGGGGCATCGGAGAAGGTATAGTAGAGTCCGCAGTGCCTGTAATGAGTGGGTGTGAGAACGGTTGTTAATGACGTTTGACTTAAGGCGGTCAAAGACCCCTGCACAGCTGGTCTGGCGGAGGAATGATCGACAGGAATTTCTGACTAACCTTGCACGGAGGCATACTGGGCCCAGTAAGCGTCTTCTGACGAAGCGGTTTCTTTCGCAGAGCTTGGAACTGCGTCGCCATAGAGGCTGTCGCCCATGTCCGTGGAGCCGTATGCATTCCAGTAGTCGTCGTCATCGCTGTCCTCCTGAAGATCGTTTGCTTCGAATGTGCGGGAGTATGATGAAGTGGAGAAGGGATGCAGGGACACCGGGTGAGGAGGCGGCGGCGGTACGAGCACGTCCTCAAGGTTGGGACGCGCACCCGGCGGGAAGGGCATTAAGTCCGTGTTATGATATTTCCACTCTCCAGCTTCGTCCCATTGTAGGATGATTCTCGGCCCTTCACCAGAATCATAGGAGAGGTCGACATGGGCGAAGAAGTCTTCACCATCAAATGAATACTGTATGGGATAGGCGGCGGGCTGATCGTCATCGACCGGTCGAGGACGAGATTCGAGGAGTTCGATGATCTGCTGCTTCTTCTCCGGGGAAGAAGGCCAGCATAGATACTCGTCTGGCTGCTCCGGGGTAAGGTGGAGGAAGTGGTGGCGTTGCAGAAGAGTTTTGGACACCAGATGCGGTGGTATGGGCTGAGTAAGCTGGGACGGGGGCGAGATATACTGAAGGAGAACGTGCACAACGTTCGGGGAAAGAGGTGAGGGCGACATGGGGAAAGGAGGGGAAGAGGACAGACTCACAGTACAGGAACCGACCAAGGTCAAGAGGGCCTAGGAAATACCCCGGAATGCGGGGTCGCGCCGTCCGCACCGGCGACAAGTCTGCCCAGCCATCAGCTAGACGCTCATAGCACCTGCGCCGTGTGCGGCGTCGGGAATTGCCGCCAAACCTCCCTCACCACGACCATTCAACGCCAGTCGACGCCTGCAAGTAGACTCAGTCGAGCTCGTACGGGCACGCCTGCCATCTCTCCTTCGCTCTCGACCTCTCCACGACATCATGCGTTGCGCATACATCTTGGCCTGCCTCCTTCTTCCTCTCCTTGCCGTTGCCCAAGTGCGTACATCCGCATCGCACTCTCACGTCTCTCGCTAACTCCGCACTGTCTCCCTTTTATAGGACACCACAACCGCAAATGGTGGCAATGGTGGCAATGGTGGTAACGGCGGGAACGGAGGAACTGGGGGAAGCGGAGGGAACGGAGGTCCCACTAATTCTCCTGCTACAACGGGCGGTGGTAACGACAATCCTCAATCCTCCTCCGGCTCTGGCAATGGCAACGGCAACACCGGTAGTGCCACTGGTTCACCCTCCCCATCCATCACAGTCATTACCAACATATTTACGACCTCCACTCTTGGTCGCGATCGCGTTTTCACTCCCGTAACATCCACCGTCCTTCGCACAAGCACGATCAATCCTCCGGGAGGAACGACTGGTGGTGGCCAAGGGAACCAGCCCAGCAAGACTTCGTCCTCTCTTCCCCCTCCAACTACCGCACCTGCGAGCATAGATGGCGGAGGAACTGCCCTGCGTGGTGGTGCACCGGTTCCGGGAGCGACCGCTCCAGGCGGCGTATATGGTCCGGACGATGATTATATCGCCGCCGCTCTGGCGCACCACGCCAACCTCATGTTCGTCGGAATCACAGGTGTTGCTGCAGGTGCGGCTTTGTTGGTGTTGTAGCCTGCGGGTATTCTTGGTGGATTTTGTGGTGGATCGCATCGTACTCTCGCATCGTCATTCGCATGGACAATTTGTATGACCCTCACGGACATCACCGCTACTTACTGTATGTGCGCACTTGGACTGCAGCCTGGATGTGTGCGGTAGTTCTTGTGCTCTCGCATGTCCTCGCTCTTCGTTCGCATTCTTTCTTTACATCCAAACATAGATCGCGTTAATGATTCTGTCAACGGTTGAGATCTTGATCTTGGGACGGCTACGTAGACTCGGAGTCGACGCTAGCGGCCTTGGCAGGCTATCCCAAAAGGTGTCCGTGAGACTCGGAGAAGACTTCTCGATCGATGTACATGTACAGATCCTCCATCCACCTCTGCCGTTCTCTTAGCTCTTGCTCTCTAACCGTTTCGTCTCACCGAGTGCGATCAGCAACTGTAACCACCAAGTCGCTGTACCTCAGGCTTATGTCGACAGAAGAACACCCAACCAAGAAGCTGAAGATGGACTCCACTAAGGTTCGCAAGGACACACTTCTTCAGCATGAGTAGATGGATGACGCTTCCTTCGTGTAGGTCATTGGGACGCACAACGGCACATTCCACTGCGACGAGGCTCTTGCGGTCTTCCTCCTGAAGAGGACAATTGCCTACGCAGACGCAGGTGCCTACTTGTCTGCAACACACCTTCACTTTTCCCTTACCACCCCCCACCACAGGACTGAAGCGGAGTCGTGACCCCGCTATCTTGAACACCTGTGACATCGTAGTTGATGTCGGTGGGGTGTATGACGAAACGACGCAACGGTTCGACCATCACCAGAGGGGATTCACGGAGGTGTTTGGCCACGGTTTTGACACGAAGTTGTCTTCTGCTGGACTGGTCTACAAGTGAGTACACTGTGGTTCAATCCGACCTTTACACCCTTTCCATTCCCATGCATGAAAGCAAGACCGTGACCTGACCCGTTGCGCCTTGTATCACTTCAGGCACTTCGGCAAGGAAATAATCGCAAACCGCCTGCAGGTTCGCCAGGATGACCCAAAGGTCGACACTTTGTGGTTGAAGTTGTACAAGGAATTCATCGAGGCCATCGACGGCATTGACAACGGCGTCAACCAGTATCCAACCGATTTGAAGCCAAAGTACAGAGTCAGGACGGACGTGTCTGCCCGCGTTGGGTATCTCAACCCTGCTTGGAACGAGCCTGCTGACGCACAAACTGTCGATGTGAGTTCTCCCTTCTTCTATGTTGTTGTGATTCGTGTACTCAACGGAATATGATGTACAGGCCAAGTTCCTACAGGCTTCTGCCCTGGTCGGGACGGAATTTTTGGACAGGCTCGACTACTATGCAAACGCCTGGCTCCCGGCGCGTGACCTGGTAGTCGCCGCTCTTGAGAAGCGCAAGCAAGTGGACGAGCAAGGCCGCATCATTCTGTTCGAACAGTTCGCCCCTTGGAAGGTACGACGAGCACTCATACATCTGTCACGTTGTGGATCACTCATTTGCCTTGCAGGAGCACCTCTTCGAGCTCGAGAGCGCCCTTGGCATCCCCGAGGCCGAGAAGCCGCTCTACGTCCTCTACCCGGATGAGTTCGGGGGCAACTGGCGCATTCAGGCTGTGCCCATCGCACCGGAGAGTTTTGAGAGCAGGAAGGCTTTGCCGGAGCAATGGCGTGGAGTTCGTGACGACGACCTCTCGAAGCTCTCGGGGGTCGACGGCTGCATCTTCGTCCACGCCAGCGGATTCATCGGCGGTATGTCTGATATTTCCTTCTGCTCTCTTCGGGAACACGATTTACAGCGTAATCGCAGGCAACAAGACCAAGGAAGGCGTTTTGAAGATGGCAAACCTGGCACTCGATATGTAAGGAACGATGGGACGAGAGCTGGAGTGGAGAAAGTCAAGCGAGTCAATTAGCCTCGGAACAGCTTCATACAGAAGCTTCAGACGAGTATCGTCTGTGAGTGCTCCTACGAGCACTCTGCATCGCCGCATCGGCGACGACATCATGTCGATGTCCAGTACTCTTGAGAGTACTGTTGACCCATGCTACCGGGCCGGTATGCAACCGGCGGGAGCCGCTGGTTGTGGCGTTCATGTGGCTTCATGCACCCGAGTGTACGATACTTGTTGTAGTCTGCACCATATCTCAACCATGTCATCGCTGTCGCCCAAACCTAGAGTGCTTCTGACTGCAAGTACATTTACTCCCTGTGGTCCTCGTGCAACTACGATTTACTGAGGCGTCGGGCGTTGAAGAACGACGATGGCCCGCCTGGCCATGAGTCTCCCTACATCTATGGACTGTACCGGCATCTCACTGAAGATCTTGGTAACAACCTCGTAACTCGGAGGAGATGAGGGAATTGATTGGATTGGTCGCAGGCTGGGATGTCAAGGTTGTCATTCCCAGCTCGCAGAAGTCATGGATCGGTACGTGCCGTAACACTTCATTTCGCTGAGCTTGAGCTTGAATGCGACATGGATGCCCTGCAGGGAAAGCGTATCACATCAAGGACATCGTCAATGGACGGTACTACTATCCCAGAGATCCAGGCGCGTGCTACCGCTTCTTCCACGGGGAATGCGCTCATTCATGGCTCAGCATAGACGGTCAGGGCGAGACGTCCGAGAGTTCACGTCCGTTGAGGGACGGGGAGGTCGCTGAATGGGTTCTCCTAGATGGGGTGAGTGATCCAATACCATGTGTCCCATAGCCAACATGGATTGAAAAAGGGAAGACACCGGCTACATGCGCAAATATCGGCCTGCATAACCTCTTCAACGGCGAGATTGACCTTTTGGTTCGTGCTCAATAGAGGTCGCACTCTCGGTGCCCCAACAGGTGACCTCTGCGCCCACAGATATCAGGGCCTAATCTCGGCCGCAACAGCTCCGGTGAGCCATTGAGCTTCGCGTTCCTCCCCGCCTACACCAGTACTGATACTGAACGCTGCCCCTGTCCCCAGCCGCATTCGCATTGTCCTCCGGAACGATCGGCGCCGCGCTCTCCTCCTCGCTCTCCAAAGTGCGCTCCATCGCGCTCTCCTACGGAACCGTCACGCACCCTACCCCCACGAGCCTCTTCGAGCCTGCACACCGGCTCGCGGCGCAGATCATCGCCCACCTCTGGCGCAACTGGGGGCTCGACGACGGCGGCCTGCGCCACGGCGAGGTCGACCTGTACAACGTGAACGTGCCGATGATCGACGGCCTCCTCAGTGCCGAGGGCCTGCCCATCTGCTGGACGCGCATCTGGCGCAACTCTTACGGCCGCCTGTTCAAGGCCCACGAGGAGCGCGACCCTGCCGCGCGCAGGACGATCTCCGCGGCGGGCCCGGACTCTCTCACCGAGCGCGGCCTTACGAATGAGCCCGGACGCGAAGGCGCGGAGGGGGAGCAGGTGACGAAGGAGGACGTCGGCCGGCTCGTGTTCAAGTTTGCGCCGGACATGAGAGACTTGATCAATCCGGCGAGTGTGCCGGTTGGGACAGACGGGTGGGCGATCGGGAAGGGCTGGGTCAGCGTCACGCCCATGCGTGCGACGTTTGCGGAGCCAGTGGACTGGAATGTCGAGACCGAAGAGGAGATCGAAACGAAGGTGTGGAAGATGAAGCTGTGAAAGACAGCTGTCCTGTCCTGCAAGGCCGCCGTGCTGTCATGTGCATGTCGAATGTTGAGACCGATCTAGTCGCAGCGCAACGGGGAGAATGTTGTACAGCATCTATTCGTGAAAGCGTCCGTGATAATACATCTCGACGTCGAGCAGTGTTCGTGACCACATCATGAGTTGGAACGTATGGCCTCTAGGTGCGTGTGCGGTAGAGGTACGGAGTCGTGTCGAGAGAGATAAAGTCACGAACTCGGAACTTGTCCGGTCAGTGTCATGGGGCGTGTGCGCAGCAGCTACCCTATAGGATGAAAAGTACGAGGATGGGAAGGGCAGCTCCCAGGAGGAGCAACTGGCGCAGAGCCGGGATACGAAGGTCCCTGCTGGCGTTCCCGGTAGCAAGACCCAACAGGGTTTGCTTCCGGTACACCTTCATCGTGTTGATGCTCCACGACGCATTCTGCGGGATCACAGGGCAGTCAGGTGTGTCTTCATGTGCACACGACGAGAGCGGACGTACGACAAAGTTCCCCGGATCTCTGAGGCGTTCGCTGCATGTGCCAGGGCATCCCGACGTGGCGTAGGAGTTACCTGCCCAATCACCTGCGCAGCGCCAAAGACGATATCAGTTGACACTCGCGAGGAACCTTTTTGACTTCTTTTGCCTCACCGCAGAAGGTTATGTCTGTTGAATCACCGATCAGCCGTCGGCGCGAAACTCCACGGGCGCGAAGTTTGCTCACCGAAGATAATGGAGTGGTTCACGAAGTTTGCGATCGGGTCACAGCCGCTCGGATCCAGGACTGCGACGGGCGTGCCCCACGTCGAAGGCTCAGGGTGTCCGTTGATGATGTCTTTGGGTACCGTCGCGCGATAGAAGGACCCTGGGCGCGGTTCGCTTCAGCCTAATGAGGAACGGAAAAGATCCGCGGTACTCACAGACGGCAATGCCTTCGCTGTCCCACTTCATGGCGAACACACCGCCGCCCTGGGCATCGAAGATTGGGCCATAGGACGCGCGACTCCATTCGGTCACGCCACAACCGGCATTGTAGTTGATCAGGCCGTTGCACTCGAGGTTCGGTTCGCCCTCGGGCCCTAGCTGTGCGGGAACCATGAGGATCAGATGATGCGCACGGCGAGAGTGACTTACGACTAGACTACCGGTGAAGCTCATGTTGGGATTGAGGGTGCATCCTGTAAGTATATATGTTAGGAAACGGGGTACCTCTTGCCGACGCGCACTTACCTGGTCCGGTGTGCCATGCGACTTGGTTGTGCGAGTTGTCGTGCACACCCTCGATGATGTCAATCTCACCGGCCTGGGAGACACGACGTCAAGGCAAAGCGATACAGACGTTGCTAGCTACAGCTACTCACGTAGGGCCATTGGCCGGCACCCAATGTCCACCAAGCGGGCCAGACAGCTTGCGCGTCAAGTCAGGTCATAGGGCAATGCATGGATGGAGGTCTTGCTTACCGCAACCCCAAGGAATGTGGTCGAGATCCAGGATGAACAGACCTGTTCTATGCCTGAGGATCGCTGCTGTCCGGTAGAATAGCTCACGAGCTTACCGGTGTTGTACTGCTTCCGGCTGGAGATGCGAACACTGAAGGCATCCACTCTGTTAACATACGTACAGAATACAGGTACATCTCATGAACGGACCTGTTACGGTACACGCCATCTTCTAGCCAAGTATAGTCATCACCTTTCATGACGACCTTGCCCTCGTCCGTCACATAGGCGAGGTTTTTGGCAAACGCAGTCTCTCGATCGGTGTAGCTGGGGTAGAACACGACATAATTGAGCAGGATGTAACCTGGAAGTTGCGGCGGATACCGACTTGACTCTTCCACTGATACATAGCAAGATGATGAGGGCACGGAAAAAATGAAAGGACAAAGCAGGACGCACTTTGTGGGATCATCTCCAACGAAGAAGTCGAAGGTGCTGCCAGTGTGGATGCCCCCATTAGTCGACGCCACTTAACGCAGTGCTGCCACACGCACTCGAAGAATGTATCCCCCTCATAGGTGTCCTCGATCGTCCATATGAAGGTTGACCCGTTCGAGCTCGTCTGCAGGATCGCCCGCTTGTCCAGTGAGACTGCTTGCGACACTCCGACACTTTGCAGGAGCAGCAGGAGGCCCGCGTGGGCAGAGGAAAGCCCGACGAGCGAGCGCGAGGGTCCTGGGGACAGTCTAGCAGCAGAAAGCAAGGAAAGAAGCGTCAAAGGAAGGGCAGAAAGCATTACGACCTGGTAAGAGGGAAAAGGCTTCGTCGGAATAGCCGGAGTGACGACAGCGCGGCTTATATGGCTGGAACAGCAGAGAAGCTCCGTGGATCCGGGAAATGAAAGCCAGCTATTATGAGCGTAGCTGGATTCCTGGTGCGTGTCGTTCTATAGCCAAGGCGATAAGCATGCGCTACAGCCTCCGTCACGGTCGCCGAGAGAGCGCAGGGAGCAAGGGGATCGTCGGGAAGCGAGACGATGACGGCCGTCGTCAGACTCAGACACGAGAGAACCAGAACAAGCTCGAGCTCGGACTTCGGGACAAGAGCCGCGCAGCCCAAGATGCCCCAAGCACTCGAGCAGCGTGATCGTGGAGGTCTTCGCCCCCATCCAGCGCCGCAGTTGCCCAGCTCCACCCAGTCGCTGCAACGTGCTTGCCTCATGCTCGTCCTCTTCTCTCAAACAGGGCACAACTTGCCTTCCAGCGCACCGCTCAGTGTTCTGCGCTTACAACCCGTCGCACTTACTCCGGTAAATCGCACTACGATGACCCACACGACCCGATTGAGCGCAGTAATTGCAGGAGGAAAACAACCTCTTTTGGGCAAGCTGCAGTGAGACATACATCCATAGCGAGCATGAGAGGACATGATGGCGCAGTGATATCGTGGTGGTGTAGTACGAAACAAGTGCATGGAAAAACAAGTACAATCGCAGATCACCGGTAGCGGCGCAGGCTGAGGGTGTTGTGCTTCTTCCAGGTCGACCAGCCCGGAGTGTGGTTGTAGCGGTGACCCTTGCCAAGACCACGGTTCTGCGGACAACCGCACTCAGCCAATGTGAAATTGTGCGAATCGAAATCAATCTCACCTGCTTGCCCACAGAGGTGAGGCCACGAGCCTCGCGGCGCTTGTGCACGGGCTTCGTGATCCAGTTGATCCTGGGGTCACGGCGGATCTACGTGTGCAGTTTAGCACAGTTACAGAAACACGAAACATTGTACTCACAGCCTTGTGGTTGGGGTCGACGAGGATAACCTCGTAGTACTTGTACACGCCGTCCTGGTTGACCCAGTACGAGTTCAGGACGCGCAAGTTTCCGCACCGTCTGCCAACGCGCTCCTCCGCAACGCTCCTCAAGCCACGCTGGGGCTTGAGCTGGGTGACACCCTGACGAACGGGCTTGCCGTAGGTGGCACCTATTCGCGGCTTAGGATGGTTCGGTGAAGATAAAATCGCAGTGCGTACCCTTGGGGACGTGCTTCTTGCGGTTACCGCGGCGAACGCGGACGCGGTAGATAACGTAGCCCTGCTTAGCCTTGTAGCCAAGACGGCGAGCCTTGTCGGGGCGAGAAGGGCGGGAGGCACGGTGAATGACGTTCAACTGGCGGTACTCCCAGCACCTGCATTGTCGACTGAGGACTCCTGACGCTCCTCGCACCAACATGTGTTGTACGCACCGAACACGCAGAAGGAAGCGGAGGACATCCGACTGCTTCTTTTTGTACAGCTCGCCGATATACTTGTAGGCTCCCATCTTGCGGGCTAGAGGGGAGGCGAAGTTAGGATCACTGTCAAACGGAAGGACATCCAGATGCTAAGTCGTCCATCCACCCTCTTCCAGCCATTCCTTCGCTACCGCCGCGAGACAGCAGCATCTAGGGCATCATCTGGACCATCTGGCATGGATTCGGTGACTCACCTCTTGTGTCTTGAGGTTTGGCGGGGGTCGTCGAGCTGTTGTGTACCGTGGCAGGCAACCGCTCAATCTCTGTTGCTCGGCGTTCTCCGGAATGGTCACGTGAACGGATTGGATGCTTAGACTCGCGTCGCGTCGCGACGCGTCCGACTCGTCTCTTCCTCCCTCCAGCCCTCTCGCGGACGATATGCCGCTTATTCGCGAGCATGAGTGTGCAAACTGTCGGACGACGCATAGCCCACAAACTATCAAGATATGCAGCGGGGTACGTGAACAGGGCCCTCCAAGAAGACGAAACCCCCTGACGCCCGGCGTCGAATGACCAATATAGTGCAAAGTAATGGGCTACTGTTCAAAGGAGGTCAGTGTGTGCTCTGGTAGTGGTATTGAAAGCTCATGTGTATGTGTGCTGCCATGATCATGTAGTGCCAGAGGGCCGATTGGTGAGCGTCGCCGTGCAAGCGTACTGAGACGGAGACGCTCATGTACCCTCAGGAAGCACCACAAGACCATATGCACAAAGTCGACGACCGGCACAGTTGCTCCCTCACGCCCGCCCTCGATTAAGCTCGCAGAGAAGCTCATGGCAGACGAAGAGCTTATGGGTTACGTCGACAGCATCCTCGTCAAAGCCCTTGATCTCGAGCACCACCCCGAGAACGCCGACAAGTACGCCGTCGTGCTCTCGTGCCACGTCGAGTCCACGGACACCAGGCTCGCGGCGGAGCGCATCAGGTACTTCATGAGCGGGATGGAGCCGCCCCCACTTCCCGTCAAGATGCCGAAGCTGTTCCAGATCAACAAGAAGTACTCGCTCCTCGCGAGCGACAGCGTGCCCGCCGAGTTCAACGAGGCCACTGAGAGGCAGCGTGCCATATTACATCGCCAGGGACTTCTCAAACCCGGAAGCAAGGAGTACCTCATCCGGGCCATGTTCGTCACTCCGGACTCGGAGTGGGCGGTATGCTATTGTCACCGCGTGGTCAACCAGCCCATGATCGACGAAGTGGCGGAGATGAAGAAACCTGAGGACTTCGTGGACGACGACGAGAGCATTGCAGGCGGGCCAATTGGCACCCATGACCTCATCAAGTGAGTAGTATCTGTAGGCATATATGCATGTCTCATCCTAACGGACTTGGGCAATTCAGGCTGTTCGATCTCCGTGTCTATCTGGACCCGGAGATGAACAAGAAGATGACGGTCGTAAGTCCCTTGTCTCATTTCACTTCGTCGCTCAAGTACAAGCATTAACTGGTTACAGATGGTACCGCCTTGATACTCAATTCCATCTACTCTTGATCTAGCACAGTAATGCTCCTATTCGCGCATATTACTCTTCTTGCCAGTAATGTCTACTATATGCATCGTCCTCACATCCCGTGTACCTCACGGTTGTACGATTAAGTCATAAATAATATCGTGATGTACTAACGTAGGTCGTACCGTTACATGCAGGTCGTTAAGCTATGTTGCGTTCAGTATCCAGTAAAGTTTCCACTCCCTCCACCCCTCTCCTCCTTCGACCTCAGCCTGTACCACGCCGTGCCCATAAACAGCACCCACGCAAACCCAATCATCGCACCAGACAGCACCGCAAACACCTCTCCCCGCCTCACCTCCGCCTTCGTCCGGAGCACCTTGACCTTCGCAGCCGAAGGATCAGGCGTCTCCGAAACGACGGCCTCGACGAGGTACCGGCTCCCGCGTACAGTCGACGCACGCGAACCATTCCCAAGCAGCGGGATGCTCTGCTCGCGACTCGAGACCGACGCCCGGCCAGCGTGCCGTCCCAGGCTGCTGAATCTGCGAGGATGCACGTCGCTCGAGGAAGGCTCTGCCTGCCAGCGATCTTCGCCAGCAGCGGGGTCCTTCGCCGCACGCGAGTCCTCCTCATCCGAATTGTCGTCGACGGACTGGGGGAGAAGGGCGCTCAGGCGCCGCGCGGCAGTTTGCTTCTGCTTGCGATCGAGGTGCGCGAGACCGAGAATGGCTAGGATCTCTAGGATGTTGAAGAAGACGAAGGCGTTGAGCAGGTACTGCACGTCCCTTGCGTCGCCGTCTGTGGGGGACACCAGCTTATGCGTTGGTTTCTTACTCTTGATATCTAGCGCGAGACCAGCGAGGGTTTGGAATATCGTCGAGCCCGTCTGCTCCAGCTATAACAAGGAGGGGGGGTGAGTTGAGAGGCACGGGAGAGATTACATGCAACGTACCGCCTTGTGCGCACCAAGCGTCGTGGAGACGTACTTGAGCGGAACGATGCGTGGCACAATCACTACCAAAAGCACTGCGCGAACGGCACGTGAGCTCCTGGCTACATTCGAATGGGAGCTCGTGCGTACGTGGTGAGAAACCGTGGCCCAAGGCAAAGGAGACAATGGCAGGCATCGGGGTCTGCGTCCACTTCGGAGGCGCAGCGAGCCAAAGATAGCAACCAAGTGTCAGGGCTCCGGACACCAGGAGCAGCCTCATGACGATATTGCGTTTCTTCACTCGGTCCACGATGAGCCCGGTCTGTGCAAATCCATGTTTCAGCGATCGGTCCCGAGTAACACAGGGGAAGGAGCATACAACGGGATATAGTATCACACTCCCGGCAAGGAGATACGAGGCCTTCAGACTTGCCTCCGCCTCGGGGAGGTCAAACCGGCGTTGCAGTACGTTCCTGTGCCAATTGAGGTTATTCGTGGCCGCAACCCCTTGTCCCCACCATTTACTCACGCTGCTAGGTGGGTGAAAGGTGACCAGATTGATCCACAGAGAACGTTCAATCCTATGTAGCTGGGAGGCTCGTCAACATCGTGATGATAGGAGATTGGATGAGTAATACATACGCCCAGAATACGTCGCCGAGCTTGGTGATGTCTCTAAGATACACCATGCGCTTCTTCGCGACCTCTTTCAATGCCTCGGCTTCGGAGGATATGCCGGTGGAAGAGGCGGCCCGCGAATGGGCCTCCGCGTGAATCTCCGAAGGCTCCAGCTCCGTACCGGACTCGCGAACGAGCCATTTCGATGCGAACAGGTAGACAAGGTTGATGGTGAACGAGAACGCAGTCAAGAGCGTCGAGGCGTAGAACGGTGCGTGCGGCCCGAAGCGTTCGGAGAGCGGGTAAGAGGTCAGAGCAGAGACGAAGGATGCACCCTTGCCTGCGACGAGACCGAGCGCGAGAGAGACCCCTAGTCCGTGTGACTTGAAGAACCGGACGATGATCGTTTCTTGAACTACGGCAAGTGGGCTCACTCCGAGGCCGAACACGAACATTCCCAGTGCCATGATTCGAACACTGTTCGAGAGGTGTCCGATGAGGAGACATGCTTGCCCTGAGCACAGCGGAGTAAGCTCGCGGGTACGGTGAATACAGTGTGGACGTACGCACCCAGAAAGATGACGCCTGTAGCGAGAATGCTTGTGAACGTCGTTCCCATGTGGCTCGCGAGCACACCGCCGAGGAGCGGGGTCCATGTGCTGTTGAGGGAGAATGCAGAGATGAGGAGCGAGAACTCGGTGTTGTTCGTGCCCATCTCGCGCGCGAGACGGGACTTCAGGGGACCTAAGATATACGACGCACTGTAGACCAGTTGAGGGGCGGGAGCAAGCACGAGTAGCAGATGGACGCACTAATGACTGCCTATGCTCAGGGAACATGCGCAGAGCAGCGCCAGTGACCGAATGAAATACGCTCTTGCCGGTGAGGGTCGGAGACGACCCTCGTTCAAGAGCGCATCCTCCATCGTGTGGTCGCGTGCCTCGTCTTCTATCACATATTGCTGGTCCCTGTCCCTCTGGTCCATGTCGCTGAGTAGGGGGGTCTGCACAGGAAGGTCAGAAGAGGACATGATGGAGGCCGCTCAGGCTGGTAGGGCGAGGAGGACGAGAGACGGCGGGACCCGCGCGGAGGTGCAGTGTTTTGGGTTATAGAGGAAGGGCTCGGCCGAAGGGAATTGAGGAGATAGTAGATGAGGCAAGGCAAGCTAGTTGAGTTGCTAGAGGGAAGGAGCCGGTGGGGCGAAGCTCGGGTCAATCTTATCAGATAAAAACGCTGACTACGTATGATCGAAGATCGGACCGGGATCACCTGCGTCTAAGTCCGTCGCCTCTCCGACGTAAGTACCTGGCTTGCTCTGGACCCATGCCATGATCACCCTACCAACCAACCTATCGCAGTGAACATGACACGGCTCTGTGCCTCAGTTGACACACAGCTGCACTGAACACGACGATACCTTGTGCATGCTCTGTGACGACCATGTGTATGGGAAAGAAAACGTGGATGCAATTGAAGAGTGACAAGCCCAGCTCTTCACTGAAATGTCCCAGGTGCGTATAGTGCATCCATATATACTACGTCCACACGAGTCCCTCCCAAGCTCGTCCTGCCCTGGCTACACGAATGTGCGCGAGTCTCTGATGAATCTCCTCTTTCCCAGGCCTGTGCGCATCCACAGCAAGGTTGCAACGAGGGTGACGCAACAGAGACTGAACTCTGTCCAACCCAACGCCTCGACGGTCAACGTCTGGCGGCAGCTGATGCCATTGTCCTTGGTCAATTCCTCCGGAAGGAAGAACATTGCGAACTTGACCCACCGGGAGATGGGTGGACGTCCTGCACAATTGCCGCCCGTCCGAGCTTTGTGTATGAGCCCTGCGCCCACACCCTGTGGCCATCGGTCCAGTGCTGCCCTCGCTTGATCAACGAGGAGGCTTACCCATAACACCGAGGTCAGAAGGAGCCATATGATGGAGCTGGCGACCTCCGCGAGGAGGTGTACGGCGCCGTCGACGATCCAGAGGACGTATGCGGTCGAGAAGAGCAATGTCCAGGCCGAGGAGAAGCAGAGCAGGATCAAGCTGTCATGCAAATGGGTGTCCGTCAGACGGGGGCGACAGTTTGAGCGACTGGGGACGGACAGCGAGTGGAAGCTTGGGCTGGCCCAAGACCGTGCTTCGTTTCCTGCGCTGATGAGGAACGCGGTGAGACCGAGCTCGGCGGCGGCCGTGAGGGTCATGAGGGTGAACAGGAAAGGATGGTAGTCGGCACGCATCGCTGGTCGACGCTGTCGCATTGCGGATGGCGAGACTGTGACTGGATGGGGTTGTGGCTACGGTGGTGGAGCATGCTTGCGCCAGGCAGGCGATATATACGCTGCGCGGCGTCGTGCATAGTGGGTGCGACGCGAGGCAGGCTGTGTGCACGCGGAGAACATGCGTGCATGAAAGGACTACGATCTACAACGGGACGCGTTTGGAGAGCTCTATCCTGCTCTATCGTCGTTCGCCGCGTCTTCTAGATCGGGGATTGGCGCAGAAGAGGTCTGTGATGACTGTAAATGTGTGTGTCATTGTGGCGTTTGATTATGATTAGCTTCTGCGCTTGGCCGGTCGACAGGCTGGGCCTTGCTCCGTGTTCGGGGGATCGCCGGGCATCGATGGGATGGCAAAGACGAGCAAGGCGGGTGTCTTGCCTGAGAGCAGAGCGAGTGGGAGAGAACGCATACATACTCATAGCAAGGGAGAACAAGGGGGTCACATGACAGAGGGAGTGCCGGGTGGTGGTGGGCGGGCGTGTGGGAGTGCGGATGATTGGGCCGGGGAGAGGCCGGGATGGTCGCGGTGGAGGCGTTGGCAGGAGCTGGTTGGCATTCGTTGCGACTCGCGTCGGATTCCTCTCGCGACGGGCGCACCCTCGGCGCACGTCCAGCCCTCTCGTTCTCGCGCGAGCCCAGTCCTCTCTTGACTCGCGTCCCCGTCGTCCTCTCCGTCCCGCCCCTCGTTCTCATCTTTCCTCGGCCAGGGCTGGGCTGATGAATGGTATTTCCGTCGTTCTGCACGAGACACCTATGAGCGACGCCACCACCGCCTCATCATGACTCCCAAAAGCCCCCCTATGGACCTGCCGAAAATCCCTTCCCTCCCCCCGATCCAGATGCCCGACACGAACCTCTTCAGCCAGAAGTCCCAGAAGACGGCCGATTCTGCCTCCTCTCGTCCCTCTTCCTCCTCGCCCTATACCTCCCAGGACGCCTTCTTGACCGCTCACACGTCCTTGTCTCCGGATCAGCCCAGCTCGTCTTCTGGCAATGGCTCTCCTGTCTACTTGTATCCTCCCGTCCCGCCTGCCATGAACACCCCAACTGGCCTCAGGAAGTCCATCTCGGTTGATTCCTTCGTCAACTACAAACACCCCGGTATGGCGGCCGCACGTCCCAATCCTCCCAGCCCCCTTTCCGCCGACTTCCGCCCTTCCCAGGCCGATACCGACCGTCCTCCTCCCCCCTCCTCTCGCCAATCCGACGCCCCAACGTCCACCTTCCGCCCCCCTTGGGCCGACCGCGATAAGCGTGCGACTGCCTACTCATCATCCCGTAGCCGCGGTACCAGCATCAGCACGACTACCGACGACC
Source organism: Earliella scabrosa (assembly GCA_022605405.1). Taxonomy (NCBI): domain Eukaryota; kingdom Fungi; phylum Basidiomycota; class Agaricomycetes; order Polyporales; family Polyporaceae; genus Earliella; species Earliella scabrosa. The sequence continues at coordinate 481,451 of JABYQQ010000003.1, read as the reverse complement.
GCGACCCCAGCTTCTTGGACGAATCTGATCACGAACGCGCCGAAGACCTGGCCCGCCGCACGCGCAAAAGCAAACAATCACGACACTCTGTGCGGCCAGGCGAGCTGCCTATGCCATCTCGCCTCCACCCAAAGGGCTCCGCCCCCTCGATGCAGACTCCGCGACCCACACCGCCCATCTCGCCCACTAGGAGCAGCAGTCTGAACCTCAGGGGTGTCAAACAGAAGCCCGTCGTAGTCAACCCCCATCTACCGGAGGTGAGCGATGTTTCTGCCATCTCGTCAATCCGTCTCTCACCACTCAGATCCAGTCGGCGCCCGAGATTACCCTTCTGGTAGTTGGACCTCATGGTTGCGGCAAATCCGCCGTCATTCAAAAGGGACTCAAGTATACGGGGCTGGGTAAGCCCGAGGAGCTGACGGTCGAGTGCAATGGAGGCAAGGGGATGTTCACCTGTGCGTAGCTCCTCGCAACGTATCGCGTGTCGTACTGACCTCGCCCAGATACTGCACGAAGAGGTGTCATTCCTGCAGGGCAGGATCTGGGAGGGTGCATACTTCGTGTCCTGGAGGCTGATGTATCGGCTTTCAATCTGAGGGATGCGTGTGGGATTTGGGAGGATGCTAATGAAGCCTGGGACGGCATCATCATCTGCTACGACGTAACGGAGGAGCATTCGTTGTTGCACGTTGAGGACCTTCTCCGTAAGTGCGTTCTACACCATTATGCATCCCCGCTCATCGTCATTACATAGGTGCCTTTGGGAAGATTCACGCCCCTCGTGTTGTAATGGCATGCAAATCCGACCTGGAGCATCGAGTCAAAGCACAGGACGCGGTGACAATCATTCAACAGTACGATACCGGTCTTGTAGAAGCTTCTATCTCCACCGAGACTGGCAAGGAGCGAATCCGCAAGGCCTTCCAGTGGGTGTTTAAGGCGATGGTTCGTCAGCCAGGTCAGTTTTCTTAACGTCTATCTATTACATCCAATGGCAAACATCGTGACATTGTGATTACAGAGTATGGGAACGGAAACCCGGCCTCACCCGCTTTGCTATCGTCCGGTTCGCCGCTCCCGTGGGAGATTTCCAGAGCATCATCGGCGACTCCGACCGCATCGTCCCCTCATCCCGTTCATGCGTCTCAACAATCTTCGCCTACCGCTCGGACAGCAGGTCATGCCCCTTCGCAATCCACCTCCCAAGGAACGCGTTCATATCATTTGCCCCTGACGAGCGCAGCTTCTGCCGTGCCGCCCACACCGGCGTCCCCAACACGTGCCCGCTCAACTAGTGACCTGCTTTCCGAGCACGAGAAATCTAAGCGCGAGGAGCGCGAGGGTATGTATAATACCGTCAGGAACGGCAGTCGCACATCACTTCAAGCCCATGGTGGTATGTCCGGCCTCGGAACGGATGGTCCGTCAAGCACGACGGATGTTTCAACATCGGACGGCGGTGTCCGTGAGCACTCCATGAAGGAATCGTGAGTCGATCGTGTTTCGTTCTTTTCTTGGACTTCGACTGATCGTTTGATCAGTCGCGCGCCTCCTTGGATGAGTCTGGAAGATCTTTTGAACAAACTCTTGTTCATGGCCGTCTGCGACGACGGTAAGTCTCTTGTACGCGGCCGTGGAATTGCTGGTTGACTTGATTCCTCAGATCCCGTTTTTATCTCTCATTTCCTGCTCACATATCGCCGCTTCGCAAGTCCGCGCACCGTGTTGCTTGCTATGCAAAAGCGGATGCGCGCACTCGATACACCTACCGGAGATCCGATGTTTGCATGCTATGCGCAAATGAGGTGAGTAGCATCAGTTCTGAATTCATGGGTAAGTGTTCATGCTGACGGTCGCGGTAGGATCTGTCAATTGCTAGACCACTGGATCAATCTGTACCCAACCGATTTCGCCGTTTCTGGAGCTTCCAGCGCCCTTGCTGCCCTCATCAAGTCGATCCTTAACAAGACATACCTCCTCCACTACGGTGCTGAGTTCCTCCCATTCCTTGAAATGGTGTCGAGCCTCAGGGACAAAGACGCTTCTTGGAGCCTCAAGGTCGAGGACGAGAGCTCCGACACTTCGAGTCTCTCTGACGAAGAGCACTCCTTCCTCATGGAGCATCCGGTTTCGATGCGTTCTTCGAGCCCGCCCCCAATACCATTGGACAACAACGCAGCATCGCACGCTCCAAGCTCTCAGTCTGGGTTCGCGCGGGAACGGAAGGCGAGCTTGCCGTTGACCGCAAAGGCCCTGATCGCCGTGCCTCCTGAAAGAGGCGGGCCATCGTTTGAGCCTATCTCGCATCCGTCGTCGCACATGTCGCCAAAGGCCATCCTGCGGCTGCTCCAAGCCACCAGCCAGATGCTCCATGGATGCGATCCTGCCGATATCGCGCAGGAGATGACCCGAATACAGTGCCAATTCTTCCTGCGTATCGAGGTTCGTCTCCGTTGCTAAGATGTGCTCGCTCCACAAATGACTCATCTCGCGTGCAATAGCCGCGTCATTGGTTGCAGCACGTGCTTGTGCAGGGCAAGAAGGACTCGGAGGCCGACCCGATCACCGTGTACAACCTGCTCTCGAACCACTTCGGTGAATGGTACGCGCCTCGTCATCCTTATCCTCACTGCGTAGATCCCGGCTAATTCATCTACGCAGGGTCGTGTCGCTGATCCTCTGCCATGATAAGCCCAAGAGCCGCGCGCGGCAGATTGAGAAGTTCATCGACGTCGCGAACCGGCTGCGCAACCTTCATAACTACTCCGGACTCCGAGCCATCATTGCCGGAATCAACAGTGCTACGTTTGAGGGAGATGAGTCGCTTGAGCTCCTGCGGACCAAGTCGAGCGAGCACTGGAAGAACTTCCAGCAATGGGACCAGCTCCTACAGTCCGTGCGCTCGCACCAGAAGTACCGGATGGCTCTGAGAAACACGAAAGGCGCTTGTATACCCGCATTGTGAGTTCTTCGCACCAAGTCTCTACGTATGACATACTCATGATGTGCCACAGAGAGATTCACCTTTCTGACCTCATTCGTGCCCACGAAGGAAACCCCGACTACCACGACGACGACCCGACCAAGATTCATTGGGCCAAGTTCAACATGATGGCGCGTTTCATCGACACCATCGTACAGTGCCAGAAGGGCTGCCGCGAGAGCGGAGAATACGATAGGTTCCAGGATCGCCATGAGATCAGGAAGTTGTTCTTGACTGACCGAGAGGATGCACTCATGGACTATGAAGTATGTGACTTCCGTGAACTGTATCGACGCGTTTGCTGACATAGTTTGCGCAGATGCAACGGGCTCGCATAGCACTCCCCGACATCGATTACGAGGACAACTACAGGTCTGGCGGACCGCGCGTGGCTTCTCGGGATCCGAACCACAAGGATGCCGCCATCTTCCGCAAGCTCCTGAACTTCTCTTGGACTTAACGACCTCCGTGCCGCGTTGTGTGTTCCTGTCGCGCTTTCCATATACCTTGCTTTCTTCGCCCTCCATCCACTACACCCAATCCAACCCCACAGCACATATCTATGATGGTACATTACTCGTGGATTTGTATTACCCTTGTTGTCGACACTTGCTATGCTGAATATGACGAGTCCTGTATGCGGGCCCCCCTTGGATCGCACGCTATACGATACCCCTATGCATGACCCTCACGAACGTAACGAGTACCTAAGCAATTGAGCATTCTCTGCTCTCGGAACGTTATGCAGGCGCAGTCATGAAGCACAAGTGATGATAGAGCCCGATCTCAGTGTGATTGGCTGGGAAGAGCGGCCCATGTCCGGACCGACTGATTATGGGCGCCAAAATAATTTGTTCCCTTCACACTTGCTCTCCGATGTCCAAGCCACAGGCAGCAGAGGAAGCCGTCGAACTCAACCCGGACTTCACTTTCGACCTCTCTGGCGATCCATACAATGACTTCCTCGACCACCTTGACGTGCAGGACCTGGTCAAGAAGGGCTCCAAGCCGGTATGCAAAACTTCGGTATGTATTGTAATGGCTGCTCACGGACTACTAGGAACCCATTTCGGTGGACGACATCATAGCGCGTCGTAAACTTCATAACAGTACTGGCAAACGGAAACGGCCGATTGAGGATGAAGGCGACGAGGACGAGGACGGTTCTGACGTCGAGGATGAGGACGAAGAGGATTCCGCTAGTGACGAGGACGAGGACGGCTCAGAAGCGTTAGGAGTATTGGAGGATGAGTTTGAAGGTGTGTTCGATGGTGACGAGGAGGAGGACCTTCTAGCGACTTCGGATGAAGAGGCTGGTGAAGCGGAGGACGACGCAGAGAACTTGTCAGAAGATGCGCAAGACGAGGACGAGGACGACGCTTCCTCCTCAGACGACGACTCAGAGGAAGAAACGCAGGCGGAGAAAGAGCGAAAGGCGGCGTTCTTCGACTCGGAGTCTGGCCCCTCCGAGGCTCACACCTCGTTCCTGTCCATGAACCTCTCGCGGCCGATAATCAAGTCGCTCACATCGTTAGGGTTCGCCACGCCCACGCCCATACAGGCCGCGACTATCCCCGTTGCGCTGCTTGGGAAGGACGTCGTTGGGAATGCCGTCACAGGTTCCGGGAAGACAGCGGCGTTCATCATCCCTATGCTCGAACGGCTCATGTACCGCGACCGAGGGAAGAAGGCGGCGGCGACTCGATGTCTCGTGCTCGTGCCCACCCGCGAGCTCGGCGTGCAATGCTACGAGGTCGGCACGAAGCTTGCGGCGCATACGGACATCCGTTTCGCATTGGTCGTAGGTCCGGGTTTCCGCTAGTGCTCCGAGGTAACGTTATTTGCTGACAGCACTGAAACTCTCGGTCAGGTGGACTCTCTCTGAAGGCGCAAGAGGCAAATCTCCGCACACGCCCGGACGTCGTGATCGCGACGCCCGGAAGGCTGATTGACCACATCCGCAACTCGCCGACTTTCACGCTGGACGCCCTGGACATTCTCGTGCTGGACGAAGCGGATCGGATGCTCGAGGACGGGTTTGCCGCCGAGCTCTCGGAAATCATCAACTCTTGCCCCACGTCTCGTCAGACAATGCTCTTCTCCGCGACGATGACCGACTCTGTCGACGAGCTCGTTCGCATGTCGCTGAACAAGCCCGTCAGGCTCTTCGTGGACCCGAAGCGTAGCACTGCACGGGGTCTTTTGCAAGAATTCGTTCGCGTGCGCGCAGGCAAGGAGGCCGAGCGCTCCGCACTGCTCGTTGCACTTTGCAAACGAACGTTCAAGTCTCGCGTCATCATCTTCTTCCGGAGTAAGAAGCTGGCCCACCAAATGCGCATCGTCTTCAGCTTGTTGGACATGAAGTCCGACGAGCTGCATGGTGACCTTACTCAGGAACAGGTACGTGGGCCCGCCTCATGGTACCGTACAGAGACTCATGTAGAGCGATTAGAGGCTCAGAGCTCTCCAACAATTCCGAGACGGGCACGTGGACTATCTCATGGCTACCGATTTGGCCTCCCGTGGTCTGGACATCAAGGGTATTGAGACCGTCATCAACTATGACATGCCGGGCCAACTTGCGCAGTACCTGCACCGTGTGGGACGAACGGCGCGAGCGGGCAAGAAGGGACGGTGAGCCGGCTCTGCCGAGCTTGGCATGGCACATCCTAATTGACCTCACTTGACAGATCTGTCACGCTCGTGGGCGAGGCTGACCGCAAGATGCTCAAGGCGGCCATAAAGCACTCCTCCGGCGAGGACCAGGTGCGGCATCGGCAGGTCCCGCCGGAAGTGGTTAGCAAATGGTCCCAGAAGCTGGATAGTCTCAAGCAGGAGATCTCCGAAATCCTACAAGAGGAGAAGGAGGAGAAACATGTCCGTACCCTGGTGCTCCGTCCGTCTATAGATAGCCGTTCTTACGCCTGCATTGACAGCTCCGGCAAGCCGAGATGGAACTGAAGAAAGGGCAAAACATGATTGAGCACGAAGCAGAGATCTTCTCTCGGCCCGCCCGTACTTGGTTCCAGACAGGGAAGGAGAAGGCCAGGGCAGAAGGTGAGCTCACAGTAGGATTTCATCTCCGTGATGTCCCCAAACCGACGCCTTCTTTGCCTCTTTAGCGGTGAGTAAACAGCAGTACGAGGCTGGCTTCGATGCCAGCAAAAAAGGGAAGGCGAAAGAGCCAGCCGAAGCTAAGGTACGTAAAGCCAACACGTTGATCCGGCCGCGGCTGAGCGCGGCTCGCCAGCCCAAACGGGACAAGTTTGCGGGGCTCTCGAGACGGGCGAAGCGGAGAAAGATGGCGATGGAAGAGGACGCGGAGGAGACGGGTGCGATCCGGGCGGCGGTACGTTCTGCGAAGAAGGCGTCGCGCCCAGCAAAGATTGGCGAGCCCGAGCGACGACCAAACTCGACAAAGAAAGACAGGAAGAAAAAGGCGGCGCGAACAAAGAGCGTAACGAAGCCGAAGGGTGGGGCGTTTGAGAAGGACATGGGGCAGCGAGCGCCGCGGGAGGGAGTGCGGGCTAAGAAGGGCGACGTGATCGGAGGCATGGGCAAGAAGAAGGGTGGAAAGAGGAAAGCGTGAATCTTGTCCACTTTGACCGGTCTCACAGTCGGCGCAGACATGTCCCTCTCGCTCGCTGCATTCCGTTGTATCGTTGTCCACTGGCACTGTGAGCATTTCGATCTTGCCTCCAACCCATCATTTGCGAACATCTGGGCAACTTGCCAACCCCAAGCACGAAAAGATGGATTGAGCATGAAGCCTGTCTGTGGAGAAACTAGTTGCGGAAGCAACCACCACGGTCTTCTGTTTGCGAGGTCAGGGAAACCTTCGTGTCGCGGCGGACCGGTGTTGAGCCACAAAGACGTGACAGGGGACCATGTGTGACCGCCCTGTGACAGGACGCGGTTCTTACGCGTCTGGTGGGCGCCTTGGCCACGTCTCTCGTTCGGACTGGTGGACCGGGTGGCTCAGTGGCCAGTCTCGGTCGAATGTATGCTCTCGCTCTCTGCTTTCATGCAAGCTCTGCCTCCGACAGGTTCATCCAGGTTATCCACTCTATCACCTAGCTGAAGAAACCGTCTCCACCGCTCGTGCACGGCGACTGTGCGAAGAAATCGGGCCTTTAAGCTCACCCGAAGCAAGCTGATAGCTACAAAGAGACGAGGAGAGCGGACTTTGGGTGCGTGCGCTATACTCCAGGAACCTTAACCTCCACCTTATCCGCTACGTTCTCGGGAGAAGATAATCCATGGCGACCACAATCGCGCCTGTGGCAACCATACAGTTGCCATCGACATCTCGCGTACTGCATTCATCATGGTGCCCGGACAAGGATCTGCTGGTCGTTATCTCTCGCGTAGCACACCAGGAAAAGATGACTCTGTACAAGATGCAGGGTTCCAAGAAGTGGGAAGTAGTGATACAACCGACCAATGTCGGGAAGGTCCAAACGGAAGTTGTTGGGGTCGCATGGAGCCCGGACGGTACGTTGGTTCAGAGAACTATGATGATGTCTGTTGAACATTGACACAGTTCAGAGCATTGCGGTGATCTCCAATCCTGCCATGATCAGCATCCATTCGATTCAAACCGGCGCGGTGGAACGCTCAATACCTATGGCCTCTGATGGCCGGCGTGTAGAGCTGAAAGGGGCATGGTGGTTCCGCGAAGAGAAGAGGATCATTGGCAACGGTCTTCCTGACATCTTCAGGCGAGGAGAGAACATCGTGAGTCTGGCTGAACTACTTCGTTGTACCGAGATGGCCGCCTGACAACTGTCAAAGACGGGTTCAGCTCATGCGATCCTGAAAGGCCTTCCGCTGCTGGACCCTATCCAGGATGACACCAAGCCTCTCACGTGCGTCGATGTCTTGATGCTTACTCGGCCAGATGCTGAGACTATCGCAGTTCCAGCGAGCTCTTCGCGTTCCAAGGTGCGAGGAATAAGACCGTGCCTCAAAACTCCCTCCCAGCTAGCATTCTCGGCTGGCCCGCTCTTCCACCCGACTTGGCGGCGTCCTCGATCGCGGCGAACAAACCGGACTCTCAGTCCTCGTTTCCTGAAACAGAAGACGAGGTGGATGACACGAACGTCAACAGCATTCTCGCAGTCTCGGACAGCCTTGGTAATCTACATCTGTTCCTGGAGGGCAGCTATCCGCTGGGTGCCGTGCCTACCCAACCCAAATGCTTCCCAAGGTCGCTCTACAAACTCCGAGAGCATTTCTTCTCACACATTGGCCCTCCGTCTCCGGGAGACGCGGCCGTGGGGCTGCTGCCGCATGTCGTGCGTTTACCCTATTTGACAGGCAGGCACGTCAGAGACGTAGCAAGAGTGTCGTCTTCTGCTCGGGACCTCCTTGGGTACACGATGCGGGTTGTCAAGGACATGCGTGCAGCGTGGTTCGGCAGCGACACTCAACCCGGCGCTCGCGACTTGGGACCCAAGTGGCTACAGTCGCTTGAATCCAGGCTAGCCAGTGCATTCGGCGGTAGGTGTTGCACATCCCGTGAAAGTAAGGGGCTCTGCTGACGATTTCACAGAGGAGGAGCCCTATGCACTGCTCGACCTAACTTGCCTCCTCACGACTGGCCGCACGTCCGAGGGACTCATGGATTACATGGGTAGTGCAGAGCATATGAGCGATAGGGTAAGCCCGCTCTTGTTCCGCCAGCCGCAGAAGCTGATTTGCGGCTATAGAGCATTCAGAAGTGGGACACCGTTATGTGTGATGCGCTGACCAGGCTGCGCGATCTATCAGAGAAGCGCGTAGCTCCAGCTTGCCAGCGACTGCATTTACTCTTGCAGGAAGTGCAGGGTTGGGCGGCATTGTACGTGTCGGTTGTAATGCACTGCCTCCGGTGCTGAAGAAGTTTGTCCCAGGCCTCAATACGCTGTTTGTAATTTCAAGCCTTCGGACGTCGAGACATGTCTGGAGTACACGGCCAGTGTGATCTTCCAAGCGAGTTGGCTCGCCACCGTGGCACGCAAGGAGCTCCTGCGGTTCAAAGAATTCATGAAGTGGATACGGTACGGTACGTGTGCAACCCGCATTTCCACCGTTCGGCGCCACATCTGTGACGAGCAGAGACCGGCCGGGCAAACGCAACCGGGGACCACCACAATGCGCGCCCCCAACACGACATCCTCGAGGTGAACGAATACCTGACCTCTAGCCTCGTCGTTAGCCCGATCGACAAGTGGTTCATGGGCCCAGTTGCGCGGATCAACCGCGAGGGCTTAGGGGTGCCGAGCGAGAACGCGAACATCAAGACCGCGATTGCCAACGCCCGCGCCGCACTCGACCGCTGGGATCAAACCGTGCAGAAGGTGAGTCCGACCGTTTTGGCGAGCCCCGCGCTGGGGGAAGTCCGCGGCTGACGCAAGCGACGATGCGTTGGCGGGGGTTGGGTCTCCGGGGAGCAGGACGTCAAGCCTCGCGATCTGTCGCACGTCGAGCGGAACCTGGACACGCTGATCCAGACGCTAGCGGAACGATGCCAGCAAATGTTCGAGGAGGCCAGCAAGGCGGCCGCGCGCTCTGCGGTGCTCGTGGCCGGCTGGGAGGTCGCGCCAGCGGACGCCCCGGGCGGGCCGCAATCAGCTGGTGGTTCGCCGGGCTCTGCGCCCCTGATACGTGAGCGGACGGTGGAGGACGAGGGCAAGGCAAGCGACTACGAGTTTTCAACGTGCCACCGTGCTGTCGCTGAGCGAAGTTGCAGCCGGACAATTTTCTCCAATACCTTGCAATCAGGCCGCCGCATGACGGTGGGCGAAGCTACCGTAAGTCCTCGCCCGTCCGCTCCCCCCCTTCTTAGCACCTGCGCTGTTCCACGTTGGGTGATCTGACGTTGCCGTCGTGGTCTAGTGTGTATTGTCCGGCTGGAGCAGGGTCTGGGCGCTCTGACGAGTGTTCCGACGGTCGAGGTTTCGGTGCTGGAGTGCTGTGCCTCGGAGGAGGGAAGCGAGGAGCCCCTCCCGTTCGATCTGCTTGATGCGGACTTCTTCGACTCGGAGGTGCTGGTGATCGTTTACCGGCCGAAGGATCAGCAAGGTGAGTAGGCAGGCGCTGTGTTGTGCCGTCCGTGTGGCCGCCGCCCGCCCGCCCGTCTGTCGGCGGACGCGTCGGGTGGGAGGCGTTCCTCAGCCATCGCTCACATCAACGATCGTTGAGCAGGAGCGTGTATTGCGACGGTCGGGTACGCGAATTTAATCTACGACAAGATCCCGTCCCACGAGTACGTAACCGGCACGACTCGAGAAAGGCTGATGGGCGACGTCCTGGGGCGGCTGTCGAGCGGACAGGTGAGTGTGGCTCTTTCCTGTTGGTGCAGCTGCGCGGGCAGGCAGGCTCGCTGGGTACGTAGGCTGGGGTTGGACGGCGGTAACTGATCGCCTTGTTTTCATCCGTTTAAGCTTCGCTCGGCTCCTGCTCCGATCATTCAATCACGGACACTGGGCGGGTGCTCGGCGGGCGGGGTGAGCTTGGCGGTGAACGGGCGGGCTGGGCGGCGGGTGTCGTGCGTGCTGGACGAGGCGGGGCTGTCGGTGGAGGTGCTGGACATGGAGGGAGAGGAGGACGAGGAGGAGGAGGCGGGGGAGGTGGGAGAGGAGTCGGCTGCGGAGGGGTGAGGACGGTGGCTGTCGGTCGGGCAGACTGAGACCGGTGGCCGCGCAGGGCGGGGTCGGGTGGACGGCGGACATGCGCCTCGGGCGTGGGCAGCTAGTCGGCGTGTACGGTGGGGGGAAAAATGCGAATATAATTGCGAGCACGTGTGCGTGGGGGCGTGGGAGGCCGGGGGATGGGACGGGGGGCCGGCGAGGGGGACGGAAAAGGGAGTCGGGAGCCCGGGCCTGAGAGAGGGAAAGAGGAATAGGCTCTGGGTGGTGATGGGCTGGGGCGTGCGCTGGGAGGCCGCTCCTCGTGCACCGCTGCGAACGCGTTCTTTTCTCTCGGATTTCTTTGGGCGTTGTGTGCATTGGTTGTGCGCACCTGCGACCAAGAAGGGCACTGGCAGGGCACGGCTGCCTGTCCGCATCCGAATTTATATCTCTCCCTCGTCCGTCGCCGTCGCCGTCTCCCACTCGAGTCCCTGGCCCAGCCGACCGCCGCTGCCCTCGCTCTTCCCGCGCCCGCCGCCATGCCCCCCTCCCCCGACCCCAGGGCCGGCTCAGACGACAGCAACGCCGCCCGCCTCTCCGACGCCGCCCTCAGAAAGAAAAAGAATGCCGACGCCCAGGCCGCCTTCCGCGCACGCCGCGCAAACTACATCGCGACCCTCGAGGAGACAGGTCCGCCCTCTCCCTCGCGCCCCGCTAACCGCCCCGCTGATCCCCCGCCCAGTCACGAACCTAGAGAGCGTCGTCCTCCAGCTCCAGGAGTCCTGCCGCCACACCGAGTCCCAGCTCCAGGACGTCCGCCAGGAGAACGCGCGCCTCAAGACCGAGCTCGAGCACAAGGAGAGCCTGCTGAGGATGCTCGACCAGCAGCAGAAGAAGGTCGATCGCGAGCCCCCGGATGACTATCCCATGTCGTACGCCCCCATCCGCACTCCTCCTGCCACCATGCCCCCCAGCCTGCCCCCCGCGCCCAACGGCTCCTACCAGGACGAGTCGATGCGCTATCCCTCCGCCTCCCACCCCTCCTCCTCCCTCAACCCCGCCCCCTCCTCCTACTCCACCCAGGACTACCCCCACCGCTCCCCCGCCATGGGCTACGTCCCCATCGCCCCCAGTCCCTCCGAGCAGCGCTCCATCGACGCGCACGCCCGCATGCCCCGCTACGACCCCTACTCGCCCTACCCCATCGACACCTCTGCGCGCGACGGCGCCGGCTGGGTCGCCCATCCGGGCACCGCCGTCAGCGACCCCGGCTCGCTCGACAGCAGCAGCGCGACCCATTCTCCCACATTCGTCGAGAGCCCCACGCTCACGGCATCCGACATTGCCTACCCCTCCCGATACGGCGTTGTCGAAGACCAAAAGGTTCCAATCACCCCTCTCGCGACTTCCCCATACATGTTTGCCCCCAGCCGCTCTCTCTCCCCTGCCGCCTCCACCCCGTCTTCCGCCTCGTCCACGTCCATCGCCCCCGCCCCCTACGCCTTCACCTTCCCCGAGGGCACCTCGCTATCCGACAGGCCCGAGTTCTACCGCCGGCAGCACGCTCCCGAACTCACTCTCCACGGCGGTACGGCCGATGTCACTTCTATTCTCCGCATGAACGGCCGCGCCGCAAATCCCTCGTCTTCTTCAGCAGCGGCAGGATCGGCCGATCGCCCGGTGCAGGCACCCTCCCCGTATTCGCGCGCCGACAACGGCTCGCACGAGCGCGAGAGCGACGGCGAGTCCTCCTCGTACACCTACTCCTCCCGCTCCCGCACGCGCACCAGCACCGTCTCCCGCACCTCCCGCTCCCCGTCGCCCGGGCCCCCGCCCATCTGTGGCACCCTCGCGGTCATCAAGGCGCAGGCGTTCGGTGCCCTGCGCCGGACGCGGGGCAGGTCCAAGAAGACGTCCGAGGGCGCCGCCAAGGCCGCGGTCGAGGCTCTCGCCGCACGGGGCATCGGTGTCTCGAACCCCGCAAAACGGCCGCGACTGCACGACAGCGACGGGGATCTGCGGATTTGAGCCGGCCTGCGACTCGGGGACGAAGAAGGAAGAGGCATTACAACATCGAATATGAATATATGATTACAGTAGAGGCTCTCCCACACTCATATGTACTAACACATCTCTTTCCCCCTCTTCTCCTTCCCCTTTTCTTTCCGAAACAGCATCGCGCGATCTAGCTCTCTGGCTCTGGCTCCGGGACTCTGTAGACGTCCGACTACTACTACCACCACTGTCCTGCTCGACTCTGCCCATTCACTCTGCCCGTTTCTATTCCTCTATCTCTATCTCTCCATAACCATCTCCCGGCCCCCCACCATGCACGCTCACTGCACTCCTTACTTATTCGCTCTCACATGTTCTCGTACACTTCACATGTAGGATAGTATTGCCTGTAATATAGCGTTCGTTTGCTTTGCATGTAAATATAGCCGCTATGCTTTCGTATCTCACCCACCCACCCATCTCACCCATCTCGGCCCCACCCTACCCACCCCAGCCCATTCTGTCCCGGCTCGCGGAAGGCGGAGAAGGCACGGACGCGGCATCGCGCGCGCGCGATAGGGAACGGGAGCCGCACGCAAGGAGTGCGGGCGTGCGGGACGGACTGCCCGGGCTGCCCTCGCCCCGCGCGCCGAAGATAGGCAGAAGAAACCCCAGTGCGGGTTCCCACCCGCACTCGGGGGGAATATGGGGCCATCGCGCGCGCGCACAACCCCGGGGCTGACGAACGCTGTCTCTCTCCTGCACGGGATCGGAGAAGCTTCTTCTGCCGGGGACTTGCGCGCGCGCGCACAAGGCTTCAAGGTTCGCGCTGCGGGCCTCGGCCGGCTTTGTGCGCGGGGGTACAACAAAAAGGCGGACGAAAAAGGGCACATTGATATTCGTGTGGGGGATGGGACTGGGACTGGGATTGGCTGGATTGATCGTTGGCGGATTGGGTGCGGGTGGGTATCCCGCCGGTCGGCGTACTCATGATGGCTGACTGACTGTGACTGGGTGCACCGCCATGGGCCGCGACGAGGCAGAGGACCTGAGGTGGGCACGCGTAGTCCTTCTCTGGGTATGTACATGGCTATCGCCGTGATATTCGTGTGTACGCGATTATCTCGAGCGTCATCGGCCGGGGTGTGTGCGCGCGCCACTGCAGGGGCTTTGTGGGCGCCGCGGCGAGGGGGAGATGAAAGGTGTGAGAACGCGGCGAGATGCTGAGGAAGGGGCCAAACAAGGTCGGGCGGTGACATACATGATGGTCCTTGCGTGTCCAACCCTGAGTGCATCCGCATTGTGCGACCCAGTGCGCGCGCGCCTTGCCAACTTGGAGAGGCGTCTGACTGGCACTTCCGCGAGCTCCTTCCTGCCAGCCAGATGATCGCGCGCGCGAAGCCGCCTATAGGGCAAAGGGAAGTGTGATATAGTACCGTGCGACCCCCAGCTCTCGGCTAGAGCCCCGTATGTGTTCTAGAAAGGCGATGATGTGCGTCCCGATAGAATGTATAGAATCGTCCTCGGGCGGTCGGGACTGAACCACAATGGGCCACCAGACCGTCCCCGGCCGTCGACGTACGTCCGATGGTCTCCACAGCCGCGGATGACGAAGGAGGCGGACGAGAATATGCAATTGTTCCGTTCTGTTGGACTCGTCAACGCCGCGAACTTGACTACCTTGGGTAAAGGAAGGGCGTGCGCGTACCTTGCGACCCGCGCCAGGCCGACTCCGGGGATACAACCCGTGAATGTAGAACATGGCGATGTCATGGCGTGTGACAAAGGACGGGGTGGAGACAGGCGTGCAGAGATGTTGTTATGTCTGCCGGCGGAGGTCTGTTGGCGATGTCCGGGGACTCAGCGGGAGAAAGAGAACCGCCGATTGACTTTTGGCACGGCTGGGTCCCAGGTGCCCCTGATTTCACTGCGGGGAGAGCGTCGATCAATCTCATGCACACCAGACCCGGTGTGAAGGATCAAGAACACCTACTTCTTGTATCTCTGCGCCCACACCAGCATGGCCGGGGCGATGAAGGTCACGAAGATAAAGCACGAAACGTAGATGTAGGCTGCGGTTGTTGATAGGGGCCAGGTGAGGAATATGGATAGCGCGGAGATGAGTGTCGTGAGGATGACTTGCAGTATTCTGGCAGTATCCTGGATAGGATGTCAGTGTCCATATTTACTACCACGAAGCACGAACTCACTTGGATACGACGGCGGAGCATCGGGAAGAGCGCGAAAGACTGCACGGAGAACAGAATGAGTCCGAAGACGGAGAGATCATCCGATAATCTCGAAGCCAGCACAACCGAGGACGATATGGCGGCGTTCATGGAGAGCACTGAGGTAAGCCTTGAGGCGGGAAGCGAACGGAGTTAATGTCATGGTGAGGGGCATCAGTTGATTCGCTCGCTTACCTCTCGCGTTTGTGACTCCTCGGGTTCATGGCTGTGTAATCCGCTAACAATGCGTTCAATATAAACAGACATGCGGACAACGCCCAGATGGAATCCGAAGACGTTGCAGCGGTCAAAGTCTTGAGCACAGGCGACAGTGACATCAGGGCAAGGAAGACAAGGATGGAGGCCTTCAAAGTCTTCGCTCCTGAACAAGATACTGGGATTAGCGAGCGGAACATCCGAGTAGAGTAAGATTGGAGACGAACTGTTGGTATAACGCACTCCATTATCGGCCCTGCTGCATTCCAGCAGTTCCCATATGATGTATCCTGTCAAGAAGACCCCTGCGGATATCCAGACCAGAGCGCGAGGGTCTAGAAGCCTTTGCCGAAGTCGCATGAAGACCGCGAGGAAGATGAAGATGCTTGCAAGGTGCTGGCTTATGGGACATGACAGGACGACCAGGTGCCAATATGTGTATGGCCGGAAGTTTGCTTTCCATACACAGATTCAGGTACTTAGTACTGACATGCATATGGGCGGGTGTACTCACGATTCTTGCTCAATGAAGCCAAGAACGAACGGGGGACATAATTGTCAGGGTATGGCTTCTTCTTCCACAAGACACGCTCCCATTCTGCCTCCCATGCCTCCGTGTACATTCATGAATTGTTGCACAGGTCCCGAACGCCGGCCAGCGGTCGACCCAGGCGTGCGCAAGGGTAGTTTGTAGAAGTACGAGCCGTCGTCGTGAATGCGTGAGGGGAGGGCTCAATATATGGGCGTCTGCGTACGGTGACCTGGCATGAAGCGCCCGAAGTCTGTACCAGACGTGGATCTCGATGGCCGGTCTATGGAACCCTGTGGTAGCATATGTGTATGTTTCATTCTCCAAGCACCTACATCTCACACTCATCGCCTCAGTTAATATCTCTCGACGGTAATGAGCAGGTGACGAGCGTGTAATGAGTGCGATCTTCGCGGGGAAACATGCGTCGGACACCTGCCGGCCCTCTGCCAGCTGCGTCCGAAGGTCGTTGTTGACCACACGGGTACTCGTGTCTCCACGTCGTGCATTATATAGGCAACGCTATTAGCCCGGTATAACCTTGTCCAAGCCGATCGTACAAGAAAACCACAAGATTAGTCCCGTGGACATGAGAGCAGCGTGTGGGGTGCTGGTGTCGTCAACTTCCCTCCCATGCCCTTCTCCCGTTATCGGAGGGAATGTGCAGCCTCGTGCTGGCGCAGTTAGACGATCGCCCACTCGCAAGGGGCAACGTTTAGTCCCACTGTGGATGACGTTGTCGTAAGCAGCCGCAGGCAGCATGGAATCCAAGCCATGCACCCACCACGAGTCGCTCTGGCTGGCTCGGCTCCGGTGCGCGAGGTTGCGATTTCTGGGCCTGTAGCTTCGCCGCCAGCTGCCCCGAGTTTGGATTCGTCGACTTGACCCCGCGGACCTGGGCCTGCACAAAATAATCAGCCATTCATCGTCCGTGCGGCACATGCACGCCAGCGGCGAACCTCTCGTTGCCGCCTCTCCGCTGCTTCTGCAGCAGCCATCCTAGGGTCTGGCCTCGTGCCTGGTGTCGGCCCTGGAGCAGAGGCTGCTGACCCCAGCACTTGGTGTCCCCCCGAGACAGTCCCCGACTTGGAACATAGTGAACCCATGGATGCACGATGAGCGTTCGTGTCAAGTAGGATTGAGCCAAGACCGCGCAGCGCACCCACATTCAGTCAGTGCCTGTTCCAAGTCCCAGCCCTGTGATCACCACATGCCACCACACACAAGGCGCGAGCTCATCCAATCCAGCTGTCGCATAGAATATCGCTCGAAAAGGCTGAACAATGACTCGCGCCAGTCTCACAGGCGAGAAACTAGAGCGTCATCAGAATGGCCTAGCACACAGTACTAGTGCACGCATCGTTCCCTACCTAGGTCACACAACCTACGGGCATACCTCCGCAAGATCCGTGATTAATGTGCCCAATTGGTTATCAAGTAGTATGTGAGTCTACAGTACAGCGATGCGTCGATACCTAAAGCACTCATACCCAGTCGCGTCAAGCTGCTTTACGCGTTGGGTGGCGAGTCAGCTAGACCCACATACGCCCCCCGACTGTCTCGTGCATGATGGCGGCCCGTCTCCCCGAGACGAATATCCTCAGGCTGCCGTTGAGGAGTCCACGCCTAAAACGCAAACAGATAAGATCGACCACCGGCGGAGGAAGGTGGTCCGGGATCACGTACCTCCCACCACCTCCTGCTCGCACTCCACGGCAGACTCGTGTCGAAGCCGGCCTTGAGCATGCGACCCTTGATGCCTGCGCCGAGAAGGAGGCCAAACACCGTGAGCAGGAAAAGCGTTACGACTAGCTGGTCGCGAGGCGAGTCCCTCTCTGGCAAGGCCGCAGCATGGGACGGACGTAGGGAGGGCGAGTGAGAAGAGGGCCACGAGGTCAGGGTCGGACTATACGCACGAAAACAACGAGCCTCGATGTCGCCCTCTTTCCCCGTTGCGGTATCGGGATTTGCATCACCGATGGACGCCCCCGCGCACTTCGGCAGGTTCTGGTTGAGGCACCACTGCTTCGTGCAGGATAGACACGGCTTGCTTGGGTCGTCGGGGATGTCCATTCGGAGAATGGTGTAGTTTGCACCGAAGCATATACCTAATGCATCTTAGTCCTTGCACTTCGAAAACGCGACGAGGGAGTCCGAAAGCTCACATTTGCAGAAGTTAGTCGCTTCCCATTTGTGCCCAAGCACGGCCGCGACAGATGGCTACTTGCATACCCGTGAACCGGGGCACCCGAGGAAACGATGCGAGACGTTGCTCACTGTGTATAGCAGAAGTAGAACCAGCCAGCACAACAGCGAAGTTGTACGCGACGTTACGCCGGACATGATCGCGGTACAGAGCAAAGAGAGCGCGTCAGGAACTGTCGCTGGACGCGCGTCTTCCTACTCTCCTACCGTCGACTTGGACCTCGCCGCCCTGCTGGGCTCCCCATTCGTTTCTGCCTGGACACGACTAGTCTATCTGCTTCATTGCGTTAATCTGACGACTAGAATCCGGAACATTTCGCCAAGTAGCGCGTCGAACGGAGGGCTTGTAGCTTGGAATGGCAACCGAATTCGAGGATGTGCTCACGAACCAGCCGGTGGTGATCGACAATGTCCGTAGTCCTCTATTGCTTAGCCACACGTAATCTCACGGCTTATATTATGGCTGAACACAGGGTTCTGGGACTATCAAGGCCGGCTTCGCAGGACAGGATCACCCAAAATGCTTCTTCCCGTCTTTGTGCGTCTTCACGGCTAAGGCAGAAGCGCGACGCGTCAGAGCCAGGACTGACATGCGTGAAACAGCGTCGGACGGCCAAAGCATGTGCGGGTCATGGCCGGCGCACTGGAGGGCGACGTCTTCATCGGGCGCAAGGCGCAGGAGGCCCGCGGACTGCTCAAGATCAAGTACCCGATGGAGCACGGGATCGTGACCGACTGGGACGACATGGAACGAATATGGAGCTGGGTGTACGCGGAGGAGCTGGGCACGCTGAGCGAAGAGGTGCGTCCGAACCTGCTGTACATGCTGTGCCACTCTCGTCGCGAGATTCTGAACGGAACGCGCCCGCAGCACCCGGTGCTGCTCACAGAAGCACCACTGAACCCGCGGCATAATCGCGACGTCGCCGCACAAATCTTCTTCGATACCTTCAACGTTCCCGCTCTGTATATTTCCGTTCAAGCTGTATTGTCCTTGTGAGTAGTCGTCCATACGCGTGCGTCCTTGATCTGTTCATCCTCTGTCTACAAGGTATTCTTCTGGTCGAACGACAGGAATCGTTCTAGATTCTGGAGATGGCGTAACACACGCGGTGCCGGTGTTCGAGGGGTTCTCCATGCCTCATGCCATCCGCCGGGTAGATGTAGCGGGCAGGTACGTCCAACGTTATTCGCGATTATCAGTCTTCCAACACGAATCCTCAGGGACGTAACCGATCACCTCCAACTCCTATTGCGAAAAGCTGGCCACCATTTACACACAACAGCAGAGCGAGAAGTCGTCCGGACAATCAAGGAGAAGTGCTGTTATGTCGCACTCAACCCAGCGAAGGAGGAGAAGGACTCATTAGGCCGTAGCGAGGAGTTCCGTCTGCCCGACGGTAATACTGTCCAGGTTCGTATTATTCCTCTGCTATCCTTCATCCCACAGCCTCACCCTGCTCCAGCTTGGTCCCGAACGTTTCCGCGCACCCGAGATTCTGTTCAACCCCGAACTGATTGGGCAAGAATACGCTGGTGTTCACCAGGTCGTCGTCGACTCCATCAACAGGGTGGATCTGGACTTGCGGAAGAGCTTGTTCTCGAACATCGTCTTGAGCGGCGGCAGCACACTCTGCAGGGGCACGTCTCTTCCCAATCCCCGTTATCGGCTATTTCTCACGTTCGCATTCTCGACAGGCTTCGGTGATCGTCTACTAAACGAGGTGAAGAAGCTTGCACTCAAGGACGTCAAGATCAAGATATACGCACCGCCGGAGCGCAAGTATTCGACATGGATCGGTGGCTCCATCCTGGCCGGCCTCAACACCTTCAAGAAGGTAGCGTGTTTTCTCATTCTTCCTGGAAGGCCTCTATTAACAGCCTGAACAGATGTGGGTATCTGCAGAGGAGTATCAAGAGGATCCAGACATCATTCACAAGAAACTGGGTTTCTGAGTGGGTCCTTGGCTCTTTTCGCTCTCGCCGGTTCATTGGTAGACCATATACTGTCTTAGCTATGATACCCGACATGTAGTGTGCACTCCTAATGCTATCTCGCACGTCCTCATACCCAGCTGGCAACGCGTACCTAGTCTCTGGAGATACTGGCGCACGGACTCCGGCCCATCGCATCGCACAGGAAGAGAGAATATCCGCATGCGCATAAAGTTCATGAGCAGTAGAAGACAGGGAAAGCGGGCATAAGTGATAGGATACAGCTGCGGACAACTTTTGCGATGTGCGGATATGCATGGAATGCGATGCGACAGAGCTCCCAAACAGTACGATGCGCCCAACCCTTACTTGCCCTTCTTGGGGGGTTCGGCAGCCTTGGACTTTTTGGTGCCACGGAACTGGAGGAACGTGTAAGGCGGCGTATGGGTCGACGAGGAGGTAAAGCAGACTGACCTTCTTCGCACGGTTCTTCCGCTCCTTGCGAAGCTTGCGGTTGGTCTTTGGTGGTGCCGTCGCGAGACCAGACTGATCCACCAGCCTGACGTGAGTAACAGCAAGGAGAAGAGGACAATCGCAGACGTACCCGAATCAACCGGTACTTAGGCTCGAACTTCTTCTGTGACGCCTCATCGTCGTAAATCAGACCGAAGCCTGTGCTCCGTCCACCACCAAAGGCAGTCTTGAGGCCGAAGGTGACCACCCGAGCCTTGTCCGCCTTGTAGATCTGCGCGAGCTTCTCCGAGAGCTCGGCCTTGGAGACGTTCGGGCGGTTGGGGTGGAGGACATCGACGATGAACTGACGGCGTGCCAGCAAGCGGTTCGTGATGAATTTGCGGGTGCGAATCGTTACCGGTGCTGAGGTGTCGGCCTGCATATGCGATGGGGAGAGGGGGAGACAGGGGGAAGGGAGAGCGAGTCGTCAGACATCCGTCTTCCAAGAGCTAACCTGCCGCGTAGGTGCATCCGTCTGCCAAACCATCCATCCAGCCTCCTCCAGCCCTCCTACAGCCGTGAAACCTCTCCCAACGTCCCTCAAAACCTCCAGCAGCACGACAGAACGCGACTCACCATGGTTGCTTGCCCGCTTTTGTGTCCTTTACCTTGTCGTCGTTGGGTCCTTGAAGTTTGGCAGTACCGCCGCCTGGATGCTGACCAAACAGGGCAATACACCGATCGCTCAGACGGTGCGCCCGCCAAACAGCAACAAACACAAGTGTGGCAGAGGGCGCCTGTTCCGGTCCGTCTTGAACTGCAAGGTCCGTGTCGAGACACTGCGCACAGGCTACTCTTGCTGCTCCCGAAACTACTGCTCTATTTATTCGCACTAGCCTTCAGCAAGCAGTCTGTATGCCTGCAACACCTCCGAACATGAGCAATAACACCCGGTCCCACTTCGCCTCCTTCGCCGCATATGTGAGATGCCCCATTCGGCTTCACAATGACTTCATGTGTTAATCTAGTGCGCGACAGACCCCTCCTCCAGACGACCCCTCCTACGCGGCATCTACCTCCAAGAACACCTCTAGGGCCTGGTTTCCTTCCGGAGCAGCCGCCCAGCAGCCGACCTCCTACCAGTCTGGCGGCATACCGACATTCAACACCTCGCAAGCCGGCGGCCTTGGGGCAGTGGAGGATGCGGAAGCGGAGAGTGGCAGCAGCATGTGGGAGACGCGTTATGGCCTCAGGGTCGATCTACTCGCCGCATTCGCATATCTGCTGGGACCAATCTCAGGTGCGTGCTTCGCTGATTTGCCTACCCACATATATACACAATGTCTCCTAACTATGATTGCGCGTGCAGCTCTCACTCTTCTCATCATGGAGACATACAATGACTTTGTCCGGTTCCACGGTGCGTCGCATACTATCGCCGCCTCATGTTATGTCTCACTTTCGACTCACGATCTTACAGCCTACCAATCTGCGTTGCTAACTACGCCGCTCGTCATATTGCGCATCTTGGCGTCCCTGCTCCAATTTCCATCATTCCTCCGCACCGTGTTCACGCTCATGATCGTGATACCATCCTTCTACATGGCGTAAGTCCTGCATCTCATTGTACTACTCGATTCGGACTGACCGGCCTCAGATGGCAAGCTTACATCGATGCTGCACGCAATGGTCTAGTGCGATTCCAGGTACCTTTCATTGGCCCCCTAGCAGAACGCTGGGTACACGAAGAGTGATGCGTATCGCACCGCGATGTTATATATCACCCGTTGCATTCGCCGCGCGTCCTGTACCGCGGCCTAATGTGGGTGTGCTTGAGTTCGTGACAGATATCAATCGTTGGAATCTAGAATAGTTCGTTGTACATTGATGGGCCAGCCATAGTGATGCGCTCGTACGAGTCCAAATTCAACCGCCTACAGACACAACCCGAGCACAGGGATACCAGAGGCACACCTCGTCGTCTCCGCCTGTCCGAGGAGTATTTGCAGCTCCTGCTTCAGCTCTTCGAGGAGGCCATAGTTGATCGTCCCGTCGACGACGTTCTCAAGTGTATCCAGAACCGCGATGACGATGCACTTGACAAGGTATACGACTGTTCTTCGTCAGATCAACAGGGACGGATGGTTATTCACAGGCGACTTACTTGGCTCCAGCTCCAGGCCAGCGATGTCCATGTTCAGCATAGGGGGGAACATGTCAAGCGTGTACTTGATCGAGTTGATGACGTCTTTCAGACTAGTCTCAAGTGCGTTGCTGGGGTCGTAGTTCGCCAGTCCTTTTTGCGTAGTAGCGTCGGACAAGATACCCTGATATGTCGTTAGACCTCCCAGAAGACTGAGGATAGCGCTGTTGAGGCTTGAGAGAAGCTCGTCGTTCCCCGATCCAGCTGAGAGTGTGCCTGAATGCAATCGTCAGTGATACCCTGATGAGTAGATGGGATGTATGCGCACTAAGGAAGCTCGATTGGTCACCCAGGCTAGACGTCAGGCTTCCTAGATCCTGAACGTCCTGGCGCCGTTCGTTGGACGAGGTATCGGACGTGGTGTGGTTCACAACCGCGACGTCCTTACCGCGCCGCGAGGCAGAGAGGACGTCCATCTGGGGCTCGACCGTTCCGTTGTTCCGGGACGGAGGCTGCGAGGCGTAGTCCGCGATGTGCATGACCGGCATAGGCACTGGAACAGGGGCAGCGTAGGCGGCCAGAGGAACTCCGACAGTAGCGACGAGGGCAGCAGCCTGGAAGCCGACTAGAACAGCTCGCGAAAGGACCGGCATGGCGAGCAGGCGAAGAGGAGCGTGTAGGATGAGGAGGAGGATGAGAACGTTGACGCGACTGGCGCGGAGAGATCACGAAGCCTGTAAGATAGAGAGACTGTAAGCTAGGAATGCCTGTGAGCGCGATGGGGGAGAGAAAGACGCGACGGGGGGTCGTTCGAACCACCCTGGATTCTTATATCTCTCGACACGACAGGACGCGACAGAACCTTAATCATGGCGTGCTTCCCCGATTGGCCTCGAGCATGGACGCGTCCGGTGCACGTGCTGGGAGTGGGCACAGCCACTCATCGGCTGGGGTGGTTTGTTTGAGCGGGTCGCGTACAGTCCACCGCCTGATTTCAATGATGTGTCCCGGGGAAACCAAGACCATATTAGCTTTGTACAGCGATGTGCATTGCGTAACACGTAGGTCATGGTGCGTAGCGTCCAAGATTGGGACACAATCGGGAGATCCAGCCAAGACACACGACGAATAGACACGGGAAACGCAGAACGCATGTTAATCCTGTTCAGACATAGTAATAGTACCGACAAGTAGTAGTACCAGCAGACACAACTGACACACTACCTACGCGTACACGATCTCGAACTACTCCCCACCTCCGTCGTTTCAGGACCCGAAAGCATGAAGAGGTATATAAATAAACAAGAGGTCGTGGGGAGCGTAAACCGATGTCAGCAGCAGCAGGGTAGTTCGGCTGTCCCGGAGCTTAGGTATGTAGATATATGGTACCGTAGCCTCGTGTAGCTCTGCAATGTCCGAAGAGTCCAAAATCGAGCCAAATAGTGTCCAGTATCCAACGTCGAGTAGCAGTAACCTCTTGTGCGAGAAACGAACGTGATACCAAAGGAATGAGAGTTCTTCATGTTCGAAGCCGTGTTGTGGGATGCGACTCGCGGAGCGAAACCGCGAAAATCGCGATGATCCAATGAACGCTGGAGAAGCGTCTAGATCTTCACGCAAGTCTTGTTGTCGAGCGAACGGAGGTAGCCGGCGGCGCAAGTGAAAACTGAGCGAGGATATATCAACACGGATCCCTCGGAGTACGTGAGGAGAGACGTTTACGCACCAACACACTTGCCCTCGTTACAGCCAACGTTCCATGCGCCAGGGATGGCCGTGCAGTCCTCGCCAGCGCCAGTCGACGCGCAACCGCCGCAAGACTGGAGCTCAGTGCGAGTGTCGAGACACTCCCAGTCGTCGGTCAAGCCAGTGAGACCAGCGATAGGGCAAGCCTCCATGCTGTTGGGGCAAAGAGAGACGTTGCGTGCCTTGTGGGCGCGCTTGTGGCCGTGGTAGCCACCCTTGCCAGGCTTGCTCGAAGGCGTCGGCGCAGGCGGCGTGGGGGTGTGGGGGGTGCAGCACGTCGAGCCACCGTTCCAGCCCCAGCCAGGAGGGCACTGAGGGGGAGGCTGGTTCGGGTGCTTGGGAACGCAGTGCTTCTTCGAGGGGTTCCACTCCCAGTTCGGCGGGCAATCCGTGTCCTTTGGGGGCTTGGGAGGGTTCGGGGAACCACCGTGAGGCAGGCAGCAGCCCTTGTCGCCCCACCTACGAACAGCACCATCAGCGACGCACGGACGGATGGCCAATGGCTGATGCTTACCACCATTGACCGGGCTTGCACTT
The DNA here is from genome assembly GCA_022605405.1 of Earliella scabrosa. Classification (NCBI taxonomy): domain Eukaryota; kingdom Fungi; phylum Basidiomycota; class Agaricomycetes; order Polyporales; family Polyporaceae; genus Earliella; species Earliella scabrosa. The sequence goes on along the minus strand of JABYQQ010000003.1, from coordinate 456,868 downwards.
GTCTGTCGGAGTGGGCGGGGTGACGGGAACGGTCGACGTCGGGGGCTTCGGCGTGCAGCAACCCTTGGGCTTGTCCCAGCCCCATCCGGGGTTGCAGGAAGGAGGCGTGGGCTTAGGGGGCTCGTGGGGGATACAGCAGCCCTTGCCGCCGTTCCACGACCAGTTCTTGGGACAGTCGGTACCCTTGGGGGGCTTGGGTGGGTTGGGGAAACCGCCGTATGGGACACAAATCTCCTTGTCGCCCCAGTAGAACTCGTAGCCCTTGCACTTGCTGGAGGGAGTGGGAGTTGAAGGTTTGGTCGTCGAGGGCTTCTCCTCCTCGCAGCAGCTACGACCCTTGTTCCAACCCCAGCCCTTGTTGCAGGACGGGGTGGACGCGGGGGGCTCGGGCTCGGATGGAAGACAGCAGTTCTTACCAGGATTCCACGACCACTTCTTAGGACAGTCGGTACCCTTGGGAGGCTTGGTGGCGTTGGGGAAACCACCGTAGGGGATACAAATCTCCTTGTCGCCCCAGCTAGGTGACAGTTAGCGACTTTACATGACTGGATGACTGACGTAACTCACAAGAATTCGGTACCCTTGCAGTCCGAGGACCGGTGAGCGAGGACAAACGGAAGCGCGGCGGCGACGGCCAAAAGACGGACAATGAGCGTCATTTTGAAGGATCGTGGGGGACCCCCGAGAGGGGAAGTGGGGAGAGAGACGGAGGGGAGGAGGAGAAGGAGACGAACAGGCTAGGGAGAACAAGGGGTGGGCCGCCTCGATCTTATATACTGCTGATCAAAAATGTGCCTCAGGAGCTTCAGTTCACACACAGTCGAGGCGAACCTGATAACATCCGCGCATTCCCCGGCCATCAGGATCCGTCAAGCACAATCCATGCTTGTTTGCATCCCCGCAAATCTGGCATGCCATCCGTCGCGTAGGACAGCATCCTTCTCGCGCCGTTGAACGTGTCGCCCTGTTGTGCGTCGCGGTGAGTGCCACGGGCGTGAGTCTGGACAACAAGGCCGGCGACAGGAAGAGGAACCTACTCGATCTGGACTAGAGCTTGTGCCTGGCGGTGCCGGCAGTGGGAGGAGCGATATTCCACAGAACAAATTTGGCCTGTTCTCGCCGCTGACGCCCGGCGCGCCTCCGTGGACCGAGCGCGTGGGCCGCTTGATCTCGTCAGAACGTTGACCGCACTCACTGGTCATGGCCCCCGTCTGTGCTCAATCAGCCGAGTGAGATTGGGACGATGTTGGGACGATGCCTGCGGGCAGAGAGGCAGACCGCAGCGAGCTGCAGTGCACCGTCGGCATCTTGTCCGGACCCACGCCACAGCAGCGGTAATGCAATAAGCTACGGCGGCGGGTTGACAGCTGGAACGAGCTCTCCGTGACAGGATGGCTCATTTCGAGCGCGTGGACCACGAGAACGACAGCCGGGTTGCGATGGTTTCCCGTCGGAAGGCAGCCCTAGCCAGCCTCGCCAGCACCTCCCTTTCGACCGCCTGTAGCCGCCTGTGGCTCCTGGCTCAACCGTTTCGAGCTCCCGGCTCCGCAGCCCACCAATCCCACTCCGCCCCGGCCCCCGGTGACCCCGTCACCGACGGTGAAACACCTAATTCGACCAGCTGCCGCCCCCTGCCGCCCTCGCCGCCTCTCGCCGCCCGCCTCAACAATTTCTGGTCGTCGCGATCTCCTTCCCGGACCAACATATTGAGCGCTTTTTGCGGTCGGACGCGCCGCCGAACGCCTGGTCAACGCACTTTGTCAAACGTGCGCCTTTCTACGTAGTCGCAGCTAGTCGCAGTCTCGTACTGTACATTGGATCTTATCTCGGGGCTCAGCGGATTTCATCCGAACACAGAACGTAACAGAACATTGAGGAGGGGAATGCGAGAATGTCTGATGACCACCACCACTACCAGGTATCATTCCGTCCCATCTTCCGCCGCTGTTGCCTGATCTGTAAGTCCGTCCGGCGCACATGCAGGGCGAGCGTGATGCACGAACCTCAAGCTTCTAGAGCGTGCGCTTTCTGCAGTGCGCGTGAAGCAAAGAACCGCACGTCGGCGTCTTGGTCGTTCTTGAGCGCCTCTAGCACGGGCGAGATCTTTTGCTGCACCAATTGCAGCCCCTCTGGCGCATCACCGAACGAGGTGGCAGTGATCTCGAGAGCCTTTGCAACATTGAACCGGATGTTCGGGATGGGATCACTGGCCAACTGGAGCAGCATGTCGAGGACGCTATCACGCACAACCTCGAGCGTGAGAGACGGCGCGATGGTCTGGGTGAGTTGATCAATCAGTCCCATGCTGACAGGGCGAGATCAAGGAGCGTGACATGTTAGAAGGCACTGACCATGATTGCTTGCACAGTAGTCATCCGGTACAGATAGTTCGGATGCTGGCCCATCCCCACCACCTTCGGAACAATCTGCTCCTTCGACCAATCGACGCCGAAGACTTCGGTCAGCTTCTTGAGATTCACTGCCGCCGCCTCACGGATGCTGTAAACGTTGTCGCCTAGCCACGACATGCACAGGTTGCCCAGCGACTCATCGAAGAATGGTTTCCCGAGTTGCGTCGCGAGCAGGGGGATGTACTCGATAATCGCCTGTCGGACGCGCCAGGACTTGTCCTCCGCGAGCTCGACGATCGCGGGCAGGAGGCTTTCGGAGAGCAGCTCGATTCCGATCACTGACGGGCGCGTCAGCTCACAATCTACGCGCATGATAATCGCACATAGCACAGCGACAGACCAGAGTTCACCAGCTCGAGCTTGCTGATAATGTTCAGACGGACTTCGGGGAACTCGTCCTTGAGGAGATGGAGGAACAGGGGAAGGAGATGCTCGATGGTTGCGTCCTTGCCTAGTAGAGGCGCGAGGCCGCTGATCTGGTTGGCGAGGGCAGCACGAACGTGTTGGGATACGTCCTGGCACAGGTCGCGGACGCATGGTACGATCCGTGCGAGGACAACTTCCTTCTCGAGGAGCTTCGAGAAGCCTGGACAGGACGGAATGAACGGGGATTGTTGACTCTCCATGGGAACACATACCTGGGACCTGACCAGCGGCGGCGGTCCGCACCTCAGCTTCGTTATCCTTGAGAAGCTGGACGAAGTGACCGATCAGCTCCTCCCTCACGAGCTCCGTACCGACGGCTTCCGCGAGCTATATTGACGTGAGTGAACATAAGCGTCGACTAGGCGAAGGCTATCGCGCACCTCATTCAAGTGACTTGCCGCCATGTAGCGCACCCTCCAGCTCTTGTCGGTCATCGTCTGCCTGATCTGCTTCAGCAGCTGGTCCTTGGTCTCCGCGGGCGAGAGTTGCTGGGCAATCGCGATCAGGTCCTCCACAGTCAAGAGTCGCACGGAGTCCTGGTCGTCCGCCTGGAGCTTTCTGTACACCGCCAGCCCGTCAGACAGGACATGCGCCTTCGAGAACTTCTTCACCAGGGGCTACACATTCATCGGCCGCATTTAGAATCCCGACGGAGAGCATATGTGAAGTATGTGAGAGCGTACTGACCGCAAGCCATTTCGCCGCCGCTCGGCGGACCATGGGTGTGTCGTCCGCTGCGAGAGCGGCGTATGCTCGGCGAAGTTCATCTTGGATGGGGGCGGCCACCTTGTCGTACGCGGGTGCATACAGCGCACACGACGACGTGCGGGACGTGAACCACTCGCCACGCGACAGCCGTTGCAGGAGAGGAATGTAGTATTGTTCGATTTGTGCTTGGCTGAGAACCGCCGATATTTTGGTAATCGACTCGGCCGCCTACAGACTCGGATGTGAGTTCGATGAAGACCGGAGCGTGCGGGTGCGGCGAGAAGGCGGGAGCAGAAGGTTCAAAGGCATGGAAACCACATGGAAACATACCTTGTCCCGCACGAGTGTCTCCTCCACAGCAGAAAGGTTCTCCAACGGCCCCAGCAACACATGCGCGTACTCCGGGCCACCAATGTACTCTTCGAAGTTTCGTCCTAGCTCCTCCGCCAGTGCGAGGAGAACCTCGTCCTCGTCGTCGACAGAGTCTTGCAGGAACGGAATGAGCTCATCGCGCGCGCGGTCCGGCCCCAATGCGAGGGCAATCGTCGATATCCGATGAATGGCGTTGAGCCTCAGTTGCACGTCCTCAGACCTGAGCTCATCCATAAGGATGGCGATCGGAGCAATCTATACAATCCAATGCGAGGCCTGTAGTGAGTCCGGACGCCAAGTCCGAGAGGAAATGTAACCAACATCGTCTAGGGAGTTTGGGTCCATGATGTGACTTGAAGTTCAGCCGCGAGGAGATGAACGTGGACTGGCGTTGTCCTTTAGGGGTGGATCACTGTCAGATGCTGAAGCAAGAGCCTGAGAGTGTGGAAGTACAGGGAGATGATGACGGTAGGGTATGAGCAGTATGAATGGATGGATGAAATCTCTCGTTGATGACCTTGTTTGGTCGATATCGAGACGAGCGGCTCCAGCCTCGTGCAACTCCGCCCGCCGGCGCCAACGCGAACATACGTTGAACATCCTGCTTCTGGTTTACCCTCCAGCTCTATAGATTTCTGAGGACGCGAATCCAGGTACGACAGCATCACACACGACAAAGGGAGGCAAAGAAAGATATATTGACAATGACACAAGCCTAACTACAATGCTACAGAAGACAACCACGCAAATCTTTGTCACGAAGACAGAGCTAGCGGGTTGCGCCTCGCCAAAGACGAGAGGTTCCAAAAATTGGGCGGACATCGTAGTCCGAGCACAAAGCCCAACCTACGAGCCGACATGAACGTCGGCGCCGCTGCCAGGGTACCACGCGGTGGCACCTGACTGTGGTGCGCAGGTCGAACGCGGTCAACTCTGGCACATCGGGCTCTCGAGAGTCTATCACGGTCAATACATCAGAGGAATCGTCGTAAAAAAGATAGGAACACTAACCATGACGCGCGAACGGACCACTGGGCGACCACAACAACAGCAAGAAGGGGGGAGCGCCCACGCCTTCAATGCATCGCCAGCGCATGCGCGCGCGGGGAACTACCTCGGGCTGCGCCCGGACGTATACACTGGACATCTGCCAGGAACCAAGAGCATGAAGCTCTGAACGCGAGCATGAGCTCGGAAGCGCTGTGCGCCAGGACTAGAGCAATGTGCTCGGTGGGCTGCGCCCTGGGCTTGAGCCCTGTGCTGAGCTTGATGCTCGAAGCGGACGGGACGACGTCAGTACCGTAGACGGTGACTTGCACGGCATCTTCGTAACCGCATCTTTCGATACCGTGTATCGTGCATGGAGTTGCTGGGGTTCGGCTTCGTGCAACCGCGGAAGGATGCCGAGACGACGACAGACGACTGGAGGTCGTTCCTCGTGCGACTCGTGTCGAAGCGCGCCAGCGACTTTTCCAGTTTGGTCCGATATTTTGTCCGTTGAGCTTCCTAAGCCGTTGGCCCAAGTCGCACCGTCAAGGTGCGCAAAGCCCTCGATAGACGCACAAGACGTCCTCGTGGGGCTACATGGGACTGGCGAAGTAGCCGACAGAGATCGTTATAATCGTTTTACGACTAGGTGGCCAACACTAGCGTGAAGCGTAGGGGTTGTCCGACATCTAGACGGTTTCGCTCGATGTTCGAGGACTGGTCCATGTTCGTATCCTAGTGGACAGACGAAACGAGGTCCTGAACGGGTTCTGTTTGGCTCGGTAGGTCAAGCAATAGTATGCAGTTGGTTCCATTTGCCTATCTGCATGCATGACGGATGTCTCGCAACCCCCGGAGACGGGTGTTGAGGGCGTCGATTGCGGCCCATGAGGACCACCTCGTGCGCCCCGCTCGTGACGGCCATGTGCGTGGTTGTATGGATTGCGCAGCGATGCATGCGACGAGCGAGTATTCGTATTCGAGTATCGTGCGAGATCGAGGCGTGAACCAAGGTGCGACGCCTTCGGTCTTCGGACGTGAAGTGCAGCCCATGCTAGGGGTCTGGAACGGAACCGACGGCCTCGAGGAAGCGTAGAAGCGATGCGCGCCGGGGAGGAATCATAGGCTCGAGAGTTGACACCCTTGCCCGAGAACAGAACATGCGGGAGAAAAGTAGAGTGACTGAGAGCGAGGGGTGGCAGAATGTGGGGGGCAGAGTGACAAAGAGATCAGCAACATATGCACAGGGGCACTTATGTAGCTTAGTGCACAGTTTAGGGCAGGCTTCGGCATCTTGCGGAAACTTCGAGTCACAAGATTACCGGTCACTTCGGGCCGGGGGTCATACAGTGATTCTGAAGACATGTCACGATGACGTTAGGTAAAGTACTAAGTAGGTCTGCACAGTGAGAGCAACGCATATAAACAGACACAGTCGACTTGTAGTCCGACGGATCTTCTTCCTCTCTGCAAAAACGCACTACTCCCACGTAGCCATGCCAGTCGACCAGCAGACAGACCGTGTCATTCTCCACCATCCCAAGGTACTCTGATCATTAGCTGCTATCTATCGAGGCTCACGCAGTGTGCACTATGTAGGGCTCTTCTGTGGAGATCTTGTTCTACGGCGCGACCGTCATCTCGTGGAAGTCGTGCGCACCATCCAGTGCTCAGCCTGTCGAACGTCTCTTCGTCTCTGGGAAGGCTGCGCTCGATGGCAGCAAACCCGTTCGTGGCGGGATCCCGGTCGTCTTCCCATGCTTCGGGGCCCCCACTCACCCCACTCATGCCAAATTGCCCCAGCATGGCTTTGCGCGTAACAACGTCTGGACATTCGATAACGTCGTGATGGACAACGAAGCGGGGGTTTCAGTCAAGCTGAGTAAGTCTGTATGCCATCCCACGTCCTCGCTCTGACTAGAACTCTGCGACCGAAGGTCTGGAGTCGAACGCGACCATTCAGGAACAGTTCGACCAACCATTCCGCTTGGAGTTCGTCGTGACCCTGGCCGAGCATCAATTGAGCACGGATCTGCATGTCAAGAACACGGGACTATCGACGACTCCTCCGATTGAGTTCCAAGCGTTGTTCCACAACTACATCCGGGCACCCGCGAATGATGTCCGTGTCCTACCTTTGGCCGGTCTGTCGTACTACGACAAGACAGAGGCGACCGAAGAAGCTCGTGCGACGCCGAAGGTGGAGAGTAGGCAGGGCGTTGATGTAACCAAGTTCACCGATTCGGTCTACGAGAACGCGCCAGGACGATATGACATCGTCTGGCCTTCTGGTAACATCGAAATCAGGACGCAGAACCTGAAGGACGTCGTAGTGTGGAACCCTCAGCAAGAGGCGGGATCCAAGATCGGAGACATGGAGCCCGGAGGATGGTGCGCTCCTCATTGCTAGTCAAGTCGCCGCGCATTTATGAGCTCACGCTGCTGATGCAGGGAGAAGTATGTTTGCGTCGAGCCAGGATATGTCCGCGGCTTCGTGAAGCTGGAGGGTGGGCAGACGTGGATCGGCCAACAGGTGATATCGGTCAAGGTTTGAGCCTTTCCCCTGGTGTCTAATGGGAGCATTGAAGCCCCTGTGTATCTGTAGTCGAATAGAACGAACGCCACGAGCAGACTCTAGACATATGCCTGAGGGAGGTTGGCTTATTATTATTATTATTATTATTATTATTATTAAAATCATGTCTGAAACGTGTACAGTAAGCGGCGAACTCATCGCGTACGTAGGCGAATCAGCGTCATATCTGGGCTTAGGAAAATTTGCACCCGTATTAACGGAGTGCCCAGGCCTCGTCCGAAGACAGCGTGAGGAAAGGAACCCGCATCTGCCAACTACACCCCATCCCCGGTACCTGCGCTAGAGTCGGAGGAGACCGGCAGCGAACGATCGCTGGCGGTCGGAGAAAGAGGGGGAATGAAAGGGAGGTGTCCGTCGCCAAAACCTGCAAGATGGCGGGGAATGCCCGGAGGGAGAAAATGAGAGCGACTGAGCCGCTGTGGCAAGAGCTCGAGTCGAGCGTCTCGCCAAGAGTGAGGGTAGAGGCGCCAGTGGTGACCGCGAGCGCGGAGTGACCGGCGATGAATGTGTGTGCGGGTGCGAAGATAGGATTGGTGGCCCAGCAGAGGGAGGTTGGCAACGCGGCAGGAAGGGCTTTCGCGCGTCTCAGTCTGCATCACGTGCTCGGAACGCGCCAGGACGCGATCGGCGCGTCTCACTTCAAGTTGTTTCTCGCAACTTGACTTGTGCGTTCACCGTCTCCTGTACATATGTCTGCTGTATACTAGCTTCTTGGTCTTCTTGGTCTTCTTGGTTTCCCTTGACACGTTCATGACATGGCCTCTCAAATCCCCTCTCTCCGTGTCCGAATCAACCAAATCGACTACACCGTTGTACCTCCCGGACCCCTCGACAACACAACCCTTCCTCGCGTTCCGGTGATACGAATTTACGGCGACTCTTCCGTTGGTCTGAAGACATGCCTTCATGTACATCAAGTATACCCGTATTTCTTCGTGGAGTATTTGGGGAAGATGAACCCGGATATTGGTGCGCAAACACACTATTTATGAGCCACAACGTCGGCGTGATGGATATCTAGTCAACCGCCATGTCGCGAAACTCAAGCATTCCCTCAACCACGCAATTGCAATATCCTTGAAACGCAACCCCCTGTCCCCCAAGTCCAAGTTCGTGCGTGCTGTCGTGCTGGTCAAGGGAGTGCACTTCTATGGCTTCCACGCAAACTGGGCTCCTTTCCTCAAGATCCATATTGCCGACCCAGCGTACGTTAGCCGTGCAGTCACCATCATGCAGTCCGGCACCGTCATGCAAACACGTTTCCGCGTGTACGAGAGTCACCTCTCCTACCTACTGCAATTCCTCTCCGATTTTGGTCTGTACGGCTGCGGGTGGATCGAGCTCGGAGAAGTATGGCAACGTGGGCGTGACGAATCCCTCGAAGAAGCGGACAAGACACTAGAAGAAACACTGTCTAGCTTCAAGGACTCACCTTACTTCCGTCAAACGCGCATGCCGCTCGAGGTTGACGCGGCTGCGCACCAGATCCTGAACAGACACAAGCTCTCCGCGCGCAGCCTACACCACAAACTCACTATCCCTGCGCCACCACTTCCGCCTGAACCTCTTGTCTTGAGCGTACGCGAGCTCTGGGAAGACGAGCGGAAGCGGCGGATAGCCAAGGGTCTTACCCCTTCTCCTGAGATCCCAACAGACCCTAGTGCGAGCTCGCGCGGGCCCGGTGGCGGGTGGGTTTCAGAAGCGCGGTGGTGGGAGGAGGTCCGCAAGCGCATTGAGCGCGAGCGCGGACGGGAAGCGATCCCACCCAAAATGGCCTGGGAGAAGTGGGTGATGACCACCTTCGAAAGCGTCGAAGCATTGTGGGAGGATGAGTATAAGACCTGGGTGCCCAATGCAGAGGTCAGCGCGTGCGGTAACGGCAAAGGCGGAGATGAACTTCCCGAAGACCCGGATGAGACCAACCCGTACCATGCATCACAGGGCACAGCGTCTGCGGGGCAAGATGCAGGGGAAGATGGCGGAGTCGAAGAGGTCGACATTGATGAAAGCCTGCTCTCGAGCCAGGCCATGAGTCAGCTAATGGAACGCGAACTTGAGGCTGAGTGGCGGAAGGAGGTGGAAGATCCCGACGACCCAGAGCATGAAGAGCAGTATCCGGATGAAGACGAGGAAGCCGTTGAGGATGGGCCGCCTCCCGACCTTCAGTCGGAGGGAAATGATGTTGAGGACAGGTGCCGTCCCTCCCACTTCATAGCGTTGCTACTGTGCCATAACCTATGCCTCAGAAACGCGAAAGATCCTTTCACCACGCCCGATGCAAGTACTAACTCTCCTTCCAAGCCTTCCAATCCATTCAAGGCAGTATGGTCTAAGATCACAAGGTAGGTAAAGTCTTCGTCACCGCACCGGCGAGAAGACGTGTTGAGCGATGGTAGTTCTCAATCACGACAGCGGTCAGCGTCAGTTGTCTCGAGCGGCCTTAGGACCCCGACTAAGTTAGCAAAATTCTCTTTGATCCGCCTGTCATGACTAAAGTCTCTTCAGGGTGAGGGTGAATGACGATGCATTATCCTACGGAAGCTTGACCATACCCGCTAGCTCCGCTATCACACACCCGGATCGACGACACCGCCCAAGTCCTACGTACCTCGTTCCCCAATGAGGACTCCGATCAAACGTTCATTCGGCCATGACCCAAGTATAGACCAAATGGCAGCTATTCGATCCGTCGTCCGGCCTCTTCCAGCTCTCAATGTCGCGACCGACAGGTCAATACTTGAGCCAACTGAAACCACAGAACAACAAGGCTCTCGCCAACATGTATCCACTAGCATCGATTCGGACGCAAGACCTGTGAAGAGAAGAAAACTCAGTCCGCCCGCTCAGGCTCATTCAGACACGACTTTGACTGGGCCAATATCATGCACATATATCTCGCCGATCAAGCTCAACGCTTCCTTCTCTCCTCGCTATGGCAAGAATACGTACATCTATGGGCCTCCCCCTCCAACTGCCGCGGAACTGAGCGCGAGTACCGACCAGTACGGGATTCCAAGCAAGATCTACCGCGACCCTTACTACTCGAAAGAATGCGATGCGCCTGAGAAGCCACGAGAGTATGCTGGCCTCGTCTTCCATCTCAAGAGTGGCGAGGGTATCAGCAACCTGGAGGAGTGGAAGACTGACGACAACGCCCTCTCTTTGAGAGGCGCCCCTGCTCGAGCGTTGGATCGGACTGGAGTGGGTGGCTGGGAGTACGCTAGCACGCCGCCCAGTGTGCGACAAGTGCGGAAGTGGCTGAAAGAGCAGAAGGGTCGCTTGGATGCGCGCTCCGTTGGAAAGAAGGACTCGTCTCAGGTATGTTCCATTCTGCGCTCTGTTCGGCGAATGAAGTTTCATTCCTTCTGCGCAGATTGAAGGGCCCACCCAGCTGAACCCTTACGGCCTCAAGAGCACCCTGGCGCCGCGTTCCGACAACGCTCGGCACGAAAGACAGAACATGAGTGTTCTGGCGCTGGAGGTCTTTGGTAAGTGCGCTTCGATGCGTACGTGTTCGAGCAACCATCACTGATTTGTTCTCACTCTCACAGCACCGTCGAAGGGAGACCATGTTCCGGACCCCGGAGACGACGCAGTCGCGGCGGTGTTCTATTCCTTCCAGGCGTCCAGAGATGGCGCGGATGCATTCACTTGCGAGTCCGGCATCATTGCGGTCGAAAGTGATCAACTGAATCCACGTCGGCTCCGCAGCATCAAAGCAGAATTCGTTGACAGCGAGCTTGCCCTGCTTAACAGGCTCATCGACGTGATCGGTGACTGCGACCCAGACATCCTGTCAGGATGGGAAGTGCAGGCTGCGTCCTGGGGCTTCCTTGCCGCCCGTGGCCGCACGTATGGTGCGTGCGTGAATGGTAAGCTGTCCGTGCATTACTCACCCTTTTCGTAGGGTTGGATGTGAGCGAACAGCTCTCCCGCGCGCCCGGTCGGAATGTTGGTGGTGGAGGCTACGACCAATGGGGAATGAAGACGACATCAGTCTTCAAGGTGATCGGACGCCACGTCCTGAACTTGTGGCGGATCATGCGTTCAGAACACAACTTCAACATCTATACGTTTGAGAATGTGGTTTTCCAGATCTTGCGGCGACGGTGCGTTTCATGTATGCGTTCACCTCAAAGTCATCTGACGTGTCCAATAGCACCCCGTGGTACAGCTCGCGTACATTGACCCAGTGGTACAACAGCCCCGTTCCCGAACATACGGATCGCGTCCTCCGCTATTTCTCAACACGGACGTCTATGGTTCTGGAGATGCTTGACACAGCCGAGGTTGTCACCAAGAACGCGTATGTCATCAGCCATTTGTGAAGATGTTTGTCACTTACGGTCATTGCAGTGAATTTGCACGCGTCTTCGGAGTAGACTTTTTCTCTGTTCTGAGTCGTGGATCTCAGTTCAAAGTGGAGTCGTTCATGTTCCGCATCGCCAAGCCAGAGAGCTTTGTTCTACTTTCACCCAGCAGACTAGATGTGAGTTCCATCCTCCCAACGTTGAGCGTGTACTAACCCTGGTATTCGACAGGTCGGCAAGCAGAATGCTGCCGAATGCATGCCCCTCATCATGGAACCTTTGTCTGCCTTCTACAGCAGCCCGCTTGTAGTCCTAGACTTCCAATCACTGTATCCCTCCATCATGATCGCCTATAATTATTGCTATTCTACCTGTCTCGGACGTATTACTGACTTCAAAGGGACATACAAGTTCGGAGTATCTGACCTCCGCCAGCCGGCTGGCCTTCTGGACACACTGCAAGATCACATCAACAGTGAGTCTACCTTTCTTGTACAAAGCAATTGGACTGACGGCGATGGTGTGCCTGTAGTCGCCCCAAACGGGATTATGTACGTGAAGGAGACGGTGCGCAAGGGCCTGTTGGCGCGGATGTTGACGGAGCTACTCGACACCCGGGTCATGGTCAAGCAGGCTATGAAGGGCGCCAAGGACGACAAGGTAAGCTCTTTGAAGCTCCCGAACAATACAGTGCTGATCATCGAGACACAGGCTCTCCGTCGAATACTTGACGCACGCCAATTAGGACTGAAATACATCGCCAATGTCACTTATGGTTACACGAGCGCGACATTCTCCGGTCGCATGCCGGCCGTTGAGATCGCAGATAGCATCGTGCAGAGCGGCCGAGAGACCCTTGAGAAGGTATGCATGCTTCACCTTGTATGTGTGTTGTCTTTGGGCGTATCTGATAGTTGTTTTGTGCTTAGGCCATCCGTGTCATCAATGGTACGAAGAAATGGGGCGCAAAGGTCGTGTATGGCGATACCGACTCGTTGTTCATCTACCTGCCCGGGAAGACAAAGGACCAAGCCTTCCGCATCGGCCAAGACATGGCAGACACGATCACGCAGATGAACCCTGCGCCGGTCAAGCTCAAGTTTGAGAAGGTGTGCCCGCTTCTATCTATCGTTCGAATCTGCATTTACACGCCGGGGAAGGTCTATCTTCCATGCGTCCTGATGGCGAAGAAGCGTTATGTCGGGTTTAAGTTTGAAAACCCCGATGACGAGGATCCTGGGTTCGACGCTAAGGGCATCGAAACCGTCCGGCGAGATGGCATTCCTGCGCAACAGAAGATGACAGAAACCTGCCTAAAGTAAGGTCCTGGATTGCCTCCATCGATGCCAAGCTGACTGTCAGTCAGGATTCTGTTCCGTACTCAGGACCTGAGTGAAGTGAAAGACTATTGTTGTCGTACATGGGGCAGAATCCTCGAGAACAAGGTATCGATACAAGACTTCATCTTCGCAAAGGAAGTCAAGATGGGCACTTACAGGTGTGCACCCCAGCTTGCCTATCATAGTACATCTCTCTCACCGGTTATATGTCTGCTTTAGTGATAAAGTACCGCCTCCGCCGGGCGTGACAGTTGCGGCACGGCGGATGCTCGAAGATCCGAACGACGAACCTCAGTACGGGGAGCGCATTCCATATGTGATCGTTCGTGGAGAGCCTGGGTCCAGACTGGTCGACCGCGCGACAGCACCGCACGAGCTGTTCAGAGACAGGTACATATCTCCACGGCGTCCGACTATGCTCCTTCACATTGCTGATGGATGATGGATAATGCAGTCACAAACGGTTGGATGCGGCGTACTATATCTCACGTGTCCTGATCCCTCCGCTGGAACGGATCTTCAACCTGGTCGGAGCGGACGTTCGCAGCTGGTTCGACGAGATGCCGAAGACCCTGAGGGCCGACCAGCCCGACGTCACCCTCACCCCACGGAAGAACAAGAAGAGCGTCATGGTGGCGAACGCCTTCAAGATTGATGATCACTTCACCAGTTCCCATTGTCTCATCTGCGGCACGCTCACTCCTGAAGGTACGATCGCTGCACACTGTCCCTGATTCACCTCTGCTCACCCCTTGTCTTCTTAGTTCTGTGCGAGGTCTGCCGGTCCGATTACGCGTCAACGATGAGTGAATTACTTTCTCGAATGCAGAAGACAGAAGCCCAGTTGAGAGACGTTCACCTCCTCTGCAGCTCGTGCTGTAAAACGACACCTGCCGAACCCGTCGAGTGCGAATCTCTGGACTGTCCGTGGCTGTACGAGCGGAAGAAGGTGGAAAGCAAGGCGGACGCACTGGCGACCATACACGACTTACTCGATGAGATGGAGCAAACGTGGTATGCAGAACGAGGATATGATTCGGACGAATACACATCGGACTACAGTGTATCTAGTGTAGCATAGTTTGTTAGACGTCTTATAAGACCCTGATTACGTCGCAGGGAAGCTGCATACAACTAGTAGATCGTCGTGGGAGCTCAAGCTATGGGCTTCGCGAGGTTGTTGGCGGCGAACCAGGGCGAACCACCACTCAATGGGCGTCTAGTGCGCGTGACGCAACGGGTCTGGTTCGGACCGCCCTCACTGAAGCCGTGCGCAAGCCAACCGTCTCGCGTTCCATTCACCTCCATCCTCCTCCTCCTCGACGGATCTGGGACGCTAGAAGAACCAGCACACAATGGCCGACTTTGTGCAAGCACTGGACCCCTCCAAGCTGGTCCTCGCCGGGACGGTACGCCATGTCCTTCACCAAATGCTCGCAGTGACGCAGCCTTGAACATTCTGAACCCCCCGCAGGCACTCTCGTTCGCGACGAGCGCGTTCGTCGCGCCGGTGTACAACCTCCCCATATTCCTCTTCGGGATGGTCGCGCAGGAGAGCTCGGATGCCGTCCAGTCCTTGCAAGCGGTACGCGTCCCCCGCTCGTGCTTATGCGTTCCCGTGCGCCCTACCCTCCCCTGACCGCTCCGGCCATCCCACCAGTTCACGGCCCTCATTGCGGGCTCCATGGTCTACGACATCATCTTTATGGCCAACCACGAGCAGAACTGGTTCATCAAGCTCCTGAACATCCTCCTCCTCGTCCTCAAGGTACGTCCCTCATACCTGCATGAAGTCTGAGCGCATGCAAACGAGTCCACACCCCAGCTCCCTACCGTCGCTGCGTTCGCAACGGCCCTCCGCCAGCGTGGCGGCTCTTTCTCCGGCCTTAACATCCGCGGAAACGACCTCTCGGGTCCGACAGGTGAGAGTGTTCTCTTCTTCGCCGAGGCGTCACGGCCCTCATTGGCCAGTCCCAGTATGGTCCATGCCCGGCGGCTTCACGTCCTCCTTCGGCGGCGGCGGCGGACGCGACGGATACCAAAACGTCGAAGACCCGGCAGAGGGTCCCAAGCCGCTCAGCGTTCCCCCGTCGCATCCCGCGCAACCTGCGCCCTCCGCACAAGCACCTGGAGCATACCAGACGGTCTAAACTGCCCGTCTCGAACACCCCAAAGCAGACGGCCACGTCGCTCCAGGAAACGCTATGTATACAGTGCGTGCGTGTGGGATATGCTACAAATGTATGTGTTGTTGTTCTACGGCAAGACGCAATTAAGAGGGCTCCCCGACCGGGGCCCCTGTACCATAATCCAAGCCATCGCGGGCACGCGATCGTCCGGTGTGCGCCACGTTTGTGTGTGTGTAGGAAATATGCAGGAGCCCCCGGGAGCTCACTCTATGGGTGCGACATGCACGGGGTCATCGTCCCGGACCCAGATGCAGCCGGTCTGTCGTTCTTCGCCCGCGCACGCCGCCCACTCGTCCGACGCCTCGAACTGTGTCCCTTCTACCCAGCGCCGCCAGGCCTCTTGGTAGCCCTTCTCGATGTTCCTCGTCCAGCGCAAGGTGTCGAACAGCGACATATTGTCCCTGTTGAGATACAGGTTGCGGCGTAGGCTCACGAGCTCGCCGTGCCCTCTTGGGAGCACACTTCCCGACGGTTCGTGGTGGGGCGTGTAGTGCACGCCCTGCGCGAGCGCGACCGCACGGCTCTCGTACTCGTCCACGCTGTGGACGACCATCTGGTCCCCAAAGCCGGTGGCGTGCACCATGCTGGCCGCGACGCGCGAGCACATCTTGTGCGTGTGCTTTGGCCAGGTGAGGATGGGCGTGCCTGCCCACAGCACGTCTGCGGCGATAGTGTGCGCATTGCACTACACAACGCGAGACCGGCTCAGCTGTCTGCAAGACGCGGGTCAACCTACACGCTCTGCGAAACGCACTCACCTCCGCGGTGTCGAGAAAGAGGTCCGCCACGCGCGCACGAAAGATGTGCCAGTCCTTCTTGGCCACGTCCGTGAAGCGGATCCGAGCCGCGACGTCCTCGCCCGCCCAGAGCTTCGCGGTACGGAGGAGGTGCTCCTGCCCCGCGGCCGGGAACCGGAGCAGCCAGAGGATGCTTCGCGGGACCCTGCGCAGGATGCGCAGCCAGACAAGGAAGATCTCCTGGTGTCGCACGCAATAGGCACGGTTCAGGCACGCCGCATCAAATGAGGTGAACAGACAGATGGACCTACAGGGTCGATCTGGGTGCGTGCGGGCGGTCGCGAGGAGGAAGCAAGGCCGGAAGAACAGATCTCAGCAGCGTTCAATTGTCCCCCATATGGACCTACGGACTCACTTTGTAGAGCTGCCCAGAGCGCGCAGTGTGAGCGTGTGTGGCGCTGTGTACGCTGATCGATAGGGGCTCACCTGGTTAAAGTTCGCGAACACGATAACGTCTCTTGGTTAAGTTTAGCAGGTGTACGGGCTCTGCAGTTGAACTTTGAACCTACTGGGGTATGTCGGGAAATACTTGCTTGCGGGCGTCTGCCCGTCTGCGCTCCTCTTCTAACCAAAGCGTTTCCGCAGGCACGCGAGCGCGCTCTTCGGGGCTGAGGTTATCATCACCTCGGTACGACTGCTTGTGGTCTGCCACCATAAACGTATGCTGCGGTTCAATGCCATAGGTCAGAGCTGACGATGCTGCGGAATCGGAATACGAACCGGCATGTATAGGAATTTCTCCATGCTGCAGAACGAGTGTCAGATCTTTCAAAGGCGTCTTTCTGGATCAATACTCACTAGAGCCACTCGTCCGACGCATCCTCCGGGTCCAGGTCTGCATCGAGATCTAGGGCACCGTCGGGATGCGAACTAGAGGCCGCCGTCCCCACATTCGATTCACCCGCTCTTACCTTTCTCCACCGCTCGCCCGCAGACAGCTCTTGCGGGCAAGAGATCGGGTCGCACACCAAGTAATCGCACCACCCTACGATTGTTCCCACTTGTCGTCAGCAAACCTCGACTTCGATCGAGTCTCAACGGCTGGACTCACCCGCACCAAGCGTCCCGGCGTAGCCAATAAGCTGCATCTGTACAGGACACGGCCGCGCAGCCAAGACATCGTTCCTCGCGCCCTTAGTGTACCCACCGAGGTTAACGACTGCCAAAACCACGTCCTAAGCAAGACTCTGCGCGCGAGCACCAGCAACAGGCAACATACGGATGTGTATCTCGTGCTCCCTGATGTGGTCCACGATCTTCTGCAACGGCCATCCGCACACGTCCACGCAGTGCTCGACCATGCTCGCGATGCGCGGCCTGTACGCCGTCCCGTCCCACGGGCTCGTCGTGTACACGAACACGTTGAACCGCGCCCGGTCGTGCATCCCGAACACGGACTGCATCAGGTGCGACAGCGGGTGGTTGCTAGCGCGGTCCAGCCGCACACGTCAGCCTCGCCATGCGCCATCCAATGAGCTCGCACCGCACTCACTTGATGTCGTTCGAAAAGTACGCGAGGTTGATCTTCCCGCCCACAGGCGGCCGCGGCGGGGGATAGACGTGCTTGGGCAGCCACGGCTGCGAGAATGCGGAGTACGAGATCCGCAGCGCGCTCCGATGGGGCACGAGCCGCGTCGCCCGTGGCGTCAGCGGGTAGGTGAACTGACGAGGCCAGCGAGGAGCGATTGAGTCATCCGGCATCTCATCGCTCCACCGACACTCACCGTGTGGAACGGCAGCACCGATGGCACAGGTGGAGCCGACAGCGTCTTCGGCAATGTCGGACGAATGAAAGCGCTGCTGAGGCGGTCGTCCGGCGGAGATACCACATGGTCCACGGTCAGAACCTTGCCGTACGTCTTGATGTACCACCGTCGCTGTAGCCGCGGGACGATCCAGTCCAGAAAGCGGATGATGAACCCGGCCTGGTTGACGCGATACTGAGTCCGATCCTCCGCTGCGCTAGCGAGAGGCTGGAATCGTGCGTGCCAGAGGGCGACCTCGGCAGGTGTTAGCGGCCTGTCGAACGCGGACGCCAAGGCGAGCAAGCACTCCTCCGTGAAGGAAGCCAGAGACGCGCCATCGATGCCATGAGGATAACCATCCTCGATCTGGTCATCGGTAACCTTGATCACTTTGGTGATCCATCCCTGATGGGGATGTGGTGCGGGCGGAGTGAATTGGCCCGAATCATCTGCGCCGACCTCATAGGGGACCGCTCCGCGTCCACGCCAGTCACAGATCGAATTGAGGGAGTTGGCCAGACCGCAGATAGCTTCCGGGAGATTAGGGTTCACTGCAATGGCACGCCGGTAGTACTGAATGGCGTCCCACGGCCGGCCCTGGAGTCTACGTCAGCTTATGATTGCATCGTGAGCCTCAGGTGACGTACTGCGTCCTTTATGGCGTTACCAAGGTTGGCTAGTGCGATGTCGAAGTCAGGTTTATGCTCAACGGCCTTCGTATACAGCCTGAAAGTGTGATTGTGAGTACATAGACAATGAGCGTACAGATACACACTTACTTGATCGCCTGGTCGATACGGCCTTGGTCTTTGAGTAGAGAGCCGAGGTTGGTCAGTAGATGAGGATGCTTGGGGTCGAGCTGTAGGCCAGCCGTATAGTACAGGCGCGCGAGGGCTGTGCCATCCAGTTGCTCCCCATCAGGTCCCTTGCGAGTTTCGCTAATACCAGACAGAACGATGCCGAGGTTGTTGTACGTGGACGGTGCAGGGGTCCAGGCAAGGGCCAAGTAGTACAAGAGAATGACAACAGACGTACTCACTGGCAGGGTAGCACCGGGGCCAGGGATGACGCCTTTGCCCACATGGTGATCCTGGAAGCGTTTCGCGAGGGTGAGGAGTATGGTGCTCGTCAAGCTGTTCGTCTGTTGACGAACGGTGTCTGAAGGCGGCTTCAGCTGCCCGTTTGAATTGCGGGTGCATATCGCAGGAAAGACGCCTTTCGACTCAGGAAAAAGTAGGGTACGGAGGCGCATGACCTGCTCCGGAAGGAGCAAAGGAGCAGGAAGGACGCCACCACCAGCACGGAGGAGGGCTTGCAATAACTGATCCCCTGATGCATGCACAAGATAGAGAAGGTTCACGGTGGGGTCCCCAAGACGCGAGTTGATATCGGAGTGCAGGATACTAGAGAAGTCGGGTCCAGAAGAATGGGAATCGGGCGAGGACATGACGTGACCAGCGGTACAGGTGGCGAGTAGCATGTCGCGTAGGGTGTAGCGTTCTGTACTTGGATTGGGTTGGGGCGGCTGTATGACTAGTTCGAGCGCGCGAATCTGCTCCTGAACAGCCCGGTCAGCATTAGTCGGACCGAGAGTCGCGTAGATGGTGCCGGAGGTGAAGACCGCGCGCTGAAGACGAGGTATTTCGGCAGGCTGGAGCGGGATGGAAAAGCAGCCGTGGGCATCCAAGACTTGCTTCTGGACGTACTGACAGACGCCTTGGGCCTGTCGATAGTAGGACAGACGGAGACCGGATGCGCTGCTATGGGCAAGATGGAAGGTCATGCCAAGAATATTATCCTTTGGTGAGAGATCAACGGCAATGCAATAGATGGGTAAAGTTGTGCACTCACTAGAGCGTCCCAGTAGGTCGGTCGGAGCTGGAGGGCCTTCCACCACCACTCATAAGCTTTCTCGGTCTGACCGAGAGCCTTCATGGTCGTTCCAATATTGCTCATGGCCTCGACATAGGTGTCGTTGATGGATAGGATCTGGTGGCTAATGGCGAGACTGGTGTCGAAATCGCCAAGAGCGTAATAAGTGCATGCGAGGAGAAGAAGGATAGGCAGATGTTGAGGGTGATAGTCGAGGAGAGTTCGGAGGAGGGGAATGAGACGGTTGCGATAGATATAGTCGGTGGATTCAGCCTCTGGGGAGGGGGAGGGGTGGATTATGGGGACTGAGGTTAGGCCGAGAGGCGTTAGACCGGGGCCAGGGGAGTCGTAGAGGTAATAGGCGTATGCCATCATGGCGTCGCGAGCCAAGGTTGTGGCCAAGGAATCACGGCCGGCGGAGGTAGGAGTAGGATCGGTAGGATGGACTAGAGATGGTCTCGGGAGGGGAAAGCTCTGGCCTGCAGAGGGACGGAGGGTGGAAGCGGATGGCATGGGGCCTTGATTGAGGTCTCATGGAGAGGATGAGCGAGTGATGAGGAGGATGCGGGAGAAAAGTGCATACCGGCAGAAGGAAGGCGTGCTGGGGTGGGAACCTCGAGAGGGGGAATGCGAAGGGGCCGGGAGGTTGGGGTCGAGGATATGCTCCATTGGGAGGGGGTAGAAAAGGGCTCTGGCTGATCGTGGGTGAAGGCGGGCGGAAGGAGTGGCTGCCAGGCCTGGGGAGGAGGAAGATAGTGCGAGTCTTGACGGCGCGAAGAAGAGGCGGAAGAAGAGGAGAGAGAGGCGTAGAGAGAGGCCGGCGCGGATTGGGAGGGATCGGCCATGGTCACGGCGGGATTTCAGCGCGGGGCGAAAAGAGGCCGCAGCATCGACGGGCGACGCGAGACGGCGAGGGTGGCTATATGCGCACTCGGAACGCGCACTAAGACGACGAGCAGGTGCTGGCAACGTCGAGGATGCATGTTGGCGTCCATCATCCCGCCCCAGTCCCAGCTCTCCTCCCCCGTCTCTGCCCATCCATGGCGTCATCGCACCGCTCCCCCGGGTCCCCGATGCCCATATGCGGCAACTCTTCCTCGCGTTCCTGGCCCTCGCCCCGGTCCGACGCCCTGACGATCCCGTCCAGACTGTGCTCGCTGCCAAACCGCTGCCAAACAAGACCTGCACATGCGCTCTGCTCCCATTAATGCAACTGCCAACGCCAACGCAGACCCGGACGCCCGCCCTCGCGCTGCCTCTTCTGTCGCGCGCCACTCAACGCGGGAATTATAGACTTGGGGCCAGCGTTGGGGTAAATGAACTCTGGTCTAGAACGCTCCATCCTCCAGTTCCAGCCTTCGCACGACCGCCCTCTTGCCTGTCATGGGACACTCTCTCCTCTCCAAGTACTGTTTATGCCCACAGTGTCCCATGGCGAATAACAAACAACACCCGGCCCGCTTTTCTATTCGCCTTCCGTACCCGCTCCGGTGCAATCCTAACACGGCGAACTTTCTTTCCAGCCCCCGCAGGCCATAGTTGTCCCTACCCTGATCTCCTCCCATCTATCCACCACCCTCTTCCACCTATCTTCACCACAGACCCCACTCGGTCGTTCTCGTAATGTCTTCACATACATCCAACAATTTGCTCTCCCACATCCGCTCTCGGGTCATCGTCGATGTCGACTCGATGGATCCCGATGTCGCCGCCCGCCACACCCTCCCCGGCGCGACGTTCTCTGACATGACCTCTAACCAGGCCATCGCCTACAGCGAGGCCGTTCGACCAGAGCGTGCCGATCTTGTCCAGTCTGCGTGCACCCAGATCAAATCGGCCGAAGGGCAACTTGACATTGACTCCCAGGCCTCCAATGCCGCAGATCTCCTCGTATGTACATCGATGTAAATGTCTCGCTCGGGCATACTTGAGAACGCGCTATGTCCCCGGCCCCACTATAGACCGTCCTCCTAGCCAAGGCCGTGTACCCACACCTCACTGGCCGCGTGCACGCCCAAACCTCGCCCGCAGCCGCATACGACACCGAAGCCACCATCAACCACGCCAAGAAGCTTGTGTCCATCTTTGAGGCTAATGGCATTCCGAAGTCAGCTACAGGCTTGCCAATGCCATCGCCTGTCGGAGAGTAACCACCCTTGTCAATGTCTGTAGATCCCGCGTATGCATCAAAATACCTGCGACGCCAGAGGCCATCATCGCCTGCAAGTACCTCGAGCAGCTCGGCATCCGAACGCTGGCAACCATGCTCTTCTCTGAGCATCAAGCCATGGCAGCGCACCAGGCCGGCTGCCTCTACATCGCACCTTACTTCAACGGTACGCCTGTCTGCCTGTGTTAAGTTGACGTGGTAAGGCATACATGCTAACATTCGTGAATCTCGATGTTCTGCAGAGCTACGAGTGCACTTCGAGCCCAATCTGTGGAAGGACTACGCAGATCCCGCCAAAGAGCATCCCATGGCGCAGCCCATCCGCACCATCGTCAAGCTCTACAAGGAGATCGGATCGAGCACGCTCGTCATGCCCGCTAGGTCAGTAGACTCCCAACACCATTTCACCCGTCGATTCGTACTCACTCCTCTCTCAGCATTGTCACCACGAAAGAGGTATTCCTTGCACCGCTCGCTTCTCCAGTCAAACACCTGACCAACCTGCCTCGTCATACAGGTCCTCGCGCTGGTCTCCCTGAACTCCAACCATATCACGCTCTCTGGTGGAATCTTGGACCAACTCGCTGCAGCGCCGAGCCCAGAGGGGGCCGACGTACCCCTCGATGGCAGCGCTGCAAGCGTTGATACATCCAGCAGTGTTCAAGGTAAGCCACAACTCCACCGCCGCGGGCATTTCGCTTCGATTTCAGGTTAAGAACGCTGACGGTTGTCATGGCGTGGCGCGGCAGGCCCGGACGTGAAGAACACGGACTACATCGCGAACAACGCCGCGGCGCTGCGGGAGGCGATCGCCGCGGACGCGGAGACGACGCGCAAGCTCGCGGACGCGCTGAAGATCTTCGGCGAGATGGAGACGAAGCTGAAGGAGCTCCTCCGCGCCGTGCTGGTCTCCGAGTCGTGAGTCCGAGCAGTGAGAAGAAGGGGTGGTGGAGATTGCGAGAAAAAATGTACTGTAGCACCGCAGTGCCAATCCCTAGCATCAGCATCTGTCCCGAGTCCCGCCCAGAATCATAGCAAGCCCTCCTGCTTGAGCGCCCCGATGATCAAGTACGCCGACCGACGGTCTCTGTCTATCCCGATCCAGTCGCCCTTCTTAATCGGCGGGTGGTCGTTCTCGCTCGCGTAGATGTCGTCGTTCGCTTCCTCTGCTCTCTTCCGCGCCTCCTCCCTCTCGATGTCTTCTTGCGAGTCCCACTGCACTTCCTGCCACTGCCCCTGCCTGCGCACCCAATGATTCGGCGTCAAATATGAACTCAGACGCGACCGATTCACGCCCGAAACTGAAGGAAGGAAAGTCAACGTACCCGAGAGTCATCGCCACGATCCGCGGGTCCGGGACGTTCGGCAGGATCGAGAGGAGCAGGCTCGTCAGCACCGGCGGCATATCGTACGTCGCCTCCATCGCCGGGAGCGGCACATACTCTGCCTACACCGATTAAAGTTCAGCGTTCAACGACCGTCAGCAACCGAAAGTCAAAACGCACCTCAAGCAGCATCCCCTTCATCGCCCCTCCAGGCGAAATGACGACCATGCCCGCCCTCACAAGCCAATCGCTCCCGATCGCATACACGTGGCCCTCAACGGTGAGGTGCGCGCCCGCGCCCTGCATCGTCCCCGCCGCGACGCCGCCCATGCCGCTCGTCTGCCGGACGGGCACCCAGCGCGCGCGGAGCTGCGCGAGGAGCTGCTCGAGCGCGAGCGGCGGGCTGAGCGTCGGGAACGTGACGCGGAAGTGCGAGGGCGGCGTCGCGTCTGGGTTCGCTTTGGCGTACTCCATCCAGTCGTAGCGCGTGGGTGCGCCGGGGTCTTCGAGCACGCAGAAGACGTTGTCTGCGAGGTGGGGATGGCGGTGTTAGTGGTGAGCGCAGGGGTTGGGGATGGGAGGGGGCGGACGTACCGTCCATGGTGAGTGTGCACATGGAGCGCTCGGGGACTGGGTAGCCTGGGAGGGAGAGGTTCGAGCGGAAGGACTTCATGCTGATCTGCCATTTGCCCTTGTATTGGCCCTGAAGCAGTGATACTAGTGAGTGGAAAACCGCGGTTGACTGGGGCGTGTTATGAGCGTGCCTGGTGGTTCTTGAGTATGTTCTGCGCAATGAGCTCAAGCCCAGTGGTTGGTGCGTTGATCCATCTGACCAGCCTGTCGGAGAGGAAAGTCACAGTAGGGGTTAGCAGAGGTTCGCTTAGAAAAAGCACAGGAGTTACCCAGAGTAACCCATCCTAGGCGCGGTGTAGCTCTAGATCAAATACTGCTTGTGAGGTGGCGTACTACTCATAAGAGTGCAACAAAAGCTGTACTCCGAGCTTGACTGTCCATCCACACCCACACCTCTTCGCCCTGGGATGAACTTGTTGAACGACAAGGCAACAAGCGCGCGTGCCACAATGGCGTGTACATGTGACGTCACGCGTGCAGCTCCCCAAAAACGCGTCACGCAACTCTTCGATCGACCGTTACGCGTTCGCCAAACCCTGTCTCGGCTCGCGTAGAGCTTCGAGTTCCCCCAGACATGCCTGGCTTCGACACCGACTGGCCCGCGGATTCGGTTGAGTTTTGCCCGCATCCGTCCGCCCAGGACATCTTCGTCTGCGGGACCTACAAACTAGAACAGACATCCCAAGATGCATCCCCGCAGAACGAAGACAGGGACGGCGCGGAGGATGCGGACGTCGATGCCCCTCCAAGCCGCCAACCCCAAAAGCGCCGAGGCAAAGCCCTCCTGTTCCGAGTGCAAGACGAGGACAACTAGTGCGTGTTCTGGCTCTCGCGCAGAGCTACGGCGGGATGACGGATTTCAGTGCAGTCAGCTTCTCCATGAGACTGAACTTCCGGCCATCTTGGACATGAAATGGTTTGTGGAAGATTTTGAGTGCAAGCTAGGACTGATGCGACCCGATTGCAGGTGCCATCGGACACCAACGGCAACACCCTTGCTGGCTATCGCAGACTCAGAGGGTCATGTCACCCTGCACGAGTTGGACCACGGGAAGGTCGGCATTGTTGTCTGTGGATGGAGCTCGCCATTCTGATCGCTCGGTTGTAGGCTAAGCTCAACCAGATCCAATCGATCGCTTGTGCATCGCCAGACGTTCTATGTCTGTCTCTGGACTGGAGCAATCGCCGGACGCCAACAGAGCAAGCATCTAGTTCGGTATCAACCAGATTGTCCAAGCTGACGGAATCCCTACAGCGGCCTAGGAGATCTCATCGTCTCTCTGTCCGACGGGTCGCTCGCTCTCCTACGCCCAGGCGAGGACTCCGGGCTGGCCGTCAGCGAATCCTGGCACGCACACGATTACGAGCCGTGGATCGCCGCTTGGAACTACTGGGATCCCAACGTCGTCTACTCTGGTGCGTATTCGAAGGAGGGACGTCATCATGCACGCCGTTCACCGAGCCTGCAGGCGGGGATGACCTCAAGATGAAAGGCTGGGATATTCGGCAAGGCGGAGCCCAGCCGCTATTTGTCAACAAGAGGTGCGGCACTTGGTTCTGTCCATGGAACCCCACTTAATCCGGTGGATGTGGAGACAGGTTCGACGCGGGCGTGACCACGATCCAGAGCCATCCATTTATCGAGCACATCCTGGCCGTAGGCAGCTACGACAACACGGTCCGGCTGTTCGACACGCGGAAACCGCTGGTCCCCCTGACCCAGGTCGATGTCGGCGGTGGTGCCTGGCGCGTCAAGTGGCACCCTTCACCAGAGCGCAAGACCGACCTCCTTGTCGCATGCATGCACGACGGCTTCAAAGTCGTTCGCTTCAACGATAGCACTGCCGGGGATATCGTGGATTTCTCGGAAGGTCAAGGCGGTATCAGGACGCGCTTTGACCAGCACACCTCGCTCGCATACGGCGTGGACTGGTCACACGCGCAGGACGGGAATAGCGATGATACATTAGTGGCCAGTTGCTCCTTTTACGACCATACGCTACATCTATGGCGAGCCTAGATAGCCATGTGTGATCCTACAGTATTATAATCAAACAGGCGGTGAGCAAATATGTAGTGTCTCTGGGGAAAATTAAGAGGTATGATTGGTATGATTGGCCGCGGCTTCGTCACTCGGCGGCGTTGCTACTCTACTCGGGGGAGCAGGTGTGGGAGGGGCGGGGGTCGGCGGGGCGTTAGTACCCAGACGCTTCCGCCTCCAGAAGCCTGCATTGGGTCCCTTCATCACGAACGCGAGAGTCCATCGCGACAACCCCCGGAGGGTGTCGGGTCGGTGAATGGCGGCGGTGAGGAGCGTGGATAGAGAAAGTATGAACATGAGTCTGCAACGGTCTCAGGTGTCAGAATCACTCTCGAATCCAGGCGCAGGTTGAGTAACGCACTT
This sequence comes from Earliella scabrosa, assembly GCA_022605405.1. Lineage (NCBI taxonomy): Eukaryota > Fungi > Basidiomycota > Agaricomycetes > Polyporales > Polyporaceae > Earliella > Earliella scabrosa. The sequence goes on along the minus strand of JABYQQ010000003.1, from coordinate 430,583 downwards.
TTCGGCCCAGCGCACGCTGAGCTTGCCGCTTTTCACCCAGCCAGCGGGAAGGCATGCACGAATCGCGCGGGGCAAGACGTACAGAGCCATTTCGCCTCTCCGCCTGCCGCGTTCGATCCAGATGCTGGCACCACAGACCAAGCTGCCAACGAACGTGCACCCCAAAGGTCCGTCCCAGAAGTCGTGAGGGATGAATGGGAAGAGGCGCGCCAGCACTAGAGTGCGCGTCAAACAGACGGCAAACCATATGGATGAGACGAATGCTGAAAGGAAGGACGCGCTTCGAGCGACGGAGAGGATGGTGGACACTAGTCGAGGGATCTCGAGGAGCTTGCGAGGTCGAGTGAGAATGATGGGTAGGAAGTGAACCTTCGACATGCCTCATGAGCACAAGGTGCATGCCTAGGAATGCGCGGGTGACCTACCGGAAGATACAGCGCAACGGCTTCTGCGAATGCTTGGACGCCACGAATACCAGCGTTGGCAGTGCAACTACCACCCGTCACGCTGCCGTGTACCAGCTCACAGGGTATCCCGCCAAGATGATGACGATTCGTGACATTCAACGTTTTCCATATCCTGTTGGCATCCTGTCCACCATATGCAGGCAGTTGAGCAGGATCACCCCATGCAGCTGGATATCCAAGGTCCTTCGAGAAGGAGGATAGAAGGTCAGGAGGTATGCTAACTCCTCTCTTGTACGAGAAGGTGCCTGCCCGAATGGCACGCAACGCGGCGAGAAGCCGCGGGTCGATGTTCGCTAGGGTCATGATCCTGGAAGAGACCGGTCACATTGAGAGTATGTCATGCCAAGCGGAACGCCCAACCATCTGTTGTATGACCGTGGCAGTCTGAGGTTACAGTGAAAATGAGTCAAGAGTGCACTAGAGGATTTACAGCGACCAACCTCTCGGGTTCATAGAAGAAGCACCACATGATCCTGCGTAACTATTAGGTTATCACTTCGGCTTCAACACCAACCAACTTGCACAAACCTAGCGCTACAAGCCCAGAACACCATAGCGTCCAGTCTAGTCGACCACTTCTGCCTGGTAGCCTGTCTTCCCTCCTTCACCGCCGCGGGGAGTTGACGTTCGCTCGCCTCCGACGGTTTGAACAGCGCGAGCTGCACGAGCAAGTCCATAGCACGCACGAGCAGCAGCAACGAGAGGTCCAGCGTTGGAGAGGGTCGCCCGACCCATGCGGAGGTCGCATGCCGCCTTCGTGAATGCAGGAGCGCAATTGCGAGGGTGGAAGAGACGACGTTCGAGAGGAAAGTCTTCTGGCCGTCCTGTAGGGACGAGAGCCATGTACGCACCTTCCCAAACGCGTCGCTTTCCGCCCTTCCACTGTCTGCGCCGGTGTTCTCCTGTATGTTCTCCTCCCAGCGATCCCAGATGTGGCGGAGAGCCGCCCCGCCTGCGACTCCGACCGTGATAGCGGATGCGAAGGCATTGACGGAGAGCTCGCGTTTGAGGATGTGCAAGATGCGTCCAAAACCTTGCGCCCGTGCCTTGCGCGATGTTAAGAACGGTAGGAGGGCGGGTCCGAGAGCCAGAGAGAGAGCAAGGGTATATGTTCGGAGGCCAATCTGGAGAGGATGGTCGTCCGGGAGTGAATGAAGAAAGTCCGCGAGATCGTGAGGCGCGTCATGCAACCGCCTACGAATGTCCGGGGCTTTCATGACGATGTTGAGAGCGCGGCGAAGGAGAGAGGAAGAGCCATGGCCAGAGAGTGTTCAAGTAACTGCGCGCCGACACGCGTGAATCTCAGTGAGACGCCCGAAGTTTCACATGCCATCACAGCCGTTGATGGAGGTATGAGAATTCTATGGCTCGGATCACCGTCGAGTCTCGAGCTTGAAAGTTGATGGAAAGCAACGACGGAATCCCGATGTAGAACGAACTCGAGCCAGAGCTATGTATTATACATTATGTAGCGAACGTCATGTGTACCAGTAGAGAGGCAAGGTACATGCAAGGCCCTTCCAATAAGCATAAACCCCGTGTCTCACAATCATGAGTTGACGGCATTGTCCATGTCCACCCCCAAGTCCTGGGTATAACTCCAAAAGTCCAGAATCTGCACACTGTCCGATACGCCCAACCCAGCCCGCAACTCTGGCAGCAAACCGGCCCGTCCCAAGAGTAACAAGAATTTCGCACGTGAATCAGGGTATACAAACAAACTCAGGATGTCAGATCCCTGGGACGAAGGTTTTGTCAGTGGATGACGGCATAACTATTGACACACTGGCCGAAACGAAGACCTACGTGGTTACGAATGACGGCAGCGACGTACTCCTTCGGAGCCGTTGAGGCACTCACGCCGGAGTCGGCGATGAGTTTCTCATCGTCCGTACGAACGGTGGTGGTGGACTGGTCGTCCACAGAGCGCGCCTCTTCAATCCGTACAGGTGTGCCTCGATCCACTTCTGGCAGAGGAACCTTGACAACGGGGGATATAGTCGGATTCCAAGAGGCGGGTCGAGAGGGGGGAACGCCCACTGGGACACCAAGCCACCTCGCCCACAACTCCAGCTTCCTCCCATCCCGACCCAGGCGGCGTAGAGCACCATGACAACGTTCCCAGTCGTCGGGGTCTCCATTCCACACGATTGGTTCACCGTCGCTATCATCACTAACTGTGAGGATGACGGATGGAGGTCTCGTTGCTCCCTCTTCGTGGTGCTCGAACTCCGGAAGTGTAGAGAGCGCGTCCGGCAATGTCAGGACGTTGCCAGGGCCGTGGTGGATTTGCGCGGGACGCATCATGAGTCGAATCCATCTTCGTCTTCGTACAAGGCCCCGGTTGCTCATGAAGCCGGGACTTGATCCCCACTTCTTACTGCGGAAGGAACGGCTGTACTCAAAGCCGTCATATTGAACCTGGCCGTCTCCACGCATGTCGATCATCCACGCTCGAGAAACCCACTTCCAAGAACCGTCCGGCAGAGGATAGTCTTCGAGAGATACCGTTGGCTGATTTCGCCTGGGGGAGCTTGTCGCAGTCGGAATGGTGAAAGGAGGCGGGTCCAGTGGGAGTAGGGTCATCGGTGAGTAGTACGGTGTTGAGAACACTGTGGCGCTGTCCCGACGTTGAGTATCCAGCTTCTGCCCCGGAAGACGTAATCATCATACCCTCTCTGATTCTCGTACAGGATAGCCCATCTGTACACGTCTCTGTCGTAGTCTTCCTCGAGCTGCGCGGAAAGGTTCGGGTCTTCAGCAAGGTTCACCAAGTCTGGTCCATCCGCTGGTACAGATATAGATCTCTCTAGCTCGGCTATAGAAGACGGGGATGGTGAAGAGTCCCGATGACGCGACTTGGCCTTGTTCCGGTGGATAGGGAGGGGCAGCGATACACTAGAGAATAGTCCGCGCTTGTTGAAACGTTGTCGAGCTTGTTCCACCGCTGCGGGGTCATCTCTCTGGATGGCCTCTGGGGGCGGTGGAGGTGTTCTTAGATGTCTGAAAGATGACGGGCCAGCCGGAGGAGAAGTGAATGAGGACTCGGACATGGCTCAACCCAGGAGAGTAGCAAGGGCAAGGTTAGGGTTGGCTTTAATGTTCCCCACGTCGGTCACATGACGTCATCTCACACTCTCTGCCAGTGCCATGTTCCTTCTCCGCGTACTCTCATCCCAAGCTCGCACGACCCTCCGCTACAGTGCAGTAGCTCGCACTACTCGGCTGCAGAGACCCATACAGACCCCCGTCGTACTCAGCGCCCGAAAGACACACAGCAACGCGTCCAGTCGTCCAAAATTATGTCCCTCATGTTCATCACCATTGCCAACTGCCCTTCCGGTGTGCACGAAATGCGCGTACATATCGCCTATACCGGAGTCTATGACATATCATGAGATGCTGGGGACTCCCTATGAACCCAATCCTTTCGTTGTCGACGTAGCGGCGCTGAAGAACCAGTTTCGGGCAGTACAGGCTGTCGTACATCCCGACCGTTGGGTTGCCAAACCTCCGGTGAGTAGCGCGGCGCCCCCGAATGTTATATGCATGTACATCTTACCTATTTTTCTTCAGGAACACCAAGCTATCGCGGCTGCTATGTCGTCTCGCATCAATGAAGCGCTTCATCGATTGTCTGATCCCTTGAGGCGAGCAGAGTACATCCTTGCTCGCGAAGGCTATGCTGGAGAAGAAACCGACAAGCTGGATGACATGGAGCTGCTTATGGAAGTCATGGAAGCTCGAGAAGGACTGGCAAATGCTCAGTCTGAGGACGAGGTGGCGGATATTCGTGCAAAGAATGATGGTATGTTAATTCAAGTCATTGGTTGCGTTCAGCTCATTGATAGACGGATAGTGAAGATCGCAGAAACGGTGGAGGAGATAGAGAAGATTGTTGGCGAGAAGGATTGGGAAGCCCTACGTACCGCTGCGGTGAAGCTGAAGTATCTGCAAGGCATTGAGTCTGCAGCGGCTGCTTGGCCCACACATGTACTTGATCGTTAGACTTTGGGCATCGGAATAGAGTGGTTGGACCCCGCCTCTCCTGCATTTCATGGCCATCTGCCAGTGTACCTCGTAGGTTGTACAATGTACGCGGGTGTTCTGACGTCAGACGCCGAATTTGCTCTTCGGCAATGTCCAGCGATACGGGCGCTTACATGAAGACTGAAACCCGTCCAGTCTTTGCACTGGGAGTCGCTGCTTCTCCAGTCTACCACCACCCCCTCTGGTCCGCGTCTCTCGTCTGCCCAAAAGCCGTACTACGGCACGCCTATAGACAAGGGATCATTCAGGAGGAGGGCAATTAGGTATGTACAGTGTTTCGTCGTAACCAGGCTGATTGCATACACTGACCCTCACCGGTGACAGATCCGTCTGTCTTGTTCGTATCCTTATGCGCCCTGCCTTTGCCCTCAGACTCAGGCGCGGCCTTACTCTAATGCCCTTCAAGCAATATTCCTCGCCCCTTGCATCATCCTCCGGATCCTCAGCTCGCCCTTTCGCTCAGCAGGCACGCCCCGCCAAAGAGACCTCAGCCTCACCCAAACGCACCTCCGACTCCCCATCCACGGAAGAACCTCCCACCAAAATCCACAAAGCGGAAGCATCGCACAGGACCTCCAGCTCCTCAATGTCGCACTCCGAACGTTCGCATCACCGCTCTGGCCGTGGCGCAGGGTCGTCGTCCCTCTTAGCCAGAGCCCATAAGAACAACGTTTCACACGGTGGCAGAGGTGGAAAGAAGAAACAGAGGGACAATCGTGCGCCGCCTCTTCCTGGCCCTCTCCACGATGAGCAGTACATCACCAATACGTATCGCACGAAACCGCTTAAGAAGATCCACGAGACAAATCCCAAGTCTCCGCTGAACAACTTCATCATGGCGGCTGGTGGACAAATGGAGTTTACTGCTGTACATGGGGTAGTTGAGGGCGGCGACCAGCAGATCTGGCGGTGAGGACATTCTTGTGATGTTTGGAGCTTGCTTTTACCCCATCTCCCAGGTCCACGATCGTAGTGAAACACGACGACGGAGAAATACTGGGCGTAGGCGACCATCCAGTGCGCAAGAACGCAGAAAGTTTGGCAGCGTTGTCTGCACTATATCAGTTGGACGCAATCGGAGCGGTAAGTCATATACATTCATACGTTCCACGAACGGAAGTGGGCTTACGATTATATGTTATGTGAAGTTCGAGAAGAAGAAAGAGAAGGAGAAGGAAGAGTCTAGCCCCGTCGACACTGTTCTAACGGATGGAAGCGTGGTTACATACGACCGGGCACGGCATTTTATGGACTACTATTGCCGGCGTTTCCGCTTCGGTAAACCCGACATCGTCTACGCCCAGCCTACTCGCGGACCATGGCAGGCCGACATGATTGTTGGCGATCGTCGCATTGGCTTTGGCAAGGGGCCCTCTAAGAAGGAGGCGTTGGCGAGATGTTACACGGACGTCGTCCAGTATCTGGAGAAGTGCGACCCCTCAATCTGGACAGACTTCCTGCGCGACGTCAAGACAGGCAAGGATCTTGGTATGGCACCCCCTGTTCTTTTTCAAGCCGATGAACTCCTAGAGGACAAAATTCAGAACCTCAAAGGTGACATCAAGCGGAGTAGTCTCTACCGCAACCGTCCTACCATCCGGTCCACTTCGGACGGTGACCCCCAACAGCCACAGGCGGGCCCTGCCTATCGCCGACCTCCGGCCTCTGCCGCGTTCCTCGCCGACAAATCGGAGCGACTTCGCGCTCGCCGCGAGGCGTACTTGTCGAACCCAGATCTTGAATCTATCCGGAATACTCGCGCTGCGCTCCCAGTCTTCACCAAGTCCGCGGAACTACTGCAGCACGTCAATGAGCACGATGTCACCATATGTATGGCCGCGACTGGTTCCGGAAAGACCACGCAAATACCACAGCTTATCCTGGACCAGTGGATCGACCGTGGCGAAGGTGCACAGTGCAACATCATCTGTACCCAACCGCGTCGTATCGCCGCTATAAGTGTGGCGGAACGCGTAGCGAAGGAGCGGGGTGAGACGTGCGGGCGGGGATCGGTGGGGTACCAGGTTCGGTTTGAGTCGAAGCTTCCGGAGGACCATGGCTCGATCACCTACTGCACCACTGGAGTCTTCCTGCGGAAGATGCAGACAGCGCTGATGGAGACGTCTTCGCGCAGAAGTATGGATGATGTCACCCACATCGTTGTTGACGAGGTGCATGAGCGCGATGTCGACATTGACCTCATGCTTGTCGTCTTGAAGCGGTTACTGGCCGAACGGCGGGAACAGAAGAAGCCAATCAAGATTGTGCTTATGAGCGCCACCATCGACGCGACGCTCTTCAAGAAGTACTTCCCTGACGAGCAAGGCAGGCCGGCTGGTGTTGTCGAGATCCCGGGCCGCGCCTACCCTGTCCAAAAGCACTTCTTGGACGACTTCGTCCCGCAGCTATCCTCCAACCCTCAGACTTCCTGGGTGTTCAAGGAGGAGTCCGTTCGGAAGTACCTCTTGCAAGAACTTGGCCCCGACACTCCTGCTCTGACCCTTTCCCTACCTTCATCCCGTGCACCCACCCCCATCCTCAAGGACCACTCTCGAGACACCGACGATCTCGAACTCCCCATTCCCCTAGTCGCGCTGACCATCGCCCATGTCCTCAAGAAGACAGAAGACGGACACGTTCTCGTTTTCCTCCCTGGCTGGGACGACATCAGCGCCGTTCGGAGATGTCTTACCGACCCGGAGAGATCGAGGTCGTTCGGCTTCAACTTCAACGACTCGAGTAAATTCAGCATACATCTCCTTCATTCCACCATCCCAGTCGCCGAACAACAAGCCATCTTCGACCCTCCTCCCCCTGGCGTCCGCCGGATCATTTTGTCCACGAACATCGCAGAGACTTCCGTCACCATTCCCGATGTCGTCTATGTCGTCGACACTGCTCGGATCAAGGAGCAGCGTTATGACCCCTCCCGACACATCTCGAACCTGGTTTCTGCTTGGGTCGGTTCCTCGAACCTGAACCAGCGTGCTGGACGTGCAGGTCGCCACCGACCGGGAGAATACTTCGGCATCCTCAGTCGGAGACACGCAGAGGAGTTACATCCTCACCAGACCGTGGAGATGAAGCGTGTCGACCTCGAGAACGTCGTGATGCACGTCAAGGCGCTCAACTTCCCTGGTATGACAATTGAAGAGGTACTCGCGGCCACGATCGAACCACCTGCCCCCGAACGCATCGAAGCCGCAATCCAGTCGCTGCACATGGTCGGTGCTCTCGATGCGAACAACAACCTGACCTCCCTCGGAAGCGTTCTTCTGCAGCTCCCTGTAGACCCGCGTCTTGGCCGACTCGTCCTCTTTGGCTCGTTCTTCCGCTGCTTGGACGCAGCGCTCACGCTTGCAGCCATCATGGGCTCGCGTGAACCATTCGTCGCGCCGATGCATGTCAAAGCAGAGGCGCAGGCGCGGAAGAATTCGTGGACGCCGGACGAGTTCCGTTCGGACATGCTCGCTGCGCTTCGAGCGTATCGTGAGTGGTGGGCGTTGCAAAGCCAGGGCCACTTCGTAACCGCGAATCGGTTCTGCTCGGACAACTTCCTTTCCAAGCCGACTCTGCTCAACATCGAGAAGGTCAAGCAACACCTGCTCAAAGCGTTGTACGACGTCGGTGTCATTGACATCTCAGCTGGCGGAAGGCTGCCGTACATTCCTCCCGGGGCGCGCGCGAGGGACATCCCACCAATTCCCCAGCAACTGAACGAGAATGGCGATTCGTTGCCTCTGCTGGCTGCCCTCATCGCAATTGCCTGCCAGCCCAAGTACGCTATCCGTACGGGTGAACGTACTTACAGAACTGCTGTAGATAAGGTGAGTATCCTCTGAGTACCGACGTACAAGAGGGAACCTGACAGCACACCAGGTCGTCATCATTCATCCATCCAGCGTAAATCACCGTAAGAGGGAGATGAAAGACTCGGGAGATCACCCTCACACCGAGAAGCATCTTGTCGCTTACGCGGAAAAGCGACAGAACATCTCCACGGGTCAGAGTGGAGAGAAGTACCTCGTCAATACCACCCGTCTTGACCCTCTCACCTACATCCTCTTCGGCGCTTACCGCATCTCCGTAACTCATCGAGGTCTCGAGTGCGACGAGTGGCTGCCCGTGATTGGCCGGACGGACGTGCTGGATGATTTGGAGCGGCTCAAGGTCATGATGGAGGACTGTATGCTACGGGTCTTCCAGGGTATCATCGCGAGCCGACAACGCAAGGCCCACCAAAACAGGAAGCCGTTGACTTACGACGAGGGACGGGAGGACGAGTCGGGTGACGAGGAAGATGACCTCACCAACGTTCCGCTGACGGATACGGAGATGAAGGAGCTCGACCTCATGACCATGGACCTCGTACGCATCCTCAACCACTACAGCACCTACCGCGTCGCGATGCAGTCTCAGACTAACTCGCGTCCGGGTACTCCCATGGACTCGCCATCCTTCGCATCGGTGCGGCTGCCATACTCTCCATACAGCGGGTCGCGTTCGGGCTACTCGACACCGTACAACATTGCCTCAGCCTACTCGTCAAGACCGAGCACGCCGAGTCGGCTGTCGAGGCAGTAGGCGAACGAACGGTTCTGTCTCTGGTGACGTTTCGCTAGAAGAAGGTTCTGTCCTGTCATTGTAGCGGGTTAGCATAGTCGTTGAAGTCCACACACGTCGGCTTAGATCTTGTAATAAGAATGATCACTCTTCACTCTCTTAGGTCTCTCTACTTAGTCTTAAGTACGGGCCGTATGTCATGAAGCCACGTGACCTTCTGGAAGTCCATCCCCGCGGAAACGCAGCACGGCTTCTACGCGTCTCGTCTGAGATCGTTCAGCAGCCAGCCAGCTCGCCCTCCAACCTTCGTCCAACCTGCTCATGAGCTAACCTCGACTACCCTGCTTTGCTGCTACTAGTACTGTGACCTCGCCTCCTCACGACTGTGCTTCGACATTGTGTACAATCTAGCTCACTGAAACGCCTACCATACCTGCGTTCAAGTTACCCAATATAACGATATACCATCATGGCGACGAATATGCGAGGTCTGACGCAGGTGCGTGCACCCTGCTATTCGAGGCAGCGCTGCGCCCCTCATTGGATAGCCTAGTTCATCGCGGACATCCGCGGTGCACGCGTCAGGGAGTTGGAAGAGAAGAGGATCAATAAGGAGATGGCCAATATTCGGAAACGGTTCAAGGGTATGTCCTCTGCGTGTCTACACGACTCGATGCTGAGTCGATTCAGACGGTAACTTGGACGGGTACCAAAAAAAGAAGTGAGCATGCGGAATGCGGAGACATGACCCTGCTATCGGTACTTACGTTCATGCGCACCTCAGGTATGTGGCCAAGGTCATCTTCACCTACATCCTGGGGTACAAGGTCGATGTCGGTCACATGGAAGCCGTCAATCTCATATCAAGTTCCAAGTATAGTGAAAAGCAGATTGTAAGCTTCATGCATGTGCCTCCGTCCCGACCGTTCAAATGTGTATGCCTCCCTACAGGGTTACCTTGCTGTGACACTGCTTATGCACGAGAACTCCGACTTCCTACGGCTGGTTGTCAACTCCATCCGGAAAGACCTGAACGACAACAACGAAATCCACAATTGCCTTGCCTTGCATGCCATTGCAAATGTTGGGGGTCAGGAGATGGCGGAGGCTCTTGCGGAAGACGTTCACCGATTATTGATCTCGCCGTGAGTGTCCTTCAGACCGTTTTCTACTCTAATCCTGAGCAAGCGAGTCAGGACTTCTGAGAACTTCGTACGAAAGAAAGCTGCCCTCACACTCTTGCGTCTATACCGAAAACACCCCGACGTCATTCCTGCAAAGGAGTGGGCGTTGCGCATAGTTTCTATCATGGACGACCCCGACCTTGTAAGATGATGCGCTCTATACACCTGCGCTGTACTAATGCATATATAGGGTGTAGTGTTGAGCGTGACTAGTCTAGTCATGGCCCTCGCGCAGGATCACTTGGACGCGTTTGCCATTTCCTACCAGAAAGCGGTGGACAGACTTAACCGTGTGAGTATCGCTCTTTTGACTTGTGAAACTGACTGACATTGGACTCACCCGCGATGTTAGCTTGTGGTTGAACACGAGTTCGCGGCAACATACGCTTACTACAAGGTTCCCATACCCTGGTTGCAGGTCAAGTTGCTGCGGCTCCTACAGTATTATCCTCCTTCCGGTGCGTTGACTTGGATCGCGGTACAGGAATACGGGCCCGCCTGACATGTCGCATTCACAGAGGACCCTACGATTCAAACCATGCTCCAGGAGGTCCTTCAGACCATCATGAACAACTGCAACGAGCCATCACGCAACGTGCAGCACAACAATGCACAGCATGCTGTTCTCTTTGAGGCTATCAGTCTGGCAATTCATATCGACACGAACTCACCGCTGGTGAACACCGCCGCCGTTCTACTAGCCCGATTCATCAGCTCGAAGGAGACGAATGTGCGGTACCTTGGACTTGACACTATGGCACATCTCGCTGCACGGACAGACAATCTGGAAGCCATCAAGAAGCACCAGGGCACCATTATCCTGTCCCTTCGTGACAAGGATATATCTGTTCGTCGACGAGCGCTCGACCTGCTTTACAGTATGTGCGATACCGACAACTCGGAATTGATTGTAGGAGAGCTCCTGCGATACTTGAAGGTCGCGGACTATGGTCTCCGAGAAGAGATGGTCCTCAAGATCGCTATCTTGACCGAGAAGTACGCGAACACGTACAAGTGGTACGTCGACACAATCCTGGAGCTTCTCAGTGCGGCGGGCGACCATGTAGGAGAAGAGGTCTGGTATCGCGTCGTACAGATCGTCACAAACACCGAGGATCTCCAAGCCTATGCTGCAAAGGTTGTCTTCGAGTACTTGAAGTCACCCTCATCACATGAGAGTTTGGTCAAAGTTGGTGGTAAGTTAACAGGTATGACGTTGCTTCCCATTCCTCAAGGCTCACACACCCATTAGGCTACATTCTCGGTGAATATGGTCACCTCATCGCGAATGAACCGGGTTATAGTCCGATCGAGCAATTCCAAGTCCTCCATGCGAAGTCTCAATTCTGCATGGCACCCACCCGTTCTATGCTCTTGTCGACATATATCAAGTGGGTGAACGTTTTCCCCGAGATCAAACCCCAACTGGTCAACGTCTTCGAGCGTTATCGCCATGTCTTGGACGTCGACTTGCAGCAGCGCGCGTGCGAGTTCTACGCGCTTGCCTTGCGTCCGGAGGACGACGAGCTCCTGCAGAATGTCTGCGAGGAGATTCCGCCTTTCCCGCCTCGCGAGAGCGCGCTGCTCAACCGCCTCAACAAGAAGCACGGTGACACCGAGGACAAGCGCACGTGGACTCTCGGTGGCAAGGAGTCCAACCTCGAGCGCACGGCCTCCAAGCTTACTCGGAAACCCACCACGAACGTTGACACGAACGGTGCAGCGTCAAACGGTGACCTATCTGCAGACATCACCAACTCACTCCTGGGACTTGACATGACTTCATCCCCCACCGCCCCACAACCGTCCTCCGCACTCGCGGCTAAGGGAATCCCGCGACTCACGGCAGGACCCAACGTGGATCGCTGGTTCGACAAGCTCCTCTACTCTGCCGAGGGTGTCCTGTATGAGGACGTACAGGTGCAGATCGGTGTCAAGTCCCGTTACCAGGGTCCCCTCGGCCAGGTCGCCATCTACGTCGGGAATAAGATGTCCGCACCCCTCACGTCCTTTACGACAACGCTTCACAACGAGGAGTCCGAGGCGCTCTCGGCGTCGTTCGTGAAGATCGCGCCCAGCACGCTCGCGCCGCGCACACAGATCCAGCAGATCGTGCAGGTCGAGTGCAAGAAGATCTTCCGGACGCCGCCCATCCTCGTCGTGTCCTTCCTCGCCGGCGCGCATCAGACGATCGCGGTGCGCCTGCCGATCGTCGTCACCAAATTCCTCGAGGGCGTGCGGCTCAGCGCGGACGACTTCTTCCAGCGGTGGAAGCTCATCGGCGGCCCACCGCGCGAGGCGCAGAGCATCTTCCCGATCTCGCTGGACGCGTCTGGGCACATCGACATCGCGAAGCAGAAGCAGGTCGTCTCGGGGTACGGTTTCCAGGTCCTCGAGGGCGTCGATCCCAACCCGAGCAACGTCGTCGGTGCCGGCATCCTGCACACAGGGGTGGACGGCAAGGTCGGATGTCTATTGCGACTAGAACCGAACAGGGAGGCAAAGGTGAGCGCGTCGCCCGTCTTCATGAGCGTTACGCCAGCTGACATGTCCGCGCCAGCTCTCGCGGATCACAATACGGAGCACATCAGAGGACGTCGCAACGGAGGCGCAGAAGCTCGTGCAGAAGCCACTGACAGCAGACGCCAATGGCCCAGCAGAGAAGCGCACGACATGATCCGCCTTGTCCGCTATGTTTTCCAAGTTGTTCTGTTCTGTAGCATGGACTCGATCTCCCGGATGTATACGACGTACAAAACACTGACGACTAATGCATAGCATATATAATACACTCGAACACAGCGCAGACTCGGAGAGCAACGAAAGAACGAAAGGAGGTCCGTTATACAGCAGGGAGGCAGCGATCATCGCCGAGTCAGGATCGAGCGGAATATGTTTCTGCGCCGCTTCCCGTCGTCGGTGGGGTCCGCGCCTCCATCCGACATGGGAGATAGTAGCGGTTCTGGTACGGGCTTCCTCGCCAGCGGGGAGTCGGTGGATGTTGAGCGGGGGTGGTGAACGAGGGGAGGCCGCTTGTTGCGGATGCGCTCCTCGAAGACGTCCGCAGACGCGGGCGGCGTCGGGAGCGGGGAGGGTAAAGGAGGGTGGGTGGGCGAACGCGGTTCTGCATTCGAGCTCTCGGATCGTCGTGATCGAGTGTCGTCGGTCTCAGAGCTTGAGGGCGCGGTGGACGGACGGCCCGTCTTTCGCGGTCGAGGGCGCTTTGTCGGCGACGCTAGGGATGCGGATATCTTCCGTTCGCGCGTTGGCAACTTCCAGGACGTGGACGGGGACAGCGGCGAGGGACTGGTAGGGAGCGGAGGGACGGGCATGATGACTGGCTCGGAATGTTGGCGCCGCGGTTTCGCGGCGAGCTTGCTGACGCGGAAGAGTGCTTGCTCCTCGACTTCCATGCATCTTGAGCAGAAGTCAGCGAAGTACTTGTCATCCGGATCAGTCTGCTTGGAGGGCTGGAAATTCTGCGTCCGCGAATAACGGACGACGACCGACGTCACTACGGCGAGGTGACGGGGAATGTCGAGCAGGTGCGGTAGCAACGGAATCGCCTCGCGGTGAAGGACAGGCGCGGTTGCACTTCGATGGCGCAGGGCATTCATGATGCGTAGCCGTTCATGCTTGTCTGAGGACGTTGGTGTGAGCGGTCCCCTGGCTCGGCTTCCAGCTTCGGGCGTGGAGACTGCGATAATATAGTCGATCATAGCTTGTAAGCTATTAGTCAGGAAGTCCTTGACGCCACGCATGTACTCTTCCTTCTGCACGTTCTGGACATCACTGGTGAGCGCAAGCAGTCTCCGAGAATCAACCTACGCTTACTGGGTTGAGGTTGGCCAGGCTTTGAATGACCTTCGCAATCAACGTCAGACTGCGCTGCACAGCTAAATCAGGGAGGCCTGGAACGGGTCAAGTGTGAGCCATCAGTCCCGCAAGCATTGTTTGGAAGATGACAAACCCGGTAGTAGTCCGAACAAGTGCGGATGCAGTATTGCAGGGACGATGAAGCGGAGGAAACAGAACGCTGACACGCTCTGCCATGGGAGCTCCCGATTGTTGTCGTCTCGCACTCGATATCGCGTTTCCACCAACCGTCGAATATGCTCGAACAGTTGTCGCAGCTCGCTGGGCGGGGGTGAGGTTAAGTGGCACTGTACCAAGACAAATGAAGGAGTCACACCCACGTGGGACACTGTCTTCTTGTGTCGTATATGCGGTCCCAGAACTCTGTGCACCAGGTCACGAGAAGCTCCACATTCTTCTCGACCGCTCTACCGCCCTTGCCAATGCGCACAGGGTCCACCTCGATGGCCACCTTCTCGGAGCACAACCGCCGTATGGATGGGCCCACGCTCGCTTCGAGGAAGGCCATGCCGTACCACGACATGTACAGCTCGACAGTTTTGGTGAATACCGTGTTACCGCGACTGCAGGGGACGAAACGTGAGCATCGCACTAACTTCCGCAGTCAGTGTTTCATGACGCACAAGAGCGTGTTGTGGGCTATACATGCGCATACAGTCAGTAAGAATGGCAGATACCGCTTCCGGCCGCCAAGACTCACATGTTTGAGTGCCGTCCACTTCACGGTCAGCGAGTTCTTTGATATTCTCGAGCAGCACATTCTTGGCAATGGCGATCGACATGATGTTATTGTTCACATTCTTCATCTTGAGCCGTGTCTCGAGTTCTCGCATCCAGTCGAGGTGATTCCGCGAATGGAGGGTCTTCCCAGCGCCCCGGCGAGTCAGTACGTCTCGCCATGACAGGATGCCAGATCAGCGGCGCACCTTCAACATTCGAGAGTAGACAGAGTATGGCAGAATGATCTCTCTGCCGCAACGTCAACACACCGCTTCACACGCAAAGACACCTCGCGCGCACTCACTCGTCGACCCTGATCTTCAGCCTCATCTCTCCCGCCTGCGTGCTCGACGCCTGTCCGCCGTGCAGGACAGGGAACCAGCCTTCCACCGCGTCCCCGCGTCGGAAGTTGACAAGCACAATCACCACGTTCCCGATGATAGACGGCCGTGTCAGCCGCTTCTCCCTCCAGACTACGATCTCGAGGTTCTCAAAGGGGGGCAGGTCCGGGAGGACGAACCGCTCGTGCCAGTCGGGCGAGCCGATCCCCTTCTTGACCGTCGTCCGGCCGCACAGGATGCCGTTCACGAATATCTCGCAGTAGACGTCCATGTCGATCGCGTCCGACTCTGTCTTGCTGTCCTGCTCCGCCGTGAGAGGCTCCTCTGTCAGCGGACGCGTTACGCCGAGGTTGCGACCCTGCAGGCAGGTCAGGTCGACCTGGCGCCACATCCTGTAGAGGCCGCCCTCTTCGGGCGAGAGCCATCGGCCGTAGACCTCCGGCATCGCGTAAGAGCGCAGGAGGGCGAGCCATGTGTTCGCCGTGTCCTCGTCCTCGAACTGGATATAGAGCGGTTCTGTCGTCGGCGCTGCGCCGCGCATCTGTCCGCTGATGGACAGATAGCCAACAATGCATAATTCAGCGGGCGGAAGGGGAGCACACGGCGAACGTGGACACGTACGCGACGGAGAAGATGGCGAGGCAGTTGCGCCTCTCGAACAGGGAGCGGTGGACGGTGCGGATGTCTGTATGGTTCAGCAGGTACATGTAGATAGATCGGTATAAGATAGTGTCCTGCGAGATAGACACCCGGGTCAGCGCCGGACATGGACATCGCATTACGGACAGCACGGCGACGACTCACGTCCACGTAGATATTGAGCAGGCAGCCCTCCTCCTCCTCGACGAGCTTGCACCTCGCCGGCCGCCATTGACCGCTGCCAGTGGAACTCTTCGCAAGACCGAGCCAACTCGACTTCTCTGCAGCGCACAAACGCAAGGCACGGGAATCAGGCTGATGAACAGAGGCCCTTCTGCAAGAACGCTAAGAAGCCTGACGCACCTTTCACCTTCTTCTGCGACGTCTCTCCATTGCCCGACACGACGCGTGCAGCATCGCGTTTCTCTGCGGCCTTCTTGGTGGGCGGCTAAGCGTACACGGGCGCACCAAGGAGCGATCTCGAGGTGAACATCACTGGTGCGGTAGCCGAGATCTAGGGGGAACGCAAACGCGCACACACCTTTCGCAACGCCGAGGCCGCCTTCGCAGACACGTACAGCTCCACGGACACGTAGAACTCCTTGTCCATCGTGCGGAGACCGAGAATGTCGGGACGTGAGGCGGTGTGGGAGACGCAGGTGCGGCCGAGCTACTAGCGGGTGTCTCGCTTGTTGGACGGTAGAGACGCGTGTGTTGCTGCTGCGGGGACGTCGAGAGGTCCGACAGGGTGAGAGCGCGTGAGGGACGGGGCAGAGGACGCGTCGATGTGGTATGGACAGATATAAGAGCGGGTCGGGCGTAGATGTGTGGCGGATGTATGCACAGGTCGTGATAAAGAGAGGGCAAGGGTGCGGTGGGGCGGATATGAAACGGAGGGGGTGGAGGGGGCGATATATCGAGCGGGCTACAACATGACAATCGTACAGGTGTGCACACAACGTCGGCGGTCGGTGCGTGAGTCGAGTGGCGCAGCCCTGGCCCGAGCTCTGGGCGCTCCCACCCGTACAGTACACTCACGGCCAGATATGGTTAAGAGCTTGATACATGCGCTCTGCTGTCACTCCCGTTGCTCCCAGCACGAGCCTCCGGGCACCAATTTCCCTCGCAGCTCTCGACGACGGCCTCAATACATCACACATCGACGCTCAAACTCGGTGGCGCAACGGCGCGGCCCCTCAGAAGCCGGTCGTTGCTTTCCGTGGGCTTCGCGTGTCAGGGTCAGCGAGCTCTTCTGACGCAGAACACCGTCCCAGACGCGGAGCTAGAGTATCCGAAGGACCCTCGAGGCACATGCAACCGAGGTTGCGCAGATCATTCATCGCCGTCATTCGTGATTTCGTCCGTATGCGCGCCCAAGAATACAAATAACAGCATCTATCGTATACCAGAGGACGGGAGGACCACGACGACGACGACAAACGCACATGCCCGACCAGCGACGCTGCAGCTTTAGGGTATCAACATCTCGCAGCGCACGAGAATCGGGGTGCTGAGCTTTTCCGACAAGCTCCACTACTGAAGCTTTCACTCGGTTTTGTGCCTGTGCATACGTGACGATGACATTAGTCAGATGGACACCAGACGCTTCCTATTGAATGACGCACCCGTTTGCAACACCGTTTGCCTTGCCGTTCGCCACAGCCTTCTTGCCAACCGGTTTCTTGTAGGTCTGGATGTAGAACTGGATGAACAGGAGCAGGTAGCTCGTAAGGAGCGCGCATCCGAACACCGCAGCCTGCTCTGTTCCGGCACAGCTGCCCAACGTAGGGAGGTCGGGGAAGTAGTTGGCGGCATAGTAGGAGTAGGCTACGTGTCCCACCGTCAGCAGGGACAGATGCGCCACAGGAGAACTCTGGACGTACTGGCGAAGTAGACGACAAACAAGTCGATGATGAACTGCACAATCTGGAAGGTCGTAAGGTATTTCTTCCACTGCACGGGGGAGGTCAGTAAACACGGAGGGATAAGCATCACACCGTCTCACGCACCCAGATTCTGGCACCACCGGCGGTCGCCCAGTAATAGTAGTCTAAATGACATTTCACAACGATTAGGGACACAGACTATGACATAGCGATCTGAGGTACTCACACATGATGACATGGACCACCAGATTGATAGAGATGACTACCCATTGCTGAAAAGGAGCCCGCGTGTGAACTCCATTGAATTGCGAGTAGCGATGACTTGTCACTTACAACACTAGTCTTGCCGTTTAATTGAGTATAGCATAGGTACGCAGTTGCAGAGTGGTGGAAAACATGCAGGAAGGCTAGAAAGCAGGATGAGGGGGGCTGTAAAACGCACTGAGACGTGTCACGTACCGAGGGGCTTCTTCTTGAGAGCGAGGAACATGGTGTCTATGAGTTCAATGTACTTGAAGTAGTAGTTGATCATGTAGTAGAATTCCAGCCTCTACTCCTGCGCTCAGTACGCGTCCAGACACGAAAATCAGAGCGCGTCACTCACTTCCGACCACATGCCGACATTACAGAGGCCCCAGAAGACGCCATGCTGGTAAACCTTCGGCAGGACCTCCTCCATGATGAGGAGCACGAGCAGGAGACTACCGCTGCTCAGGAAGGCATTGTGCAGCCGGAATAGGAACTGGAGCTTCAGCGGTTGCTTGTCCTTCATCCATGCCTGAATCCCGAAGATGATGACGAGGTATGCAACCAGGGCCGGGATGACCTCCTGCGTGGTCGAAAGGGGCGTCTTCCCGGGCACATAATGCGTCAGCTCGTAGGGGACACCGAGCGACGCGAGCGGGAGACGAGCGAGCAGGAAATCCGCGAGGGGAGCCATGGAGGACGTGGTCGACGGAGAGAAGAAGCTGGCTCGACTGCGTCGGGCGACTTTTTGGGCGCGCGGAAGCGCGTGCTTATTGACGGCGGCAGTCTCCGGCACCGTCTAAAACCGGCCGGAGATCTCGCCCTCCGTCGGTCAATATTTACACGCGCATCCCGCTCCCCGACGCACGCGCTCGCGCCTCCCGTTTATCGCTATGGGCCAGTGGTTCTGCTAGTGCACGAACTGAGAACGCTCGATAGCCACGCAGAGGTTGGTTGTACAATTACATAGGAAACTGTCAAACGTGTGTTCCTGGAGGCCGGGATTGGTCATGGCCGAGCTTCGTCACGGTCAATACGTGATGGCGACGTTCATCTTCAAGGTAGGCACATCACTGGATGTTTTAAAGACCACTTGATGGGCACACAAATAACACGAGACAGCTCAGATTGATTGCTGGGAAGGTCCCCTGCCTACCACTGCTCAACGAAGTCGTCGTGGCCGACATCGTGGAAGAGAACGTCAAGAAAAGATGTCATAAGACTCTACTGTGCATTTCCTTGCCGTTCGAGACCAGTCCACCGATGCGGCTAAGCAGTTGTGCGCTCACCTGATTGAAGCAAGCTTCCCTGCTAAGGCTGTTTGAGAGCTCTACATGACCTGGATAAAGAAAAGCTCCTGAGTCGCGAGCCAATACGATGACTGCCTGAGAAGGCCGAAGTAGCGCGTGAGCCGCCGAAGGTCACCGGACACGCTGCGATGCGTCACACACCAGAACGACAAGTCGGTTCCACAGAGAGGGTGTTCTCGTCTAAATGCACACGTATTAGAGTTCCAAGCAAAGAAAGCGAGAGTCCATAGACATTGACGAGACAATCCAGAGATAACCGTAGTAATAGATACATGTTGGGAGGCAGGATTATAGATGATGCAAAGAGGATACCGACGATATGGATCAGAGGGGGAGGGTGGTCATGTAATGACAAGCGCGAAGCCGTCTTTAAGATCCGCAAGCAGTGCTTTCTCTCTAGACAGAAGGAGACAGGTCAGCGCTCCGGATGGGAAGTGGTGGCGTCGGTAACGTACTTGAGATCGAGCTTGGCGTTCTGCACAGCAGCAAACGCGGCAGCCCTAAGTTTCGAAGCATCCAGCCCAGAGGGAAGGGCACAAACGAGGCACATCGGACAGTTGGCCGGCTGAAGTTTGTACGAAGCCGGAACCTAGAAGGACGAGGCATCGGCTTGGGGAGACGCTTGGGAGAACGTGGACCGCACTCACCCCGGATGCGCGGAGGGCTTCCACGAGGTTGTGCACGAACAACAGCGAGCGGGTGCGTAGGTCGTGAAGGTCGTGAAGGTCCGCACCTACGTGAACGTTGAGCACAAGTCTGTCGTGTGACCTAGCACAACGTACATGTAGTGGAAGACGGACAGCCGGTTGGGATCGTGCAGTGCAGTCTGACGGAGTGTGCGGTTTTCCTGATCAATCTGCGATGGGGACGAGGTCAAGGCATTGACCAATGGAGAGGGACGTGTTACACACTGAGCGAAGGGTTCCACCGCCTCATCCAGATTGCCCAGCTGGAAGTGGATGAGCATTCATGCATGGGATGGACGTGATCGAGGACGCACTTCGCTGAATTCCACGTCCGTGGGGGGACTGTCCAGATGCACGGGGATGTGGACAGCGGAGGGCATGACGGACATCATGACGGGCGGAAGCGGTGGGGGAACGCGGGGCGAGATGCGGGGTGGATGGGGCTGGTCAGAGCTGGCGAGGGAGAGGGGGTGGGGGGAGGGACATGAGAGGTCTGGATGCTTAAGAGGAGGTGTAAAGTATGTATCCCTCGTTGCAGGGTGGACGGGGGATACCGGGGCAAG
Source organism: Earliella scabrosa (assembly GCA_022605405.1). Taxonomy (NCBI): domain Eukaryota; kingdom Fungi; phylum Basidiomycota; class Agaricomycetes; order Polyporales; family Polyporaceae; genus Earliella; species Earliella scabrosa. Next base: position 410,052 of record JABYQQ010000003.1, on the reverse strand, counting down.
GAATGGGGACGGAGTTGATCGGTGGTCCGGGTCGTGCTCTCGGTCTCAAGAATATACTTGCAGCGCGTCAGCCACTGCCCTCTCGGCACATCACTGCCGTCACGAGGCGTGCAGGTGAGCGCAGCTGGACGGAGCTGGTCCGGTGCTCGACCATCCACGGCGACGACAAGAGAACACAGACGGCGTCCGCCGCCGCTAGCCACCGTCAACGCCCTCTCTCTCGCCCTCGCCCTTGGGCCATCGTGCCGGACAACGATCGTCGTGTCCACATTCGCGACAACTCGTCCACACATGAACATCAGCGTTACGGCGCATCCTCCGCCAGGCACCGGAGTCCGGCGGAGTCCGGCTTGGCCTGCCTTTTATGGTACTGGTAGCGCCCATCTCTCATTGACAGTTGACTCGCCGCATTCTGTTACTATGTACTTCACTGGTTGAACCTGCCGTCGGTTTAACCCGGTTATTTAGACCAAGCGGTTTGTAGAATGGCCGGCCGGCGGTTTGGCCACTGGTGGGCGGTAAGGCCGACCGACTGGCTTGACCGCCGTCTCTCAGTCACTTGGTCTTGGTCTTGGTCCAAGTAGGAATTCTAGTATACTTATACTGTCATGATACATCATCTAGCATCCGGGAAGGCAGTCATTGTCGAGTCAATTCCCGGGGGTGACGGCCTTTGAAACGGCGGTCAAGATTGTTGGCGGTCAACCCAAAGGTGGACAACGGTCGGCGGTCAGGTTGAACGGCGGTTGATCTGAACGGCGGTTTAGTCGGCGGATGCGAGTTGAGTTGGACGGCAGTTAAGCAAAATTATGGCCGTCAAGTCAACTGTCGTATGGCACAGCACGGAGATGCTCAGAGACTGTGAATGCAGAGCTATGTACCATCAATTCCCCGTTCGAGGCACCTGTAGTGACTCCTGGCCTGGTGCATGTCGGGCCGGAGGTCTAGTTAGCCGGCGGTTTGCACAACCGGCGGTCTAGCTGGCGGCTTGCACTATGTACTGGCAATCTGTTTGGCCGGCGGTTACTTGCCCATGCCTTTAACACAGTAAAGTTCGAGGAACGTACTGACCTGCGACGGGCCTGACTTGAGCCGTCTTTTGTGAAAAATCTGATGGTCACTGCCGGTCAAGCTGACGGGCCGTAGGTCTGATAAGTTGCTTTGTATATATGGCCAGGATGGAGTCTTAGTTCTAGATACGAATCAATCAATACTAATACTTGCCGTAAGTAAACATCGAGGCTACACTCTGTCATGAGGCGTTCAGTGGTGGGCGCTAATAAAGCTACCATAAGAGGCAGGCCAAGCCGGACTCCGCCGGACTCCGGTGCCTGCCGGATAATGCACCACAACGCTGGTGTTCTCGTCCACACGGTCCGGACACACGCGCCTCGCCCGGCTCCGGATCGGGCGCCCCCAGGCCGGCGCTTCCCTCGCCCAAAGCGGCGCATGACGTACGCGACGACCCAACTGCATCACCTCTCGCTAAACTGTCCTCGTTGCTGCACTCACCGCCATCCCCGACCGCCTCCAGTCTCTCTCTCTCGCGCCTGTATACTGTGTTGATCTAGTGTGTGCAGCACATATCCTCCGCCATGGTCTGGTGGTCCGACCCGGGCAAGGAGGTCTTGAACATCGTGCGTAACGACCTCCTGCTCCCGCCCCAGTAACCGACCGTGCCACAGTTGTTCAATCGCCTCCTCGCCCCATATGTCGAGAACATGGACATGAACCAGCTGAACTTTGGAATTGGGCAAGGTGCGCTCACAGACAACGGTTGTCAGACGCGTTCGTAACGCGGTGATTAGGCAAAATCACCTTGAGCAGCCTCCGCCTCAAGAAGGGCGCGTTGGATAAGTTCAGGCTGCCCGTCGACGTCATAGATGGTGAGCTCTTTGAGTGTCTCATATGCCCCGAGACTCAGTCGATCGCAAGGCCACCTCGGAAAACTCTCCCTCTCGCTGCATTGGATGAACTTGGGGAACCAACCGGTGGAGATCTTGGTCGAGGATGTGTATCTACTTGTCGTCCCCTCGTCTGAATCTACCTATGATGCCGAAGAGGAGGAGCGTCGCGCCCAAGCTGCCAAGTTTGAACGGCTGGAGAACGCGGAGCTTCTCAGTGTCCGAACTCAGTCCGAAGTCTCGCAAGGTTAGGCAGACGTCCGTCAAGTGTGTCCGCGACCATCATTCTGAACCATCTTCAGACAACCCCGAATCGCAGGGGCTCATTGCCTCGCTAATAACCAAGATCATCAACAACCTTCAAGTCACCGTCAGGAACATCCATATACGTTATGAGGACAAGCTCAGTGTTCCCGGTGTGAGTGAATTCATTGAACTCTCACTGCGCCCCACAATGCTGATAGCTGCATGCAGCACCCCTTCGCTGCGGGTGTCACGTTGGCTAGTTTTACTGCTGTCTCCGTGAACGAGAAGTGGCAGCCTGCGTTCATCGATAGCAAAGCAGGCGCCATCCACAAGGTAGGTTCCATTGAACTCTATCGCTTCGTGTAGTGACTCCATTCATCGTAGCTGGCTCGGTTAGAGTCACTTGCAGTCTATTTCGACACGGACTGCCAGAGTCTAGCCGGCCTTCCGCACCGAGAATTCGTCGAGAAGTTCACCGCGCTCGTCAGTGGCATGCATGTTGTGTTTATTTTGGGTTAAACTCACGGACTTCATGCGCGTAGATCTCGCAAGGCGGCCGTATTGCGCCCCATCAGTTCATACTGAAGCCGGTCTCGGGCGAGGGCAAGGTGAGGACGGTCATGTGCATGCACCTGGATGAATGCCGACTCACCGTGTGGGCCTGCAGATCAAAATGAATCACAAGTTGGACAAGGTGACGCCACGATTCGATGTTCAGCTCTCGTTCGACGAGATCGGCGTCCTTCTCGACGAGCACCAGTATCGCGATGTTATCTCGCTCATCGACATGTACCACTTCTACATTCGCCAGCACCAGGTATGGGCTATAATTGTCTTCCATTAAATGATGCCCGTTCATACTTCGCACAGTACCAAAAATACCGCCCACCTGCTGAGGAACTGCAGGAGAATCGTCCCAAAGCACTGCTGCGCTTTGCGACCACGGCTATTCTGGACGAGGTTCGTGAACGCAAACGAAAATGGACGTGGGCGTACTTTGCGGAGAGACGGGACGACCGTCACCGTTACGTGGATTTGTTCAAGAGGAAGCAGCTCGGTTCTCTGTCACCTGCGGTACGAGCTCACAGGCTATTTGCGGAGCGCACGCTAACTCCGCAACAGGACGTCGGCATGCTCGAGGCCCTGGAGAGGAAGCTTTCATATGATGACCTTCGCTTCTACCGGTCGGTTGCGCGTTCGCAGCTGCGAAAAGACATGGCCACGCGGAGGAAGCTCGAGGAAGAGCGTAAGAGGCGGCAACCACAGAAGCAGACCTCGTGGTCTGCCTGGATATGGGGCTCGCCGGAGTCTGGCGGCAGCGCGAGTCCTAACCCCGATGAAGGCGCGTTCTCTGGAGAGATGACCGACGAGCAGCGTCGGCAGTTGTATGAGGCCCTGGACTTCGACGAGAAGGCCGCGCTGGCCGAATCGCTCGACACCCCGCGTGACGCGCTCAAGGCCCGCGTGAAGGCGCAGCTCAATCGCGGGTCATTTGCGCTCAAGACGGACCCGAACGGGAATGACACTGAGATCATCTCCGTCGTGTTCGACATCTTCCAGGCAACCTTCGTGCAGCGCCCGGACAACTTTGAGACGTCACTTTCTCTGGGTGGCTTCGCCGTGCGCGATGGCACGACCGCGAACACCGCGTACCCGCTCATCGTGCATGTGCAGGAGAAGCGCAGCCAGAGCGAGATCATTCACACCCTTCCCCAGCAGGAGCCCGACGCGCTTCCAGGCCTACCCGATCCGTTCTTCTTCCTGAAGTTCGAGCGCAACCCGCTCGATGGACGGGCCGACAGCGCGCTGACTGTGCGCATGCGGTACATGGAAGTCGTGTACCACCGCGGCTACATTGAGGCGGTGTACAAGTTTTTCAAGCCGCCTGCCAGTCAGCTAGAATCGGTCGAGGCTCTCTTGGTACGTACGTTATTGCGTCACCTGAGTCATCATCTCATGGCTTTTTGCGTACAGGACGCCGCCACCCAAACGCTTGAGAGCTTGCAGAAGGAGACTAGAATCGGCCTAGAGTATGCGCTGCAGACTCACAAGACCATCGACGTGCAGATGGACCTCAATGCGCCCATCATCATCGTACCAGAAGAGTGAGCTTCAGCCGAGACTCAGAAGAGCACGATGTGATGCTTACGACATGCATTGTACAGCGTGACCACGACCAAGGGCAAGCATCTGGTCGTGGATGCGGGTCACATTTCGATCGTCAGCGAGCTTGCGAGCAAGGAGGCGATTCGGGAGATTCATACCAAGCGTAACAAGCAGTATACCGAAGCTGACTACAAGCGCCTTGAGTCGATGATGTACGATCGTATGACAGTGAGGTTACAAGCCGCACAGGTACGTCATACATGACTCAAATGCGGTTCAATTCTGGACACTAATACCATTCTTCCAGTTCCTCATCGGCGATGACCTCAAGTCGTGTCTCAAAGCGCTCCGATCCAATGAGCGCGACAACTTGCATCTTCTTGAGCGCACAAACTTTGACCTGCAGGTCCAGAACTCGATCGTCCCGACTGCCTACAGCCTAGCCCGATTCAAGGTTTCCGGGCACCTTCCGACGCTGCAAGTGAACATGTCGGACACCAAGTACAAGGCACTGATGCGACTTATCGACGTCGCTATACCGCATTTCGACGATGAGGCTGAGCGCCGAGCATATTCCGCCCAAAGACCGTCAATAAGTCAACGGCACGCGTCCGGCGCATTCAAGATCCCCACCGGATTCTTCGGTGCGGCCACGGACGAGTACGCCATTGAGACGGATGACGAAGACGACCAGAGCGTCGCACCACCCCAGACCCCCGGTGCGCAACCGGAGCAGGGCGAAGGGGACGACGAGTTCTTCGAAGCTGACGCAGGAACTGCGAATGTATGTCATATGTTGTTTTGGTACCCCGCATCGCATCATTGTCGCATTGTCCCGCGAGAGGTGCTCATTAATGTCGGACGCAGGACCCGGCCCTCCACCAGCATGTGGTCGAGATCGATTTCAAAGTGGACACGCTCCGGGCCTCGCTCTACAAGTCTGCGCAGGACGGCACGGAGAAGCCGCTGGGCGACGTAGCATTCCAAGGCTTCGGGCTCCAGTATGCGATGGAGAAGTATGTCATGACGGTCGACGTGAACCTGAGGTATGTGGCTGGACCTGCAAGAACGCGGATGAGCAAACTCAATAGCTTGCTATACATAGGTCTCTGTCCATGCACGTCAACCAGGTGGGCAAGGAGCCGCTGGAATTCATGTCCTCGGTAGCTGGGCCCTCGACCGAGGATCTGCTCACGGTCAAGTACACCCGGGTGCAGCAGGCTTCGCCCGAGTACCAGCCGGTGTATGAAGGCATCGACCAGAACGTGGACGTCAAGATCTCCACGTTCTTGTTCCGGGCAGCCCCGGAGCCCGTCGTTACCCTATACGACTTCATCATGACCACCTTCGTCCCACAGAATAGTGGGAGTGCGGCGGCCACACCTGCCCCGGGCACGCCCGAGGCTGGGAATGGGACGCCCGAGATAGTCGTCAGCTCCGGCGGGTCTCCGGAGAAGATCAGGGTGCTGCTCACGCTCGCGAGTATACAAGGTATGCATGGGTCTGTTGGGCTGCTTTCGAACATGCCGCTGATTGGAGGGCAGTCATCCTCATCAACGATGAGGTGCAGATCGCGACGCTGTCCCTGTCGACGGCGTACGTCGCGATCTTACTGCGTGCGAACACGATGCGCATCAACGGCCGCCTAGGGAGTCTCGCGCTCAACGACGACTCGGCCATCCAGACGGCGTCGCCCGAGTTCAAGAAGATCTTGTCCATTGAGGGCGACAATTTTGCCGACTTCACATACCAGACGTACGACCCGACAGATCGCGACACGTACACTGGCGTAAAGTCGTCTGTCTCGCTTCAGACAGGCTCGCTGAAGGTCCACTACCTCGAGCACACCCTGCATGATGCTTACCTGTTCCTCATGAAGCTAGCGAAGCTGAAGGGCCTGTATGATGCCGCCACCGAGGTCGCCGTGCAGCGCGCTTCCGAAATCGAGCGCATGAAGTTCGACGTGTCGATCAGCACGCCAATTGTCGTCTTCCCGTGTGATGCTCAGAGCTCGCTGGATGTCCTGACGTTGCGTCTGGGCGCGTTCAGTGCTCACAATGCATACGACAACAATGACAACCACATCACCGCCGGTCTTCATGGCATACAGCTCGCGTCACGCCTTCACAATGGAGATGAGCTGGCAGAGCTGAAGATGGTCGACGATATCGACATCAATGCCGAGGTCACGCAGAAGGGCGATATCGACAGGTCAAAGGATGTCGACTGTCCTGCAACTCAGGTACTTTTGCACCGACCTTTGATGACGTCATATCTCTCACGGTGTCCTCGCACAACAGGTTTCGGTCAGGATCTCGGACGTCCGGCTACACCTGACGCAGTCTCAGTATTGCCTCCTCATTGCGCTGTCACAGTCGATTCCCAAGGTGTTTGCAGACGTACCAGAGGCCGAGCTCACAACCCCTCGACTCCCATCCCCTGTCCCTACTCCCGATGACGACACTGCGCAGAGTGTGCAGACCATGGCGACAACGACAGTTGACCTCCGACCTGAGTTGGCCAGTCAACCGGCGCCAGGCGAGCCACGCCCTTGGACGACAATTGACCTCGTCGTGAGCATCAATGCCGTGAAGCTCCATCTGTACGACGCGCAAGCGACTACCCCTGCCAACGTCAAGGATCATGGTATTGCGAGGTTCGCCTTGAACGACAACAGTCTCAGGTTGAAGATGCTTTCGGACGGTGCTCTCGAAGCTCAAATCATTCTGAAGGCGATGACCATGAACAACACTCGCGCTGGAAGTTCGCGCTTCCGTGAGATCATGCCGGCCGCGAAGCATGAGCGCAACCAGATCATGCTCTTGTACACAATGTCTGGCGGTCAGAACAGCCAGAGTCTTGCTGTTCTCACGATCGACTCTCAGGAGATCATCTTCGCCGTCGACCCTGTCTTTGCGCTGCTAGATTTCTTCACCAGTCCGTTCTCATCGCAGACTCCGCAAAGTGAGGAAGAGGAGGAGGTGCAGGCCGTTACGACTCAGAGCAACCAGTCTGCGGCGTCGAGTGGATCTTTCGACTTCCGCTTCGACATGCACGACGTCTCTGTCAGCATACTGGAGGACGATACGAACCCCGACACGCAGGCGATCCGCTTGTCTGTCAAGCAGCTTCTTGTCTCTCAGCAGGCAAGTGCCCTCAGTTGTGTGTTATATCTGAACTTAACGATGCCGACAGGGCGTGTTCGCTGTGAGCGTCAAGAACGTTGGCATGTCTTTGACTCGCATGGGCAAGCAGGCCGAAAGTGTCCGCTTCCTCGACGACCTCGACCTCACGTTCACCCTCGACAGCCGCAGCTCGGAGACGCATCAATCGACTAGCATTGAAGTCGCCGCCCTCCCCATTGTCTTCCGTGCATCGTACCGCGACATCATGCTCATCATGAACATCGTCAACAAGGCGATCGAGTTGTACGGAAAGTCAACTCAACAGCCTGATCAAGATCGGATCGTCTCCGAGAGGGCGTTGAGTCGACCGATGCTGCAGTCACGGAAGGTGTCTCGACCAACGACATCTCGGCCACAGCCGATCGGAAGCGCCCGAGTCGTCATGAACAAGGAACAGGTAAGCAAGTCTTGTATGGTGATTATAGGATGGTACTCTCACATTGCTCTAGTTCAAAGGCTCGTTCGAGGGCTTCCGTCTGGTCTTGATCGGAGACTTGCACGAACAACCTCTTGTGCACCTGAGAATCAAGCCGTTCATCCTCGGCGCTAAGGATTGGTCCGGAGAGGTGCGTCTTGCTCAATGACCATACCATGACATTACTGAGGCACAACAGCTACAAGCGACATCCACATTGTCAATGCATATCAGCTACTGGAATCTCACCAATTCGCACTGGGAACCTCGTAAGTGTAGATGAAGAAGGCTGCGGAACCAAACTAACACCACTTCTCCAGTCATTGATCCATGGACATTCACAGCCTCAGTGCGTCTTGGTATTGGGTAGTTGCTAGAGCAATCTGACTCCCTTGACAGGTCGCGAAGGAGTCCCCATCTGGCGGCATGAAGGTGTCAATCAACTCGACCCAGCGTCTCGATGCGAACATCACCATGACGTTCGTTGAGTTCGTGCTTGCGACTTCGTCGATGATCGGCGCAGAGGGAGAGCGTATGCTTCAGCAAGCTCGGGGCAGCTATGCGCCATATCGAATCTGGAATCGAACAGGGTATCCTCTGTTCATCTGGTCTGACACTGAAGGCAGCGGCAACACCAAGGAGACCAACTCTAAGCAGATCCCGAATGGCAAGACCATTGACTGGCGCTTTGATGATTGGAAGACCATGCGTGAGGTTAGGATTGATATACTACCGTCCACATCTGAATACAATGCTTACTACGACTTCTTCAGCATGTATCCTCTAGCGGGCGTAATAGCATCGGGGTGCAGATCGTTGGCAAGCAGTGGGAACATCTTCGCAGCGTTCCTGTCGACAGGGAAGGCGAATATACATTCTCCCTTCGACCACGCACGGAGAAGTATGCACACCGTCTTGTGTGCGAGGTCAAGGTCCAAGGGAACGTCAAGCTGGTGATACTGAGATCCACCTACAAGGTCGAGAATCTCACCTTGTACCCGCTCGAGTTGACCCTCGTCGATGAGACCGGACAGCCGGTCTACGCTGTGGAGAAGATAGGCAAGTGATCTGGTAATCTCGGCTGCGCTCTCATGCTTATCTGCGTAATCAGTCCCTGGACAGGATTATGTACTGCCGCTCGACGCTGTGAACCAATGCCGAGTGCGAGTGCAGCCAGACCGTGAGTACCAATGGTGGTTGATTGGGTGTAGGTCCCGCTGACGACACGCTTCTGAAAGAGGGCTTTGGGTACAAGTGGTCTCCGGCCGTCCGATGGGAAGATCTCATTGCCAAACGTGGCTTCACATTGCGTTGTCCTCATAATGACCAGAATGAAGCATCGTTCCGCTTCCAGGCATGGGCAGAGGCCGACGCGCACGACATCACCTCGAAGTACTACAGTCTCGGATGTGTGATTTAACATGCGCTGACATCTACCCTGCAGGAAATTGCCTCGGATCACGCTGAAGCTGCGAGCACCGATAGAACTAGAGAACCTCCTGCCATACAACATCGAGTACCGTATCTACGACAAGGACTCCGACCAGAACTGGCGGAGCTACCTACGCCAGGGTGGTGTCATGCCTGTGCATTCGGTCGAGTTGGGACATCTCATCTTGCTGAATATCCATGTCCAAGACACGGGTGAGCTCGTAATTTCTAATTCTTGTCATTTTCACCTTCTCATAGGGTTGCAGTGTTCAAGCCTAGCGACTTCGCTATCATCAACACAGATGGTAACTCAGACTTTGACACTGAGACCAAGGTCGTCCTAAGGGATGCGAACGGTCGGAAGCTGGATTTGAGGTTGAACTACGTGTAAGCGCTTGTTCGGTTCCAGAGCCCATGACATGTGCACTCATGGATATGTCCCAGGCACTATCCCAACTCTGGAGGTTCCTTCAAAGTGCAAGTCTACACCCCCTACATCGTAGTGAACAAGACAGGCTTGCCGTTCGCCGTGCGCGCATCGAAGGCACGAGTGGGATCACCAGTAGATGTGGCAGGAGAGACGCGTCCAGGTGAGTTCACCTTCACGATCAGAGGTGTCATGTTTTCTCAACGAGAGGTTTGTAGATATACTCGCGAAGCCGGTGCCGTTCAGTAAGCCCATTCACGAACACAGCTTTGCTAGTATTCATACCGCTTGAATAGTGCTATCCCATCCGAACGAGAATGGCAAGGATTTTGCCTTCAAGATCGGCGATTCGACTTGGTCGCAGGTAGGCTCTCATGCATCATCGGTAGTGCCGTGCCAGGCGCTGAATCCGGTCATTATGCAGGGTATCAGTCTCGACGCCCCGACGGCTGAGACCAGGCTTGTGATGCCTCATCAAACGCAAAAGTCTGACGAGATCCACGCTGGATTGTCATGGCGAGAAGGCCTCGGGAAGTACAAGTTGACGAAAGTGCTCACGCTGGCTCCGCGGTTCATCATCAAGAACAACTTTTCCCAGACACTAGCGTTCCGGGAGCATGGTGTCGCGCCAAGAAATCGTTCCACGATAGAACCAGGAGAGCGTTGTCCGCTTCACTTCTTGCGTGTGGGCGAAGAGAAGCTGCTGACGATTGCACTGCCCGGGCTGAACGCGCAATGGTGAGTCCTTGCTATTGATTGGGATGAGGGAACCCGTGTGTATTGATGACGTCACAAGGTCTTCTGCAATCAATATCGAGGACATTGGCACCGTTCACTTCCAGCTTCCCACTTCGGAGAATGGTCAGCAACGACGCCTGATGCGAGCCGACGTCAAGGTCGACGGACCGACCATATTCGTGTTCTTGAACGAAGCGACCGAAGGCTGGCCGTTCACCATCGAGAACGACAGTGATTTCGACTTCAAGTTCTTCCAGACTGTAAGGCATCGCCCGTCATCGTGCAACTCCTGACTCACAATGTTGCACAGGACCAGAGTCGCGTCAACGCTGCGCCGAATGCCAAACCGCTGCCTACCTATACGATACAGAAGAGGACAACTGTCGATTATGCCTGGGATGCACCGGCAGCGAGAGACAAGAGGATTGTGCTCCAGTTCAACTCATCGCGTCGAGAGGTCGACATCTTGGAGATCGGTGACCTTGTCCCATTCAAGTTTGCCGTGAGTACCTCTGTGGCCGTCATCATACGCCCTGTGTTCATTGCATCAATAGAGCGAGCGGGGCACTCGCGTAGTGTCTCTGGACGTCCGAGCTGACGGACCAAGACAAATTTTGCGCATCAGCAACTACGACGCAGAATACAGTCTCTACAAGCCCAAACGCCGCAACACGGTGTCGCTAACTCGCTCGGACTCCATCAACAGCAGTCAAGATGGATTCGAAGCTGTGCAGGAGACCGTTTCGCCCGTTCTGATCATCGCACTTGATCTGCATGGAGTCGGCGTCTCTCTCGTGAACAAACGGATGGTGGAGGTCGTATACTTGTCTCTCAATACTCTGAAGTTTGAGTACGCCAACAACCCCGTCGCTCAGTCCGTTACCCTGTCCTGTGGCAGCTTGCAGATCGACAACCAGCTTCATGATGCGCTGTTCCCCGTCGTACTACAGCCTACGCCAATTACACAGGAATCAAAGACCGTCGCAGCTTTACCTACAGTTCAAGCCTCGATCATCTGGCTGAACGATGAAGGTAAGGGCGGTACAACTCATGATCGGACTGTTCTCACACTCCCTGTTGTGATCTAGAGCATGGTGTCTTCTTCGTGAAGTACTGCTCCATCCTCCTCCAGGCATTGACAGTGGAAGCGGACGAGGATTTCCTTTTCTCCATCTACGATTTGACAAAGCTCAGAGGAGCATCGTGGGACGTAGCTCAAGACGAGTATGTGCCTCCAATTTCGGGCAACGTAACAGTTGGGCTAATGAGAACCGCAGCATTCTCATCGAGAACCTGGAAGATATTCCCGAACCCCAAAGCGTTGCTCGTGGAATGGATCTGTACTTCGAGGTCCTCGAACTGCAGCCGATCAAGTTGTCAATATCGTTCATGCGCACGGAACGGATCAGTGCAGAAGAGAAGTGAGTACTCCACGAAAGCAAAGTTACCCCGTGATGTCTCATGCTCCTTTCTAGGCTGAGTCTCAGGAATCCGATCGCCGTGGTGCTGAATGCCGTGACTATGGCTATCGGCAATGTCAATGATGCCCCATTGGAGATGAACGCGTTGGCAATCAAGGACATGCGGTTGACTCTGCCAGATCTCCAAGAGAGGATCACCTACCATTATCGACAAGAAGTCCTTCGCCAGCTGTATCGTATCCTCGGCTCGGCGAACTTGATCGGCAATCCTGTCGGTCTCTTCACCAACGTCAGTTCTGGTGTTGCGGACATCTTCTACGAACCATTCAACGGCTCGGTCATGCATGGGAACAAGGACATTGGTATCAGCATCGCCAAGGTACGATAGTTTCACGGTTGCAAGCCGTATGTCACTTGACTATATGCACTTCAGGGAGCTGCGAGCTTTGTGAAGAAGACGGTCTTTGGTTTCTCTGACAGTTTCACGAAATTCACCAGTAGTGTTGGCAAAGGTATGGTTGCCGTGTTGATAGTGTTCTCGTCTACTGATCTGGTGCTTGATAGGCTTGTCGGCGACTACCTTTGACTCCGAGTATCAACTACGCAGGAGGATGAACCAACGACGGAATCGCCCAAGACATGCAATGTACGTTTGTTCATAGAGCTTTCCGGTATCATATCGGGATTGACCGTACATTAGCTATGGCGTAGCGGCTGGCGCGGAGGCCTTCGCAACCAGCGTGGTCAGCGGGGTTGAAGGCGTTGTCGTGAGTACTCATCAAGCCGATGTGCGGTACAGCTCTGACGATCTCTTAGATGAAGCCCATAGAGGGAGCTGAGTCGGAGGGAGCCGTCGGTTTCTTCAAAGGCGTTGGGAAAGGGTTGATTGGGTAAGTGATACACGAGTCCCTTTAGGACGTGTACGCACTAACTCCAAGCAGCGCCGTCACAAAGCCAGTTGTGGGTGTGTTCGACCTCGCGGCGAACGTCAGCGAAGGTAAGCATTATGTGATGGCAGACTCGTTGGCCGCAGTCATTGATCAACTTGCACAGGCATTCGCAATACTACCACCGTCTTCGACAACCCCGCCCGAGATCGTGTCCGACTTGTACGTGTGGTGTCTACTTGGCCGAGGAGTGCTTACTGATACGCTGTCGTAGCCTCGTCTGATACCTGCAGACGGCGTTCTTGTGGTAAGTGTGATAACTACATGATCGAATACATGACTGTGTTCTAATATACACTGAACCAGCCTTACTCTGAGCGAGAAGCACTGGGCCAGTACTGGATGAAGGATCTGGACCATGGCGCGTTCCGCGATGAGACATACGTTGCGCACCTCAGTGAGTATGATCCCAGGTTGACATCGACTCGTTCTGACACATCTTGCCACCAGACCTCCCAGGCGGGGACAACGTCGTGCTCCTGACGACGACCAAAGTGCTCTCGTTCTGGTCGAACAAGCTCAGGCTAGAATGGGAGCTGCCGTTCATACAGGTGCAGGGCGTGACGATCGAGGATACGGGCATCAAGTTCGCGCACAAGGCCGGCAAGCAGCACGACAAGTTCGTGTACATACCCGACAAGAGCTCGCAGACGTGGTTCTTCTCACAGGTGGCCTCGGTTGTGAAGGCATTCAACGCCAGACGGCGGATGGACTCCTAGACGGACATTCTTTCTCCGACATATACTCCTATGCCGGCAGCTCGATGCGCGATCTCTTTTGTTGTGGAGGACAGACATTAAATGTATTGTTAGACTGTAATCTCATGTACCATGGATGCAAGATGTACCAATGTAAGAGGCGAAGAAGCATACCTACTGCCAGCCGGGGTGTGCAAGGATGGAACGAAAGCGGCCAGCGGGCGCAAGCAGATGGTGAACGAATCAAGAAACAATGGCGACGAGATGATCTAACGAACCGGTAAATGTATGTATGCATATGTGACTAACTACAAGTAGGCGAGAGGAGGGAACGAGAGGACGAGTGAGCGAGCGTGGGGATGACAGTAATCACAGTCAACAGTGGGCGACAGGCAGGGTAGGGGGGTGCGCTGTGGCCAGTACCGGGGCCAAATGCAGCGTCGAACAATTTAACAGAATAACTCAAAGGGAATAAATACCGAGAAAGACTGATTAAGATCCTACGCGCCGCGGCGGCCGCCCACGGTGTCGTTGCTGGCCTGGGTCGTCAGCCGGATGCGGGCGTTGGTCGCCGTGCTCGTGCTGAAGTTGCGCTCGCGGCCCTTGATGGACATGTCCTGGTGCGTGCCAAACTCATCGAGGTGGTCTCCGCCGACGGTCGTCGGCGTGCCTTGCTCGCTGTGCTCGTCCGGCTCGTACCCCTTCGTCGCGTAGTTCTCGAAGCTGCCGTAGCTCCCGCGCGGGCTCGTCGAGTACGCGCTCTGGAAGTCCGTTTCCTCATCGTCCGTGACCGCGCTCGCGCCCGGGGTGAGCGACGGTGTCGTCGGCGTCACCGCCGAGGGCGAAATCCGGTCGCTGATGGACGCAACGGAGGGGATCTTGCGCAGCCTGGGGAGCTCGAGGTTCTGACTCGAAGTCACGACCTGCGGCCGAGAGGGCCTCTCGTCCGCGATCTCAGTTTTGGATTCGCTCTCGGAAGCCGTCGCCACGCTGCCGCGGCGCACGGGGGTCGACCGGCCGGTGCCAGCAGGGGAGTCGATACCTCTGCCCTTCCTGCTAGACGGCTTGGTGCGACGCGCGCGCCGGTTGGCCGACTCGGACAGCTCGCTCTCGCTGGCGGCGCTGTCGAGCGAGCGACGGTAGGCGTCAACAGCCAGGGCAGACTCGAGCTACGAGTACACGTCATGAGCAACACACGCAGGAGAGTACAAGCAATAGAAGCACGAACCTTGCGCTGGATCTGAAGCACCTTCTGCGCGATCTTGTCGCTCTTCTGGCTGATGCCCTCGTCGACGGCCTTCATGCCGTCGTGCTGCATATCAGCGTCGATGGCCGAGAACCGCTTCTTCTTCTTCTCCTTCGCCGCTGCATCCTCCTCGAGCTCCTCCTCCTCCTCGACGACCGTGTTCGTCACGCGCTCCGTCTTGACGAGGTCGTCGCCGTTCGCGAACGACTCGGCGAGCGTCGACTCGGTGCTGAACGAGCGCAGCGGGCGCGAGCGCGAGTCGCTGGGGCGGCGGTAGGTGCTCGGCGCGGAACGCGAAGACATGCGGCTGCTCGGGCGCGAGCCGCCATAGTCCGAGTCGTCGACGTCGACGGCCATGTGCGCGAGCGCACGCTCGATCTGCGCCTCGACCTCCGCGATCATCTCCGCGCGCTCCTCCTCCATCTTCTCCATCGTCGACCGCATGTTCTCGAGCTCGTCGAGGGCGGCCCTGTGCGCCGCCTCCGTCTCCGAAAGCTCTATACACCGAGGAAGAAGACACACAAAAATCAGCTTCGTTCGGCAACACGCGGACACGAGTTCATGTCCGCTCGACAGAACGTCGCATCGCACTCACCCTTCTGCAGCTTCGACTTCTCCGCGGCGGTCATCGTGATCATGCTTGACAGCCGCTTCGTCTCCTTCTGCTCCTTGTTGATCTTCGCGCGCAGCTCGCTCGCCTCCGCGCTCAGCTTCTCCGCGTACTGCTCGAACGTCACAAACTTGTCGCGCCAGAGGTCCGACTCGGTCATCAGGAAGTTCAGCCGGCGCGACAGGCGGCCAATCTTCGTCTCCAGGTCGTCCCGCGCGTCGACGAACGCGGACGCGCGCTTGCGGATCGACAGCTGGATGTGCTGCTCCGCGACGGTGAGGCGCGGGGGCTGGCGCACGCTCCCAAACGAGCTAATGCGCTTCAGCAGCGACGGCTTCTTCATCTTGTCCATCAGCACGCTGTCGAACGCCTGGATGATGCGCGTCGAGTGCCACCATTCCGGCGGCTTGACCATATCGGCGACGGCGGTGGACGCCGCGCCGCGCTTCGCCTGAATTTTGCAGACCGGACGGAACCTGCCAGCGGGGAAGGCCTCCTTGAACTCGCTACGTAAGGAGGAAGATTAATCTCCGTCGCCCGTCAAGTAAGCTTCGTCCTTGTTCTCACCTGGGGACACAGTGGTCAGGGTGGTAGTGCGGCTCGAAGGCAGCGAGCAGCTTCTGCCGGTAACGGTCACGTTGCTGCTTCGTGGACACGACGCCCGGCGGGGGCGATGCACAGTTCAGATAGTTGATGTCGCTGCGCGGGAATCGAATAGTCAATCTCACATCCCACTCATCCATGCGGGCACACGCGCGCCACGAGGCCGAGCCTGATCGCATGCGCGGAGTTAACGGACACTCACAGGTCGACCACGCACACCTCTGGCGGCGGGCGCACAGCATAACGCGCCTCGGTCGCGAGGCCGATGATCCACGGGCCCGGGTCGTCGATGTAGATTTTGGCATCGCGCGAGTGCACGGCAGAGAGCGCAACACCGCTCCATCCGCGCAGCTCGACGAGGTACTTGATGGTGAGCACCGCGATACCAAGCATCGCGGGGTGGCGGGAGAAGAACAGGATGCGGCCAGTCGGCGCAAGTGCGATCTGTGACAAACAGATAGGACATGTGTCATTTGATCGGCGTGCGCGCAGTTAGACATTTGAGTGTGATTTACCTCACAAATGGTCAAGATGTTGTCGATGTTCAAGCACTTGAAGAGCGGCCACATGGTGAAGTTGACGTCAACCAGGCCACGACCAAAGTCGAGGCCGCCAGGGAAACGAGCAACAACCTCCAGGCTGGTCTCTGCGGCGGACTGGGCGGACCCACTGGGCGCCGAGGACGCGTCGAGGCGGACAAGCTCACCAGGACGCGGGGCGGGGTGCGAGAGGATCTTGCTGATCTGGAGCGTGTGCGACTGCACGTCCTTGGAGAAGCGTGCCCAGGACAGCGTGAGATAGTCGCGCATCAAGTCGTAGATCGGGAAGCGCGAGACGAGGGCTAGAAGAACCATTCAGCATCCCGCCTTCGGCTTCAGACGCGTAAAAGTACTCACTGAGCGCATACGGCAGCCAGAAGACGGTGTCGCCTGGGAGGAAGAGCGTGCTCTCGCCGGGCGTGTGTCCGACGGTGCTGGCGACCTCGTAGTCGCTCTCGCTGACTGCGCCGCCCTCACCGTCGGTCTCCATATCCGTCTCAGCGTCTGTGCCAGCACCCCAGGGACCCCGGGAGCTCATTTTCGCGCGGCGGCGTGCCTGAGCAGTCGGATCCGTCGCACCCTCAGGGCCGTGGCCCCTGCGCATGCGCGAGGCGACAAGGCTTTGTGCGCTCTCCTTCCTCGCACGACCAGCTTCTAGCGTGCGGCGGATAGCAGCCGTGCGCTCCGCGTCCGCATGCGACCACACTGTGAGACAGACACCGTGATAGGTGATTTGCCCGTTGCTCGTCGTGTTCATCCCGTCGGTCGGCGCGCGGGAACCAGGCGTGTGCCCGTTCGGGGACAAGAACGCGGAGGAAGGTCCGAGGTACGCCGAGGAAGGGCGGGCGTGCCGGGAAAAGGGGTCATCCGAGTATGGGTACGCATATGCAGTAACATCCGTGTTGGTCGTCAAGACAGAGGCGCGGAGGACGTCCGTCGAGGGACTGGGCGCGAGAGGGGTCGAAGGCGCGGGGAGAGTGAACGTGAAGTTGTGGACCGTTGACGCGGGCTGCAAGGTCGACGCAATGATCTCGACCTCACGAGTGAACGAGAGCTAGGGCGCGCACAAGTTAGGAGAGATGCATGCCAATCAGGCGACGCGTAGAGGAAGAGAAGCGCACCTTGAGTGCCTTGGAGAGCATCTTCCCGACCTCCTGTTTGCTGAGATGCCCCGACGAGCTAAACATGTTCGACGCGGGGTCGTCGCTACCCTTGCCCTTCTTCTTGCGCTTCCCTCCACCCGCACCGGGACTGATGGTGCTGCCGAGCACCTCCGGCCTCCACCACCTGCCGACCGCACCCTCGCTGTGGTGCAGACCCATGACCGAGTCCGGGTCGGCGAGCGTCCAGGTGTGGGGGCTCTTGGGGAGACCGGAGACGACATAGAGGGACGCGAGGGGGAGGGTGGGGCCGGACTGGGACGGGGGCGGGGCACTGACCGAGGGGGGCGCAGAGCGCGCCGAGGCGAGAGAATTGCGATTCGAGCCGGGGATGGGCTCCATGCTCTGGCGATGGCGGATGCCGAGGACGCGGGCAGCCTTGTCGGTGCGGGCGGGGACGACGGCGTTCTCGACGGGGCCGTTGACGGGGTGGTCGACGGTCACGTAGTCGGGCTCGTCGTCGAGGGCAGAGTGGAAGGACGAGTTGGAAGGGTTGTTACGGGAAAGGGACGAACGGCGGGCGTGGCCATTGTGGGCGTCGTCCTTGTCCTTGACTCCGGACACTCCCCCGCTCCCAGAAATCGTGATGATCGGGTCAGGCGCCGGAATCGCTCGGGGCACCCCGTGGCGGCGTCCGGCGCTCCCCCCTGCGCCGGCCGTCGACGACCCATACGTGTCGCGCGTGTGCGAGTGCGTGCTCGTCGCCGAGCGCAGGCTCAGGTTCGACCGCGGCGCGGTCTTGCGGGAGAGGAGGGAGGACGAGTTGACAGCGCTGCTTTTGGCGGCATCGTCGTCGGAGAAGCGGGACTTGAGGATCTTCTCGCCAATGGGTGGGCCGGGGGTGGCAGAAACGGCGAGAGGCTGCACCGGGGCCTTTGCACGGGTCCGAGGACTGTGCATGGCAAGAACAAAGGAGAGGACGAGTTCAGAGGCGAGATGTCAAACCGGACAGCGAGAAGGGAGACAAGCACGGCAGAGACGATCCTGGCGAGAGACAGAGAGGTCGGAGTGGAGAAAAGAGGGTGGAGCAAGGACAGAGAGGCAGCCTTGAAGGGATCAAGCGGGCAGAGCAGAGCGCACCTGTTCCCGGAGGAGCGAGCGACGATGGAGTCGGGAGGAAGAGAGCGGCGCGCAGGGCCAGCTCTGGTCCACGTATGATGAGGTCTGTTTTGTTTTCACTTGGACTAGTCCCTCGTCCCTCTGCCCGATGCCCAAGCGGCCGGCGGGCTAAAACTCGCGGTACGATTAGGCGGTCTGATCTCCCTGCAACTTCTCACACACTTCCACGCTCGCTCATGTCCGTCCCTCTTCGCCTCCCCGCACGCGCCTTCCTTGCAGTCCACACCCACACAGCGCCACCCAGCTCTTCTCGTTCACTCACATGTCGACCGCCGTGCTGGCCAGCGAGCGCGACGCGACGGACGCGTACCCGCGAACGATGCCCAGCAGAGCAGAACTCGATACGCGATCACGTGCGAGGAGTCGCGTATCTGGCGATCGGAGATCCTGATTGTGGCGGGCGCTTTTTACCCGATGCAGCATCTTGCCCTGCCTGTTTGGGCGCGCCGCCTCCGGGCCATCACCGAGGCGCCAACTCCGCGTGCTCGCTGCACCAAACGGTGGCGTCCTCCCTCCGCTTGGACCAGTCTTGCTCAAGCTGCTGTTGGTGAAGGCGTGCTCTTGAACGCCAGGGCAATCACCTTCTCAAACATTAAAGAGTGATTGAGAGACAGTGGTTGTTCCTGATCATTTTGAGATGAGGCCTCGAATATCGTCCTCGAGGCTCGAGCTGCACAACCGTAACGCTTGCGTAGTGACCGAGTAATAGTATGGAATCGCCTACGACGCCCTAAGTACTTAGACCCTAGCTACATCATTCCGGGTCGCGAGAACGTCGTTGTATGACTGTGCACGACAAGTCGACGACATCCGTTCTCAAATGCGCTGCGATCCATTCCGCCCGCAGCGGCCATGGCGACCCACGCGTCGCACTCGGTCGCCGAGCCATACCGACGGCATGCCAGATTTGGGCTCTCCCGCCTCAAGTTCCCTACAACGTTTCACCGGCATCTTAGCAACTCGACTAGTCCCCAGACCCCCCACGGGCCACAAGTCACCTCTTTTACCTGTACCTTCTTTCGCTACCGCTGTCCATGCCGTACACTCTACCCATGCGATGTCTGTCTGTCCATGTAATATATACATCCAATGTAAATCTGCGACTAGCTGACTCCTCCACCACTGCCGAAGGTACCATTAGCTGACTAGCGCGACTAACCACTCCACCATCAATTGCGATGTGAATGTAGAACAGGCGAGCGTCCTCTGCAGCTGTCAACCTCAAAATGTCAGAGCCGGAGAGCCACCACCCCCAAGCTCACCTCATCGTCTCGACCCAGGCAATCGCAGCCACCTCCGCCTCACTCTTTCCCAAGGAGTCGGTTCCTCGTCCGTCCCCGCCTCTCCGCGCCCACCCACACCCGCTGCCTCTCCATCCCTCTCCGTATCCCGAACGGCCCCATACGACGACCCAGCCGTCGCCCCCGTAGTGGCAGCAGCAGCAGCCTGTCGCCTCTGTCGCTCCCTCGCGCCCGCGTCTCCCTCACTCACGACCCGCCGCATCGACCACGCGTGTGCGAGCGGTCCGCGCACCTCGCTGCCATGGCTATCGCCTCCCTCGGGAGCTCCGCTCCCGCTAGCCCCGTTGCTCCCTCCACCTACACTACTAGTACCACCAGCACCAGCACCGTTCGCCGTGTTGTACTGCGACACGATGCTCCCCGTCGGCCGCCGCCTGCGCTCCCGCGGCACGATCGAGAACCCAGGGCTCATCGGCGACAACCCGATCGAGAACCCACCGATCGCCGACGCGCCAGGCGAGAGCGGGTGTTGGAACGGTGGGGACAGATGAACCGACGCGCCAGGCTCAAGCGTTGTGCGCCTCCGCCGCCGGCCAGTGTGCGCCCCGGACTGCACATCAGTCACGCTTGAGATGGTTGGTTCCGCGCCGGTGCTCGCGGTGTATGTTGACCGTGAGCGTCGCGGGGGCGATGAGAGGAGCGCGGTGTCTGTCTGTTGCCGTGTGTGGGCGCGCGAGAGAGGGTTGCGCAGTCGTGATGAGCGGGTAGGGCTGAGAGGGTTGGGAGAGTACTGCGGTGCTGGTATTGGTGTTGGAGGTTCAGTAATGATGTTCAGGCCCAGTCCTAGTTGCGCCTGGGAGCGGCCGCGAGGCGACTCTGGATGAGCCTGGTTGTCCATTGGAAGCGGCTCGTCTTCGTATGTCTCGTCATCCTGCGCTTCGATGTCGCTGTCGTCGCCTGTGGCGAGCAGCTCAGTTGGAGGCTCGCCTTCAGTCCATGTACCGATGTCGACGCCACGACCGCCTTCGGGCGGGAAGCTGATGACCCAGACTCCTGCGAGGAGGACGGAGATTCCAAGGAGGACGAGGAGGAGATGGGTAGTAGATAGTAACGAGAACTGGTCAAAGTATACAAGACCGTTGACAATGGAGGATAGATTGTAGAAACAGAATGCGACTATGCACGAAGGAACAAGCGTAAGTGACGTAAACAGACAGGAGCAAGTGCGTACTCACGTGGGCAAACTAATGTCGGATCCGCAAGGACAAGGCCCTTGTGCATGTACCATAGCTGGAGCAGCGCGAAGACGACCAGGCTGAGTACAAGCACCCAAGCCTGCCATCTCCAGAACTGATTGTGTCCAGCAATCGTGAGCAAAAGTAGCTCGACGCCACTTTTGGCGAAGAGCAGGCACATGCCCGACAGGATGCCAGAAATAGACGCGTATGAGGAAGCGAGGAAGATGGGGGTGCGTGGAGACCGCGCGGTGTAAGAGAGGGGACTGGTAATCATCGAGCGTATGGAACTCGAGGGTGAAAGGGACTTGGAGCGGGGCTGCGGCTTGCGGTCCATGAGCGGCGTTCGCTCAGTTGGGGAAGTTGGGTCGACGGCATGGCTGGCGGTCGTGGCCGTGGTGAGGATGGAGGGAGCAGCATTGGGAACGAGGAGCGGGGAAAGCGGCGGACTGAGGTCCGCAGGCTTGTAACGGCGCGTGTATGAATACTCCACCACATGTGTCTGAGGCCAGGGTTGAGCACGCACACGACCACGTCGCACGATGAGGACGTACCGTTACAACCCAGACGAAGACGACAAATCCGAGGAGGGAGAAGTATGCAATGAATGCGGGCCGGTTGAACAGGCGGAGGAGATCTTCAAGTGAGTGCGTGGGCTCTGGTACGATACCGAAGACTGCGATGAGGACAGCTCCGCCGGCGATGAGGAGGGTGCCAATGAGCATCCATGGCGAGAAGACGTCACCGAGGAGGAGTCGAGCAAAGAACGCATTCCAAAGGAGGGAGACTGCGCCGAGCGGGGCGAGGATGACGACGGGAAGCGATGCAATCTGGAATATCGAGCCAAAGAGGTTGGACGAGATGAATATCGCTAGGAACGGTGAGGCTTGTAACAGAGATTCATGACAAGACAACAGACGTACCAAAACCGAGAAGCCAGAGACTATGGATTTGTGAGCAGCGGAGATGAACGGGATATGTGCAAGACGTACGGCCTGCGGTGTTCGACCTTCTGTTGCTCCTCCGGTAACGCCTGGTTCAATACATGGCTCTTGCGTTGGATGGTGAGGCCAAGAGACTGCACAAAGGACGCGAGGAGACCGATGGTAATTCCGACGGGTATAGAGATGCTGGGGTCGCCCGAGTCGACGACCATGAGCAGAGACGTCGGTGGGTGGACGGTTGCTGTAGACTATGACGGAGATGCTGCAGGCGCCCCGTCTCGAGCACGCCCCATCCTGCACTGCTTCCGGTTTAGGCAAAAACACGTGGCTGCGGCGACGACTCGCTGGCAGTTTCCGACAATCTCGGCTTCGACAGTGCTGGTGAGAGTGGTTCAACGTTGGGTTCAACGTCACTAACATCTACAACAGCGACGGCGATGCCACCGGGCTCGGCTACATTGCCTTCATCATCACTTCCAGAGCTTGTCAAGGAGCCGTTTGGCCCGTGGCCAGAGCACGAGGTGCTCACTCCTAAGGTGCCAGATACAACGAGACAAAAGCCAGTCCGTCTTGAGAACGTGATACTCGAGTGGGCGGGTCGTGTTACTGGGTACCTCGACTGCTCATGGTTCAGTTTTGGTCGCTGACTTGCCTCGTAGACTGGACGAAAGTGAAAAATTTACGCCTGGCGAGCGAAAGGACATTCATCCCGACATCCCCCAACGTTTCCGCGGCACTCTCGAGATACAGCGCACTACCTGGCTTACGCCAGAAGCTATTACCAACATCGAGACGGAGCTGCAGGCCCGTGACGTCAACGCTCGTCGCTCTGTCGTCGTTCCTAACCCGAGTCCGAGCACCCTTACGCTGAAAGCACTATATTCATCCAATCCCAGTTTCCCTGAAGGCTCGGTCAGAATCAAAGTACGCATTCAGGGCATCAAGGAGAGGAACGTGGTGTTTTTGGAGTGTAAGACAGGCGTCTTGACGTTTTGATGAATGTCCTTGCTTAACATACAGAACGATAGCCAAATATGTTCCTAACGGCCTGATGATGACATCAAAATGGGAGAGTGACGGACAGTCTGGGTATGAGCACTTATGTTATCCTTTTGAATCAGACGATTAATCACAGCATTGACAGACACCGTCGCTACGAGGTTGCGTCTATGCACATCCAGACATATGAATTGAGCCGCGCCGTCAGTAATTGGACTGAATCTAGTACCTACCCCTACTAACTAGCTGCTGCCACCACTCAACTCCCGATAGTATCTATTCCGCTACCGACTGTACCAAGTCATTGCTACGCTTTTGAAGCGCGATGCCAATTCCGATGTCACGACAGCAAACCGCGTGGCTCTCGAACAGCGTACCCCGGAGTGGTTCATCATGCTCTACGTGACCCACTTGGCATACCACGGCTCCCAACGCCACTACCGTCCAGTCTTCTCTTCCTCAGACTCCGACATCGGAGATGACATCAACGGGCGATTGAGACCGTCCCGTGAACATGCGCTCCGTCACGTCTCCCGGGCTGAGATTCGCTCCAAAATTGCGGAGCATGCCGAGTGGTTGGTTCAGGATCATCAACAACGCCGTATGGGCAAATACTTTGACGTGGATGTTTGGGAACATTGGCTTCCCAAGGTAGAGCGCATGCGCAAGAAAGCAGCTGCGTCCGGTCGTCGTTTCGGCGTGTTCGATGGGAGGCAGGATGCAATGGACCGGGACGATCGACGACTGTCTCCTTCCCCTAAGCGCAAAACCCGGAGGAAGCCCACGAAGGTATGCCCCGTGTAGACTATGCACCGTGGTGGCCCATCTGATCCTTGTTCTGCTACGCACACAGCGAAGAGATGCACCGGTTTCTGCCTCCTCGTTGCGCTTCGCAGAGATGCCGGTAGACGAAGACGAAGACTCGGAGATGGTAGAAGCCGACCCCGCGAAGCAGCGTTCCTACGACTCCGACTTCTCCCCTGTGTCATCGGACGCCGAGCCCCCGTCCAGCGACTCGGATGACCTGCCCTCTCGTCCAACATCGCCGACGGATCGCCCCGACGTGCGGGCGCTGCTGCCCCCCGAGTTCTTCCGTGAGCCTCAGCTGACTCCGGGTACCCTGCGGTGGGTCTGTGCCATGGACAACTGCCACTACCTCATCGACATGTACAACCTCACGGATGAGAATCTCGACACGGACAAAATCTCCCCTAGCGAGAGGCAGTGGCTGCGCGACAAGTCGTGGAACATCAGGGACGACTGGTTTTGGAAGGCATTTAGAGACATGGTCGACAAGCACATCAGAATCCATCTTGACGAGATGGGCATATGCATTGAAAGTGTACCTGGGGTACCCCGGTCGGTGAGTATCACCTGCAGGGCGTGGGACTGTTTCTGGACGTGGGCTTACCGTATCCACCTCCTCAGTGTCGCGCGCGATGGAAGGACAACAGGCATGGGTGTTCTCATCTGCTGCGTAAGGTCAGGAAAGACGACCGACGAGGGGGAGTAGCAGAGGATGTCAAGATGGAAGATATCTGATCTGATTTCCCAATCGAATATCTGAGACACGTATCTGTGCGTCATCTCTGTTAACACCCACCTGATGAATGCACGACGGCCACATACTGCACAAGATGTTCCAAAGCTGATATGGAATTGTCAGCGTTGATATCGGACTGCTCCGAAGTCGGTCCTCCATTCTCCAGTTTGATTGCCAGAGTCTCGTATGAGACCTTGATGGTGGCGTGATATGACAAGTCGAATGGTCAGGCTTTCGGGCTGAACGCCCTCAGAGTGCGCTCAAGTGCCCCTTCGAAAGAAGGACACTAGAAGTTGTCGGCGGGGAGCCACACAGAGCCCACATACACCCCTCTCTCATCCAAATACACGGCATGGGCGCGGTCGAGCACTAGTACATAAACTCATTTGCAGGTATTGCCCTCCAACAATCGACACCCTCCACTCACCATGTCCAGCGACAGCGAGCAACGTCTGAAGAGCAAGATCGGGGATGGAGAAATCCGCACTCGCATCGAGCACAAGCGTTATGGCGTCTGGGACTACTACGAGGAGTTCGATCTCACCAACCGCCCATGGCTAGTGACGGCTCCAATCCTCGACCAATGGAACGAAATAGTCCAGTGCTCGCCATATGTGGTTCGGATGCTGAAAGACGTGTTCAATATACCGGGTTGTAACGTTTTGATGCTCGAGTACGCTACCACAGAGCTCGGGATGGCTCTTATTCCGGCCGTGACTGTCTGGTGAGTGAAGGATTCGTTTCCACCTGCTTGAATGCCCACCTGTCGCTGTCTCTAGGTTTCACGGGCAGCTGCTGCACATCGTAAGTTCTGTCGTCATCCCATGGTGGTGTCCTGTTCCTGCTCACGGGCATTCGTAGACGCAGGTTGCGATCGAATCTCGCACGGTGGACAAGGAACGACTCCTGCGTGCTATAGTAGGACAAGTGTCGTGCTCCGTCTTCACTTTCATCCTGCGTAGAATGCAACAGCGCGTGGAGATCCCGCTAAATGGGCGCATCCGGCGCTGGTGGGCGGTCCACTCCTTCCATGCTCATGCACGCTTGGATCTCCCGACATTCGAGCAAGGCAAAGTCCGCAAGGATCTCAAAGACACATTGGACAATTATTGGGGAGATGCTGTCATATGGCAGTGCTTGGAGCTTGTGATAGCCATCTTCAGCCTGGCCATGCGGCTGGCCGTACAGGTTGTGGTGCTGGTGAAGGTCTTACGTGTGCAAAAGGATGGCGTCCTACTCGGTCTCCTGACGCTGCTCGCGGAGACCATATCCTTTCTTTCTAGGACAGGTCTCATGAAACCCGTTCGAGGTATGTGATTCGTCACTTGTTGGAAATGCTCGTGCCACCACCTAAGTAAACGCCATTAGTTTGGCTCGCGACGACCGCGAATAAGGACTACATTCGGATGCATGGCTGGAAGACGGTAGTCCAGAATAAAGACTACCGAAAAGAGTTCGTAGCCGGGAATCTGGCGGACTACGCTACCTCAGGTGAGAGGTTGCCATTGGAGCTGAATATGCGCTAAGAGACTTACGCTTGTTTCAACGCAGAGTTCAAGAAGGCGTGCGAGAGAGTCGGCGAACGAGATGCTGACTGGTACGAGATTCAGAATCTAGTGGACTTCTATGGGGAGTTCTGGGCCACTGTGTCTCAGCCTTTGACCCATATTCCACAAGTACGATGCCTGTTGCGTCGTGTTCGCTGGCATATGCTGACATGATGCGCGTGGCAGATCATCTTTACTCTGCGTGCAGCGCGTTCCCCCGCCAGCATTCCGGTCTCTCTCGCATCACTCACTCTTGTTCAGAACACTGCGAGCGAGTTTGCATGGACGGTCTACGAGGTTATCAACAAGACGCGGCGCATCGAAAATCAGCTCGCCTCTGTGCGCAAAGTGTACGAAGTCGTCAACATCCCCAACCTCGTGGTAGACGGGACTATCCCGTTTCCTGAGGATACTACGCAGATACGGCTGGGTGTATCTCTCGAGTTCAAGTAAGTGACCACAACCGCCGCAACGTCGATTAAGACTCATCACGGAGTCGTGCACAGGAATGTGTCGTTCAAGTATCCCGAAGCAAAGAAGTATGCCTTACGCAACGTGTCGTTCAGTTTGGGGGCGGGACAGCTTTGCGTAATTACATTGCAATTGTGATGGTTCAAATTATACCCAACGCTGATCGGACGTTGCACAGGTCATTGTCGGTGTCAACGGGTCGGGAAAGAGTACGATTCTCAAGCTCATCACACGCCTTTACGATCCCGAGGAAGGGCAAATCCTGATCAACGGGCACGACATCCGCACTCTCAAGCTGCGGGACCTTCGACAGGCTATCTCTGTCCTCTTCCAGGACTACACGATCTTTCCACTATCCGTGAGTGGAAGTCTACCTCTTGTATGTGTTTTCATCCTCAAATCAGACGCGCTTCCGATCAGATCCATGACAACATCGCCATGGGCGATCCTGCGACCGCAAACGACGACGATAGAGTTCGCCTCGCAGCACGGCTAGCGGGTGCCGAAGGGCTCGTCGAGAAGCTCCCAGACGGGTTTGACACGTATCTGGAACGACCTGTGTACGACCGTCAGTCCAGGACAACCGAGGGAAAGCGGACGTGGACGGGACGTGTGATCAGCTACGCCCCGCTGCGCGAAGCGGCAGGGATCAAGAATTGGGAAGACTCCTCATTGAGCGGAGGGCAGAAGCAACGCCTTGCAGTGTGAGCACGATCATCATTGATCTGACTTCGGTGGGAGCGCGAAGGACTGACAGAGCCGATAGCGCACGCACCTTTATGCGCTCCGTCGTACAGGATGATACAACGGTCGGCCTGCTACTCTTTGATGAACCCAGTGCAGCACTCGACCCGGCGGCAGAGCATGGTGAGCATGTCCACTCTACCCTTGCCGTTTGAGAGCACTTCTGATATATCTCTAGATCTATTCGAACGGCTGCGGGGACTCCGGGGTAGCAAGACCATGATATTCTCGTCGCATCGCTTCGGAAATCTAACGAGACATTCGGACTTGATCCTGTGCGTACTGACTCGTACCAACATGACAATGCCTGTACACTAACGCGGCTCCCTCCTTGCTTATAGCTATATGGACGACTCTGTAGTCGTTGAAGCTGGTACCCACGAGCAGCTACTCAAAAGAGGAGGAGAGTATGCAAGGTTGTGGAAGCTGCAGGCGCAAGCTTTCGTAGAATGACGTTCCAAAGTTTCGTCACCGTGACCATCCATGGATCGAACGCAATCCTTCTGAAGATAGATGAGATGAAATCAAGTGCGATTAACCTATTCTACAATGCGAATGAATGCGACTACAAATACAAATGATGCAATGTTACCATGATGGTCGTACACTAGCTCGAAGTCCCATGCGCTCTAACCTAATCCTACATTTTGTGGGCCCCGCAAGCCCTCACGATGTGACCGAGACCGCGCCTCCTTCAATCCATCTCCTCGATCTCGATGTCCTCGTCGGCATAGTCATCGACGTCCATGCTCTCGCCCGTGCCCTCGTGGTTCGGGACGATAGCAAGGCGGTTGTGCGGCCCGTCGAACTCCACGCGGACAGTCTCGCCGTCGCGCACGCGCTCGGAGAGGATCATGACCGAGAGCGGGTTGAGGAGCTCCTGCTGGATCGCGCGGTTGAGCGGCCGTGCGCCGTACGCGGGCGAGTACCCGATCGACATCAGGTAGTTCTTCGCCGCGTCGTCCAGCACGAGCTTCATCTTCCGGTCCGCGAGGCGGTCCTGGACCTCCTTGAGCCGGATGTCGACGATCTTCAGCACGTTCGCGCGTGACAACGTACGCTGCAGGAAAAGACGTTAGCCCTTAGTTCACGAAGATGTTGCGAAGCAGCGGATACTTACGAAGATGACGATCTCGTCGATACGGTTGATGAACTCAGGCGGGAAGTGGTTCCGGATCGCACCCATGACAAGTTCCCTCGTCGCAGGCTTGACTGCGCCTTCGCCCATGTCGTTGAGGAACGCTGCACCGAGGTTGCTCGTCATGATGATAACCGTGTTGCGGAAGTCGACGATACGACCCTGGCCGTCCGTCAACCGCCCGTCGTCGAGGACCTGGAGGAAGAGCTGGTAGAACTCCCTTGAGGCCTTCTCGATCTCATCGATGAGGACGATCGAGTACGGCTTGCGGCGGATGTACTCCGTGAGCTGGCCACCCTGGTCGTGACCGACGTAGCCCGGAGGAGCACCGATGAGACGAGCGATCGAGTGCTTCTCGGAGTACTCGGATCCGTCGATACGAATCATCGCATCTGGCGAGTCGAAGAGGATCGTCGCAAGCTAGAAGACGAATCAATATACACTCCGACCCAAGTACAAGACCAAAGACTTACCGTCTTGCTCATCAGCGTCTTACCCGTACCAGATGGACCGGCGAACAAGAAGCTGGCTATTGGCCGGTTCGCGTTGCGCAGGCCAGATCGGCTCAGACGGATCGCGTTCGCGACCGCCTTAACCGCCTCTGGCTGACCAACAACGCTATCCGCAAGGATCCTCTCCATGCGGAGCAGCTTCTCCTTCTCGGTGCTCATGAGCCGGGTTACAGGGATGTTCGTCCACCTTGCGACGATCTCCGCAATCTGGTCGGGCGTGACTGTGTCCGTACCAGACCCTCTGGCAGCATCCGCTTCGGCCTTCCTTGCCTCAAGCTGTGCGAGTCGGTTCTGTTGGTCAGGAAGGGCGTAGTACCGGAGGTCGGAAGCAGTCGCGAGGTCGTATCGCCTCTCGGCTTCGTCCGCCTTGGCCTTGAGCTCGTCGATGCGCCGGCGGACGGTGTTGATCTCCTCGCCAAGCGCCTTCTCGGCTTCGTAGGCAGCTTGAAGGGGCTTGAGTTGATCCTCGACGTCGGCGATGGCCTTGCGAGCGGCAACGAGACGCTCCTTCGAGGCGTCATCCTTCTCGCGCTCGAGGGCGTGGATCTCGACCTCAAGCTCGAGCTTGCGACGCTGAAGTCGGTCGATCTCTTCGGGAGCGGTCTCTCGAGTGACACGAACGCTAGAGGACAAAAGTCAGCCACCTGGCGAAGTAGTGAATACTGTCATGAGCATCTTACCTTGCACAGGCTTCGTCGACCAAGTCGATAGCCGAATCGGGCAGACGTCTTGATGTGAGGTAGCGGTGGGCCAGTTGCGCGGCGGAGATGAGAGCACCGTCGTGAATGCGTACACCGTGGTGGACTTCGTACTTCTCACGGATACCACGGAGGATGGAGATGGTCTCGGGAACGGTCGGCTCGTTGACAAGAACCTGAGCGAACCGACGCTCGAGAGCAGGGTCCTTCTCGATATACTTGCGGTACTCCGCTAGTGTTGTCGCGCCGATGCAACGAAGCTTGCCACGTGCAAGGAGGGGCTTGAAGAGGTTAGCCGCGTCCATGCCGCCACCCTCTGCACCTTGACCGGCCATGATCAAGTGAAGCTCGTCGATGAACAGAATGACGCCGGGCCCGTCTTGCGCGGCCTT
The DNA here is from genome assembly GCA_022605405.1 of Earliella scabrosa. Classification (NCBI taxonomy): domain Eukaryota; kingdom Fungi; phylum Basidiomycota; class Agaricomycetes; order Polyporales; family Polyporaceae; genus Earliella; species Earliella scabrosa. Next base: position 379,793 of record JABYQQ010000003.1, on the reverse strand, counting down.
CTCGACTTCGTCCAGGACAGACTTGATACGCTCCTCATACTCGCCCTTGTACTTGGCACCTGCCATGAGTGCACCCATATCAAGGGAGTAGAGGCGCGCGATGAGCGAAGCGGGAACGTCGCGGTTGACGATACGTTGCGCGAGACCCTCAGCGATGGCGGACTTTCCTACACCGGGTTCACCGACTAGGACAGGGTTGTTCTTTGTCCTACAGTCGTTGTCAGCACGCGTCTCTCGTTGATAGCCAGGTTTAAATCACATACCGTCTGCAAAGAATCCGCACAACGCGACGAATCTCGTTGTCACGGCCAATGACAGGGTCGAGCTTGCCCTCCTCAGCGAGAGCGGTAAGGTCCGTTGCGTACTTGTTGAGAGCATCGAACCCTTGCTCGGCGTTCTTGCTGTCGACACGGCGATTGCCACGGATCTGGTCGATAGCCGTCTTGAGGACGTCTTCCTTCATGCCTGCCTCCTTGAGGACAATTGCGATGGAAGTATCCTTGAGGAGGGCGGCGAGGACGTGGTCCTGGGCAATGTAGGAGTCGTGCATGGTCTTGCGGAGGGAGTCGGCCTCGCGTAGGACCTTCATCGCACCCGAGCTGAGAGAGATCTCGTCGGGAGGCGGCGATTGCGTGGGCAAACGAACGATGAGCTTCTGAAGCCCTCTCCTTATAGTGGTCTGCGAGACAGTAGTTAGTAACGCATACTACCAGGCAAGTACGACTGATCTCGACTTACCACATCACCGCCGGCCTTCTCGAGTACGGATTGGAATAGTGAATGCGAACCAGAAGCGGCAGCAGCCTCACCTTGGCCCTCGTTGAGAAGAGCAAATGCGATGTGCGCGGGATGTACTACATAAGCTATGTTAGTTCCTGGCGTTGAGCGTAACACAAGGAGCTCTACATACCTTGCGCGTTCGCATAGTCCTTGGCAAGTTGGATCGCTGCTGCGAGCGACTCCTGGGTCTTGTCCGTGAAGTTCAAGGACGATGCCATGTTAAAGAAAAGGGGAAGTCGTGAAGGAGAAAAGCGTTAGATGAAAGGGTATACGATGTAGGGGTGGTCGTGAATGTAGAGTTGGGGGATTGGAGTCGGTCAGCCTGGGTTGATATAGCTCTACATTCGAGGCGCATCGAAAAGTCACGAATAAGCCCGACCGCCCTCCGCATTCGTCGAACCTTCCAGCACTGCCCATATCCGTCCATCCTCCTGCCATATATGACCGCAGTTGTGACGTCACCGCCTCCGTCACGTCGGGTGCCACCGGGTCATGTCTTGACTTTTCCTGAACAAGTCCGTCCAATCGTTCCAAGGGTCGGACAACAACCCATGTCGGCCGAACATACTTAGCTCGTCGTCGTCGAGTCGTCGACATGCAGGCCTGGAGCGGCTAGGAGAACTTGGCTGGAATGTCGTGTCAACCTCCGCCTTACACATGATCTGAATCTTCAGTCTTCGAGACAAGAGCACGACTAGGACAGCAGGATTGCATGCGTAACGCCAATGGCGGGATATAATGCGGAGGTCGACGCGAAGGAGGGTGCATCAGAAATTCCCACGGGCGGGACCTGCGACATGCGCCGCCGTTCCTTCCTTTTCGGGACCCGCCCAACTCTGCGTTGACCGCCATGCTCGCCCGCCGAGCTCTCCAGGGCCTTGCGCGCCCCTTGACCCCACTCACCCGTCGCTCTTCAACCGCTGCCCCAGTGCCCGCACACGAGGCTCCCTCTCCCTCCACCGCCGCCCCTCAGGCTCCCAACTTTGCTCAGACATGGTCAACTAGCCAGCGTCCTCGCCCTCAAGCCCACTCTGGCCCTCGTTTCGAGCAGACCATCATGGAGCTCCAGCCCAACCCCCTCAGTGCGATGGAGATGATTAACAAGGAGCCCATCCGTGTTGTCCATGGTCGGAAGGCTGTCTGCGACGGTGGTACGTCTCACCCGTCGTGTACTGCATATCTCAAGCTTAACTCGTGGATATGGCAGGAGGAGGTCCTCTGGGTCACCCGAAGATCTTCATCAACCTGGTTCGTTCGTCTGCCTACACTAGTATATCAGTCTTCCTTACCTCGACTTACTCGCATAGGACAAGCCAGGCCCTCGAGCTTGCGGGTGCGTTTCTCCTTCCGATCTACATACCCGTGAATCGAAGACTCATTGCCTCGCCGCGCCGTCCTGTCCCACGTACACAGCTACTGGTGCGTCCCTCTCCGACCTATTGCTGACAACTCCGCTCACCCCGCTTCCCTCGTCAGCGGCCTCCGTTTCGAGCAGGCACCTCATCACTAGATGGCACACGTCCTGTATACGCGTTTGTAAACGTCCGATGTCGCTTCTGCCCGAGTCCGCAACCGCACTTCCTGTCCCTCGTTCGTCCGCCCTGCAACATCAATCCTTGAATGCGATCCTCCTCCCTCTCCGCCGCCGGAGCTTCAATCCGTGCGAACACCGACCTGCATGCGGATCCTGACCCCGCACGAGCTCCTTCGAGGGTGCCTGTCCACCCGCGTTCGACCTATGAGCCGGTCTCGGATGCCCGTATTCCTCATTGCAAGTTGAGTTTGCGTTCGAGAGCGACATCACCACTCCCGGGGTCCGCTGGCAAATTTGGCACGCCCGTCAAATGTCCGTTAGGATGCGCGTTTGCGCAGTGAGAGTTAGCGTTCCGTTCGCATTCATATGCCGAACGGACAGGGTTCATCGCCTCGACGCCGACGACATCCCCCCGGTAGCCCGGTCGCTCCGATGCACGCTTCTCGACCATCGTCGACAGTCTGACGGAGGCGCTTGTTTCGGCACAGAGGCGTGCAAATCAATGGTTTGGCATGCAGCATTGTCATGCGGGCTGCCCACGTTTTCCGCCACCGCCCCCGTCTTGCACCCGACGATGAGTGGAAGGAGCTCGAGATGGCTCGCCGCGCGGACTATGCACGGCGATAGTGAAGCCACCGTTCGTTCAGCACCCTCCGCTCTGCCATCTGCACACGCACGTCGTGTGAATCACTTGCCGTACATTAACGCTTCGTCCGCCGCAGTGCAGCCCTCGACCGGTCCAGGTGAGAGCCACGCACGATTTAGAACGCTTCGGAGCCAGCCCTTCGCTGTCAATACGCCGAACACCCCGATCCGGGGCCCTCTCGCACGGGGGCCTGTAGCCTGCGTCTTGCACGCGCGGATCCGGCAGCAGAGCGCGAGATGGGTGTTTAAGTCCTGTTTTCTTGGGCGACCACCTCGAGTACTGTACAAATACACATGAGATGTAGTCTATGTATGATAAGTGAGTAAACCACGTCCGACGGGTGTGGTATGCGATGCGGCATGCTGCACGCGACGGCGCGCCGCCTCGGGCGCGCGCGTCGTCAGAATAGGTGGACTAATTGTAATGTACTACTTATGAAGGCGAAGAGAGAAGCACGGTATGGATGGGGACGGCGAGCTGATAAGTGAGGGAGTGTGTGCGGGACCAGAGCAGTGGCGGGCACGAGGCGTCGTCTTCCATGAAGCGAGCCTGCGCGCGCCCGCCATGCGACGCCCAAGGAAGAGTGGTGTCGAAGCGAGGCGTGAACCGTGAACGTACAACGAGGTCCAATGAATGACGAGTGAATGCAACAGATAAGTTCTGCGAAGGGGGACATGCGGGGGAGGCGGTGGATGCGAATGTGCGATGCCGATGGGGGGAATATGGGCGACGTGCAGGGGATGGGGGAGTAGGCGGGTAGCTAGTGTGAATTACAGAGGACGGAGAGTAACGGATGGACGTGAATGGATGGAGCGCGCGAAGAGCAGGAGCGCATGCAGAGATGGAGATGAGAGCACGATGCGAAGTGTTAAATAGGAACCAAGAGTGAGCGTGCTATGCGACAGGCGACCCATGAATGTACAACAGAAGGACCATGATCTTGAAGCGATGACGAGGAGAAAGCAGGAGAAAAGAGACCACCAGAGGGGTTATCCGAAGTCGTTGGCGATATCTTCTGGCGAAGTGAAGGACATGGGCGATAACGGCGGATATTCACCCTCCGCAACCGCCTCGAGCTGTGCGAACGGTGGAAGAGAACCTGGCCGGGTATTCGACGTGGTGATTGGCGGCTAGAAGACAGTCGACGTGAGTTGGCGTATAACGTTTACGCTGCAAAGAGAACGTACCACTTTGAAGATAGGATTAATGGCCGACTTCGGCGCAATACCCGGACTAGACGGATAGCTCCCGCTCGCCGACGCTTTCGACTCGTAGGGACTCAGAGGTCCCTGGGGGTAGAAGCCAGATGGGTGTTTCGGCATTGGAGGTATGGTTAACGTTGGCCTCTCCCCATCCGCCGGCGTCCTACTACTTCGATTCTCCATCGTCGATTGACTTCCATTCTCACTTCGCGCCCAAGGTATAGGCGACGATAATGAGAGCATGTGCATCGGGGGCGCAGCAGGCGAGCCTCCATCTGAGATCGACGAGGAGTCGACCGACGCGCGCAAGTGGAAGTCGTTTGCAAACTGCTGCTCCATCGCCAGCGAGGTGGACGAGCGCACCCGTGGCGAGAACTCGTCAGACAGCGTCGTCCCGAGCGATGACATGGACGTCATCCGGCTAATCCCAAGTGCGCTAGGTCGATGTCGCAGTCGCGCTGGCCCAGGGTCGCTGTCGACAGTCGCGAACGAAATCACAGACACGCCACTTGGCATGTCCGACGACGACATGGAATGATCGTCATCAAAGTCTCTGCGACGCGCCTTTGGTAATCGCTCATCACGTCGCCAGTCTCCGCGCGGGTGAATGTGTGTCTCGCCTGCGCTCGTGAAGCTTCCTCCTGCAGCGTCCGCGGAGGACACACCGTGACTCTGGGTCTGCCGTATCGGTCCGCCCGCGGCAGGCTCTTTCCGAGGGGCCATGAGGTTGAAACTGCTCCGCCACTCGAACTCTGAGGACGAGTTGGGATCGCGGAAACGTTTGCTCTTCTCCAAGACCGCGCGAGCTTGCTCCTTCTGCATCTTCTCCGCGAGTAAGCGTCGCTGCTTTTCCGATTCTCGTTGTATGCGCGCCGCCTCCTTCTTCCTCTGCTTGGGATCCAAGATGACTCGAGGCGGCGTCTCTTGTATGGGAGAGAGTTCGGATAACGAACGGCTGTCCGTACTTGATGACTGTGTGCGTTTGAGGGAAGGTGTCGAACCGGCAGAGCTGATGGGAATCTCCTGTACTGGAGGGAGAGCATGTGAGGCGTTCTTGTCGGAATGCCCAAACATGTTGGCAAGACCCCATTTGCTGGTCTTCTTGCCGAAACTGAACTTGCCGAGCTTCGCATGAGACTGCTGTTGTGTGACCTCCGACTCGCGAATGTGATCCTCCACCGGCGGTCGTGCAGGATGCTCCGGAATCATAGGAGAGGTCTGGACATCCATCTGCGGCGGGAAGCCATCCGCGGGTATCTCGACATGTGGAGACACGTCCATGGGATCCCAATGGCCGTCCGAGGCATGAGATGGCCAACCTTGCGAGTACTCCGAGGACGTTCGGGGCCGCGAGGGCCCGTTGGGAAGACGGACATGAACTGAGTCCTGAGGATACGCCCGGTCTGACACGTGTGTACGTGAAGAAGGCGAGTCGTAGAACGCCGTCCGATGTGACGACGAAGCGTCCGGGATCTGGACAGTGGCGGCTGGAGGCGATACCTCGAACTCGGGCCTGCCAGGGACGGAGTTGTGAGAGTGAGATGGGGGAATGCTGCGGGGAGTGACGGAGGGTAGGGACCGTGCAGGAGATGCGCCGTTCCGTTGAGCATTGCGCGCAGCAGGTGCATGCCCGTTCGTAATACCGTTCGCTTGTGCGCCTGGAGGACCAGGGGGGTTGTTGAGAGGCGTAGTCTCAAGGAGATAGGGATGCTCGAGACAGTCCTTGCTCGTCAAGCGTGCCTCAGGATCGTACTTCAGCAGATCCGCAATGCACTCGACAAGTTTGATCGGGACTGAGCGATCAAAAAGCGAGTAGATATCTCTTGGTGGGAGCTAGAGCAAAGACAGAGTCAGATTTTGCAACCAACGACAGCATATATGCATACCTCTGGAAATGAGAAGCCCATCGCCCGAGCCATCTTAACTCCCCTAGGCCACTTCCCTCCTCCGATAGGTTTCCCGCGCGCGTCGACACCATAGTCTCTGCAAGGGTCGCCCAACAGCTCGCAGATTCTCGCCACCTGGTCCACCTCTGCCTGCCCAGGAAAGAGCGGTCTCAGGTTCACCAGCTCCGCCATGATGGTCCCTAGTGCCCACATGTCGACAGGATTCGAGTAGTCTCTGCTTTTGAGGAGGACTTCTGGAGCGCGATACCATCGCGTCGACACATACTCGGTATAAGGTGGCTTGCTCTTGGTCTCCCTGGCCAAGCCAAAATCCGCGAGCTTGACGATGACAACGACGTCGCTCTCAGGTGGGGAGTTGGGGGTAGCTAGAGGAGAAACAGGGCGGTAATCGTACAGTCCAGTAGTCGTGACCAGTAGGTTCTCCGGCTTCATGTCGCGGTGAAAGTAGCCGGCCTCATGTATGTGATGAAGACCAGACACGACCTGGCGAAAGATAGAGGATACCAGGCCACCCGCCAACGGCTTGCCTTTGCGGGTCTTGATGAGCTGGTACAAGTTGCCCTCCATGGACTCGAAGACAAAGTAGAGCTCCTTGGTGTCGGGGAGGAGAAAGAAGTCGTAAAGCGGGATGATGTTCGGATGATATGGTATCGCCCGCAGCGACTGTCATAGCATGACGTTGGATCGACTGAGGTTCACCAGAGAGGGATGCCACGCACCTCGAGCTCTTTGAGCTTCTTACACTCGTCCCAGCCGCCCTCCCACTGCTTCTTCATCCTCTTGACGGCGACCAGTCTCTTGCCCGCATATTCGGGCCTCGCCCCACGACCGCATTGCATGGCAGACAAGGGTGTATTGGGCGGTAGCGTCCCATGCCAATCGCAGAGCCAGACCGTACCGAATGATCCATCTCCGACCAACTTGAGCGGGGTGTATGATCGCGTGGAGCCTACGAAACAGGGAGGCGTCGATCGGTGGGCAAGACGCGCACCAAGAAATCGTAAGAGGGGTAAGGAAGACGCGAGACTAATGGGGGACACTGACTGCTTCTGGCGTCGCCAACGACGAGTTGACCATCCTGCACGGTGACCGAGGGGACCGCTTGGACGGTGATGCGCTCCTTGACCGTCGGCGCTTGGGCGCGATGATTCGCCGGAGGAGGATGGTGTTGTTGTGGGGGAGCGTGATTCTGGTGTGTCTGGTGGGTGTTGCCGTTTGGCATGTGGGCTGGGTACGGGTTGTGGAGGTGGACTGGAGGATTATGGCCTTGGTGGACATGGTGTGTATACATGATATGGGTGTAGCTTGCATCGCCCAAGGTGGAAGAAATTAGAGGAAGCGCAGGTGGTGGGCAAGGCGCATGGATGGAGAGAATAAAGATAGGGCGGAAGAAGGCGGGTGGGGAGGACGAAGCGGGCGGGAGGGAGGGGGAGACGGAAGAGAGAGAGCGGAGGACGTTGAGGGGAAGAGGATGGCAGGGAGAGAGCGAGCACCGAGCGCTGGGATGCTCTCTCGCGCGGAAGACGAGAAACAGAAACCAGACAGCCGATCATCACCCTTTATTTTCCACATTATTTTCCCTATCCGCCGCACAATCGGTGCCGAAATCCGCCCTTCTTCCCTTTTGGGGGCTATTCCACCCCGATAGAGCCTCCGGACTCGGACACGCCCACGCTGCCCACGACGTCGTCTCGTATGTACGCCCATCCCGCGCAGGCTGGCCAGCTTCGACTCCCACTTGGGCACCCGCCGCGTCCTGCACGGCGTTGTCCACAGTCACCATGCTTGGTGCGGGATCGCATGTGCTGTCCGATCGCCTTTGCTCGACTCGCTCGGTAATCATCAGTCTTGCCAATCGGCGGACCGCGTTGGCATTGCACTGGATCCCCCGACGGCGTCACACTCGCCGCCGTCCAAGATGATATCGGTGCTCGAGCACTGGCACGTCCGAGCGGGGATGGCGACGTCGATGCTTGGGTCGGCCGAGGAAAAGCCTGTGGGTGCCACGGGAGGAAGTATTAGATGCGGCGGCACCCCGCTAACGCCACAGTGAGCGTAGACTCTGTGAGTCTGATGGCTGATTGGGTAGGTGCTTGATGGGACGAGAAGCGCGGTGCGCGTGGACAAGAACGCCTCTCACTTCATAGAACCTTTCCGTTCGTTTTTGGCCGCGCTTCGCCTTCCTGACGTGTGCTCCAGATGCGTCCCCTTCGCTTCAGCCACGGCGTCACCGCGTCCACCCAGCCCACCGTGCCGTTCCTCCTCCCCCGCCCCGCCCCGCCGCCCGCCCGCCATCACCGGCGTCGCTGCCCACCACGCGCACATCGACCAGCCCATCGCCGGAGCGCATTCGTCTCGTCTGTTTATGCGTCAGCGTGACTTGCCGCGATCAGCGGATGATGACCCGCAGCTGCTTCTCAGCATTTCCCATCTCGTCTCCCCACGCCCGAGACGAACGAGAACTTTGATCGCGATTGACTTCCTCCTAGTCTCCTTCCAGTAGGACTCGTCCCGTCACATCCGTGTCTTTGCCGGGTCCCCGGCATTGGACCATTTGTCTCCTGCCCACCCTCCACGAGGCCGCCACGATCTGCACCGGCTGGGAACAAGCGGGGAATACAAAGTGACTGCCAATGTCCTCTTGGTATGCTTCATCCTCCTTTCGTCTCCGCTGAGTCCGCGCCCTCCCGTTAGTGCGGTATCATTATGACTTCGGGTACAAAATACAAGATTCTAGTCCATCTATATCCTTGCCGACGTCGCCCTTCACCCAACCCCGCCCGGTAAATCAAACGTCCCCGTGCCAACAAACCAACGTCATTCCCAATTGTGGCCCCTAATACGGCACTTCGTCGAACAGCTTCGACACGCTCTCTCCATAGTGACTGCGTCGAATCACCTCCGCAAGCACGTTGCCGATGTCGATGACCTCGATCTTGGAACACTTGGCGACGTTCTCTGCTTGTGGCAGCGTATTTGTCACGATCAGCTTCTCCAGTGCCGACTCCTCCACGTTCTTGAGCGCATTGCCGCTCAAGATGCCATGCGTGACCAGCGCGTACACCTTCGTAGCTCCTGCCTCAGCCAGGTGTTGGGCGGCAAGGCAAAGCGTCCCACATGTGTCCGCCATGTCGTCGACCAGGATCGCGATCTTGTCTTTGACGTGACCGACGAGAACCATACGGGAGACCTCGTTGGCCTTCTTGCGTTCTTTGTGGAACAACGCGAAGTCGACACTTAGACGGTCCGCAATGGACGTTGCACTGTGGAGTATTAGCATGAGGGGGGCCAATTGACGACGAGCGCGTGGCAACCGACCGCTTGGCACCACCCGCATCCGGCGACACAATCACGATTTCGGAGAGGTGGAAGTTGGTGCGGATGTACTGGATCGCGGATGGTTCCGCGTAGAGCTGATGGGAGGGATGTTTGCCGCTAGGATAGGGTCGGACGAATGAAATCACTCACGCTACATAGTGCAAGAAAGGTGAGCACCGAGATCACGTTGCCAACGAGTGACGAAACACGCACTTGTCTACAGGTACGTCGAAGAAACCCTGTATCTGCGAGGCATGGAGGTCCATGGTCTGATGACGCATTTCGCAGTCGCTTAGAGAACTGTGCACGGTGGCACGCAGAAGGGTGTGCACGCACGATGACATGGTCGCATCCCGACTTTTGGAGCATGTTGGCGACTAGCTTGGCAGTAATCGGTGCGCGACTCTTGTCCTTCTTGTCTTGGCGGGCGTAGGGGTAGAGGGGTAGGATGGCCGTAATGCGTTTTGCGCTCGCTATCTTGCATGCGTGGATCATGATGCAGACCTCCATGAGTGCTGTGTTGATCTCGCCGCAGCCAGTATTGATGATGTACACGTCGTCCTCGCGGACCGACTCGGTGATGCGGACATGGCTCTCGCCAACACCGCTCTTCGTGACCTCCGCCCTTGCTAGGGGAACGCCGAGTCTACGAGGGCGATGTAGGGGTTAGAAAGGGTATTCTCGCGAGCTGAAGGTGTGGAATCGCACCGTCTAGTGATGATTTCGGCGAGTTCTGGGTGGCTAGTGCCTACGAGTGGACGTTCAGTCCGCAGGACATGATCGATTGAGTGTATGGCACGCACCAGTGAAGATTTTGATTCCGTTCCCGGTGAACATGGTAGAAGAGTCGTCTAGCAGAAGTCCATGAAACAAATAAAGATACAAGTCAAGAAGGGAGAGGAAAGACTAGATGAGGAGTATTTTAGCCGACGAGGATGCGGAGAGACTCTGCCCAGCCGGCGAATTTACTGGGCTCCGGGCTGCCATATGTGGGTAATTCGTACATCCAGGAAATTAGATAAGCCCGACTCGTCACGTGAAATCGCACGAACTCGTGTTGACCGAGAATGGCAAGTGCTGCAAGTTGGGTGGAAGGAGCGTGACAAGGCGCGAGAGTCGTCGGCGTATCTGCCGTCTCTCTTCCATCCTTCCCGAAGCTGCCCTTCTCATTCTCTAGCGCGGTCTCCTGGGAGCTCGCCCTCTTCCGATGTGAGCGACCCCATCTCCATCTCACACATCCACTGTCCGAATTTACTCACCAATCCCATAGACTGCCCCATGCGACACATACCCGGTCCACATCCGCCCACGGAAGATTGTCTGAACAACATCCAGACCCCCGTGTTGCGAGCGCAAGACACTTCGCTACTAGAAGGCGCCTCGTGGAACTCCCAACGGCCGCCGCCAAGGCCAGCTTCTGGGGTTAATGCGCGCACAGAAGGAAATGGCTCTGGGACGCGGACAATCCCTCCGCGACTCGTGTCTTCCTTCGCCGTTCAACGTTCCTCCGCATGTTCTCGCTCTCATGAATTTGAATGAATCCCTCCCCCGCGAACTGGCCTCAACTGATCAAAGGGGACTCGGAACGGCTCGAGTGGCCTGGTACTTGAACCACGACAGGCACATAACCCGATGTGCCCTTTTACGTGCTCCCCAATCTCCCCGTCCGACACAAGCGAGGCGCGGGGCGCGGCCAGACCGAAATGGAGCTTGCAATGCGTTGGCGGTCAATCGTACTCCCGATCCTGGCGCTTTCTCGCCCATTCGCTTCTGCCGCCGCGACGTCTACCTCTGACTGCCGCTGTCTATTCGGCGATCCGTGCTGGCCCAGCGCTTCCGTCTTCGCTCGTTTTGCAAAGCAGCTCTCACAACCCCTCCTCGAACCGCTTCCCCCAGCCTCGCCTTGTTACCCGCTCAGACATCCATCCGGCGACTGCGATGAGACCCAACGGGAGTGGACGGACAGCGCCTTCCGAGCGAAGCAGCCCGGCGCGATGCAAGGCGCAAACTTCGAGACCTTCGTCTTCAAGAATGGGACCACAAGCGCGTGTTTCATAAACACAGCCCTTGGCGTTTCCTGCACGCAGGGCAGCGTCCCCGTGGCGGGCGTTGATGCGCGTAACGACGCAGACATTCAAGCGGCTGTCCGCTTTGCTGGTGCGCACAACCTCCGTGTTGTCGTAAAGGGGACAGGGTAAGCGCGGCGCATCTCTCCCAGGTATCCAGCGAGAATACTGATGCTGTGATGCGCCCACAGGCATGACCTTTCTGGACGAAGCACCGCCCGTGGTTCTTTCGTCATATGGACGCATAACATGAAGAACATCACTTTTCACGATCAGTTCGCGCCTACAGGCGCACCTAAATCGGCGACAGTTGCCAAAGGTCGGGAGACTCTATCTACCGCGCAGCCCAGACCCGCTCATCGCTCATTTGGTACACAGCGATTACGCTCGGCGCTGGCGTTCAATGGCAAGAAGCATACGAAGCCGTCAATGCCAAAGATCGGGTCCTCGTCGGCGGTTTGTCACCAGGCGGGACGGTCGGTGCTGCAGGCGGCTGGATTCTTGGGGGCGGTCACAGCGTATTGTCTCCGAAGTTCGGCTTAGGTGAGCGAACACGTCTGCTGTTCTCCGGTTGGATGTTCATCCCGACGTGGCAGGCGTGGACAATGTTGTGCAATTCACGATGATCAGCTCGAACGGGACGCGCTTTGTCGCGAACGCGCACCGCAACCCGAACTTGTTCTTTGCCCTGCGAGGGGGCGGAGGTGGCACGTATGGTGTCGTTACGTCGGTTACATACCAGACGCATCCCAATCTTCCTCTGGTGTCTGCCACCTTCTCGGTGTCCACAAATGCATCCACGCCGACAGCATCATTGCAAGACCTACTCACCGACCTCGTCAAAGTACTGCCACAGTTGTCTGACGACGGATGGGGTGGTAGCGCCCTCCTTGTCCCCGATCCCAACACTGGGCACCTGGGACTATCCATGTCACTAGTGCTGTTCAACGGCACAATGGAGCAAGCGAATCAGACCATCGCGCCCTTCTTCACGACCGCCAAGGGACTAGTAGCTGCGAGCGACAACGAGCTGACCATCCAGATCGCGTCTACAACCGCTTTCGACTCATTCTTCTCATGGTACACCACAACGTTCTCCGCACCTAGCATCGCCGGCCTGAACGGGGCCATCGGCTCCTGGTTGCTGCCGCGCGACGTCATCGAGAGCGAGCCAGAGCGCGTCGCGCAGACGCTCCTCCCTCTGACTGGTCTAACCCTCGGGTGAGCGCAACAATCGTTCTCGCATCTGAGCTTATCAGCGTCGCGGCCGATCGCTCAGTCAGCACCCTGATGCACGCCCTGATGCGATGTTCATGTGCGATATCTCATATCTCACACACTCACTTACATACCCTCCATTTTGGTTTTCTTCTCTATGTAGGTTATTCGCCGGCGGCACGGTGGCGCAGGTGGATCCGGACGCGATGGGGGTGAACCCCGCCTGGCGCAACGCCCTCGTGCACGCCATTTTCGCAACCGGGTGGGCAGAAGGCACCCCGGTTGATGTCATCGACGGCCTCGTCGACCAGGTGAGACGGAACATGACCACTCTGCGGGCCCTTGCCCCGAATTCCGGCGCGTACATCAACGAAGTAAGTGGCGCAACACGCGTTCGGGGAGGCTGTCACTTACTCCCTCGTGCAGGCATCGCTGGTGGAGCCGGATCCGCTGCAGGCTTTCTTCGGGGAACATAAAACCATACTCAGAAGGATTAAGAGAATATATGACCCCATCGATATGTTTGTAGTGGCAGAGGGAATCGGCTCCGATGAGTGGGATGACGAGCTGGTGTGCAGAAAAGGTTCTGCGTAGTCGACCGTAGACGTACAGTAGGGTACTTCAACCTTCATGAATCCTACGATCAACTTGGACGATATGGTGAACACAACAATTTGATTTGCGACGGTCGACGAACATAAGCAGACATTTGAGCACTACGCTACAAAACTACAGATGACGACGCGATGACGTAGGAACTGCGACAACGAGGGAGAGAAAACGATATAATCTGGCGGAAAGGAAAGAGAGACGCACGAAAGCCGTGTGGTCTGTGTGAACAAGGTCACGATAACGTGGAGAAAGGAGCGTAGGGGAGGGAGGTGAGAACATAAACGAAGAGAAATCGGGGAGAGAGGGGACGCGAGCCCTGTCTGGCTATGCGGAGCAGGAAAACAAAACGGAAAAAGGAGTAGGAGAGAGGGAAGGGATATGAGGATAATGACGGGAGTGACGGGAGGTATGAGAGGGGATCGCCATGGCTGCACTGTCCGAGACTAAGCAGGTACGAAGAGTAGAGCGAGGACAAGGGGATGAGGTCAGGTACGAGGGAAAGTGGATATGTATGCGATATGCGATGATGGACAGGACAAAACCAATACTATGACTAACCATATCAATACACGAAATGAGAGCGCACTGCTCAGATACCATCGACATTATCTAGGGACCCGTACTGTTATGACTAGGTTCACGCCCGGAATACGGGGTTCGGAGTGTTAAGAATAGATAGTAGTTGAGCGTTGTTAGCTGCCCGGACGGCATTATTATGAGCTGAATCGAAAGAACGTCAGACAGGTGCAGTGATAATTCTGCAGAAAGCTCACCAATATGGGACGGGAACTGAGGGGGGATGGTGCGGATGGGGCTCACGGGCGCTTGTAGGGAGTCAGAGAATGGAGAGGGCTGGGGAGGGACCAACGGCAAGATGGCGCGCAACTGATGTTCGTTCATGCTCTGCCTGGGTACACCGGAGGCGAACTGCGGACTGTGGTATGCGTGACTAGTGCGGGGGCGGCCGAGGAACGCATTCGGCGTCTGCGTATGGTACATCGGATGTTGCGCAGTGGGACGATGCATGTGAGGGGTCAGAGCAGGAGGCGACGAGTAGATGACCGACTGGTCCAACGAAGAAACAGAAGGAGGAACAGAGGGTGGCGGAAGGGGAGGGAAGGCCTGAGGCGCGAGAATCGCTGCAGGACGATGACCCATCCGAGAAGCCGCCCTGTCGGACTCACGGGCCACATTCTCAAGGATGGAGATGTACCGCATTTCCTTCGTGACGTTCCGCGTGGAAGCCAGGTACGGCGAGATGTCCGCGGTGGCGGCGGAACCCTTGCGACCATGGGTGGCACCGGCAGGAGCGGGTCGGAGGGACGGGGAAGTTGCAGAGGACATCGTAGCAAAGCTCGGCTGAGCAGGGGGAACACGCTCATGAGACTGTGGCCTTGAGGGCACCGGTGGAGACCTGGCTTGAGAGAGTCGATCACCGTGAACAGCGGGCTTCTGCGGGGCGAGGGACAATGGTTCAGGGGGCGGAGCAACAGGATGCGTAGGGACAGTCTCCAGTTGGGGCTTCTGGACATCGTCTATGGTAAGCGCTGCTGAGCGCTGCAGGTTACTGAGGAGGTTGGCAAGGTGGGAGTTCTCGCTTTCCACATTCCCAGCTTGGCGAGCGGGATCCGGGGTGCCAGAATCAATCGTCGACTCAAATGTCGCAGCATGGACACGGGCTGCGCTATATTGAGGAGAGGGCGTGTGCGGCTCCGCAGAAGACGCCTGAGAGCTGAGCTCTTGGGAGTTCCCTACAGAGGACTGGTCGTTGAGGGTCGTGTCGTCTTCCTCGCTGGACGAGTGCAACTCTTCCTTCACGGTCGGGGGAAGAACTTTGTGTACTTTTCGGACGATGTTGCGGGGCTTGCGATCGTGGATGAACGCCTTCAGGGGTCTGGAAATCGATGAATATGAGGTATCGACACGTGAACAGGGGACACTCACCCAATGAACGGAGTGATGAGGTAGAACTTGCCAGGCGCCGTCCTGTTGCGCTTCCAGGTAGGGAGATCGCTCAATCGGAACCATGAGATTTTCTGATCGGAGTGTGAGATCAGTGGTTTCGACCACATTGACATGCCACACTTACGCTGATCTCCTTCCGTGTCTTGGTCTGGAACGGGAAGTCTTCCGGGACTCCCGGCACTATGTACAACGAAATCGACTGGTCCTTGATGGACATGGTAATCACGTTTTCGGGAACTAGCTGGCCCTCCAAATTGTAGCCGGTTTCTTCGAGCACCTACAGGGGACACGCGTGTGAGCCGCAGGGGGGAGGGGTGGCGCCACCTACACAGTCTGGGCAGACTCACCTCTCGGATGGCACATCGATGTCTAGGTTCCTGCTCGTTGATTTTGCCCTTTGGGAATCCCCACCCCGCTGATGATTTCCACCCCTTCACTAGGATGCACTGCGGTAGGGGGAAGAACAAGTCTTACGTAAGCGAGGGAATCGCTAGTATTTGTGCTGCGACGAACCTTATCCCAGGTGTCGTTGAGCATGATCGCGCCACACACGGGTACACGGGTCTTGTACTGCATGAAGGACGCAAACTTCTGGTCGTGATCCTTCGCCCAGTGGGCGAGAAGGGGGCAGGCGTGGAAGAGGGCTTCTGAAAATGTCTTGAGCGTATATGATGGGAACTTGGAGGGGTGCTGCTCCCGGATGAAGTCCTCATAGTACCAATGACTGCTCGCAAAGGACGTGAGCGAGGTGTGTGGAAGGGGGTAAGGGTGGTTACTGACGCTTGTTCGACTTGGAAGCAGACCCGCTCGACCGATGCGAGCTCCTCCTCGGGAAGGTTCAAAACGAAGCGGCTGGTGATCGTGAGTGGCGGATACGTGTCCGGGCTGTGCGGGGGACACACCTTGAGAGGTCCTCAAGTACCTCGTCTCGACTGAGGTCGGAGTAGTCGACATGTGCGTATTCGTGGAAAGATGCTGTAGCGGCTGCGGATAGCTCGGGCGATGAGGATGATGATGAGGCCATGTTGGATGGCGAGGAGAAGGAGAGGACAGAGGCGATATATAAGAAGGAACGAGGCTGAGCGCGAGAGTGTGGGCAGAGAGATGGGTTGGTGGTGGCTGGAGAACGAACGCCTACCGAGCCGCGGCCAGTTGGCTCCCCTGGCCCAGCCACAATAGAAACAAGTACAAAGCGTGAGCAACTTCCCCTGTCGGCCACAACGGGCGTCTCCGGGTGGGCCAGCCTCGTATTGTTTCGGTCTTGTTCTCCGCCTGCAGTGTTGCTGCAGTGCTTTGCTTCCTTGGTCCATCCGCGTCTTCCTAGTCGAAGGCGGTTTTCAGAATACCCATCTCTTCCACCTTCGCACGACATGTTCGCAGCGCACGTCAACCCGAGTGCCGGGCAGGCGGTTGGTCTGACCTCCGGCGTCGACCTGAACAACCATGCGTTGAGCTTGGAACGGCAAGGAGACCTTGCTGGTGCCGAACGCGCCCATCTCCAAGCGATCCAGGTCAAAGAGGCGTCGTTGGGCACGGACCATTACACAACGGCCCTCTCCTATAACGGACTGGGTGAGCTCTACCTCACGTTGGAACGTCTCGACAAAGCAGAGGAATACCTCAACAAGGCTTTGCGTGTCCGCGAGCACTCGGGTCCTCGCTCAGACTTGGCTGTCACCCGCGATAACCTGGGTAGGCTCTTTGAGATGAAAGGCGATCTGCGGGCGGCGGCAGAGATGCGCATGAGGGGTGCGCCAGACAACATCGCCTGTGGCAATTACAATGTGAGTTTGCACATCAGGCCCCCTATAGCTCCCTACCTTAACTGTGCTCATCAGTGTTCAAACTTCTCAAATCGAGTAAGCGATTTGTCAAAGTGCAGCAAGTGCAAGGTACGCCCCTACACCTACACGATAAACGAGATCCGTGCACTCAAAGACGCGTCCCGTAGGCCGTGCTCTACTGTTCCCGACCTTGTCAGGTGAGTAAACCCGGTTTTGAACTTTCCAATACATGCGCGACTGACCTGAGCACCTAGGCGGCTGATTGGAAACGGCACAAGAAGTATTGTCGTGCTCAGAATGTCGACACGACACAAGCGTGAAAGACGTGAAGCAAGGTCCGTCTAGCGCATTCCTCTCCATTGTGAATCCGCTGCCTGACATGTCCAGCAGGATCCGACAATGGCGAGAGTAGTGCAGTAGTCCACGAGACCGCGCATTCATACCGGTAGCTATGTGGACTGCGTGTTTCTTGATAGCGATTGGATAGCAATAGCAATGACGTTGAGGCCAAACAAACATGGGCGCGATTCATCGACTGGTCGTCTCAGAAAGAGCAAGTGATGCGAGCCTGCGTGAACGCATTGGTCGGGCACAAGCACTGTCGGTTTGACCGCATCCGGACTCGGCGGGTAATGCAGTGGCTGGGTGCGTGGAAGCGTTTGTGATCACTGTAGGTGCTCAACGTGAATCTCTTGGACATTCACGACGAAACCACCCCGACCGGTAGATCACAGGTCACCAAGGATATCGGAGACAACGAAGGCACCTCAAGGATGTTCTTTCGTTGTCCCCAGCACCTGGCTCCCCGATAGACTGCAAGCAGGGCGCATGTGCACGACAAAGATCGTGTCTAACTCTTTCGGATTCACGAGATGGAAGGGTTGGGATGCAGCTCACCGTGACTCTCGCAGTGCCTCCATAGGAGACAAACCCCTTCCGACAAGATCCACTGCAACGCCGTCAGAGCCCCATTCCGTGACTTGCTACATGATCGTAGCGTTTAGTAGTGGCGGATAGTCTTCACAGTACCGGTGGTGGTAGGAGCCCCCGACCCTGCTGCCATGCGGTGTGCTGGTTATGATCCAATGTAACATGATTTGCTCACCTCCCTGTCCATCCCGCATCCTTCATTTTTGGTGAAGCAGACGAAAGTCAGGGCGAGAGGTGCGGTGGCTAGAGGAGAGCCGTGGTCGACGGTTGGAATAGCTCTCCAGCCACAACTGCGCGATCGAGATTCGAAAGCGCGTTCCTTTGGTCACGTGTGCGTGACGTCAAGCGCGCGAGTCCGGACCGCACTCCCGCGCCAAGGGTTGTACGCGATTCGGATCCACTTGTGGCAGCGTCGACCTCGAGCACGATGCAGTTCATAGCGGTACCGTCATCGCATGTGTCTGGCATGTGTATAGAGCGGCTCTAATACCGCCACCTGGTTCTCTGTATACGTCAGTGCCTCACGAAGGGCAGGCCGTGCTAGTACCAACTCGATATCTATACGACAATAGCAGCAGCGCAGCAGCTATTTCAACTTCAAGCTGTCCTAGACATTTTCTGGCTTCACCTACTCCTCTCCTCTCTGCGTCTCGAAGCGTCTACGGTTCACTCTTGCCAACTTAGATATCATGAGCAGTAGCGGTCAAGGAGGGCTCATGCCCCCGCCAGTGCACCCTGCACATCCTTCTGCACCGCCGTCGCCAGCGAGGTCCACCTCAAACCTCCCTCCTCCACTACCTCCCAGACCCGGCTCTTCAGCAATATCACTCAACGTAGACGCAGGCTCGGGCTCTGAATCCGAATCGGACACGGAGCCAGAACCAGAATCGGGGACATATGCAAGTCTATCCACGCCCAGTCTGAACACCAACCTCGGTGCGGGACCGTCCTCGGAGAGCCTGCTGAGCGTGAAGGACGAGGAGGGTCTGTCGGAGGTCCAACTGCGGGAGCTGTACGACGACGAGGAGATCGATAGGTTCTTGCATCTGTTCTCTAGTGTGAGTGAGTCGCTGTATGTCAGATGAGCTGGGTTATCGACGTCTTGTTCCTCTCGCCCCGCATTTATGTTGATTGGCAGTACGTCCGCGAAGTGAGGGTGGCCCCTGTCTCGCCCGCCACAAGCAGCCCCGATGTCGCACAGGCTGCTGCTGCCTCGAGTGCTCCTGCTTTAGTGCAGCCTGTCTCCCCCGGTCCAAGCTCGAAACCGTGGCAGTCTCAGGCTGCACCAGACAACCCACGCACGATATCGGAAGTCATTGCTCAGGTATGCATTCACCAGCTCTTTTGACACCCGTATCAGTGGAGCTCATCGCATGCTCCGGGTGTACAGGACTTTCTGGTGCCTCTACTGCCTCCGCCACGACACCCTCCGCCGGAGTTCACGCTCAATCGGCTGAAGCAGACGGGGCAGAGGCTTTATGTGGCGGTCGAGCCTCTGTACAGCATGGTCGCAATACCACTGCTTAAACTCGCTACCTGGCAAGACACGCGACGAAGTTTCGGATATTGTGCGGTAAGCCTGAACCACACATATCGCCACGCTGGACGTATGCGCTGACGCGCGTGCTGCAGCTCTACTGGATCCTTTGGTATCATGGGCTGCTGCTGTCTGCGCTGATGGCGCGTCTCCTATACGAACTTGTGAGCCGAAAGCTGCATCCGTATCCCAGCCTCGCCGAACTTCGCGAACACCGAAGTCGGATTGACCGTTCGCAGACGTTCGGCAAGATTCTCTCGACGCGTCTGGCGGCCACACCGGGACTTGGTCTGCGGGATATATGGGACCTGTTCGGAGACTACAAACATGTTCGGAAACTGAAGAAGGCGAGGAAGGCGTCGGCGGGCAAGAATGAGTTGAATACGGAAGCCCGAACCAGCTTGGACGACACCGCGAGCGTACATAGCGTGTCGTTCAGCACACCGGATCTCTTGGCAACCGAACATGCTTCCAGCGACGAGAAGGAGGAGGCTGATCTCAAACGTCTCGGTTTGTTCTTCCTGAACGAGGCGGTCGACGCATTGGAACGTGTCAAGAAGTACGTAGGCGTTGTGCTTCTCAGACTCGGAAGCTTCGGACGTAGGCTCATGGCGGACATCGCAGCATATTCCTTTGGCGACAACCCGGTGCTTCGGCGTATTATGGGATTGTAAGTGGCTTCTCGCTCCAGCGACGACCATGGCTAACTCGGTAGTTATCGGGATACCGTGTAGGTATTTCTGGGGTGGTTCGTTCTCGGTCTGCTTCCTGCCTGGTGTCTCATGAGACTCGTCGGGCTGGTTGCTGGCGGGTTCTTCTGGCACGTCGTACCTGTCATCGCGGCCATCCCCGAGTCAGAACGCAGCCGGTACGTGCCCCTCCGTGGGGCGACTTCCCTGCCAATGCCCCGTGCTGAGTGTGGTACTTGGCTTCCAGGATACCATCGCCGCTGTGGATCGTTCCGACCGACACCGAATATGCCATGGACCTCATCTCCCAGCGGGTGGCCCGCGGTCTGCCTGTGCGTCCCAAGCGGCGGAGACGCGGCCGAGCGTCGTCCGATGCAGACGTGCAGCAAGACGACAGGGAGCGGGGAAGCGGGAGCAGCTCTTCGGTGGACTGGAAGAAGTGGGGCGGGCGGATTGCGTCAACGAAGGAGCGCGCAGGCGACCTCAAGCAGATGTTCGAGGACGGCCAGGCGAGTGCATCTCTCATGGAAGCCGTCGCGCGTGACACGCACTGACGCGATTGGCTGCCGGGACGTTGCCAGTGGAAGCAGGTCGACAGCTGGAAGGCGCTCATCGACAGTCCGCTTTCTCCCAAGGTCGTCGCGCCCCATCGCGGGCCCGAGCCGCGCATCGAGACCCAGAGTGCGTCCGTCTTCCGCGCTTCCCTGCCTCGGTTGACGCTCACCAGCATTGCACCCGCAGCGTTCCCCGCACAACTGAAAGCGAACCCTGGGCTCGTGACGCTCACACACTCGACCCTCTTCTTTACGCCGCTTCTAGCCTCGCGGCCGTCCTTGACGGTGCCGTTGACGGACATCACGGGCGTAAAGAAGACCAGTCTCACAAAGGGAATCGACGTCCATTACACCGAGACGCGCCCGGACGGGACGAGGGAAGAGAAGGAGGCCAACTTCATGTTCGTGGGCTCGCGCAGCGACTTGTTTGCACGGCTGGTCAGCTGGGGTGGGAGACGGTGGGCCAGAGTGTGAGCTTGTCTTGGAATTCTCCTGATCTTCAGTGTACGATGAACGTTTAGTACATGAGTATTGTAAGGCGTATCTTCAGTCCATGTAGCATACACAGTTTGTACACGTATTTCCAGATGGAACCCAGCTGTCGAGCGCGTGCTTGCTAAACAGCCGCCGCAGCCTCTCCGCCGTGCTACATGATGCAAGAAGTCCGCTGCGCAGGATAAAGAGATGACATGCGCGAAACGGGACCTAGGCCGTGACGGTGTTAACCACAACAGTATCAGCAACGCATCCATGTGTAATAATACGTACATCAACTCTATCAGAGAACGAACGGGATTCCTATTGAGGGAAGCTGGTCGGGTCGCCAGTTATGATCCTACCAGGCTTCGAGCGACTGACATGAACGACATAGACGGGGTACGTTTGCGTCGCATTGGTAGACGGTTCTCTTTCCTCCCGATCCCGGATGGCGTCGAGCGCAGCCGGCCGGAGAACGTCTTGCGCCAGCTGAGTCACTTCGATACTACCGGCTGCTTGCTGCTCCTTGCTCGTGCAATCGGTCCACAGCTTGCGAACCTTGGTCTCGATGTCGTCCGAGGAAGCGGGTGACAGTCTCCCCATCTCCAACGTGCAGCGTGACATCCCCAACTTGCTCGCGGGATTGCTCTTGAGCTCCCCTGTAGCGGAAGGTGGTAATAGAAGAAGGGGTTGTGAAACTGAAGCGTTCGACAGAGCCGTCCTCGGGTAGAACGTGGAGAACGTGGACTGTGCAACCGATGTTTCCGACGACGAGCAGCACAGACCGTGCGCTTGTAGAGGAGAATATGTTCTTGAAATGAGACAGCATGATTGAGTCGTGGACTTGAATAGGAGTCGACCGACATACTACTTGGTGCAAACCATCAATACCGGCGCTTGTTGGCGGCATCTCGGCATTCGACAATGGCTCGACACCGCCACGAACTCAACGACCGCGTTCCCAACTGTTCCTAAGTGCAGTGGCAGTCGAATCTCTCATCAATCTGCGTCGACATCATAATCGCAGTTCCAAGGTTAACACGACAGTGCAGGCGCATTCTATGGTCGTGTTTCGCCCCCGAGTCCCGCGACTTATTGACCCAGAGTGAAGTCTATTTGACGTCATCTGCACTTGAAGCTGACGCGAACGGCCGGTCATCTCGCTCCTCCGAGAGGATCTGCAAGTGCGACTCGTCCAAAGAAGCCTGTCGTAAATGGTAGGAAAGGCTCCCCGAAGGACGTCCTGCGCGGATGGGCTGCATGCGAGCCCTCCCGCTGACCTCGCCCTCCGTCGACCCTCTGCACGGGGTGCGTCTCTCTCCCCATGTTCTTCTCGCCCGACTTGCTAGAGCGGAGGGATAGCGGCTACGGTCTCTTGTGGTATGTGTACCCTAACATGTTCGGTGGAAAGAGATGACTATATGCGCTTTTTTCCAGGCTCGCAGCGACCCTCGGCGCGAAGTCCTCGTTCAAGAAACTCCCCAGACGCTCCGTACTCACGGCCGACGTTTCCCAACTATGCGGTCTCATTGCTGAGCCTCCGGAGCCACTGGCTTTGAGGTTGTCCAGCAACCTCATGATTGGTGTGGTCCGGTGCGTCCATCCGACTACGACGCGTTACCTCCAACGTTTCCATTGACTAGCCGCTGCTACAGAGTTTACAAAGGTCTGTGATGACTACGGGGCTAGCCTCAGCTCATTCTGAATCGTTCGTCACGCATCCAGTCAAACAAGACATTTTCCTTGCAGAGGTCACAGGATGCTTCAACGCGCTCAAGAAAGCCGTTCAGGACCTCTCCGCTCTGTCAGCGAACGCCGCGGAGCTACAAATGGGCCAACCGAGCATGCGGTATGTAGTATCATGTTCTGGAACGAATGTGTTGCTGGACCCTTCCTATCCACAGTCCGGAAGCCCTCACGCTCGTCGCCGACCTGGGCACCGCATTCGGGATCGACTTCGACAGCATCTTCGTCGTGAGTGCCATGCACCGTTGTAAACTGGCCATCATTGACACATTATCAGGTTCGGGAAGGGCGCGAACAAGGGGGTATGTCCTCTGCGCTCGCTGAAAATGCGAGTCTCTGACGGGATGTCCATAGATGAGGAGGATGAGAACGAAGGCTCCGACGACGACTTCGACCCGACAGCCAAGAAACCCAAATCGAAGGGCAAGCAGAAGCAGAAGGAGCCTCCTCTGTCAGCCGCCGCTGAACACGGCCGGGCTCTGCACACGCTCGAGGAACACCACAACCATCTTCTCACAGCTGCGTTCGACGGGTCACTCACCGGGAGCGTGCAGGGTGGACCGGGGTTTGCTGCGTCGTCGTCCCAGGTCGACGGAGGGTTTGGGTTCGACGACAACCTGTTCGCACTGCCTGATGGCATGGGCGGCGCCGACATCGGCGATGAATTGGCTCAAGAGCTCGGTGAGGGATGGGGAGGCTCGGCTTCCCGTGCTGCAAATGAGTATGTCGAGCAGGACTTCTGTGGAAGTGGCGTATCACTCACGTTCACGCTCTCTTGTGTTAGGGCTCGGATTGGGCAGGATGCTGGGTTTGACCTGGACGTGGATCAAGGGCTAGGTGATGACTTCCGCTTTGACGTGAACCAGGAGGTCGACATGCAGCCCGCAGATGCCGCCGCAGACCGAGGTGCGCTTGTCATGTTGTGCCTACTGCCATTACCATGGTTGAGGCTGACCCCGCCTCAGCGAGCCTTCCGCCTACGGGTCCGGTGATTGTTCCCCTGGCTCCTTTTAGCCCACGGGGGTCGGACGCGCACTCGGACCCTGCCGCCGCTGCAGATGGGCAAGCAGCAAAACCGGTGCAGCGGAAAGCAAAGCGAGTCAGGTTGCTCCTCGATGCGCGGACTGAGCTGACAGACGATGAGCTAAAGGTGCGCATATATCTGCTTAGGCATGATTCCACGGGTTCACCTGTGTTGATTGTACCAGATGGCTCGTGCCAACTATGTTCAAGAGCAAGAGGCCCTCAAGCGAGAGGTCGCTCAGAAGAAGGCGGATAGGGAGAACAGCAGGCTCATCGAAGAAATGATCTACGGCGCGCCCAGAGGAGGTGAGAGACTACAACTATATGATCGAGGTAGCTTTCTGACCGAGATGAGCAGTCGAAGCTCCTGTGCTGGTAGACTTCTGGCTTGAGAACTTCAAGTTGCAAGTTGGTGCGCGTTCCGGTCAACTGCACCTTGACATGGAGGGTATGTCAATTGCACAGTTAGTGATGGGGCTCCTCGCCATGACCGCATTTCAGGAGAGCCTCCGGTGAAGAGGCGTAGGGTATCAGAACACTTTGATCTGAGAGGTGGATCTCCCCCTGCTCCCGGGGACGACTTCAGGATGGATGTGGATCAACCGCTCGACTTCGGGAAGAGCTTTGGTGACTTCCGTACGTGTCACTAAATGACGTACAAGACGATCCACACTCATCATCTTGCAGGGGATACTGGGGAGATGAACCTCGACTCGAGGATGCGTTCATCTGAGGTACGGTGTCGCCGCCTTATATCTCTCTGAGAACCATCCTCTAACAATGGTATAGGAACCTGGTCAAGCTCGTCGAGGATCCCGACCTCCGTCTGCCATGGGCAGTTACCTCGACATGGACGTCCGCCCTACTCAAGACATCATCTCGGGCTCGCAACGAAGCGGGTTCTTCCCCTGGGATCACGCTGGCCCAAGCTCATCGGTCGGCGGGGCAGCGTTCGGCGGCGATGGCAGCGATATCTTCAGCGCAATGCGTCCCGCTAGTAAGCGAGGCAGCTCCCTTGGAAGTAGGCGCGAGAGCTTCCTTGTTCCAGGGGGCGGTGGAGTCCCCTCGTCTCCGATCGAGTTTGGCCATAGACACTCTCAGATCGGCGGCGAGGATTTCCAGTTCGATGGTGGGTGCCTTTGGCTCTGCAGCTCCTTGCTATGCATGCATAATAATCACTCTCGGTTGCCAGTCCCTGAGGAGGAAACACACGAGGAATCGCAGCAGTCTGTCCTGACGCTGGAGAAGAACTCCTTCAACTTCCTCGAGTACGTAGCTGGCTTTTCTATGCTTCTACATGTTTGTGCTGATGACTCGTACTCAGGTATGCGAAGATGCAGATCAGAGCGTTCCCCAATCCGGACGATGAGCTTGCTTTCGATGATGTTGTGCCGACGGCTACGAGCACTGCTCGTGTTGCTGCAGCAGCTTTCTACCATTGTCTTGGTGCGTCCTTGTGACAACACGAAGTACGCTCGCACATGTAACGTTGACCCGTGAACAGTACTCACCACGAAGAATCTGTTGAGCGTGCGCCAAGAGGAGCCGTACGGGGTGCTGAAAATTAGGGTGAAGTGATCGAAACGGACGATCGGATTGCTAGATTGCTGATTTTCTCATGCTTGATCTCTTGTACCGTCCCCGGTAATTGTCTGCTTGTACTGACCCCATCCCCTGCATTCCGAGACGTGCTGACCTCTGGATCGGATGAGAGTCTCATGGACAAGATGCGAGCGCTGTGTATGGAGTGTAGCATAGAGTTACGTAAGCGAAATAAAGAGAACTGAGCCGAGGACGCGTTGTTCGACCTGCCAATAATTGTCGAGATGTGCTCGTTGTCGGACCACTCTCCTCCTTGCTTCGCCGGTCTATATGAGCGTTCGTCTTGCTTCACTCCTTTCCACCACCATCCGGACTAGGCCCCTCCGCTCCCTCCCCCGCACTCGTCTCTACTATCCTCGCACAATGACCTCGCGCGCCGTCGAAGCATCCCGCGCCGTCCTCAAGTCCATCGACCTCTCCGCTGGCTATGACCCGGAGCAGACGCGGCTGATGGAGGAGAGATGTATCCTGGTGGACGAGGAAGATAATGCACTCGGTGCCGCAGACAAGAAGACGTGTACGTCCGTTCCTCCATCTCTCCCACTCCCCCTCCTCCACCCCTCTCACATCTCACTCCTCACATCTCGAGCTGACACCCGTTCGCGATGCGCCCACAGGCCACCTGATGGAGAACATCAACAAGGGCCTCCTGCACCGCGCCTTCTCCGCGTTCGTCTTCCGGCCGAGCGACGGGAAGCTGCTCCTGCAGCAGCGCGCGTCGGAGAAGATCACGTTCCCGGACATGTGGACGAACACCTGCTGCTCGCACCCGCTCGACGACTTTGCGGAGGAGAAGGTGGAGGCGGAGCAGCTCGGCGTGCGCGTGGCGGCGTCGCGCAAGCTCGAGCACGAGCTCGGCATCCCGCGCAGCCAGACCCCCGTCGACGGCTTCCAGTACCTCACGCGGATACACTACCTCGCGCCCTCGGACGGCCTTTGGGGAGAGCACGAAGGTGTGTCGCGCGTCCGCTCTGTGTTAATGGTTCTATGAGATCGGAGCGCGCTGTCGGATCCAGTGGACTCCGATGCAGGCGGGTAGAAGGAGGGGCACAGTCGCTGATGTTTGGCTGGGCTTGCAGTTGACTATATCCTGTTCATCACCGCGGACGTGTCGGTCACGCCGAACCTGAACGAGATCCGCGACCACAAGTACGTGAGCAAGGAGGAGCTCAAGGCGATGTTCGAGGACCCATGTGAGTGTGGCCTCGTCCTCTGACCACAGAAGCCGCGAAGAGCCCGGATCGCTGATGCGTCGCCCCGCAGCAAACTCGTTCACGCCGTGGTTCAAGCTCATCGCTCGGGACTTCCTCTTCGGGTGGTGGGACGAGCTGCTGGCTCGCAAGGACAGCGAGGGCAAGGTCCACGCGAAGAGCCTTGCTGGCTTGGTGGACGGCAGCAAAGTCGTCAAGATGGTATGATTCACGCGGGTGGGAATATGTAGGGCTCGATGCTTGAGCAAGCTGTATATCTAATACGAGAATAGATGATTGTGACTCGATTTTGGGTGGCGGGGACGAGGAGGAATATATACTATCAGGACCCTGGAGCTCGGGATGCAGATGCAAGGAGTAAATCAGAGGAGAACAACAGGCTGGTTCGTGACCAAGAATGTGATCAGGAGGCGTGCAGTCATCGTACAGTAAGCATACACAGGGCCGTGAGGATGTTGAAACTATCGCAGCTGCTGCAGTCGTTGGGAGAGCATTTGCAGTCATACATGAGAATATCGATACGTTATGTCATGTTTCGGGACATCACGAAGCAATCCACTTCAGTGCTTCGGCGAACACGAGACGGAGAAAGCGTTGTTGAGGGCGCTGTGCATTTGCAGGAACAAAACGAAGAGTATGAATGCTAGTACGATTGCGGGGGCTTGGACGATGAGCCCGACGAGGTCGACGACCGCGCTGAGCATGTGCAGAGCCAGGAAGATCGTGGCCCAGAGGACCAGCGCGCGAGGCGCGGAGTACGCCTGCGCGATGGGTTCAAAGCCGTAAGTCGGGCTACGAACACGGTCGAGGTGAGTGTTCTGAGAGATGATATGTATGAGTGAAGAGACACTGCTCGCACAATATCTAGGGATGTACTTACCGCAGCACCTGCGTTGTACTTGTCCGCGCCAGTATACCATTGTAGTAGAATGCCACTTGAGATCATTCCGGCGAGAGATAAGACCACGGACAGGGAACCCAAGCACGCCGACACTGGATTGTTTGGCCCCATAGTTGAGACGGTGCTGATCCTGCAAAGCAGAGCGAGGTCATCAAATGGCAGCAGAGGGCAAGTATTCTATTCTCACATGAGTAGACCCGCCGACTACGAGGGATGTGAGTATGATGATAAGACAAGAGACAAGCACTGCAT
This sequence comes from Earliella scabrosa, assembly GCA_022605405.1. Classification (NCBI taxonomy): domain Eukaryota; kingdom Fungi; phylum Basidiomycota; class Agaricomycetes; order Polyporales; family Polyporaceae; genus Earliella; species Earliella scabrosa. The sequence goes on along the minus strand of JABYQQ010000003.1, from coordinate 351,839 downwards.
ACCAGGTACCCCGATTCCCTCCAGCCTCGCAGCAGTTCAGTTGCAAACTCGCGCCAGTGTATAACATATGTGAGATCATCGGAAAGCAGCATATTGAGCTCCTCCGTACGCGCCTTGGGGAGATTGAAGAGCAACGCAGTGCACATCCTGACTGCCAGCGGTCTCTCGATTGCCGGCTGGTCGTAGCGCTTTTGATCGCGGGAGATCCTGGCGTGATCTTCCCCGAAGAACGTGTTGTATCTGTGTCGAGCTGGACAAGATCTCAGTCCAGGGTACGGTATGAGGGTCTTCAGAGTGATCCTACCAATTGCGCTTGATAAACGAGCTTCCAGTGAAATGGTAGTCCGTCGAGTTAGTACCACTTCGACCGCTTATGCACCACGGGACTTTACCAATAATCCATGTCATGTGTTCATTGCATTCAGCTGAAACGAAGGGACGGTCTCGGCCTCTGTGCGGAGCGCTGCCAGACAATCAATAAACGCACAATCAATGTTGATAATTTGCATGTATTGCTTGCATTGCTCGGCACTGTAAGGGAACGTGGAACTGTCCGATGTTAATTGGTCTGCACGGCTGGGGTGAGCAACGGAAGCGGGGGAATGACTCGACGACGCAGCTGACCGGCTCTTGCTTGACGAAACGTGTCGTTTAGCTCCTTCCTCAAGGCCGACGGCACCGGGCGGTGTGGGAAGAACTCGCAATGGGTCCAATACTGCTCCTGTAAGAGGTGTTCTGCATGCTCGTCAACTTTTCTGATTCTGATATCAGAGACCGACAGTAGACGGCACGTCACGTCGTGTGCACGGTCTATGCTCCTGACCAACCCCAGGTCGAGGATAGCCAGGAGACAAAGGAAGGAAGGCACGTCCATGTCAACGGCATGACGGGCAGTCCAGATATTCTGGCCGGGAGGCGAGGCTAAACTTACTCATCTGTGCGACAGAGCAGACAGGGGATAAGTGGATATCATGACGCTCCGGGTCGATATCTTCAAGCCAGAATACGGTCTGCATGGTATGGTCCACGAAATAGTACTTGCATCTGTCATGTTCTGGGTCGGCGGCGATGTAGCATTCGGCATCGTCAGGCATTCGTAGCCCTTCCGCCTTGATGCGCAGGTCGAGTTCCTCGTACGCCCCAAGGATTGTTTGGCATGATTCCTCCCTCTGTATAGGATCATCGGTGACAATGCGCTTGACGTCATGAACATAGAAAGGCGAGCCCTCGGGATTGACGTAAGTTTTCCAGCCCGACGGAAAGTAAGGTGGTCTGTGGATAATACGTCAGCCTCCAGCATTATCAGAGATGTTGATGGGAAATGGATGTACTCTTCAAGGTGGATGCTAGTGTGCAGTCCCCTGGGTATCTTGATGTACTCTGGAGTAACGCTGGCGGCCGGTTAGGTGCCACGAGGAAGTGTGCAATAGTGTCGAAGTCATACAGAGCCACTCTCTCGTAGCGATCGTTCTGCGTGGGCATCATGGGGAGCAATTGTCCTTGGGGGGAGTATTCGGGTAACCTTTCAGTGCATATTACGGCCGTTTCGGGTCTGTGGAGGCTTGGGTAGTCCAGTTGGTCTGCGCGTGCTGAGGGGTCTGCCATGGGATGAATCGTACCAAGGAGTGCGAGGGCTCCTAGGAATGATTGAACTTCGTGGTATAAGTAGTGCGTTCAGATTTCTCATGCATGCATCGGCGGGCGTTCCGAATGGAAATTACCTATAAACCCTGACGCGGCGTGCGACAACATATACTGGCAGGAAAATCTACCCTTGAATTTGCATGGGCGCGGCACCGATTATCGATACCAATATGTATGAGGTGACACCAGTATCTATGGAGGCGAGTAGTGACTGTCATTTCCGCAAACCGCTCAAGTCAAGAGCTGCGTTACAAGTACTCACGGACGACTCAATGAGCGATGATTCAGATATCATACATCAGGGAGGAAGGGACGTCAGTACTAGTCCTCCTACCATCGATCGAAGGCGATGTATACCTTCCGTGAATGACGTCGATGTACGCGTCGACTAGGACTGGCGTTACATCACAGTAACCGCAAGGTCAACGTAAACCGCGTAACATCCGCAGCATGCCAGTACATCCAAAACTCTCCCCTATCTTTGTTGCGCTGGAGTGTTGAGCATGGTATGAGTGAGCATGGATGGATACTCGCATAGAGTTAGAGAGAGATGCAGTAGAAGTCCAGAGACGGCAAGTCCGCCTTGAATCGGCGCTTCAAATCGTCGGAGTTTCCCCTCGCACATGTTGCGTGCGCGAAACCTCGCACAAACCTGTAAGTAGATCCTACACATCCTCATCGTCAATCGCCCGCTGGGCAACCAACAGCCGCGTTCAGCTCTGAAAGCACCAGCACGGTTTTAAGTATCATCTAAACCTCGCATGGTGAACCCTAATATCTTCTCTGTCAGTGCTACCAGGCTTCCTTCGGCAGAGCGAATCAGCCTCAGCCGCTCACTCGCCGCTCATCTGTCCACATTGCAGTTCCGACCCTTCTGGTGTATCTGGGTTCGCACTGCCCCAGTTCTGCCGCGCGATCGCCCACACGAATGGCGGCCGTATTTGCCTCGTGGCCGTGGCACCAGCGGTTTCCCGTGGAACTTGAATGTTCCGCTCGCTCGCTCTTGAATTCCTATGCAGACAGCCTACATCTTGACCTCCACGAGGATGGCTGTGAACATAGCATGGCTGTACTGTCATGCAGTGCTCAGGTGTACCAGGAGTTCCTCTCTACTTTTGCGTCCCGCTCTCAAGCTGCGCGTCATGACAGCAGAGTTCGACCGACTCGGATATAAGGCCCTCGAGGGCAACGGTTGTACCATCACATCCAACCATTACACCAGCAAGCATGAGCAACAGCCAACATATCGACAGCCTACCCACCTCGTCGATCGACGGACAGGAGAGGTCTGATGTGGGTGTATCCCCGTCGACCCTCCTAGTCGATCCGCTCTCGCCTGGCAGCAATGCCTCCACGAGCCCCAGTTCCTCTATCGGCGGATCTCCTCTACAGAGGTTCGTCTCCACGATCACGGTTATGTATCTGGGTCCTGATACCTGATATATAGGTCCCGCGAAGCTCCGTCTCTCGTCAAAGAAGACATTAGTCGGCCTCGCCTAGGCTTGCAAACAGGAGCACTTGGGTAGGGCATTCTCAGTTGTGCGACGGTAGGCTCTCGTACTGATAAGCAGCCATAGCGCACACTCCCAAGAGCATGACTATAACCCAGATGATGATGAAGAAGACGACGACGACGACTGGTTCGCCCCAAAGGGCAGGAAGGAGAACGGAACTGCAGGCGCGGTTCGGAACACCGGGCCGCAGATCAGGAAGTAGGATCTGTCGTACAGACCCGTGGACATTCAGTTGTATACATATTCTCAGTCTGTTTGAATCTGATACCCCATACACGATAGTACTGTATATCATTTCTGGGCCATCTGTACCTCCATGATGATCACGCCATATTGAGGTGAGGTCATCTAAGTTTAGGACATGGCAGTAGTATGGCAGTAAGTACTATCTTCCTTGCAATCTAGTACCCTATTAGACAGACGATTGGATGGACTTATTGAAGGGAGAGGGACGGTCTTACAACCCGATGTCCACGTTCACCGCTCCTGCAAGTGCGCCCTTCGAGCTTCGCTGTGCACTCAAGACCAACTCAAGCGATGAATCGCAGGTAGGTCCATACTGCTGCCTCAAGTCGATAGGTCACCAGGCGGGCTCATCATTCAGTTGTGACAAACGTCGAGCGCAGTATGTACAGGTGCCCAGCTTTCCTTCCCAAAGACTCTGACAGGGAAATCGCATGATGAAAACACGCGTTCATTTCAGGTTTGGAGCGACAAGGCGATTACCTATGTAGTAGTCACTGAGTGCCGGGCGTTCCTCAGGTTGCAAATACCGAGTCTGCCGTCATCGAACCGCCGGGATGATGATGAAGAGCACTGCCAGCACCATGGTCCAAACCTTGAACACCATCTCAGCACAGCTCCGCACCTGGAGTCGCCGCTGTGTACCTTTTATTCCATTGTGCGTGCAGTGCCTAGATGTCCTGGGGGCGTTGAAGATCACCTGAGGTCGCACCAACTATAAAGTTCGTGGACAAATGCTAGTAAGCTTACCGGGTAAGACCTCATTGCTCATTCGTAACGTACAGCTTTGGCCATATAGTCACGGTGGTGGTGGTTGGAAGGTGCTCCTATACCCATGGCTCCAAGCATCCCGCCCTCCAAATTTTTCGCTCGTCTTCCACGCTCACTATCACTGTGATGTAAGTAGGTGCAAACTTCCTTCCACCGCTGGTGCGTCTAGTAACGGGTCATCGGTATCGGACTTCTGGAAAGAGTCAACTCATACATCGCCCCGACGCGGGATGCAGCACGGTGGACCTTCAAGCTTCATGCATTGTTGGTCCATTACTTACCCCATGCGACAGGCGACATCCGAACACTTCCGGGAGCAGTGCGCTCCCTCCCACGCTTCAAGCCGTCAACCACATGGGCGGCGACCCGGTGTCACCTGCCAAAGTTGTAAGGAAGTGTCAACACCGCCGCCTGCCTAGTAAGCATCCTAGGACGCCATGGGCCTGTGCTCGCCCTCGTCGACCCTGCACGTACGTACGCGTGGCGCAGGGCCGCGCCGACGCACGACTCGGACTGGCTTTGGAATATATATCGTGGACCTGGAGGCCCTCAAGGAAATTCACTCTCCGCGACTCTCACCAACCTCCATTCATCTACCTTTGCTCGCAAACCCCCAACTCCGGACCACGAACTCCGCCTCCTTCACACCCACAGAAGTCAGAATAAATGTCCCCTAGCCTTCAAGATATCTTGGCACCTGTCCGGGTTCCCCTTGAGCCCGTGGACGTCCCTGTTCCCCCCGCCGTCAATGTTGTCGGGGATGAGGACACCGCTGCCACTGCGGCCGGGTAAGTCATAGCTACATTACTGCTATACAAAAGTCACTAACTGAGAACAACAGGGACGACTCGCGGGTCTCGCCTGACAGTGTGGTATTAGCGGTGGAGCAGACACCCGAGATGGACAAAGAGAACGAGCCGCCGCTGCTCGCTCTTGCTGTGTGAGTCCATCAAATGAGTGACTGGCACGGTACAACTCAGACTGATTACGGAACTTCTGCCTTGCAGTCCACTATCAGAGGATTCGGATGAGTCGGACGACGATTGGTTCGTCCCGAAAGGCAAACAGGAGCAGGCGACGGTCGGACACCCGGCCAAAGCAGTTCCCCAGGTTAAGAAGGACCAGAAGTCAGTATCGCCGACGGGGGGTCCGCCTGCGAGTGGGAAGCCGGCGCCGACCACTGGCAGTACAGCTGTGGCAGCGACAACACCCGGACATTCCACTGTGCCGTGGTCCACGGGGCCGATCGTCAAGAAGAAGAAATGATAGGGCAGGAACACCAGTAGGCTCCATAGGGGGACGTGGAGGAGTTCTGGGTGTACTGCTCATATCTTGTAGATGGAGGAGTTGACGTGGGGGGTTGACATGGACTCAAGTATAATGGACTCGGAGAGCGTCATGTATTTTTGGCAGATACTTTCTTGCAGATTGATGAGACAACGTTTGGATAAGTCTTCGATGAGCCAGTGGACTCGGGGTTAGATCCTGTTGCGGTTGTCATCGGACCATCGATGTAGGGCAACTGCACTACATGGTGGCAGCGTTGAATTGGCACAACTTTGGCCGAAGTTGAATACTAACGGAATGCGTCAGAGTCTAGACGGGGGCACATGACATGTTGTGAACATCTGGCCTGAAGGCGATGAGCAGAAGACGTCGCGTCGTCGATCATAGTGGGAAAGACTGAGTACTTGCCAGGCACGCTGGCGAACCTGGAAAACCGCTGACGTAAGCTACGCGGTTAGTGACCTGCGGCGGTGCCCTTCGTCCGGTAATACTTTGTCCTCTCACCTGAGGTTTCGACTTCCAAAAACCATCAGCATGAGAAGACACTCACGAGGCAATAGCTCAGTCCTCATGTTGACTGCCTTGAGGCCTCAGAAGGCCTTTCTGGATGCTATGCTCGGACGCCCCCGTCATGCTTCCATGTTGCTTTGTCTTTGGCGGTGCCAGTGAGCGCTGACGAGTATGAATGCAGGTGATCCTCTCCTCGAAATGATTCCGCGGAATGATGTAGCGTCTCTGAATCTCTCCACTCCACACTACAGGATGTGCTGGCAAATCCGCTCAAGTTCGAGCATCGCTGGTAGAATGGAGCGGACGTCCTGTTTTCGCCGCATTGTCTCACAGCCGCCGAACCAAGGGACCCCTATGGTACCCAAAGGGTGACTCACCAAGGACGCTTCTGGATGCTCTAGATTATTCATGCCATAGCATTCCGCGGGAGCCGTATTCTTAGCCGGAGCTTCATCCGCTTTTTCGACACAAGCTTGTACACCAATCCGTCTCGGAGACGAGCACGAAGAACACGAGGATCCTTGGGCTGTACTCGGGTTCGGCTACTATCTAATCGATCGCCCCTCATTCACAGTCCTCCGCGCAGCGCCCCTTTCGAATCGCCTGACTGGAATGCCAGATTTTGGCATAGCTGGCGGCAACGTCCACGGCCCCATGCTGTGCGAGGCGTGGCAGAGTGGCTCCGAGCATTTGACGAGCGCGACATTGGAACACCGGTTTCAGGGTTGCCTTGTGGCCGTGTCCTCCGTTTCCGCATATAAGGACGGAGGTGGGACGTTAAGCTCTGGCCATCAGCCCACCGCTCTCTCGAGTTCGACCTGCTAGCCTGGGAAGCATACCGTCCTGTGAGTGCTTCTGTGGTCGTGCCGTCATCCCTCCTCGTCCTCGAGCACCGCAGCTCAACCGTGATTAATGCAGGTTGCAACAGTTGACGCCACCCCTAGTACGCTGCAGCCCCCGCGCGGCTCGCCGTCGTCCTCCGCTTTTCCATGCTCACACCCTTCCCAGCCAGCACAGCCCTCATTGCCACACTCCGGGATGACCCTCCCAAGCATTGACCTTTCCACCACGCCGATGATGGGGCGACCGGACACCGGTTCAACGCAGGGTCCGACCAGGCCCGACGTCAAGCCCGTCAAGGAGCCCAAGAAGTAGCACTGCGTCTGTACCGCCACCGTTACGAGCCGTCGTCGCTTCCAAATTGCTACGCCGTTTAATGGGGGAATGAATCGTCTCGAGCTTGCATGATACAACGGGTGGATACCGAGTGAGCACATGACAGTACTAGTACTTGTTTTCTTTGAAACGCTGCTGTGGCTGTATTGTCGAGTGACACGAAGTGCGTCTACATTACCCGGAGCAAACACGATGGGTCCCGGACAGAGACACACCTCGCTAGAAACCACTACTTAGACCTCGTCGACAGCTAATCAGACTACTTAGACGAATAGATGGTGCGGCGGAATCTATGTTGGGGTGCTACATATACAGTACGTGCATCGATACAGACAACCAGCAAACGAAGAAACAATAGTCGACACCCGAGGTAAAATATACAGCCAAGGTACACCAAGCAGATTCCTGCCGCAGAACGAACAGGCACAGCATCAAGCGATAAGCAGGAGGAGGGAGAAGGGAGAATGGGGGGTGGAGCACAGACCAGCGTGCGCCTCGGGAGAATTCGTCGGATTCATTCCGGTCATCGCAGATCATGCAACCGTAAAGTAAGTCGTGAACGCTTCATGCACCGTGTCATGCCTCGTGGTCACCACGACTCCGACGGCTCTGACGGCTCGACGGCCGTCGGAACTCTTTCTGCCGCATCGGCGAGCGGAACTTGAAGACCCACAGCTCGCGCCGCTGCCCGAGGTGCAGGAAGCCCCGGGTGCCCAAGGGAACGCTCCCGCACAGCTCGAAGCCGGCTCCGCTGAAGAACTGGAGGATGAACGCCACGAGGAGACTTCGATCCACTTCAACTGTGTACGGGTGCGATGTGGTGGTATGCGATAAGATACGCGGATTGCGGACGAGGAATGTAACGCGCACCTCCGTAGGTTCCTTTCCTGACTTCATAGATATGCAGCCCGTCTTCGGTAGCACGATCCGTTGTAATTTTTCGGGGGAAGTTGGCCCGGAGACCGATGCCCAGCTCTTGTGTGAGATCAGGAGGGCCATCCAGTATTGTCAGTCTGTCTCCAGACTTCGAGAGCATCATAGAGAAGACGTAGGTTTCGACGTCAGGATCACACTCAGCAAAGATGAGTTGCGGCGCCTTCCACTGTTTATTTGGGGAGAATTGTCAGAGATCAGGAAGACCATTGGTGCATGCTGCACGTACTGGGTTCGCAACGTTCACAGTGGATGCATACGAGTACCCCTTCGCGAGAGTCAGCGCTTGCATTCCACACACTGAATAAGACTGAACATACCAAGCGTCCCAAGACGAGAAATAGTCGGTTGATCATCCTTCCCGCTCTAGAGGCAACGGGGATATTGGAGGAGGGATGGCAGGAGAAACGTGACTATGACGTACAGGATTCCGTCCAACCCGACGGACGCCCACGGACTCCCAGCAAACTCTACTTTCCACTTGCCCCGGTTGTGTGATTGGCGGTTGATGCCGTGCTGCCAGAACCCCAGGACTTGCTCCGTGAGCTCGGCTGCAGCCTCCGAGTCAAAGAGGTTCTCGACGTGCAGCAAGTTGGTCGATCGCAGCGTGAGGATGATGTGACCTAGCCGAGCATGTGGCGTCCGGTTGGCGAGGAATATGAAGCAAAAACAAATACAAGCACGCACTGGGAGTGAACCGGGGGATAGAGTTGGACCGCATGCGTGAACCCGAGCGTGTTCTCTGACGTTGGATTGTATCCGACGAACGACCGCGGACCAGCGACGGTGCTTCTCCTGGAGGAGGGCCATGATCCGGAGTCCTGGTACGCTTCATTGCGGATTTGAGAGGCTTCATGCCCGGCCTCCCGGGGGTGGACGAGCGTGAGGGCTCGCGATCGAGCGGCCGGGGACGGCCTGGCGCGGGGGTGCCAGGATTCATGCCATTCGGATAGACAGGAAATGGGGCCGCAATGGGCTGCGGGCCCGACTGGGGGTAGCCATAGCCAGGGAACTGCTGAAAGTACTGCGGCTGAGGGCCGTATGGAGGGGCTTGCTGGCCGTAGAAGCGATCGCCATTGTGGTAGGCCTGCATGATCGAAGACTTGGGCCGGGGAGGGCGCGGGGTCACCGGACGGAGGGAGAAGACAGCTCAGGTGGACGAGGGGACAAGCAGACGGACGGGGTGAGAAGGGCGATGGCAGGCAGGCAGCGGGCACTGGCCAGCCCTACGTTTTGCACATCTGTCTAGCGCCCCTGCCTCGTTGCAGATGCACTCCAGAGTTTGTTCTTGGAGTCGATCGCCAGCGCAGTCTCCAGCAACAACAGCGGCCGCGGCCAGCTCTGCCCAGCATCTCGGGATTGCATCCAGCACAGTCGCAGCAGCAGCAGATCACAGAAGCCAGCAGAGGGCAAGAGACCAGTCTGTCCGTTGCCAGCGTCCTCGACGTCGCCGTCCACGCAAACTCCGACCAGAGCGGCACACAGAGCGCCCTCAGGCCACGTGGGGTGCCCCATAAGGCAGGAGGCGCTCAGCTCGACTGGCCCGACTTTGCGCGGATTCGAGCTCGTCAGACCGCCGTTTCTCTCCCACCATGGCCTCCAAGTTCATCAACTGGCTGCAGTCCCCCGCGGGCCGCGAATACTTTTTCAGTACGTGATGCTTGCTCTCGTCCATGTCTTCTCCTCACTGAGTGCTCGCAGGTACACATTTCTGGGGACCAGTCAGTAATTGACGCTGTGGGGTTGCGCATGAGTCGACTCACCCACCTGCACAATAGGTCGCCAACTGGGGTCTTCCCCTCGCCGCCCTCGCAGACTTGCGCAAAGATGAGGAGGTCATCTCGGGACCCATGACGACGGCATTGGCATCCTACTCGTGAGTGCACCTGTCAGTATATCTACCCCACCCCGCGTTCAACCCGTCCATCTTCAATCAGCATGGTCTTCATGCGTTTCGGTACGTACCACGCACTACACTCATAGCCGACCGTGTATCCTGAGTCTCGCAACCCAGCATGGCGCGTACAACCACGGAATTACCTGCTCTTCGCCTGCCACGGCACAAACGCAACGGCACAACTCATACAAAGTGCCCGCTTCGTCAACTATTGGTACATGGGTGGCAAGGACAAGAAGGAGGCCAGCCAGCCCATCGCAGCAAAGGCAGCAGAGGCCGCGGACACGGCCAAGACAGCCGTCTCAAAATGACACTCTTGCGAGTGCATTTCCCCGTTCCCCATAGACTTTCCCCACCGTCTGGACGATGACGGACTTGCTGTCATGTTATCCTCCATAGACCACCTTACGCTAATAGTAAATACAGTGCGACGAACGACACACGCGAAAGCACGAAAACACCGCGAACACATCTAAGGTTACCAGAAACCGTCGTCTGCGTCGCCTCCCTTGCCCTTCTTCCCTTTCGTCTGGGCAAGGACCTGGCGATTATACATCTCTGCGATCTGCACGGCAATATATCAGCTGGGATGACACGACAGGGAGGAGACTCTATCCGCGTAACCTACCTGCTCGGGCCCAGTTGCGTCATCCGCGTTCTTGTCATCGCGAATTCTGATGAAGCGGGGGAAGCGCAGCGAGATTCCCCGCTCCTCCACCTACCCAATCCCACGCATTAGCGCAAACCCACATGAAACGCCGACCTTGTACGTGTACGCACCAGACCCTGCGCCGCGGTGTAGATAGGGCTCAGGCTCAGGTCTGCAGTGAGCACCTCCCAGACGACCTTGGGCTCGAACCACACGTCAGGCTTCGCCCCGCCAACCTTGACGTCATTTCGGGGAGTCCGCATCTCGAGTGGTTTGAGCGTCTCGTAATGCGACTGGAGCGCCTCGTCGCTGAAGCCGGTGCCAATCTTGCATATGGTCTGATACTCCTCCGAGTCCGCATCGTAACATGCGAGGAGGAAGGCGCCGTAGACGTTTGTCCGTTTGCCCTTGCCGTAGTATCCACCTACGACTACGAGGTCGAGGGAGTCGCCCACACCCGCGAGGTAATCCTTTTTGAGCTACCCAAGCGCCCAAACCAGTCAGCGGGGACTTAGCCGAGGGACGTGGTGCTCACCTTGAGCCAGTTCACTGTCCGCCGACTCGGCTGGTAGTGGCTGAGCTCGCCGTCGAGCATCTTGACCATGAGGCCTTCGCAGCCATCTTTGACGCTCTCCTCGAGGAACGTCTGGATCTCGTCCGTCGTCTCACAGTCGGACGCCTTGGCGTACTGGAACTCCAGCTCGACGGGCTGGAAGTGCTCCTGGAGCATCTGCCGACGCTCCGAGAAGTCCTTCTGCAGCAGCGGCTGTGTGCGTGGGTACGTGCATCCGTTTGAGGCAGGGGGCGGCGAAGACCGGGTAAAGTGCGCGTCCGGGGATTCAGGAACGGAAACAGATCGTCAGTCGAGCGGCGGCGGATGAACGGTGACCAGCGGGGAATGGGACGCCACGCACCTCGCCGTTCAGGTAGAGCAGATCAAACGCAAACAGGCAGACGCGGACCTTGATGTCCTCGACCTTGACGTCCTTGCGCTTCCGCCTGCTGAGCTCCTGGAAGGGAAGCAGCTTCGCCGTGTCCTTGTCGATGGCCACCGCCTCAGCGTCGAACACGAACGTCTTCGTGCTCTCTTTGACGCACTGTGGGGCGCCGCGGTCAGTCCACGCGGCCTCAATGATCGGGCACAGGCTCGCGGCGCGGCGTGGAGAAATTCAACGCACCCGGGGCAGCTGCTCCATCAGGTCCGGATACTTTTTGCTCATGTCCTCGGAGTTGCGGCTGAAGACCGCGATGGTACCGTCCGCAAGCTTGTGGACCTAGAGCGAACCATGCGCGAGTGAGTAGCTGTGGCACTTGGTGCTGTTGCACGCGGTGAGCGGAACGCACCTGGGCACGTTCACCATCATACTTGTACTCGCACGTGAACTTCTTGCCCTCGAACTTGTCAAGCACCTCTCCGATAGCCTTTGTGGGTTTCGCCAGCATCGGTTTGAGCGGGACGCCAGGCGTGAGCTTACACTCTTCCCGAAGCCTATCCAATCCGACGTTGAGGAGCGCGGGGATGACGAGGTCATAACTCGGAAGTTCGCTGTACAGGCGGGATTATCAGATGGCTCGCATCTAGTACGCAGTCCGGGAGTGCCTTGTTACCTATACACCTGCTTGATGACGCCAGCAGCTTCTTCCAGCCGAGCGGCGAGCTTATCCTTGTTCATTCGCTTGTTCGCTGAACAATCAAACGTTTCAGTCCTTATGTCCATCATGGAGCATCAGAAGGGAACGAACAGCTCTCTTGTTCCGCGAGAACAGCAGCATGGGCGAGTGCCACAAGCACGGTGCGCTCTGCATTGCCTATACGAAGCTTCCCCTCCAGGCTGCGGATGATGTACTTCGCTTCTTGACCCTGGCACGCTGCTAACAGCTTCGTGATGATGGATACCTTCTTTGTTTGTGACTTCCAGGCAAAGCGTAAGCCTCCGTCGATGAGAGGGGTAGGATTCCGGGTCATACCGAATGGCCACTACTCAGAGCGATCTCCTTCAAGTTCTTGAACACAGTCGGAAGGGTTAACGGTTTCGGTTTGAAGAGTGTCTTCTGGCTGTTCTTGGAATTCTGCTCGTCTCAGGTATTAGTGCCCATCTAGACCAGACCGCAGGCAACTGAAGTCTGACCATCGCCACCAATCCCAGATCGCCCTCTTTCTTCAAGTCTGCCTTGACTGTAGCCATGCTGCGTCCTGTCGATTCGCTGATAGCTTTGATGAGCAAGCTTTCGCCAATGCCGAGTTCTATGCCGACATAGTCAGGACATAGCTGCAGAAGTATCAACACAAGGGGTACACGTTGCATATGATAGGCTACGCACCCTATTGATACACAGGTACACGGCTTGTAGGAGAGATTGGGTATCTCCCTGGGCTCTACGACGTATCACCAGCAACAGGAAGGACGTCAGCAGGGAAGTCTTCTCAATGCGCTTCGTAGTAGCCTCGATCAAGGCGAACACCTTTGCGAGTGCAGCATATGGAACGCTATAGTGAGCAATCAGTGGAGCAATCTGGGCGAGTCGCAATCGCAGTCCTTACGGATCTCCCGCTTTCCAGCCACCAGGCAAGTCAACCTCCTGTACTCGTAATAGAGCTGCCTCGGCGCTGCAAGGTGAGGGAAGACAGCATTGGTCAACGGTGTGCGGGTGGGCATGAGAGCCATGATCTCACTTCTGGGAGGCTACACCATCTTCTCCCTCGAGCTCTTCATCAACATCTACCTCTTCCTCTCCTTCGTCGACATCATCCTCAGGGCTCGAGGACGCTGCGGCCTCCGCTTCGTCTTCGTCCATCGGCTCGTCTTCCGCCACAGCCACTTCGGCTTTCGCCTTGGACGGTATGCTGGTCGCGGCTTTCTTACCCTTAGATGAGGGTGGCTTGTGAGATGGCGCGTCCGACTTCTTGGAGTTAGATGGACCAGCTGGGAGGCAACATCTCAGAATGGCGGCAACACGCCCGGCACGGGTTACACTGACGTTCAGGCGAATCCTCAGAGTCGGACTCGATTACTCGGCGTCGTTTCGTGGCAGGGGGCTTCTCTCGGACTGTCTTTTGGTTCGCATGAGGAGATGGCGAAGAGTCATATTCAAACTCACCATCCTTCGCGGGTGACGGCGACCGTGTCGCTGCGAACATGGTCAACGATTGGGACATTTGCAATGTGAGCAACACACCTTTATCCTGTTGGCTATCCGCGCCTTCGCAAGCCTTGACTTCCACTTTAGCCTCCGTCTTGCCAGTGCGCTTCCTCTTCCCACCGAATGCCTCCTCGAGTTTGGTTTGGACAGGGGGGTCCGCCGTCTTTCCTCCCCCAAAGAACTTGCCTAGAAGACACATATCAGATACGCTGGAGCCTAGCTCACCAATGCACTTGCCCAGTGTTTGCTGACGACCCATGACGACGGCAGATGGAGAGATGTGGATGTGGTGGTGTGGTGGGAGGCGGATAGGGAGTCGACGCGACTGGGCTCGTAGCGCGGCTTTGACGCGTACCGTGACTGTGACGAGCATGAGTTACCTCACGCGACTGGCGTGAGTTCCCGTGGGCGATTGGCGTTGTCCAGTTCAGGTTATCATCAATGTGGAGTATGTGCAAAATAATCGGAGGCCCCGTTCAAAGATGAAGGCAAGGGGAGGGGTGAAAAGTCGTAGATAGCGGATGTTGTGGTGTATGAGTCTATGACGGCGCGACGACGCGTTGCATTCCGCAGGCGCCTGTGACCGACGCGCCGGGAACGTGACGATGTTAGAAGCGGCAGGTGCAAGTTGCTTGTCGTCTCCGTCAACCTGAACCGCCGTGTTCCTCGGTACGACAACGACCTTGCTGTCGGGCATTCAACCAGCTACTCATTTATTCAAGTGCTTGCATGGCTCCAGCTCAGACCCAGAAGCCTCGGGGTAAGAAGTCGCGTCCTTTACTCCGAGTCGGTGTCAATGCCGGGCCCGGGAGAATTGGCCCCTGCGGCGTGCAGCTGCTGCGACACTGTGCCAGTTAACATCATCTCAGGACCATGCGTCGTGTCGGGTATTGGGCCACCACCGTCCCGACATCTGGCGTTCATCAGGGCTCCACAGTCAAACCATATCATCCAACTGCCTTCCACGCTTCTTCCCAGACAGATCTCTCATGGGACGCCCAAAATATGTTGCCTGTACTGCCCGCAGAAGATGTGTAACTGGATCAATCACCGCGGACTCAGCATGAGATATACCTAGGAGCCGGTGGACACGCTGCACGACATCTCCCACCGACCCTTCTCTGGTCCAGTCCCGCTGGCCCTGTGCAGTGCGGATCCCAGCGATGCCGACTATTGGCACCCTCACAACGGTGGTCATCGTGCTTGAAGTATACTCTTCGTCTCTATCCTCTCTCAACCTTGTGCTAACTCGTCTCCAGTTGTGTAATATATCCCTCTTCACGCTCCTACTTGCTACTCCCGCACCGAAGCACTCAATGGTCACGGCACTGATAATTTCATGTCTCCTTCGCTCCATCCTGGACATTGCACCCCCTATTGTACACAAGCTTGTCCCTCAACAGCTGGGAGACCAACTCCAGAATTTCGAAGCAATGGTCAGCTTCTGCGTCGCCAATTCGATCTTGTGAGGACCTCTCAAACTCGAATCTGGCCTCTCACTGACATAATCCGTAGGCTACGGTATGTGACGGTGGTGAAGTCGGCATTTGCAGTTAGCTTCACATTGGTTGTGACATCTCTTCACAGTTAACGAACAAGCCACTGACCTCGTTGGTTCTACTGTCAGCCATGCCTATCGCTCGCATTGCTGCAACTGCAGCCAAAGCGTAGTGCAGATGACTATCCTCGCCTTCCAAGACGGAGCATCCTTCTACTTTGTGGAGCGCCGTTCGGTACGTGCCATGTTCGAATGTGACGAATCACTCAGCAATGAGTATGTCTAGTTTGGGCCCTACCCGTCTTGATTACCCCGATCCCACAAATGATTCGAGGGCATACCAAGGTGGTCAGCTACGCTATTGTAAGGCTAAGAAACTCGCTGTCATGAGCTTATGGATTGACAACCCACCCCTCGGCACAGAATTCGTGCTACTTCGATAACACGGCCTTCACCGTTGTCTCGCTAGTATTCACCCTAATCCCTCTTGCGATAGCTGTTATCATCACCGCGATCATGGGTGTCGTTATTTGGAGATTTTCCGACACCGTGCTGGAACACCCAGGATGGCTTTTCGTCAAGACCAAGCGGTTCGCACGTTTTGCCGGGCTGGTGTTCGTCACAATGATCTCTGCCACCTTCTACACGGTTCTTCTCGCTCTGTGGATCCCGGCACACTTTTCATGGTCAGGGAAGGAAGTCAACCCGCGGGAATGGAGGGAAAGGAATCTCGTCCTTACCAAGTTGAATCTTACGAGCGTGCTCTGGGAAGGTACGTTGAGCATGCGATCGGTATCACTTGAACGTCCACTGACCTCTTCGCATAGCCATCACACCGCTACTGTTCTTTTGTATCTTCGCCGCCCAGGAAGAGATATATGAGACGTGGCTGGGATGGCTGTCCGCAGTCTTTACCCTTCCAAGAAGGAAGCATCGCGGAGTCTTACCCGAGGGCCTGCAACTGTCACAACATGGTAAGTCCCGTCCTCACCATGGCGATGATGAGTGCATAACCTTGTACCCTGCATTGCCGTAGCAACACAGGGGACGGGGACATCTCGCACGCTCCACATCCACAGCACAGTTGCCAGAGACATGGAACAGTCAGCGCCATCGAGCTTCAAGCACCATGCGCTTCCAGGCAAGATTCTCACACGACCGCTGACGTCGTCGTCCAATCCCCGGTCATCTTACGGCGACCGGCGGAGGAACAGTGGCCTGAGCCCGGCACCGCCTCGAAGGAAGGCGCAGGGAACCACCATAGCCTATACGGACGAACAACAGGGAACACCTTCAAGCTTCCGCATCCCATTCCAAGGTCCATCGATGATGACGTTTGGAAGTCAGATGTCTGTTGGAAGTCACTACAATACCAGCTCCGGGGGTGAATTTCACATCGCAGATGACGGCCCACCGAGCTCAAGTACACCCGGAACGCAGTGTGATAGTGCGCCGAGGGAGTCCGGCCTGAGATCTGAGACCCCGGGGTCGTCGAGGACCTTCGGGCGCTCGGGGCTTGCGAAGCGTTGAGCGCGGAGTTGTATATATTGCTCCCCATGGGAGCAGTCGAAGTTGTCGTGATCCCACTGTATTGTTTACGCACTTAGTTACCCCCATTGACCATACTCTTGTAGTATTATGTTTGGTGCAACACCATATAAGTTGTAGTGATAGCAATCGTCTTGGGTTCGTGATGAGAAAACTGAAAATGCCACATAGATTGAACACGTAATTTAAACCATCGTTCCGTTTCTACCAGTCTGAGAGTTGAAGTGGAAGTGGAGGGCCGAGGCTGCCATGAGGCTGCGGCGGGCGTCTGAGATACCTCCTTAGGTAATGTGGAAGACTAGCAGGTCTGGCCGGATGTTGCCGAACTGTACAGTTCATTGATGGTGGCTTGCTTCGCCCATCTAAGCGCCCATTACAGAGAAACTCCTGTAGGTAGTCCCACACGCCGGCCGACACCACTTCCATCCTCAAGACCCAGCCATGGCCGAGCAGGTTTGTGCCTAAATGATGTAGGGAGAACTTGTATTCTGACCCTACTATGCTTTCAGATTGAAAAGGCATTCCAGAAGCAGCCCATCTTCCAAAACGCGAAGGCCCGTGGTATGTGTTGGGAGGGAGAGTCTAAGCGATGGTCGGGTGCTCATGGTGGGACGAACTGCAGGCGGCAAGAAGATCTCCACCAAGGAGAAGCGGTGGTACAAGGATGTCGGTCTTGGATTCAAGACCCCCGCTGAGGCGATTCAGGGCACCTACGTCGGTATGTTCATCCCACATTACTGTCGCCTTGTGGACACAGGCAAACCTTCGCACGTTCAGACAAGAAGTGCCCCTTCACCGGCGATGTCTCTATCCGTGGCCGCATCTTGACCGGTCGCGTTGTCTCCACGAAGATGACCCGCACCATCATCATCCGCCGAGACTACCTCCATTACATCCCCAAATACAGTACGTGCCATTCCCCGCCCTATGCGCGCGACTCGCCCTAACCCAGCGTTCGCGCTTTCAGACCGTTACGAGAAGCGTCACAAGAACCTTGCGGCGCACGTATCACCAGCCTTCCGTGTAGAGGTTGGTGATGTCGTTACCGTTGGTAAGTGTCAATTCAACGCCGCCTGGGAGCGTTTGGGCGGATCTCTCATTCCCGCCCAGGTCAGTGCCGGCCGCTGTCGAAAACCGTGCGGTTCAACGTCCTCCGGGTGGCGAAGAACAAGGCGGCGTCGAAGTCGTTTGGCAAGTTCTGAGCCGGGAGAGGTAGCAGCGGGGTGGAGCTGCGACGGCCGGGGGCGTAGGCTATGGTATTATTGCTTTCTCATGTGCTATGACTGCATCAAAATGACACTGCACCCATGCGACGAGACGAGTACTGTATGTTGGTGCGCACGAATCGTATGATAGTGTACAATGAGAACGTCGATCTGTGGAACAGGCGAGGATGACCCGTGGTGTTCGCCAAGCCTGGATGGGAGCGGGTCTGATAAACGGGAGCGGTGCAGCAAACAATTGCCCAAACAAGGATCTGGGCCCGTCTCCGAGGCGAACTGAGCGGTGTTGGCTCTTGCGTCGACCCCGTCCCCGTCTCTGTCCCGTCCTCGTCCTCCTCCGCCCCTTCCGTCCTGGTGATTGTGTACCATATTTTCACGTTTTAACGACGCCTCAATACCCCACACAAACGCTTCCCACCATTACCATTTCACACCCGAACACCATCCGTCAAGCTGGCGCCAACACTCCTCTCCGTATTCACTTCCCGGCTCTCGAGGACCAGGTCCCAGTCTCCCCAGCCCGGCTCTCCCAACGCACAACCCTCAGCGCTTCCTATGGGCCAGCAGCAGTCCAAAAAATCCAAGAAGGGCGGCAAGGACAAGGACAAGGATGCCAACAGCGACGCCGTAGCTCCTGATGCACAGGGTGCCGACGCCAACGACACGCCCCAGGGCAGCCTCTCGCGTGCAACCGCGCCCCACGATCCCTCTGGTCAAGGGAATGGTCACGACGCGGCCGCAGCGAGCCCAGGGACACCCGCAATGACTATCACCAATCCCGAGGGCGGCACTGTCGTCCCAAATGGGAGTGGTTCACGACCGCCAGGTTCCCCGGGCACTTCCCCCGGCGCATCCCTCCCAAGTGCCTCAGCTAAGCCTTCTTCACCCCAGTCCTCGCCCCCGGTGCATGGAAAGCCTGCTCCGCTCGACATTCCTATCACGCACACCATCCTCTCCACTTCCCCAGGCTACCCCACACCGGGGTCCGCCGCCAGCTTCTCCACTGGAGATCCGTCCAGTCTGGTGAGCAAGGGCAATGGGAAGGAGGCCGTGAAGCAGCTGGACATAGACGACATGATCCAGCGGCTGCTGGACGTCGGGTACACGGGCAAAGTGAGCAAGTCGCTCTGTCTCAAGAATGCGGAGATTGTCGCTATTTGCCAAGCTGCGCGGGAGGTGTTCCTCAGCCAGCCCACCCTCATTGAGCTCTCACCACCTGTCAAGATCGTCGGCGACGTGCATGGACAGTACTCGGACCTCATCCGACTGTTCGAAATGTGCGGGTTCCCACCAGCCGCTAACTACCTGTTCCTTGGCGACTACGTGGATCGGGGCAAGCAAAGCCTGGAGACCATCCTCCTGTTGCTCTGTTACAAGATCAAGTACCCCGAGAACTTCTTCCTGCTCCGGGGCAATCACGAGTGCGCGAATGTCACGCGAGGTACGTCGCCTGTTCTTGCGAGCGCGGGTTGTCCATTCATCTGACGCTCTCAGTCTACGGCTTCTACGATGAATGCAAACGACGGTGTAATCTCAAGACGTGGAAGACGTTCATCGACGTGTTCAACTGCCTCCCCATCGCTGCTATCGTCGCGTCCAAGATCTTCTGCGTTCATGGCGGGCTTTCCCCATCCCTACATTCCATGGAGGAGATCAAGAGGATACAGCGGCCAACGGATGTCCCTGACTACGGTCTGTTGAACGACCTGCTATGGTCTGATCCATCCGACACTGCCGTGGACTGGGAAGATAACGAGCGAGGAGTGAGCTTCTGCTTCGGAAAGGCAGTGATCAACGACTTCCTGGTGCGATATGACATGGACCTCATCTGCCGAGCGCACATGGTCGTGGAGGATGGCTATGAGTTCTGGAATGACAGGACGCTGGTCACGGTGTTTAGCGCACCCAATTACTGTGGAGGTGAGTCATATTGGTGCTGCTTTGTCAACGCGCTTCTGAAGACAAGGGTGCAGAGTTCGACAATTATGGAGCATGCATGAGGTTTGCATATCTTTGCCCTCGATGATCAGCTTGGTTTTCTCACGTCAGAAATAGCGTATCAGAAGAATTGCTCTGTGCTTTCGAGCTCCTCAAACCGTTAGACGGGCCCGCCCTACGAAAAGAGATGACGAAGGCCAAGCGGAAGAGGTGAGTAGTCTCCCAGACAGGCTACGGCACTCGTGTTCATTGTCCTTTATAGCACGATGGCTACCACCACTTGACCCGTGTCATGATATATCGTTCTTCGAGGGGTGTCTATATGAGTATAATTGCCGTTGGAGTGCTTCAACGACGTCCATCGCCCGGACAGTCGTAGCCTCCCTTGAGGGCGCGGTCCGCCTCCCGCTGGGCTCGACTAGCAGCTGCCCTCGGAGAAAGGGAGGCGCGACGGCCGTCCGCGGTCGACGACGTCGATCGCGGCCCGTCTAACTTAAGATATCTTTTCGTCAGTTGTCTCTTCCGTGCTGCGGGCCATTCTCTGGGATCATGGACTGTCCACTGTGTACACGCGCGCTGCTTTTGCATTCCATAGTTACGGCCCCTTTCGTTTGCTAGTACGTACGCACCACCCACCCATTCCTTTTCGTGTCTCTCTCCACTTCGCTCGCCCATCATCTGGTCGCGGTTACCCCGTCTGTGCTATAGCAGTACTGTCTCTCACACTCTTGCGAAAAGCCACTCACAACATTCCGCAATGCGTTCATCCGACACGCGCGCATCTCGCTCAGGTTCTGTGGAGAGGTAATCCCGAAATGAAGCGCGGGCGCGATTCATTACCACTGACAGTGAAGCGACTCGGGCGTCCCTCGGGTCGAACACAAGAAGTGGCTATTCAGAAGTGACGTTCTATGTCGACCCGACGCAGCAGCCAGCAGGGTTCTCTTCTATGCGGATTCGCGTCGCGGCCATATACCGCAGTAGCCATCCCTGACGCTTGTAGGACGCCCCATACAAACGCCGCGTGTTATGCCTTCTCCCCGGTGCCGGGCGTTGCGCCGCACGTCCGCGGCGCGAGATCGAGCTTCGAGGGAGGAATTGTACTTCTGCAAGTCGTGGGTCACTCGACTGGCGGAGGCACGATCAGTCAAAGTCGGTACACGTGGAGGGCGCGAGGCAAAGCTGCGGCATGCTATTTCCAGATACCTTCCGTCCGATAATGCCAGGGGAGCGATTGGTTCAGCCCGGTGAATTGCTGGGTGGGATGAACACTTCAGCGCAGGGAATTCGAAGTGGCAACCGAACTTGAGAGATAGCTTGAGCTTATCTTCTGAGAATGCTGTCCAGACACCGCGGACATTTCATTTCATCCACTAACTATACAACTGCCATTCGTGCTTCCTAGAACGCTTCCGAACCTGCTGACCAGACACGTATCCCGAATCATTCTCATGAGTGCAAAAACAGCCCTTCGCCCGTACTGCGCACCGGCGTGGTCGATGGGCTTGGAGCTATATGATTGGAGAATAGCTGTCATTGTCGATTGCTCTCTCACCCGAGCCTTGGGCAGCGAGGTCATGTGCATCATTTCACCAGAATATGCCGTCTGGCAGTGGCTGGTTGTGAGCAAGACAGTTATTCGTCCCTGCGGCTAGGAAGGAACGGATGCAGATCAGCCATCAGGGTTGCAGAACGGGTCTTCTGCTAGACTCACGTATGCCGGATAGGGCACCTGGTACGGCGAAGTTCTGGAGCCTCGTCGCCATATCGCCAGGATGCGCCTGGCCTTGTGCAGTAATGGAATACGCGATGATGCCTGCAACGAGAGGCGTGGCCTATTAATGTATTATAGGCGCCAATGAGCAAGACTGACTTTGTTGTCTGGCAAGTGGAGTATACACACCATCGAACTCCCACTCATGACAGCGGTTGCCTGTATCAGCTGGTCAGATGGACCGCGAGCGCAAACGCACAGACACTTACTGTATCGCTTGCAATTCCAGCACTGATGATGTTCTCGCCAGGTGCAAACAGGTCGACGACAGCGCCGAAGTTGGAGTCGGCCTGTCTTGCGTCGGCGATCGTGCTTGCGCCGACGGTAATGGCGGCTTCGACGCGTGCGGGGCTACTCAGGCCTGCGTCGGTGTTCTTGTTACCAGCGGCGGCCTGACAGTATGCCACATATCAAAATTTTGCCCTCGCGAACGAGTTATGCGGCGTGCACTCACGACGACATGGATTCCTTTGTTGATGAGCTACGTAGCGAGCAGCGAGCTGAACGACGAATGAAGAATTTCATCCTGATGCAGGCTTACCGCCGTGACTGCTGCATCCATTGAATCTGACGCAGGACCGTTGAAGCTCAGGTTAGCGACAGAAGAATGACCAGTGGCGGTAGCCTGTCTTGCCACGAAGTTGAGACCAGAGATGCTGTCCAGGCAGTGTTAGTTACATCTGCTCACAAGCGTAGCACAAGATGTCCTTACATGTCGGCTGCCTGACCAACACTATCACAGCGTCATGTCAGCGTTCGCAAGGAGGGAGCAGGAGAGACAGCTTACCCGGATTTTCCAATAACCTTCACAGCAATGAGATTGGCTTTCTTAGCAGCTCCGAAGGTAGCTCCCCCAGCGATACCCCTAAACGGGAAGATGATAAATAGTTAGCATCCTATAGATGAACTTGTAACGAACGCGAGGTGAGTTCCATGACCGTTGTCGTCTTGGGTCTGGCTCAAGTGTCAACAAGGGAGACCACAGACATGACATACTATACGCACAGGGAAAGTCCCGACACTCATGCCCCAAGTCGCGCGCCCTTCGAACTCGGACTGTCAACCAGCTGTACTTGAGATGCATACCCTCCCCAATCAATGAGAGTCGCTCACGTGCGAGAGCATAATCCCGGTGTCTAAGGGAACATTCAGCGTGACCGTTGATGTGCTGGTCTAGACCATACCTAGAATGTAGATGTCGACGCCCTCTCCTTGAGGCTCTTCGGATGTGTACTTGAAGTTGAGCAGGCTTGGGTTCTGGTTATCTGTTCGGTTCACTTGAGTAATCCGTTGAAGGCCCCACGGCGCATTGGTTCTGTATCTGCGGTGAATCTGAAACACATAGCCTAGACTGCATAGCGGGCATACTGGGTACACGATATGGAGAACAACCCGTTCTCGGCGATGGACTCCACGTCGGGGTTGGCGCGCAGCGCGTTCAGGGCGTCTCTCCCGAAAGTTCCTGTGGATTGAACGAATCCCGACCAACCAGTGTAAATATGGTTCGTGGTGAGACCAGATACATACCAGCGAAGCCGTGTAGAATATCGCTTTGCCACTCGCCGTGAGTGATGTTGCTCGATTTGCCATGGACCGAAGTGAGCCACTCGAGATGCGCATCCTTGGAGGCACCCTCCTTGAGCGTGACAATGTAGGAGTCGGGATGGGTGGGCCCGGCAAACTTCACGATAGGCTTGAGCTGGACGGTGAGGGCATCAACAACTGAGACGGCGAATAAAGTGAGGGTGACCAGGACGACAGCGACAGTATGCATGGCGGCGAGCATGGTGACAGAGGCAAGTAGCTAACGAGCAGGCTGCTGCAGAGGTGTTGCAGAGCACCGGAGCCCCAATACTCTCGACCACTCGAGACCCTTTTATCCTCAATGATGTGCTACACGTGGGTGGTTAGCTGAGAGGTAGGGCCCTGCATTACTGAGCGTACCTTGTGCCGCTGTACTCAACGCCTTCATCGGACTCTCTTTACCCTTCCGTTCGATGACGATGGAAGAGCATCGATCGCGTCGTACCTAGCTCGGACTCACATACCCGAGCTTCTGACCGGTCGTTCACTATGGGCATTCAATATCGCAGGGGCGGCATATGACAGAATGCGGGAAAGCGATATGAAACAGCTCGGAGAGAGAAGCCACCGACGGGAACTGTTCCGATGCAAGGTCTGGTACCGATTCGGCGTTGCAATATTTGCGGTTCCTACTGGGAATTATGACACCTAGCAGCGGCAAGGAGATTGGCCCTGCAGGCCCGAGAACTGTTGTCTGACAGTAGATGTCGAGCGATTTGGTAAGCAAT
The DNA here is from genome assembly GCA_022605405.1 of Earliella scabrosa. NCBI lineage: Eukaryota > Fungi > Basidiomycota > Agaricomycetes > Polyporales > Polyporaceae > Earliella > Earliella scabrosa. Next base: position 327,781 of record JABYQQ010000003.1, on the reverse strand, counting down.
ATGCCAGAAGCTAGGGTATGACGAAGTGGGTAATGAACGCAGTTTGCAGACCACCCACGCATGTCAAGGAAATTTGTGACTTGCAACCTACCAGCCCAATGCATGCGCCATAGGCGACGCAAGCTACATCCCGCCAGATCTCAGGGGAACGGATGATGACGGACAGGCAGCTTGTACCTGTACAGCATGCTGCGTCATACGTGTCATGACAGCTTCTCCAGGAGGATGTGCGAGGAACCATACTCGCCGTCCAGTGAGCTCCCCCCGTGTTGTTGCGCAGAGTCTGAACATATGATGGCTGGCACTGATTTCTTCAAGGAGTCAGCGCCGAGACTAAACTTGAAGTTTGAAGGGCGGGACTTGAAGACGCTCCATCATCAGCAAAGTCCCGAAACGCTTGCGCGATTGCGAAGCGCGCCGCCGCTCGCTGGCGCTTAGAAGCGCTTGCAATCGCGGTCCGACCGAATACGATCGGGCGAGCGATTTACAATCGCCCGCATTCGGATCCCATCGCTCGCGGCCCTTCGTTTACGCTCGTCGCCGTTTGCGAGGGCTCGTGAGGCGCCACAGAGGTACTTATGTTGTTGCCGTACTGAGTAGGCTTGCAACATGTATAAGTAGTGTAAAGGTAGTGCCACGCGCAGTGTTCAGCCTGAGTGCTATCGCCGGGTCGTCATAGCATCGCCATTGAGTCCCGCGTCCTCCTGGCCATCCTGGAATATTAGGTCTTCAAGTCACTCCGTCCGCCGCAACCGGCGTAAGTACCCCGTACATATGACGAGGCGAGAGAGAACTTGACGTCACTGACACTCGTGCGGACACGGTCACATGACCGACACGGGTTATCAATCCGCCCGCCCGGCCTCTTCTCTCGTTTGCTGTCAACCGCGACATGGGTGAACGGCCGCCTATAAGAGGCCTGCAACGCCCAATTCCCCTCCTGCTCTTATACCACCACCATCCCCAAGTCCCTTCTCTCCGACTCGCTCCGCTCCAGCCATTACCCATCCGCTCTCACGTTTGTAGCTCGTATCGCTCAGCGCTGCTACTCGCCTCACACCTCGCTTCTGTACCTCCGCAAGTAGCCGAACACACATCCGGTGAGTTACCGCACACAGCTTATATGCGTGACATACCTGCATATATCACGCATATACTCACCTTTAAGTCATGCCCACTCACTCTCCTCCATCTCCCGGACAAGGCTGCCCTCCCCCGTGCTTCGTCGACAGCAAACAAGACAACCGCCGTCATGAAGATTGCTACCGCCGCAATGGTGCCGCCTTGGTGGTGAGGACACTATCACACCGTATTGTGAGTACTCCCCTTATGGTGACCGCTATGATTGTTCTCGAGTATGCATGACCCCGAACATGCATTGGCCCCCCAGTGCAAGGACACTCTGTACCTCCTCCAGCAACCGTGCTCTGCACTTGCACAAGGTGAGTCCGCACGTCGTCGCCGTGGCAAGTTGTCTCTCGGAGCACTCACTAGTCCTAACGCTCTCTCCTAGCTGCTTGGAGTCAAGATGGTTGGTCAAGGCCATATGTTCCGCACTGTCGGGCGAGGTATGAAAAGCGTGATCCGCATAGGTACTCTGTAGCACTGACAAAACCCGACTTTGCTCTCCTGGCCGCTCAGAGTCTTGCCCAGGTTATACATCTCACTACGCGCCGGCCGTCAAGCCGGGCATAAACGCGGAGGTGAGTAACATCAAGGACCCAAATATCTGCAAATGCACTTATGCACTTACTCATGAACGCACTTACTCAGGCAGACTCTGCCCCGAAAGCGTACTCGTCACGCGCTGTGACATCAGGTATATAGGTGAACCTAATGCGCGCACACTAATGAGGTCCTTCTGCCCCCAGTTGCTTCCATCGCATGTTCTCGAAACGGTGGCCCTCCTGGTGCACCCCGGTCTCTCGCGCGCCTGCCAATGTCTCTTGCTCGCCAACCACCGCACCTGCCGGCGTCTCTTCCGTCTCGCGCTTGCACACTCCCGCCTGTCGCTTCGTATCGCTCACTTGCATGCTGCGCCCTCTTGCTCCCCGCGCCGCTTCCTCTTATTCGTGTCTATTACTCTCTGGGCACCTGACAATACTGCCTGTTTCGGTTCTCGTTCTTCTCCCTATCACTGTATCCAGCAATCTCCTGTATTATATGTAGACTCTTGTCGCGAATATATTTAATGCTCGTGATCTTCCCTCATGATCTGCGTGAATCTGGATGCCCCGAGAACCCCAGAAATGCCCAGTCCAGTGGCCCGCTCGACCCATCCCTCGACAAGCGTCCTGACGCGAACGACCCTTGGCAAGGGCGCATTCGAAAACGAGCGAAGCAATCGCCCGCGAGAGCCCCGCGCGCATGCAGCGATTGCAATCGGCTTGCGGGCCGATTGCGCGATTATACTCGAGTGGAAAAAGATAACACTCGAATGCGCGCGCTCGCCCCCAATTGGGAGCGATTGCGTCGCTCGCCGGCGCTCGGAGCCGAGTATGAGCCATTCGGGCTTTTGCTGATGATGGCGCAGCGTTCAGTGGGCCCAATTGGGACGAACATAGACTGAGTATATAGCAGCAGCTGGTGTTGTCTTGCTGCAGGAGAGCTTCCGCAGCGGCCCGTCTGAGGACTCGCGTGTGACATGTTGAATTGCGAGGGGAGCCGAGTGCGATGAACAACGATGATATTGCGTTTGGCTGAGCTCTGCAGACGCATGAGGGTAAGATACAGGCGGCGGAACACAATTGCAACATCGCTGACTAAGCCTGTCCAAGTCGGGAGTCCAATCCCAAACTCCGACCCTGTCGTGTACCTCCTTCGACTGAGGGGGAGTAGACGCAGACAGACTCAGAGGCTTACGGCCGCCGAGCGGGCACATAACATCACCAAGCGGTATGATCGAACGCCACGTCGTCCATGCGTGACCTTCTTTGCGAGGATCCACAGGAACTCCGGAGTTAGGTACTCGCCGTCGAGCGCATTCCAGTGCAGGGAGCTGCACTTATGCGTCCGGATTACAGACTGCCTTGCATCAGATCTCAGCTGAGCATCAGTTACGATTGATGGCCGCAATTCAGAGAGGTCCAGTAGAGGATGGGCAATTGTAAGTGAACTAGCGAAGTCGCTGAGAATGTGGTCAAAAGTCGAGTGTGACAGCCGAAGCGGATGTTGAACGAACGTTCGCTGATAGCCGAATTGCCACACACTACTAGTTAAGGTATGTAAGTATGACATCCTTCTGTACTAATGCTTATTGACCTATGGCTCCATTCGTTGATCTGTTGTATACGTACATGCACCCCCTTAATACTTTCTCTTTCCAAACATACAGTGCCAGACGTGCCTCTAGGGCAAACGATTTGAACCATACCAGCCAGCGTGCGCCATCCCCATTGTGAACGTTTATCCGTATAGCAGTCTGCGGCACGACAGGACACAGTATGGTGCCGCTCAACCCACCCTTGTTATTTGCCAGGCCATCAAGCGTTGAAGGCAAGGGCATTGATGGTGCCAGAGGCTATACAAGGGAGCGTCCATTAGGATCAGACGGAAGAACATGTGACCAACGTGCTACTCACGGATGCCACTGAGAGCGTTCTTAGTAGCAATCGCCTGAATGTTCGCGGCCATCGCTGCAGGGCTTACATTTCCGCGGAGCCTAATGAGGTAGGCGACGAGACCAGCAATGTGGGGGGTTGCCTATATGACAGGTAAGCGTGCATGGCCAGGCACGGGGCCTGTATACGCACCATCGAAGTGCCGGAGATGTTGTTCGTTGCCTGTCAAAGTCCACGTCCGTTAGACAGCGCGCACACATGCTGGGTAGCTTGGGACGCACGGTGCTGCTGCCAATCCAGGCGCAGATTACGTTCTGGCCAGGGGCGAAGATATCGACGACGGAGCCAAAGTTGGAGAAGGACGCGCGAGCATCGGCGATCGTGCTCGCACCGACGGTGATGGCGGAGGGAGCACGGGCAGGGCTGGTCGACGCAGCATCCCTGTTATCGTTGCCGGCGGCGACCTGCCCACGTTTCAGCCATTGCACGGACGAGGCTAAGTGGTGCAAGGCGAGACACTCACCGTGACGTGAATCCCCTGGTTGGTGAGCTGCATTGCAGAGCTTAGTGTCAGCAAAGGTGTGTCAGGATGAGGCACCTACCGAAGTGACAGCTTGATCGAGGGCAGATGAGGCCCCACCGCCCAAGCTCATGCTGGCAATCGTAGGACGACCGCTAGCAGCAGCTTGTGAGCCCACAAAGTTGAGGCCAGAGATGCTTTTAGCATGACATCAGCTAGATTTTGTCGATGCACTGGAATTGACATACATGTCGGAGACAAAACCGGAGCTAGGTAGCCCTGGTCAGCGGGATCGAAAATTCTCTACAGAAGGCCGACTCACCCACTGTCGCTGAGCACCTTGACCGCAATGAGGTTGGCCAATTTGGCTACGCCGAAAGTAGAACCAGCAGCAGTTCCCCTTGAAGAGCTGTCAGCAATTTATTATGCACTAGAGTATTCACCGTGCTTACGAGACGTGGGTTCCGTGACCGTTTCCATCAGCATCCTACGACGATATGTTAGTCGTTTGCAAAAAGTACATATAACTCTCCACGCACAGGATAACCACCGAAAGTAGCACCCCAGCGGGCACGACCACCGAAGTCGCTCTGGTGTCTCATATGATCAGAGTTTTACCAATTCATCATCTCGCATGGTTTACTCACGTGGCCTGTGAAGATGCCAGTATCTGGGATGACGGTTATCGTATGTCTGCATGAGGACGCACACGCCTTCGAACATACCAACAATGAAGATATCGACGCCCTGGCCAGCAGATGGGTCGAACGTGTAGGTGAAGCTGAGAGTGTTCGGGTTCTGGTTAGCAAGCCTTGCCGACTGAGAGATGCGCTGAAGGCCCCATGGGGCATTGGTCCTGATGATGCTATGAGCCTGGTGTGCGACAGGGATCTTCGTGGGCAAGCGGCTTACTGGGTGGCGGTGATGTGGAAAACACCGTCCTCGGCAATAGACTCCACATCTGGGTTGGCACGGAGGGCGTTCAAAGCCTCACTGTCGAAGGTCCCTATCATGGAACGGAGTCAGAAATTTTTCAATGTGGTTGACTGATAGCCCATACATACCAGCGAAACCGTGGAAGAAGTCGCTGTCCCAGTCACTGTGGGTGATGTTGCTCGACGAGCCATGGAAAGACTGAAGCCATCCGACGTGGGCTTCCTTGGCGACGCCCTTCTTGAGTGTGACGATGTACGAGTTGGGCTTCGTCGCGCCGGCGTACTTCTCGACGACCTTCAGCTGGACGGGGGGCGCACCGAGGACAGGTGCACTGAGGAGGGCGAGCACGGCCGAGAAGACAGTGAAGAGCTGCATGGTAGTGCACAAGCGGATTGTAGTGGAGGCGATGGCTGTAGGGCTGCCGGCGTGTCAAGTGCAGGAGCACTGAAGTTGCTAGCAGCAGCCCGACGCCTCTTTATGCTTCACCACTCCGTTCTGTGACTTTGACTTAAGCCTCCGGTCACGGACGTGAGCGGCAATTCGAGAGGGCTCCTAGAACCGTTCGGCATGGTTCGTACATTGTACCGCGCGGTACTCCTCAGGGTTCGCGCTTGGCACGGACACCGAGACCGCCTGGTGTGAATACGAGAAACACCGACCGTGCCCGTGTCCCTGAATTCGCGCCGGAGTGCATTCAAGTCTCGAGCGACGTTCAGCTGTTGCAAGAGGACGGACGCGCGCCAATGGAGGTCAGATGGCAGCGCGCGGGAAGAGAAACGTTGAGTATCAGCAGGGAAGACGAGTGAGCGATAAGACAGACGTGCAACGCAAGGCGCGAAGCCTGTCCTCCGAAGAAGGGTCGCAGCCGAGTCGTCCTGATTAGGGAACGACAACCTCTGTAGCAGCCAGAAGGTGGTCTGTTAGAATTGGGCTCGCGTACTTGTGAGTTCCGTCTCTGAACTAGTCAATGGGCGATCCGGATGGCGAATATCGATGTGAAAGCCGGAGCTCACTGACACCGGTGCTCACTGACGATGAGTAATCGTAAGCGAATGTAATGATGTTCATCCACATGATCAGTAGCCAGCGAAACTCACCCGTGCGATACTGTGCCGTTGAATTCTATGAAATGATGCAATCGAAAGTCGCCACGGGCGTGATTGTCGTTCTCAGCCACGCAAGACTGAGACGGTCCTCTCATCCTCTTGATCTCGGTGAGCCTGTGGGACACAGGCTTGACGTGATGAGACGATCCCACCTCGAGCAAGAACCTTGTGAGCATGTGGTAGGTGCTTCGGACGGCCGACTTCTTCAAGCTGCCACGATACCGCACGGATACACATTCAATGCGCGATACCGGAGCAATGTACATTGTATCCGTGCTATCGGAGGGACTGCTCATCGACTCCCTGACTGATTGAGTTCGTCGACGAGCAAACACCACGGGTTCCATGAGGAGCATCGCGGTGCAACTCTGTCTCGGCGACACCAAACCGCGCGGGATGTGGATACGACCGATTGAACGAAAATAGCGGCGCCCACTGATCAGCGATTGTTTGACAGAACCTACCACTCCTCATTCCGATATACGTACGGCACATCTTGAGCGACGCAACGTGTGACCGGCTAGAAATGACTATCGCCGGACCGTACATGGTGCAAAGCAATGTACAATTGACATGTACTGGCTCTGGGCACGAATCGAAGGGAAACATCAGCGTCCACACATGAGTCATGTCAGGGTACTTGACGCACATACAATGATCAATCAGACCTCTATCTTCCTCGTGTCATGTCATATGCAAGGATGCCGAACGCGAGAACAATGGAGCCGCATCCCAGGACGCTCCAGACTGTCACCGAATCCGCGCCGCCGCCAAATATCGTGTCCGACAGGAAGACGAGAACGATGGTGAGCAGGTTTCCCACAGAAACCACAATAGGTCCCCAGACACCTATCAGGACCTGCCGAAGCCGAAGTCAAGGCACGCGACCACAAGAAGACGGAGACGGACATACCATGAGACCTGCATTGAAGACGGAGCCAGACAAGGCAATTCCAAAGATGACACAATATGTGAGGAAGCTCTTTGGTAGCTCGAATCTTTCGGCACCCATACGATTCAGGAGGGGGATCGGAATCCACAGGAACAGCAAGGTACAGATGCCGATGGCAGATGTCAGCAGGTTGGGGTAGAGGCCGAAGGGGAGCGGGTCTATGATTTCTTCCCGGACTGTCAAGTCCTCGTCCGTTTGATCCTCGACATCCACGAAGGCATCTCCAGAAGGATCGTGGGCCAAGGGAGAGTACAGACCATCGATCTGTGCCTCGGGATCATTGGGCAGTGCTGCGTACAGTTTGTAGAGAACCTGGTATGCGCCGTACATGATTGAAGCTGCGAGCGTCAGCAGGTCACCTATGAGAGGTGCCTTCTGGCTCTCTTGCACGTGGTCCGCGGATGAGCTTGCCTCGTCGACTTCAACAGTGGACCCGCCATAGACAACAGCGAGCACCCCTGCGGTAGCAATGAGAACCGCAAGGAGGCGCCGAGGATCCCACTTGATGCCGGTCATAAGGACCGTGAAGATATACGCGAAGAACGCGTTTGTATTCCAGAGCGCGGTCACGTCAGTGACTCTATTGAAACTGATCAGAACCAAGTCTTGAGAACATGCTGTGTACTCACGGCGCTAGAGCAACCGCAATGAACCAAAAGAGCGACGGAAAGGTCATGCCGGCAGTGAGAAGAGACACTAGGCGAATGAACCTCCGTGTGGGGAACGACTCTTTGAGAACATTGGGATTGGGCTTGGGGGATAGGTGGCGCTGTACGGCTACAGCAACACTCGTGCGCAGCGCCTTGATCGAGTGCTGGTTCGTTGCAAATAGATAGAGGACGTGGAGAGGAAACGTGATTGCAAACGTCGAGTGTACAATATAGCTACCATTGGGTGAGCAGGTTGCAGTGAGCGCATTGCGAACGGGCACTAGCTCACAAGAGCGTATACGGCTGATTAAACTCCAACTGGGCTTGAACATACTGTACTCGTCTTTCATGTTAGGGCCAGGGCACCTATTAGGATGACGATAGCTCACCTGCGATAGCTGCGTCTCGGTCACAAAGGCAATCAGGGAGGCTATGAAGATCCCAACGGCAGGTCGTCCTCCTACGCGAATGAGTGCGTGGTGTCCGCTCATCTATAGTATAGGTCGTTGAGGTGCAGAAGAAGGCAATTATCGCGCAGGCGGCATGAAGGTAGACAGTCTAGGGTATCCTCGACAGGAAAGTGGTGATAGCAAGTGGCAGGGCCCTATATCCGACGCTCTCTGCGGCCTGCGGCGACGCTCAAGCCGCCCTTTCCCCCTATTACCATGTTTGGCTCGTCCCGGACTGCCGACGGCGTGCCGAGCCAATGGTCAGAGCGGGTCGGCCCGAGGGTGCCAAAGGAGTCGCCGGGAGACTCGGCGCGCCGAGGCCGATTTGTCTGGTGCAAGACGAGTGGCAAGTATCTTCAAGTATACCTCACGGTGCTACTTGACCATCATGTTGCGCGCACTCCTCGCCTCTAGCCGGCCACTCTTGTCACGCTTCAGGCCAGCATCTCTGCCCCACTCACACCTCCATCACCATCCACACCATGCGCTGTCGGCACAACCCGCCGCGAACGTCGTTCTGGCGAGGGGAATGAAGGTTCGGGCTTCGGTCAAGGTCATGTGCGACGGTTGTAGTGTGGTGAAGAGGAAGGGGAGGATATACATTGTATGCTCCAAGAACCCAAAACACAAGCAGGTGCGTTCATCCAGTCGTCCATATGCGCGAGGAGACTGACACGCCATACAGCGTCAAGGCTAGAGCTCCCTCTGGACTCCTACCACACAGTCTCCCCACGCCTTTCTACACAACCAGTATCTGCATAATTCTGCCTCGAGCATAGAAGAAGACGTCTGCTCGTGATGCTACCGTACCCACATCTGGAACTCGTACTGTACCCCGTTTTCCTCCTGCGTCCCGCTAGCAACCTCGAACCCCGCCCACTCCTGTAACTCCTCCGGTGAAGCCTGCCGCCAGGGGCGGGTACCTTCTGTCGTATCTGCGAGGAAGTCTGGCATGAAAACGTCGCAGCTCTCGAAGGTCGGTGAGAGTATACGCGTAAGGAGAACGCGGTCGACGTAGGAGGTTGACGTGGGCGGAAGTGCCAGTGTGTCGCGATAGAGGGATGCGCCCCCAATGACGAAGGAACGATGGATTGCAACTTCCAACAATTGCGATTGTGATAAGCTGTCCAATGCCGAGTCCAGGTTCGGGTGGAGGTATACTGGCACGCCCGGTGCGACCGCGTCGGTGGGCATCCTGTCGCGTATCTGAGCATTTTCGTTGTGACCCCGCGACAGCTACTCACAGCTGATACTGCTTTTTGGTGCTGATCACGATGTTCAGCCGCTCAGCCAGCGGTCTGAATCTTGGTGGAATACTCTCCCATGTATTCCTCCCCATGACCACTGCGTTCATCGATCCTTCGGGGGCGGCTGTAGTGACGCGTTTGAAGTACGCCATCTCCTTCGCGAGTCTCCAGGGTAGCTGCCCATTCTGCCCAATGCCGTTGGTGCGTGTCGCAGCGACGATGAGAGTCAGGCACGTCATGGCGCGTAAACAAGAGTCGTAGAACCACAGCCAGAGCCTATATTGGGCAAGTAGGTATTCGTATGCGATTGCAAGCGCCGATCGCCGGAGTCCGTGTTATTGAACAGTCTAAATGGAAGGATTGCAGGAATATGAGAAACCCAGTCGCTGAGTCCGCAAGAAGCACCACTAATATCCCCCTTGTCGGAAAGTACGTTCAGTAAGAGGGAGTTCTACCCGTCATGGTATAGCTGTTTGTCTGCCTAGTAGCAAGCAAGAGCCGGCCGGGATGCATGAAGTTGAGGATGTAAAACCCGAGGGTCACCATCGCTCCGTCGAAGACATCTGCAGACCTCGTGTCAGCCAGCATCAAGAGGTGTTGAGCACAAGGAGAACTCACTGAAAAGCACCTCGTTGTGCGCGATGGAGCCACTGAAGCCGTCGGCGAACTCGATGACACGGTATACGCATCTGTATCAGGCAGATGAGCTGGGCACGCAGGACGTCGGATATCGGTACACACCGAATGTAGATGACCATAGTACTTAAGCAGATACCGGCAATGAGCAGCTTCATGTGACGATCGAATATGCCCTGCTCAGCGTTTTCGTCGAATGCGACCTTGCGAAAGGGTCGGTCGTTGTAGCGCCGCCAGGCGTACTCCGCCATGAAGCAGCAGAAGATCGACATAGAGACTACACAGATCCCCGGTGTGAGAGATGATAGCACATGAGAGGGAAGACAGACTCACTGATCTGAACGATGAGACCACCGAGCGTGATGTTGCTCCCCTACGGTACATGAGCAAATGCCTAAATAGCGGGGTATTCTCCGGTACTTACCAAGCGAACCTGATCTGGATCTTCAGTGGAAGAAGCTGCGAGACCGCCACCGCTACCTTGTACCAAGAGGGAGATGATATCCTGTGCCAGGAATCAGCACATGCCTGCTACCAGGGCATTTGGTATGCGGGAGCTCACGGCTGTCAAGAAGATCTTCGAGTCTGGAGTAGTACCCGTGAGTGAGAGGCACAACAAGCGAGGACGTACGACTCACACATCGAAGGACTCAGACGGCTGTATTGTGCCCCGAGCCGCTCCGATACCCGTCCGAAGCCAATGAAGAGTGCGGCCACGAAGGGCGTGGGTGCCAGCACGAGGACGCTGGTCCTATATCGGCCGTCAGCGGAGCTCTAGCGATAACGCGACTCAACACGCACTGGATGATGAATGGCATGCGCGCAAAGGGCTCGTAGCTGCCCTTCACTCGCGCCCCCCACCCTACGACCTCCCCTACACCAGCTATCACCACTGTCGGGATCAACCACCATGCGCGGTAACGTACAGCTTGGTACGAGTGGAGGACTACCCAACATGTCAGTTCACAGCGGCCTGACGCAACTGCATGGAGACGCACGGGTGGTGATGCTGAAGAGAATGACGAAAATATAGCAGGCGCTTCTTGTAGGAGTATAGCCGTACAACGGCTTGTTCGGGTCAAAACCGAAAACACTATCTAGATGTGCGTGAACGTCAATGTGAGGCGATTCCAAGTGCTTGGCTGACATACCATTGTCAGAGCTCGAACTCATTGTCTCTGTTGTACGAATAGAAGCTCTGGGCAGGAAGGTTATGACGGGAGGGTCTCGATAGGGCAGCAGTGTAGAGGGATGGCACGAAGAGGCCATGGGCATCTGCCGGGTTTTATGCGACTGGGCTGACGCTGTGATATTTGCATCCTCGTTCTGTGCAGCTCGCGGGCTACACGCCGGACAGTAGATCAAGGACCGAGCACCGAAGGCGTTGAAGCGCAGTTTACCAGGGGTGTAATCCCGGGGCTGAGTCGAGGGCGGACAAACAGCACAGCCGCGAGATGAGTGGAGTACATAGCGCAGCTCGACAGAGCGGAAAATCGAAGGTGATCGACAGCTGCGCAGTCAGGTCTGTCTCTGTCGGTATTTGTTAGCCATCGCATGTGTGTCGTAGGCATCAAAAGAGAGACTACTAGTAGTATATCGTGTTCGGTGTGCTGGTTGACAGCACAGCTGGCACTGTGCGCTGGTAGAGTCGTGCTCCTATATTGCCTTAGACAGTGGTATAGTGTTAGCCGCAGCGACGGATACAAAAATGAAGTTTGCCAGTAGTTGGCACTGCAGTTTCGATCGCAGCTGCAGTCGGCACAGCTGAGAACGGCAAATGTCAAGCGTAAGCCTGATTAGCCGCCACAACTTTCGGGAGGCGCTCCGAATCTTGTGCGGAGCGCCCTCCGAGCACTGTTCCGCAGTTTCAAGGCCCAAGTCGACGAGGGCAGCGGGCAAAGATACTGTAGCGACTACGTACAGTACACACAATGTGACACATGTATAAGTGACAATCGAGACTCCTCCCAGATCGTTGCAGCTGTAACAGCTGAGACTCTGAAGGCGAGCTCTCGCTCATTGGCACTGATAGAGGGGTTCCTGTTGGTGTACGTGCGCACGGTGAATCATAGGTCTCCTTGGTAGAAGCCCGTGATGCGCGACAGGTGAACCCGAAGAGGAATTCATGAATGAGCAGCAACCCTTTCCCCGCCCTTTTCTTTCTACTCGCCAAGCGTATTGCACTCGCGTCGCGGCAGCGGTCATTTGAAAGAAAGAGTCACATTGACAGAGTGCAATGTTTATGCAGGGGTCGTTCTTGTTCCGCTGAAGGGCGCTGAAACGTCGACGTCGTCTTGAGGAGATTGATATCAAATTTGGTATAGAACGGAGAGCGGGATGCATATGGAAGGCGTTAAAAATTTCATTGTGACTAGCTCGTAGCTATCACCTACGTGATGAAAAGACAGGTACGTGAGTAGCGGGATCCGACGTTACTAGGCTGAGTATGTCGTGGCAACTTGACAGCCCAGCCATACTGCCATTGATGCGATCTTGTGACACTTGCCTGCCATGACAGTTTCGATTCGTAATTAATACCAAGTTATTTTTTTGGTTGTTGCGTCATTATAGCGCAAAGGGAGTTGACATTGCAATGGTCAACCACGTGGATGGACGAGCGCAGAGACTCGCACCTGTATGGTAATGTAGACGCCGGATACACCAGAGCGCTGGCAACCACGGTAGTGCATCCCCGCCCGATGGACTCCACCGGGCCCGTCCGCTCCCATCCGCTGGGATGCCACTGTGGGGCATATGCTCAGCTCGGGGTACTGGAAACCTTTGTGTCCAGGCAAGGGCATACTCCTCCTGAACCAGTGTATGAAACGACTGTTTGGAGATTCCGAGGTAAGTGAGTCGTTTTTGTTCGGGCGCTAAATGAGCCCCATACGGGCGGGGATGTCACAGCATTGGGAACGGGGGTGTCCCATCGGGCGGGGATGGACTGACTAATTTCCCAGCTCCGGAGATATCCATGTCTTCTCACCGTCGCAGCCGGAGACTCGGAATATGACAGTGCTCTATATAACTTCGACAACTTGAACTTGAGTTGGCACTCGTCCCGCACTCGTCGTCCGAGTCTCCTCCATCTCTCCGATCAACGATCACCTACAGGAGCACCCAAAGGAGCACTAGCACCAAAATGTCAAAAGCTATCATCTCCGAGATACTCAAGATCACCGTCGACCGCTCTTTCAAACTCTCCAGCCCAGAGTTCGCCGCCTTACGCGCCATCGCAGTCCAAGCCGGCGTAAAGGAGCAATACTATGGCATTGCCACCGGCGAACCCGACCATCTCTCCTGGGTCATCCAATGGCCGGCCGACTCCTCCACTCACCCGTCTCAACTCTCCAACTTCCGCGAGGGCGTCGCAAAGTTGGACGTGCACAACAAGCCGACGAATTGGTTTATTCGATTCGAGGATGCCAAGCAGCCCAGGCCGGCTTTGACCAGTCCCTTGTGTCAGTTGTGCACCGTGTTCGTCAAGCCTACGAGCGATATCCAGGCGCTCATGCCCAGTCTGAACAAGACCTTCACGGATTGCTATGATGATCCGTACAAGGGATTCACTGGTGGCGCATGGGGTCTGGCAGAAAACGAAACCAGGTTGGCTTGGTATTATCTTGGATGGAAGTCTCGTAAGGTAAGCCCTAGTCTTTTATTCGTTGCTTTTCGCACCGTTGGTTAACTTTTCATTCACCTCAGGCGCACGACCTCTACGCAGCCACGCCGCTCTTTGACATCGAGATCGACAAGCTCACCCCTCATATGCAAGGCGGCTGGGCACACTACATCGAATTCACCCAAGAGATGAGTTGAGTCACCTCTTCTCGATCGTGAACGAAGAGAAAAAAGACATGTTCATGTTGCTTATGTGACCATCTTTCCAGACGTTGTATGACATAGTCTTGCCGAAGCCGGATCCGATCCATTGCCTCCGATTCCAGTTCGTTCCCTTTGCCACGGTGGCTGTCTCGTTCTGCTCTCTTTGGCTCCAGCCTCCTGCTCCGAACGTTCGCGAGACCGGCAAGGGCTTGACCCGATAAAATCGAGGGGCACTTTGACACTCCCTTCTTCGACGATGATGTCACGTTGTACTCGTCGCACTTTTGATTGATTCCACCTCTTTCGCATGCTTTGTATTACTATGTATCTCGTCTCACCGTGACCGATGCCAATGTATCGCTGTTTCGGACCGCGTTGCCTATCCTCACCCAAAGGGAGCGCCCGTCTGCTGCCTTCTGCGTGACTCGTGGGTGCCCCATAGGTGAAGCAGCGGAAGGGTCACCTCGACTACTTTCTTGACTGCCATCTCAGGCCATACGCGGCTCGCTTTAACTACTACGCGGTGGACCAATGCCCGATAGATCACGCCAAACAAGGCTCATACTACGAGGGCGACCCTTCACCACTCTGAATTAAACAATGTCAGTGTCACTACTGCAGCCCGCATAGTCCCGGCGGCGATCGGGGCCATATAAAGCAGTGCACCTCCAGGTTACATTGCATGTTGCACGGTAAGAAGCGTCCATCACATGTCAGTTCGACTCGCGCGATTCTCGTGCCCCGAACTCCCCGGCCACTTCTGGAGTCCGAGAAGATACGAGCCAGTGAGCCAACCTAAGTCAACGCCTGGCGTTTCCGAGAAGGCAAGCAGTGCACAAGTTCGGATACGGCCTTCGTGGCCAAGGCTGTCACCGTTCGCCTCGAAGTCGAGATACAGGACTGTCGATCAGCGTTTGATACATAATCTACTCTGGGGGTGGAGCATTTGTGTGGAGAGTGTCCATCTATGGGTCGTAGATATCGTGAGGTGTATGCAGAGAAGTAACATTGAAAGAGATTGTCCATGATCAGGAAAGGAAAAAAAAAAGTCCGCCACCGAATGAAATACAAGAGAACGAGAAATTAAGCACTGTTAAGAAGGGTTGCCCTCGAGTCGCCGCCAATTACTTTGCCTTCGGACATCGGGTACGTTTGTGCGGTGGAGCTCCTGTGGCCTAGGAGCCATCCTGGATGGAGCAGGTTGAGCGTGTACATAGCAAGCACGATCATTGCGCCGTCAAAGATATCTAAGCAATGCGGTGAGTCACCACGAAGACTCAGCGGAAGAGGGGACTGACTGAAGTAGATCTGCGTTTGCGTAATTTTTCCGTCGAAGCCATCAATGAGCTCGATAGTCCGATACACAGACCTTGGACGGGCGTCAGCGCATATTGCGGACTGTGTATACTGAGACTACGCACCGAATGAAGAGGAACAAGGTGTTCAACCAGATACCGAGGATCATGAGCTGCATGCGCATGTTAAGCTCACCGCGACCAGGAGGGGTCAGCGTCTCGACACTAGCGTCCACCGCTACGTTCTTCAGCTGGCGTACAGGGCGGTCGGTCATATACCGGATGAAGTACTCGACCATGAGTGCGACGAAGACAGTGATGGAAACTGAGACGGGCATTAGTCAGTCGCCTTGCGAACTTGCGAGCTCAAAATACATACCCATTTGGAAGACAATGCCGCCAAGCATGATGTTGCCGCCCTGTGCAAGACAGAGTGTAAGAATGGATTGGAAGGTCATTCATCATCGTGAGTGCTTGACATACCAGGTCTACTTGCTCCCTGTCACCGCTATCGGCGGAGCCCGCGAGGCCACCGCCAACACCTTGCGTAATCAACGAGATGACATCCTAGAGCACCCTCGTCAAGACAACATCCCATCATTGCTTGCATGAGCAACTTACGCATGTGAGGAATATACGAGTATCTGCAAGCCAACTCCATTAAGCGAAGGTCGCGTGCAGAGTCAGAAGAGCAGACTCACACCACTGAGGGCGCAATCGGCTGTACTGCTCCCCGAGGCGCACCAAGACCTTCTCAAAGCAAATGAAGAGAGCGCCGACGAGGGGGGATGGTGCCATGATTGTCACCGAGATCCTGTGCGTCTGTTACTTCTGCAACGTGGAATTGCGGCCTCAGAGATTGAAACTTACTGCATGATGAATGGGTCATGGTTGGCAGGATTGATACTAGACCACAGCCGAGCGGACCACCCAATGACTTCCATGATCCCCGCAAGAGAGGCAGTCGGTAGTAGCCATCTCATGCGGAAGTAGAAGCTTTGGACCGTATGAGCGACTAGGGGTCCATTATGAGTAGAGTACGCGGGCAACATAGCAAAGTTCACGCACAGGTAGACACGCCAAACAGCGCAATGAACGTGATACAAACCCAAAGGGTTGGAACGTATCCATACGGGTTGTTCTCGGCGGGGTCGAGTTCGAACGCAGGGTCTGGAGGGACACGTACATGAGCGAAAACGTGGGCCACTTGGATGCAGAGCGCGTACCGGTGACATTGACAGAAGCCATCGTGCAAAGCTCTTGAGAATGTGAGAAGAAGAGGAAGCGACGGTAGAAGGAAGGAGATTAAACTGGGTCGTAGAACTGAGGGTATCCGACCACTCCAAATCTTGTTATATACTCATCCTGAGTGCACGACCCTTTCTGCAGGCAGGTACCACTGATGCTGCGGTCCGGGTACCGAGATCGACTACTCGCTGGGTTTCGTCATCGTGAAACTTTCGCCGTCGAGGTGGGTTTCCGGAAAAGGGATCATGAACTGCGGCGCGCCCTTACAAGCATAGGGCCCGCAGGGTCAAGGCAAACCTCGGATGTTGTTGATGGTGGCATCTGGCAAGGATGAGCGATCATAAATCCGACCGGTTGCATTCGAGTGTGCGCAGACCGACTGGGACCCCGCGCAGCTCGGAGAGAGACTGGGCGCCTGTGCCGGGTACAATCCTCTGCACAGCATGGCGGTGAACATTCAAATACTTATCCACTGCGCACCTGCGAGCCGCCGTCAGCGGAGACGGATGCAAAGCAGAGAGAGCGCGTACCGAGGTCAACATGGCAACAAAAGATCGAGAGGACACAGCACAAGCCCAACCCTACCGGTGACGCGGCATTTCGGCGAGATTCATAACAACATTTTCAGTACAATCGAAAGCCCACGAAGCGTGATACAGCAATTTGATACAACAGCACGAATATTCCCGATTTCCGTTATGACCGACGCACCCCTAAGTCACGGTGCCGGCATTGATCACACCGCCCACTTCTTCCACTCGCTACCTTCGGGTGGCTTGACTTCAACCGGCGCCTTCCTGACCTCATCCCAGTTGGTGCTCAGCGTAGTTCCGCCGCTCTCCTGGTAGCTCTTGAGCATCGCGCGGCGAGTGTCGTCGTCAGCGTCCGCGTACAACTTCTGGAAGAATTCGTTCACGGCAGCGTCTCCGCCAGCGTTCGGGTCCTGGTCAGACGTAACACCCTTCTCCGAGTTGAGGATCTCGGAGGTGATGCCATCCCAGTTCTTGCGAGGCTTACGAGGTGCAGACGATGTTGGAGCGGCGCTTGTAGGGAAGGTAGAAAGGGCTGCAAAACGATGGTCAACTTTGTGCAACTGGTCCGTAGGTATGAGGAGACGCACGATCGGGGCTATCACCGACAAGGGCACCCCATCTTCCGAGGGCGGCCTTAGTGAAGCGCACTTCAACCTTGACCTTGCCTACAGAGTATTCACTCTTTGAGGGGTCTATCTGACCCTTCAGGGGCTCCAGAACAAGACTCTTGTCCCCATGCGAGTAGGAGAACTGGTACGCCACAGTTGTCAATTGCGAGACACGAATCGCGAGGGATTGGATCAACACACCTTCCTAGGCTCAAATGAGACCTTGACCTGCTCCGGATCTGCTCCCTTGTCGAAGATCGAGAGGGTGAGCTTCTCGTCGGTCTCGTAGAACTCGTGTCTAGATGATGCGCGGCCGGGCGAAGTCTCTTAGCATGGTCTAGACTTCGTCTTTGAGATCCTAGGACATACCGAGGGGTCGTCATATTGCTATTTGCGCTCTATGTTTTGTCAGGCAGTCTGGGCAGCGCAGTGGCGTGCAGCAGAGGCGGAGAGGGATGGCGGAGGAGACAAGGCAGAGAGACAAGGACATGAAGTGCTGGAGTAGCAGTTATGGATGGACGAAGAAGGCAAGAGGGCGAATATTCTAGAAGCACGTGACTGGCGCGACGCGTCGCGGACCGTCGAGTCGCGAGGGGAAACAGCGGAGATGGGATCGGGCGCAATACACGTCCACGACGTCATGCACGGTGGCGGGCAAACAGCGACACTCATCGGGCTCAGTCCAGACATGGCCCGTTCAGGACTCCACCCGCCGCGCCAGCTTCTCTTCTGCCCTCTCTGCCTCTCCTCCACCACCCACCACGCCCACCTCCTCAGACATGGCTAATCTGCCCAAGGCTGCACTCTACTACAGCCCCCAGTCGATCTGGGCCTCGATTCGTGAGTACCGCCGCCCTTGTTGCGCGCGACGCACGATTGATAACCCGCCCGTTAGCACTCCTCACGCTGTAAGTGATCGGATCGGTACCACAGCAATCAGTCCTCATGTAGCGCTACCCGCATGCAGCGAGGAAAAGGGATATGGTGGCGATGAGGTAGACCTGAAGAAGGTCGACCTTGGTGAGCATGTCATCTCAACGCGAAATCCTCTCGATATTGACGATGTGCGCGTCCAACAGCAAAGGGGGAGAACTTTGCCCCCTCATACCTGCGCCTCAACCCCAGTGGTGCGTCTATCCAACAGTGTCTTTCACCGACTTTCATCCATAACATCGGCATTCCTTCCAGGTACTGTGCCCACTCTCGTTGTGCCTCTGGAGAAGACATTGGCTCCCGAGATCGAGAGTCGTTACAAGGCTATCCAGGACACCAAGGTACCAGTAAAGCGACTTGGCATCCGGTACGTGAACTCATACACAGGACAGTCAATTGTAGAGTTCCTCGACAAGTCGCGTTCGGTGCAATCACGTACCCACACCACGTCTACTGCGCCCTCGCCTTCGCTCGCGCCTGCCACTATCGCATTCAGTACCGTTTCCAACCTCGTGATCGATGTGCTCCATAGCCAGGCGGCTGATCCAAATGCGCTCTTCTACATGAACGCGCGCTCTGAAGAGGAGCTGCGGACCCTGGCAAAGAATCTCCTCCCGTTCCTGACGGGTAGACGCGATGCTCTTGCAAAGCTCCTCGCCGACAGTGACGCTGGACTAGTCCAGGTCTCCGATAAGACCAAGGCATTCTGGCAAGTGAAGAAGCTTGCTGCGGACAAGTTTCTCCAAGTCTTCGGGGACGCGGAGAAAAGCGAAGCAGATCTGTCGGAGGAAGCCCGCCTGAGTCGTACAGAGTATCTCAAGTCGGCTACTGCTGCTTGGACCGGGCTGCAGGACGTCCTGACCACGCTCAACAAGGAGATTATTGGACCGTATGTTCTCGGTAGGCTAGCTATCGCAACATTCCTGAATGCACTGAGTTGACAGTCACTGCTCTATGTCTGTAGGCGATCAACTGTCCATTGCGGACTTACATTTGGCAGCATGGATCGCGCGTATAGCCTTTCTTTCGGGAGCTACGCAGCACGATGATGGCAACACTATCACCGCAAAGATTGAGGCCCATGTTGGGGGCGGATTCACTCTATCGAAAGAGTTCTCTGTGGCTGAGGCACGCCGTCGTGCTGGTATACCAGCAAATGGCGCCGAGTCTACCGAACGTCAGAGCAAGATTGCGGCATTCTGGGACACCGTGAAGGAGCGGCCGAGCTGGAAGAAAGTCTATGGGGAGGGGTTGCACTAGCTGGGTCAGGCAGGCGCAGTGCTTAGGTAGGAATGCGTAGTCGAGAAGGCTGTTGGAACGGGCTATGTATGCCGGCCGCGATAGTGATAGGGGAATGTAATTGGTACTCAGCCCTATAACGAAGTAGTAACGTTGCCATTGAAATCGAACAGTCCAACTCTTGGTTCGTCAACCAAACATAGGTCTGGGTTGTGGCAGATCACATTTTACAGGCGGTGTTGTGCGCGTCCAGTGAATTGAGACCGGCGCATCGGTTTGGACTGCGCAGGGGTACTACCGCTCACACAGGCGCAGCAAGGACGTACTTACGGTTTAAGGACAATGACACCCCCGCTGTAGTCGACCGCGACCATGGAGGCAAAGACTCGCCGAATTGACGATGTTGGCAATAGTAATTTGGGACGAACCGGGATGATCTGGGAATGATGAAGACGGCAATTGGGCGGCCAGTTGCTGATGGCAATGGGGATGCTATAGACGCCCAATAAGCGGACGAACGGGTGGAGAAAGAGGCGCCTGTGCATGGTCTCTTGCTCTCTCGTCTCTCTCTCTTTCCGGTACCATCCCGCCCCGCTAATCCCTAATACCTCTCGCCTTCTTCCCCGCATATTAATCTTCGCTGCCTCCTCCCCCTGTCTACCACCCTCTGCCACCTCCATATACCTTGGCCGCGGAGTGACAGCCAAGCTGGTTTTTGGCATCCCCCTGCATCCCAAAAACCTGCCAACTGGCCATGTCATTTGTTCGCGACTTCTTCGCTCCCACAACACGAGACAATGTCCCACTGACCCGTGTAACGAACGCTGAAGACCAGAGCGCCGAAGACCAAGAGGGCGACTCCGCCGCCGGTCCCTCCACCGCTCCCCAGAATGTCCGTCAGGCGCAATCCCATCCTGAGCCCCCAGTTCCCCCATACGACGAAGACGAGGAGGATTTCAATGCACGCGCTGCACCCCGCAGATCTTCAGACCGCTCACGTCTCTACCCTCCGAACGCCGGCCAGGAAACCCAATCTGTGTGTTCGACCGCGACGAACACGCCTGTGCCATCGCGCTCCTCCTCTCCTCTTCCTTTCTACTACTCTGGCACATCCTCATGCAGCTCAGACAGCGACAGCGAGTCTGAGTCTCCATTCCTCGGTCGCCCACGGCGACGACAGCCGGTCTGGCGGGAAGGCGAGCGCCCGCGATGGTGGGCGTTTCCTTTTGGCTCGGCATCGAGGTCAAGCTCAACGCCGGCTGGAGGGACAACCGAACCATGGCGACGGAGACGGCGGTGGAGGGACGTTATCTGGGGCTTTCGGTCGTTCAAACGCATCGCCCGGAGATTGGTTCGACATCCGTTCTTTCCGAAGACACCAGTCACCATCGTACGTCTCGTCTTGCTGTGCTTCTTCGCCCTTGCCTCCGATTGTACGGGTGCACGCCAACAATTGCGCGTCATATTCGACGTCGTCTCGATGCCCCTTGTCACTTGTACATTGTTGGTTGTTTTTCGCGCGTGTTTAGTATTGCATCCGTGCTGTGTGCGCGGCCGGAGGATCGGACAGTTGTGCGGCGTTGATTGGATTCTCTTGCGATCGCGCTCGACTATCGGACACTGACTTGGCCGTTCGTATAGCTGCTCACTCTCCTTTTCCTCACAATCTTTGGCGTGTCCCTCACGTTCCTCCTCATTTACATCCTCAACCCCGACAAGGAGCCATTACCATGGCGAGGATACTGCACGCTACCTCAACACTCGGGTGCCCCTCCTCCGCTGTCGCTGTCGACAACTGCATTCCTCAAGACCCCCATCTCTACGAACTTCACACTCCCGCCGTTCCCGCCACCTGACTTCGATTCGCTAGCACCTGCAGGTGTATTTGTTGGGGTGTTTTCGATGGACACTGCGGTGGAGCGCAGAATGTTGGTGCGTTCGACGTGGGCGAACCATGTTCGGAGCAGGGAAGGTGCGGGCGAGGGCGACGGTGGGGTCGGGACCTCGCGAACGGTTGTGCGGTTCATCCTGGGTCAGCCAAGGAAGGACTGGGAGCGACGAGTGAGGCTTGAAATGGATAGTGAGTCCGCATCCGCATTGTGCACCCGTCATAGGTGACCTGACGCCTCCACCACCAGCCTTCAAGGACATCGTCATCCTCCCTATTCAAGAGAACATGAACAACGGCAAGACGCATGCGTTCTTCTCGTGGGCCGCGAATCACTCTTGGGTCCCTCCCATCTACTTCGACAACTTCGACAAGGTGCCGAAGGACTTCACCTATCTCAATGCCACCAACCCTGCTCCCGCTCTGGCGACTCATGACCCTGTTCATGCACACCGTGACCGGCTTGACGGATCCCCTCAACCATGGGTGAGACCAGACTTCGTGGTCAAGGCCGACGACGATTCCTTCGTGATGCTTGCCGAACTTGAGGCGCGTCTGCGTGTGGAACTCCATAAGGATCCCCTCCCCCCTCCCATTCCCTCGACCATCCGCAAGCAGCTAACGCCTCGGGGAGACGACGAAGACGTTGAAGAGAGCCCCATCATCGACTACAATTCGATCGCTGCCTACTTCAGTGTCTCTCTGCCCTCATATCTCACACGGCCGACGCCCATCCTTGCGGCTGCGGCGCCCAGTACACCGGTGGAACCCTTGTCTCCGGATCCGCTGGTGTTTTGGGGGTATCTGGTGAAGAATCGTTTCATGGGTGGCGAGCTGTACGCGTTGAGCTACGCTCTGGTCAACTGGGTCGCGTCGGATCCTATGGTGAAGACCATGACGCGCGGTGCCGAGGACAAGCAGACGTCAAAGTGGATTCGCGCTCATCCACGTGCACAACAGGTACGGTGGTCGAGCGAACGGTGCTGGATCTACGATCACCCACGCGCGGGGACCGTGTACGTGTTTCGCCATTCTATCACTGCTTATCGCAGTCACACGCTGATTCGCGCTGTCTTTGACTTATCCGACAGATACTCGCACGGCTTTCTGTTCCCATCGGAAGTCAAGCGTGTGCAGGAGGGCGTCATGCGTGATCTTGAACATCTCGCGCAACAGGCCGCCAAGTCTGAGCTCTCCAGCACGGCGTACTCTTCCCTTCTGGGACAGTACATCTCGCCCCCGGAGAAATGGACGCATTCGACGGTTTCGAAGTTCGGGACTCGCTATTCTCCTCCGGTATCGGAAGCATTGTTGGATTACAGCGTTGAGGCGCTAGTGGAAGGCAGTGACATGTCCATGGTGCATGATGGTGCGCGGCGTCGCTTGTTTCTTTACCGATCACCGTTTACTGACCTCTGTCTCGGCTGCCTACAATTTGCGACTTGATCGGTCTTGTTCATCCTGCAGATGGTTCGCAGACCCCAGATCTGGCGTGGAAGTACCGTGAGGGCCGGCGGAGGCGCTATGAAGACGGCCGTGTTGGCGGCACGGTCGTCGTTCATTTCATCAAGAAGAACATGTGGTTCCTCGAGACGGCTGCCGCGCTACTGCAGGGGGATGACATGACCCCGCTGGAGCGCGCGCTGGACGAGTCTCATGACCAAGAACAGGAGGAAGAACAACCGGACCCCAGCGAGAGCGCAGGAGGCGATGAAGACGCTGACGTCTCTCAACCACCGGTGGATGCGGACCCAACATCACCCGCCGCCACGGACACCGGCTCGGAGTCGACGTCGACGATATCAGATTCAGCATCGACGGAGACACTCACGAACACGCGGACAATGATTCGTAGAGCACGCAAACACTAGGGTCAATAGCTGATTCCATGCTCCCATTCGGGGGCGGATAGACTCACTTTCACTTCTCTTCAACGCACCCAGTCATTACCATCCTTCGCCGTACACATTCTAGCTTCTGCACTGTGCTATTCGCCCGGCTTCGGCGTTCTTCATGCTATTGCGCCCTGCCTACCGCGATGTATCATTCCAGTTAATCATCTTAGTACCACTATACAACTAACTGCTCGTTGATGTAAATTATCCACCGTACATACAGCTCGCTCGGAGTCCGTTCATTAAGCGAAAATGGAAAAGCAGTCATAAACATCTAAATTCTCCATAGGGATCGTCCATCCGTTTCTGTCTGCCAAGCACATTCAGGTCCGTTGGTATCTCAGTTTTCCTCTTGGCTCAAATATAATAACGTACTTACGCCCACACGGACTGGTTCGGTGTCAGAGAAGGTGGCGAGGCGCGTGCTGTGTTCGTCGCGATCCCGAAGAACGCCGGACGTTCACGTCTACGTTCACACAAGAGCGTTGTGCGGGCAACACAAGCCCCCGCCCCCTGTCATGACAGTCAATTTTCAGGACCTGCCGCCACTAGATGTCCAGTCCCCAGCGGCGTGTCGGACTTACGGTGCTAGCGGATCGCCTACTACTTTATCCCAGGTTTCCAACGCGCTAACCACTCCTTGTCGGTTTCACCCACGCGCTGTGCATCGCGTCTTTTGGTGTCTGCCTAAAGCGCACATCACCGCTTGCGGACGCGGGGACGGCCGTGTTCTCAGGCATAGTCATCCCCGGCGCAGGCCGCCACAATGCACATGGTGAGCCTCCGCACCCAGGCGGTCACCGCCCCGCCGCCCGTAGCGCTTATAGAGCCAGAGGAAGGGGTAGATGAGGAGGATCCAGAGGAGGACTTTCATAGCGGTGTGCAAGAGCATGCGGGACAGCCAGCTGTCTGACCGGACGCGGATCTTGTTGTGGATGATCTCGAATTTCACATCGATGGGTGGTGCTATAGACGCATAGGCGGAGGTCTTCGATGTCCCAGCCGTACCCGTTTGAATATCTGCCCACGATACGCTGATCTGTGCGGCGAGTTCAATGCGGAAGTCAAAGTCTGCACGTAGTAGCGTCAGGGACTGGAAATGAGAGAGTAGATATTTTCCGGTCACGACGCACCGACGATAGTTTCCGTCTGCGTAGACGACCTTCGTAACTTGCTCTTCATTGTTGATTCTCCTCGTTTCCATCACATGAGTTCCCTTCGCTTGAAGGTGATAGCGAGGAGGGATCCTTGCGTGAAACATCAGGAAGTCTTGTCATTGGGCCGCTGACGTTTATCAGGTGAGTGCACACCGACGCGATACGATGTTGCAATCAACAGACTTACGGTCCCTGTTCAGATCCGACTCCCCGTCCAGAGAGATATCACACTCCGGGTCCTTCGGCCTGAGGATTCCCTTCGAACTGTGGTGCACCAAGTTGCGGCTTCGGAGCGGCTTCATCGACGTTGGCGTCTTCGTAGCTGACTTGCTCCATGATATATCCGCTGTCAGCTAACTGAGCCATTTCATGCGTCGTCACGATGGAGAAGTTCCTCTGCTAGTCACCGGTGCTCGGTCTATTTCTACACGCGGGTCGAATGGATGCGGTCCACGCTTCACGATCGGGCTTGACTCCTTCCGCTCAATCGAAAGCGGATTGTGTTAAGCTGCCAAGCAGCCGTCTTGTAGAGGCAAATTCGAGAGTTTGCATGAGGGCTGTGCATCGAGTACGAGCCTAGAGTGGAGTACAGTACATGTGCGTCTGCATCGGAACCAGTTAGAACGAAGGATAAGTCCGGTATGCAGCGATTTTCCTCCCCAGACACCGCATGTCTATGCAGACCTTGAAATACCTTTCCGAAAGGGACGCTGCTGTTAGGGATCGTAACCGCAAATATGTGGCCTTCTGACGCCCTCGGGCTGGACCAGGAGCTCCTGAGGTCGTGCGGTCACCAGACCAGCACCAGCCCGGCGCCATTTACATGTTCGACCCGCACCCAGAGAATTCATGCCGGCGTGTGATACGCACCCCGCAGTGCAAATTCGATGTTGTGCGTGGTTGAACGTTGGACGTCCGATGCCATGACGTGGTGGCACTGCTCTGAGACGAGTATCCTCTTCAGGAGCCGTAGGGCGAGGAGCCGAGCCACGTGGGCGCGAAACTCCCGAGACCGCGTCGCGTCGCACACCGTCATCGGCCACTGCCACTGGTCCTGCGTTGGCTTGTCCTTGCTCGCCCGCTCTGTTTTCCGCTGGTGATGCTCTCCTGACTGGTTCGGACGATTGGTGGTGAACGAACCTACCGGCGACGCAGAGGATGGCTGTCAAGGATTTGGTCGGACTGTACGAGTCGCGCACCGGGGTCACAGGGATCTCCCAATCGTCCTCGTCTCGTTCTCAAGAGCGCAAGACACCCCAGGTCGATCCCGGTTCTGCACCACATGTGTCCATGTCCGCGCAGGATGGTCTTAGTGCTCCCTCTCCAACACCAGCGCGCTTCGTCGCCCATCCTCTCCTGCGGCGGAGGGAACCCAGTTCGGCGGACCAGGAAGATGACCCCATCCTCCCCGATCCTTCTGTCTCCAGTGGTTCCTCTGCCACATATGTTCCGCTATCGAGTCGTGACGAAGAGGCCCCGAGGCAGGTCGCGGACGCAGATGTCACGGACGAACTGCTGTCGGTTTCAGGGCGGCACCAGAGTGCCTTCTCCCGAGGAGGCTCGCGACCACAGAACACGGGTTGGGTCGATCGTGCCGCTGAGGATGACGAGGACTCCGCGATTGAGCTCAAAGCCCTGCTCCCTGGTACCTTAGGTTCGTCGCGCTCGACTTCACTTCCCGGATCCACAAAGCGGCGGCGGGACTCCTTGTATGAGGAGGACACAGCGTCTCTCGCCTCCACGTCCACCGTCTATAAGCATCCACCCCTCTCCTCTTCCACTGTCACGCTGGTGCAGCCATCCCGGGTGCTAGGCCCGCACACGCCAATCCCTCTCTCGAAGATTCTGGCTCGCGATGCAGCTCCAGTGTCTCTTCCCAAGTTAGACGAGTACATTTCGTCCCTAGAGATGCCCACTTTTCCGATCATTGAGACGGCTGTCAAAGGGAAAGGCAAGAGAAAGAAGAAGGGGAAGCACAAGGCTTGTGACGACCCGGTGTTCCCACCACTAGAGCGGCTGGAGGGAACCACGATTCACGACCTCGAGAACAATGCCAAGGTGGCCCCTGCATGGAGGAACCGAAACACCATTTTCTCGAGTCTATCGAACATCGCCCTTGGTATCACGGTATGCTCACATCCTGCTGTGCTTTTAGTCTCACAAGTATTCTTACGCCCTCGTCTCGTGTAGGGCTCGAGCGCCATCGCTCCATTCTACAGCATCCAAGGCTTAGTGGATACACTTCAGATATTTGCGATGCTTCTGAGCACCTTTTGTGAGCACCTCGGTTTTCATGGGCAACCGTCACTAGCTCATATGATACGACCATCTAGTGTCTCACGGTGCGCGGCCCGAAGAGCATGCGCGAGTTTTTTTCCTCAAGACAGTGTGAGTATATACGGTCTCAGGACGTACGCTTGGAGACTTACGCATTGCATTGAATAGTCCCAATGTCCTCGCCCTGAACTTCGCCTCATCCCTCATCCAATCGCTCATACTGTTGGTCATTTTCATGACCATCGCGGGCATCCTTTTGTATTGGTTCATGAAAATGACGTCCGCCTGCTGTTCTGCGGTCGTACCAGAAGGATTACAGTCTACCACGTATCTCAAGAACACCTGGAGCGTTGTGCTGTGCAGTTTCGTCCTCACTGTGATCTATCTACCGCTCAGCACCATGGCCGTTCACGTTCTCATCTGGTCAGACGATCTTTGGGCAGTGGAAAATCCGTATCTACTAACCACGGACAACCCACCCGTGATTCAACCTCTCGGCCCTCCGGAGGAGTTCCGCGACCCACTGGACTTGTGTTACACGACAACAATGCTGCGTAACGAAGTCAATTATGCGCCTGCGGTTGTAGTGATTGCTTTACTATGCTTCCTTGGGGTAGGTTCTACGTCTCTCACGAGGTTCACGCTTCTTGACCACCTCACGTTGCCACAGCTGACGATCTGGTATCCGATACATCTCTATCAAACCATCCGCCGTGTCACGCCGAAGGTCGATCGCTACACCGAACTGGGCGCACCACGGAGTTCGACGGATATGGATCATGAATACCAGCGACTGCTCGCTCGAGATCAAAACCCTTTATCTTTCTTGTATGGCGGTGAGTCTTCTGCGTGGACCATTGCCACTGTCTCCCTTTGCGCCCTTGCTCATCCGTGTGCAGGCTTCCGCAGGGGGTGGGCTACATATGAGTCGATCTACCTCTTCGCCAAACTCACAACGTTGCTCCTTACGGCGGTCATCGATCCTAATAACTGCCTCTTCCGGACCGCTCCTAGGGAGAAAGTGGAGGTCGCTCGCCAAATCATGCTCCTTGTCGCCATGCTGGTCTTCTTTGCTTTGCAATGCATCTTCGCGCCTTTCATGGACCCTGTCAATAATGCCAGCGAATGGTTTTCTCGGCTCAACTACGTCTTGACTTCCGCTGCTTCTCTTGCTGTCGCACTCGATATACCCGGACAAGATATCTTCAATGGCCCAGTGCTCTACGTGTACGTTGATATTTTTCCACGTACAATGTTGCTTTCTGACGGCCGTGACCCCAGAATCTATATCGTAACTTATGGACTTAGTTTCTGTGAGTCTCGCGATGTTTCGCATCCGATTGCGACATGAGCTGACTTCTGGCTTCAGATTTCATGCTCATCAACATGTCCCGTATCCGCCGGCTGGTGAAGAGTAAGTTCGCCGCGGTGTGTTGCGCCCAGGTACTGATTTCTCTCCGCCAGGAACTGCCCGCCGTATTGACTTCAGTGAGTACTGCGATATCAGCACAGACACGCATGGATCTCATATCGTCTACCCCCAGGCATTGATATATTTTCACCAAGGTACGGAGATGTGTAGAGCTGCTCGCATGATTGTAGCTCATGCCGAGTAGGCTGGATCTTTCATCTCATTCGCCGCATACCAAGCGGCGGATATGGCAAGAGGCCATTACTGTCCTGTTGCTGACGGATGAGCGCTGCCGTATACCCGAGGATCAGAAGATGGAGTTCAAGCAGCCTCGCGACAACGAGTACCCACCCTACTTGTTGAACTTCAAAGGGAGTCCGGCAGAAAGGCATGTGGAGAACCTGAAGGTACCGCCCTTACTGCTTGTACGTAACTGGATGCCTTACTAACACGGCCGTAGATCTTGCGAGAGGTTGGTTCCGTTGCCTACCACAAGGGCGTCAAACTCGTGTCTGGGCCCGACTACGAGTGGTTCCGACGGTTGGAGGAGACGATAGTGAAGCACTTCGTCGGACCGGATTGCTACTGGAAGCCACACGGCGCCGCGCCGCGTAAGTGCACCAAGTTCTTCGGGCACGCATGGTGGATCCCATTCCCGCCAACATTGGTATGTGCCTCGACCAAGATCTTTTGCCAAAAATCCGTATCTAAATCACGGGCCAGGTCATGCAATATGATGACGGCCCCGAGGTCGTTCTCAAGGAGGTGAAGGACTTCGAGAGCTATGTCTACCAGAACGCGAGCGAGGACATCATGAAGAAACGTCAGATCCGCATGGCGTTGCGCTCCCTGGATGGCCAGTTCGTCAGATGGCCCTACGACCATGTTGAGGTATGTGCTGGTCGAACGCTCAGAGGAAACGAAAGTCTCACTGGGACCCTGCATGAACAGTACATCGGTGATCGCCCAGTATTCTGTTGTTGCGGGAAACGCTATGGCGCCAAGACTTCGGTACACTATCAGGCGGCCAAGTTCACGATCAAGCGCAACGGGAGCGTGCGCTGGGAAGGCCTGGAGCTGGGCAGCGGCTTCGAGGTGGAACTCACATACGCCAAGGATGTTGTCGTCAGCGGGACGGTGATTGGCCTTACGGACGACTACGAGCTGAACCAGCTGCTCGCCCATTTTCTGCATATGAACGAGCACCTCATTCCCAGCCGTCTATCGTACATCGAGGCCGTCATCCACAATTACCGCCGCCACTATGAGAAGGAATTCGAGAGAAAGAAGCACGCGCTCTCGTATCGATTCCTCACGCACGTCTACGAACAGCCTCGCGAGCCCCGTGGCGTGTCGGAGAGTGCGATCGAGATGGAGCGGGACTCGCGCGTCCGCACGCTCATGGCAGGCAGCGTCGACATCTTGGGGATCACGTACGACCGATGGTCCGCGGTGGCGAGCTCGGAGCTTGCGAGCTGGTGGTACATCTTCTGGGTCAGTCCTTCTGCCGATGATACGTTGTGTGCACTCCCGTTTACGCTATAGTAGGACGACCTGTGGCGGAGGAATTGGGATACGATCGGCGGGCTGCAGAAGTACGAGTCCGACTTCAATCCGCAACATCCGACCTCGATCGCGTACACGCCTCTCCCGAGGGCGGCGTTGGAATCCTTCCTGACGCAGCGAGGTCTACTGCACAAGAAGCCCAGATTCTTCGACTGCTTCCATACCGGATTCTTGAACAAGATGTACTTGCGCATGAACGACATCGTGTACCATGGACAGGATAGGGTAAGTCATCCTGTCCTAACCCCTGCTGGTCACGAAGGTTGCTCACGCGAAGCGTGGTATAGGCAATCATCTTCCACATCGGAGACGAAGCTTCCGAGCTCGACATGGAGGACATCGACCTTCAGACAGTCGCACGTCCGTCCACACTGGGGACGGGGGGCGGGACGGAGTACGACGACCTGTCCATACGTGCGCGGCCTATCTATCGGTGGGAGGGTATCCTGGACGATCCCCTCAGCAAGCGCAAGTCGCACCGTCGGCCGTTCCTGTCGAAGCTGGCAGTGTGGTTCGGTCTTAGCCCGGTGTGGCGCTCGGGCGAGCAGTCGCAGGGCCTGTCACTGGATGTGCGGCTGGAGAACGGGAAGTATGTGTTGCTGGAGGGCGTGGCGAACGGACATGATCATGCGCCGCGCGGGGATAAGGGGAAGGAGAAGGAGAAGGAGCTGGAGGGGGGCAAGTCGATCTAGCCTACGATCTGATGACATTTACGACTATCATGCTGCATCATCATGTATATACCAGTGCATGGGTATCGGAGACTGCCACCTGTTCGAGTTCTCGATATCAGTGTTGGTCTCAGCAGATGCTTGGGGAGAAACTGACAAATTCAATGCCTCGAATCGTTCTTGTGTAGGAGTCCCTTCATCTCCTCGACCGCGGCCCGAACATCAGGTTCGAATGCCCCGAGCCATTCTGGCGGGTCGCCCTCTGGAACCTTGCCTCCGGAGCCTTTGGGCCACTTGATGGCGACTTCCCTCTCAGCAAGCTTCATCTTGAACGACTTGCCGAGAAGGGACCTGAGCAGCGCAGCACAGCGAGTGCCTCCCGCGCTCCCGTAGGTAATGACGATAGCGGGCTTGTTCAGCCACTCCCAGTAGAGGTGGTCGATCGTGTTCTTGAGCTCACCCGGGTACGAGCTGTTGTACTCAGGCGAGAGGAAGACGAAGCCGCTGCAGGAGGAGACGAACGTCGCCCACTCCCGCACGGCGGGGTTTGGGTGCTTCGCTGGGTCGCGAATGTCGTAGGGAACGTGCGAGCCGTCGACGATGGGGCCGAGGGGTAGCGGGGATTTTGTCGGGTCCACGAAGACGACTTCGATATAGGATGAGGGTGAGGATGAGGATGAATTGTTATTGGAGGGCTTGTTGAACCCTTCGCGGAGAATGGGGGTCAGCCAGCCAGCGACACCGATACCTGTACCGGGCCTGCGCAGGCTGCCAAGAATGAGAGCGACCTTGGACATGGGTGTCGACAGTCAGGGCGATAGCGTGCGTGGGGCTAAACCTAAGCGGAATCGTGTTAGGAAGCACTATATAGCTGAAAGGTGCTGGCAACGCATGGCGTGATTGGATGTGGGTACCGCAGCGATCCCTCAAAGGCTTACTAGTTTAAAAGTAGTTTAAGTTTGCTTCAACCTTGCGAAACTTCAGCACACGCCGCCACTCTTGACGCGGACAGCAGCGAGCAAGCACGATGAGAGAGAGACGCGATCGGAACGCGGTCACGGTACCCTCAGTTGCCCATTCCATCTTATCAGATAACCGCTTCCATGGTGCAAGATTCTCCGCGGCACTCTCCTTCAACTTGCACGCAGACTAGTAATCCTGCTTGGTTCACCTTCACTTGGTCATCTGCCCTCTATGCCCCGAAGACCACGCCCCGCTTCGAGGAAGCCGCCTCAACATGCGATATCTGTGACGAATGGAAGAACAGGTTCAGCAACCGCTCAGGTGAAAACTCCGCGCAAGCCAGACAGCCAGGTCAAGCTGCCACAGGCCGACTCTGACTCGGCAGCATCAGGCTCGAACTCGGGTTCAGAGGACTTCTTTGAGGACGACTCAGACTCGGATCCCTCCGGCTCAGAGGCGGAAGAAGAGGCGGAAGAGGATGACCCATACGCAGACGCGGAGCCTGATGCCGCACGAGTAGCGCAATGGGTGGACGAGGAGGACCTGGACAACGTCTCGGACGAGTCTGAGAGCGAGGGGGACGAGGAAGCGGACGGGGCCCGTCTGGTGCGTCCTCGTATCTCTTCCTTTTGCTACTGTCTAAACTCACTGAGCTTACAGGAAGCAGACTTACAGTCACTTTCCTTCGGTGCCCTGCGTAAAGCTCAGAAGGCGTTGGCCAAAGCACAACCTTTGAGTGAATCTGAAGACGATGACGATGGCTACTCAGATGCATCCGAACCTGAAGAAGAGGCATATACTTCCACCTCAAGACTGGACAAGGGTAAGGCGAAGGAGGAGCCTATCAAGGAGAAGAAAGAAGTCCCAAAACGCAAGAATAAGCATGCGTAAGTTGCGGCATCTAATTCGTGCCTATGTCACTCAATCCATCCAAGGCCAATGGAAATGTCATCCAAGCGTCCTGTTCCTCGTACGAGGCTTGTGGCAGAGGAACGACCGGTACGTGGACGTAGTTCTGAATCCCCACCACAACGCTCACAATTATACCTCAAGGCCCCTCGCGATCCGCGCTTCCTGCCGGTATCTGGCGAGTTTGACGCGAAACGGTTCCAGTCACAGTACGGCTTTCTGGCCGAGATGCATGAAGAAGAGCTGAAGACCCTGCGAGAGAACCTCAAACGGGCACGGAAGTTGTTGGTCAACTCTCCGCGAGATCTGCGCGAGGAACGGGCAGCAGAGGTCGAACGCTTAGAACGAGCGGTGAAGCGGGCTGAGAGTATAGTGAACAAGGACCGACGGGAGAAGGTGGAGATGGAGGCACTGAGCAAAGCTGCTAAGGAGGAGCGGGAGAAGCGGAAACAGGGCAAGAAGGCGTGGTTCATGAAGGATGGTGCGCTATGCATTTGCCCCTGTGGCCGCAAATGCGGATGCTGACACGTTTCGTGCTTTGTGTAGCGGACAAGAAGGAAATGCTGTTGCGAGCCAAGTATGACGCGCTGGCTGCGACAGGAGGCAGAGGTGCGGTACGCAAAGCCATAGAGAAGAAACAGAAGAAAGTCGGCCAGAAGGAGAAGAAGAAGCGGCCATTTGTTGCTGGGGTACCAGCAGGCTCGAGACAACACGGACCGGTTGGTGAAGGTTCCTCCCGCAAGCGTCCACGCCCTGGAGCTGAGGGCGGCCCGTCAAGAAAGCGTCCACGACCTTCGTGAGGTCATCGAGTCGTACTGCCTATGTCCAGCACTTGTAGCACCTCGTGTCATGATGTCTATTTCTTACTTGTTATGGCTCGCTTGCGATTGGTCAATGGTATATGTTACCGCAGAGAGGACGCAGACGTCATGGGCGGCTGCAGAGCGAACATGCGCAAGACGGTTTTACGCGCGCAGAGACGCCACCGAGCCTTGCACAACAACGTCCATGTAGCTTCCTCGCTGCTGCATCTCCTCTCCCCGGCGCGGCCTCCATGCTCGCGACCGAACCTTGAACCCTGCTACTCAGAACCTGCACCGTCACCCACCATGCCTCATGTCCAGCAAGACGATCCTGGGTCCTATTTCCAGGTCCCGCCTCCCGCCGAGGTCTACGGTTTCGTGCAGAATCCTGCAGACCTCACCGACGGCGAGGAAGAAGACGAGGACCACGACATCTACCGCGGACATCCTCCACAGACACCGGGGCCCCCAAGATCTCCATCCTCCATGTCCTCCTCGTCTTCGTCCTCAAGCTCAAGCTCGAGTGTCTTCGGCGGTCGGTTGGGTGCGATCTCCGCGGGAGTCGAGCACGCGATCTCGCGCTGGGCCCGTGCGTGGACGTCCAGCTCAAGCCTCTCATCCTCGTCCTCGTCCACGTCCTCCGCCTCCGTGATCACTTTGTCCAAGTCGCAGACAGCCCGGCGGCGGAAGCGGCGTCCGCGCAGCATTGCGACGCTTCATAATGCGCGGTCCGAGCGCGAGGTGGCCGCGCGCATTCGGGCCCGTGAGGACCTGCGGTACATGCCCCGCGGCTTTGTCCTCTACACGCCGAAGCTGCCCATCGTCGGGGCAAAGTCGCAGGCGGCGGCGGAACGTAAGGCGGCTCGCGCGGCGCTTCAAGATCCTATTTTACGAACGACATCCCTCGAGGACGTGACGGCACGGCTGAGCACCGTGCTGCGAGAACGCGCGAAGGCACACCGTGTGCGGACGGAGCCATCCCAGTCGAGGCCGGCGCAGCCTGCGGTTGCGGTGAGCCCGCCTTTGCGCCCCCTCTCTACCTCCCGCCATCAGGACTATATGCTGTCCGATGAGGACGCTGTCGCGCGCTCGAACGTGGTTTTGCCTGCACACAAGACAGGGAAAGGGAAGCAGAAGGAGCCATCGGTCGTACCGGTTCCGCAGACTCCTCCCGTGGTTCCAATCACGAGTCCGCCTCTCATACAGCTCGAGCCCCAGCGCGTACCAAAGGCGTGGTGGTTGGATGTGACGTCGCCGACGTGGGAGGATATGTGCGCCATTGGCAAGGCGAGTGTACCCTCTGGGGCTTTCCTTTTCCACCTTTCTCATGATGGCGTCGATAGCTCCTCCATCTACACCCGCTAACTCTCGAGGATATCCTCACGCAAGATCCCCGAGAGAAGCTGGAGCTCTTTCCGAAGCTGGGCTACTACTTTATCTCCTTCAGGGCCATCGAGAGTCAGAAGATCCGGGACCGAGTGCGGAACTTCTTGAGCGAGGAGGACTTGAACTCCATCGACGAAGGTATCGTTGGTGAAGTCAATGTATACCTCGTAGTGTTCCGCGAAGGGATCTGCTCGGTATGTATGCTTACCTGCCAGCGCACTAGTTGAATGTTCTGCTCATGCATACGCCGTAGTTCCACTTCTCCGATATCGACGGTTCGTCAATGCTAGTGCTGTCGTCCGTGTCAACGCCTGATGGCTTGGTGCAGAACACGTTAATCGAGTGCGACACAGAATCATGTTGCTTGGGGAGAGTGCAAATACCTCGTCCGGTGGGTCCTCACCGCATGCTGAATGCTCCTCGTTCACTAACGGAGCTCTTTCAGACTGGATTGCTCACGGGTTGATGGATTCCATCGTGGACTCTTTCTTCCCCTTCCTGGAGGTTATAGAGAAGGAGGTGTTGGAGATCGAACACCTCGTCTTCTCTGCCGGCGACACACCTGCAGACCAAGAACAAGAGTCTTCTCCCACGGTATCTGTCCAGAGGTCATCTGTAACGGACGTCAGTCTTGCTCCGGAGAAGAGGGACCCGGAGTTAAGTGAGAAGATCTCGATAGACTTCGCCATGGCCTCCACGAAGTCGGTCGCGCCGAAGCCACACTTTACATCTCCTACTAGTATCCCCTTACGAGTGCGGCGTGCCCGACGTATTGTGTTCGAGTATATATCGTCTCTTCCCCGGTTCAAGACGATCGACACAAAGTCGGCGAACTATCATCATCCAACCACGACCATTCACCGAATGGCTCGCATCCGGCGGCTGGTAACGTCGCTGACCCGGTTCTTGGCAGTCAAGTCCGAGGTAGTAGCACAGGTCAAGAAGCGTCTGTTGACCAAGGGCGAGTGGGGCCTTGGCACGGGCACGGAGGACGATTTGGATGTGTTTGTGTATATGGGCGATGTTCAAGGTGCGGTCCTCGCTTGGCTTGGGACGAGAGTCTCGGCACTCACCAAGGCTCGGTAAACCGCAGACCACATTCTAACCCTCCAGCAGTCCCTTGCGCACTACGAGCGCATGCTGAGCCAGTCGCACCCGACGTACTTGTCGCAGCTCCGGATGTCGGTGAGCAAGGCGAAGGCGGGGAGCGACAAGGCGGTCGTCTCGCTGACGATCATCTCGCTGGGGGTGCTCTGCGTGCAGACGCTGATTGGTACGTGCTTGAGTGGGATTGTGAGCGGTCTGTTGGCTTATCGAGCAAAATGCGCAGGTCTGGCGTCGATGAACGTCAACGTTCCTCACAACACCGTGGGAGGAACCAAGTTCAACGTATTTGGGGCCGTGATTGCGATAGCTGCGCTCATTATATTCGGATACTCGTGTGTCGTACGGTACTGGTGGGTGCAGGCCAGGCGGCGCAGGCTACAGTTCTAAACGGTTTGTTCGGAGGCTCAATCATGGACTACACTTCTACACTTCGCGATCCACATACCCCTCTCTGTTCGCAGCACCCCTAGAGTCGAGTCGCTTTGCTTTCGTGATTTATTGTATCGGTAGTAGACCCTCACTCGTAATAACCTGTCCGTACCTGAGCCCAGCGTAGAGGCATTGCCGTAAATGTACAGAACGCTGGAAATGAAGCGACTCAGGGGAGGATGTCGAGAGACGAGCTGGGCGGCGGCACTGCGGTTGGCGGTCAATTGAGCTGTGCGGAATGCTCGGATCAACGGGGTGCTGTGCAGGCCGACGGGCGTCCACCTGACTGTTGACCATCACAGCCAGACCGAGCCAGTGCTCTGTTTCAGCCACGACACACGTCTGACATCTGCCAACATCCAGTACCAGCTAGTCTCGTTGCTCTCATCACGCTGGCGGCCAATATCTCATGGGAACAAGCTACGAGCGCAAGCTCACACGGCTGCATCTGCCCGACTGTCGATGGTCTGTGGGTAGCAGGCTGGATCACTGGGTATTGGACAGCAATACAAATGAGTTCCCATGTGGGACACTAGTACTGACAACAGATGCCGCTCATCTAGCTGATCGAATAAGTTGCACACAGATACTTAATCTATCGGTTGCACACAACAGGTAGGCAGCGGAGTACGATACAAGTCGTTTGTTTGGAGTGCTGACTTCCATGAACTCACCACAGATCATGGAGCTCGATGTTCGGAGACTCGAGCGTTGACGTGGACATCAGGGGAAGATGGACGAATCTGAGAACTCGGAGAGAGGTCCCGATCAGAAAGAGGATGCATGTCCGGCGTCGGACCTGAGGCCTGAAGTCGGACCCTTTGTGCAGAATCCAGATCGACCGCAACTAGATCTCAAAATGGGCCTAACAACGCTTAGGCGACGTGACGGCCTGAGTGGGAGCGGAGGCCTGAGGGCCCGTCTCGACGCATCTTTTGATGTCGTCCCGTGCGATGAACACAGTCAATCGCCCCGACCGTCCCATACTCGATCCGAGCACGCCCCCACGACCCCCCTCCTCCCACTTTTCTTCCTCTGCCATTGCCATTGCCAATGCGTGCTTGAGACGACCGAGTTTATAGCTGTAACACTACCCCGTCCACTCTTTCGTGCGCATTCTGTCTCTACTAAGTTTCCCTTCTGGGCTGTGATACGCCCCGTCTCCGCCCCCACTCTTCATATTATCATCCAAGCCGGGGTCCCCGGATCCCGACCGCGATGAACTCGTCTGCCAACCTTCTTGGCCCCCAAGCCCAGTTCCGCAACGCGCCACAAGCAAACTATGCGAGACCTCCTAAAGTTCTTCGCGCCGCAAGCAGCCACTCATCTCTCGTATGTTGCCAAGAATAGCCTTCGACTATTATTGTCACACTGACGTCGACTCCATGGCTGCAGGTGAGCACCGGCAAAGAGGCTACCCACCCATCCATCTCAGAGAAGGTTGGTTGATTCTTCTCGGGACGTCACCTTGCAGCGCGCTCACGCTCGTTGAATAGTTCGTCTTGCCGCTCGACCCTTCTATCCTCAATGGTCCCGAAGCGGACGACAAACTACACAATCCGGATCCCGTCAGGGATCGACAGAATGACAAAGGCGGGAGCATACTGACAAGTCGTGGTCTCATGAACCTGGGATGCATCTTCGTGCTTGTCGCGGGTATCCTGGCTCTCTTGTGAGTGTCCGCCTTTCCTCTGTTTCCAGCCAGGGCTGAGGACTCTCGTTTACAGCGCGGGTTTCCCCATAATCACCTACCTCACCGCGCCAAAACAGTCGACGCTAGGCGGCTTCAACTTTGGTGGCATCAACGCGAGCGGACAAGTTCCAGATATCCCGGGCAACTGGGGTTTGGTCGACAAGGACACGCCGGTGGAGGTTCGGACAAAGATCGACTATCTCACCGGGCAGACATGGCAGCTCGTCTTCAGTGACGAATTCAACGTCGAGGGCCGCTCCTTCTACCCCGGTGATGACCCGTACTGGGAGGCGGTCGACCTGCACTACTGGGCGACCGGCAACCTGGAGTGGTACGACCCGTCAGCTGTCACCACTCGTGATGGCGCGCTGGAGATTACGCTCACCAAGGAGCCTAACCACGATTTGGAGTACATGGGTGGTATGATCCAGACGTGGAACAAGTTCTGCTTCACCGGTGGCATCCTCGAAGCGGCGGTCATGCTCCCGGGCTCGAACAACGTCCACGGACTCTGGCCCGCTGTGTGGGCCATGGGAAATCTGGGCCGCGCTGGCTACGGTGCTTCTCTCGATGGCATGGTATGTACTGGAGGTATTCGATCGGCAATGGGAGGCTGATTGTGTGCTCGTACAGTGGCCTTACACGTACGACGCGTGCGATGTCGGCACCCTCAAGAACCAGACTCTGGGAGGGCTCCCAATCGCTGCCACAAAGGACAACGACGAATATTTCGATGGCGCGCTGTCCTATCAGCCCGGTCAGAGGCTGTCGCGTTGCACATGCCTAGGCGAGTCGCACCCTGGCCCCATGCACGAGAACGGGGAGTACGTCGGTCGCTCTGCCCCTGAAATCGATGTGTTCGAGGCGCAAGTGCGTGCTGGTCTGCCGACTTCGTTCCTTGCCAGGTTGTTAACATTCACGCGAATCACAGATCGGAGGGACGCCCATGGGTAATAAGTTCGGAGCTGTGTCGCAATCCGGACAATGGGCGGTATGTCTACTCGCTTGTCTCGGTCTGCTCGGAATTTGAGACCCTCCTCTCCTCTTCCAGCCGTATAACTACCAGTACACCTGGAACAACAACTCTGAAACGCTCTTCATTGCCAACGAGACACTCAGTGTGTTGAACACCTACAAGGGAGGTGTCTACCAACAGGCGTCGTCCGTGGTCACAGCAACCAGTGCGCATCGTCTTCCGCTACACTATGTGCCCATCGGGCTCACCGTCTTTCAACAGACCAGCAGGCGTACGAGCTTACTGGTGGCGAATTCTCCGTCTACGGTTTCCAGTACAAGCCAGGCTTCGGTGATGCTGTGAGTAGCCCTTCGCCCTCATGCGTGTGTCTCAGTCACCAATCGGCTTCCCACTGTAAGTACATCGCCTGGATCAGCGACGGCAAGCTCGCATGGTACATGACGCAAGCGGGCATGGGACCAGACATGATCTCAGAGATCAGCGACCGGCCGGTACCTCAGGAGCCCCTGGTGAGTGCTCAGACTCATGACCACCGACTCGACTACAGAGCAGCGCTGACCCTCCACTGTGTAGTACATCCTCATTAACCTCGGTATCTCTGAGAAGTTCGGCTTCGTCGACTATGAGCACCTCACCTTCCCCGCGAAGATGCGCGTCGACTGGGTGCGTGTGTACCAGGACCCGAACGCGCCCAACATTGGCTGCGACCCGCCCGACTTCCCGACCAAGGCGTACATCGAGGAGTGCGTATAGCTGTTGCATATCTTGCTCTCGCGTCTCGGAGCTAATAAGCTCGGCTTATTATGATCAGGTACAAGGAGGCATACAGCAACCCGAACCTCACGACATGGGTGGACGACTACAAGCAGCCCATGCCGCGGAACAAGTGGAAGGGAGAATGTTGATCATCCGGCCGTCCCGCTTTGTGTACGATTAGGCACCTCTGTAGTGATACCGTCCAGGCTATTGTCGTTAATCTTATCGTCCACATACCCATGTACGACCCAGGTTGAAAGTATGTGCACTCTGAATGGCCACTGGCTATAGTGAGCATGAGCTGGGATATTACTCTAGTAATCCATGACATTGAGATAGGCACGAGGGGAGGGACCGCGGAGACTATGCTACATATGATACAATCCGAGAAGAACGAATGGTGGAAAGCAGGTCGGGACTTCCACAGTGTAGAAGTGGGGACGTGCGATGGATCATAGATAGCGAAGGGCCATGATGGCATACGAATAGAAGAGCATAGATGGCGATCATGGCGCAGTAGCCGGTTATGCGTGTTCGTGGATATCTCGCTTCTTGTCGCAAAGCTGGACGACACGTTTGCTCTCCTCTAGTACGGCGAGCACTGCAAAGAACATGAGAAAGCGTTCAAAGGTCAGTTGTGGCGAGTACGGACCTTTCGCCTGGAACTCCGCCTGCTTCTGCTCGATCTGCTCGCTGCTCGCAAGTATCTTGTTCTCCTGGACCTTGACCGCCTGCTCGTCCTCGCGCAGCTTCTCTGTCTCCATCCTGACGCGCTGCTGTGACTCCTCGACGCGCAGACAAAGCGCACGCATGGCCTCAATCTCGTCATGGTACTCCAAGCGTAACTTCTCAAGCTCTGCGCCTGCACCCGATACGTCAGTACACTCTGGCCGCATGTCATGACATTGAATCTGCACTCACTCAAGACCTCTGCCTCGTTCGATGTCTTGATATACTTGGACATCTGGTCGACCCAGTCCCTGTCCATCGCCCATGCAACAGACTTGGACTGGCTGGCAATACTGAGCCGACTCATGCTGTCGCGCTTCTTCAGGGAACTCCTCCGACGTACGATCGGCCGGTGACCGTCATGCTCCTGGTCTTCATGAATCGTAGGAAGCCCATTCGGGGGCGTGGAAACCTTCGGCGGGGTGACGGAAGGTGATTCCCTTGGAGACGGGACGGGACTACTAGAGATGGGCAAATCCAGCACTTGCGCGACGGGGGAGTGGAGTTCGGAAGGAGTGGAGAGCGTCCGGTCTGGCGAGGCAGACCGTGCGCGTGTTCGGTACGGTATGGGTAGAGGGTCTGGGGAGCGTGCTTGAGGCCGCGCAGCATGGTCGACGCGCAGATACTCGGCAGACTTCCTGCCCTCTGAAGGGCGCGAGCCGCCTGGATGATAGCCGGGAGCGGCGGGCATAGAGACTTGACGTACATGACCGCGCGCTGCTCCAGGATTGCGTGTCCTTTGGTCTTGTCTAGGCGGGAGGGGGGCCGAGTGGGTATATGCAGCGTTCTGGGGGTGGGAAGGTGCGGATCGCCGTGTTGTACGTTCAGGCGGGGACGCTCCAGGAGGTATGGGTCTGCTCGAGGACGGTGTGCGACGTACCGAGGCTTGTGAGTGCGCCTGAGCCTGCGTTCGCGCCTGATGTGCCATGCACTCCTGGCACTCCTTGCAGTATGGGGCTGCTGCTGGCTCCCTTGTCGTCTTCGCGACCTCCCCGCCTTGCAGCTTGAACCACCGCTCCATCTCCTTCAAACGGAAATCGGGAGGTGCATGTATCGTTTGGAATACGACACGAGCAGCTGGCTTGTCCTTGGGCATCGCCGCGCGACTGAGACGGGTGCACTTGCGAATCATCCTGTCCTTCAGATGCCGAATCTGAACGATGCGCTCCCAGTTCGCGGTCTTGTCTTTCGCAAGCTCCACGACCTCAGCCTTCAGAAGATGACTGTAGATGAGGGCGGTGCGAGGCGGGATCAAAACCTAAGGATATGGGGAATGTGCTGAGCATCATGGAGCAACGGAATGCAGAATGAAGCGCACCCGCAGCTCGTTGGGAGTGTCCGTGCATTGTATGTATCGCCAGCCCGACCTGGTTGTCCCATCTGGGTTCTCCAATTGACCGCGCACCGGACTCTGCTGGTAGTAGTTGAGCCTCGGGTTTGCGGGACGGGTGGAAGCCATAGATATGCCCGGCGGCAGGACGAGAGTACTTTAAACACCGCGAGCGACGAACGACAATGCAGAGGAAAGCCGGGATGAGGACGGGCGGGAACAAACAGCGGGAGAAATGGGGCCGACGAGCCTGCGAAAATATAAGCGAGGCACACCTTGTGCGGTGATCAGTGATGCTGCAATCACCGCGCTTAGTCGACTTTGTGCGTGTCGTGGCCGGACAGGCGTCGTGACGGGGACGACCTCGTTCCCTGGGCCAGGTCGACAACCAAGGCAAGTACGGCTCGAGAGAACGCCATGTTCGACGAGAAACATGCCTGCGCTGCGCGTGCCCTTTCAACTTGCCATATTCCGTGCATCTCCGGCGATTTCCCCGCTTCTCAGTTCACACCCATCGATGCCATCTCGCACCCTCGCCCCGATGGAATGGCCGGTTGGCTAACAACGAACTCTCGGAGGGCGGGCCTGAGTCAGGACACGAGCGTCGGCGGCCAGATTGGGGGTTCGTGGTGGTACGCGGACATGCATCGTGGGCTGCATCGTGCGTGTGCCAAACAGCCGCGTGTTTGCACACGGCCCGCCACATTGTGTAAGTATCCCGCACAGCTGCAGTCACAACGATGTCGACCTCCTCTCGCGAGTGAAACGTCGCTTGACATCGCGAGAGACGTTGACGAGCCTCGTTCGCGCGATGGAGCGCAGAGACGGGCTACGAGGGCAGCGCAGTGCTGCCCTCGCGCATGGTAGGGAGACCTTCCTGATTGGGCGATTGCGTCCGGTAACGTTAGGTGGCCGGAATTCCCACAGGTCTGGTACGGTAAGTATACCCCGCGCTGGAGCTGCAGCAGGTCCGCCAACGTCTCCATTCCCGCTACCTCCCTGCGGGTCGGCCACCGACTCGCCCCCCGCGTCCCCGGCCCTTTTCCTTCTGTCCTTACTTTCCATGTCTGCTGCTCTCGCCCAATATGAATCCTTTCTCGTCGCCCATGTCTCCACCATATCCAGTCTCGAGTCCACGCTGAGGTCTATTACGTGGATCCTGCCCGGCCGCTTCAAGGATGCTGAACTCGCTTCAGAAGCTCGTCAGTTTCGTTGCTGTTATGACTACTGAACCATGGTGTTGATCTTAGCACGTGTAGTTTCGGCAATCCTGAATGTCATGAGCATGTACCATGATACTCTCCTCGCGAAGGTTGCGCACACGGATCCGAAATACAAACCTCTGCTCCCCTCGTCCACCCATACCCGCTACACTCGTGCCTGGTGCGAGAAGGATGCGCGGTACAAATGGGCAGCGCGTGCCCTTGAGTTGATTCGCTTCACCGAGTTGCTTGTCGAGATGGGTCTCCGCAGGAAGGTGTCGCGTAAGACTCGCTGGAAGGGCATTGTGATGCTTGAGGTTCTCAAGTAAGTATCACAGTCTATATATGCGGCCTATCAGACAAACTGGCATCTAGAGCATTGCTACGTCTGGCACTGTTGCGCATCACGCGACGCCCTTTGGTCTCTCCTCCCATCCCTGAGCGCGAGTTTGACCCAGAGAACATCCCGTCTGGTTCGGATACCTCCTCTCCAACCCTGGCCGCGACCTCGCCACCATCCTCAGTTCCGTCTACTCCGGAGCATCTCAGGAACAACCACGTCGCTCTACCCCCTCACCCGCTCTTGACCCCACCGCCTCCCACCCAATCCGCTATTCCCGTGGAAGAGTTCTTACTCCCGAAAGCCTTGACTACATCTTCAGTCAAGGCACCTACATCTCTCGTCAAGTCGCTCGCAAGTCCGAAGGAATGGCTGTCAGAGGTCATCTACATCGTCCGCCCGCTCGTGTACGGTATGTACGCTCCAGTGACTTAACTAGACCGGAGCTGAACTACATCCACTTCCAGCTACGATGCTTGCTTCAGGGAGGAAGGATAACAGACCACTCATGACTGCGCTGGCATTGGAGCTTCTCGCGCTTAATCTCCGCCGCGTCCCAACTCAGTCGTCTGCTCTGGAGCGCTCGGAGTATGCGCGACGAGACCGTGACATTACGTGGTACCTCTTGAGAGGTTCGATCTGGGATACATGGACCAGGTGAGTGCCGTGTACTCTCGTGCTGAGACGTCACTCATGTCTTGTTCGTATTCAGGCCGAAGTTGGAGAACTTCGCCAACAAGGTTGCGCACACGCCCGTCATCGGTATATTCAGCGCTTTCGTGAAGGATTGGATCCCATTGATCGACGAGTATTATTATTGTACGTTCACCTCTGTATCTCTTGCAGCGTATTCACTGACCTCGGCCTCAGATACTGCTCCCTAGTGTTGACTGTGTGGTTCGGATACCGTCCAGTTGTTGACTATGCGTACACCTGTGTATTATCTGCTTGGCTGGGAGCTCATTACGCCCGTGATTCTTCCCGCGGCCCTGCTCCTAATTCCCGAATCAAGAGGTATGTGTCCGTTCAAGCCGAAGCTGAGTGTAAGTGTGGCGATCGGCCCGCTTGAGGGAACATATGACCCTCCCCACTCCGATCGATTAAGTCGGATAAAGCTATATAGCCGTGCCTCCCGGACAAGGTTCGTCTACCCTCGCGCGTCTTGCGTTCCCATTGAAGCTTTCAAGGAGCCGGATGTCTCTTGGTA
This sequence comes from Earliella scabrosa, assembly GCA_022605405.1. Classification (NCBI taxonomy): domain Eukaryota; kingdom Fungi; phylum Basidiomycota; class Agaricomycetes; order Polyporales; family Polyporaceae; genus Earliella; species Earliella scabrosa. The sequence goes on along the minus strand of JABYQQ010000003.1, from coordinate 283,349 downwards.
CTGCTCGTCCGGAACCGCTTGCCGGTGTGCGGCGCATCGTGACCGGCCACCGCGAGGATGGCGTTGCAGTTGTGAAGAGCGACACTGTTGTCATATCGCAGGAGGTGCGTGGACTGATGGTCGCGAACGGTGCTGCGCTGACTTTATGGCGGGGCAATTTGCGCAATGCAGATCGGTGAGGGTTTCCCTGGCGCGAAGGCTGCGCCGATCTGGAAGACGGGGTCTGTGCCAGTGAATGACAACAACGATGAGTGCGACGGGGTCATATCCGCTCTGTGTAGTCTTCAATGACATGTCATGGACGCAGGACGGATGGCGCAACGCGGAAAGTGGACGGCGACTTCGGTATAGTCATGAAAACCGGGACGAACCTACAATTCACCGACCTCGCGCCCGGAGCCATAGCTAAAGCGGTCTGTCCCTTCGTTTCACATAGGTTGACCGAATTGGCCCCTCACGTTCCGCGCAGCACAGGACATCCTCGCTCGACCACAACATTCTCAGTACGTCGCGCGTGTAGATGGAAAGCGACCCACTGACGTGAGCCTGGATGTCAATAGTCACCGGCAGGCTGATCTTGCAGATGGAGGACGGTTCCGAAACGCTCCTCGAGAATCCCGGTGATGTTGTCGTTCAGCGCGGCACTGTGCATGCTTGGAAGAATCCCGGTCCGGGCTGGACGCGGTGGGTGACGGTCCTGATCGACGCGCATCCGGCTGTCGTGAACGGTGTCGCGCTGACTCCTCTGATGGCGGAGTGAAATACGGGTGAGTACATGCATGCTTTGTTTACGACAGTCCGTTAACATGCAGACTTCTCCATTGGCAGTGTTGATTCTGATGCCCCGGGTTACATACACGATTTACTGCAGGTTCACAAAGAGACCACCATCGACTAGAACTTGTCCTCCCGTCATGTACTTCGACAGATCGCTAGCGAGGAACACCACCGGCCCGGCAATATCATCAGGAGCTGCGCAGCCCGGTCAGCTCACAGTAGCAAAATCCACAACAAGGTCAGCGCACCTCCAAGCCGCCCTAACGCCGTACGCTTGACCATAGCCTCGCGCTTTTGCACGTCTGCGAGGTCTTGCTTGTTGATGTCGGTCTCGATGGTGCCCGGAAGCACGGCATTCGCTCTGATGTTGTACTTTCCGAGAGCGACCGCGCAGCTCTGCATGAGCGAGAGGATGCCAGCCTTCGTTGGCGTGTAGTGGCTACAGAGAGAACCTGATGAGCATGCGGTCCGGCGAGCACGACATTACGCGCGGACTTACACTTGATATTCTCCGCCCACCAGAGCGGAGATGGAGGAAATACCGATGATGGAACCACCTTGCGGTACTTGGTTCTTCATCTGGTTCGCAACGGCTAACCAAAGTGCGCAAGTGAGTTTCTTTGCCTGTAGGGGTACTATGCGGACTAACCTTGCGTGATGTAGAACGCTCCGTCGAGGTTGACTTGCCTAGTCCTCTCCCATGTTTCTGGCGGCATCGTCAGAAACTCTGAGAATGGGCAGATGCCCGCGTTGCTGACGAGGACGTCTGCAACAGCGATCCTGTGAGTGACATTCTCCGCAAGAGCCATCAACAAACATACCTATCCGGTTGAACACTTTGACACCCTCATCCACGATCTTGTTGAAGGAATCTGTGAGTATTGATTCCGTCCATAGAATGTGCGATCATGTACCTTCTTAGATGTCTCGCGCTGTGCGATATCTCCTGGAACCGCGACGACCTTTGCCGGCGCATGCTTGGTCTCAATCTCCTCCTTCAGGGACTCGATCTCCTTCGTTGTGGCCTCATCGCCGTAGTAGTGTAGGATGAGGCCCGTCGCGCCATTTTTCGCGCATTCTACCGCGCAGGCCCGTCCGATGCCGCGGGACGCCCCTGTGATGCAGACGACTTTGTTCGCGAGGAGTGACATGTCGATCTCACGGACGCAGGGGCTGAGCAGGATAGGGCAAAGAGTGTCTGGACTGCTTTTGTATTCTGGGCGGCATCATCCATGATCGTAAGCGGTGTACTTCTCTAAGTTCTCTTGCGCAGGAGACCCGGGAGGCTGAGGGCACGGTGCCCCTGCGGACCGCCGGACCCGGGTTGCCGATGTCACAGGGACATAAGGACTCGCCCCCACTGGCGCAAGACTCTCGCACCCGACCGTCATACGGCCCACGATACGGTCCATGTCCCGCTCGCAGCGTACCGGACGGCGGATACCCGTTCTCGCGGGGGCCGAGGCCAGAGCCAAGCGTCGCGAACCCTGGCGTATATAAACATGGCGAGCTCTGGGAGTAGAAGTCATCCTTTCCCTGACACTCGCACTTGCTCGCTCGACGCCCTACCCTTGCAATGTCTGCAAAGATGTACGCGGAAGGCATTCCTCCATATCTCCGCGACGAGTCTCACGCGCCGTCCACAGCTACTACGACTCCGACGCCAACCTTGACCTGCTCAAGGACAAGACGATCGTCTTCTTGGGGTAAGCCATCTAGTCTCTACGGGATCAAGGCTGACTGACGAACATGCACTATCGTATAGCTTCGGTAACCAGGGTGCTGCTCAGGCGCAAAATCTACGGGACTCGGGCATTCCGAACGACAAGATCATCGTCGCAAACCGTCCTGACCACTATGCAGAGGACGCCAAGTCAAAGGGCTTCAACGTCGAGCACGACTTCGGCAAGGCGGCGAAGGAGGCAGACGGTGAGCCGATCCCTCTTCGATTTGTGTGCAAAGTGCTCACACGTAGGCGCAATGTACAGTTGTCTTCCTGCTCATCCCTGATCAGGTTCAGCCCCGCGTTTTCAACAACGAGGTCGCGCCGAACTTGAAGGACACTGCTTGCATTGTCGTCGCAAGTGGCTACAACGTCTTCTACAAGCTCCTGCAGTTCAAGCCCACTCAGGATGTTGTCATGGTCGCACCTCGGTATGTCTCACGGTTAAATCCAGCTCACAAACACCGAACTAACCTTGTATGAATAGCATGATCGGCTCGTCTGTCCGTAGTCTGTACGTCAAGGGCAAGGGCTTCCCGTGCTTCACCTCGTCGGAGCAGGACGGTACCGGCAAGGCACTGGACCTCGCCCTCGCCCTCTCGCGCGCCATCGGTGCGACGAAGGCTGGTGCAATTGCCTCGTCGGCGCGTGAGGAGACCGCTATGGATCTCTTCGCCGAGCAAGCGCTCTGGCCGAACATCATCATGCTCTTCAGGTATGTGCTCGCATTTACCATTCTCTACACCCGCTGACGGAGGTACAGGGAAGCTTTCAGTGTCCTGAAGGAGGCCGGCTGCTCCGACGAGGCGTTGTGCTATGAGATGTGCGATCCTTTCAGATTTTACATGTCTCAGACATGAAGCTGACCATGATGCGTCCAGGTGGATGTCCAAGGAGCCGGCTGAAATTTTCGAGCGTGCTGCTGAAGATGGTTTCATCCGTCAGGTGGCTAGCCCTCCCATCACGGCTTCAGAGATGATGTGCTCATACCTTCGACAGCTCAAGCACCACTCTACTGTGTCTCAGTACGGTCAGTTGAACGGTGCACTGAAGCTTGACGGTTCGGCCGCGCGCGCGCACTTCAAGGACATTCTGTACAACCAGGTATGCAGGTTTGAGAATATTGGACATCCATATATACTCACTTGAATCTGCACATCAGGTGCTGAACGGGAAGTTCTGCGAAGAGTTCAGCAAGATCGAGGCCGACCTCGAGAAGGAGGGTGATGAAAACCCTCTGGAGATCCTGTACCAGAAGTCTGAGGCTAGCGAGCTCGGTCAGGCTGAGAAGCGCGTCCGGGCAAGGCTTGCGGGTCTTCTGCAGTAGACGTTGTCTCAGCATGCATCGTGTAGAAGCCAATACCCTCATAGATACCTTGTACTTGTACCCTACATAGACGCTCAATGGGAGGAGATAAGGTTCCGACACGTGGCAGAAAATTGCCGATTCTGGACAGAATTTGGGCGGAGTCTGTGTCGGTCGATGACCACAGCCTGTGCCACACCAGTCCTCTGCATTACGCCGAACATTCAGCTCCCTCCCCGCTATTGGTGTTCTTGATGTCCTCTCCCAACGGCAAAGCAGACAGGATGGATGTTGACCGAACCAAGTCGCCCGACAGGCGTTCGAAATCGTACGGACTCTCGTTCATTTGTGCGGACTTTACTGGACTTCTTCCACAGCTCCCGCGACCATTCAACCGAGACTCATCGTACACGACGCTCTCATCGTTCTCGCTCCCGCGACCGCGAAAGAGACCGGGAGCGGCGCCACCGGGACAGGGATGAATACGACGACCGACGCCGTAGTCGCGACCGTAAAGACAGGTCTCGCGATAGGTCTCATCGCGACCGGGACCACGACCGGGACAGGGAGCGGGACAGAGAGAGGCGGAGGGACCGTGACGGTGAGCGTCGTCGCAGTGAAAGAGATAGACCCGAGGATCGACAGAGCCGTGGAGACCGTGAGCGGGACAGGGACAGGGACAGGGAACGCGACCGAGACTCCAGGGAGGACAGGGACCGACGCAGGAAACGCGATTATGACGACGACCGCCACTCCACCGACGACAGAGCGAAACGAAAGCGTGGTGACGAAGGTGCCGAGGAGTCGTCTCTACCCGCCCCGCCAGCATCTGCCGGCTTGCCCGCACCCCCGCCCCCGCTTGCTGACAGCCCACGTCGCAGAGATCGCTCTCGAGACCGTGACCGCAGGTTTGGCGACAGAGCCCCCAGGCGTTCTCGGGATCCTCGGGACGATATTGACGATCCACGTTATCGTCGAGAGAGGGAGCGTAGCCGTCCGCTGAGCCCTCCCAAGAAGTACGTGTGTCAACACATCACAATCTCCTACCGTTCTGATTTGTATGAAGGCGTCCTTCCCCCACCTACGATCTCAATCCAGACGACCCCATGAACGAGGAGCCCAGCCCAGACGACTCAGAAGCCCGGTCGGTGTTCGTCTCTCAGCTTGCTGCCCGACTCACAGCACGCGACCTCGGTTACTTCTTCGAGGACAAACTCGGCGAAAACACCGTCATGGACTCGAGGATCGTCACCGATAGGATTTCAAGGCGTTCGAAGGGGTAAGCAGGTTCTGGATGACTTGGTAGGCGCAGCTGATAGGTCTTTCTACAGTATCGGCTATGTGGAGTTCCGCTCCGTTGAACTCGTTGATAAGGCTATTGCACTGAGCGGGACTGTAGTTATGGGACTCCCTATTCAGATCCAGCATACTGAGGCAGAGAGGAACCGCCTTCACCCTGGTGATGGGTACGCCTTCCCGAGCCGTGAACCTGACTATATGCTGATGTTTTGCAGTAATCTCAATCTCCCCCCTGGTGTGAGCGCTCCGCATGGCGGCATGCAGTGAGTGGGCACTCATCCTGCGACCTCTCTACAAACTGATCATGATCGATTTCAGGCTCTACGTTGGCTCCCTCCACTTCAATCTTTCAGAGTCGGACATTAAGCAGGTCTTTGAGCCTTTCGGTGAACTTGAGTTTGTCGATCTTCACCGCGATCCAATGACCGGGCGCAGCAAGGGTTATGCATTTGTACAGTGAGTAGCGACTGTATGTCTCTTGATCGCTCTGAACTGACTGTCATCTCAGGTACAAACGTGCTGAAGACGCCAAAATGGCTCTTGAGCAGATGGATGGTTTTGAACTGGCCGGGCGAACTGTGCGTACAAATCTGGGATGAATCCGATCCGCGCTCACCGACCCATAGCTCCGAGTGAACACCGTTCACGAGAAGGGAAATGCTCGTTACACTCAACAAGACTCCTTAGATGAAGCCGGCGGTCAGTTCTTAAACTCCTCTCTACAGTGTATTCTTCGCAAGTCTCACAATCATCTACAGGCGGTAACTTGAACGCAGCGTCACGCCAAGCACTGATGCAGAAACTTGCTAGAATCGATCCTGCTCCTGTCAAGCTTGAGCCTGTGTAAGTTACACCAACCGCGCTGGGTAGCGTGCCACTGATCACTCACATCCACGTGCCACAGCGTTCGGCCTAACATCCCTCAGACCATGCAGTCCAGATCGGTGCTATTGAAGAACATGTTCAACCCTGAGGAGTACGTCCATCCTTGTTATATCCAGCTGGTTTCTGACATCTCCCTAGGGAAACGGAGCGTGACTGGGACAAGGACCTTGCCGAGGACGTCAAGGGAGAGTGCGAGACCAAATTTGGAGGTGTCAGCGCCATCAAGGTCGAGAAGGAGTCACAGGTGTGTATGCATGTATGTGTGCCGGTACATGCAAAGCTGACATCAATCAGGGCGAGATCTACGTGAAGTTCGACACCATCGATGCGGCCAAGAAGGCCATTGAAGGTTTGAACGGTCGTTGGTTCGGTGGACGTCAGATTTCTGCTGCATTCATCTCAGATGCTATCATGCAGGCCCACCAATGATTGCATCCAGGGTATTTTCGACCGTGTCTCGCTACTCATTTGCCCAGGTACCCGAGCGCTACACTCAAAAAATCGAAGACGTTGTATTCTCGTGTTACTGAATCCTCTGTGCCATCCTTCTCAAAGTTATATTTGTTACGCAGATACGCATACCGTCTAGCTATAGGCTATGGCACGGACGCCTTCCGGCCAGTCCTGTTCACGCATGATATAGGCAGGTTAATCGCTGCCGTCCCGAGCGGTGTTCGTCTTCCGTCTCTCAAACTGTTCCCTCTGCAATAGATATCCCGTCATCGTCGCCGGCCCGGGCGTGCAACTGCGGTGCGGCGAACGGTTACACTAATGACGAGCTAAGACGCGACCGCTCCCCCTCTCCGCATGCCAATTGCAAACTGTCACGACCGGGATGCCAACACTTGCCAACGATCATCGACTCATCGAATATATGCATATGCGAGATCACAGGTGACCCCTCTCATGCTCCAGAACATCGTCGCAACGTCTTTGCTTGAGTGATTGCCCAGGTCCGTCCCCCGGCTTCCGACACAGCGCACATCTTTGCATGTGCGATCCGTTCCTGTCCCCTCGGATCGGACGACTGCGTGGCGACGGGCTTGGCCCAGCACCGCTTTTGCGGCCTAATTTTCGTGAACTCCGGCCAGGGACGTGATCGAGCGGGCGAACGGGTACCGCGACCCACCGGGCCGCTGAGGTCCTTCCGCTTCCGCTCGATCCTGGTCGATCGAGGGATGGAGGGAACGTTCTAGACAGGAAAAAGTTGCGCAACGACATGGCCAATGAGCTTCCATGAAGTTTCCAGTCATACGAGCAGGTCAAGCGTTTTCCCAGAACAGATCGTGTAATTATTGTCTGTGCTTCTGCATACTAATCCAACTGAATACAAGCGTTACGTTGTGTACATGGGAAGACTTCTCACTTCGTTTGACTTCTGACGACCACTACATGCACGATACGAACGAATACTAAGCACTACGCGGGGTAGAACGCCTTGGCCAGCGCGGCAACAGCGTCCGAGACGAGCTGCTTGCCAATCTCGAGCGCGCCGTCCATGGCCATGATCGGGTGGGGTGCGCCCTTGTAGACTTTGACCTCGGCGGGAACGCCGGCCTTCTTGAGCTTCTCACCGTAGGCAATGCCTTCGTCGCGGAGGATGTCGAGCTCGGCGACGGCGATCCACGCCGGGGGCGACTTCTTGAAGTAGTCGTCGGGGGCGAAGATGGGGGAGTTGTCCCACTTTGTCCAGTCGGCCGAGTCGGGTGAGTAGTTCTTGCGGAACCAGAGCATCTTGTCGGGCACGAGCGAGACGGTGCGCTTGTTTTCCTCCCAGGATGGGTACCGCGCGTCGCCAACGGAGGCGGTATTATCGGTGACGGGGACGACGAGGAGCTGGAAGGCGAGGGGGATGCCGAGATCGACAGCCTTGTGCGTCGCGATAGCGGCGAGGTTGCCACCGCTGTGAGGAGTCAACGAGGTGAGCAAGATGACATGCGGATACACGTAGATTGAAGCAATATTACAGACCTGGACGAGCCACCGACAGCGATGAGCGAGGGGTTGATACCGAGGACCTCAGGACCCTTCGAGTGCACCCACTGGAGTGCCTCGACGGTGTCCTCGACGGCGGCGGGGTACGGCTGCTCTGGGCCGAGACGGTAGTCGACGGAGACGACCACACAGTTGGCACCTGCATGCCGAGAAGGGCAGTATGTTAGTCTATCGGACGGGATGTGAGAAGGATCGCCGGACGCACGCTTGCACATGTTGGTCGAGAAGGCGTTCTCGGTGTTGATTGTCCCGAGTGTCCATCCACCTGGAGAAGTAGGAGAGGTGGGTCAAAGGGACATCGATGCGTGAGATTAAGGAGGACGTACCGCCGTGGAAGAAGATGGATACGGGCCAGCCGCCGGCCGGAGCGTCGCCCTCGGGGGTGAAGGTGCGCATGGAGCAGTGTGAGAGGGGGATGTCCTGGACCTTGGCGACCTTCAAGGGCTCAGAGCCACCGAGAACGGCGGGCTGCTGGCGGATGGAGGGCGACCAGGGAATGTCCTGGAGGTAGGGCGTGTGCTGGAGGTGCTCGCGGTGGAAGGCGGCATACTCGGGGAGGAGCTTAGCCTCGATCTCGGGGTAGATGGGCTGGAGGACGGGGCGGTCAGACATGGTGGGCGTGGGGTGTGCGAGTGAGAGTGCGCGATGTCTGCGTCTGAGTCTAAGTCTAAGTGTGCGCTGCGGGAAATATTATATAGCGACATTGGAGGGGCTGGCGGGCCGCTGGCCGCGATAGGCATCTGGAAACCAGTCTTAGCGGTCGGCGCGCGGGGCGGGCTCTCCCTCCGCGACGCTCGATCGCGCGGCCGGGGCGGGCGGGCCGCGCCGACACGCGAATAGGAACGGTGGGCGCCAGATGGAGATCAATCCGATGCGATAACCTCGCGTTCCAGCTGTGCGTCCACTCCAGCCCGATCTCCTCTGCGGTCCGTCCCCTTTCTCCTCTTCCGCTCAGGAGCAATAAGTACGCGCCGTCCTTGCTCTCTCCTCTCCACCGCCCCTTCCTCTCCCCGCACGCCCACCATGAGCGCAGAAGAACACCCTCAGACAAACCCCCTCATCCCCAAGCAGTCCCGCACTCCATACCACATCAGTGGCAAGCCTGAGAAGCAGGACCTCGTCGATGAGTACAAGGGCAAGAACCTCGATGCTCTCAGGACCCCCGCCCTTATAATCGACCGCGCCGTCTTCGCGCGCAACTGCGCAAAGATGCACGACCTCGCAAAGTCGCTCGGCGCAAGGTTCCGCGCGCACGTCAAGTCCCACAAGGTGGGCGCGTCTCTCCTCGCGTTCATGTCCTTCCCTGCAGTAGTTCACCCTCCTTCGCGTATACCAGACTCCTGAGGGAACTCGCCTTCAGCTGCTGTCCACCGCCAATGAGACCCATTCCATCGTCGTCTCGACTGTTATGGAAGTCTGCGAAGTCTTCCGTGCGGGGTTGATGGCCGACGGAACCGTCAAGGATGTGCGTATCCCCCATATTCCTTTACCTTCTTATTTCTCAAACCATCCCTTCGCTACGTAATAGGTTCTTTACGGCCTCCCGATGGCGCCCAACAAAATTGCAGACCTCTCGGCCCTCACTGATGAGCTCGCAGCCGTTGGCGCTTCCATGCATATCCTCGTCGATAACCCTGACCAGGTCAAGGTCATCGAGGCTTGGGAATCCACCAAGGCCAACCACAGGAAGTGGTCGGTCTTCATGAAGGTCGATTGCGGCAACCAGTACGTACTTCCCCACATTCCTGCCACCTTAATATTAATGCGCCACAGGCGGGCCGGCCTCCGTCCCGACACTGCGGAGTTTAACGCGCTCCTCCAGGCTGTCTTGGCCTCTTCCTCCATCTCCCTCTACGGCTTCTACACTCATGCCGGAAACTCTTACGCATCCACCTCATTTGAGGAAGCATCCAACTTCCTCCTCTCGGAGGTCAATGCTGTCAACAACGCCGCCGGCCTCGCTCTGCAAATGATGGCCAGCAAGAATATCCCTCCACCGAGAGAACCTTTCGTCCTCTCTGTTGGCGCGACTCCTACTGCACATGCAGCCACGCCGGAGATGAAGGCCAAGATTGAGTCTGCGCTTCATGGTGTATTGGAGCTGCACGCAGGTTCGTCCCGTAATTTCCGCAGTTCCGTTTGTCCCATCCTCATGCAAGCAATCAGGAAATTACCCTCTACTGGACCTGCAGCAGCTCAACACCGGTCTCATTACCCACCGTGACATTGCTTCGCGTGTCCTTGCCACGGTAATCTCCTACTACCCCGGCCGTGGTCCGAATGGTACCGACGAGGCGATGTGCGATGCCGGTGCAATTGCTATGAGCAAGGACACCGGCCCCCGCCCCGGATACGGCGACGTCATCGGCAAGCCGTGGAGGTTGGCTCGATGTGCGCAAGAGCATGGTATCATGAGCCAGATCTCCCCTGCCAACTTCGACCTCGGTCCCATACAGGGTGACGGCAGCCTCAAGCTGGGAGACATGGTCCAGATCGTAGGACAGCACGCGTGTCTGATTCTCGCGGGCTACCCGTGGTACTACGTCGTCGACTCCGATGTGAGCGACGGCAACGTCGTTGTAGACGTCTGGGTGCCATGGAAGGGTTGGTGAACCGTGGCCCTTTGACGGGGGATCGATGACGACGATTGCAGCAGAATACTGTTACCTACTTTGTACCACCTAAATACTAGCCACCTGGGCGGCCAATTTCCTCGTACTCCTGAATCATCCGTGTCTATGTAGTCCATGGGCGATCAGTTGAGCGACAATCTAAGCGATACTGAGAAGCGCCCACACTGATAACCACGTGCGCTCGATCCGTCGGACGCTCGGAGCCACAGTCGTCGACCTGTGCGGCAGTGGCCGGTCCCGCAACCTCCGCCGCTGAGCTCATCATCCTCGCCTTTGACCACATCCTCGCTGCCATGGCTTACTCTGACTACGACGCGGATGCAACAGAATTGCTCGAAACTTATGGTGCGCAAACTCCTCATGTTTGTTGACCCTTTGCCGAAGATATGCGTGCAGATTTCCTCATGAAGTTCATCATTATCGGTGTGTAGCATGCTGGGCATGCAGGGAGGCCGGGAGCTCATCTCGCAGGACCGCAGGGGAGGCGGGTACGGGGAAGACGTGCCTGCTCCACCAGTTCACGCATAATTCTTGTGAGGAGGTCATCTCTCGGATGCCATCTTCCTTCTTTATCTCATCCTGAGCAGTCAAGGAGCACTCACAACACACGATCGGGGTCGAGTTCTCCAGCCGGACTGTGAAGCTTGGCGAGAAGCGCATTAAGTTGCAGGTGAGTTACACTTTTCATTAGGCGTCCGAACAAATCCTGAAGGAGAGGATGTGGGGAAAGCTATGGGATACGGCGGGGCAGGAGCGATTTCGGTGAGTGCGCCACAAGTATCGAAGGGTTGACATCAAGACCAATCCCCGCCAGGTCCGTGACGAGGAGCTACTACCGAGGAGCAGCGGGGGCTATTCTTGTGTACGATATCACCAGGTCTGCTGCTATGCCGACTCGTGCCCCACATATATGCTGAGACGCAGGACAGCCGCGCTTCTTTCTCGAAGCTATCTCGGTGGCTCGAAGACGCACGCGCGTTGGGCAGTCCGCACCTGGTCACGGTCCTCGTCGGCAATAAGTCGGACAGGGAAGAAGAGCGAGAGGTGGAGTGGGCTGAAGCGAGTCGATGGGCGGCAGAACATGGTGAGCACAAGCGAGCCTCCTTCTCCCGGAGCGATGCGACTGACCGCCATGTGTATGCATAACGTAGATGTGCACTTCTTGGAGGCGTCATCGCTATCAGGTGATAATGTCGAGGCGCCATTCCTACTCTGCGCACGGTCGATACTGCTGGCGATTGAGTCGGGCCAGCTGGATCCGGAGAAGGCGGGCAGCGGCATCAGCTACGGGGATCGTGCTCTGCGGAGGGTGAACAGCTCGAGTCGACTGAGCTTCGGAAGCCTGAGCGGGAGCCGCCGAAAGAGCACCGTCAAGCTGAAGCTCCCTGGGACTGGGTTGCGCTGTTGTTAGCGTGCTGCGCAACCTGTCTCTTTTCTGTCCTGGGTGCAGTCGCTGTGAGTACGCACCGTGTTCCTTGCGCCGGTCTTCTCACAGTCATCCCCAGTTGATTGGCAGCAAGCGCAGCATTACGGGGCCGACAGTCTATTCCTCGCCCTGCCTTGCATCTCCTTCCCACTCTCTCCGTTCATTGTCCCGTTCCCGCATACCCCTTCCCAGCCTGTATACCTCCTTGCACTGGACTCTCACTCCGCTTGTGAATGTCGCCCACGCCAGATGCTCCCTCTACGTCAGGAGTAGACACACACACTCACCGCCGCCTACACGCCGCAGTCACTAGTTATGGGACACGCCGGGATACCTTGTAGTAGTTGCCTTTAATCGTCTCTGGCTGGTCATGTATCGGATCATCTGTAGTTTTACCTCATCGCGATTCGCAGTAGAGTTGACCCATTCGCTGATGCTGATCTCTGTCACGCAAGCTCTATACGCGGTTGCGCGGTTGCGGAGGGGCCCCGTGTGACCTGCCGTTCCAAGAAGCTTAGATCGCCTCGCGGGCGGAGGTCCATATGCTGCACGCTCTTTCGAGGACGGTTCACGAGGGACAGAGGCGGCTGATGCCTCTGGCCATCATCTTCGCTCCACATCAGCAAGTGCACAAGGTTATGTCCGTAAGTGCATCCCCCACACGCGCATGGATTCTGGATGCTGACATGCTTCCTGGGCCGTCGACCACACGCACCCGCCAACTGTGCTCGGACGCCCGCAGCCAGTAGCCGTGTCTCCGCCCATTCTGGGGCACTGAGCAACCGCCGCAGAAGCGCGCTTGGCGAGGTTCCCCCCAGGCTGGGAAGACACTCAGGCGCGAGCCACGGCGTGGAAGGGCGATAAGCAGTGCGCGGGTGCGTGCTCGCACAGGCGTGATTCAGTCAACTGACGAGGTGAGAAGGACGGCGCAGAGCCGGAGGTCGGGGCGGGCGTGTTCTGCCCACCCGCACAACACTCGAGATTTACCCGATCCCAACGCGTCCACGTCGCGCTCTTCTGATCCCCCACCTCGGCGGCTCAGCATGGGAGGCAGTCATATATTAACTCTCCCTTGTCGGGATGCCTAGGATCTTCCGCGCTGCTGCTGCTGCTGCTCTGCACTTCCGCCGGCCCTGGGCCTTAGCTGCACGCACGCCGCCCGCCCTGGACCTGGACGTTCTCCCGGCCGTCGTGGGATCCTAAAACTCGAGCCCCGGTCGCACTGGGCTTTGTCATGTCGACCTCAGTGGGTGAGTGTCATCCATATATTTTGCGCGTGATGCTTCCCAGCTATTCCATGCTACGACCGGGTACACTACGGTATGTCGCCGCGACATCGACGCCCGACGTCCGCTGTTCCATTGCCGTCTCATATAATTGCCCATAATGCAAGATGTGCATGCCATGACATACGAGACCGTAACGCCGCGGCGGACGACGGGGTTTGGACGAGGCGCTCGCAGCTACAGAGGCGGTAGAACGCCGACCTATCCTACTTATCTGTCGCTTCGAGGGCCCCTCCTAACACCGTGCGTCAGAACGGTCGGGCGTAACGCTGCCATCATGGCATTACGTTCCTGATGCTCGTGTTCGTGTTCCTTTCCATTGTACGAAGGTCGGGGGACCGGAGTCGGAGTGCTGTTCGAATGCAGCCGGGTAGCCAGCGGTCGTATTTACGTTGGACGCTCCGCTGTTTGACGTGGTCCAGTCCTTCGACTTCGTCCCCTCTTTCCTCTATCTCGTCTTTCGAGCCTTGGAGCCTGTCTGCGCTCGTCAGCGTGGCGTCGGCCAAGCACAGTGTCTGGCAGTTAGGCGTCGCGCGCGCACCTAACGTCTTGCTGACTTAGAAAGCAGGTAGCGCAGGCCTGTTGACATCGGTGCCGTCCGTGCCTGACAGCACCGTATCGTCCTCGTCATTATCATTGGCGACGTCGGTGGGGAGCGCAAATAGCACCCCTGCTGTACCTGCATCGACAGTGCTTGCTGCTGTGTCATCCAGCGAGACCTTTTTACCCTCAGCTTCATCCAAACGGCCAGCTGCGCCGGTTTCTGTGTCCATCACTGGATCAGAGTCCTTGCCATCTGCATCTTTGTCTTCCTCCGCGCCCTCTCCGTCCAGCTCCGCAAGGAGCAGCACCTTCTTTTTGCCCGTTGCACCCATACCCTCGGAAAGCCGTCCTGACCAGGCATCCTTGCCCACAGCGAGCTCGCGAGCCTCCGCTGCCCCGCGTACAGCTGTGGTCTCCACTGCTCCACCAACAAATTCGAGCGTCAAGTCAAAGTTCGTACCTTCCATCCAGTTTCGGTGTAATCACGCTGATAGCGGATCTAGTACCAGCGTGAAGATGGCTGGCCCGGATGGCGACAACGACGCTTCTGCCACCAGCGCTCCCGCAGATGCGTCACCATCTGTGTCTGCCTCGGTACCATCTCCGACGGCCACGAAGACCGCTGCTGGTGGTGAACAACCGTTGCCGCCTGACTCACAGTCGTCCCAAAGCAGCGCAGCTCTCACTTCTGCTTCATCTGCCTCTGCCTCTGCTTCCCGTCCATCATCTGTCTCCTCGGCTGTGTCCACTCCAAGTTCGGTGTCCCCTTCCATATCGACCCCGCAAAGTGTGCCGACTGGTCCATCGCGGCCCGCTGAGCCAGACACTCCGTCGGATGCCCCAAGCAGTTCAAAGCCTATTCAAGGGGTCAGTTCAAGTTCTATTCCTTATACTACTTCCCTTTCCCATGAGCACACTCGGTCACTTCCTGGAATACCCGTACCCGTCCCCGAACCCACTTCTATTTCTGTCGCGCCTTCTACCAGATCCACGGACGTGGCAGTTTCTGCTCCTTCCACGCGGATCGTCGTTGTTCGACCCCCCGCCGCCACCGTAGCACCCTCTCCGTCTCAGCTTCTGACCACGCCGCTTGCCCAGACCCCACAGGTCTCTGCGGCGCCCCCACCTACCCCCGCGCCGCATTCTGACGTGACCCCGCATCCGTCTGTTCCTTCTGACTCTCCCGTTTCGAACGCGCATGAGGATGATTCTGAAGGAGCTCCCAACGTTGTGCAGGCTAACGCGAAGACGCCGTCCCCGACGGCCACGAGCACGATCACCGACAAGCCGGAGACGACGCTGTCTTCGCCCGTGATCGTCACCGTGACGGACGCGAGCAGCCACACCTCGCTTTCTGTGCCGCCCGTCTTCACTAGCGTCGGCGTGTCGACGTTGGAAGACGGCCAGCTCGTAAGCGTCACGCATGTCATCGCGAACCCGACGGGCATCTGGGGTGTCAGCGATGCTCCCGCCCACACTGGGTAAGCTGTCGTCTGCGTTCGCCGCACTATGTCAGCTCAACATGCATGTTTCACACAGCTTCTTCGCCAACAGCAAGGCCGTCGCAGGCGTCTTCCTCGTCGTCGGTGTCCTCATTGCGGGCGTAGGAGTTGGCATCTGCCTCATCCTCCGCCGCCGTCGGCGTCGCACCCCGCGCTTCCTCAACACCATATCACGCCCGCTGCCAATGCCCGACAACCCCTTCGAGGATCCGCGGGACATCTCGCCGCCGCCGCAGATGCGCTACGCCTCAGGCTTCACAGACCGCACGCTTGTCATCGCAGGCACGGACGCCAATCGCCCAGCTGCCCGGGGACCGTTCGACGATGACATGGAGCGAGCCTCCGGCCAAGGGACCACCAGCCACAACAGCCACGAGCATTTCATTGGTCTTGGCCTCGCTGGCATCGGTGCCAACGGTCGCAGAACCAGCGGCGGTACGCACACCTCCACGGAGTCGCGGAGACGCAACCCCAGCGGGGGCAGCTCGATCGGCGTCGCGCTCACGAGCGACCACCTCATCGACGCCTCGCGCCGGCACAACAGGCCCGAGCCGTCCTCCGCGTCCGCGCGCTCCTCGCCCTCGCTCTACCCGCCGACGCTCCCCGCGCTCAACAACGAGGACACGCAGAGCCTGGTCGACATCCCGCTCAGCACAAACAACAGCACATCGCGCGTCACGCTGCCCTCCCCCACCGCGAACGCGAGTTCCACGCGCGTCTCCTCCCCGACCGCGCGCAAGCCCGTGCCGCCCCACCCCGACTTCGACGCCTTCGCCCCCGAGCCGGAGTCGCCCGTGCGCACGACACCGCTCGCGCCGGCGCCGCGCACACCTCAGCAGGTCCAGCAACAGCTCGCGAAGCCGCCCGTGCTCCCGCCGCGCAGCCCGCTCCGCCGGAACAGCACGACGACGACCGCGACCGCGCGCTCACTTTCGCGATCTCCCCCGCCGATGCTGAAGAGCATCCAGACGCAGCTGAGCACGCCTGATGCGGAGAATGGGACAGGCAGGGCGATACCCTACGAGCCGCTCACGCCCCCCGCGTCGTTCTCGTCCCTCTCTCCCTCGGGCTCCCAGTCCGGCCACGAGCCGCCGAGCCCAGCATCCGGGTCGAGCGCGAACGCGTCGCAGACCGGCGTGACGAACCCGTTCAGCGACACGAACGAGGTCGTGCCCGCGCCAGGCAACCCGAGCCCGGTGACGACGACACGGGCAGGGAAGCGGGACACGTTCTACTCGAGGATGACCGGGCAGCAGGTATGTGCTCATCGTTCTTCCCCGTCTGCTTCTGGTGGCGATAGAGAGGGCGCGGTGTGCTGATCGGTTCTCTTTGACATACAGCGGCGTCCGAGCGTCGAGTGGAGGAACTGAAGCGTACAGCTGCGTAATGAAGGTTCGAAGCCTTGAAGGACCAGACCCCTTGAGCCATTAGACTGGCCCGCTGCAGACGCTGCACCGGGTGTTCTCTCATGGACGGACAATCTGCCTGCCTGCCACCCGCTTCCCGCATGCGCCTCCCCGTCGCGCATATCCGTGCACCCCCGTCTCCGCCATGTATCATATGCGTATAATTGCTTCTCGCACATATATCGCTCTCGTCACCATCGCTCTCGCCACCCCTCCTCGACCTGTTGTTGTATCCCATGTATCACAAAGAGGCATAGAAGCCCGCCCCCGCCCCCGCCCCGCATAGCCCGCACGCCCGCACGTACACACCAGACACGGCCCTCCACGACCTCTGACGACGACACCTTCTGTACTCTGTACCTGCCTCCACGTGCGCGCATGTATGTATCCCACCCATTCCAAGCCCAATAGCACTGTATACTACACATTACACGAGTATCCAAGATTCCTTCCTTCTCTTCTATATCCGCATGTGTGCCCAACCTTAGATCCCTTCTCGTCCCTGCGCCTGAACGTCCTTGCCCTCAATATCCGCTCCTCAGGAACTAGACGCGGCCTCGATGATCCTTTCGGAGGTCGTGACGAACCCGTAGCTCTGTTCCGACCGGTCAATGGAATCGAACCTCGTCTTGACACGGCAATGGAACACGGAAAGAGACGCACCCCACCAGCGTTATACACGACGCTCTCCAGCGCGCCCGGCGGAGATGTCGTCGCGACGCAGTCTTCGACCAGGATGCAGTCGTATCCACGGAAGTACGCATCGACCAGCGTTCCCAGCACGCACTGTCCACCGATATTCCAAGTTCCCGTCAGCTGCGCACTCGGACGACGAGAAGGAGCGGAGCGAAAGCTGACCTGATCCGCGTTCACTCCCGCGAAGAAGAGCGTCGTGATGCCCTGCTCCTGCAGGTAGAGATCGAGCGCCGTTTGTCCGCCCCAGATGCCGCTCATCCTGCGCACGCAGAGCCGCAGTCAGCCCGCGTGCCGTTCGTTCTCGACCCAGAGCGTGACGGAGGCGGAAGGATTGCCGTACACGCCCCCTTCGCGAACGCGTGGAGTGCAGCCTCGCCCCGCAGCGAAGGTTGCGCCTTGACAGGGAGAGGGAGGGAGGAGAGACGCTCACCTATTCTTGTGGATCCAGACGTCGGTGCCCTCGCGCCGGCCGTCCTCGTACAGGCCCTGGAGCGGGCCATAGAGCTCCGAGTTGTACTCGCCGCGCATGAGCAGGCGGCCGAAAGGCTCCGCGAGGTGCGCGCCGAACCCGCCGTGCCCTCCCTTCATAAAGCCGCGGACAAGCGACGGCGGGATCGTCGTCAGCTCATGCTCCGTTAGGCCCCAGTTCCTGCGGGGAGCCGCCATGTCCAGTCAATTGTGTGAACGACGAGCGGGCGAGCTGATTGGAGAGGAAGACTCACACCCAAAGGATCTTCACGCCGTGCGTGCGCAGCGGGGGAACGACGTTCATGATCGGGATGACGCACTCGAGGCCCTTTGGGTGGTCGCGCAGATCGGGATGGAGGAAGAAGCTGCCCGCGCCCACACACAGACCATCAGCACCTCGCCTTGTCCGACAAGCCCGCAATGCGCACACCCTCGTCGTAGACTCGCGGCACTCACTTCTGCATGTCGATGATCACGATCGCGCTGTGCTTCGCCGCGATCCGGACGACGCGCTCGCCGTCGACTGGCACGTCGAGCTGCGTTTCCTTCACGAGCTTAGGTATCGGCACCTCCTGCACCTTCTGGTCTTGGCTCACGTCGCCCTCCGAGAGCGGGCCCTTGGGGAGGTGCGTCGTGCGCGTGAGGTCGACGAGCCCGCTCGGGTACTCGACCCAGAACGACGCCGCGTTTCCGTACTCGGTCGCGACGGGCAGGCGGGGACGCTTGACCATGCCGAGGATGGGAGTGTCGTGCTTGGGAGGCGCGGGCGCGGATGGGGGGTCGGAGGAGAGCGAGGCGGGGGGCACGCTGGTTGCGGCAGAGTTGCCCATCAGTATGGCGTGTTCGGAGAGTTCGCGGGTGGGGCAGATAACGCGCAAGGGCGGCGATGGGAGGTCGGGGCGGTGGGGGCGAGGGGGCCATGAGAAGGACTGACCGTGTGCGACGCTGGGACGCGGGCCTGGGTGAGTGCGATAAGGTGGGAGTGCGAGTGAGAGTGCGCGGACTGCGACTCACAGCGGCCCGTATACAACTCCCAGTGACGTCACTCTATCGCGACTTGACGCCGACGCGCGAAAGACGCGACGCTGCACCTGATCGCGACACAGGTGTAAGTACGAGTACAAGCAATCCCACTAGAATACAGCCATATACACACCGCCTCCAATTGGCAGCTAGAGAAACACATATCCTTTACTCCGCGTCGGGATCGACCTTCACAACAACCTTCCCAGTCGCCCTGCTCGTCATGAGCCGCTCGTACGCCTTCGGCACATCCTCGAACGCAAACACCGAGTCCACCAGCGGCTTCACCTTCCCTGTATCCGCCAATCAGCCAAGCAAGCCTCTCCAACATTGAACGGACGTACCCTCTTCAACGAGCTTCGCAAACGGCTCCATGTTCTTCTCCCTGTCTGGCTGGACGGCCACCAGCTTCCACTTGCGCTTCGTCCCGCCCAAGAACCCCGGCTGCAGGAACACCTTCCACGCAAAGTGCGCCATGTTCCCGATTCCCTTCCCCTGCGGCCCCACTGAGATGAACACACCTCCGGGCGCGAGGTATGCCTCGCTCTGCACGAACAGCGTCGGGTCCAAGATACCTACCGCCTCGAGGAAGACGTGGTACTTTGGATTCGGAGCCGCGGCGATCAGCTGCTCGTGCAATGGTGCCTTCGTGTAGTCGAAGAACTGCACACGTCGCGCACGTCCTTCTCAGCAACCGCAATATGCAGCACAGAACCAGAAGACACACCTCATCCGCACCGAGATTGCGCACGTACTGCTCGTTCTTTGCGGACGCGCTCGCCGCGACCCGCGCGCCCTTGGCCTTGGCGAGCTGGATGGCGAACGAGCCAACCGCGGTGCTCCCTCCGTTGATAAACACGGACTGCCCCTCCTCGAGCTGCGCAATGTCGAACAGCGCGTTGGACGCGGTCAGAGCGACGCTGGCGAAACCGGAGGCCTGCGAGGGCGTGACGTTCTTTGGACTTAGGGCGGCATGGGATGCCAGGACGGTCGTGTACTGCGCGAGCGCGCCATATCCAGTAGACAGGACGCGGGCTGAAATGACAAGGATTGCGCATGGACCACGCGAGTCGAGTGTTCATGATGGCAGGGGAGTTGTGTACGGTTCAGTCGATGGAGAATTGGCGTATTCGGGTAGGGACATGGGTGTGGATAGAAGAGAGGTCGACTCACGGACTGGAATCACGCCAAAAATCTCGTCTCCCTCCTTGAAGTCCGTCCCATTCGGGTCGACCACGACGCCCGCGAGATCGAATTCGTACGCCAGTACGCGCTTCAAAACGAAGGAGGGCAAGATGCCCAACACCTTGTACCCGCTATATGTCGCATCGCACGCATGTAAGCTCCGGTGCCAACGTGCGCAAGGCAAGTGTATGCTCACACTGGGTTCAGCGCGGCCGCCTGGACCTTGACGAGGATCTCGCCCTTCTTGAGCTTTGTGGGTACCGGTGTCTCCGCGAGAGCCAGCGCATCGGCTGGCTTACCGCTCTTCAGCACTCGCCACGACTTCTGCGTCGTTGGGAGCTCCTTTGCTGCGGTAGTTTGTGTGTCTGCCATAGATGGGCACAGGGGTGGTGGAGGAGGCAAAGGAGGGTGAGGCCTGTGAGGCCGCGAGCGCAAGGAAATGCCAACAGAGCGTGCCTGGAGCGTGCAATGATGCAGTTCACCTACGGTTGCATCCGTGATATATACGCGCTGTGCATGAGCACATGAGGTATAGAACTCTACACTGGACCAGGTGCGAGGACACGACGCGTTGCTCGTCGGCATCTGAGACCTGCGCGCTCTGGGAGATGCTGACATCTATGCGGGGTGATTGCGGGGTCCGGGCTTGATGTGTGCATCTCGGAGAGCGTGTAATAGCAATAGACAGGTACATACCGGTATGGACTCGGGCCTCATTGCGGCTGGGGCCTGCATGCATTGTAGCGGCGAGACGCGTTCGTCATTGTACGACACACGTCGGGGCGGCCTGCAGCTGTTGACGTTGTGTTTGACGCAGTCGCAACGTTGCGAAGAATTGCTGCATCGGCATAAGGATGTGTTGTGAGTGCACAATGGCGATGAACGCAGGTTCCAAGGAGTCGGAGACGCGAGTGAGAGCGCACGGACTGCGACGTGCAGCGGCCTATATGTATAAACTCCTTTCCTCCAGTGACGTCACTGCCCACTCAATCGCGACTTGACGCCGAACGCGTCCTCGACGCGCCAGACGCACCTGATCGCGACACGTACACGCGTGTAAGTACAAGTACATACAACCAATCGTGTTAGGATACAGTCCAGGTATAAAACACGACCATTCCCGCCTCAAATAAACCAGAGAGAAACATATCCTTTACTCCGCGTCGGGGTCCACCTTCACAACAACCTTCCCAGTCGCCCTGCTCGTCAAGAGCCGCTCATACGCCTTGGGCACGTCCTCGAACGCAAACACCGAGTCCACCAGCGGCTTCACCTTCCCTGTATCAGCGGGCCAATCAGTAAAGCAAGCCTCTCCACCTCCACGATCGGCGGGCTGAAACGGACGCACCCTCCTCGACGAGCTTCGCAAACGGCTCCATGTTCTTCTTCCTATCCGGCACGACGGCCACCAGCTTCCACTTGCGCTTCGTCCCGCCCAAGAACCCCGGCTGCAGGAGCACCTTCCACGCAAAGTGCGCCATGTTCCCGATTCCCTTCCCCTGCGGCCCGACAGAGATGAAGACACCCCCGGGCGCGAGGTACGCCCCGCTCTGCACAAACAGCGCCGGGTCCAGGATGCCGACCGCCTCGAGGAAGACGTGATACTTTGGGTTGGGAGCGGCCGCGATGAGCTGCTCGTGCAGTGGCGCCTTGGTGTAGTCAAAGAACTAGGTGTGCACGTCGCGCGCATTCTCCGTCAGCCCGTGTCTCCTCCAAGCAAACGAAGATGAAAGCAGCGGAGCACGCACCTCGTCCGCGCCCAGGTCGCGCACGTACTGCTCGTTCTTCGCGGACGCGCTCGCCGCGACCCGCGCGCCCTTGGCCTTGGCGAGCTGGATCGCGAAGGAGCCAACCGCGGTGCTACCGCCGTTGATGAACACGGACTGCCCCTCCTCGAGCTGGGCAATGTCGAACAGCGCTTGGTACGCGGTCAGAGGGGCGATGCCGAAGCCCGAAGCCTGTGAGGGCGTGACGTTCTTCGGGCGTAGGGCGGCTTGGGATGCCAGGACGGGCGTGTACTGCGCGAGCGCGCCGTGACCGGTAGACAGGACACGGGCTGAGGAGATAAGGAGTGCGCACATAGCGAGGTCGCAAGGGTTTCATGATAGCAGGGGAGTCATATACAGTGCAATAGGTGGAGGGATGGCATGGTCAGGTGGGGAGACGAGTCTGGATTGGAGACGGGTAGACTCACGGACTGGATTCGTCCCAAAGATCTCGTCTCCCTCCTTGAAGTCCGTCCCGTTGGGGTCGACGACGACGCCCGCGAGATCAAATTCGTACGCCTGTATGCGCTTCAAAATGAAGGAGGGCAAGTGGCCCAACATCTTGTACCCGCTATATGTCCCATCGCCAGCGCGTCAGTTTCAGCACCAACGTACGCAAGGCAAGCGTATGCTCACACTGGGTTCAGCGCGGCCGCCTGGACCTTGACGAGGATCTCGCCCTTCTTGAGCTTTGTAGGTACCGGTGTATCCGCGAGGGCGAGCGCCTCGGCAGGCTTGCCGCTTTTCAGCACTCGCCACGACTTCTGCGTTGTCGGGAGCTTCTTCGCGGCGGGTTGTGCGTCGGTCATAGCTTCTCGATAGTGGGTATAGTTGCGTTTAGAGGTGGTGGAAGGAGGAAGAGGAGGGTGTGAGCCTGGGGCGAGCGCGGCGGAATCGCGAAGGGAAACACCAGAGCGTTCTATCGAGTTCACACGCGGCTGGGCGCGTCATTTATACGCGTCGCGCGTGCTCTAGATCTGAAAACACATGAACGCGTACTACAAACGATCGAGAGGAGACGACGCGTTGCTGGTCGGCATCCTCAGTGCTAGTGAGACCTGGGCGCACTGCGCGATGCTGACAAAACCAGATGGTCGAGTGCGACCGCGGCAGAGCGTAGCAATCAGGTAGCAATCGACAGGTACATACCCGGACGGCTCACAGCGATTGGATCATATATGCATCATCGCGGCGAAGGGCGTGCGTCATTGTACGGCACGCGTCGGGGCCTGTAAACGTTGTATTCGACAGAGTCGCATCGTTAGGAAGGATTATTGCTCCGAAGGCATACAAAGGTGTTGTGAGCACAGAATGGCCAGGAACGCAGGTTCCGAGGAGTCGGAGACAGCCGACTGCCGGAGAAGACTTCTAGACTGGTTCGAAATACATACGAATGTGCAGGAAGGCGAGCCGCGTGGCTTCAAGTGCGGTGCTATCTGCGAATAAGAGGATGTGAAAAGGCGCCGCGGGCTAGCGGGGAACGGTGGGATGGGGGCGGCCCAGGAACGGCGGGAAACGAGGCAGGTCATGCTGGCGGGCACGAACCGCGAGCGTGAGCTTGGACGATGGGCTGGGAGCGATAGCAAGAATAATGAGCCGAGAGCAGGAGAGAAGAGGGCGTGGGGCGTGGACCGTTGGCAGGGTTTGGCAAGCAGGTCGTCAGAGAGAGCGGACAGCCACTGCGAACGCTTGCGAACGGCGCGAATCTGGATCTGAAGTGACTGCAGACGGACGGCCAGATAAGAGAGGGATGATCGGACGCGAGGCGGACGAGGATGTGACTTTTGGGTGCATGTCGGTGGCGTACAGGAGGACGTCGAGCGGAGAGGCTATGGCTGTTAGGATGCAGGCGGCAGACGTTGCTTGAAGGGCCAAGCACAGTCGGAAGGACGTCGAGGCCGAAAGCAGTGCGCATATGTGACTGTCGGAGAGAGGGACCAACGCGCTGAGGGCATGGTGTTTCCGGGTGCGGTCTGTGCAAGCCACTGCCGACTGTCTGCCTCGATCTGGGTATCCGTGTCTGAAGCCATGCCCGAGCCGTGCGGAGACGGGTGGCGCCCTCGGCCTGCTTGCTCGCCTCGCAGCCGATCGCACTCGGTCCTCGGGCGACCGACGACGGGCGGCGGCGGCGGCGGCGCAGCGAGCGGAGGCGGCCGGGGGCGAGAAGAAGGCGGCGGCGACGGCGAGAAGCGGCGGGACATAGGCGCCTGAACGATTAAGGAATGACGTCTCTGGCCGTGTCGGCTATTTTCCGCATGGAAGGCGAATGCCAGTCTTGTCTCCGGTGCCATGCACGCCATAAATCGAGCATGGCCCATCGACGCGCGCCCTGCACACGCCCTCTCGCGTCCCGGCCAACGCTTCCCATCCGCCCTCCACGTCCCCGTCCGCCCCGCTGTCTGTCCAGTCTGCACCAAACGATGCCCGCTCGCCGTTAGAGCCGGTCATGCCCTTGGTCCGGTCCCCTCACAAAAGACAAGACTCTGCCACAGGTGAGCCCCCTCTGCACGCCACGCCCCTCCCTTTCCACTCTCCGCGGTCAACGTCGCCCCTTCATATCGCTCCCTATTTCTCCATTCGTTCTCAGTCCTATGTGCACGGTCAGTCTTCCCTCGCGTCTCCCTCTCCCCCCGACTCACCTCGTCTCTCTCTTCGCTGCAGGGCATTCCATCTTGTTCTCCCAGCCCGTCGTATTCCTTTGAGAGCCCCGTTGCCTCAATCGTCTAGTCATGTCCTCCCCGCCTCCAGGTTCTTCCCCTCTTCCCACTTCGTCCCTTGTTTCTCTTTCCCAGCCTGCCACTGACTCTGTTTCTCCTACCTCTCCCCTCTCCTCATCTCCGGCAACTCCAACCTCCGTACCTGCTCAATCTGGTCAAACGTCCATGTCCACCCCGACTCTCTCACAATCTCCGGTCACCGATGCCCCCACATTGTCCTCCACATCCGCCTCGATTCCTCAAACATCGCCCTCAACTTCCGTACAATCTACCACGCGTCTAGCGTCCTCCCCGGCTCCTTCTCAATCCATTTCTACTGGAGAAGCTTCCAGCCCTCCGCCCTCCTCCGACAATACTCCTCCACCCACGACCACCCAACCTTCCGCTGGGAATTCTTCTTCGGCATCCTCTCAGTCCCCGTAAGCTCCGGTCGATCCGTTCTTCGGTCCATCCAGGCTCACACGCCTTGTGCAGCTCCTCCATGTCCTCCCCATCCACTTCCCCCTCGGGGGACACCCCGACCCCCCCTCCAACCACGATCTCGACAACGGATCCCCCAACATCTCCGCCTGCATCCGACCCTCCGAGCTCGACCCCAACCTCCGAGCCCACTACCGATCCCCCGACGTCGACCTCCACCAGCAACTCGGAAAGCTCCTCGGACTCTTCTAGTCCATCGTCTACCCCATCGTCTACCCCGCCGACCAGTCCGCCCTCAAGCCCGTCATCCAGTTCATCTACCACGCCTCCGCCAACGGAACCCACTTCTTCTGCCACGGATCCCCCAGATCCTGGTCCCAGTTCGTCTCCCTCTTCCTCCCAACCTGATCCGAGTGATACGGTGACCAACACGGTGACTGTCATAGATAGCCCGTCGGACAGTGTCTCCACTCCGGATTTCGATGTTACGTGAGTGCCATATTCCGACCGATCTGGACATTTCAACATGTACTGATATATGGACGCACCTCGCAGAACTACGCTGCAGTCCACCGTGTTCATTACAACCACGAACAGCGAAGGGCAAACGGTCACCAGTGCTCCGCCGGTCGTCACCGAGACTCTGACGAGCACGGATAGCAATGGGCTACCGAGTTATGTGACCATCATCGCCGGAAACCCTACGCCCATCACCAACAACGACAATGCGACACAGACGTCTCAGTACGTCATATCTCACCAGCTTGCATCTTGTTGTGGAGAGAAGCTTATCTAACCACTGTTCCGACAGGTTCTTCCGTAACAAAGGCGCTGTCGCAGGAGTCTTCCTCATCGTCGGCCTCGCAGCTGCGTCCATCGTGCTCTTTATGATCTTCTACATACGTCGTCGCCGAAGGACACAAAGGCTCGAGCATGACACAGCAGTCGCATCCACACTTGCTGCTGCGGGCTACAACCGACAACCGCTCGATGGCGATGACGATGACGAGAAGGGACACCGGCGCACCTCGGCGCCCTCTGCTGTGGGCACGCTACAAAATTCAAGCTTCGGGTCAGGAGCCATGCTTGTCGGCTCAACGGCCGGCGCCCGACCACCAACTGCGGAAGGAAACACTGCTCCATCGACGCCCGGCACTGGACTTGATTACGACCCCTATGCGGCTTACGGCACTGTGCACCCTCCGCCAGCTGCGGTGTTCCCGGCGCAGACGCGTAGAGATGGGTATATGCCTGCAAGAACGGGAAGCCCGCCGCCCGGTGCATACAACACTAGACGGCATACACACAGCACCAGCACGAGTGCAAGCTCAATGGGCTACGGACATGCTGCCAAGGCAAGCATCGGAAGCACGGAACCCCTCCTGTCTGGGTACTACAGCGGAGTCCCTACGGAGCCTCCAACTCCAGCGATGGGCCCGACCCTCAATCTGGCTAGTCCAGCTGGGGGCGAGGTTGAGCGACCGAGGGGAGGGGTGGCGGAGCGGGGCTCGACCACGACGACGACCAGTAGCGTGTATTCGGCCGACGATGAGTCGGAGATCCCGGAGATGAAGCCCAAACTTGAGGTATGTGTTCCGGATGTTGTAAGCGTGGATCTGCGCTCACGCGTTGTAATAGGTCCGGAACAGGACGCTGGGTGACGTCTCAAGAGAGAACTCGAAGCGCGACGTGAACGACTTTACGACTTGACCCATCATCCCACATTCAATTCATACTGCATGCATATCACCCCCCCTTTGATCCATCCCCATCGTGTTCCGCCGCTTTCTGACCGCATCGTTCTTCGCTCACTCGCTCATTTACGCACATACGATCTCTGCATGGCACTGGCACACATAATCGACCGCATCGTTTACATTGTACGTTAGGATCTACTCACTTTCAAGTTGTCGCACCACGGACTCCCTGGGTTGGCGGCCGCGGCCGTGCGGTCGTCGAATGGACTCACTGTGTATCACGTACGTACGTACAGCTTGATTCTGTCTACACCTCACCCCTTGCTCCTGTTAGTGCTGTGGAACCTGGCCGCGTACCCGTCTTTGTGTACGTTGTACGGGTATGACGGACTTTCTCCCCAATTTCTCCTACGCGGTCATCATCATATCATATCATATCATCGTCACAGTACAAACACACCATCATCATCCTCATCATCATCGCACCACAAAAGGACCTTTCTGAAGGACGTTCCTCGGTAGACGTATGTATGCTTACGTCGTTTTAGAACAATCATCATCTTTATCTGTTGGGTTGTCCGCCCCTGCGCGACAAACGACTGTCGTACCATGGAAAGGCTGTCCTCGAACCTTCACCTTCACGTGAGCTCGGGGTATGCCTCTTGCAAGCTCCAAGCTACAAGCAGCATTGGTATTGTTGAATGTATCCAGGTACAATTACATGCAAGGTTCATCGAAACTGCATCTCTACTCCGCCCTCCATGGTACTCATTCTAGTCTGTCGCCTAGCTCCTACATCATCGTCGCCCCGGTCGACGAGTCAAGCTGGCTGTCGCCGCCCTGTCAACAGACGAAAGGCGTAAGTTAGTGCGAAGGGGCAACATCATCAGGGATCATGGATAGTAGACTCGCCTTGCGGGCTTTGCCGCGCTCAACCAGAGCGGGGTCGCGGGTGACCTTCCCGGTCGCCTTCTCGAGGCTCCCTGCGTGACGGAATCGGTTCTGCGTTAACCTTTGCCAACAGGCCGAAGACCAGTGGCCACATGGAGTTACTGACCCATCATCCTCTGTCCAGCGCTGCTGCCGGGGTGGGTCGATTGTTGGCCATAGGCATCGGCCTGCCCAGGGGCCGCGAGAGCCGCATCGTTCCTGATACCGCCTCTACCAACGGCCGCGTCCCTCTCCGCCCCCGCGCCGTGCTGCAGGCCGTGCCCCGAGGCGTACACGGCCTCGGGACGGGCCCGCGTCTCGGCGGGGTCGAACCGCTCGAGGTCGGGCTGGCCGATCCCGCCGTGGAGGGGGCCACCGGAGTGCGCGAGCGGGCCTTGGGGCTGGGCGGACTCGAAGGTGTCGAACTGCTGGTTGCGCTTTTGCTGCTGGGCGGCGGCCCTTTGGGCGCCGATGTACGCGCCTAGTAGTGGAAGGTGTGAGCAGGTGTGCACTGTGTAGATGCGTAGCCTGGGGGTGTGAGGGGGGGCGCACCTTGCGGGTCGGTTTGAGGGGGGTACATTGGGTCGCTGGGGTCGGTCGCGGTGTTATGCATGCCTTGGCCGCTGCGGTTCATGGTTGACGTCAGGGGAGGTTATAGTGGAAGGGTAGTCTGGGCTGTTTCGAAAGGTTGTTGGAATCGTTCGACTGGGTTGGCTTGATATATATGCATGGTTTGCCGGACGCTGAGGAGTGGGTGCGAGGTGGTGTTGACCCCATAGCGCCCGTGGCTAGGTGGTCCAGAGGTGGTCAGCCTTCCGAAGTTCGTTGGCGTCTCATGCCTATGCCGTCGACGGCAGCGTGAGGTAGAGTAGGATTCACGTTAGCGATGGACAAAGGGTGAAGGTCTAACGCCCTAGTCTCGGAGAACAACGCGTGCGTCAGT
The DNA here is from genome assembly GCA_022605405.1 of Earliella scabrosa. Lineage (NCBI taxonomy): Eukaryota > Fungi > Basidiomycota > Agaricomycetes > Polyporales > Polyporaceae > Earliella > Earliella scabrosa. The sequence continues at coordinate 254,723 of JABYQQ010000003.1, read as the reverse complement.
TGGTGAATTGGGTGGTCCATGAGAGTGAAGACGACATGCTGTTGCGTAAGAAGTGGAGAAGAGGTAGGTGATGTGGGGCTATGCCCCATGCCGATGCGCACAGCGCATCCATAGGTTCGGCGCGGTACTTCACAACTGTCCGAGATATTGAGAACTCTACGACATGTCCGTCACCTCTAGCTGAGCTCTATGATGACGCGCTGCACTCGGACTAAGCTCCAGCCTGCGAACAAGGTTCAATGTAAGCGAGCCAGCCGAGCGGTTGGTAACAGTGACTGCTTTGTTGCGTACCTTCCCGGCCTCGCCACGGGGAGCCAGACCTTGATTGCGAGTCAGCTTTCCCGCAGCCTTCTTGACAGCTCCTACATGATCCACAGACGTCAGCACAATATCACCGACGACACCAACATCTGACCATGACCATCTACTCACCGACGATCTTCGCTGCTGGTGCAGTCTCAATTGGTAGTGGTTGTCGACGGACCGCCGGACTGCGGTTACGACGCGGATACCTGGGGGCATTGTCGCCGAATTCTATCATGTCGCTCGCGTGCCGGTGGTTGCGCGAATGGCCATCTGTTATCGCGTCAGCCTGTGCACCAGGTCTGTACGGGGGATGTCGTCAAGAACAACACACCTCTTCCTCGTTCTCTTCCTCTAGCCCCCTCAGCGCTATCAACGATCTGTGGGAGAGAGAACGCCACCCTTGCGTCGGGGCTCCGTTCTTGTGACGATGTGGATTGGGTGTACATATCGCGCGAAGGTTCAGTTTGAGCTTCGAATCGATGTCCGGCTGCTAACGGTCCTGCATCTCGATCGTCAGATATCATGTGTCCATTCGTTCAGAAGGCGTGTACTTACGTTGGACGCCCGGCCGTGGAGAGCGAGGTATGCAGGAGTCGTTCATGGGGTTCGACTGGGCCTGAAATGGGGTTCGTGCGACGTCTTCGGTGCAAGACATGTTTGACTTGTTGAGTATACGATGTTGTGTGCTTCAGCTTGCGCCGAAGACATCTGGTACATATATCTTGCTGGGTCATCTGAGTTCTGAGCCAGGCACAGCTATGATCTCATCGCTCCGAGGGACCCGGAGACTCGACAGATGGGACGATCGTGATTCCAGGGACGAAGCTGTGTAACGGGTGGTCGTCACAGTAGCAACATACAGAGACTCACTCCTCGATGCGTCCCTTGGAGCCCTCATAGTCAAGTAACCTTGTCCAACGTTGGTAAGCAATGATATCATGCACAGGTCAACATATACCTAGCACGCCAACTTGAACTGATCGTCCCTGGGATTGAGGTCATAGTTCGCAGTCGGCGCGCTATCCCCAACTCATGTTCGGTCAGGCGGTGAATAACTGATGATACGTTGTAGCTCGGAACGACCCTCGAGCGCAGCACGGTAGACGCTTACTATCCTTGCCCAAGTGTTTAAGTCTGCCCATAACTAAAGGTTGAAGTCAGTGAAGTCCTTCGGTTCAGTAAGATACAATGTTCATGCACTTACTCTGAACAGCACAATCCTATGTATTCGTTCCCTCTCATGTAGGATTCCCTATGTGGCGATTAGGTGGCGAGAGACCAACATCGGTTGCTAGGGAAAGGTTTGGGTTGGGATTTGCTAAAACACTTCACGCACAAGTAGGTCACTATAGATCAGTAGAAGCCGTCGCTCACCGTGCATAAATATAATGATCAGGAGGAGAGGGACAATGTCATGATCCTCAAAGCGCTGTCAGTGGTTTGGAAGAGCCTGAGACTCTAGAGCTCGGCCCCGGGCGAGTCGGTCGGAGGAAGGGACACAGCCACCGGGTCCGCGCTGGAACGTGTCTCTGCACCGCCATGATGCCTCGGGACGTGGTCTGGTCTGCTTCTATACATTCCGCACCGTATCCCTGCCAGAGAGCCCCACTTGACTGATCTGCATCCACCACCACCACTACTGCCATGACTGACAAGAAGTTGCCTCCGGTCTATGCTGAGACTGCTGGACAGGCCACCTCGACTGCTGGCCCTTCCTATTCACAGTTCGATGATCTTCCACCGCCGCCGGACGTCGAGGCACCAAAGTATACCGAACGCGCTTTCGAGAACGTATACATACCTTCAGGAGGAGAGGAGCCCCCGCCCGAGTTTGCGCCATACGAAGCCGAGTTCTTCATATCCGGCAAGGAGATTGTGTCGCATGACCCGCATCTGAATGAGGATGGTGAGTGCTCGTGTTTTATTGACGACTGCAATACGATGCAGCACATAGGGGAGGGGAGAGGAGGGCGCTCACTCAGATTGTACAGGCGAGGCGCTGTATCGTTTCCTGTTGTCGCAATCGACAGCCCGACCGGAGTACCAGTTGCACGCCCGCGGGACACATTCTGAGCACCGGACACGAGTTGTATCGCGCACAGACTCAAATGGGCACACAACCAACCACACGGAGCACTATACGGAGACGGTTACCGGTACGTGAACATTCGTGGTGGTCTCCGCGCGCCGCTGAGGACGGTCCATCTCGTTCCGTTAGACTTCGATTACTACATCGACCTCACCCCCTACATTGTCTATGGGCCCGTACATTGGAGCGTACCCGACGCAGAGCCGGCATATCGTGGCCAGATGGTTATGCAAGTCGACTCCAACGACCTCGCTACCGAAGATCCTGAACGAGTTATGCCCCTTGGGCGACGCAAGGCTACCAGAAAGGAGATTAAGGCCGCTCAGGAGAGGAAGGACATTCGCAAGGCGTGTGGGCTGCCTCCCTGGGTTGTCGTCGACCCGGCATCTTGGCTCAACAACCCGAACGCAGCGGTGCCTGAGCGCCCTGTCGTGCTGGAGTCTTCAAGGACACTGCGGGAATGGGCTGACGAGTACTGCGCCAGCGACAAACTGCTGAAGGAGTTCACATATACCAAGGTATATCCCCAAGTTACTGAGAGTCTCACATGGCTCACGGGTTTCGCCTGTCAGGTCGTCTATGGCTGGAACACGTCAAACCTTCGCGAGGTCATCACCTCCGCCATCCGCTCCGTGTACAGACACGACATCTCCGTCAACTTCGAGATGTCGAACCACAAGATCCGCATTCGCCCGGACAACCGGCTTTCGCGCATGCTCTCGAACAAATGGATCAAGTTCTTCCTCTGGCTCCTGCTCATCTACCCCTTCATCTGGCTCTTCAAACGTTTCAGCCGCCATGGTGGCGGTCGCTGGGAGGTCTGTGGCGGCGCATATGCGCTGAAGACCTGGCAGCTCCAACCACCAGGGACCGTCCCTCCTCCGAACTCGAACGACGGGCGTTGGCAACATACACCCGACGGGCTCGTTCACCTTATAGGTTACCGGGAAGGAGAGTTCTTTCAGCAGTGGGAAGGGACGATCCGCGGTGCCGTTCGGAGGAGGGTGATTACGAAGAGGCCCTTGGAGTGCGGGGCGTATGCTGAGGCTCCGGTGCCGTTCTTGGATGGCATTCGACCGACATTGCCTTTCATACAGAATTTCATGCGTCGATGAACGTCCCTTGTATTATTCGAGCTGATGTTGTATAGTAGGCTTATAGTAGGCTATGTCTGATACCCATAGTAACAGGCAGATTCATTGGCTTTGATGTCATGGTAGTACAGTCCACAATCCCTCGACCGGATTACCCCTAGAACGTCTGGATCAGGTCAAAGATCGTCTCGAGCAAATTCGGCTTGTCCGCATTCTCTTCGGTGAGTCTGTCTGCCTCTGACGCCAACGCCGCTGTCAACTTTTCGTCCCATGAGGTCTTCACCTTTACTTCCCAAGGGAGTAGTTCGGCCACGAGCTCTGGCTTGTTCTCAATGATCTCGCGAATGGCCGGGGCCAACTCCGATTGCTCCAAGATGGATGAGTGATAGACCTCATGGGTGACTTCGTCCACATCGGTAGGAAGTTCTCGCTGGACGACCTTTGCGAGCTGATAGATCCCGGCGATAGGACTAGTGCGGTAATACGTATCAGCAATAGGTGGGAGGGGTAGCGTGACAAGACTGACTCGTGTGGAGGGAGCGTTCCCCAAGGGGCTTGAGGTCGAGGCAGGGACGTTACGTAGTCGTAGTCGAAGCATATAGCGTCCTCGATGTTCGCCTACCAGGCAAGCAGTCAGGCGAAGCATCCTGAGATACACGGCGGACTCTATGTGCTTACGATCATCCAGTTCAAGGACAAATCGGAGAGATCATGTTCCTGGAAACCACCTCCGATCTACCGGCCGTCAGCAATTTGAGTGGCACGTCTGATTCGGTACACTCACATCACAATGTGAACCTGGCATCGCGCCGATATCAGTATCGCACTGAGGAGCTGCCAGCCTGCAGACGACCCACCTGTGAACCAGCACTACAGAGTGGACGGATCAGTACCGTCTTGGACCTGTTTGATGATAGTGACGGACTCACCTGTTTCAAGATTTGTCCCCTCTCTCGACCAGCAGGGGTTTGCTCGAACTTCGCACAATCCTGGGAGCCGCTATATTCAGGGAGACGCAGAACACTATCATGAGCACAGGAACTCACGAAGTCCTTACGAGTCTCGTTCAGGGCGAGAGCCTGGTAGGCGCGCTCTACGTGGTGGCCGAGGTGCTTGTCGGGGAACCCAAAGATGTTCTTCAGCTTCTCGCTGCTCAGACACAGCTCTTCCGGCATGCCGACCGATCCTACGGTGTCGAACACGCCAATGATCCTATCATGACCTTAGCCATAGGTACGCGCATCGAGAGTGCGAGCTCTCACTTGACTGAGAAGTGCCCAGGAGTGACATCGACGCGCTTCTTCCCGGGTCCACTGGGACCGGTCCATGGTTCCAACTTCTCGTCAAGCAGTCGTTTCTCTGAGTGCGATACGTGCCACCATGGACGTTCGGTTAGTTTGAATCAGACTCAGTGGATGAACGTAGCATGCCTTCTTCGGTTTCTGCCTTCCCCCGCTTCTGGTATTGCAGGAAGATCGAAGCAAAATTGTCCATATCTGTTCTGTCGAGCACGCCGATCGCGCCCTGATTGCCAATGGAGTGTCAGCGCAAGGTGAACATGCATGGATCCCCATTGCTGCTCACAATGAACATCGCGACCATCCGGGCCGTGTATGCGCCCTGTCACGGGAGCAAATCCCGCGTGAGTGCCTCACGAATATCGAGTACATGCTTCGAACTCACCCTAGAGAAGCCAAACAGGAAGATCTAGGGAACGTCAGTCAGTGTGAACTACGTTGACTGAAGTAGTGGGGAGTATACCTCATCGCCTGGCCGGTAGTTGCTGTCCAATTCTCCGTCAGTATGTCGGACAAAGTGGTAGGGCTCTACCAACACTCACTGCGCGATGAACCCATAAGCCTCTTCCACCTTTCCGGCTACAGTAAGCGCGTGGTCAGCGACTGAACACGTGTTATCATTTGTTCGCCCACCCAACGTAGCACCCGTAAGGCCTTTGGAGACGAATTTGAGATGTATTCAGCTCTCGCTCTGGAATACAAAGTCACGGTCTGAAGCACGTACCGCTCACAATCTTGTCGTACAGGTTCTCAGTGCCAATGCCGTTCTGATAGAACACCACTTGATGGACGGGCGGATCGCTATCATTCGAAGGTCAGACGTGAGCAGATGCGCGCACGTTCAACTGGGCAGCAGCACTGACAAACGGTCGTCGACATGGTTGATAGATCGTGCAAGGCGCTGCACGAGACACGTGTTCAGCGAGGTGTAAAAGCTTCGTGAGGCGATGGTTCGACGCACAGTTATGTTCGTATACTTCCACCTCTGCCTCGCGTCCAATCCGTCTTGCCAGGTGCTGGCAGTCGCAGACGGTAAGCATATAGGGCGCGATCACATACGGAAGGACGTACCCATCACAGCAGACAATGATTCGCTTGTGCGAGCCTCCCTGCGAACTGGCAGGCAGCGGAGTGACACTGTTGTTGGTCACGTCGTCAGATTTGGTGAGAGCCATGAGATCTGAGAGTTGGTCAGGACCAGGTCGGGACACGGTCGCGTCCACGGACCTCTTTATAGCGGCTCTTGCCAGCTACGCGCAGACTCCCAAGTTTTCGGATGCGCCGCTCGCAGACTTGATCCGGTAGTCTGCCCGCCAGTCGCGGGGCTCCAAAGATACCCTGTCTGCACACAGGCCAAGAATATCAGCTTGAGCGCGAGGCTATGTAGGAAGCCATGTCTAGCACAGCAAACGTGCGAGACCGATTGTCCTCGGAAAGGGCGCTACACATTTGCACGGGTAAGACATGGACTGCCAGCCAATGGTCCCCAGAACGCGAGAATAATCTATGTCACAAGTTCCTGACTGTCCATCCAACACACATTACAACCACAACACAGGCCATCACTTTCCAAGACGCATCTCAGCACTAGCGAACTCGTCTAGTGCGCTTCGGAACTCGTTTTCGTCGATGGAAGCTACCTCAGCTTGAGGCGTCCGACTCCACCTCATTCTAGGGTAAGGGTCCCAGCTGCTCGTCTGTTGAGAATCCGATGATGAGGTATTTAGGGTATCCGGACTTACTATATCTCCGTAAGCCTCATCTGCCATGGCGGGAAGCCATCTAGTTCCACCGGTGGGCGCAATTGCCTAGCAGGGGGTTTGCGATGCACGATCATCAGATCCGGCGAAGAGAATCCGTATTCGCCTGTGATACGGATATCTGTGTGAGGAACGTTCTGAAACGCATGCACATACACTCACCTTCTAGAATTGCATTCAGCTCCTGTATAGAGGGAGAGGAAAGACTGGCAATTGCAGACTGGCTCGGCGTCTCATCTCTGAACTGGCGCAGGAGCGTTGTGGCTGCAGCTGCAACGGCAGGTTTACCCGACTTATAAGAAACGACATGCACAGTCAACGGAGAGTCTTCTGCTCGATCGTCGCTCCCTAGAAAACATGTGAGGGATGTTACATGACCCGTTTCGGAGAGCGAGGACACTGACGAGCGACACGGCGGCGCTTGATGCTTGCTCTCCGTTTGGACTTCGGTCCTCGGGTGGGGAATCGTATAGTGGTAACACCAAGCTTCGGGATGAGCGGTATTGACTGAGGCGAATCTGGTCTAGAATCTGCGTCGTCCGACGGAGGAGGTGTGGGGGGGTATTGTATCTGGCGTTCAACCGGGGAGTCATCCGTATTGTCTTCATCGTTCCGGGGGAACAGGCGTTCGCGGAGGTCCAAGGAACAATTCGCCAGGACACCTGTAACGCTCTATTACATACGCCTGGCCCAGATGTACGACAGGTGGGTCTTACACATACCTTCCCGGTCATATACCGTAAGCCTCCGGATTCCTACTACCTGGCACCAGGTCGCAACCTTGACCACACTATTGAGCATGTACTTTTCATTTGACTCGTCGTCCGCTGTTGAATCAGGTATAAGGCATAAGGCAAGATGAGAAGGCAGCTTGGAGCGGTCGCAATCAGCTAGCAGAGGACGAGGGATCTTGCTGAAGCGGGCCGAAAGTGACTTGATTACAAGAACTAGCCGATACAGAACGTGGAGAAGCGCAAGGGCGACGGATGCCAGCCAGGACATCGCGTTTCTCGCGTTGAGCACGTCTTGGGACGTGTCCACAACCAAGATGAGAGCGTCGAAGGCCAAAGGACGGAGCTGAGGGAGCGGGAGGGAGTCAAGGAGCGTGTAGCGAGCAACGTCTCCGCCAACACGGCGAAGTGTCCGAATCACGTGCCTCCCATACGACGTGTCTCGGACGTCATGGACTGCGATCGAGGCTGGACGAGTGCTGCGCACCGCTAGCCGACCAATTCACAGCGACATATCGCGCCCATAGGCAAGGCATGCCAGAGACATTTCCTACATGCATGTTCACCAGATCCATCGGTACAGTCTCGCTCATGTTAGAGAAAACGTAGTATAGTACAGGCTGCTGCGTTCCCGCCTCCTTTACAAGATGGTATCCTCCGCGTCAATGCCCTTCTTGATCTTCAACAGGATGCTCGTCTTCCAATTGTCCAATTTCGTGACTTGGTCGAAGTCGAATACGGCGTCGGTGAAGCTCTGCACGTTTCCGTCCTCGATAGCTTGTATCAAGAAGTTGACGAACTTCGCTTCCCGGGTTGAGCTGAATGTAGTGTCCAAGGACTCGTACTTTGACAAGTTCCTCTTGGCGGTCACAGTGTCCTGCATCCCGACATGTAAGGTGAATGTTGCCATGCAACACAAACGAACCACCTACTCTCATGGCCAGAGCGCAGAGAGAAGCACGCAACCAGTATTCCTTCACACTGTACTTCGTGAGAGCGGACGATAGTGATCCGTTTGCAACTTGTTCGTAGAGCGCGATGGCCTGTGGGTAATCCTCCAGCTCCGCATGGAGATCAGCAGCATCTTTGTAGCACGCATTCGCCGTCCTGATAGGTCTACCTCAGACACGCCTGACACTCGTGAAACGGCAGTCACTCACGCGGTAGCATCTTCTTGAGAGTACCACTCAGCCGCACGCTCGAAGCTCTCGCAAGCCTTCCGAAGGTCGTTGATCTCCTGAAGGTAGATTTGCCCAATCTCCTTCTCTCGATCGGCAGCTTGTCTGAAGCGACCTGCTTTCGTGAGGTGCGTGATCGTCTGTGAGAGGGCCTGAACGGCGACTACATGGTAATTGAGCATACTAACTAGCCAAAGAAGATGTGACTCTTACGACCGGGGTCAACCCTCTTGTAGGCCTTAGCAGCATTCCACCACGCATTGGCAGCTTCGTTACCCTCCTGACACTTCTCTCTGCATTCCGCTTCGCGTGCGTGTGCATCACCCGCCTCCTTGAACTGTTTGTCAATCTTGAATGCATTCGCTGCTTGCTGGTAGAGGTCGCCGGCCTCCTCGTATTTGGTAGAAGCCGAGGAGAACCACCCGGTGGATGAGTTAGCCTTCTTGTCGGCCTTCTCGAGCAGCGTCTGACCCTGAGACTTTGCTGGCATAGTATCGCGAGTGAGGCAGTATGGTGTGGGCGGTGGAAGTAGCGACGGTGGAACAAAAGCCGATGTTGGGGATGCGATAGGAAGAGTGAGGCTGAGCTTGGCGGTGAGAGGCCGGAGTGGCAAGTGCATCATCTGCATCGCGTCGCACGTGGCCTGCGCCCGTCGCGATCGAGATCCAGGTCGGGAACCATAGCGCGTAACGCCTTCAAGCCCGTGAGCATAAGTACCTCCTCGGCCATCTCTCTCCTCTTCAGACCTATCCCTTTTGCCAACGCTCACCATGTCTACGCTCCCTGTGGACACCATCCAATCTTTTGCGGATCAGCATCCCAAGCCTCCCAGTGTGCACTTCCAATATGGAACCGCCGGCTTCAGGACCTTGTACGTCCTCCGACTAAGATGAAGTAGATAATGGGGCTGATAAGTCTCCTAGGGGTACCACGCTGGATCCTGTGATGTTCCGGGTTGGAATCCTTGCTGCACTGAGGAGCAAACGGTTGGATGGGAAGACCATTGGAGTTATGGTTACTGCGTCTCATAACCCGGAACCCGTGCGCATCCTCACTGTTCTACGATGTTCACGCTGTTGACAACCGCCGACAGGACAATGGTGTTAAGCTTGTTGATCCTCGAGGCGAGATGCTGGAGGCCTCGTGGGAGGCGCATGCCACCAATCTTGCAAATGCACCTACCACCGAGGCGCTCATCGAGGCCTTGGACGCGCTGGTCAAGAACCTTCGGATCGACCTGTCCAAACCTGCGAGGGTCGTCTATGCTCGTGACACGCGTCCATCGGGACCAGCTCTTGTAGCCTCTCTTGAAGATGGCCTGAAAGCAATGGGAGTCGAAGCACGGGATGCAGGTGTGACAACAACGCCTGTCCTCCACTACCTCGTCAGGGCGATGAACACCAAGGGGACCAAGGATGCGTATGGCGAAGACTCCGAGGAGGGATACTTCCAGAAACTGAGCACGGCGTTCAAAAAGCTTGTGGTCAGTAGGAACCTTGCTTACAGATGCGATGCTTGTTAACGCACTTGTCTCAATAGGCTGGCAAGCCCGCCATCCCGCCTCTTGTCATAGATTGCGCCAATGGCGTCGGCGCGATCGCGGCCGAAAAACTAGCGCAGCATCTCGGTGACACCCTCCCTATCATCCTGCAGAACACGGCCATTGACACACTCGGGGCTCTCAACCATGCATGTGGTGCCGACTTTGTCAAGACATCGCAGAAGCTTCCCCCTTCCTTGACCTCGGTCCTCAAACCTGGTCAGAGAGCGTGCAGTCTGGATGGCGATGCCGATCGTCTCATTTATTACTACTTGGACGATCACGGTCACTTCCATATGCTGGACGGAGACAAGATCGCTGCTCTTGTCGCGGCGTTCATTGTTGAACTCACCAAGTCCGCAGGTCTGGACGATCAAATCCAAGTGGGGATCGTTCAGACGGCGTATGCCAACGGAGGTTCCACGAAATATCTGTCCGAAGTGCGTTGTCCTCGTGATCAACCCCGTCCAGTCTACTTATATACTTATATGCTCTTGCAGCGTCTTCCCGTGAAGTGTGTTCCGACAGGTGTCAAGCATCTCCACCATGCCGCGGAGCACTATGACATTGGCGTGTACTTCGAGGCCAATGGCCACGGCACAGTTTTATTCTCGCCTGACACACTTGAGAAACTCGCCTCCTACCAACCCTCAACTCCGGCGCAGTCGACGGCACTGAACCATCTGATCAACCTCACGCAAGTGATCAATCAGACCGTCGGAGATGCGCTCTCGGACATGCTCCTCGTGGAAGTGGTTCTGGCGCACAAGTCGTACACCGGTCTGGAGTGGGACTCGCTTTATGTGGACCTTCCCAACCGCCTGGTGAAGGTGGTGGTCGCCGACAGGAACATCTTCAAGACCGAAGACGCTGAGCGGCGTCTGGTGAGCCCTCCAGGACTCCAAGCGAAGATAGACGAGCTGGTCCGGCGATATGAAGGTGGCCGTTCGTTCGTCCGACCGAGCGGCACGGAGGATGTGGTACGCGTCTATGCTGAGGCGGCGGTCCGGAGCCAGGCCGATGGTAGGTTCTCATCCTCGGTCTCGTTTTGCCTCACGCCAGACTGAACTTTGGGGCAGAACTCGCATTCCGTGTTGCCGGTTTGGTGTATGACGAGGTCGGAGGCGACCCGGCGAAACGCCCCGCCGAGTTTTTGTAGATGGACTCCCTCAGATTGGCCGATATGCGACGTGACGGAGGGTAGAAGCAGTGTATGCATGTTTGTATTTTACGTGTGCAAGCACCGAGTTTGGAATCTTTGCGATATCGTTGGGTGATTTTGACTCACCGGGGGTTGCCGGCGTCAACAAGCGAAATCGAGGGCGTTGCAGGCAGGCGGCGAGGTCATAGCCTATAATGAGCCACTATGTCGCCATGTCTCATCTCTGTCCTCGATTCCGTTCCCCGTTCCCCGGCTCGCTGTATCGCTCCCCGGAGCACTGACTCTCCTCCCGGCCCTCTTTCTACGCCACCACCATCACAGCATGTGTCGCTTCGTCATCTACAAGGGGACTAAGCCAGTGCAGCTCTCGCACCTGCTCACTCGACCGTGTCATTCTATCATCAACCAGGCATTCGATTCGAGGCTGCGCTTGGATCGTAGGAGACCCATAAACGGAGATGGCTTCGGAGTCGGTGCGTGTACTTATCCTCAATGCGACCTCCGACCCTGCTCACTGTCGACAATCTCATCCCGCAGGCTGGTATGACTCCGTCTACGACGAAGAGCTCGGGAGTCAACCGTGTATCTTCACCTCGGTCACTCCAGTATGTCCTTGTCCGTCTCATTGATGCCGACCGCTCAAATGCTGGGCAGGCATGGAATAACGTCAACCTTGTCCGACTGGCTGAGAAGATCAAGTCCCCCTTGGTCTTGTGAGCCCTTTCTTGAGCCTGTCGTACGTGTCTCATCGTCATCCGTACAGCGCACATGTCCGCGCTACCACGGCTGGGACTCTCAGTCTGGACAATTGCCATCCTTGGTCGTATGGAAAGCTCATGGTGCGATAGCTTCCCATGTCGCCTAATGTTGATCGTGCCATTCATGACCACGCCCAGTTCATGCACAATGGCGGTATTGCCGACTTCCCCAAGATCAAGCGAAAGCTACAGATGAGCCTTCCGGATGAAGTGTTCAACATGGTCAACGGAAACACCGGTTAGTCGCGTGAGCACATCTGTACAATGCGTTTTCTGAGAAAACCCAGATTCGCAATGGGCATTTGCGCTCTTCCTCTCCAAGGTAGGCGACTGTTTAGGATTCCAAGGAGCTGAGCTTGTGTCTGACTCATTTCACTATAGCTCCCGGACCCTAAAGCACACCGTTTTTGTCCCAATCTACTTCAGCGCGCTATGCTAGACACTATTGCGCACATCAACGCCCTTTCTGACGAATATGGCATCACAGAGGTGGATATTACAACGGTTCTGGCGAGGGACAGAGCACTGACCTAGCATACAGCCAAGTTTGATGAATTTCTGTGTTACCGATGGTGAGACTGTCGTCGCGACCCGATACATCTCGTCCCGCACAGATGAAGCGGCTTCGCTGGTATGTATGCCCTTCTATCGTTTGCTGACCTGCCACTAATATATTTGTAGTGGTTCTCTTCTGGCAGTACCTTCAGCGAATACGCAGAAGGTGGTCATTATAAGATGTCGAAGACTGACAAGCGGGAAAACATCATTATGGTACTGCATTCCGTCACGGTGTCGTTTGTTGACGTTCTAACGAGTCATCTATAGATAGCTAGCGAACCGCTCACATTTGAAAAGGGTGCGTGCATGTCGTTTATTCTTGGCCGCAAGCCAGTTCAAGCTGACTGGAGCCAATAGCGGACTGGATGGAGATTCGGACGAACCATATGGCGGTCATCACTCCGAAGATGAACCTACTTCAGATCCCAATAGTGGACAAGTTCTATGTAGCGCCCTCTGACCCTGCTGCCACGAGTAGGGCTACGGAATTTGCGGCCGCGAAGGGCTTCTTGAGTCCAAGACGAGATACTATTGTCGCCCACTAGGGCCCTTGTCTCCTGCTTCGCTCTGGGACATTTCCACTACTGCTACGGATGGGATGTATCATATACCATGTAATCTAGCACCATATTCATCATACATTATCATGGCACCTTCTCTCCGCATTCGAATACGCATACGTCGGTGGCGGGACGGCGTAAGAGAGAGCAGGCGCACCGCACGTGTTGATACAATGCGCGGTGGCACAAGAGACGCACTTCGGCACTCGTTTTCTTCTTACGCCATTGTCGGCGTCCTCCTTTGGCCACAGGCCAACCTCTCCAGCTCTCCTGTATCGCCCACCGGTGGTACTGGTTAGCTATGGCTCCCTGGTTTCTCTGGCATGCGCTCTCTAGCACGGCGAGGTGAGTCCGCGAGACATCGAATCAAACCGGATGTGGTCTGACGTACAACCCGTACCTCCACGCCGCTCAGACTCTCGACCGTCCTCCAGATTCTCATTTTCCTTCCGCTGACCCTCTCGACGCTCTCCAAGTCCGCCTTCCTCCTCCTTTCGCTGCTCCTGTTCGCCCATTCTCTCATCCATGGCACGCTTGTGCTCTTCTGGGGCTCGCCCGCGCTGAGCATCATGCAAGTCCCGATGCACCCCTTCCTCCTGCTCGTCTGCTTCAACGCGTTCTCGGAGGGTGTCCATCCGTGGCTCACGCTTGCCGCCTCCTGGTGGGGCAAGATCCTTCAATGGTCCAGCCCGGGCTTCATCGTGATGGAGGGCATGTCAAGTCTGCTGGTGGCTCAGCGCCTGGGACAGGTCGGGAAGGAGCTCGTCGAGGAGGGCGAGGTATATCAGTTCGGAATGCTGGTCGGAGCGGCGGCCGCGTATGTCGCGTCGGCGTGGTGGATCGTTGTGGTGAGTTGGTCGTGTGCTTGACCGATTTGTGCGGCTCGGTTGAATGAACGCTTCCCTCCAGTCCTATCCAGCTACTGCGGATTCGCCCCTCTCGTCTACGCTCCTGGGCGTCGCGTTGACCACATTGATTTTCCTTACGTTCATTGGGTTCGCGCTTCGTCGCACGAATGTCATCGAGACGAGCTGCCTCGCGCTCATTGTCGCGTACAACGTGTGGTTGTGCGGGGTAGATGATGCGCTCGTCCTCGACCCAGCCCTTTCCTAGTGAGCCTTGTAGTCTGCTCATACTTGATACGGGTACTGATACATGCATGGCAGCACCCCTCTACTGTCCAACATCCTACCACATCTTCAGACCCTCGTCAACTTTGTCTCCAATACGGTCCCGAAGCCAGTGCTCTTTGCCCTATTGTACCGGTTGATCGTGCTACACTTCGCCTCGCGGATACTGCCTACTATCGGCGCGGACAGCTGGGAAAGCGAGAGTGGCGTAGACGACGGTTGGGAGAGCCGACCAGTAAGCCATGTTCTCCGTACTTCAGTGCTCTTGGAGATATTGACCAGTGAACGTAGACGTCGAAGTTGACCTACCTTCTGTTGACGTACCGTCAATCTATCTTCGTCACGGTCTACTCTCACTTGCTGAGTTAGTGTCTTTGACGATGTCTGTGTTCCCCGTTCTGACGCTTTCCCCTCTCAGTGTTGGATCACTCCTCTCAAGTATGGTGGCGATGGATGAACATTTTCTTCACACTGGCTATCTGGTCCGTTGAGCTCATCGTGAGCAACGAAGACGATGTTGTCACTAAGGAATGGAAAGTCGATTAACCATTCACTAACATGCCTACTCTCGATTGCGCCTCTTACGATGTGAGTGTCAGTGCTACCTTCCCCTGCAGTCATATGTTAAGGCTTCTACAGACACATGATCATCGGACTACATACTCACATGCGCTCTGTATCAATGGCCGACATTTGCTTTCCACTCAGCATCTTCCTCCCTCTCCCCCTCGTAGAACTCCCTTTTCCAGATCTGCGCCTTCAACTTCACCTCCTCTAGGATCTGCTCGCATGCCAGGAAAGCCTCCTTGCGATGCGGCGAAGAGACTGCAATCACGATGGAGGGCTCGCCAACTGGGACCGTCCCCAGTCGATGGTGCACCGCGGAACGAATGAGCGATTGGGCCGGAGGGGATGTCTGGGTGGAATGGTGTTCCGATCGTGTGTATGCACTGTGAGCATTCCGGACTATATCCGCCATTGTCTTGATGGCGAGCTTGCTGTACGCCTGGTAGTCTAGCCGGGTGACTACCTTGCCTGTAAAGCATACGTACAGGCCAAGTTCGAATGACCTGCAGAGGAGTCTCTACCTTTGAATGAGTTGCGGGTTGTTCCAATAAACACTGCCGTTGCGCCTGCAGCGTCGTCTCCGACGGATCGTATGATCGTCTGAACGTCGAGAGGCTGATACGTAAGAACACAGGTGCCTTCAGGAATTTCGAGGCGTGCTTCGATCGACGCAGAGGGTATTGACAGTGCGGCCATGCTGTCGATATGAAGGGTAGCACGAAAGAGCGGTCCAGAACGCCATGGGCTGCATGTTTTGGCCAGATGCGGCCGCAGAGGAGCTCGCATATTGCCCTTGCTTGTCCGGTCTGCGAGCGCGTTCTCTGTGAACGACCACCACAATTTTCCTTTCTTCGTACCCTGTTGGCGTACTCCGATGCATACGCCGTAATGTCATTTCTCCAACGACGCGCCACCCCCCTGCTCAGACCTGCTGCCTCGTCTCTGAAATGTCTGAGACGACCAATATCTTCTCTGTCTTCTGCCTTGAAGGAGCACGCGCCCATTGACGTCCATCCTGAGGTACAAGATGCCCTTGCACACGGCAGACCGGTCGTCGCATTGGAAACGACGATAGTCACGCATGGAATGCCCTACCCCACGAATAGGGAGACCGCGAAGTCTGTGGAGAACAACGTCCGCAAAGCTGGAGCAATCCCTGCTACCATCGGTCTCATCGAGGGGCGGGTCAAGATTGGCCTCGAGCCTCATGAACTGGAACGTCTCGCAGACGTCAGCAAAAACTCATCGGTGGTCAAGCTGTCGAGGAGAGACCTGGGGGCAGCGATAGCGTTGAAGAGGGACGGGGTAAGTGACCATACTCTTCTCACTCGGGGAGAGCCAGGATACGATTGTCTTGTGAAGGGCACAACATGCAGCACTACCCTCATTCTTGCTGCCCTGGCTGGAATCAAGGTGAGGACATAACCTTGACACTTGGCTGGGTCGAGTTGTTAACCGTATTTAGGTCTTCGCTACGGGAGGGTGAGTGCATAGAGTGCACTCTTCGATGGAGTTCTCATGCTGCCGAACAGTCTTGGGGGCGTGCACCGAGGAGGAGAATCAAGTATGTTCAGTCAGGCGTTACGCTGCTGGGTGTTGGTATCACTGATGCGTACCTTCTGCAGCCATGGATATTTCTGCTGACCTGCAGGAGCTCACTCGATGCCCCGTTGGGTTGGTCTCCGCTGGCGTAAAATCCATCTTGGACATCGGGAGGTAAGATGCAAAGCAAGACATCGTCAGTGCTTACACTTACCCGTTCCTAGGACATTGGAGTATCTGGTTAGTCCACTCGTTGGGCAAGAATGTATATGACATTCACGGTCGAGAATAGGAAACACTAGGTGTACCAGTCATATCCTATGGGCCGACAGACGACTTCCCCGCGTTCTACAGCAGACGCAGTGGATATAAGGTAAGTTGTTGAGCTCAAGGTCACGCCCTCCAAGCCTCCTCAACATTTGTGTAGAGCCCTTGGCGCGTCGATGACCCTGTCACTGCCGCTCAGATCCTCCGTATGTTATCCTCATTGTCGACATGCATTCGCTTGGTGACATTCTGCCCTCGTAGACACTCACAGACAGCTTGGGTTATCAAATGGGGCCTTATTCGCAGTACCCATACCGGAACAGTATGAAGCTGTTGGTGAGGAGCTTCAACGTGCTGTCGAACAAGCCGTCGCAGAGTCAGAAGCCAACGGCATGAGTCGTCGGGGCAAGGAAGCTACCCCTTGGCTATTGAAGAGGGTAGGCGAATTGACGGCGGGCAAATCTCTCGCGAGCAGTTCGTAACCTTTACTAGAATGCCTGAACGCATCTCTCTGACGAGGTGCCTTCTAGATATTGCGCTCATAGAGAACACGGCTACCGTCGGTAAGTCGGTTCTCCGAAGTTACATGACCATCTATCTCATTTTAACCCACACCTCAGGTGGACAGATTGCTGCCGCCTACGCGCATCTGGCCAACAATGACAAAACTTCGCATCCCCATGTTGTTCATAAAACGACCTCTCCCAAGCGAACAACTGAACACAAAGATTCAGTCAGTTTGGTGAGGCCGCATCCATCAGGCCCATATATTCTGACTAAGAGTGTGCCCACTGCAGCCTCCGGCGAGGTTGGTCGTTGTAGGTTCAGCCGCAGTAGATATAACTGCACGCGCCGACCCAGTCCCTGGGGCTGCCAACCACAATCACACAACCGCCCCAGGTGTTGTCTCACTGACTTCTGGCGGCGTCGGTCGTAACGTTGCCGAGGCAGCTCACCGGATCCTCTCTTCGCGCTCAAAGGAACTCTCCGACGACGTCGTATTGGTGTCCCCCATCGGCGATGATGCCTTTGGACAATTAATGATCTCGGAGTCCAGTCGCATTGGTTTGCGCACAGATGGCTTTATCCGGCTTCCCGCTGCACGCACGGCAGTGTGCAATATGGTCCTGGATAGTGCAGGCGATCTCACTGGTGGAGTTGCGGATATGGATGTCATTCGAACAATGGACTCAGCGAAGGTTCGTTCAGTCGATCCGTCATCCGCATCTATGTGGTGATCACTGTTCTGACGTGACACAGATTATAGACGTTCTCGACAAGCACAACCCAACCCTGATGGCATTGGATGCTAACATGTCGCACGAAACTCTGAAGTCCCTGATCAAGTATGCGGACGCAAGGCGTATCCTCAGTGAGTGACCCCCGATCGATGTAATCCTCAAGAGCTCACACATGTATCCCTGCAGCGTTTTTGTTAGTTCTTTCTGGCTGCACTTCAAGGGTATCTGTACTGACTAGTAATATAGCGAACCGACATCCGTTCCAAAGTCAACAGTAATATTCCCAGCTATCGCGGCCGCCTTGAACTCGGCCAGTATCACTCGGGCTCCCGTAACGTTCGCCACTCCCAACGTCTTGGAGCTGGCCCACATGTATCGCGAGGCGTGCGCATCTCCGCTAGAGCTCACCGCGCACAAATACTGGTGGCAAGTCATCGACCACATGTCGCTTGGTTCCGAATTCCGCACGGAGCTCGACCAGCTTTCGCGCCGTAGTGCATTCAAGGACGAGCCCGCTGCTACCGGCAACCTCTCCTTCTTGGTGGAGAATGGCATCGCGCAGATGGCGATCAACCTCCTCCCCTTCTTCCAGCATCTGGTCATCAAGTGCGGGGACCGAGGTCTCGTAGCAGCCTTCCGGATCACGGGCGAAGAGGCTGAATCGTCCTTGTGGGCAAGTCAAAGCAGCAATATCTATGCTCGTCAGATTGTGGCCCGTAGCAATACCGGCCAGAGCGTTGTCGTCCTCAAGCACTTCCCGCCGATTCAACTGCCGGAGGACAAGATCGTGAACGTGACTGGTGCGGGAGACTCCTTGGTTGGCGCCATGTTGGCGACTCTCTCCCAGGATCCCGCCGCGTTTGAAAATCCGGACATTCTGGACGGTCTCGTCGCACAAGCACAACTCGCCGCCGTTTACACGCTTCAGAGCGAGCACGCAGTCTCTCCTCGGTTGTCTACGTTGGCGAGTAATGGGGGTTATTAGGACAATGTACAATACCGTATGTACAAAGCATCTATCTCCGTGCAATCATGCCACGAGTCTCCCAACCTTCACGTGCTCCCTCGCCCGCCTGCTCTTCTCTTTCTCCACGGCGAGAACAAGTTTAGCTTGCTCCTTCTTCCTCTTCTCGTACCGCGCCTGTGCAGCAAACCTTAGCCGTGTCCTCGTGAAGATAGTATCCAAAAGGTCACGTACCTGAGCACCGTGTTTCAAGCGAGTGATGATGTTGGCTGCTTCGCCCTTCTTCATGGTCTTCAATCCTTCGTCAGTCGCGAGCAGTGACTTGCTCTCTCCATCGGCTGTGGCAAGGACCTTGCGGGCCTTCCATCGCTTCAGAATGAACTGCTTCTGTGACTCCGAAGCTGGCTCCCATCGCCATTTCGCCATTCGCAGCAGCCCCAACCCTATTGTACCCTGCAATACTTCCTTCGTTGCGTAGGTGTCACATCCACGGACCGCATCTGCAAGGGTCGCGGCCGTGAGAATCTTCTTGTTGCGTCTGAAGGGTGAGATCTTCAACATGTATGCGGTCCCTCTGGGCATAGTGGGCGAGGTGTAGTGGGCGATGAACTTGGCTTCCGCATCGGTATCTACTTCCAATCATCAGCACCAAGGGTATAGCGCCTCTCACGGCCGGAGAACATACCCTGGTCGGCACCTTCTATGGGCGATATGCGGATGTACCCTTTGCCAAGCAGTTCGAGCACGTAGATGTCGTCGCCGCAATACACCCACGAATTACGACTCAGCTGGCGGATGTTCGGGTCTCCAGATGCTTGATCCGCAAGGACGAAGGGGTCATCGTGGTCGATGTACGTCACAGACTTTGGATGTGGCACGTTGGACGGTGTGTCGCTCCTTGTCAGACCTGTCTCTCCCATCGCAGCGCGGCGCTCCTCAAGGCTTTCCATTGTCTCATCTGTTGTTCATCGTTAGCGACCGCTCCGATGACGCGCTAACTGAACGGCCGCCCACCATCAGTCAGTTCGGACGGATCCAAGCCGAACAGCGTGGGCGTGGACACGACCCCAGCGACGCGCTCTTGGGATTCGACGAAGTCGATGATGCGACAGTCCTCCTTCCCCGTCGACGGCGACAGCCTCATACCCCGACCGATCTAACTCCACGATTAATGCTGGTGGTTCGGATGGTGACATGAGCAACTCACCATCTGTGCGAATATGTTCCTCGAGCGCGTCGGCCGTGCAACCATGACGCAGTCGATGTTCGGAATATCAGCACCCTCGGTGAGGACAGCTATGAGAATATGTCAATCAATGTTTCATCTCATCCCGCTCTCCGTTCTTACCGCAATTGACCAGCACGGGAAATTCGCCAGCCCGGAATGCTGCCACCAGTGCCTTGCGCTCCGCTGCAGGAGTCCCCGAATGGATGTAACGTGCATCCACGCCTGCAGCACGGAAGGCTGCGGTCACCTTCGAGACATGAGAGAGGTTCACGCAGAACACCAGGGTGGACTTGCGATCGGCTAGTGACAGTAATGAGGACACTCGGCACTAGACGGTCAACGCGTTGCGTACCTGCTTTGTCCAGCCAAGTTCGGACGATCAACTCGTTCACCGTGTCTGTGTTAACAACGTGGGCCAGACTGCTTGGGTTGAAGTCACCCGTGCGCGTGTTCACCGTGACCTCGCTGAGGTCGATATTCGCGCGGACAGTCGTGAAGCGCACATTGCATAACCTGATACCCAGTCAGCGACATTCAGAACCGGCCGCGCAAAGTGGACGCGCACCATTGCTCTTTGATCATCTCGAGGAAGTCTCTGTGGTATACGATCTCCTCGAACACGGAGCCGAGCGCCAGACCGTCATGTCGACTGAAGGTCGCGGAGAAGCCAAGGATGGGTATGCGGTGAGTCAACACCGGAGGCTGGACGTCTTCATCTGGACTCTTAATGGCCGCATCAAAACGCGAGAGAATGCGCCGGTACCTGAACTCATCGTTATTAGTCCGCCCTCTACACTACTGAGCAGACTCCAAGAGCAACTCACGAAGGGGCCGCGGCATGGTGGGCCTCGTCGACTATGAGAGCTTTGATACTCGACGCTGCAAACTTGTCCAGCCGCTGGGAACGGAGCAAGGTTTGGAAAGTTGCCACCGTGCTGAAAATGAAGTGTCAAAGACTGTTGCGATTAAACAAATCCGACTCCACATACAGATCCGCCAGACCAGAGGCATGATGCTTGCCCTGTTCAATCTCTACGCTCCATTGTGGAAACAGTTTTCTGGCCTGGTCTGCCGTTTGCTGGGCAAGCTCGACGCTGTTGACAATCACCAGTGATTTGTTGGCTCGCGGAGCGTCGGCGGGCGTTGACAGCCTCGAGAGCAGGGAGATGAAGACCGTTGTTTTTCCAGCACCTGTAGGCAAGGAGACACCAATGCGCGTTGAACCCTTCTTGAGAGCGTCGAGACACGCCTCTAGACAAGACTCTTGGTACGGCCTGAGGACGACAGGACTACGCGTCGACGCACTGCTGTACCATCGCCGGCTGGAGACAAACAGAAGGCGAGGCCGCCAGAGACATGGCATGGAACAAGCCAGGATGACGCTTGGTCTCGCCTGCTGCTCTCTCTTCAACACTCACACGCGCTTACTGTTCCGGTCTAGGCAATCTCTCGATTCCGTCTCTATCACTACTGAGAGTATAATATGCTCCGAGCCCTGTAGATGCGATACCGGGAAAATAACGACAGGGTCTATTGCATGAAGTCGTATAGCGTGCAAGGTAAACGATAGTACTATGAGGCTGATAAGGTGTAAAATGTCCGTGACATATACGCTTAGCCAGAGCCTGCCCGTACAACGTGAGCGACATGTGCGCAATCACAAACGATAGATGGTACATACCACCAGAGTAGACCTTGCCGAAGAGGACCTCCTGGAGCTTGTCGTAGAGAGACAAGACACCAGCGCCAGCAACACCACGGAGGATGTTGGCACCTGCACCCTTGAAGAGTGACTTGACACCCTCCTTGGCGACGATCTGCGACCCAGCATCGAACATGGACTTGTAGTGAACACCAGCACCAGAAGTCATCATCATGCGACGACTGTACACCAGACTGAGTGATTATGCTGAAGTCAGAGGACAATTGGACTCACCGAATCGTGTCCAGAGGGTACGACGCGAGACCAGCACCGATGGTAACACCCCAACCGAGCATGAACGAAGCGAGGAACGAACCCTGGAGGGCACCGACGAGGACAACGGGCTCTGTACACATCGTTAGGCTGCATCGAGCGGGAGAGAACCAACACCACGTACTGAGGGAGTCGTAGACACCGAAGTAGAGACCACGGTAGACGATGATACCGACAACCGAGGGGATGAAGCCACGGTAGAGACCGGCGATACCGTCCGACGCGAGGGTCTTCTTGTAGACATCGACGAGACCGTTGAACTGACGGGCTCCTCCGCCCTTGGCGGACTTCGCATCGTTGGCGAGACGAGTACGAGCGTAGTCAAGCGAGTACACGAAGAGGAGCGAGGAGGCACCAGCAGCACCACCAGACGCGACGTTGCCGGCGAACCACTTCCAGTAGCCATCCTGCTTCTTGAAACCAAACAGCGACTTGAAGTAGTCCTCTACGTTTGCCACGTCAGAGATAAGCAATTACCATAAACGGGTAGTACGCACTGAAGGCAAAGTTCAGGGCCTGTGTGGGGAAGTACCGGATGACGTTGGCGGTGTTACCTCTCCAGAGGGAGAGGAGACCCTCGTCACGGTAGGTACGCGCGAAACAGTCACCAATACCCTTGTAGGGCTCGGCGAGACGACCCTGCTTGATCTGGGGGAAGAGAACAGTCAGGAATCACGTACTGCCGTGCCAGCAAAGCTAACGGACCATCTCATCCTGGTTTTGAATGAGGAGCTTGATACGCTCAATGGGGGCTGCGGAGGTCTTGGCGACGGCCTGGAGGACACAGATACCGTTGAACAACACGTATGGACATGCCACGACCCGTTACGCACCGCAGACACACCACCCATCATGAAATCGACTGTATGTGCGCGCCAGGTCAGCAATCAGAGTCTCCAGCACAAAGCCAGCATGACGCCAACGGAGGCAGCAGATAACAGATACCCACCCAAGAACTCCTTGGGAGTCTTGCCTTTCTTAACGTCGGCCATTTTGACGGAGGGGGGACCGGAAGGAGGGAGGAACTGAGTGGAGGGGGAAGACAAGTTGGAGGAGCAAAAGGTCTCGCGTGCGAACGTCTAAGTACGTTCTCGGACAGCGCCGGAAATTTCAACTCCGAGTCCGGCCGATGAGCCGGACCGTCAAAATTTCGCTGGACCAATCATATCGTTGACACCGGCCTCCGGAGCGCCTGTTGACGGTTGGCCGCATCCTCCTGGCATCAACCGCGCGCTGGTACCCTGCATGCGGTTCCCGACGCGTCGCTCAACATGCCAACCGCTACACACTGCTCGGAATTGCCTCAAAAACATGTCGATAGCAGGAACAAAACTAGACGAACGCGCATATTACACGTAGACACGAAGATATAATGCTAAGATATGTAGTAATCTAGGCTTCCAGGTGTACAACTTGATACAAGTGATGACGCAGGCGACCCATCATCGAACAATCACTGTCAGCATCTCGTCACCGCCAATGGTGAGGTGAAGAGCTGCCCGCGCCGCTTCCACGCTGTGTGACATACGGAGGTAGAGGCGGCAGCGTGTTGTTACGGAAATCCTGCGAGGACGTGGATGGACGCCGGGGTAGTGATGCGGGAGGCGGCAGCGGCGGAAATGAACCCGAAGGGCCAAAGTGCTGTGACCCACTGGAAGGAGCGCGATACGGTTGCGACGAAGATGAGAATCGTGATGATGATGCGGAAGGGATAGGCGCAAGCCTGCGGTTAGCGGCTTCATCGGGCATGCGCAGCGTACTGTTGTTGACGAGGTCGTTGAACGCGGACGAGGGCGACGCACTACTGTCTGTCCGTGATTTCTTCCAAATTTGCTCCGTCGGAGAAGGGGGGTCGTCGGTTTCTTTGCGCTTCTTCGGTGGAACTGCAGGAGAGGCAGGTACCGGGAGAGCAGGAGGTCGATGCGGAGGTGGGGGTGGGGCTGGGGGAGGTTCTTCATCATCGGAAAGGGTGAGGTCTATGACGTCTGGAACTTGAGAGCGCACTGCTTGCGAGCTGTTTGTTGAGCGAGCTGGACGTGGGAGTAGTCCGTCGGTAGATGGAGAAAGCTCCCGCTTCACCCGACCTTCGTCTTCGTCTTCAGAATCAGATATCTCAATCGGCGTGCTACCTCTCGCTGCGCCATTGACGCCGTTCGTGGCAGGTTTCGCAGGAGATGGTGCACGTCTGACAGGAACCACTGGCTTGGGCGGAGGGGGAAGTGGATGGGCCGCTTTCCACTCTGGCGATCCATATTTGTTATCCTCCGTGTGCCATTGTCCATCCGCTTCCACGATAACGTCT
This sequence comes from Earliella scabrosa, assembly GCA_022605405.1. NCBI lineage: Eukaryota > Fungi > Basidiomycota > Agaricomycetes > Polyporales > Polyporaceae > Earliella > Earliella scabrosa. Next base: position 230,473 of record JABYQQ010000003.1, on the reverse strand, counting down.
TCGACATCTTCTGGTGTATGCTTCAAGATGTCATCGAAATATCTGGTCGAGGGCTAATCAGCATGATGGAGAGCAACCATGTGGGACTACGCACCCGTCAATGATCAGGTCTTCCACGTTCAGAACCTTCTCGCAGACGGGACACATCCATGTCGTAGTTTGTTCCATGACAGAGAACCACGACAGGGCATCAAAACATTGGGGATGGACGCACACTGCGGATCGACATGGAGTGGTGATACGCATATAGCTCAGCTGCAGAACGAGTTAGCCTTAGGGGAATAGTGAGGGCGTAGAGGACTTACAGGACACTTCAATGACATCTTCTGGTGCCCAGCAATGATGTCGTCGTCATCAGACACACTCTTGTTCACTGGATTCGGGTATTTAGCGAGGAAACGAAAACAAATACGAAGATGGACGCACTCTCTGCGAGAATGTCTTCCCTCTGCTTGTACTTTCCCTTACGCAGTCGGTCAATCAACTGATCCACTGTCGTAACCTCGACCAATGCGACCACAAGGTAGTATTTCTGTTCGTGCCATTGGGTATAAACGGAACTCGGGATGAGACGTGAGTACTCACCTTGGGGGGAGTAGGCTGCTGGCTGTTGACATAGATCATCTCCACTCGATTCGTCGAGCTCGCAGCCATTCGGACAACCTTTCCCAAGTCAGGCGGTGGCGCTGTGCCAGGTTTCTTCTTCAGACCCTTGAGGTTAGCGTTGAGCTGGGTTCCATTGACGCGGACTTCGCACGTCGGAGGGAATTCAATCGGACACGGCGTGGAACCCGGACTGCGGAAACCAGTAGGAGTCGGAGGGGTGTAGTATGTGGACGAGGTGCAATACAGTCGCAACTGATATTTGGGGCTGACCAACAGGGTGGTTAGCGGCATAGCACAGTTGTCCTCACAATTATAACGCACCTATTACTATTGAGTTTGGCCAACATATCATTCGTCATGACAAACGTGAGTGACTGCGAACGGCGATCCATCGAGGTCGTCGATTCTAAAGAGGTTGAGAACTTGCGATCATGGATCTCGCAAACGATGGCTTACCAGGGCATTCAGCGATTGAGGATGCAAGGCGCTCGACCTTGAAGAAAGGGGAGTACTTGAATCGTATGATGGGCATGGGTGGCTGTTGTGCGGGTGGAACGGAGAACGAAGAAGTTGATGCGGACGCTTGTCGGGCAGGTGCGTACGGGTCGTATCGTGGCAAGGCTTGACCGGGCCTGTAAGGGACAGCTTCATCCAGGTTTGGATAGCTGCGGGCCGTTGAGGGAACGTTTCCGTTTGAGGAGGCCGAGTATCTGCGTGAACAGGGTTCAGTCAGTACCAAGGCGTCTTGTGAAGCGCTCGCTGGGCGTGGGCAGGCCCATACGCACGACAGTAAGGGGAGGGTTGGGGATGAGGGTATGTATAGGGCCACTCACGTTCCAGTCTGGCGAACACGATACGCGATGGCTTTCCCCTTCATCCACCTATCAACCAACCCCCGCTTCTTCCAGTCTTGTAGCTCGTTGTGAATTCTGTCAATGAGGTCCTGTTTCTTGCCGGACTTGGTGAGGTTGCTGCTGCACTCTTCGTTGAAGCCGACAACGATCTGTTTGAGATGGTCGACCTTGTAGTACCTCAAGTTGTGTCGGAGCGTCTGTTGCCGGTCGGCGCACGCTTTGAGTACAACAGCCCGTGTGATGCTCAGACTGCGGAAAAAACGCACCTCAAAGTCCGCCCAAACATCCTGGCTTGCCATAGGGGACGTAGACGTACCGGATGAGGAGCAGATGGTCAAGAAAACGACGACGACGCTGTGGTGGACGACAGGAAACGGGGCTCAGTCGAGCTGCTCGTGGGAAACTCCGGTAAGAGGGCATGGATCACGTGGCATGACGCGCCGTCTAAGCGCCCGTCGCGCGCTGATTCGAGAGCTTCTCTGCCACTTTGGATTCCGTTCCTTGCCTCGAGCGGCCGTAGCTATCTGCAATCCATCTATACTCCTCTTGCGTCCCCGCCATGTCCGCAAACGACGACTACGACAAACTCAGCCCTGAGGAAAGGGAGGCACGCGACAAGGCCGACCGCGCTCGCGAGGCCGCCGAACAGGCTGGTGCGGACCTTTGATCGACAGCTTCCGGACGAGCGTGTCTCATATAGACGTCCGTTTGTTCGACAGCCTTGCCGTACCGCTGGGCACAGCAGCTCGGCGATGTTGATATCACGGTCCCCGTCCCCAAGGGCACTCGTGCGCGCGATCTGAACGTGGTCATTCAGAAGAAGAAACTGAGCGTCGGGTTCAAGGGGAAGGAGCCGATTATGGCTGGAGAACTATGCAAGGAGATTAAGCTTGATGAAAGTACTTGGACGCTGGGTACGTTTTTCGCGGTGTTCGCCTTCGTCATATGACACTTACGTTGGTTGCAGAGGATCAGGAGAGCATCCTAATCCATCTTGAGAAGCTCAACCAGCAACAATGGTGGGAGAACGTACTCACCCACCATCCTAAGCTCGATACCACGAAAATCCAGCCCGAGAATAGCAAGCTCAGCGACCTGGACGGAGAGACCAGGTAGGGGGCACTCTAGACTCATGATGGATTTGCATACTTACCACCAGTTCAGGGCGATGGTGGAGAAGATGATGGTAAATGGACGCGTTTCATCTTTCTGTGTACTGTGTGCTGAGATATGCTTCACTTTAGTTCGACAACCAACAGAAGGTAGGACATGCACGATCGCGTTCCGTCTATCGATCTATTGACCGCTTCATAGCAAATGGGCAAGCCAACTTCGGACGAAATCAAGAAAATGGAAGTGAGTGTTCCCTGCACCGTAACATCGGTTTCTACTGAAGACGTCATGTTACGTTAGGCCCTCAAGAAGTTCCAGGAGGCACATCCAGAGCTAGATTTCTCGCAGGCAAAGATCTCATAAAATGCAATCGGCATCAACACTCCCATTTCGCTGTACTTACTCTCTGGTGTATCAATGATCCATGTAGCATCGTTTCACAAGTTCAAAGACGGCACGCATGCGGATGGGTTTCCCAATCTCGATCCTATCATTATATTCCAAATGAACGACAATCCTTCGCAAGCGAAGGAAGCGGCTATGGTCAGGATACAAAGCACGCAAATCAAGAGAGCCAGTAACACATGTAGCACATCGTCCGTGTCCGTGCCTAGCCACCGCTCGACCGTACTCGATCATTAGAAGCGGAAAGCGAGATCGCTTGCGTCCAATTCAGCTGTCAACTCGCATGCAATGCAAAGGCGTAAAACACACATACCTCAGTTGCCCTTCGCTGCGGTGTTCTCGAACGGCACGATCTTGCCGTTCACCGACATGGTGGGCTTGTCAACAGGCATGGTGTTAACTTCGCGCTTGCCCTTTGCTGCAGTGTTCACGAACGGCACGATCTTGCCGTTCACCGACATAGTAGGCTGGTCGACGGGCATGGTGTTCACCTCGCGCTTGCCCTTCGCTGCAGTGTTCACGAACGGAACGATCTTGCCGTTGACGGACATGGTGGGCTGGTCGACGGGCATGGTGTTCACCTCGCGCTTGCCCTTCGCTGCGGTGTTCACGAACGGAACGATCTTGCCATTGACGGACATGGTGGGCTGGTCGACGGGCATGGTGTTGACCTCGCGCTTGGCCTTCGCCGCCTTGTTCTCGAAGGGGACGATCTTGCCGTTGACCGACATGGTCGGTTGGTCGACAGGCATGGTGTTAACTTCGGGGGAACGTTTCTGCTTCGCCGCCTTGTTCTCGAAGGGGACGATCTTGCCATTGACGGACATGGTGGGCTGGTCGACGGGCATAGTGTTGACCTCGCGCTTGCCCTTCGCCGCCGTGTTCACGAACGGCACGATCTTGCCGTTCACCGACATGGTGGGCTGGTCGACGGGCATGGTGTTGACCTCGCGCTTGCCCTTCGCCGCCGTGTTCACGAACGGCACGATCTTGCCGTTCACCGACATGGTGGGCTGGTCGACGGGCATGGTGTTCACCTCGGGAGAGCGCTTGGCCTTCGCCGCCTTGTTCTCGAACGGAACGATCTTGCCGTTCACCGACATGGTAGGCTGGTCAACGGGCATGGTGTTAACCTCGCGCTTGCCCTTCGCCGCCTTGTTCTCGAAGGGGACGATCTTGCCGTTGACCGACATGGTCGGTTGGTCGACGGGCATGGTGTTGACCTCGGGAGAGCGCTTGCCCTTGAGGGGCTTGTCGACAGCGCCCATGTTAAGTTCGCGCTTGCCCTTCGCAGCGGTGTTTTCGAAGGGAACGATCTTGCCGTTGACCGACATGGTCGGTTGGTCGACGGGCATAGTGTTCACCTCCGGAGCGCGCTTGTATGCGGCGATCGTCTCTACAGTGCCGAGCTGGCGGGCCTCGACCTCGCGCTGCACAGAGCTCAGCTCACCGTCTCACATACCAATCTAGAGATCACTCACGCGCATGGGCATGGGCATGGGGTAGGCAAGTGCCTGCGCGACGAGCGCAACCGCGACCGCGACACGAAGGAATTGGGAGAACATCCTGACGTGAAAAAGAACGGGTGCTGAGGGAAAGTGTACTGGGGGATAGTCGGTTCAACCGATGAAATGCGTCGTCCTGCGGCCTAGCGCGAGGGTGGAATCTGCAGCATAAGACATGTCGGTCGGTCAGTCGGACGAGATGCGAGCGTCGAGGAGATACTCACGAGAAGGGAAGGAGAAAGGGGAATGGGGAGCGGGGGCGAGATGGGCGTATAAGACTCAGGGCGAGGGAACGCTGTGCGTGTCGGCGTCCATCGACCACGGCGTATCAATTGATACCGGCTCGTCGCCAGGCAACTCTTGGCGCCTCTCTCCCTATTTCCATCCTGTCACGGACCTCCCACCGTGTCACGCTCCGTGAATTTGCCCATCCGCCGTCCTGATTGGCTCCCCATTCTCTCTTTCTCTCTCCCATGTCCGACCCCCGTTTCGCCCGTCTCAAGACCGACCCCCGCTTCAGACGCATTAAGAAGGACAAGAACAAGGTCGTCGTAGACGAGCGGTTCAAGGGCATCTTCGAGGAGAACGGCAAGAAGAAACGCACACAGGGCAAAGGTACGCCGACCAAGCCGAGTTCTCATCGTCTCTCACTCATGTCCGGAGATGATCAGCGCGTGTTGACAAGTATGGACGGCCCCTCACGGACGATCACGAGCAGGCAAACCTGAGAAGGTTCTACCGCTTGGAGGATGAAGACGAGGCGCAGCTCGAGCTCAAGCCCGGTCCCGACTATGCTCGTGGAGAAGTCCTTCTCGAGTCCTCCGACGAAGAGGACGGCGGTCTCACCGATTCGCACAGCGACGATGACAGCGACACCGGCGGCATCATCACTCTCGGGCGCGATGTCACTCAACCCATACCTGTGCCTGATGACACCGCCGAAGTCGACCTCGATGAGGACACATATGCCGAACTTGATGCACAGGCCGCAGCATATGCGCAAGCAAATCCCTCGGTCGATCAGGACTCTTCTCCGGTCCAACGCACGCGCCGCATTGCTGTTGTCAACCTAGACTGGGATCATGTTCGTGCTATACATCTCTACAAGATCTTCTCGTCTCTCGTCTCTCCCTCTGGCGCTGCCGTCGCTTCCGGGTCAAAGGACAATGGCACTTCGAAAGGCTCTTCCATGTCTGTAGTCCGCGGCAAGGTTCTCAGCGTCAGGGTCTACCCCAGCGAGTTTGGGAAGGAGCGTATGGCAAGGGAGGAGAAGGAAGGGCCCCCACCTGAAATCTTCAAGAAGAACCGCGAGCTGAAGCCGGAGGAGGTTAACGAGCGCACGGTGTACGAGGTCGGAGAAGGCGAGGACTACGACGAGGAAGCGCTTCGGAAGTATCAGCTCGAGCGATTACGGTATGTTAGTATCTCCCGCCTCGGGGCCAACCCTCATCTAGGGCTTTGTAGATACTACTATGCCATCGTCGAATGTGATACAGTCGAAGCCGCCTCACACATCTTCAACGAGCTGGACGGAACTGAGTTAGAGCGATCCGCCAATGTCTTCGACCTGAGCTTCGTCCCAGATGACATGACGTTCGATGACGACTTCCGGTCAGTAAGATTTTGGTGCTATCCATGATACAAGGAACTTATGATTGTCTATAGAGACGAAGCCACGGACGACCTCAGTGCTCCATACAAGCCTCTAGAATTTGTAACAGACGTGCGTGCCCTTTCCTTGCGCCCGCCCACGACTTCTGATCTTCTGTCTCATACAGGCACTGCGACACTCGAAAGTCAAGTTAACCTGGGACGAAGACGAGCCCGAGCGCGCACAGATCACTCGGCGCGTCCTCACGCGCAAGGAGATCGAGGAGAACGACTTCCGCGCCTACATCGCCTCCTCCTCGTCCGAGTCCGAGGATGAAGACGCGGCCGGCCCGTCCAAGGGCAAGGGCAAAGCGAAGGCGGCCGAGCGGGACAGACTTCGCGCGCTGCTTTTGGGCAGCGGGGACGACGCGATGCCCGAGGGCTGGGGGCAGGACAAGGACGACGAAGACGTCGACATGGAAATCACATTCGCTCCCGGGCTCAGCGCCAACACCGACAAGGACGAGACGACGCTGGAGAAGTACCAGCGCAAAATGCGCGAGAAGAAGAAGAAACGGAAGGAGGAGCTGCGCGAGCGGGCGAATGAGGGCAAGGACGAAGGGACGCATACGAAGAAGGGGATCGATGACGACTTCTTCGGGGCGGACAGCGACGAGAGTGTCGCGGAGGAGGAGGCTCCGAAGGAGAAGAAGGGCAAGGGCAAAGACAAGAAAGGGAAGAAGAGCGTGGTGGGTCAAGACGAGGAGCCCCGAACTCGAGTGGAGTCTACCGCGGAGGAGCTCGCGCTACTGGCCACGTCCGATAACCCGAACGGAGAGATCAAGCACTTCGACATGAAAGCCGTCCTACGCGCGGAGAAGAAGAACGGGAAGAAGAGGAAGGGAAAGAAGGGCAAGAGGGGCGCGGACGACGGAGAGAACGAGCTACAGGAGGACTTCTCAATCGATGTCAAGGACGACCGATTCAAGGCAGTTCTCGAGGACCATACATTTGCCATCGACCCGAGCAATCCTCGGTATGTTCTACACGATGCATGCGTGTTATCCATATCACTGATCACAAGTCTGCAGCTTCAAGAAAACGAAGAGCATGGCCGCTCTTTTGGATGAACGCTCACGTAGGCAGCAAGAGAAGGCATCGAAGGGTCAAGACTCTATGACAGTAAAACGTGACAACGCCGACGCACACCAGCCCAGCCTGCAGAGTCTGGTTGAGAGCGTCAAACGGAAGAGTGCAGTCCTGGACCAACCGGGGATGGGTAAACGACGAAAGCTGTCGTAGATGGACGTGCATATGTATGTCACAAGTACATAACTCAGAGCTAACGCTACATACTCCTATCAAACGTCCACCGCCGCACGTCTTCACCCTACGCGGAGGTTTCCTTCTGTCGCCAGATGTACAGAACGCCATTCTGTCCAATGCCAACTATGCTCCTGCCTTCGTCACCCAGGACGCACGCGGTGATGTCGGGGATCTCGGGTGGCATGTCACGCCGTTGCAGCTCCGCTCTCACCTCCCAACCCTCAACACTTTCGAACAGCATGCCTAGTGGCGCCGGTGGAGGGTATTTACTGCTTCGTCCCAGATCATCGTCCGCGCTTGCGTTGTTGTCGACCGCACCGCCTCCGGCTGCCTCTTCCTGATTCTGCGCAGTAGCATTGGAGCCACGAGGCGCGTGACCGTCGTCGTCGAGCCGCATCCGTTCGGTAAGAGATGCGAGGTCGTCCAATGGGAGCTTGGGCGGCGTGCGAGGCTTGAACTGGACGATGTTGAATATGCGAATAACCTTGCCGATGGGTATCAAGAGCATCGGGTCGTGTTCGAGGGAGCGATAGATATGGATATGCTTGGTGGTGAGAGGCAAGTGATATGCCGACAGTATCTTGAATGACTCTTGTGTCTACTCGTCAATACTCAGGACGTACAAACCAGCGGATGAACGGCTAACCGCTGTTGCGCCAATCCTGGGAAGCGTGAGCTCAGACCGCACGTAGAGATTGAAGGCCGCGACATACGCTGGCTGTTCCTCGCATTACTTTCTGCGGTATCTTCCCTAGCGGAAAGAAACGGTTGAATCCCAGCCATTGCCATACGGCCACTGTCGAGTTATGGTGTTGGGACGCATTAACCCGATCCAAGATAAGGTCACCTCACCTGTCCCCTCTTCATAATACGTGTCGTCTCGATCCTCGTGGTCACGGCGCATCACAGCGGGGGCACTGCAAGATGTCAGTATGTCGTCGGCCAACCTGAGTACGTTTGTTTACTATCCTATGGCTTCAGGCGGGATTGAGTTGGGACATACCACTCAACGTTCAGTACGCGTGCTTTGTGTACCAGGTCTGTGCTGAACAAGGGCTTATCTTCCCTGGCGAGAACTGGTTGATCCGGTGGGGAGAAGACCGAAGGAGGTATACGCCATATCTTGACTGCACGGTCCATCTGTCATTCATTTCATGGCTTGCAAGCGGCGCCAAAGTGAACTGGACTCACACCTCCAGTGGCAATAAGCGGCTGCGATGGATGGAATGCCTATGTGGTCAGAAGTCAGTACCGACGTGCCAACTCTGGCAACGACTTGGGCACCCACAGAGCATAATGCAGCCCCCCGATGACCGCCGGAACGGCCCCCAACCATGACTGTCACACAACGACCAATTCCCTCGCCTTCGTGTTCGCACATGTGCAGACCGTGGGCAGGTCCGGCTAGACTGGGTTCTCGATTCGGGAGCCAGTGGGGATTGTTAGGTTTCTGCACAGGATCTAGCGACAGATCGTATATACGAGCAGTGAAGTCCCTGGATGTCGTACAAAGAAGGTGGGGTAGAGTCGGATGCACCGACAAAGAGGTGATTGGCTGCGATATTCCTGTGAGTGTTAACGGATGAACGGAAACCTTGAAACGTAGTGATACGTACGCCACCGTGTCCGCGTAATCTCCCAATTATAGCACAGCTGGTCACATCGAGAATCAGTATCACGCTCGTTATTGTGAACACCAGCAAGGGCTTGACCGGCTCGACAGAGCTAATGGCCCATGTAATGTTCTGAACCTCTGCATCACTCTGCATCGAGGTAGCGTTGGTATGAGCGTTACTAGCGAGATGGTCAGTTGTACCGACCTCGGGAAGTGTCACTTCCAATGGCTGTACAGCTGCCATCTTCTCAAAGACATGTATGCAGCCAGTACCGCCGACTGCGACGGCTCCCGACCACCGTCCAGCAGTTTCATCCCAACGCGCCTTCAACTCAGGAAATGATAGTGCGTGGCCACCCCACAGGGCAGCCAGTGACCATGTAGTCCAAGGAAAGCAAGCTAAGCAGTGGTACGCTCTACTGTTGGACTGCAGTCGACGGTCAGTAGTCAGAGAGAATGCATCAGTGTGCAACCAACGGTGATGAGCTTCGAGAGTTTGAATGGTTGGGTACTCTTCAAACTTCTGGACCAGGGAAGAGTTTCGCTCGGGTTTGGGTCCATGGTAGAAAAGCATAGGCATTCAGCGGATGAGGTAGTACGAGTACAACTGGTGTGGAACAGACTCGCTGGCCGACGAGGATGACGCAGGACGTCGGAGGCGTGGATGAGGAAATGTAGGCGGGTGATTGGTCGGAGTCGCCGGGATCAGCCACCGCGAGTGCGAGTGACGCCCAGGCAGACAACCGCGTCCAACTCTCATCTCATACACGACTTCGTCCGGCCGCCCCTCCCCATGGCCGAACCCATCCACACCACCACGTCTGGCACAACGCCGGAGAATGCGGCCTACGACCCTAAACCGTCCCTGCAGTACGCGTCCGCCGTCGGTCTTCAAGCTGCTGGCATCGGTGCCCTGGTCAGCGCCGTCCAAAACGCCCTCGGGACGCATTCTAGCGGTGCTGCTGGTTTCCTCACACGAACGGGAGGCACAATCGGGTTCTTTGGTACGTGCGTCCAAGACACGACAGAGGCAGAAGATGTTGAACGGCTTTCTGTCCGCAGCTGCTATGGGCGCGACCTTCGCGTTGACCGAATCGGTCGTGGCAAATCATCGGCAAGTAGACGACCCTCTGAATGGTGCTGCAGGAGGTTGTGCGGCGGGTTTCTTGGCTGGAATCCGAGGTGCGTTTTCTTATGGGTTTTGGACGGCATGACAGTTGAGGTTGTTCGGGCCAGCACGTTCACTGCCCATGGCGGTTGCCTCATGTGCTGTCCTAGGCACTGCGGTCGGGACCTTTGACTACAATGGGCAGAGCCTTGCCCCAGGAGAGGTCGAGTCGATAGAGGAGAGGAGAAAGCGATTCTTCAAGCAGCCTCGACCATCACCCTCTTCGGCAGACGCGGAGTAGATCTTTGCTGGTCAATGTAGAGTCTTGTTACCCTCCTCGCGCATGCAGAAGTTCCTATCATGTCTGCTTCTTTCGTATGCGTCTACTCAGCAAGTGCATGGCGAACAATACACCGTTGCAACATTCAAGTCGTGACATGATTACTGTGCTAGAAGGTAATAAACATACCACACCCCGCCATTCACTATAAAGCCACGCCCACAACAACTACTCCCGCTCTGGCTTCGTAGATTGACTGCTTCCGCTCGGTTGTGCTGATTCCTCCGAAGCGCGAGTTATCTGCCCGACCTTCCGAGAAATGGTCTCGTTATGCTGGACCCAGACGGCTTCCCATTGTGCAGCAGTCAACTGCGGATGCTGGGAAACCAACATGAGTACTGCAAGTTCTAACAAATCCGTTATTGTCACATACCTCCTGGGATATAACACGCCATACCTCCTTATCATCCAGGTTGTCTGCTTTACCGTCCGCGAAAAACTGAGTCATGACCTTGATGGGGTCTATAGCGGGCAGTGGAGGAGCTGGAGGATTGGCTTCGGAAGTCTGAGGCTGAGGTTCAACAGGTCCCGTCGTAGCACTAGTTGATCGTCTTCCGCCCGCATTCGTCTTGCGACTCTGGATGCCGGCGCGTCGTCTCCACTCGGTCAACTTGGCGCGTCGAGTTGCATGCGTGAGATGGGACACCCACGACGACGCCGTGTGGTGGGGCATCTTTGCATTTGTATTAATTGTGAGGCAACATTGAATGATGCATTTAATCTTACCTTGGTATGCAGTTTCTGTGCAATGGCAGCGGTAGTCATTTCCAGATCTCGAGCAAGCAGTATCGGGATGTATTTCTCGCAGTAGTCGTCGTCTTCTTTGGTGTAAAGATTCTTGCCAGTAGTGTGTTGAACAACCCGTGTAGGTGGAGGAGGCGAGGGTTCATGATGGTTCCTGGGAGAGGGTGACCTCGCACTCGCGCTCATCTTGCCTTTCCTGCTTGCGGGTAGAGCTTCTTCGTCTTCGACTACTGTCGCCTTGCGAGCATTCTTCTCCAACTTTCTCTTCTCTAGCATTGTCTCTGCCTTCTTGTCTGCCCTCTTCTTGTCTGCCTTCTTGTCTGTCTTCACTCTCTTCTCTTTCTTGACAGGCTTCCCTAGGGTAGTCACCTTCTCAGCCTTCTTCCGTACTTTGAGATCTTCAGCTTCATGCTCTTCGTCCTCGTCCTCTTCCTCTTCCGCTTCGTCCTCATCCTGTTCCGCGTCGTCCTCAGACCCTGACTGCACCTGAGTGACGATATAGCGCTGACCCGTAGACGACGGTCGACCACGTTTCCGCTCGACCGTGAAGTTCTCGTACACGTAGTCGTCCAGGTCCAAAATCTCCTCCTGCTTCACGGAGTCCAGCACCCATTGAGGCTTCACTGGGCGCTTGCCGAAATAGTAAGCCTGTCTCAGCCAATCTTCGAAGTGCTGGGTAGTGGGGTGGCCAAGGATCACGAAATCGGCGTCAATTATATCGGACACGACCTTGCCTCCTTGTTTCTGCGGGAATGGGAAATTCATTCGTCCGACCATAGATCAAAGCCAAATATCCCTTACCTTGACACTATCGACAACATCTCGCCTGTTGCGGATTCCGATCTGCACGAAGAACTGATACGAGTCGCCGTGACGCTTGCAGAACAGTCCACCATCTTGCTTTGATGCGTCGTGACGGCGTGGGGGAGAAGAGCTGGAAGGTGGGTATGGGAGAGGCGGCTCGTCATACGATTCACTGCGCCGACGATACTTCGAATGACGTCCGCCTTCGGTCTTCACCTTCTTCTTGGATGAGCCGACCACCGGGGACTCCTTTGCCTTTGATTTCTTCTTGCGAGAAGGTGGTTCATCCTGTTCCATGGCAGAAGGTGTTTCTGGGAAGATCAAAGATAAGATATAAGAAAAGTGAGACAATATCGTGCTCGCGTGGACGGCCACATACCTGACATGCTACCTGAACCCTGCGCGTACGATTCCGGAGTAGCGGAGTTGTGAGATAGACCGCTGTGCAATGGGGAACTGATGTCCATGGGCTGGGGGAAGGACATATTGACCATGTGTTGGGGAAAAGAGGGTCCCTGGGGCGACATGTAGGAGTTTTGAACGAACATAGCTGACTGGGGCATGAACGGAGGCATCGGCTGTTGAGTGTAGTTACTGGGCATGGGTTGTCCTTGAACGACATTCATAGGCAGTTGGTTCGGAGCTTGAGCGACGGGAACCATGTTCGCCGGATTGATGCCCTGGCTTTGTAGAAGACCCATGAGGAGTTGGGCGGGGATCATCACTTGACCATTAGGACAGGCTTGTAGCATTGGTAGAGGCTGGCTAAGCATTGGCTGTTGTGGAATTGGCTGTGGCTGATACTGGGAGCCGAGGGGTGCTGGAGAACCGGATTGTACGAAGGCTGGATTGGGAATGGAGTATGGCTGGTTCTGCATGGCTGATTCTTCTGCCAGAGTCTGCTGCTCTGAGGGTGTCTCGCGAGGAGTCGGCAGGTGTCTTCTGCGGCGTCAGTGCATACAACGAGGTATATTGTAGAACACACTGACGTTCGTGTAACAGGGACGTTACTGTTCGCAGCGAGAAAACCTCCCCAATTATCCTCCTCAAGTAACGCCCTCCCTTTCTTGATTGACTCGTAGACCCAGTCAACGTTGAGAAAGATCTTCTCCCCGAGCCAACTATCGATGAGCTGAGTCGCTGAGACGGTTTCTGGGGCGACCACAACAAAATCGGCTTCTGCTACGGCTTCGCAAAGGAATCCACCACCGTTCTGTACCAGACGAGTGGTCAGCACCGGTACCCAATTGATCATCAAGAAGACTACTTACTTTCAGTAGACGTACGAGTTTGGGGCGGTTTGACACCTCGCTCGGCTCTAAGAAGATTTTGAGTGGTTGATGGGCTGCATCCACAAAGATGTGCTTGACCACCTGCGAGGATGGAGGCGGAGATTGGTCTGACTGAGCCTGAAATTCCATGGATTGAGTGCACGACCGGGTAAGCCCGCGCAAGTCTCGGCTCGGCTCAGGTCTTGAGGACAAGGGTGAGGGACCAGACAGGCAGTGGCGGTAGATAGAGTAGGAGCTCCAAGGGAGGGGGACAAGATTCAGAGTACGTGGTAGAGCGAAGACATATATATTGCTTGACCACACGCACAAGCCACGGTCGCGCGGTTGCCTCGATCTGGGCCACCCCCGGGAGGTCTGTGCAATCTCCACCATTGCCACGACAAGAACCTACTTCCATCGTTCTGAAGCGATCGTGTGGTCTCCAATGAATGTAATAAGTTGGACAATGCCGCTACAAAATGTCGAGCTCATCAAAGCCATCCATTCTTCCTTAAGCGCTCATGGACACCGCCGAATATCAGCACTTCGTGAGGCGACTACATAGGGTATGGGTTGAAGATCAACAACATTGATGTAGATCGTGGCCCCGCTATTGCACAACACAAATATTGTGGCACACTGTAAGCTCGCGGAGTAGCGACACCAGGAAGGATAGTCATACAGCGGTTCAATTGCACCAGCACATATATGCCCGTCATAGAATCTGCATGTTGCCATGGCATAATGTATAGAAGAGATAGTAGAACATGACAATGCGACGATATGCCGATGAGACGTTCACCGGTAGCTGCAGACGATGTATGTTAAATCTTCGACACCCGAACACAAGATTGAGATATGATACGTACGACTTCTGCCTGCGAGCACGAGCACCGTGACCACCAAACTTCTTCGGTTCTGCTCTCCTCGGGTCGGCGATCAGGAGTGTCCTGTCGTAGGCTACCAACTTCTTCTTGAGCTCGAGCGCGCTCGCAGCGTCGAAGTACTTGGCGTAGTACGCAACGACCGCCTTCGCGATCGCCTGACGAATGGCGTAGACCTGGGAAGTGTGTCCTCCACCCTTCACGCGAAGGCGAATGTCAATTGCCGAGAAAGCCTCCTCGCCGGCAACAAGGATGGGCTCGTAGACCTTGAATCGCAAGATCTCGGGCTTGAGCAAAGAGATGGGAGAGCCGTTGATGTGAATGAGACCGCGACCCTCCTTCGCGTGCGCAACAGCAGTGGCGGTCTAACAGGTGTGGTGTGGGGAGGATACCTAGTCAACACCATAGGATGCCGTGCATAGGAAGGGCACATACCTTCTTTTTGCCGAAGGTCTGAACGGCCTGCGTCGTGGGTGCCATTTTGTCGTCGAGTGTCGTGGGCAGTTGGAAAGCTAGAAAACGGGTACGAGTTCAGCCCGGGTTGTCGGAAAGTCGCCAGAGTGAGGTATGGTCATCCGAAACCGCGCGACCCAATCCAGCCCATTCTCGCCCGTCTCCACCGCGTTCATCCATCCATTCCATCTCGTAGAGCCATTCGGAAGCGTAAAACGAGAGGACGAAGACTCACCCCTACGAGGTTTGAGGTTTGCTGGACGGCGCGTTCGATGATTGACTGCAGCAATCTCTTCTGGCGTTTGGGGAATCACACGTCACACAATGGCCATTCCTGGATGTGTGACAGTGATGTGGTCACCTCCCCTTTAAGCGCTCATAACGTTGCAGCCATCTTCTCCGACAGCCATGCTGGCTGCTGTTAGGCGTGCGCTGGGTCAGGTATGTTGTTCACTTCCGCGATCAATATCTCATTATTCAGACCTCCCAGGCCACTTGTCGCCGCCTCTCTACTGTCGTGACTACATCCCCTCAACTCACGAGCCAAATTGTACGAGATGTTCCTCATCCACCGGCAGTACTAGTTGGCAGCAGCAGGGTGGATGCTTCGTTGCTTGCAGGTATGTTTGCCCCCGTCATATCTCAAAGACAGTAGTATCATGATTATCTAGGTGTACGCCCCATCTACCTGCAAATGTCCTCCCTCCTCCGTCCCGAAGAGAACGTCGACCCTGCTGACGAACTCGTCGAGCTTGATTCTGGCGTATTTGCTCACCCCATCCGTCGGGACATCCTCCACCTCTGTGTCGTACATCATCTCGATTGTCAACGTCAAGGCAGCGCAAGCACCAAGACGCGAGGGGAGGTCCGCGGTTCCGGGCGCAAAATCCGGCCTCAGAAGGGCTCAGGTCGGGCTCGTCTTGGAGATGGCCAGAGTCCCATGCTCCGAGGAGGTGGTGTTGCGTTTGGGCCCAAACCTCGTGACTTCGCGACGAAACTAAACCGCAAGGTCATCCAGATGGGTATGCGGGTCGCCCTCAGCGCCAGAGTCAAGGAACATTCATTGGGCGTTGTCCGGAGTCTGGAGTGGCCGGGCTTTAGGACGAAGGAACTGGAGGATCGCATCGAGGAGTTGGGTTGGCGAAGGACGTTGTTCGTCACAGGGCACGACGAAATACCGGAGGGATTGAGGAGGGCTAGCAGCAACCTGCCGACCGTGGAAACGGTGACGGCTGCGGATCTCAACGTTTACAGTGCTTTGAAGTGGCCTCGTCTCGTCCTTGACCTACAAGCAGTGGAGTGGTTTGAGCGGGCCTTGGGCAGAACTGATACCGGCACGTCTGAGTAGCTGACCTATCCACCTCGTCACTGTACCCAACTATAGATCGCATAATTCACTCCGCGCCCCCCATTGCGCTCACATTTCCGGTGTACCACCGGGAGGGCGTCGTCTTCAGCGAGTAGGCTAAGGTGTGATGGACGTCAACACGTTCACGTGACAAGACGCGTGGTTGTGTCAGAGCCAATGTTAGGTGACGCGGTGTGACGATCTTGACTCTTACCATCCCGCACCCATTTCCGTTGAGGTCAACGAGCCCCCTCCACCCTACCTGCCGCTCCTGCCCACCATGAGTTCTCCGTCTCCCTCACAGGAACAAGAGGAGCAAGAAGTTCATGTATCTGGACCTCTCCTCGTTGACAAGCTTGCTGAGTGCGGGATCAGCGCACAAGACATCAAGAAGCTCACGGAGGCTGGGCTGAACACGGTGGAGGCGGTAGCGTACACGCCAAAGAAGAATCTGATGACCATCAAGGGTATCTCCGAGCAAAAAGCAGACAAGATTCTCGCAGAAGGTATGTTGAGACAGTCGCTCATACGTGCACCATTGTCATACCCCATGATGCAGCCTTGAAGATCATTCCTCTCGGGTTCCAAAGTGCGACCGAAGTGCATGCTCGCCGTGCGGAACTAGTGCATATAACGACCGGCTCGAAGAATCTGGACGCTCTGCTCGGCGGAGGGATTGAGACCGGGTCCATCACCGAGTTCTTTGGCGAGTTCCGTACCGGAAAGTCTCAAATCTGCCACACGCTCGCGGTGACGTGCCAGCTTCCGGTCGACATGGGTGGAGGAGAAGGAAAGTGTCTTTACATTGATACCGAAGGCACTTTCCGTCCTGTGCGGTTGTTGGCGGTTGCGGAGAGATTAGGCTTGAACGGGGAGGAGGTTCTGGACAATGTTGCATATGCGCGGGCATACAACGCGGATCACCAGAATCAGCTACTCACCGCTGCGAGTGCCTTGATGTCCGAGTCGAGGTGAGTTCCAGGACCTGGATATATGCGAGGATAGTGAACTCATACCGCCGTAGGTTCTGCTTGCTCATCGTTGATTCTGCTACTGCATTGTACCGGACCGACTTCAACGGACGCGGCGAGCTGTCTGCACGGCAATCTCATCTGGGCAAATTCCTACGTACTCTGCAGCGCCTCGCGGACGAGGTGCGTTGCAGGTTCTCCTTGGACAGACAACGCCACTGACGCATCTCTCATGATAGTTTGGGATTGCCGTTGTGATCACGAACCAAGTCATGTCGAACCCGGATGGCGCGGCCGGTCCTTATGTGGCGAATGAGAAGAAGCCTGTCGGTGGTAACATCCTAGCGCATGCATCTACCACTCGGTATGTCCCCTTCGTTTTCATTGGGTAAGGCAAACTAAACACAAGTCATGCTACAGCGTGCAGTTGAAGAAAGGCAGAGCAGCAAACCGCCAGGCCAAGATTTACGACTCTCCCTGTCTTCCAGAATCTGAGACCACCTTTGCCATCCTCAACAGTGGTATAGGAGATCCGGAAGAGGAGTGATGTCTTCAGCACCCCAGCTGCCCGCTCGTTTGCGTCCCACTCGCTTTGCTCGCATTGTATTCATAATCAAGTCGCTGTGTTCACCGCTACCGTCCTTTGTATGTCTATATCGGATTGATACATTACTTTCTTGTTGCTCATTGCTATCACTACAACGTGGAAGGTATAGTCTACAGTGGTTGAACGGTCGAGAGCCAGTTGAATGGGGAGAAAGGTATGATCAGTTGAGTGATCCGACCTGTCGCGTGGAGGTGATGGAGCGTAACCAAGTATGAGATGCAAGATGAACGTCCTTGGTCGGCATTTTGAGGAGGTGTACAAGGGGTAGCCGAAGACGACAGGGTCTTCAAGCGAGCAGGCGCGTGAGGATGTTCGCATTGGTCTTGCTGATCTGATCCTTAAGGGAGTTCACGTCCGAGGGACTGACGTCTGCGATGTCGGCCATGAGGTAGGCAATATCGCCTTTGGAATCCGAGTACTGCTTGGAGACGTTGTACGGCGAAAGTACCTCGTTGACCTGGCGCAGCACACCAGGGATGTTGTTGTGCACGAAGCATACCCGGACATGGTTGGGCTCCTCAAGGGTGATGGCGCGGAGGTCGATCTCGGGGAAGTTGACTGAAGCGATCGTTGTGCCGTAATTGAGGTAGCGAGTGAGGGCTGTCGATACCTCCTCGCCGATCATGCGCTGGGCCTCCTCGGTCGACCCACCAATGTGCGGCGTCAGGATGACGTTGGGGATGGAACGGAGCGCGCTGGACCAAGAGTTGAGCTGGTCGTCGAATGGCGCGCCGTTTGAGCCTGGCTCGGCGGGGTACACATCCAAGGCGGCACCGGCAAGGTGGCCGGACTTGAGAGCGTCGATGAGGGCAGGAATGTCTACGCACTTGCCGCGCGCGTTGTTGATGAGGTACGAGCCCTTCTTCATCATCGCCAACTGTTCCGTCGAGATCATGTTCGTCGTCTCCGGCAACTCGGGGACGTGCAGAGTCACGAAGTCCGACTCGGCAAGCAGGGTGGACAGCGAGTTGACCTGCCGCGCGGAACCAAGCGGCATGAGGTTGACGACATCGTAGAAGAGAACGCGCATGCCGAACGCTTCGGCGAGCACGGAGAGCTGCGAGCCGATGTGCCCGTAGCCCACGATGCCGATGGTCTTGCCACGGACCTCCCAGCAGCCCTTCGACTGCTTGTTCCAGATTCCTTCACGCATCTCGAACGCGCGTTGGAAGTACTGTCGGGAGAGCGCTACGATCTCGGACATGACGAGTTCCGCGACTGACCGGGAGTTGGAGAAGGGGGAGTTGAACACGGGGATGCCTGCCTTCGCGGCGCTCAGCAGGTCGACTTGGTTCGTTCCGATGCAGAAGCATCCGATGACAAGGAGCTAAGGGTGCACGCAATGAGCACTCGCGAGAGCGGGTTGGGGCTAATGCACTCACTTTGCTCGCAGCCTTGAGCACCCGCTCGGTGATTTTGGTCTTGCTCCGGATACCAATGGCATGGTAGGAGCCGATCTTCTGGACGAGCTCGTCCTCCGACATCGCCTTCGCGGAGTGGTCGACATGGAAGCCTTGTGCGCGGAACGCTTTCACGGCTTCCTGACTGATGTTTTCGAGGAGGAGGAGACGAAGGTCCTCGTTGTCTATGGGATGAAGGGCCTTGGGCTGACGGATGGAAAAGCTGATCGAGTCCTTGCGGAGGAGCATGCGTTCATGGATGTTAGATGCAGTAGGGGAGGTGGACGCCGCAACAGCATTCATATTGTGCGGCCTGCTGTTGGGGATGGAGATGGCGGAGGACATGTAGAAGATACCTTGTGGAAGCTGTGGGGCGTAAAGAAAGCGTATGACTGGAGGTACGAGTCGAGTTATAGCAGAGCGAAGCAATTCGGAATTGAGTTCGCTATTATAAGTATGGCGCGCAGATGATGCAACTGCACGCGGGATTAGATTAGATTAGATGCACTTTTATCGCACCTTGACTCGACTTCTCTCCCAAATCCCATCCCAAATGTCCGACACGCCTCGTCTGCACTTTGCTCCCCTTCTCGTCCACGATGGGCCTCTACCTCCTCGACTACGGTGCGGGTAACGTCCAGAGCCTTGCAAACACCCTCAAGAAACTCGGGCACGAGTTCCAGTGGATCTCCACTCCTGCTGACTTTGACAAGGCTACGGTCAGTCAGTTGAGCTCTGGCTCATGTCCGTCATGCTCACTCGCATTTCTCCTTAGAGCCTCATCTTCCCTGGAGTGGGTGCTTTTGGGAGCGCGATCGATGGGCTCATATCACGCGGACTCTACGAGCCGCTGCGCGAATACCTCGCGTCGGGGAAACCGTACTTCGGCATCTGCATAGGCATGCAGGTCCTCTTCCAGTCATCCCTCGAGTCTCCTTCGTCCAAAGGCTTGGGCATCATCCCGAGCGAAATCGGCCTCTTTAGCAACGCAGACAAGTCCGTGCCCCACATGGGCTGGAACTCCGTCGAGTTCCTCGATCCGGAAGAAAAGGCGCACGAAGGACTCGATCCGGGATCCACCTACTACTTCGTCCACTCCTTCCGCGCGGCGTACGACTGGGAGCGCCCTGAGGTGGCCCAATGGGGGCACACCACCACACAGTACGGTCAGGAGGTGTTCCTGGCGACCGTGCGCAAAGGCAACGTCTTCGCATGTCAGTTCCACCCGGAGAAGTCAGGCCCCGCTGGCCTGAAAGTTCTCGACGCCTGGCTCCGACAGTCCGAAGGCGAACGTGCGACCAGCCCTCCAACCCCTCGTGTCGCCCGCACCCCGAAGCCAAAGGACGGGTTCACAAAACGTATCGTGGCGTGCATGGATGTCCGTTCGAACGATGATGGAGACCTCGTCGTCACCAAGGGCGATCAGTACGACGTACGCGAGCGCGTCGAGTCCACAGAGGCGAGTACAGCGGGCGCGGTACGTAACTTGGGGAAGCCAGTGGCCCTCGCCTCGCGGTATTACGAGGAGGGCGCGGACGAGCTCTGCCTCATGAACATCACCTCCTTCCGGCACTCCCCGCTCCTCGACCAGCCGATGCTCGCCGTCGTGCGTGCCGCCGCCGAGACCGTCTTCGTCCCGCTCACCATCGGCGGCGGGATCAAGGACACGGTCGACCCGGATGGCACCCCGCACTCCGCCCTCGAAGTCGCCGGCGCATACTTCCGTGCGGGCGCGGACAAGGTCAGCATCGCGACCGAGGCCGTGTTCGCGGTTGAGAGGATGCGCGAGCGGCCCAGTGCGGACGGCATCGGAGAAGGCGACGGCTCGAGTGCGATCGAGACCATCGC
This sequence comes from Earliella scabrosa, assembly GCA_022605405.1. Lineage (NCBI taxonomy): Eukaryota > Fungi > Basidiomycota > Agaricomycetes > Polyporales > Polyporaceae > Earliella > Earliella scabrosa. The sequence continues at coordinate 209,681 of JABYQQ010000003.1, read as the reverse complement.
ACACGCGTACGGCCGACAAGCCGTCGTCGTCTCGGTCGACCCGCGGAGGGTTTACGTCGTTCCCTCATACGACGGCCCGTACAAGGACGAGCTTGTGTACGGACAACCCGACGGGCCAGAGAAGGAGCGGGGCAAGGCGTGGTGGTATCAGTGCACCGTGCGCGGCGGACGAGAAGACCGGCCGCTGTCCGTCGCACAGCTCGTACGCGGCGTCGAAAAGCTCGGTGCCGGCGAGATACTGCTCAACAGTATCGACCGAGACGGCACTGGGCTGGGCTACGACCTCGACTTGGTTGAGCTTGTCCGACGGAACGTTCGCATACCTGTCGTCGCGAGCAGTGGCGCAGGCAAGGCGGACCACTTCGTCGAGGTGTTCCGGAAAACAAACGTGGAAGCTGCCCTGGCCGCAGGGATCTTCCACCGGCGCGAGGTGGGGATAGACGAGGTGAAGGCCGCGCTCAGGGCGGCAGAGATCAACGTGCGGACGTCGTAGAGTAGCTGGCAGTAGTACCAAAACCCGTGTATAACATTGGCGGCACTTCCATCACTTTCCGAGCACATTTCTGCGTATTCATTCGGGGACCATTGAGCTCGGTATACATACAGGAGGATCTTGGACTGCGGCGCTGGGTACTCGTGGACGCGTAAGGTAAGTAGAGAGAACCAGTGAAACAAGGAGCAGACTCCGAAACCATAGTAGATGGGAATCAGGGAGACCGGTATCGTTTGAACAAGGAATGATTACGCGCGGTAGGACGACGAAGGTAGAAAGCCGATGCAGGGAGCGGGATACATACATAGGTGCAGACGATGGAGAAGGGGAGGATATGTGCGTACTGAAGACGCATAGAGTCCCTCTATACACGACCACGTAACACTAGTCTACATGGTGAGCAGTGAGACGGGCTCTGGAGAGATACAGGTGGACGGGGTGGAAAAGCATACAGTTGCGATACTCGGTCACAGTCGTAAGATCATCTCTTCGAGAGGCTAGGCGGATCGTTTACTTGGCCGTGCGGCCCTTGACTACGGTCCCCACTTTCTTGAGAAGGCTTGTCTTCCTCCCAAGACCGGAACCACTGGCACCAACTTCCGCGCCGTCGAAGTAGCCGTCTACATTCTCTCCCGAAGGAGTGCCGTCCTTTGGCGGGGTGGGAAGAGACTTGTCCTTCTTCATCGGCACAGATTCAACATACACAAACGCATCGTCAGAGGGAGAGGTGGGCTGGGCCGAGTTTGGGACACGCCCGTACCGTCCTAGAAAGGGTTCTTGTGAGCGATGCGTTCGTCGGCTGGAGAGGGATTTGTGAAGACATGTTGTGCTAATCGTCAAGATTCTTACCATACGCAGACGGTGAGAGGTCACGCCTCCGTCCATCTTCGTCGTAGTTCCCCACCGGGACGTTGGGCGAGTCCCTCATCTTGCGGATGCGTTGCATGATAGACTTGTTCCGCCTGGGAGCGTTCCCGCTAGGCGTCTCGGGGCCGGCGCTGGTGGGGGATGGAGGGTTCACGTCTAGATCGCTCTCGGGTACGAAAATGGGCTGGGGAGGAGGGATGGTTCGCTTGGTCGGGCGACGTGCCGGAGAGGGGTGGTTCTCTTCGAGGTACTCGCGATAGACATCACGAGCTTCCCGCCCGTCCTTGGTTCGCCGTCCGGAGCTGTTGCTACCCCTTCCGTAGTCTCCGCTGGGTCGGGCGGTGGCTCCACCTCCGGCAGAGAAGTCCTCGAAGGGCTCGGGCTCATGAATGCCCCACGCCTCTGCGATTGCGTCGTGCTTCTTCTTGGGAGCTTCATAGGGGATGAAGACGTCGGGGGACCTTGGCTGGATGGGCTGTGCGGTCGCCAGAGCCCTCTCATCGGCCTCATGGCCCGCGCTCCAAGCCATCATGGGCGCCTTGGTGCGATGACGGTTGCGAGAGGGTGCACAGGCATCGAAGGGACCATCGTGGTGGAACACTAGAGGAAGTTGAAGGGATAGCACGAGACTGATGCGGGAGAAAACGTACTGGGTCCAACACCTGAGAAATCCAGCCTATCGATGACATCAGCATGGGAGGAGCCCTTCTTCTTTGACTTGGACGATTTGCCCTTCTCCATGGAGTTGTCTTGCGAGTGGGAGCGTCTGGAGATAGGAGGGGGGGCAGGCCGACTGAGAGTGGGCCTGATGACGGGATGGAGGAAGGGAAAGGGGAGAAGAAACAAGGAAGCGACGGAGAGGGTTGATATCAGGTCACATCGGCAACGACACAGCACGCTGGATACTCACGGAGGGAGCTCGGTTTGACTCCGAGCGACTCTAGTGCGAGTAGTCTGATCAGAGCTACCCCGGACGGTTACGGTGTCTCGAACGGCGTCCATGATGTGCTCTCGCTTGCCGACGGTCGGTTGGTAAGGCCGCTGAGTTTGGGACTTGGCGACGAACTTGGGGGGAGGAGGTGGTGGTTGACGAGGAACAGACGGATGGGGCGGGGCGTTCCTGGCGAGGGTGGGGAGACCGTAAGAAGAGTAAGAGATGTTGGATGGGTCGTTGAACGGATCAACAGAGGCCGGGGTGTGCCGCGGGTGATGTTTAGAGACTTGCATGATTTGAACACTTGCCGCGCTGTTTAGGGCGGCAGGAACGCCTTTGCGGAGGTTGGATTGAGCGATAGTCAGGAGGTACGGGCAGATCTCCCACGCCAAGGACACGGGCAGGTATGGATAGAGCCCGCTTGGGCTACGGTACAGACACGATGGGAGGACGGACGCGAGGAGATGCGAGCGACGGCGAAGCGAGAGCAGCGAAAGGTGGAGGAAGAGGAAAGGAAGGGAGTACTTCGAGCGTTGGGAACGGCCACCCAAATACCTGCGCGTTTCCGTACCCGAGGGAGCTGGAGCGACTCGCAGGCCAAGCTCGCAGACCCGGGGCTCTGCCAGGCTCTGCCCAGCTCTCCATCCGCTCCTCCGCCGCCGCCCTCCCCTCGGCCGTCTTCCGCCTCTTCCGCCCGCGCCGGCCTGCCCGCCAGCGCCGTTCGTCATCGAGCAGCGTGACCCGCCGCCGCCCGCCCAGACGCACAAATCCGCAAGTGTGTGTTATGATGGTGCACTACGTCAAGCCCAAACCCAAGCGCAGCTATGATGTCATCGGCCTCCTCTCGCCTGCTGCTCCTGCCTGCTGCCCTCAGCCCCAGATTTCCTTCGCCGCCTCGACCACCAGCGCCAGCTTGGCCCGCTGCTCCTGTGTCCGCCGTCAGTCCCAGGAGCCTCGCACACCGCACGAGCCACTTACTTCTTCCGTAATAGGGTTCCCCTCAAACACCGACGCGAACCCGCACTGTGGGCTGATGGAGATCCTTGCCCACGGTCTCAGCACACGAATAGCTCCCCCGCCACAACGAAGGCACTCACTGCTTCAGTGCATCCTCGACCGATCGTTCCGGCTCGCCCCCGGAGAGGACCTGTGCGGCCTGATGCACCCGAGCCTTGACCGTCTCCATGTCCTCCAGCTGCGGAAGGCACCGCCTCGTAAGCTGCGCAATAAGGGAATAGTGCCCTTCCGCCAATGCAACTTACTGCGCCGCTCTTGGTCGTAACAAGACCGAGGAACACTTGCTTGTGCAACGGCAGGTACCGCAGGGGCTCAAGTCCACCCGCGCGATCGGTGTCATACTCCAACTGCGGCACATTCAGTCAGATCAGTTGGGCACATCCATCACAATGCCAACTCAGGAGCATAATTCACTCACATAGAATGCATCTACATCCAACTCTTGGAAGAGTTTCTTGGCGACTGGCTCGTAGCTTCCTTCCGAGAAGTGCATTCCCTGCAGGGCCGGAGGTTACGGATGCACCGGTCAGCGTGGTACCCGTACATACCTTCATGTTGCCCCGACAAGTGTGTACACTAATGACCAAGTCGGCCGGTCGGTTCGCCGTGACAGCGTTATATACACCGATATGCATGTCCAGCAATTTCTCGCCTTCCACGCCCTGAGCTTCCATCCCCTTGATAGTCAGGGGAGAGCAGTAGAATGCGAATCCGGGATCGTCGAACTGGATGCGCCGGCATCCGAGGTTGTACAGATCGTTGATTTCCTCTCGGAACGCTGTCACGAGGTCGGCGAAGTATTCCTCTGTAACCACCCATACAAGTCAGCTCGTCTCTTAACTTTTCCGTTGTGAACTGCTCCCACCATCATTCTTGTAGACGGCATGGTCGTAGGTGTATTCTGACCCATGCCGGAGGTGCATCCACGTCGGGCCACAAATCGTTATCTTGAGGTTCGGCACGTCCTAAATTTTGGTCTTGGTCAACATTGCACACACGTAGATGACCGCCTACCCTACCTCCGGTGATACATGTTGCTTCAGGGATAAGAACTCATGGGTGTAGATGGGCTTGGCGCGGCGAATCTTGCCCTGTGTTCGGTTATTAGCATATTTCAGAGGGAGGTTAGCGAGAATCGATCACCGTGCACTTCACGGAGGTGAAGCCTTGGACGCCCATTCCTTTGAATAAGGACACGTAAGGGAGGTATGGCTAATGAATTCATTAGTACTCCACCCGGCTTGTCCGAGGTACCATGAGGCAACGTGCCATGTATTCCGTAAACGGCCCTGAATTGTGCGGTCAATGACCTATAGCAATAGCAAACGCGGGAGAACTCCACGCACGGTCCTGAACAACAGTCATGCCTTCCAGAGTTTCGAAGATACCATGGTTGTAAACGACCCTGTGAACGGAAAGCAACCATTAGCACAAAGTCCCAACAGATGACATGGACTCAATAGAGCACCTTCGGATTTCGCCATCGTTGATGATAGTGAGGCCTAGGTCCTTTTGCAGCTTCACCAGCTTGGGAACGGACTCGTCCTCAACGGCCTGGAGCTCGTCCGCAGAACATTTCCCGGCATGAAACGCGTTGCGTTTCTCGAGGAGCTCCTTGGGACGAAGGAGCGAGCCCACATGGTCGACGTGGGGGATGAATTTCGCGGGTGCAGATGGTTGGGAATCCATTTTAGCGAAGAAATGTGGGACCGTTATGATCTAGCAATGATGAGGACAGGAGGCCAGGCAGAGGCGGAGTTGTACGCCATCCAGCACTAGCGGCCTCTAGTTTATATCCGCGCTGCCGCGTGCCCGCCGCGATCGGTTCTATCGAAGCATGCCGTTGCCAATGACACGCTCAGATCGGGGACAAGGCTCGTATGAAGCAATGCGATAGACTAGAACGGACATTGAAGCATGGAGGTGTGTACGGCACAGACAGCGGGTGACATGCGGATGTTCCCGATGCAACTTGTGAGAATATGCGGCGCAGGGCCGTGCTTTTCGCAAGCTGCAAACAAAAACATCGGTCGAAGACCACACAGACGTGCGTAGCAGCAGGGATGGTGTCGTAAGTTGACAGTCAGGAAGTTGTTCTTGTGCCGCGTAAGCTTCGCAGGGACCTGCATCGGTCGGAAAACCAAAATGTGGGTCAGTTTCTGATAGACTGGGGAGCTACTCCTACTACCGAGCATGATCGGACGCGCTGAGGGATCCGTGACAGCGCTGAGAAGAATGATCAGTCCCAACTCGCATGTTGTCAGCGAGCTAACTGCACTACGCCGCTGAATATTATCGTAGGGTATTCGTGGCACGCAAGATTGCAGAAGGAGTCAGATGATGGTGCCGTTCAATCAACGTGGTGCATCCAGCGTTCAGTATGGGAGATCTCGGTCTCCGGATCAGCCGCCGGACGTCCGAGCCGGCCTTATTCCCACGACCAGAACTCCGCCAGGCTCTGAGGCGCCTCAGTGAGATAGGCCAGAATTTGTGAACGCCTCCTCAAGACCCCCTTCAAGGTGAGTATGCCCGTATACGCTCTCGAAATGCTGCAGGATCGTTTCCACGGATGCCGTTTGTACGGTCGACCATATCGTTTCTGTGGAATTCGTGCAGGAACTAGCTGGATTGACCGAACGGATGACGGATGGAGCGACAAACCCTACATCTGGCATCTTCTGTGTCCCTGCCTCAAACTTGTATCCTGACCGCTGCATTTGCGTTTGCAGACTAAGACATGGGTTTCGCACACAACAACGGTTCGTACAAGGCTTCGACTCGTGAATGGGAAGCATGAGACTTAAGCCTATGATCTGCAGTCCTCCACGCCAACCACTTCCGGAAGGACTGGCAGAGCCGTGTCCGCACCTGGTTCGACCAACCCGGCCGCAAGCTTCGCCGTCGCCAGGCCCGTCAGGCGAAGGCCGCCAAGCTCGGCGTCCGCCCCCTCACCCTCCTCCGCCCCGCCGTCCGCGCACAGACCGTTCGCTACAACAGGAAAATCCGCGAGGGCCGTGGCTTCACCCTGGCTGAGCTCAAGGAGGCTGGTATCGGCAAGAAGGAGGCGCGTGGTATCGGCATCGTCGTCGACCACCGGAGGCGGAACCTGAGCGAGGAGGGCAAGGCGGTGAACGTGGAGCGTCTCAAGGCCTACAAGGCCCGCCTGATTGTCTTCCCCCGCAACGCGAAGAAGCCCAAGAAGGGCGACTCCACGGTACGTATATCTGCAAGCATGGATCGTGATCGTGTTTTGAATCGCAATCCTTCCGTAGGGCGACGACCTTACCGCTGCTACCACCCGTGCGCCCATCGCCCTTCCCGCCTCGTTTGTCCGCGAGGCTCCCCGTCAAATCACCGCCGAGGAGCGCGAGTTCCAGGCCTACCGCACCCTTCGCAACGAGCGTGCATCCGCCCGCAACGAGGGCAAGCGCAAGATCCGGGAAGCGAAGGTTCGTGTACTCACATCCTGCATTGTAAAGTGCGCCTATTCACCATCCATCGAATATGCAGAAGGCCGAGGAGGAGGCCAACAAGAAGAAGTAAATACTTGTATCTGCCTTCTTCTCTTCCTGTACGACATCTGCACTATGCTCCCACTCGCACTTCCCATGTACTCAAAAACTGGCACGCCCGGGGTCATATAGCATCATATGCCACATGCATGAATATGATGATCACATATTTTGTTGGCCGTCCCATCCGAACATTGGTTTGCGAGAGCAACGTTTGGAAAGTTGCACCATGGGCGCGGATACCCATGCAGTCTAATTCTATTGAGATCCCACCAAACATACACCAAAGACGACCGCTAGGTTTTCATCGCTTCCCTGACTTCGCTATCTGCTACCATTCCGATGATTTTGATCTGGTCAGCAACCTGCTTCAACACGCCGTTCACTTCCTCGTTGCCTTCTATGAAGCCGAACTCGGCATATTCGAGGCCCCGTTCCTTCGCAAACTCCTTCACGAGCAGGCTCGCTTCTCGGAGATTGTGGCGAGGCAGACGAGGGAACAGATGATGCGTCACCTGCAAGTGCAGCCCGCCGTGGATGAACTCGATGCTGGGAGAGCAAATCACGTCCACAGTCGTCCGGAGCTGCCGCGCGAAGAACGACTCCACTGGACCGAGGTCCGCAGTCGAACGCGAGAAATGCGAGAGCACGATCTGCGTGCCAGACCGCGTTAGCCGGCTTCAGGGCGAGAGTCGTACGTACAAGCAGTACTCACCTGTACGTGTACCGGGCTGGCGGCGATGTGGCTGACGAGCAGGTAGACGAGCGCGTTCTGCCACGACCCACAGCCCTTGAGCACGGCGCCGAACCAGGCGTAGAAGAGGCCGAGCCCGGCGATCTCGGCCCACCACCACCAGCGGCCTCCGCGGTATTTCTTGGGCTCAAACGCGGTCTTGGCGAGATAGCCGTACGAGTTGGCGTAGAGGTTGAAGCGGGCGAGGGAGAGGACGATGTAGAAAAGCTTGTGCTGGAGGGAAATGAGGAACTTGCTAGCCGCGTCGAAGGTCAACTCGCGCTTGTAGTACGAGGACCAGAGGGACTTCAGGAAGACGGGGGAGATGGCGAAGAAGGGGAGGTGCTGGATGTCGGGGTCGCTATCATTCATGTCAGTGAATGCATAGGGGTGAAAGGTCTGAGCACGTACTGAGAAGGATGATTAGTGACCACTCCAGTCCCACATGCCTGTCAGTAGAGTTCCGCGCAAGGAGGTAGGTAGACTTACGATGATGCACATTATGATTCTGCAGGACCGCGATGAGCTAGCATGCGATGGGGCAAGAACTAGCGTACTCACATGAACCCACCAACCTATGCTGAGCCCACCCACACAGTCCGCGATGAAAATAGAGATGAGACGGTCAAGCGTCCAGTTGTGTGTGACACCGACATGTCCAAGGTCATGCGCAAAGAACGTGAGCTGCTGCCAGAACAGCCCGAGGAAGAGGGCACTGGCTACCAGCCAGCCCTTTTGGTAGCACACCGCAGCCGTAGCAGCGAGGAGGGTATAGCGAACGACCTCCGGTCCGTACCCGGCAATATACCGCGTCTGGTACAGACCCGCGTCGATGACCCGCCTGTGTAGCTCCTTGTACGCGTCCGAGTGCATCTTCTCCGTCTTCGGGGACAGTCCGTTCGGGATTGGCTGCAACTGCGCGAGTGTAGGGCCCGTCTCCGCGAACTCGCCGCTCCCCTTCGTGAGCAGGATCTCAGACGCAGGGGCGTCCGAACCCGCGCTGTCCTCCGCAGGCCGCACAGGGCGTGCCTCGTTGTACCACTCCATCTTTCCGCTCCTGCCCACCCGCCGGACCCACCCATTCGCGATCGGGGGCACGAACGGCACCCAGCCATCCTCGCCCGTCTCGACGCGGCCGATGACGAAGCCCTTCATCTTCTGGAGGGACTCCTCCGAGTGGAACGCCTCGACTTCGTCCGTCGCATCGCGCCCGACGTAGTGCAGAATCGAGAGTGTGCCGCCGGGGTGCGCCGTGAGCCAGGAGGGCGGGACGCGGACGAGGTTGCCGTTCAGGACGAAGACGGTGTCGCCGGCGAGGATCCGGGTCGCGACCTGCTCGCGGGTCCAGACTTGCGTAGGAGGAACACCCATGGATTATGGGCCGAGGACGACGGTAGGCAGAAGGGGTCCGGCACCTCAGAGGCAGATGCGTGTTGGTGCAGGCCTACAAGCTGAGGATGGGACGGACGAGGGTGTATCACTGTATGGACGCCCAGATGCGCTCTAGCCACTGGCACATACATAAACGCCCAGTGGCATCGGGCCATCCTCATCATCATCATGTATTTGTCATGTAAGTATGGTCATCAGGGTCTTCAACTACTTATGCTATGATGCACCGACCTTGTGCGTCTTTCTACACCCTCAACTTATCCCTTGTTACAGAAAGAGAATCAGACCCTCATGCTACAAGAGGAATAGGCCAACTTGACGGGTACTACCCAGCAGCCGCGGTGATGAGAACCAACGCAGACGGTGGAGAATATACTAACCACCACCGACCGCGACCATAATATCTACGTCGCGCTCAACTACGTGTGGGGCGTCGCCGGCCCAGCCCTACCAACCCACCTCCAAGGTATCTGCCTATTCCCTCGTTAATTCGCTCTGACATAGAGAAGACTAATCTGCCGTGGGACAGTAAAGGACTCGATAGAAACAGTGAATCTGATCAGGTATACTTGGTAGGTACTCAATGCATGCTATCGTGGATCTATGTACGTTCATACAAGCTCAAATTCTGCCATCGGCTGCTCGGAGATCCAGTCCAGAGCAGAGATGCCCTTCAACTTGCCGTGCATACGCATGACCATGTACCCGATTCTGCGATACGCCTGGAGCTTTCTACCGCTCTTCGCTCCTAACAGACCGTTGCAATTGGACCTAGAATCGGCAGGGATGACGACGAGCCCCTCCATCATGCCTTTACTTCCCCAGAGGGGAACAATCCAGGCATCCTGTGTGGCCCCTTCGTCCTCTTCGCAATCAATGCTCCCAGACCCGAAGAACTCCGTAGCAGCCGTGCCGATGACATTTCCCCGAACTGACGCACTCGAATCCGTGGCAGGCTGAAAAGAAAATCGATGTATCTCATCCTCCTTGTGGCACACGCAGGACACGAGTGCCGCGCGCAGGACAAGCAGCGCCCCCGTGACCTGCCCATATGGCAGCGCGGCATCCTCCAGTACGACCTCCGCCTGGACAACGTCGGCGAGTGCCTGCCCGACCTCAGGACTGCCAGGGAAGACCGCCCCGTCGACGGAGGCCCAGGACCATGATGGCGCGCGGTACCCCGCAGGACGGGTGAGGCTCCCCTGGTAGCTGCTGATGCGCCAGAGCAGGTCGCACAGGAGCGTCGTGCGCCAGAGGCCGGCGAGATAGTCAGAGCGGAATATGCGCGCGAACTCCTCTGCGAGCCCGCCGCATGCAACGAGCTTGTCCGATGGGAGGGTGACCGCGCGCCGGGTGTAGTCCTCCATAGCCGTCAGCCACGCCCAACGGAGCGTTTCATACGTCTTGGAGTCGGGCACGACATTAGGCTGTGGGTCGGGGAGGAAAAGCGAATCGGGCAGGCATCGGTCGTAGTATGTATCGTAATATGCACCGCCGATGCTCAGCGTTGTGGTTTGGCACCTGAAGAGGAGTGCATGCGAAGTGAAAAGGAGCGCGCGGGTGGACATGAAGTACTCTTGCAGGCACCAGCCCCGCCCGCTAATGGGCTCTCGACCGGGGTCGCATGGTAGGTGGTTATACCCGAAGGGGTCGCTCCTTGTTGATTTTGGGGAGATGTGCACCGTTCCCACTAGTTGCTCGGCCGAGGAATCGGAGCGTAGGGGACAGATGAACGGAAGCGTGATGTCGGATGAAACCCCGTCTTCCGTCACGTCTGATGGGCGGTCTTGGAGGAAGCCTGCACCGACCCGGGGCGCGCTGGAGGCGATGATAGTGAGGCGTGCATTGCGGTAGATATGGCGCATACGCCCAATCTCTCGCCGCTTGTCCTCGTCTGAATCCTGGATGATGCACAGGCTGTCCGCCCAGAGGAAACGGAATCCGAGCGCGTGCGTGACGTGGATTGCGTCGCGGATCGTCTGGGGTAGGCGTGTGGAGGCGATCTCGTCCGCATAGTCGGAGAGGTTGGATAGGGTAGTGCTGTGCGGCTGCGGCTCGCCCCATACGTAGCTGAGCGCCAGGTATGCGCCGTGAGTGCCTCCTGTTGAGACGAGGCGCGGGTGGTCGGGGTCGGAGCAGTCCACCAGGCGGGTAGGGAGGGCGGCCTCGGCAGCACCGGCCAGAGCGCTGCAGCGTGAATGTCCGTTCATGCATTCGTCGATACACTCACTTGCAAGGGCGAGGGCGCGCGGGGAGCCCACTTCGAGGACACGCGTGCGTGCAACGATGTAGGGCGCCGCGGGGTCATCTGTAACGGTGCTTATATCTCAACGCAGGTCCGTAACCTAAAACATAGCCCACGACCGACCTGAACCAGTGTACACGTGCCCCGCAAAGCCGTGCCTCCCATTGATGTAGATCGACAGTCCCTGGGTGCCCTGCGGGGTGCATGCTCTGCGGAGCTCCCCGCGGTCTCCAACGACCACGCGCAGCGGTGCAGTTGAAGTGTCCTCCTCTTCGCGCGTGTCTAGCACGAGCCGACACCACTGACATCCTGAGTCTGGTCGTCCGGGCGCGGAAGCACGGGACTCGAGCGCTGCCCACGAAGTCGTATATGCGTATCCCCCACGCACGGACTCGTCGCTGGCAGAGAGGTCCAGCGGCTCACTGAGGAGCCCGAGATGCGCTGCGAAAGGGCCTTTCCAGCAGGCTTCGCAGAGAGAGGGAGGTCTGGGTAGCATGGGAGCAGCCCTACCATGCGAGATGTCTGTCAGTTCGTCGCAGCAAGGGCATCTTAGATACACCTACCTGGACACGTCTAGGCGCATATTGTCGGTGCTAGATGCAGGTAGTGACGTGCTTGCCGGTTGTATGCAGGACTCTAACGGCGGACGAGCGGAAGGCTGGCTTGCAGACGCGTTGTTGCAGTTGTTACTCATGATGGTCCCATTGTCTCCGATCTCCGCATGGTTCTTGTTAGTAGTATGAAACCAGGATGTGAGAGAGTGAGCACAACCCATGGATCGTATAGCGTGCTGAGAAGTTCTACTGGAGGTTCAGGTGCATCATCATGCATACGGGCGAAAACCGTGACGCGGCCTCGTGGTCGAAACACACGATGGGTCACGGGCGAGGCTACACGAGCTCTGAGCGTGGACGCCGTTCAATGTCGATATGATGCTGAATAGCTGTAGCCGGTGACTGGCAATAGCCTGACTCCGATGTACAGACTCTGGAGAAGAATTGCCAGAGAGGAAACTCCCTACAATAAGCTGCAGGGTAGGATAGTCAATCGGTCTCTAGTCAACCGGTCGAAAGAACTGAGACGTACGTGCAATCTGAACTGGCGAAGTTATCGCTGAGCTACACTATGTCAAAGGCAAGTCGAAGGTAGCTGATAGCAAGCATCACTCGGATAGGCGCTTGTGCGGAGCGAGTATACTGGCATGCGCACAAACATGTGTACGTTACTGAGTAGTAGTAGTCACTGAACACCGCTACCTCACATGCGCGTGCATAGTCATACTTGGTCTATTCAACTTCCACAACTTTCGTTGGATCGAAGCCCATTTCCCCAGCGTTGCGATATCCCCTAGGGTTGCTCACGACCCTCACCCCCTTCCGCATGAAGTCACAGGGCCAGTGGGTATGCCCGGACAACCACATCTTCACTTGCGCCATGTCCCAATCAGGATGTCCCAGAAGCTCCGTAGAGAATGCGGAGCTTATGGGGCTCCCACTGTACGTCGGCTTTGACGTGCCTTCGACCGTGGGCGCATGATGGGTCATGACGATCACCTTCCGTTGCGGCTCGTCGCGACGGATCTCCACAAGGGCACGTTGAAGCCACTCTACATCCCGCCGGTGCAGCTCTTGATAGACATCCGTCGTAAAGCCTTCGATCATGCGGAAGTCCTTCACGCTGGCCCGGACGTCGTCGAGATGGGCGACGTCGAGGTGCGACCATAGCGTGCAGCCGAGGATGGTGGTGGTACTCGTGATGTCGTAACGGGTGCGGTCCAGAAGGACGAGCCGTCCGAGACCGGCCTCGCTAGCACACTTGGTGGCGAAGTTGGTGAGGCGACGAGTGGACTCTTCCTGCAGTATGTTATTAGCGGCCTTTCAGCAACCCACTATTGAAGCAGGATGGCTCACCAGAGTGGAATGATGGGCCTCATGGTTCCCGGAGAGGAGAAAGACCAGCTTGAAGCGCTTCAATTGGGTACCGAGCCAGTCAAAGAAGTGATCATCTGCGGTGGCCCCGATGTCTCCAAGCAGGGCAAGCGTGTCTGCGTGGACGGGTATGTCGTACTCGTATTGAGCTAGGACACGATCCCCGCTGGCGACAGCTCGTCGAGGAAGCTCGAGATGAAGGTCGCTCAGAACTTGGATGCGCACCCGGTGGATGGCGTCGGCAGTAGGTGGGAGACCTGCCGATTGGAAGGGCATGCTGTTAGTAGTAGAAGTGATGCAGACAGAGCTACTAGGAAAGACTTCGGTGATATGCAATATATGTAAGACACGGGATAGAGAGAGTGGGAACGGTATCCGCGTACGTACGATATACGGTGAATACGAGTGGACACAGAATATGTGCAGCGAGAGTTCCTTTGACGCGCACGACGTATTCCCAGTGTTGGTCTTGGTGAGATGACACCGCCTACAGGCGAACTGCGAGATGCGTTGCTGACTCCTAAATGCAGAAGACGCGTAGTCTCCGTTGCTGACCATAATAGAGAAGGATGACAGTCGATCCTTTTCTTATAATGGAAGACGCGACAATCGATATCTACGTCGAACGATACTGCAGGTCCTACTTGTGCAATCGACTGTTGTCGTGGATGTCGGCGAATGGCTCGAAGTGTTGCTGGTTGCTAAGCGGACCTCGTGGCTGTCGATACATACTGATGATTTGAGGCGTGGACCGGGGAAAGTATGTAGGATGTGTGGACGGAGAGGATGTATATAGAGGTGAAGCGGTGCCGGGAATTGATTTGCCTGTAGCTGATGACGCGACGCTTGAGAGCGCTTTTGACATGTGTGATGATGGCGCCCATTGTGTGGCTGCGTCGCGGCAAGCGTCGCGGTCTGACAGTGAGATGCACTGAACACAGTGTCTCACCCAGAGCTGCACGAGCAGCCCACTTGCTCTGCGCTGCGTGCCCGACGGGGTCCCAGCGCAGGAGAGCGACTCGGACGGGGCACCAGGGACACGGGGCTGGGCGGGCGCCCGGGCCCGGGAGGAAGAGCGGGAGTCGGGATCGATGTCGGGGAAGGGATGCCAATGCCAAGGAAATGGATATGGGATAGACGCCGGGCTAGTGGACTGGAGGGTGCCGGTGCGCTCGCCGTCGCCATCCTCTCTCCTCCTGTCCTTGAGCGTCCTGCAGTGTCCCCCTCCGCCCACGCCCATCCACCGCCCGTGCTCTCGCACGCACGCCCCTTCCGCTCTCTAACCTATCTATTCGCCCCTCGCCCCTTTTCTCCCTTCTCCACTCTGCAGCGCGGCTGCTCCCTCCTTCGTCTCCCGTCCATGTGGAAGCATCATCTGACGCTCATTCCAACCCTACTCCTCCTATGGGCTTCACAAGTCCAAGCCGCCAACTTCACCTTCGCATACGGCGCGGCGTCGGAATGTGATGACTTTGAGGTATCATGGACAGGTACGCATGCTCTCCAATCTTCTTGTCGCGTGTCCAGCCTATCGTAACTCGTTACAAGGCGGCGTTGGGCCTTACCACCTTACCCTACTGCCCGTGCGTATCTCTCTCTTCTATCTTTACTCTGCCCATTGCTCAGGTCATCACAGTCGTTTGGAACTCCAAGAATTCTAGACATTCCCGACAATGCCTACACCAACAACCGGGGCACCTTCAAGACAACGATGATCCTTCCCGAAGGTCAAGAAATACTCGCCATCATGTCAGACGCAGATGGCTACGGCACTGGAGGTGTTTCACCCATCATCACTGTCGGAAAGCAGACCGGCAACACAAAGTGCAATACAACTGACCCAGGTGAGTCCTTACTTTGCCCGTCCCATGTCCTGGAACACTTCCAACGTCCATCGTGTTGCTAGGGGTCGATTTCTTCTTTGAGACCAACTCCGCTCTCGTGCAATGCAGGTACGACCTACTTCAGGGTCGCCCACAATTTTATGCCTCATCCTGTCGTCCCCACAGATCATATCTATTCAGCGGATACCCTCAAGCGGTTCTTCCTATCACGATCAAGGTATGCTACCTCTATCTCATCTGCTACCTGATTGTCTCAACACCTATGTAGGGTGTCATTCCCGGAGGGTCCAACTTCATCCTGAACGCACCCCCAGGCGTGACAATTTTCGACTGGATTGCGGATGTTCCAGCAGGCACGAAACTGGCTTTCTACATGCAGGACGCGAGAGGTCGGCAAGGAGGCACGACGGAGTTCATGACGGTTGGCCTCTCGGACGATAAGTCTTGCCTGCGCGATCGCTCGCCCGCGTCCGTCACCAATGCCCCTTCCATGACTGCAACTGGCTCTCCTTCCACCCCGACCGATGGGAACGGCAACGGCAATGATGGCTCGCAGTCAGATCCACAGACCACTTCGCCTCCAAGCGACGTTGAGAATGGATCAAACGCTGGGACGGTCGCCGCTGCCATCGTCGGTACCATCGTCGCGATGGTCGTCGTCGGATCTCTCATCTGGTTCTACCTTCGTCGCCGCAATGGCGGCACTGGCCTCTTTAAAGGTGGATTCTTCGGCTCCCGCTTCCAGAAGCAGGACGTGGACCTCGTCAAGGGCGACACTGCACTCCCTCCCCACTCCTCTCTCAGCCCCTATCCCTTGTACCCCCGACACGACCCTTCTACGCCGCACTCCAGCGTTAACTTGCTCAACGGACGACCCAGCGATGCGGGTGCATCGACTCTGAACTTCGCACGTCCGCCTGACTCCTCAGCAAATTCACACTTCCCTATGAGCCGTCCAGACTCTACGCACGGGGGATCAGCATATGGTAGTGCCTCTGCGTACGGCAGTGCCTCTGCATACGGGGCCGCTGCGTATGGGGCTGCTGCAGGGTACGGTGCTACTCGTCCCGAAGGCAGTGTCACGTCTTGGGACCAGAGCGTCACCTCCAGCGCGGCGCAGCGCAAGGCCGCACAGGCCGGCGTGTCCACGTACCAGCCCCCTGCCCGCTTCATCCTCCACACGGACCTTGAGGATGATCTCCCACCACCACCAGAAGAGGAAGTGATCGAGCTTCCCCCGCAGTACACCGAACGCAGGGCAGCCGGCTCGAACACAGCACAAGCCAACCGCACATCTGGCCCATCCGCCGGTCTGTCGTATTTGGATGATGACCGCATGTCTTCACGTCCGTCATAGTCGCCTAGCGGCTTGACTCTCGGTCCAGGTTCCTCATACTATCCCACCCTCTCTCGTGTTGTTGTCGTACATAGGGCCCTCCGCCCGCCCTCTCTCTGCAGCAAGTCCCCGTGGCCCCGGTGGTTGTTGTCGCTCTCTTCGTGGTCGTGCATCTGTTGTGTATGGTCGTCGGCGGTCGGCCGGAGAAATGTTGGTGTTCTGCGTTCGATCTTTGGACTCTCTCCTTCCCTTTGCTCCCATCTTCGTTTCTTCTCCCTCTCCCACATCTACCTCCCCTACCTGACGCGCCGCCCTCCTCCCCTTCGCGTAGCGAAACGTCCTCCACCGTCCCTCCACGCTGCGTTAGAGCCCGCCCATTGACTCTGTTCCGACCTTTGCTCTGCCCTTCCCCGCCCGACCCCGGGTGCACGCAGGCTCGACGCACTCCACTTCTCCGCCGGACCGTTCCGCTTCAGTCGCGTCTGGCGTCTGGCGCAGTCCTTATTGGTTTAAAGTATTATATGCTACGCACACTAGCTACGCCCCTCCGGACCCCAGCCGACGCATGGATACCAGTAATACTGTATAGGGTAGTCTGTGGGCCCCGCGCGCTTGCCGGGCTCATGTAGTACAACGTCGACGTGTTCCAGATATGTCTCGTCTTGTGTCCGCGCGGTACCGTACGAGGTCGGTGTCGCAATGCGTCTCGACGAGGCGGGCTTAAGCTTGCTGTGGGGGGCAGTGGGGTCCTGCACTGTGCGCGCATATGGCATGCATGACAATGACACAGCGCGTCACCCTGACACACCGGAATGGGTACATAGCGTCCGTGAGGTCGTGATTCATTGGGAATGCGGGGCGTGCGATAAGGTAATCAAGAGATGAGCGTACTAGAACAGGGAGACGTGGTTATACAGACGAGGACAGACGGCAGTGACATGACGACATCGAACAACAAGGTGAGGTGTGCCCCTTCGGGCGGGCGGCGTCGACGGCAGGGACGATGATAGAATACATTAGCAATAACGCGTGCACTTCCAACACCCTCCCATCCTCTAGTGTAGTGTAGCGCGGCGGCAGAGCGAGCCCAGCTAGGCGAACGACGCGTCACTGGGGCGGCGGGAAGCCCATGGTCGACCCTCCTGGTGCCGGTGCAGGCTCGGGGATGGGCATTGGGACCGGTGCGGGGATGGGCACCGGTTCCGTGGGAGGCGGAGCGCCATCGGTGGACTCCAGGTGTTCGTCACCGAGTCCAGTGCGTGCGAAGGCTGCGACCATCGCGTCCTGATCCTTGCGCCGCTTGTGTCGACGACGGCGGTCGTCCTTGATGAGACGCGCAACGCGGCGACGGAACGTGCCATGCGTAGCAGGGTCGGCCATAGCCTGTTTGCATGCATAGCAGGCCAATTCGATGCTCGCGAGGAGGCGGACGGTCTCAGAGTTGTTGAGGGCCTGCAGGCATGGAAGGAGTTGAGCGGTACGAGCGTTGCATGTGCCATGGATAATATGCGGACATGGGCCAATTCGACCGGGGGTAAAGACGCCGCCGTAGAGGAAGGAACCAGTTGTGAGCCCTGCAATGTGCACAAGGAGTAGGAGACTCACGTTGAGGGACCATGAAACGACCTTTCCGCCTTCAACGCAGCCGATTACAACAAAGTTACCGCGCCGCTCTGCTTGGAGCGCGGCGCCCTGGTTAGACGTGCATGTTAGTCATGCACACGAGTGGTTGGGCAAGCCACCGACCTCGCCGAATACAGTGAGGATCTTGTGAGACGAGGCGGACCTCACAACTGGATATGAATGACTGGTGAGAAACGCGTGGTTTCGAGCAGGAGCGAGGAGTACGCACCGACCCGGGATGACTGCCCAGATATCTCCTGAGAGACGATGCCGCGGCCCATGTAAGCCCAAGAGTCTCTGTCTGGTCTCCGGATATGCACTTTCACGGGAATGTCCCGGAAGGGTTCGCGATTCTGGGAGGCAGCGGCCACAACTGCTCGCATTTGTTCGTATAGGCGGTCCATTTCGGTCAGAACTGGCACAGCCAAGAGGCAGACGTAGGCAAATGCGCAATCGCCGCAGACCACGACTCACCACCAGTAGTGTTAGCGTTCGCATATTGCGCATTGGATACTTGATGGAACGCTTGGGGGACTTGGTGAGACGAGGCACCGAGGTCCATGGGGGCATCCATGACGTCCTCCATGGCCTGATCCTCCGTGGGCTGCAGCCGACAGGCGATTGAGGATTAACACAGAAGATCACGGGGAACTTCTCACCATGTCCATGCTGTATGTGGTGGGCAGTGGTGGTGAGGCCGGTGGTGAGGGGAGAAAGGAAGCAGTGCGTAAAGGTGGAGGTCAAGCCGAGCGACCTCAACACCATAACCTATGGGCGCTGGCCGCCACGTGACACCCATTAACGCGTAACGCGACGCGTCCCAGCCACTCGCGCGTTGATCGAGGCTGCCACCGCCACCCTTGTACTCCCATTCCAGCCCATTCCCCACTGTCTAGCACAAAGCTCATGGTCCCTTTATCGATGCTTTGATTTGTCGTTCTTTGTGGAAATCAGATCGCTGCCGCCACTCCAAATACAATGCTGCTGAAAGGCCGATTTCCAGAGCAGACTTGTCGATATAAGGGAATCCAAGGTTGTCGACTAGAACATCCTTCCAACCCCACCCCACCCAGCCAAATGCGTCGCGCTCGAGCGAATGTCCGCTACCACGACTCCTGGGACCTACCAGAAGAAGTCGACCCTACTCATGCAGCAATCAACGACGACATGGAGGTAGATTGTCAGAATCGCAAAGTCCGTTCATGTAGCCCTATGATAGTCTCCGTCGCTGACATCTACTTCCGTTTCTAGAGGGATCAAGAGGATGATGACTACGTCGATAGCAGCCAAAGTCGCGCCGATGAAGACGATGAAGACGATGAAGACGACGACGACGGGGGTCTGCAGGAACCTCAGAGCTCCCAGCGCGACGCGACCATCGAGGACGGCAGGGAATACGTCCACCGCGAGAACGCTAGGGAGAATCATGATGTGGCAGACGATGAGATCGATATAGGCGAGGACGCCGACATATTCATCGAGGAACCGCGCGAGGATGACCGACCCATGCTGGCACAGCTCCCTTGGAAGAAGTACGATTACACGGTACCGCAGGGCACTCCGCGCGCCAAGTGTATTGCGGGAGGACGCATCGACGCACCAGTGCTGGGACGCATCATCGAGTCGTACAGGCAATGGCTCCTGTACCGTGGTCGGCCGGTGGGCGCATGGCGTATCACCCTCGAGGCGCTCTACCAACTCGAACGAGAGGACACGGAAGCGCTATACCGCTTCGTCAGGGCTCATTGGGGAAGAATGAGAGTTGAGAGGGTTTCCCCTGCGATGGCCAACAGGTGGTACAAGGTAGCGTTGATCGAGTGGAACGCCATCGTGGCGAGCTTCACAGATTAGCACGTCTCTCGCGACAAAGTGACGGGTGTATGATATTCATCGTGTCTCGGGCGACAAGTATGGTCCAGCTACCAGACAGAGGTTACGAGGCGTGAACTGCACGTTGATAATCGGTGTCCGTTTGGTCGGGAAAGTCGCTAGTAAGTCAGTGCTATGAGAGCTCGGTTAGATCTCAAGTGCGGTGTATAGAGAAGGACCCGCTTACGTCTCAATGCTCTCGGCCTCGTCCTTCTCCGGCGGGTGCTCGTCTGAATTGCCATTCACCATCGTCCCGTTTTCACGAGTCTTGGTAGGCAACCCGCCAGCAGCCTTCACATCCCAGCAACGCACAGTCCAGTCTGCACCGCCGCTGACTAACAGACTGGATTCTGCACTGAATGCAAGCGAGTAAACGGAGGCGGTGTGGCCAGTCATTTTCTTGACACACTTGCCAGAACCAAGATCCCAAAGACGGATGGCAAGGTCCTCGCCTGCGGATGATTTCAGTCATACAGATACTTGTCTATACTCCCGAGACGTACCGGCTGTGGCAAGATAACGACCATCCGGACTGAATACGAGCGTAGACACGATGTCGTCGTGTCTGTAGAAAACACGCACGCACGCGCCCCGTTGCACGTCCCACAGCCTTGCGGTGCAATCACTGGAGGCGGTTCCTAGGTAGAGCGAGTTTGGATGGAAGCCTACGGCCTACGAGAAATTCACCGTCAGTTCCATTCGAGGGTGATGCAAATCGAGCATTCTTACGTTGACGTCGCTCAAGTGGCCTGCATATATGCGCAAAGCCGAGGTCCTGTCCGTCGACCACAGTCGGGCAGTTCGGTCTCGAGACGCGGTTGCGAAGTAGATACCCATGGGACTCCACTTCACATCCCACACAGGATTTTGGTGACCACGGTAGGCGACGACATTTGTCATAGTGTCAAGCGACCACAGACGCGTCGTGGCATCGGCCGAGGCGGAGAGGAGGTATTTTGGCGGGGACGCAGAACCTCCAACAGGGTCAAACGCGACTGAATACACTGGCCCGCTATGCCCGATGAGTTTACGTGTTGTTGACCCTCCCTTCTCTCGGACTTTGTTGATAGACGAGACTGGAGAGAACGCACATTCAGCTTGACAACGAGGAAGATCCGATCAGTAGACCAACCATCTCGTATTGAAGTCATCTGGAAATCACTCCTCATGCCCTTCAGCTTCTCTCCTTTGAGGCTCCACAGTCGGACGTAACTTTCCGAGAATCCTGCTGCAAGTAGGGAGGTGTCTGGCGAGAATTCACAACAAGGCACACTGCGCATACAGTGCAGACAATCCATGAGCGATCAACAGGTAAACACACGAAATATATACATACCCTTCACCCACATCGTGGAATGTATATGCACAGACACTAGGCAACGCGCGTGCTCGTACGGCGACGCCTTGTGGCATGTTTGCGTTCGCCGGAGTTAAGGCAGAAGGGTCCAGTCGGATGCGCTTACGTGCATCGCGAACTTTTTCCACTTCACGCTTGACATCGACGCTCTTGAAGGATGGTGGATGCGGCGGAAGATCCGCTATTGAAGGTGATACAAGACCTGCCGGAGGCGGAGGTCGTGCAAAATGCAAGTCGTATTGGGCATTTGGATCGTGGTCCAACAGAGCCTGGTCTCGGATAGTCCGCTCGGTTTCTGCACGAAGCTCCTCGGGTAGTGGCGCGGGCCCGAGCTTGAGTTCACCCTTGGAAGTGTTATAGGTAGCCGCATCAACGGTGCTTCCGTTGGTTTGCGGTACAACAGCGGACAGGAAGCCCGTCGATTCCTCCCATGCGCGGGGTGATACGGAGGTCGTAGAGGAAGATGTCACTACAGAGGTCTCAGTTATGTTCAAGCATAAACAGTTTAAACTCACCATCGAAGCGTAGGTGGTTGTTCACCACACGCATGATCGAAGCCCGTCCTCGCTTGCCCTTGTCCCCGGAGAAGCCATCCCCTCCCCCAGTCGGTTCACCGCCAAACCCTTCTGTTAGCCAGCCTATCAACAGACCAAACCCAGAACGGCTCATTCGCACAGTGTACTTCTCGGATCGGAATCGTTGCGCCACATCGTCGGTTTGTACATGGTAGGGGAGGGTGATGGTGGATAGGTGGTGCAACGTGGTGTGGTGGACGGGAGATAGAGATACTGAGAAGGTCGAGTAGAAGTTCTGTGCTGCACATGGGGGGCTTAGTCAACACTGGCATGAACAGTGCGCGGTAAACCGGTACACACCAGCTTCTCGGAAGCCATGTTGAACCAGATCGAGGTAGAAGTGGCAGAATATGGGAAAGAGTATAGGGCGGAACTCAGGCTGCACAGAGTGTGAGCAGTGCATAGATGTTTAACCAGACATTGACATACCCTGTACATGTCCAAGGATCCGTCCACCCATGCCTCCAACTCCCTGAAACCTTCATGCTTGTCTGTGGGATCGAGTGACAATATCTCCTCCGCGCCAACCGAACCTATGCTCGAGATGAGGTTCTGAATATTCTGGGGGTTGCCCATGGTGGAGAGCTCCTGGAGCACACTCGAGCTATCTTTGAGCGCATTCTCGTCTGGGTTTGCGGGCTTCTGTACAAAGATTGCCAGCTGTTTGACGAGCTCCTCCTGAGAGATGGCGTGCAGAGAAGAGGTTTCAGGCTGCTTCCCCTTGTCGTCGGGACTCGAGACTTTCTCGATTTCCTCTAAGACTTTCTCCGGATCCTTGTGTCCTCGAGAGCGTAGGTACTCCAGTACCATACGGTCCAGGTCCGTCACATTGCTTGATGAACCCTCGGCAGGCGGTGGGTTGGGAGCAGCAGGGGAGACTCCATCTGGAGTAGAAGCTGCAGGAGTCGCAGCAGACATAGCAAGTTATCGTACAACAGAGGGTCGGGGGTCAGTCGAAGGCCGTCAGCAAGAAGAGATCATGGATAGAGCACAAAAGCAAGAGGAATGGTCGTGGTAAGTGGGCTGCAGCCACAGTATTGACGCGTCCGTTCGACTTGCGCGACCGCGTCACGGCCCGGATGTTGAAATGTTCACGCGCGCGTCTCGCAAGTTGCGATCGCGTCTCCCCCACAAGGCCTTCGTTGGGTCAAGGTCATGTTAAGCAGCAAGTACAATAGCACATTCTCGTAGGTACAGTACTCGGAATATACGAGTATATGATACACTAGTTCTTGCGAACAAGATAGAGTAAGTAGCTCAATATCTGCCTCTACGACCCCGTTTGTTACTGCCGCCGTTGTAGCCACCACGGCCATAACCTCCGCGGTAGCTGCTGTTGTAGGCGGGGGTCGTCTTGGTCTGCGTGTAAGAACGTTTCTGGGAGGTACGCGGTGCCGTCTCGGCCTTGGCATATCCGGCCTTCTTGCACTCGGCATCGAACGCAGCTACAAGAGCGTTGAAGTCGGTGTCGACCATACTGCCGAATAAGGGATGCGATGTCGACCATTTACCGTATGTCAGTCGCGGAGAAGTGATACCGAACGCCATGCGAGCAAGCAGACGAGGGTCGTCTCTCTCAGGACACGCTGAAAGGATTTCCTTGATGCAACCGGGGTCGGGGACGGATTGGGCTATCGGCGCAAACTCCACTCCCGTTCCCGTGAGGCAGAAGGTGCACTGCCCGCACATGCCATCGGGAACGGCATCGTCGTCCCCGAAGTACGAGGCCAGACCTTGAGCCATGCCTGCCAGAGGGTGTCAGTGAGTTCAAGCAGCTCCGTTGACAACGACCGAGAATATCCACAATCGTCGTTCGTCGCAAACTCGATGACTTTGCGGATCTTCTCGACAGTCTCGTCTTCGCGGGCAACCATGCGCTGATAAATCGTGTCAGCGAGAGCCTTAATCTCTTTCGTTGCCTTCGGCATGGGTTTCATGATCATGTATCGCTGTGTCTCACGTCAGTACCAAGGCCAACGTCGGGCACTGGAACAGCACTCACCGCTCGGACTTGGGAAGCCTTGCTGTTGATGAGACCTGACAACGAAGACATCAGAGCCGTATCCTCTGTAGCGCGAACACAACCCACCTTCCAACTCCCACCTGCTCACCGTGCGCGCCAGTTCAGAACGGTCAATCTTCGATCGTTCCGAGGTTAGTACCATGTCGATCTGCAGTGCATAGTCTATGAGATATGCAGATGGAACTTTCGATGCAATATATGTACCGTATATCCAGACCCCTTCGCCATCCAGTAGGTCCTGATAGCTTGTGCGGCTCTCGATGTGTCGGCCATGACTTTCTTCCACCCATCTGCGGTGCGCCCCGAGATGTCGTATATGGAGAAAAAGGGCGTTATGGCTCTGATGTAACCATAGTCGAGTTCGAGTTGTGCGTAGAGGAGACCCAGCACGTTTTGCTACTCCATCTCAGTCTTCACAGAGTTGGAGGAGGATAAAGCGAGGCCTACCCGGATATCAAAGCTAGGAGAAGGAGCTCAAGCAGTCGTATCCAATAGCTAATACAAGCAACGCACTCTTTGGCTTGGTGATAATGACTGAAGTCCAGAGTGCCGTCTGCAGCCGGCTCCTTCATGACGACTTGCTGAATCCAGAGCTCGATGTCCCGCTTGGCACAAGTGTCCCCTCTAGCAAATCCCTCAAGAATGGGGATATCAGTAGCACAGAGGAACATGTAGCAACTGGACGGCAGGCCGTCACGTCCAGCTCTGCCAATCTCTTGGCTATAGTTCTCGAGCGTCTTCGGCATGTGGAAGTGGATGACCTGTATGCGCTCAGGTTCAGAGAGTACGCAACTATGGTAGGTTCGACTCACCTGTCGGATATTCGCTATGCGCAGGCATGGTTCGTAAGTGCGATGTACGCGAGCCAAAGGCAGTACTCACCCTTGTCGATACCCATACCAAAGGCGATGGTCGCAACCACAATACCCTGGTCTGACTCCATGAACTGCAATTGAACCCGCTCTCGTTCCTCACTGGGCAAACCAGCGTGGTAGATCATGGGTTCTAGCTGATGGGGGCGCAAGCGGTTGGCGACCTCCTCTGCATGCTTCTGCAGCGTGACGTAGACGATGGCCGGGCCAGTCCGCTCCTTGAGAATCGCGATGAGCCGGTGGACCTTTTGGTCCATGTTATCAAACACCTCTGCTCTGAGGGCTAGGCTATGTACCATCGTCAATCGTGAGGGAGAAGCAGTAGACTGTCGGACATACTTCGGCCGGTAGACAGGAATCCTGAAGACGCCTTCGGTGCGGTTAATGTAGAAGCTGTCGCAGATGTCCTTGGCGACAGAAGGCGTGGCCGTCGCAGTCAGACAGAGGACACGTTGTACGTCCAGCTCTTCGGCGAAACGGGCAATCTTGAGATACTCAGGCCGAAAGCTCGCCCCCCACTGAACGCGTCATAAGCGCGAATGGACGGTAGAACGCATCGAGGACGGACCTGCGAGATACAATGGGACTCGTCTACAGCGAGCAGTGCAATCTGCACTTGCTTCATCATCTCGATGAATCCTTCGTTGTTGAGCCTGCACACCACAGATAGTACGCGTCCTACATGCGCCAGTCACCTAGTCACTCACCTCTCTGGAGCCACATATAAGATCTTCATTGAGCCTGAGAGTACCTCCTTCTTGACCCACGCAGTTCTGTCGGGGCCCTGCGTGCTGTCAATGCTCGCCGCCTTGACGTTCCTTGCAACGAGCGCGTCGACTTGGTCCTTCATGAGCGCTATCAACGGTGATATGACGAGGGTTAATCCCTGGCCATGAGACGCGTCAAACACGCTCCAAGACGCGTAACCAAGGACTCTTTACCTCCAAACACAGAGCCGGAATCTGATATGTCAAGCTTTTCCCGCCTACAGGCGTGAGTACGGTCATGTCAGCCCCACGAATTCCCTCGAACAGTTGAATCACCCACCGCCGGTTGGGAACAGCACGAGCGCGTTTTCATTGTCTACAATCAGCCGACGAATGACCTTGAAGAAAATGATAACATTAGGAGGCAACAACCAGGTGCATTGAAGTACAAAGTCGCGTACCGCTTCTTGCTCTAGCCGGAAAGACGCGAATCCGAACGTGTTCTTCAGCACTTCGTGAGCCTTCTCCATCTCCGCGTCGTGCTCCTGTTCGGGCGTGCACCAGTAGCCAAGATTCAAGCAATGTAGCAGGCACAGACGTGACGCTTACGGCCCCGCCGTAAAGGATAGAGACAAAGAGCTCGGTCGAAAGAGACGCTGCGTCGAAATGGTAATGTCGGGCGCTTGCACGACGCATTTGTTGACGCGTTGTTTGGCTCCCAACTGGTATATTCCCACGATGGTAATACAAGATTTCTCTCTCAACATGAATGAATAAAATAGATTAACGCATAGCACAGCAGGGAAGACTCGACATCCTCTCAGCAATCGTAGATGTATGTGATACAGCAGGAGCAGCGTGAACGGGGGTCTCGGGCAGCAACAACACTGGGACTTGGCATCATCGGCGTTTAGAAGTGTTCCTAAGAACATGTGCGTGAGCAGAAGACAACAAATAGGCGTTCTCGGAGATCGTACCTTCGCGAAAGCGAAGTCGACAGCGGAGCAGTTGGCCTCCTGGCAAGCCTCCTTGATGGCCTTCGCGAGAACACCAGGACCACAGAAGTACGTCTGCAGATCCAGCTGGTCAGCATTCCTCCTCAAGATCGAGGATGACGTTGTGCACTTACCCCAACCTTGGTCCTCAGCTGGGCGTTGGTGCCCGGGAGGTACTGACCACTCTGAATGGCCAAGCTCATGCGGGAGTAGATCGTCTTCCAGTCGGGACGACCGAACATGGTACGGGTACGAAGCAGCGTGAGCGGGTCGTACTCCGCACCAGCGTCGTTGACAGCGATGTTCCAGAGCATGTCCTCGGAGATCTTCTGGGTGAGGTAGATGTTGATGCGGAGGAAGTTGGCTGTGATTCCAATGATTGAGCGATCACCTACAATGAGGGCGATGTCACTAGCACTCACGGTCGGCCTGAGCAGCCTCGACTTCCTGCAGAAGGGTCTGGAACCATCCGAACGAAGGAGCGTCACGGCACACCCAGAAGAATTCCACGCGCTTGAGGGAACCAAGCGTGCCCTTCTTCTGGCGGTACCAAATGTGCTTGAGAATGGACGCGAACGGCGTGACACCTTGGAAGATGTGTTAGTTCCGCCCACAGCACGACCATCAAGATGCCGATGGCTCACCGATACCAGCACCAACAAGGACAGCGACCTCGACATTGAACACATCCTCGGCGGGAGCACCGTAGGGACCATCGATGCGCACGGAGGGAAGAGCGCGACCGGCCGAGTCGATCTCGACGAAATCGCCACGAGTACCGTACACGCTGTCATCCTTCTCGTTGCCCTTCAGCGCAGCCTTGGTCATGGAGGCGACCACCTGAGGGCCAGCACCGACACGCTCGCCCAATGCATAGGTCCAATCACCGACTTGACGGATGTGAACGGAGACGTAGGGGTCCTCGGGCGCAGAGGTAATGGTGAACTGGTGCCAGCTGTCAGTCATGGACGTGGCTTCGGAATCCCAGTGGAACTTACCGGGTGCCACTGGTAGCCAGAGATGTCAGGGACCTGGATGAACAACCACTGGCCGGCAACGTATTTAAAGCTGGGCTTGATGATTCGCAGCTCCATGGCGCCTGAGCGGGAGATGTCAATTCCATAGAAACGTGTATTATTGGCACGGGGGCTGAATGAACTTACCGCTGGGGTGCACGAGGACCTTTGACAGACGAGTTGCACGCCTGGCGCGAATCTCACGCCAAACCCTCTCTCCAAAGTAGATGATGCCGGGCCAGATGGTGAACCGCCAGCTCATGTACCCAAGACAGTGTTCCGTGCCGTAGAACGGGAAGACCGGGATGTACTCGGGTTCCGGAGAGTCACGAACGAAGCATCCGGTGGCATGGGTGTAGAGACCAATCATGAAAAAGAACGCGAGGTGGTGCGTGTACCAGAAGGCCTCGAAGCACTGGTGACGGATCTTGTGGTGTGCCGTGGTATACATGAGGACCATGATGAGGAGCATGAAGTGACCGGTGATGCCTCCTGCCTGCTTGTAGTGAATGTCCAGCGCGAGGCCAGGACGGACCTCTGTGGAGGGGGAATACGTTCAGTGGCTCATTCAGGCCTACTGAGGGGGGTGTACGTACGGAGACGTTCAACGTTGAAGAAGTTCACGTAGTGAGCCGTCGTGTGGACCATGGCCCAGAACGCCATCGAGTAGGCCACCTGTCTGTGGAACCAAATGTTCTCGTCCGCGGGGAAGAGCCATGTGAGACGCGGGCGAACAACGCGGATGACGTTCCGCAACATGGGGACGAGGATCAAGGCTCCATCGAATGCGAGAACGAGACCAGCACCACGGGAGGTCCACACGGACCAAGTCAGGCCGTTGAGGACCTCCAGCTTCTTGTTGCTGAACTGTGGGCGCGCCACCCATCAGGAAATGTCTCTGGGGGGTAAGCCAAGGGAGGTATGCGCACCTGACTGTACCAGCCATAGGAGAAGAGGGCGAGGTGGGCGCCGTAGAAGAGGAGGTTGAACGCAAGGCGTCGGGGTTGGAGGAATTCGCGGTGGAACCAGCTTTCGCCCATGGTGCTGAAGTATTACGAGCCGTCCCAGTGAGTTAAGATACCAAACGAGCGTCGTCCGGCCGGCCAGACAAAGGAATGAAACGGGAGAGAGAGTCGGGGAGCGGGGGAGGCGGGGATGGAGGAGAAGAGGGAAGAAAAGGGGAGATGGAGTATGGGCGCCCAACGACGAGTATCAGCCCGGCCGGGTGGCATGGCGATACGCACGACTGTCCACCACACAGCGGGCGCCGGCTGTACCTCGACTCGGCGCGATCTGTTCCCGCCCCGGGCTCGCGAGCCGCCCGTGCGCACAGGGCGACGGACCAACCTCCCTCGCCCGTTTGCAGGTCCTCGCTATTTTTGATGCCCCAGGCCGACGACCGCACTCGTCCAACGTCTTTTCTTAACCCCCGCTGCGTCCCCCCGTGCAGCAGGCGAATGCCCTCTCCCCCATTCCGCCGCCCACATCGCCTCGGCCGCATTGCCTCGGCCCTCGACCCAGCAATCTGTCACCGTGCCGGCGTGCCACACAGTCGGGATAGGCATCAATCAGCCACTTCGTCTGCAGTGGACCAGGTGCCCGATTCCCCCTCTTGGAAACCAATCGTTTCCCACAAAAATACCTACACACGTATTACCACAATCAATCCCACCTTCCTGGGTCCGGCATGCCCGCGCCAGGCCCTGCCATGCCCCTTCCATCACCGCCGTCCGTGTCCGTCTCTAGCCTTCGTAACGATACGCCACCATGGCCTCGATCCGATGCACATCTGTGCTGAAGCTCCGGAGCTTCACCTGCTGGCTCTTCGACGCTTCGATCGCCAGCGGGTCCGTATCCACCCACTCGTTCGCGGGCACGTCGGCCGACTCTTTCGTGTACGCGAGGATATTGAACACGGTCGGCTCATCGATCACAGGCAGGAACGTCACCGTCGACACGATCTGTTTCAAGATATTACGAATCTCGGCCTGGATTTCGCTCTCAGGCTTCGCCGGCGCGCTGTGAAAGGACGCGTTCTCAGCAAAGTCCTGAATGTGCTTTGGCCGGAAGCATGCGTACGGCTGGGAGCCCTCCGCCGGTGGCTCGACGAGATTGATGTCGAACACCCAGCGCTCAAGCGGTGTCCGTGTGTCTTTCGAGATGATGGCGAGGACGAGTTGCGTTATAGCTCCGGTGAGAAGCCATTCTGTCGGGTGGCTCATAGCATCAGACTTGGTTGGGCGCGCACAGTTACCATACACTTACGGTTCACTTGCTTCAGAATCCTGAGGTGTCGAGTGATGGTGTTGAGGCTGAGTCCTGGATATAGGTAGACGAGATGCGGACGCACTTCTCAAGATAGTTCTCAAGCGCCAGATCTTGGGTAACGAGCACAGTCTGCCCGTATTTCTTGACCATATGGAAATCGTCAGCGGGGTAGACTCCACGCTGGAACAGAATCCTATGCGATGTGGGATCCATCTGTCAGCGAGAGGCTCTGGTTGGCGTTTGCCACACATCGCGTACGTGTTGGCAGCAAACTTGAAGAACTCGGTGACAAGGGCAGTGGAGCCCTTCAGAGTGATGGCCTGACGAGTGGGTGCCTGCTTGGTGGGTGCCATGTCGATGAGTGCTTGGAGCAAGTTCAAGTATGTGCGAGGTCGTGGTTGGAAGGCAAAGTGAATGAGCCTCGGGTGGCGGTCCAGCCACCAGAACAAACGCGGTTCGCGTGTTTCCCTCGCGCGTATGTCACGCTCCACGTGCGCGCGTTAACGCGCTACTGCAAGTTGCAACACTGCATACGTGCAATGGAAATAGACTTTGCGATGCTACTGTAAATCACAAATGATCCGGTAGAGTGTAGGTAGTAACGAAACAATATATAATGGATGCGCAGGTGCATATCGAGCGGGGAGCATACCGAGGCGCATATTAGGAAGGGCATGTGCATGGAGGTATCGTATATGGAGCTAGCATGGAGACAGATGTCACTGCATGAACACAGAGTTGGACGCGAACGGAGCATGCGCGATGTCCATAGCCAGTCCGCCCAGGTCAGGCCGACTCACATGCGGCGCTAGGATGAGCGGGCGAACAGGGGTTTCCACATCGGATGAGCCGCAGTCCATGTCCGAGCCGGAATCAACCAGCATACTCTCCAGCATCATCTCATCGTCTGTATCAGAGGAGGCAGCGCCACCCACATCAGTCGCAGTAAGTCCAGGGGGTATGGTCGCAGCACGGAGAGGGACTGGTGTCGGTCGCTTGGAGAGTGCCAGAGACGAACGTGGGATGCGAGGTGGAACGAGGGTATGCTTGATCGACAGCGGCGGAGGGTCGTCCGAGTCAGAGTCCAACGTGAGGTCAATGTAGTCAGGGGCCTGCTTGACTACTGGCAGCATTTGCATTGCAGGCTTCTTCTCTGCTGTCTTCAAGAGGGTCCCCGACGACGACGGTGGCGCGACTTTCGCCTTGACTGTTTCAAGCTGAGTTCCTATCGACCAGGTAAATGCAACTTCCCACGTACCATTGGACGTTCCGATGATACTCGTTTTGACACTGGGACGACAAGATGCACGCGACGCATGAGTCCTATCCGTGCGCGATCGTTGCTTGACGGGGGATACTTGGCCCTTTTTCTTCACTGGTGGCGCCGCCGCCGCCGTTGACGAAGACCCGGCCAAGGCAGGCTTGTATACAGAAGGTTCCACAGTACGCTTGTTCGCACCGGGAGCCCTGTACGTTCCATGTAGTCCATGTTGACTGGGGGGGCGAAGAGATGGTAGGTCGCGAAGAAAACAATGGCAACTACTCACTGCTGATAATAAGTCTCCGCAACCACTTCGATTAGTGGTGTGTATAGCTCTTCTACCCACGCACACAACGCTTCAAATCCGTGATCGAAGTAGTATGCGCCAATGACAGTCTCGAACAAGTCCGCAGTCGCTTTCATCTCGGGCCGCGATTTGTTGGGAGCGGACGCGCCTTCACCGAACGTCCGCTTCGTGAGGGCTTGCAGGACCGAGTTGTTGACTGCCATAATGTCCAACTTCTCCGCGAGCAAGGAGAATGTGGCGTTCGAATGTAGTGCCGCACGAACGCACTGTTTTCTTGCAGCATGACCGATCCGTAAGGATACAGAGAGAAGGGGGACGCACTGTGTAGAGACCAGGGGTTCCATTAGGCACCTGAGTATAGAGCTGACGCCCCAATGTGGCGTACATAAGTGCGTCGCCGACGAACTCAAGTCGCTCATTCTCTGCACGCGCATGCCGTGTGTCTTCCAGGATTTTCATCCATGTCTTGTCAGACAATGGCGGGAGAGAGGCCGCATAGTTGGGCTGGTTGATCGCCGTCTCTATTGCTCGTTGAAGAACGGAATGTTGGACCATGACGGTGGCGCGATCGATGAACTGGCCGAAGACGGGTTTGGAACGTTAGAGGCACAGTGAAGGGATAGAGATGAAGTGCGAGATGCAACGGCGGGCTAGTGAACAGTAGTATATGATCATGTATGCGGCTGGCAGGAAGCAAGATGGTTTACGCCACGACCGAGACCGTATGTGCATTTGGCGCCGACATAGTGCGTGTGGTCAGCCAAGTACCACGAAAGACCCGATGTTCACTGATAGTGTGTGAATGTAGATACAAAGCCCACTACCCTATGGCAATGGATTGTACAATAAATACAAGAACCGCATACTGTTCCGTAATGCAAGAAGTCAAGACGGTTGATCTCAACTCATCCCACCTCCAAGATCGCATCTTCTGCACGCAAGAGCAAGCGCTTCGTCACCCTCTCCGTCAATTGATACACCTTGTACAAAGCCCTAAGGGGGACCGAAGCAATGAGATGACTCCGCTCAGCTACCACCGGTCAGTCCTCTCACCTTGCAGCACCCGCGAGTACAACAGCGAGGATGATCAGTGCAATTAGATCCTTCGATTGACGACCTGTCCGTCTGGTGCGGAATCGCAGCCAGTGGAATGGGAGCGGTACGGAGAGCAGCATGTGTGCGATCGAGCCCGCGCCAACGACAGGCAAACCGAGTAGGAAACGTCTGAACAAGCGTTGCAGGAAGCCTGGAGGACCCTGCGGTTGTCGGAGCCGAGTCGAGCCTGTCCTCTGGCTCAGGAGAGTATCGTCAAGCATCCGGTCATCAGCGAGGATGCCAATGGTCATCTTGACCAGGTTGCGGAAGACCTCGAGGGGGTAGTAGAGGCTGAATGTGTAGCCGTACTCGTCATCGTCGCTGATGAAGTAGGTAGTGACGAAGGAGCTCAGCAATACCAAAATGGTGAAGAAGACTGTGGAGACAGCCGCGATGACGACTGGTGATGATGTAAGTAGTCGGCTGACAACAGTAGTTGTTCAGTACGCTCACTAGGGTTGGTCGCTATACCCATGACACGGGTGCGCGCGAAGTGGTAATGGTAGCCGCACTGAGGGCAAGCGTAGAATGCGCTGCGTGATGCGGATGTGTTACGCCATCGCTGCAGACACTTGACATGGACATACTGAGATGATTCATACGTTTATTGAACTATGCATCCGCGAACCAGGGAAATGTGACGTACGCTAATGGAACCCTTGCATAGACAGGGACGAATGAGCCTGCCGAGCTCTGGATCCTCGCCATCGAGGCAGATACGGCACTGCTTGTTATCCTCGGCCTCCGTCTCTTCCGGCATAGCTTATAGCAGCTTAGTGAAGCTTCAACATATGGAGGAGTATGGAGATTGTGTGGATGCCCCTCCAGACAGTCTCAGTCTGTCCGCAAGCTTAGTGTGGGGAAAGCGACGTAGAGTCCACAGGCGCGCATTGTACGCTAACGTGTCATCACTGTGGCGGTGTCGGAACGGTCCGGAGGATCGGCCGAGCGTCTGCCTGGTGCCATCGCGTATTCTTGCCTGCAACTCGTTTCCGTAAGCTGAGCTCAAGTTCGATTACGACCTGCATCAGGCAAAGCAGGCCCTTGAACAGGCAGGCCTGCGACGGGTTTGCAGGCGGACACGACATGTCGTCTGACAGCGGACAAGTACGACTTGTGGGGGCAGTCGCGGGCGTAGGCAGTGGTCAGTGTTGGCATTGGTATCACGCTGGTGCGAGTTGTCGCCCGATTGACTCGTCGCCCCAAATCTCGCAGGGTTGACGAAGGTAGAGCTATGAAACACGACTATCATTCACGTATCACTCTTACCCTTCTGGTTTGCATTAGGTTGCCGTCGGACACGGGTGAGTAGTGTGGAGCCTTAGTACAGTTCTGTGCTGATGGTAGTCCTACATGCATCAGTTTCGATACCATCAAGACGCGTCTACAATGTTCCCCTCCTGGAACATACAAAGGCGCAGTCGACTGTCTCATGAAGACCGTCCGCAACGAGGTGAAGGCTTGACGTTGAGCTATCACTGCCTGTACTAGCACTGACGTAGTTCGCAGTCTATATTTGCGTTGTATAAAGGTGCCACGCCGCCTGCGGTTGGATGGGCTGCCATTGATTCGGTGCTGCTGGGATCTCTGCACAATTATCGCCTGTTTTTGGTCGCACAGGGGCTGACAGAAGCGGTACCCGGCTCAGATATCAAACGTCTCACCCTGGCGGGTCATGGCATCGCTGGACTATTCGCGGGATGGACAAGGTATCATTCCTTGACGCGACCGCGATGCCCGCGTTTGCGATGCAACTCACTTGTTCCGGTAGTGCACTGCTTGCGACGCCTATGGAACAGCTCAAAGGTATGTATCTCATGGTCGACCAACAGTGGGCATTGGGGCTTGAGGCTTAGTTCCCGCCTTGTTTCACAGTGAAGCTACAGTTACAGCTGCAAAAGACCACCGCAGATCGTCAGTACAAAGGTCCCATTGACTGCGCACGACAGATTGTCCGATCCCACGGTGTGCTCGGTCTATGGACAGGCTTCACGGGAAGTCTGGCCTTCCGCAGTAACTTCCTTTGGATGTTCGGTTCTTTTGAGGTACGCCCTCCCACAAGAATCTCTCACGAAATGACCTGAAACTCAAATGAACTGCAGGCTCTCATGCGAGGGTTTGCGAAGCTCGATGGCACCCCATACGCAGTACGTCAAGAATCATCCAACTGTGTATGAGGAGTCTCACCAAGTGTCTCTCCAGATTAGCACACCGATGGCGAACTTCCTCTCCGGAGGGCTTGCCTCGTTCGTGTACTGGATTATGGCCATACCTGCCGACAATATCAAGAAGCAAGTGTTTTTTGCTTCGCCTGTCTATGTTACCACTGACCGACCCATGCACACCCAGCCGCATGATGGCCACATCACATACCCTCGCCCGCCCGTCGTTCTTGCAGACCGCACGACAGATTCACGCCGAGGGCGGGTACCGCGGATATTTTCGCGGTCTTGGCCCCACGTTACTTCGCGCGTTTCCTGTAAACGCGTCGGCGTTGTGGGTTTACGAAGGTCTCATGAGGCTGCTCGGGGCGGAGAAGGTAGACCAAGACGAATGTTCGATGGGTCATCGAGACAAAGCTGACAAGCCTCCTAGACTCGACATTGATGATCTACATGCGTTCCACCTATTTACATCGATTTACGTTGTACGCACCTTAGACTACTCAACTATCACACATAGACGTCACTATCGCTCAATGGGAGGGTACATGATGAGAATCTTGTGGCAAATACAGCGATAGTCTCACAATTCCAGCGGCGCATTCTTCCGCCTATGTACATCCCAAGCCCTGTATCCGACACCGACCAATAATGGAACAATAGATAGAGCAAGCCATATTCGCCAACTGCGCAAGAAACCTTGCGAGGGTCCTTGCCTTCGATTTGGTGCGCCCGGTGCACCATGTCCGTTCGACTCTGATGAATCAACGAGACGTATTGTCCGTGCGAAGAGGCTCTCCAGTCCCGTCGGCTCCTCAGGAGCGAAGAAACGCTGGGGGCGCAACCACGACCCGTCATCGTCCCTACTCGGTTTCTTGACGGGAGAGGCGGGGTCGATGTCCATAGCATCCGGGTCCCGATCGTCTTCGTCGTCCATATCAATGTCCATCCCGGGGGACCGCGGAGTGGAACTGCTTGGGCGGTGAGGCGGAGAAGCGGACCGTGCCGTGGTGGAGAGGGATGGCATCCCGAAGATGGGATTGTGTGTTGCAGGTACCCCAACGATCGGATTATTGGAGAGCGTAAGGGTCGCAAGGAGGTCAGGCTCTGGCGCGACAGGCGTTCCGTCACGAGAGGAAGGTAGAGATGGGGTTGCCGAGAGTTGCCGAAGATGACCTTTCGAGTCGACTAGCCTTACGGGCGGTGGATGTTGTACTTTGAGCACGACCAGGGAAGCGAATAGTATCTGCATTCCACACCATTAGTACCAACACAATGCGGGCGAAGTTGCAGTACATCTTACAATGAGTTCGCATGCCAGCATCACACCGCTATAGACCCGTGCGGTGTGCGAGTGTGGTTCAGTCCATAGGGGGACGACATCCATCTCTGGTTTGAACCTCGGCAGGAGAAGCAGGCACGACGTCAACAGCCGTAGGATCCATACTGCAAGTTGCATCGCCTGATGCCAGGGAACTTCAATCAACACATCAACAGATGATGAGCTCGGAGGACATACACTGTGTTGTTTCTTGCCATGTACGCGCACAGTCCTGCCTTGAAATTGGTATCTCCGGACCGTTGCATACGTCGGGTCCCACGCTGTCCACAATATTGAGAGGACGATGAGCGCAAAAAGAGCGACGGGTGTGACGCTCGGTAGGGAGATAAGATGATAGGATGCAGCGACTGGTCAGAGACGAACCAATGAGGAAACCGCATGCAAGAGAAGTTGGAGACTGCTCACTGGAGGTATAGGCAGCAAGCGCACATGCGACGCTGATCATCCACAGGGAACCGCGAAGTTTCCACATCCTGAGCTGGGACTCCAGTTTGTCCTTCTCCTTCTGGGTAGCTGCAGAACGTCTACGAGTATCTGTCCCTTTACTTGACTTCAGGGCACCGCCGAGCGCACGAACGCGAGCTTCTTGGTCTCGCTTCCGGATTTCGGCTTCGACGGTTGGTAGACAGTGGGCGCATATAGGTGGGTATCGAATTTCAATGGAGCGCTGGTACTCCGGGAGGTCTTCTAGACGGCGTTCGTATTCAGGGTCCTGCAAACACGCGTAGAGTGGACATGGAGCTGGGTCTTTGGACAGATGGGAACGGAAGACATACGTTAGGCGGTGGCAAGTAGTTAGACAACAGGTTATTGCGGAGCATTTGATTGGTTTGACAAGTGTGACAGAAGAACGAGCTTCCGTACATAGAGGGAAGTCGATCCTTGCGAGGTGAGGCTATGGTACGAGAGAACGCGTGAAGTCGGGCGAGATTGGACAGACATGGATGGACGTACCGCGTCTCGCAAAAGAGCGTGCATTCATATTCTCATCATGCATGGCAGGTTCGTCCGAAACGATCTCCCCCTTGGCATCGTAGCGATTCCAGCAGTCGCAGTGTGGACACCGGAAAGAGCGCGGGTTTCGTGGAATGGGGGTGACCTCGGACTGGCAATAGAAGCAAACGGCAGTGCTCGGTTGTCTGAAGATTGTGGACATCGCGACGGGCTGGTGAGAGCGTAAGACAGCGGAGAGAGCAGGGCGCAGGAGGGAGCATCAGACGGGGAGAGCGTCGGTGGCTGAGAGTCCGAGCGGAATGGTGGATCGGGCGGTTCGTTCGCCCCGCGCGCCACGTGTCTCGGACGCGTTCGCGCTGTTGTCATCTGTTTGGCGCCAGCAGGATGTCTCGATTCGAATCTCGCAGACGTCATTTCGCAACCATGCCCATCGCACCAGAGCCGTCGACATCGAGAGGCGAAGTTACCCTTCAGCCTAGCTACTTCACTTCATCACTGTATGTCGATCCTCTGCGCGGGGACCTCACCAACCTGGTTGTTCTCTATGCCACCCAGTGCAATCAGTCTACACAACCATTCGAACTCTTCAAGAAGCTGTGGACGGAGCAAGGCTGGTGTTGGCTGCACATGCGAACCTTCGACGGAAGAGGAAGGCAAGCGTTCCTCCGTATCACCAAACGCCTTTTCATCGGTACGTCGGGGTCACCCTCCTATGCCAACGTACTAACAACAGTCATCAGAGCGATTGTCCGACAAGCACGCGCCTCTCGAGCGTGTAGTTGCCCTATTTGCGCTATATACCTTCCACAACACCCAACCTACGACATCCGTACCACCAATTTACTCCGAGAGCAACGTCGACATTCCTATAGGTATGTTACGTTTGACGTTTAGTCTGCACTCAACAAGCTAATTTCTCGCATCACAGATATCTATCAGGCCATGGTTTCTCTGCCTTCGCAACTGAAAGATGATCCTCTGCTAGCACGTCTACGACCATATGTCGTGTTCATATTGAGCACTTTGCTGGACGCGCAAGTGTTCTATGTGCTCCCGCGGTCGTCTTTGCGGGCTCAAAATCCCTCGGCACTCCCTCGGGAAATCTTTGTACCGGATGGACAAGATCCCTTGGCGGCCTTTCAAGCCGCTCGTCCCAACGACCAAGCCGACACACGCCCCACGCCGAAGAAGAAAGGGCGCCCTTCAAGGCGCGACAAGGCTCGCAAGGCGAAGGAGGCTCTCGCATCTCTCGACAGGTATCTCGACAAGAATACCGTCTATCTGGTTCACGATGAAGCGCCATGCCTTCCCTCAGCGTCTGACTCGACCATGACCGCGGATGGCCCGCCATTGGAGAGCAAGCATGTCGTCTTCGGTCAAGCACCTCACACATCTCTCAGCAACTATCTGTCACGGAAGCAAGATCTTGTCGGCGCCGTGTATGCTGCCCGCGACTCTAAGTCCGATGCGAGGGGAGTTCATGCCCTGGAACACGCGAACGACGCTGTTCTCGATCGCCTCAAGCAGATTGACGCGATGGCTGCGGAGAAAGGTCTTGAGGTAGGGGGAGAGGGAGGCGAACAAACCGGCCTTGCACGTATAGCAAGAGCCGTAGACGAACTTCGTCAATGCACTGGTTCAGGCGCCAATGGTGGTATTCTCGCGCTTCTGGAGGGTGCGGGCATGGAAACGTCAGATGCCTGTCGCCACGAATGATGCTGATTCTACGTCCTGTCTATTCAATGAGTACAATACTGTCATCAATCATTTGTGAAAGTGAGCCGGAACAAAACCTGAGAAGAGAAGAAGACTGACTGGCTCATCAGCGTGAATGATCACTGAAAACGCACTGCTCAGTTCTCACGCTGACTTAACACGTCGGCCTTTTGTTGATTACAGTGCGCCCGGTGGATGGTTACTTGTTTCCCTATATCGCGGCAACAAAGTACACGGTCGCCTACGTGAAGAGGCATGGCGATCTGTCACCTATGCGGAGTCCGACCATAGGCGGACGCGTCAACTTGCAAACGTCGCTTTCCCTCTCAGAGCGCTACTAGTTCCCCATGACATTGGTTGCGATTGGCGGCACTACTAACGGAATCTAATTGCCTGCCCATAGATCCTCCAGGGCCCCAGAGGTATATGCAAGCTTCATTCGGGATGTTTATAGCCTACTGTCGCTATTATACGTCTGGCATGAGCGGCGGTTCGTTATAAAAGACCGTCGTTCAAGCGAATACCTACGAAGTCATCTGTCGCTGGGCTTGGGAGTTGTTGTTGGTCTTTGGTTGATCTCCAGTTGTGTTCCACCACATATCTCAGCTGTCTAGATGCAGCTATCTATAATCTGTACGCCATCCATGTTGCTGCTTGTGATTTGGACTGTTGAACGTCGAATCCGAACGGCGTGGATTGTGTACGTACAGTCAGTGGTTACGCCAGATGCGGCAAGTTACAGCCACAGCGGAGCGCTCAGGAACAGCCGGCGAGCCGAGACCCAGGTGTCGACTTGCCTGAGACTGCAATGTTCTAGTAAGTTCCCGCCCAGTGACTGGCACCTACTGCAAGCACACTCTCGTTATTGCGCAACACGTCCTGCAGCTGTCCATCGAAGAGGAGCAAGGACCTTTTGCAATGCGCAGTCAGACCATGACGACATGCAATAGTAGACGCCACCCGAATCGGGACCTGGTCAGTACATTGCACACGTGGGGAATCACTTTGTCCGCTCAGACACACAAGCAGGCTTGAGTCTTGGCAATAGCGGTCGCTCAGCTAGTTCTTGGTCCGGGCCCAGAAATTCGGGCCGATATATATGCTCGATCGTCATGGGAGAGCATCTCCATATGCCTCTCCGCTCTCTGTACTACTACTAGACTATCACCACCACGTCCGCCTGACCTAGTCACTGTCTTTTCTCCACCATTTGCGAGCCTGCTCAGCTGGAATGAATCCCCAAGGCTCAAGCCACTCTAATCGCTACTATCAATCTGACTCGGACCCATCCTCGGCCCCCCATTCTGCGGGCTTCTTGCTCGCATCCCAGAAGCACCATGGGGACGTGAAGCCTGCTTTCGCGCGAGGCCTTCGCCCAACACCAAGCGTGGTATCCATCGTTCGTACTCACAAATCTTTCATCGTTGTTCTAGCGAGTTCTAATGCCCGTCCAGAAAACCGCCTCCGAAGCCTCCATTCCCCATTCAATTTCAGGCAAAGTAGGTCACCGCCTCTACGTTGACTTCGAATTCCTGCCTTCGGGTCTCACACACGTGCGTTCTCCTGCAGTATGATCTTCCTCTAGACCCCTCCGTCCTTAATGGTCCGGAGGCGGACGACAGCCTGCACAATCCCGATCCGCTCCGCGACCGCAAAGGGGACAAGGGCGGTCACATCCTGACTGGGCGAGGGTTTATGAACCTTGGGTGTATCTTCTTGTTGACGGCTGGGATTTTGACTCTGTTGTGCGTGCTCGTCAAATCACTCTCCACGTTCCGATGCCGACTAAACAAACGGCGCTTAGCGCCGGATACCCGCTGATCACGTACTTCACCAAGTCCGAGGCCTCCTTCATGGGCGGCTTCAACTTCGGTGGTATCAACGCCAGTGGCCAGATACCCGATATTCCAGGCAACTGGGGTCTTATCGACAAGGATACCCCGCTAGAATTCCACACGAAGACCGACTACGTGTTTGGCCAGACTTGGCAACTCGTGTTCAGCGACGAGTTCAACGTCGACGGTCGAACGTTCTACCCTGGTGACGACCCGTACTGGGAAGCGGTCGATTTGCACTACTGGGGGACAAACAACAAGGAGTGGTACGACCCTGCACAGATCACCACACGCGACGGCTACCTTGACATTACCCTCGAAGAGAAGTTCAACCATGGAGTGAACTATACCGGCGGCATGATGTCGAGTTGGAACAAGTTCTGTTTCACTGGCGGTATCTTCGAGGCGTCCGTTATGCTCCCCGGTGCGAACAACATTCACGGACTTTGGCCCGCCCTGTGGGCGATGGGTAACCTCGGTCGCGCTGGATACGGTGCGTCTTTGGAGGGAATGGTGCGTCCTCTATCATTGTCATCAAAAGATGGCCGCTCATGCTGCGTTGTCGTCGCTCAGTGGCCGTATACCTATGATGCTTGTGATGTCGGCACAGTGAAGAACCAGACCCGCGGCGGCATACCAGTGGAGGCGACCATCGGTAACGACAAGCACTACGGCGGTTCGTTGTCGTATCTTCCAGGTCAACGACTGTCTCGCTGCACCTGCCCGGGCGAGTCACATCCCGGTCCCGTGCACGAAAACGGCGAGTACGTCGGTCGTTCTGCGCCGGAAATCGACGTGTTCGAAGCACAGGTACGCTCGGAAGCTGGGTATGCCGTGTCAATCCTCACTGATCCATGTCTCTAGATCGGCGGTGTCGGCGAAGGGCCTGTCGGTGCCGTTTCGCAGTCCGGCCAGTGGGCGGTATGTCTCGTGCCATTCCGTTCTATGGTCTCACGAAACACTAACGGAGTGCTTCGCTTAGCCGTTCAACTACAAGTACACTTGGATCGAGACCCCGGAGAACCTCTACATCGCGAACGAGTCCATAAGCCTTCTCAACACCTACAAGGGTGGTGTCTGGCAGCAAGCTACCTCCGTGGTCTCCTTGACGAGTACGTCATCTGAGTCATTAGCTGTGTACGATACATGCTCACCGTTGTACAGAACAAAGCGCGTACGAGTTGAACGGCGGCGAGTTTGCTGTATACGGCTTCCAGTATAAGCCAGGGTTTGGTGACGCGGTAAGCCCGTGCTCGCGCGATTGACTGTATTAGAGCTCATGCTCTGCCTGCAGTACATTACTTGGATCAACGACGGCGTGGTGGCGTGGACGATCCAAGCGGCAGGAATGGGCCCCGATCCGATTGCGCAAATCAGTGCGCGACCCGTTCCGCAAGAGCCATTGGTCAGTGACCCTCAGACCATCCCAAGTGCCTCATAGAACTGACACGATATCT
The DNA here is from genome assembly GCA_022605405.1 of Earliella scabrosa. Lineage (NCBI taxonomy): Eukaryota > Fungi > Basidiomycota > Agaricomycetes > Polyporales > Polyporaceae > Earliella > Earliella scabrosa. The sequence continues at coordinate 167,946 of JABYQQ010000003.1, read as the reverse complement.
ACTTGCAGTATATGATTGTCAACCTGGGTCTATCGGAGAACTTCGGATTCGTCGACTACGAGAACCTGGTGTTCCCCGCTCACATGAAAGTTGACTGGGTCCGCGTCTACCAAGATCCGAACAACATCAACATTGGATGTGATCCTCCGGACTTCCCGACGAAGGCCTACATTGAGGAGTACGTCCTCTCTCCCTTACTGTCCGAGTCCGAAGTGTAACACTGACATGGTCGACTACAGGTACATAGAAGCGTACACCAACCCGAACTTGACGACATGGGTGGATGATTACAAGCAGCCATTCCCGCGGAACAAGTTCCTGGGACAGTGTTAGAGTACGTATATAAGCTTGTCACATAGTTTCCGCTGTTCGATTGCTGCATTACTCTATCGTACATGACAGTGAGCCACCACCTTCCTCGTTTGTGGTGTCAAACATGAGAGAGCTTTGCCAGGATGGCGAGAGGGCCATCTCATTTCAACGGTATAAAAACTTCCCACTAGCTGATTCGAACAACTGACCTCATCATAGCCCTTTCAGTCACGTGACCGGTACTAGTGATGCGCTCTACCACTGAGCTAAGCGGGATTAACCGCTCAACGCCTGATTGACATCTGCCGTAGCTTCCCCCATTCAACAGCCGTGCCAAGGCTCATGTCGGCTTCTTGTTCTTCCCAGTTGCGAAGTGCCCATGCGCCGCATCTGTCTCCATACAACATGTTTCACGAACATCTAACAATCCTACTAGGTTCATTCTGTAGAGCGCGGAATGTGGTGACGTGCACGTGGGTCAACATATCTTTCTAGACCACACAGCCGCAGTGGTACCTGATCATACTAGTAGGCACTGAAGAGCACGTCCGCATAGGACTACCGCGCGAAACAGTGCGCCCTAACGGTGCACGTCGGCGGACATTCGACGTCGCATCGGAAGCAGAGGCGTGCGCTCTGGGTGCGCTCATCATTCGCGTTCAGAGCGGCATCCTTAGACGAGTTTGGAAATTCTACGCGGTTGAAGCGGAGGACGCAGACCGAGACTCTTGGCGATCATGCGGCGTGCCCATTGGACCGGAGTTCCCAAGACACCCGACTCCAGGTCTATCCCGCCAAGCGGCATCGCACTCTACAACTCTCTTCTCTCTGTATTACCACCACGCCTCGCAGTCCCGGTCCTGTCCTTTCTCCACCGCTATTAGACTCGCCCAGCTAGCATGGCCCATCAGGGATCGGGCCAACCTCGCTACTACCAATCCGCCGCTCCCTCTACCACCTCACTCCTCTCCTCCCAGCATGAGGAAGTGAGACCTGCGTTCTCGCGCGGCCTACGCCCATCACCGAGCACGACTTCCATGGTCAGTCCCATGCCTTGCTACGGTTTGATGTACATGTGAGTAGTATTGACACGGACACAGAACACCGCATCAACCCATGTCCCCAACTCTATATCAGACAAAGTGAGTTGTAGTCGCTACTGCTTGCCTTCCAACTTTCCCCCTCATGCCTGCATTGCGGCGTAGTATGTCCTTCCTCTCGATCCGGCCGACCTCAATGGTCCAGAGGCCGACGACAAGCTGCACAACCCTGATCCGCTGCGGGACCGCAAGAACGACAAGGGTGGACACATCTTGACCGGACGTGGGTTCATGAACCTTGGATGCATCTTCATCTTGACCATGGGCATCTTGACGCTGTTGTACGTGGCCGCCACATCGCTCCACTTCCTGCTCATCACCGACTGAATTGCTGCGTAGCGCTGGATACCCGTTGATTACCTACTTCACAAAGGAAGAGCCGTCCTTCATGGGCGGCTTCAACTTCGGCGGCATCAACGCCAGCGGCCAGGTTCCCGACATTCCGGGCAATTGGGGCCTCATCGACAAGGACACCCCGCTCGAATTCCACACTAAGACCGACTACGTGTTTGGCCAGACCTGGCAGCTCGTGTTCAGCGACGAGTTCAACGTCGACGGTCGCTCGTTCTACCCTGGTGATGACCCGTACTGGGAAGCGGTCGACTTGCACTACTGGGGAACGAACAACAAGGAGTGGTATGACCCGGGGCAGATCACCACGCGCAACGGTTCCTTGGAAATCACCCTGATAGACAAACCCAGCCACGATCTTGAGTACACCGGCGGTATGATGTCGACTTGGAACAAGTTCTGCTTCACCGGAGGCATTCTCGAAGCATCCGTCATGCTCCCCGGTTTCAATAACATCGAGGGTTTGTGGCCTGCCGTCTGGGCGATGGGTAATCTGGGTCGCGCGGGGTACGGTGCCTCGCTTGAAGGAATGGTATGTGCGCCATATTGTATCACACGTGGCCGTGGCTAACTTCGTCTTCCATCCACCAGTGGCCGTACACTTACGACGCTTGCGATGTCGGTACACTCAAGAACCAAACTCTGAACGGCCTACCCATAGCCGCTACAAGAGACAACGATAAAGGCAACGGTGGCGCGTTGTCTTTCCTCCCTGGTCAGAGGTTGTCTCGCTGCACATGTCCTGGCGAGTCCCACCCCGGTCCCGTGCACGAGAACGGGGAGTATGTCGGTCGTTCCGCCCCGGAAATTGATGTGTTTGAAGCGCAGGTATGTCTCCAACATCCGAGCCGCAGCATCGAACTGACCAGGTTTTCTTCTGTAGATTGGTGGTGTCGGCGAAGGAAGGGTTGGTGCGGTCTCACAGTCTGGACAATGGGCGGTATGTATCCAAAGATGCTCGTGCTCACAAGCGCAGTGAGAGACTCACACCGTCCCCCAGCCCTTCAACTACCAATACACTTGGATTGAAACGCCGGAGAACCTGTTCATTGCAAACGACACCGCGAGCTTGCTCAACGGCTACAAGGGAGGCGTGTTCCAGCAAGCTACGTCCGTTGTCTCGTTGACGAGTGCGTACTGGGATGAGCTGCCGTTACGAGCTTAGTGCTGATCTCCGGCTAGAGCAATCGGCGTACCAGTTCAACGGGGGCGAGTTCTCCGTGTACGGCTTCCAGTACAAGCCAGGCTTCGGTGATGCGGTATGTCCAGCGACGATCGTCTTGGAAGCCAGGAGCTCATGTCTCGTTTGCAGTACATTTCATGGATCAACGATGGCGTCCTTGCATGGACCATCCAGGCCGCTGGTATGGGCCCTGACCCCATCGCGGAGATCAGTGCACGGCCAGTGCCTCAGGAGCCGATGGTCCGCATGACTCTTGTTTTGCTCTGACGTAGGAAGCTGACGGGAAACGTTTTAGTACATCATCATGAACTTGGGTCTGTCGGAGAACTTCGGATTCGTCGACTACGAGCACCTGGTATTCCCGGCCCTCATGAAGGTGGATTGGGTTCGTGTGTACCAAGACCCCAACAACATCAACCTCGGCTGTGACCCTCCGGACTTCCCGACCAAGGCTTACATCGAGGAGTGCGTTGTCCATAGAATGCACCGCGTGCGGTTGTGCTTACTGATGTCGGCGTGCACAGGTACATCGAGGCATATACCAACCCGAACCTGACGACGTGGGTGGACGACTACAAGCAGCCGTTCCCTCGGAACAAGTACCTCGGACAGTGCTAGAGCCTGTTACCCGTACATTTTACGATACATATTCCCTAGTTGCGCTCACGCGATCGTTGCTGTGCTCGTTCGTAAGTGACAGCGCTGCTCCACTGGATGCAACCGCCTGGCTGCGGTACTCATGCTGTCTTCCCACACAGATTTGTACCTATCTCATACGCACCGACCGTTGGATTTATGCATGCTTGAAGATGCTGCGAGTGGCGGTGCGCATGTGTGACTGGCATGAGGAGCAGGTCCCGTCCCGTCCCTGTGTGCGATGCGACGACGCACGCGTGCAAGGACCGAGGGCGGACCGCGCCCGGGAGGCAGGAAGAACAGAACAAGACGTTGCGATGTGCCCGCTGTCGAGCTATTTTTGGGCGGACTGGGATTGGACGGGTGACGTAAGCGAGCGTCGGTTCCAAAGCCGCCGTTGTGCTCGACGCAGCGAAGACGTTCTCAGTGCCCCCAGCTTCGCTCTCCATCTCGCCCACCCTCCGCTCTTTGCCTCCCGTCCCCCTCAGCCCGCCCGTCTCTTTTTCTCTCTTCTCCCAGCACCCGTCTGTCGCTCACTGCTTTCGACTTAACCTCCCAGTGTCTCGTCGCCCCCACAGCTCGCGATGGCGTCCGCCATGCGTCAGAACCCATACGTCCAATCCGACACGCCCTCCACGACCAGTCTCCTCAGTCCGAACATGCCGAGCGTGCAAGGGGACCCCCGCCTTCGCACCATGGCCAGCGAGGCATCGCTCGTGAGTATACGTCCCGTTGCTACGCTTGACTGGCCTGTGCACAGCTCTTACTCGACGGCAGAACGAGTCTCGATATGGGTCTGTGAAGATGTCTTCCATGCCTCCATCGCTCTCGGACAAGGTATGTTATCTTGCCTCAGACGAAGACGCGTCGCGAGAGCCCTCCTCCTCAGTATTCCCTCTCTCCGGACCCTGCTTCATGGGGCGCCAATTTGGGGATAGATCACCCCGAGAACGACGACTACCTCCACAATCCAGATCCCCGGAGAGACCGTAATAGCGACAAGGGTGGCAATATCTTCACCATGAGGGGGCTTGCGAACCTCGGCTGCCTGTTTGTTCTTTGCGCTGGGATACTTACCCTATTGTGAGTGTCTGGCGTCTTCGTTTCAACGAGTGTTTGGTTGAACATGAGGACGCCCAGCGCCGGGTTTCCCCTCATCACGTACTTCACCAGGACGCCCTTGTCAACCAACGGAGGGTTCAATATAGGCGGGATCAACGCTTCTGGCCAACTACCATCCATTGGCAACTATGGTCTCATCGATGTGGAAACACCGGCTGACGCTCGAACATATACCGACTTCGAGTCCGGCAAAGAGTGGCAGCTGGTCTTCTCGGACGAGTTCAATGAAGAAGGGCGCTCTTTCTACCCTGGTGACGACCCGTATTGGGAGGCTGTCGACCTCCATTACTGGCAAACAAACAACATGGAGTGGTACGACCCGTCCGCGATCACTACAAGGAATGGTTCCCTCGAAATCACCCTCAGTCGACGCGAAATCCACGACTTGCACTTCATGGGCGGGATGATGTCGACCTGGAACAAGTTCTGCTTCACCGGCGGTTTGATCCTTGCCTCTGTCGTTCTTCCCGGCACCAACAACGTACTCGGACTCTGGCCTGCCATTTGGACAATGGGCAATCTTGGCCGTGCTGGATACGGTGCTAGTCTTGAGGGAATGGTGTGTGCAGCGCACCTACTCTGCTGGACACTTGTTCACTAACACGCATTGTAGTGGCCGTATACTTACGATACTTGCGACGTCGGTACCGTAGCGAACCAGACCCTCAATGGGCTCCCTATCGCGGCTACCAATACGGGCACAAAGGATTATGATTTCGCTCTATCCTATCTTCCAGGGCAAAAACTGTCTCGCTGCACCTGTCCCGGAGAGCCTCACCCGGGACCAGTTCACAAGGATGGCACCTATGTGGGGCGATCTGCACCGGAGATCGATATGTTTGAAGCCCAGGTGAGTACCGGAGCTTCGATTGCCCTGTGTCATAGGTCAACTAACCGTCCTCAACCCTAGATCTCTGGTGATCCTCTGTCTGGACAAGTATCTCAGTCGGCGCAATGGGGTGTAAGTACTATATGTCAGTGCATTGTTCTACAACTCACCCGCCTCATAGCCATTCAACGAGAACTACAACTGGTTCAACACTTCGGACAATCTGTTCATCGCGGATGCAACTGTAAGCGAACTGAACAGCTACAAAGGCGCGGCCTTCCAGCAGGCGAGTTCCGTCGTTACTGAGACCAGTATGTAGAATCCGAAACACGCTATGACGTCAATGCTCACAAACTCACAAACATCTGAATAGACCAGGAAGCTTACGAGCTAACCGGAGGCGTCTTCTCCATTTACGGCATTCAATACAAGCCCGGTTTCGACGATGCCGTGAGTTTGTTGACGAATTTGAGGACTTCAGCTGACCAAGCATGCAACCAGTATATCACTTGGATTTCGGACGGCAAGCTCGCCTGGACGCTCCGTCAGCCTGGTTTTGCCGCAGACACTGCTGTTGAGATCGGACCGCGTGCAGTCCCTCAAGAGCCCATGGTAAGCGTAGCACTCTCAGACCTAGCTCAGGTGCTCACCATCTATCTAGTACATCATCGCCAACTTGGGCATGTCTACCAACTTCGGCTTCGTCGACCTCGACCACTTGACGTTCCCCACGACTATGCGGGTCGACTGGATCCGTGTGTACCAGGACCCGGACAACCTCAATATCGGTTGCGACCCTTCGGACTTCCCGACGCAGGCGTACATCGCAGAGTGAGGACAGCGTTCTTGCAGCATGGTTTCACTAGCTGACAAGTCACAGGTATATCGAGGCTTACACGAACCCGAATCTTACGACGTGGCGGGATGATTTCAAGCAGCCGTTCCCAAAGAACAGCTGGCTTGGTGAATGTAGCCAGCAGGCAACATAGGGGGGTGTTCTGCAAGCTCTTCAAGAGTACATACCGATTTTCGACCGTTATGGGCGCTGCGTCCATGTCCTCTCTTGTTATCCACTGCATCTGTAGCCCGCACTGCACACGTACATATATCCATCCAGCTTATTAGGCTCTCGGACTTGATGTCAAATGGCAATATTAATACATTGTCGGCCTGGTTGCTGCCTTTCCTCAGTTGCTGTCTAGAGCTGGTTGCGATATACAATACAAACCTGTTGACTGTCTGACCTCGGCGAAAAACATGCAGTATGTTGATCAGACCTCCCTGGCGGGGAGTCGAACCCCGCTTTCGCGCGTGACAGGCGCGTGTACTAACCGATATACTACCAGGGAGTGACAATTCGTTACTCACAATCCTTATACATCTATCATGTCCCCTTCTCAGCAAGTATTACTTACGAGAGTTCGCATGCTATACCGAGTCATACAACCATAGTAATTGTACCGATACAAGTCGATCGTCCAACAAAATCCAAGACATGTAGAGATGAGCACAACAGATCAGTCCTATGTCAACGGGCGGGCTACGGCGTGGGTTGCGCGGAGTGCGAGTGCGAGGAGAACGAACGGCGGGGCCAGTGCACGTCCTCCTTTGCGCGCACATCCAATGTCACAGGTAGGTTGTGGTAGCGCTGCAGGTCATAGGCTTCCGAGCGGCCGATGCCCCCCACATCGTTCGGAAGCCAGATCATCGGCGGTGGTGCGAGGAGCTCCGGTGCATACAGCACGCCTGACATCTCCTCCGCGTGATCGGCGAAGGGAAGCGGAGGAAGGTGCGGTGGGGCGTCGGGATTCGTGCGTGCGGCTCGCTCGGTCGCCGTCAGGTCGTCTAGTGTCTCGGTTTCTATGTACATAAGGGAATTCCATGGGTGAGTGACAAGCGCGAGGGGACAGTTTGCGGTTCAGCGCTTACCAAGTGGTACGGATCCCCTTGTTTCAGATGGGGACGGTGTCACTGCCAATGTCAGGGACATCATCTCCAGCACAGACGCAAACGAGCCCCGAGCGCGAGTCATCCGCGCGGTGCTGACGAGACTTGTGCTCTCCTCGTCCACATCGCGCTGCCTGGTGGGCTTGGCGCTCTGTGCGAATGTCTTCAGTGAGTCCTGCGTGATGGGAGAGAGTGAGTCGTGCCCAGGCAGTTTGGTTCTCCAGTCGCAGTAGGTCTCTACCACAACCACGACGAAGACCGCGGCACCACATAGGATGCCACCTTCGATCCAGAGACTTCGACTGAGGAAGACGAGACCAAGAACAAGGGGCTGAAAAGCGAGGATAGTGCCAAGGCGACGAAGGAGCCATATCTGAAGAAGTCCCCCTGTCTGCGAATGAGTCCGGCCGTATACGTAACCAACAAGGAATCTATGGGCTGGAAAACGCGTTCAATGAGACATCTCCAAAATAGTTGTAGAGTGGACCACCCACCAATTAGCGTAAGCAATAGCAAGAGTAGAACAGCAGGTGCGAGCAACGGGAAGATCAAAGCAAAAGCAGATGCAAAGATGATGGCAACCACACAGCAACTGATAGCGTACGACGGGTCGTACGTGCGAGGATATACAGCTGAATGAGGGTGTACTCTTAGCGGCTAGCTCATCACAACAAGACGATGATGACGTACCTCTGAAGCGCTGTCGAGGCGTTACGGCGGCCTTCTCCGCTCGGATGACCTTCCACAGTCGGATGGGTTGGAGCATCAACAGACCAGGGAAGATGATGGCAACGTTCAGGACGAGGACCATGGCGAATGCGCTCATGTAGATCGCGCCATTCGCGATTGAGTGGGTGACATTGCTGTTCATGCTGAGTGCCCTCATCGAGAAGAGGACCGCACCAGTCGCGATGAGCCAGACACTTGCAACCGCGGTGAATACCCAGAACATTGTCTTGAACACGATGAACTGGGACCCCGACACGGACACGGAGTCGTTGGATTGCGCCGTTTCTGTAATCCGGGATGTATCAACGAACCAGGTAGACAATGGACAAGACTTACGGTGCAGCATTACGTAGGCTACAGCAATGAATAGCGTGGCTGCGATAGCTGGTGCGAGGCAGGTAGCGATACCTGCAGCAAGCTGATTGCCAGTGGTCATCGGCAAGAAGAACGGGAAGTAGTGCGCAACATCGGGAGCGACTGCAACCGCGAGTCCCGAGACAGCAGTTACTGGTGGAGCAGTCAGTGACCTGTGCACCACAAATCTCGACATGGTTCACTCACGTCCAATGCCAAGGATTATGGCGATCATGATCACTGCCAGCCACCACAAGAGCTTTCTCGTCCAGTCGCTCTGGTTCTGGAGTTCACTCCAACGAATGTCTTCCTTTGCCCGCCCTTCGATAAGCTGGACGCCGGGAAGATGCCGCAGTCCGCGCCCAATCATGAGCCATCCCTTGATTCTCGCGCCGTCCGCGATGTCATTATAGCATTCCCGCTGCACCTCCGCAATTTCGGCATTGATGACCTTCAGCTTCCACCGCCAATGGTTGATATCAGCGTAGATGACCCCAAGGTCGTCGTGATTGATGCCGGAGAGTGGGCGCACGAAGGGTTGCCTCGGTTGTAGGCGCAGATGAGGTGGTGGGATATCTTCAGGCGCTGTGGGTCCACGATTGCGGAGCGGGAAGGTCTCGCGATGCTCTTCGATCGGGATCCCAGTCCTGCCTTGCGTCCGAGGTGGGCGTGGGCGCCGACGGGCCTCTGCGGGGTACTCTTCAGCGTTCTGGAACGCCTCGGGATCTTCCTGCGCGATGTCATGCCAGTCCTCATCAGGCTCCTCAGTCTCCATGATAGTATCTGGGTTCTGCTGGTGTTGGAGCCACTGCGGCTGTCCCATGCTCTCACTGAATGCAGCCGTATCCCAAGAGGTGTGTTGATTGGGGCCATATGGGGCCTGCATGGGAACGGGGGATTCGCGCATCTCGAGCGGTTCAAGATGACCGTTGTCATCCATACGCAAGGGGCTACCCAGCGGGATACGACCGAATGCCATAGAATTGCGCTGCATTTCTTGGAAACGGCTACCAACGACGCGCTTGCTGACCGAGTCTGAGAAGCTGGGCTGGCGAGAGCGACGCGACGACTCTGGAAGATCTCGTTCGGGATCGGCGAACTCGCCTCCAGTGATTCCATCGAGCTCGGTAATCTTGTAGAATTGCGACGGCATCACGTAGGACGTCGGCGGTAACGACGAGGATCCAAACGCAGGATTCCTGGCTCTGCGTCTCCTATGGCGGTCCTGTTGTATGTTCAGCAACACGACTGTATCAACGCTACATAGTACTCACCGAAGCTCCCACGAGCGGACGAGGTCGACTGATTGGTGGCCTAGGAGGACTTTCTGGCTCCTTAGGGGGCGGAACGGGTGGCTGCCAGTCGGAGATGGAAGGTTCTGGCGTAGAGAGACGGAAGCTTTGAATGTACTTCGTTTCGGCAACCTCGAGGTGTTCGAGGACCTCATCGCGTTCGTCAATAAGAAGCGCCAGGCGAGTGGTGTCACTGCATGTGCTAATCAGACCAGCACACGACGAGTGCTACTGGCACATATACTCACCTAATCGAGAACAGTGACTGCACGTCAATCTCGAAATTGGCCTTCTCTTCATTGTTCAGTTCCTGAGCCCGTTTGCGGCGCTTCGACCGTGCGTTCCGTTCGTTGGCGTCCAAGGCTGAACTCAATCCGATCTTGACCAAGTAGTCCTTCAGTCTCTTCTCGCCCCATCCCACGAAGCCCGGAGCTTGACGAGCGCTGAGCCAGCCCATCTCCAGGCCCTGGCAGCGAACCTCCGCCCAACGTTCCCTGTAAGCCACCGTGCGGTTGAACTCCTTTAGGATTTTCCACAAGACTGGAAGTAACCCCAACACGATAGCGAGCGCAGTTGCGATGATAAGGCGTATCCGCGCATTGGGCGCAGCATCCCTCCCATCGACTATCTCGCGAGGAGCGAGGACGGCCAGGTTGGTTGTGGTGACCTGCCCCTCATCGAGAAGCTGAAGTAGACGGAGGAGGCTCATATCTTGAAGAGCGGAGTATACACCGGTGAACCGTGGCGTCGGCGCGGAAAACGCGAGGCAAGGTGTGGAGACCATATAGAGTGGCAGGAACCCTGCGAGGGCGAGCACAGTCCAACCGGCGACGATGAGCGTGCATATCCAGAGAACCCGCTGACCGAGTTGCTCGTCAGAAGGGAAGAGTTCTGCATCCTTGGCAAGTGAACGTCCTGCGTCGGAAACATCGGATGGGAGGGACGGGACGACAGGAACATGGGGGAAGAGGAATGCCCAGAACGAACGTCCCAACGGCTTTGGCCGGAGACTACGACGCGTCAGTTGAGCACTCCATTGCGATGGATGAAATGAGACGTGCCTCTGTTGGACGAACCACTCTCTAAGGCCGTACACTTGACGAAAGCGAGGACGCAGTACAGCAAACAATAACTTGAGACGCGTCAGGGTACGCGTCGGGAGACAGATTGTCGTGAATTGTCACTCACCCATATCAATAGGCCGATAAGTGACGGAACTAGGAGGGTTGAGATCAAGCCCAATGAGGCGGCATCCACTCCGTCGCCGATGCAGACAGGCTGGATGGCCGAAGCACCTTGTGCTGTTGCAGTGTCAGGAAACGAGGTTACAACACGTGAGGAAGTGATAGTCGTTTCGGAGAAGGATGTAAAGGTTGTTGAAGGATCGGACACAACGACCGGGATTGAAGTAGTGAATGTGGTGAATGTAGAACTGAGAGACCGAGAGAGGTCGGAGGTGGCGCTGGCGGGTATGGGAGAAGAGGGAGACGTGAGATCGGAGGAAGAGGATGTCACGGGTGTAGCTGGAGGTGGAGATGAGGAAGGTATCGCAGGGGACGAGGAGGGCGGAAATGAGGTCGTCTGAGAGGGCTCCGAGGCGGTGGGCAGGAAGGTGGAGCCTCCGCTGGTCGTCCACCAGTTGTTTTGGAACGAGTCGGAGAGCATGGGGGAGGTATCGTCATGGGCTAGTCGTGGCAGGCGTCGTGTCAAATGAATGACGGGAGGCGTAGGAAGAGTCGTCATGCACGCCCAGAGGGCTGGTATAGAAAGTACAAGGGTCTCCAGGGAGCCTGCAGGAGCTCTCTCCGCCCTCCTCCCATAACACCAACCTATTACCGCTTATGGCTATTTTGACGCACACATCAACGCGCGCGTCATACCTCGCTGTCCGCGCTCCGACCCCCGCATGTGCTACCGACGGTGTCCAATGAAACGCACACGAAAGCAGGTAGCCAGAGAAATATATATCCGGAATGGGATGCGATGATATACAGACGATAGCATGGGGCGATAGACGAGGCAACGAGCGTGGGGATATAGGCGTGTCCCATGGTGAATGGGCAATATACAAGAGGCGATCTACCGCACCATGTTCAGTTCCAGGATGGGGATACGGTACCGGGGAGCTCACCTCCAGGACCAACGAATGGGAAATCATGCAAAAGGTGTCCTCACATACCGCAGGTGTTATGATGCCCGCTCGGTGATTATGATGTGTCCATCCTTCTCCGACAACATTCGATGCCCGCGGGCCACCCAAGGCGCGGCATCTTCTCCGACGATGGGTGAGGGAGGACCTCTCTTTTGCTTCTTCTCCTTCGTTGGCTTGGTCCTGGCGTGCGGGCCCAGTGATGAGTCGGCCTCAAGGACCTTGTTCTTGCTAGGAATGCAACCCATCGGGGGCACCTGCGACGAGCCAAAGTTGGTCAACCCGAGGTGCGCGAAGCCTGGAACGGGAAGACGCACCGTAAAGAACGAAAGCCGGGAAGACAGAGGGAGGAGAAGGGAATGGGATTGCTCACTTACCGACGCTGTTATTGAAGCCAACGCGATTCGTTGCGAGGGCAGCATGATCTACGATCTCACTTGCTGTAACTGATGCAGATGGACGGCGATGCGGGCGGGGCGATGCGTCTGCGCCATCTTTCAGGGCCTCCGGTCACGCCGACAGCCTGAATCGGGACAAGCGTGAGACGGCGGGCGAGGGCGATTGGCTGGCGTCCAGAGGGCCAATCGTGGACGCCTCCACCGCAGCAACCAGCTCCCGAGTCGTGCGCCCCGCCTCCGGCGCCTCTACTTCCCGCCTGCCACGTGGTCGCATACGTCCATGGGCGCCAGAACAGGCAATACGTCGTGTACCTAAGTCCTCAGTCGCGTTGTACTTCACGCTCCGGTCCTTGTATCTTGCCACACAACGGTGCCTACGGCTAGCTGCAGCCCCCTCCTGCAATGGCGAGTATTGCACTCAAACAGGTACGTGTTGTCTCTATCAAACAGTCCACCCATCACTCATTCGTGCTCCAGGCGAGTGCAGCACCGCCTACTCTCCAAGACTCTCAGACCAACGCCCTCTTGACTCTTCTCAACCTCAACAACCCAGTAGAAACGCCTAGTGGCAGCGCACAGCCGGTAGCCAAGGGGCCTTCCCTCAAGGTTCCTGCCCCGAGTGGACCTCCCGTTTGGAAGGTATTGGTCCTCGACCAGTACACCAAGGACGTTCTCGCCACCGTCCTACGCGTACAAGATCTCCGGGATGTTGGTGTGACTCTGCATGTGTATGTCAATATCATTGATGCTTGTTACACGTCCTCATGGCGCAATCAGCCAGTTGCACTCGAATCGACCCCCATTGCCTGACGTCCCTGTCGTATACTTCGTATCTCCCAATCTCACGAACGTCCGGCGAATAGCACAGGACCTCGAGAAGGGGCTGTATGAATCCTACCATCTCAACTTTGTGGAACCGCTTCCGCGTGCGTTGCTCGAGGAGCTGGCAGCGGCCGTTGCGCGCGACGGCACTGGGGAACTGGTCGAACAGGTGAGTGTGCAGTTCACCTTCTGACAGTTACCACGTACCCACATATGCTATGTTTACAGGTATTGGACCAATACCTCTCATTCATCTCCCCTTCTCCCTCCCTTTTCTCTATCCTCCCTCCTGTCAATGCGCCGCCCGCTTCAGCCCCCAATGCCGCCGCAGGTCCCTCTACCACAACACAACCGTTTTCTTCATATACACTCCTGAACTCGCCATCGTCCACAGAACAACAGATCGAAGAGGAAATTGAGCGTATCGCCACCGGTCTCTTCAGCGTCGTGGTCACCATGGGTCAGTCAATCCTGACTCTCCCAATTCGAGATGTCTTCTTAAGAGAGGAGTCGCATAGGCCACGTTCCCATAATACGAGCACCTCGCGGAAATGCTGCAGAGATGATAGCCAAGAAGCTCGAGCAGAAGATTCGCGATGCAATCCTGTCCTCTGCGCGTTCGCATACATCTTCGTTATTCGCGCAAGATGCATCTGGGCTGTCCAACCTTCAGCGGCCACGTGAGTGTACGACTTCGTTGTCTCGTCACCTGCGACTCACTGGCATGATAGTTCTCCTCGTTCTTGACCGCAATGTCGACCTCGTTCCCATGCTCTCTCATGGGTGGACATACCAAGCACTTGCCTCTGACTGCTTGGAGATGAAGCTCAACCGGGTGGTCGTCTCGCAGCCACAAAAGCGGTCCTACGACCTTGATTCGAAAGACTTCTTCTGGGCCAAGAACGCGTCCAACCCCTTCCCGCAAGTGGCAGAAGACATCGACACTGAGTTGAACAAGTACAAGCAGGACGCGGCAGAGATTACACGGTCCACAGGTGTGAGCGACGTCAACGACATCGCGCAAATGTCAGTATCCCGTCTCCTAGTACCTCAGGGCTTTGACCGTTCGGAAGCACTGTCGCTGACGATAGATGGTGTCTCGTCCACGCTTTTATGGCGCGCCGACGTATAGGGACCTCTCGGCGAATGCTGCGCATCTCAAGACTGCCATCACCGCGCTGCCCGAGCTCACCGCGCGGAAAGCCGTGCTCGACACGCACATGAACATCGCGACCGCGCTCCTCGAGGAGATCAAGAAGCGCGGCCTCGACGAGCTCTTCAGCACCGAAGAGGCGATCTCGAAGCAAACGGCGCAGGCCATCCTCGAGTTCCTCCGCAACCCCAAGGCAGGCGCGACCCCGACGGCAACGGACAAGCTCCGGCTCGTGCTTGTGTGGTACCTCTCCGCCCCGGACAGCGCCATCTCCAAGGACGACATCGCGGAACTGGAGAAAGAGCTCAAGGCGGCGGGCGCAGACGTCGCGGCGTTCGAGTACGTCCGGAGGACGCGCGAGATCTCCAAGATGATGGCTCCCAGCGCCCTCGGCGGGTCTTCGACGCCCATACCCGGCACAAGCACGCCCGGCGGGGAGCTCTTCAAGGGCTTCAGCGCACTTGGCAATAGGGTAGGTCCCTTCCACTGAATACTCAACGCATGATCATTGACTCGTGTTCGCAGCTTACGGACCGTCTGAAAGACGGCGGTCTGGAGAACCTGATTTCCGGCGTCAAGAACTTCTTGCCTGCAAACAAGCTTCTGCCCGTGACCCGGCTCACTGAAGCACTCATGGATCCGTCTGCCGCCTCGAATCAGTCCCTTCAAGAGACTGACGACTACATTTTCCTCGACCCCCGAGCACCCAGGAACTCCAATGCGGGCCTTGGGATATCGGGAGTGGGTGCGCCTGGTGCTGGTGGCGCGGGCAGCGGTCGTGCCCGGCGGATGGCGTTCTCGGAGGGCATTGTCTTCGTCGTAGGTGGCGCAGGCTACGTGGAGTACGGCAATTTGGAAGAGTGGGCGAAGAAGACCGGGAAGCGTGTGACCTACGGAGGGACGGAGATCGTGGACCCAGGAGGGTTCGTCCGAGTGCTGGAGGAGCTCGGCAAGGCTTCGTCATAGATGGCTTCTCTGTGTTCATCTTTACTATAATACATGCTTTGGAGGATTTGTTACAATTGCGCGAGTGGGGGTCAAAGATAGCTTGATGATTAGTATAGAAGATATAACGCAGCAGCGATCCAGAGTACAGCCTGAGAGTGGGACAACAAGCTCATTCCTATTACTTCCTGTTGTTCTGACGTGATGCGAGAATTTGCACAAGACGGATGCTACAAGGGCGTGAGCAAGGGTACTACGCCACAGCACTATTATGCACTCACAAGATGTTGATCATGTCCAACTGCAGACCGATAGACTCCTTGAGGGGGTCGCGCGGCAACCTGCCCTGCTCCGCCATTCTTGCGTGGTTCAGAATCTTCTGAGTACTGAGTGCTCCTTGTCAGCATGGTGTCGACAGCTCTTCAGTAAACATGAACATACTCATAAAGAACGAAGCCGCTAAAGACTGCAAGGCCGCCGTAGAGCGAGATTGCTTCAGAGATTGCCAAACCGCGCATGCCGAGAGGCAGCGCCATGGGGGCGAGCGAGCTGAGCGCCACGACGGTAACACCAGCGAGGAGAGGGCCACCCATGTACAAGTACTTGTCATTTCTGTGTCAAGCGTCAGTATGTGTCACCCTAGAGGATGTCATGTGCGTCAAGACTCACTTCGCAGTGGCGCCGACATACGACAGCGAACCGACAACACCCACGGTGTACAGAGCAGCTCGCGAGAGAATTGCGGGACTGACGAAGAACAGGGGGCTTAGTGTTGCCGCTTGGCAGGCATTGAAACCCTACAGCAGATGAGCAAACGGCTCAGGATGCAATGTGTCCGGTTGCTCACCAACCAGAAGGCGTGCTTGAGTACAGTGTTCTCTGGAGGAGTGTACATTGCGCCCATCATGGTGCCGATGGAGCCTACCAAGCTCACGCCCAGTACAACCCACGGGTTCGCGGACATTATGCGGAAGGTGAACCCATTCTTGAACATGGTCCGGGCAACCAAGGCTGTAATAGCCAGTCCCCCTCCCGTGTACTGGAAGCTCTCATGCAGGTATGACCGCTCAGCAGGGGAAAGCGCGTCGCGAGTCTCGCGGTTAAGGAACGCATTCACGCCGACAATCGTTCCCGCGACCGCGGCCTGTCAACAGACGTTAGACTGACCTTAAGCGGATGGTCGCATGAATTGGACATACCGCAGTTATACCATACCGCATCCACGCCTCCTGTTGCGTCGGTCTGTACACCACTGGCTTTGCATCCGTCAAGAACGTGCGCGACTGGCTGGAGAACCCGGGGCGCGTGAAAAGGGTGGTCTTGACGGTATTAAGAGTATTTGGCCGGAGGCTACTGTAGAAACGGAACGCATGCATTGTAGGCTGGCGAGTCGCCTGTGCAAGTCTTGACGCCGCAACCGGGCGCACGGCAGAGACGAAACTGAAGCGTAGCATGATGTCGAAGACTGCGAACCTGAGCTGAAAGAGAGGACGATGGTGGAAGAGAAGAAAGATGCACAGTGACCGGGCAGCCCACGGCTTCGAATGACATAGCGCGACGGCACGGCACAGGTGACACAAGGGATTACATCATCGGCAATCTCGACTAATCCAGAAGCGCGCACGAACAAGCTGGACGCACAACAGATTATAGCGATGCATACGGTACGCCACTAATGCTACTACAGCGAACGAGCAAGATATAGGTGAGCAATAAATACGTCCAGGGAACGATCCCAGAACGCTTTACTGCAGTTCTGGTATCCTCGTCAGGTCGACCACGCCCACAGTGCACTTCTCCATCGCCATCGCTATCCGGTTCAAGTTTCCGGACTGTTGCCATACGATCTCGAAAATGCTCGGTTTGGGTGCGCCGGTACTCCACGACCATCGTTTCTCCTTCGCCTTTCTCTCGCGTCAGACATAATCGACAGTCCGAGACACTCCCGCACTCACCCTCACGTCATAAATGTGCAACCAGCCGTCCCCACCACCCGTGGCAACATGTCGCCCGTCGGGGCTGAACGCCAAAGCGTAAACGTTTTCCTTGTGATCGTGGAACATGCATAGGCATTCGCCGGTGACGCTATCCCATATGCGAGCCGTTCCGTCGAATGACGATCTAAACCAGTACTTGGTATGAGTTCCTTTCGCAAAAGGTCTTCACACTCACGTTGCCACAAGCTCATGCTCCCCATTCGTCGTTGATGGGGACCAAACAATATTGCTGACAGAGGCTTCGTGACCACTCAGCACTACTGGATGATCATCAACGGGGCGCGAAGTTCCGATGTCTTCAATGTTCCATATACGGCCGGTCTTATCGTCTGAGCACGATGCTAGTCTGGTCCTGGATGGATTGCATTTGATTTGATTGACTTCATTCTCGTGACCACTAGCGTGAATGAGCCTTAGTGTCTCCAGAGGGAAGGTACGTAGCTCACACTAAGGTCTTCACAGGTTTCTGGGAGTCCACATTCATGATGTTGATGACGCCGTCGGAGCCACTCGTAACGAATCGAGTGTCAGACAACCAGTCGGCGTCCAAACAGCATTCTGCGGTAATGTCAGCGAAGGATTCTCTTACCCTACGACGACTTCGATTCCCGCGCACCTTGGTGAACAGGGAACTGCTCGTGTAAACGCTTCTCCTTGACATCCCACACGCAAGCAGAGCCATCAAGGCTGGCGGAGAGCAGCCAGCGTCCAGATGGTGAGAAACGAACGGCAAATATCGGTCCCTTCTCAATCGACAGTCAGCTGAGGGATTCTATGAGCAATGAAGAAGACTTACCTCATGCTGAGTGTGCGCAAAGTATGCATTGCCCTTGGCATCGCAGACACGAAGGACTGAATCGTAGCATCCAACGGCCACAAGACTACCATCGTGTGACCAGGTCAAAGAAGTCAGATCCCGTTCGTTACCTCTAGCAGTGTATGAGCAGGTGAGTGGCGGCTCAATGCTTGACGGCACAACTCCATCTTGATCTGGTCCAGGGATATTCCAGATGTGCACCACGCTGTCCTTCGACCTGTACAAACGGTAGGATGAGTAAAGTGATCATTGACTTGTTATGTCGTCCTTCCTCACCCAGAAGCCAGGGTTGAAGGATGTGTCGGATTCCATGCGCAAACGAACACCTGTTGTCATTCAATATCAATGCCGCATTGCCAGGACTATACGTCGCTCTGACCTCCGCCTTGTGGGCCCTGAGAAGCTGGACAGCATCGTCTGACTGCTCCCCGGAATCGGAAGATGCTGCTGTACCGTTGCTCTTAGTCCTCGTCATGTCCGACGCCGTCGGTGTGCCATCCGCCACGGTCGAAGGAGCTTTCGATGAAGAAGGTCTGGCTTAATGAGAGTATATATTGTTTGCATAAATCCCACATACATAACATGAACAAGACGACGCACGTTCTACGGAGGCGGTCCGTACGTCTACCTCTAGTTCTTTCGGTGCAGTGGTCTTTGCTCTTTTCTCCGGCGGATGCTCATCAGAAGATGGGGTACTACTGGCCTTCCTTTTCAACGAAGCGTCGGCTGAGCCACCTGCACCCGCAGCAGTTGTAGCATTCGCATGTGGTTGAACGTTTGCGAAGGGAATGCGATGCAACTCCTGAGCTGAGAAAGGAAGGGGAGGAGGTGGGAAGTTGGGGTCGTATGAGCAAACGTGTGGCTCAAGAAGCTTGAACTCCTTGGTGCAATTGAGGGTCATGTTGTCGCCTTTCCAGTGGGCTTCCACCTCCGTGAACAGAAGCGCCTTGCTCAACAGCTCGACCAGTTCTCCGCGAGGTACATGTTTCCGGTAATGAGGCGAATGCTCCAGACGACCTTCCGCACGTAGAACAAATGCGCTGTGTTGGAAACCTGAAGATGGATTATCTTGAATATGCATATGAAGAACGCGTTGTCCCACGCACCTGAGTCCTTAAAGTAGGCATATATCAGGCAGTTTATCTCATCAGCAGTGATATGGAAGGGGTCGACCATCGTGGCATAGGGTGGACGTCGCGAGAGGTGCTGTGTGGCAATAAAGTCCAGGCCAACTTCGCAGCGCAGACCAAGCAAGAGGCCAGGTTCAAGCGGAGCATGTCGGGCTACAAAAGTCAGAGCGCTTGAAAAGAGATAAGATAAGGGCACCCGGAGTGAGATGCGGGACCCGGAGTTGCGATCGGAATATGATGTCGTGCTTAGCTTAGCAGCCGCTCGCTCTCAAGTTATCCAGTGTGCACACCTTCCGGAGTCGCTCCCACCGTCAGTGCACTCTTGACCTCCTCCCGCACGACCACGCCCATGTCTGACACCAACGAGGGCGCCCAGGCGCAGCTCACTCAGGACTTGCTCGATGACACCAGCCCAGCCGGCCGGGAGAGATTGCAGAATATCTTGGATGGTGAGTGCCCCGCCTCCACCTGTTGGACCGGATGTTTGACCTAATTCTGTCAGCTATCCTTGAACTGCAAGGCGTCCGGACCGCCAATAGCTCTGGAGACAGTGTCTCTACATCACTCACGATTGGCGACCTACAACGCCTGCTCTCCGTGTTCGCTCGTGCGGAGGGTGGAAATGTCAGTGGTGGTCTGACGAATGCTCCCGACGATGATGACGATGACGCGGACTACGTCGACGAAGAGGAAGAAGAAGATGACGACGGGGCGCCGGGATACTACACCTACGGATGGGGCGGCCCAACTCGTTCAACATGGAATCGCGAGGAATGGTGGCCAGAGGTCACGGAACCTAAGAAGGAAGGGTTGGAACTGCTGTACAGTGGAGAGTTTGGCAGAATTTCACACCAGAAGGCTTCCCGCGATGGGCGGAATAATGTGGCACGGAATCTGCTGAGCCGAGGCTTGAGCTCACGACCTGTCTACAAGGAGGATATTACCAGCGTACGTGCCATGTCTCGTTCACTTCGACTGCATGCTGACTCGACCGCAGGATATACTTCCTAACTCGGGTGGGACTGCCGTCGCATCATACGGAGCTAATGCTTATGTCGGGCAGTTCTCCTCTGGTACGTTTCTGACTAGCTGCTCGAATAGTAGAGTTCAACCATCGACATCCAGATTCGGCGTTTTATTACACTTGCGTTCGCAGTGAGTATCACTTGTACGTGGA
This sequence comes from Earliella scabrosa, assembly GCA_022605405.1. NCBI lineage: Eukaryota > Fungi > Basidiomycota > Agaricomycetes > Polyporales > Polyporaceae > Earliella > Earliella scabrosa. The sequence goes on along the minus strand of JABYQQ010000003.1, from coordinate 147,503 downwards.
CCTGCCCAAGTCAGCTGAGCTGATGATGTGCTACAGATTTCAGACTACATATCTATGATACCTCAGCCCCCTTGAAGCATGGCAGGACGCATCTCCGGGAGCATAGTGATGGCCACTCCACGACCATGGAAATCATCAAGACGATCCAAGCGGGTCCTGGACGATGGACCATTACAGACTCACATCTCAGCCCCGATAACCAAAGGTCAGTAAGCATTTGTGGAACTCTGTAGCGGCACATTGACAACCGTCTCCAGGATGATTTATGCCTCCATTGTGAGTCCCATTCTTCTTCCCCGTAATGTCCTAACAATGCTCCGTGTAGTCGAGCACCATCTACATGACCTCAACCCTCGACGCGTCCACCGAGCAAATTCCCATTTCATTTAGCGACCCTATTCCTCACCATCGTCGAGAGCACGGTTGGGACAATTGGGATGACGACGCGTCCAGCATATGGAGTTGCAAGTTTTCTGCAGACGGTAACGAAATCATCGCAGGCGGGAACAGGAACATCTACGGTTAGTACATGATACAAACGTTCTTCATGCGCATCGATTAACTGCAGCTTAGTGTATGATCTCACTGCTAACCGGAGAACCGTGAAGATCGTCGGGCACAGCGATGATGTCAACACCTGCTGTTGGGCTGATACCGCGTCAGGGAATGTGCTCATCAGTGGTTCGGATGACACGTTTGTCAAAGTCTGGTGAGCCTGTCGATTACCTGAACGACGCATCGAGCCTTATCTGTGCTGCTCAGGGACCGACGATCACTGGCTTCAACGAGGAAGCCGTCGGGCGTTCTGATTGGGCATACTGAAGGCATAACCTATGTCTCTGCGAAGGGCGACGGGCGCTATGTCATATCCAACGGTAAAGACCAAATCCTGCGTCTTTGGGATCTCCGGATGATGAGGAGCAACGCCGACTTTGAGGGTGTCGCTAACAAGCATTACGGTATCCGTTCGTTCGATTATCGGTATGACCTGGTAGTAGCTACCCTGGCGTATCACGCGCTAACTGTGGTACAGCACCGAGAACTACCCCACTCCAAGATTCAAGAAGCACCCACTCGACTGCAGTGTTATGCAGTATACTGGACATGAAGTCCTCCGGACCCTAATCCGCTGTCACTTCAGCCCGGCCGAAACAACAGGGCAGCAGTACATCTACTCCGGTTCTTCAGATGGGCGGATACATGTATGACCTCCAGCCTCTGTGCCATTGTTGTCGCTCCTAACACTTTGCTACCATATAGATATGGTCCTTGGACGGAAGAGTAGTAGAAGTGCTCGATCGCTCGTACACCCTACCCATGGCGCTGGATCCCTCTGGCCCTGATCCTCAGAACATCACCCCTGCTCGTGTTCGACCATGTGTTCGGGATGTCAGCTGGCACTCTCAGGTAAGTAGCTTTACGTTGGTCGCGACATTGACACAGTATCTCACACCCATTAACAGGAGCCCATACTCATGAGTACTGGATGGCTCGGACGCAGATGGGGCACGTCGGAGGGCAGTGTGGTTGCGAGACATGAGGTCAGTGCCGTCTCGTTCATTTTGCTCTAGTTGCATTGCTGACCACGTTTCAGTGGAAGGGACTTTCCAAACTCAGAGGCGGACTCGAAGATTGGGTTGAGCAACAGAACGCGGAGCGTACAGAGCGCGCCAAGCGTCGCGCAAAACGTATGGATATGCCTGGCTCCTTCGAGCCCTCTTCAGCGATGTCTGTCGATGGATCGTCGGATGACACAGACTAGCGTTCGCCCATCCGCGACCCGTGCAGTATACAGTATTTCGGAGTGGCCTGTACTATAACTTTGTTGTATTCGTAGTTACCTTGATAGGCGCGTGCTACGTACAGGCGCATGCAAGCGTGCCTCTTGGCTGTACTCATACTCGGTGGCTGTTCACCACACTTGTCCTCTTCCCCCATCCCAGACATTGAGACCATGCTCATTACCTCTGAGAAAGATGCCAAACCGACACCAATTCCACCTCTAAACGCGGAACTCACCGACTATGGGTTCCCCCAGGGCTACTTCATGCTGCGTTCAGCTGGAACTGGCCGAGTGCTCGATGTATTCCAAGGTCTGAAGGAGGATGGGACGCCAATCATTCTTTGGCCTGCAACGGAGACTTCTCTCGTGGAATGTGAGCAGCGAACAGTGCTGATCGCACAACCTTGTCTTGATGAATGGCTGAACCAGCCATGAGGCGTCCCGAGGCGGCCAACCAGGTTTGTGCGATATGTGCCTCCATTCATATGTGGGCCAGATTTACCAATCTCTAGAGATAGGTCTTCTTCATTGATTCTTCTGGAGCCTTGTGCTCGAGGTCTGCTGGGCATGCTATAGATGTCGAGGGTATGTCTTACGAAACCACTTGTCGTTCCGGAAGCTGAACACTGCTCCCAGACGAGAATCTTGTCCTCCGCCACAGGCGACCTGTGACCCTTCCATTCCCGAACGCATACTCGCACCCCCTTCCCCGCTTCGCCTACCATCCTGCGACGCAGGAGATCACGGTGACGCTCGCTTATGACCCATCCTCGCCTGGATCTCCCACCTCCAGGCGCGCGAGCGGCTCCGCAGCTGGGAAGGAGAAGACGTACTATCTAAGCTCCGTGCCTGTGCGCAAGCCTCCCACACTAATCGACAACGCATCGGCGCTCCTCAATTCCGCAATGGCTGGACCCTTATCGCTTTTCGGGGTTAAGAATACAAACGCCACCCCAGAGGAGGTTTTCGACGGCGAGATAGACCTCACAGAGGGCGAGCTCGCGGAACAGGATCGTAATGAAGCCGAGGAGATGGACGACTCCCCGGAGCTGTTGCGCCCGGTGAAGGCCATCGCCCTCACAGCGGAGGAAGTAGCCGTTTCGAGCGAGAAGGGGAAGCTACGACGCCAGTGGGACATACTGCCGCTGAGGGCAACGAAGCATCGCACCGGATTGATGTAGAAGCGGTCGAGCCTGGCTGCAGATGGAATTCTTGCCTCCGTTGCGTTCGAACCTGTGCGGTGTAAGTTCGTGCTCTGTCATAAGGTGGTGGATACGATGCACATCCTTTGGGTGCGCAGAGCGAGAGTAGTCTATGTAACGCTCGACGATCAGATGACGGATACATACTTTTGTCCGGGTTATCTATATTTCCTATCGACGAGTGCCAGTGTGGGTAAGAATACTCGCGGTTTATCAACTGCCAGTGGGCACCCAACTATTCTGGTCCTGCTATCAACTTGTCCTGATCAAGCCATCCCCCACAGTGACCAACACGTTTGTCGTACTGACGCGTATCACTGGCAGTCCTCAGATGTCCAGCTTCTTTCTGGGTCTCAGTGCGGGCGTGTTCCTGCTGGCGCTCCTTGCGAACGTATCTTCCGTTCATTCTCACCGAGGAGACCATGGCCATTCTCATGACTCGGCGCAAATGCCCCTAGCTTCAGACTTCGCAGCTCAACGAAGCCCGAAGGACCACGAACCACTCCTTCCATGGATTGAAAAGTACGGTCCACAGATAGACCAGCCCTTTTCCGGGCCTCTGTCCTTCTCGCACCTGCCGTATTCCCGTTGCCTCGAGGATGAAAGCGCGCAGTTCGATATCGCCCTGTTGGGCATGCCTTTCGACACGGCGGTGACATATCGACCGGGTGCGCGCTTTGGACCGCACGCTATCCGGTCGGGAAGTAGAAGACAGCGCGAGACGCGAGGGTACACGCTTGCATGGAAGAACAACCCCTATGAGCTCGGGTCCAAGGTCATCGACTGCGGCGATGTGAGCTTCCACGCTATGTCGTTTGACAGTCGTTTCGGGGCTGATGCACTACGGGTTGATCTAGGTGCCCGTGAACCCGTTCGACAACAAGCTGGCGGTCGACCAGATGACGACGGCGTACTGGACTCTCCTATCACGCGCCCCGCTCGATGAAAATCCGGTCACGAAACAATTTGCCAAAGACGGTAAAAGCCACCCGCGCATTGTGAGGTGTGTAGATGCGTCTCCGAACAAAAGACTGGCGTCGAACTAATTCGCTCGTTCATAGTCTCGGCGGAGACCACACGATCGTCCTGCCAATCTTGAGGGCTCTCAATGCAATCTACGGGCCAGTGTCCGTTATTCACTTCGACGCACACCTGGATACGTGGATTGGCTACCCTGGGTCGGTAACGGAACAATCGGTGGTCACCCATGGAACGTTCTTCCACCTAGCCTATACCGAAGGGCTCATGACCAACACGAGCATTCACGCCGGCATCCGCTGCAAACTCACTGTATGCGTCTCTCCCCGAAAGAGTTGCCGCTAAACTCCAGCTGAAGCCATATCCAGGGCGAAATTGACTTGACCAACGACCGCTCAGTCGGATTTGACCTGATCACGACCGACGACATAGACGACATCGGCGTCGCTGGGATCATCAAGCGCATCCGTGCGCGTGTTGGCGATTCACCCGTCTACTTGAGGTACGCCTAGTCATATAGATATCAGTTCGCAAGTGAGCTGTGTGCTCAACGTGCACGACCCCTGATTTGTTAGTCTCGACATCGATGTCATCGGTCAGTGCATCGATCCTTTGGAGAGGTCAGCCTTGACATCTACATCATTGTGGCCCGCCCAGACCCTGGCCTTGCGCCTGCGACAGGAACCCCAGAAGCCGGAGGATGGACGACTCGTGAAGTGAAGCGCATCATCCGCGGTCTCGCCGGCCTCAACTTCGTGTAAGCACTACGCCATGCCGGTCCGCAGCACCCATGTCCAGTGCTGACCTATTGAATGCCATAGCGGCGCGGACATCGTGGAGGTCTCACCGGCGTACGACAATGGTGTGTACCCACACAGCCCGCTCCCGTTTACTTGTCCCCGGACGCTTCTCTCCGTACTAATCCCCCTCTGGCCCGTTCTCCGCAGCCGAGATTACAGGCATTGCAGCTGCGGACATCGTCCACGACTTCTTGTCGATGCTCCTATCGACAGAGCCGCCTGCATCGCACAGCCGAGCACCTGCCAAGGATGAATTGTAGAAGGACATGCTGTCCTCGTGGCAAGAGGTAGTGACGTACCTGACCTCTACCCCAGCTTGCTGCGGGCTGCGTGCAGTGCTCGATCGGAGTGTAGTGCGGAGAAGTACGTACGCGTGCAATGTATTTCGTGCGCTGCCTAGGTGCCGTGCTAGTGTACATGCAGAGTCGTAAAGAATGCCCAAGGTCGGAGAAATAATTACGACATATACTAGGTTCGTGTCCGCATAGCGAGAAAGAGGTCCGTGCGTACGCTGTGCGCAAAAGCAAGAAAGAAAACGTGGAGTGAGATGCAAACGGAAAGACGGGGTGGAATGCGATCGGGATGGCGGGATCAGTGCTTTGCGCCCCACTGTCCTGGAGGCTGCGCAGTCGCAACATCGTACATCGGCGGGCTATCGTTGTACTCTTCCGTAGGTGACTCCACTATTGGTGCGGGCATAGACGGGGTTGGATCACGAGGTCCCCGTGGGCTTGACGGCTGTGGCATTCCTGGAGGAGAGACCGTTCTTGTGTTGATAGGTGGTGGTGCTGTTGATGGCCCGGATGAAGTGCTGTACATCGACGTGGAGGGTGCAGGCGAGCCACTTCCGTACTGGGGGTAGGATGGGCTGAGGGCCGGCACGACGTTGTCACCGTAACCACCACCGCCAAGCGTGTAGTTCCGCTCCGGAGGGTAGGACGCTTGAGTGTTACGGTACGGGTTGGTGTTCGAGCCACCACTAGGCGGTGGCGACTGGGCACTGTACATATAGGCCGACGCGTTGTAAGAATCAGCGTTGAACTGCGGCTGCTGCTGCTGAGTCTGAGCAGCAAACGGATCTGCCAAGTTGCGATAGTCTTGCGGTGGGTAGGTGTCCTGGTGAGACACAGCGGAGTGGTCTGTCGTGCAATAGTGAATACGAGTGACACAGATTTATAGGCAGATTACTCACAGGACGTGCCGCGTGCAGCGTGACCATACGAAGCACCGCTCGGTTGTTGTTGGTGTCCATAGGGAGTGGTACTGAGGTACCCAGCCGTCGCGCCGGCAGCAGCAGCCGGCGCTGCGCCAGAAGGAAGAGCGTATGGATCATGATACATTGAAGGCGCCTGGGTATGCTGGCTACCCTGTCGGGCGGGGGAAGGACGGGAAGGTGTGGGGGAAGAGTTGTTGTAGTACGCATCCACGGTGCGGTTGCCAGGCGTGGCTTGAGCGTACCCGCCAGAATACTGAGGTTGCTGATTGCGGTTGTAGCCAGCGGCACCCGCGCCCACACCGCTGCCATTGGATGGAGTTTGAGCGTGGTAAGGCACAATCTGGTCACCATCCTCCACATAATGTTCGTCCACCTTCGATGTCAACGGCTGACGTTCATACTCCTGGAATGCCGGAAGGCCAACCTCGTTCTTGCCTGCGACCTGGCGAGCCTTCCTGTCCGCCTCTGCCTTGATAGCATCGAGACGCATCTGTTCCGCATACGAATTGTCTGGGGCAGAGCGACCTGCTTCTCTGTCCGGACCACGCGGGCGCCGTCTGATGCAGCACCGACCGAGGCCGTAGAAGCAACCGGCAAAGAAGAGCAGAACCCAGGCTGCAAGAGTGAGCCAAAGGGACATGCCTATCTCGGCTTGCCCGCCGTCCACTGCGTTGATGCGGCTCCTGGTGAGGAAGAAGAGGACGAGATCAAAGATGAAAGCGATGAGGGCGACCGAGGCGGCGAAGCCGGATACGCAGGTGCTGCAGTACGCCATCGACATCTCGCGGACGTGTGCGAGCAAGCCAAAGATGGCAGACACGCCGGAGAGGAGAAGGGCGACGATGTGGAGTACGAGGGCGTATGTGACCCACTTTACGAGTACCTGGGGGATTTCGATCGGAAGGCGGTTTCCCAGCAGACCGTTGACATCTAGGTTGCGAGCTGTAGCTAGGCGGGGATGGAACGGAGAAGTACTCACCCAGTTCGTACCCAACGGTGGGCTTTGAGCATGTCTGGTTATTGCCGGTGTCGAGACAATAGCCCAGCGTTCCAAACGTGACCGATACATCGACCTGATCATTCCTGACGGATGCCTTGAGGAAATAGATGGACTTGAGGATGGGGACATTGAAGGAGACAACGGCAAGAAGTATGGTCGCGATGAGGGTGACGAGGAAGCCCGGCGTAGCTGGGCGGAGAAGGCCCATCGTTGTGGAGGGCAGGGTAGATGGGCGAAATACGAAAGAGAGGAGATGAGGAAAGGAAGAGAAAGTGGCTGATGGCGCTGCAGAGCCCAGGCGAGTGCTCTATCGCCAGGGAGGGCTGTGCCGAACAGGGCCCGCAAGCGGAGTCCTTGGATACTCTCCCAATCCGTCCCTCGGCGCCTCTCCGCTCGTCCACCGGCAAGGCCGCGGCAGACGCTGCCCCGACACCCCACACGCACCGCCCGCCATTCTCTCGCACTGTCACTGTTTGTCGGCCAGCGTCCTCCGCGTACTCAGAAATCTTCTCGGCGTCGGCGCGTCGTCCTCGACCTCTCAGACAGCGACTCAAAGCGATTGCAAATGCCTCTCTTGTCTTCCACTACTCCCTACGCGCGGCGCCCATGCTCCCCATCTGCCAGCATAGGACGTGAAAGCCCTCAATCCTCTCCCCTGCGCTGGTCACCTTGACCCTCCTCACGCTGCTACATATCCGGAACCCCTGCTTCTCCAGAACTCGTATGCTTCCCACATTCCCAATGATCGTTTCGACTCGCATTCGACGCGCCCCCATCCGCGGTATGACCCACTGGACGAGCAATGTGCGCAGTGCGCAGCTCATGAAACCGCGTCCGTGCAAAGGTGCGGCAAGATAATCTGGAACTCGTCAGCACGCGTCACTCCCGGGGCACGGTCCACTTACAGCCTATGCACCACACGATCTCGGGGTCTCCGCATTGCCTACTCTCGTTCCTCGACACCTCGCGCTCCTGTTCCGCTCGGTTCAACAGGTCTGGAAATCCACACCGGGTAAACTCGATCGCTCCGAGGTACACCTCCCTCCCATCCTGCTCTACACCCCTCAGGCATCCCACCGGGCAACCGCTCACGCTTGCGAGCGGCCCTTCAGGTGCGGTCTCGTTCGCCGCCCGCAACTGCTGCATCACAGCGTCGGACTGTTCCAGCGTCTTAGCTATCCAGTCTTCGGCATGCATCTCGAGGTATGGGAATGGTGGACCGTCCAACCATCTCTTGATTGGGTAATCGTTCAGGATGGCGACTATGTCTCGGACATCTTCTCGTCGAGGTGGCGTCACGATCACTTGGTCCAAAGGCGCCGGAAGACGGAGGAAGGGCTCCCCTGTCCGTGGATGCCGCTCCAGCGGGTAGAACTGTGACGCAGACATAGGGAGGATGGAGGAGGGGAACAAGGGCAAGCGGCCCCTTTGGATTCGATACCGATCATCCCGTTGGGTTTTGTATGTCCATGTCTGCATACTAATCGCATCAAACTCGCGTCGGTGAAGGAAGGTTGCGTCGTCATGCACACCGACAGAGAATGTGAGTGATTGTGGCCAGAAGATTGCTTCAAGTGAATCATGACACAAGAACTAAGCAAGACATCGTCGCTGTTCAGGCACCCGCGTAGCGGTGTGAATGCGCTGGATCCCCACTCCTCGTCCCACTTGCTAGCCAAGTCCGTCCCTCACTATCTACGTTTACGCCGTTAGTCAGCAAGTTCCATATTCGTGGCTACATGGCTTACTGCGCGGTTCCGCCAACGTCGCATCAACTTTTCACTGGGAAGCTCGCCACCATAGTACGTCCATGCCTTCGATGGTGCGACCCGAGTTCAACACCTGGTGAACGGGCACGGTCTTCTCATGAACGAATCCATTTTTCTCAAAAACGCGCCGACTGCCGATATTGTCTATGAACGTTTCGACGCGAACCTGACGCACCCCCATGCGAGGTACGGCCCATTGCTCGAGCAGCGTCTTGACCACAGCGCTCATGATGCCCCTGCCATGATGAGAAGTAGCAAGGTAATCTACAGACCAAAAACGTCAACCAAGCAGAAGCACGCCCAGATGCTCGAACGACGAACCGCCAATACACCACACTATCTCAGGATCGCCCAACTCCCTGGCCGCATTAGCTTCAGTGAGTGTCTTCTTCAGTTCACGGTCCTCCTCATCTGGCCACATTTCGCGCAGGAGCGCGATATCACCCAGGAAGAGCTCGCTGCCGTCTTCGCGCACCTCCCGAATGGTGCGTACCGGGCTTTCGTCGACAAGGATCGGAGGCCCCTCCGGCTGCTCCTTATTTGCGCGTTGGAGTTTCTCGAACGCGGCGTCAGTGGCCGCCTTGATTTTGTCCAACCAATACTCCGCGTGTTTAGGCAGGTAGGGATGTGGGGGTCCTGTCAGCCAGATGTAGAGAGCCGGGTCCGTCATATTCTTGACGATCGCAGCCGCGTCAGACATGCGAGGAGGGGTGATGATAATGTTGTTGTGCGGGATTGGGAGGCGCAGGAACGGCTCCCCGGTCTTGGGGTTGAACTGGAGGGGGTGGAATTGTGACTCAGGCATGGTCATGAGCGGGGATGTCAGAGAGCGCGTCCGAGAACTCTACGAGCACTGGATTTAAGTTCAGTCCGAGCATTGGGTGGAAGCGTTAAACCTAATGACTCTTCTATCCCCGAAACACACCCGAGTCATTCTGGATTTCGTATTGTAGACTCTGTGTGCAATGCGAGCATAGGGCACGAGAAGGCTCCGCGTCGGTGGTGCATACGAGTCAAAATTCGTGGTTGGGATGTCAAATCCTAGGCTCGAGATCCAGTCGTTCGGGTTCATCAGTCGGTTTCAAACTCCGCCGCTACGCTCTGGGTGTTCACCCGAACGGCTGGTCAAACTCGACGCGCGTTTTGGTGGGTGGCCGGATTTGGTACCCCGTGTGAAAACGTACTTAGTGAAATCGTACAAACGGTCCTCTCGAGAAGTGAGAGAACGTACTCTGCAGGTTGACTGTCCCCTATAATCTGTCAATCAAGCCATCCTTGCTCTTACCTTAGACGTTCTAGATGGCAAGCGTGCCCTTATTCCGCTCAGAGTAACCCAATAACACCTCAAAGGCATCGGAACGAGCTCTTCGGGCGCTTAGCCGCTCAGCACACTGCAGCGCTCCTCTCGACGAGCGCTTCGCAAGGCTCCTCCTACTCCTGCACGTCATATTGCCTACTCTACGGCTGAAAGTCTGCGCGGCACGACTGATATGACTGGTGAGAACAGTTAGCCAACATTTATACAGCGCCGTGCCTCCATTTTTCGGAGTCCTGACCCAACAATCCCATGATAGCACCCCCAGGCCAGCTCTGCACAACAGTGAAGACGGGTTTGTGCTCGAAGAGGGCCCAATAATATTTCGAATAGAGTATCATATGCCTGGGGCAGCTTGGAATGATATATGTATGGATGTTCACGGGGATAGAGGCAAGCAATGAGAGGGGACTGCCGGTTCTCTCGTTTGTCCAGAGGGCCATTTGCGCGATTTCACTAAGTACGTTTTCACACGGGGTACCAAATCCGGCCACCCCGCCAAAGGGCCCTCGAGTTTGACCAGTCGTTGAGGTATGCGCCTCCCTTTCACACTCCGACTGATCGCTTAGCGCATACCGATCGACTGGTTTTCGAGTCTAGTCAAATCCGACTCAGAGACGTCGATCACAACGAACATGAGTCCCGAGCGGGCTATACAGCGAGCGAAATGGAGATCTGGAGCAGGCGAGGCAGACTATCTACGCGCGCCGCGGTTGGCTAGAGGCAGCGAGCACGTGCATACCGCGGATCGGGTCCTGCCCTGAAGCGATCGATAAGCTGGGATCCACTCTCAAACAAAAGTTTGCACACCTCCTCTCAAGAGTCCTGCGGCTCCGGCCTGTCTGCTCGACTCAACTCTCCCCCTTTATTTGACACGACATCCCTGCGGTGTCGTTCCCAAACCTCCACCTCTCGTTCTCCATAAAAACTTGTCACCATGGTGTGAGTACCACTCCATTTCGCTTAGATCTTGTCGCTTGGTTCTTACGCCAACCTTTTTTCTGCGAATGACAGTAACTTCACCGTCGGTGTGTACTCAAAATGTTATTGCAACATACGACCGGTATGGTGTTGACGATATCCGCCGTTCAGATCAGATTCGGGCCCTCATGGACCGCCCGACCAACATCCGTAACATGAGTGTCATTGCTCATGGTATGTTTCTCTCTGGATCGGTGCGGGGATTGGCATCAGCTCATCATCTCCTATTGCCGCTATCTAGTCGACCACGGCAAATCCACCCTCACCGACTCTCTCGTCTCAAAGGCCGGTATCATCGCTAGCGCGAAGGCAGGAGACATGCGTTTTACGGATACAAGAGAAGACGAAAAGGAGCGTGGTATCACCATCAAGTCAACGGCCATATCAATGTACTTCGAGGTCGACAAGGACGACGTGACCGCGATTAAGCAGAAGACCGAGGGTACGCATATACAACCTTCGCGTCTGCCTCATGGATCTGATAAATCCTCGCTTACAACCAGGTACCGAGTTCTTGATCAACCTGATCGATTCCCCCGGGCACGTCGACTTTTCGTCCGAGGTTACGGCAGCACTCCGTGTTACCGACGGTGCCCTTGTCGTCGTAGACTGTGTTGAGGGTGTCTGCGTACAGACCGAGACGGTGCTTCGTCAAGCGCTCACTGAGCGTATCAAGCCCGTGGTCGTCATCAACAAGGTCGACCGTGCCCTTCTCGAGCTCCAGGTATCGAAGGAAGACCTTTTCCAGTCGTTCTCCCGTACCATCGAGTCCGTGAACGTCATCATCTCGACGTATCACGATGAGGCTCTCGGTGACGTCCAGGTCTACCCCGACAAGGGTACCGTCGCGTTCGGCTCCGGTCTCCACGGATGGGGTTTCACTCTCCGTCAGTTCGCTGCCCGGTACTCGAAGAAGTTCGGTGTCGACAAGGACAAGATGATGGTCAAGCTCTGGGGTGACAACTACTTCAACCCCGCGACCAAGAAGTGGTCGACAAAGAGCACCGACGCTGACGGCAAGCCCCTCGAGCGTGCCTTCAACATGTTCGTTCTTGACCCCATCTTCCGTGTCTTCGACGCGGTCATGAACTTCAAGAAGGAGGAGGTCACGAAGATTTGCGACAAGCTCGACGTCAAGCTTGCTCAAGACGAGCGCGACCTCGAGGGTAAGGCCCTCCTGAAGGTCGTCATGAGGAAGTTCCTCCCCGCCGGTGACTCCCTCCTGGAGATGATTGTCATCAACCTTCCCTCACCTGCGACGGCTCAACGCTACCGTGTGGAGACTCTCTACGAGGGTCCCATGGACGACGAGTCCGCCATTGGTATCCGTGATTGTGACCCTAACGGTCCCCTGGTCTGCTACATTTCCAAGATGGTGCCCACGTCCGACAAGGGTCGTTTCTACGCCTTCGGTCGTGTCTTCTCCGGTACCGTTCGTGCTGGTCCGAAGATCCGTATCCAGGGTCCGAACTACGTCCCGGGCAAGAAGGACGACCTGTTCGTCAAGTCGGTCCAGCGTACGGTGCTCATGATGGGTCGTTACGTCGAGCCCATCGAGGACTGCCCGGCCGGCAACATCATCGGTCTCGTTGGTATCGACCAGTTCTTGCTCAAGAGCGGCACCCTCACCAGCTCCGAGACGGCGCACAACATGAAGGTCATGAAGTTCTCCGTGTCCCCTGTCGTGCAGGTCGCCGTCGAGGTCAAGAACGCTGCGGATCTCCCCAAGCTCGTCGAAGGTCTCAAGCGTCTGTCGAAGTCCGACCCGTGCGTACAGACATGGATTCACGAGTCCGGTGAGCACATCGTTGCCGGTGCTGGTGAGCTCCATCTCGAGATCTGCTTGAAGGTATAGTCGCAATCAAAGCCTGTCTTCTTGTTGCCTCCATCACTAACACTTGGCTCGTCAGGATCTCCAAGAGGACCACGCCGGTGTCCCGCTCAAGATCTCCGACCCCGTCGTCGGTTACCGTGAGACTGTCAAGGCCGAGTCATCAATCGTTGCGCTTTCGAAGTCACAAAACAAGCACAACCGTCTGTACGCGAAGGCTCAGCCCATCGACGAGACGCTCACCCAGGCGATCGAGAGCGGCAAGATCAACCCTCGTGACGATTACAAGGTCCGCGCGCGAATCCTCGCCGACGAGTTCGGCTGGGACGTCACCGATGCGCGTAAGATCTGGTGTTTCGGTCCCGACACCACCGGCCCGAACGTCCTCGTCGACATCACGAAGGGTGTCCAGTACCTCAACGAAATCAAGGACTCTTGCGTGGCTGCGTTCCAATGGGCGACGAAGGAGGGTGTTCTTTGCGAAGAGAACATGCGTGGTGTCCGTGTGAACATCCTCGATGTGACGGTAAGTTTCGCGGGAGAATCACCATTGAGTGCAGTCGAGGTTAATCTCTCGTTACCTTTCAGCTTCACACCGATGCCATCCACCGTGGTGGAGGACAGATCATCCCGACGTGCCGTCGTGTCACCTACGCTGCATGTCTGCTCGCGGAGCCCTCTCTTCAGGAGCCGATCTACCTTGGTCAGTAGTCCGCGTTGCTTCCGCTCAACTCCGCAGTCAACTGACCCGTTCCCCATACCTAGTCGAGATCCAGTGCCCTGAGAACGCGATCGGTGGTATCTACTCGGTGCTCAACAAGCGTCGTGGCCAGGTCTTCAGCGAAGAGCAGCGTGTCGGCACGCCCATGTTCACGGTCAAGGCGTACCTGCCTGTCATGGAGTCCTTCGGCTTCAACGGCGACCTCCGTTCGCAGACTGGTGGTCAGGCGTTCCCGCAATCCGTCGTAGACCACTGGGAGTTGATGAGCGGCTGTGAGCTTTGTTCGCTGTGCGATATTTCTACGGGTTCGCTGACGAACGTGTATGATAACAGCGCCACTCGAGAAGGGCAGCAAGCTCGAGGAGCTCGTCAAGAGCATCCGTACGCGCAAGGGTCTCAAGGTATGTGACACATCTGGGTCATGCGGGGTCTGTGTGCTGACTGATTCCTCCCCTTCTAGCCCGAGATCCCGCCCTTGGACACCTACTACGACAAGCTCTAGAAGAGGGGTTGTACGAGTGCAGAAGTCCATCGATGTGGCAATGTGTCCCACTGTACCTGTGTCATCGGCTTGTCTGTAGCAGTCTCCTTCTCACACCTGTTGTACTCTCATCCCTGCCATCGCGCAAATGCATCTTTACGTCTTTCATGCAATGTCACGAACTTCCATGTTCTATCTTTGTGTGCGCTCCCACCGGGGGCCATTGAGTGCGCGAAGAGAGGGGAAGCGGTGAAGTCATGGGCCAGTCGAGGAAGGTTTCTGGACCGGGGAAGGGGCTCGGCCGGGGAAGGGAGTGGGAGGGAGCGCATGGGCGGACATCGAGGGTGCAAACCTCGTTGGCTTCCGTGTCAGACGACACGGGTTTGGCGGGCGGAGGAGGACAGAGGCCGTGGCCAGCCACGGCGATAGGGCGAGGATCAGAGGGCAGCGCTGGGGCACAGGCAGACATCAGCAGATCGCTTCCGTACGCGTCACTGGCCCCGGCGGAATCGCCAAGCGGGGGCCAGAACGAGACGGACACGGACCCCACGGGACCCCAGCTTCGCAGCCGTTCCCACTGCTTCAACTTCCCACCGCCAGCCAGCTTCGCATCCGCCACGGGTGACGTCATCGCAGACGGACACTGCACCCAGCCCTCGCGCCATCAGCTCTTGCGTCATGGTCTGGTATTAGCAGTTACAATAGCGAGCTATGACAAGCAGCGGGTCTACTCTAGATACTACGGGGGATGGCTAATGTGCGACAGCAGTGTACAGTGAGGACAGACATCATGACAGCGACATCACAAGAGCAATAAACAGACGGCAAGCCAAGGAGACAAGTGCCGGGCAGTGCGAACACCCTGCCGCGGGCGGACAAAGGAAGCTGCGGCCGGGTGCGACCCAGCCTCACGGGGGCGCGAATCAAAACACCACAAAGCACAGATACATACGAGAAGTGAACCGACGAGAGAGAAGAGAAGAACCCGGGTGCGCGGTGCACAGCACCAAACTAGTCCCACCGCGTGTCCCTGCGTGCCCGCTTCCGTCGAGGAAGACAGCGTCCCCATTCCCCACATCGTGCCAGCAGCCGACTGTGGCAGGCGATGGCGTCGGCTCGCGCGCGAGGTACGTCGCGACGACGGCGGCGTCGGGCGGGAGCGATAACGGGGGCAGACGCTCGCATGGAAGGGCGAGAGACGCGAGGGAGAATGGGGAGGGAGAGCTGTTGCTTCATCGACGTGGGTTCACGAGGAGAGCATAGACGGGGGCCCATATTGGAGAAGTGTTGGTTTGCGATGGACCTCGACGGTGTCCGGTCGCGAGGGATCGGGGTAGAAAGCCGAGGAGGACGCGCGTGGTTGCATTGGTCATCTGCGGGCAACGTATCGCCAGTAGAGGGAATTTGGTGGCTAAGGGGAAAGGGCGCGTCAGTTTAACCAGGACGCGGTGGGGCAAGGTGGGGAGCGCGACGGCTGCATACCTGAGTGCCAGGAGTAGAGTGGTCTGGATCGCGACGCGCGATGAGCGTTGTGGTGAAACGGAGAGAAGAGGGGTACGTACGAGGACGGATGCACTCCCAGACATCGACACCTTTTCCTTTGGGGTCCCATACCCCGCATTGTGCGTGTAATGGCCAGTAGAGGTTGAGCTCCCATACGCGGGTGGCGTCGGCAACGAGACCAGGCATGGCTGTGGAGGAGTGGAGAGAGGGGTGCGGGGAAAGGCTGGTTGCGAGAGGGTCGCAGCGACGAGCGTCGGGGGACGAGGGGGGGTGGTTGCTATATAGCAATCGGTGCAGAAACGGATCGGAGGGCGAGCACCAGTAGTTTATATCAGACCGGTCCAAAGACGCCGGCTTTGAGCAATTCTCAATTCAGTACTCCGCCCCCAGCTTATGACATAATTTTTCCTTTCGCGGCCAGGCAAATAACTCCACTTTTGTGCCCAGATCCCACGTCGATGGCCCGCTGCTCCCCAATTCCCGGTCTCCGCTTGAAACGCGGCGCGAACCCGGGCGAGAAACCGAGTCGGAGTTTGCGATTGGGAGGATTATCGCGATAAGTCCAGATCCGGCGGATGGTTACGATCGATAACACTGGGCGCGACTGACGGCGTGGCGAACGCGTCGCGAAGCCATCCGACACTTCTCGTGCTTGTCCGCAAGCTCGCCCTCGCCGTCCTCCGCACCGTCCGAGCGGGCAGAATCTTTGATGCTATCCCCAGCCACGCTGTCTGCCCTGGCTCTGCCCTCTGGCTTGCTTTCTCGTCTGCAGCGCATGCATCAGTCGCATCGACACGCGACCCATCCGGCGACCAGATGGATGTCCACCGCCGCGTGCCCATCGACGTCCATCTCCGACTGGTGCGCTGCGCACGACTGCGAGGCCTAATTGGTCGGCGTCCCGGGGGCTAGACTCCGCACTTCCCTGCGGCCAATCTGCGTCGACCGGCGTCTTCCGTTCATCCCAGCAAAAACTTCGGTCGCTTACATCACCCTAGGCCTCCCCTTTGCGCCTCCAAACGTCAGACGCCCTCGGGCCTCATGGCGCGAAGTCGCGAGCTCGACGGTCGGACGAGGAGAAGCCCCACTCCGTGCAGATGTCAGTCCTATGTCATCCATCTCTCCGCTCTTCTTGCAATCTTGCTCAAGATTGGCCACGCGTAACGTAACTCTTTCACAGACGATCCCTCGCTCGACATGCGGCCGTCCCAGTCCAGTCTTGTTCCTAGCTTCTCAGCGCGACGCTGGGGCTATGTCCTCCTCCTCGGTGTCGTAAACCTTCACACCGACACGCCCTACGGCCTATCATCTCTGTGCACGTAACACACCCGTTTGCAAGCCCTGCCCCACCGCACAGTCTGGGCGGGTCCATGATGCAGCATGATCATGAAGCACGAGCGAGGGGCCTGCCGCCTCCGAGGAGCTCCTCTCTCCACGTCATCGCGATGAATAAACCCTCGGTTTCCTTTTCTCGGCATAGGGCCGAGCATCCACACTCGACCCGACGCTGACGGATGGCCAGCCCGTCCATTCCACCGTTTGCGCTTGCCCGTTCCTCGAACACGGTGCTCTCCCGCCGCCGCAGTCCGGATTAACGGCGACACCTCCATGCCGGTCGTTGTGGCACATCCATCGATGTTCATCCACGGCCGACGGCATCTAGTCCTCAACCAAATCTTTCCTTGCAAACCTTGGAGGTGGATACCGATCAGGCACGCTGGACATCAACTTTTGACTTTTTGCGCAGTGCGCCAGACGAAATCTGGTGGTGGCGGCCACGTATACACGTTCATTATATGCGATCGACTTCGGGTCGGTCGTCCCAGTCGGTTCATCGCCCGGCGCCCAAGGACTGCGGGTATGTATTGCGGACGGTTATAGTCCCCACGGTTGTCACTCAGTCGACAGTCCCCCATTCTATGTTATTGCAATTCTATGCGTTTGCCATTGACAGATCGCGCTCGCCGCATCCGAAATAGCGCATCGCGATTTGCATCCCTGCCTGCATGTCTTGACACTAGTACTCAGTCCCTAGTACCTGGATACCAGTCGTCGTCTGACGCCGGTCTGCGAGTTTGTTCTGGGTTCAAAATCCATCCAGCACGTTCGACCGCTTTCCGGACCCACCCTGTGCCCGATCAAAGTACCGTACAAGCGGACAATGTTGAGATCATGATTCTGCGACCTTCCGCAACAACTGGTGCGCCGGGGGAAGGGTAAGAGACTAGCAAATCACCACAACGCACGCGCGCCCTGTCAGATAAACGGGAGGCCATGCACGATGACTACCGCACAACTGCGCTAGCCTGCTGATAGGTCAGCTTGGCTCAGTGAGATATCGTAACTTCCGACAGAATCGCGTAGCACGCATGGGCGCAGTAATAGAGCGCGGTTGCCATCAGCCATCAGCGGACATGTTGACGAACACCCGGAGGAGACTAGAAGACAGGACTTTGACAGAAGTTGGCCAGAAGAGTGCCCTACGCACTCCGAGTCCACCATGTATAACAGCCATGGTCCACTGGGCCGAGAATTACACTTATGCTTTGCTTCTCTCTCCCGGCAACTGGGTGCTGCGAGTTAGCGGCCTTCGCGAAGCACTTCTCATGTTCAATGTTCCCATCCCAGGCATGTCTCTTTCATGTCTACTCACGCTCCAACTCAACAGCCCGGTCTGGAGACTCAGACTGGCCCAAGCCTGAGCGGCACTTGGCGGCGGTGCGCAGCACCGGTGAACTAGAATCCCTGCCATTTTTGGACGTGAGTGCAGAGCGCACGTGGCCTCGGAGATGGCTCGGCAAGAACACCTGCTTGGGGCTGGACAGTGAGCTCCACTTTGCCAACGTCGTCCACGATTCCTACTCTTGCTTTCTTTTACGAGCTGCCTATCTAGTCCCTTCACGCTCCTTATACCCTACCTGCTTCCTGCGCACACGCTAGCTGCTCTCCCACACTCACGGAAATGAGGCTTTCGCCACACCTCGCCACCCCGGCTGCTCTCTCCTTCATTCTCTCATCCGCCTTCGGAGCATATGGACTTGCCAGCACGAGACGGGCCGATGTATGCAACGGACACGCTGAAGTACGTTCAACCAACGTTCGACCGGGGTTTCACGGTCTCACAGCTCGGACTAGCTCTGCGACCGGAGTTTTGGGAATGTCACCTTTGTCGGTACCCACAATTCGTATGCCGTCGGGGTCAACAATCGTACGTACTCGGACCCAGTTCTTCACCCCTTCTTCCGACCTGAACGTCCCGCTCGCGAACCGCTGCAGTTGCTGTGAACCAGGACTATGACAGTGCGTACCCACGGAGGCCTTCCCCGCTCTGCGGTTCTAGGGCTCACACATGCCTCCGAAGTCGAGCAGCAGCTCAATGACGGCGTTCGTATGCTGCAGTCTCAAGCGCACCTCAAGGACGGCGTGATACACCTCTGTCATACAAGCTGCGTGCGTCACGCGCATGTACCATCCCTTCTCCGGAGGCTGACGCTGAGATTGCCTGCCCCTACAGAGCCTCTATGATGGCGGCTCGCTTCAGGACTACCTGACCAAAGGTACACTCTTCTGAAACCTTCCTATTGGGCTTCTGAAGTTCGCTGATGATTGGGTCTTGTAGTGAAGACATGGATGGACGCCAACCCGAACGACGGTGAGTGTGAAACAGGGTCAATATGACTAGCGTTCGGACGCTACGGTTGTCCCTCATTGCTGTGAGCACAGCTGACGGTGCTTCCTTCAGTGATCTCCCTCCTGATAGTCAACTCCGACAACGTTGCACCATCGGAGTATGACACAGTCTTTAAGGCGGCCGGGCTGGACACGCTAGCCTATGCGCCCGAGTCGGCGTCCTTGCCTGCAAGCGGCTGGCCGACCCTCGGATCGCTCATAGACTCTGGCAAGCGTCTCGTCGTGTTCCTGTCGACCACGGCCGACTACAATGCTGTTCCATACATCATTGACGGTGAGCGAGATTCACGCCTGTCACGGGTGCCAGATGGGCTGAGATCTGATGCAGAGTTCACGAACATATGGGAAACGGCGTTCGGTGTCACCGACCCGGCCGGCTTCGATTGCGAGGTTAACCGCACGAACGGCGAGGCGGGCATCCAGATGTATCTCATCAATCACTTCTTGGACAAAATGGTCGCCGGCTTCCCTGCACCGGACCCATCTCGGGCGGACACCACGAACGCTGTCAGCGGTCTTAGCTCCCTTGGGCAGCAGGTCCAGACATGTGCCGCCCAATGGGGCCGGAACCCCAATTTCATGCTGGTGGACGTGCGTTCATAACGCTGCCGTGCTTCGTGGTTCTTCTAGCTGATGTCCTTCCCCAGTTCTACGAATATGGTGGCGGTTCCGTCTTCCAGGTTGCCGCCGACGCCAACGGTGTGACATATAACCCTGCAACTCCGGTCCCGTCTCCGAAATCCGCATCCTCGTCGACTACCGATACTAGCGGTTCTTCGGCGGCGTCAGTCACGACTGTTCCGAACGGCGCTTTGGAGTTTTACCTCCAGTCTACGCACTGCGCTGCAGCGCTCGCCGTTGCTGGTGGCATGGTTCTCGGGGCGTCGAGCTTCTTCTGATAGACTTGCTCTCTCTGCTATTAGACATTCAGCTATCGCATAGCATCGGACATCATCATACCATCATCGTGTACGCATTGCATGTGGACATTCTCTAGCTAGCAGGCCTTGCGCCGTAATTATGAATTGCATCTGGACTTGCCATGACGTTGCTGCCTTCCGGCTTCTGCAGGCATTCGGTCCGTTCGTGCGTGCGTCTTGGACGAGAGCTCGAGGCCGGCCACGCGTGTGCCATGCACGTCCGGAGTCCGGAGCGACCGGCGCGAAGTGCGAAGATGGCTCAGGACATAGCAGGACACCATCGCGCTCGCGGCTTTCCTCTGTCCGTGCTCCTCCCTCCTCCACGATGAGTTTCCAAAACTTCAGGCTACCCCCGCCTGGGGCGCAACACACATTCTCAGAGCTCGACACGCCCCCGCATTCGGCCCTCTCGGGTCCGTCCTCGTCGTCTCTCTCGCCCTTTGGGCACATGTCAAGCGACTCAAGCACGCGTATGCAGTCCCCCTCTTCCTCGCACTACACTGAGAACCCGCGCAAAGGTCTCTACGGCTCCGGCGACGCGGACGACCGCTATACCCTCGTGTTCGAGTCGATGGACGCGTTCGAGGCGTGGCGTCAGCGGGAGGAGGAGGAGAAGATGGTCGAGTTCGTGAAAGGGGACACGCACGCGTCCAAGGCGGTCCCGCCACGCTTCAAGGAGCACACGAAGCTCGTCTGCGGCCGGCATTCTCGCGGAGGGCGCAAGAAGTATGTGAAAAAGTATCCGGACAGGGTCAGGAAGGTTCCGAGCAGAAAGGTTCGTCCGTCGTTCTTGCCTGTGTCCTGCTAGGAGGCACCGTTGCCACCGTGTGCCGCGGCTCACGACGTCTAGGTAGCTTGACGGGATCGGCTGCCCTGCGTCCATAAGCTACAAGACGTACTTCGACACCGACGAGGTTCGCGCGTGCTGTGAGTTGCGATGTTGCTGCTGCTGCAAGACGCCGATGTTGATGTTCTGCATGGTGTGCGCGGGGCAGACGTCTCGGAGCACTCCCATGAGATTGGCCCCGCCAACCTTCCCTTCACGAAACGCGGCCGGAAGGCCCAGGCAGAAATCGAAGCCCGTGCTGCAGCGGAGCGGCCCCGAGGACGACCGCGCAAGGAACGCCAGCCCGACCCCGACCCTGATCCGTCGACGAGCCCCTCACCTCCTTCGTTCATGGACAGCGGAAACGGTATCGCCGGGCCATCGTCCGCCGCTGGACCCCCGCCGCAGATGCAACAGCCCGTCCCGCAGCCTCCGCCGCAGATGGGCGAGCCGCAGACGTTCCAGTCTGCGATATCGATGCTCGCACCCCTCCCCCAGATGCAGCCTACGACGGTAGACATGTCCCAAGAACGCTGGGATCGCATGGGTGTCCTCTTCCAAAGCATCCGCGACCATGCGCGGACGTTCGACTTCCCCGCCCCCTCCGTTGCCGCGCTCGAGAGCGTGCTCATCCGCCTGTACCTTGAGAGTCCCATTGGAGGCACGATCGCCGCACCTACCGTTCCGCCCATGGACCCGATGCATGGAGTAGGGATGGGAGGACCCCCGCTGGACGGTAACCACCATGGGGCTGGGACATAGGTTGTGCTCGACAGACACCGGACAGACCCTCACCATTCGTAATCTTCTAATATGTACGATTAGCACCTCGACTGCTCCGCGAACAAACGAACGATAATGTAATGCCTTCAGGTACTACTTCAGTAGTCTGCACTTCCCAAATAGATTCCACATGTACACGGTATATCGGCCCGTGTAGAGCGTCCGATCATGAACTGTGCTGTGGCGCCCGTGAATACATTTTCGACTCGCCCTCTTCCCCCCTCATCATCTGCCGCTACCTATTCCTGGGGCTCGCAATCCAACATAACAAGTACTGAAGAAAGCACCTACTAGGCTGTCATGTCTTCAATACGCAATTCGCTGCACAGACGCAGTCACAAGGAGCGGTCCCAACTCTCACATCGAACAAGGTTGGGCATCCTTGAGAAACACAAAGATTATGTCCTTCGCGCGCGCGACTACCACTCGAAGCAGGAGAGGCTGAACCGCCTGAGAGAGAAGGCGGCGACTAGAAACAAGGATGAATTCTACTTCTCGATGACGAGGGAGAGGACGGAGGTACGCAAGCAGCCTAATCCGGCGGACTGCGTCATGTTCGACTCACCGCCTGACAGGGTGGAGTTCATGTGCAAGACAGAGGAAACGAGGCGTTGCCCGTGGACATTGTGAAGGTGCTCAAGACACAGGATGAGAACTACCTGAGGACGATGCGGGCGGCGGGCCTCAAGGTGCGTTCGAAGCGAGCTATCCAAAGTGCCATGCGCGCTGAACCGACTCCTCCCACCCCAGAAAATTGACAAGCTCAAGGGCCAGCTTAGTCAACTGGCGAACCTCCTCCAGGCAGATCCGTCAGATGACGGCACCGGGTCGGACGACCTCGACGAGCAAGAACTCGAAACTCTCCGCGAGGCTGGGATCGTCCCCCCTGTGGGCGCGTCCAAGAGGGCCCGGCGGAAATCGCACAGCACGAAGCGGCCCAAGCACATCATATTCGCCAACGACCCTGACGAGGGTACGCATCCCGCCCGGGTCCGACTCCCCTTTTTGCAAGCATTGACATTGATTCTGCCGCCTGTGGTGCTCTTCCGTTCCAGCGCGTCAGCACCTTGCGTCCGTTCGAGATGCGCCCAGAGCACACGATGAAGAGCCTATGGACGTCACACAAGACGTCAGCATTGACTTGGGCTGGAGGACTCCAGACGAGGCCAAGCGGAAGCGACGGAAGTCGAAGGCAGCAGGAGACGACGGGGCCGCGCTCGACGATCCTTCTCATGAGACTGCGGAGGCGGCGAAGGTGGGCGGCGTTCTTTTCTCCCGGGGTGCTGAACCCGATGCTCACGAACCTTTGCGCGCATCAAATCGTAGGAGCATCGCACACGCCTACTGAAGGAGTTATCAGCACGTCTCGTCCGGGATCGGCAGTTGCGTTACGCGGAGCGCGAACTTGAAATGCAGCGGCTGCTCATGGGGAAGGGCGCGTCGAAAAAGCTCAGTGGCGTTGAGAAAATGGACGACGACAGGAACGAAGAAGACGAGGAAGACGCCTCGAGACCGAGGAAGGTCGACGAGAAGACCTGGAAGCCAAGAGTGTACAAATGGCGCGTCGAGAGGAAGCGGTAGTGTGGAGCTCTTGGCCACTCAAGGTCCATTGCTTCTGATGTGTGCATACCACGTTGTGGGGCGCATCTGTCGGACAAGGTCGACCACGACTTCCTAGTTCCTTCCAGATATATTGTACAGACTCGTACATAGCAGATAACATGAGATCTCAGGATACATCGTATGGCCAGCACGTAAGCCGATATACAGTAGACGCAGCGATAACGAGAACACAGTGATACATCACGGAGATTACACTTGACTCCAGGCACTACCTTCAACTCTTACAGCAGGACAGCCCCGCGCCTCGCTCTTCGCTGTCTAATCAGCGAAAGGGTCGGCGAATGGGTCCTCAGATTGCAGTAAACCTTGCTTGGGATCGCGCCGCACGTCTTGGGATGACTCGTTGTCGGAAACATCCACATAGCCCCTGCGTCGAGGCTGAGCACCGGAAGAAGGGCCAGCCCGGTTGTGCGTTCCCTCGTCTGAGGACTCATAATCGCTGTAGTCCGACAGAGAGCCACGGCGCCAGTTGTCGTCCTCGTCCGACGAAGAGCGACGCACGGTGGGTTGGATGGGTGGAGGCAAACCCCTGCATGACGCGGGCGGTATGTGTCAGCTAACACTATGGGGAGGAAAGCAGCATTCACGCACCTCTGCGCCGCACCCAATGGACCAAACTGAAGATCCTGCAGGTCCGGATGTATGGGACTAGTAGGACTGGTCTCTCCGGACCCGGGGTTCATACTGGACCCGCCAGCACGTCCTATGGATCTCTCGATGGCGGCACGTTGCTTGTCTTGGAGCTTTCCAAGCTCAGTCGTAGAGAGCTTGGCGGCAGCAAGGCCCTCTTGGATCTCCTTGACTTGCTGCTCTGAGGTCTCGGGCTTCGAAAGCTGTTGACAGTGTGAGGCTGGGAGAAGTTGGGTCCAACATGTTTGCTCACCATATCATAGCTTTCCAAAGCAGCGATGATACGGTCGTTAGTTTCTATCAAGACACCGATCATATCTTCGTTCTCGACGAGCTGCGACACCATGTATCAGGGACGAGACTTGTGAGCGCAAAGGCAACGCTTACCTGAATATATCGAACAATCTGTTTGCGGACTTGCTTCACCTTGTTCAGACACTCCTGGACTCGCTCATTCGTCTCCAAGCTTTCGCGTTCGGGATTCACGAGCTAGGCGACGGTCAGCATTATGCGATTTCCATCGCGGTCGCGGACTCACAGTCATAGCATTAACCAGATTATTGGAGACCTGAGATGCGTTCGCGATAGCCGTGAGGATCTGCGGCTTCTCCTACGAACATGTTCAACCATGAACACGTTACGAATTGGGTCCGGTACAAGTGATGAGGACATACCTGTTCAAAGTTGAACGGCTTCCTCTTGGTCTTGGGCTGGGACGCTTTGCGCTTCCTTTCCTCCTCCTCCCGCTTCCGCTTCTCTTTCTCGTCCTTCGCTTTACGCTTCTCCTCATCCTTGCGCCTCCTAGCCTCCTCTTCCTTCCTCTTTCGCTCCTGGTATTCGATGTCCATACCCAGCCCCGCATTGACGTTGTCAATCGCCCGCCTATCCGCATTCATGCGATCGCTCTGAGCAAGTTTGCATTGCTCGTATAATTTCGCCACGAGCGCCATCGAAGGATCGTCCTGGAACTGACGGCGCCATCCAGCGAGGACGGAAGCGAGTTTCTTCTTGACCTTCGTGTCCGTAGATGGGTCTGAGGCAAGATTCTTGAGGGCATCCGTCAGTTGGTGGTCAGCGAAGGAAGCTGTGTAAGATCCACGAGACGTCAGACTGCGGCGGGGATGGAGAGGAAGCTGGGCATGCGCACTTTGGAACTTGTGTCCGCCATTCTCTACTATGGCTTTCAGGATCTACGGAGGTGGATAAGGATGGTTGGTACGGCCTTTACTCACGCGACAACCACCTACGTGAAGAGCGCGATATTGCTGGTGCGGATTTCCATGCTTGATCTTCTTGCGAACCGCCCGCGAAGCTTCAGCCGGGCTGATCAAGAGGTTAGATGAGCCTCTTCGGCGACTTAACATGACTCACCCTGTGGCCTGAATGTTGATGGACTCCACCAGCTCCGGGATACTATGAACAGTTTCTGAGATCTCGAAGATCACTGGTCCGAATGCAAACCACTCACCCATCATAGGATTCTGCGTCGTAGGAGCTCGATGTGAGGATCTCCACCAAGTCCGTGATAGATGACTAGAGAGACAATGGTCGGGAGATTGCTGTTAAGACTGTGATCGGACATACGTGCGGCTTCTCGCGGTTGAATGCAGAGTATGCTTGTTTGGCGAAAGAGAGCGACATGGTGGACGAGAGAAGGAGAGACGGGCTGTGGCGGGAACACTGCCCGCGACGAAGTACTTATGACGTCTCGGCTCGCGCTTTGGCCTCGGGCGCCCGTTGTGGTCTCGGCTGTTTCGAGCGTGTTTATGGTCCCTGAAAGTGGCCATGGATCTGATTTTACACATCATCTATCTCGTCCACGCGATCCATGATGACATTCCCTGTTCTGCGCCCTCCGGCTTGTCCACAACACGCGGTTCGCTCAGGATATCTAAGGTACCACACGAGGTCATCTCTCATCTCTCAAATCGAGCTTTCCCCGCGCTATTAAGTCCGAGTAATAATCTTTAGCTCAACAGAGCATATCTCTCGAGTCTGGCAAATGAAACAACGCTTCAGACAGGTCTTTCAAGGCGGAGCTGCGGTAGATTGCATGTGTGGACCACATGCAGTCGACGAAAGCCACGTTTGCAAGAGAGGGTTGCATGAAGTACGCCGTAATATGCACAATGCGAGGCATTCCGACATTTAAGAGCTGTGTATTGTCGCGATTAGTGACTGCATTAACATGATTTACATATACCTGCGTAGATGGTGCATGGAAAGGTGTTATATCCATTGAATGAGACCTCGAGGATTGCCCCCAACCCAGAAGGGCTGCAAAGCTAGCGGAAGGCGAAGGCGGACAACCGCTCCCGACTCGTCAAACACCGCGCCGTTCTCGACCAGAGCGACGATCAGTCGTGGGACCGCCGCCGCCGTCCCATTCAACGTGTGGGCAAATGGTACAGCTGGCTGCTCTGCGGAGGAAGCTTTGCTGTCCGATGATGCGGAGGTTGGTCGACGGTAACGGATGTGTAGCCGACGCGCTTGGAAATCCGTGCAATTCGACGTCGACGAGATCTCGCCCCAGCTACCGCGGCCGGGCATCCAGGCCTCCGCATCGTATTTGCGGTACGCACTCGCCCCGAGTTCCTCTGTTGGCATCTCGAGCACCCTAGAACAACGTGTGAGGATTGGGATGGGTACGGAGAGTCTAGTAGACGCACCTGAACGAGAGCCCTAGACCCTCGAAGATCTCCGCTTGCAGTTTCCGCATCTCCTCCATCATGGTATCGCTCGACTCCTGGTCAGAGACGACGAATAGTTCAAGTTTTGTGAACTGGTGTACACGGTATAGCCCTCTTGTGTCCGCGCCACGGGCTCCCGCCTCCGCACGGAACGCGTGACCTAGTCCGACCACTTTACGCGGTAGCTCGCTGGCCGACAGTATTCGGTTCGCGAACATCCCCGCGAGCGGAATCTCGGCCGTTCCAGCGAGAACAAGCTCGGGGTGATTATGATCTGGGAACGCTGCTGGGTCGGCGGTGTGGGCCAGGTGATACATCTGTGAGGCCGCCCCGTCGACAGGGTCGCGGGGCTGGAAGCCGCACCGACGCGCGATATCCGATCGGACGACGTCTGGAGTGGTGACAGGTGTGTATCCGTGCTTCATGGCGATGTTGAGTGAATAGTTGACGAGAGCAAGCTCCAAAAGCGCGCCCTCATTCTTGAGGTAGTACCAGGATGAGCCGGTCGTGGTCGCGCCAGACTCGAGGTCCAAGATGTCGAGTGCACGGCATATTGAGACATGGTCGCGTGCGGGGGATGCAGGGATTGGTGGAGGGCCATGGGAGGATATTGTCACGGCGACAGACTCCGGACCTATAGGGACGTCGGGGTGGGTGTCATTGGGAATAGCGAGAGCGAGAGTATGTAGTTGTTCTTCTAGCTCGGTAGCACGGGTCTCCAGCTCCGCGATCTCCGCTTTCAGAGCCTTGGCCTGGTCCAGTGCTGCCTGCTTTCTCTCTGGATCCTTCGCGAGAGTGCGTATTCGCTCACCAACTTGGGACCGTGCGTGCCTCTTCGCGTTCAAACCCTGCAATAGCTCCTTTTGCTCCTCGTATAGTCGCGCTATCGTCTGGACGGCTCCTACGGGGAGGGGAGCTTTCCGATTGAAGGCATTGTGTGACTTGAAAACGACATTCTCAGAGATGTCACGATAGTCAAGCCTTGGCTTAGGCAGACTGGTTGCAGTTGAGACACGCTCAGCTGCAGAGGAGTAGGTACGTAGCCTTGGACCTCGATGAATCGTCAGGATGTAATTGACACCGTACACATTGACGGAGACTCACGACAACAAGATCGCACGCACATTCTGTGCAGCCAACGACTGGCACAGGCATACTGCAGCGGCATCGCTGGGAGTAGAAGGCAGGGGCAGTAGTGAGCTGGTGGAATCGTCCAGTCTCTGTCTGGCGGCAAATGGACTTCGGCAAGTCAAGGCCAGGTCAAGGCGCTTCACTGGTCTGCTGGTGTGACAGTCGCGTCTGGTCACGCGTAAACACGCTCGACTCGCACAGGCGAGCCCACCATCGTGAGCACGACTACTCAAGATTGCCGCACTGCCGTTGGGTATATGCTATACAGAAGAACACTACGATAGTTTTCGTTTCCTCAGAATGACGTCCATATCGCCACGAGGATGCATGATGCCCAACCCCATACGTTCCGTAGCGAATTCCGGCCGCGTTGTGCAACCCTCGTCTACTTCGATCGTGGCATAAGTGAGCAGCATTGCTAAGAAGAGCCTGAGTTCCGTCATCGCAAAATGCCTGTCATAGTGTCAGCGTCGCATGCGAGGTTGACAGCCAGACAGAAAGCCGCACCTTCCCTCGCACATTGAGATACCGCCGCCGAAGGGCATTGAATGGTTTGCCACCACTTTGCCGTCTTTCATGGCTCGAGGCGCCTCCAGGTACCTCCGCATGTCGAACTCAGCCGCGCGAGGATGAATATCGTCGTCCAAGTGGGTGGGTCGGGTGACGCAGACGACCTTGTCTCCTACGCGCAAGTCGTATCCTGCGAGTTTCACAGGAGCGGCAACGCGTCGCATAGAAAACGTGGAGCTTGTGTAACGCAACGTCTCTTGAATCGCGGACGTTAAGAGGGGGAGCGATGTCGAATTTGAAGCAATATCCTCGAAGAATGCGACGCAGAGAGGAGTAGAAGGGTGTGCCTTTTGCCATTCATGCCTCATGTGGTCAAGTTCCGAGATGATAGGATCGAGACCTTCGTCTTGCTGGAGAAGAATGGCTATGAGCCAGTAGGCGGTGAAGATAGAGTTCGCCTGAAGTGCCCATAGTTGAGAGGCTAACGCCGTGGCGACATCTCGGTACGTCTGTCGCGATGCGGAAGGAATCAGCATTCCTCCAAATGAAGGGCCCT
The DNA here is from genome assembly GCA_022605405.1 of Earliella scabrosa. NCBI lineage: Eukaryota > Fungi > Basidiomycota > Agaricomycetes > Polyporales > Polyporaceae > Earliella > Earliella scabrosa. Next base: position 118,564 of record JABYQQ010000003.1, on the reverse strand, counting down.
CCTGCTGCACGCACCCACTCGCCTCGACGATGTGCATCTAGAGCCACTGTGAGGTAGGGAGACAAGTCATCTCCGGCCCTGTCTGCCTTCACCACGTACACTTCTACCAGGTTAACGAGGTCGTGCCACGCCTTCTTGGTCTTCGACAAATAGAAATTTGGCAGGCCCGCAACGAGGAGATGGAAGTTGTCGTCAAAAGTCTTGAACAATGGGTACGACTGCTCCGCAGGGAAGTTAGGTCCGAAACCCGCATGACACGCCGCACGGTATGATGGGGGTATAACAAAGGTTTTGAGGGGACCGGAGGCTCCGTTCATGCTCGCAATCATGCTCAGGAGACTGTCGTGAGCGCTGGTTAAGTAGAGGGAAGTCATCGCCTTCAGGTTGCTCGGTAGCAGCACTCGATGCAACTCCGGCATATACGTGTCTACCATGTAGGGTGCATCCAGAATGGGCTTTCGAACAGCGAAGACATCTTCACCCATCCCAAGACGTATGCTGATGAAGTCGAAGTTCTATGATGTCGACCCGGGATGAATGAGCAATACTTAGTTGACAGGCATTGCAGGAGAGCGCACCTGCGAGTCACGATAGACTGTACTGATGAGCTATTCAAGCAGACCCTCAGTCAATGCACACTACGCGTCAGATAAAGGCAACGCACCGACGGAGATGTGACACATATCAACTCTTGCCCGAGGGTTTTGACACGGAAAACAGGCCCCAGCAGTTTGCTACACGTCCACCAGGTTCGGTACTATATCTGGCAGAGTGGAGAGAGAACATACATCATACTCTCGAAGAACCCGTCCGGGTCCTTCCCCATTTCAATCGCAGAGCCGACCCATGGTATCCAATACGGCGCGCGTGGAGGTCGTGAGGTGGACGACGGCCGGATGACTTTGACTGCCCAGTAGAGCCCGATGAGAATGAGCGCGAATGCGAGAGGCGATTGCGTGACCAGTCCCGCTGGCCCCGAATGGGTAGCTTCGGGTTCGAGCATCGTTTCTGAGCAATGGTGTCAGGGTAAGTGGTGGAATGCGCATGGCGTTGCCTCAGGTTGCAGCTTCAAATACATAGAGCTTGGGGAAACACACCGCCTTCAACTAGCATCAATGGACCCCCAAGTCGTGATGGTCGTCGCTGAGATAGCAGCCAGTGCAAGGACAATGAATGAGATGGCGGTCAAGAACCGTCTACGTGGGCAACCTCCAAATGCATGGCAGTCCCTGGAAGCTCCGTCACGGTGAGCGTCGGCGGTTACCTGGTGGGTGACAGAATCGCGGGCGGTCACAATTGTGACTGAGTCTTGACGCGTCTGTCACGCGTTTGACCAGGTCACGATCGCGCCAATTCTCCGCCCCGGGCCTCCACCATCATGTCCTCCTCTACAGCCAAGGGTAAAGCTCCAGCCAACGGTTCTGCCAACAGCAACATTCCATATGAATTGCCATGGCATGTGCTCTGCACTATTGTTTCTACAGAAGTCCTGAACCACTCTCTAGGGTCGAGAAATATCGGCCACAAGTCTTGGATGACATCGTCGGGAACTCCGACACCATTGAGCGACTCAAGGTGATTGCTCGAGATGGGAACTGCCCTCACATCATTATATCTGTGCGTTACCTTATTCGGTCTAGGACTGTAGTCTTATGCCAGACCACAGGGAATGCCCGGTATCGGCAAAACGACGAGTATCCATTGTCTGGCACACCAACTATTAGGAGACGCGTACAAGGAGGGCGTTTTGGAGCTGAACGCATCAGATGAGAGGTGCGTGGAACGTGAGTGGTCCTCGGAAAAGCTCCCCAACCCACGAGCAGAGGTATCGACGTCGTCCGGAACAAAATCAAGGCTTTCGCGCAGAAGAAGGTTACGCTGCCACCAGGACGTCACAAGATTGTCATTCTGGACGAGGCCGACAGGTGCGTCCGTCAATTGTGCCTGAAGCCGTCTCTTATCCTCTCGCAGCATGACTGCTGGAGCGCAGCAAGCCCTTCGCCGAACCATGGAGATATATGCGAACACCACTCGCTTCGCCCTTGCGTGCAACATGTCCAATAAGATCATTGAACCCATCCAAAGTCGCTGCGCTATCCTGCGTTATGCCAAGCTCCGCGACACCGAAGTCTTGAAGCGACTGCTAGAAATCTGTGAGATGGAGAAGGTAGCGTACCCTAAGCCTGAAGTCATGAGCCTACATTGACCGCCTTCCAGGTTCAGTACAGTAACGAAGGTCTCGAGGCCCTCATCTTTACTGCCGAAGGAGACATGCGTCAAGCTATCAACAACTTGCAGTCCACGTGGTCTGGGTTCGGTTTCGTATCTGGCGACAACGTCTTCAAAGTGTGCGACCAGCCACATCCAATCACAGTGCAAGCCATGATTCGAGCATGTCTCAAAGGCGACATTGACGGGGCCATGGACAAGCTCAACGACCTGTGGGATCAGGGCTACAGCGCCGTCGACATTGTTGTCACGGTGTTTCGTGTTGTGAAAACGTTTGACGAGTATGTTGTATCATCTCGAATCCTTGCGTAGCAGCTCATTGATGCCTCTGCGTCTAGAATCCCTGAGTACACCAAGCTGGAGTTCATCAAGGTCAGTCGGTGCTGTCCTCGCATAGCGCACGCGTTGAACGTCCGCCTCAGGAGATCGGTTGGACCCATATGCGTATTCTGGAGGGTGTTGGCACGTTGATCCAGCTCGGTGGTCTCATGGCTCGACTGTGTAGGATGTACGTCTGAATGTCGTCCACTCGTGATGATGAGCGATACTGACCAGTATACTAGGCACTATAAACCCGAACTGTTCCGTGTATGAGGATCTGTACGAGGTGTCGCTATCTTTGCTTTCAATGCGCTATGTGACATTGCTACATTTCGTCGATATACCGTACCGACTCGCGGGCGCGCGGCCCGCATCCGGTCTGCCGCCGTCGTTCCATATATGGTATGCGGCTTAGGATGCAGATTCTGTCGCGATTTATCATCATCCTGAACCCCATGCTCAGCGTACCCTTGACTCGATTCCTCCTCCATCCTCCCTTTGACAAGTCCCCACCATGACCACAGCAACAGATACCCCGGTGGGCCGCCGATTGCGCAACATCAAGCACATCATCATCGTATGCTCCGGGAAAGGCGGAGTAGGCAAGTCTTCGGTCTCGACTCAGCTCGCACTCTCCCTGCGTGCATCCTCACCCACCGCACGCGTCGGAATCCTCGATGTCGACCTGACCGGCCCCTCAATACCACGCATGCTTGGTCTAGACGGTCACCCAGTGCACCAGAGCAGTGACGGATGGGTGCCCGTATATGCGGACGGACCAGAGGCGCGGCTCTCTTGCATGAGCGTAGGATTCCTCCTCAAGCGGAAGGAGGACTCGGTCGTATGGCGCGGGCCCAAGAAGAACGCGATGATCAGGCAGTTTTTGAGCGACGTGCGGTGGGGAGAGCTAGACTACCTGGTTATTGACACGCCCCCAGGTGAGCCCCGCGCTCTTCACTACGCCGCCTGCCAATTCCCGCTACGCCGCTGCTCCCTGTCCGCCCCTTTCCCACCCCCGTCGGAGCTTCCCAGGGGGATCTCCCACCGGTCGCTGCGCTGCCGGCTGACCTCGACCTCCACAGGCACGTCGGACGAGCACTTGTCGCTCGTCGAACACATGGCCCCCGTGCACGACAGGATATCCGCCGTCATCGTGACGACCCCGCAGGCGGTGGCGCTCCTGGACGCGATGAAGTGCCTCTCCTTCACGCGCGCGACGTCGCTGCCCGTCCTCGGCCTGGTCGAGAACATGAGCGGGTACGTCTGTCCGTGCTGTGGGGAGATCAGCAACGTGTTCTCGACGGGGGGCGGCGCGGAGATGGCGCGGCGGGAGAAGCTGACGTTCCTCGGGAGCCTCCCCGTCGACACCGAGCTCGTCACGCTCCTGGACGCGGCCGAGGTCGAGCGGCCGGGGGAGTCCGCGGAGCTGCCAGAGGGTGGGAGCAGGCGGTCGTTCGACCTGCTCGAGCGGTATCAGAAGACTCCCACCGCGCCGTTGTTCAAGGCCATCGTCGACAAAATCTTGGAGCGGCTTTCGAGCGGGGCGCAGGAGGAAGGATAGCAAAGATGTGTGGCGCGGCGGGGGTGTAATGACGGTGTGTGAGGTGACATGATGGGTGCTCTCCGTGGTTCTGTCAACGTTGCTGATCAGTATGTGCTTCCCACAGAGGACGGTGGAGTTGACAGAATGTAGCTCTAGAGATGATGTATCATCATTACCGCTGTAGCTGTCGCTCGAAATCAAGGATGGAAGCAATTACGAGTGTCGGGGAAATGTCCACCCTGGATTCCGAGGTGCGGCGCGGTAAGGACGTCCTCATCATTCCTAGCATCATGCATACTCATGCTTGTCGATGTAGGTGCTCTCTATGGTGGCGTCCAGTCATTTTCAGTGGCGTCCAACACATCACGCAGAACCGATCTGAGAGTTCGTGTCTTCTGGCCCACATGCTATACTGATGACATGCAATTTTGCTAGACATCGTTTGCTAGACATCGAACTTGTCCACGCGTCCGAAGTCGAGCCACTTCGCGAAACGATCGGACTGTACGAATCCATACCGCGGGATGTACACCAGCCACATCAGCGCGCACCGAGGATGGGCGCCGCAGAGGACTTAATGACACTAAAAATCGCAGCAGGTGCGTGCCTTCCGCTACGGGTCTACTCGCACAGTCGCGCTCTCAGCATACTCAAAGAGGTCATGGAGAGAGGTGCGGCCGCCCGTGCTCGCATGCACGCTGAGATGTCGTGACTCGCGGCGGGATTGCCGACGGATGGATGTCCGTGGTCCGAGATCGATGCGCGCGCGATCCAATCTAGAAGAGTCCTGGGATCGTCGGCGTTGACGTCCGTCTACCCTCGGGATCAAACCTCTAGTTGCTGATCGCGAGCTGTGCGAAACATACGCGCACGCGCTGAGCAGCGAACAACAGCCAGCCTCAATGGAGGGTTTGCGTTGTCTGCAGCTGCAACAGCAGCAAACAACGGTGCAAAGAGAGCACAAGGGCGCGCGAGCGTGCAATTCGACTGCAAAGGGGATAGCATCCGAGTGCGAGTGCCTGAGGCACGGCGGGACGCCATTGACGTCGACAGCCATCAGGCCAGATCAGGACTCGGAGAGCAGTCGCGGAGGCATTCCCGGAGTCCGAGCCGGCGGGACGGCATCGATGGCCGGACTTGGCTCGGGGTGCAGCTGGATGTGGCCGCGCAGGATATACGGCACTCGATGGATAGAGATGGACATGGCGCGCTGGTGGGGGGCACGGGCGCCGTCCAAGGCAGCTCCTGCCTCGAGTCAAGCCGGATGGAGGACGCACGCTGCAGATTCAGGCGGGTGCGCGGTCGATAGAAGGGCGGATAGAAGGGCGTGGCCATCTGCCGAGCGGTGCGGACTGCAGGCGCGACAACGTGCGCGCGCGTGGCCGTCCTGTGATCACCCGTCGAGGCTAGCGAGCTGGGAGCGGACGCCTGCTGCAGCGCTGCAGCGGGCTCTGGACGCAGAACTGCAGCGCCGCGGTGGGCGACGGGGGCGTCGGCGCGTGTGTGCATTGGAGCGAGGTCGGAGTGGGAGCGGCGGAGGAAGCAGTCTCGATGGGAACGGGGAGCGGGCTGATGGGAAGGCCACGTTCCTGCGGCTGTACGTCAAAGAGCGGTCAAAGATGGAGACGAGAAGGGCGAAACACGCCCAGGATCAGTCAACGAGGCTGCGTCCGCTCGTTCTGCCAGGATCTCTAACCGGATATGGCCCCCGTCTGCGTCGCGCAGGTTCGATATTTATCGTGCGCGTCGCCCGCCCTTCCTCCTCCTCTCTCCCTCCTCCTCCCTCTCTCTCCCCATGATCCGCACGCCCTGACCCTCTCGCTTTCCCGCCCACGACCGGAACGACGCTCACGATGACACAACATGCCTCTCACGATCGTACTCTACTCGCCCTCACAGCAATTTCCACCGACTTCCCTGTATCTGGTCCACAAGCCTTACACCCACCAAGACGCTTTGACGCGATGCATCCCAGCCCTATTTTGACAGGTACGTCTCTTCCCAACTACCCCACCTCTCAGGCAACCCTTCTTTCCTCCATTCCATGCTCACCGCCGTACATATACGTCCATAGAGCCCCCTACACCCACCTCCACCGTCACTATCCGCAAACTCAGCTCTTCCCCATCTCCGAACGACGAAGATTTCCTTGCCCCCATGATGTCCCGCAATCCCAACGTCAGGACTCGCAGTTCCAGTAGGACATACCGGTGGATCGAAGACCAGCAGCACCATCTCGCCACCGCCGTCGAACAGGTGCACCTCCACGATAGCCCCAGCACAAGTTCCGCTGGCAGCTCTCGTCACCTCCGCCCTCGTGCGAACGCGGCGCCGCTGGCAAAATCGAAGGAGGGGGTTGCACGGGTGGACAGCTACGTCTTTGTCGACGAAGGAGTTGCGCAACCGACAGAACGCGCGCACCGAGGCAGGGACGCGCATGTCACGCAGGTACGTTCGCGCTACACGTGACCCCGCCTCTCCGCGCCTGACCGCGTTCCCTGCCACAGCGCTCCGAGACGCCTACCGCGCCCTCTCCCGCGTCTCGCAAGTCTCGCAACTCGCAGAGCATCTTCCATGCGCCCTCGCCGCTCCGCAACCTGCACCTTGGCTTCACTGCCCGTCGCCCGTCCGCATCTGCTACGTCCGGCGCACGCGCGCACAGCCCCGCATCTTCCACATCCACTTTCCGCCGTCACCCCGAGAAGACCGCTTCTCACAGCCGTGGATCAAGCCTCTCCACGGTGAACTCCATCCAACGGAACATCCGGCCAGAGCCCATTGAGCCGCCATCTACTCCGGCAAAGGGCTCAACATGGAAGCTCAACCGTCCGTCGCTGACAGGATACTCCTCACCCGCCTCTCCTCCTCCTGTTCCCCCGGAGGATGAGAGCGAGGCTGGGTCGCCTCCACCGCGGCCCAGCACCTCCTCCAGCGTAACCCACTCTGGCTCGTCCACCACATATACGCGGACGTCGTCCGACGCCCACCGCAAGATGTACTTTGGTTCTATTCGCTCCCATTCGTCCACGACTATTTTTGGCTCCTCGCCCTCCTTGTGGTCCCTGCCGACAGACGCGTCCCACATGCACGACCCACCAGAGTCGACCAAGGTCCTCGCGCGCGATCGCGTCCTGTCGAGCTCGGAAGGCGCCCCCATGGCCTGGAAGCCCGCCACGCCGACCAACTTTGGGAGCGTGACGAACATTTTGACGAGCCCCAAGGCGCGCAAGAAGCGCAAGCTGATCATCAGCGGCATCCCGCCGGACGACGAGCGCCGCTTCGAGGCGGTCAGGAAGTGGTGCGAGGTGAGCTCGATCTTGCGTTCGATCTGTCGACGGAGAAGCTGACGGGGAACCGCCGCAGTCGTTCGGCGAACTCAGCTCCATCAACCGTGCGCCCAACGGCGACCTCCACGTCGACTTCCGCAAGGCTGAAGTCGCCGATACTGTGCGTTCTCTCGCTCTCCCGCTGCCGGAGGTGAAGAGCGGTACTGACTGACTTACCCGGTTCCGTCTCAGGTCTGTCGCCTCAACGCGAGAGTGTATATAGCCGGCGTCGGCAGCGTTTGTCTGTCGTGGTTTACCGGCAAACGCCCATGATACCCCTCCCTCCCGGATCTGTTGTGAGTTTTCGTCGCCTTCCCAGTCCCACCGGATAGCGAACTGACTCCCGTCTCCGCCTTCACAGTGTACAACAGTGCTATCCTAGCTGCTCTCGTACACACCTAATCCGCATCGTATTCCCGGCCCGCCCATGCCATATGCTTTCCAGCCTGTTGTACATGCACCCTCCCCTGCAATCTCACGTCACGCACGTCGTACACGTCCGCTCGCATAGTGCCTCTACTGCTACACACTACTACACCTCTGTCCCGCCCCCGCCCCCCCTTTACCCCCTTACCCCCGTCACCCACCCTGCTCGGCCATACATCTCCGCCTGCTACTCGCCACGCCAGAGGCCTAATCGGACGTCGTCGCACACATGTACCTAGCTGTATTTTTAACCCCTCTCCCCCATCCAGTTCCCGTGCTTGTGTTTTCCGCGACGCGTTGGGCCGCGGCCTGCTGCGCGGCCCACAGGGACGTCGCTTGGTGCCCCGATCTTGTAGATCTTGTACCATGCAATCTCATCCTTCGTTCGATGATCGGATACCCTGTAACCTTGTCTTGTGTCACAGTGTGCTGTGTCGAGGCGAACATGTCAATGACTCAGGTGAGGAGATCGCGAGTGTCCCGTCTTGGCTGTAGAAACCACCCAAACATCCGTGAGGCAGGGCGGGCTCTTCACTTCACGTAACACACATTGCCGGGTGCCGTGCGCATACAGGCGATTGTGCAACGGAGGCGAGGCCGGACAACAGTAACTACAGCGTTCCGCGGCCCTGAGGACTAACGAGAACGGGTCCAAGTATGTTTAGATGCCAAAGGAGGGTGGCCGCGGGGATAAAGTATCGTGCTACGCGAGTGCCAAACAAACTACATATCGTACACCCGAACCAAACGCTGGAGGATGAAAGTGTGAAGTGTGTGTCGCACGCAATGTCCATGCAAAAGTCCAGAATCCGATCTAGCCACCTCACGGCGACGGGAGTCGTCGACGTCTCCACGCGCAGTCCAAGAACGTCTGGGTGTCATCAAGATCATAGCTCCGAATACTCTGGAGGCACATCCAACGGGTCATGGTCATGGTCGGCGTCGCCTACTGGTTTGGGGACTTCGTCGGTTGCCTTCGCACCACTATCGCCTGCCTTCGGCCCACCCTCGCTCGCCTTCGCCCCGCCATCACTCGCCTTCACCCCGCCATCGCTCGCTTTCGCCCCTCCCTTCTCCACCACATTGCTTGCACTTGCCTCCGATGCCGAGGACCCAGGCTCGATGGGTTGTCCGTCGCTGTCGAACCGCACGCCCGAGTCCGCATGGTACTGTACCGGCTGCGACGACTTGTCATTCTGCATCGCCTCCTCAGCTTTCCGCTGCGCCAGCGTTCGCGCGAGTGCCCCGAGGCTCTCGGGCTCTGTCTCGTTCACGACCGACAGCGTGCGCGTCGTGTTCGAGTACGCAGAGGAGACCGATGTTGGTGCGGGCGGGTAGGCCTGCGAGGCGCGTACTGGTACTGGCGCACCGACAGGAGGAGGAACGAGAGGCGGGGAGACGGGGGTCGCGGAGAACTCGGAGGCATGCGGTGTGCCACCGTACCCACTGTAGGCTGACGAGGCGGGGTATTGAGGGTAGTCCGAGTACTGTGAGTACCGTGGGTCGGGCCCATGCTGCAAGAATGGCTCTGCCTGGGACGCACCGGCGTCCGCAGGTGTAGGTGGGTAGTAAACTTTCTCTGCGGCTGCGGTCAGTACGACGGATGGAGCGCCAGTAGTCGGGAGATGCGCCTCACCTCTGTCTCCGTTGAACATCGCTGCGTTAGAGAACCCAGCGCTCCCGTAGCGGCTATCACGTCGGCGTCGCCAGCACAGGAAGTAGATCGCGAGCGCGGTAGCGACGAGGAGAGCCACCCCACCGATGACGCCGCCTACGATGGCGCCGACGGGCAGGCCGCTGTCCTCGGTCACAGCGCTCCCGGTTGTTGAGCCTTGGGTAGCACCAGGAATGGGGGCGGCGAATGTCGTTGTTGCCCAAGTGTCCGAGGAGTCCGTCGTCACGCCTTCTGGGCCCAGCAGCGCGATCTGGTCGAAAAGGAACGGACTCTCACGGGTTGCGGAGAGGACGGTGATCTCGAGGACGTGCGAGGCCTCGCTGAGGGACGGGGAGACGAAGAACGGGACGGCCGTGGCGTTGGACACATCGCCGCGGAATACGAATGCACTGTTGTTTGAACCGTCGAGGACGAAGGAGGACAGCGGGCCTGAGTTTCTCTGCGCCCCCGGCAACGCTACAGTCGCGCCGACTATGACGATCTGAGCCGCTATATGGTAGACCGGTGAGCGAGACTAGCCCTTCCCGAGAAGCGACCATAGGCGTGCCCACCTTGAAATTCGATACGAATCGTCGCACCCGTGACAACGGTTGCGGCGAGAGTGTCTTTAAAGACCCCGCGTAATCCTAGGTCTCGGGACGCCTGAGAGGTGAACACCCAGTCATTCTGCGAGAACTGGATCGCGCGGTTGGTATCGTCGACGTAGAGGTATTGCCGCTGAGACATCTCGCAAGGACGGAACGGAGGGAGGGCGAAGGACGTGAGGCTTACGACGGTGGTGGTGGAGAGAGGGAGGACATGGGCCGGGGCACTCGAGGCGCTGCGGGCTTCCATCCTTCGCAAGGCTGTTGCTGCACTTTGCTGCACCGCCAGGGCCTTCCTCGCCGAGATCCCCAACCCGTGCACTTACAGCATTCGTGCTTATCTAAGCTTCGCGGCTCGGGCGTGGTCTGAGATCTGAGTGCGCCTCCAAGCGCTGTACTGGCCACATTTGCTCAGCCACGCCGCGTTGACCGACGAACGACTATCTGGTTTGTTTGAGAACCTCCAGATGACAAGAGCGAGGGCACTGACACACAAACGTAGTCTCTGTCCACAAGCTGCTGAACCAACGTCGAGCTGCCCATGTGGTTACGGCCGGACTTCCAGCTCCCAGCGTCTTCACGGCACGTCCGATGCATGAGACGGATCATGTCAAGGCATCTGCCAGTGGCTGATAGGCACCCGTACGCGAATTACAGCGAAACGACCCTGTGCTCGGCCCGCGCCTCGGGAGCGTCCCTCCGGCGCACGCAGTCGATTGCACGCAGCCAATGTCCCAGGTCCCTCCAAAATGCCTTCTGGTCGGGCGTGCCAAGCCAGAGGGGCACAATGGAGACATGGTGCGCGTCGTGCAGGTGATGAACGTGCCAGATTCCCGCGTCCGGCGGGTCCTCGTAGAGCCGCTGCTCGGAGCCGTCGAGGATGTCGTCAGTGGGCCCGAAATGTCTGCACCTTGTATGCCTGCATGACATCAGTCGATCGTCGGAACAAATGGTCTTTGGCGAGGACTCACTTGCACTCGAACGGATGCCACTGAGAAAACATCGGGACGACGCCATCGTTCGCGCGGAGGGCCGTTGACAGGTAGCTCCCACATTCGTCCACATCTATGATACCGTCTTCGAGCTGCGACTCGTCGCTGTAGCAATAGGCGTGCTTAGCAGATGAGATGGTCTCCATGAATGCCGGGATTGGGCGCAGTGTCGAGAAACGGAACGAGGCGATGGCTCGCGAGGTGAAGTACATGGGTAGAGCCAGCGCCATCTGCAGTAGAGAAGTTGGTCGATCCTCACAAGACGACAGATCATTTGTGCGGTTCTGTAACGCATGTTATGAGTTAGCACGAGCGAAAGGGCGTTCGCAGATCGGTTACTCACCAGTGTGGCGCAGTAACTGCGATAATACGTGTTGGGGTTGACGACCCCTTCTCCGGCTGCTTCCCTTTCGTCCGCGGCTTCAAAAGTCGCATCGTACGGGGTCGCGTCCCGGCTCTCCGCCCACTCGCTCTTCCACAGGTGTCTCAAGAACGACGCGAACGACGAGTCGCGATACGACAGCCGCCTCGCGTCAACGTGCATATCGAACAATGACGGGAGAAGTGGGGAGATGTACGACACGACATGCACGCCCTTCGCAAGAAACCAGCCAGGGGAGAGAGGCCGAACCCTGGGGGCGTTGCAGGTATCTTCTCCCAGCGTATACACGAACTGCGTGCCTCTGAACGGTGCGGAAACTGATCACAGCTGAGCATTGTGCTGCGGGATAGGTGAACCTGCTGCGTACCTGTGCTAATGGATGCTATCATGTCTGGATGGTACTTGTTCCCGAAGAATCCAGTCGCGATGAGCCATTGTAGCTTCATCACCGTTGGGCCGCCCTGCACAGGGTTGAGGACATATAACGATGTATAATAGACGAACTCACCATCGAGTGTCCTAGGAAATGCAACGGGTGCTCAACAGACCACTCCGGATAGAGTCCAACTTTGTGGGTGCGGCCGAACCGATCATGACCATTCTCCGCAGCATGCTTGACCCCATAGTCGACTGACCGTTGCGTGATGTCAAAGAAGGACCCCATACGAAAACGCAGATACTCACCAGTTCCGCCGGCTAGCGAGTAGAACAGCTCGCAGGCTCGGTCATGCAGCGAACTGACTGGACCCACGCTGCGTCGTCACGATCATGAGTGCCTGCGGGATGCGCGTAAAGCAGAGATACTGCCCACCTGGCAAAGATAGTCTTCCTGTCGGCCTCGCCATTGCTTCGGCAAGCATAGTTGGATGCTTGCTCAAAGTCTCCCCAGACGAGCGCGCCCGCGCTGCTCAAAAAGCCTTCGACCACCACGAGCGGTATTGGATTGACTGGATTTGAAGGCATTGTACGATGAAGATACAGACGTGAAGCAGATGGCGTATTACGAGACTAGAAAACAGCGAAAGAGACGAGCATACCGTCCAGGCGACATGACCACAGACGGGCGGAAGAGGAAGGCATGCGAGACGCCCGAGGGAGCCCGTCACAGCCGCCAGATGATCGAGAGGCTATGACCGCATGGCTGCTTCAGATCGCGATCGAGGCATACCTCCCGACAGTCGATCGGTCGGGTCCCCCGTTCTGTTGTGCCAACGGAGACACATACTCTAGCCACACGCTCTAGCCAGAACATGCAGACATGTACGTTCTAATGAAGTTCTATCAGACGCTCCAAGCGACTGTCACCAGGGTTTTTAGGACTAGAGGCACCACAGGGCACCACGCTATTCTGTCAAGGTTTCCGCCGAATACGAACGAAACTTACGGCCGACCATAGCTGCGCACACCTCCACGCCCCTCTACACCACCCGTCCTAGAACTCGGAGGGCGATTGATACCCGGTCCTTCGGAATGGTACGGACCTCTGGCACGGTGTGACGGCAGCTGAGGACCTCCCATTTGCGCACCGTGAGGCTGAGGATGGCCGGGCGTCGGTACGTAGGGCGCGGTCCCGTACGGAGTGATCGGCATCCCAGCGGGAGAGGACGCAAGAGGCGCGGAAAGCCCTGGCTGCGCGGGCGCGTACGGTATTCCGTAGGGCGTATGACCAGGCATCCAGTAGCGTTGCTGATTGGGAGAAGGGAGAGGCGGAGGCGGCGCGTGCATCGGCGCCATGCCCATGGCATACGGTCCAGGATACACGGCGAATGGCGGTTGGGGCCATGCACCGCTGGGCGTAGGTTGTACGTGGGGCGGACGTCCGTTCGCGTTTGCCATGTACTCGTCTAAAGCTTCGCGTTGGTAGACTGGAACTAGAGCGCCATGTTCGTTCTGTATGAAGCCGGTTGGACGAAGCGGTGGTTGGGTGTTCTGGTGTTGGGTTCCTACCGCCGCCGGCGCATCTGTGCTCCCGCCGTCCTGTTCAATGGAGGACTAGTCAGTGTATGCGTCGGACGAAGAGGATACGTAGATATTACCTTAGATGCCGTCCCTGCAATGGCACCTGTCCATGGGGCACCAGTGGCGGCGTTGGAGGGAACCCCTTCCCTGGGAAAGGCCTGAGGCGGCACGGTGGGGATGGGAGCATATGGATATCCGACGTAACCATACCCGGGAGCAACAGGAAAGGGGTAGGGGTATGTGGATGGATACGGTGGCACCCAGGACTGCGGGGGGAGGAAGCCCATGTTCATGTAGGGCGCCATCGGCACAGCCGAAGACGCTGGAGCGACCTCCGAAGAGCTAGACGGTGGTGGTGTCGAGGACGCGGTTGTACTCGGGGGACCGTGAGAAACTTCATAGCGGATAGACGGGACCTTCGTGGTACCGGACGAAATCGAGGATGTACTCGTACTTGCGTTCAATCCGTCCTGCCAACTCCGGGTACGTAGAACGAGATCCATCGCATCCCGTGGTTCCCCAGTACTGTAGGCAGTCCGCGTCGGAGAGCTTCGAGCTAATGCGTTATGTGATTGTCTTGACGAGGTCATGCAGCCCTCATGCGGAGATGCCACAGGCGAGCCAGTTCCATCCAAGTGTTGCCCAAGGCTTGATATGCCAATGGCCGACATGTCGTTCTGGCCATGAGGAGGCAAACCGAAGAAGGCACGCGTACGTCCACGGCCCGCGCGCCAAATACCTCGCTGCGCTGGGTTGCGATCTCTGAGCTGAACACGGATAGGGCGTCCGTCGTGCATCTGGTTATGCTACGAGGTTTCATCAGAACCGGTAGGTATACACCCGATTGAGCAAACTGCCCCTCACCTCCTCTTGGACGGCGCGACTTGCCGACTCAGTGCTCGCGAACTTGATGAATGCGAACGCAGACCGTTTGCTGGCTGTATGCACGTCAGTCGAGAATAACCACTACGAGTAATGCAAATGACGCACCGGGTCTCACAAAATGGATGTTCTCAACGCGACCGAACCTATCAAAGATACGCCGCAAGCGGTGCTCGTCCCATGCGTTGGACTCGGATACATCTAGACCGCCCACGAAAACGGTAGTGGGATCGAGCTCTCTAACTCCGTCTTGAGATGATGGCGTTGGCAAGAGCGAGTCCATGCTATCGTCTCTCCTGGGGGTGAATCCCCAGTTGGCGATGGGCTCTCTATCAGGTGTTCTGCTGGGATTCGCATGGACATTTGCACGACGGTGAACCGCACTATGTGGCGTCTGAGGGCGATGCCTAACAACGTTCGGAGTATAGCCACTGAAAGGACTAGTCGCAAGGTCACGTCCCACTAACGTCAAGCTATCCAGACGTCCGATGAGAACAGGCTCTTCAGCACATCCGTTGCGGGGAGCAGCAGGGGAGGGTGGGGTTCCAGAGAAATCCAGATCGTTTACTTGGTCGGCCCACCGAGGACCTGGACCAGACAGCTGCGAACGATCGACGGAGTCTGCTTCGGGCCAGGTGTGTTCCACCGTTGAATCGACTTGACGGTGAGCAGCGGGCGATGCTACGATTGATGAAGCTGCGGGTGACGAAAACGGCGGGAATACGCTTCCTGCAAAACGGCTCAGCTTGTGAGGCGATCGTCCGAGTACTGGGATGCCCACCTCGTCCAACTGGTGACTTCCATGGGCTTGTAGGAAGGATCAAATTTGTCTTGTGAGGCCCAGCGCTCTGAGGGCCGCTAGAAGATGGATGGTGCGCCCAACTCACGCTAAGATGGGGAACACGACGGAGAGTCTATGCGAATCTAGTTCTTAACGACGGTATCGTAAATCAAAATGCCAGAACCCACCAGCAATGCGGCGACACTATCTTCTCGATCTCTCCACTTGATCTCCCAGACGTCCCTAGCCATCTCTGAAGAGCGCGGAGCGTCATGGGGTTGAGGATAGGTTCTATGAGTATCTGCATCGCTCTCGGGAAGACCCTTGCCTGAATGCAGTGTCAGCGTAACTGCCCAGATGAACGTGAACACGAAGTTAACCTTCTGGCTCACTATACTCCTTGAAGGACTCTAGCGGGCCGAATGCGAGTGCGAGTTGCTTGAGAGTCTGGAACATACATGAATGACCGCAGCAACGTGGACATTGCAGGGTAAACCAACCTCTCCATCGTACCGTAATGGATTAAGGAGGAGCCCGCCACTGCTGAAGGCGTCCTGCTTGTCATCGGAATGACCGATCGACGTACCGATGTCGAAATTTGTAGCATCCGCATCGTAGAGCAGGCCTAGGAATCTGCAATAGGAATGCCGTCAATGGATGCCCGTTCACATAGTTAGAATGCCATACTTTGCATTACGAGGGCGATAGATCCTCATCGCATGCGCCAAGCGCATTTTCGCTAGGTGTCCGTCGGAATCGCTTGACATTCCATCCATGCTGGTGGAGAGGAAACCGGCTGGGACGCTGCGCGATGTTGGGTGGGATATAAGACTCGAACCGACGGGCAACGCCACAACACCCGTAAGCTTACCGGTATGAAACGAGAAGGGTTCGGAACGCCTTGGCAGGCTCGAAGCGAAGGAATCTGCCAAGGAATGGCAATGGTGGATGGGTGTGCAGCAAGTGGAGCAGCTCCCCGGCAGCGACAGGTGACTTGAGAAATATCGTGGACGTCAGCGAGGGCCACAATACCGCATATATGCGCATCAAGAGCTCACGTCGCATTGAACAAAGGCACAGACGCCACCGCGCGTGTCTCGTACAACTTTGATTGTCTTGACTTGGGGATAACCAGAAAGGTGATCGGTAAGGCGCTGAGTGAGTTCGCCCTGGTCGACATTAGCGGGAAGGCTAGCACGAGGTACAAATACGTGATGAGCACATGGATGAATCGGTGAGGGCATGGTGAGGGACGTACCTCCCGACGAAAATGCTAGAGTCATGAGGTGTTCCATCTTGCGTACCTGTCTTGTCCGGGGTGCTGGGTGGTTGCGTCTGGGCGCCGTGAGGAGACGGAGATGGGAGAGATGTGTTTAAATGTTCGGTCGACACACGGAGCAGGGGAGGGGAGGCAGGTGGGGAAGATCCGAGGGTGTCATAGCGTGTGCCCCATGCGCGATCCTTGACGATGCCTTTGGGTGGCATGGGGTAGAAGGTTGTGGAGGAGATGGCGAGACGGAGAGGAGAGCTTGTGGGAGTCTGGGGGCAACCTACGGGGCCGCACACAAACCCAAGGAGCCCTAGCTGGCACGAATGCAGTCCGGCAGACGCCGCGCGAGACTCCCGGAGGAGGGAGCAAGGGCGTGACGCGTTCTAGCAGAAAACCCAAGGTCGCAATCGCCGTCTGTTCTGCTGGGTCTCCACCCCGTCACCCCGTCACCTCACCGTGCTTCTCCCGTGCGCGCACTGGGGCATGGCCTGGCTGACGAGACTGACCCTGGCTGATTACGGCCAGCGCGACCTCGCAGAGCACGGCGGGGGTTCTCTGGAAAAGCGGGGTGCGCTGACGCCGCTGGAAGTGTGCGCAGATGGAATGCGTACGACAACGGCGAAGTTGCGAAGCCTGTCAAGACACTAGCCCGCCGGGCGTCACCGTCGTACGCGAGATCGTTGGGATCGCGCGAGGACGCACCCTGTCTGCTTCTGTGCTTTAATTTGACACAGGCGGATCTCCGTCCACCTTCTCTCGCCCCTGCACATGGCCAGCTGGAATGCTTGCGCCGTCGTCTAGACGAAACCAGCGGCGATCATGGCGCCCGCCTCCATGCGGATACATGACGCTCCTCCTTCTCTCCTGCAAACGGAAACAGAGTCACCTAGTTGAGCCCCAGGGATCCCTGGCCACCGCAACTTACAAGGCCGGAGCACTCACCTCGAGTGTTTCGAACGATAAGACATTCAACTTTACGTCATACGTCCATTCCTGTCAACAAGTGGTGAATGCATAGTCAGGCGGTCGCATGAATCGACCGCTTTGAAGCGAGTAGAGGCTTTGGGTGACCCAGACCGAGATTGCAGCGATCGCAAGTCCCTGTTCGGTGTTGCTACTCGGCTCCTTCCGCCCGCAGCACGCGACGATGATGCGGTTTGTCTATGCATGCAGCGTGTGCAACTGAACCATTAGCACTGTGCGAGCATGCAGCTACAGCCGACTCCGTTCATGTTCAACTTGCGGAACGTCAGCGCTAGCCTAGAGACGGCGGCGACACCGTGAATTGAGGGCGGTCATCGGACCGTTCCCTGCAGATCTATGCACAGAAGACGAATATGGTTGACATGCCTGACATGGAAGAGAAGGTGAACTTTATGCCATTGCGTTCGTTGCGTTAGTTCAGACATGCATATGGAGGGGTTCAAGACGACACGCCGTTCCGGCCGGCCTTCCCAAATGAGTGCGCTCGGTCTTTGCCGAAAGACTCTGAGCGTCTAAATTCTTGTCCTCGACTCTGCTGCAGACGGTGGCAGCAGCACCAGACCTGCAACATCCTTGTGACCTCTCCCCCCGTCCTCTCTCAGTCTGTTCTGCTTAGACTCGCCTCGCACTCGAATCTAGAGTCAAAATGTCTGACGACGGATACGGCGGCGGTGGAGGTGGTGATGACTACGACTACGACGGCCCGGGGTATGTCTCCTCATCCTCTCGTCCGGATGTCCTAGTCCGCGTGCTGAACCAACGTGCTATTTCGCAGCTTCACCGAGGATGCCTTTGTGCGTACTCTTGCTCCGTGCAGCACCCAACCGTAACATACCTTGACACCCCAGGACGAAAACTACGACCTGCTCGCCACGGAGCTCCCTGACGGCGAGGGGGCCGGCGAGGGCGAACAGACAAACGGCTTCGGCGGTGCAAACGGCGCGGAGGGCGGGCAGGACCAGCCAAGTGGGGAGGGGGCGCAATCGAACGCGTCTCAGACGGGCATGCAGGGCGAGCGACAACCCAACAAAGTGCGCGTCACGACGCCGTACCTCACAAAGTACGAGCGTGCGCGTGTGCTGGGGACGAGGGCGTTGCAGATCAGGTGCGTGGTTTTGGGTTGTCTCAGGCTGTATCGTCCGGCTTATATTCTTGTCGTGCAGTATGAACGCACCTGTCCTCGTACCGCTCGATGGCGAGACGGACGCGTTGCAGATCGCTATCAAGGAGCTTTCCCAGCGCAAAATCCCTCTCATCATCCGACGATACCTCCCTGACGGTAGTTTCGAGGATTGGAGCGTGTCCGAGCTCATCAGTGACTGAGCAGACGGAGAGTTCCATCCACCAGGTGCAGGTGTGTCGCGCGGATTGTATTTTTGGTTGCATTGTCGTGTCCTCTGGCTGTCTTACTGTGTTATCCTATGTACCTTGCTGCTATGTCATTCGCGTCCAAAGTTATGCTAGTGCCAGATGCAGCACGCAGAACTAATTAGAACGACCTCGCTAGGAGTAGCTAACGTCGCGCTACATATATATGTACAATAATGATACATCCTCCATAGCAGATAGCATTGTCGCGCATGAACAATCGAGCACGAACTGCACTCAAGCAGCTGTGGTCCTCCGCCTCGGTTCAAGTACCACCTCGACCTGCATCTTGGAACTCTGCCGCTTCAGGCTCCTCGTGGTCTTGGACGCTGCGACGTTCTCCCCAAGGTCAAACTCGTCCTTTGCGCGTCGGCTCTTCGAGTTGGTAGCGTTCCCGAAAAGCATCCCGCGCTCCTCGAAGTGCACAGGCTCTCTTGCAGCAGCCGCGCCCTCGCGCGACTTCTTCGACGGACTAGATTCGACGTCATTGTAGTGACAACGGCTCTGAGGACGCTTGCCGGGGGAAGGAGGAGCCTCGGGGAGGGGCAAGGTGATGTCGAAGATCTCGTCCTCGGGCAGTGGTGCGTTCTCGCGCTTGCGGTTGTACTTCCGCTTCGCGCCTACCACCACCCCTTCAGCACCACTGCCCAATAGATCGAAATGCTATACCACACACCTTTCGCCTTCGCCCCGAGCGTGTTCGTGATCTCCTTCGCCACATGGAAGGTGCCAGTAGTGGCCTCCTCGCCAGTCGCGACGAGCGTCTTCTGGACCTCCCAGTCGGAGGGGCGCGCCTTCTTCCAGTCCTCGATGACCTTCTCGCACCAGCGGTCGGTCTCGCCAGCGACGTGGTAGTCGATGATGCCATCCCACTCGCTCCCGGGGGCCGTCTTGTTAACGAAGATGACCTTGCCCGCAAAGCTCTTCGCGTGCTTCTTCAGCGGCGAGCCGGACGAGGCGAAGGGTGGGGGCGCGGACTCGTGGACGGTGCGCGCGAAGTCCTTCACGAGCTTCTTGAATCCGTGCACCTTGAGCGACGTGCCCATGATGATGAGCATGTCCGGCTTGCGCGCGATGTCTGCGGTCTGGATGGTCCCAATGTCGTCGCCAAGGGGATGGGGCTCGTCATAGAGCACGATGGCGGGGCGCAATGTGCCAACCTTGAGGGCGCGCGCTGAGCGGGCCACGCGCGCGGTCGCTGCGAGAGGGCTCGGCATGAGCGCGCTTCGGACAACGCATAACACACGTGTACTCACAGCGCGCGGCGCATTCAGGGCAGTCGGGTGGACTGCCCGAGAGGAAGGTATCGATGTGCTCTTGTGTGCAGGGGAAGTCGGCGGAACAGAAGGTGCACCGTACGCGGTGGATGTCGCCGTGGAGCTGAACGTTGCGCACGTCCTTGGTCCGGATCTTCGACTTGCCCTTACCTGTGGTCTTGATCTCCTGGCTAGAGGTTCCAACCAGCCCTGCTCTCTCTTCAAGACCATCGATGTTTTGGGTGTATGAACGGAGGAGCTTCCGTTTTGAATCCAGTGTCTTGATGAAGCGATGTGTAGGAGACGGTGACGCGCCGTCAATGGACCTCTTCAGCTGGGAGATAAACGTGTAGAATACGGCGGTGGATGTGGAGTCGCGGAATAGAGACGCGTCGAAGAGATCGCGTCCTTTGAGGACGACATCTGGGTACTGCTGCTTCACCAATGCATACAGGCCGTCCGATGACCTGAAGTCCTGTAGGACGCGTCAGCAACTGGGGCAGTAGCAGAGACTGTGCAGCGCGCGTACTGGAATGCCACAGGAACACGAGATACCAGCACCGGTAACCACGATGATCTTCTTGCATTTGGCCACAGCTAGGGATAGGCTGGACAGTGTTCTCCTCGTAGTCGCGTCTGAGGTTGACGCGTCGAGGTCAAGTGTAATGGTCATCGCGTTTGCAGGGCGCGAAGGAGGAGCGTGACGCGAAGGGATAGATATGCGCGGGGCTGGTTGGGGAGTGGACGGAGGGAAGAGAGCAGTGGGCGCCTGACGCGGATGTGTTCAACAACTCGCGTACATCGCGTTGCACACGTGATCGCTTCGCGTACAAGTCCCAGCCTCCGAGGACTTGCCTTGTCTGCTCCATCGAGGCTGAAGGCCTCCTTGGTCGATCGCTTCATCACGCGTGCACTATTTGGACGTTTTCTATCGCCTCGCGAAGAATATCGAATGCGCTGCTGCACTACAAGTACATCGATTCACTTCAACGTCAGCGATATTGCTACACAAGCCTGCTGACTGCCCGGTGCCCCTCCTCCCCTCTGGTGCAATGCACTGCGAACGCACTCTTGTACGCATCGCGCGCGTTGCAAGTCAGCGCGGAACCTATCCATATAGTTATTCCAATACGACTCACCGGATCACGCCTTCCTGCGACGAAGCAGAAAGATGTAGTGTTGTACAACGGGTGCGTGTCCATTCTCTTTCATTCCCGTCGGCGCGTCCACCGCGAAAACGTTTTCGATGACCCAATGATTGGCCGCGCGAGGGAATGTAGCGTCCGGAGGCTCGGGGGAAGATAGGAAGGAGAACCGATTCGACGAGTATGACAATGCAACCCACAATCCGCCAGGACGTACCAGCGACGCTAAGTGTACCGCCAGAACCTCTACCGGTACAAGGGTCATCGTCCGACCTTCATGCGTCGCCAGATACTTGTTGATGGCAGGATGGAGGCCTGGATCCGGGCTGCTGTACGAGACGTCATCTCCGCACGATATCGCGTCCGACGTGCTCTTGTCAACCACAAGGTCGAAGGTTGTGTGCTCCCCGTCCAAATCCAGCGCGGAATGCAGCTCCGCCCACTTCATCGCGTCCGCGCAAATCCACCGCATACCCTTCCTAGGCCCACCTACCGCGAGAGCCGCCTCCTTCTCCTGTTGCCTCGCGACCAGATTTGCCGCGAAATCCGTATGCACGATCGCCCGCTCGTCCACTTCAGCCCCATACACGTCATGGTAGAGCTCGCGGATCCGCTCAGAGAGGGAGGACGTTCCTGCACCGATGTGCAGCAAGCGGGCGGGCTGTGTGGGTACCGGTGAAGATCGCGCCGAGGTCTGCGAATCGCAGAGGTACGTCCGGACGTGAGGTAGGATGGTGTCTGCGCCATTTCCGAGCCATTCGAAGTGACGCTCCCTTTCGAAGCGTGTATGCCAGTATGATTGCAGCTCGTAGTCAGGCGGCATGGGTTCTTCGATGAGAGGTAGGTGATAGTGGATCGCGGGGACGTATGTCAAGCGCCCATACCGGCTCATGAGCTTGGATCTGCCAGGTCGCCCGGAGGTGAGACATAGTTGAGATGTGAGCCCAGTCCGAAGTAGGTGACTCATTGAACGTGGATGGGGACGAGACATTGGGTTTGTGCAGGTGGAAGAAAGGAACAGGTGCGCCGAGAGCGAATGCTCCATGTGTGTCCCATGACTGTCTTTGACGCGGCACCACCCCTACGACTCACGAGCATCGACTTCGCGACTGAAATTATAGTTTTGGTACGGTACAGTGGAAATTCAGTGTACCCTAAGGTAGCAGCCTAACTTCGCGTTCAGACGTCGGCGTGCGCTCGTAGTAATGGATCTCGGCGGTGGATGAGCAACTCGATTTGGTAGTCGAGTCCATAGTTTTGTAGTGACCGAACTGCTCCTGCATCAAGGCGTCAGTCTGTATGCACGCAAAGTTCGAGCACGGAGACTACTAACCGTGCCCAGTACATGGTGGAAGTACCACACCTCCTGAAGGACTGTGCCGTTGTGCCCGCAGCCGAGGTAGGGCACGGCTCCAGTCTGCGCTTTCAGTGCGGACTGTATCTGAGACAAGGAGTAGGTTGTCTTGTTTGACGGTACGATGCCTGAGCTATAGAGTGGTCACCATATATCCTTTCAGTGGACACTGCTGTGGACTGTTGTGAAGAAGAAGACTCACGCAGCGAGCATGTCCCAGGTAGGGTACATCCTGAATGCTCGGACGACGGCATCGAAGAAATCCACAACGTCCTGGTGTTTCTTGTAACCTGGGCCGTAGCATGAGACGTCGAAGGTAGATGTGCAGGTGGCGTGTTTGGAGAACTATAAACAATGGCATCAAAAGACTCTCCGAGGCGATTGTGCAGACGAGATACCTCATGTCCCCAGAAACCGGCGTTCGGGCTCCCTTGGCTAACCC
Organism: Earliella scabrosa; assembly: GCA_022605405.1. Taxonomy (NCBI): domain Eukaryota; kingdom Fungi; phylum Basidiomycota; class Agaricomycetes; order Polyporales; family Polyporaceae; genus Earliella; species Earliella scabrosa. The sequence continues at coordinate 95,645 of JABYQQ010000003.1, read as the reverse complement.
AGTACTTGTTCACTCAACGAGGTGCCAGTGAGTGCCAAAAGTGCGAGCAAAGTTCGTGATTGTACGTACTGTATTCCAAGAGGTCAAGCCGCCCAAATTCAGCGATGAAAACATCGACGCCGAGGCCCTTGTACGCCGGAACGGGGGTGCCATCTGGCAAGATAGCAGGAGACGGGGTAGGATCGTACTGTCGGGAGAGGTCGCAGTACTGTTCGAAAGACCTGTGTGGGCGTATCAGTCATGCAGGTTGTCACAGATGAGCCCCAGGGAGAGTACTGACCCATCGCAATTGTCGGGCCATAGGCCATGAATCGTCCAGCTGTTTTTGGGTAACAATTGCCCCTTCTTTTCCAGACCGGTGTACGTGTCCCAGAACTGCGTCTGCAGGACCAAACCGCCGGGCGTGGGCGAGCAGCACGTGTTCAGAATGGTGGTCGTGTTCTCACATGAGTAGGTGAGTGGCTCGCTGGCGCAGGCCGTGATGTTAGGCAGGGTCCTCGGAAGGGAGAAGAGCGACGCAGTCGCGCTCTGGATGGTCAGCATCGCAGAAACAAGTCCGAATGCCACAGCCATGTCCGTATCTCGATGTGTGGAAGGGTGACACCGAAGTCACTCCGTCTTGCGTGGTTCTTATACAAACGACTGGGATCGCTCGGCCGGACATTACGAACGTGCTATCTTGCCGCTGGGAGTACGGCGGGGGGTCCACATGTTGAGCGGCGCCCCGGATGCGCATCAACCAACCGTCGCCAACCATCAGAACCCGCGGATGTCGGGCTGTCTCCGCTGACGGCGCAAGTACCTGGCATGTGGGAGTCGCAATTGGTTGACGTACTGAAGAGAGTGACAGGCCGCCGAATTGCGTAGCATGAAGTCTGCTTGTGGTTGAGTGCGGAGTGAGATCGAGTACTTTTCAGTAACGCGCCGAGCATCCCACGGAGCACAACGCCCGTCGGGCTCCCGCATCAAATCTATGAATAGAGTACACCTCCCCGGCCTGTTGATGTGCGAGCGGACTTGAATCGCTGGTGGTCCAGGACATAGGGGCGTTTCCTCACTCACAACAGTGCCGGGTGCTGCTGATGATTTGGAGATTATGGACGCCTACAAGGAACATGCTCTTCACAATCAGTCATGCGTACAATCAGTCGGTAACGGAAGGACCAAAGCGGGAACGGAGCGGAGCAATTCCAGGAAGAAGGTAGGGTGAGCAAATGAGGAAACCATACAACCCGTCCGGAGAACCGCGGCACTGAACTCGGAAGAAATGAGTGCCAATCGTCAGGATGCTTCCCTCAGACATCGGTCCAGCCTCCTTCGTCAAGCTTGTAGGAAGCTTCGCTCTCAGGCTTGTCTGGACTGTCAACTAGCTTCGCCACACGTTCTTCGGCGCGCCCTGGATTAAAACCAAAAGTCAGAGACAGTCGGAAAAGCTGGTTTCAAGGCAATGGTGGCACCTTTTCGAAGGTACATTCGAGTGGCTGAAGCATGAGATAAGATATGCCCCCCAATAGGTTTCAGTGCTCCTCCTGCAACGAAGGTCATAGTAGCACCCGGGTCAGCTGTACATGCCGGCAGTCAATAGCCGCCGCCCTCCCGAACAAGGTAGTCAACGTACATTGTACTTGGTTCGTGATCAGGATGACGATCTGCGGAGGTTGTCCTGAGTGAAACCAGAAGATTGGGGAAGACAACCGTCCTACATTATATTCTTCCGACAGCTTGCTCAGTTTCGATAGCATCTGTGAACGCGCTTACTCTATCATGTAGGGGAGGAACATGCAATGAATACACACTTGAGCGAGCTGCAAATGAGGAAAGCACGAGTGAGGCCGAAGCCAACTGATAGAGTATGCCCGCGTACCTTCTGTTGGCGTTCACTCAATTCACCTCTCCCAGAGTAATCGGCTCGGAAAAGAGCCATGATACTGTCGACAATCTGTACGACGCACTTAGCGCTTGTTTGGCAGAGACTTCGTGGAAACCTACCAGCAGTCTGAAGTCTTTGTCCTCGGCGAAACGTATGGAGCACTCGTTAATCAGCTCCATCTGTTAAATATTCCATCAGACGAAGCACGTCGATTTGCAAGAACAAGACTCGCCTGATGCTCGCTGTTATGAGCTCGTGCTGCAGTCATAATGAGGAACATCGCTCGGTTTCAACTGTATCAGACCCACCATAGAGGATGTTCTCGAGCGCCATATCTCCGTCAACTGTATCACAACATGAGTTTCATGAATTGTCACATCCAGATACTTGGCACTGACCACCAAAGCGATCCGCTATGGATCTAATACGATCGGGGCGGAAGGTTCCCTCGGTATCGATGTATGCTACCTACAAGAGATCGTGAGCCAACACCAACGCAAGCTTGCCTACACTCACCTTCCCTGAGGCACCACCCATGTCTGGTGGCAGCTGGGCGACGACACTCATCGTATGAGCGAGCTGGGTTTTTCCCGTTCTAAACTCGCCGTAGACTTCGCATGCGGCGTCAGTAGTGTCCAGTTTCTTTCGCGAATGTACACGTACCTTCGGTAATCGACTGGGACATGAGTCCGCCTGAAAGCATGATGAGAGATTAATCCATCTTCCATGCGCGCTGTACTCACCACCTAGTGCGTTGTCGACTGCTTTGCTACCAGTGCTGATGGTGAGCACTCTTTTCCTCTTTTCTTGCACTTCCAGCCCTGTTGCGAACGAAGAGCCCTGGGATGACGCATAGTCCAAGGTCAGCATACAGGCGTCTCGCAGAGCTAGCGTTACGTCTACCAAAATCTTGTGCGCAGCTTCCTGCGCAAAGTCAGTAAGTCCATGCGCAATTTCCAGACAGTGGATGACCTACCTTGATCTTCTCCACCTTGGCTTCTGACATGCCCTGTAGGACATGTCGGCAAAGATTGATGACACGAGCACACTGCGGACTCACCTTGATCTTGAGCATCTGCCGACGCGTTGTCATATTGACACCGGATACAGTGTTGATAGCGGCAGCCTGACCCTCTGTCAGCTTAGAACAACGCATATAGTGACCCATTCTTCTACCTTGAGCTTGAGGATGTCCTGTACGTTGATGCCCTGACTCATACATATCAGCATTCAGTCTTCAGGAGCTTGGAAATCATAGCGCACATGCTGTTGTAACTCGTCCACGCTATCGAAGTACGGTCCCTGTAGAGAATGGGTATATGCGCAGAAACAGATGCTAGACCTGCGATAGTACCTCGTCTGCGTCATCTCCAGGCGGACTGGAGGGCCGAGAAGGAGCTGGAATACTCTGAGAGGTAGTGCGACGGACCATAGCAAAGAATAAGATGGTAGGAGGAGAGAGGAAGGAGGGGAGACGAGCAGACGCGGTAGGTGGATTGTGTCAATACCACGTGATCGTGCCACGACCTTCACAGTGAAGGTGTCATGGTCGAGGCGAGCACTGAGAGAACGCAGATCACATAGCCAGGACCGCCAGTACGTGTGGATTCAGAGTCTCCAGAGAGAGAACGGCAGAGGGGATGAGAACGGTTGAATTCGACTGGTTGGAGCAATTCGTCAATGATGGGATTGGTGCACTCTTGTACGCTTGGATGAACCGAGACGTACAAGCTGAACAAGATACTACGAATCGCTCTTCTCCAAGTCGTCAATATCACCGAGGATCTCAACGTCTGCATCGCGTACACTCGGTGTCTTACTCTTCTTCCGTACCGCTCGCGGTTGCTCTTTGTCAGTGTGCTCTGTAGAGGCTTCTAACTCTTCAGAGCGGATCGGAGTAGGGGCACGAATTTCAGGCGTAGGACCTGAAAAGTCCTTCCCCGTCATGCGCGATAACGTCTCAATGTCTCAAATCACGACATCAGCACAGGAGCAATGAGACACGAGGGACATAACTCACCGTACGGTGCGCGATTGTTGAGGCAGTAGGTAATCCGGGCCGGATTCTTCTTGTCTTCTGTCTTAAACTTGTTCTTGCATGCCTTGCGATCTCGACCAGGAAGAACGTATGATATGAGCTCGTAGTTCTCGCCAAACTGCGATAGCGCCTGTGGCCGTCGAAGGATCAGAAAGTCTCGCGGAAACACAACGGATATGCGTGCGATACTGACGTTGTAGAATAGTTCCGTCTCCTCCGCGCTCCATCGCGAACCTCTAACCTTTCTACTGTAAGTGGCTGAGTTGACGAACTTGGTGAAGTCCGACTCTTCCACGTGAGTGTAGTCTTCCGTGCGATGTTCTTCATCTCGATTCACGAACAGCGAATCTTCGTCGATGATAGTTTCGCCGTTCGCGCCAATGCGGACCTGAACGTTGTAACGACTGACTGCCAGGTTCTCTGAGTAGTCGAAGCCGTCGGCCTGCTTGCCCGTCTCATCATCATCCACAGTGGCCGATGCGTTCGCATTGTCTGCAGCGGACTCCGTCGCGAGGGCAGAGGCGTCTTGTGGAGTGGACTGTGCGTTCTGGGCTGTTGCGTCTTCTTCTTCCTCCAGATTTCGCCCATACTTCTTCGCCTCCATGACGGCTTTCATTCGCGCTCTCTTGTCACGATTAGCGGCTCTCCAGGCGGCATGGTTGGAGACGATCTGAGCCGCCCTGCTGCTGACACGACCCCGGCCCGTGTCGTCGCAGAGGGCGGCCATGGTTATGACAGTGGGGTCAAGCTCCTCCCCTGGGTCCGCATCGGCGTCGAATGGTGGGGGTGAAGGTGCCCGTTTACGACCACGGGGCCCAGTCGTTCGCTGCCTCTTCGATGCAGACTCTGAGCCGTTCTCGTCGACATCGGCGCTGGCTTTCTTCGAACGCTTCCTCCTTCCTGAAGTGGAAGATTCGGCGTGGTCTGTATGCAGGTTGGCATGGACAGGCAAACAGGTGGGATGTGGGACATGACTCACTGTCTGTATCCTCCGCACTTGCATTCGCAGCAGCTGAGTCGTGGTCGGGACGCTTACGAGAGGATCGACGCGGTCGCGCAGACTTAGCAGAATTGTCGTCTATCGATTCCACAGGTCGATTGTCCAAAGATGAGTGGTGTAGAGGTATGCCTGGGGGAGCCAACGGCGGCATCCCAAAAGCAGACGCGCCAAGCAGTTGAGGATCAATCTGCGTAGGGTCCATAGGAAATGGGAAGTTGGGAAAATGACCGTCAATCCCGGACAGAGCATTAGCACCATGAAGGTCTCCGAAGACATTCCCTCCTCCGGGGTGACTACGAGGTGGATGATGACCGGTTGGGACGAAGGGAACCGGTGCATTTGAATGAGGGACGCTGAACGTTTGTTGCGACATGATAGGCGGAGGAGAGCGCTGCTGCGAGCTACCAACCATAGGAGGCATTCGCGACTGGCTGGGACGTATGATCGGTTGGGATTGGGAACCAATTGGGGGATTGTTCGAAGAGGACTGAGGAGGGTACGACGAATTATCTCCGGACGCAACGCCTTCCTCATGGTCCATGGTGGGTGCGGAACCAGCAGGCACGTCCTCAGCGGTAGGTCGTCGAGGGACGAGCGAGGGTGGGGGCATTACCGAGGTAGCTCTTGGACCATCTTGCGTACGGCTTGGGCCTGCAACCGACGATGTAGACTCAGGGAGAGCTGAGGACTGACGCGATTCCGTCCCCGGACGTGCGCGAGGTCGTGCGACGGGTCTGAAGACGGTATTGCCCTTTTCTGCACCTTGCTTTGAGGACGCCGAGGAACGCACGAGATGAAGCGGCTACTCACGGACGCGTTGAGACATCCCGAACAGCTCTGGTCAAGCAATCTCCCTGCTACTTATGATTTGCTCGCCTTGCCGACGCCCTAACACGTTCGTTGAGGTACGGAGGTAAATCGTGGACCGGTCGTAGACGGAGTTCAGAGCAAAGTTAGTGTACGCGTTAGACGCTTGCATCGGTCCGGTCTCGTCGCTTGTTCTACACATGCTCCGTGCCACTCAGGCTTGGACCCCGACCAATACCATGCAACGGGTGGTGAAGCTGCCAACTGGTCCCAAGGTTGGCTGGGAGCTCGATGGACCTGCACCAGAGGGTGGAGAGCTGAGGAGCGTACCTGAGAGGTGTGTGCCTTAGTACAGTGTACTTCAACGCCAATGCACACGATGCTCAGATGGGACATTAGCCTCGTCATACTACAATCACTGAGACAATGTGAGTCTTCGTCCAATGATAAAGATACATCTGTGTGAGCCCTGTATAGCACGCAACAAATGGACTACAGCAATGTTCCCGAAGTTCTCCACCAAGGCTCGTGGAAGTCGAGCAAACGAGATCGTGCCACCTCCCCACACTATCAAGGCCCATGGAAAATACGATCTACACGTCGGACCGCACATACTATCCAGTACTGCAATATATGAGGTGCATTACCTTCCCGAAGCCCCAACTACCGGAAGCTTCGACACACTCAGTATGTTCCCGATTTCTTCAATGAACCTCATACAATGAGTGTTGTTGTAGCCTCGCAACCGTCTACCAGCGCTGGCATGTCTGCAAATGCGACATCATCTGGACAGACTCAGCCATCAGTGCCTACGAACTACTTTACATCAACGTATGTCACACCGGCTCTCTCTGCCCAAGTTGCGCACGCCTCCAAGTCAAACCCGATCCTAGCCAATCTGCTAAATGCGGTCATCAACCGCACGGCGACCGACGACCAAGTAAAGACGCTCGGACTGTTGATCAAGTCGATGGAAGGCATCCAACACTTAGAGTCTCCTGACCCTGCCCCTACCACCACGTTGCGGGCTGGCTCACCGAAGCCGTTCGACATCGTCCTAGAGTTCCAAGAGCGTCCCGCAGACCGATGGATCCTCCCCCGAGGAGATGTAGTGTGTGAACGTGTGGGCGTTGCCGAAGGGCCCGGGACCTTCTGCAGATCTGCGGACGTGATACTGACGACGTCTCTAACCCCTCCCAATGCGACGGGCTCGGACCCAACCACGTCCAGTGAATCGCCACCGGGTGTTGCGACTGCTGAGGTGGTGAGCTTCCGTCTCTCAAGAGTACCGCAGCACCTATGGGAACTGCTCGTAACCTGGGCAGGCGGAACCGCAAAGATGGATGACAGCAGGCTGAAGTTGGCGCAGCTTGTGCGTCTGACCTCTCCTGACGAATACGATGTTACTGACGCGTTGAGCAGGTCAAGCAGGCAGCGCCTCGATCCTATTTAGCACATCGGCTTCCCGATGGGGAGATGTTAGCTGAAGTGCAGAGCGTAAGCGAACAGGGTCGACGGTGCATGTTGGGCGTTGACCGATGTCCCTGACAGGCTGTTGCTCCGTCGTACACACTGAAACCCATTAAACCTGCGGGTGCGGACAGCAATAGGGCTAAACGCAAGTCAGTGTCCCGCAAGGCGACGCTGGTATCCAACAGTCCGCTCTCACCGGGGGAGAAGCCTCCGCCCACGAAACGGCGACAGTCGCTCAAGGCGAAGGCAGCTGCGCCGCCTCCGATCGCATGTCACTCTTGTGGACAGACCGACGTGCCGTTAATGATGGGCGGAAGTGAGTGCTGTGTGCGCTCTTGCGTTGGAAGGTACTCAGCCGCTGCGCAGGGTATTGTCGTGCGTGCATAGATGCAGGCAAAGCTGTTAACGATGTGCCCCAACTGAATATGAACTGGAGTAACCGGGTTGCATCAGCACCTCCCTCCCAGGTACCTGTAGTTACGCATACACCTCTCTCCCCAGCTTCAGAAGTCGTGCCCCAGCGTCAGATAGTCGTTGCCTCACCTCCTCTGGTGTCTACTGCTGATCCTCCGATCTTGTCGCCGGCTGTACCACCACACGTCTCGCGGGCTCTGTGATCCATCATGACTCTCCGTATACTTGCATGTACAATAACCAATCCAATGTATGCTAATAATGATACAAGCAAAGCAGGATCGACAGCACTATGTAAACAGGTTTACAGACCATCCCAGCCACCAGACCACAACGCCCGACTGTGCGAGAAGAATAGAGAATTCTATGAGTACTGCACACCACTGGATTAGAAGAAGTGTAGTATAGGCGGGGAACATGATCCACCACAGGCCTGGGTAAGTGATCCAAGGCATGTTGATGTTGAGCGTAAGGGAGATCGCAGCGCGAGTTTGAAGCACCGTGACCGACACACTCAGGAAGGAGAGGAAGAGAAGACCGACCCAGTGTCGAAGTGAACGACGAGGGAATTGCTGAATAGGGTACCGTTTGGGCTCGCCCGTGAATTCGTTCCGGTACCAGGGTATGATGAGGAAATCCTGCACATCTTCGCCGATCACCTTGCCGTAGTTCCGCCAAAACGGCGTGACCGTGTCCAAGAGTAGCGTGAGCGCGTCAAGCCCGATGTCCCAGAACTGCTGGAACTGGTTGCGATAGGCCTCCTCTAACGCAGCAATCTGGGAGAGCTACGAAATGACATCAATACACACACGGACTCTAGATTGCAGCGGACGGTATACCTCAGGATACACGAGTGATGTGTGGGCCAGGGTATCATTGTAGTCCTTCTTGACGCCCGCCTGGATCGTCTTCACTTGCTTGAGGACTGCGGTAACTTCCTCTGCCTTCTGAACGAGATGACTCCGTTGTATCGCAAGCTGATCCAAGGCATCCACGAGCTGCGTCACAGGGTCGTGGAACACATGTTGTGGGAGAGTGATGGATTCCGACTCGAGCAACTGAGAGTGGATGTACGATCGTAGAGTTTCCTGTTGACGCACGATGCGATCGTGGATGTCTTCCACCGCCCTCCAGCTCTTAGCACGTCGCGTGCCACCGGTGACAGCCGACGGATCGTGGACGAATGCATCTAGGACTTCAGGGGGTATCTTTGCATACGCCACCCCAAGTAGACCCGAGAGACCAGCCTGCACGGAGTCGTGCTCCCGAATGGTCGCACATACACGCTGTAGGAGATGTCGCATGCGATAATTCTGGGAAAGCGTATCTTCCAACACCCTGGCGCAGAGTAAGCGCGTCGTCTGCTGAGGAAGGCTCTCGTACTCACTGTGCTTTGACCTCATATTCTTCACGCTCCTTCTGCTCGTCCGCGGAGCGACGGTGCTTCTCCCGTTCTCGCGCGAATATGTCGTTGGATGAGGGGAGGGACCTTCGAAACCTACGTCGTGGTAGGGTTGATCGTGTGGGAGCGCCCTCAGGAAAGGCTTCGGGTCGTGGTGTCGGCTCAGCGGCGCTCGGAAACGCAGTACTGCTCTGGGTAACCGTGGTAGGAGCATCAGGGAAGCCATCCTCTTTCGTAGGCGACCTGGTATCCGATACGTCGTTGGGTGATGGGGAGGCTTGTAACTGAAGACTAGTTGGTCTGCTACGAGGCCGAGCTGTAGCCATCTTCTGGTGCCCGAAATGACTACCATCCTCGGAAGCACTGTGGCCACTGTGCTCAGAGATCGAATTCCGGGCGGAAGAGAGATGCTCGTCGCTCGGCCTTGCTGTGAGGCGTTTCCCGATGTCCTTCAAACGTTTGCGACTGCTGTTCGGCGATGCCCCCTTTGAGATAATGCTGTACAAAGAACTATGTGCTGAGTCTATGCCTGACTTCCAGCCCTTGTGGTTGTCGCTACTTCGTCTCGAGTCAGGGCCAACGGAGTCTCGTCCAGACTCTACTAACGGCTCGAAGGAAAGCTGTGCGTCGTACGAGGACCTTCGCCGTGATATCGCCGCCTCAAGTGAATGACGAGGGGTATTCCAACCGTAGGAGCTCACTGTAGGGGATCTAGCATCGGAGAATGAAGCTGTGTTGGGGGATGCTGGGACCATGACTTCGTTCTCGGGGATAGTGTCCATCGGGTGAAGCGATGGTTGCGCCTTGACGTACTCAGCTATGACGAGCGCAGTTGGGCTCCAAGTGGAATTGCCAGCGGGAGGCGGCTTATGTTCCTGTTTATCCCAAAGATGTTTCATCCAGGTGGTTGGTTCTGCATCGTCCAGGGCCGCACGCATCTCCGCAGGCTGTTGACGGTACCAACGGGTTACCTTCAACAGATTCGCAGCAGGAGAGCTACCGCCGAGCGATAATAGTTCGTATTTGCGTTCTAGCTGACCGGAAATCAACTCGACTTTGCGGGTCGTTAGCGGATTGACTTTGGCACGGATCCCGTCCAGTTTGGCTGCAAGATACACCCCATTAGTGTGGGGAATTCATGTTTAGTGCGAGGTGACCACTGACCCTTGTACAAGGCGGCCTGCTTGTCAACGACGGCTTTATTTGACGTAGCCGTGTAGTCCTTGGATCTCCGCTTACTCCGTGACAGGGACCAGCGACGCTCCCGCCCGTCTTCAGAGTGTGGTGCACTCCAATCTAGTGTATCACCGCCGTCCGAGGACGTAGGGATAGGACCAACTGTAGCAACGCCAACGGAAGGGCTGAAGTCTATTTGAGAGTCGCCAGATATACGAGGTTGTCGAGGAAACTGGGGAAACTGGGAAGTAGTGGCTGGACCTCGGGGTGGGGAGCCTGTAGAAGATAGGGATGTGATGTCTGATGCAGGATGAGGCTCGACATGCAGGGGGCTTGATTGTGTTCTGAGACGCGCCTCCCGACGAGCTTTCGCTCGCAACGCGCGCTGCACGTCCTCTAATACACCGGGGTCTGCATGACAAATTATGAAGGTTGCATTGCAATCCAGGTAAAGTTGACGTGCCTTCTCGTGCTATCCCTACATGAGCGACGTGGTCCAATCACTCAGAATGAATCAAGTATGCTTACCTAGGTCATACTCGTCAGAGAATGGCTCGAGCAGCGTGTTGGACACAGCTTTGGAGAGCAAGTCTCGTTGATCCCCCTTCCGACTGAAGCTCATGGTCCTCCTAGAGGCGGGATACTGGAGAGCATCCCGAGGGCGCGACTGCTCGAAGCCGTTGGTAGCATCGACAGACTTGACACGCCGTCTCTTCTCGTCCTGTTGGAATGACAGTGACCCGCTTTGATGGGCATGCTTTCGCAGGGATGGAGGTGGACCCAGCCCAAGAGATTGGTAGCTGCCATAGGATCCATTGTCGGGGGTTTGCGAACGGCCATGATCGACTGGGAAGTGAATATGGGTACCGCGGTGTGCCTTGGAAGAAGGAGGTGTGGAGGGAGGTGAGCCAGGGCGAGTACTCGGGGAAGAGGGCCCCGCCTCCGCCATCTGCGAAGGAGTGTCTGGCGCGCTCGCCGGGGGATGAGACAGGCAGGACGGGGTAATGGAGCAAAGAGCAGTTCCCTGCGCTCACCAGTGGGCCAGAATCACAAGTCCTTGACAGAAGTCTTACCACGGTGGGCGCTTCTGGTGAGCAGTCCTAATATGGCAAGCGCGAACCGTGCTTGTACCAGCGCCTGCCAGTGCGGGGGTGTGAACAGTGAAGCTTTGAAGACTCTGGAGAGCACATACAAAGGGGATAACTCTCGCACCCCTCCGCCCAAACAAACACCATACCTCTCTACATAATATAGTGCGAGTGTACAGTACATCGAGTCTGGCATATAAACGTTCGGGGAAGAAGGCTTCGCTGTACAGAGCGCCCTACTATATCCTACCACCCACCACAAACAGCACCCCCCGACTTGCACCTCCTGCGTTTGTTGAGAGTGACCGACCCTTCGTATGTGTGATGCTTGCTGTCATCTATGACGGATGACATTGACTCAGCGCGCATGCGTCTGTAGGGGTTGAAGCGAGAAAGTGGGGCCAGTCGCTGGGCGAAGCTAACCACTGTTTGCGTGCTCTTACTGCTGGTTATAGCAGGGTCAGAGCTATGCGAATGATTGGACACACGGGTGTCAAATCCAAAACCTCGAGTTTGTCTTGAGCTCATCATGGAAGTACGCAAACACGAAGAGCGAGATTCGCGCTTAGAGTTGTCGGATAGTAACGCGCCAGAGTTCCGACGACCTGCACCCGTGGTTTGCCGTGGCGAGCGACGTGTTCGACCTGCTTTGGTGACTTCAAGGTAATTAATCAGCACATAGCTGAGAATGCGAACATCAAACTCACGTGGATAGAGACGAGCCTCCGGCAGATGGTGAGGCGTATCCATGGTAGGGAACACCACGACAGAGGTCAAATCGACGGGACTAGGTGTAGCAGGAGCGGGAGATGAAGCACGCGAGGACGAAGAAGATGCCACAAGATCAGGCATCTCGGAAGTGATGAGAGGCGATCTAAGGCTCGCCCGTACTTGCATCCGTTGCTTGTGTCGCAGAGCGTCGCCGATATTCTCAAAGGCAAATGTCGCTGATGGTCATGAGCGGAACTGCAGCCATTCTACATTGAAGTTTACACTCACCTCCTGAGTGACGTGCAGTTAAGCTATCGCTTCTATTCACGATCCTTTCCGCCGCTGTGCTCCTAACCATCGAGTTGTCAACTCTATCGACAAGACGTACGTGTCAATACGTCTCACCTCTTGCGTCGAAGAGACAATGAGTGCAAGGAGCCACGTTGGTAGCGAAGCTGGTGTTGGTCCTGGACGGGAGAGTGCTGTGGGGGAGTGTGGGCACGAGGGGACATATCGACGTTGCTTGGTTAGACCCTGCCGGAACGAGCTATGGAAGTCAAAGCTGGACCGCTAGAGTCCCTGCACAACACTGCGGAGTCAGAGCGGGAACTGGAGCTGGTGAGCAGGATTCTCGGGAGGGTTTCGAGTGGTCAAGTTATAAGAGTATATGGCGAGCGTTCGCGCTACTCGTCAAGCGCTACCTGACACGAGGCTGAGAGCGCTTCCGGAAGATATCCGGATATGTTGGAGCTGTCGCAAAAGTTGATCTGACTGTGCACACAACCGGTGCAATGCGACGAGCTCGCAAAGCTAATTGCTCGTGTGAACACTTATAGATCTCTCAGACACACCTCCACACATAGCAATCCAGTGCACTCACCTTGGTGACGGACATCTGGACTAATGTCCACACAGCGCTCACAGCACTCTGTTGATATCCACCTTCAAGAATGACGCACGAACCCAACAAGGGGCCTTGCCATTGAAGCTGACATAGACACTTCTCCGACGAAGGGGGGAGTCTCGAGTGGTACACAAGGACCTATCGAGGTATACGCGCCAGTGCCTGCCGTCGTTTCAGCACTAACCGCAGGAACATGACCGTCGTGAACGCGGACAAAGAGTACCTGTTGACACCTCAGAATTAGCGAATAGATCAATCTTGAATACGTTCTTACCATGTCACTATATACGATACATGCGAGTTCCGCACGTCCACCGTCGGCGACCTCCCTATAGGTATACCCCGGGCAAGCCGTGACGCCGCTTCTCCGGCGTGACCCTCTAAACGTGTATAAGCCACAACACCGTGTAAGGACAGAAGTACGTACGTACCAAAAACTTCCTCTACAAATACAGGCTGGACACCGGCTTCTTCACCACCCGCATGTGTAGCCATGGCGTCAATGTCCGCCCAATACCATTCTCCCTTCTCCGGATGATTGTCTGGCGTGAACTTATTGCGGGCCTGGGCGGTGCGTAACATGCCGAGGATTTCAACTTCGTTGCCTTCACTCGCTAACAACTGTCTGGCATTGGGTGCGAGGTCTTTTGCTACGAAGCCGCGGTCGACAAGAACTGTGGAACCGTCTGCACGAACAAAAGGCACGACGACGTGATATCCGATGTTGCCGTCCCAGACTCGAGGACCGAGGAGCATTAAGCGAGAGACGTCCCAATGACCCTTCAGGACAACTTTACGAAATGTAAACTCTGGAAGGGCCGAAAGGCTATGGGCAGTCGTGTGGTTAGCTCCTATGCACGTACAGCAGGTCGTACATACACCGTACTTCACGTATGGCGGAAGAGGCATTGGTTCTCTTTGAAGCTTCTCCTCCAGCTCGTCTATGAGGGCAACCTTCCATTTGAGCCTCTGCACCTGCCATGTTCCGAGACCAAAGGTGAATATTGGAATGAGGCCGACTAGCACCATCGTTGGCGTAATCCACGATTCTCGTTTCGCCTTGTAGGTCGAGGAAGTGGCCTTCGAGTCCGCTGTGAGCATCCGTCTGGGTCCCGCCCCATTCCACCGAGGAGTTGGTACAGATAGCCTAGTTCGTAGCAGGAGTTGCCTCAGTTGAAAGAGCATTTTGAATAGTGGGACTGCAGTGGAAGAGGATGCTGAAAACCTGATCGAAGAAAGCCAGCCAAGGGCTGAGCCGCGAGGGTGCACCAAGTGACGCTTGCCCCGGAGCGCCTGAGGTGTGCGCAGCTGGGGCTGTTAGTAGCATCCCACTTCTTGCTATCCCCCTCCTCTTCCATACATCCTTCCATTCTCCCGTCTTCTGGTGTGTGGACCTAACATGTTGGTATATGCATGCAACTGGAAACGACCAGCATCCTGAGTTTGCGCCCACAGGTCTCGGCGGCAGACAGACTACAACATCGACGGCGATGAGGTCCATTATCCGACACGTCCGGTGGACAAGGACAAGGCGGAGGCAGAACTAGTAGTAAACATCAAGAAGGCGACCAACCCGGATGAGACTGCGCCAAAGCAGAAACACGTCCGAAGTGCGTATGCATGTTATGATGCACAGTGCATTCCAGGCTCATCTCAGGCTTCAAGAGTGTATTGTCTACACTTGGGATTACCACTCGTCAATATCCTTCTGGACTGGTCTCCGAGTGCAGCCAATTCTCTCCGACGAGGTGCAAACTTTCAAAGCTCTCATCACTGTACACAAGGTGTTGCAGGAAGGTCACCCGGTGGTACGTCTCGGTTATGCGTATGCCTCGTTTCAGGAATAACAGCGCTGCGTGCAGACAATCAAAGAAGCACACGGACAGACAGGTTGGTTAGAGACGTGCGCGCGCACGGTTGGACACGAGACGGCGCGAGGTACGTTCACTATCCTTGTAGTCCTCTCGCCCCTTCAATGTTGCCTCAGGATATGGTCCTCTCATCCGAACCTATGTGCAATTCCTCTTGGCGAAGCTGCGCTTCCATAGACTGCGGCCGGAGTTCAATGGCTTGTTTGAGTACGAGGAGTACATCACACTCAAAGGGATCGACGACCCCAACGAAGGGTGAGCATGCCCACATCCCTGTGTATCACGCGCTCATCCCATGGACAGTTATGAAACCATCTCGGACCTGATGGGCCTCCAGGACCAGATCGACTCTTTCCAGAGGATGATCTTTGGCCACTTCCGTAGCTCTGCGAACAACGAATGCCGTATTTCTGCTCTCGTGCCTCTCGTCAAGGAGAGCTGGGGTATCTACCGCTTCATCACCAGCATGCTTCGTGCAATGCACCGAAGTGCGTATTGAGCCGAGTGTTTGGCTATGCCGTGGCTAATAATGGTATAGGAACGAACGATATCGAGGCTCTTGAACCTCTCCGCTCACGCTACAGTCAACAACACTACGCTCTTCGCAAGTTCTACTACGAGTGCTCCAATCTCAAATATCTTACTGGATTGATTAATGTTCCCAAGCTTGGCCAAGTGCGTTAATGATTCGTCCATTTACAAAATGCTGACTGTATACACAGGAGCCACCAAATCTGTTGGATAATGGTTCCGCTCCCGACCTTCCCGCTCGTCCAACAACCACAACAGTGAAGACTCCGCCACCCGCCACCCCCCAACCATCAGCTGCCGAGATCAACGAACAAGCTCGCATGCTCAAGCAGTATGAAGAGCAACAAGCTGCTCTGGTAGCTGCGCGCGAAGCCGAGGAGCAGCAGCGCAAGGCGATGGAAGAACAACAACGACGCGAGTTCGAGCAACGCCAAGCAGAGCAAGCCGAGAGGGAGCGGTTGGCACAGGAGCAGCTCATGCAGCAGCAGATGCAACAGCAAATGATGCAGTACAGTAACCAGGCCGCCCAACAAGTACATGACCTCGAGCGCGAGGTGCTCGCCATGCGGGGCCAGTACGAACGAGACCAGCTCATGTTGGAGCAGTACGATCGGGTTCGTTGTTTTATACATTGCTGTATAAATCTGCGCTCACTCCTGTTCCCCTCAGAGAGTCAAAGCTCTAGAGAGCGAACTCGCCAGTGTCTCTACGAACGTCAACTCCCAGATGATGTCCAAGGATGAGCTCATTCGGCAGTTGCAGGAGCAGGTCGTGATGTGGCAGAAGAAGTACGAAGCTTTGGCCAAGCTGTACAGCCAACTGCGGACAGAGCACCTGGACATGCTGGCGAAGTTCAAGCAGATGCAGCTCAAGGCCAACTCCGCGCAGGAAGCCATTGACAAGATGGAGCGCATGGAGCGTGACCTGAAGGCAAAGAACTTGGAGCTGGCAGACATGATCCGTGAGCGCGACCGTGCTCGGTTTGACCTCGACCGCCAGAAGTCCGCGCATAAGGACGAGATCGACAGACTCCGTCGCGAAATCAGCTTTGCGAATGAGCGGGCTGAGGATGCTGCCCGGTCGAAAAGCTCGGAGGTGTCTGGTGTGCTGTCGAAGTACAACCGTCAGCTCACTGAGCTTGAAGACTCGCTGCGGGTATGTCCGTCTCCGTGGTGTGGTTGTCCTTCGCATGCTCATCGCTTTGCAGGCCAAGCAGATGCAGATCGACGATCTGCTCAGCAAGCTCGACCATGCCAGCGGTGATTTGGAGCGCCTGCGGGAAGAGAAAGACCAGGAGATCGCTATCCTCCAGGAGGGTATGGATGCCACCATCCAGCAACTCTCAGAGGCTCAGCAGGTAGGCTCGACCTGAATGATTGGCTGGCTGTGACGTTGACAGATATTCTTCCAGAACCAGGGCTTGAACGAGGAAGCCACCAACGCCCAGATTGACACGCTGATCCTGGACAACCGCAAGAAGTTGAACCAGATCATTGGTAGGTCATTCATCAGACATCCAATCATCAGATATCCAAGGTACAGCGTACTGACATTACCTCCAGACTCAATCCTCAACGCTTGCGTGCAGAAGGTCGACGAGGCCATCTACGAGCTGGAGTCACCCGCGCAGGCCGGTAACCTCAACTCAACCCCAGAGTATACCCTGTCCATGATCGAGAAGGCCGTCAACAACGCGACGGACTTCGCCACCGTCTTCAACCTCTACCTTGGAGGCGAGCCTGGCGGTGACCATGTCGACGTGATCAAGGGCGCGAACGAGCTCGCCCAGTCACTCTCGGACGTCCTCATCAACACCAAGGGTATCACCCGCCTCGTCGACGACGAGGTCTCGGACAAGCTCATCAACGTCGCGAAGAACGCCGGGGACACCGGTCTGCGCACGTTCCTCAACCTCCAGTCGTACAAGCTCGACCTCATCCCCCAGCCCACCCAGCGCAAGGAGGTCGCGATGCGCAACAACGGCGAGGTCCGCGGGGCGCTCGCCAAGCTCTCCGAGGTCGTCGACGGCCTCGTGCCCAAGGGCGGCAAGGCCGGCGCGCTCAAGACCAACGGCGACCTGGGCGACCTCGTCGAGCAGGAGATGCTGGGCGCCGCGAAGGCGATCGAGGCCGCGACCGAGCGCCTCCAGCAGCTCCAGTCGCGCCCGCGCGACTCGTCCCGCTACAGCGCGGTCGACCTGCAGGTGCACGACGCGATCCTCGCGTCCGCGCTCGCGATCACGAACGCGATCGCGCGCCTGATCCAGGCCGCGACCGAGTCGCAGCAGGAGATCGTCGCGCAGGGCAAGGGCTCGAGCACGACGCAGCAGTTCTACAAGCGCAACAACCGCTGGACGGAGGGCCTCATCTCCGCCGCGCGCGCGGTCGCGTTCGCAACGGGCCTGCTCATCGAGAGCGCCGACGGGGTGCTCTCCGGCACGCACACGCTCGAGCAGCTCATCGTCGCGTCGAACGAGGTCGCGGCCGCGACCGCGCAGCTCGTCGCCGCCTCGCGCGTCAAGGCGAACCTGATGTCCAAGACGCAGGAGCGGCTCGAGCTCGCCGCGAAGGCGGTCACCGAGGCGTGCAAGGCGCTCGTCAAGCAGGTCAAGGCGATCGCGGCGAGGCAGGTGCAGGACGAGGACGTGGACTACAAGAACATGGCCGTGCTCGAGTTCAAGCGGCGGGAGATGGAGCAGCAGGTCGAGATCCTCCGTCTGGAGAAGGAGCTCGGTGCGGCGCGGCACCGGCTGGGAGCCATGCGTCGGGCGGGCTACCACACAGACGAGACGGATTGAGGTGTCCGGGCTTGGGCTTTCAGTCGAGGAGAGTATTGAATACGTGCGCTACCTCTTGTTTTCTTGTTCGCGAATGGAGTCGCTTGTGTTAGTCATCACACGCATGTGCGCAATGGCACCGATTAGTCCCTTTCCCTTTCACCGTGGAATGACCCATGTATATGAAGCAGCAGCTAGCGTGAGCGATGTGTGTGTACAGTCGCATGAGCGCGAGTGGAGGGGGGGTAACCATGAGCCAAAAAACGGCAGTACTACTGTTGGACACAAAGAGAGACTGTGTTGTGCAGAGAGAGAGGGAGAGAGTGTGATGAGCGTAAGAAAGGCTGGAGGGAGCAAAAAGGTGGCGTGTGGGGTAGGATTCTAGAAATTAAGCAGGTACGCGCGACGATTGCGAGCGGGGCTGTAAATGTATGTGCAACTCGGTACCGGAAAAAGCAAGGGGGTGGTGTATCATATCAATAAAGAGGTATAGATACGAACGAAGGGAAGGGGGTTTAGGCGGAGGAAGAGCGAAGGAGCGATGGGTAGCAGCAGCAGCAGCAACGGCAGCGAGGTGCGCAAGATGGCAAGATGACGGAGGTGGCCCGAAGGAAGAACGACGTATCGTATCATGCAAAGAACGCGCTGTCCGTGCTCCGCACCGTGTCGAACGAGCTCTTCCCCCGGTCCATGTCCAAGAAGCTGCTCTCCATCGTCGGCGACTCGGGCGGGCTCATCGCGCCGTACTCGTCGTCCGAGCCCTGATCCGCGGTCCCGTCCAGCTCGTCTTCGATGTCCAGGAAGGACGGCTTCTTCATCAGCGACCGCCGCTTCATGATCTTCTGCCGGTCGAACGAGCTTGGCGGGCGCGAGATGGTCGACGTCGTGTCCGTCGACTCCTGGCGCCGGCTGCGGTTGAGGTTCATGCGGGGCATCGGAGGGGGCGAGAGCGGGTTCATGGGCACAACGCTCAGGCGCTTGCTCGCCTCGATCTCCTGCAGGTCGTGGCGCGACGGTCGACGCCTCGGTGGAGGCGGGAGACTGGCAGAGGGGAGGTCGGGAGACGCCTTCGCCCCTAAACTTGGCGAGGTGGGCGGCGACAGGCTCAAGCTGGCCTGCGCAGTAGACGGTCGCGCGGAGAGGGAAGGTGCCTTCTGCGGCGACCTCGCCAACATTGAAGAGCTCCGCGCGGGACCGCGCGATGCCTCGATGATGGTGACTGTGCGTGGCCCGGTCCCTGTTGACGGTCGACCGCCGTTCGACATCGACGACTTGGTCGAGAGAAGGGATGCGCCTCTCTGGAACGTAGGCTTGTCGGTCCCGAAAGCCAGAGTCCCGGTCGACTGGTTTGACAACACAGAGTTGGAGCGCGACCGCACCGCGCTCGGACTCATGCTGTAGGTCAGACCGAAGTCCCCTGGCTGGAGGTCGAGCTTGGGCACCCGGTCGAGTTCAGACTCCGTGTCCTCCTGCTCCGACGCAGTGGCCTCCGCATCCTCGAGCGTCTCCGCGAGCTTGAGCTGCTCTGCAGGCGACATGATGTACTGAGGAACGTATTCCGTCTGTGACATCCGCTTCCCCTTCTCGCCGGCTCCTGCGCTGATGTCCTCCCACAAGGACGACGGCGAGATACAAGCGTTCCGCGTCATCAACGACAACGGTCCCCCTGCAGCTCCAAATGACATGGTGATCGTCTCGACTCCGGTTGAGGTAGCTGGTCGGATATCGCTGTCGAAGCTGAATATCGACCGCTTGTCGTCGTCCGCGCCAGCACTCATCGGCCCGTGTGAAGAAGTACTCCTTCGTGCGCTCGAGCCAGAGAACAGACGTTTGCGAGGGCTGGTGACACTGCTCCGCCGAGGCTCGACGATGGGTGAGGAAGGAGTGGGGAACGTCTCGACGCTCGTGGACGGCTGCGCGTTGCTAGAGGACCCACGTAGACTGGGCAACGGTGGCACAACACGAGAGGCATGGAACGATCGCTGTTTGCGCGGAGTCTTGGTCCCTGGCGACCCAGAGTTGGGTTCGTCGTGCAGACCCGATCCCGAAGACGCTGTGCTCGCGCCCGAGTGTCGCTGAGGAAGGTTCGTTTGGGAAGACATCTTCCTGAGCAGCTTCCCCGCCTTCGATTGTGGGTCACCGAGAATCGATGACGGTACGGGAGGAAACTTGCTAAGCGGCGAATGCAAGGCGGAATCTTCTGGTGAGACTGGGCTCAGGTCCCCGTCCAGAATGTATGTGTTCCGGTTGGTGCGTCGCTTCCCCTTCTGCGAGCCGTAGCCAGAGTCTTTCATCTCAAAGGGGCCATAGTCGTAACTATCGTTCATGAGATGTGAGATAGCATCTCCCGTATCGAGGTCATGGATGTCAACACTGGGTGCGAAGTTCAAACTGGACGAACTAGATGAGGCGCGGAACTCAATCGGGGACGTGTCATATGGAGAAGACGGCAATGGAGGTGGCGGTAGATCGCTTGTGGGGGGCGCGGCAGATGGAGGGAGGCGGGAAGAGGACGCTATCCGGGATAGGATCGCTGGTCGTTTTGAGCCTCCTGGAGAAACAGGAGACTCAACCCGTGTGGAGGCGGCGGATGTCGTTCGGGAGCGGGTGAAGGTGACCGGTGAGGGAGAGGGCGTGTTGGAAGAGGAAGGGGACGAGGAACCCGATGCCTTGCGACGGGGCTGCAATGGCTGGGTCGGGCTCAGCAGTGGATTCGCGGTCGACGGTCGATGGTCTATCGCACCGACGGTCATCCCTCTAGGCCGAACCAGAGCAGGACTAGACCGTTTGCGCATCAAATGAGCGTTGCCAGCGGGAGGTTCGCTCAACCGACTACGATAGTCATGCGGAGTGACTGTCGAGTTGGATGAATTCGAGCCCGAAGGTGTCTTCATCCGACGATTACGCTGAGTCTGCGTCGAGATGGCAGACGGTCCGTCAGCGTAGTATTGATCATGCGTCTGCGACAGGTCATATGCTGACCGACTGCGAGATCGTGAGTGAACAGTAACAACCGTGAGGTGGGTCTTCTCGAACGTACCTCGCTGGAGGCGACCTGGTAAATGAGCTGGCAGACAAGGGGGAGAGAGCATTGACGTCCGAGTAGTTCCCATGGGAGTTGGACGAGGAAGACCCGTACGAGCCTCGATTGTGAGGAACGTCGGCACGCTTGTGCTGAGGATCCAACATGGAGGAATCTGAGTACACGGATAGTCTGTTGGGGTCCTGAGGTAATGGTTGTACAACAATGCCGCCCGAGGCGAATGGGTCGATCTCGGAGAAGGTCATGACGGAGTGCTGGTAGGAGAGACGATCGCGAGGGAGGTCGGAGGGAGTCCGTGGCTCGGACTGAGGCTCTGAGGCAGCGTCATAATCGTATTCCGAGGAGCGGACGGTGGACACGGATTTGGCAGGCGGGCGGTTGGTGTAGAAGGGGCGGTCGACGGGAGCAGGGGAAGGGGCGGCGCTGCTGTGGCCGGAGCCGGGACGGGACTTTGTGTACGGATGGACGGCGGAGATTGGGGAAGGGGGGTCTTGGATGGTGAGAGCAGGAAGCTTTTTGGGCTTGAGGCCGATGGCGGAGGCAAGGGTGTTAAACTTGAGTGTGGGGATGGCATCCTTGTGTCTGGAGGAGGAAGCAGAAGCAGTGGAAGGGTACTTCTCGTCATTGTCCTGGGCGAGACTGGCAAGGGAGCGATTGGGACGGAGGGAATCCTTGGAGGACTTTGAGCGGGACCACCACGGCCTGCTTGGGGCAGGGGCGGAGACGGGAGGCATAAGAGAGATGGAACGAAAGGAGCGTGGACTGAGAGCGGTAGGGGAGTGATGGGGAGGGCGAGGGCGAGCTGGGGATCAGTGATACAGACGGGACGGCGCGGAGCAGCGATGGGGCTGCTAGGGCGACGGAGCTCAGGCGGCGGGCTCACGCCATGTAGACGTGGGGCGGGAGGGCGGGGAGCGGGGGCGGGGCGGGAGAGGGCGGGAGGACAGCAGCAGAGACAGAAGAAAGCGGGCTGAAGCTGCTCTGCGCTCGCAGCCGTCCTGCCCGTCGCGACCGCGGATGTCGACCAGAGGGTCCAGCGCCAGACGCCCGCCCATATCAGACTCAATTAATTCGCCCACTTCCCCTTTCGTGCATCCCCTCCTCCCGGCCTCTGCCCTGCTTCCTCCGTCCCAGGTCCGGCTGCCAGGATCTGCATGCCCTCTCTCTTCTCCGCGCCCGCCCGCCGCGACGCCCCCGCACTGTCCGCCCGCCTCCCGCGCCCGCCCGCCGTCAATTCGCGCGCAGGCGGCCGCGGCGCGGGAAGAGCACGTGCGTGCTTTGCTCCCGCCGCGAAGGTGCGCCCCTCGCGCCAGAGGCGCCGCCAATCAACGCGATATCTTCCCGCGGCGCCTCGATCCACCTGCTGGAGATCTCTGGCCCGCCGACCCGGGACGCCAGCCGTGCGCCTCCCGGTCATGCGCTCCGCGCCCACGAGCTCCTGCTATTCCCTTCTTTCTTTTTTCTTCCCCTGGCCACCCGCACCCAGTCGCCCGCCGATCTCGCCGACGCACGAGGCGGCCAGTGCGGCCCCACAAGGCCCCGTCCGCTAGCGCCCGCACCCTCAATCTATGACGCCGCCAAATAATTAAGAATCAAGCCAGCTACCTCGCCTGAACAGTGAACGCCCTAAACCGCAAGAGAGTACTCGACTACACGGATGCGACAGACGAGCGAGACTACAAACGCGTTACAGCACAATTACGCGCACAGCGCGCCCGGCCACCGGCCAACGTAAAACGTCCCTGGCCAGACAGCTCTCTCGAAAATCGCCTCCAGCCGACGCCACCCCGTCGCCCCAGGCAACCTTCCCCGCCCCTGTGCCGTCATACGATACAATACGCTCTCGGTCCCGCCGTGCGAGCGGTAAGGGCGGCAAGGGGCCAGAAACCAGGCTAGAACCCCAGAAGCCTCGGAGCCTTCAACCACGTTCAGTATCGCCGTGTCTCAGTCCGCGCGTTCACACCCAATCCCGACACGGACGAAATATTCGCTTCGCGCCCCTCTCGCGCTCCGGGCTCTCTCCCAACAGACGCAGAAAATGGTCCTTACGGCCGCCGCACGCGGAGGAATGGAATTTGGAAGTTTTGTCGCTATTACTCCCGTGTCGGGGCAACCCCAGTGCCTCGTTTTCCTTCGGAGCGCAGTGTAACTTCTACCGCCCCTCTAGCCTATGCGCAGATCAGTCTACAGAATGCACTGTCAACGGTCGTAATATTCGTGCTTACCGAACGAGAAAATGCCCGATCAGAGAGACCGGGCGAACGTCCGCACGCCCGGAGAGAGGGCAGTAAACGTCATCCAGGAGCACAAAAGCGAAGGCGATGTGCCGTCTTCTGTAGCCAGCTTACCAGCGCGCGAGATCACCATCATCACCGAAGCCATCTAGTGGCAAACGCCTTCACCGAAGAGAACCTCAAGGCTGGCATGTTGAAGCCGTTAGGGTTCGAGATCCTGCAGGCAAGCTCCGTACTCAATCTGAATGCAGTACGCGAAGGGCAGGCAACGTTGCGGTCACTCGCCCACGCACGGTCGAAGCCCATGGCACTGCGATAGCATTCTGTCAATGCCGCCGTGGGCGTCCCATAGCCATCAAGCCTCTACTGAGGGCGAAGCGCATGATCAGAACGCGCTGATAGAACGCCTCCGGTGTTCAAGCCAGGAAAATCCTGCCCAAGGCTCCTCGGATCGTTAGCGGCGGAGATACGCAAGGCAGACGGAGCGGACATACCTCTCACGGCCTAGTGAAGAAGCAGGGGTCGGACAATGACCGTGACATAACCAGGACTTCTAACATTTACACGCGCAGCAGCATAACGCAACATTGATAGAACACGAGGATGGATAGCGGCACTCTGCGCATACAGATACATGACGCAGAAGACGACGTCTGGGGTGCAGTGCCCCCCGGTGCCCCAACGTTCATCTGCATTGGCGTTCACCGCGGACAGATCCAACACTCACAGGCACAAGCAACATGCAGATGGGCGCAGTTCCGAACAAGCTTTCGTTACGCAATTCGACGCTCGCGGATGATCATACGATGATATTGCATGGATCTGTACAAGTCCATCAGCCGCGCGCTCTCACACGAAGCATCGATGTCCGGATACAACTCGACACTTACTCAGAACTCAACTACCAAGCGGCCACGCCGACCGGGCCGTCCTGTGCGCGATACAAATCAGTCTCAGCTCAAGAGGACAAAGCGTTCCGGATATCTCGTACGAACGTACATCATCAGCCCAACTCGGCCCACATGTCCTCCACATCACGGTCCTGTGCCGCCTGCACCGCGCGCGGCATGTCCGACATGGGAGCGCGCTGAGTGCGCTGAGGCGGCTCGTCGCCCGCGTCGAAGACGACGTCGCTCCGGATGAGCGGCCTTCCAAGCTCTCCGGCGTCATCGTCATCCTCCATGTCGATGTCGAGCGTGGAGACCCCGCGTCTCCGGGCAGCCGACAGGTCTATCGGCTTCGGGCGGGTGAATATTGACTGGCCGGACCTGCGAGCGGTGTGTCAGCAACCATGGTGTAAAGATGCGTTACGCCCGGCGAGCTTGGGGTGGAGGAGTGGAGATAATGGGGACTCGGAAGGAGTGGAGAGGGCAAGGGGGACAAGGTACGCAGGACAGCATCAGAATGTTGGACAGGACGTACTGCCTCATGACTATCGCAAGCCGAGCGAATTGGAGCACGTTACGTGCGACGAGCAGTAACGTGTCGAGCAGTTCTTCCTCCTTGCTCGTGTTGCCGCATCCGGCGAAGAAGATGAAGAGGAGCGTGATCACGCAGAACGCGGTCAGGACCAAATCCATTATGTTCCAGAGTGACTTCCAGAATTGCTGCGGAAGGAGGGTGAGGTCGGACAACACATATTTGGTTCTAGCATGACGTGCACGCACCCGTCCGAAAGCCACGAAGCGTATCCCGACCTCCAGAATCATTGCACCGTTGATGATGAACTCCAGGATGTAGAAGGGTAGTGTCGGACAGTCATTTACGAGACTGAGAACGACAGTGGTGATTGAGAGCCCCGCCATGGCGAGGTAAAGGATGATGTACGTCCCCGAGTGGACGAATCTGTTCGCGATGTTCTTCGCAATCTCATCCCGCGTCATAGAGTATATTGAGCGTGTAGGTCTACAACGTCAGGGTACGGACATGCTATTAGGTGTCCATGAGTTAGCAAGACCATGTCTGACGAGCGGGACGTACACTGGTGGAGGCGCGCCATTGAGGGCCTCACCCTCGCCGGCCTCGAGGTCTCCCAATCGCTGGTCGAAGGTGGAAGACATGTATCCGGGAGTCAGGGACGCGGCTCGAGGTCGTCGTGTACTAGCCATATTGTACCGGCGCCTAATCACTCGCGACTCGCTTTGAAGATCAACACGGACAAACAGCGCCTCTTACTCAACTCCATCGTGCTGCGACGTCGGCCGTTGTCCTGCCTTTCTCTCTGCTCAACTCCTTCTCCTGCTTGGCTCATTCACATCATAATCTTTACGCTCGTCCTCGAAGAAGCTAGTCAAGATGGGTGGCGGTGACTTGAACATGAAGAAGTCCTGGCACCCGCTCCTGTTGAAGAACCAGGAGCGGGTGTGGCTTGAGGAGAAGAAAGCGGTATGTCGGCTTTGTGATCGCAGTTGCTTCGGTGCACTGATACAAGTATCCTATATAGCTGGAAGAGAAGAAGAAACTTGACCAGCTTCGCAAGGAGAAGGAGGAGGAGCGTCAGCTGCAAGAGCTCCAGAGGCTGCAGGAGGAGCAGACGGGCAAGAAGCGGCAGGAGAAACTGGACTGGATGTACGCGACTCCAGCGACGGGGAGCAACCAGAATGCCAATGACCTGGAGGATTACCTTCTGGGTAAGAAGCGGGTTGACAAGATCCTGACGGCAGAGGAGAACGAGAAGGTGTGTACGACGCTGCCATCCGCGACCGAGCGTGTCTGACCGAGCGCATAGATCGGAGCTGCCCACAAGAACTTCATTGCTACCCAGTACGCGAACACGGTACGCGACACCGCTGCCAAGATCCGCGAGGATCCCCTTCTCGCCATCAAGCAGCAGGAGCAGGCAGCCTACCAGGCCCTCATGTCCAACCCCCTTCGTCTCCGCGAGCTGCAGGAGCGGAACGGCATCAAGCCCAAGAAGGATAAGAAGGACAAGAAGGACAAGAAGAAGGATAAGCACAAGCACCGGAAGGACAAGCATAGGGCAGACTCGCACTCGCGATCACGCTCGCCCTCCGACAGGGAGAGGCGGCGCGACTCGAGGGAGCGGTATTCTCGCAGACGCTCACCAAGCCCATACGACCGTCGCTCTCGCTCGCCCGTTGCTCCCCGCCCACGGTACGACGACGATCGCAGGGACGACTACCGGTCGAGTCGTCGTGGTCGGAGCCGGGATCGTACTCCTGACCGCTACCGCGACAACAAGGACTCGGAGAGAGTCAAGACATGGCCGCGGTCGGATGAATCAGACGACACCGGTTATGACTCTCGGCGTCGCAGGAGTCCTAGCCCGAGACATCGGGACGACTACGACAGCAGGAAACGACGGAGGAGTGCGAGTCGCAGCCCACGGCGAGCTGAGCCTGCCCCCTCGAAACGCACTCGTATGAGCCCCCCTCCCCCTCGTCCGAGCACGAAGCCAGTCGATCGCCCCGACGATCGCGCTGCGCGTCTCGCCGCCATGACCTCCAACGCCACCTCGCTTTCCGTTGAACGCCGCGAGCATCTCACGCAGCTGCTGGAGAAGGAGAAAGCAGAACAGGAGGAGGAGGAACGTGCCCGGGAGAAGTCGAAGGGTATGGGTGGCTTTCTTAGTCATGAGCAGAAGAAGGTTTTCGGCGGAGGCGGAGGCCTCGAGGAGCGTATCAGGAGAGGACGTGGGCAGATGCGCGTGGATGCGGACTGAGCGGGGATATCGGCTGTACTCGTTGGGACTCTTCTAGGTGATGTATCTCTACTGCTGTAGTCCATGTCTCATACCGTTGCACGGAATCCCAGGCAGCATGCGACCCATACGTATACGATGCTGAGATGTGCGGCTGCTCTCATGACTGCGAGGACATTGTGGCGTCGTCGGCTCGGGTGCCGTCGGCCGATAGTGGGTGTGAAAGACCGAAATGGCAAGTCTGATATACGATACGTACGTGAACCCAGACGCAATCCCGGGCGGGTGTGTGCACCTGCAGGTCTATAGAATCCCTTCTGGTCCTCTCCGTCCCCTTCATGACCAGCTCGTGCTTTTCCCCCATCCGTACCGCCTGAAAAATCGCGATGGAGAGGAAACCACAGCCAATCGCGGACAATGACGTTGGCGATAACCCTACAATCCCGGTCTCTCCAGCTTCTGAGCTTCAGAGTGACGGGCGCAATGGTACGTTTCGGTCAATCGTGCCCTTTCTCTGCTGACGGTGCGTTCTAGACGACGGTACACCACAGAGCGTGTCTTCTACTCAG
Source organism: Earliella scabrosa (assembly GCA_022605405.1). Taxonomy (NCBI): domain Eukaryota; kingdom Fungi; phylum Basidiomycota; class Agaricomycetes; order Polyporales; family Polyporaceae; genus Earliella; species Earliella scabrosa. Next base: position 68,077 of record JABYQQ010000003.1, on the reverse strand, counting down.
TCGCATACTAGGCCCGATGTAGAGAAGCCGTATAGCATTTACACGCCCAGAGAGAAGTGGTTCATTGTCGCTGTCTCTGCATTCGCTGCGATATTCAGGTTCGTTCGCCTTCTCCAGTATGGATGTACATGGCGGCCGCTGAATCGACTCGGGGTTGTAGTCCGCTGACAGCAAACATATACTTTCCTGCTATCCCCACCATTGCTACGGCCTTCAACGCATCTACAGAGTTGATTAACCTGACCGTTACAGTATACATGGTCGTCCAAGGACTTTGTGAGTTCCCCCGTCCGCTAGTCCAGTCCACATCTACTGACCATCTTGTGCACCCCCATCTTGTGCATCGCTGTAGCACCTATGTTCTGGGGCACCTTGTCCGACCGTTGGGGAAGACGACCGATGCTGATAGGATGCATGGTGGTGCTCTCGTTAGCATGTGTCGGTCTCGCGCTCGTTCCCACCGACGCGTACTGGCTGCTTATGGTGCTCCGATGCCTGCAAGCGGCCGGTTCAGCAAGCACCATCGCGCTTGGTCAGTGCTGCTCCATACCCCGACAGTTTTGCGGATGTTTACGTGAGGCATTCCAGGCGCTGGGGTCATCGTAGACATTGCCGCACCCGCTGAGCGTGGCAGCTTCTTCGGCATATGGAACATCGGTCCGATGGTGGGACCCTGTCTCGGTCCTGTCCTCGGCGGTGTTCTCTCGGACAAGTTGGGCTGGAGGTAAGTGCGCCCGACGTTGGCACGCTAACATGAGATCGATCACCGAGAGTCCGCAGGTCAATATTCTGGTTTTTAGTCATTTCCGCAGGCGTATGCGCTGTGATCATAATCCTGCAAGTACCATTCATGACCGAGTCGGCCACCTGCGTCGCACTAATAATTCATGTCAGACTATTTCCAGAGACTCTGCGCGCGATGGTGGGAGACGGAAGTGTCCCACCTCCCAAGGCCTATCGCCCTGTCATTCCCATCATCGGAAGGACGCAACAGAGTCCAAATCATGCCTCGAGGGGACCACGGCGCGGCTTCGCGAACCCGCTCCTACTCTTCCTCTATCCCGACGTGACGCTCACGCTCTTCTTCAACGCCTTAGTCTACGCCCTCTTCTACTGCGTCACCGCGACCATCTCTACACTGTTCCAGTCGACGTATCCGTCCCTCACGGAGACGGAGATAGGACTGTGCTTCCTCGCTGTCGGAGGTGGTATGCTTGTGGGAGGGGTGGTGAATGGCGAGATGCTCGACTGGGACTACCAGCGCGTCAAACGGAAAATGCTCCGCCAGCTCGAGCGAGATACTGAGAAGAAAATATCGCCGGAAGACGTCACCAAGGAGGAGAACTTTCCGATAGAATATGCAAGACTCAGGCTTACACCCTTCATGTTTGTCGCCTACTCGGCGGCTTGCATCGGGTACGGCTGGTGTCTACAGGCGAAGGTCTCCCTCGCCGGGCCGCTCATCTTGCAGGTCATCAGTGCGTAACCTGTTGTGTGCTTAAGTCAGAGCTAGCGCTGATCTATATCATGTAGTCGGCTGGACGTGCATGTCGATCATGGGTAGTACTCAGACACTCATAGTCGACCTTGTCCCGCAACACGGCTCAGCTATCACAGCATGTGTACGTACTCGACAGCCTTTCCCTCCGTGCTGCCCGTGCCTTACCAGACTGCCCTAGAATAACCTCGTCCGGTGTACCTTGGGCGCAGGCGCAGTGTCCGTCATTGACATCATGCTTAATCGCCTCGGATCGGGTTGGACCTACGTTCTCCTTACAGGCATATGCATAGTCTTCTCGCCCTCGTATTGGGTCCTTCTTCATTACGGACCAGTATGGAGGGCCAAGCGGCGCGCTAAACGACAAGCTTAGCCCACTCAGACGGTGGACGAGTTGTCCAAGCTACACGTCTACATAGATAACGCGCTCATATGGACTCGGAACTGAACACGACCATCATGTTGGCACCGTACTATCTCAACATCATCCCGCACTTCGCTATCTGTCGCTGTCTCGTTCCGTATGTAATCGGACTCGCAAGCATGAGTACATGGCAACATCAATAGAGTTTACGATAGTCCTAGTCCTGGAGAGGTCCATAGAATATTTACTTTACAAGGCGAGCTCTACGTTAGTCAAAACACAAGCCATCGACCGCAACGGTCCAAGATCTCCGCACCGAGAAGCATGATAAACTACAGTACACTCCATCTGCGAGCACATGCACAAAACGCGTCTAAACACCGTAACACATAGCTCAAGCATCGACTAACTGGATCACTGCTGAGGCGGAAGATCGTGACCATGGTCGCCCGGATGGGTCGAGTACGGCTGGGAGAAGCTGAAGTTGTTCGGATAGTTCACGTTCTGCACGAAGTTCCGGGACAGGTCTCCCTGCCCGAACGTGAACGGCTCCTGCGACTGCGCGTGCTGCGTATGGTGCGTGTGCGGGCCACTGTGCGGGACGTGCTGCGGCGGGTGCGTGTATCCAGTCATCGCACTGTAAGACATTGGCGCGCTGACGGATGGAAGGTCCATGGGGGCAGACAACGCCATGTGCGTCAGTCCTTCGGTCGTAAGAAGCTGACTAGGCCACCACTGGTACCCTGGGTAGAACGACGTCGAGGCTTCCGCGCTCGGTCCAATTCCTAGACTCTGCGCGACCATCCTCGCGTTGTGCGCATGATCCCACGCAGCGCTCGTAGCGGGCTGGTCCGCGTAGCCGTCTACTACCGGCATCCCGTATATGTTTCGCGCGTTGATGTCTGAATTCCTCGAGCTTCCAAGTGCGTCTTCGACATTACGCTTGCGTCGACCGGCCTGACCGACGTCCATTGTATACGAAGAGTCGTCTAGTCGCACCTTGGCGCCTTCGAGCAAGGCACGAATACGCATTGCAGTTGGCCAGAGTTTCTGCGAAAACGTCAGAATGTAGACCGGCCCGAGAAGACAGGCGAGTAGTCGTACCTCCATATTCTTGCATGCCGCTATGCACCGGGTGAGTCCGAGCGTCGCTTGAGGGTCCCATGGACGGCGTGCCACTGGAAGAGGGATCGCTTCATCATGTCGGGCAGACAAGAATGTATGAACGGCTTACATGTTATAACGTGCATGATGCCGGCGGCTTGGAGGTAGATACACAAGAACGGGGGCGCTCTCTCGAGGCCAAACCTCTCGTTATACGCATCCGCTGCACGCAGCAATAAGTGTCTGACGACCAGCACTACAAAACGGACGTACCCATAGAACAGATCTGGCTAGCAGCAGCCGAGCAGACGTCGAACGCTTTCAAGCCGAGAGGGTCACTCTGCATATGCGACCTGATGAGAGGGTCAGGATTTTTCCGTAGCATCGCGATGACATGAAGCTTACTCGTCGTCCGGAGGCAGGCTGTGCGAATATCTGTCAGCTCTCTCGACGACATGATACGAAGTACTACGCACAATGCCCGGTGAAGCAACAGTACGGCAGCGTGATACTCGATGTGGAGCATTAGAATGTGTGGTAACACGGTCGCGCGATTGTCGTTCGTTGGATACCGCAGATGCTCAGGCAACTCGATCAACCATTTGTTGAGACGCGACTCGAGTTCTTCGAACATCCGCCGAGTGTCTCCCGAGGATGACTGAACCGGGTAAATCTTGTCCATGATGTCCGTGATAATCACCGCTGCTTCCCGCAGTTATTACAAGTCGTGGTGGTCAAAGGTGAGCGTGGTACGTACACAGGCGGCATGCTTCTCGGAAGGAAGACATCAACCTGGCTGGCTGTGGCGTGAACTCGCCAAGGATGCCCGCTGGGTATGGTTGCCACATCTCATTGTCATCGACCTGGGCACGAATGCGGTGAGAGCAAGCACTAGGGATAGGCTGGGACCATGGATCCACCTCACTGATGTCAGGTAATGCAGTGGAGTAATCATTTGCACGGAAGGTGATCGGCCGACCCAACCATACGGCAGACAGCCTGCATATGGTACATTGAGCCAAGGGTCGCAACGATGAGAAACGGCACATACTTGTCTGAAATGCAGCAAGACCACCAGATGTGCTTCCGGATTTGCTTCTCGACGTCGGTGAATATGGATTGTGTGCCATCTGTAGTCCAGTTATCGGCGTTGCGGTTCATGCCTAGATCCACAGCCTGAGACATCAATGTCAGTATTGCTTCGTTCATCAGTTGTGATGTGTCTTACGAACCATGCGCAGTGCCATGCCTGTACAACAAAACCCGAGTTTAAGAGTCGCCTCAGACGAAGAAGTCGGGGCTCGACGTACCGCTGTACAACCATCCTTTGTCCATGGCACCTGTCCCGCATCGTCAGCTACTGTTCAACGGAGTGAAGTGCAGCTTTGTCTCCCACCCATTCCGAACTCCCGGATGGCCAGCAAGAGGAGCGCTTGACATGTAGACGGCCTGCTACTTTGGTACTTTCGATCTGCATGACCGCATTAGTACGCACGAATCGTTTGAGTTGCACGCAACACTCACTGAGGAGCTTGTGAGCATCTTCGGCGTACTGCTGCCCAGCTCGGGATATATTGGCTTCGTCATGTGTTAAATGATCCTCTTGCCTATGTGAGTAACGCGCCGCTATCGCGAACATCGAAAGAAGTAGAATCTTGCATGGTCGCTGCATGGGATGATGACTAAGGGGCGTCCGCGGTGCTGCCGGTGGTGGTGCACCAACGGTCCTATTTCGCAGACTCGTCAGCACAGTGCGGTTGAACCGTCTAGGATGACACGTACTCGCTAGAACGCGAGAGTGAGCGTCTACAGTTCATGCAGTATTCCGGTGAATCGCACTTACAGTGAGTGGTAGTGATACAGGAAATCCTGCTTGTGGACGACCGGGAAGAAGTTGTGGACGTAGGTGAAGTAAAGTTCAAGAAGATGCCGACGCGTCTCTGGTGGCGGCATCTGGACTGGAACGTCCTCTTCTTCGGCGATCAAGTCGTACGGCGCTGACTCAGGATCGACATTCGCCATAAATTTCCTGTAAGCCAGGTCAGGTCAGTGGGTGGTCCATTCGAGATGCTGTTGACATAAACCGGACTCACCAGATGCGATTTTCCTGCTGGTCATCCCCCGCCTTGCGATGGCTCTGCGCCAACAGTGGCAGGCCCGAAGCAGGACCGTGATATCGAAACTAGGGCGACAGGTATCAACGGATGAGTACGACGCTGCATTCGAGGATACGAACCTCCTTATTCTGATCCACTGAGAGATGCCCGAAGGCTTCGGCAGTTTCGTCGACATGGAGGGGCTCCGACCCTTATGTCCGCAAGGAAGTGAGAAGACATGAGACGGAAAACTCGCGGAAGGACATACGAGACGTATCCGGTAGTGTATACAAATTGTCCCAATTCTGCTGCAAGGAGCCACTCAAGGGCCAATCTAGTCTTCGCCGAGTCCTCGAGTACTCGGCAGAGCCACCTGCAGATGACGATGATCGAGAGGGAGGGCTGACGGGGGTCGTATACGCCCATTGACCAGTGCCATGTGCAAGTCTGCGCGACAGTTGGTCCTGCCACTCTCTGGTAGGAGTGGCAGAAACAGTGGGATCTATGTACAGGGTAAGCGAGCTCGCAACCAGTACATGTCTATGCATACCATTCGTACCCTGAGACACAATCTCCCTGGATACTCGAGACTGTCTACGGGACCGCCGGTCCTCCCTGACCGGGGTATGTTCCGGGACTTCCATGAGCGACGCATAGAGGCTTTCGCTAGTTGGTTCTTGTCGCTGTTGCATGCGGCTCCTTGTACCCTGCCATAAGTGAGTCGCGGTATACGCATCAAAACCCAAGTAGCCTTACATAAGGACCATTTTGCACGCGATCGAGGATGGCGTTGGCGAACGCATCGCTGCGGAGGTCATTGACAATATCTTGTGCACGAGGGCACTCCATGATGGTTGCCAATAGGCACTCGACCTGGTTCCATCGCTGCTCGATCGAGTGGATGTATCCCTTAGGTGGGCCGCGCTTGAAGGAAGGACCTGTCGTGCGCAGTAGGTATGCTGTTGCTAGATGATGGCTCCATGGCGTACCTTGGAAAGTACATGCTACGCCGGACTCTCAGTAACCCGTTGGATAAGGTTGGAGGAGATAGAACACTCACGTGTGTTGGCAACTTCACAGTTCTTGCACTTGTCGTCTGTGCCGGTTCCGGCTTCACACTTGCTCTTGATCTTCCTGCATCTATCGCACGCTGGAGGGTGCGTTAGGCTGCTGGTGCCAAAAGGTCGCGATGAATAGGCGCACCTCTTGTTCCGCGCTTTACGCCGGCTTGTCTGCTGGAGCCCGGGTCATTCCCAGGATCATCATCCTCGGAATAGCTGAGGTTAGGCGGTTGGTCGCGAGTTGCGGGCATGAAGAGGGGGATGAAGACGGGGATTGCGGGAAGAGGAAGAAGGACTCGGAGGACAGGATGGAGGTGAGGACAGGTGAAGTGGGGACGGAGGGGGCAGCGGGGAGCATGTTTGGTGGACTGACATCACCGGGCGACGAGGACTTGGGCCACAACCTTCTCCTACGTCAACCTCACCACCTCCAGAGTGGCGCGTCATGGTCACGTGGCCGTGCTTCTCGACGCGAACGTTCTCGCGCAGAGTCTCACCGCTCTCTCCCCGCCCGCAGCGACTCGAGCTCCACCGCGGATTCCTGCCCAGCCCAGCTCCGGCGAGCAGGCATGGCGGCCCACGCGCCTCTTTCATTCAATCGCGAGTCCCTTCTGTTCTTCCCCCGCTCGCTCGCTAACTGCCTGGTCTGCACCAGAGGCCGTCCGGGGCATCGCTGAATTCAGTCAGTTACCACCCGACGCAGCTTCGCGTTTCCTGACCGAGGTCGTGTCTAGTTGAGGTTGCCATACACACCATTCTCTATGTTCGCCAGGTCTATCCTGCGGAACTGTTCGTCCGCCGCAGGAAATACGACACCCCGGTCTTCCAGTCTCGCCACCCTGCGCTGAATGAGTACATCGCGGGTGCTGTGCGTGCAATATCGGAGGAACTAGCCCAGGTATGTAGCTCTATTACTCGACAGATCTCACTCGCTGATCATGATTCGGGCCAGGGGAATGTCGACAAAGTCGTCGTTGTCATCAAATCACCCGATGAGAAACCCCTGGAACGATTCATCTTCGCGGTCCGGAACACACTCCAGGTGGAGTCCTTCAATAAGGACACGAGGTAGCTCGACCAGGTCTAAACCTATGTTGACACTGACGTTCTCAGGAGCGCAGTGTGGAAGGCGCGATCACCGTCGCGTCCCTTGGCCAGTACTTCAGGTCATTCCTTGTCAAGCTCAGCATGATTGAAGCCCAGCTCGGGCTTCTGTCTGTCGACGGTGACGACATCTACCAGCACACGAGGCTTTCATAACTCATGCATGGATGTGTCTGATGTTTTAGACCTGTCCTTTGCGATCCTTATCGAGTTACAGGACGATAAGGCACCCACAACCACTGACGACAAGGTGGAACCGCTTCCGATGGTCTGGCTTGGACTTCCTCTCATCGGATGACGTCTTCTCAGGACCCACCGCCCTGGATCCCAGCCAACACACAGCATACCATCACAGGTACCTCTGACAAGGCTGAGCTTCATATGGTTCGTGCGGTCGACACAGGAATTATCAACGTAAGTGGTCAGTGCCAGAAGCATATGGCGACCCATGATGACGTCGCGCAGCTGTCACTCGCGGTGCAAGAGTCTGAACACAAACTGAATGTTGACGAGGAACCTCCAACGAAAGGGAAGGAGAAGGCAGGATGAGGTCTAGTGCTCCCGGACACTGACGGACATGGCGGGCGATCTGCATCAAGAAGCTCGATAACAATGTATATGCATGGACCTCGATAATGCAAGCTAAGAATACATCGAGAAAGCAGCCAAAGAACAGCGTCCGCGTAATCAAACGTCAACCCGTATGCGTTGGATGATTGGTATGATCCTGTCCCACTCCTCCATCGCCTGTGTGGTTGCAGTTCAGTATTACAAGGCACAGCAACGACGTAATGGTCACGTACAGCCTTGTAGAATTCGATCTGTCCGTCAGCGTAGTTTCCAAGCATCTCCTTCATCTCCGCCTCCTTCGCCCGCTGGAAGATCTTCTGCTCGCGCAGCGTTTCGTCACTGAAGGCGTCCGATGTCTCATGCGCAGTCTGTACGGCGTCTTGGAGCTGGAGGCAGTTAAGCGCTCTAGGTGGTGGAAGCAGTCAGATGGACAACTGACCTCCTTAATCTTGCCGTCCAGCTTACGCATGCGCTCGACCCGAGTCCTGTCGTCGTCAGCGCCGCGGAGCGCATCGACCCTGTCCCTGAGGTACGCGCCGAGGCCCAGGCCGGTACTTCCTGCTCGACCGCTGATCACCGCCGCGAGACGGTCGCGCTCCAAGGTTACTTGGGTAAGATACTCTGAGAGTTCTTCAAAGTCCATCTGCTTCTGGTCGCGAAGCTTGAGGACCGCACGATTCGCGTGCGAATATTGCAGCAGGGCATGGAGATGAATCAGGAAGGGGTCGGTGGTCATTTGCGTCTGGGGTGATCATTTGAGGGTCAGCAGGAACCCAACAAGAACCTTCTTTGAACGTGACTTGCATTATGACGGAGGAGCGCAGAGAACTCCAAGAGTGTGTTCGAAAAGTGGTTCAGTGGATCGGTAATGCCGGATTCCAAGAAACCAAGACCCTGCACCGCGACGGCGAGGTCATGGTAGTCGCCCGTGAGATCTTCACCCGGTTCGGGGTTGCCGTCTCTTTCAGCCTCAGATACTCGCACGCACAGGAGGGGGAGAGCGGAGGGAGGCTACTCACCGTTCGTCCTGTTCCGCACTCGGTTGAAGAGTCGCTCGGAGAGCGCAATGCCCTCTTCGAACTTGTCCACATGCTCGCGCATTGCGAGGAAACGTTCGTCGGGCTTCCGCACCTTCGAGAACGCGTTCAGAAGGCTGTCCGATATACTGTCAATAACACCAGACGATTGCTCTGGCACTGGAGGGTGCGCGACGTGTTGGTGCATGATGACATGCTATCAGGCCATGAGTTATGTCTCGGAGAGCATCATTGTTCTCAGTACGCACCCATTCGGTTGACTCGAAGAAGGCGCGAAGCAACGTGCTTCGTTGGAGGGTTGGGTGGCGAGCAAGGCGTTGCAGGAAACGGTGCAAGCTGGAGATAGGTGAGCAGGCCGTACTGAGATTCCTGAGTACGTCGCCACTCACTCCGAGCGTCGTCGCTCCATGAATTCTGGACTGAATCTGTCCCCCGTCACATACTCTATATCTCTCGCGTTAGCGTATTGCGTCGAGGGGTAATGGATGATACCAACCAAGCCTGTGCTTGTCTGGTAAAGGGGGTACCACACAAGCGGGAAAGTCCTTCGCGAGGTGTGTGCGGAGGAAGACGAAGTCTTGGAAGCGTCTCCGCGCAGAAGGGGTAGGAGAGGAGAAGATGGGGAGGTTCGTCTGTCCCCCTGGTTAGCTATACATGATAGAACTTGGACTTCGAGACTGACCTTGGCGGACACGAGATACGAAACGTACGCATCTTTGGTCTCCGCAAGCTCCTTGACGGGATCCTTCACGCTCGTGATGAGATACCCCTCCCACTTAGGGTCGTGTGGCTCGCGCCCGTCCTCGCTCTCCGACGTGCTCTGCCTGAATCCGGGGCCGGATGTGGCGGTCGAAGGGCCCTCGTACGTCGCCGGTGCTGCCGGAGCGTCCCAGGTCACGCTGTCGAACACGTCCTCATCGTCGCCGAGCATGTCGTACACGCAGGATCACGAGCAAAGGCAAGAACGGAGCGAGAGGGGGCGCAGGCGGCACTGCGCAAGTGACGGAAGCGGTGAAGGGCGCGAGCGGCTCGCTTGGCCCGAGGCTGCGCGACGTCAGTGCGACGCGCAGCTGCTGCTTCATCCCGTTCACGCGTCTCTCGGTCAACAACCGTCAACACATTCCTTCCGCTCTCACCGACCGCCATGGTCTGCAGATGGTCATGGCTCCCGTTCTGCTCTTTGCTTCTCGCTGCGTGCGGTGCTGCGGCGTACGAGGTCCCGATATCCGACACCGACTATGACCGTCAAGTATGTTCTGGCATGTGGGGAGGCAAGAATACGTACATAAATGGTGCGAATGCATTCCTATCTTTACGCACGATATGTATGCCCACTCGCCACAGTAACCTTCGATGCTGGCTCGCAGGGCCAGCTAGCTATGGTCATCTATGAGTGGGGTGACGAAGAATATCTGGGCAAGGACACGTCGCGCTCGGAGGACTTCCCGGTGAGTTATCCTGCGTTCTTCCGCAGCGCATTCGCCAACGCCAGCATCATAGTACAAAACATACGTGTGCACCTCCAATGCTCAGAAGAGTGGTCTCTGCGATCAGTCGCAACTGGGTCGATTCATCATCAACCTCCCCTCTGGCAAGTCAATCAATGACACCAGCTTCTGGTCAGCAAGAGTAGGCTTTGCACAAGGCAATACTACCGAGCAAGAGGGGTCGGAGGTCGCTGTCAGTGGCTTTTGGAACAATCCTGCTGGCAACCCCACACCACCTGATGCCAACTCGGAGTACACCTCGCCATGGCGGCGTGACAATCTAAACCCCAGTCCCTCCGATGTCTTGTGGTACACGGAACCAATTCAATATCTTGTGCGAGAAACGGGCTACTATTGCGTTGGTGCGTATGCCGCCGCACGTTCTCACAATCCTCACTACTTACTCCCTGATCCTTCAGCTATAGTGCCGATCACTGTCTTAAACACCCCGACTACAAGAGCACCCACTGATGTTCCCTACCATCCGACTTACAACGGCACCGTGCTCTTCCGGAACACATTCGATGGCAAGTTATCAGCCTCGGACTATCCCAAAGTCAATGTATGCGTCCATTCACAACTCTCCGCGTTACGGTGCTCATCGTGTTCTAGTTCTACTTCGCAATGTTCTTGGTCTACTCTCTTTTGGCAGCCGCCTGGGGATGGCTCTGCTTCCAGAACGTGCAAGATCTGCTTCCTATCCAGGTCAGTTTTCCGTGCCAAGGCTCGGCGTACCAGTGGTAAGACTTACCCTTCCGCAGTACTATCTCTCTGGTTTACTTGGCTTCTTGATTATTGAGATGTTGGCAAACTGGGGTATGTCCGACCCTACGTCTTTCTACACGAGTCCGTCTCAACACCCATTTCCAGCCTACTACCGATACTTGAATGCACACGGTGAAGGCACTACAGCTATAGTCTTCCTCATAGTTGGTCAGTGTTAGTGGCCTCATGCATGAGCAAACAGACTCAACGTCTCCGCAGTCGCCATCCTCGATGCTGGCCGGAACGCCTTGTCGTTCTTCTTGCTCCTCGTCGTGTCTCTGGGACTAAGTGTTGTGAAAGAGTCTCTCGGCAAGTTGATGCTCAAGTGCCAGATCCTGGCTGGTGCCCACTTCGTGTTTGGAGGTCAGTTCTACGTTTGCGTACCCTACACAACGCCCTGACTCCCGCCTTACTAGTGCTCTATGCTGTCGGCATCGTTGAACTGGAGCTTGAGTCCAGTTCCGCGTTCGTCCTCCTGATGTTCGTCATACCGCTGGCCCTTACGCTCAGCGGATTCCTCCTCTGGATAATCTATTCACTCAATGGTGAGCATCATATACACCTGTGTTCCTTGAGATTTCACTCAGCCATCGACTCCAGCAACCATCGCACAACTTGCCGCGAGGAAGCAGCGTTACAAGCTGTCTATGTTCATCTGGCTTCATCGGATCCTTATGATGACAGTCGTCGTCATTGCTATCTTCTTCGTGGTATCTTCTATGACGTTCTCAGGCCGATTCGCAGAAGGTGCGTCTCCGTGCAATATGGTTCCTGATACTCATTACTGACCGGGAGGATAGATTACGGCTCGAGAACATGGAAGTCGCAGTGGTGGCTCCTCGATGGCTGGCTTGCCCTGCTGTACCTCGTCGACTTCGTAGCAATTGGATACCTCTGGCGCCCATCACCAAACAACAGAAGATATGTTCCGTACATCTGTGCCATTGGTCCTTGTACTTACCTAGATCCCTTTACGCTAGCGATGTTCGACGAGCTCGCGCAGGACGAGGAAGACGCGGAGGACTACGATCTCGAAGCTCTCGAGCGGCGCACGGAGGCACGGGGTCTCAGGGAAGACGACGATGCTGCTACGCTCGTTGGTCGTCCTGTGGGAGACGATGCCGTCGTGTTCGAGATAGGCGATGAAGATGGTCAAGGTAGCGACGATGAGGATGCGTCGCCGAAGAAGCGACGCGGGGAGCGGCATGAAGGTGGTACGGAGCATGAGCGGGAGGGGTTGATGAAGGACGATTAGTTACACTATGATTCCATATCTAATAGAGCATATGTAGAGTACACGCATATCATCTTGTCTGCAGCGGGTGGAAGAACAGTCCATGCATCAATCCCGAATACGCCCTGTCGAAGTCGTGTATAATCGAGCTGCAATGTTCATGCTCTGCAATTCCTGGAGTCTGGAGTGAGCACGATGTGATACATGACACAGAAGAGCGATAGATACCTGGAAAAGAAGCTTGGCAGCATATGGAATGTAGATCTGTGAACATGCAGTCTTGTTCTTGCACGCACGACACTCGAAGGTTTGCTTTTTCTATAGAAGAGTCAGTACCATGCTTACCAAGACAAACACGATAGACAACTCACGAGGTTAGCGATAGCCGTGAGACCGCAGCTGTATCGCAGATGCATGAGTACGTCGTTTGGTGCACAAGAGGAAAGGGACGCACATATCGCAAACGTGCAGCCGGTAGGCGTCACTAGCCTCGAATAGACGCTCCTTCAAGAACGCCGCCACACCATGCGAGATCATACAATCACGCTCCATCTCTCCGAACCGCAGACCACCGTCACGCGAACGACCCTCCACGGGCTGACGAGTTAGGATCTGCACCGGCCCTCGTGCGCGAGAGTGAATCTTGTCGTCGACCATGTGTTTCAGACGCTGGTAGTACGTGGGACCCAGGTAAACCTGTGCTTGGAGTTTGCGACCGGTGTGTCCATGGTACATCACCTCCAACCCACGCGACTGGTAGCCCTTCTGTCGCAGGAACTTCGACACAGACTCGACCGTGAGGTCTGTGAAGGGTGTCGCATCTCCCTCGTTTCCGATGAGAGTGGCGAGCTTGGACAACAGACACTCGACCAAGTGACCGATTGTCATACGCGACGGGATGGCGTGGGGGTTGATGATGATGTCGGGCGTGATGCCCTCCGCGGTGAACGGCATGTCCTCCTGGCGGTAGGTGATACCAATCGTACCCTTCTGACCGTGACGCGATGCGAACTTGTCGCCGATCTGGGGAATACGCGTGGACCTGACACGGATCTTAACGAACTTCTGGCCTTCAGCGTTCGTCGTGATCAGCACCTGGTCAACGATACCCTGCTCCGTGCTCTTGAGCGGTGTCGACACGTCGCGTTTCGTGTGCGTCCGTGTCCGCTGTCCAAGCTCCTCGCTATCTGGGGGAATAGGGGCGGTCTTGCCGATGATGATGTCCTCGCCGTTGACGTTCGTGCCAGGCGCAATGAGTCCATCTTCCTCGAGCTTGTCGTAGGTCCCGTGTTTCATGCGTAGGGTTGTGTCGCGTGTGGGCTTCTCAAACTCCTCGAGCTGTTGGACGCCGCTCTTCTTCTCGAGGTCCATGTAACTCCGATAGTAGATACTACGGAAGAGACCACGATCGATCGAGCTCTGGTTCATGATGACGGAATCTTCCTGGTTGTATCCACTGTAGCAGAGGATGGCGACGATGGCGTTCTGCCCAGCAGGTAGTTCTCGGAAGCGCAGGTACTCCATGGACCGCGTCGTGGCGAGCGGCTTCTGAGGGTAGTAGAGGATGTTCGCCATGGTGTCCATACGGACCAGGAAGTTGGTGAGATAGATACCCATGGCCTGCTTACCCATAGCGGACTGGTAAGTGTTACGAGGAGACTGGAGGCACGTCAGTATGATACCACCTTATGCACAGCTTGCCATGACTCACCTGGTTGTGATCGGGGAACGGAATGATGCTCGCACACACACCCAAGATCATGCTGGGGTGGATCTCGCAGTGCGTCCAAGTGTGGGCCATGGTAGGTGCCTTCAGGCGGGCAGAAGGATCGTCGTTCTCTTCATCATGCATGGTGTCGCCCGTAGCCTGCAATCTCGAGTTCTCCAAGTCCTCCGGCGTCATGCAGATCATTACGGTCTCCTCTTCTTCGGCATCAAGCAACTCGATGACACCCTCCTTGATGAGACTGTCCCAGTTGTACTCGAAGGTTGGATCCTCCTTTCCGCGTGCGAGATTCTCGATATGCCTCTTCTGCACGAGCAGCTGCTGGTTCTCCACAATGAAGAGAGGTCGGCAGACACGGCCCGCGTCCGTGTAGAGACGGAGTTCGCGCTCGCGAATGTCACGGACGACGGACACTTCGCAGTTGATGTCGTCCTTCCGACGGAGCTTCCTGAGCGTCTTGACGAGACTGGCCGGATCTCGGTGGACACCCATCCACACACCGTTGACGAACACCTTTGTGCACGGGGTAGACGCGTGGGCATTCTCCTCGAGTGATTCCAGTCCCCACTCCTCCAGGAACTCGATAACGGGTGCCGAAAGTGTACCGACAGATATGCAAGACATAAGGGAGAGGTTCTTGACAAGACCACAAGCTTGCCCTTCGGGAGTCTCCGCAGGGCACACCATACCCCAGTGGGTATTGTGTAGTTGACGGGGCTTCGCGATCTTCCCCTCCCGACCAAGCGGGGTGTTGCACCGGCGCAAATGTGATAGGGTAGATGCATACGTGTAGCGATTCAGCACCTGCGAGACACCCGCCTTCGCCGACATGGACTTCTTCTGATCTCCCCAGTTTCCAGTGGCAAGAGAGTACTTGAGACCATTTGTGATGGTGTTGTGTTTGACCGCAAGCGACAACACGAACTCTTTGTGGGTCTCGACGCACTGTAATCATAGTTGTGAGGAGGATGCGAGGCCGACGTGCGAAAGTCCTACCTTCTGGAGGTATCGGTATACGTCCTTCGTGAGCTTGCGGAAGAGCATTCGGAAGAGGTTGGCGAGTAGAGGCCCAGCGAGATCGAGTCGCTTCTTGCCGAAGTGATCACGGTCATCGAGATCTCTGCGCTCGAGAGCGGCGAGGAGCAGACGGTGGATCATGTAGCCGAAGAAGTAGGCCTTCTTCGATTCAGAACCCTCCGCCATGGAGACGTGCGGCAGCATCTCCTTTTGCAGGATCTCCTGGGCATACCGGAGACGTCGTTCGCGGTTGAGGCCCGTTGTCGTTCCACGGTTTCCGATGTAGTCCAAGGCAATCTACAGAAGAATGGATCAATCACCAACGAGGACAATCAAAGCACAGATACCAACCTCCCTGTCCTGGATGACGAATCCTTCATCAATACATGGTTTCAACATTTCCAACATCTGATTGTCTTGCATGTCATAGCATATGTGCTCAAGGATGTCGCGGTCCGAGATGACCCCGAGGGCACGGAAGACGACCCAGATTGGTATGTCAACCTTGATGTAAGGGATGGTGGCCTTCATCACGTTGCCCAACTGAACGAAGTCATGAACGATGGAGAAGGCGCAAGCGCACAACCGCGACATACCGAACGCTCCTGGCTGCGATGGTAGAGCTTCACTTGGAACTGACTGATAGTCTTGCCACCCTTCTCCACAGCACTACGAATCTCTGCTAGGAAACTGATTGGGGAGGGTTGCGCTTTGGCGAAGACGTAGACGTGATTTGTGGCCATACGCTCCTGCGCAATGAGGACCTTCTCCGAACCATTGATGATGAAGTATCCTCCCGAATCGTACGGACATTCATTCAGGTCAAAGAGTTCTTGGTCACCCAGCTCGTGGAGGATGCAATACGTTGAGCGTAGCATAATGGGCACCTGCATACAACCAGTGAAGCAACGGTGGCGCCTGGGCATAGAATAGTGCACATACCTTGCCTATCCACACCTTCCTGGCGTCTTCAGGAGTGTCGTCCTGTTCTGTCTCCCACAACATATCGCCCGTAGCACTGTCCGGGTCTTCCCTACCCACTAGAACCCTCTTCTTCATCTCAATATACAGTGGCGCAGAGTAGGTGAGATTGCGCAAACGGGCCTCCTGGGGAAAGACGGGGACAACCGAACCGTCTGCCTCGGTCACTGTCGGTCGAGAGAGGTAGATCTGTCCAAACTTGATCTCGTAGCGGCGGGTCACATCTGATTCATGTCCCGTATGTTGGTCCGCTTGGTCCAGAATGAGGTCCGCGTTCTCATCCACTAGCTCCTGCATAGTGTTTTGGACGAACTCGTCGAATGAGTCTAGTTGCTGTCTGACCAGACCCTTTTGGTCGAAGAAGCTGGAAATGACCGTCCAGCAGTCTTCCTGGGTAATCTCCTCATACTCGTCCTCTCCCTCGCCCTCCATGCCATAGCCATCGTCGTAGTAAGACGTTTGAGTTGCATCGAAATCTGAGCAAGTACAGCTTGAGAGCTCCTCTGACATAACGGAGGGGAAGTTCCATACCTTGGCTCATCGTGTGTCGAGTCTAGGAGAGGATAGAACCAGAGGAGTGTATGGAGGTAGGGTCAAGGTCGAGCACGTAGTAGACGGAAATTTCCCAGTGATACCCCGGTAAGATAGTCCCAAGACGAGAGGAGTGGACTCAGAAAGACCGAGGACGGTGATGGCGGGCAAAGGAGGGGGACGTGGACGATGGTGGTCGACGACGCGAGAGTCCATGCTCGAACGCGTCCACGCTGACCAACTATTAGCGCTCATTGGTACAGTAAGCGCCTGCCCTGCGCCTGCCTCTGTTTCGCTCTGGCTTCGCTCGGAGAGCCTCGTTCTTGACTCATACTTCGGAACTCGCAAATCCACCCACCGTCGGGTCATAGTGGTCTAACCCCAAATATTATAGGAACATTCGTCACACCTCAAGTAGGATTTCTTGATTGCGGCCTACCGTCTTCAACGCTGTCGTGGTTTTAGTCACGTCTTGTCTGGGTCATCATGCATTTCAACGCTGTCGTGGTTTTAGTCACGTCTTGTCTGGGTCATCATGCATTATGAGCGAACGTCGACGCAGTGAGCTGAACTGCATTCTGTATGTGATCTATGAGTTCTACGAATCCGCGCTTCATCTCTGACTCGACCCCAGATGGATCATGGATTGTTTTCGGTGGGCTGAGATGTCACTGGATATCGTCTCTTCAACATAGCTGCCACCAACAAGAATCTCTTCGTTGCACGTCGCCTGAACATTTGCCAACTCAGTAAGGCTGAAGCCTATAGCTACATCGTCCGCCTGGTGAGCAAGCGCGTAAACGTTAGCAACCCGAAACCACCAGTACTACCAATTCGGGCGAGGCATGCACTACTCTCGGGAGGGTGTACAGATGACTGTCGATCCCCCCACCGGCACGATCATGAGCCCATGCCTACCGAGGTCTACCGAGGTGTCTCATAGAAGCTGATGGTCCTCAGCGTCCGCCCGAGGATTGCATGTTTCCGGTCGTCCTCGAAGCGGCTGGTCCTCGGGGCTACCTCTCCTAATTACTGACCTCGCAGTCTACGATCCGAGCATTGCACTTTTTCGAATACTCAGGCATCAATCCGTGCCACTTCCATTCATGCTATGCGCGCGGAGGACACTCACGAGACGACACGTACAGCAGGTTACGCGGCCCACTCAATCCATATTCACAACGACCCTCATAATCTCCGCGCCCGCCAGCATCGATGGAGTTGCTAGGCCGCTCGACACCAGGTGATAGCAACCACGACACTTGCCGTATATAGCTCTCGTCACCTGGACTGTTATACTGGTGTTCGTCTCGGTGGCAGATCCACTATGTTGGTGAGTGTACTTATTTCCACCGGTGCGTTTTCTTGGCTCTTTGGCTTCATGGTGTCCTTCTCATTCTTCCCTTGCGGCAGCAGTAATGTCCGCGACAGCCCAACCGGGAAGCCGCCTGGCTTGGCAGATCGAAGCGCAACGGGTGCTCGTCGGATGCAGCCGCCGTGCTTCGTTTATCTCCGTCCGTTGCTGGCCATGTAACGAGACCATATCTAAAAATAAACCACCTACCTCGAGACCAGTGAGTCTACCAAAATTCGGCAGCTCGTCGGTTTGACTGAATATCTCTAGTGCGGCAGTCGACCGAGACAGTGGTCGTGCCACAGCGCCTCTGCACTTCGCCCCTCGGACTCACCTCGGCCATGCACCTGCTGTCCGTTTCAACACCTTCGACGGTACGATGTTCAAGCATCTTTGGTGGGTGTGCTGTGAGTTCTACAGGGAGCAGTATGCATGTCGAGCGTAAGCTCGTAAACGCTGTCAGGAACACAAACGCGTCCTGGCAACTATAAAAGCTGCCATGTCTCGTCGAGAGCAAGCATCGAGCTCACAGTCGCCTCTCGACAAGCCTCTCGACTCCCGGTATCGACATGTTCCCCGCAGCAGCCCTCTTCGCTTTCTCCTTCCTCGCGACCGCCTACGGTCAGCAGGTCGGCACGCTCACCGCGGAGAACCACCCTCGCCTCTCCGTCCAGCACTGCACATCTCGCGGCAACTGCCAGACCCAGCAGCGCTCCATCGTGCTCGACGCCAACTGGCGCTGGCTCCACTCCACCAGTGGCAGCAACAACTGCTACACCGGCAACACCTGGGACACGTCGCTCTGCCCCGACCCCGCCCGCTGCGCGCAGAACTGCGCCCTCGACGGTGCTGACTACGCCGGTGAGTCTGGCGATCCGCTCGCACCATCAGAGAGGGACACTAACAGGGCGACAGGTACCTACGGTATCACCACCAGCGGCAACCAGCTCAACCTCAAGTTCATCACCCAGGGCCCGTACTCCAAGAACATCGGTTCTCGTGTCTACCTCATGTCCCAGGATGACACCACCTACGAGATGTTCAACCTGAAGAACCAGGAGTTCACCTTCGACGTCGACATGTCGAACCTCCCCTGCGGTCTCAACGGCGCGCTCTACTTCGTCGAGATGGACGCGGACGGTGGCAAGTCCCGCTTCCCCAACAACAAGGCTGGCTCCAAGTACGGTACCGGCTACTGCGACACGCAGTGCCCGCACGACATCAAGTTCATCAACGGCGAGGTACGCATTCTTCGCAGGTCACTGCTCTGCACGATACTCAATCATGTTTGCTGTTCCATAGGCCAACGTCCAGGGCTGGGCTGGTAACCCCAGCGACCCGAACGCGGGCTCTGGCCAGTTCGGTACCTGCTGTAACGAGATGGACATCTGGGAGGCGAACCAGAACGGCGCTGCCGTCACGCCCCACGTCTGCTCGGTCTCCGGCCAGACGCGTTGCTCGGGCACCGAGTGCGGTGACGGCGACCAGCGTTACCAGGGTGTCTGCGACAAGGACGGATGCGACTTCAACTCGTGGCGCATGGGCGACCAGACCTTCCTCGGGCCCGGCAAGACCGTCGACACCCGCCAGAAGTTCACGGTCGTGACCCAGTTCCTGACGAACAACAACCAGACCTCGGGCCAGCTCAACGAGATCCGCCGCCTCTACGTCCAGAACGGACGCGTCATCGCCAACTCGAAGACGAACATCCCCGGCATGGGCCAGTTCGACTCCATCACCGACGACTTCTGCCGCGCCCAGAAGCAGGCCTTCAGCGACACCAACACGTTCGAGTCCCTCGGCGGTCTCGCGCAGATGGGCAACGCCTTCCAGAAGGGTATGGCCCTCGTCATGTCCATCTGGGACGACCACGAGGCCGGCATGCTCTGGCTCGACAGCGCCTACCCCACTGACGTCCCCTCCACCAACCCCGGTATCTCCCGCGGTCCCTGCTCTGCCACCTCTGGCGAGCCCACGACCGTCGAGAGCCAGAGCGCGGGTGCCTCCGTCAGCTTCTCGAACATCAAGGTTGGCCCCATTGGCTCGACCTACTAAGCATATACCGATAGGTACGTCGTTTGCCCTTGTTCTGCTCACCTCGGAGCACAGCTCACATATCCCCCGTCCACACAGGCAGGCACTAGATGGAAGTGCCGGATGCGAAAAAGATCGTATCACGAGTTTCTTGCAGATGATTCTGGGTCTCGATAGCGCTACATAGGTCTCTGGTGTATCTTCAGAATACAGCGAAATCCAAACAACAGCTCTCTATCTCTCTCTTACACTTGTGCAACTTCACATGCCCCCGACGACAATTTCAAAAGCCACATCCTCCAGGCGTCCTTCCATCAGTTCAACCTTGCGATGGGAATGCCTTGAGGAGGACATCCATCTTGGAGCGAGCGCTCCCTGCGTACCCGCCCTGCGAAATCCGCGGTGAAGTCAAACACCGACTCGGAGGTGTAGACCGAAGCAGACGTACGCCAAACAGCACAGTATGATTCAAGTAGTGGTACAGTTGATACAGTTCCTGTCGAAGGTCGTACTGCTCTTTCGGCTCGGATTTGGGGAGATACTCGTGGTATGTCGTGAAGAACGCCTCGGGTATCCCTCCGAACATCCGACCAATCGCTAGACTGGAAGTCGCTGTCATGACCAAATGCCATAGAGCAATGGCCGACGGCAACGCACTCTGCTTCGTTGTGCCCATAGTAAGACGAAGGATCACATATGACCGGCTCTCCTGTAGACCGGTCAACGCCTGTGTTGCCACTCTGCAAGAATGTGTAAGCAGAAGGAGGAAATCATTTTTCGCGAGGGTACCGGCCTACCCATAGATCACCGTGGAGTAGGACAGGATCAATCACGAGAGGTTGGAGAAGGGCAGGAATCACCCTTTAGAGTATCGCGATCTGAGTCAGAAGCTTGGTCTATCTTCAACCTCGTTGACACACTCACCGTTGCCGCACCTCCTCTGCTTTCGAGCACAAGCTCGCTTGACCGCCTCGTGCCCGAAGTTTGTCCACAAGGCCGCCAATGAGTGCATCGAAGCACTCCGGCCATGTCTCAAACCAACCATTATCTTGCCTGGTTGCACCGCAGTACGTCGGGACGTGGAAGCCGAATCCCTCCGTACTCTTGTAGACATGCAATTCTGTGGCAAGCCGTTTCCCAAGGACTTTGGCGGCGGAACTGTTGAGAGAGCCAATGTCCTTGTATTCCGACAGAAAGTACGGGCTGCCGACATCGCTGTCGCGCTCCTTGGACTCGGAGTCGATTGTTCCACAATCGATGAGCTTCGGAACAAGGCCAGGGGCGGCCAGGTACATTGCCTTGAGCGACTCTGCTTCTCCGATGTATTGGTCTCTATCGCTCGTGCTCCCGATTTTGGCAAAGTAACGTTGGCCGGTCGATGATCGAATAGAGGCACCCTCCTGAGTCAGGGTCACTCCAGGCTGCTCGCGTTCGAGTATCCGAGTAAAGACTCGGTGAGCGTGCGCCATCGTTTGCTATAGCTGTAGGCTGGTCGGTTAGCGATATCGATCCGCGAGAGACGGCAACCATAAAATTGAGCGCAAACCTCGGGCGTCGGGCTGATGATCAAGAAGAACTGTGGTTGAATTAAACTTGAGCAGGCAGAAGGGACGGACGGACCGCCAGAACTGTGAGGAACGCGGATGGGCATGGGAGCCCATGTCGTCATCGCGTTGGAAGCAGACAAGCTCACCGGTCCAACTCCGGCCAGATCAGTCACTGGACATCTCGATCGTCCAGGACGCTCGTATCTGGTGCGTATTAAACCAGCCAGACATTGTCGAATGCTCTCGATAAGACGCACATCGTTCTCAGCGACAGTAACACTACGCATACAACATCGCCGCCTTTGCCCATCTCCAGCTATTCGCGCCATGTCCCAGTTGTACATCAACAAGCCTGTTCCTGGGGCACACCAATATCTCCCGCTCAATGAGCCAGCCATTGGTGCCCCATACTCCGAGGTAGGTTGAACTGTCGAACTCGGGAGTTACCAAACCAACCGACTGACCGCATTGGTTGTTGCAGTCGACATACCCCCAGAATGCGACGATCCCAACACTATTCAAATCGATCAACATCCGTGGTGTGACTTTCAAGAACAGAATTTTTGTGGTGCGTACATGCTCAGATCGGTCGCACTGGGGCAACAGCAGCTAAGCTCGGCTCCGTAGTCACCAATGTGCCAGTACAGCTCGGATAACGGACATGCGACCGACTGGCATTTCGTGCACATCGGCGTGAGTCCACTATCCGGAGCTTGCGCGGTGCAGCATCTGACAATCTGGTTAGGGCTTTGCCACTCGCGGAGTTGGCGCTATCTGTATGGAGGCTACCTCGGTTGTCCCAGAAGGACGTATCTCCCCACAGGATGCGGTAGGTCCGCCCCTAGGTCTGGTGCACACACCTGCTGACGGCGACACAGGGTCTTTGGACTGATAGCCAGATTGCGCCCCTCAAGCGCATCGTAGACTTCACCCATGCGCATGGTACAATCATCGGCGTGCAACTCGCTCATGCAGGACGCAAGGCCTCCACATACGCACCATGGGTGCACTCGGACATGGCCAAGTCCTGGCGCGCACCGACCTATGTCGCTGGCGAGCAAGAGGGCGGCTGGCCAGATCGAGGTTAGAGTCGCAGTCCATAGATGCGAACTGCGAACTCACGTCGTTGCATGGCAGTATCCGGCCCCAGCGACATTCCCTTCTCGGACCAGTACCCCAAACCTGTGCCGATGTCCGAGGAAGAGATCCTCCGCGTCGAGAACGCCTTTGTCGAGGCCGTCGAACGCTGCAAGCAAGTTGGCTGTATGCACCTCTCTTCTCACGTCATGTCAAAGAGTACACATGCCTGACGCCTATGGGCCACCCTCGCCAGACGACTTCATAGAGATTCACGGCGCGCACGGGTACCTCTTCCACGAGTTCATGTCACCGCTTTCCAATGTCCGCAATGACCAGTACGGTGGCTCTCTCGAGAACAGGATGCGCTGGCCGCTCCGTGTAGCCCAAAAGGTCCGAGCAGCCTGGGACAAGCCGTTCTTCTACCGCATCAGCGCGACCGACTGGGCCGAGGGGCCCGAGAAGGATGCGTCCGGCGAGTGGAAGCAGTGGGGTATCGAGCAGAGCAAGATCCTCGTTGGCGAGCTCCAGAGGCTCGGAGTCGACCTGATCGACTGCAGCACCGGCGGAAACTGGGTCCAGCAACAGATCGCCGTCGGCCCGGGATACCAGGTTCGCGTTCCCCGCCCATTGACTCTTTGAACTTACGGCACAGTTCGATGTTGACGCTTGCGACGCGCTATAGGTCCCGTTCGCGGAGGAACTGAAGAATGCGTATCCCAACCTGCCAATCGGCGCGGTCGGGATGATCACCGAGCCAGACCAGGCCGAGGCCTACCTGCGCGATGGGAAGGCGGACGTCGTGTTCCTCGCCCGGGAGCTTATCCGGACGCCTCACTGGCCCATCCTCGCCGCCCAGAAGCTGGGCGTGGCGGTCAAGCCTGCGAACCAATACGAGCGTGGCTGGACGGAGATGCTCACACCCGCGCGCTCGGGGGAAACTGAACACCAGCGTGGCGGAGAGCAAGGCACCGGGAAGGAGAATCTTGACCAGAAGCCTTGAGACAAATGAACATACATGATCAGACAACGTAAACGGATAGATCGGACGGAGAGTTGTACACTAGGCGTTCCTTACCCATAGATGAATTGGGATATTCCGCGCGATGCCGAAGGGTGTGGAAGGAGAGAAGGGCATTATAACGTGCTGTAAGAGGTCTAGTTCTACACAGTATGGTTCGTGTCCGTGTCTGCTGAAACATCTAATAGCTCGCAGCGTTCTATATCGCGGGTGTAAGCCTAATGAAAGTAAGAGAGGAGTCAGTTTCCGGCCGTCGTAGGGCAAAGAGAACTATACCAGTCGTATTTTACAAGCTCGTCGGCGTTCACGAACGCCGCAGAGGCGAGCTCACGCGCCTCCATCCAAACCCAAACCTACACACGCACGTCAATTACACGCTAAGCGATATACCGAAGCACATACCTTCAGGAAGGCCCCGACTTCTCCCGACGGCATCTGCTTCATGTTCTCCTGCGTCGACATCTGCCTCCCGAGTTGTCTCAGAATAGGCAACGCGCTCTTGAACAGGTCGAGTCCAGGGTCCAGCTGCCTTCCAATACCCTCCAGCAACAGCACCGAGATGACGGTGTTCACGAAATCGCCCTCCATCTTGACATGGTGCTTGCGAACGGCGCTAAGGACGTCCCTGAGAATGTCGGAGATCTTGATCTGCCCCAGCGAGAACGTCTTGCGCTTGACGTTGAGCACGATGTGTTGCATGCGCAGCGCAAATGTCTCCACGTCAATCGCGAGCTCGGGCGTCCGACAGCGCTCGACCATGAGTATACCCGCGCGATAGCCATCGAACTCCGCTATGGCGCGGAAGAGGTCAAGGAAGTTCTGGCGATTCACCGTGTTGAGGGTCGTCACGAGTCCGGCATCAACGAAGACGATCTCGGGGTAATAGCCTTCAGAAGAGAGTTGAGTGAGAGTCGAGCGCCATTTCTGGGGATCATGAGCGATGGAACGTAGTCTATTGACCACGTCGTCGGGAGTCTCGTGAGATGTGCTTGTAGCGTTGTCAGGGCTCTTCCCGAAGAGCGATACCCCCCACGACTGGTCGACGTTGAGAGCACCGCGGGGTTGCTTGCTGAATTTGATCATGATGTTTCCAGGATGCAGATCCGAATGGACGAAGTTATCGAGCAGCAACATGTTCTGCGACCGAGTGTCAATGTCATTCAGCACACCTAAAACTAGAATGCATAACGCACCAGGAAGGCATCCAATCCCACCTCTGCGAGAGTGTCGTTGTACGGGCCACCGCCATTCTTCAGGAACCATTCCAGAGGAAGTGCGTTCTCGAACTCCTCGAGCAACAAGTCTGGCGTGCTCCATACGGTGAGGGGACGAGGGAACGTCACGGGCAACTTGCGGCCTTCGAAATTCTTCTCAAAGCTGGCAAGGTTGTCAGCCTCGATGCGCAGGTCGAGCTGTTCGTGCATCATCTGCCCAAAGACCGTGACCTCTTCTGGTAATGAAAGCCACTGCATGCCAGGCAGCAACGTGATGACATTCGCAAAGAACTTCATGATTCTGAGATCTCTGTTGATCATCTTCGCGACATGCGGGTGTAGGACCTTGATGGCGACAGCGGCAGTGGGAACTGAAGGAGGTGGTTGATTAATGAGAGAAGGAGGCAGCACGGCCTTTCGTTTGCTGCGCCTCGGGGCCAGGTGCGATGGCGGGATTAGGTCCTGCTTGAGCGTCGCCCTATACACCTGACGTGCGCTATGAGAACTAGAATGGTAAGAACGACTAAGAAGACGACATACCTGAGCGATAGCTCCGGTGCCAATGGGTGTCTCGTCGAATTCCTCGAAGACCTCCTCGAATGGACGCTGGAAGACATCCTCGATGACCTTCTTGGTGTGAGACAGGGAATGCGCCTTGCCCCGGGAATGCAACGCTCCCATGCGCTCACAAAGTAATGCAGGGAACAGGTCAGCTCTTGAAGCAGCCCACTGTGCCAACTGTCAAGGAAGTATCAACTGAGACTGAACCGCGATAACATAGACAACCAGGCATGGCCGGCTGGTGCAGTTCAGGCTGAAGGCGGAGCTCTAGAAAGCAGAATTACATCCGCCTGCTAACAGCCAGAATCGTCGGGAAACCGGCAACGAAGGACGACTCACTTTGATGAACGTTGGACCAGCCCTCTGCATCTGTCTGGTGAGGAAGCCATACCACCAAACTGCGCCCCATCTATCTCCTCCAAGTCGCTGTTCGGGTTGTCCGATAAGGAGCATAGGCGCAGCGACGAAGACGGGTACGAAGATACAGCACAGATACACGAATCGCTTAGCCGTGAGGATAGGCTCAAAGACACGCTCTCGCAGGAAAGACATAATCCGCGCCAGCAGAGTCCGGTCGGATTCGGACGGAGACATGATCACTGTCTCCAGAGGCTCTGGCGAGGCAGCAGGACAAGGTATGAGGTCGGGGGAGGCGAAGACATTGTGCGGTTCGCGGCGTGCAGGTCTGGCATAGAGAGCTATTCCACCAGCCACTGGAACGACCCATAAGAGTTTTCTGAAGTTTGACGGACTTGGTGCGGCCGTACGCGTGAAGGACTGGGATGAGAACCGTGGTGCCTTCGACCATGGGGGGGACCGGTGGTGAGCGAGCAGTCCACGAGTCAGAAGGGGTCTGCCCCAGCCAGGTGCGAAGAGGGCTGAGCGGAGAGCTATAGGTGGCATGAGGACATCATGGACGACGGGGAAAGCGACGACACGACGCTGGGCGATGGAGGACAGGCGCGTCTTTGAGGTTTGCGCGACGTCGGCACAATCATGTGCGTCATCATCATCCGCGTAGGCGCTCATCATCAGCCTCCGCGCGCGTTTGTTGAGTCTTGCGTCCGACTCGTCGCGCGCTCGCTGCAGGCCAACTGCAGGCTGCCAGCCTACTACTCCATGCGTACTACGCGGGCACCGTGCTAAGCAACGATGCAAGTCTTCCAGCACTCGTCGCGTGCCGAGCATATCCACGCGCACAATGGATCGACCATACATCGAACAACTCAAGTTGAACGTCTTCTGCTTCCAATTGTGAGTCTGATTCTCCCCATAGGCACTATCTAGTTCTTCTCGACGTCTCAGATAAGCTTCACAGGCGCCTTTCATGAGAGACGATGGGAACAGGGCTTCGCCCGTGTTAGCTCCTACTTTCTCGCGCCGCCACTATGGAAGAGCAACTGCTATGAAAGAACATCGCATTACGCTTCGTTTACGTTCATGCTGATGATCTATGAACAACTCGAAGAACCAAATCAGATCCAGTTGCGACCGCCGACGGAGGCTGGCCCTCGCTGGTGACTTTCTCTCATCGTCTGCTGGTTGTCCGAAAGCGCTCATTCACCGTCACGAAGAGCAAGGAAAGCGCGGCCAAGTGCGGCGTCATGATAGATGTCCGTTGACGGTTACCATCCACTGTCTGTCACTCGAAAGGTGGCGTATGTGGTGCCTTATCACGGCCATCGATCATCCCACCGCGAATCGCGCTGACATGGGAGACTCGGCGCAGTTGAATACAGACGTCATGGATTTTTTGCGGGTCAACGCTTCGTAGGTCGAGGTTACGCCGCCAATCAGCTTGTCCATTCGCAGGCTCTGAACGTTTCTGAGTGCAAGGGTGAACCGTACGCTATATAACCACCATCGTCAGCGGCTGGCGCGCCACCGATCGGGGCTAGAGAGTGGTTGGGGCTGGTTGGGGTCGCGCCAGGAGTCCCGAAAGTGCCCATGGGGAATGGCACCGGTGGAAATGGGCGAATTTTGATGTCAAGTAAGTGCTTACGTAACGAATAGAT
This sequence comes from Earliella scabrosa, assembly GCA_022605405.1. Classification (NCBI taxonomy): domain Eukaryota; kingdom Fungi; phylum Basidiomycota; class Agaricomycetes; order Polyporales; family Polyporaceae; genus Earliella; species Earliella scabrosa. The sequence continues at coordinate 40,679 of JABYQQ010000003.1, read as the reverse complement.
AGTCGGCTGGGCGGGACGAGAACGAGCGCTCGACTCTTGGTTGTTCTCCGTCTTCCTCCTCAGCGTCCCCGACGCCCTTCTCTTGCTTGAGCCTTGCGCTCATGGACGCTCCTTATGCTTTCGTCACTCTCGTAACCTCAGATCACTACCTACCCGGTGCGCTCGCTGTTGCTGCCGCCCTCAAGGAACTCCATCCGTCTCCGCCCGTGCCTCCCGAGGTCCCCTTCCAAACGCTATGTCTTGTCACTCCGGAGTCTGTGGACGTGTCCTCCATCAAGCTCCTCCGACGAGCCTTTGACATTGTCATTGGTGTGGAGATAATCGAGCAAGAAGATAGCCGCGGTTTGCAGCTACTCGGTAAGTTATTACTATAAACCTGGATGTATGCGTGTGCAACTCGCCCTTCGCGGCATATAACCGTAGTCGACGCGTTTCTCGCCACTTCATGGACTATATGCCAATGCATATAGCTATGAAATGTCATGAACGCGCCGAGCACTACCCATGCGCAAGTGGCAACACATAGATATGACCGCATATAGTCACTCCTTCGCGCTCGCATGACCCAGCTTTGGGCTACTATGCTGACACGGTCTTTTCTAGGTCGCCCGGATCTCAGTCTCGTCCTCACGAAGTTGCACATCTTCCGGTTAACCCAATATGCCAAGCTAATCTTCCTCGATGCGGACGTTCTCCCTGTGCGGCCTATGTCTCATCTCTTCACCCTTCCTCACGAATTCGCTGCTGTCCCGGACGTCGGTTGGCCAGACATCTTCAACTCTGGTGTTATGGTCTTCACGCCAGGGGAGGACAAGTTCAACCAAGTGATGGACCTCGTCAAGGCGAAGGGTTCATGGGACGGTGGAGACCAAGGGATCCTTAACGAATGGAGGGGAAACGACTGGCACCGACTGAGCTTTACGTATAACACCACACCGACTGCTGTCTACACGTAAGTTTGAGCGGTCCAGCAGTCATATGACAGTCAGTGACACGATGCCTACAGATATGCTCCCGCCTACGAACGCTTTGGCTCACAAATATCGGCCATCCATTTCATCGGTCCCAATAAGCCTTGGGCTTCCGTAACGTATCGACCGCCCGGAATGAAGTATGGACAACTGTCCGACAAAAGCCTGAACGCACAGGCACCGTCCTATGATTACGACTCCCTCGTCGACCGTTGGTATGATGTATATGACAGGCACTATCGTTCGGAAACCCATCCCGAGCATGGAAATTTCGAGTTCACGCGATACGACTCCGCTTGGGACTTGTCAACGTACGGCGCCGGTGCGGAACTTGGTCCACCTCCCTCTGCGCCTGCTCCGGGTGCCGTACTCGGCCTCGATGACCTGCGGAAGATTGCCGTCGAAGGGATCAGCAGCTACTCCGCTTCCTCAAACGACAAACCCAAGGTTGGCGAGTATCGTTCGATGCCGTTGGCGGGTCGCGTGGACTTGATGCGTCCGCGGAAGGAACCTCAACCGCCGAAGCCAGACGATCCGGAGGGAGAGAAGGCGTCTCGGGACGAAGGCGGCGACCAGAATCTTACTCCTACGCAAGCCTTCACGGTGATCGAGGGCGGCGCGGTTCCGAGGATGGAAACTTTGCCCACACCCCTGCCTCACGAGCTTCCTCCTGCTCCGTATCACAAGCCTCTCGATTTACCCCCTTCTGCACCCCCCACTCCTCATCAGCCCGGATCGCACCCTGAGCACCAGTATCAGGTGCAGCAGGGCGGATCCTACTTTCCGTCGGACTCGGAAGGTGGTTCCGCTCGTGCGCAGTCTGTTCATGTGCCCCCAGCTGGGCTGCACTGGGCGCCCCAGTTAGACAGGCGCTTCCTCGCGCAAGGTACTACTTACTATCAGGAGAGCGAGCAGTCGGACGACCAACGTTCCGCTTCCGCGCCATGGCACCCCCCTCGAAGAGGTCAAGAGCCCCATCGTGCTCATCCGATCCCCTCTCAAGGCGAGCGGCATCCCCAGGGCGAGCGGCATCCCCAGGGTGAACGGCATCCCCAGGGAGAGCGTCATCACCAAAGAGACCCGCATCGTGCTTTCCACCCGCCTGTTAATCCTAATCATATCCGCCATGGTCATCAGTCTCCTCGAGGCAGCGGCCTTCACTCGCCCAGAGGCAATTTCACCCCCCGAGGCGTTCATTCACCCCGAGGGCATCACTCACCTACGCAAACTCGCCATTCTCCGCCTCCCGGCCCCCCTCATGCGTCCGAACAACCATACCATCCTCCTCACCATCATCACCCCGCGCAGCCCGCTCAGCATGCGCCACAACCCCAACATGCCCTCAGACCTCAACAAGCCGCCTCGCAACAACCTCAACAGGCTCCTCCACGACCGTCTACACCGCCGAAGATGGAGTGGAATCCTGCCATTGAACCACCGCCCAAAACACCCCCGCCACCTTCGGCGTTCCCTGCAGACACGTATTTCCCTAACATATGGGATCAAGCCCCTAGTCGTGAGCACGATGCTTCGCACCCGTCGCTGTTTGCCCATCCCTCTGGTCCTCAGTCCGAGACCTTCTTCTATCCTCCACCACCACCCGAGATTCCTGAGCAGTTACTGAAAGATGGCCAATACGAGAACGTGATCGGCCGGCCTATGGAGAGTTCGCCAGGGTCTCCTCCAGTCCCCCCCGCGCCGGATCGCAACAAGGTTCATGCTATCTTTCCTTGGGAGGAGAAGCCCAGACACGCACCGCGCCGAGTGTTCCCTCCGTCGGAGTCGCCTCCCCCCGTGGCGAACTTCATTGACGAGCCTGCTCCTCCCAAACTTCCTCCGAATCTCGAAGCTGTCCAGCCTCAACAGACACCGGTCACGTCGCCGTCCGTTGGACTTCCATTTGCCCTCACCTACGCCAATGCGTGGGATACCGTGCCAAGTATCCAGCGCTATGCTTCAAAGCTCGTGCGCCCCAATCATTCCGTCTTCCAGCCTCCCCCCGTCGAGTACGACGAGGGCTGGCGAAGGTGGGACCAGGAACGGGAACGCGTGTATCAGGAGAAGCAGGATGCGAGTAGTATGGATGGCGATGATGAAGACGAAGGCGACGATGACGACGATAGTCGTGGTCAGTCTACGCGTTACGACAGCGAAAGCGGTCGGGAACGCACTCAGCCCCGTCGGGCGCGAGCTGGCAGTTCAGCGTCATTGACGTCTGTCAAGGGGAAGAGATATCGTGGCCGCGGGGTACAAACGATTCCTATCGAGACGCGCAGCATGGGCGTACAGGTCAACGTCTGGGCGGAGGAGGTCGAAGCTGCTCGGAAGGGCAAGGATCCAAAGCCGGGCCGTGGTATGGGCATGGGTACCCGACCATGGCCTAGTATGCCGACAGGAGCCGGTTTGCTCCCTCCCGTCACTTTCAAGGCAGACGCAGACCAGATGGCCATCGGGACGCCTACGATCGCTCAGCCCCATACATCTGTGATGCCGTTCCCCGGAAAGGCATCGCCCACAGGACTCAGGTCGCCTCAGACGCTCGGATCTCCTCGCACATACTCCCCACCGAGCATTATGAGCCCCAAACGAGGTCCTTCTCCGCCAAAGATCGCGTCTCCGAAACCCCTCTCTCCTCCGAAAGTGCCTTCTCCTAGAGGTCCATCGTCGCCGAGGACGGTGATGTCTCCTCGTCGCCTCTCGGGCACTCAGGTACCGACAAGCAAGCTTGCTGGGTCACCGAAGCCACCCGGCTCGCCTGCTCTCGGTCCGTCGGCTAGTTCCTCTCCTCGTCAGTCGCCCAAGCTGACGAAGCTCTCGTCCCCCTTCTCGCCGCCGCTTCACCGCATGTCATCGAACGATACCATGGTCACGTCTTCGCCGTCAACGACAGGACCTGTGGAAACTCCGGAGGGTACGCCTATCCTAGGACCTACGCGCAAGGGTGGGCGCGTCTGGGACCCGGCGCGCGGTGTTGACGTGTTCAAGCGCTCTTCAGAAGAAGTTCTGGCGCGGTTCCTGCGCACCGGGTCGTTTGACGAGGACGACGGGCAGAGGCGCCACATCTAGACAGTCTGTTGGCTGTCTCTTCTGAGGCTCTGCGACGCCGTGCTCGTTGCTTGCTCCCTTGCAGCTTTCTCTCGTTGTCTGTACTTCTTAGACGTTGTCTGTTTCATTATTCCCTTCCGCTTCACTCCTGCAGCAGCTCTCGACTCGCGTTCCGTTTTCTCCTCGCCCTCGCCTCGTCCAACATGCATGCCCACCTTTCCCCTTGCAAGTGTTCCATGCGACCGATCCTCTCTCGTAGCTAGCATTCCATCACCCGCATTTCGTACTCGTCTGCCATCGGTCCCTCCTTCATTCGCGCCTTGACATACCTTCACCTCATGCACATACCCCCTCTGGATTGTTATCATGACTTGCGGTTGTCGCCGTCCATTCGTTTAGAGTAGCTCTCTGTCGGAAAGCCTCCGACGAGAGCGAGCATTGTTTGTGTTGTCATAATTGCCTCCCAATGGATCCACCCATCAAGGCATCCACCGTGTACGTCCGGATCTTGGATATTGCCTGTGGGTGCGCGCGCGTGCGCGAAAGGCGTACCCACGACGTCGGTGGCATACGCGCCATGGAGAGCAAGTGACGTCACCACATAAGGACGCAACGAGCGCCTGAGAAGACGCAATGGCGGGGCGAGTGACGTCGACTGGCCTCTTGCTCCAGCGCCACCCCGACGCAACAGCGAGCGACGTCCTATAAAGGCTCCCGACAGCCCCAATGGCCTTCACAACTACCAACCTCACGCATCTCACAACCTCACTTGAACGCCACCACTCCCTAACCTATACCACTCATCATGTCCACTGCAACTCTCCCCAACGGCAACAGCGACGCTCGCTACGCCACCTCCGCCGCTCTCGCTGAGACCGAGGCGTCCACTACCACCCTCTCGAGTCAGGTTCAGCAGAACGCCAACAAGCTTCATAATGCTGCCGTCGACGCGGCGCACTCTGCGGAGGTAAGTCGATCGCTGCCGTCAACCACTCACGCACTGGACTCACTTTAGCCAAACAACAGCTCAAGGAGCCCCAGGCTGCCGGCGCTGTTGACCGGCTAGAACACGATCTCAGCGACAAGACGAACGCGGCCGCATCTGAAGGCGCTGCCGATGTAGCGTCCGCGAAGGCGAGCGCGACAGGATACGTCGAGCAAGCGAAGAACCTGGCTGGCAGCGCCATCGCGACTGCTCAGGTATGTGCGCCTTGACGCGTCCCGTGGTACAACGATTCTGACGTTCGCGTCTGCCCTAGTCATACCTCCCTGGCACTGGTGCCACAACGACAACGCAGACTAACGGCACCGCCAACGGCGGCGTCGTCCAATCAGCGATCGCCACTGGCCAGCAGTACCTTGCCTCCGCACAGGCTGCTGCGAAGCCGTATATCGAGTCTGCGACGGCAGCTGCACAACCCCGTCACGAGAAGGCAATGGCCGCTGTCTCGGGTTCGTCCACAACAGGCCAGCCTGAGGTGCCTGCTACGACCGCTCCGCTCCAGTCCGGTCCTAACGTCGTTGGCAACCCATACCCCGCCACGACCAATAGCCAGACGACGAAGGTCGGCGAACTCTAGGCACCGCTGGCTTTACCCTCCCCCCCTTCCTGACGCAATTTGTACGCATACATGTATACTACGCTACTACTTTGATCCCGTAATGGAAGTTGTATAATCTGCACCTACGCGTTCGTCTCGGATATGGCATTCTTCCTTGTGCACGACCGTGTTGACCGTGTTTGGCGGTCATTGTTATTCCAGCTGCCAAGACCGAGTGATATGTTGTACGCTATGTGCAACATGGTCTGTGCCACTCATGGTTGGGCTATATGGTATGCGTTGTTGTGCCACTCGTAACCATGCTCTACACCCTATTGTCCCGATGGTTCTACAAATAGGCATGTCGGGGATACGTACCCCTCACACTGATTTCCCCTGCACACTCGACGACCGCCACTCGCGCCTGACAGATCGCGAACCATGCCTACCTGGTGTGACCAGACGGTCTAGGGTCCCTCGACATTCGGCATAATGACGGGGAGAGGTGTACAAGGTAAGTATGTACTAGAGTAGGCAAGCCATCCTTGCGATCCGAAACAACGCTGACATCGCTGCGCGCCGTACATATTCTCGTTGGCTTTGTGTCGTCGGTGAGCCCTCACGCTAAGGCATTCGCCTCCTTCTCCTTCGTGTGTCTGCTCAAGCCCCAAATCTTCTTCCCGTACTCCCAGAACGCCACCAGCCTACAACGAAACGCGCGATGTCAACACGGGCAACAAGACTTGTGTAAGATCTCGGATGGAGCACGAAGGACAGCCTATGACGATTGCGATTGCAGCGAGGACAGTGTTCTCCACGCTCTACCCGACCTTGTTGCACATCGCGGGCGCGAAGAGCGGGAAGCCGAAGCCAGCTAGGAATGGCGAGGGCTGTGCGTGTGCAAGGTGCGTCAGCTGAAGTCCAACAAGCGACAGACTATGACAGTCGGAAAATGGAGCGCGACGTACCAGATGGCGCGTATGTTGGGAAGGCGTCGACGACATTGCATGGCTTGGAAGGTCATCCCGGCCCCGATGATGGCAAAACTCCGTAGTGGGTGTGGGGCAATCGAGCACCCGTGAGATGACCAGGCTGCGCTACTCGCGATGTCTAGCACGATTCACTGTGTACCTGCCCCCTTGTCCCCATCAGGAGGCCAACGGGCAAGTGGACGGTTCCAGGTGACGCGCAAGCTATCAAGACATAGTACTAGTCCGCCTTATTTGTTGACCAAAGGAGCGGAAGGACACCCACGCAGCGGAACTCAGGTCGCCCAACGCCTCCATTGCGCGCCTTGAGTCGCTTGTAGACGATGTCCAGGAGGCGTGCATTGACTTACGACCCGATTAAGAGACCTACCGATCGACCAAGGTCAGTCATATTACATATATGTGTGTGTGTGCGGTCTCAGGTTTGGGACGGAGGCCGACTCACTTGACTTCTGGTAGAACGTCCGGACACCATTCACTTCAGCTCCTCCGCTCTCTACGTCGAGCTTCGCCCTAAGCATCTCAGCCTAGGGGGCAGTGAGAAGAACGGGACGTACGTTATACAAGACTCGTCAATATCATACACGGCATGTGCATAAACATACTCACTTTCTTGCAGAGTGAAGCATCCGAACGACTGGATGGCCGATTCCTCGTCAGTGTCGGTGGTAGTGCACCTCTCGCACTGGTGCGTACTCACCTCGATTCAAGGCTTACCTCGCTTCCATTGTTGACCCTTTACCCCATAGGCTGAAGGTACTGTACTTCCAGCTCCTCGATCTCTGGACGCCGGAAGCTGGTGTGAATAGTCTATGGCGATATGTTCTCTCTCGCTCCGCTCTTAGGTTCCGCCATCGGTCCGTGGTTGGATCTCAACCTGGCGCTGGGGTTTCTAGTTCTCCTGGAACGCGACTTGAACCTGGTCTTCCGTCTGTGCGAAACTGTATGCTATATTCCAAACTGTGATCAAAGTAAGCCATTGAGTGAAGGAAGAGCAAAGCGCACGGACCTGCGAACTTAACAAGTTGCAGGCTCAAAGAACCCACCGTCCACGCACGCCCGACTTCGTAAAGCGGAGCCAATGGTCGACCCGCTAATACGAGCTCTCGGTCAGTGAAAAACAGGCCTAGGACTGACATGGAACAAATATTGTACCTGGCATGACGCTTGTGTATCCGCCAGAGGTGCGGAAATTCTATAACCGCCCAAAATTCCCAGATATTATCGGACTGACCCGGCGCTCACTTAAGCGTGTAGGCGATGCGGTAGATAGACGCCCACGGATAGCATCGACCTCATTGACCACGACCATGGTATGTCCGTCGCTGTTCCCTATCACGGCGGTGCAGATTTAGAATAGGGAAATCCTGCGTGTAGGACAGCTTCATGAACCTCGCTAAGCAAGGCATCCAGGCCTACGAGAAGTCGCAATGTGAGTGTCTTGAACATAGTCAGAACAAGCTTCTGACAATTGTTTCGCACAACGTAAAGCCGACGTCTCGAAGACCGGTGGTCATGAGTACAACTCGCCTCACCATTCCGAAGGCGGTCGTAGTGGTTACGGACGACCCGATTGTGAGTACCCTGCATAGTGGCTTCACGGTATCGCATGCTTGACTGGCATGTAGTCGACGACGACGAAGTCGTGAACACAGCTAGTCGCGAAGGCAATGGTGATAGTTCGCTGTTCACAACCGCGTTGGGATTCCTCAAAGGCAATAAGGTCCGTCCGTTTGACAATCCAGCATTTCAGGGGTATCTATCGAACAGGATTCGTGAATAGGAGGAGCACGAACGACCGCTTGACGAGGAGGACGTACAACGTGCCCATCGCAAAGCGTATGACGAAGATGCCCCCAGCACTCTCAGTGCTACCTCGCTCGGTAGTGCGGCAGCGCTACAGGTGAAGATATCACCACACCAGTCACACGTCGCGTGGTTCACGAGACTGGAACTGTAGATCTTGAAGCAATTCACGTCCGGCAGTAGTGAGAAGACCGGTGGCAGCGGAAAATTAAGCTCGCAAACCCAGTTGATCAGTCTTGCTATGGCAGAAGCCTCCAAGCTGTTCGATAAGTCTGGTGGCGCTGCGTCCGGCAACAAGCAGGATGCCGTGAACGGGGCTGCCATGACTGTGATGAAACTGCTCGTCCAATCTAAGTTCGGAGGGGGTACCACCGGCGGGGCCAACAGTGGGGGCTTGAGTGGGTTATTGGGAATGGTAAGTCGAGCGATATAGCCAATCCGCTGGTCGCTTACATTAATGGCATGTTGTCCAGGCTTCGAAGTTCCTATGAAAGTTATCAATACTCACGAATGACACGTCTAGCGAGGGTGAAGAACTTCAGAAGGACATTACACCAAACATTCTGTACTTCCAGATCTGTGAGAATATGTGACGCAACCCGACCACTGATCTGCGCCGCGTGCAGTTTAAACATAAGTCAGGCCTAGGGACACTAGCACTGCAGGATGGAGCTGCAGGTCGAGTTGATCTGTGTAACCAGCCATGATTTGGTTTCTAGTACTGTGTCTTCTGTCTTCGCTGGGTCAGCTAACCATCCCTTACACTCGCATTGACGACGCGCTACGCGAGAGAACCACTGTGTTCGCGCGAAGCGACAGCCTGGCCAAAACATACACAGCGATACATAGCAATACATAGCGATATACATTGTAAGACACCAACAACTGAGTGAGATGGATGAGTAGAGCAGTACGATACGCAAAAGCGAATGAAGAATGCGAGGACAAATAGCGATAGTAGCAAACTGACAATCACGTCGAACGTGCGTTACATGGGAATCAACCATGAATGTTGACCTAGCGCATGGTTACAACATACCTCACGCCGTGGTGGGTGGTTCTACTGGCAGTGGATGTGGTGCTGGCTCCGCAGAGATAGGGAACAACGAGGACTGAGAGGGGAATAACGGAGGGAAGGAGAGCCAGGCAAGGGGATCGAACGGTTCCAATAGCGTATTCCAATCTTCGGCTCGATGATCGATGAACTCCGGCTTCTCCACTGATGGAAGGAGAGATGAAGGGAGTGAGTGCGTCACGAACGCGTTTTGCCCTTTGCCAGCCCCGACCAACAGAGGGCCCATGTTTATAGCTCCGCAATGGCGGGGGGAAACACATGCACGCTCCTCGGCGCAAAAAGCAAATGGATCGGGATGGGTAGGAGGAGGTGTCGAGGGAAGAGAGAGAGAGAGCGCGGACAAGGGTGAGTCCGGGAACGGTGCATAATGATCTTCTACGCCGGACTTAACGCAGGATTCGGGAGGCAGCAGAGGATTGGTAGGGACACTGAGCAATGACGAGAGGAAGCGGTCAAGGTCATCTTGATCCGGCAAATCGGACAAAGCGTTTCGAGAATTCGACGAATATGACTCGAGAGCTGCAAACCCCACGAATCAGCACGAGAATGCGACTGTACCAGACGCGTTGACTTACTACATTCGGCTATGCCCGGGAAAAGAGACTCGTCCGTGAGAGGTTGGAGGTCCAAGGGGGTCGGTGGGACAAGGAACTGGGTTTGTGCGTCCGGACTTGGCAGAGAAGAGGACTGCACAGCGTCATTGACACGTACAATGTGTTGGGCGGCGAAAGAGTCCGACACTGCATGCAGGCGGGGGCCCACGTATCTCCGTTTGACTTGAAACATAGATCCATCGGACTCCGAGCGACGCCGTTTCAGGCAAGGCCGTACATCTTCGTTGTTCAGGACGGGATGGGATGGGGAAGAACGGTGCAGTGTAGGGGTATCGTGGGCATTCGAAGCAATTGTCTCGACTACGGCATGGGCATGGGGACGAGGGGCCATACTGTATACACCCGTCAGCGGCATAATCGTATCAGACAAGGAGGATGCTGACCGTTGTCGTTTGATTCGTGTAGACGACGTATCCTCGCTAGTACGCCGGCGTTTACCACCCGAAGACGCAACGCTCCTACCACGCTTGGGGTTCAATGGAGGCATGGATTCCGAGTGAGGTGCATGGCTGTGAGATTGTGTGGAGACGACATCGTCAATGCGGAGGTCAGCGATGAGACCATCAAGCTGGTCCACGAGTTGTTCTGTGAGTGTGTCGTAGCTGGCGAATAGATCGGCCGAAGTCTCCGCGAGATGGGCCAACCGAGTAGCCACGACGTGAGCAAGACTGGTGGTTTCGTCATCAAGTTCATTTGCATGGGCAGCAATGTTGACTTCGTCAACCACCGCCTCCCAATGTGTCTCGAAGGCGCAGATCGAGTCACCGCCTTCAGTAAGAGCGGCGAGGAATTCCTCCTCCGCTAGAAGTAACCTGGCCTTCAGAGAGGGCATGATGGTGATTGCGTGTACAAGGTCTTGTGTGAGAGGCTGCGAAGTGACCAGGAAGTGACAGGGAGAGTGACAAGGACAAGCGTTGGGGCCAAGAGCGGTCAATGCGTGGTTCGATATAAGCCAACACGCACAATAGGATCGCATAAAGGATGGCAAAGAGGAGTAAACATCATCTAGCGCTTCCCACGGCTTGCGCCCCAATTGTCCCCCACATTACCTCTGATGAGCACAGGCGCCTCTTCGCTCATCCCCCACCTTACCCTCACTATGCTCCCTCTCCTACGACAAATCCGCTCATCCGCTGAGGCCGGTGCCCAACGATACTCGCAGTATGCTCAGAAGTCTACGACGAACGCTCCGCGGCTTTCAGTCGCCATGTCCGATCTGTCGCTCTCCGTTCCAGAACCATTGACGCCTCGCCTCGTCGAATTAGGCGTCGACGAGATGTCTGCGCGACGTATATCATCCGCGATGAGGCGGGCAGTCCTGCGCTTGAAAGATAGCTGTGAAGTGGGATACGCCCAACGGCGTCAGCTTCTACAGCAACGCGCTGATCCGGCACACAATTCCACCTTCCTCTCGCGTATTCCCACTGCGTACACCATGCTATACAACAAGACCGTAGACCAGTGGACGACGTACCTCTTAACCTCCTTGACTCCTCGCATACTCAAAGCCCAGTCTCTGCGGAAACACGACAGCTTGTTGAGTAATTCATCTCCCCAGCCCAGGAGGCCATTCAACCAGGTAGACATGAGGAACTCTGCTTTTCATGAAGTATATACTCACTGCTACCACTCGCAGAGCGCCCTCCCCATTCTGGAACAATTTTTCGAACGAAACGCCTTTCCATCACGCCTTGACAAGTACGAGTTGGCATTGAAGTGCGACATGGATTATAGACAAATACATGTCTGGGTAAGATCCAATCCCTATTGCTACGTCTCATTCTCATGAGTTCCAGTTCCAAAATCGCCGTAGCCGGTATCGCAAAGAGGGGAGAGGGTTGACGAAGACTGCGCGGGGATCCCCGCTTCTTGAGGAGCTCGAAGATACTGTGGTGGACACCATGCTGCCTAAACTTGAGGAGGATCTGGAGGATAGACCAGTGAGTGCTCTGTGCTAGCTGCAGTGTTGCATGTAGATTGTGACCTCATTGCAGGCAGTCAAGACAAAACCTCACTCGTCCCAATCCCTGTTCCCACCCGACTCTCCTGACCACGCATTCCCATCGTCATATCCACCATCTTGCTCTTATGACCCATTCCCCGTAACGCCTGAGGAGCGAAACCTGCAACTTCCCTGGTTGCGAAGCCCTCAATCTGTGGTGGTCGAACATGCCGCTGTGGACGTTGATGTCGTTGTAGCACGTTTCGTCGCCTTATCCTTAGTCGACGAAAGTGCCGCACAAGTAACCTCGCTTGATCTGCTTCCCAGCCAACGCGCCCAGCCTAACCTGGGCTTCTGTACCCGATGTCCTCGTGCGCCTCATCCTGCGCTTGTCCGCAGAACCCGTCCGGCTTGTTCAGGGACGTCGCCGTTGGCAAGCATTTCTCGTTGTCCCGATCGGCCACGTCGACGGCAACGACAGGGCGTCGCCATCGACCATCCAGTATCCGAGGATTCTACCACTCCCCACTCACTCCTTCCTACCCACGTGGCCAAACGCAGACTCCCTAGACGCATCCCTAGACATGCGCCTTTGAGTCATCCCGAATATCAGTCAACATTACAGTCAAGACGACTTTCGTCTCATTCGAGGGCTCCTTCAGTTGATTCATTGGCGTCCAGTTATAGCGCGTCAAGTGGCGGTGACTCAAATTCACCGCTCTCCACTCCACCACCGCTATTCACAGAACTTCCCCATCACCTTCCATCCTCCCACTTGCACTCTGAGCACCCGATTGCATCATCTCCAGTCATATGCCATTTCCCGACTACCTCTTCCGACACATGGGATCACCTTATCGGGGACTTCCCAAAGGATGATGGGCATTTTCGGGCTATGCTTCGCTTCACTACCCCCGTTATCGCTGTATGATCCTCCAGTTTCTTTGTCTATCTGCTAGAGTCCGCCTTGATTCCTTCAGGCTCGTCTTCCGCTCTCGTGTCCGTCGCATTGCTCTCATCTGCAGTTGCTCTTACTCGCTTGTTCATCATATCATTATATTTTTTGTATTGCTACTGTTGTGCCTAGTAATATCAGACGGATTGTTCACGCGCAGTAGACTGATCACAAAGACAAGAGCACTAGCACGATTGTTAATCCTCGACGAACAGTTCAACGCTGTCATGTTGATACTGATGTGCTACCATCATGTCCTTGTCGATGCTGGGACGTACTGTAGCTAACCTCTTTGACAGATTGAGTATCTATGTATTAGTGACGTCCAGCCATGGCGACATCGTCCTCGATTCTCCACTTCCCAACTTCAGCCATTGCCGCTGCGTCGCCTCGTTGGAGCTCAGGCGAATTGAGCAGCTTCGCTACCATCTTCCATGGGTCCTTGCCACCGCCGAACCGAAGTACCTCCTGCTTATACCTTTCGCCTACAGCGCGATCCAAGGGATCTTGGGAGAAGAGCTTTCCCCACACCCTTGAAGCTATCGCACGGTCGAAGAGGTACGAGTAATAAGTTGCGCCGTAGCCGAATAGGTGTCCGAATTGCGTCTGCCAGGAGGTTCCAGGAACATGTGGGATCAGACCGTGCCGGGCATATAGGGCAGACAACGCCGCCGTAGCGTCAAAGTCGGACGCGACAGCGAGTGAAGAGTGGTAGATTTGATCGAGCATTGCGAGTAAGATCTGTGTATGAGTATCGATGGAACGGCATGGGTCTTCGTGGACATTCCCGATTGAACGGAGAGCAGAACTACCATCCGGATCGAAGAGGGTTAGGACAGTAGGAGAGTTGAGGAAGTGCTCCATGAGGATGGATGGGAGCTCGACGAAATCCGTTGCACATCGAGTCCCAGAGACATTCTGGTACTCCGTTCGGCCTATCATAGCTACATTTGCACGTCAACATGTGAGGAAATTAAGAGTGACTTGAAACTCACAATGCATAGCATGACCCATCTCGTGAAATAGTGTCAGAACCTCATGCCACTCGAGAACGCTCGCTCCGCGTCCAACAGTCGGCGGCATAAATTCGCACAGGAGGACCACCACGGGTAGCTGATACGTCGTGTTCTCGTTGGGAAGTCGACGATGTTTGCTGGCCTCGAACTCCCTCGAGAGTCTGACGACAGCACCGTCTGCGGATATGTAGTCGCGCTGTTCATCATCATTGTCTGTTCGCCGCGAACAGCGTACCGTGTAGTGCGCTGCGCCACCTGGCTTGCCCCCACGTGCGAAGAGGTCGGCGTAGATCCACCCCAGAACGCCCAGTCCCTCATCGACAACTTCGAGCTTCCGTACGTCGGTGTGCCAGACCTCGCCCGGAGCCGGCTCAGATAGTCGTAGCGACACGCCATAGAGCGCTTGGAACAGCCGTGACAACGCCATGAACGCCGTGCCGAGAGTCAGAGGGGGTAGATGAATAGGAGGGGCGGGTGGTTCGGGTGGACAGTAATAGTCACGATCCCAAGCGTGAATGGTGGGGAAAGGCGGAGTGTTAAGAGCTGACTGCTTTCGTAAGCTGAGTGTCCGTAAGGCCCGTCTGGCATGAGGGCGGGTATGATCCGCCAATGCGTTCAAAAAATGAGAAACATTTTCTACCGCAGCTGGTGAGGATCGTGGGCAGCTGCACGATGGCGGGATACATACCTGGGGATTTCGCCATCTTGTCGGTGAGCGTCATGTGAGCGTAGCTCTCCATTCCAACCAACTGTGCAAGTTCGCCTCGTGCTCGGAGAAGACGTTCTAGCACCTCTAGTTGTTCTTGCGTACTGGAATTCGCGGCCATGTATACCTTTCTTCGGGGCTCTTCCGCAGGAGCTGAACGCATGATCATCTGTGCTTGAAGGGAGCCTGGGTATACAAGCAGGTCGCGTTTGGTAACCTGAGCTTGGAGACGAAGCCTTGCACCCATGCCCAGGTCTTTGAGATCTTGCAATTCCGACCACTGTATCCTTGCAGGGGGGCGAGGCGCCGCCGTCCCGTTGAGGAATTGCCTTCCAAGCACCAGAATCTCGGTGGACAGCGAGACAAAGCGTTCCCGCTGGGAGGGGGGAAGGTTGATACCTGACTTTTCGAAGTCACGCCAGAATATGAGAGCGGTTTGATACGCTTCCGGGTTAAGGGATTCCACCACTTGCTCATCGGATAGCACATCTCGCAATACCTGCACGCAACGGACTTCAGCTCGTTTAAGGATGCATACAGCACAAGCTATGCGCACTTCGTACAAGCCGACATTTGTATTGAGGACATTCATGAACTCGCACAACTTCTCGTATACCTCCTCAGCAGCTCGTACCCAAACAGGATCGGGATGGGCATTCCGCAGGAGCTCTGCAAGGTCTATGACGCCGCACAACAGATCACTGAGCCTGTCCAGGTTCTTCACAACCCTGAACATCTCATCCCGTGACTCCCGGGCCCGTAGAATTCGCTCGGTAAGCAGTTGTGCGCGGCGAAGGGTAGAGTCGGCTAGAGCGAGGAAAGAAGCGGGGGTGGTCAGGGCCTGGTGTCCGAAGATCCCCGTCGGCGAGGTGGGCTTCTGGGGTGCATAGGGCTGATCGAAAAAGGCTATGAGGTTGAGGTCGTCCACGGAGGCAGGCTGGATGGCAGACGTGGTGGCTGCTCGTGCGAGGACCGCGTTCCGCGCGTGTCGGGGCGCATTGAGACAACCGCGGAAGCAGAAGGACGGTTTGGAAGGCTTAGGGAGCACATTCTTGGCCGTTCGCGCGAGCATAAGCAGGAGTGGTGGGGGGAGGAGAGGACGAAGACTGTCTCCGGCTGGAACGGGAGTTCAAGCTTTCTCGTGAGCGTGGCGGGCGCCTGCCACGATACCGTATATGTCGGAGGTCCCTTCCAGACCCCGCCCTCCAGTAACCAGTTACAGTCACCGCCTTTGTCAACCCAACTTTGGACGTTCACATACTTGTCGAAGGTTTCACGCGCAACGCAAACAGTGGATTGGACAGTGTATACAACTATGATGACTCTAAGCGAGCTCGCGATTAACAAGAAAAAGTAGGTATTAGTGGCAGGTGGTGCGGTGCTGGATGGTGGTGCCAGTAGGAACAGCTGTATGTGACCATGATATCGTCCGAGCGAGTGAGATTGCGGCGGCAATAGAACGTTGACTACGTAGTGCTTCGATGGACATGCAGGTCTTGACGGAAAATAAGCAAGATAGAACGTACAGATGATGCGCAGATCAGGACTCGTCCATGCTCGATGCTGGTGATAGACTGCCGCCGATGCTCTTCTCGTACAGTTCGTCGGCGTTCGAGCCCGATGCAGATGGTGTCGTCGAGGGGTATCGTAGACCGTTGCCTTTGCGGTTGGATTCATCCAACATCGCATCTGGATCTGCTCTGCTCCCCTCAGACTGTGGCGCGCTGTCAGATGTGGGTGGAGGTTCGTGGACGGTGGGCCTGGGAGCTCCTGGTACTGGTTCAACGGCGTAGTACCAGAACTTGCTCTTCTTCTTCCCCGCGATGGTCTCCACAGCTGTCTCCGAGGGTTTCACGGCAGCCGCGCCGTTGATCTTGATCTTCAGACTGGCACCAGCATTTCCATTGGTCGGCGCCAAGTCGCCGGAACTCCCGCTCACAGCACTGTCGTCCGTTCTTGCGCGTTTGGGAGGTGGTCCGTCAAGCTGAGTATCCACAGGAGCACCGAGACGCATGGAGCGTCGCTCCCCTTTCCAGTCACTCCAGTCGCCATTGGCGCGAGTGCCGTTTGTGCGCGCGGATCGTCGCGTGGCCGCTGCGCCCCGTCGTGGGATGGCTTCACCGAAGTCGTCGTATTCGGTCTGGTCCTCATACTCGTCATCTTCCTCATCTTGCGGGTGATATGCGTCCTCGTCCACCTCGACCTGAGCAAATGGCGTGTTAACGGCTATTCTCCGTCATGTCGGCCCGGAAGCTACTCACATCACTTTCAGGGTTGTTCATGTAAGCGTAGTCCGGGCGTGTGGTCCGCCGACGTGTGCGGGTTTCCCTCAACTCCGCCGACGCGATAAGCAAGTTCCTCTGTTGTATCTTTTTCTGTACGCGTTGTATCCTCTGCGTAGATGCGCGTCCGTCAGTCACGTGCGTCACAGAACTGGCTAGTAAACGCATTTGTCACGGCTGAATCCCTATCCTAGCTCTTGCTAGAGGAACAGCAGGATAACAGACGTGTGTCGCGCCAAAACTCACCGCTAATTCGTTGTCTATCATCTCAACCCTGTCTTGGAGGGCTTTGAGGAGCGCAAGGTGCGCAGTCTCTAGCTTCGACCGACGCTCGCCCGCCTTGGGTTCAGAGGGCGCTGCCTCCTTGACCTTCTCTAGGATGGCCATGTATTCGTCTCGGGTTGAAGCGATGGTTTGGAATGTTGCGGTAATCTTCCATGGATTTGTAGACATGTATATACGCGGTGAATCTGATCACACAAGGCTTCGTTCAGTATCATCGCTCAAAATGCCGGTCAATAATAGATGCCGCAAAGTGCCGGCAAGGCGGATATGGTCCATGGCCGCATGTGTGGCAAACACCACCAAATACCAAAAAGTCGTGTTATCGCGAGGGACTCACCATCGACAACCCAGTAACGTTTCCGCTCCTTGTCCTGCCCTAATGGGACAAGCTGCAATCGTTCTTGGCTGTGTGGGTCACCAGGAGGAGGAGGCACAGTTGGCGTTTCGGTCTTCTTGTGCTTGTTGTGGACGACGCCCCATGCACGGTCAATGATAGCCTTGATCTCGTGGCTATGGCACAGTTGCAACTCTACTAGTTGCCGTAGTATCTTGAGCTGGAGGAGGGATGTTCGGGTGAAACGCCGCAGGGGCGGGGCAGGGAAAAGTTCGGACGCACCTTCAGATCCCAACTTGCAGCAAAGAAGCCTCCAGGCATGTCCTGGAACGGATCCACATTGGCCTTCAACGCGTCATCCCAAAAGACGGTCCTCTCCGAAGTCTTGAAGTACTCCTGTAGCACACCCGCCACAGTCGACGATATCACGTCAGAGCTGAGGGGTTTGCCACGTCGGTGAAACGTGTTTTACGAGCAATGCAGCATAATGAACTCCTACGTACCTTGTATTACGCGTCCCCGGTCGCAGGTTCAAAACGAATCGCGAGAGTATTTGGGTCATGATGAGGTTGGGCTCCAGAGACAGTAGCGCATCCTCAAAACTGGTTAGACGGCCCGGATATGTCAGTATACCTCATTTCGCACATTCCAGGGCGAGCACGACGCACTCCATTGGAGAATAGAACCCCTCGACCTTCGTTCGTAACTGGGTGAACCTGCAGATGAAGCCATATACAAAGAGCGATTCCCAGCGGTCCGATGGATGCTTCGCGTTTGAGGGCGGACAGACGTGACCTTTTTTATCAGAAGCGAGATCTGGTGCAGGAGCTTTCATCGTGGTCACAGCGAGTGGAGGAGATGCATGAACGGGAGAGAGATGCGCGGCGAGGCACGAACAGGCGCGGTGGTGGGTCACGTTTATAGGTCCGCCATCTGTATTCCGTCATATCTTGGTACAAATACAAGGCAACAGACAGGCTATCTAGCTCAATTATGAACCTTCTGTCTTGCCAACCAAACATGGCACAAGTGATCTGCAGACATAGCGGAGCACGAACATTCCGGGACAATGACGATAGCAACGGGACAGCAAGCGTTTCCATTGTGAAATAGGACAGATACATGGTAGCGACAAGTCCATACGGGTGTTAACCAGGTCCAACCTGCGCCAACCAAACATGAGGAGCCTGGAGACACATTCATGACGGGGACGTACCTTGGGGATGTCGTGGTGTTCACTGAGAGCCTCGAGCTTAGAATTGAACTCGTTGACGCGATCCTTGTGACTCTTGTTCGCCAACCTCGCCACCTTCGCTGCCAGCTGGTGGTCGTCCTCAGAGCCATGAGCGCGTAACAGAGCGCAATGCACGCACCCTCTTCCTTTGCACCTCCTCAAATCTCCTCTCCGCGGCAGTCTTGCGGTCGCTGCTGCTACTGCCACTTGCAACTGCAGGTGAGTTGCGCCCACTGCCTGAGGGCGACGCAGACTTGGCCGCATCCTCCTGGATAGCCCGCTCGAGAGCTTTGACGCGGTCTTCGTCAGGCGAAGCGGCTTTCTCTTTGTCTTTCGACTTGGATTTCTTCTTCCTATGTTCCGTCAGCAAGGCACGCAATGCGCGTACGGACCGACACTCACTTCTTCACTACACCGCCATCGGTAACTCCCCCCTTGAGCTTGAGGGAGCCTCCGGGACGGAAGTCGTACTCCGAGGACATGGTCCGGAGGGCGTGGTGGTCGTTCAGGTCATGAAGGCGTCTTGTCACGGGTCACGCAGGCTGGGCTGAGAAGAGCGTGACAGGCTAGGGCGCCTCGCGCAGCTCTGCTCGTCTCCGTCGTCCTCGGCCTGGTCCTCCTCCTGCTCTCCTGCACAGCGCAGCTCGGTTCTCGGTCCCTTGCACGCTTGGTGGTGCACTCACGAATGCCTTTGTGAAGATAGTGTTGTCCTAGAATCACCATGGCCGTCCTCTCCCTCGCGCCATTGCAACTTGTATCGTCAATACCTCCAGCAACCCGTGCCATCACCGCTGCCACTGTCCTCTTCTCCCTGCTCTACTATTTCCTACGATGGTCAAGCGACGAGGCATTCTCCGCGCCATATTTGGTCCTCGTTCCCGGGTCCTGTCTGTTCTATCCCTGGACCTTCCTTACGTCCGCGTTCGTGGAAAGCACAGTCATAGAGGTGTGGGTTGCATTCGCGGAAATGAGAGTCATATTCTGATTCTGCCTTCTAGCTAATCTTTACCCTCATTGTAATTCCTCCATCATTGCGCTATCTGGAGCGACTATGGGGAGCGGTTGAGACCGCCAAATTCGTCGCGGTGACGATTGTCGTCTCCAACATCATCGCGGTTGTGGTGAATTGGTTGGAGTTCGCGTTGTTTGCAAACCCGGTGTTCCTGTACGTATCCTCCATCCGAAACCCCCCATCTATGCTCAGCGCTATCACAGCTACGGGCACCAATATCATGGCCAGATGGCACTGCAGATCGGAGTACTCGTTGGTTTCACACAAATCATACCCGAACACCACGTCCAAGTTCTGGGCGTGTTCAAAGCTCGTGTGAAGGTATGTTCTTCCTCTGCAGTGTGTGCATATCACAACATTGACCACGCGGCCGATGAAGACGCTTCCTATGGCGTACGTGACGTTTTCGACCGTCATGTGCATCCTAGGCTTCCAGGTTCCCTTTATTGTGATCCAGTTTGGGTGGTTGGTATCATACATATGGCTCCGTTTCTACAAGAAGAACACCGGCGAGATATTGAGCGGAGGACCGACATACGGCGACCGAAGCGAGACGTTTGCATTCGTGAGCTGGTTCCCTCCATTCATTCAGTGAGTACAATCTTCTCTGCGCGGACAATACACTTATACCACCCTCCAGTGGGCCAATCACGATCCTGTCGAACGTTGCCTATACGGTCGCAAACAAGTTCCACCTCATTCCTGGAGGTGGTGCAGACATCGAATCTGGAGGGTATAGCCAGCTTCCTGGCGGCGCTCGTGCGGAGGCCGAGCGAAGACGGTCAGTCTAAGGTCGCATATATTCTGCAGATGATGGTAAACTCATCCTATCTGCAGCGCGATGGCCCTCAAAGCACTCGACCAGCGGGTTGCTTCCTCGTCACCTGCACCTCAGCGTGCCGCGAATGGCTCTGCCGCTCCTTCTCGCTCTGGCCCCTCTGCTGCTGCAGTACCACCGCCATCGAAGCCTGTTCCTAGCGAAGGGTCGTCGAAAGACATTGCCGACAGTGGTACAGAGACCTGATGACGTACATTGGCTCATCCTCCAGTCCTGTCCATATATTCAATCTACCATTTTCTCGTGTGTATGTACGAGCGCCTAATAAAACGTGTCGGATCGCGTCGCGTCCCCAAGACTGAGTATGTGGTTACCTAATGCCTACTCATACAGGTCAGCGCAGAACAGCGTGCCATGCATTGCGCGTATCCATTTCGTACCGTCCATGCCAGTGCTTGCAAAACTCTCCACTGCTCCGGTTGGATTTCCCAGACGCCCGCCGTGGCCGTTAGTGAGCGCCTAGCTAGATACAGCCTTGGTTCGCTGTCCAGTCCTGTCTACCTGCGCTTGCTCAAGTGCACCCCGCTCTCAGTCCCCGTGCATTTATGGCCCGCCGACCTTCTTCTGGGTCAGTGGCCCTCCAAGCCCTTCCTGACGCTACTCGTCAAAATGGTCCAACTTTACCCCCTACTCCGAAGCGGCCCTCAGCACAACCTACCGACATTCCCCGACGACCCTCGGCCCGCTCTACGTCCTCGTCTCAGAAGCTGGACAGTCTCGCCAACATGAGCGGAATGGATCCCGATGACCTGTTTGCAAGACATACTATATCTGAGGTCAGAATGGTGCAGCAAAGGCTAAGGTAATTGAATACGCACGCAACGTGGTGTCGTGGACTGTAGTGAACTCGATGCACAGGGCGGATGCGGACGCGAAACAGGAAGAGCTTCGGTTGATGGTTGGGTACGTTCACTTCTTTCCAATGACGATGTCGCGGCGTTCAGAGGTGTGATGAAAGCGCAGGGAACGTTACCGCGATCTCCTACAGGCCTCGACCTCTATCCTTGCTTTGGCGAAATCTTCCAAACATGTATTGACCGCCCTGGAAGAGATGCGGGATACCGTGAACGCCATAAGCTCAGTTCGCGCTTCCAAACGCACGGCTACCGGCGAAGGTATGTCGCTCGTGAACTTGGATTCCGTCCAACCCTGCCCTTATACTGCATAACACGCCTAGACAAGCACCTGCAAGCCTTGCAGTCGCTATCTGCCCATGTGAAGCTCCTGCTGGACGCACCAGAACACCTGTGGCGTTTGATGGAACGGAAATCATATTTGAACGCGGCGTGGTTATTCCTCCTAGCGCGGGTGGTACATCGCGCTCTGTCACAGGAGGATGACGATCAGAGCTGGCAGGCGTATGGCATTGATGTCATGGTACGTGTCGTGCTCTTCCTCATATCCGGATGCCAACGTACACATCTCTCTCCTAGGAACAAATGCCGCTCGTACAACGGCAATGGGACACGATAACGCCCTTTCGCTCTCAAATCTCTCACAGAGCCACGCTTTCGCTTCGAGAGCCAGATAGCTCTCCGGGGGTAAGTTTCACCTAGCGCACTTATTGAACCACGATCTGATCATCTTACAGGAGGTTTGTGCGACTTTGTTGACCTTACATCTCCTCGAGTCGCGGCCTCTACCAGAGACCCTCTCTATATACCTCGCTCAGCGTACGAAGACACTCTCTGGCATGCTCAACCGAACTGCATCCACTTCTGCGAATGGCGACGCTAAGCCCAATGGCAAGGGTCCTCATCGACCACGTAAGGTTGCGGTTCGGGAGACGAAGCAGAAGGTGGAAGCGGTCCTGGATGCGATTGCGCGCACCGTCCATACCGCCCGGTGCATGTTCGCTGACAGCGAATCATCAAGTCCACCGCTGATGAAGCTTGCGCTGCAATTCTTCCAAGCACCTTCAGACGACCCCGGAGCTCTACCTACAGAGCTCCAGCTGTCTACTCAGATCCTTCTAACGACGCTACCTTCCTCGAGCCATTTCCTCCTACTTCCCCAGAGCATCCGCACTTACAAACCATACATCGACGGGGCCGCCGTCATGACGCCTACCCTGCAACCACACCTACGAGACAAGTTGGAGAGCTGGTTCAAGAGAGCTGTCCAGGATGCTCGAAGTGCCGTTGCGGACTGGTTCGCCGGTCTCGATAGCGTTCGAGAAGTCTGGGACGTCCGGACTTCCTTACTATCCTGGCTTAAGGGCGCGGATGGTTTGGAGTCACCCGAGCGACATGAGATTGAATCCATCATTGATTCTGCATGCCAAAACCAAGCTACGTCTGTCTGGAGGGGGGCATTGGACGCGTTGGTGAGCTCATTCCGGGACGCCATCGACTCTGCCACGCAGGCCTTGGAACAGGCTGGCAATGAGAACCCGTACGGTATGTTGTCATATATTCGACACGGAATCGTGCTCAATGCTAGGCTTTAGACATGCGACCTATCGAGCACCTATTCCATGCATCCTCGATACCTTCGATACTTCAGGCCGGCGTGCAAAGTTCCGCAGCTGCTATACAATTTGCGAAGTACAAATCTACTCTGCGACAACAACTAGCAGGGCGCACACCGTTGTTGGAGGCTGCCATGACCGTGCTTGAGCGTCATGCGTCGGATATCCAAAGAGATCTCGCAGTCATGCTCAAGACCGGGGAGAACGGGAGGCGAGTGCTTCATAATTGCTTGGATCCTAAAACTGATATCCTTTCCAGTTCCCTGGTCGGGCAGCTGTCGACATGCTATCGAGCAGATGCGCAGGCTTCGGCTGCAAAGATATGCGAGGTGCTCGGCAAGAGCGCAGCAGGTCACGGTGGGTGCACAACACACCATTGCATGATGATGTCCCTGACTTTCCCCAGAGTCTTCATCGCGAAGCTCGTTATTCGTGGCGAGGATCTGTCAAGAGTTAACTTCGTCCTCTGATTTCTTCCCACGAGTAGGCTGCAGTCCATCATCCATTGAAGGTTGGCAACCAGCTCCGATATACAGGCTTCTTCTGACACTTCCCATGCAGTGTCTCGAGAACAGCTCAGCAGTCTATACCTGGAGCTCATGCAGTCATGGCAAGAAAAGATCGTGGCTCGGATTCTCAAGGAGAACTTGATCGACAGCTCAGGAAGGAGCCAGCTTGCAACAGGTGAGACCTCTACCGCTGCGTTTCCCGATGCATTCTCACGTCGCACAGAAGACGCCGCACTCCCCACGCGTCCATCACCTGCATTGACCCAAGCGTTGTTGTCACTCTCCTCAGAGCTGCAGCAGCTGGGCGTCTGCCTTGATGATGACCGTCGGAAGCGTCAAGCGGGATCCACCCTTCGGCGATTTACTGCTGCGTACCTTGACGTGTCGGAACAAGATGCAATAGCGTATGCTCCCGGCCTGCAGGCGCTATGGGACCTCATATTCCTCCAGATGCTGGATCAACTTTGGAGCGATGAGAACTCTCAGTTCTCTGACCGCATAGCTACGACTATCACGCGCCAACAACTGGTAAGGATGTTGACCTCTTACCGAGGTCCCCTTACTGATAGTTTCTTCCAGCTACTTTCCTCCACGGCAGCGTCGTCGCCAAGTATGTTAGCGACCACCGTTCGGGAGTATCTCTCAAGAACACAGAACCTGTTTGCTGGACTGTTGCCCTCACCACCTCCACGAGAAGCAGAGCCCACTACGCCGAGCTCGAAGTCGGAGAAGCCGTCGAGTCTACTCCACTACGGCACACCGGCGATCGAACAACGGTTCGAACCTGCACTGGACCTTGTGAAAACACCCCCACGATTCGGTCTGCTCCTCGTGGGCGGCACCACAGTCCGTTAGACCTACTGTATCCTTCTGATATACCACTACAATACTCCCACGCGCACTACATAACTCACCGCAGTCAGATGGCTATTTTGCTGACTTGCTTCGGGCCCCGGTGGGCGACTCTCGCACTGCCAACATACTTCCCGATCCCGCTTGAAGGAGGTTCGTGCATATCGTGCTACTGAGTATGCGAGATCGTGTCCCGCACTCGGCAAGGCAAATCCAGGCTGCTCGACACTACTGGCTGTGAAGTCAATCTGCACTGTATTCCCGATCATCTGTCCAAGTTCCCTGGTACCCGATCAAAGTCTGGGCCGGGTCTACAAGATCACCGTACGGAGACTACTGGAGACTACAGCCTCATGTCAATCACAGGAACGAATAAGTACTGGGTGATTTGCCTTGTCAGGTGAAAATCCGTATCTGTCTAAAGATGCCCCGAACACGGTGACCACATATGTCAGATCTGTGATCTACATGGCAGAGTGATGTTTGGGCGGGACACCGCCCAGCGCACGCCGCACTGGCTGTGATCACTCATCTGGTGGCCAGTGCGTCAGTGATCACTGTTATCATACAACCCCGAACGACGCCATCGCGCTTCTGGCCTTCTTTCGCTCTCGCCGCACCCTATGAAGGTCGCCTGTGCGGACGCACGCACGTCCTGAGGTCCCTCTCCCTACCAGCAGCACTGGCAGCTGCTACACCCACGCTCTCTACTCTCTGTCTCTGGTTCTGGACGTACAACGCCACGGCCGCCCGGATACACAGGAGTTGATCTCCTGCACGACCATTCTACGTGACGAGCTCGTTGCCGGGGTGACGGTTCCGACAACGGACTCCCCCGCTTGTGAACGATATTGAAAGGTGCGCAGCCCTGTTCGATTGGGTGCCTCAGCCTTTCGGCCTGTGTGCCTAGGCCCGAGGTTATGCTGGTCAACTCAGGCTGGAGCTCAGCTCACATCCGGTCGCGATACAATCCTAGATATGCCGCCGCCGGACTTGCGATACCTTACCCCGGTCTTTTTCGCCATTCACCTCGTCGGCGGGCACATTGGCCTGCCGATCCTGGTTGCGACATTCACGTTCTCTAAGACGGCGAAGAGGCACCCGACGGTTGTCAACTTCTGCATGACATGGATAGTGTATTCTATAATCTACTGTCTTCTGTGAGTCCCCCTTGCTCCGTGTCTATGTCCGAGGCTAATGCAAAGCGCCCAGAATTTACGGCGGGGGCAATCTGTTAGACAACCCGCCGTTTGAGCTATGCTTAGCTCAAGCAGCAATGAATTACGCTGCGCCTCCCATGTCGGTGCCCTTTGACACCCCGCTATCGTTCGTATTCTGACAGACAAGCATACAGGGCTGTTGTAGCCGGGTTCGAGGTGGTGCTCCAGGTAAGTTTCATCCTTGGATCCTCTGGCTCGAGTGGGCAGTTGGCCGATGAGATGGGCTAGATATGGAGCACGTTTTGGGAGCCGTGGAAGGAAGCGCGGCTCGCAGGCATCCCGGGCTGGTTGAAGATGACCGCGGTACGTCCTGTATGCTCTGGACGTCGCTTGCTTCGCCCTCTCACAAATCGGCGGGCTGGTCAGATCATTATCCCTCCTTACTTGACCTTCGTTGCGTTTGCCGTGTCGGCAGTATATGTGCGTAACTCGGCCAGCCTCTCCGATCCTCATCTCTGATAGGAATCGACAGGTTGGTCGCCAGCATCCGGATTGGGTACAAGTTAAGAACGGGCTGTACTGCGGTCTCACGAACGGGCAATTGTACGTTGGCGTTGTTCGTCTAAAGAGACGGTTTTGTGCTGACCGTTACCGCACCGATAGTCAAATGTTCGCTGTGCCTATCTTTTGCAGCATATTCTTGGTTCTCATCATCCTGCTCGAATGTGAGAGCTCACCGGTTGTGGTCGAACGAAACGATGCTCAGATTGGTTGAACAGTTGCGACCGCCATCAAATACTTCCGCGGGCGACAAATCATCAAGAGAGACTTCCCGCTGGTCGACTCGAAGAAGCCATCGCTGTCTCCATGGTGCAGAGTGAGTGCTTGCCACCTGAACGTCATCTATGTACCATTTTGACAATTGGTCTCGCTTGCAGGCTGCTCTTTTCCTCGTCTACACGGCTTTGGCACTTGGGTACGTCCGCTTCACGTATATGTAGGGGTCAACATATTGAGCACCTGCCTCAGAGTGTGTATCATGGACCTGCAGCGGAATCCCAATGCCTTCGCCTACATGATCCAGGCCGCCCTTCCGCTGGCCGCCTTCCTCATCTTCGGTTTGCAAAAGGTAAGTCCTTGGTGAGGAATCTCTACGCGCATCTATCTCACAAATATCATAGGACGTTGCCCTGGCCTGGTTCCACTGGAATCGCAAGCCACGGTGGGACCCTGAAGAAAGCGTCCGCAGATCGAGCGAATGCCGAACCAGTCGCACCCTTTCAGTCATCTCCGGTTTGTCCATCGAGTCGACGATCCCCATGACAGCGTCGACCTCAATCGTGTGAAGATGGCCACAACATGAGATAGGGGTATCGCGACGTACCAACCCGACCACACAGGGCGCAGCCACGAAACGCAGTCCGGAGATCTGGCCACTCATGCCAGTCGGACATGGGACCCGTTTCAGGCATTTGCACCGTCCCTACGGTCACCGCCGCAAGCAAGACAGCACTCGTGTTGCGCTGGCTCACGAACGCCAGGGCTGGACACGAGCCGAGATGGAACGCACGGCCACGCTTGAACCGTCGTACAGCTCATCGCTGTCTTCGAGAGGCGGAGGGAGCGACACGACGAAGGAATGGCGGAAAGGAAAGTGATAAATAGTCCCCGTATGTACAGTACACGTGCAGCGTCCAGCAGCCCGCAGGAATGTACATCATGCGCCGCCTCTGTGGAAGTGTAAGCAGAAGAAACAAACACAACTCTGATGATACGCACACTAGAATGTTGTTGCTGTACAAACGACATAAGTAGGTGAGGAGAAGGGGGACAGTGGGGGGACGTACATTGGGATGTGGATGAGCTTGACGAAGTATCCAATGAAACCCATGACCGCGAAACCGATAGCGACAGCCTTGGAGATTTGTACAAACTCTGCACACAAGTGTTAGGCTCTGACTGGGCTTCGTTGCTCTCCTGGCAGACCTTTGTGGGAGGGCTTCGTGCACCGGGTGAGGAACTGCAACGCGGCTATTGAGGGTCATTTCTGCAAGCGTCTGGCAGGCTACACACCTGGTTGCCGTCGCGGACGAACTGCTGGGGGATGTCGACGAACTCCTTGAGCTTCTCAGACATGGTTGCGGACGAGACGAGAGACGGTACGGAGGAGACTTTTGTGGGGAGAGGAAAGGGCTGCTGGCGCGAAGCGTGGCTCCCTCGTCGACGTGGACCTCGAGCGATCACGAGACCTGCTCTCTGGCGCCCGCGCGCTCCTCCCTCTCGCCTGGTCTCTTCACCGCGTCCTCACCCTACGCCGTCCTCGGTTCCGCACGCTGCAAGCTGCTGGTCGATGAGCAGGTATGTCTGAGTACTGCCCCGCGTGCTACGTGGTGACTAACGCACCGCCAGCGCCGTATGAATGTTCTTGAGGAGAGCAGTCGTAGCAGGCAGACAGACCATTCCCCGTCTCCAACACCCATCACACTTCTCTTGCGGCCATCCTCTCGCATACGCCGTCGTCCACAACCATGCCCTCGAAGCACACCCCAAGCTAACTCGCGCGGCTCGTCGTAGACCGCCGGTCCTCTCCCCATCCGAACAACTCCTCGAGGAGACACGTCGACTCCATGAAGCTGTTCTCCAAGGTGGAAGACCCCCTCGCATTGCCTGGATGGCGTACCAGGAGGGAACCGCGACCCTCCAAGTGACTCCATCACTTGTCGAGGAACCTGTACCGACTCTACTCGAAGAGGCCCTCCTCACCCTCTGTGTGTCCAAGTATCACGAGGACCACTCCGTGCTCAGGCATCTTCTACGGCGAACCGCTCAATTTCTCGACCAGGAGGTCGGTGCGTACGCACAGGCCATCTTTAACCGCCTCTTCCAGATAGGCGACTTGAAGACCGCCGTCGAATGGCTTTCGGTCATTGGCAAGATGGAGGAGGTTCAGTCGACGGACACGCTTCCCCAATGGCACCAGCTGCTTGACCTAGCCGCGGAGCGAAGGGACGAGCACCTTATTGGTATATGCTGGAAAAGGCTTGAACGGGATACCATGGGGCCGATACCAGAAACGGCCAGCATCCTCATATCGGCCTTGTTTCGCTCCTCTACTCCGACATCTTACCCCATCTACGAGACGATGAAGCATGTCATCATGCTGATGCGCAACTCCCGCCTTCCTTATGACCCGTCATTGGCCAAACTCATCGTGAACGGATACGACAAGATAGGGCACGATGACTTGGGGGCACGGGTGGAACAGCTCTACATCAGCGCACTCCGCAAGCCTAGGGGCATCCTCACGGATCAGCAAATGCACGACAAGCTCTCCTCCGCGGCGCAAACAGGATCGAACGCGCACGTCACTCGACTTCTTGCGCAGTTCCTCCAGTCTGGGCTGCATCCCACAGACGACACCCTCATCGCTGTAATGGGCGACGATTTCTCTCCAAGTAACCTAAAACGATGGAGGAAACAGGTGAAATACAGAGGTGGTGCGCTGGTCTGTACGCGGGTTATGGAGCATCTACTCAAACGTGGTGGGATGGGTCCGTCCAGGGCGAAAGACATTGTGGCCTTCTACCAAGCTGAACTTCGTGGAGGTGTTCAACCATCCGGTGATATGCTTCACGTGGCCATACAGTCCCTCATATCTCCTGGCCTTGCGAACCCCCCTGAAGACGCTATCGACGCAGCTCTTAAGCTCTACCGGGACTATACCTCGCATTATGACATGAAGGCTTCTCAAACTGTCCAACAAGTCCCTGGACACCAGACGGGGGTTAGCGACGCCCCTTCACCGGACTTAATCCATCCTATCCCTCTTAATCCTCCTGCGCAGCAAACATATGCCCTGCTCTTGCGCACCCTCACCTCGGGGCGGGACACCACTAAACGCATGGCTGACGTGGTGTCGTTGGTTGAAGATATGCAGCGGTACAGCGTACCCGTTGATCGCCGCCTCATGACCAGCATAATTATCCTCCTGATGGACGCCAGTCCTACTCCTTCGGAGGCCTTCCGCATGTATCGTCTCGTCGCCGCTCCCGCGCAACGCAAGAAGGGGTTCAAACTGGATGAGGACAGCTTCGCCGCCATCCTCCACGCCTTCTGCACTCTCAAGACGTGGCCGCACGGCATCCCATCAGCCCGATCGTACTTCGAAATCGTGGCGGACATGCGCAAAGAACGCGTCCCGATCACCTCCAAGGTCTACACGATCATCATTGGCCAGCTCGCCCAGCTCGCCACGGCCGCCGCCGCGGAGACCACCGACGACGGCGACGACACGGCGCGCAAGACAATCGCCTCGACGCTCGCGCGCGTGCACAACCAGCTCGCGGTGAACACCGAGTTCACGCCCGACCCTCCCCTTTGGAACCAGCTCATGGACGCGTACCAGCGCGCGGGGTGCTTCGCGGAGGCCGTCCGCGTCTGGCAGAAGCTCTTCGCCTCCGGGACGTTCAACCACGCGAGCGTGAGCATCATTCTGGACGCGTGTGCGTTCAACCAGGCGTACGACGTCGCGGTCCGCATCTACACGACGCTCATGGACATCGAGTACCCGATGAACCTCCGGAACTGGAACACGTTCCTAGAGTGCTTGTGCCGCCTGGACAAGCTCGACGAGGCGATGAAGGTGCTGTGTCTGGAGATGACGGGAAGGAAGGATGGGGTGGAGCCGAACGTCGAGTCCGTGCGCATCCTTCTCAAGTTTGCCGCGAAGAAGAACCAGGAGATGGAGGTGCGATCGAGGGTGAAGCGGTTCTTACCAAAGCTATACTTCTCCCTCCCTGAAGAGTTACGGTTGGGCTAACAGCGTTCCGTGCCAACCCAGCGAATGCAATGTATTGTGTGTCCCTAGGATATTACATGGTATAATACAGTTGTGCGTGCGGTTGAAAGTACGCGTGGGCCGGGCGGGCCATCTAGTAGAGTAGAAAGCCCAGTAGGTAAGGTATCCAAGAGAGTCCCAAAAGTCTATTAGCATTGTTCAGTGTTCCGATGCGGATTCCTCCACGGAGGGACAGTCGCACTAAATTAGAGAAACATCAGCTTTCTCAGAATGATCACCAGTAGTCGGGATGACATGTGGAACTCACGATGAGGTGGAGATCGCCGTAGGCGTCATCAATGCGAGAGACAGTTGGCCAGAACTTCCTCTCGAGGAGCCACGGCATGGGGTAAGCTGCAGCTTGGCGGGAGTAGGGGCTGTAGACGAATGAGTCCTCGCGCGCAAAGCACGGCTGCGAAAAGTACGCACCGGTTCCACTCCTCCTCAGACATGGATATCACGGATAGAGGGTGAGGGGCGTTTTTGAGCAGGTTGTTGTCTTTGGGTTGCTTGCCGGAGATGATGTCCTCAGCCTCCTTGCGGATCTGAATCATAGCGTCACAGAACCTGAATCAAATTTTCAGCGTCGCCCCAACGTAAGAATCAATGTATGCACGAACCTATCGATCTCCTCGAGCGTCTCAGATTCCGTAGGCTCGATGAGCATGCATGTGGAGAGGGGCCACGAGCAGGTGGGCGGGTGGAAGCCGTAGTCTTGCAGACGCTTGGCAAAGTCCATGACCTTCAGGCCAGCAGCCTTGTCGAACTCCGCGAGGTCGATCAAGAGCTCGTGAGCGACACGGCCCTTGTCGTTCTTGTATCGGAGGGTGTAGTAGCCTGCCAGGCGGTTGGCCATGTAGTTCGCGTTCAGGAGCGCAAGCTTCGAGGCATCCGAGAGGCCCGATCCGCCGAGCATCTTGATGTATGCCCAGGAGATGAGGAGAATAGATGCGCTACCGAAGGGTGCCGCTGCGACTGCGTCAATTGCCTTCTCGCCACCAGTGGCGACAAGAGGATGCGACGGGAGGAAAGGTGCGAGGTGCTCCGCAACACAGATAGGGCTGCGAGGAACGGGTCAGTGGGACCACAGCGAACGTGTGTAATTAAACGTACCCAACGCCAGGACCACCGCCACCGTGGGGACTAGAGAAGAGTGAGCCAAGAGCTTACAACATGATGTAAAGATGAGTAACCTACATAGCGAAAGTCTTGTGCAAGTTCATGTGGCACACGTCACCACCGCATATAGCCGGGTTCGTCACCCCAACTTGGGCGTTGAGGTTAGCACCGTCCAGATAGACTTGTCCACCGTTGTCATGGATGATCTTGCAAGCCTATCGTAGCCATGAGGATCAATGATCAGACAGGTGAGTCTGGTCCGCTTACGTCTTGCACGCCATGCTCGAAGACACCGAAGGTCGAGGGGTACGTGATCTAGAGCAACTGATCAGCCTGGTTATGAAGTTATGAATGCTGAGGGACGCACCATGAATGCAGCCAGGTTGTCCTTGTGTTGCTCGGCCTTGATACGCAAGTCCTCCAGATCAAGGTTTCCATCCGCATGAGTCTTGACCGGCACAACCTTCAAACCAGCCATGACTGCCGACTGTGCCCTGCATTAGCAAGGGGATGCAAAGCACATGGCATGGGTAGACTTACAGCCGGGTTTGTGCCGTGTGCGCTGACAGGAATGAGACAAATGTTGCGGTGTCCCTCTCCGCGAGACTCATGGTACGCCCTGATGACCGACAACCCAGCGTACTCGCCTGCGGCACCAGAGTTCGGCTGCAGTGAGCACGCCGCGAAGCCAGTGATCTTGCAGAGGTCTTCTTCAAGTTCCTGGAGTCATGATGAGCGTGTGCGCGAAAGGTAGGCGGGAGAAGGCGTGGTACCTTGATCAGCTCCAGATAGCCCTTGACCTGATGCTTGGGCGCGAAAGGGTGCACGGAGGCGAACTCAGGCCAGGTCAAAGGGATCATGCTGCTCGTGCTGTTCAGCTTCATCGTGCAGCTGCCAAGGGGGATCATCGCGTGGACGAGACCGAGGTCCTTCGACTGGAGGTGGTAGATGTAGCGCAGCATCTCCGTCTCCGAATGATGGCTGTTGAAGACCGGGTGCGGGAGGAACTTCGACGTGCGGCGCAAAGACTCGGGAACAGCGAGAGTCTCCGGAGGCGCCAGGTCGCTGAGGGAGAGAGAGGGCTTTGATGCGGCGGAGGCGAAGATATTGATCAAGGCCACGACGTCTTCGGCACCGACGCTCTCGTCCAAGGTCAAGCCGACGTGTTTGTCGTCAATCCTGCGAAGGTTGATACCGGATACAACAGCAGCACTGTGAACAGCCTCCGCATCCGTCGCAGCCCCGGTCACGTCAAAAGTGAGGGTGTCGAAGAACTCCGAATGGACGGCTTTGTACCCGAAGCCTTCAACAGTGGACTTGATGATCTGCGTCAAACCATGGACCTTCTGTGCGATGCGTTGCAAGTTCGTGGGACCATGGTATACGGCGTACATCGCGGCCATGTTCGCAAGGAGCGCCTGACTGGTACAGATGTTGCTGGTTGCCTTCTCGCGACGGATGTGCTGCTCGCGAGCTGTGATACGAGCCTGAGCAGATGATCACGACTGTCCAAATGCCAACACTCACTCTGCAACGCAAGGCGGTACGCAGGTTTGCCTTGAACATCGCGACTACGTCCGATGAGACGACCGGGCATCTTGCGCTTGAGCTTGTCCGTGCATGCAAAGAACGCGGCATGAGGGCCACCATAGCCGGCCGGAACGCCAAACCGCGCAGAGTTGCCGAGAACGATGTCAGCGCCCCATTCACCAGGCGGCTTGAGCATCGTAAGCGCCAGGAGGTCCGTAGCGCACACCACCAAGGCGCCAGCCGAGTGGACGGATTCCGCCAGGCCGGAGAAATCCTTGACTGCTCCATTCACATCCGGGTACTGAACGAGCACACCGCAGAGATCCTTGCGGAGTGCCTCGTCGCTCAGGTCCTTTGACGCGTCGCCGACAACCAAGTTGATACCAAAGCCCTTCGCGCGAGTCCTGAGGACGGCAATCGTCTGGGGCGCGACGCCGCTGTCCGCGAAGAAGGTGCGCTTCTTGCCGTTTGATCCCGTGAATGCCATGACCATGCCCTCGGCGGCAGCCGTCGCCTCGTCCAAAAGAGACGCGTTGGCGATATCCATTGCCGTCAATGACATCACCATCGTCTGGAAATTAACCAAAGACTCAAGACGGCCTAGGAATGCAAACAAAAGTCGTCAAAATGGAACAAGAAGACTAGGAAACCGCTCCACATACCCTGGGCGATCTCAGGCTGGTACGGCGTATAAGGTGTGTACCACGCGGGGCTCTCCATGACCTAATGATGACAGCGGCTCGCTCAGGCTCAACGCTGGCAATCGGGAGGTTGAACGGACGTACATTCCGCAAGATGACCGGAGGCACGACCGCGTTGTGGTAGCCCATACCGATATAGCTCTTGAACGGCTTGTTCGCCTTGCCCAGCTCCTTCGCCCTCTTGAAGAGCTCCGACTCGCTGAGAGCAGGGATCGACTCGTTGCTCACAGCTGAGGTCGTGGACCTGATCTTCTCCGGCACGGTGTCTGCGACGAACGCGTCCATGGAGCTGTAACCGAGCGTCGCGAGCATCTGCGCGACCTCCTTGTCATCTGGGCCAATATGGCGGTCTGGGAAGGTGTCTATGGGGGAGAACAGGGACGAGGGTGCCTTCGCGGTCGCAAGGCCGCGCGCCGTGACCGCGTACTGGACGCGTCGAGCATGGTTGGGGATTTGCCTCGCGAGGAGGAGAGAGAGGTTGCGGAGGGCCGCCATGGGCGGGTGGGGGACACCAAGCGACCCGGTGGAGAGAGGAGGTGGAGAGGAGAGATGGAGAGGGGAGGCTGGGCGGGCGGGACTGAGGGCGAGGCCATTTTGACGAGGGCGTGTTCACCGAGCCATTCACCGAGTAAAAGCAGGCCCTTATCGTCCAACCCATCCTCCTCTCCTCTTACATACTCGCTTCGCCGCCCCCAGCGCTCCGCCGGCGTCTCCGTCCCGCCCTCCGTCCCTCCCCTTCCTCTCCTCGCCCCCGCCCTCCATCCACCCGCACGGTCGCAGAGACAGGCGCGATCGGCACGGGGACATCAGAGGTGCACATCCCGAGACTTACTCTGGTGCCTTGCATCCCTCCAACGCTCCAAAAGGCAAACGGAGCCAACGCGCGGAATGTCACGCGCCAGCCGGTTCCGTGCGGTGAAAAAGTTTTTCTTCTTGGCTCGGCTCCGTCGCCTCCCCGTTCCGAGCTCTCGACCCGCCCTGTACGCGCCATATCCGGAAAGCCGCCGCCCCGCCAGACGTCGAATACGTAACTCGCCAGTCCTGTCCGCGTCGCCAGCACCAAGGGCCACCAGCGTGCATCTGGTGACTTGCCACTCGAGGTCCAGGTTGTAGCAGGGTTGTAGCCAAGCGGGCCTGTATATCTCCGTTGAAGCGCTAATCTTATCGTCTACATGCTTCGTTACGTCTTTCTGGCGAGTGGGAACATCATTCAACGAATGAAGACACCGTGAAGACTGGGCGTTGATAGAACCACGACGATAAGTTCAACGAAGTGCCGCATGTGGCCGAACGAGCTCCCGAGTACAGCTGGCATCTTCGCTGGCGGCGTCGAGTCCCTCCAATCGCGACTGCTTTCCAAAAGAATGGATCGACGATGGCATGACCGAGGCTCGACGCAGTACATAGATCTATCGCCGACGATGCCGTGCATAGTACTGCGTAGTCTTCAGCCTTGTCGTATAGCATCTCGGATAGATTCGTTCGAGTACGAGCGAACACTGAGATACGTCACTGTCATTATATAGCAATGGCCCTCCGGGCAGACCTGGACACGTTCAATGTGGCATAGTGGTTGCCCCTGACCGCCTATCGAATATTTGATATGATGGTATTATAATTGAACGTCCATTTCAACGGTGGGAAAGCTGACAAGGTGCGGGTATATCGGCGTGGTACGGATTTCCACGTGTCCCTTGTGGCAAACAAAAGTACGCCCTACTTACTGTTGTACACCATATACTTACGTTTGTCGTACTGTCATTGTGCTGTATTTGAACGTTGAATAGATGGACTAGCGCGATCAATAGTTGATTAAGCATGAGACAAGTGCAACAATCTGCGTTCGTATCGT
Source organism: Earliella scabrosa (assembly GCA_022605405.1). Lineage (NCBI taxonomy): Eukaryota > Fungi > Basidiomycota > Agaricomycetes > Polyporales > Polyporaceae > Earliella > Earliella scabrosa. Next base: position 5,004 of record JABYQQ010000003.1, on the reverse strand, counting down.
TGAATGACGCGATGCTCGTAGATGGTGCAGACCAAGACGAATGGTATAGTAATGCGTACATGAATCGATATCAAAAGGTGATTCACCTCATACGAGACCACGGGATGAGACGCGCGGAGCGCAGAGAATGGCATGTAGTACAGCGGTAATAGTAGACGGAGCCAAACGCGTGAGTCTGGCACAGCGCTGTAGGAGGCGAGTAAGTGTGGTTGGTCATCATAGAATGAATGAAGACTAACGACCATAGATTCCACCATTTGTATTAGACAGCATCGTTCAAACCCCGGTGAAGAACATGATGTCGTCGTTGTCGTCGTCGTTGACGCTGCGGTCGTGGGTGTCGTCCTCACCGCTGTGAGAGTCCGCGAGGTCGTTATCGACGGGACTCTTGAGTACAGACATCGCTCGCTCCATCATCTTGATGCCGTTGATCAACGCCTCCATGGCCTCAACCACCAACGCGTGAGTGGGAGCGGGAAGTTGTGCGAGGTCGTGTTGGAATTCCGGTGAATCCGCGATGGCCTTCCAGTTCCGATGTTCAGTAGGCGTCTGCGAGATAGACCTGCTCGAGCGAGAACGCTCTGTTCGTGTTGGAGTATTGGTGAGAGATTGGGTGTGACCGAAGTTGGGACGAGGATTGGTTGTAGGGTGGTGTTGGCCTATGGAGGGCCACATTGCGCGTGCAGGAATTACGATGATATCCATGTTAAGGGCTTCGTCGTAGTCGAAGCACGTCGGAGAGTCCCCGTATCCCTTCGCGGTGATATCTGTACATCTCTGAGGTGAGTGAAATGAACTGAACTGCAAGACGTCACTCACTGTTATGCCAGGAACAGTCGGGGAGGTCCCGTTCGAAACAGGAGAAACATTTCCATGTTGACAAGTTCGTAGCTTCACAAAGTAACCCCCTTTTGACGCAGACGTTGCATCGATCTTCGCGGATGTCCACCAGGTCCCTGAACAGGGAGGGCGTTGCATGTTGTGCGCGAAGAAGAGCTGGAAACACCGGTATGACGAAGCCGATAGAACGAAGCACCTTGACGATGGGGTGGAGATCAGGATGCAACGCCGTGAGCGGGATGTCGGAGTTGGATGTCATAGGAACGCGTGTTTTGTTTGTCGACGCCATGATGGACAAGTACATAGTAAGTACCGGTGGAAAGTGGGGAGAAGTTGAACAACGCGTAAGCCTGCGGTCAAGACTAGGCCTGATGGATGATGGCAGTTTAAGCTCCGTTGTAAACTCCTGGGTAGAGTCTCAATCTCCGACGATTCCTACCCGATTTGAATGACCCCATTTCCAGGCGCCCACCGGGTTGTCCGGATAATGACATAAGCAACGGCCCGGAACCCGAAGGAACCACGAACAACGTCGACACCAGAACACAAACATAGTCAATCGTGACCAGGAAGGCATAGAATCGTTCGATTGTGCGTAGGTGCTTGGAACAATCGTCTCGAATACATTTCGATAGGCTACTGTACAACATGGTCAAAGTGGTCCTCGACTTGTCTACCTTGATCTATGGCGACGTTGATTCTGCGGCGAGTTAACGTAGATGGAGATGACTCGGGCGTTGAAACAGGGATCAACAAAGGGTAAACGCGCAAGTAATAGCATCCTGTCTTGAGTCCACGACGCCAAGCGAGCAATTGTACATCGGCCTATAGGGTCAATAACATCAGCGAGTTTCACGACTAACGTGCCACAACGTACCAAGTCATCAACAGAAGGCGTCATGATATTGAGGGACGTTGATTGGCTCTGATCAATGAAAGGGCCGCGGTCAGCAGCCATATTGATGATAACCTCGGGGTCGATTTTCCATGCGCTGAGGTAGACAGCCTTGATATCATCAGGGATGGTTGTGATCGCCTGAACTGAGCCTGTATGTTGTCGTCAGAGTGCTTTACAACGTCAAGAACGCATACATAATAAACATACCGTGTTCGCGAATGATGGCGGCTTGCAACTCTTCACTCCAAAGGCCTCTCGAAGTAAGTTCGCGAATCAGAGGGCGACATATCTCGGTAAACCGTCCGCTCGGGGCTTGATACACAGTGATATTACTTGTAATCAGAGGTAAGTAGGTAGGTCCAAACACCAAACTGATCGATATGAGACTGTACCTTTCATACGGCTCTGTAGACTCGGCATACCCCGTGATTTGAGACGTGCATGCAGTTGGCATCTGACAGGTAAGCATCGAGTTTCGCAGACCATACTTGTGAATACGCTCTCGAAGCGTAGGAAAGTCGTATCGTCCAGAAAGGGTCGTTCCCGTCCACATGTCGCATTGGAGGATCCCATGAGATGCCGGAGATCCATTCCAAGCAGGATAATGACCATATTCTTGGGCGAGGTCGCAGCTAGCGTCGAGGGAGGCATGGTAGATGGTCTCGAAGATCGCAATGTTGAGCCGACGCGACTCGGCGGAACCGTAAGGATAGTGAAGAGACATAAAAGTATCGGCAAGACCTTGAACGCCGATGCCAAGAGCGCGGGTTCGTGTGGCAGATACGGAGGAGCTGAGGTCGATATCGAGGATTTCAGTGATGTCGACAAGCCTGTCAAGATTGCGTACGACCATCTTCGTGATAGCATGGAGTGCGTCGAAGTCGAACGTATTTCCCGTGACAAAATTCGGGAGAACAAGTGATGCAAATATGGATGTAGCCGTCAAGTCCGGAGCGGAAAACTGAACGGTCTCCCCGCACACACTGGAAGCGCGAACGATGCCAAGATGTTGTTCGTTGTTCTTGTCTATATTCATAGAAACATTAGCGACATTTGGGGAATTCAATTAAACATTGATACGCACTGTTGACGTTATCCTGGAACAAGATGAAGGGAGCACCCGTCTTCATTTGAGCTTTCGCGATGGTGGCCCAGAGTTCGCGGGCTGTCAGCACAATGCGTGGTTCTACATCACGTTCGTAATGTTCGTAGCTCCGTTTGAACGCGGCACCATACGACCTGAGGAGGTCGGGTACATCAACGGGGTCGAAGAGTGCCCAGTTTCCGTTGCATTCCAGACGCTCCATGCTGGCAAAGACGACATGAGACACATAGCTCCCATATAAAAGGTATAATAAAATCTCACAATATATCAGGTACCCATAAGGCGGGGAACAAGTTCGTCCATCGATCTCGAGGTTGCGCAACACTGGTCCTGGACGCGACCAGGCTGAGGACATCGGCATGCCAGATTGAAAGGTACACTGTACCAGCGGCCGGACGCCGCTGCCGACACCGGGATATGTATCGAGCATGGCCATCGTAGATGTGCGCAAGCGGCATAATACCAGGTTGAGCATCAGACAACCCCCTATTCCGGGTAACAAGTTTAGCTAGCGGCAATCGTAAACGCAAACAAACGTACCGGCTACACGGGACCTGGTCAAGCGATAAACTGACACCTCCATTCGCGAACCACAAATAGTCGAGATCGTTGGTTGTTGCGAGTATCGTCTCGTAGGTATCAGCATCTGGTTGATACGTGAAAGAAGACGCAAGATAGGGGGTCATAGTTCCAGCGTTGAACATCGTCGGAGTGGCGTGAGAGTACAAGTGTCTCGATAGCGCATGGTAGGTATCAATGATACGCTGTACGTCGTCTGGATGGATTGCGATGGCGAGACGCATGTACATGAATTGAGGGCGCTCGATGACTTCACCTTGATATTGGTGAAGGTATGAATGGGATAGCGTCTTGATCGAGCGACTAAGAGTGCGTCAGGCAACATGAAAAGGTTAACGATGTAATAGGACACCTACTATGTGAAGGCAAAATCTCGAGCATGAACGATCTCAGCGTTGAGATCAGGTCCATGGCGATTAGCAGTGTTGACAACTGTCTCATCAAGCCAAGCAGATGGTCCTGTGTGCGATGAGTGTCATGTACGATAGCCAACAGAACAAACGTACCAGTTCCCCATCGCATGATCCAATCCGTGAAGGTCTTGTCGATACGCTTATGTAGATTGGACGTATAGACGCGACCAGCCAATAGAGAGTAATCCGGATGTTTCGTTGATAACTTGTCGATGATCCGCGCGGTGTGAATCTTGTTCGCCGAACCGTCAATGTCGCACATCATTGTGTTCAAACGTCATACATACTTGGAGGTCCGACGTGGTGACTTGAGTACGTATGCTCTCGGTTACTGCGTCCATGATCCTATAGACGGTTAGAACGGGAATGACAGAGTAAACAGATGGCAGTCATTACTTGTTGATGTTACGTATAGCTACGTCGAGATCCCAGCAAAACTGTGTAGGTTAGGTTGAGCGTGAGCAGATCGAGCACAATGATGACGAATTCGCTGACAAGTGTGATCGAGTGAGCGAGCTGCGTGTAGTAGACAATACATTAGTCGTGCAGTAAGTATTATAGATGGCAATGACCAACTTTGTGACGCGAGAAAGGCTGAAGCCGGCTATGGTCATCGACCTCAGTATATGACGAGGGACAGGGACGATAGACATACCCATCTGTGAGCATATTACGAGAGTTAGTACTATTCGAATACGATAGTGTAAGGATACCTGCCTCGTTTAATCACAATAGCGATCATGTTGTATCTAGCTGACAGTGTGCGGAAAATGAGGATGGTCAACCCGAAAGGGAGCTCGTTGTTATATAGTCGTCTGTAGAGTCGTGGCTGTGACCACAGAAAGGTTATAGGCAACCTCCTGATCATCGAGACGATGTACGATATCGTTAATCAATCGTGATCAACGATCATGGTCAGACGTCTGCATAGGAAAGAGATCATAGTCAGAATAGATGTCAATTCACTGAACAGGAATTTACAGCATATTCACTCAGCTTGGGGTACTGAACAGACCGAGATGCAAGGATAGTCTGAATACTATGATCAGTACCAGTGATATGATCGATGACCAGATTCATCCTTCAGGATCATGGTGGGTACGATTACTGACGATCATTGTAGAAATACACTGGCACGCATCGGGTTTAGAATAGATGGACTGTCTCTG